>OY292487.1:10213396-12795155 GCA_958496325.1 Nomophila noctuella | reverse complement strand
GCAGGCATTATTTACGGTTTGCATTCATTCCTTCATCAATAATATTCAAGACGTCTGGTAGAAGTAATGGCCCACGGAAGTGTCTGGCAATAGTCAATTTTAATTCTACATAATATACTCAAAAACATATTTGAAAACGATATTTGCTACTTTAACGAAGGTTAGCTATTTATTTTTTTTGTACCTTTACTTCGTTCTACCTGAGAAAGGGCCCCGCTTTCAAGGTAGTGGGTGCGCATACCTTCTTAATAACACATTATACTAACAATCCTCAAAATTTCAGCTTTGCTAAAATGACGTAGGTCTGGGGGCTCTGGGATCTTACTCTATTAGGGTTTCAGTAGATAAACAGAAACTAATATGTACGTATTTAATCAATAACAATGAAGATAAGACAGTAAGTAAAGTAAAAAAATAATACAATCTTGTTCAATCCAAAATGGCCGCCGCAATAAATGGTAATAAATTATTTTCTTCTATATTTCGTTTTTATTTTAATATTACTAAATATTCTTCATATCCAGTACCGTTAGGTCTCCGCCGCTTGCATAACTGAGGCACATTCAGGCGGCTCATCTCGTGAGATGCACATTTGCACCTCGCGCCCCCGCGGCCTCTTCACGGCGCCCTGATGCGAGATTCACGTACACTCAGCATAATACCTAGTTATGCAAATGTATAATGCATAATATTGTATATTTCTTAGGGCTTCGGTATATAGACTCAAGTTTATTCTTATTAAAATCAATAACAAAGAAGATAACACTGAAAAATAATGTATAAATGCCAAAAAAATTTACTATAATGTCTTATAGAAAATGGCCGCTGCAACAAATGCTAATTACTAATATTCTAACTCCAAATTACTTTCTCATTTTAAGCAAAAAATCTTCATATCCAGTACCGTTAGTTCTCCGTCGCTTGCATAACTGAGGCACATTCAGGCGGCTCATCTCGTGAGATGCACATTTGCACCTCGCGCCCCCGCGGCCTCTTCACGGCGCCCTGATGCGAGATTCACGTACACTCAGCATAATACGTACTTATGCGGATGCCTTCATATTTTCCATTTCTAAAGGTACGGATGGTTTCTGATTTTGTACGGAATTGTTCTGAATAGAAGGAAGTTGGGAAGGGTTTATGGCTAATGTAAGGAATAGAGAAGATCTGGCAATACTAAGTTTCAGCTTTCAAAACTTAATCAGCTTGATTTTAAGGCGTGATTTGCATTGACAAATTTTAAGGTTTTTAGAACAACTAAGTTCTTTTTAGGGTTCCGTAGCCAAATGGCAAAAAACGGAACCCTTATAGTTTCGTCATGTCTGTCTGTCTGTCTGTCCTGGCTCGTTCGCCGCCGTTTCTGAACCGATTGCCACGAAAATTGGTGAAGAGATGTATAGTGATAATTCAAGAATTGGTTTTTAAAATAATCGAAAAATAATAATTTTTACCCCCCCTCCCATACAGTGAAAAGTGAATTCGAAAAAAAATCGACTTACCCCATCGTGTGGGAAATCGTTAAAAAGCTATTTTTAAATACAATAAAACTTGCCTTGAAACCATGTGGATCAAACACCCCAGTCTCGAGATATATTAATACAAAGTTAAAATTAGAGCGTCCCCCCCCCCCCCCTTAACTTTTGAAATACTATTACAATAATTCTGAAAAAAATGTCCTGTATACCTCCAAGTAAGTACTTTCAAAGAAAACTATAGCGAACTCTGTATCATACATAGTTATTTTTATACAACTCGACCAACTTATCACGTGCAGTTGCCCTTACTAAATGGTGTCTTAAGCGGTCGGGCCATCTTTTAGCTACAGAACCCTTTCATGGGCGTGTCCGACACGCTCTTGGCCGGTTTTTTAACTTCATATAAATGACATGCAAACTAACGCAACTATAAGCATTTTTATTTTTTATACTTACCATACTATTACAAAAGTTTTATAAGAACTTTTATATGAACAAAACGCCACAAAAATGAAATTACTCTCTAATTGTAAGAACTACTGAAAGTCTTAATTTTTTTTAGCAAACAAGGCTATTAATTTGTCAAAACCACTAAACTTCATCTTTTCGCACACAGCATCCCACGCCCCGCAAGTCGTGGTAATTCATCGCAATCGGCAACACTGTCGTTAAAACTAATGTTATTTTTGCGCTCGGCGACATCGGAATTTGGCAGCGAGGCGGCGCGCTGGAGAGCCGAGTAAATATTTCCGCATTTAGTCGAGTACTTGACCACAGTCGAGAAACGCAGTGGGCGGGCTTAATCTCAAACATTCATGAATACTCGTAATATCAGCCTATTCATGTCCCACTGCAGGGCAAAGACCTCCATCATTTGAAATCATATTTGCGTTAGAAAGATGGGATTTGGCTTAATCAGCATGCTTGCTAAATGCGGATTGGTGATCACAAACACGGGCTGTGTTTACCCATCGAGGCGTCATACACACTTTGACAATGATGCTTCGCAATTATACATGAAGACAAATAAATAAATCAAATTGAAGCAGACATGTGAGTGATGAGTGAGTGATTAGATGTATTTACTACAATAAAAAATTAATTAAAATATCTTTGAAATTAATTTTTTTTTAAAGGTGTCTTTGTTACCATTTAAAAAAGTCACTGAACCTTTACTTTATAAAACTTGATATAGTATCTCCTCTTCCTCCCTTATTCCGCTCCTTGAATTACTTTACAGCATACAAATGCCAAAAATCGTATCAAATATATTTTAACACCCGTTGTTTCCAAATAAATCAACGCCAATTT
Organism: Nomophila noctuella; assembly: GCA_958496325.1. Taxonomy (NCBI): domain Eukaryota; kingdom Metazoa; phylum Arthropoda; class Insecta; order Lepidoptera; family Crambidae; genus Nomophila; species Nomophila noctuella. Next base: position 12,792,369 of record OY292487.1, on the reverse strand, counting down.
GCAAGCTACCTGAGAAGTGTTGAGCTTAAATTTATGAACTATCCAATTTGCCTACCAGCTCTCATTTCTACCCTGTGGCTAGAGGTGGCGTCGCTAATTTATGAGCCTCTCGGGAAATTAGGCCGCGCACGCGACGCCGCATTCGCATTGTGACGACCTGTCCGGCGGATTATGCCTTAGCAGGACTTGAAAAATTGACATGTTAATTGTAGAATGCGTGGTTAAGTCTGTGTAGTTGGGGAAGCAGTCATAATTCAGCTCAGTTCGGTAATTGTTGCTATATACATATTTACATTAGCCTTAACTGGACTGGAAAAATCGACATGTTAATTGTAGAATGCGGAGTTTGTTCTGTGTTATTGGGAGAGCGCTCATAGTTTCGCAGCAATGTATGGAAATTAGGCCGCGCACGCGACTCCGCATTCGCATTGTGACGACCTGTCCAGCGGATTACGCCTTAGCTGGACTGGAAAAGTCGACGTGTTAATTGTAGAATGCGTGGTAAAGGGCGTAAAGGCTACACACTATTGCCTTGTGGCGTAAAAGTGGCCACTTTTAGCAATATTTAAGATTATGACTACCTAATTATGTACGATGTAATACAAGTCACTATTTTGAAATCATAAATGTTATTCATAGTGCATCACAGAGAGTTATTTTATCTAAATTCATATCTCTAATTCATTACAATTACATAAAACGATTGGCAGCACTAGAGTGCGCACTGCACACTTTTAAGTCTGTGTAGTTGGTGAAGCAGTCATAAGTGAGCGGTAATTAATCGAAGCTATAATAAATGTACATTAGCCGAACTGAAAGAATCACCATGTTAATTGTGTGTAGAATGCGGAGTTTGGTCTATGTAATTGGGAGAGTGCCTATACTTTGGCAGCAAACGTAAATGTTGGAAATAAGGCCGCGCACGCGACGCCGCATTCGCATTGTGACGACCTGTCCGGCGGATTACGCCTTAGCTGGACTGGAAAAGTCGACGTGTTAATTGTAGAGTGCGGAGTTTGGGTGCGTTTTGACATAAGCTGAGCTGAGCAGAGACGTGTAAAAATTGACCAATCGGAGCGGAGATGAGATGTGTATTTTGAACGGTGTGATTGGTCAATTTTTACACGTCTCTGCTCGGCTCCGCGCAGCTCAGCTTATGTGGAATCGCTCCCTTAGGCCTGTGCAGTTGGAGAAGCAGTCATAGTTTAGCAGTAGTCGTAGCTTTATGTGTACATGAGCCTTAGCGGAACTGGAAAAAAAACATGTTAATTTATAGAATGCGGTTTTTAGTCTGTGTAATTAAGAGAGCGTTCATAGTTGGGAAGAAATCGCAACCAAATGTACAGAAATATTATGCAGCGCACGCGACGCCGCATTCGCATTGTGACGACCTGTCCGTCGGATTACGCCTTAGCTGGACTGGAAAAATCGACGTGTTAATTATACAATGCGTGGTAAAGGGCGTATAGGCTACACACTATTGCCGTGTGGCGTAAAAGTGGCCACTTATTTTTGTAGGGGGGTAAAATAGCCGCGAAACGCTTCGAGAAAAAATGGTTACGACCGTGCCCGCTTTGCTCGAGATTTGGCTGGGGCTCTGCCGTGCCCCCAAATAGTCCTTATATTCATAAGGACCCGCGCGTGACTCCGCATTCGCATTGTGACGACCTGTCCGGCGGATTACGCCTTAGCTGGACTGGAAAAATCGACGTGTTAAACGTAGAATGTGGAGTTTGGTCTGTGTAATTAGGAGAGCGTTAATAGTTGGGAAGCAATCGTAACCAAATGGATTGAAACTAGGCCGAGCACCGACGCATTTGCCGGACTGTAAAATCGTCGTTTTTTTAAAAGCAGAATGACGTTACCCTACCTAACGGTAGCGGCTCACATCCACTACCATTCAAATAAAATTCTGGGCTCCGAGGCAATGGCCAAGGATGCATCCAGGAGTGGCGCTAGAATCATGATGCTGACAGATTTGGCGAACGATAAACATACAAGTCTCTTTTTACGAAACCTACAGTAAGAAGTGCAAATACCATGAAATATACACGCCACTACACGGCCCAGTTACAACCCCGCAGCAATGGAAATCACTCCGTCAAATTTCGAAACTTTTAGGCGACAACTTCACTTGACTATTTACCAGAGTCACACAGGGGAAATTGAGAGCCCGTTGCTCATCCAGTACTGGGGTTGAAAAAGGGAGGTTTTTGCGAGAGGCGAGCGCACGCAAACAGAGGACACAAACACCCGGGAGGCATTTAGCGCGGCGGACACTTTTTGCAAAACCTTTGGATTGTTTACTACAGTAAGTGAGCTGGTGTTGTTATTTTTGTCAACTTTAAACATATATGTTTTTTTAAGTTTTATTTTCATACTAAAATTTAGGTACCTACTATTTGAAGATATTATTTTGCTTGTTAGACATACCATGGGGTTAAAAAAGAGAGGTTTTTGCGAGAGGCGAGCGTTCGCAAACAGAGGACACAAACACCCGGGAGGCATTTAGCGCGGCGGCGGACACTTTTTGCAAAACCTGTGGATTGTTTACTGCAGTAAGTGAGCCGGTGTTGTTATTTTTGTCAACCTGATATGTTTTTTAAAGGTGTTTATTGTAGTGTATACGTCACACCTACCTATATATTAGCCTACATGATTATAACAATCGCCCCAGTAATTAAAGCTACGTTGCGTATTAAACATACATATCTTTCATTCGAATTCCATCGCCCTACAACGCATGGTGACCTTGCTGGTGCTGACTTGCAATATTCATAAAATAATTGAGGCACTATTTTAAGGAAATATTTTGTTTGTTAGATATACCTAGGTGTTAAGAAAGGGAGGTTTTTGCGAAAGGCGAGCGTGCGCAAACAGAGGACACAAACACCCAGGAGGCATTTAGCGCGGCGGCGGACACTTTTTGCAAAACCTGTGGATTGTTTACTGCAGTAAGTGAGCCGGTGTTGCTATTTCTGTCAATTTTATATGTTTTTTTAAGGTTTTATTTTAAGATGAAAAAACAAGAAGGTAATATTTGAAGAAACTAATTTGCTTGTTAGATATACCATGGGGTTAAAAGGGAGGTTTTTGCGAGGCGAGCGCGCGCAAACAGAGGACACAAACACCCGGGAGGCATTTAGCGCGCGTCGGACACTTTTTGCAAAACCTGTGGATTGTTTACTGCAGTAAGTGAGCTGGTGTTGTTATTTTTGTCAACTTGATATGTTTTTTTAAGGTGTTACATAGTAGTGTATACGTCACACCTCCCTTTATTTTTGCCTAAATGATTATTATCAATCTCCCCAGTAATCAAATGTACGTTGTGCATTAAACGTACATTTGATTCGTCTTCTATCGCCCTACAATGCAAGGTGACCTTGCTAGTGCTGACTTGCAATATTCATAAAATAATTGTGGCACTATTTGAAGGAAATATTTTGTTTGTTAGATATACTATGTGGTTGAGAAAGGGAGGTTGTAAGGTCCACCACAAGGATGTATGATAAACCTTACAGTCGGGATGCTAACGCTAACGCTTAGGGACGCTGAAGGGCGGTGGCTCCGAAGAGAGCCAAATAACCAAACCCGACGAGTGCTGATTGAACACTGATTTATTATAAGTAAATTAAAATGTAGGTTTGACGGAATATTGCTAGACAAGCTAAGTAAGTGCGCTACAGTAAAATATAAGTACAGTGAGTAATGTGCGGCTGGCCCGTACATCTTGCCAACGAGAAAAAAGAGCAAACAAAGTATTACGCTTAAATGAACAGCAAGAACACAAAATATTGTTGAATATAACAATTAAACTAAAGCTAGAAAATATTATTCAAATAACTAAATTCAGCTGTTACATTGTAAATATAAAAAATTGTATAAATGAGAAAATGTGTAAAATTATTATAAATAACAAAGATGAAATATTATTAGTAATTGTCTATAAGTCCGCACGCTTAATCGACTTGGCTCCCGGATGGCCTGATATCTTCACTAAAAGATTCACTGGGTATAGGGATCATAGGGATCGACACTGATCGCGGGGGTTTAGGAGGCGCCGTGCCTCTGTTTACACTAAGAATGCCCATGCTCACTGATTTACGCACTTCACTATCACTTTGCACTTTCGACATACATCGGCGATGACCGCATGCCGGTGCCTCCCCCACGGGAGGGGTTAGGAGCCTCGGAAGGCCCACACGCTGAGATCTGTTCCTCTTGACTCGAAGATATATCGCTGCTGCCGCTGCTATCAGTAAGATCGCTACTATTCCATAGCTGATGGAATACTGGTGGATATCGTGGATGCTGAGATCAGATTCCGATTCCTTTTTAATATTATTTATCTCGCTCATTATCTCACGATAGGCTTGCTCGTGGCTTTCGGTAGTGAAGTTATAAATTGGCGCTGAAGTATTTATGACTCTATTCAATATTGACATATCAGGGGCTTCGATAGAAGGTTGTATCTTAACACTTTTTACAAAATCATTATGAGCGTGGATCGTAAATGAGTCTCCTTTGAGCGTACAGCCTTGACCTATATTAATTATGCCATTGCCCTCTAATTCGCTAACTATCATACCAGCTGGGCAAAATAAGCGGACGTTGCACTTACTGCAACAGGAGTAGAGCCACACGTTTTGTTTATGTAACTTTATCCATCGATTGTTACAAGGCGTTCGTTCGTAGGTACAGGGTGATGCATGATCGCCTGCATTTATTAAAGTTAGTTTGCATAAATGTTGTTTGAGGTCTAAATCATATGAAGGCTTATCTAAGGAACATAATGTTTTCTCTTCAGATGTATGAAGACAGGTTTGTAGGTCGTATTCTTTTAGGAAGATAATCTCTTCTTTGCGTAAGTTAAATGCTAGATAAGGGTATGTAGGTACGGTGAGATATGAGTTTTCTTCTTCGTTACGAGGGATGCTGATTACTTTATCGAGCTCATATATTTCGCTGTTAACTAGAGGAATTTTTATTTCAATGATAAGGTAAGTTTTATATACGCTTGTAAATACTTTAAGTAGTTTGTATAAGTTTCTAATATTTTCTATTTCTACTGGCACTTTTAGATCACCATGTAGCTGGCCCGATATAAAATTAATTTGCGCTTCTAATTGTTCGCTTGGTAACAAGTGGGTGTCTATGCGACCGTGAGTGATATCGGTCACAGTATCGATGAGAGAGGTTTGCGTGCGTCTTAAGTTCTCTAGGATGATATTGGCCGCTAAAGCTGATGACGTAATGTAGAGACCGTTGTCGACGTCAGAGCGAATTTTATTTAACTCATTAGATATTTCTTTCAGGTGATTATTTATTGCAGAAAATTGTGTGTTCATTATTTGTTCGTTGCGCTGTATTATATTGTATTCGGCTTCTATAACTATAGTTTGATTTTTAATTAGTCGTTTAAGATGGTTTTCGCTGTAGTTAATTTTTTCAATGTCTTTAGCGTACTGTTGAGCGAATTCGTTATCTAAGACACCGAAGAAGCAATTTAGTACAGACCCCACCCCGTTTATTAATCCTCTCTTCTGGCGTGTACTGGAAGGGGATCTGAGTAACTGGTTATAGTGCTCTAACTCAGTTAATTCGTGTGCCAATTGATCGGTAATGCTCTTATGTTGCAAATTATGAGACTTTAAAGTCATACCTTTTAAATGCTTAATATAAGTATTTATGTCATTGAAGGCTTGCCAGTAGCTTGTAAGATTATAGTATATTATTAACTTCCACTCGTCTCGGATAAACTGTAGATCCGAGATCTTATCAAAATAAAGCGCTTGGTCGTTATTGATTAATGTCGTGTTGCTGACGATATTTTGCTGTGCCGATAGCAAACAGAAGAAGTGCTAGAGAGACAAAATTAGTTAAAAGATTTCGTTTTCTCCTCGATTTTCTTTCAGTTTTCAAAGATGCTGGAGTGTGACACCGCTGGGGATCGTGCTTATCATTCTTCGCTATATTGTCATTATGGTCGTGGTAAACAGGAAGAGGTATTAATTTCGTTACAGGACGCTTAAGCACGTTGCTCTCAGTTTTTAAAGAGACCACCCTGACGTAGCCATCTTTGCCAGAATGCAACTCTTGCACTCTACCAAGTGCCCATTTGCCCGGAGGTAAGTTGTCTTCCTTTATCAAAACTATGTCGTCGATTTTTAAATTACTGCTTGGTTTTCGCCATTTAGTCCGAACCTGAAGATGCTGGAGATAATCTGAAGACCAGAGTTTCCAAAAGCTCTTATTCATATGCTGCACTAGTTGCCAACGTGCAGGAAGGCTAAGATTTTCTGGGTCCATTTGAGGACGAGATAATAGAGAGTCACCAATCAAAAAGTGACCTGGCGTAAGATATAAATCCTCAGGATTCTCGGTTAGGGAAAATAACGGACGTGAATTAAGAACGGCTTCAATTTGTTGGAGTAATGTTGTAAACTCCTCGTAGGTAAGTTTTTGCTCACCTAATACTCGCTTCAGGTGCTTCTTGAAGGACCGGACGGCCGATTCCCACAAGCCACCTGCGCTTGGCCACGCTGGAGCATTGAATGACCATTCGATGTTCTTACCGCTGATGTTAGTAAAGAAGTCTTCGTTGAGAGTGGCTAATATCTCCTTGTACTCCTTATCTAATGCTCGTTTCGCTCCGATGAAATTGGTGCCATTATCGCTATACATACGGCGGGGTGTCCCTCGCCGCGCACAGAAACGGCTAAAAGTTGCTAGAAACGCTGGGGTAGATAAGTCAGACACCAACTCTAAGTGCACTGCCTTTGATGCTAGGCAAACAAACACAGCCACATATCCTTTGTACGTCTTTACCCCTCTACCTCTGCTTAACTTTAGGTCTACATGACCAGTGAAGTCAACGCCGCAATTTGTAAATGGGCGGGAAGGGGTAACTCTTGCTCGAGGAAGATCAGCCATAATTTGTTGGTGTTTTTCAGAGCTATAGCGGCGGCATTTGACACATTGCCTTAGCTGCCGCTTGACAGTTCTCATACCGCTTATGATCCAAAACTTTTCTCGTATATAATATATATGACAAGGTTAGTCGTGGTCCGCCATGCAGGGTAGTAACGTGCGCTTGATAAACGATTAAGTCAGTCAGGCGACTGGAGCTGGATAATATTATCGGGTGTTTAGCAGATGTACTAACATGTGCATTTCCAAGGCGGCCACCAACTCGCAGAATCCCATTCTTATCTAAATACGGATTTAAGCTCGCTATTTTGCTGTTTGACCGGACGTGACCCTTGTTTTTAATGTTTAATAAATCGCTTTCAAAGTCATTCGCTTGAATATGTTTTATAATTAACTCGTATGCATTGTTTACTTCCGTTGTCGATAGGTAGGTATCGTGTTCGAGTGCTCGGTGACGGAGCGCCGCTGTGAAACGTAACACCCATGCCGCTATCTTCACGGCACGCGTGATAGAGCTATTGTTTTCTAATAAATCGTTAATGAATGTTGGACTTGATTGTTGTAAGGCTATGTTTACACTGACCTTTTTTATTTCTATGGACGGCTCCTCGAACGTGTTGTTATTAACGCTATTGGGATCAAAATTAAGCAACCGTTGCGGGCCACTCCACCAGAGTTGAATATTCTGAAGCTTGGTCACGGTTAACCCACGGGTAGCACAATCAGCTGGGTTTTCCTCAGATCGTACATGATTCCAATTTGAAGCTGGTATTATATCTGTTATTTGTTGCACACGATTTGCAACGAACTGTTTCCAGCGCGCTATATTCCCATGAAGCCACCCAAGCACCACCATGGAATCAGTCCAGGCGTAAACTTGTAAATTGATGCTATTTTCCAAAGTTGCTATTATGGCTTTTAGCAACTGGGCCAAGAGTAGTGCTCCACATAGCTCTAAGCGAGCTAAAGAGACCTTTTTCTTTTGTGGAGAAAGTTTTGTTTTTGCTGCGACGAGTCGCGATGTGTACGCACCTTTATTGTCGCTCGCTACTAGGTAGACCACACAGGCGTAGGCCTTCTCGGACGCATCGCAAAACCCGTACAGTCGAAATGCTTGCTGTGTATCCCCTAAATATCTAGGGATCTCAAATTCACTTACGTTTTGAAGGTCGGTTCGCAGCTCAGCCCATTCGTTTTTAATCTCTATTGGGACTTCGTCATCCCATCCCAAATCACACGACCATGTTTTCTGGAATAAGATTTTAGCTCTAATGGTTAGTGGTGAGAGCCAGCCTAGTGGATCAAACACCTTTGATATTAATGAAAGAAGCTGTCGCTTTGTGTTGCATTCGCTATCGAAATCGATTTTATTTGTAAACACAAATGAGTCAGATGAAGGTGTCCATCGGAGCCCTAAGGTTTTTCGGGACTCGGAACATCTAAAGTCGTAAGGAACGTCAAGCTGACTCGCTGATAGATGGTTTAATAGATCAGGATGGTTGGCTGACCATTTCCTTAAATTCATCCCTGCGCCTTTTAAGATGTTTATTAACTGATACTGCAATTCTTTCGCTTTCATAAGACAATTTTGGCCAGTCAACAAATCGTCCATGTAAAAACTGTCTTCTAGAGCTGCGGACGCTAGAGGATACTTTAAACCGTCGTCTTTAGCTAGCTGTCTGAGCGTGCGCATCGCTAGGTATGGGGCGGCCTTTGCCCCAAATATGACTGATGTAAGAACGTATTCCTGGAGTAGCTCATGTGTCGAATTTCGCCAGATGACTGTTTGAAGGTGTTGGTCACTTGGTCTTATCAAAATCTGCCAAAACATTTTCTCAATGTCGGCGGTCATAACATATTTATATTGCCTCCAGGTCAATATCAATATTTGTAAATCACGCTGTAAGTTAGGACCGCACTCCATTACGTCATTAAGGCTGTAACGGTGCCCGTTCCTTCCAGCCTTCATGGATGTTCAGGCCTCCATGATGGCTGGAAAAACCTAACCTGCGCGCCCACTGGCCGCTAATTAACTTCCATTCAAAATTCAAAATTCAAAATTTGTCTATTATGTTCTATTTTCGCATTTTTTTTGATCAGGGATTGAGACCTAGACCGACTGCGGAGCCAGACAGAGCTCTATAAATTAATTACCTTTAAATATAAATCTTTAAATATAAATAAATAACATAATTTAATATCAGTGAACCAGTGCAATAGTCATAAAAGTTGTGTATTAGTGTTATGAAATAAAACCAGTTTCTACAGACCAGCATATAATTCATTTAAAACTTCACACTACTGACGACGGGAGTCGCATCGAGAACCTAATAAGAGCCCTGAGATCGCACCCCGTCGCAAGGCTAAGACCAGAACTTGTTTTTGACGAGGCGTTGAATACTACTCGAAGGCGGGTAGTAGTTGAATCATGCTTCATGACCCCGTGGTGTGGTAAGTAACACGGAGGCTCACGACTCTCGCTTGCTGGCTGCATAAGACCTAACTCTTTATATTCGCTTATGAATAGCTTATAGCTCGCTGATAACGCTTTATTACGCTCCATTTTGCTTTCTAATTGCTTAAATTGTGCTATTGCTTTTGCTTTTGAGGATCCAAGTTTTTCTTTATAGTTAGGTTTTAACGGTAGGGCTACCTCATACCTACCGTCTGCGAGCCGCCTAGTGGTCGCAGCGTAATGCTCTTCGCAATATTGTTCCTCACTCGTGAGCTCAGAACTCATACTAGGGATCTCCTCGATCTCCCAGTACTTCGCTATGTCTTCTATATTATTGATAACGACGTTGCAGTGAAAGGTTTTTATATTGCCAGATAAAATCCAACCTAACTTAGTTTGCTGGGCTATGGGTGCATTTGGTTCTCCCTTCACCAATCCGCTCATAATTACATCTGAGTACACGCTGGCATCTAATAAAATATCGATTGGCTTAGAAATATTGTACTCAGGATCCGCTAAATTCATATGTTGAATGTGAGGCCATGATCGCTTGGAAAAAGTGGTGTTCGGAAGGTCGCTGATAACTCGAGGTATAACACACGCTTCTGTATTAAAACTATAATCGTCGTAAATAGATTTACACTCGAGCGTCACAAGGCTTTTACTTTGTTTAGGGCTGATACCTACGCCAGATACCGATGCGCTGAATTTTGTGCGAGGTAACCCTAACATCTGTGCGACATTCTCCGATATAAGAGTAATCTGCGAACCCTGATCCAACAGTGCTCGCAGTGTGACGTAATTACCATCGACTGCCTTTATTTTTAACATGACAGTCGCTAATAAGACCTCTTCGTCGTTAGTACCAACATGATTGGCTACATGAGGCTTGTTGATATGGTTCTTAGATGAAGGTGAAGGTTGAGATGGCGAAAACAACTTCGATTTAGGTTCAACCGCATGTAACGCGGTCGAGGGTGATGACCCTGTATGTGCGTCATGCAAAATCGTATGATGCTCGTTATTGCACTCTTTGCACCTTTTAACAGAAGTGCATTCATCGCTTGAGTGTCTGAATAAGCAATTACGACATAGGTTTAGTTTTGTCACTGTCCTCAATTTAATTTCCGCTGGCATTTTATTAAATTTGTAACATTTATAGAGCTCGTGATTGAAATTGCATAAAGGACACCTACCCGTGGATGTTATGGCAGCTTGATACCCTTTTGATGGTCGACTATAGTTATTAAAAGTCTTCCTTTGACCATAATGATGTTTAGGCTGAAACGCTGGAGATGGTCTTGTTGGCGCTATGCTATCTCTCTCTCGCTTATGGATTGGTTCGAGAGCCATGAATTTACTCTCGAGAAACGCTAATAACTCCTCCAATGAGGCTAAATCTCTAGGAGACTTACGTGCTTCCTTGTATGCGCTGTAGGTATCGCTGTCCAACTTCTTAGTAATGAGGTGCACCAGAATTGGATCCCAGGTGTTGGTGTCCACGCCGAGGTTGTGAATAGCGTGAATACATTCGGTGGTGGTGTCATAGAGTCGTTTGATCTCGCTAGACGTCTGTTTGCTGATGCTGGGCTGATTGAGGAATGTCTCTATTTGCGTAGTGAAAAGTACGTGCGGGTTATTATAGCGATGGGTTAAGATATCCCATGCTACGTCATAGTTATCCGCTGAAATATTTAAATGCTGAATCAAACGCTCTGCTTCTCCCTTGACTCTACCTTTAAGATGTTGCATTTTCTGCGCTTTGGATAAACTATTATTATTGTGGATAGACTCGGAAAATAAGTCAAAGAAAGTCGGCCAAGCGTTGTAATTACCAGAAAAAGTAGGTATTTCCAGGAGAGGAGTAGCTTGCTGAATATGAGATGTAGTATACAGCTTCTGGTTTAAAGACTTTTTCATCTGCTTAAATAATTGCTCCAGTCTAACGAATTCGTCTTGGTAAATTTCATCCTTACCCTCTAGAATGTTATCTATTTCTAGGTGTAGCTTGTCGATATCCTGCCATCTCGACTGAATGCTGCGTAGCTCATCTTCCAGCTCCCATTTCTCTGAGATTTCACTCACCTTAATGCTAGTTAACAGTCGTCTAAATGCTCGAAAATTAGTCCTTTGGAGGGACAAACGCTCATCAACTTTGCAACTTGACACGGCAATTTTCTTTCCTATCTCTGTACCTGACCCTGACCCTTCTGTCTCATAGTTCATAAGTTTTTCCCTAAGCTCATTGTAATATATTTTTGTACGCTCGAATATCGCTTCTAAAAAGTACCTTTGTGTTTTATTTTCTACTGCTTCCAGTTCCGTATTGTTTTGCTCGAACTCTCCCCATAGTCGATCTAGAGAGTCTAATCGTATATTTAAATACTGAGATGTCTTCCGGAATGCCGGATCCTTACCGAAATTGGTTCCGATACGCTGTATCTCACTGACGATTTCTCCTTGACGAGAAAATAATGCTTCGAACGCCATCGTTGTTAAGCAAGAAAAATATGAACGATCTTACTTGAATGCTGCTGTAAGGCGAGTCTCCCGACTCACGAAAAGATAGGCTCGCTGACGCTGGTGAGCTGTGTGAGCTTGGTAACCACAGGTTCGCTGCTGGAAGCCCCCACAAACACTCGAAATGTTCACAGAGTTGACACGTGTAACGTGACGTGACGTGACGCTGACGTGGAAAGTTTTACACAGTTTCCGCTAGTTCGCTATACACAGGACTTCACTCGCGCTAGGTCCCGTTTGTACGTAAACTCGAAGGACCAAAAGAATGTAAGGTCCACCACAAGGATGTATGATAAACCTTACAGTCGGGATGCTAACGCTAACGCTTAGGGACGCTGAAGGGCGGTGGCTCCGAAGAGAGCCAAATAACCAAACCCGACGAGTGCTGATTGAACACTGATTTATTATAAGTAAATTAAAATGTAGGTTTGACGGAATATTGCTAGACAAGCTAAGTAAGTGCGCTACAGTAAAATATAAGTACAGTGAGTAATGTGCGGCTGGCCCGTACAGAGGTTTTTGCGAGACGCGAGCACAAACAGAGGACACAAACACCCGGGAGGCATTTAGCGCGCGGCGGACACTTTTTGCAAAACCTGTGGATTGTTCACTGCAGTAAGTGAGCCGGTGTTGTTATTTTTGTCAACTTGATATGTTGTTTTAAGGTTTTATTTTCATACCAAAACAAAAAGGTAAGAAACTAATTTGCTTGTTAGATAAACGGCGCTTAAAGTAGCTCGTCATATTTTTAATTTTTATCGCCACTCACTCGGTATATTTACAATTCGTCTGTTCATTATCACTGTTGTGTTAACCTCATGCTGTTTGGCAACTGCATACACAATATGTAAATTGGTCAAGAGGTATTTGAATGTGGCTGTTTTGTCCACAAATAAATTGATTGTGAACCCAAGTGAACATTTAATCGAGAGAAAAAATCCTATCACCTAAGTCTACCAAATTTCATCAAAATCCGTTCAGTAGTTTCAGCGTGATTGACGGACAAACATCCAAACAACTCACATTTTTAATATAACAACAATATAACATTTTTAATTTTTTAATAAGTATGCTTATTAAAAAAACCACAAAAATAAAGAGTATAATAATGAATTATGTTTGGCTGATTGTTATACTACATTAGGTCTTTTCACTTAATTAAAATTTGCCTTGTAACATTACATACCTGCTATTTATTATCAAACGGCCGAAATCCAAAGACTCGGGTCAAATTATAAAAGCGTCTTCGGACGCAGAAAATGTTTGTGGCATGTTAATTAATCTTTGAACAAAGATATTTTAAAGCTTTTAGGTAAGTAATATGTTGCTTTGAATTTGTGAGAAGCATGTTTGATATTGGTTTAACTTTAAACCAAATAAGTCATCATTATCTGTGAGCCAGCAGGATGCTGGATGCGAGTCGCCGAGGATTGAGCTGAGAGGAGAGCCCTAGGAGAGGCCTTTGTCCAGCAGTGGACTCAGACTACTTGGTCTTGTAGTCAAAAAGTTGTCTGTTAGACCAAGAGATTTCGTCGTGTCTATTTATTCTGGTCTGGGTGTAATATGTATCCATTCAGGTATGTTTTTACATATAAATAAAAAGTATATAAGTATATATCCGTTCCCTAGAATCCATATACCTTCGAGCTTAGTTTCGGGCTAGGCAATTGATACACCAAATTCCAAGGAATTTATTATTTTTTTATTTGCTTACGTTAACCACGAAAAAAACGATGTGGTACAATTCTAGGTCGGCTCTCTACGGCCTACAAGTAACTAAAATGCCAAATACTCTTTGAAGCGCTGTGAACCAATGAATTCCTGGCAAAGCGAGCTGATGACAGCGGCACGAGCCTCGCAATCAGTCGAGAGGCACCCAAACATTCCAGAATGGACACGTCCACGCTGGACATTCCAGCGTTGTCTGTGTCATTAATGTACTGTTAAGAGACCAGTAAAGTGAAATAAATGCCTAAGGATTTCCAACTAATTTATGTTTCCTACTAAGGATATCTTCCAGGTATTCTGCAACATAGGTAGAGCTTAGTGGAACTTCCACTCAAATGAGCCACTCGTACTCGGAAGTACCTCTACCTTACAGATAACCACAGTGAAGTAGCACTTCGTAACTGTTGTGCTATGTTGCTGCTGGTGGGCAAGGTTGTCACAGCTCAGTTGGGGAGGGTATAAAATCTTAAAGCCAGCCAACGCATCTGACTTGAGCAGCGGTGATTACTTAACATCAGGTGACACTCTTGTTCGTTTGTCACCCATAACATAAAAAAAACATTAATGATATAGTGCTCGCTAGCAGTTTCCATGGGACTAATAAGAAACATTGAAAATAAATTGTGAACGGTCTCAGTTACCCAATTGAAAGAGCAGTTACCTGGACTGTAAAAGGTGGATTCAGATCTCTTCTGGCATCTGAAAAAAAGATGTTTTTTTTTTCTTGTTTATGAATTTAAAAGAAAATCAATAGCAATTTTACAATTATTGCACAGACAAATTAAATTACAGTACAAGATAGTAATGTAAAAAATATATAATCCTTCCCTGAATGAGTAATTCAAATGATATCACGTTGTCTCACTGGTGCTATATTAGCGATGCGAGGAATTCCTGTAGGATGCCAGCGGACGGAACAATTTAGTATTCCATTTTCCGGAAAAGACTAAATTTCCCGTTTTTTTCCAAATTTTCTAGTAATTATAGAATAAATAATAAGTAATTAACCTAGGATAAACACAAACAGACATGTTCGTTCAAACACACAAATGTTTGTCCATTGCGGGAATCGAACCTGCAACCTTATGGACTAATTGTCATGTTTTTGACAACTACTCCAAACCGGTAGTCAAATTTATTCTTTGTATGTCATACATATAATAAAGCTAAAAAGTTTGTTACTTTGTTTCTTTTTTGAACGTGCTAATCTCTTGAGCTTTTGGTTCGAATTAGAAAATTATTTGTGTTAGATAGTCCATTTGATGAGGATGGCTATAACTTAACGATATGTGTGCGGTCCATTATATCGGTTTCCAACGAATGCTAAAAGTCCCGTTATTTGCCTATTCCGAGACACGGTAGCACGCGGCACCTGGGGATCCCACGGAGCACAAAGATATTAGTTTTC
Source organism: Nomophila noctuella (assembly GCA_958496325.1). Classification (NCBI taxonomy): domain Eukaryota; kingdom Metazoa; phylum Arthropoda; class Insecta; order Lepidoptera; family Crambidae; genus Nomophila; species Nomophila noctuella. The sequence goes on along the minus strand of OY292487.1, from coordinate 12,777,328 downwards.
AATATTTAATAGCGCGCGGGATGTGCGACTCACTGAGGAGTGTTTGAACTTGAGACATTGAAGGAACTTATTTTTGTAAGACGTTGTTACTTAAAGTTAGATTTTTTTCTTACAGTCGTAAGTAATGTTGTTAAATAAATCAAATACGATCTATAAAATCATTTTTCTCAAATATCATTTACGCCCACGAGAAGATTTGGGATAACTGTTCTGTGCTGGCACTTTATGGCGTTTCTGTTATTTCAAATGCGTATACATCCCATCATCAAAAAATATTTATTTTGTTTATTTATCCTAAGTACTAACAGCACTAGTCTTCCTTTTGGCGTGCTACATGACAGCTCGGGTTCACATGTAAACGTAATTTATCCCGCAGTAAGTGTGTTAGTTTTGTTTATTTAGTAGTTTAGTTACTTACAGTTCTAGTTCTTTGACACAGGTTGGCTCGGGCTCACGGGCTCATGTCGACGCCGCGCTGTCCCGCAGCGTACCTATGGACCCGTCTGAAGACCTCAATAGAATACGTATTTTATCGCGCAGTTAGTGTGTTATGCTATTTATTGGTTGAAATACCAAGTTCTAACATTAATAGTTCCTTATGGCGTGATGTGTCACGCGTCGATGCCGCACGCGTCGATGCGCACCTATGGCCCAACCCGTATAAATATCTCTGTATAAACAAATTTTATTGCTCAGTTACTGTGTTATTAGTTTTGTTTATGTATCTTATTTATCTCAAGTTCTAACATTACTAGTTCCTTGCGGCGTGACACAGGTCGGCTGGGCTCACGTGCGGTCGCGTCGACGCCGCACTATCCCGCAGCGCACCTATAGACCAACCCGTCTGAATATCAGTAGGTAGGCATAAACTATTGGTATTTTATCACGCCGTGTTGTGAGTTTATGCGACGACGTCTACAGCGTATAAAGTTTAAGGAGCTGGATGAAGAGTGGACTTGCATTTTTTGTTGGTATTCATTAATATTTCTTACTTAACTTTTATATTTAATTTGTAAATTAATTAAATGCTAGTTATTTTATTGTTAATTAAACAATAAGCTGCGCTATGTGCAGTCGTGTGGGTAGGCTACAATAATAATTACTTTTTTAATAATTTATTAAATAAATTCTGTTTGAGACTTTTAGGCCCTCTTATCTACTTATTTTATAATAATTCCTCTCATTTAGGTACACTTATTTCATGTTTAAGGACTCAAAAATTCTGATTAAACCATCTTACTCTGTTAAGAATGTATCCACGAATACCATACATATACCTCGATGAAACTGCTACTTAGTTTGCAAATCCTCTGCACAATTTACTTTTACGTTCCATTCTACATAGAAGCGCCATCGAAACGTGCAATACCTGAGAAAAAACGTCTCGAAACACGCCTTATACATTTTTCAACAATCACAAAGGAACGACGTTGCGTCTGTCGTAAAACCTTCCTTAAACAACCCACACCCATCGCTCAGTTTAAGGCGCCGGGAGCAGAGATGAAAACTCGTCTAATAAGCGGAGTGTAGTGGAGTTAATAAGACGGAGTGGGACGACGAGCGAGCGACGGCGCGTACCTCACTCAGCGTGGCAGCGACAAATGTCATAATTTACCGACGCGTGTTAGGTGACACACGGTGGCATATTGTGCACTAAGCCGGTTAGTTTTGGCACTAGGGTCTGTGGCAGCAATAAAACACCCGCAGTTTTGGTTTGGTCTCTGGAAGGACCAAAACAGAATAGTAATATTTGGTCCTTCGAGCCAGATAAATGGCATGTGCCCACTTTAATCGGCCGAACATGCAGTTTATTTTAATTTGACTTCGAGATTAGGACTACAGTTTCAGGCGCTGGGAGCAGAGATGCAAACTCGTCTTTTTAATCGCTAATAAGCGGAGTGTAGGGAGTTAATAAGACGGAGTGGGCCGACGAGCGCGCGACGGCGCGTACCTCACTCAGCGTGGCAGCGACAAATGTCATAATTTATCGACGCGTGTGAGGCGACACACGGCGGCTGATTTTTTTTTGTTCTAAGCCCGTTGATGTTGGCAGTAACACCCGCAGTTTTGATATTAGTTCTGGAAAGATCAAAATTAAATAGTAACAATTGGTCCTTCGAACCGGATAGATAACCTAGGCCCATATAAACAGGCCGAATACGCAGTCTGTTGCCATTAGACTGCAACATACAAGCATTACAATTTGAAGCGGACGGAGAAGATATGAAATCTCGTCTAATAAGCGGAGTATAGTGAAGTTCATAAGACGGGGTGGGCCGACAAGCGCACGACGTCGCGTATCTGACTCAGCGTGGCAGCGACTAATGTCATAATTTAGGTGACACACGGCTACAGCTTTTTTCCTTAGTCGTTTGGACGACGATGTAGCATTAAAGACCCTGTACCAGTTATAAAACACTCTGCTCCGGCTCGAAGGACCAAATACTATTTGGTCTGATAAAACTATACTTGTGCCAATATCATGAAACGTTCAGGGCCTATAAGTACGTGTGTTTTACGCAATCGAACAACATCATGCTGCGTTCTGTCAAACATGACTTAACGTAAATCAAGCAAGGTAAAGCTAAAGAATAAAATAATATGTCCGGTAATCAAGCTACAGCATTGTATAAAACATAAAGGTTAGCTCAAAAAGCGTTTTGTAGAAGTATAGCAGCACGTATGTTTCATCAGAAGCAAGCGTCACACGAGATATGCCCGGCAATCAAGCGACGCGAGCGGCGGGCCGCGGCACATTTGTTATGGCTGGATCGCGTCTCTCTGCCAAACAAATATTCTGCCAAAAAAGCGTTTTCTTACATAGCAGCATGTATGTTTCGACAAAAGCAAGCGTCACACGAGCAATCAAGTGAGGCGAGCGACAGGCCGTGGCATATTTGTAATAGTAAGCTCACGTATTTCTGCCAAACATTATTTTCTGCCAAACATAATATTCTGCCAAAAAGGCGATTCCTGGCAGTATGGCAGCACGTATGTTTAAAAAGAAGCAAGCGTCACACGAGATATGCCCGGCAATCAAGCGACGCGAGCGGCGGGCCGCGGCACATTTGTAATGGCAGGCCCGCTTCTATTAACTACCAAACATTTTCTTCTGGCCTAAAACACACATTCACAAAATTTGCGATATCTGGCAGTCTATTAGCACGTACGTTCTGCCAAACATAATAACTACTTTTGCCTGTACAAAAAGCGTTTTCTGGCAGTATGTTAAGACCAATGTTTCAGCAGAAGCGAGCGTCACAATGTGGAAGAAGTCACGGGCAGCCGCTTTTAAAACATATAAGTTAGCAAATAAGCGTTTCTAAGCTGTATAGCAGCACGTATGTTTCATCAGAAGCAAGCGTCACACGAGATATGCCCGGCAATCAAGCGACGCGAGCGGCGGGCCGCGGCACATTTGTAATGGCAGGCCCGCTTCTATTAACTACCAAACATTTTTCCCTGTATTTTTGAGGATATTACTTTGTGTTTACGGCTCGCTTAGGTTTTATTTACGACTTGGGAGTGGAACAGACAACAACATAAATTGAGAGAAACGTCTTGTTTATCGTTGCTTTTTTGGCAATAAAATACGTACTGAAGGTACGCTGCAATTGCGATAATGGGGTTACAGTGCGAGTGTGCGTACCGTACAGTTACAATTAAACCAATGAACAATGAACTGTATAAATCACTACATAGTATAAAACAAAGTCGCTTTTTCTGTCATGGTGTATGTTGTATGTCCCTATGAACGCTTAAATCTTTAAAACTACGCAACGGATTTTGATGAGGTTTTTTTTAATAGATAGAGTAACTCATGAGGAAGGTTTTTATGTATAATATCATCCATTAAATAGTGGACAAGTACCACGGGCGAAGCCGGGGCGGGCCGCTAGTAATGTTTATAAATTAATAATCATAATTACAAAAAAACAAGTAGAAAGCAAAGTAAATTAAACATTAAAAAACCGGCCAAGAGCGTGTCGGACACGCCCATGAAAGGGTTCCGTAGCTAAAAGATGGCCCGACCGCTTAAGACACCATTTAGTAAGGGCAACTGCACGTCATAAGTTGGTCGAGTTGTATAAAAATAACTATTTATGATACAGAGTTCGCTATAGTTTTCGTTGAAAGTACTTACTTGGAGGTATACAGGTAATTTTTTTCAGAATTATTGTAATAATATTTTAAAACTTAAGGGGGGGACGCTCTAATTTTAACTTTGTGTTAAAATATCTCGAGACTGGGGTGTTTGATCCACATGGTTTCAAGGCAAGTTTTATTGTATTTAAAAATACCTTTTTAACGATACCCCACACGATGGGGTAAGTCGAATTTTTTTTTCGAATTTACTTTTCGATGTATGGGAGGGGGGGTAAAAATAATTATTTTTCGATTATTTAAAAAACCAATTCTTGAATTATCACTATGCATCTCTCCACCAATTTTCGTGGCAATCAGTTCAGTAACGGCGGAGAACGAGCCAGGACAGACAGACAGACAGACAGACAGACATGACGAAACTATAAGGGTTCCGTTTTTGCCATTTGGCTACGGAACCCTAAAAAAATATTAAGTCTGCATAAAAATCCGACAACATATTCCACACATATTAATATACATTATTGTCTAGTATAAAAGTTCTGCCTCTAATGTTTCAGAACATCCTAGTGGTAACTATATTCAATATCATCCTTTTTAGGGTTCCGTAGCCAAATGGCAAAAAACGGAACCCTTATAGTTTCGTCATGTCTGTCTGTCTGTCTGTCTGTCTGTCTGTCTGTCCTGGCTCGTTCTCCGCCGTTTCTGAACCGATTGCCACGAAAATTGGTGGAGAGATGTATAGTGATAATTCAAGAATTGGTTTTTAAAATAATCGAAAAAGAATTATTTTTGCCCCCCCTCCCATACATCGAAAAGTGAATTCGAAAAAAAAAATCGACTAACCCCATCGTGTAGGGTATCGTTAAAAAGGTATTTTTAAATACAATAAAACTTGCCTTGAAACCATGTGGATGAAACACCCCAGTCTCGAGATATATTAATACAAAGTTAAAATTAGAGCGACCCCCCCCCCCTTAACTTTTGAAATACTATTACAATAATACTGAAAAAAATGTCCTGTATACCTCCAAGTAAGTACTTTCAACGAAAACTATAGCGAACTCTGTATCATACATAGTTATTTTTATACAACTCTACCAACTTATGACGTGCAGTTGCCCTTACTAAATGGTGTCTTAAGCGGTCGGGCCATCTTTTAGCTACGGAACCCTTTCATGGGCGTGTCCGACACGCTCTTGGCCGGTTTTTAACTGGTATCGTTAAATAGACAATTTAGTTTACTTTAGGGGACAACTTTTTTACTCAGTGCTGTTCATTTACAACTCTATTTAAGTTGTACGAAGCCAATTGCCTGATCATTGGCTTTCAAAGATCTACGTGCAATATTTATCTAAGAACGCCGAAAGTAAATGTAATATCGAAGCGTTGTCACGTCTAAGTCTTTTCACATGAGGCCCGAAAATCAATAAGCTTCAACTCTTCCTATCAATTGAAACGTACGTATTCGTATAACCCTTTTAAATTTGCTTACATATACAGGTACCGCTTTTAAATTCCGCCGGCGTCCGCGATAACTCCAACTGGGATCTTCAACGAATCTATAATGTACTTTATATCTAACAAACGGACAAACTGCTAAAACAACCCTTAATACATGGTAATAAAAGTCATGTACGCGGTATCGCAAAGTTAGTTCAAAGGTATGTAAAAGCTACCGACAGTTTTTCGCGAACAACGGAACTCGATAGTAAAACTTCGTCGGAGCCACCCGTTTATGTAAATTTGCTTCGGCATATTTAAAATTGATGTATTCGTGTTTTACCTGACTTTGGAGAAAGAGCAGAGAAAATTGTTTTCGATAAATGTTATTTTTATGGAGGTCATATGGTAACCATATTTTAGATTGAAGTTCAAACTGAGCCACCTCAAAATTCATTTTAACAGGAACTTGTGTAGCTTATCCTTCTGAATCACAACGGGCAATTTACGTCTATGACTTATAGTAAATAAGTAATAATAAATAAATTCTTTGGACTAACACATTAATAATTGCCTAGCCCCAAACTAAGCTCGAAGCTTATACTGTGGAAGCAAGGGGAACAGATAGACATACTTAAATACATTTATAAACATTCATGACTCGAGTACAAATGCCGATGTTCATCATACAAACAATTACCCTTAGCGAGATTCGAACACACAACGTGTTAGTGTTAAATAATCAGTAAAATTACAAAATAAAAACCTTAGCAGTAATGAAATCCCCCTCGATAAACCTAAACTGCACTGCATCGTTAGTAAAAGTATAAAAGCAAAAGTAGACGTAAAAGTGCAGGTAACTGCTGTGACAAATATCACGTTCCACGGAACTGCTACAGCGGCCACGGTACGCAAGCAAACAAATTAGTTGACCTCATGCTCGACTTGGAGGAGTACACTGTCGATTATTCTTTTTTAAGTTTTTTTGAAAAAAAAACTGTCATTATCAGTTCCTCCCATTAGTTATGATAATTCTAAATACACATATTGAATGTCTATATAAACCCCTATCAAAACTTACATAAGATGTTTCTGTCGACGCTGGGCTTGTTCGGAAAAACCGACACAATGGAGCTCAAAAAAAAAACAAACAAACAAACAACACAAACATTTGGCAAGCATATTGATTAAGCCAAAACCCATCTTTGAAACGAAAACATGATTTCAAATGATTTGCCCTGCAGTGGGACATTAATAGACTGTGATTACTTTTTACTTTTCTTTAAATAATAACTCGACCACCGATTCGGAAGATGGTTTCTGTTACTTCATTGCACCTAGACTTTGTCGCAAGTATGCACAGCCGACACGGCCGCATTTGTCATAAGATTAAACACAAAATTGTTCTTTACACATATTCCGGCGTTTGAGGGCTTAGCGGTGCACGGTAATCACCGCCATTATACCGCTGCCAACACAAGCGTTTGTTTGTTTTACACGCGTTTATTTGTTCTTTTTTATTTGATTGCATCGTATATAATGCTCTTATTCGATTTGGCTAAATCTAAAAATAATAAAGGAAAGAATTAAGCTCAAACTCGTTGTATAATAATCCCAGTTTAAATGTGAAGGTAGACAACAATTGGAAAAAGGTAAACGAATAATCCTGATTTAAAGTTAAAGTAAGTTCATCAATTACGGTAAGTACAAGTAAAATATATGAAAACCATAATTAGTATGTACTGTTGGTACTTTTATTTATTAGTTATGCATATTTTCCGGAGGCGACAGATTTTCAAAGTTTTCTTATTGAAAAAAGATAACTATGATTTTTCCAAGCAACCGCACTGAGTAAAACTATGATATTTTTTCTCAAACATGTGACAATGTCTCCGCGTTTGTAAACACCAAAAACGCGAACAACTAATCGCTGTCAGATTACCACGCAGGAAACAAACCTCACAATCAGTGTTGTTGATGTCATAACGAGTTGCGAAGTGAGTTGCAAGTTCCGCCGCGCCCCCATCGTGTCGCTCACAAGAACAACCCTGTGATTGCTGGTGGAATCATAAATACCCCGGGGATAAAATCAGAAATATTGTTAAAAATATCTTTTAAACCGAGTACATAATCATCTATCTTCTCTCCTAGACTGAACGTTTTAGAAAACCAAAGTGCAAGTTAAGCTAACAAACGTCCATTACCTATTTACATATGCGAAATAATTATTTAATAGAAATTTACCTACAAGTATTCGGGATTTAACGTTATTATTAGAAACATCTTCTTACTTAGAGCAAAAGGAACTGCAATGATGATGAATTCTGCGATGATGTACTAAAACCGACCATCATTTTGAACATACCAGTCGGTCCCGCCTATTAAATGTGGTTTATCTAGACTTAGTATAATATAATATGGCTGAAAAGTTTGTTTGTTTATTTGTTTGTTTGTTTGTTTGAACGTAGTAATCTCAGGAACTATACACAGGCCTGACTTGAAAAATTCTTTTTGTGTTGGATAGTTCATTTGACGAGGAGGGCTATAGTATATAATTTGCGTAACCTATGTGAGCGGAAACCGAAAACCACGGAGTCGCGGGCGGCCGCTAGTTATTTATATTTTACGCCATTTTATCTAAAACAATTTAACCATATACACTCACAACATATTCTGAAGCCAGGCGCTCTTGTATTTGTCATCCTTTCTCGGAAAACACCTACAACATAGGCTGCCTAAACCAAAGCTGACTGCTTTGCCTCCGCAAACGAGGGTTAACTTAACACGGAGATGTTTGCTTCGGGCGGGGTGAGGCTAGTAAGGCGCGGATAACAAATTACACGGAAAGGGTAAGCGCCGGAGGCGGACAACTTTTTGGAATATTTCGAGATTCCGCTTTTGACTCCGGGACCTTGATATGTTAGCAATTATTAACGTAATTTGCGAAATTCCGAGACACAAAATTGCTAAGCAAGGTTCGCTCGTAGCTTCGTAGGTCGTTTGGGGACTTTGAACTTGTACGTACGATACATTGGAAAGTACGCATTCGTTTGTTTTGAATTACAGGACATTCATTGAATTATCTTTGTTTACAAAGTGTCATTTAGTATGTTCATCATATGCGTAGGTTGGTATCCTGTGAACATGGCCTCTAATTAAAGTAGTTTTGGCTCGTAAGCCTGGGGTATATTAAGACATATTTTGTCTAACCAATAAAGTATACATTCTATTCTTACAGGAGAGCTTTAAACATTTAGAATGTTTTTGACGACGTTTAAGGGCAGAATTGATGTTTTTTTCATAATAATTATGATATAAATGTAGTATGTATTTTTCATGTTTACAAAACATATTTGAAAAGAATCCGCAATCGTGAAATAATGTGTCATTCATTATTTCATATTAATAAAACTTTCAAACCAATATTTGGCCAGCGAACATTTTTGACAATTTATTTTATCGTAGTGATTCAAACGTAAACTGAATTTCAATTACAAACATGTACCTACCTACAATTGTTTGTGTCAACGTAATAATCGCATTCCAGTATTTGTATCATATATTATTATGTATAAGGTTGAAAAAAGTACATACAAACCTTACGGTAAGACCAGTGAATAATAATAATGTTTATACTACAGTGTTTCTCACAACTGACCTACTTCACAAAGTTATCGGTCTGCTAAACTAAACATTTTATCCGTAAATTTTCAATTTAACCAGCTAAAACCGGTTATAACGTGTAGAAAGCAGCTAATGTTGTGTCCGCGAACATCTGTTTAGCTACAAATAAGGTTTAAGGCGTTGTTTGCCGGATTACTAGCCGGTTGTAATCGCCGGACAAACAGATTACACACCCGCCCGCGAGTATGGCCCAGTCACAATGTATGTAGAACAGTAAGGCAGTTACGCAAATTATTATTCTGTTCTAATATTATAAATGTGAAAGTTTGTTTGGATGTTTTTCCGTCAATCCTGCTAAAACTACGGATTGCGATGAAATTTGGAATACATGGAGGGTAATTGGTTTACAAAAAATAATTTGGTTAAATCAATATAATCTTAAATTATAATTATCAAATCTTACATGAGCGTACACTTATAGATTTATAAGTATCATAGCATCTTACAGACCCTCATCAAAACGAGCATATGCGATAGATAATTACCAAAAAGAAACATGAGGGATAGAAAGTAACAAAAACTAAGAAAACATTTCTGTATTTTGTTGTTTAAGAAACTACATCATGTTGATAAAAAAATATTTCATTTACTATTTTATGTATTATCTCTGTTATTATTATATTAATTACATTGGTATGAAAATAGAGTGACTTCATCAACAAAATATTCCTAATAGGAGACCAGGATTTCGTCCAAACTTTTTTTGTTTTTTAAATTAATTAAAAGTGTTGTTACTGCTTTTTTGTTTAACTGTACCAGGGTCCCGGTTAACTATTGCGTAAACGTATTATCATCGCGAGTGATATCGTTGTTTAGAATTAAAGTTTTGTTTATTCACGACCGTAGGCGGGGTTATACGGTTTGCGTGTCACGTTAGAAAATATGTTGAAATTGTGAAATAATAAATCAAGATCTGGTGGAAATTCACATTGACTTGTTCTATTTTATCCTTTAAAAACATCAGAACAGTCCCCGTCATATTTTTTCAGAAGTTTCTATGTAGTATTTTTTGTATGATACGTAGTTAAATTGAACTTGTGTAAGCTGAAAACAGAAACGAACTCCTTACCCTAATTAGTTTAGGTACCTACAAAAATAATTGAGATTGATGTTGAGGATGCCCTATGAAAGTATAACTATTACTAAGCTACATAGTACGAGTACTTTCATAGTTCTAATAATATAAGTCCAATTTTGTTTACCCATCCGAAGCCGGAACGGCCCGCTAGTCGTAAATATAAATCTAGTTCCCTCATCAGAGTAAATTTTAAGCCTCTAAATTATTATCTTCTTATTTAAATAAACCAATTACTACCTTTATTTATCAATATCGGATCGAACCAGTAAGACAATAATTGTAGCACCGATCCAGACCAGAGCGGTGCCGAGTACAAACCACAATCGCTACCTACTGCAAGGCTCAGTAGTTACAAAGGACACAGTGTTTTCTAAAACAGTAAGACACTTTTATACTTGATGAATGCTATTACGCATCTCTCGCTCTAGGTAGTCACATAATAATGTGTGGACGGAGTTATGTAGGACTCTGCTGGATGCGATACCCTAATACAATGTTATTTCCTCACGGTTCAGCAATATGATGTTGAATACCTACATGGGACTCGATGAATGGAACTATACTTTTAGAGTAACTTTCGACTTGAAGACATTGAATTATTATAACTACCATCCAATTAAAATCAGTTGACCAATATTAACCTGCAGAAGACCTGTAGAATTCAGAATTTTAATTAACAAAGCTCATGCTCCCTTCCTGTTCTACTTAACCTAGCTGTGACTTCAAGTAACGATGTTGTATAGAAATTGTCCTGAGCAGTGATTGCACGATAGTTGGAGGTTAATTGCCAAGTCCCCGCCAACTAGAAATTATGCAGACATCGGTAGAAGTGAGCTCTGTCCTTAGATTGTTCGAATTATTTGTTATAGGGAAAATGGCAAACTAGAGGACTTTAAATGGACAAATTCCTAACTCCATTACCTAGTAGCTGAATCAACGAATGTAAATAAAGACTTAAAGTTCCTAATTAAATAATAAATTACACAAAGTACCTACTCTGAAAATAATAGACTTACATTATATAAATAACGTTTTCATTTAAATAACGATTAGCATACTTTATTGTGTTTAACGTGAAATATTATACGTAGTAGTACCTACGTAGTAGCTCGAAATAAATAATGAAAATAAAACACCTTGAATATACTTTTATTCAGGTTTTTTTTTATTTAAATTGTACAAGGGTAAACATGAGGACCTTCAAGAAACGAGCGTACTCTCTTTTGAAAGGCCGGCAACACATCAACGATACCTCTGGTGTCGCGGATGTCCATGGGCGGCGGTGATTGCTTACCATCAGGCGAGGCTGCCATAAAAAAAATACTTAATTAGACTTTCGCGTTTCATTATAAGCTAACATTTCTATTACTTAACGGGACTTAACGCGATATTAATTATGTTACTCTACAGGTCCGTTTACTCTACCACGGATGTTGTACCGCAGCCGAAACGTCAAGTAGGTATTTTGTAGTAGATATAGGTACTCCAAAATTAATATCGCGTTAAGTCCGGTCAAATAATATTAGTGTCCAACCAAATAGTGAGTCAGATACTAACGGTATATTGTCATTGCTTTAAAAAGTAGTGGTCCTTCGAGTCAGTATAAAATAAACCGATTAGATGCGATATAGGTACTACAAAAAGAATACTGTATTTAGCCCCGTTAAATAATATAAGTGTCCAACCAAATAGTAAGCCATTCAGACACTAATGGTCAATTGTTATTGCTATACTTAACAAGTATTGGTCCTTCGAGCCGGTATGAAGTAAACCGATTATCGTCAAGCATTGTACGCGCACACTCATAGCCGGCAGCCGCAAACACAGTGCGTTCTTAGTTGATTTACCAGACGAAGCGCAGGGTTGCAGCTTGTCTCACCTGAACATGGGAATTTAGTAAAAGAAGAGACCCTATTTGGAACCATAGGTTGTACGCTAATGAGTTTTCTTGTCCAAAAATAAGTATTTTGTACCTACGACAATCACACTATCATAATTTTCCACCTCATACTTTCTATCGCGTTTACTCTCACTAGTTCTACGATCGAACTAGAGCGCATTTTTTCTCGTTAGTTCGAGCCGAACTAGTGAGAATAAATCTCTGATCGCACACAGCCCTGATTACTCGCTTAGCTAAGCGGGTCCGGCGGGTGTGTCCGTCACGGACAGACCGGTCTCTCTCAACGACCGTAATCCTCGCTCAGCGCCGGACAAAACCGTACTCTGCCGGTGCGTGAGACCGGGAAATCTGTTTCGCTAGTTATAGGTAAGAATCGAACAAAGATTTTCATATTGCAACCTGTATTTAATCATGATCTAGCAGCCGCCCGGGACTGCGTAGTTCGTTCAATTTCCGCAAACATAGTATATTATAATATAGCCTTCATAGACAAATGGACTATCGTTCAAACAAATAAACTTTTCTGCTTTATCATAGTGGTATAGACTAAGTGAATTGTAGTCTGACAATACTGCGTTCATTAACAAAATCGGAAGGGCAAAGTTTTCTACGTAATGGTGACCGAGGGCATATTTAATGATTTCTGATGATAATCATTACAGATTTTTTTCAATGATGGTCGTTATCATTCCCACCATCCACCATCATCTACTGCTTTTTGCACCTTTTTGAATTTCCCAGGGAAAAATATTAAGGATAATTATAATACCCCTGACAATCACACTATCATAATAATCCACCTACTCATATCTACCTACTCTCTGATTGTACGCAGCCCTGATTACTCGCACAGCTAAGCGGGTCCGGCGAGTGTTTCCGTCACGGACAGACCGGTCTCTCTCACCGACCGTAATCCTCGCTCAGCGCCGAACAAAACCGTACTCTGCCGGTGCGTGAGACCGGGAAATCTGTTTCACTAGTTATAGGTAAGTATCAAACAAAGATTACCATATTGAAACCTGTATTTTATCATGAACTGGCGGCCGCCAGTTCATTTAGCCCGGGATTTTGGTTTCCGCACACATAGTGCTATAAGAAAGCCTATATCATCGAATGGAGTATCTAACACAAAGGGATTTTTCAATTCGAAGCAGTAGTTCCTGAGATAAGAGATAACACTTCTGCTTTATTATTAGTAGTATAAAATTGGGAAGTCTGGCGCACGATTCCCTGGGAATGGATCTGGAGTTTCGGAGTACTGCAGTCCCCAGATACATGAGTACCCAAGTACTCGAGTTTCAGTAAGAGCGGAACGCAGGAACTTCAGCGCCTCTTAGGAGGCGCTGTGGTGGGGGGCGTTCCGCTTCCCTGAAACTCGAGTGTTTGGGTACTCATGTATCTGGGGACTGCAGTACTCCGAAACTCCAGATCCATTCCCAGGGCGAACCGCGCGCCAGACTTCCCAATTTTATACTTTTACTATACTCCATTAAGATAATATTTTTCTTAAGAAATATTTATTATTATTATATTCCTACTCCTAAAGAAACTAAGTAAGTACTAGGATGGGGAAAAAACTATTTGCTGAATTGCTACCATAAACTTACTTGAGAATCATTGCAATACTTCACTATCAAGCATTATTGCCTAAGCATCGTCACAAACTTGTGATATTACGTAGGTATACTACTAGGTTCGTAGGGTAATTTTAAATTGGTTTGAAAGGTGTATTAAAGAAAACTCTGTTAAAGCATAAAATAATTTATTTCACAAAATCGATATAGGTTACATTATACATATACATATCTTGCTTCTTTATATATTTAACATAGAATTAAATCATTTTACTACAAGTCTACTGATACATCGCTTCTTGTATATCTTTTAATACTTTTCTTATGTCACAATATACATTATCGAATATACTTTGAGCTACATATTGGGCGCTGATCTCAGGTTCACAATGACTGCTGTGGTTATTATCTTTTGTTTGTACGTCATACACTTCAATTCTAATAATTTTAGAAGCTTTTTTGAATGGTTTTTTCATGCTTGTGTAAAAAGGATCTTTGTTCTGTTTCCTCGTATGTCTAATAGGACCGGGAATATCCCTGCTTTGATTATCAATCTCAGGACTGCGATTCATGTCAAACAGTTTATTGGGTAAAAATGGAAAAAGATCTTCAGAATCCTGAAACAAAACATAATGTAATTAAGACAATTTCAAAGGGTAAGTAAATGAATCTTTACGTATTAGAATGAGATTATTATTATTAGGTATAATACTTACCGACATTGTCTGAACTTTCCAAAGTACACGGCTACTAGTTACTAAACTGAAAATAAGAGTGAATATTTTCTTGTTATTTTATTAGATTTTAAATTACATACGTATTCTAGATGGTTCCTATACTTACTAATTATAACATTTATTTTAAAATTAGTAGAGTTTGGAATAGATTTTTCCTTGACGGTGTTCCTTATTACCTTTTTATTATTTCGACATCATTTACCTATACTCTATATTTAACGTATAGGTACAGTTATTGTGTGCCACACAAGATGTAAGTAATAAGATGCTTTGGTTTTGCGCCTGTTCGCGCCGCGTGATCGATGACAATGATTGGGATACTTATTTGGCTTTTTTGCTAAGTTTGCTATTCTATTGCTGTATAAACACATGTAAAGTTACCTAAGTCTATAAATATATCCCGAATATCGTTAGGACGCGATCATTTTAGTCGGTGTGCTTGGAAGTGTATTCATCAATAAATTTCTTTTATTTTACAAGTGTTGAGTAAAAATAACTTCAGTCTGCAAAGATGTAAGTATCCTACGGATTCATTATACTATATCTAACACTAACTGCCATACTCAGAGACGTCAATTAACGCTAAGTTATCACTAACTCAATTTTTTCATTCAATAATCGTCCTTATTACTTTAGATTTTAGTATCACAAGTTTTTACTAATGATCCATTTAAGTTAAATGACGTCTCTGAGTGTGGCTGGAGAGTCTATTGTTTATGATAACGATGAAAAAAATATTTGGTATTCTGAGTACTCGATTGCACAAAATATAACCGTTTTATTAAGTATTTCTAAGCAACAAACGCATTGTTTATTTCAGGTCTAACAACATTTTCTCAGACGAGGCGTATGATTCAAGTTCATCGAGTTCGTCCGGGTCGTCATCTTCTTCATCATCTAGTGTCCGATCGAACAAGGCCGTGTCACCTGTTGCCGTGCCACGCGCGCTCGTCAATATGCCAGAACCCGGCCCTTCCACTGCGCCTGTATATGAGACCAAGGCAAAGGCGGGGAAGAGGAGACACGATGATCATGATGACAAGCGAAAATCTAAAAGGTATTGTAGTAATTATTCTACATCGATATTTGAGCATCAGATAAGCGTTTATTTCCCGTTTTTTCGATATACATTATTATTATTATATTTAACTAATGAATACAGACTATATGTGTGGTAGTTTTAATATTATTATTATTATTCTTTTCTTTTCAGGTCTAAAGACGAGGTCAAACAGTTATCTAAGAAAAATTCTCCATTATTACCTGAAGCTGTAGTTCCATCAACGCGTGGAGTTGATTTAAAAGCTGATAAAAAGAAATGGTAAGTTACTGTATCATTGGAGGGAAATTTAATTTATGTGTAGATGTTAAATTTGTTCATTAATTGTTCTTGATACATTATTCTATGTGCACTTAATATTTTCAGCTCAAAACCTTCAGTAAAAAAGGAGGATAAAAAGGGAAAAACTGTCAAACTAACAACGGCGAATGACATCATGGGCGATGAAAGCGATAACCCTGCGGAAGACACCTACGGTACTGATGACCTTAATTCGTACATTTACCGTCGCGTCGCCAACGGGTATACTAAGCAATACAAGAATGACCAAACAGGCACTCATTATATAGATCTCAAAATATATGAGTGTAAGGAATTGGAAAACGTTAAACCGAAACAAAGGTGGCGGAAATCAATATTGACGCTTAAGACAAAGAGTAATAACGACACTGAAGCTTGGCGTCACCTTGTTAACTTTCTTAAAGATGTTAAATTGCAGTTCAAGGATGTGCCGGTTTCTTTTGTGAACACATCAAATCATCCATGATTTCGGTCTTTCGTTGTTTGGTCATTTTATTCGTTTTAATATCTATATAGTCTATATAGTCTTATTATTATGATATACATTATGTCAGGCTGGTACTCGTACAATCAAAAACAGAAATTGGTTAACACTTTAGTACCCAGTCACACTATTAGTTATTCTTATTAGAACGCTACATTTTTACCGTGTTTATTTATTATATTTTAGTAAAAAATAAATAAACATGGTAAAAGAGAAATAAGTTTATTCAGCTTTGGAAATTGTAACTGTTCGTTTAATAATACCTAATTAAGCTCTTAGTATTTTTATACTCTTGTCTTACTACAATATACAACTATAATCTAATTGTGGTTATGTTATCATTAAATATATACTCAAAGATATTTATTTTTTATCTTTCAGAGAGGGTCCCAAGTAATAGCGTAACGTGTGAGAAATGTAATATCAAGCTTGACAAAATTAGTTACAAGTATCACTTAAGAACTAATTTACATAAAAGAAATTGTATTTTGAAAACAGAGTTAGAAAATGTAGATATAATTGCCACTGCCTTTAAGAATAGAATAATTACGTACAAAGTTAATCCACTTCAAAATCGAATATACTTGACTCCGGAAGAATTTATGTGCGATATAGAAAAAGTTGTAAAAACATTAATAACTATGTCATTAGAAAAACATAAATCTCTAAAAATTAACTTTGAAATGTTTGCCAATTTTGTTCTACCCAAATCAGACTGGAATCAGATAAAATCATTTAATTCTAAATACGAAGCAGTATTCTGTAATACAGACCTTAATGAGATGTATTCAAACATAAGTAATACTTTGAAAGATAAATTATCAGAATTTGAACATTCCGAATCAGGATGGTCATTTACATCTGTGAGTCATCTTGAAGTTAATATAAACAAATATTGTCCTTTAAGAGGTGGCAGTTATTTAGACTTGCCTAAAGCTATCAAAAATACAAAGAGTTGTCTTAATATAAGAAATAATGACAACTTTTGTTTTGCGTGGAGCATCGTTGCCGCATTATTTCCTTGCAAAAAAAGTGTGAATAGAACAAGTTCTTATCCTTATTATTCATCGGTATTAAATATAAAGGGTATGAGCTTCCCCCCGACTCCTAGTGATATAAAATTATTTGAGAAAAATAACCCATCTCTTAGTGTCAGTGTTTACGGTATTGATAAGGAAAATAACATAACTGGACCTTCATATGTCACAAAGCAAAAAAAAGACAACCACATCAATTTACTCTACATAGAAAAAAGTAACTGTGGACACTACTGTTTAATAAAAGATCTGAAACGGCTTGTGCGTAGACAGCTGACTCATCATCATGGAAAAACTTATTTCTGTGAAAGCTGTTTACAGTTTTTTACGTCTCAGGCTAAACTTGATTTTCATAATTGTTCTAATACTGTGACTGTATTACCTGAATCAAATAGTAAACTATATTTTAAGAACTTTGAAAAACAACAAAAACATAAGTTTGTTATATATGCCGATTTTGAAAGCTTACTAAGCAATTATTCAGAAAGCAGTACCGATAATACTAAAGCGTACAAAATGCATAGACCTTCTTGTTTTGCTTATTACGTCTGTTGTGCACATGACCCTAGTTTAAACAAATTTGTTTCATATAGAGGTTCCGATTGTGTTGAAGTATTTATAAAACGATTAATTGACGATTCATTGTTCATAGACGAGATACTTCGTAGTCATAAAGTCATGAGACCACTCACTAAGCAACAAGAGAACGAACACTACAATGCATCACATTGTTACATTTGTAGGGAACCGTTTACAGGCGCTGATAAAGTACATGATCACGATCATATAACATCAGAATACAGGGGAGCTGCTCATTCTAAATGCAATATATTATTTCGAACTAAGCCGTTCATCCCTGTAATATTTCATAATCTTACAAACTATGATTCTCACTTATTTATTGAAGAATTAGTTAAATATTCAGGCGAAATTAAAATAATTCCCAAAACAAAAGAAAAATACTTAACAATCACAAAATACTTTGAATTGCCTAGCGCCAGGTCCCTACAAATTAAATTTATAGATTCATTGCAGTTCCTTAGTTCAAGTTTGGATATGTTGAGTAAGAGTCTTGCAGATGAAGACTTTTGTCATTTATTGAGTGAATTCAAAGATAAAAAACAATTCCAGTTGATTAAACAAAAGGGTTTGTATCCTTATGATTACGTAGATTCATGGTCTAAGTTTAGTCTGGGACAAATTCCTTCAAAGAAACATTTTTACAATAGTTTGACAGGCGAACACATTAGCGACGAAGAGTATTTGAGAGCTAAAAAAATTTGGGATGTGTTTCATATTCGTTCTCTTGGAGAGTATACAGATTTATACCTAAAGAGTGATGTTTTGTTATTGTGTGATATATTCGAAAAATTTAGGAACAGTAGTTTACATTATTATAAACTAGATCCAGTATTTTATGTTACATCACCTGGTTTGAGTTGGGATGCGATGCTCTTGCATACTGGCGTAAAGTTAGATCTAATCAGTGACATCGATATTTATGAAATGTTAGAAAAAGGTATTCGTGGAGGTTTGGCTCAATGTTCTTTGCGACATGCTAAAGCTAACAACAAGTACCTTTCTGACTATGATTCTTCGAAATCGTCTTCTTTTGTTATATATCTAGATTGCAACAATTTATACGGTCATGCAATGATGCAAAAAATGCCAATTTCAGATTTTAGTTTTTTGTCTATCGAAGAAGTGAAGAAGTTTGATGTACTCAATGTTACTGATGACTCTGAATATGGATATATCTTAGAAGTCGACTTATTTTATCCTGAGATTTTGCATAAAAATCATAGTGATCTACCGTTTGCCCCAGAAAAATTTATTCCACCAGGCGGTAAAACAAAGAAATTGATTGCTAGTTTATATAATAAGTTTAATTATGTTATACATTATGTTTATTTAAAAGAATGTTTGAAAAATGGTTTAGTGTTGAGTAAAATACATCGCATACTTCGATTCCGACAAGAAAGTTATTTAAAAAACTATATTGAATTAAATACTCGCTTACGTCAAGCCGCTAAATCTATTTTTGAAAAAGACTTTTTCAAACTATTGAACAATGCTATATTTGGGAAAACTATTGAAAATAGGAGAAAACAAGTAGATGTGAAATTGATTTCTACTTGGAGAGATACTAACAACAAAACTAATAAAAAGAATGGAGCTGAAAAGTTAATCGCTAAACCCAATCTACACAGTATTTCTATATTTTCGAAAAACTTTGTTGCTGTTCAGCTAAAAAAAGAGAAGATCATATTAGACAGACCAATATATATTGGGTTTTCTGTTCTTGAATACGCTAAACAACATTTATATCGGTTTCATTACGATTTCATTAAAACTCAATATAACAGTAAAGCAAAATTATGCTACACAGATACGGATAGTCTTCTATATTTAATAAAAACGAAAGACTTTTAAAAAGATATGCAATCGCACTTGTCAGAGTATGATACGAGTAATTTCGAGGAAAATAACATATATAATATCCCTAGACAAAATGCTAAAATACCTGGGATATTCAAAGACGAAATGGGTGGTGAAGTAATAAAGGAGTTTGTAGGACTAAGAGCTAAACTATACTGTATACAAAGTGAAAGAAGGCAAATCAAAAAAGCTAAAGGTATTTCTAAATGTGTTACAAAGCGTATTACTCCAATTCAATATAGAAACACACTAAAATATAACTTAAATATTAAATTTAAAATGAATGTAATAAGATCAATGAAACACGTTATATATTCCCAAGAAATAAAAAAACTTGTTCTTAATCGAAATGATGATAAAAGACAAATAATGGCGAATCAGAGTAACACGCTACCTTGGGGTCATTGTGATACACTTTGTTAATAGAGAATATTTTAATGTAGTTATTTTACACAGTATTGAGTCTTATTATAACAAGTTATCGAGTTATCGTTTATGCATTATTCATAAAGCAATCCCAGGACATCATACACAAAGCCAACTAGTCCCAAACTAAGCAGAGCTTGTACTATGGTGTAAATACATACTTAATATACATATAAACATCCAGACCGATACAAAACAAACATGTTCAGGCACACAAATGTAAATGTACCGTGCGGGATTCGAACCCGCAACCTTGGTTTAGAGGCAGCGTTCACTACCACTACACCAAACAGGTCGTCAATGTTAAGTGTGATTCAGTTAAATGAGTGTAAAAGATATAACGCAATGGTTTAGAGCTAGTTTTGATAGTGATACTTGTACTGTATGATAAAAGTCTTGATGAAAAGGAATGGATTTTATTTTATATGCAAATAAAATATTTCTGAAATTATGTTTTTTTCATTTTGTTGTTACACCTGATCTTTAAACTTTCCCTAGGTATAAATAGATTTGTCACCTTAAAAAATCATTACACACTAAAATGAAATGGATTAAGCAACCGCTAGCCTTAGAAATAACTAATATAAATATTGATTCAAAGTCCGAAGAACGTGTAAGACATAGTAATCTTTTACCGAATAGTATTCGTTGCATATTATGTGGACCGTCAGGATGTGGAAAAACCAATGTAATGCTTAGTCTATTATTACACCGCAACGGATTGAAATTTAAGAACATATACCTTTATTCCAAAACTTCATTCCAACCAAAATACCGTATTTTATCTCAAATATTAGACAGGGTACCTGAAGTAAATTATTTTATTTTTAGTGACGATAAGGAAATTCTACATCCCAATAAAGCTTTACAACATTCTATTATGATATTTGACGATGTTATTTGTGAAAATCAAAGTAATATACGCAACTACTTTTGTATGGGACGTCATAATCAAATTGATTGTTTTTATTTGACGCAGACTTACTCAAAAATTCCTAAACAGTTGATACGAGACAATGCGAATCTGTTGGTTGTATTTAAACAAGATGATACAAATTTAAAACACATATATGTCGAACATGTAAACAGTGATATGCCATGGTACCAGTTCAAAGACTTGTGTTCAACTATTTGGAAACAACCACATAATTTTTTAGTAATTAATAAAGATTGTACTATAAAAAATGGAAGATATAGAAAAGGGTTTGATATCTTCATCAGTTTAGATTAAAGCACTTTAAATTACTTCTATTGCGTGGTTTGGGTCAGTGTTATTCTACTTTTAATGAAAAACAGTAGTATACATTGTTTAAAGATGGAGCAGAATATTAAAAAAGAACTCATCAAATCAGTTGATACGATTAAACACAAAATACGTGATATGCGGAACTTCGAAGATGAAACGAACTTGGCTATGGAAAAGATTTTAAAGCCAGTCTCTAAGCCATTAACCACTTTCATTAAACAGAACAGTTATCCTCGGCATAATGAGATATTTTCTATCAACAATGAAAAAGAAAGTTATGAGTCCGATACATCTACCAGTTATGAAGACACTGAATACTATGATAGTAATCTTCATAATATCAGTAAAGAACAATGCTCAAAATAGCTCTGGCGTGTATCGTGATGTGAACTATACCAAAAAAAAGTAGATTTTTTTCTTAGTTAATTATCATCAAAAATATTTTTTTATACAAGCTGGATAAAAAAACGCGATTTTATGTATTTTTGCCCAAAACGACGTTCCAATGCTAAAAAATATGACTGAAGTAAACACATAGACAATCTATGTCCCGTTTCACAGTTTATGAATAACACGTTCGGTCTAAAGTCGTGAATAAAAGTTAAAAATAATTTTGAATTAGGTTTCTAGCTTTACATTATAAATTAATCTGCTATTTTATTTTACTTACAATCAACTATTGAGATAAAAATAAGTAAAGAGTTCAAATGCTACGTGAATAAGTACGTAGAAACGAACTGTGTTAAAAAGACGAGACAAACTGACAAACTGTCATTGTCAATTTGTCATTTGTTTGTTTGACCTTGGCCTTGGCCTCTGTCGAAAACTAATGCCTACTTTATTAGCTCGATTATTTGATAATTTCATTTCGCACCTTCTTATACGGAAGTTATGATCATTTATTTTAATATAAATCATCATGTAATGTTCCATTAGAGTAATTAGTCCGGTCAATTTAGACATTCGAAGTTACATAAATTCCCACCTAGCTGAAAATCGGTAAGATTGTTTAAAATATCATTAAAAACAAAATTTGAAAGTTCCCCATCTTTCCCCTGTAAGGAAAAAAAAATATTCAAGGTCAAAGGTCCAAAAAAAGAGTTTTTCGCGATTTTCAGCAAAACGGTAAGTTTTATCATAAAAATACCTCAGACAAAATTGTAGATCATAAAATTATCTACAAAAAATGTATTCATACTTTTTTTTCTACGAGCCACCGTTTTTGAGATATAACGATTCTAAAAGTTGCAAAAGTTGTAATCGTCTTAATATGCACACGTTTCCTCAACACCTATGAGGTAGTGTACTCAGCGCAAACAAAAACAAAATTTAATTGAATGTGCTGAAGTTTTTAAAAATAGTAAATCTACTCGACAAGAAATTATTACTAACGGCATTCGCTTTCTTCTTTCTATGTACGGAGCTCCTAAAAAAACTACCTGCTTAGATAAATATAGATATGCATGTTTCGTTGAAAACACCAAAAGTAAAAAAAAAAGTACAATTAGCTTGTCTTCCTCCAACCTCAGTTGCTGCTCATCAACATCTTTTTAGGGTATATTACCAAGTTCAAGTGTGGCTTGGTTATCAGCTAGACCCTACAGAGTGGGGTTGGAAGTTGGTCAACAATTTATTAAAACCAGTGCACACTTTACTTCCACCTGCGCCGGAAAAACTGCTGAACTCGATTTTTTGCAAATGCAAAAAGGGATGCAGTGCTAAATGTGGTTGCAAAAAAGTCGGACTGTTCTGTTCTCCGGCATGCACACATTGTCAAGGCCAGTTGTGCTCTAATATTGAATCACCAACAGTAGAGGATCCGTTTGATTCCAACGAGGCAACATGCGATACATCGCTATTAACGCAGTTTTCATGCACTCAGGATGAAGATGAAGAAGAAGAACAAGAACAAGAAGAACAAGAACGAGAAGAACAAGAACAAGACGAACAAGAACAAGAAGATCAAGAAGAAGAATTTGAAAGTTACGACTCGGACGATTAAATTTCTCTACTTTATTTTTTAACTTAAATTGCTTTTATCTTTTCAATCTCTGCGAATATCCATTATTTTTCAATAGTTTCAAATTAAACAGGATCAAAACTAACCGGTGGAATAGGCCTACTGGGAAAACCACGTTAAAAAAAAAAACGCGCTGATTACACTACCTCATAGGTGGCGAGGAAACGTGTGCATATTAAGACGATTACAACTTTTGCAACTTTTAGAATCGTTATATCTCAAAAACGGTGGCTCGTAGAAAAAAAAGTATTAATACATTTTTTGTAGATAATTTTATGATCTACAATTTTGTCTCAGGTATTTTTATGATAAAACTTACCGTTTTGCTGAAAATCGCGAAAAACTCTGTTTTTGGACCTTTGACCTTGAATATTTTTTTTTCCTTACAGGGGAAAGATGGGGAACTTTCAAATTTTGTTTTTAATGATATTTTAAACAATCTTACCGATTTTCAGCTAGGTGGGAATTTATGTAACTTTACTCTTATTTTTTGGTCTAATTTGACCGGATTAAATACTACAATTTATTGTTTGTGAAGTTTGAATAGATGGCCGGCTGACATAACCTCATCACTTATTTTAAATAATATGTTTTCCGGGACCCTACTTGGGAATCTTCTTAATAGAAAGCTTTTTATTTTGTTGATACCAATGATGATTGTTTACAACAATAATTAGATTAATACATGTGTTTCCGTTAAAAAGTTTTCTTGTATGGGGCTATGAGCATTGTTCTTTGATTTTAAACAAGAAAATACGCACTTAACTGATTTTATTAATCAAGGTAAGCGTGGTTCGTTGCAAAAAGATGACCTAGTTAGTTTCTATGGAACGATGGGTGTAAATATACCATTCGGAATCAGGAATGAAAACAAAGAATTATACATGGGCAGTTCTTCAGTAAAAATGTCTAAAACTGATAACGCTTTAAATAATGATCCGATATATTATGTCTCATTAGATGATAAAACGTTTGAACTCACTCCGGGCATCAGAGAGTTATTGTTAAAGAAAAAACCTGATTTAACGCTTGTTTCGGATAAAGATAAACTTGTATATAAAGATATGCTTTTTATTAGTAATGTTCATAAAAGAGATTTTGATCCAAATGGACAAATAAAAGGAGATAAGAGTCAGAAATATCGTGATATAATTAAACCTCTTCTATCAGAACCCAATCATTCAACGATAAATATAGGAAGTCCTTTAATAAATTTAAATACCGCAAAAAAAGGTGGCTGTTTACCGAAATTGAAAAAATACAAATCAAATACCGATTTAATTTACTGGGACGATCCTAATGAATTAGTAGAAAGATTGAAAATATTGATCGCTTCCAGAAACGCTGGTAATGGTAATCATGATAATGAAATCCTTGCTATTTTAGAAGAATTAAAAGAGGCGGGCATCATAAAGGCATAAAAGTAGATACTTATTTGTGTTATCATCAGTATCATATCATTAATTGACAGCAAAGTAGACAGAAATATCTGAAAATGAGCAAAGTAGATATTGTTAATGAGATACATAAAAATGCTAGATTAAACTTTCCAAGAAGACATGTCATCATGAAGGATATAGATGATTTGTGGCAAGCTGATTTAATGGATATGCAAAATATTCATAAACAGAATTCTAACTATAAATACATTCTCATAATAATTGACACATTTTCAAAATTTGCTTGGGCATTTCCTTTGAAACGTAAGACAAAAGAAGAAGTGAGTAATGCTTTTGAAACATTGCTTGTACATGGACGTAGTCCTAAAAACTTACAAACAGACCTAGGAAAAGAATTTTATAACGAAAAATTTAAAACTGTAATGAAAAAATTTTCTATCAATCATTATTCCACATTCTCAACAAAAAAAGCTTCTATTGTGGAAAGACTGATTAGAACTATCAAATCCAAATTATATAAGGCTTTCAGTTTGAAGGGTAATTACTTATGGATTGATAATACGCTTAATGAAATAATTTACGATTATAACAATACATTTCATAGAACTATAGGATGTAAACCTATAGAAATTCATAAATATAATAAAAAAACTATATTAGAAAGGTATGCTCGAATACAAAAGATTAAGTGCACATCAAATAAAGAAAAAAATCTAAAAATTGGTGACTATGTTCGTGTAAGTAAATACAAAGGAGCCTTTGAAAAGGGCTACACACCGAATTGGTCGTCAGAAATCTTCAAAATAATTAATGTTCAAAAAACTACACCTGTAACTTATCTCATTGAAGATTCTAGACTTCGGCCAATTCTGGGAGCATTTTACGGTTATGAGCTACAAAAAACAATGCATCCTCATCTATATCTGGTCGAAAGGATTTTAAAGAAGAAAGATAATAAAATGTTAGTTAAATGGTTGGGATTGCCATCAAGTGAAAATAGTTGGATAAATAAATCTGACATCGTGTAAAAACTATATTAAAGAAAAAGTATTGTTGTGCTCTCAGTTTTGAAAAGAGCATGAAAGAATGCAGTCTTCTCAATTGGTTTATAAACAATTTACCATTTGAACTGCATTTACCTGGTTATAATTATTGTGGTCCAGGTACAAGATTACAAAAAAGACTTGCTCGAGGTGACAAAGGAATAAATCTTCTAGACGAATACTGTAAGGAACACGACATTGCTTACAACAGGTGTTCAGATTTAAAAAGTCGTCTCAAAGCTGATTTAAAGTTAATGAAGATGGCAAAAGTACGTGCAACAGCACCTGATTCGAGTTTGAGTGAAAAATTAGCTGCACATTTAGTGAATAAAGCTATGTTGGCTAAAGTGAGTTCTGGTGCAGGTTTAAAGAAGACTAACACAAACATAAAACAAAACTTGTATTACCAAACAATTTTAAAAAGCATCTGAAGCACATAATATCTCATACTAAAAAACGCCTTTCAAATATCAAACCTACCTGCAGAAAAGCAGCTATTGATTTGGCGATTGCTGCTGCTCGAGAAATTGCACCAAATTCTGTTAAACTTCCCCGAGCTATACCTATTCCAAAAACTGGAGGATTTTTAACTCTCATACCCATATTTGCTGGACTGTCTGCTGTTGGCAGTTTAGCTGGAGGAGCTGCCGGTATTGCCAAAGTGATTAAAGAAGTCAAGGATGCTAAAAAACGACTCTCTGAACTCAAAAGACATAACGAAAAAATGGAATCTGTATGTTTAGGAAACGGATTGCAATTGAAGCAACATAAAAATGGTTTAAAAATTTGTTTGTCAAAGAAAACTAAAAAAAACTAATTCATAGGCTACCCAAGCGAGCTCTTTCTAATATTGATATAATCAATCATGCTCAAAATATACCATATTTTCGTGGAGTGTTTATGAGAGATGAGTTACCGCTACGTCCTCAGTTGATAGAAAGTGGTGTTATTAATTTAGACAGTTCTCATAATGCTGGTTCTCACTGGGTAGCCTATGTGAAGATTAAAGACTACGTTGAATATTTTGACAGTTATGGTAACCTAAAACCACCTTCAGAATTTATCAAATATGTAGGATCTAACATAAATTACAACTATGATAATCATCAAAAAAACCACCCATACAATTGTGGTCATCTGTGCCTTAAATTTCTGAATAATTTTTGGAATAATATATTATCAACTGGAACTGAGACACAGAAAAAATTAAGAAAGTTTACTTGAAAAAATGATAATCTTAGTTCGAGATCGAATAAATAGAATGAGTCGATGTTTCAGGTTAACATTCTATCGTTGTCTTTAATAAGGTTTGAATGTGTATTTGTACAAGGACACCATTACATCTATATAATTCACCCTACGTTTCCCCTGGTCACCAAAGGAGCGATTCAATCATTCATTCATTAGGAGAAAACATAGTTCAAAATGATCATTTTCGATAAAAATACAAATACAAAAGTATCAACAATCAATACTTCTTCCACTTCTAAAGTGAACAGACGTATTAATAAAATAAAAAAAATAACAGTTCCTAATAAAAAATTCTTACAGTCGTTAGGATTTAAAATATGAGTATTCTGCAGATATCTGATTTACCTCAATTTGATAATACTATCGAGGGCTATGAAATACACACATACAGTCCCTATAGTAATAGTTTTAAAGAAAACGACGAAATTCGGATACCTATACAACAACAAGACTTATATGTACTCCCTTCCGCTAGTTCTATTCACATCGAAGGATATATTACACCGATCGGGAAAGACCAAAAACCGATCAAAAAAGATTTGGATCTTACTAACAACCCTTTTATGTTCTTGTTTCAAGACATTAGATACGAACTGAATGGCATTGAAATAGATCGTACAAAAAATACTGGAATAACGACAACTATAAAATCATGTATATCTATGAATGAAGGTGATAGTCGAGTGGCTGCTCTATGGGGTTGGAAATTGGACGGTATAAGAAGCAATGGACATTTTAGTGTCGTAGTACCCTTAAATAAGATATTAGGTTTTGCGGAAGATTATAACAAAATAATTATGAATTGTAAACATGAACTGATTCTTAATCGAAATAATTTCATTTTGAACAGCTTGAATATTACGGGTACTGAAATTGAACACGTTGATGTTAATATACAAAGAATACAATGGCGTGTTCCCCATATTAAGGTATCAGATCGTGAAAGACTGGTTTTATTGCGTCAATTAGAAAAAGACAAACCAATTCAAATAGCTTTTAGAAACTGGGACTTGTATGAATATCCACTTTTGCCGAAAACTACAAAGCATTCATGGTCTGTTAAAACAACTTCTCAGCTAGAAAAACCAAGATATGTTATTGTAGGATTTCAAACTAATAGAAAAAACAGTAAAATAAATAATAGCACTATATTTGATCACTGCAATATTTCTAATATAACATTATTTTTAAATTCGCAATATTATCCTTATGAGGCTATGAACTTAAATTTTAAAGAAAATCGATATAGTATTTTATACGAAATGTACACTAGATTTCGTCAGTCGTATTACAACGCGCCTGCTGATCCGTTGTTTGATCTGGTCAGTTTTAAAGCAAAAGCACCGCTGTTTGTAATAGATTGCACAAGGCAAAATGAAAATTTGAAATCTGGACCCGTTGACGTTCGGCTGGAAATTGAGTGTTTGGAAGATATTCCAGACAGTACAACGGCTTATTGTTTAATCATAAATGACCGATTAATTGAATACAAGCCACTGAGTAATATAGTTAGAAAACTATCATGAATGCAATTGTAGATATTCAAGGCTTTAAATCTGATTGTAACGACTTCATTCTAAAAGAATTGGCAATTATAAATGACAACCGGATGCAAGTATATTTAATTAAACCGCCTTACCCATTTTACGAGTTATCTAAAACAGAAAGAAAGCAAGTGTGTTGGATAGAGAGGAACAGGAATATATTTTGGAAAGAAGGATTTATACCATATCAAAGTTTTAAGGATTTCACGAACATAGTGAACATTTAAAAAGATAAGTGTATATTTGTAAAAGGTTTAGAAAAAACTATATGGTTAAGAGATATATTAGAAAACGATTGTATTTTTAATTTAGAAGATAAAGGTTGCCCTAGTATTTTAAGCTTGTATGATAGATATAAAAGTACTCCGGAGGTATCTACATGTATGTATCATTCGAATGTGTGTGCTTTGAAAAATGTTAAATGTTTAAATCTTTGGTGTTTAGATAATAAAGTTTTCTAAATAAATATGAGTTTTTTATTTCCTATGAGTAATAATGGTGTAACAGAATAAGAGAATAATTATAAACCTTAATGCCTAATTGTTACCTTTAATAGACAAAACAAAAGATAGAACTAGTAAAATATTATCTTAATGGACTATAGTAAAAGTATAAAATTGGGAAGTCTGGCGCGCGGTTCGCCCTGGGAATGGATCTGGAGTTTCGGAGTACTGCAGTCCCCGGATACATGAGTACCCAAACACTCGAGTTTCAGGGAAGCGGAACGCCCCCCCACCACAGCGCCTCCTAAGAGGCGCTGAAGTTCCTGCGTTCCGCTCTTTCTGAAACTCGAGTACTTGGGTACTCATGTATCTGGGGACTGCAGTACTCCGAAACTCCAGATCCATTCCCAGGGAATCGTGCGCCAGACTTCCCAATTTTATACTACTATTATTTTAGTACTATCGGCCGGCGACTTTGGTTTCCACACATATTGGTTACAATTAAAACCAGTAGTTCCCGAGATTAGCGAGTTCAAATAAACAAACAATCAAACTCTTCAGCTTTTTTATAGTGTTAATATATAGAGAGACTAAGTAAATTCTAGTCCGACAATACTGCGTTCATTAACAAAATCAAAGGGGAAAAGATAATTTATGAAAAGGCGACCGAGGTACAGAAATATTTAAATAGGTATCGTTAATCACTCCCACCATCCCCAATAATCTTTTCCGACTGCTCGTTATCATTCTTGTTACAAAAAAGATTTTTTAATGTATGACAAAATGTATGACACAATGACAAAACAAATGGCACAAGTGCACTGGTTAGACCTTACTAACCCAGGCGACTCGACGAAGCGCAAATGGAAAATGCTAATTAAGTGCAGGGAAGAACGGCACAAAGACGGATTTCTACTAGCTTAATTCATTATTAGGTTACCTCTGAGACCCTCAGGGTTCCCTAGACTATCGTGGAAAAACCATTGGTCAATTGCTAAGAGCTAACATGATTCTGTGATGGATAGGAGTAATATTAAAATCATATCATCATATCATCATCATCATATCTGCCGCACGTCACCCACTGCTGGGTATAGGCCTCCCCTAAGGATCTCCACGACGATCGGTCCTGCGCTGCCTGCATCCACTGGCTTCCCGCGATCTTCACCAGATCGTCGGTCCACCTTGTCGAGGGCCTACCCACTGAGCGTCGTCCGGTGCGCGGTCGCCATTCCAGAACCTTTCTGCCCCAACGGCCATCGGTTCTTCTCGCTATGTGTCCCGCCCATTGCCACTTCAGCTGAGCAATCCTTCGAGCGATGTCGGTTACTTTAGTTCTCCTGCGGATCTCCTCGTTTCTGATTCGATCACGCAGGGAAACGCCGAGCATGGCTCTCTCCATTGCACGCTGGGTGACCTTGAGCCTTCTTATGAGACCCATAGTTAGCGACCACGTTTCACTGCCGTAAGTCATCACTGGCAACACACACTGTTCATAGACTTTTGTCTTGAGACACTGAGGTAAGTCGGAGGCGAAGATTTTCCGAAGCTTCCCGAATGCTGCCCACCCAAGTTGGATTCGACGAGAGATCTCTTTCTCGATGTTGGACCTACCTAGCTGGACTGCCTGTCCTAGGTATACGTAATGGTCAACAACTTCAAGTATAGTGTTCCCAACATGAACTGGAGAGGGTACAACATGGGCGTTAGACATAATTTTCGTCTTATCCATGTTCATCCTAAGACCCACTCTTTGGGAAGCACTACGGAGATCTTCGAGCATTGTGTTCAGGTCTTCCATGGTCTCAGCCATAAGGACTATATCATCGGCAAACCGAAGGTGTGTTAGGTACTGGCCATTAATGTTGATGCCGAGTCCTTTCCAGTCCAAGAGCTTAAAGATATCCTCCAACGCAGCTGTGAACAGTTTCGGAGAAATAACGTCTCCCTGTCTCACACCACGCTGCAGTTGGATAGGATTTGTGTTCTGGTTCTGTACTCGGATCGTCATGGTGGCATTTTGGTATAAGTACCTCAACACTTCGATATACCTATAGTCCACTTGGCACCTTTGGAGAGACTGCAGTACCGCCCAGGTTTCAATCGAATCAAAGGCTTTCTCATAGTCCACGAACGCCAAGCAAAGTGGCTGATTATACTCCTCAGTCTTCTGTATAACCTGCCGCAGCGTATGGATGTGGTCTATGGTGCTAAAGCCTTTTCGGAATCCGGCTTGTTCGGGAGGTTGGAAGTCGTCGAACCTGCGAGCGAGACGATTCGTAAGGACTCTCGAAAACAACTTATAGACATGACTCAGAAGCGAGATGGGTCTATAGTTCTTTAAGAGGGATTTGTCACCCTTTTTAAAGAACAAGATATCCTCACTTATGTTCCATGTCTTTGGCGTTCTGCCCTCGACGATGACGGAATTAAAGAGCCTCTGGAGGACTTTAAGTATCGACTTACCGCCCGCTCTCAGTAGCTCTGTAGTGATTCCATCGTCACCCGCCGCCTTGTTGTTTTTCAGCTGTTTGAGAGCCATACTAATCTCGTACAGGCTGACGTCCGGGATATCTTGGGTATAGTGTCGGGTTAGCTTGGCTCTGGGGTCTTTAGCCTTGCTTTCAACAGGTGTCTGCGTGGAATATAACTGCCCATAGAAGCTCTCGATCTCCCTCAGGATTTCAGGCTTCGATGAAATGATGCGTCCGTCGTCAGTTTTCAGCTTCGTCATCTGGCTTTGCCCAATAGACAGATCTCTCGCGAACACTTTGGAGCCTTTATTCCGCTCGATGGCCTCTTTAATACGATTCGTATTAAATTGGCGAAGGTCGCTCGTCAAAGACTTAGATATCCGTCTATTAAGCTGCCGATAACGATTAGCATCTGCTGAACTCTGGAGCCTCATTTCACGTCTCTGATCCATGAGTAGGAGTGTGTGGTCGGAGAGTTTCTTTATCTTGGGACGGCGAGTCTTAAAGAATTTGGACCCTACCGTACGGACAGTATCCACCACCATGTTGTAAAATCATATACATAGGCACAATTGGCAATAGTCGACTTTTCGTTTGTGACGGTCATTTTCAACTATTTTATTTTTTATCAACAATATTATTGGTTGTTGGTGTTTACCGTTGGCTACCAAATGTATGCGACTTTCAATAAGACACCATAAACAGTTCAACCTATTTAATTATAATTTCCTAAGAACTCCAAAATGTTTTTGCAGAAGATTCAGTTCCAATACGTTTTATACTATTGTCGTACAGGCCTGAAAAAGCACAGACTTTCTCGCTTACGGGCATATACGATTACGGGTGACGATTGGTGAACAAATTGTAAAACCAATTTGCGAAATCAAAAGTCCTGGCCGTTACTGTTAATAATGAATCACGAATAAGCGTTCGCTTCGCAAAGTGCGAAGCGTGTCTGTGATGAAAGTGCCTATTTATTTCGACAAAAAGGATGAGCGGTGCTCATAGTAAAACTAACGGAAAGTAAGGAACTTAAAACACTGCTCATTGCTCTTACGATACGAACAAAGATTTTTAATTGACTATGAAATGGCCAGACCATAGACCATGGCCATATTAAAGATCAATACGATATTTTTAACAAAATAAATTAAATAATTTAGAAATTTGAATTATGTACTAACTTGCGCAAATAAGTTTCCACTGCTAAATGAAAACATAATATTTTATAATAAAATTGTAAAGCCCCCAGCTTAGCTCCCTGCTGGTAATGATATCATTGCTATCTTTGTTAGGGATTCTTTGCTCCAACTAATTTCAATTTTTTCAACTTTCTCAGAACAAACGTGTTCGTATTTTTAAAGAAAACAAGATTTCTGACACTTTTGTTTCTGAGAGACACACCGAAAAAAGGGCGCAAAATTGCTATCCTAGACAGCTAATTCTATTCTTAAACATAGGTAGGTATTGTTTAAAAGACAATATAATATTTTGTTACGCTGAATAAAACAGACCTACTTTTTTCACTTGTACTCTGTCCCACTTCTCCTTATTATATTATTCATGGGCGGCTAATTGGGTGGTTGTCGCTGGGCGGGCGCGATGGCATTAACATAACACGACTCAATCGCGGGTATTTTGTATCGACCGACGTCACTAAGCCTCCACTGGTTCTTTTGAGATATGAACATGCTACTCAAGAGAAGATACCCTGTAGAGGAATTACTATTTTGAAGGAGCAAACGTCCATGACCATTTTAGTTACAATGATTTCGTGGCTGTCTTCCTCGAGATACCTTTTTGCTGTAGGTTCCAAATTTATTTTGTTATAATTAGTAAGTTTTAAAATTCTCTGCTACTGGATCATCCGATTAATATTTAATCCGAAACCCGACAAGTGGAAACCAGCTCTTAGGCACTGTCATTTCGGCTACCATAATAAGGCGCGACCTAAGGAAAACAAAATTTTCTGATTGGTTAATTTCTTCAATATTTGGAAATTGAAGTGTTCTGAAGGATCATTTTCAGTTGTACATTTATTCTGCTTGACATTCAATTACACAATACTTCATTTTTCGATATTGTGACTCGACAAATCCAGTGCCCAACAGATTCAATAACACACGCACCCAACGCATAATTTGACGAGGCCTTGATTTCAATAATGGCCGTCCCTAGATTGTGCGGGAGTCGTGTCGGCCGGTCGCACGACACGCCGACATTTGCATGACACGGCCGCGGGTGTTGTGCTCCGGAGGAAACCAAATGCGTATTCAAGGACATTGTAGCACAGTTTATGCCTATCATGCTTCTCTATTCTAATCCATTTGGAAGATTTACCTAGAGAACAAACTTTGTCAAGACTACTAACCACTTCTAATAATGTGTTCATATCATAGACGAGTAGTTGTTAAAATGACACCAATTGTTACTGTGTTTTGTTCAGAAACCATTGTCTGGCACAATTTTTACTACAATTATGGAACCAGACTCGAGGGATTCAATAACACACGCACCCAGCGCATAATTTGACGAGGCCTTGATTTCAATAATGGCCGTCCCTAGATTGTGCGGGACGAGTCGTGTCGGCCGGTCGCACGACACGCCGGCATTTGCATGACACGGCCGCGGGTGTTGTGCGCCGGAGGGAACCAAATGCGTATTCAAGGACATTGTAGCACAGTTTATGCCTATCATGCTTCTCTATTCTAATCCATTTGGAAGATTTACCGAGAGAACATATCGTTGTCAAGACTAACTACGCCTAATAATGTGTTTATAACATAGACGAGTAGTTATTAAATTATCACCAATTGTTACTGTGTTTTGTTCAGAAACCAATGTCTGGCAGCATTTTTACTACAATTATGAAACCAGACTCGAGGGATTCAATAACACACGCACCCGACGCATAATTTGACGAGGCCTTGATTTCAATAATGGCCGTCCCTAGATTGTGCGGGACGAGTCGTGTCGGCCGGTCGCACGACACGCCGGCATTTGCATGACACGGCCGCGGGTGTTGTGCGCCGGAGGACACCCGTTGAGACTGAACAAGTTACGCTAGGGTTTGTATTTAGGCATGGTTTATGCCTATGTTACTACTCTATTATATTCTTGTTTTGCGGCCGTAGATAAATTCGTAGTGCGGAAAACAATACCTACTAGTACCTAAGTAGTAATAGGAGTTACAAGAATAGGACTTCATATATTATTAGTAAAAACAATGCTAAAATAGGCAGTTACTACGCAAACTACCATCCTTTTTCAGCTGTTTGATGTTTATCACATAACAACATATTTATTTTTTGTAGGGTTGAGAATCTTATCTTCTACAAATAGGGCTGAGTCTCATCAGCTACCTAAATACATAGTTACATAAATTTATAAATAAGATGACAAACGAAAACCGCAGGAAGCGTTTAGCTGCTATTTTAAGCCAATCCGTTTTCTTAACACTGGAATGTTAATAATAGACACCGGAGCAATATGAAGTTGTTCCCACTTAGCTATTTATGAAGTGCCGCCTGGCTCGCTTTATTAAATTCTTTTCCGTCAGAAGAACTAGTTAGCACACGAATGATAAAAATTATACGACTTCCCCGTCTTCCTGTGGTGTATTGTGGCCAGCAAAATGAAGAATATAATTTAGCAACATTTCTACGTTTTGTGTTCTACGTTTTGTGTGTATGAATTTCAGAATAATACCTAAACAGAACAGAAGTTCTGTCTGGGCGGCCAGACCTACATACTTTATGTACCTATGTATGTTTTGAGGACTATAACTTAAATCCATTTTATTGTTAGGTTTTACCTTTATTTTTAAAAATCTCCTTGCTATTTTGGTCAAAAACTAATTTATTATACTGGCAACACTTGCTTTTACGTTAATATATAATCGAACAACAGCTGTCAAAAGTCAGTCTGGCTCGAGCTCGCACCAAGTACGGACGTCTCTTCAAGCACGTGCTGTGTTCTCCGAAACGGTTCTGTGTAGACTAAGGTAAATACATGTTTTGATACTTGGAAATATTATGTGTGTAATGTTTGACATTATCAAGTAATTAAACAATGCTATTATCATGAGAATAATGTTTTATTATATTATTGTATTCGTGTAGAAGAGATACAAAACCTTTCTGACTTTAAATATTAGGTATGCCACTTGAATATTCATAAAAACTAATATAGGTCCTATTACTAAAAACCGTAAAAATAAATTACGCTAAAAATAAAACAAACATATAGTTTATATAAAATTTATTTCATATTTCATCATCCAATATACACAATATGGAAGTCCATGCTATGCACGCATGATTATACAGTATTAGGTAATACGATAATATCCTTATTATACTAGTAGGACAGTTATGTAAAATCAATAAAATGTTTTAACTAATTAATATAAATATCAAAAAATACTCCCTATTGAAATTAATATTTCTACGTATTTATATATGTAGAGATATAAATTAATTAAAATGTTTGCGCCGCGTGTCTTTCCATTCATTTAATTGTTTGAAAACGATGACGATGGAAATACTTCTTCCCCGAGTATTACTAAAATTGGGACTTGATAGCTACATTTTATTTAAGAACCACATTGAATGTGTCTTAAATGGTAACTACGGATACCAGATGTTTTAAAGAACCTTATGAAAATCTACTATTATTAGGTATCATTAAAAGCAGTCAGCAAATCGTAGGTATGGTTTTATTAAAAACCTTATTTATTTTATTTGGACAAATGTAAGCTTCAAAAGAATCGTTATTTAATAATGAGATGAACGCTTATTTGAACATTAATGAATAGACTTTTGAATTATAGAGTCCTTAAAAGTGATAAACTGTTAAGACGAGATTATATCAAAGGTATTGTAAAAAATAAGTCCCGACTTCAGTTATCTGAATAGCATGAAAGATATAATTAAAATCAATGTTACTTATTCGTTTTATTACTTACCGTTTGAGTTTTCGTTAAACCTCTCCGTCGCAAAATAGTAAAATTATTCATAAAAACTTGTTAACATTAGCCTCTCATTGGATATCTATAAATCGTCTCTTACCTAACTCAGTTTACATGTAACAATTAATTCGTTATTAAAAACGGACGCATACTATCGATTGCTTTACTCGTGTAATTATTATTATTAAACATAAAAAGCCAGCAGGTAACGAAGATGTACTTACTAATTCGTATACCAGTAAAACTTAAGATGACAAAAAAACATCACAATTTGGCATACCATAAATCACAATCACACAAGTTGAAATACTCATGAACAGTTAACTCTTTCAGCATTGCTATGATGATACAGTATTTGCTTATGTTAAAACGATATTTGGAATGATAATTATTAAGATTGTGTATGTAATCGAATCATCGTAGTTCTTGTGATCGATTTGAACAATACTCAGCCATAATAACGACGCACATAAATCATAAATGACGTGCACAAGATACCGTTGTATCTAAATAAAAGATATTTTTACATTATAAATATGTGATGTTGTGAGATATTTATATATTTAATTTTATTTTTGCTAAAATACGAGTATATGCCAATTATTCAGCAATTCTTTGTTATGGAGCCTCTTTTAATCTTCTTATGGTCACAAAAAAAATACCTCTACTAAGTTACAACAGTATTTTTATAACAACACAATTTTTCATCAATTAAACATTTCCAACTTAATAATAGTTTTATGTAGCAACCTAGTTTTGAGCACATGGACATGAAGATATATGCTTATCTAAATATCCACAAAATATTCAAGTCATTCATTATTAAATATTTTTACACGATTGAAGTGTTAAATCATAACAATTCTCATAATGTATTTATTTTTCAGTAATTTATTGTTTTTTGGAATACGAAAAACAGGCAAATATTGAGCATAAAAGCACCTACTTTATTTTAAAACACTTTAGTATTTTTTATAGCGCACTCACATACTTATTTCGCAAACAACTACACAGCACTATATTGTGTAACTGTTGAACGAAGTAACATTATTGCGTAAATGAAATGGTATTATAATGTTACGAACGTGGGGATCGGGATTTGGATTAAAAACCGTTGACTTGATAGAAGAATTTATTCGACGATAAACAAGTCACAACACAATCACAAGTCACACCACAATCACAAGTCACAACACAATCACAAGTCACAACACAATCACAAGTCACAACACAATCACCGTAGCCAAATCACACAGAAAATCGCAGTCCGTAGGTCGCCTAGGTCGTACACTCAATCGCACTAAACACTATGTTCACAGGGTTCTTCGTAGTCCGTAGGTATCGCTTAGGTCGCAGGTATAGTCACTCGTAATCACTTGTTCGCACTTATCACTCCGAAAGCTCAGATTGAACTCCACTGACTCCCTACTTGAGCCGTATTTATATCGCCGGCAACGCGATACTAGATAATTCGGCCGTCCCGAGAAAGTACTCGCGCGCAAACAATAGCCCTCTCGATAACACGCGGTGTATCTAGAAGCGTCGTGCGCTCCCGCGACCCTTTTTCTACCTGCGACGCGCTCGCGCCGCGTCTGCGGTGACTCGGTCGTTGACCTTATTGCGTTGATATAAGGTTGTAAATGGCGCGCTCGCACACTCGCCGGCTTCGCGAATACTCTCGGCGCGGATCGCGTCTGTCCGTCACAATTATAGATGTAGATTATAGTCTCGAACATTCGACTTTATGTCGCGATGTCTCGATGGTTCCGGCTCGTTCGTAACACTGCCCTCCTCTTAGATATGCTCGTCCCGAGCATCTTCATTATTGCCGTGATAACGCGCCAGGCGGTCTATGTGAACCACCTTCAATGCTCCTCTCGGATGTCGCTGGATTCGGTATGTGACATCATTTATTCGCGTTACCACTTTGTAAGGGCCTTCCCATCTTGTCTGCAATTTAGGTGACTTTCCCTTTTTCCGGACCGGGTTATGCAGCCAAACTAATGTTCCTTCATCAAAGCCACTGGTGTTTGCTCTCCGGTCATATCTAGTCTTCATGTTTTCGCTAGATTGTAAGCCGTTTTCTCGTACCATGGCGTAAATGTCCCGCATCTTTTCACGTAAGTCGGAAACATAATCCTGGACGGAGATTGGGTCGTCTGGTGCTCCTCCAGTTAGAAGATCGACGGGTAACCTTAGTTCTCGTCCGAAGTTAATGTACGCCGGAGTCGTTTTCGTGCTCTCGTGTTCCGCAGTCCTGTAGGCGAGCAGGAATGGCGCAATGTACTTGTCCCAGTCCCTTTGATGGTTTTCGACTAACTTTGCTAAGTGCCTCTCAATTGTCTGGTTAAATCTTTCGACCATGCCGTCGGACTGGGGATGATACGCGGTAGTTCTTGTCTTGTGCATGCCCAATATTTTGCAGACTTCTTGGAACACGTTTGACTCGAAATTTCTGCCTTGGTCGGAGTGGATTTCTAATGGTACACCATATCGGCATATGACTTCTTCAACTACTTTTGTGGCCACCGTTGTAGCTTCTTGATTGGGTATCGCGAATACTTCCGGCCACTTGGTGAAGTAATCCATGACGACCATGAAGAATTTGTTTCCCGAGTCTGTCACGGGGAATGGTCCGGCAATATCCACTGCTATTCGCTCCCATGGTGAACCAACGTTATAAAGTTGAAGGTGTCCTCGGCTCCTGGTGGATGGACCTTTCACTGCAGCACAAGTAGTACATTTCCGGCACCAATCTTGCACATCTGCTCGACAGTTCAGCCAGTAGAACCTTTCTCGTACCTTCGTCAAGGTCCTCTTGACTCCCAGGTGACCTCCCGATACGCCATCATGTACCTCACGCAGAACGTCCTTGACCCTATTTCTTGGGACCACCAACTGCAGGTGGAACTTTCTACCGTTGGGTTGTTCCCATTTCCGGTAAAGTATCCCGTTCTGCAGGATAAAACTGTCCCATTGAGCCCAGTACGCTTTAGTGGTAGCACTTGTAGGCGCAACTTCACACCATCGCGGCTTCTCGCTACCCCGCTTCTTCCATGCGACGATAAGTCGTATGTCTTCGTCATCCTCTTGGGCTTCTTTCACCGAATCATCTTCCCAGGTCCTCGGAGGGCTTGTCCTCGTCAATTGCACAAGTTCTTCCTTTGACTCCTGCCTGACGCAGTGCTTACATTCCTCTGGGCATGGTCTCCTTGAGAGAGCATCAGCATTACCATGTGCTTTTCCACTGCGGTGTTCAGTGATGAAGTCGTATTCTTGCAGCTGTTCAATCCATCTAGCCACTTGTCCTTCTGGACTCTTAAATTGAAGCAGCCATTTAAGGGCAGCATGGTCGGTACGCAGCACGAACTTTCGGCCAATGAGGTATTTGCTGAAGTGTTGTAGTGTTTTAACTACAGCCAAGAGTTCTCTTCTTGTCACACAGTAGTTCCTCTCAGGCTTTAATAATGACTTGCTGAAGTAGGCGATCACAACTTCTCTATCCCCTTGCTTTTGAGACAACACTCCACCAATTGCCGTGTTGCTTGCATCCGTGTCTACGATGAACTGTCCGTTGGTTTGCGGGTATCCTAAAATCGGTGTTTCACATAGGCATTTCCTCAATCTTTGGAAAGAATCCTCACAAGCTGCATCCCAATGGAATCCTTTCTTATCTTCCGTCAGGCGATGCAATGGCTTGGCGATTTCGGAGAACCCTTTGACAAAACGCCTGTAGTATGAGCAAAGACCCAAAAATGCTCTTACTTCTGTTTTATCCTTGGGAGTAGGCCACTTCTGTACAGCTTCTATTTTAGCTGGATCAGTCTGTATTCCTTCACTACTGATGACGTGACCGAGGAAGTTCACCTTCTTCCTAAATAAACTGCATTTCTTTGGGTTTAGTTTGAGGTTGGCTCCCCGTATCTTCCTTAAGACTTTTTCCAAGTTAAACAAATGATCTTCGAAGTCTCTGCCCATGATGATGACGTCATCCAAATACACCAGACAAGCCTCTCCCACTAATCCTGCCAGGACGCACTCCATTAGACGCTCAAAAGTAGCTGGAGCGTTACACAATCCAAATGGCATAACGTTAAACTGCCATAAACCCTTTCCAGTTGAAAATGCGGTCTTCTCCTTATCTTTTGGGTGGATTTCCACTTGCCAGTATCCAGACTTTAAGTCTAATGTGGAGAACCAAGCATTACCACTCAGAGTGTCCAAAGTGTCGTCGATACGTGGTAGCGGGTAACTGTCCTTCTTTGTGATGTCGTTGAGTCGGCGATAGTCCACACAAAATCTCGTAGTTCCATCTTTCTTTTTGACTAAAACAACTGGTGAGCACCAAGGACTTGCAGAAGGTTCGATGATCTTATTCTTCTTCATATCCTCGAGCATATCCTGAACTTCTTGTTCCTTGGCAATTGGTATTCGTCTTGCCCGCTGCCGGATAGGGCCTTCATTCCCGGTGTTAATCTTGTGTTGTACCAAAGAAGTCCTTCCCATGTCACCTTCGCCTGAAGAAAACACGTCTGCAAACCGCTGAAGTAGGTTTTTAGCTTTTAACTTTTGAGAATAATTCACGTAGTTCTTACATCCATTAAGAAGTTCTTCGACGTTAGGATTATTCTTAGATTTTGGTGCACTCGAAGACGCCTGGCACTGCCTCACCCAGACAGCTTCTTCGCATCTGCCGACAACATCACCTTCCTTGAGTTGAATTTCGTGGTCTTCTAAGTTCACAACTCTAACAATTGCAGTCGTGTTCCCTTTAACGAGTGTCCTTGCTGCCAGAAACTTCTGTGCCGTCGACTTACTCGGTGTATCCTCTATTAAAACACATCTATTTTTCTTACTTCTTGGCAGTTTCACTAGAACTTTAGCTTGTGTTCTTGCTGGTATGTTGATCTTCTTCAGGCATGTTACTTTCCCTTCAGGTCCACCCAGAATGAATAGGTCTTCGTTACCGCACTTAAATACGCCATTGGTGACATCGATTTTGCAGTCATATCTTTTCATGAAGTCGAGGCCCAAAACACAGTCATCCATAATTTCAGCCACTATCACGTTATGAGTGTACGATGCTTCACCCACTCGCAACGTAACCGAAATTTCCCCTAGGACGGGTATCTGCTGGCCGGAAGCGGAAAGAAGCTTAACACCAACGTTGTTGTCACGATTCTTCGGAGATTCCACAAGTCCCGGCTTGATAATTGTCCTAGAAGCTCCTGTGTCTATAGTTATCTTGCAGTCTCTTCCGTTCACTGATCCTCGAATCCTCAAACTGTTCCCATTGCACGCCTGGGAGACAATCGTTGTCGGGGCTTCTTCCGTTCCAGCCAGCACCCGCCCCTTAGCCCTGGCTGTTACTCGTTTCCCTGATTCCTAGAAGCTGAAGCCTCCAGCTTCTTTGACATTTCTTCCAAGCGTTCATCTAACTTGCTCATCAGTAAATCAGCAAGCTTAGATGTTTGGGGCTCCTTCTTTGGGCAGGAAAACTGCAGATGGCCCTTTTCTCCACATCTGTAGCACATTGCTTCAATTGTTTTCTTCTTCGGGAACGACGTCTTTATTTCTTTTACTTCCTCCACTACTTCTCGCACTTTGTATATGGGTCTTATATCACGCCGCACAGCTTCAACCTCAAGGGCATGAGCTAGGGCTTCCTTCAGAGAAGCATGGTGGCGAAGCTTTACTGCAGCCCTAATTTCCAGGTCTCTAATCCCATCAATGAATGACTGGACTATGAGGGAGTCCACCAACTTCTTTTCTGTAGATGGGTACGCCTTGCGGACTATCTTTTCAATCTCTAAGGCCCACTGTTGCAGACCTTCTCCCGGGCATTGGCATCTGTCTCGTAATTGGGCACGGAAGACATGCTCTAGGTGATTTTCGCCATAGCGCGCTTCCAGTGCCTCCATCAAGTCCTTGAACGTACTCCCCGAGGATGGAAGCGCCTCCAGAACCGAAAGGGCCGATCCACGAAGAGCAACAGTAAGCGCTGTCCGGCTCTGTTCATCTGTCCATCCGTTGGCATCGGCAACAGTCTGAAATTGTTGACGGTAGGCGGGCCAAGATGTAGTGCCGTCGAACGATGGGACTTTTACCCGGGGTGCATGGCTGATAGAATCACTCGTCACGGTGGGTCCTGCTGTTTCTAGTCGCAGGACCTTCTTATGTAACCCAGCAAGGTTGGCCTCTACACTGGTGACCCTCTCTTCTACCTGGTCCACGTTTTTACGCAGGTCTTGCACCATATTACGCACTGAATCTACGCCCAGGAGAACATTCTGTTCTGTTTGCTGGAGCTTATCGCCTACCATCTGCATCATCTCCTTTTTCTGTTCCTGGAGTATATTTTGATGTTCTTCACGCATTTCCTTTTGTTCCTGGAGCACATGATTTATTATTTCCATCTCTTTTTGTTGTTCTTCACGCGTCTTCTTCTGTTCTTGAAGTATCATTTGCAATAATTTACTTAATTCCGAACCAGATTGCTCTTGAGATAGCAGTGAGGCCTTATGGGCAGCGTCACTTGAAACGGCCTGCGTGGTTGACCTGGCCTGATCGATGCTCGTGGCTTGGTCGGTAGAGACGATCGGCATCTCTCGATGGTCACTGGAAGTTTCCTGACGAGCACTTGCCGTGGCCTCCGCAGCCTGTTGTGCCCTCGTTCTGACGCCGGCAGTATCTTCCCTCGGAGTCACTGGCATTTCCAAATCCCACTTCTGACACCAAATGTTACGAACGTGGGGATCGGGATTTGGATTAAAAACCGTTGACTTGATAGAAGAATTTATTCGACGATAAACAAGTCACAACACAATCACAAGTCACACCACAATCACAAGTCACAACACAATCACAAGTCACAACACAATCACAAGTCACAACACAATCACCGTAGCCAAATCACACAGAAAATCGCAGTCCGTAGGTCGCCTAGGTCGTACACTCAATCGCACTAAACACTATGTTCACAGGGTTCTTCGTAGTCCGTAGGTATCGCTTAGGTCGCAGGTATAGTCACTCGTAATCACTTGTTCGCACTTATCACTCCGAAAGCTCAGATTGAACTCCACTGACTCCCTACTTGAGCCGTATTTATATCGCCGGCAACGCGATACTAGATAATTCGGCCGTCCCGAGAAAGTACTCGCGCGCAAACAATAGCCCTCTCGATAACACGCGGTGTATCTAGAAGCGTCGTGCGCTCCCGCGACCCTTTTTCTACCTGCGACGCGCTCGCGCCGCGTCTGCGGTGACTCGGTCGTTGACCTTATTGCGTTGATATAAGGTTGTAAATGGCGCGCTCGCACACTCGCCGGCTTCGCGAATACTCTCGGCGCGGATCGCGTCTGTCCGTCACAATTATAGATGTAGATTATAGTCTCGAACATTCGACTTTATGTCGCGATGTCTCGATGGTTCCGGCTCGTTCGTAACAATAATTTCAAGTAATGTAATTGTAAAAGCCTCGTAGCTATACGAAAAGCTTTATCAGAAGTCATAAGGACTAATTTTACTTTTAGCACTAAGACATAAATTATTATGGTAATAGTAAAACAGACCCTTCCTTCTTAGGTAGAAGTCATATAGCCAAGAGTCTTAGGGTTAGCATGTTCACAAAACGCACTTCTGAACCTAATTCACCGGCATAAAAAAATTGTGCATTATATTGTTTATGAATGAAATCGAACTTTTTTTGACAACTATGGCCTTATTTTATGTATGGATTTTATACTAACAGAGAAAACATTAACATGTCATTCATTACATGTATGAATTTGGAGCTACTGCTTTAAAGCCTAACTACTTCATTGTACGCAATACTGGACGTAAGCATTCACAGATTTCATTATATTTACTTTAATTTGTCTACCTATTTGAATGTTGCGAAAAGAAGTTTATGAGCATGTTCATTAAAGTAACCATTGAATGAACTAAATGTTAAAATTGAAAAATATTGATATTAAGTGAAAAAGTCCCATCTAAAAATTGTAATAAGAAATAAATTAAATCCATATTGCGTCATCAAATAAAATCATTAATTTAACCACGAGCCATTTACAAACTTGTAAAATTAATTGAGACTCCAATAATGTAATGTAATGTAGGCAAGATTTTCGACAATAAACGTCATGTCATACCATAAAATTACAAATTAATACATA
The DNA here is from genome assembly GCA_958496325.1 of Nomophila noctuella. Lineage (NCBI taxonomy): Eukaryota > Metazoa > Arthropoda > Insecta > Lepidoptera > Crambidae > Nomophila > Nomophila noctuella. The sequence continues at coordinate 12,732,498 of OY292487.1, read as the reverse complement.
ATCCGAATCAAGGATAACAAATAATTATTGTGTCTGCTAAGATATTTACAACACATCAATATTTCGGCTTTTATTTCTTGCAGGGTAAATATTAATGGAATAAATAAGTGTAAGTAAACACACTAGGCCGAAAAAACTAGACCGAAGTTCGGCGTGACTACGCCTGCAATGTATTTTAAAAAGAGGATGATACAACTACGTATAATAATAAATATCTCTGGACATTATTCACACAACGCCATCTAGCCCCAAACTAAGCATTAGCTTGTGTTGTGAGTGCCAGGCAACGGATAAACATTACTTATATACTTTTTTTTGTAAATGCATACATATTATGCATAGAAACATCCAGACCGATATAACAGACATGTTCATGCACACAAATGTTTGTACCGTGCGGGGATCAAACAAGCGACCTTTGGTGTAGTAGCCGACTTCTCGACCATTACACCAAACGGCTCGGCATAGGCCTCCATAAAAGGTATAGAAAATGCATTGCCGCCGAACTTCGGTCGCGTATTTCCAGCCTTGTGTATTCCTAGCTAAGTTCTTACATTATCATACATTATTACACTTAACAATACACCATGCATTGCAAAAATTTAGAACTTTGCTTTGTCGTCACTAATCTAATTAGCAATAAAATACACTTACGTTATATTTATAATTTCCTTTATTACCTACCGCAGACGTTATCTCATTTGAATATAATAACGTTGTAAAGGCCAAGAAATCAGTGCGCTATTTGACGGTGTCTATTTTCTTACAGTATAGTAACGCCAATCATAATAATTTATGTAGTTCACAATACTTAAAGGTTATAATTTTACACCTAGCGCACACATTTCTTGGTCTCTTTGTTAAGATCACACTTCATATCGGTCGCACCTCAAAATCAGTGATCGGAATTCGTAGCCGTGATTATTACTAAATTAAAAGCATACATTGAAACAACATAATTATTTTTATTCGAAATGTAAAATACATTTGCACCAAAAGAAAAATACTCAGAAGTGTAATTCGTTTGTAAATTAGCACCAAAAAATCTCGGGTTATTATAAAAACTATCTACAATATTACAATAGGAAAGCGACTTTTCGATGAACCGAATACGTTAAAGTTTATTCGAAAAATTAAAAGATATTTTTCTCATTAAGATCTGTTTGTAAACCTTGAGCTATAAGAGCCATATTCATACATTCGCGGTTAAGATAAAACGTAGATTTTTTCCGAAAAAAGCCTGGGTTTCTGATCACCAATCCATATTTGTAATAAAACCATGATTTCAAATTATGGAGGCCTTTGCCCTGAAGTGGGACACTACAGTCTGAAACTTTACCGAAATAAGCTATTGCAAAATCAAAATTGATTGTATTACTACTTATTCCGACCATTGGTAATTATAATATCTAAAATAGGACACAATCAGCACCAACGTTACGCACTAAGCATACATCTATGGACAACTGCACGCGCTAGTTTGTGCTTCCTACTGAGCAATATCTTGGAGCAAGCAATCTACTATATTTACAAGTGATCGTATTTCATTTCTAGTACGACACGAATGATGAAAGTTAAATTGTAAAATAATTTTAATGTTTGCGAAAAATACGCTAGATGGCAATACGTAGGCGTGAGGTATTCACCTGGTGAATTTTGACATGACATTGACAGATATGTCAAAATTCACCAATGACATAGCAGTTATACCTCACGCCTACGTATTGCCATCTAGCGTATTTTTCAATCGCAAACATTAATATTATTTTACTATTTAACATTCATCATTCGTGTAATAATTTGATTATAAGGATTTAATTTGATGAAAACTTTTTTAATTGTTAAAAAGCATGCGTTAAAAGCGTTATTTAAAATTGATTTATTATACAGAACACGATCTCTTGTAAACTTTGTATCTTTTAATAACAATTTATAATAAAATTTAGAATCTATTCTATGGCAATATCCTTTTAAACAATTCCATCAATATCCAAAAATAATGCAAGCATTTTGTTCAACGTACAATTTGTTTCTAGCTACATTTCCACAAAAGATTTATATAACAATTTATTTATAGGTTCACTCACAACCATTTATAATAAAAATTGCTAAGGAAGACAACGTATGAGTTGAAAGGGTAGAGACCAAAACACAGGGCACCGATTGCTATTACTGTTTTAGAATCACTTTATTTCTGAGACCAAGGGCACAAACCCTTCTGTAGTGACGTGTCTGTGCCTATATTTTTCATTGAGACACTTAATCACCAGAGATTCCACTTATCTAGCGAAAACTTGCATCTAGCTAAGGAAAAACAAATCTGATCAGAACTGAAACAAATACCTATGTATTTTCTCATCTGGTTGTATTTTCTCAATTGGATCAATTAGTACTCTTGAAATAGGCGAAACCTGTGCTTTGGGTCCAACTATAAGTAGCAGCAATGAGTATACATAATGATGATATATTACATCGAAATTTTCGAATCATATAAAACAGTAAAACACAAGTATTCAACATCATTTATTTACTTACGTGAATATCAGTTACTCTCTCTCACACCCCTACATCATTTCATAAGATTTAGTTTATAAGAATTCATTTTTTTTACATCCATGTTACATTAGTGTAAAGCCCATTGTTACATAATATCTTTATGTTACAGATATGTACGGTTTGGTAACATTTTGCTATAAAACGATACGGCATAGATTAAAACTGTTTTTATTATTCAAAAGTACGATTAAACTACCGTTAAAGTTTTTGAGTTTAAAAATGTGTTACCTGTTATTATAATTAATTTTTATTCATAATATAATCGCAGTTAATCGAAGCACTAGTAGACATTGGCACCACTAAAGCGTTTTGTGGCTCTTTCTAGTATCAATGCCTCTATAATTTATATGAAAACTAGTTTGTACTAGTTTTCACTAGTTATATCCGAAACGCCAATGGCATGGTAGTCTCGATGCCTTTTAAACCAGGAACTTGTTTCAACTAGCAAAACTAGGGACTAGTTTCATCTAGTTACAGTCGTTGCCATTAGTGTATCGTATAATTTGAACGTGGGCAAAGAGTGTACTAGTATATGAAGTGACTACTCTTATGTGAAGAGCTTGCTCTAAAAACCAGAAACTAGTTTCAACTAGTTAGACGAATCGCCACTAGCATGTCACGTACTCGACCTTAAAACTTGCCCAAAGAATGTAGTAGTGGATATTTACGTTACTAGTATGTCAAGTAATTTCGAGTGGTTCTGTGGTCTCGGGCTGGAAGGTGGACGGGCACTGCAGGTGCGGGTAGACTCCGTAACCCCGCCTCCCCCATTGAACCGGTTTTACGTGCTCATTGTACAAAGTAATATTGGAAGTCACGAGCAGATATTACACTTATCTGAACTACGTGTCTCTCGGCGTATGGTCGTGCCTTTGGGCTGGTGCGGGCGCGTTTTGCGACGCATTATTCTGTGGTGCGAGTCTTGCAAGGGAGTGCGTCTCGGGCTGGAAGGTGGGCGGGCACTGCAGGTTCGGGTAGAGGCCCCACCCCCCGCCCCCGGTTGAATTGACTCCGTCAAACCGGCTTTACGTGATCAATGTACAAAGTAATATTGGTAGTCACTAGTAGCCATTACACTTATCTGAACTACGTGTCCCTCGGCGTATGGTCGTGCCTAGGAGCGGGCGCGGGCGCATTCTGCGACGCATTGTTCTGTGGTGCGAGTCTCGCGAGGGAGTACGTCTCGGGCTGGAAGGTGGGCGGGCACTGCAGGTGCGGGTAGACTCCCCACAACCCCCGGTTGAGCTGCCACCCGTTAACTCGGCTTTTCATGCCCAATGTACAAAGTAATATTGGAAGTCACGAGTAACTATTACACTTATCTGAACTACTATGTATCTTTTGACGTATGGTCGTGCCTCGGAGCCGGTGCGGGCGCATTCTGTGACGCATTGTTCTGCGGTGCGAGCCTCGCAAGCGAGTACGTCTCGGGCTGGAAGGTGGGCGGACACTGCAGATGCGGGTACACGCCCCAACCACCGCCCCCGGTTGAATTGCCCCCAGTCGAACTGCTGGTCGAGCCGGAACGGGTGCTCTCTGATCGTGTTGTTGGTGGTGACTAGATGGACAATGGAAGTAAGTGTTAAGTAAAACAAAGACGGCAAGTTAAAAATAAATGCTGACATAAGCCGTAACAGTAAACTCGTAAACTAGAAATTGAACATGTCGAAGCAAAACAGTGATCTCACGCCACCTGTGCGTTACCTTTGTTTTCTTCCGAATAAAGGATGAACGTAAATCGTGTAACCAAGTACAGTAGGCCACGAATCAAGGTCAACATTGCAGATCAAGAGTAGCGCTTATTCCCCTGACATCCTTATGTATTACCCTTGTAATACATAGTCAAAAAGTTTGTAACACGATTGACACACTTGACTGCACAGCTCAGCTTTGGCTCAGTCGAGTGGAAGTTTCACAGAGCTCTTTCCTCTTTAAGTCTCAAAGATATATTAATAAAACGTGTCTACCATACCTGTCTGGCATGTCGGAAGACAAGCCGTAGCCGTGACACGCTCGGGCTGCTTGAGCTGTCGACGCCCCCGCCGTTGCCGGTCCCGCCCCCAGCGCCGCCGCCAGACCCGCTTCCGCCCCCACTGCCGTTGCCACTCCAACTAGTACAACACCAAGTGCATATAGTACAACATCAATTGCATAAGTTTTCAAGTTGACTACCCGCTTGGTGTTAGTCAAGAAGTTGACTATTAGACCAAAAAGTTGCGGGTTCGATCTCCGTATAGAACAAACATTTTGTGTGCATACAAAATGCATTTGTCTGTTTGTTCTGGTCTGGGTGTTATATGTATCTATTTAAGTATATTTCTAATACCACTGTTGGTTCTGATATCTGTTACTTAAGCTACTTCACACGGGGTCAGATCAATGTATATGATGTAGTGAGAAAAATAAAAGTCATATTCATAATTAGGAGAGGTAAAAATCATTTATTTGAAAGAAACAGTGTCAACGAATAGATTGAATTTTTTTGTAACTTACCTGTCAGATGAGAGAGGGGCGTGATGCGAAGTGTGCTGCGAGCTCGATTTAACTTGAGCAGTGTGTACCTTAACAAGATAATTATTATTTTATTAATCAGGTTAAGTTCGTCAAGAGCAAAAAATATATTGCGGATGACTTTCGCGTTGCATTATAACACTTACATTATTTAAAGAGACAATTAATAATTATGTTTTTTATGACTAATCGCATGCCTGACAAAGCACACATACCTCCTCTAAACTTATCACCCTGATTTTTCCAGAACATCAAATTCAAAGTTCGGTTCAAACACTTGCAATTATAGCGCTTATGCCCGCGACATAAGGGCGGTACAAAGTCCAAGTATTTTCTGACGTCATACTATAATATTTTAGACTTTCGCGTTCCGAGTCCGCTTGCGACCACGGTTGTTGTAACGCAGCCGAAACGTCAAGCAGTAAGTAGTATACATATACTACATAATTAAGATCGCTTTTAGTCCCATTAAGTAATATTAATGACGTCATATTGTTGACAATACCTTGTCATTCCTACGAAGCGAGTCGCGCCATCGCTCGTGCGAGGGCGGCTGCGTCGGCTCATCTCCGTATATCGTCTCGTAGCCCTGACCCGCTTCCAAGGGATAAACCAACTTCTCGTAACTGTAGAAATATAAATAGTGTCCTATTAGCTACTAACTTATTATCAGATTTAAATAAAAAGGTAAATGCGTATCCAACTCTTATACAATTTGATAAAACATGAAATTAACAATCACTAATACATAAAAACATAAAATTAGTTAACCTAATCATAAGCCTGTGTGAAAAATAACATGAGTGAAAAAGTTGTTAATGACTCGGTGACGGATGATAGGCCTGTATAGAAGAAGTCAACATATTGCGCCGACCCGATAGACTGAGAACAGGGCAGGCGAATGATAATGTTGTTGAACTTAGCAAGCGTTAAAATAATATGAAGATTGTTATACTTACCCATCTTTTCCCTTCACCGATATAGGTTTAACCTGCGATTGCTTCGATTCCGTTGATTCTGTCACGCCTGGCGTACGAGGTAAACTGCGCCCCTGATTATTAAAATAAGTGATTATTAAATACTTATATTGATATTGAATGCCATGTTGTGCCTGCCCAGCAAAGTACTACCCCATTTCTTCCTATGGGTGTCGTAAGGGACAACTTAGCGACATTCCGAGAAGGGCTTCCCAATGTTTTATCGTTCCTAATCCTGCGCTCAGCAGCTCGCAAGCCCAGCAGATACGGGGTATTCTCCCTATCTGCGACGAGCATTGTATTGCAGAAGGCTGATTATCCTCATCCATGCTATTTATCCTCTTTCGTTTCCATGAGTGCGTTTTCAAACATTGTATCTGCCTTTTTTAGGGTTCCGTAGCCAAATGGCAAAAAACGGAACCCTTATAGTTTCGTCATGTCTGTCTGTCTGTCTGTCTGTCTGTCCTGGCTCGTTCTCCGCCGTTTCTGAACCGATTGCCACGAAAATTGGTGGAGAGATGTATAGTGATAATTCAAGAATTCGTTTTTAAAATTATCGAAAAATAATCATTTTTTACCCCCCCTCCCATACAGCGAAAAGTTAATTCGAAAAAAAAAATTCGACTTAACCCATCGTGTAGGGTATCGTTAAACAGGTATTTTAAAATACAATAAAACTCGCCTTGAAACCATGTGGATCAAACACCCCAGTCTCGAGATATATTAATACAAAGTTAAAATTAGAGCGTCCCCCCCCCCTTAACTTTTGAAATACTGTTAAAATAATTCTGAAAAAAATGTCCTGTATACCTCCAAGTAAGTACTTTCAACGAAAACTATAGCGAACTCTGTATCATACATAGTTATTTTTATTCAACTCGACCAACTTATGACGTGCAGTTGCCCTTACTAAATGTTGTCTTAATCGGTCGGGCCATCTTTTAGCTACGGAACCCTTTCATGGGCGTGTCCGACACGCTCTTGGCCGGTTTTTATGTTATAGTGAGGCCAAAGAGCAAGATGGTTCCCTGATGGTGATTTAATCACCACTGCCTATGGCCATCAAAAACCGCACAAGGGTCGCAGATGCGTTGCCTGCTTTTAAAACCCCATATCCACCACAACTTAGCGAGTAGTATCATCAAAACACTTAAATCAATAATCTCTAATAGTTCACCTGCATATGCGTGCAAGCGGGCAGCTCGCCGTAGATGACGTCGGGCACGATCCGATCTAAGCGACGTTGCAGGTCGCGCGCCGGTCTCGTGCGCTCCCGCTCCACTCCCAGCAACACTCGGTTTGTGTACACCTGCAATATAATAGCAGTAATATAACTAAATTTTATGAGGGTGTTCGATATTGAAAAATCCACTAAATGGCAATACGTAGGCGTGAGGTATAACTGCTATGTCATTGGTGAATTTCGACATATCTGCCAACGTCATGTCAATACCATTTAGACTCTGCGCCTACCTACTGCCATCTAGAGGATTTTTCATTCGCGTAAACCCTATTTAGCAGGATATAATATAGTGCACAAAGTGAGTGCGCAAGCACAGGTGCACTCCCTTTTCCCTCACTCTCGTAGTTTGGTGGGACACCACTCTGACACGACCGCGGAGAGGCGCAGAACCAACGGCTTTACTTGTCTTCCGAAGCACGAGATGAAATTTTCGGTCACCCATCCGATGACTGGCCTCTGCGAAAGTTGCTTAACATTTCAATCGCAGGCCGAGCGCGCTAATTTCTGTGCCATCGAGCTCTTCAAAACAACAAGTCATGATGTCGTCACTACGATCTCTATGAGTTTTCTATTGTGTAGTAGTTGATGGGTTTGGGTATCTTAGCTGGGAGCGTGGTGGGTGTAACGGGGGCGGGATTATAGTCTACCGCAACACTATTTGAAGACACAAGCCTAACAGGCTAGTCCCAAGTTGCTTTGATGATAAAATAATACACATTCATACATTAGAGACCTACCTGCCGTCGTTCCTCAGCCTGCTTCTTCAGCATAAACTCCTCTAACGTAACCAGCTGCGTATGTTCCAACTTGGGGCGAGGCCTTGGCGCTCTCAACGTCGGTCTTGTCATGAACTCGCTCTACTCAAAGTCCAGTAGGTGAGGATTCGACGCGTGTATATAGTTGATGGGTTTCGTTATCTTATTGGGAGTGGTAGAAGTCTTTCACTAAACTAGCCAAAGGCACGCCTGACAAGCTAATTCTAAGTAGCTTTGATGCTAAAATATTACTAACATTCATACATAAGAGACCTACCTGTCGTTGTTCCGCATATAGTTGATGGGTTTCATTATCATAGCGGGGGGCGTGGCCGCTAGCAAACGGGGTGGGGTCAAAGACCATCACGGAACTAGCCGAACGCACGCTTGGCAGGCTAGTCCTAAGATGTTCTGATACTTAAATGTTATCTATGCATAAGAGACCTACCTGTCGTCGTTCCTCAGCCTGCTTTTTCAGCATAAACTCCTCCAACGTAACCAACTGCGTCGGCTCCAACTTAGGTCTCGGCCTTGGCGCTCTCAAAGTCGGCCGTGTCATGAACTCGCTCTTCTCAAAGTCCAGTAGGTTAGGATTCGACGCGTGTATATAGTTGATGGGTTTGGGTATCTTGGCTTGGGGCGCGGCGGGTGTGACGGGCGCGGGAGGGGAGGGCACGGGTTCCGCCGTACTGAGTTGTGGTACGCGTCGGTAGCTTCTGTAGTGCTCGGTGGGTACGGGCACGCCTGATTGCTTGTTCTGAAAAGAGTTTGTTATAGATCCAAGTTAGCATTGTTGTCGCAGAAGGAGTCATACATATTTTAGGATACGTTAAATTAAATATAAACGACTTAAATATAAATACTTCAATTTTTATTCTGGGATATATGAAGGAGCGTTTTGTAGCAATTGCCAGAACAACAAACCAACCACAAAAAAATTGGCCAAGTGCGAGTCGGACTCCCGCACTGAGGGTTCCGTACAAATTCTATTTTTGACGTATTAAAAAAATAACTGAATAGATTTCGTTCGAACCAATTTTCGTTGGTAGTTTTTATGGTAATGTACATTATATATTCATTTCAGATTTATCATCTTCTTACTATAGAAGTTAGAGGGGGGGACACACTTTTTTCCACTTTGGAAGAGTCTGTCACGCAAAGTATTCACTTAAGAAAAAAATGAGCTTAGAAACCTCAATATAATTTTTAAAGACCTATCCATAGATACCCCACACGTGTATGTTCAATGAAAAAAAATATTTTCAGTTTCAGTTCTAACTATGGGGACCCCCCATTTTTAATTTTTTTTTTTATATTTTCGCGTAAAAACCTTGTTGCGGTTCACAGAATACATTCACTCACTAAGTTTCAACAGTATAGTACTTGTAGTTTCGGAAAAAAGTGGCTGTGACAGACTGGCGGACAGACAGACAGACAGACAGACAGACATGACGAATCTATAAGGGTTCCGTTTTTTTGCCATTTTGGCTACGGAACCCTAAAAATGATTGTTACTTGATCTTCATTACTAAAACAGAGCAAAGGCTTAAGTTTTTAGGTGTTATTTATTTGTAAAATCAAAAGAAAGATTTAAAGCTTTATTATTCTGCGCACATTACCTTGCTATTCTTCGATTCATCTTTACTCTTATTCCTCGAGAAGAACCTCAGATACTTCCTATCCAAGCTCGTCGACGCATGACTAACATTCTCCTGCGACTCGCTTCGCTGCATACGCACAGTCAGCTTCTTCAGCGAACCGAACTTCGACTTGTCCTTGTCTTTCTCCTCTCTACGCTCTCTTTCCCTCTCCCTCTCACGTTTCTCAGGGCTTTCGGTGTCCGATTCTGTTTCGGAGTATTCGGTTTCGGAGAACTGTTTTGATAGATCCGCCTAGAAATATTGTTCGAATATTAATTTCAACTATCTAAATAAATTCAATTAAAAGTACACGTTTGATTTTAATGTGTATGCAATTAAAGTCTGTGTGATTAACATTAAATCTTTCTTTAAACTTTCGCGTTGCATTATAATTATTTAACATTACAACGGGACTAAACGCGATATTATTTTTATAAGTACCTAAGTACTAATTGTCGTCAGCATGGAATCCAGTGATTGATAAATGCAAACCGCGATATTTGCCAAAACATCAAAATACAAACCCCGATACTGTTAGTGTAGTGTGCCGGAGTGACTTTACTGACAATCGTTGCAGTATAAATATTAGTGACATTACGGGGGTAGATTCCGATTCACCATCTCAAGCCCGTTCAAGTAGACGACGCCGCGCACCGCCAGTCCACTTGTGACCACGGCTGCAGCATCGCAGCCGAAACGTCAAGCAGTAAGTACTTAGGTACTTATAAAAATAATATCGCGTTTAGTCCCGTTGTAATGTTAAATAATTAAATCTTTCATCGCTCTCAACTGAATATAAGTATTTCCATTCATTCATTAAAATAATATTCAAAATATTATAAACAGAAAAGTTTATCATTATTATAAAGACTGAACTCAATTTTTTCCATAAAGATCAAGAAACTACTAAGAGATTTGATAAACATTTTTGTTCGCAAATCAAAAGTCTGCGAGCAAAGTCGCTCCAAAAAAACACTACTTAAACCGCACATACCTGATCACCAGCAGTCGTGTGCAACGTGGCCCGATGTATCAGATGTATCCAGGCCAGCATGTTCTCATTCGTATCACAGGCGAAGTAGAACGCCGTTCCCGTGTGGTACACTTTGAACGCGTGAGCTCGAGATTTGACCTCGCCCGCCGCGCATACAGTGAAGCCTTCGAGGTAGATCATGCAGTCCGCTTTCGTGCTCTGTTAAGGGAATGTAGGTTTTGTTTAGTTAACAATTGGAGTCCTTTCTCAAAAATTATGATGGACGATAGGGATGTACCGTTTTGATAGTAGGTTAGATGAGGGACTAACCAAATAGTGGATTTATTGAAATTAAAAATGTTTGGTTTTCTCAGAACCCTTCTTTTTAATTTGAATTTTATTATCTATACTTCTATACTAATATATAAAGCTGAAGAGTTTGTTTGTTTGTATGTTTGTTTGTGTTTAAACGCGCTAATCTCAGAAACTACTGGACCGATTGAGGAAGGCTTTAGGCTAAAATATCTTATATGTGCGGAAACCGGAATCCACGGGGACGGAGTCGTAGCTTGATAAAATTATTAAAAATCCAATAATCTAAAATTGTATTATCTTAGCATTAGTTTTTTACGTCCGTTCTTCATAACTTATTATGGAAATAGTCATCATCCCGCAATGAGGATCGAGGATTAGTTCGGTCTGAATGATCGTTCTCGGGGACGAGGACGCGTTCCCTAACGGGGCGGGAACGGGTGCAGGTGTCGGATACGCAAGGAGTATGGATACATACCCCTTCTCAAAACTACATAATCTCCAATGACACACTGGAAAAAGTGTATTTTGAGTTGAGCTAGTCTTATTCTACGTCCGGGGAGAATCGCGTAGAAGGCTTAGTGCTAGTTACCGTGATTCTTCCCCATTACGACGGACGATGAGGGAGTGTTGCAGAGGTTTCAGTGGGTATGCCAGAAATGGAGAGCCCCACATAACCAGTCGTCCCCCGGCGACTGGTATGCTTCAAGATGTCGATCCAAATACACCTTCGTAAAAAAAAGTCTTATTCTACGTTTGCGGTATTGGCACCGTGCTGAAACTATAGAGGGCGTAATAATCCCGTTTTTTTCTGTGGTTTGACAGTATAATTTCACATTGAGCGTAAAAGTTTCGAATATGAGTCACTAGATGGCAGAATAAGGCACCGTGTTTTTCCGTTGTTTGACAGTAGAATTACCGACATTGAGAGTAAAAGTTTTGAATATGAGTCACGAGATGGCAGAGTCATCGCTACGCACGGTGCCTACGGGTACATACGTCGAGCGCGCGGTAGGCGTAGAGCGCGTCGTGCGCTAGTAGAAGATGGCGGCGCGCCCACCGTGGCTGCGTGGCGCCACGTGGTCGCACGCGCTGCCACACCTCGCCGCCCGCCGCGCCCGCCCCTCCGGCGCCTAGTGCTCGGGCGGGAACCATTCGCCGCTCTGGAACAAATGGTATCAAATGACGATTTTCGCATTAGAAAAATCCGTTAGATGCATTGATATTGATATACAAAAACCCAAGACACACAATCAGCGTCTCCAAAAATAAGTGCAGAATGCTCTTATTTCAAACAGTCTTGCGTCGACCGCGTCATTGCAATTTTGAACACTCCCTTGTGAAAACAATCTTACCTAATCTGCATTAGGTTTAATTTGCAAATAATAGTGTTCATAGTTTGACACATAGATTTGCCGAGTTTTTGGTGAGAGAATTGACTGTTACTTTTGTTCCAGACTGTGCATCTTGGGTTTTTGTATATCAATGGCTAGATAGGTTATACGTAGGCGTGAGGTCTACCTGCTATGTTATTGGTGAATTTTGACACGTCTGTCAATGTCATGTCAAAATTCACCAATCACATTCCAGGTAGACCCTCCGCCTACCTCCTGCCATCTAGCTGATTCTTCATTTGCGAAAACCCTCATTAACGTTGAAGTGAAATTAGGCGAGGCACGTCGTTCCCACCGGGAGTGGGCGACGCGGGTGATTCCACTTCGCTAGCTCAGTACCACTTTTATGCGTAAGGGGAAGAAATATCTAGAAAAAAATACTCACTCGCTAATTTTTAATTCTTCTTCTTCAAACTTCTCGACTTGGACGTAGGGAATATGCTCTGTACACCATGTAGTGGAGTGCCGTAAGGCATAAAAATGGTCAAACCTCGGAATCCAGGGCCAGTCAATGAATCTGAATAAAAACTTTGAAAATATGTTTTTAATAGTATATAGAAAAATGTTAAAAAAAAATTTTTACGCTCTCTCAATTTTTTTTTTATAAGCAATTATTAATTTTTTGGAGTTTTTGTTAGCTCTAAGGCAAATTATTTGCATATATCCACGTTCAAGACGTACAGGGGCCTTGGTTAAACGAAGATATTTATTAAAATATAACTAGCGGCCGCCCGCGACTTCGTCCGCGTGGATATCGGTTTTCATTATACGAATGTTTTTTCCCGCTAACTCCCGTTCCCGTGGGAATTTTACAAAATCCTTTTGCAACTAAGCATTAAGTTTATTAAGGGACATGCATGCAAAATTTCAAGCGTCTAACTTAAGTAGTTTAGATTTTTCATACAAACTTCCACCCAACCATTTCCGGGAAGTGGGGGGTTGGAATGGGTCAAAAAGTAGCCTATGTTACTCTCCATCCCTTCAACTATCTCCACTTAAAAAATCACGTCAATTCGTCGCTCCGTTTTGCCGTGAAAGAATTAATTTTATCTGTAATAAATTATATTTGCAGAGTAACATCAATGTTAATTATTAGATTATCTTAAAAAAATACGGCAAAACAGAGCGACGAATTGACGTGATTTTTTAAGTGGAGATAGTTGAAGGTATGGAGAGTAACATAGGCTACTTTTTGACACATACCAACCCCCCACTTCCCTGAAATGGGGAGGTGGAAGTTTGTATGAAAAATCTAAACTACTTAAGTTAGACGCTTGAAATTTTGCATGCATATCCCTTAGTAAACCTGATGCTTAGTTGCAAAAGGATATTGCAAAATTCCCACGGGAACGGGAGTTAGCGGGAAAAAACATTCGTATAATGAAAACCGATATCCACGCGGACGAAGTCGCGGGCGGCCGCTAGTTATATTTTAATAAATATCTTCGTTTAACCAAGGCCCCTGTACGTCTCGAACGTGGATATATGCAAATAATTTGCCTTAGAGCTAACAAAAACTCCAAAAAATTAATAATTGTTTATAAAAAAAAATAATTGAGAGCGCGTAAAAATTTTTTTTTAACATTTTTCTATATACTATTAAAAACATATTTTCGAAATTTTTATTCAGATTCATTGACTGGCCCTGGATTCCGAGGTATAAACCTTACGGCACTCCACTAATGCGTAGACGGCGAGAGCGTCAGTCCCCTCGCCCTTGGTTCCGAGCAGCTCTCCTTCCTCACTAGTCGAGGCACGTCGTTTCCACTGGGAGTGGGCGACGCTGGTGATTCCACAGCGGTCTCTTGTTATCACGTATTGTGCCTTACGACGGAATATGTAGAAAAAGTACTCACTGGCCAAAATAGAATTCTTCTTCTTCAAACTCCTCGACTTGGACGTAGGGAAAATGCTCTTCACGCCATGCGTAGATGGCGAGAGCGTCAGTCCCCGCGCCTCCGGTTCCGAGCAGCTCTCCTTCCTCACTAGTCGAGGCACGTCGTTCCCACTGGGAGTGGGCGACGCGGGTGATTCCACAGCGGTCCCATGCTATCACGTATATGAGCCTTAGGGGAAGAAATATACAGAAAAATACTCACTGGCCAAAATAGAGTTTTTCTTCTTCAAACTCCTTGACTTGGACGTAGGGAATATGCTCTTCACACCATGCGTAGATGGCGAGAGCGTCAGTCCCCTCGCCTCTGGTTCCAAGCAGCTCTCCTTCCTCACTAGACGAGGTACGTCGTTCCCGCTGGGAGTGGGCGACGCTGGGTGATTTCACAGCGGTCGCATGCTATCACGTATATGAGCCTTAGGGGAAGAAATATTTAGAAAAAGTACTCACTGGCCAAAATAGAGTTCTTCTTCTTTAAACTCCTCGACTTGGACGTAGGGAATATGCTCTTCACGCCATGCGTAGATGGCGAGAGCGTCAGTCCCCTCGCCTCTGGTTCCGAGCAGCTCTCCTTCCTCACTAGTCGAGGCACGTCGTTTCCACTGGGAGTGGGTGACGCGGGTGATTCGACGTCCGCGTGTGCGTTGATGGGCGGGAAGTCGCGGCGGTCGCTCGGTATCACTTTTATGTCGTGTTTCGTTATGTGCCGGAGGGGAAGGGATATCTGGAAATTAAAGTCGTGTCCCGCTGTTTAATATTTTTGGAAAATGGTTACTTATTAAGGAACGGATGCAAATTATTGTTCTTTTGTTTTAACCAACTTAAAATATTCGATAACAATTTTTTTTTGCAACTGAAAACTGTAACAGTTATTCTCACATTTTATAAAGAAATCCAGAAATTCATTTTAATAACGTCTAATTAAAATAATAAAATAAATCAATCATATTTATGGCGTAGTACATATCTTCAATCGATAATATTATCATCCAATGATACTTCTATTCAAACGAGATACTTTATGTTGCTTTGGATGTATACGCTACGCCATCTAGCGGAAATTCCATTCATAAACTACTTCATACAAACGAACCTGACTGGCGTGCAGAGGTTTAGACGGCCTCAGCGGCGTGGGCGGAGCTTCCACCGGCCTCGCAACACTTCGCAGCACCGGATAGTTCGGTACCGGGCTAGCAGTACCGGGGGAGGAGAGTCCGATCGGCGTGGGCGGGGCCACTCGCACTGCGATAGCGGGGCGGGGCGGCGGTTCGGGGGCACGCTCGCTGCGACTGCCCCTAAGGTATCGATTTAATGTGGGTATTTGAAAAACGTCGCATTTGATATATTATATATATTTTATATAATATATGACAAATTAATCTCCCACGATAAAAATGAAACGTCTCTGGAGGCTCGAAAAAAAATGAAAGTGTGACAAATCAGTGAAAAAATATGACAGTTCAAACATTTTTTTTTCTTTTTATTTCTTATTATAAATGCGGCCTGCGCGGCTTGAAAAATGGGTTAAATACCAAATTGACATACTGAAAAATTAAGAGCGTTTCCAACAACATGTTACATTGAAAACCAAAGGAACATAACATTTACTATTTTTTTTGTTTGTTTTACAATGCCTATCTAATTATCTTGCGTGCGAATTGTATATTAGAATAAAAATTTAATAAATAAACAATTAAAATATCGCTTTTTCTTTAAACGGGTACGGATTATTCTGTATTTAGAAAGTTCAGTAAACTTAGGTAGGAAATACATACCTCAGTGGTATCCTCTGCTCGTCGCCGCTAGATATCGGGCTTTGCATGTCCTCGTGTCGATCGCTGGCAAAGAACTTGGCTCTCTCGTTTTCCGCCGCCCTCTCCATCATAGAACGTCGTCTGTGCTCCATCATGGCGATATTTATCGTTTCCAGTATGCGTTCCTTTACATGAAATTAATTTACAAATTATGCATGGAATAATTATTTTGGTGTAGAAGAAAGTGTTATGTGTACACTTCGTGTCTCGATTTGTGTCTTTTTTTAAAAAGATCGTTTTATATTATTTTTCGCAAACAACTTCGGTTTGGTTGACATATAAAAGTGTAGCCATCGGGTGGTCCAGCCAAGCCGCCACTTTGACTACTATCGCCATCGCTTCGACTAATATTGCCATCCCGAACTTTGACTATATTGAATACACGAAGTATCTGTGTGAGCGAGATGGAGATATAAGTCGCGTCGATAGCGATACTGGGAATAGTCAAATTGGCAACTTGTCTAGACCACCTGATGTGATTCTTTTCATTTACTTGAACGACTTTCTTGCCATTGAACTCTTTTAGGATTAAACTATATTAAAAAAGAAATAGAAAATAGCCGGCAAAATTAGGGTGTTTGCGATTGAAAAATCTGCAATAAAATAAAAATCTGGCAATAAGTAGGCGTGAGGTCCAACTGCTATGTCAAATAAATAATATGTAATAATAATAAATAATATATAATATGTCAAAGTTAACATATCTGTCAATGACATGTCAAAATTCACCAATCACATACCAGTTAGACCCTACGCCTACCTGCTGTCATCTAGCGGGTTTTTATTGGCGAAAGCCCTCATTGGAAACCTAGCGATTTTCTTTTTAACTTTATTGCATTAATAATCCTGTAATACCTTGTTAGCCTCATGGTCAGCATGGTCGGAAGTATCAAGATCAGACTCGTCGGCAGCCCGTCGGTTCTGCTGCTGCAAAATAGCCTCCCCGATCTGAGAGCTGGACTTCTTAAAGTCGAGGATCTGATCGGCCTTCTCCGCAGAGTGAACTAGAATTGTCGGGCTGAAACGATAGAATAAGTCAAGATGCAGAAACGTTTTGATAATTATAAGTGCGTCATTAGTAGTGTATTGACTATCTGTCTGATCTAGAGGTTTCAAACCCGGGATCCCGAATTTCGGGATCCCGGGATCCCGGCCATATTTCGATCCCGAAATTATGGGTATTCAAATTAATGAATCCCGGGATTTTCGGGATTGATACAATTTCAATTAACTCTCTTTTTTCATCCTCATCATTATGGTAATTTGGACAGAGTACTCTTACACTATTATTCAGGCCTTTTTCAGCCCATACACATAAACGACTGCCGTCAGTTTAAGAAGAAAAAGATCAAACTAACTTATAACTCAATTCACTAGCTGAAATTGAGTAACGTAACGGTACATATTAAAGAGCAGAAATAAGACTTGTATTATTATACGGACTAAACGCAACATTCACTATGTAGTTTATGTATACTACTTGCTGCTTGACGTTTTGGCGTTGTTTTTAAACAATCGTGGTCGCAAGCGGACACCCAGTGGACAGTCCGTTTAAATATCAGTTTGTCCGAGATAAAAAGTACCCCATTATTTCAACCGGACTTCTAACTTTATGTCTGCAAAATTTCAAAGCAATCGGTTCAGAAGTTACAAACAAACAAACTCACTTTCCGATTTATAGTATTATTTAGGAAGTAAGGATAAAAGTACCCATTATTACCATATATCCCTTTAGCATATATCACATTTTGAAAGTATGTATGTATATTATTACCAAGGGCAAGCTTAAAAGGGGAGCATCGATGTAAAGTAAGTGAAAAAACAATGTAATTAATGAAATCAACATAATTTGATTTTGACTTTTTATCAATACGTCTTAAAAACTTCATTTTTAAGGTGTTAAAATAAAAAATAAATTAGGCAGCACTGTAAATATATAAATTTTACTCATTATTTTTAAGCAGTTACCTGCTTAGTATTGTTTTATATTTATTCAATTAAACTGAAAAAAATCCTTTTTCTCAAGCAGTTATCCACGGAAACCTGCCAAGGATTACTGTTTAACGCAACAATTTCATGATTTAGTTTCAAAAGTGCCTACTTTGTCTATTTTAGTAGAATGAAATATAATTTTTAAAAATATGTATACATATTATGCGAAATAACTAATGTTGAAACTTGATTTTGTAAGACCTTTATATCGCCAACGCAATCCCGGGATTATCCCGGGATCCCGGGATTCACTTTCGAAAATCCCGAAATCAGAAAAATCGATCGGGATTGAAACCTCTAGTCTGATCTCTTATTATTATGTAGCAATCGAAAGTTATTCAAAATTGCCTATTTTACACAAAGCTAGCTCCTACCATGGACAGTCTCTAGTCTCCTATGTCAAATTACAGTTAAAGTCTATAATCACCTAATCTACTGAATTTTTAGATTTTAAATTCAGTCAAAATTAAAAGGAAGAGAAGAATCATCTTTCCTACCACTATTTTCTTCCTAAAAGCTGTGTTAGTCATTGGGTTCAGGGCGTCAATCGTATCACAAGGCGCATGCCGCTCTCTCCCAGGTCGGGTAAGGAGGAAACCGTCGTAGGAGTTTAGTAGCTGCATGTTTTGTTAACCTGGGGGGCGATTCACTAAGCGCAAATGTCATAATCTCACGGTTGTATCAACGGCGACAGTACAAAATTGGTACTAAATTCCTACTGTCGCCGCGGTGACACAACCGTGAGATTATGACATTTGCGCTTAGTGAATTCCACCTCTGTACGCTATGACGCGTAAAAGCGTTCTACTGGGAAAAAAGGGCGTTATTTTACTTGTTTATATTCCTAAATCATACAACATAAGAATTTAATCTATGTCGGTATGTATAAACGCACCTATCAGCCGGCGTGGGAGTGTGCGTCGGCGACTCCGGAATGACCTGCGTCACCAGCGCTCCGGGCGCGTCGCCGCCACCGAAGTCGTACGCGGGCGTCGAGTGGCTCTTGTCCAGTTGCCCTCGACGCGACCCAGTCGCTCCCGTACTTGATGACAAAGCTGGGGATTGGCTGGGGGCGTGGCTGGGGGCGTGGTTTGGGGCGTGATTGGGGGCGTGGCTAGGAGTTTCGTCCCGTCGGTCGAGAAGCACGCCGAGACAGGTGCGCGGACGCGGGGACAGCTCTAAGCCAGTGCTGTAGGAAACGGCCTGGAACCAGAACAGTTTTAAAGTACCTTTTTCGACCTTGGATGACGTCAAAACTCTATAACCAGAACAATTAAAATGACCTTTTCCAGCCTTGTATGGCGTTAAACCAATGATCATCCTGTATTTAAATGAGAGAGATCGAATTTCACACTAGGGGATATCCCGGCTGAATCATGAAACTATAAAAAATCCAAGAGTAAGAATATCCAGCGAATTAACTCACATTATAAACCTTCTTTATGAAAGACTTATTTTTGTAATTATGTTACCTTGTCTCTTCGATATAAAGTGGATTCTTCGTTGTCGGACAAATCTCCTCGGTCCCATTTATGCTCTCTAAGTTGACGCCAGAACTAAAACGATATAGATATTGCGTTTATGAATAGTCCTTTTCTCCTCTTCCACAAAAAGAAACATGTCAAAATTTAAGTGCCATAGATAAAATAATATTATTTTGAAACACGTCTTTACAACTACCGACATGTGGTTACATACTGTAACTAAAATTACCTGATCAATGGTAAGGTTCGGCCGCTTGGAAACCGGGCTGCCGCAGCTTATTGTGTGTCGCCTCTGCACTGCTGACCTCGGCTTCGGCGGGTACATCCTGGTACAAATAACAATATTTTTTTAAACACCAACTAGTATCCTATTTTGGTGAAGGCTCTAGTCTAGGCGCATAGTTACAGGGTTATCAAATCAAAATCCAAGATTGGGATTATTTATAGTTATTAAAGGTTTGTTAATTGTTAATTTAGTGTTATTTACTAACTTACGAACTATTACAGCATTATCTATCATTCAAGGTTACATTATTTCGTGTGCGCCAGATATATGGTGAGGCGGACGGGATCAGCGACTCGTCTCGTCTGACGATAATTGACGATACCGCCGGCGTATACTCCACTCGTTCTCGCTCCGTTACGTCTCAGTCACGCTCTCCGCCTCGGGTACCGTCTTTTCATTATAACTACAGGGTTATTAAGATGTTATTTTACCTCGTGTGCGCCAGATGCAGATGATCGGGCGGCGGCAGCGGCTCGCTCTCGTCCGACGACACCGCCGGCGTGTGCTCCACATCTGCTTCTCGCTCCGTCACAGTCTGTCACTCTGTGCCTCAGGTACCAATGGTTATACTACCTCGTGTGCGCTAGATGCAGATGGTCGGGCGAGGCGGGCGGCGAAAGCGGCTCGCTCTCGTCCGACGACACCGCCGGCGTGTGCTCCACGTCCGCTTCTCGCTCCGTCACAGTCTCAGTCACACTGTGCCTCAGGTACTAATGGATATATTACCTCGTGTGCGCCAGATGCAGATGGTCGGGCGAGGCGGGCGGCGACAGCGGCTCGCTCTCGTCCGACGACACCGCCGGCGTGTGCTCCACGTCTGCTTCTCGCTCCGTTACCGTCATTCTCCGCCTCAAGTACCGTCGTTTTATTATTAGCGCGAAGTTATGAATTGTTTAAGGTTATATTACCTCGTATGCGCTAGGTGCAGATGGTCGGGCGACGCGGGAGGCGACAGCGGCTCGCTCTCGTCCGACGACACCGCCGGCGTGTGCTCCACGTCCGCTTCTCGCTCCGTCACAGTCTCAGTCACGCTCTCCGTCTCGGGGACGGATTTTTCTAGCGGACGAATGCTGCGCACCGTTGATAGCATGCTGCGGTTGACAAATCAAAAGGTTATGTTTACGAAATGGGCATCAGATATTATATCATTTTTATAGCTTGGTGGGGTTCAACTGTGTAAGCTTGTTTTACACAATTAATGGGGTACACGACTGACAGGTCAAATCACTCACTTTTATTAAACGTCAAAAACGTTAGCTTGTATGAAAAATTGTATGAAATACTAAGGTTTGACGTCACAACTTAGTATTGTCAAATGGATACTTTTTTAGTTCCGATTAACTGTAATAATTTATTAAAAGCGCAAAAATTACTGTGGCATAATGATAAGCGATTATTTATTAATTACTTCTTTAATGTAAGAGTTTCATAATTTATTTTAAAGTCAGTCGTGTACCCTATTAGAATAATCATGTTAAAACAAACAGTGATAGTCGGTTGTAGTTCTCCGCAAATTTTTACCCAGTTTTTCGAGAAGCCCAGTACTCTTAACTATACTGCATAGACTAAGGACTTATTTTTCCACTCCACCGTGGATGCCGTGTTAAGTTTTCAGCAATAGTATTTTGAAGGTTTAGCAGCGGCCAGGAGTGTTTATTTTTTGTTATAGGCAGGCAAACGAACAAGAGGGTTACCTGATGGGCAGTGATCAACACTGCCCATGGACATAAATAACCGCACAAAGGTCGGCACATAGGCGGAGGACGGCCTCGCCGCTCCATCCAATCACGTCGAATTACTAAACGACCAACGGGCCCGTCGACGTCACTATACTATACTATACCTGTCTCGCCCCAGATGCAGATCCAGGTGGTGCCGCCGATGCCGCTGGCGGTGCAGCATGGGCGTGGCGAGCGCGGGCGGGGGCCGGGCGGCGCGGCGACGCAGCCGCAGCGGGAGCTCTCCGCCCGCCCGGGCCACGCCGGCACAGAGACGGAGGACGGCCTCGCGGCTCCAGCGGATCACGTCGAATTACTAAACGACCAACGGGCCCGTCGAACATTGTACCGAAAGTTACACTAGGTTACTATACTATAACCGCGGTGAATGCTGTGGGCAAAAAGCCTAAAGCCAACCCGCCAATTTCCTCGACTCTCTGAGGCACCAGAGGGACACTGTCAGGTTTTTAGCAGGTAGTTGGGTCTCCTTCTGAGGACTGGAGTCCTGCATAACCCGTCGACTGCCCCCGTGGTCAACGGGTATGCGTTAAGGCATTTTCCTGACAAAAAAAAAAAAAAAAAGGTTACTATACTATTAGTCACCTGTCTCGGCCCAGATGCAGATCCAGATGGTCCCGCCGATGCCGCTGTCGGTGCAGCGTGGGCGTGGCGAGCGCGGGCGGCGGGCGCGCGGCGCGGCGACGCAGCCGCAGCGGGAGCTCCCCGCCCGCCCGGGCCACGCCGGCACATAGGCGGACGACGGCCTCGCCGATTTGTACCGAAGATTACTATAAGTTACTATACTATAAGTCACCTGTCGCGGCCCAGGTGCAGATCCAGATGATCCCGCCGATGCCGCTGTCGGTGCAGCATGGGCGTGGCGAGCGCGGGAGGGGGACGCGCGGCGCGGCGACGCAGCCGCAGCGGGAGCTCCCCGCCCGCTCGTGCGACGCCGGCACATAAGCGGAGTACGGCCTCGCCGCTCCATCCGATTACGCATTGCCCGCCCACCTGTAAGAAGCAAAGGTATTTGTATTCCGTACGTTATAACACTAGCTTACTTAACTTTAGCGAAGTTTTATACATTGTCCGGTGCGTGCGGCCGATCTCAAGCTTCTTACTAGCAAGAATCCGCGCATCACACACTAAGATACACAAACGTGATGCGACACTAGCAGAAATTCGACGCAGAGCTGTATTGACGAATTGGAAGAATGTTGATGAGTATATTGCGACTATAGCACAAACTTATTAAAATTTAGACCCAGGTGACCTTCTCAAACAAGATATCGTATCGAAAAAAAATAGAGTTCAGAGTTGAGCAGGCAGCAAGACATGTACATAACGTTGTTATAATATAGCAGTCAAGCTCAGATTTACCCTGCAACAACGGCAGGTCTCCCGGGTCAATGGTATCATCAGTATATAACTGGACAATCTCATCAACGTCGTGCACGATGCCGGACGCGTGCGCTGGCGAGTCGAAGCGTATGTCGGCCAACTGATGGTGCCCGCAGAAAGACGGGTCCACGTTGAACCCAAGCGGCTTGTCACCTTGCATCATCACCTCTAGCGAGTCCCCTGTAGAATCACCAAGTCAATAGACACATATAGATGCAATGAACATACCTGCACGATCTCATCAGCGTCGTGAACAATGCCAGACGCATGCGCTGGCGAGCCGAAGCGTATGTCTGCCAACTGATGGTGCCCGCAGAACGACGGGACCACGTTGAACCCGAGCGGCTTGTCGCCCTGTCGTAG
This sequence comes from Nomophila noctuella, assembly GCA_958496325.1. NCBI lineage: Eukaryota > Metazoa > Arthropoda > Insecta > Lepidoptera > Crambidae > Nomophila > Nomophila noctuella. The sequence continues at coordinate 12,709,185 of OY292487.1, read as the reverse complement.
AGTTACTGCGTCCAATGAACCAGGCTGAAGGATCATCGGGTCCGATACTTCCTGATGAAATTAACATTTAAATTCAATTTATAACTGAACCTGACGTAACCCCCCAGGCGTAGGCCGTCCCAATTATGCTGCTTAGAACGTACTCGACCAGACGATTTACTTCCTGTTATTCGCTTTGCGTTTATTGCTATCGCCACCTCAACAATGCTTAAGAATACCCTGCACCCTTTTGCCGGCAGATTATTTGATAAATAACAATTTTGTATCGTTAATATCGGTTAAGTGTAAATAAACCTTGTCTATTCCTCAGTTTAATAATAAAATTGGTCGGAAAAATAGTAGGTACAATGTACATACATTTATGCGCTTCAAATCTCCAGTACCTGCACAATGTAATCAGCGGCTGCAGCGGTCGCAGCGGCGGCTGCAGCGACGGCCCTCGCCGGCTGCTCGGCGAAGCGTTCCCTCTGAGCGCAAGTAGCCGCTTCAAGCGCTAACTGCAGCAGCTGTGCCTTGCGCTCAGCTAGCACGCCGAGCGCCGCGCCCCGAGCTCCGCCTGCACCACCGCTGGCTACTAACGGCCATCTTGGTAAAAGAAATGTTTTTCACAATTAAACTCGAAGAAACATCTATCTCCAACTTCACAGTATGAAGAAAAAGAAAAAGAAGAACAGTATGAAGAAAAAGAAAATTCAAGAAATAATACCACATAAAGAAGAAAATTACATATTATAGCACACACAATAATTGGTGATCCAAGAAAACTATACACAACATTTATATTTATAGCCTTTAATATTCAAAAAGTAATCATCTTAACTTTTCATATCGAAAAAAGCTCAGTTTTACTAACCTATCAACCAGCTGAGATGCAGTTAGACAGCGGGCACAGAAACCGGGCGACGGGCGCGCGGCAAAGCACACGGCCAAGTGCACGCGCAAAACCCGCACCACTCAATTTCAAAACTGTACACAATACCCCTATACTACAACCCACCTATCAAGCCAGCAGACAAGAGGTTTGACAGCGCGCACGGTCGCCGCAACGTCAGCCAACGCTTGTGTGTCGAGCCGGGCGTCGGGAGCTCGACGTAGGGCTCTGCCCAATGCACGCGCGAGACCGGTGGCGGCGCCCGAAACTCGAGCCGCGAGTTGCTGCACGCATTCCCGACGTGACTCGTATTGCTGGAAGGATAAGGTTGGAAATTATATATTAACTATTGAAATAGTTTCATAAGACATGCGTTTGCTGTATATCTATGTATACTGACTGGTGTAAACCAGCAACCAATTCATTAAAAGTAAATAAACCCTCCTACATTACAAGTGTTTTCGAGATAATCAGTAATTTCATGAGCTATTATCATCTGTAAAAGGAAATGTTTTTGCTCTGAGCTTTGCGAGGGCACTACTATTGCCCAAGAGTATTTCAAATTGTGGTCTGCAATCCACTTAACAAAGAAAGTTAATATAATGGCCTAAACTTTTCCTAACATTAAAGACAAACTAAACACCAAAAACAACTTATCTAGAGAATTGTTCCTCATTTTTGACCCATTTGGAACGGTCCGTTGTAGCATTTGAATAAAAATGCATCAAATTATGAATCACTACTAAAACCAATTCTTTTAACACATAAACATGATTGACATGGTGTTATCATTTAAATGTACAAAACTATTATAACAGCAGCAAGATTATATTACAAAGCTCAGAAGCCCAATACATAGATAAGCTGACAGATAAGTGAAACAATGCACCATTCAGTTGAATGACTCACACAAGTTAAGTTAAAAACATTTGTAGCAACAATTAGCCATAATAGATTTATCTTACAAGGCTTTGTCATGATGAATAATCTTTTTGTCTTTTTAATTAATCAAAGCAGATGCTCTTAAGGCACACAGGTTTACGAAAAAAGATTTTCTATCATAATTTTTTAGCTTGGTTTTCTAATACGGTAAACAAAGTTCTTAGTGCAAATTCAAAAGGCATTATTATGCTTAAAGTAGCTTAAAATCTTCCTCGACAAATGGACAATCCACTCAAAATGTTTTTTTCAACTGGACTCAGTAGTTCCTGACATTAGCGCATTTAAACAAACCGACAAACAAAGTAGTCAACTTTATTATATTAGTAATGATGTGTTTTAATTTGTGTAATGGTAACACATAATTTAAACAGTAAAAACAAATAGGTAACACAGTTAAAGAACTACATAAGAATCTCTTTAAAATGTAGATCAAAGATTCAGAAATCCATCTCACAAATTATGTTGAATGCTAACAACTCGCTTAGCTATATGCCGTTAACTTATCACCAGCCATACAGTTTAAATTGTAATGAGCTCTAGATACATTTCCTTAAGAAGGCCTCAATTGATGACACATTCAGGCTTTTTTTTATTTTATAAGGAGGCAAACAAGCAAGATGGTCACCTGATGGTCAGTGAATGCGGCTGCCCATGGACATAAATTATTTATATTAAAATATGTTGTAGTTTATATTTGTACCACATTTAACTGTAAACAACTTATGAACCCAATGCCATAAATGTATATCAAAGCAGCTGTATTGTAGTGCACAATTTACTTGGTATGATTCTGCTATCATGACTAAGGTTTTCCTTATAAAGATGTGGAACATCTTATATGCATGTAGAATGATTAATGTTAAGTGAATTTCTACCTTAAAGACAATGACTGTGTTGTGTTGATGTATATCCCAAATTAAACCTGCCTTAAATAATAGGAAAGTGTTCATTTATAAGTCAACTAAGATTGAAATTGTTAATGACTTATAATAAGTGAATCAAAGAAGTGCAGTGACCCAAATGAATTGAATTTGATTTCCACATACAGATGTGATATTTCTTGAGAAAATGTGTACTTTATAAACGTTAAAACTTAGTATTTAATGATTATATCATGTTTGAACATACATTTCAACTGTTGTAGATGTGTTAATAAAACAAGGACTTCACCATATTGGAACTTTCATAACAGCTTCTGCTGTCTGTTATACCTATTAAAGTACTTACAAAGTTCCTAAGATGCTCAACAGCCTCTAACAAGAGCTCCTGGTGTCCTATGATGTGCATGCCGAGGTACTCGAGGTCGTCGCATCTCAGCATGAGCAACTTGGCACCGTCCAGCCCGCGGTCGCGCAGCGCTGGCCCGTAGCGAGCCACCGTCGGCCCCAGCCCTGCACACAAACACCGTGACTCACTATCGCACCGGAGAAAACGCCGCAACCGTCCCACCATTACAACCACACAAACCTGACAGCCATTCCGACACTTGCTCCGGAGACCATTCCGCGACGTTCAAACTAGCCATACGGATGAGATACGCGCATTTTTTGCGCGCCAACCGATGTTTATTCGCGTGAAAGTGGAAGAAACGAGGAACTGGGAGATGTTGCAAACAAGGTCCGAGGAAAACAAAAGCACAGTCTAAAAATGGCTGTCACTGTCACATGTGACATTTGCGTTCCGATTCAAGTAAAAATTCTTTACGACGGTGATAAAATAATTTGATTAAGAAGTTATTCCTGTTAAATAATAATTATATTTTACGCTAGTTATAACTTGAACTGTCATCTACATTTATAACAATAAAAAAATATATTCAACGTGATTCTAGTCTTCGAAACCGCCGCATGTAGTACGTATTGCAAGCAATGGCTAGTAGATGGCGCTACAAAGCGGTTTGTGAATATTGTACAATTATTTTTTGAACTTGAAATTGAATTACATAAATATTTCATGTCCTGCACTTTTATAAAAAAAATCGGTCAAATGCGAGTCGCCCATCAATGTTTCCGTTTTTTTATGTTATAGGGAGGTACAAGAACTAGAGGGTAACCTGATACCTACAAATGCTTTGCCTGCCTCTTAAACCCAATACCTTCCCCAACTGAGCTCTGGCGACCTTACTCACCAGCAGGATCATAGCACAACAGTTAAGAAGTGCTACTGCACAGTGGTCTTCGTAATTCCACAGATGCGCGGCTCATTCAAGTGGAAGTTCCAGTAAGCTCTACTACCTCTCTTAAAGTATATGTGAGAAGGGATGGGACATAGCAACCCCAAGAAATGTTGTAGGTCTCTTTTCTATTTTGACATGAAAATCTTAATGCGGTTCACAGAATCTATCTACTCCTCAAGTTTCTACAGTATACGAGTACCCAAAGGTAGTTCATAAAGTTTGAAAAAAGGAAAACGGAAGGACGGACAGATGGGCAGACAAACCGACCGACATGAGTATAGTATAGGTGCATGACTAATAATGACCAATATAAAGGTCTATAAATTTTTTGGCCATTTAGCTAAAACCCTTCAAAATTAAGTGAATAAGTTAAAGTCTATACTAAGACTTAATACTGATTTCTATTTATTATTTTCTAACATTGTTAAAAAATCTTTTTAATATATTTTTTTTTAATAAGCAATAAGTACCTCTACTAGGAAGTTACACAATAGATACCCATAAAGTTCATAAAGATAATTACTTACCTACCTATGTAACTTTTGTAGCGGTAGCAAAGTTTGTTACAATGCCAGCTTACTAAATAAAATTAATTTATGATCCCCTAGACTCATTAAATATGCACAAGCACATTCCATAGCCGCTGCATATAAAAACTCCCAATCCAGTAGCATGTCGCTTAATGAAATAGAGACAGGACACGCCAAGTGAAATATTCCGGCCATATTTGACAGCACAAGTCAATTTAATTAGGTAACACAGTTTTTCATAGTTAATTAATGGGGAGCTGCGTGCGTTGGGCAAGCACAGAGCCTCCTACGTGCATCTGCGGGCTCGCGCCATAAAACATCCATTTAGAGCGAACGTTTAACTTAATCTGCCATAAAATACACATTTAATCGGTCCACCTGCGAGATCGGCACCTTCCTTATCAGAAACGCATTCTAGGCGACCAGCGACCGACCGTTCGCCTCCGTGTTATTAGCATTTTAAGGCATTGTCAAAGGAATTCTTCTGCGGGCTTTCATTAGGAGCGGTCGTGTTATCTGATGGGATCTTTTGTATATTTATTGGGGCATCAAAGCCGGCCGGGGCGTGTAGCGCGGTAGCCCCTAAATTCGACAATTTAATACCTCTCATAAAGCGGGCAGTCACCGGCCGCGGTGGCTACCGATAATTTCTCTTATTGTCTCGATAAATTAGGTTAATTAGGGTGTAAAAAATACGTGGAATCTAGCGGCGCGGTGGGTGGGCCGTTGACGAGCGACAGACAAATCTAATTAGCGCGGGACCGACACCTCTACCTGCGCCCGCGCAACGCACCTGATTAATGTTTACGCAAATACTCTGATAGCGAATGCTGGTGTTATCTCCACATTTGAATTGATGATAAAAATATTTAAATAAGAAGGGATTGAAATTAATGGTGAGAACTGACGTTAATCGCCTTTAAACTGTAGCATCCTGCTTAATTATGACTAAGTAGCAAAATGTATTAAACTTATAGATACTTACCTACTTTAATGGGTAACCTAAGGAACCTATGTAGGTCCTTTTTGTATGAAAAACCATAGCTAAATATACCTACTGCTACTGGATTTTGAGTGTTTTTACCGTTCTAGTAAACCTTTTTACCGACTTAAAAAAAGGAAGTTATCAATTCGACCCTACCTATGTAACAGAAATGCTCAGTTTTCGTGTGAGTGCTACTATTAACTTACAACAAGTTAATAAAACATTATATTGTTACTCTTCTATGTATTACTAATAAGCGCATTTTATCATCATAATCTATTGAAACCTGCTTTAAAAAATGTTTAGACAATCTTTTAGAAAGTAAAGCTGATTTTTAATAACCAATAAGTATAATGAGATTTTATAGATTAAAATTATGCAATAACTCAAGCCATTTGAAATGTAGGTGGCGCACATATTAAAATTTTAATTGCAGTCGGTACAACTTCGAAACATTTAAAAAATGCAACGGCTGTCTCAGTTTTGGGGCAATTGGCAGTAATTTAGCGATATCAGAACATCTCTGGTTTAATCAAATGCCCTTCTTGTCGATAAAACTCGTTTGTAATTACACTGAGGAAAATTATCGAGGTATCAGCCGGAATACTATAAAGCTGAAGAGTTTGTTTGTTGACCTATACGGTACGAATTGGAAAAATATTTTTGTGTTTGATAGTTAATTTGTCGAGGAAGGCTTTAAGCTATAAGTAGTAGTTATAACACTATGTGTGCGAAAACCGAAAGTCTCGGGGACGAAGTCGCCGGCGGCCGCTATACTTATAACAAAGTTGAAGAAGTTTAGTTTTTATATAAGTAATAGACGCCTACTTACTTCTAGACTAAAATGACTAAAATAAATAAATTTGAAATTATTCAGAATTATTTTCGGTTTTTAAAATGTAGGTACCTACATAAGTAGGTAATTTTATGTAACTAAAACACCAAAACAAGTTAGTATTTTACTTAATTTAGGTACTTATTAATATGAATCATAGAATAGTATTTTGGCCCTAACACGTGATCAATCACATCTTGAAATCCTATTGGCCACTCACAACAGTCACAACACAGCACACAGCACACAGCATAAGTACATCTTAACTTTTGTGGAATCTCACCCCTATACATAGGTTTTATACCAAGCTAAAGAACAAGACATAAATTGTTACAGAACAACTATGCACTTTGCAATTCAGGCGATGCATGCCAAGATCTATTTAGGTACTGGTTAAAAATAACATGGACAGGTACGACAGTATTTATTACCAACCATTGATACCTACTCAGTTCAATACATCAGCAGGTAATTCAATTAACCTACGGAAGTGTTATGCATGTTCAAATTCCAATAATTTCAGATATACTTACCTGTACCTATTGGAACACACCAGGCTGATATTACTCGACCGAAGTTCGGCGTCAGCGCATTTTCTACACAAAATTACGCGACATAATTTCGGCATGGTGTGTCATCTTTCAGTAAAAATACATTGCAGGCGTACCTAGTCAAGCCGAACATCGGTTGCGTTTTTTTCGTCTAGAGTGTTTTCATACTAAATCATATTTAAAACTCTGATTTCTTAGCTTTTTCTATACCTTTTTCTTTGTCAGGAAAATGCCATCTATTTTATACGAACAAGTTCAAGTGTAGTTAAACTAAAACTCCGCCAGAGATTATGTTACACCGGTGGTATTAAGTACGCAGGGCGATGAAGTCTCTTGTAACCCTCAGTTCACCACAGCCAGGGAAAAAGGTTCTCAAAAAGAATAAGTTATTAGTAATTTGTCTCTATACATATTTAACAAGACAATGAATTATCTTACAAGTTGCACTGCCATATCTGAGCTTGAACAATTTGTAGAATATGTATTAAGTATTAATACAATCATATACTTTCGAAACGCCGTCACCAAGAATTTCTCTTTTTAGATTATCATTCTTTCCGTAAATGAGAGAAGTCATATTTGCAATTCCTTATAAGACTTGATTCCACGTGAAATTGCATAAGGACAAATTTCAACGGAGATAATAAATATTAATTGAAACTAATTAGATTCCAGTAAACTGGTATTCTCACAAAAAACCCGCCGGCGGAGACCGAATGTCTCCAAAACGAGGACGTCCGATGCAATTCCAACGGCCGTGCACTGTCGGCACAGTGTGTCGTATGATACAGACCAAAACGTTAAGAAAATTGTAGTTTATGTACCAAAAAAACAAAAAATACCAGTTTTATTACTTTAAAATAGATCCCAAAAATGTCATTGTAGGGCATTGAGGTATTACTATGGCGTATAGTGGACAATAGATTTTTTCGATACGGCTGTGTATTAGTTAAGTCTCTTTAGTATTTATGCCATGTTCGCTTTCATTACTTATAGCAATTAATAATTAACATGGTCCACCATAGATTCAAGTTTTACTGTTTTTAAGGGCCCGTTGGTCTAGTGGTCAGAGACCCTGGCTACAAAACCAAGGGTCGCGGGTTCGAATCCCGCTGGGGGAAATGTTTGTGTGATGAACATCGGCATTTGTACTCGAGTTATAGGAGGTTTGTAAAAGTATTTAAGTATGTCTATCCGTTCCCTAGCTTCCATAGTATGTAGGTAGGTACAAGCTTCGAGCTTAGTTTGGGTATAGGCAAATCTACCAAAAATGACCAAAAGAATACCAGTTATATTAATCACTTTCAAAATAGATCCCAAAAATGTCATTGTAGTGCATTGAGTATAGAGTGGACAGCGAGAACAAAATCTTATGCGTCAGCTGGCAGGGAAGGGGGCCGAGAATTTTTAAAACTACATTTTACACCATTACCCAACGTTCGGGTATGAACACAGACAGCGGGTTATCCCGCATATATGTACCTAGTTTTAATATTATACCGCGATTCTATCCGTTAAAAAGTAGTTTTATTACTAAAAAGCTTCTTGATTTATGGAATTTCCTATCTGTCTGTACAGTCATGTATCTTCTATGTACCTACCTATAATTGAAATTATTGAAAAAATATCCCTACGCGACACTTTTATATTAAACACCTTTAATAACCTGTATGTATGTATATCGGCCAACGATCAGAGCAATTAAATAAGTAAGAGGGTGTTATAATTGGCACAGTTATTTTTTTATGTCCTTACCATAATGTAACTTATCCTTTAGAACAAAAGTGTAATGAAGCGTGAAAATATTGCATCTATGAATTCTTTGCAGTGTAGGGAGGTGGTTTCAAAGCGCAAGGTACAACCAGCCGCGCGTCAAAGTAAACATTTGCAGTTCAATAGCAGTTCTTATGCCGCTGACATAAGAGCGGTACAAAGTCCAATATGTTTCGTCTGACGAGCTGTAGTCTGTACGTTCAGTTTTTGCGCTCGAATGCAAACGTGCGACGCTGCATATGGCATAATACAGATGCGACGGTGCCCGAGGAATCTCGAAGCTATCCAGGGCTCGTCCATTCATTCGCATGCTTTCGACGCAAGTTAGCGCCGTCCAATTTATGCGGTGACGGTACTCATCGGTATAAAGATAATACACATTGTCTGTCCTATGAGCGCATTCCGAGGATAATGAATGCCTGCCGAGCGAGACGGGCCGGTCGTATGATCGATATTCGATGCAATTTCAACGATCCACCCCGCCGGACAGTGTAGTTATTACCTATGTGACACACATTTACCAAAAAGTCAGTTACGACTATCACCGATTTCTTTCAATCACCTATTATCATCATCATCATCATTATCACCCTATCACAGTCCACTTCTGGACATAAGCTTCTCCTAAGGCTCTCTACAACGACTCGCACCAAGCTCCTGCCAAAGAACATTGTTATATTTAGATCCAAAAAGAATTGTAAAGCCACTAGATCAGCAGAATGGGATTTTTATTTGTGATTCTAACTGTGGTTAGAATCACAAATTTAGGCAATTTTTTGATAACCCCATTCTTGCTACTAGTAATAATAATAATACGATTCCGGCTGTTTTAGCCATGGCTGCCGATCTTCGGAAGGCACGGAGGAGCTTGAGATGAAATTTTTCTGTCAGCCATCCGATGACTGGTGTCTGCGAAAATTGCTTAACTCAGCAATCGCTGGCCAAGCACGCAGAGCACGCTAACCACTGCGCCATTGAGCTCCTCCTTTTATTGCTTCTAGTACTTATCAACCATCTATACTCTCAAGTGTTCATGTTATTTCGAGGGTAATGAATACGTGCATGCACCTCGAGACGCCTCGTCGATCATACGACGTTGGTGACATGTCACAGTCACGGGTGTCGCATCGGAACGCGTTGTCGCTTCAGATTCGAAGCTTGGGTGTCGAAATTTTGACTGTTGAAAGGCATATTGTCATTTCCATTTGTCAGCAACCTATGGATTGTTTGGGATGGACGTAACCTGCCACAAAAGATACATATTCATACCACTCGTTCCTTTAAAGTAGGTACCTACGATTTTTCAATCATTTTGCAACAGAGGAAGTAGGAACTTATTTAATGTACTACAGAATGCAGTTAATTATTCATTTAAAATTATGTACCAAAGTTGGGAGTTTGACCTATTCACCACGCTTGCCAAATGCGTGTTGGTGATTACAAACCCGGTCCGTGTTCGGAAAACCGATACAAATTTGCCTGACCTTAACTCGAACCCAATACCACGGCCCGGTACTTAAACCACTAGACCATAGAGTGCAATAAAAATTGGTTGAGTTTTTCTCTAAAATTTCTTTGGTAAATCGGTGCTATCGTCAACTCGCACGTGTGGTTCAGTACACCATATCTAGGTACGGCTAGTTATGCGCTAACTAACACAGATAACGTGATCTATGGCTTCGACTTCGCCCGTCAAACTGTCATGGTAACCCGTTACATAGAAATACGAGCACGGCCGTTAAAAATGACAAATTACTGAAAATATTTTGAAACAGACATTTTGATTTATATTTAAGAACGACATTAACATAACGTTTGTAATAATAAAAACTGATAAGAAAAAGTATTAAATACGATGATTACTTCGTGTTAAATGTTATCTATGGTTACTGTTTAGTAATTACCACCACACAATGTGCTAAGTAGTTAACGGAAAAGGCGACATTATTATCTATTTTATAGACGTTTAAAACGCCTCGATGGCCTAGTGGTTTAAGTACCGGGCCGTGGTCTCGAGGTTCTGGGTTCGATTCTCAGGTCGGGCAAATTTTGTGTTGATTTTTCTGAACACAGCCCGGGATCACAAAGATCACCAACCCGCATTTGGCAAACGTGGTGATTAAGCCAAAACCCATCTTTGTAACGAAAACATGATTTCAAATGATGGAGGCCTTTGCCCTGCAGTGGGACATTAATAGGCTGATACTTTTTAGAAACTCAAATGATTTGTGCGTGAAATAAATAAATAAGTTTTCAGTAGGTAGGTACAAGAAATGTCAGGAATCGCAAAAACTTTTCCCCGTAAGAAACAGGATCCAAGGATTTTAGAAAAAAATGTATGGGAAAGGTTTTTGCGATCAGCTTATTCCCCCACTAATTAGGAAAAATCATACATTTAATGTATATTAAACCTTTATTAAAACTGTCATAAAAAGATTCATGGATATTGAGCCATCTGGAAATGCAACCCTACTTTTAACTAACATACATAAACATGCACATCGATTTTACAAATCGTTCTCTACAAATAAGTGGATATGTGTCGACGTTTTAAATATTGCAGCATGCGTTGCATTTAAAGCACCCGCATTTAGTTGAATTAGCAACACTAATGCACTAATGTGCCGTTTGTTGCACTCGCGATTACACTCGTAATTAGAGAAAAAACCCGCGTCTCATTACTAGGTTATGTAAACCAGAATCATGGAGGCGATATCTACTAGAGTACTAAAGCTAATTTACACTTATATGCTGTTATTTACGCTAATGAAACAAATCAATGCTTTGCGCTATATCACTATATTATTTTCGCGTTTACCTACGTTTGATCGAAGCGTAGCCTAGCCTAGACCTGCAGCCGTGTGTGGGATTCGGAACAAAACCTATTTAACTAAATTATACTTTACGGTGGTCTAGTTCTCAGAGACTATGGCTACAAAAGGTTAGCGGGTTCGAATCCCGCTTGGGGCAAATGTTTGTATGATGAACATCGGAATTTGTTCATTGAGTCGAGTCATGGATGTTTAATAAGCCATTGAGAATCCATTCCCTGGCTTCCATAATACAAACTTCGAGCTTAGTTTTTGGCTAGGCAATTGGTGTGTTAGGTTAAAGATATTTTTTTAAAATTATATTAATGAAAAGACAAAAGATAAATATTTGAAACTATACAAGTACATAAACAGTTGCTACGGCTACTTCACATTAATACATGATATTCATAGCAACAGTAAATAAAAATACTTAAAACGGTATTCCATCGAGCCGTGGTATTTCAATTACAAATTCTATCCATTAGATAGTTACCTACTTACACTAGGTAAGTTGGTAATTAGTGGTTAACGAGTATGATTGGCTGTTTCGTGGCCTGTTTGAAACAGTGCATATAACACCGTCACGCTGTGTAATCGAGAATATAATGAGTTATATACAGGGTTATACATATAAAGAGACTGGTTAAAGCGTTAATTAATTTCCTCATTGCCGCATTGTTATTTAGGAGAAACTAATACACACCTTACGCTAAAATACATATCTACTTACCTACCTACTTAGATATGAATCTTGTTTGTGTATGTAAAGATGTAAAAAATTAAAAAGATTTATATTTTAATAATCAGTTAATGTTGTATAAGTGATCAATTACAAAGAAAAGATCTTTCTACCTCAGTAAAAATAGACATCCTCCATAGAATATAAGAAAAATGTAGAGGCGGTGGGTGAACTTCCGCGATCCGAACGCGGATATTGTTAGTCTTAGCCAAAACGTTATTCGGCCGCCATATTGATATTTATTTTAATAGGCGTATCGGGCCTTAATATTTAACAAGGTTATACCTACCTACAATGTAAATGTAACAAACACATTGTTGTTGTAGTCAATTACAAACAAAACGTTTCTATTCTTACCAACACATAAAAAAAAAAACAAAAGTCAGTAGGTGAACTTCCACAATGCGTTCGCGGCTATTGTTGGTCATAAGTAAAATGTTATTCGGCCACCATATTGACATTGTAGGCGTATCGCGCCTTACTATTTAACTTTATACATAACATAGATATATTATTATGTACATAGTTGTTGTGATCAATTACAAATAAAACGTTTCTATCCTTCTCAACACAAAAAAAACAAAAGACAGTAGGTGAACTTCCACAGTGCGATCGCGGCTATTGTTGGTCATAAGTAAAATGTTATTCGGCCACCATATTGAGATTGTAGGCGTGTCCCGCGGCGAGATCAAACGTCCCGCGTCGCCCCGCCCGCTGCGCCCGCGCGGAATGCGCGCCGACAAAGAAACACCATCACGACAATGCTACACCGCATACGTATAGTTGTATACCCAGTAGGTATCGGAACAGGGGTTAGTAAGTGCTGGCCCGCGATTCTTGGGCAGAAAAGAATAGTGATACCTAGGTAGGTATATTTTGAGCAGATGTAACAAATCATGGGTAGAATAGAATAGTGATACTTATATTAGCGTAAAGATGTGACGAAATTGAATCGACAAAGAAACACCATCACGACAATGCTACACCGCATACGTATACCCAGTAGGTATCGGACCAGGGGAAACTAAGTGATGGCTCGCGGATCTCGGCAAGAGAATCGGGAATATTTTGGCCGGATATTTCTGTCGGATCTTTGCATAAGGCTATAACATGGTACTGAAAAAGAAACTGTCCTAAGTTCTGGCCCACGGTTCATGTGTATAGGTAACAGTGATATATTTTGAGCGGACCTATGCATAAAGATTTAACAAAATGAAATCGACATAGAAAAGCAAGCATGACAATGCCCGACACTTACGTACCCATACACAGTAGGTAGGTATCTAACCAAGGGTTACTAAATGCTAGACTTTGGGTCTTGGATTACATCGTGATATTTTTAGTGTATATTTGAATAAAGCTATAACAAAATATTTTAATTTTGGTTCACGATTTATCTATTCAATAAGTATTACTCCTCAAGTTTTTTGGGCACATCACCCGAAACGAGGACTCAATGGAGCGTTTGGTGGTGCAAGGTAAAGTTGAGGTCAAGAGACCACGTGGACGCTCTCCAAACCACTGGACAGACATAATTAAATCGGTAACGCACTTCAACATCAGCGATTGCTCTCATCAAGCAAAAAGTAGGTAAAATTGCTTGGCGTCGAATTTCAAGAGTAGCTGTTTCACGGAAATCGACTTAAACATGACCACGACCACTCTGCCAAAAGTGTACGACTGAGTAGAGAAGAATTATTGCTACGCGTGTCTATGCAATATCTGAGTCGGAAAAAAGTTTGTCAAATTCGAACCTCGACCAGATTTGAAATCGATGCCTCTCAATGGTAAAATAATTCTAGTGGTTGTCATTGTCTCACAGACTTGATAATAATTGCAATGGATAAAGTATTTCCCCTACGTTGATGCATTTTCATAAAGCCGATTTCCTTGTCAATCATTTAGGTATAGCAGCTTGTCCGCATCACAGTAAAATCTAGAACTTTTCGTTAGTCCACTGAGCAGAGCGCGACATTCTCACATATTCAAAAGAACGGCCGCTGAATCAAACCGATTGGCGACCCCTGAATCTAAACTATCGGAATCCGACCACAAAGCGGAGTTCCGAAACGTCGGGACGGGACCGGTATTAATTACACCGAATTAGTTTCTAATCGATTTGAAGAAACGCGTGTTCTGAATGCTCATCTATCGATCGAGATATCGGTTTATTCGGTAGCTTTGTCATGCGATGTTCATTACACGAGTTACAGCATTCACGGATACGTTATCGAGTTAATGCGGGCCTTTGTGAAGTTTGCCGGCTCCGATAATGCAGACGATTACAATCCGATTATGTGACTTCGAGAATTTGAGTCAGTCATAGTGTTACCGAATAGTTTTAACGTAACAGAAGCTTACACGCATTGAATATGGTTTCAACCCTTGCGACCGGCTATACATTTGCTTTAAGCTTTTGAACCACCCAGCACTAAACCTTACCTTAAGAGGAATAACGTACAGAAGTTTCGAATCACTCTTTCGGGCGCTTCAGGAAAATCGTTTAACACCGGCCCATGACATGGGTTTCTCTGACCTTTTTTCACTGATAAAATCAAAACAATACAATAATATTTGTGTCTTTCAAACATTCTTTGAATGTTCAAAGTTATCGTTGAAATAAAACTAATGGCCAAGTTTAATAACCTTGCAAGTGTCTGTTTTATTTTTTAGGATTCCAATTTTAAAGCCAAGCTATTTTTGAGACATTCCATTATCGAAATCCTCCTCGCTATGCAGACATTACCGTTAAATCTGACGCCTATAAAGCGACTATAGGTGTCATTACTTCCTTAATTATTTGAAATATGTCTATGAATTACATAAGAATTCATCATTATCCACATTTACGTAAGACCATCTTCACGGAAACGAATACCTACTTTTGAGATTTTTTCGACACCTCCTTTGGATAATTTTTAATTAATAATGAGGCGTTTTATGTAAGCATAATTATCATTTATTTGCAAAGCAGTAAACCTGAGTATTCCTATT
The DNA here is from genome assembly GCA_958496325.1 of Nomophila noctuella. Taxonomy (NCBI): domain Eukaryota; kingdom Metazoa; phylum Arthropoda; class Insecta; order Lepidoptera; family Crambidae; genus Nomophila; species Nomophila noctuella. The sequence goes on along the minus strand of OY292487.1, from coordinate 12,693,976 downwards.
AATTATAAAAATATAAAATTAAAATTCAACAAAGCAGTTAACACTTCGAAATATTTAGACCGCCCCCTCGTGGGAAGGCTACGCAACTTTAATTTCTAATTATTAAGTTTATAGCTCATATTAATCTCAATAAAAGTGCCTAAGATTGCGCGTCGCAATCCGGGAGCGGGGGAGGAATGCAAATAAAATTTTTACCGTGAAAATAAAACTAATTAAGTGTGTGTCGTGTTCCGCTTTCACCCTTTGTTCGGTACAAGTGGTTTATAATCGAGACAAAACACGATCTCGAGGTTCTCGGAGACAATCGAATTCTCGCCCCCGTCCCGTGCCTTCCGCGGGAGCCTTATAGTTGGGGACAATGCTGGGGCGCTGCTTGCATCATAATTGGACAATGTTATGCGAAAATGATACAAAATAAAATGGCTTCAGGTTCATTTTCCATAAAAGAAAAAGTATAGTTACTCACTTAAAAGAGTTTACTTTTTATACAAGATTTCGAAATTAATGCTTAGGTGCAATTTACGAAATTACGATACACCTTTGAATTAATCTAGAATTGTATATTATTATTCTTAATATCATCTAACATCTTATTGTGTTTAATTTAAAGTCGCTTGTTACAATGTTGTCGTGGACCTTCATTGCATAGAAATTTTTATAAGTCAAATCTTTTAATCTTTTGTTGTTTTGAAATTTAAAGTATAACACATTATTTTAGTTCTCACAGCACCATGCCATGTATGTTATCTTGCAATAAAAATGCCGCAACAGTTTCAAAAGTAATAACAGTTAGAACGGCATTAAAAGTTTTATTAATAGTTAGACAAAATACGAGATGCTTGAAATATCTATGCCAAATTTACCATCACATACCACAATTATAAGATTGCTACGTATCCTCAATATGTAAAGTCAATTTATTTCACATCAGTTCAGCTTATGAAATTTTATTTTTCATTTGAATATCCTCAAAATCTCATCTCCGCTTTTGACCAGGGCTTCTATCAGATTTATGATTTTTTGGATTGTTCTTGAAATATTTTAATGCTAAAACACTATGCATTCACTAAGTACCGAGATATTTGATAATTATACCTAATATCTTCCTGGTACGACTTTATTAAAATATCATACAGCAACTATGTGTCCATTTAAATAGGTGAAATGGTATGTTATACCCAATTTAATAATAATTAACTGCACCCATGAAATTATTACTTGTAATTGTTCATTAAGCATACTCGTCAGCTATATTTAGGAGATAAATAGGAAATTATAAAATAACGCATTATTTTTAGAAAATAAGTGGACTTCTAGTTTTTTGGTGTAAAAGAAAGAATATCAGCCTATTTATGAAATAGGCTGATATTTTTTTCTTTTACATAATAATACATATGTCATACTGCATGAATTACAATAAAACGGGATCTGTTATTGTAAAAAAATGTCACACTTTTTGGCACATATCTAAACGGAATCCTATAAATATTATTGAATTTAGTTATTAGTACCTGAACTCAAATTGTGTTCAAAAAAGATGTCGAATCAAAAATTACAGGACATTCATTCTTAGATAGTTACGTAGCGATGTTTGCAATCAGTTATTGCGCAAAATATGCACACAAGAAAGATGAATGGTATGTCAAAATAAAAAAATACACCCGAATACACCCGAATTTCTGTTCTTTCTGTTTAATCAAAGATAGAATATAAATTTAAAGAAAATCTTAAGAATTTTCATTCATGTTGTAGCCTGTACACTATACGCTGAAGGAGTATAAGAAATGCTGGCGGCATCAGTTTCAATTAGCCTCTTACGTGCCGCCTGCAGGCCGCTCCCCTCGCATTCTTAAATTACAGACTCATACGTTAGCTTCCTGAGACGTTATTAAAAACTTGAGCCGTCAAGGTAAAGGAAGAGGCAGTGAAGTAGCCTTGACTGAAGAACTTCTAAGATCCTGTTTGGGGCTCGTAAACAAGGTAAATTAATTGTCTAATCTGGACTATTTATACTATGTATCTTTGGATGAGTTGAAGTATACTATGCACAGATTTCTGTATTAAGTTTGAAGGAAATGTATGTATCTTTACTGTGTGGACAATTCAGAAGTGTGAGTGTGATAAGTGTAACTGTCTTTTATCCTGATATCCGTTGATAGCCTTTGTACTGTGAGTCTGCGAGTTATGAAGAGAATAGGGTTGATAAATTGCTAGTTTGATCATTTAGGTAGGGACTCTGTGTCTAATGAATCGCTTAGCTGCAAGGAAATAAATAATTTATTTAAAAATACTGCCCACAGAATTTAAAGATGTGGTGTCAGTAAAATGGCACTTGAATAAAAACCAGGCTAGTCAATTGACTAGCCTGGTTTTTAGGGTTCCGTAGCCAAAATGGCAAAAAAACGGAACCCTTATAGATTCGTCATGTCTGTCTGTCTGTCCGCCAGTCTGTCACAGCCACTTTTTTCCGAAACTATAAGTACTATACTGTTGAAACTTGGTGAGTAGATGTATTCTGTGAACCGCAATAAGGTTTTCACAAGAAAATAGAAAAAAAATAAAAATAGTGGGGTGTCCCCATAGTCAGAACTGAAACTCGAAATATTTTTTTTCATTGAACATATACGTGTGGGGTATCTATGGATAGGTCTTAAAAAATTATATTAAGGTTTGTAATATCACTTTTTTCTAAAGTGAATACTTTGCGTGACAGACCCTTCCAAAGTAGAAAAAAGTGTGTCCCCCCCCTCTAACTTCTAAAATAAGAGGATGATAAAACTGAAATGAATATATAATGTACATTACCATAAAAACTACCAACGAAAATTGGTTCGAACGAAATCTATTCAGTAGTTTTTTTTAAAACGTCAAATATAGAATTTGTACGGAACCCTCAGTGCGGGAGTCCCACTCGCACTTGGCCAATTTTTATACCCTCAATTCAGGGTCACAGTCGTTGTGTTCCCTGGGCTGCGAGACAATGGCCAAAGAATGCAACCGGGGAGGCGCTAGGATGATGATGAAGTATCTAAGTGAATGACTTTCTTCTTAACAATCATCGGATATACGATGATAGCAACCTCACTGCAATTCACCGCAGCACACCTCAGGTACCGTGTACTTGCGAGTGCATAATTACCGGCGGATGATGCCGAGTTAATCCGCGCTCCATTAGCGAACTTTGCGCTCCAAGAGCGAAATTAATAATGCTCCGTGACTCGCACGCACTCGCCCGCCTAGATCCTCTACTTCCCGCCCGCTGTCAGTGATACGTAGTGATGTGGAACAAGGGGTTTTGTGGGACAATAGGCTAGTTGCCTCATATCACCATTTATAAAATCACTTTTAATTCGAATATTATTCCGTACAAGGGTCCAAAATATGTAAACTTCATTAAATATAAATATGGGATTGCTGCAAAAATTCAACTTAAACCCGATACATTTTTACTTTTTTTTCTCTTGATTGAAAACACCGTCCGCCATGATTCTACGTCACCAACATTGTAAACAACACAAATTCAAACGACAGTTTCGACATGTTATTCGTGGTCTTTTATTGAAACGCGTTGATTATTGTTTATTTCACTATTAAACTATTATACACTTCACATTTATCGAAAACAAACCTGCCCAAAATAGATACTTTGATGGTTGCAAAATGTTTTGCTTCAAATTCTGATCGCAAATTCTCATCACTGGGTACTTTAATCCACAACTTCTTATTGATGTATTCTTACATTCACGCACGATACAATAGTGGTAATTCATAAATGTATCATGTAATCTCTACGAAGACATGGTTTTAGATCCGATAAACACTTTTTGGTTATGTCACGCGTATTGTTGACAAGAACAGTGACGCCACGGCACAGACCATCATGGCGGACGGCGTTTACGGTAGTATAGTGTAATTAATAATTTACAATTTAAAAAACAGTTGGAAAGGTGCTTCAAAAAAAATTCATATTTTTTTTATGTTGTAATATAATCGTAATGAACCGTTCTATCAAATAATAAAAATAGTGGCAACTAGCCTATTAGGGACACTTATACGACCTTGGGAGTTGGGAGAACCATGAGTAGACTAAGTGATAATGGTATCTGGAACTCCAATAGCGAAATTAATAATGCTCCGCGACTCGCACGCTCGGCACTCGCCTGCCTCAGTCAGAGCTTTTAGGTAGATCTATGGAGCGACAACTTTTGTCATTCATACCTAGTGATGTACATTTATTAGCTTTTGGGGGACTCTTAAGCGACTGGTTGATTTTAGTAGCTTAAGCTACACAGTATGTCATCTGGAAATATCTTCTGATAGGAGTTTCGGCTTAACTTCCGTATAATTTTACAAGTTATTAAGTTGCTGATTCTATAGCCAAGACAGGTCAAACAAACAATCTAGGATAATAAATCCAAAAGGCGGCCCTTCATAAGCCCACATCAGACAAAGACGCAAACTAAGTATGTATTCATTATTTTTTTCGGTCAAAATCGGGACGCAGCAAATGGGACAGCGCGCTCGACCCTCAGCTCAGAACATTCCGCAGGCTTTTTCCATCGCCAATTACTCCGCTTGAAGTTATTGCTAAATATTTCCATATTTTACCCGAGTCGTTTCTCGAAAAATTAAAAAAGTAACGCGTTTTCATCATGCAACGTTACTAATTGCAGAGTAATTGCGCTCCGTAGGAGGAGCTTCGTTCGCCGTTCTCTTCTATTTCTTAATTGCGCATACCAAATAAGTTTTTGGAACGGCCATAAAACTATATTCGTTTAGAAAGTTGCGTGAAATTTTGTGCAGATGCCGTAACTGGCTGAATTTTTATTACTTTAATTATGAATCAGGGAGACTCGTTGGATATTAACATTGCTGGAGCATTTAACATTTTTGGAAGCAGAGTCATACATGACGGAAAATTCTTGTTATCCTTCGATGGCACAGGTATTTAATTTTAAGAGTCTCGTACGTATGTATGAACGGTTCTGATCTTTTTGGAGAATCTTTCTCGTCTTTGAGTAAAGCCTATTAATTAGGCACGATTTATCTGGTCACGACCAAATTTTTACCATCAAACTATCAGAATTGTGAAACCCATATATATGTAGTTTGAGTATTAAATGCACAATGGATCACGATAAAAAAAACACCTAAACTAGTTTCCCGTAAGATTCTAGTTAAAAAAATATATTCATCAAAACGTGTAACATTTGCGTATCTATTGTCTACCGTCGAGTAAGCACTAAACATGCGAGTACGAAATAGCTTCACGTCCGTCTGGACGTCGGACAAATTGCAGGTAAAGCGAGCCGTCCGTCATAGCGGATTCCTCCTGCGCAAGCCGACCACGACGCATCCATCACTCTCTAGAACGGCCATTTTTGTTTTAAACTTCGATTATGTAACTGGTTACTTTCAGCGAACGAATCAACTTACGTTTATACTTTCAGATAGGTATTAAGGGGGCATCTTTGTAAGTAACGTACATATAATCAGGGCCGTCTTTAAGCTATTAGAGGATCTAGGCTCATGGGCATTTAAACCTCTTGTTAGGTAAACGTGGGGCTTTGTGATCCTTGTCTGGGGGTCCCATTTGATCACGGGGCCCAGATTCGAAAAGGGATCTGCCTGTAATGCAAAAGAGACAGTTGTAAAAATAAATAATCTTCTTCTGTTAAGCGATTAAGGCATCCGGTGACCTCTAAGAATATACGGTGGAAACTACTGCTGATTTACTGGAAGCAATTTCTGTTATAAAAGAAATTCCTTTTAAGCGTTTTCAGGTTATCCAAAAACCCCGAATAATGTCGCTAATCTCGTACCTACATTCAGTTATAACTTCCTCTTGTTGCAGATACCGCATTCTTTCTTTTTTTGATAGTGCCTACACACAGTTCATTCTTTACTTGACAGACATTTTAACCCTCTACCAAACAATATCTAAACTCGGTCACCGACCCTATTCGCAATCCAAGGGGGTCGACGGCAGGTGTACGAAACGTCCTACGTCATAAATATCGGAATACGCGAAATATGGAGCGCGACAGGCGGCTGCGCGCACGCATCGGTCACTCGATTTAAAAACAATAGAGTTCCGGTTCCGGCGCCAGACCACGCGGCGCCCGCGCACCAGTTGGCTGATTTGACTGCGCATAAACTATGTATTGTCGTTGGAGCAATGTTTCTGATGAAGATCGGCGTGTCTGTTTAGAAGGGGTAGGTATGTTTATAAAAGTTGGACGACCTGCTTGGTGTAATGGTCAAGAAGTTGCCTAAGTTACCAAGAGGTCGCGGGTTCGATCCCCGGACAGGACGAGCATTTGTGTGCATGAACATGTCTGTTTGTCCTGGTTTGGGTGTTATATGTATCTATTTAAGTACTAGCGGTCGCCCGCGACTCCGTCCGCGTGGATTTCGATTTCCAATATCCTATGTGTTATTCTGATGTATAAGCTATATTGTGGTAAAGTTTCATTCAAATCCATTCAGTAGTTTTTACGTGAAAGAGTAACAAACATCCATACATCCATACATCCATACATCCACACATCCATACATCCACACATACAAACTTTCGCCTTTATAATAGTATAGTAGGATATTTGTAATGTAAGTGTGTGAACTTAGGTTAGATTCCAGCCTCAGGACTTCAAATTAGAAATTTCACTACCTATATCTGTCAGTGCGTCCGTACGCGACATAATCGGTTAAAAACCTAAGTGGGCGATAACACTTTGACACCTAATAAACTTTATAAGAAGCAAAAAACGTAATCAGCTGAACGTGAAAAACTTCATCATCAAGCAATACGAAGAAATTACTCGGAAAACGCTGTCATTTCATTCGAAATTCAAACCTAGAGGGGAAAGCGAGATCATGAAACCGAACAAAAAAACAAAACCGCAATGAAAACAATTATGATCTACGAGATAAGAACTATAATGGGCGGTTGTTCTATGACATTCCCACGGGTGACATTTGCGGTAATTGCACTCCTGCGCATGGTATGGCTAAGCTTCCGTCCGGATCATGCGGTGCGAGTTTAATTAATAGTGTATATGGCAGAACGTCACCTCTTGTGAGAAGTGATCTTACGTTTTTTCTAACGGGTAATGAGGGGAAAATGTTTGAACGAAATAGCCATTTCCACTGTTGTAATAAAAATTGCTATGTATCCTTACTATTGTCGCTATCAGAAAATATTGTAATGATTGATTTACTGATATAAACGAGTTAGTAAACTTAAATGCTGTTTCATTACATTGTTGTGTCTAGCTTAATAGTTTTCGAAGTTGAATTTCATAATGGTATAAATTCCTTGGGTTACTTTAATTATTAAAAAAAAGTCGTTTACTATTTGTTTAATCGAAATACAAGTAACATTTTTACATTATTTTGTAGTGAACCAGTCACAGAAACGATAATAATTACCTAGTTACCAATTTTCCCTTATACGGCATATTACAACTTTCCACGATGCGACCGCTTTCCAACACAGGTTCTATTTGCAAGCAACTTTGTTGTGTGGCTTTACCTACTGGGTACATTTGAGGGAGCTACGGTCTAATATTTAATTACTGCATGAAGTCTTTATTTATGTATGTGTGGTAGCATTATTATTGTTATATGTAGTTATGGAGCGAAGTGGAATTTAATAAAAGATTTCGTAGTAGGTAGGTAATACAAAACCGAGCAACTTTAAAAAGAAAGAATATAAAAGACAATGTTGGTTTATTTTTATGACTTTCCCCACGCCATTCACTTAGGTCAAAACTGAACCTTATGTACCTTAATATAAAAATCGTCATGAAATTATGACGATTATTTTTTTATGACGATTCATAAGTGCTTATATTAAGCCCAATTGAATAAAGAATATTTTGATTTTAATTCTGATTTTGATTTTGTGTCAGACGCAGATGTGTAATGCAAAAAAGAGATATTGAAAATAAAAATCTCTTTTCAATAATGGCGTAATATTTGATGAACCACAACTCGATGTCACGGTTTTCTTGTAAAGATGTTTTTTATCAACATAAACATATAAGTAAACAAATCTTAAAGTAACTATCAAAGCAGCCGCACGCAGCTTGAATGATAATTTTGGTGAAAAATTCCAAACGGCTGCCGACATAGGCGCGTCGATAAAGTATGAACAGCGGAAGGCTGGCAAAAAGAGATTTAGCCTGTGTTCCACACTCATTAGGCGTTTGACGTTAGACCGGTGCCGATGCCGCCAGGGGTGGACTCAGGAGGCCCTAAGTTTATTTTGTTTTCCTTTAGCAATTATAATTTTTCTAGGTCTTTATCCGTCTTGAGTAACATTAGCAGCGTAAAGTTTTGAATACTTAACCCCCTACGTTTTCGGAGGGGACTCGCTCATGCCTTTTCTTTCACAGGAGAACAATCTTACTCTTCATAGCTTACATGCTAGCAAAACCTGCAGCCGTTGTGAGGCTCAGAACTCTTTGTCCCACTACCTACTAAACTCCCGTGGTTTCATTCCCGAGCCGGAAAGGAAGTACTGACAACTTTTATAGTGTTTAAGTGGTAATTTGAAACTAACCCAAAGACATTCAGCGAACCAATTATCTAAATTTCGGAAACGTAATCATAGAATAAAGATTATATTTCTTAATAAGATTACCTCTCAACTTCAGTAAACAGTTTACTTTATAGACATAACAGTATGCGTCCCCCATGTTTTGCTGAGTAATGTTTACTCGTAACAGTAGCCACAGTTACACCAGAGACACTCGTCATAAACACAGCTTTCTGACAACATGGCGGGTGTCCCTTGATCCGCGCCGTTGCCAACATTAGCACACAATGCGACGACAGCTGACGCGGTATCGATACATCGCCGGCTGACCGCTCGGACGCGACCGACGACGTGACACGTGGTTGAGGGGGGTTATGAAAATAAATAAAATATTAACACCTTATAGTTAACGGAAGTGCAACAGCTCGGTAGCCTAGTGTAAAGAGCGCCGCTTCACATGGGTGAGGTCGAAGGTTCAAGTCCGGTCAGGCACGCACCTCCGGATTGTCAAAAATCTATGTATGTGCGTAATTTCATACCAGTTATACGGTGTATGAAAAACATCGTGAGGAAACCTACACACTACGAGTTAGTGTGCGAAATGGAGAAGGCAATGGCAAGCCACTCCATTAAAATTGCCAAGAGAGTTGTTGTGTGTTTTATTATCATACAATGATACAGTAATGAAGAATACGACTCAAGAGGGAGTTTAGGACATTTTTTGACGATTTGAATACGCGTATAATAGCGTAGCGCAGATATCGATACATCGCCGGCTGACCGCTCGGACACGACCGACGGACCACGAGGACGTGACACGTATGAAAATAAAAAATACATAAAATATTAACACCTTATAGCTATGAAACGAAATGAATATAACTAGGATCACAGATATCAATAGTTTGGAAGTAGGGAGAGACCCGGATGAGTGTTGTCCGCTCATAGTCGAAGCGAGAACTGCGTAAAACGTAGTTTAGCTTTAGAGGTTATGAAAATAAACAAAATATTAACAGGTGAGGGGCAAAGGTCACACTAGTTTTTTGTGCATAATATCATAAGTGAAGGACATGAGTATTACTAAGTATTTAGTTACTGTATCGAGTCGACATAGTTTAATAAACACATCCGAAAGCAACGCTACAAATTGGCTTAATCCTACAGCAGATAACTAGCTTCTCACTGCAATATATCATGCAAAATAGCATAGATTGCGTGGCTGATACACTTCAGACAGAACCGCGGTTGGGAAAGCAACTTTTTAGCCAATCCGTGATCCCAGAACAATGCCATAATTTGTCTTCATTACATAGCGTTGCTTTACGAGGAATCATTTGCCAAGTGGCTATTAAAACGGGGGCTCATTAATAAGTATTTGAAGGGAGAAAAAACATCGTTTCACTGCATACAAGCAGTTGTAACGACTTGATGAGAACGATAGAGAGCGGAAACAGATGATTTAAGAATACGAAATAATGATGGGGATTGTTAAAAATAACGATTTGATTGGACACAAACAATAGACGGTTTCGTGGGGGCTTGTCTTAAATAAGTGACGGCCCGATTTTCCTAGCTAAACGACGGAGTTAAGAAACTTTATAAATGATTTTTTCTTTTCAGAAATTCCTCAAAGGCTAGAATTCCGAATTTTCTGATTTTTAAATACCCATTTCTCTTGTACATTATCACGAGGGTAGTTACAATACAGTTTTTAGGTTCATATTTTATTCATTAAATCTTCGATAAATAAAACCAATTAAAGCCTACTTTCAATCAACTGGCGCTTAGATCGCCATATCAAAACGCAAATATTTTAATAATTAAATCGCAGCTAAATCAGTTTGTGACATTAAGACGGCCAGTGTCCTAAGTCGGTTAGACTAAGCCTAGCCATCATCATAATACGCTCCTTATATGACCTGAGCGCTCATTAGTTAGGCTAATGGCAAGCGATATCTCATTCGGATATCGAGGCTGACTGGTGCCGCATTTCTGACTAATATCTAACTTAAGTTAGGTAGATAGGACTGTGTGAGGTCTCATCATCATAGGCCTCTGTAAGGCAGGCTGGTAAGTGAGCGCAGTTTCGTGAACTGTAAAATATAGTTCTGTCCATCTCCCGGAATCACTTAGTCCTTTCCCACCACAACCACGCTATTTTTCTATCGGAACGCACGAAGTATTACAAGTGTTAGGCGACGTTATCCGCCTAACTTCATGGGGCTCAAAACTTTAGCACCATTTCAGTGGTATATCTACACTAATGTAATAAAACCGAAGAGATTGTTTCTTCGTTTGTTTGAACGGGATAATCTCAGTAACCTCTGATTCGTATAAAAAATATTTTTTTGTTTTGGATAGTCCATTTGTCAAGGAATGCTTTAAGCTATTGTAAAATACATTATGTAACTCAAGAGCGCGAAGTCGGTGGTCGCCAGTAAAAATAAGAAGGTAATAAAAATCACAATGTAATAATACAACCTAATCAATCACGCTTCCCTGCTGATTCACGGAAAACTCGACAAAAGGAAAAAGTCTCCGCCGTAACAAGGGAAATTGAAGGAACTCTTATTTAGCTTCGTTCCCGGAATTGTTCGATAACTGTGAAAAATTGAGCCGGCCGCTAACGGCGCAAATTGAGTGAAGCGAGCGTAATACAGCTCGATCGGGATGCCAGATATTAAAATATTATTTACCTACGTGCGATCGTCAGCCACAGGTGAGCGAAATGGAAAGGGAAGGTGACGTAGTACTTCAGGATACGGTAGGTTTGGCAAGGCAACGTTTTGCGCTGTGTAATTTTGACTGTATTGCGGTTGTATGCGAGTAGAGTTGCCAGGTTATGGTTACTGTTAACGGTCAGAATAGCCAGTTTAGATAGAGATTTTTGCACTATTTAGTTAAGGGATTTCCCTTCATTATTCAGGTATTTATTTTTTAATTTTCGTAATAATGTTAATCTGCAAGAAACAACAATGATTCCACAGGCTTTAGGTTTTTTTTAAGTATTTGCCGATTACACCAACAGGTCTCGGGTTCGATCCCTGCACATGAAACATAATTGTATGCATGAATATGTTTGTGGTATGGGTGTTCATATGCATAATTTCAGCAAACATATGTGTCATTCCACCGTTCGTACTAAAATGTCCGTAACGCAAGCTTTAAGCAATTACTATGGAGTCATATAATATTGTAATTATATTGTGTAATAAACAAAAGCTGGTGTCTTCACCTGGCAACACCACAGAGGGTGTGTCTGCACTGGAGCGTGGGCGGGCTTTGAGCGGCGGCTGTGAAATTGATCCGTTCATACAGGTCCATACTTCATAATAGCGCCGCCGCAGTGGCTCAGCATTACAGACTTTGATCATTACATGCACTACTGGCTGCTAATGTACATTCTATGGATGCGGACGTGAATTGAGTATGAATTATTGATTGTTGAAAAAATTAATAGGCAGTAGTCTTTATTCGAATTCGATAAGTACCTACTCGTAAACTTTCAGTGTCTCTTACAGTTTTCCGTCAGCGCCTTTGCGATTTGTGTGCTGGTGTTACGAATATTGATATGATATTTTACGCAGATAAATAATTAATGAAAATGATAAATAATTAATGAATAAATACCTTGGACTAACACACCAATTGCCTAGCCCCAAACTAAGCTCGAAGCTTGTACTATGGATGCTAGAGAACGGATAGACATAGAAATACTTTTATAAATATCCATGGCTCGGGTGCAAATGTCAATATTCATCACACAAATATTAGCGGGAAAATTTAACCCGTGACTCTTGGTTTTGTAGCCAGGGTTTGACCAATATACCATCGAGCCCGTCAAATTATGTTTTTACATTTTGATTTATATTGAATATGATACCATTCACATTTTTCTCGTAATTTGCAAATACATCCCGGCACAGCTGCACTAATACCGTAATAAAAATGTCACATCGCCTGACAAATAACATGATGTAATTTTCGCTCAATCGGCGTCGACGCGACGGCCTCCCATAAAGCCCGCATAACGCAAATGCATGCGCATAGATTGTGCATTATGCCCATACGTGGAGTCGCCGTTGCATCACCGCTACTGCTATTTCCTCGAACACTTGCACACTTGCCATGTGGCAGTGAAATAGAAAAAAAAACTACGTGGCTCAAAATGTTAACAAAGTTGGGTCGATAGAAAACACCATATGACGTATGATACACGTCCAAATCCAGTCGCAAACTTATGACAAATATAGCCGCGTACGCGTCTGAAATCACCTTTATGTATAATCAACTATTAGGCAAAATGTATGTTGCCGCTCTGGAGCGGCAATATACGAGATGTACATACATACACCGTATGTACAGACTGAATAATACAAAACTGGTTTTGTCCTGTCTGTAGTCGTCATCCCGTGCATGACCGTCTATTTAATTGTGGAACCTTTGCTGTGTTCAACAGTGAGTGCGCACTAGTGCACTAAATCCTGTCTACATCGTGAATACCTATTGCCGGCTGTAACCAAGCCAGAACTTGTAAGACTGTGAGACAAAATACATATTTAACCCCTGTGCCGTTGTGCGGCCACCTGAAGAAGTCCGGCTATTGCCAATCGATATCACTTCTATTTATAAGATGATACAAGACAATGATAAAAAAATAACAGTATATTACCACTTAGGCAAAACCCATATTGCCCAAAGTCCCTAACTTCTGTGACACAGGTGCGGCCACCTACGGAGCGAGGACGCGCGACGGTCATCACGTTCGTCTAATTGCATCCAGCATCAATCATTAACTGCAATAAATATCCTTTATGCATCTGATATTATTTATTTATTTTAATCAAAACAGTGAGAAGTAATCTCAGCAGTTAACGGAAAGGTCGATAGGTAATTAGAATTTAATCAGTGCTACTATGCGCAAATGCTTTACATCCTTATCAAAACAAAACAAAAAACAATGTTTTGACGACCGGACTAGTGTAATGAGGTGTCTGTTTCACAAAGCGGACGCGAGTGTTATTCCTAGACAAGATAAACACTTGTCAGTGTGTTGATTTATGCACGTATTTTTAAAAAAAAATGTTATGCCATTATTGCTGATATCCCTAACACAAGTACTGCACCTACTTAACACGGAAACGGATCAATTTATGGGATTAATGGGATGTTATCAGATATTTGTTTATTTTGTTTTCATTTATACCAAAGGCTGTTGACATTAAGATTAACCAACATTGCAACTTATTGATAATGACAATTATTGGTAGACGACGTCAACCTACTTAATACGAAATTACAAATTCTCTTCGGTCTTCTATACGTAACTAAGTAAAATGTTAATTAATTCTTACTGCATTAAACTCCTATTTATCTGCAAAGTTTCTCCGTTATTTATTGTTATTTATTCTTGTTCTATTCATTATTAATGTATAGATGCGCGGGTGCAGGCTTCAATGCGGATCTGTCACGACGCTCTGTCGTTCCCTGTCAACACCGGGATCGGTGTAAAAAATAAAGTTATATTATTAACACAGATAACATACCTACCTAATAGAAGTTTTAATATATATAAATTTTGTAAAATATTTGAAAGTAATCAACCACCTCTACAACGTAATTAAAAATGTTTTTTTTTTTGTGAAACTCGGTACAGGGCAGTTTAGACACTCTATTGAATTAACTAATTCCACTTTTCATTGTTATAACAGCTCGGTAGCCTAGTGGTAAGAGCGTGATGATTTCATACAATGATCATGACACTCAATAATGAGGAATACGACTCAAGAAGGAGGAGGAGGATGTTATCGCACCGATGCGATGATGCAACAAGGCGTATCAATGCTGGAAGTCCTACTTCTAATTCTATTGTGAAGTGTGATGGTAGTGATAAGCCCGCATCAATCACTCTTGTGGCGGGCGTGATGCGGATTGCGTCGCGACTAGAGGTTTCAATCCCGGTCGATTTTTCTGATCCCGGGATTTCGGGATTTTCAAAAGTTAATCCCGGGATCCCGGGATAATCCCGGGATTATATTACTGATATAAATGTCTACAAAATCAAGTTAAAATATTAGTTATTTAGCATATTTTTTTCAAAATTATATTTCATTCTGATAAAATAGACGAACTAGGCACTTCTGAAAATAAATCATAAAGTTGTTGCATAAAACAATAATCCCAGGCTGGTTTCTGAAGATACCTGTTTGAGTTAAAGGATTTTTTTTCAGTTTATTTGAGTAAAAGTAACAATACTAAGCAGGTGGCTTAAAAATAATTAGAAAAATTTAAATATTTACTGTGCTGCCTAATTTTTTTATTTTTATACCTTTGAAATGAAGTTTTTAAGACGTGTTTAGATCTTAAGATACTCTAAAAATGTTATGTATGCTAAAGGGGACATATGGTAATAGGAACTCTTATCCTTACTTCCTTCTAATATTATAAATAGGAAAGTAAGTTTGTTTGTTTGTTCCGCTTTCATTGTTAGAAGTTCAGATTTAATAATAGGATGCTTTTTATCTCGCAAAAAATATATTCCTGAACTAAAATTTGAAATTTTAAAGACTTAAAGTTAGCAGTCCGGATTTAATAATAGGGTACTTTAGTCCCGGAAAAATTGATGTTCCCGAAGAAAAATAAAAATACGATTTGCAATATAAACGAATTCCAAGCAGGCGAAGGTGCGGGCGAAAAGTAGTTTTAAATAAAATCTACCAGGGGCCTTATAAAATATTTATTTTAGCCACGAAAATCTAAAGAAGGAATAACAATAAGCATCCAACGTCTCATCTGAAATCATACTTCTCAATTTGATGTACAAATTAGAAGAACTATTTAAACGGACTGTCCGCTTGCGACCACTGTTGTTTAAAAACACCGCCAAAACGTCAAGTTGCAAGTAGTATACATACAAATACTAGATAATGAATATCGCGGTCATTACGTTTAATAATACAAGTTTTATAATGCAACGTGGAGGTCCAAAATCTTAAACTTTTTGTAAATATGTAACGTTACGCTATAAAATCAAGTTCAACTAGTATTGGGGTTAAGTTAACTTGATCTTCTTCTTCTCAATCTGACGGCAGTCGCTTTTGTGTATGGGCTTTACTAAGCCTGTATAATAGTGTAAGAGTACTCTGTCCGAATTACCAGAATGATGAGGATGGAAAAATAGAGTTAATTGAAATTGTATCAATCCCGAAAATCCCGGGATTCAGTAATTTGAATACCCATAATTTCGGGATCGAAATATAGCCGGGATCCCGGGATCCCGAAATTCGGGATCCCGGGATTGAAACCTCTAGTCGCGACGCAAAACCACAAAGGTTTAAAACGGACAGTTTATACATTCCATCGGATTCAGCGGCCAACCAATTCGTCCTCTGCGTTTCTTTTCATTGTCATTCTCCCGATGATGCAACAAGGTGTATCAATGACGGAAGTACTATTTCTGCTGTTACTAATTCTATTGTTAAGTGGGAGTAGTGAGGAGCCGCGCATCAATCACCCTTGCGGCGGGCGTGACGCGGATTGCGCCGCGACGCAAAACCGCGCGCTAGAATGCGTCGCGTTTGATGCGCTCGCTGTCGCCGCTGGCCGTCCATTGAGCAGAGCTGCAATTATAGCTTCAGGGTAGGGCTGACGATTTGACAGAATCTCATGTACGAGCTGGATCGAGATTGATCTGGACTGGAACGCGTCTGGTATCTTTACGGTATTACGATTTAGGTTATGTGACGATGCGTGTGATTATGTGCAATTAAGCTTATTCCTCAATTACAAATAAGGATAATTCATACATCTTATTTATCTATTAGAAGTATACGCAGCTGTGACAAAGAACTCTACTGAGGAAATGTCGCATTTTCACAGAGAATTTGTAACAGATGGTATTGCGTTTATCCCCAGATATTGCAGATGTCCATGGGCAACTTGCAAACACACCATCAAGTACCACGGATTCTGCATGCACTGCTCCCTATCTCATAGTATAATCATTGATATACTTATAAGTCATTCAGGGTTGTACTACCTCTAACTTTACGTTGAGAGGACAACTCCTCACATAAATTCCGCAATTTAGTAGCGTACAGGAGTCCAAGGATTCCTGGTAGGCCGACAACCCTACTCCCGGGCGTCCCACGTCGATTGATTTACGAGTGGCGAGTAATTTATGCGCGTTTAATTAAAGTATCAGCAGCCGGAAGCGCGCGGATTTATGGGACATACGCGCTGGACGCGCTGATGGATCTCAATAGACGGCTGGACGGTGGGCGATGATGGATGTGCAGACCGCTAAGGCGAAAGTACCACCGTGGACTTGAGGAGCTGTACTAGATCCTACCCCAAACAATGTTTCATTATAAACTGTTGTCAAAATACAGCCGATAGAACGGCGGCACCGCCGCAGTTCCAGCCATGTCTGCGATCTGGGACGGTCTTGCAGTTATAGCAGTTATATAGAGTAAGATCGATGTACTTTGTTCTCTTAAAGCAGTCACTCTGTTCCACTCAGTCCAGTGCTAGCTTGCTAACTGGCAGACATAGGCAGATTTTTTCTTTGTAAATAATTTTCAAAATGATAGATGACCATTCATGAAGTTGCTACTTTTCTGCGTCTTCTGTGCAGGTTTTCACCAGTGAAGCGGTTCAATAGAGACGATACTCAATATTTCCAATTTTACATAGCGTTGCAAAACTACTTAGTTTACTACTACGTCTCAATAGAAGCAACATTCCAGACTCGGTCGAAGATTCATTCTGTAGAAATATAATGATACCTGACGAAACAAAAGCGAGAGATTGTATTTTTACTCGGTGATACAAATAAAATAGTCACTTATATGAAAAATATTTTCATTGATCGACTTTAAGTGTTACTTAGTTATTTACTTCAAACATGAACCCAAGACAAAGCATGAATGCTCTCTCTGTGCGCACGCACCGGCCCGTCCGCAAATAAAGCGCACCGTAGCGCTCTTTTTGCGTGTGATCGATGCGCTGTAAATACAGCCGCAATTAGATAATAAGACTACCTCTTATGCTGTGCCTGATGTTTTAGGGTTGTTATTGGAAACAAGCAAAAACTCGAAAATAATGCATGTGTCAATTAGGTAGATGGTGGTTATGTGACAGAAATATTTCTAGATGCAATGTCAAAGTTTTTTGAAAGGCTTATCCTTACCGGCTCAGGCAATGATTTAGACGTTTCTCGTTTTACTCGTATGAATCTGTAGGTACAAGGCTACAAGCATGTCTTATTATTAAATTGTAAGATAAAATTCGCCTAAAGCTTAGGTAAAATACATATCTAAGCTCGAATTTATATTTTATAGCATTTATTAAAAGTCGAATCGGTTTCGGAAGAAATAAACGTATAACATAAAAACCAGGAGCAATTAAATTAATTTTATAGACTTGCCCAGCTTTGTTTTTTCAGGGCAACGAACCCTATTCTGATTTCGAGACAGATTTATAGGCCACAGATTAGACGGCGATCGGTAGTAATTTATCCTGTTCGGAGAACTGCGAGGTTTCGCCTGCTAGACGCTGTCGCCGATCCCGGACCACGCTAGAACAGCGTTTTGTCGGTTTTATATACAGCGGCGAGTGACTAACGATACCGCTTCGGGCCGCGGTGACGGCTCTTCTCGGAACCGGCGGCGGCTTTGAATCGAAAGCCGATTTGAATTTATAAACGATATCGATTCCCACGCACCGCGTCGCTCGCGTCGCCCGCGTCGTCCTCGCCGCTAATTATTCGGCTGTTTATTATTAACGTGAGTAGTTGCGCAGGAGCCGAGCGGCCGACAGCGCTGGAGCACCGCCAACAATGCCATTGTAAACCCGCTCGTACATCACGCGACATCACACGCCGGCCGTTTCAAATATTTACCGTTTCAATTAGAAATTTGCCAAACAGCCGAACGACGACGTTAATTGAGAGCGTTCGTCGGATGCCATCGCAGACATTCCGTCGGCGGCGTAACGCTCGGCGGATTAGTCCGCGGAGTCGACTCGTTTGTTACAACCGACCTAAAGAATATAATAGGACGCGGAGATGAATGGGCGCGATAGGATGACAATATGGGTTCGCAAACGCGCGGCCGAGGGCGGGCTTCAAAGCGAGTGCCTATCTACGCAGGCCGGGCGCTGTCGCCGCGAAAAAACTAATAAAATGCGATATTACACGCGCAAATATATCGGCCTCAACCCTCGACCCTCCGCGGGCCGCGCTATGCCACGCACGCCGGGCGCGCCCCGTCGCAGTCTGCCTCCCGTCTCTTTAATTCATCGGCAGATTCTCAATTTGAATCGTAGAAAATTTACGCTCGAACATACGCTCGGCTCGCGAGGGTTGGAGCCCTCTCGACCGAGTCAATAAGCGCATTCCGGCTGCACCGAGCCGAATTAAAAATCAAATAATGTTGTGTATAGCGAATTAGACGACCCGTCACCCGTATCATGGCTCGGTAGGGTTGAGAGATTCTTTTTATTTTATATGTGCGACTGGTTTTCCTTTGACAATAAATTTGGATGTATTCTGATGAAATCCGCGGAATACAAGGGATATCGTGAATAACAGTTAATGACAATGCGACATTTTTCTGGGAAAATTTTAGTATTCATACGCATGGTATAATAAAGGCTAACAGGAAAACTGCGAGAAGGACAAGCGGCACTTCCCTATGTTTTAAATTAACATTCCCACAAATTTTTAAACTTTTGGTTCGTTAGTTGTAAGTAAATAAGTGATAATTAGTAAACAACCGAAACATTATAAGGACATTTATTGACAGATTTTCGAAAAAAAAACCAATTGTATATTTGCATAATAACCTACCATAACAAACTTTTTGAGATTAATTTGGCACATCATTCCAATAAAAGACTCAAACAAAGCCCACCTTCAAATTACATACCAGGTCCAGTTTTGGATATCAAAGCTCGACAACTCAAGTGGGGACAAGAGGCAAGACAAAACCCTGGGTCGAGAGGGAAGGGTCCCGGCGGCGTGTCCACTGGTTAATGAAAAGTTTAATAACGTCCGCACGTGCGTCCCTCCTATCTCTCAATGCACAATTTATTGAGAGTAATTTCGCATGTCATAAAAGCGAATTAATATCGTCCGGGCAGGTCGCGCGTTTGTCAAATGGCGCGGACGACCTATTAATCCTATCATGTTTCTCAGTTTGATGGTTTGGGTAGGGCCAAGTTCTTTTTTAAATGAAAAAATACGTATAGCAAAAAAGAAGATAATAATGATTTCCTTACTAATCACACGATATAGGATTTGTAATAAAGAGTTCAAACACTGCATGGTCTGGATTAGGTATCAAGAAAAAAATATTGCTGTTACATCCTGTCTGTCAAATCTACGATATAGCTTGAGTATTGAAGCTAAGAAGGCAAGCAATACTTAATGGCAAAAAAATTTAAAGACAGTTAGTAATCATTTTATTTAGGCAGTTTAATTTAATTGTACTTCCTCTTATGAAATGTTTATTTTTGAACGATACTGTAAAAAAAACTAGACGGTCACTTTTTCTCACCTCGATTTGTAACTAGATTACCACTACAGTAAGAAGGTACTAGTAGGGCGAAAAAAGTTTTGACGTGCAAAATAATTCACTTAGTGAATAAAATTGTGAAAAAAAAACATTTCCCTACAACATCCAAATTGAGCTTGGCTAACTCACTACCGTGCCCCCGCCTAGGACACTTGCATCGAAGCCGGTGGCCGATGGCTGGCACGTGCTGATCGCTTCTCAAGTGCCATTGTGCCCTGAGCCCCACAACTATTGCCCCACGACAATTATTGCCCCACACAGACGCCGCTTTTAACCGAGGGCAAATATTTAATATCGCTGTTTGCATTAAAATTAGGGTGCGATTTGTACTTAAGCTGCAGGTTGGTAAACATATTGAGCTGAGTGGAAATTCGATTGAGTGCTGTAAACAAATAATTAGCCCGCTAACCAATTTTTCAATAAACATCCTACTCGTAGATAAATCTATAAAGACTTAGACATACCAATCTTAAATTATGTTTAAGTAGACATAGTGTTACTAATTATTAAAGATAAAACAGTTGGTTAACTTTAATAAAAACGTTTAAAATTGAGTTGGCAACGCTATTTTACAAAAGGTTCATTCAGAGTATAAAGATACGAGTCTAACCTTAGCAACTCTGGTAAAACGCTTTATTTAATTAAACGATTTCTAACATAATTGTCGCTCAATTGGTTACACAGGACATTTCCTGTGAAACCATTTCAACAACAACGTAATAATGTTGAAAAGAGACAACGGTTAATATCACAGTAATATCCCTAATTGATAAGTACTTCACGGTACTTCACTACTCACCGTCTTTGCTATAAGGACAATAACTGACATTACAGCCCAAGTACTTCTGAGTACGACGATAGATTTATATTTATCCCTAAGATTGTGAGTCGTTAACATATTTTCTTGATCCACTTTTCACGTCTTGGTTTTATTGGGAGAACTATCTACTAAGCAATTATTATAATTTCTTACAGATTAATCTTTGACTGTTTAACATTCAATGCCAACTGAAATTCAACTCTAAAACCAGTTCGCAAGGTTTAGTTTACAAACAGCTGTTAAAGTAGTTATCTATTGTTAATAACACTGAGATATCGATAAATTTAGGCCTAAATCTAAACAGATGAAAAGAAATTAACATGAAAGTGTTATGCTTGCCAACTCTTAGTGGAAGATTAGGAAAATGTATTGACAAAATTAATGTCACAGTTCGCGGTGTCAAAGCTATGAATTAAAGCGTCGCAAATATCTCTTATAACGAATATCAGTAGTAATATTAATTTATAGCTGACATAAGTGCGTGTAATCCCCCTTGCGCATTCAGCCTGCGCAGTCCAACACAGCGTAAGGAAGGAACAGTGTATAATCGTATCTAGAGTTAGTTGTAGAACGGCTTCGCGAATTACTAAAATGGGCTTTTATGAATGTTTCTTAATTGACAGATACGAGTATAATGCACAAATTACTGAACTGAACTGAAACTACGTAGTTTTAAGTTTTTTTAAAAGGAATAATTTTTTTTTGTTATCTTCATAAAATCCCATTATTTCTAATTCTCTTTGTAAAGTTATTCACAGTCAGTTTTTTACTTCATATTAATGAAGAAATTATTTGTACACAAAAACCTATGAACTAGTCCACCATTCAATAGAAGCATTTTGCAATTATGCCCGCCATAGTTAAACTTTTCCACATCTTATAACAATCAATGATCCTCGCCTTTTTAGTAGAATGAGTACCAAACGTAGCTGTGAGTAGCCCTTTTAAAACTTGAAGACCCGCTTGGTGTAATGATCAAGATGTTGCCTATTATACAAGAGGTCGCGGGTTCGATTCCCGCACAGGACAAACATTTGTATGCATGAACATGTCTGTTTGTCCTGGTCTGGGTGTTATATGTGTCTATTTAAGTATATGTGTTATGCCACTGTTGATTCTGATGTCTGTAACACAAGTTCTTAAGCTACTTAAAAAGGAATCGGATCAGTTATGAAATCATATGTGGATCATATGTGTATCATCGGATCATATGTGCAGTTGTGAAATATTTATTTATTAAAAGCGTAGAATGGGCACACTGGCGCTGTATGATGAATCATCTGAAATAGATGCATGAGGCCTAATAAAATAATAATATTATGTAGAATGGGCACAGAGATTCCCCACTGCCCCAAACTATACTGTGAGAGCGGCGCGCGCGCGGCCCTCCCTGTCAAGTGGGCCATTCATGCCGCCACTTATTAATTTCACATGTAATTTATTGTGATCTCTCCCATTGTGCGCGGCCAATATGCACGTCTGATCTTATTAGTCTTGTTTTTGGGTCTCGGTCGGAAAGTGTAGTAAATCGAACTTAACTTTTGGGTACTGAACATTTACATTTACATTGAGTTTTTTTAGGATAAGGATTGCGTTAAAGTAATTGGTATATTGTGCTTTTATCAATCGACCTACAAAGTCATTGGTGACATATTATTCTACTTATACTGTTGTTTTACCTAAGCATGTGAAAAAAAAGAACAAATTAATGTACTCGTGCAAATGTTTGGTTAAGATTTCAGCTTCAGTGAAATCTAACCTATCATAAAGATGCGTACCTATAAATCAACTCGCAAAGGTAAAGGCAGTATGTTATTCTTAAAAATTATATTCATCGTTCCTAACGAGGCACAAAAAAGCGCCACCAATGACCCGCTAGCCACAAAAACCTATCATACGTAGTCTTAGGCAGGCGTAATTCGTATCTGGACGTGGTGACAGTGTAAGACGAATGCTCGGCGCGGAGCTCCCGCGGTGCGGCCTGGGAACCGAACCCGGGCCACAATAAAACACGCGGTAAAAACCACTAGATCGGTATCGCCCGCCGCGACATCAATCTTCGTGTCGGCCACCGTCCCCCGCCCGCTAGCCCCACCATTTGTCACTGGTCTTGCGCCGGAAAAAATGAAGCATGGCGCTAGATGATTTTTGCTGGGTCATCGTCGCCGTCCAGACGAAGGAACCGATGTCTAGTCAGAAAGACTTAGGTTGATTTGCTCGTGTATTCTAAAGACGAAGAAAAAGCGTATGTCATGATCTTTACGTTAGTCTTCGGCCCTGTAGTAGATGAGAGAAGTAAATGGCAATAGTGTGCTCTCAATATTTCTATCAGTGGGCTCAAAGTAAAATCACAGGTATATTGTTCAATCTCAAAGGTCATTAATCCAAAAGTTTTAGTCAAATCAATATCTCACACAAGAACTTCTGTGCATAATTTATTTATACTTTCCAATTGTGCCGATTATCGCATCATTCAAACACATATTATTGATGTCCTTGTATCGTATCAACATTGTGCCACTTGTTAAATGCACTGTGACGTTGTTGGATAACTGACAAGTTGGCAGACTGAACTTTTTGCCAGCATATTGAAAAAGTGTTTAATCAAAGTCGGATTGGCGGGGATCAGACGAGTAACGGAGAGCGGAGGCAGGAACAATCGTGCCTCCGGAGCCCTGCTCGCTTTGATGTCCCACTCGGGTTTTTGTTGCAATTTGTTCAATTGTTCACCTGTCCCCTCGGCCGCCGATATCACTTTATTCCGCCCGCCGTCGAATTCATTTTCCGTACAATTTAACCGATTGCGCTCTCGCCGGCTGCGGACCTCGGCCCCGGCCGCTTCGCACACTTAATTCGGTTCACACAGAAATTCAGAATTCTAAAAATCTTTTCGGGAGAGCTCGCGCTTTCGATTCCCATCGGCCGCGCGAGATGTCCACAGATAAACCCGATAAATTTAATTAAACGTCTCGCGGCGATGTCGGGCGGGTGGCGGGGAGGGGCAGGCAAATTTGTTTGCCGGTGAGTCGGTCCGGGCGGATTAATTAAGTGAGGGCAGCCGACACAAAGACGTCGCCGCTCGCCGCAACACGGCCGGCCGGCAAAAACGCCTTCAGATAGCTGGCCGTTTCCCTCGACTCGTCGCCAATCTACGCTGAATTTATAATGAGCGATTGAGTCTAGGTTCGCTCGCCGTAGCCAGGAGCTCGGGTGCGCTGGTATGCAGCCAGTAACGGGAGACAAAAAGCATAATGAATACGGGGCGGTTGCGGCGTCCCGCGGGGCAGCGGCCGCGCGCCGGCTGATTTATCGACAACAACTGCCTTTGTGACACCACTGCTTGAATGACTAAATAAGTAAATAATGAAGTCCTCTCTAATCTACTATCACATCAGTTTTTTGCCGGCGGGCTCATTACGCGTACATTTGTTACGGGTCCGGCCGAGAGGTCATGCGTGTGAGTCGCCTTCGCCTTGACGAATGATGTTCGACTCGACTTTGACTAATTCTTGAGGTATCATTCAAAACATGACACGGAAAGATCGACTGATAGTCTGGGATGATTACGAAGATTAGTTATTAATAGATTCTGTGGGTTTCAATGTTTCGAAGCAAGATAAATCTATTTGACAACATAATCTAGTTGAATTTTTAGCAGACATATTTATGTACTCGTTAGTATTGTCCACTTACTTGACAGATAGCACCACTATGTTATTTGCTAAAGAAACTTACAAATACTTATTACTTAACGGTAATAGAAAAGGTTATGTCTTTACTATTTCGATGTAGACGGTATGTATTTTGTTACACGAGCGAAAGTTGAATGATTCAAGTAGCCGGCACTGCATCCTAACCGTCTGAGGGTATGAGCAGGGTTTCAATTTAAAACATGATGATGTGAAGACTTTGAAGCGCATGTTTACATGTGCCCTTTACCTAAGGCACTATTTCCATGTTGAATTTCAATAACCCATACAGTAGCTGTATCAATCCATCCAGTCATGAATTAACTGACGTTGGTGAGGGCGGTAGATCATACGCTGCGTCTGCGCAGGGCCCGCGAGATTTTATTGTTGCAAGTGGACGTTTGATTAGGGGTGGTCATCGCAGCTTCAGGTTTTCGTAATAATTTTAATCTTCAATTAATGTTTTACTTACTGTCGCATTTTGAATAAGTGCATACCTCAGTATGGCACTTATCTGTAGCGGGAAACAACTAGTAATAAAAATGGCTTCCCGATATTCCTGTCCAAAAGAGTTTGTCCTATTTTGAGGTTAAACTCTAAGCTAATTTCAAACTAATCAATGTACAATGAACTTGAAAACTTGAAACAGAAAAGTGACATCTCTTAGCTACCAAAAATAATTCTTGCTAGAATTCCAAAAGAATTCTTACTATTCCTGTCAGTTGATGCACCGCAAGAGGAGCGAGGTAGGTTGATGAATAATCATCATCACAATAAGTGTTCAGTGTCCATATGCCGTGGTAGCCCTGGCTGCGTGGAATATTTGCCGCAGTCGCTGCTCTGTGGAATGCGCGCCGGCTGGTCAACCAACACACGCGATTATCACCCTTATCGCCTTTACAATTACGTCCACCGCTTCCATTGTTTCGTCCAGTGATATGTTTATTAGCGGGCAGATGTCGCGCGGACCTGATAACACTCGTTGTATCTCGAATATCTGAATAGATATCAGTCTAATACTCAGTTTGGAAGTTTTTTTGCCTGCGAGGGGATAATCTAAAGTATCGATCTTTGACTCTTGTTTCGGGAACCTATTAGTTAACGAATTACAAATTCCTATAAGAGATATAAGGTCATAAAATTCGAAAGGGATGGAGTTATGGCTTAGTGAGTTCTTTGGTAAAGAAATGTTTGAATGTTTCGGTTACTTAGATGTTCATTGGACATGAAGACCCCACATGTCCACGTAAATAGACATCTAAACCGCTCTAATAATGTGCTCAATTACTCACATACATATTTATTACTTTGCCCCCATCCTTATTTTTATAAGCAGTGTTCATGACTTGTAAATTAATTAGTAATCTTTAATTGACCAAATACGGAATAGTGCCATCTGATAAGTGTTTATTTTTTTCTAAATTTGCAAAAATTACTTTACAAACTTCATGAATATGTACAGCTTTAGTAGCTTACCTACCAATTTAGGGTAGGCTACACTTATCACCAGAATCGTAGTTTTTAGAAGTGTCATCTTTTAAGGCGTTCTCTGCCATATGTCCAGTGCCTGGTCTATAACCGTTGCTAATGCATGAAGAAGCGTAGTCATGAGGCGGGCGCGATCACGCTTGTACTCATTAGATATTTTGATGTGTTTAGATCAAGTCACTGCATAAATGCCGCGTGGTTTTTGCGCATTCCTCGCGCGCCGGGCGGCTCGCGCATACGGCGCATACGCACCACGCCAGATGAATATACATTTATTTTCACCGCCGTGTTTTGCTCGCCATTCGGATATCGAACTCCATTATTTGATCTCAGCGGCACCTACATGCGGATGTCGCCGACATTTTTTACGTTTTATTCAAGTACTAGCGGCCGGTCCGCCCGCGATTTCGTCCATGGGGATTTCAGATCATTTTTTTCGTAATAAAAGGTAGCCTATGTTCTTTCTCAGGGTGCAAAGATTTATAAACAACATCTTTAGCCTATCTCAGTCCACTGCTGGACATAGGGCTCTCCACTCAGCAAAAGGATTGTCTCTGCCAAATTTTATCAAAATCGGTTAAGAGCTTTAAGCGAGAAAGCGTAACACACAGACAGACAGAGTTACCGTCGTATTTATGATATTAGTAGTAGTAACATTTTATAATTTATGCCGTCAATACGGCCGTTTAATATGTACCTCGACTTCCAGTTTTTAGAGGTATTCGTGTGTTCGGAAGTAAATTATGTCTTTATCATAGAGGGCCTATCGATATTGAAGGAGGATTTATTGCGTGGCTCGTGTCGCCAGTTTTAGGGTCCGCCGAGTGCGGTCAAACCTTTTTTTTGCAGGAGGACGATTTTACACTATTAGGCGCTAGACCGATCCGTCCCCAGGTACTGAGGTGCGATTCACTAAGCGCAAATGTCATAATCTCACGGTTGTGAGATTATGACTTGTACTACTGCCACCGAATCGCACCTCTGCCTGGCCTAATTAGATCAGGCCAGGGGGTTGTCTTAGGAGGATCACATAGGAAACGAGGTGATCCACAGACATGGCTCAGACAGACTTTGCAATACGCGCGGGATGCCCACTATACTTTGTATATACACTTTACACTATACTGCGGGCTAAAGACGGCGTAAATGTGCACGCCATCTTCGGCCCGGCCTAGTGTGGTCGGTCCTACTCGAAGAACTACTGGTCGAATCGATACCAAATCGATTATTGAACCGTCATCGGTTAGTAATCAATCATGTCGTATCAATCGGTGTTATCGATATCGTTGCTTCAGATACTATTATTATACGTTTGAATGTTTATTTCAACAATTCAGTAAGCGATTGGTAACTCTGATGACGGGTTGAGAGAAGAATCACCGACTCATCAGAAATATGTACTAAGACGTCTTGTTCTTTGAACAACAAAAACATTGACTTGAAAACGCAATAAGTGCTGTTAGATGCATAGATTATTTATTACTAGTTTCACGACCTCCTTGAGACGATGTACAACATTCAAAGATACTTACTGAAATGTATTTTTACCTAATAGATAAGTACATATTATTACACCCAGACCAGACAAACAGACATGTTTATGCACACAAATGTTTGTCCTGTGCGAAGATCGAACCTGCGACGTCTTGGTCCAGTGGGAAACTTCTTCACCATTACATCAAGCGGGTCGTCAAAGATGAACCATTATATTGAAGGATTATTATTATGGTAAAACGTTTTTATAATTATATCGCGGAACAGATAATAATATACGGAACTTGTCTTGTTTACAAGGGTTCGTCATTGTCCTGGTTAATAGTTAGCATTGGGGTGGCGCCGCGGGGATGCTCCTGCGTCGTCGATGCCATTCCCAGTCTATTACAATATAATAAATAACAGTGTGACACTTATAAATAAATAAACGCAAATATTGATTGTCATTGCGTTTGTTAAAATATAGTTGGGGAGTTAGTTGTGCTGTTGAAGAGCTACGAGTATATAGGGCAAGGATTCAAAAACCGGCTATTAAATTAATGTACGATGAACTTGCATGCATAATGTCTCTTTGTGGATATTTTGTGATACATGTTCATGCATAACCAATATAAATATTAAAACTTTATGCTTATTTGGAGCTTTTCGTGAAAATAAGATTTAAAATTTGAATATTTGATCTCCTGCGATAAAAAAGGCCCCAGACCTACGGTTTTTGTATCGTATTAAAAACTGTGCATGATAGAGCGAAAACCCTAAATAACATTTTACTTCTGTCATTGAAAACCCAATAACTATTCGGTCTCTAATGACTGTTAGTCAACCCAAAGCTGTCATCAATCACAAACGCCATTTTATTACTATTATAGAAAACCAAATAACTGGTCGATGTTCTAATAAGTGCTTCTATGAAGCCTATATTATTAAAGAATATTTTTATTTGCATCACTATTACTCAACCCTCAAGCTTTCGTCTCAGCACTCGCCTCACTGCATTCCCCCGCACTGTGCCACAGCGGTCACCGGCAATGCGCCCGCGCAGCGATGCTATCGCGCGGTCACGTCACCCGCTAATTAATTTGAATGAGTCGCGCGACCCGAGGTGACTCCACATGAAGTATTTTTCGGGACAATCCATAGTAGGACAAAAGGTGGTTGTAAAAACTTTGCTATATTTATTTGTTATCTTCATATTATTTTGTCATAAACTGCCTTTTTTTGTTGCAATCGGGAAACTTAGCTAAGTAAGTTTTATTTGTACGATTAATATGTATAATCAAGTGAGTAAGCCATTGGCATTATGATTTTTATTGTCCAAATTGACCTGTGGAGGCAATTACCTACGTAAATGTGAGTAGAACTCACCAGAGGTAAAATAGCACAACATTCAGTGTAATTTCAGGTCATCAGTTTCAGTCAGTCATTTCCTTACACACTCATCCAAGTAAAACTACCATGCTCCTAATTTTTCTTAAGATTTAAAAAATGATTAAATACAACAAAATGATCTATTTAAACACTAATATTGGAGTAATTGGAATAGGTTATACGGCATATGGATAGATAACAATGCAAGTAGTAACCGATACCATAGAAGCCTTATTCTCCAGTGGCCCGTTGCCAGGTCAACTTGCTATCATCACATCGCCGATCACTGATGCTATCATGATCAGTGCGCGCCGACACTGTCCAAGCCATCTTTATATGTACTTACTGAGTTTTACCGCTTCACACTAGCTGTGGACAATGATATACCTAACTTATTAACTTGGTTTGATAATTCAGTGGGGCTCTATAGACAGACTAGCAGCTGTCTGCAACTTCGTCCTCGTGGATTTCGGTATCCGCACACATAGTGTATATACTGTAGCTATTTAAAACAAACAGAAAGACTATTTATTTTCAACGACCCGCTTGGTGTAATGGTCAAGATGTTGCCTATTACGCAAGAGGTCGCGGGTTCGATCCCCGCACAGGACAAACATTTGTGTGCATGAACATGTCTGGGTGTTATATATATTATCTATTTAAGTATATTTGTAATACCACTGTTGATTCTGATGTCTGTAACACAAGTGCTTAAGCTACTTAACACGGGGTCAGATCAATGTATGTGATGTTGTGAAGTATTTATTTATTTATTTTAATCATACATATTTTTTCAATTGGAACCAGTACTTGATGAGATTAGCGTGTTCAAGCAAACAAACAAACTCTTCAGCTTTATTACCTTAGTATACATTTCTATGTAGTAAACCATATCATTAGAAGTTGCCAGGTCAACTTGCTATCATCACATCGCCGATCACTGATGCTATCATGAAAAGAGCGCGCCGACACGGCTCGACCGAACTATCTTTTTACTTACTGACTTTTACCGATTGACACTAGATCTAAACAATGGATTTATACAGTTAACTTAGGGAATGGAATAATACCGAGTAGGTTGTTAATTTACTATCGTAGTCGGAATTTCTCATCATCGTCATCATCATCCGCCTTTTGTAGTCCACTGCTGGACGACCTATCCTAGGGTTCTCCACTCAGCCCGATGTATGGTGACTTTTTATTAACAGTATTACTAAAACATGTACAAAAAATAGGCATTCAAACATCCAAGTGTTACACTTTTTATTAATTGATTAGAAAATATTTAAAAATTATATTTGCACCTCGTATTGCAAGGAATACATTTGAAATATAACATTAGATTTTACTAAAAAAAATATAATGTTTAAGCTTAGCTTAACGATCAAAGAATATACCTATTTCATGCACAAAAATAAACCGACCGACATTCTTTTTAACTATTCTTACGCAAAACTTAATTTTGACAGCCCAAGTACACAGTATATCAATTCAACTAGAGTTTTGTTCATGCCAAGGATAAATTACGAACACCTCAGTCGGATGATAATTACGATGAATGAAAAATGCGAAACTGTAACAATCGAAAAATAACATGAATAACATTTTAACTTTTTTTGCGTAATAACAAGAATAATTTATTGCTACAGTAACTACCTACCTACTGACAAAGATTTAAGCTTGCCATACATGTATGATATTCATCATCATCCTAGCGTTTGTCCCGGTCGCATCCTCGGCCATTGCCTTGGAGTCCAGGGTCCGCCATACATGTATGATATTATGATATACTAACTTACTATATTATATTGCTATCAGACAGATAAAGCTTTAAAAATCATGACCAAGAAAATAGGAATCCCTAATCTTATCAGAAACAAAACACTAACTTCACTATGGTTTATGTTAACCCGTACAAAAAAAGTGACTCCGAGTAATTACCTATCGGGCGTGAGTTTTGAAGCCTCAAATGGCAACAAAAATTTCCCTTCGATAAATAAAAAGTACCTATGCATAGCCCATTTTATTGACATGCCAATAGTTCGCTTTATTTTCTTTAATTTATCGCCTGCTACTTACGTCAATACTTTTTCTTATATTAATGGCGTTCAATACGCATTTTACTTTTTATGTGCAATAAAATAGAAGTAATAAATGAAACAATGCGGTTGTCAAGCGTGAAGGCGGGAAACATTTGCATAGGCATTTAGGTATTTAACTATACTGAGCGCGACGGGCTGCTAAGCCTATTGATACTAAATACGTGGAATTTGTTTCCTGTTCAAGGTATGGAAATGGAAATAAAAATAGTCGACCATTCGATCCTTTGACTTATTAACTTTTGCATTTTTTCACGCATTTGTTTTTATTACTTTACTTCTTTTCCTGACTTTTGTAAGGCAAACATTAAAACATCTGAAAAAAAAGATGACACCAGTATGGTGAAAATATTATCAGGATACATAAGGTGTTCTCAAAGCTAAATAGTTGAATTGGCTGTTACTACTACTCATTATTGATTCACGGACACTTATAATTAAGTGACAACCATTATCTTCAAACATTACTACTACCTACTTTTCTTTTGCAAAATCTGATTAAATATTTGTGTTATTATTTTTTTACATAAAGCAAAGTTATGAAAACTTGTTAACATGTTACATTTATTCCAATAGATTAAGAAGCATCAGTCACCGTATACGATACATTTTCTATCTGGCGGTGAGTCGATACCCTAAAAAACTATCGAACCCTTTAATGATCTACTGCCGCCGATGATCGATAAACACGAAATATGAACGCCGCCCGGCGGATACATTATGTCACATATCTATGTTGGAAAAATGTTAATTAAATCAGCAGAGGTTTTATTAAAATAATTATACAAGGAAGATATTTTTATGACTGCTTGACTATGCTTTGGCTGTAGCGTGCGAAGGCTATATGTCGTTGTTTTATGTAGGAACAAAGCTTGTCTTATCCTCTTCGGGTATTGCAATAAGGGAAAATCAGACTTCTGAAAGTTTTGAAACGTCCCCTTAATCAGTGGACTATGAAGACACACGACTGAGTAAAATTATGCATTATTTTAAATTCATCTATTAAAACTCCTTAAAATACTTATAATTAATTCCATAACTGCGGTGCCCTACTTGATACAAAATTCGTGTTTAATGAAAAGCAAACCAATAAATTATGATTTCATAAAAAAAGATACGAGAGTATTTTCGTAGCCTTGTCATAACTCGTAGCAGCTTTGCTATTTGCTACGTAAATGCTACAGTTATACCGAACCGTGTAATAGAAACTACTA
Organism: Nomophila noctuella; assembly: GCA_958496325.1. Classification (NCBI taxonomy): domain Eukaryota; kingdom Metazoa; phylum Arthropoda; class Insecta; order Lepidoptera; family Crambidae; genus Nomophila; species Nomophila noctuella. The sequence goes on along the minus strand of OY292487.1, from coordinate 12,661,686 downwards.
TGTCGTAGCCGTAGCGCGAAGCAAACTTGTTTCGATGAGGCAATAATCTTCATTTCGTTTTTTTCAAACAATTTTTACTCTGTTTTGTCAGATAAGCAAAACGCTTTATGAATGTGATTTAAATTATGTCTATCCGTTTCCCTGTAACCAACCTTGAAGCTTGTACAAGTTTGAAATCTCTCGTAAAACAGGTATATTGATCAAAAAATTTAATGTATTACCTAAAGGTATTTTTTTATTGAAATTCTTCATCAAGAAGGTTCTTTGTTCCTTAAATCAAATCATTATTGAATACTTATATTTGAGTTTAAAAAATGTTCAATGTTTTTGTAACATGGAATATTTTTAGCCCACAATTTATAACCTCTCTTAAAGATCTTAAGAGCGCGGCCTGTTTATAGTAGTTGTCGTCCGTCGATTCCTTCGCCGTGTAACTACTCGTAGGCAGGCATGCGGCGGTGCGCGGGAGTTAAAGGTTTTCAATGTAAACGTCGCCGAGTTTACGGTGGCGGCCGGCACAATGCGCGTGTAAGCTCATCGCCACCTCAGCGGCCTCTCTATCTTATCTGCTACATTAAAGCCCGCTCCTAAATGCGCATGCGACACGCCGACTATACACCCAAGCACACACGTAACCGCAAACAAATACGGTTGAAAGTCCCATGGTCGGACTGCATACCAAATCATGCCGGTGGGTCTCTTGCGGCTCGTAAAAACAAACGTCGGGTGTGCGCGCCCGCTATTACTAAGCCATTAAGCGTTATCGAAGTGTCCACTTAATAAGAAGTCGAAACTAATTAGACGCGCCCGCAAAGGACGGCAGCGAACAATAAAAGTTTTGATTGCATCTTAACTATTTACAGTTTTGAGAGTCGCCTCCGGATCGCTATAAAGATAACCGCTGCACCTGTCAATGAGTTTGACATTTTGTCAATGGTCCCGACGTCAACTTCAACCAGCTACCTAGAAACCTCCTTGATGTCGGCATGGAATTTTTACGACGGTGTGACGTTGTAAAAGTAATTTCAAAAGAATGCAATAAAATAATTATTATTTGTCTCATGTTGTCCTACTGATATTGTTTATAGGTCAGTAAATTCTCATAACTTACACGTTTATCAGTAAGTATTTAACTCTTGAGAAATAACTTAATTGTGTACTAAACATTGTGTTCTTTACTGACTATAGATACTTATAAACATACCTGATATAGCTTATAAGGTCACCAAAGTAGATCACCAGGATTGATCATATAAACTTACAGTTTTGTAATAACTGCTTCTTACCACCAAACTATTCTCCTGGTTCAAGCTCAGAGAATGTGGGCTTACAAACGTTGTTTCACGGTGGTCCAACTAAGACATTCGGAAGTTAAAACTATTTAAATTTAAACTATTGTAATGTTTATTTTATCTTTCTACGTTGATATAATAATTTGGCAATCACATAATTGTGTGTAGAGATTTTTCTTGCTTTAACATTTTTCTTCCACTTCTCGTCCCGTCATCAACATACAATAATGCACTTGAATGGCCCGCACCGCCCAATCTCCAACCTCAGCTCATCCTTTCGTGGTCTCTTCACCGATTAGATAATTGCTCAGTTCGGAAGCCTCAATGGCGGTGGTTTATGTTAATTGCCGATAATTGTGGTGCGCGCACATAAGTCACGGGCAAGATGGCCGCTGGACGTAGGTAATTGCGTTCGTGGAAGCCGCCGCGCGCCGCCCGCATACAGATTGTGCGAGTTGCAAAAACGAGAGCCGCAATTAGAGACCCCTCCCGTTGTCCGCTATTGCCGCGCGTCTGCAGCGCCCCGCCCTACAGGGTTGACGGGTTTTTGCCAGGTTTTAGGAGATTATTAAGGCTGGAAAGGAGCAAGCAGAGCAAGCAATAGCCAGACAAAAAAAGGGGTATTCGTATCATAAATCAAAATTTCTGAGTATATCAAAGTATAAAATGATTAGGAATGACAAGTAGAGCAAGGAATTGCCAGCGCCCCGCCCCACAGGGTTGATGGGTTTTTGCCAGGTTTAAGAGATGATTGAGGAGTTCTAAGCAGAGTAAGCAACAGCACACAAAAAATGTGATATCATATATCAAAACTTCTGAGTAATCGGTACCGCAAAACATTAAGATGATTGGTTAGGCATATGTTATGTAAGGTACAAGCAGAGCTAGCACACAAAAAACGTAATACTCGTGTCATAAATCAAAACTTCTGATTAATTTTAGCAATAAAGGTGATTGGCAAGGACAAGTACCAAGAGCAAGGAATTGCTACAATAAAAACCATGAAACCACAAAACCAAAGGACTCAGTGCTCACTACTAAGAAACTTCAGGATTAGCAAAAATAAAAAGTAGTAGTTGGAGGTTTTTAGTATAACTGGTGTTAATCAAACTGGTCACAAAACGTTTCAGTGAAATTCTTAGGATCATGTTTTTTATGTAAACAAACAAGAGGGTCACCTGATGGCAAGTGATCACCGCTGCTCATGCATCAACAACAACAACCGCATAAGGGTCGCAGATGTGTCAACAGAACTATGAGTAGAACATAAAAAAGTCCTAAATGTGATGCATAATTACAAATGCTTAATTTATGAATTAAAACTCACCTGTAATTCTGACCTTGACAAGGGAAGAAATTTTAAGTGTGTCATTAATTTGCACATCGAGAATGTTTTGTGCCAGTTGAAGTGTTTTTAATTTTAATTTAAAATGTGTAGACCTTCCGACTTTCACGGAATCTTTAAAATGCCGTCAGATAATATGCAATTCAATTTTTTTTCTGACCACCTCATCAAATGTAGGTATAGATAGTTAGGAACTGAAGTCTTGTCACTTATGCCAGCCCTGAATTGGCAGCGCCCGCCTCCACAGTGCCTTTGATGAATAGGAGATAAATTGTATGGTGTATAATACTCACACCCGCATTATAGGCGGCCAGCACGACACCCTCATTGAGGAATGTCACACGAAATTAGACGTTTTGCGGTGATGGACAGTGCAGAACTCTACACAATGTCTGATGATGCTTGTCGTATATAAAAGTAAAAGTGGTACTTAAAAAAAATCAAAAATCGACATCAACATTACTTAACAAACATGTTTGTAAAACTCTAAAAACTATGATTACTTAAAAGTCCCTTGAATCACGGTGGCCAATGTTGTCGATGAAAGGTCCAATAGATTTAAATGTTTTCAATTACTGCTATAGTTAGGCAAAATCATTAACGCTTTGACAAAAAACTTCCATTCTCTGGTTGAGACTCCAACGCAGAGATACGCGGGGCTTAGATTTGTCGCTACCACTAAGGCAGCCATTAAGATTTTGGCCTTAACACGTAGCCGCCTCAGGATTAAAATGTCATCGTCTACTTACGTCACATCTTCACTTTGGTGGAGTCTCAGCTTAACAGGATGCTTGACAATCAGTACATCGCTCAATGACCCACTGTCTCCAATGTATCATAATATCATTAATACATTTCCCTGTAATGAGCGGGCCGCATTCCCAGCGTACCGTAGCCCGACAGGTGTCGGTTCGAACCCCGGCTTATTTCCCTTTATAGGAAATCGTTTTTTTGCCACAAATGTCTAGTCATTAGTGGCTCCTTCCCATCGACAGATGGTGATTTCAGCTTCATAGACAGCTTCATAATGAAACTTCTCCGTTAATTAGAACGTTTTTGCATTGAAATAGTTGAAATATTCCGCATTGAAATGGAATTGTATCCTGTTTCCTTGCATATTGATGCTTTGACGACGTAAGATTATTCCAGTGAATAACACAAAAAGGGATTCTATTAATTGGGAGAGGTTACGTATTGACTTTCAAGGACATTTTTATTTCCTTGTTAGTTTCAAAGTTAATAATTAGAACCTAAAAACAGTTGTGACTTAACTTATCCAATGGTTTCACTTTCAATTTTCATAACTTAAAATATAATTCTCCCACTAATTTTGTTAAACTTAAAAGCTAACCTGCACATGAAAACCTCCAATATTTTAGTATCTACTAAGAAATTTCATTTGTTACACAAGTCATATTAGTAGTTAGTACATAATATGTGATATTATAGCAGTTTGGTGCGAACTATTCAAGCTCGCTCGCTAGTGTTTCCGAGAACGTTAGAGGCTAGTAGTTCGACGAATAGTATCCACGCCCATCGCCCGGTTACCTAAGCACTAGCTAGTACCCTATAACAGGTAGATAAGTAGATAGGTATTTTATACCATCTACTCGGTACCTACAGCAACTTCATGGTATTCTTAGAAATCAGATGTGAGGTACTTCTCAACGTGACCGGTGTTTGGGAATCGTTTCGAAGTTATGTTGGATAGGCTAAAATAAATATGTACAAAGAACTATATATTTAGTAATAGTTTTGTCAGGATGATACTTGTTATCCTCTTGATGAAAATTTTAAAGTTCCTACTGTAATAACCCATACGGAAAATTATGATTTTACTGACGCTAGGCTGACGTATAGCCCAGTGCCCACCTTAACGTGGGCAACCAATATTTGGTTTTATTTATTACGACTCCCCTTAAGTTTTACTGGAACACAGTTTGATAACTAACCCCCCAGTCAAACCGGTAAATATCACCTACCGAGCAGAAAGAAGCCACTACTAACAGTGGAAAGCATTAGTAATTGTTCCACAAAGAAGTTTGTATGCAATTAATTGCCTTCTTCGCATCTTATTTTACCCGAGATCTTCATTATATTCAATCGCGCAATAATATGAATCTGATTAATTAGTGAAGTATGTAATAACAAGATGTTTTACACGTGCGCGTACAGTGTACCTTCATACGAATCAGTAAAAAAGAAAGATTTTTCTTTGTTTTGCAAACAAACTTACCATTTTAATCGGTTACATAAAACAATGTAATATGTAGCATAGCTGCATTAATTGACTAAGACGTGTCCGATGGTATCATATGATCTCTCTACATTAAATATCATACATTATGTAGATGTCTTATTGGAATGGGATAAGGTTCATATTTGTTTGATTTTAAATTATGCGCGATATTACACGATTCACACGTGACTACCTATCGGACTCTTGTGTTTCCCAGAAACTCAAGGCGGGTCTTAGGTTTAAAGCTTGTTCTAAAGCTGGTCTTAAATAGTACCTAGGTACCTATATACATACCAGCTTTAAAATACTTAAGCCTTAAGTGTAGCAATACACTAGGCTGAAGTTCGGCGGCGATGCATTTTCTACGCAACCTAATTTCGGCATAGCGTGTCATCTTCCATTTAATATACATAGGTACATTGCAAGCCTAGTCACGCCCAGCTTTGGTCGCGTTTTTTTCCGCCTAGTGTGTTTTCTATACTTACTTCTTATACAGATATGACATACTAGTATTAGATGTAAGTAGTCCTTGATACTAAAAATAACCGATTGTTAAAAAAACAACTAAACAGTGTCCTCTAAATGAATATGCATATTCCCACAAAAACAGTGATATCTTCATCTTAACTGCGTTTCTTTTGCACCCACAAATTGACGTAGTGAAGTTAAGAGGTTGATTCATTAGATCGATAATCCAGACGGGTCGTGACCCCCCGTCTCGGTTGCCGAGTCCCCACCTGCCGTTGACACTAGTCTTTTAAATGCAGTGGAAAATATTTGGATATCGACATTGATATACAAGATATCGAATAGCCAAAATGTTTCATAGTCAAAGCTTGGCATTGAGTAAAACTTCATCTTTGTATTGTAAAACTTGTTGTGTTTGGAGATAACTAAAGTGGTTAACTTGCATGATAATGAAAAAAAAACCGGACAAATATTAACTACCTAAAAGCGATTTCAAACTATCTTTTATATGTACCCGTGCAAAATGAGATATTATAAACCTGTTTTATTGAAGTAGTTCTACCTCAAAGATAAATGATCAAGATTTAATTACTCGATTTTACAAAACTTTGTGAGCTTTTTTTTTTTGTGGAAATAAATCTGTGTTCTCAGTTGTTGGTCTAAGGAATTTTACTATGTTATTAGGAGCTGCCCACATAGTATTGACAGGAACACAATCAAGATAATTTGCAGAAATTGCGTAATCCTACCCTGTTTTCTTACTCGTACGTACCTCTCTACAACATACAAATATGCTCACACATGTCAATTACGTCAACGGCTAATATAATCTGCACTTGTAATTGCTCCCGGCCAAAATAGATGTTCTTTTCGCTCATATCTCGAATTTGGCGCCAAATCCGGCGGTCACTCCATCTGTGATTATCCAGCTGTCATATACGGACAGCTATGCGCTTGGAATAAGGTGCGTCTAATTACTCAGTAGATAGTTATAAGTATGTACATATAAGTAGTATTGCCTAGATCAAGTGGCTCACAACATTGTAGATTGAGTACTTACTTGCAGGGAATATTGATTTATAGCTTATTTTATTTATGAGATTTTAGATAAGTTTCTAATTTATAAACTGTTTATAAAATACGGTACATTACGTTAAGCGAATCACGTCGCCTATACATACCTACTGAAATGTTACTAGGTTCTTATTGTAGGAACTTATTTTGACAAAAAAACGCGACCTAATACGCAGAAGAATTTACCTTCCGTCGTGTTCAGTATTTGGCATAGGTACCTTATTTTAAATGTTAGAAGACAGTCTATGCCAAAATGACGTCGAGATTCTTTTTTTTTTGAGAAAATAACAACACCAATCTTTTCAATAATAATCCCAGACCGAAACCTAGAAATCTTCACACACGTAAATCTATAAACTAAGCCTTTGTTCAGCAGCATCAAAGGAATGCAAGACTAATCACTGAATTATAAAGTTTTCAAAACATCTAAATAACTTACTAATGGACTTGTGATTTTGTAATTTGTAAGTAGGTCGTTTTACAATTAATTTCAGTCATTACTAACAGCATTTAATCGCTGAACCGATCAATAATGCTGTCACCAGCAATCGGTTGAAACACTATAATTGAACGAATGCTAGACATTAGACGCTTCAATTGCATCGCAATATCTCCGTCGCGACATATCCCATTTGTTACGAAACAAAGCTAAATTCTCGTCTATGAAAAGATATTCAGGCATATCTTTCCACATTAATTAACGGTCATTAGATTCAGTTAGGCGAGAGACAGTGAGCGGCGTGACTCCATTCAGCTAATCGATTTAGTCTCAGCTCCGCCTCAGCTATTTAGTGTGAGACCTTCGCACAGCCTCGGTCCAAATGTCAGCCACCTCGGGCGGTGGTGGCGGACCGTGATAGTAGGCGTGGCTATGATAAGCTCCGCCCACAGAGGGCTTGCACACACACACATACAGGTGTATCGCCTATGCGTGCGTGCGCGTGTGTGAGTGTGTGCCGGGTCGCATGCAAATCGGTCGTCGATCGCAGATAAGCCGCTATTGTACTCTGTCGCAGGGCGGGGAAGGCTATCGCCCGCCATCTCTTTACTTGCACTTTAATAACAAGCGTAATAAAACAAAGACGACTTAATCTCGGCTACTTGTTACACGGCACGCTGGGCGACGGCTGAGCGGAATACTTAAAACAATGGAAGGTGCATTTTACGCCCACTAAGAACAGTTTAAATCAACAGAATTACTTAAATGAAATACGCTTCCATTATATCTGATTTGGCGATACACAATTTAACGCTCATAAAATTATTTACATGTATCTGCTTCGAGTATGAAATTTAATTTATGAATACGAATACTGTCCGCGTGAAATTCGGTTTCACCACACATAGTGTTATACTACATACTCGTATAGCTTAAAGCCTTTCTCGACCTAAGGACTATCTAAATCAATACAATTTTTTAATTCGAACCAGTAGTTCCTGAGATAAGCTCGTCCAAACAAACAAGCAAACAAACTATCAAGGATAGATACTTCAATACTAATATAATTAAATTTATTAGGAAGATTAGTATATTCTCTATAGTATCTTTGAAATTAGAACATACCTATCAGTAAGGCATCTGATCATTTGCTCTCGATCATGGTGTAGGTACACTTTCTAGCAGCCCCCTATTATTGATTGCTAGTAGAAAATGCAAACAAATGAATTGCAAATTACTCATGATAACCGGTGATAATTTATGGCGTTCCCGGTGTATGCGAGTTGCATAATGAGCGTAGGGTGACAAAGGCAGCCACAGTAAAACATACGTCAGTCAAGCATATAACATTTGTGTATAAAAAAGGTGTTATATTTATGTCACGCTACATAGCATATGCCATCATAATTGAAATTCAATTCACTTCAAGTTACTTCGTGATACGAATTAAAGACTATCTCTATTTAGAATGAAAAAACAAATTTAGTTGTAAGGGGTCTTTTTATGCAGAGAACATCTATCAATTTTGCAAGCACCTTTAAGCCAAAGTCCAAACACGTCGTGGCGAAAGTATTATGTTCATTCACAAGCGATCAATTAAGGTGATCACTTCCTGACTCACTATTAGGTTACTAACAAATTTTTCCCCGCGGCTTTACCCGCGTTATCTAAATTCCTGTTTTATCCCATGGGAACATTTAGTCGGGAAAAAAGTATCCTATCACCTAAGTCAGCCCAGTTACCCAATACCCTGTTTGTATGCCAATTGCCAATTTACCAAAATCCGTACAACCATCGAAACAAACAAACTTTTACATATTAGTATGATTGAGATGTCTTAACTAGTTTGATTAAGATGACCATGCAAAAAAAGCAGTAACTCATACCTCGAACTTAGTCAGATGTAACACTTACGCCTATCAGTCATATTCAGATGTCCCCGCGAATTGATTACACATTATCTTACAAGCACATTTAAAATAAGAATAAATCATCAACATTACAAAAGCGCAATATCTCACACTCTTCATTTGTTACGTTGTAACACAGCGGTCATATTCAGTTGTTACAGCGAAATGATTAGCACGCGACGTAGCGATTTGCATCCCGCAGCGTTTCGCATCGTGTGCAATGTGCATAACGAACGTTCCGAATAAAAGGGCGTAAATGCCATTTCGTCTTATTTTTTCCGGTCTTTCGCACTGAATTAAGATCCGATTTATTGGCACGTTGCGATCCGAAGGTAACCTACTGGATCAAAATCAGAAGGAAATTCAGTGAGTCTTTAGAATATTGGTCTACTTGCGATAATATTATTGTGCGTATCGTGGTTTCCTCAGGCGTAAGCCCAGTCTTTTATTAGGTGACAATTAAATCTTGCACGTAATTTTAAAATCTTCGCCTTATAATACACATTTATAGTCAACAAAGAAGGAACAAGCAAAAAACTAAATAATAATATTATGTAGATTTTAGACTCTCCTGTTAAGTTGCGTTTTGGCGCTTACGCCCTTTGTACCCGGAGGTATCGATATCGGCGCGGGCGCAGATGCGGGCGAGTGACGACATTTCACACGCGACAACGGCCCAACTTGTTATGAAATATGACTTGTATTCTTCGGTGGATAGTATTGCAAATTGATTTGCATGCGTCGTTAATGATTTTGTGAAGTAACTAGTAATGGAATCCTCTACAAAATAATTTACAATATGTAAGTAAGTATCAGCCAATTAATGTCACAGAGCAGGGCAAAAGCATCTGTCATTTGCAATCATGTTTTCACCCCAAAGATGGGTTTTTATCGCCAAAATGCACTATAATTGTGGTAATTGTCATCGTTCGACCGGTAAGACGCTTGCCACCTCAGGAGGGCATTGTGACGTCATTCGTCATAACTAGGCTTATAGTTTACCGTCGATATTACAAATACGAGTATGAAGTCTTTAACCCGACAGCCAAATTTCTGCGATTGATCGTTGTATGTGCGTGCGTGGCATCGTATCGCATTCCACATGTCGCATAAACCGAAGATGCACTATAATTGTGGTAAATGTCATCGCTGGATCGGTAAGACGCGATTCTCCCTCAGTCAGACATTGTAATGTCATTCATCATAACTGGGCCGAGAGTTTACCATCGATATTACAAGTATACACACATAGCTTCCACTTACACACACTTCACCAAAACACACGCAAAGTTATTCTTTACATGCATCAAACGAACCTCCCTGGCCTCCTCTTCCTAACCTTCGTAAAAAACGGACTTGTCTGAAAACCAGCGCTGGGCTATGCCCTGCATCTCTCTTAGACTAGTACCCATTGCTTAAACACCCCAACCTATATATCTACTGTGTCTTTATTGTATACTATTTACTATTTAAGAAGACTATTGTATCCTGTTAAAGCAATAAATTATTTCATTTTCATTTTCAAGTACGTAGGTATGACGTCTTCAACTCGACGGCCACATTTCTGCGATCGATCATTGTATCTGCGTGCGTAGTTATATCGCATTCCACATGTCACATGGACCGTAGATGCCGTAATAATTGTCGTAATTGTCATCGATCGAGCGGTAAAACCCGGGTCTCTTCAGTCAGATAATGTGACGTCAGTTGTCACTGTGTGTCATTTGTTTCTTTAAACTCGATGTTATGTAACATGTATCGGTATCCCTCTTCTAATTCTGTGAACTATCATAATATGCATGTGTGATACCAAACTCAACGATAACAAAAGTAAACAAGAGGTGTACCTACCTAGGTAAGACGGGCTGTCAAAAATAAAAATAACCATAAAAATTACAAATCCACTTTAATCATTCACTTTGTGTAGTTTATGTAAGTATTGTAATACTCACATATTTACCTACCTTCTTCAAATCTCAAAAGCAGCGAAATAATGGAAATGGTGGGTCTCCCTGTCGAATCGTCTTAACAACATTCTAAAACACGCTCAAGAAACGAAGTTATGATCCACAATATTTCATATCAGCTATTCATCACTTCGATCGCTATTCGAATGCTAAAAAAACATCTCTTTCCCCACTTAATTAATAACAATAGGACGTTAAAATTCAAATACGTCGGTGAACATCGTATTCGCAATCCTAAGAACTGTTTACGTGAAAACACTTCAAACGATGCCGACTGGCAATGAAAAACTGTTGGTAGCATTACGAGGACGGTTTACACCAAGCGATGAGTCGAGAATTGGCGAGACATTGTGTACTCTTTGTGTAAAGGTATAAATAGCTAACCGGCAAGATCAAGTAATGACTTAATACTTAATTCATCAACATCATTTTTGCAGCTCCTGCCTATCCGCAAGACTTATTTACCTTGACAATAAGTCTCACTAATGAACCATTATAATGTACATAATTATGTTTTTTTATGATTTCATTTCATATTTTCTTTTATAAAACCATTGGTGTCAATTGTGCAAAGTCCACCAGTTGACTTCAATCTAAAGGAAGATTGAATGATGACTTATTTTTTTTTACATACTGACACATAACTATATAAAACAGTTAAATACTACAAACAGAGGGAAATGTTTTTTCAAAAAAGTGGTCAAGAAGCATAACAGGTAACCAATTCTTATGCAACTTGTGAATTCGCATCTCGGTGTTTGTTTTCGGGACTATTTTATCTGGTAACAAATCAAAGAAAGTTGCATGTGTAAACCCCAACTCATTGTAATAGCAAAGACTCCTGGCTTCGGTTGCAATCTCTCACATTACTGCTTCCGTGAAGATGTAAATCATTCTGCAATTAGCACTCGGCTTAACTAACAAAAACTCCCATAGCTATTGACTGACACTACTGACTTTTTAATAAATAACCAAAGATTTAAATCGTTAGATATCACCATACTTTGACCCACTCTGAAATTGGCACCAAAATTTGAAGTGACAGTCGCTAGTTACCTCATTGATAGCAAGTAACCAACCAACCCAACGTCACGTCAATCAAAATAATGCCACAGTTTTCTGGTGTCAGGGCATATCTAATCATTTAAATCTATGTTAATAACAGATTTCATTGCAAGGTGTAAGGAACCGATGCGCGTTGCAATGTAAAGGCTTAGGAAGTCAGTAAAAAAATTGTTTTATGCGCAACGTCAGTATAAGACAGCCGGTAAAAAAAATCCTATTACGACTCACATAAAAAAAATACAATTTTATTTCCCTTTAATGTTCGACTTAAAGACGAAAGACCCCCAATGGTAAAAGTTTAACAGACTTTGGAAACTTCAAACAATAGATTACAACATAACGGTTTCTCAACTTAATAAGTTCTTAGCAACTTCTATTTAGAGACACCCTAATAGTTTTCGTTATTCATAGCCCTTTTTTTCCAATTTACGACATTTCCCGAGATAAGTATTAGGTGATAAGGCCCGAGCCATACGTTGCCGCGGCCATCGGCCACCGCGACACGCGACAGTGTTGGCGCATCATAAATCACGCGCTTTGTACGACTCTAGCGCACTCAAACTAAATCGCAGAATGAAACTTCTTTCATCTGTTGAGTATAAGGATGTTTTTAAATTGTGTACGTCCACCTAGTCGAATAAGACGTCACACTACATTTTTTTGCTTTTGACTGTATGCTCACCATCATCAATCGTTCATGGTAGGTATACCTACTTAATAGCAATTTGATCAATCAATGTGTTTAAAACATTAAGGAAAACTAAACTTAAATGTTCAGCTGTTGAATGTTTTTTTCTGTTGATCGAAGGTTTTCCAGTTTACGACATTTCCCGAGATAAGTATTAGGTGATAAGGCCCGAGCCATACGTTGCCGCGGCCACCGCGACACGTGACATCGTCGACGCATAAATCACGCGCTTTGTACGACTCTAATCAAAAAACAAACTAAATCGAAGAATGAAACTTCCTTCACCGTTTCAGTATTTGAGAAATGTAGGTATTCAAATTGTTGAATAGGTACATGTCTCTAAAACTCAATTCTATTCCTGCATGAATAGGACATCACACTTTTCATTTATTTGCTCCTGACTGAATGGTAAGGCGTCACACAATTCTATGCGATTCACTGTACATTCATCTACACAAATCTATCAAGTATACTTGCTTATCCCAACTAATATTATAAATGCGAAAGTAACTCTGTCTGTCTGTCTGTCTGTCTGTCTGTCTGTCTGTCTGTCTGTTACGCTTTCCCGCTTAAACCTCGCAACCGATTTTGATGAAATTTGGTACAGACAATCTTTAGACCCTGAGACAGAACATAGGCTACTTTTTGACCCATTCCAACCCCCCACTTCCCCGAAATGAGGGGGTGGAAGTTTGTATGGAAAATCTAAACTACTTGAGTTAGACGCTTGAAATTTGGCATGCAGGTCCCTTAGTAAACTTGATGCTTAGTTGCAAAAGGATATTGCAAAATTCCCACGGGAACGGGAGTTAGCGGGAAAAAACATTCGTATAATGAAAACCGACATCCACGCGGACGAAGTCGCGGGCGGCCGCTAGTATATTAATAATCGTGAGAAAACGTTAAACGTGATGGCAAAATCACGCTAGTACATCACTCATTGCCACAAAACGCATAAATATAAATAGTCATTTTGACCGACAGAAATGCTATCAAACTCGCTCTTCTATCTATACTCTATACTTATAATAAATCTGTAGAGAGGTCAATTCTGTACATTAAATATTTTTCCAAAATAACTATCAGGGGGTGTTTAGTGATCGATACTGATACCAAAAATGCAATCAGTAAAATTTTTGTCTGTCTGTCTGTCTGTCTGTCTGTCTGTCTGTCTGTATGTTCCTTATAGAAACAAAAACTACTGGACGGATTTTGACGAAACTTGGTACCATTATTCTTCATACTCCTGGGCATATTATAGGATACTTTTCATCACGCTACAATCAACAGGAGAAGCGTAGTGAAGGGAAATGTGAGGAAAACGGGAGAATTTACTCCATTTCTTAAGCTTCAGTCGCGTGTGCAGCCTTAATGGTTAAAGTCACATAGAAATCATGTATAACGGAAATATTCTACATAAAATTGCCTAAAAAATATCCCCCAACAGCATATGTCTATCTTTTATGGTTGACTCACAATAACACGTGCAACTCAAGATCCAAATTGGTTTGAACGCGCTAAGCTCAGGAACTACTGGTTTGAATAGACAAAACATTTTGTGTTGGATAGTCCACTTACCACTTACCATTTGTCGAGGTAGGCTTTAAGCTATTGTATATTCCTTTATTTTATCATTGTAAATTGTGCTAGCGAACTATTTAGTTCTAAAATGAGCCGATAGATGGCGCACCTCGCTAGAGGCGCGGCCGCGGATCTGAATCGCGGTGAACAGATGATTTCTCAAATGTATAAGGTCTCCAGATTATTGTTAGTATTGATAAGATAATCGCTGCTAAATTTTAGTGTGGTGTGAACCATCCGCTCCCACAATTGTCCGGTTAAGCTGTTGGTTGAGGTAGCCAGAGCAATCTGCAACCACTAGCGACGTCCGACCGAAAAAAAAAAAAGAAAATATTGATGAGTAAGCGATTTCCGTCACTTAATATGACTATTAATTCTATCTTGAGTTTATAGTCCCCTAAAAGTGTGCAAGTTGACTGCCTGCATAATAAACCGTTGTTTTATTCAGCTATTTTTAGTAAGACTGTGCGGAAATCGTAACCCACGCGGACGAAGTCGCTGGCGGCCGCTAGTTAACAATAAATATGTTTTACGATCCTTACTTTTAAATATGTTTAAGTGAATTCTCATAGGCAGCACACTCACTTGCGAAGTTACGACTACTTTAATAATATCTGCAAGCCAATTTTTATTTCCATACAGTCACCATCTTTAACTAAGTATTAAATAGAGCATGGACGATTAAAACTGAATGCGGACAGCTTTTATTGGTAGGTACAGTCAACTGCGACAACCGCGACACGCGACAGCGCCGACATAAATCACTCGGCTTGTACACTCGCACTCATTATCTCAAAACACACGATTAAAAACGTTACGCCGAAAGAATTGTTTCGAGCTACCGCCCCGCACTGGTTAATTTTAGACGGCTCTTTATTATGTTGTTCTGTCATGATGTATCGCCCTCCTTCCAGTCTATATTAGTACTTAAAATCGTAATAAATAAGATTTTAGTCGTGCTCATGTCTAATGTCTGTGGAAGAGTTTATCTTTTTGTCTCGTCCTATCGGTGGTAATAAATATTGTTTAAGTAGACGAAATTTGAAACTCGGTTCTGATAAGTTAGAAAATTATTGCATTAGACAAAACCTTCAGTTATAAAATCTTATCTAAATTTCACATGGAACTGAAAATTTATTATTTCTAAAACTTGATTAATTTAAATATTAATTTTGTAACATTGAACCACATTTTTGAGACAAACAAATCCCTACGGGAATTTTAGAAAATTAAGTTTATAAAATAAAAACTTCATGGTATCATGATGTTTTTA
This sequence comes from Nomophila noctuella, assembly GCA_958496325.1. NCBI lineage: Eukaryota > Metazoa > Arthropoda > Insecta > Lepidoptera > Crambidae > Nomophila > Nomophila noctuella. The sequence continues at coordinate 12,646,345 of OY292487.1, read as the reverse complement.
TTAAATACATACAAATGCAGCAAATAAATACCCAAAATAACGGCATTAAATTAAAACACAACATATTTTGATGTTTCTCCTTAATCAGGTGTAATGTATCGCGTCTCAAAGGGTGGACGCGTTTGTTGTCTGAAGCAAAGTCAGCAAGCATAGCGGGTGATTAATGTACTACACACAAAGCGAAGAAATCCTTATAAGATACGCATGCACATTCAAATAAATACAAGTAAATTAATATCCGAAGATGTCGCCTTCGTAAGTGTGGTTTAAAAGTACAGGGATCTTTGAAACTACCAGTCATAGGTACAATTTTATTTGTTCTGGCACTCTATGATATTTTTATTCGAGAAAATATTATTACCAGCCAGTAATGAAGATTTCCAGTAAAAACTTTGCGCATAAAACTCTTTAATAAAAGCGCTGAATCTGGCGTTCGATTTTCAAATGCCGCATCTCATATTTGAACACTTTTCTACCCATAGCCCTCGTACGTGCCAGTATGACAGTTTTTTCCTTTGCTGACTATACGAGTAGTAAAATAAAGAAGTCAGATATAAGATGGTGATGTTGTTTTACTGACTTTTATTGGTGACACTGACCAGTGTATTCTCTGAAATTAAATTGAACGAAAACTGCAATCTCAACAAGCATTGAAACTAAACTGTTCACGCTTCAATTTAATCATCTATTCCTAAAGAAGATGACAGACACTAAGTAGCCATGTTTAGTAATGATGCGTGCATTGTCGTCACAGACCGCGACAACTCATTCATAACATAGCCCAGTCAAATTAGGTGAAAAAAGGGGTCAACCTCGGAATGAAAGATAATAAGCTGGAAATTGGTATATAGCTTTGTTTTGTCGTTCTAAATGTTGTCTCAAAAGTCACAAATGATACCGTGTCCGCGTCTTATAATATTGAGGGTCAAAGGTCAAAAAAAATATTTTTTTGTGAATATCTCGCTTTCTATTGCTCCTATGAGATTAGCACCTATGGTCAAATTGTAGAGCATAAAATTTTCAACATATTAAGTGCTACACATTTTTTTATAAAGTCAACCGTTTTTGAGATAGAGAGCGAAGAACACCGAGCGCTCAGGCATCAGATGACTGACTGACATAGTGATCTATCAACGCACAGCCCAAACCACTGGACGGATCGGCCTTAAATTTGGCATACTGGTAGATGTCATGGCTTAGGCATACACTAAGAAAGGATTTTGATCAATTCTAATCCCAAAGGGATAAAATAGGGGATGAAAGTTTGTATGGAACTTTGTCAATTTTAAACCGATCGGGCTGGGACTTTGCGTGCATAGTGCTACTATGACGTAGGCATCCCCTAAAAAACGATTTTAATAAATTCCACCCTAGGGGGATAAAAATTGGGGATCAAAGTTAGTACCTATATATCTCTTAGATTTTCAACTGATAGAATTGAAATTAAATGAAAAGTACTGAATAGATTTTGATGAAACTTCATAATAATGTAGCTTATACATCATTAAAACACACAGGTTACTATTTTTAAAGATATTGTGTGCGGAAACTGAGATCCACGCGGACGAAGTCGTGGGCGGCCGCTAGTTACAGTAGTACAGTATGCCTGAGCGCTGCGTACTCACTGCACTCTATCTCAAAAACGGTTGACTTTATAAAAAAATGTGTAGGACATTATTTGTTGCAAATTTTATGCTCTACATTTTGACTATAGGTGCTAACCTCATTGGAGCTATAGAAACGGAGATAATCGCAAAAAAACGATTTTCGTGACCTTTGACCTTGAATAACTTACGACGCGGACACGAGATAATATGTGACTTTTGAGACAACTTTAAGAACGCCAAAATGAAGCTGTATACGAGTTTTCAGCTTATTATCTCAAATTCCGAGGTGAAAACCTAATTTGACTGGGCTAAACATGCGCTCGCGCACGTTGCGGTAACAATGCTCAGCTCGGTTATATTTAGAAGGACCAGATTTATTGACGTGATTTAACTTAATGGCTAAACTCAGTCTTAGCACGGAGGGAGAGGAGTACAGAAGAAAGTTGTCTCATGTGTATTGGAAGAGCAACATTGTGATTTCACTTACATTGTTAACGCATATTGATTAAACATTCACTTTAAATTATAGACACATTACATTAAAAACATTTGACACCATTATCTACAAAAAATGCGTTTATTATGTAATGTGTCTGCGATCGATTAGCATTGCCATTTACCATTAAAATTCATATATTAAACCATACGAAAAGAAACACAATACAATTTTGAACAGATATCTAAAAGCTGGAGCTTTAAATAAAAAAACAGTCTGTGATATTCCAAAAATGTAAGAATTTGGAACGGTTAATGCTCTATTGACCAACAATCTGTAACACGAAATTTTGAAATAGCTCAGCGATTAGCAAAAAATATGCTAGATACTGTAACCATTACACGTGTTGAGATCGCAACATGCCCAGAATCGCGACCCTGTGAGACACGGCTGACGGCTCATACATCACTCGCTGAAATTCACGCAATTACAACAACCTACTTTAAATTCCAATGTTTTACTGTCACCTTGGTGTAGTAGATAGATTTGGCTGAGCTCAAAAACCGCGGATCACGTAGGTTTTAATCCCGCAGGGAACACTTTCACTTTAGGTTTTCCCAATTTAATAAAGACATTGCAGGCAGACATTGCATTTAAATCACCTGATTAACTGGCAAAAATAATGATAACGCACTTCGGAACGCACGTTTAGTTCTTGATGATCCAAATTGTCTTGTTTCCCTTTTAAGGGTTACGGAGGTCAAACGGCAGTCGCTCCAATGTAATAGCCAGGCTTGTCAAATCAGGACTATAGTCGCAGCGTACGCTGGTGCCATATTGGATGTTGCTAGGATATATACATTCCTTGGACTAACAAACCAATTGCCTAGCCCTAAACTAAGCTCGAAGCTTGTACTATGGGTCCTAGGGAATGGATAAACATACTTAAATACTTTTGTAAACATCAAGACTCCAGAACAAAGCCGATGTTCATCACTAGAACATTTTCCCCTAGCGGGATGCGAGCCCGCGACCCTCGGTTTCGTAGCCAGGGTCTCCGATCACTAGACCAACGGTCCCGTCAAAGAACAAATGTAACTGTTACACGTGTAGATCCCGAAATGCCCAGAATCGCAACTCAATGAGCCGCGGCTGACAGCCCCATACATCACCGGCTGAAATTCACGCAATTACAACAACCTACTTTAAATTCCAATGTTTTACTGTCACCTTGGTATAGTGGATAGATTTGGCTGAGCTCAACAACCTGGGATAACGTAGGTTTTAATACCGCAGGGAAAAGTTTCACTTTTTGTAGGTTTTCCCAGTGGAATAAGATCATCAACATTACAGGCTTAAATATAATAATAACCTGATTGACTGACAAGATTGAAGATTCCCCGCTTCGGAAGGCAGGTTAAATCGGTGGTCCCGTCTATGATCCAAATACTTTCCTTTCCCGTGTAAGGGTCACGGAGGTCAGACTGCAGTCGCTCCAATGTTAAAGTCAGGCTTTGCCAAATTAGGATCATAGTCGCAGCGTACCCCAGTGCCATATTGAATTTTGCTAGGATATGTCCAAGAACAAATGTAACTGTTACACGTGTAGATCCCGAAATGCCCAGAATCGCGACTCAATGAGCCGCGTTTGACAGCCCCATACATCACCGGCTGAAATTCACGCAATTACGACAACCTACTTTAAATTCCACCTAATAGCATTTTCAACATTTAATTAGACCGCGGCCAATGCCGCAAATATCTCAAATAAAAGAAAAGCTCTAGTGAAATCTTCGAATAACAAACCAGAATAACCTGAATATATCGGCGACAATTAGTGCTGTCAGGTTTAATGAAACGTGGACGGGACGTGTTTACTTTGCAAGTCGGAATTGGATAGATTACTATGTATTAGGGTCGGACCGATGAAATTGTGTCTATGTTTCCATGTTGTGATAACACAGACACAGTCCGGAGTTTGGTAGTTGGCGGTGTAATTACACCTCCGTGCCTCGGAAAGCACGTTAAGCCGTTGGTCCTGCGCCTGATCTCTCTACGGTCGTGTCAGACTGCTTTCCCACCGAATTATGAGAGTGAGGGAATAGGGAGTGCACCTGTGCTTGCGCACGCGCTTGTGCACTATAATATATCCCGCGTAAGTGGCTAATCGTAAGATTGGCCGCCGTGGCCGAATTCGGCTAGGAGGGTATTATTATTATTATTATTAGATCTTGAGACCATCTTGTTTATTAAAATTACCCTTTGCACTTTCATAAGATTAATAACTCTATTACACCAGGACCAATAAAAATAACACTTAATATTTAAAATGCCTGTAAAGGAGGAGCAAGGACCGAACCTACCTGGGGTATCAGCGACTTTGATGTAATACATACTAGCGCATTTAGCACAATATTTCGCATCGATCAGTATCAGAAATTATGTAATATGGTGGATTTTACATAAGATTATCAATAAAACTTTCTGCTTACATGTCTGGAGATTAAGGACATCTCGCATGCGTCAGCTTCCATTGCGTTCACTTACAACAATAAGCGCATGCGTCGGAACGCACAGAGGCGGCCGGCTACTTTGTGTCGCGCGGACGTTTCCTCCATTTAGATTAATTTATTTGTGAGCGCACGCAATGCAATAAGAAGCATCGGCGGAGGGAGGGGGCCGCTCGTAAAGATGTCAGTCGAGAGATAGATCGGCGGCGGGACCGCCTGCGCCCGCGACCATCTGTCCGTCACAACCGATGCTCGACAATAACACTTTTTGCCAGCAATAACGACGCGACAAAACAATTGAACGTCACCCACAGCTTTGTTTGTTGTGTAAGAAGTAAGGACAAACAAGAAAACGGGGAGTTGGTGTATGATTTCGTGCGCCGGAGTAATCGAAGGGACGGAAGAAGCAGACGTATTTTGGAAAGACGGAAAGCAAAAATTGTTGTTACATTTTTCTAACAACTCTCATCGAAACGGAATAGCACGTATCGCAATCGAATTGTCAAAAAAGAATTATCTACATATTTTGAGCTTACAATTTTTATTTAACATAAGTACTTATTCTGTAAATCGGTGAATTCTAAGCTTGGTCTGAAAGTAAATAATTGGGGCTTGGAGATTTGAAGACAAAACAACCCACACGAAACCATTTTTTCTAATTAAGTGCTTGTCAATAGGAGACCTTCCTATCTGTTGGTGATTATAATCATATGTGATGATAATGTCAATGAAAATCGATTTTCGATTGTCAAAAATCCGTGTAATGAGATAACACATCACACTCCTTGAGTAACATAGCATGGATAGCTAGTTAGTTACATAGATAGATGTAATTTCATGGTGATTTCCCTCTCGGCAAGGAGCGAGCGCACCAAATGTGTCGGATTGTTCTCCGGAGATTAGGCGCGGTGCGGCGCATTCTTACCGCGATTTATCGCCGCTCGCGATATACTGACGTAGTACAACACTACTAGTAGAGTGTGTAGCTAGATGTCGTATTGTTCCTTCTTGTTGTCGATAACGTTTAAAATTATATTTAGATCCCCATTGGTTTTCATTTGTGCTCCAAAACGAAGCACAAATAAACTTAATTTTTAAAATTACCACCATAGCCCAGCCTGGTGTCTTTCTAATGCAGAATGAGTTGGTATAATATGATGTCAAAAATTTAATAGTAAAATTGTTTTTAATTTATTTCTGCTTATTTGAGTATCATTACTCATAAAGGCACATATTCTTTTTTACTGAATAATTCAAAGATTTTCAAAATAAAACGAAATCGCTTTTTTACAAAAATATTATATTTCATTTGTAAAGCTTCTTCTTAATTTTCATACTCAGTTTACAAGCTTTTTTTATAAATTGTAAATCCATAGACTATGCTAACCGGCTGCCGAGCGGAACAAAGGTAAATGTCGCCTTGTATTTTTAGCCGCGCATTTACGCGGCTGCGCCCGCGCCGCCCGCTCTAAATCACCCGCTCCATGTCCATTTGCGCACGCCTCCTTACCACCATCTACTTAACGCCGAATCTCACTCGAACGGCACCTCATAAATCGCACCTACGCGACGCTCCAATCGATCACCGACATGCCTCGATGCCGATAAATCGATCGAACAGCTCGTAAAACAGATGATAATTGTGTCTCAGATTCAGGAAGGACCTGAAAAATGACCGAACTCAATCTCTATCGTCCACTCGACAAGACAGATCTGGATCTATCGAGAGTTACACATCGCTATTTGAGACGGTTCTCGGAATTCGATGTTGCGACGATATTAAATCAATTCGCAATCGCAAATTGTCCGGCTGACGGTCAGTGATGGACGTTCAATCTTGAATGTACAGTATAACAGTTGCATCGGGATTATCGGTGAGAAGATCAGTTGTATCTTAACCATAAATCATTTTTGATTGAAGAGATTGGGAAATAAGTATGCGTATGGTGTACGTTTCGAAAAAATCATAAATTCACAATAAATTATTATTACCGGTACGTTCTACAATACAACTCTAATTTAGATCTTTAATATGATGAGATAAAAAGTATAGAATAATACCCAATTGGTGAATAAAACACAGCCAAAAGAAAAGAAACCAAGTTATAAAACTCCATTGATAAGTAGGTACTACTTTATCTAACAAAACGCTAAGCACTGAATACTTTCGATTACTTCATATCATTATGCTGCATACAACACTTAACTTGACATGACAACCAACAACGAACAACTTCAAAATCACAATCTCGATAACATTTCAGTAATTACATCGCAAACCTAATCGTATATAGATCATTAACTCGAGTTCAAAGGGAGTGAACAGATCGGTGTTTGAGCGGCTTAGCCCGGTGGTAATCCTAGTCAATAAACAGTGGGGCGCTAGGCCGGGTTAATCCACACTCGAGCAATAGACACAGATTATAAAGCTACAGCACTTGGGAAGAACAGTTAATGTTGGAGTATTAACCAATTATTGTGTGTAATGAGGCTAGAATTTTAAAAGTATTGAGATTAAAGAACTTATTCTAGTTTCAGTCATTTATTTATTCTTATTATTGGGTAATAAAAAATCCGTAATCACGGATCCTGAAGGAACGGTTTTCCTGTAAACATGTCTATCCGTTTAAAAGTAGTTTTATTTCATGATTAAAAAATTTGGTTAATGTTGGTAAGATTTCAAAAAGCAGAAGAGAAGAAAACATTAAAAAAAAGCAATTGACGCGCGTAATTCAAAATTAGAACGTGTCCCGAGTTCTTGCACTTTTCTTCATAAATAAAACAGTAATGCGGCCAGTCCGAGGAGGTTTTACTCCATAAGATTATTGAATCTATTATAATTTTAGCTTGTATCATCTGAGTGGACTGTGGCAGGACAATGAACATGATGATGACAAAAAAACAAAACACATTCCCATTCACAATATTAGAAGAGAAAATTTTAGATGTTGTGCAGATGGATCACGGAAAAGCTATGTTAGTCCTAGTAATCAAATCGGAATCTATACCACGCATCGGCATAATCCATAGTCTAGTCAATCACCTAGAATACCGACGCAAAGCTGCTTATAATCTGTGATAATAGGCGAAGAGAGCGTGCCCTCCCCTCGCATAACTGGATTACGCAACTGTTAGAACCATCGCCTTGTCTTGACTTGTCATCGGGCACTCGACACGACCAGCGGATAAATAAACAAAACTCTTGCGGCTTAAGCCCGGTTCGAATGGAAGAAATAGATTCGGGCAAATCCCTGTCATATGTCAGGGGTTAATCTAAAACAACAGGAAAGAAAGAAATAATCTCGGATGGCAACGATTGATAGTTCTTTTTGGAAATTAAATGTTGCATGTAACATTTAAGAACGATGATTCTTAATTTGACTTAGATTTTGAAATTAACGTTGTTATATTCTTATCTCAAATCATACTAATATTTTAAATGTGAAAGATTGTTTGTTTTGATGTTTGTCCGTCAATCACGCTGAAACTACTGAACAAATTTTGATGAAATTTAGTATACAGGCAGGATATGAGCTGACTAAGGCGATAGGATTCTTTTCATCCCGCTTAAGTGATTCCATGTGTTAAAACAGGAGTCTTAATACCGTGCAAAGCCGCGGGTAAAAACAAGTTCTTCATAAATCTGTTTACTTGTATTTTACCAGGTGCCCTGAGTTTCACGATATTTATATCTGAAATCTAAAAATACAACACTACCTACAATCAATCTTGCCCGAAATAAGTTCAATGTATTAACAACCAGGAAAGGAATGCAATTTACGAGCGAATTAATTACAAATATGTAGGTATGCACGATACCTGATCAGAAAATGCTCGCTTAATTTAACATATTTTCACGATACTAAAAGCAGAAGGTAGCGTTGTAAAAGAAGTCAGCGTGAAAAATAACGTACTTGATAACATACGAATAGAAACACACTAGGCCGAAAAAACGCGACCGAAGTTCTGCGGGATGGCGCCCGAAAAGTATTTTAAATGAAGGATAACACACTACTGTGCCGAAATAACGTCGCGTAATATTGTCAAACTGATAAACTCCTTTTTTTGAAGTCGGTTCAAAATGAACTTCGCTCGCGTTTTTTCTGCTTAGTATGGATTCCACTCTTACATTTACACTGATTGTAGTTTGAGCACAGCATTAAATACCTTTGCATGATTGTCTTTAATGTTTTTTAAACTTCCAAATATTCTTAATCATAATCTAAAGTATGCGATAAAGAGCTACGTTACGGTAAGTTACACGACTAAGCAAATAATTTAATCGATAAAATTTAATCATGAACTTTTATAACCAGAACTCGCCCCACAAAATTATCATTTCATGTTCCCAACTCGCAGTTTCGTTTGAACCGCGAACCGCGGACAGAGTTACCGGAATAGACGAAATCATTTTCGGCGGTATGCGTCAGCAATTCGCGCAGAATGTTGTGAAAACAATAATGGAGAAAACCATGGCGGCGGTGGGAGCCGCGTGATGAATTTATTCGTGAAATGAAGTGAGTGGGCGGGGGTGTCGGGGGCTCGAATTTGCCCCCCTCCGCTGAGGGTTTCATTAACCATGAACATTACAAAGCTCGATTCAGTGGGGCGTTCGCTCGCAAATTACTTGTGTCAATTTCTAAAGCAGGAGATTTTTTGACGGGGATTGTTGCGCAGTCACCCGATCTTCCCCCGTCTTCCCCTTCTGACTTGAAACGTTTATTGTTTTAACATCAAACTTGAACGTTTTACGTTGTGTTTAAACTTTGTAATCATTGTTTTGTTTCGTTTATTGGTTCGCTTTTACATCTCACTTCAACGGGTGTTGTGTAAAGTTTGAATTTGGGAAGAAAATGTGTTACACATTCGTGTCGTTGTGTCAAATTAGTTAATAAGGAGCCTTGTATAAAGTTTAAGATTGTATTAAGTTGATTCAGCACAATAATTACGTATGATACAGTGATTGTTATGTCTATCAGACATCTTTACTTCTACACTAAAATTATAAAGATGAAAGAATTTTATTTTTGTATGTAACGAATAAACTCAAAAACTACTAGACCGATTTCATAAATTCTTTCACCAATGGAAATCTACATTCACCCTGACTAACATAGGCTATATTTTATCCCGGCACCTACAGAAAGTATTTCCCTCGGGACGCGGGTGAAACCGCGTGACGGGCCACTAGAATTGCATACAGTGATTTTGATTGTATATTGAGATATTGCGTCTATTTGCGACTATTCTGTACATTCGACAGTAGGTCAAGCCAAGCGTCATGAATTATTACGTGCATGAAGTCGGAGCGTGTGATGTCCGGCATGCGATTATGCCCGTCACATCTGTCCCCGCATACCGTCCTCTGTCTGCCTACGGAAAGGTATGTCATTTATCCCATGGTATGCTCGCAATTTCGGAAAATATTCATTAAAGAGAGGTAGAGCTTAGTGAAACTTCCACTCGAATGAGCCACTTGTGTGAGGCAGTACCTAGTTATTACAGAAGACCACGGTGAAGAAGCACTTCGTAACAGTTGTGATATGTTTTTGCTGATGAGCAAGGTCGCCAGAGCTCAGTTCGAATTCATCCGCGTGGATTCCTGTAGCCGCACATATAGAGTTATCCGCCTCCTTGAGTCGTATTCCTTATTGCTGAGGAAATGAAACACACAACAACTCTCTTAGCAACTTTAATGGAATGGTTTGCCATTGCGTTCTTCTTTTTACTCACTTACTCGTAACATGTAGGTTTCTTCACAATGTTTTCCTTCACCGTCCAGCTGGTATGAAATTACGCACCTAGATTTTTATAATCCAGAGGTGCGTGCCTGACCGGATTTGAACAGCCGACCTCACGCATGTGAAGCGGCGCTCTAACCACTAGGCTACCGAGCTGTTTTTAATATAGTGTTAAACTATAGCTTAAAGCCATCCTCGGCAAATCGTTTTTTTCATCAATTCATACTACTAAGTAGTTCCTCAGTTTAGCGCGTTCAAACAAACAAACGAACATACAAACTCTTCAGCTTTATTATATTAGTATATATATACATAGTAGTCTATCATAGTAACATCTTCGCAAGCTTCCAGTCCAGGTATGTGCCCTTGCAGGTAATGCTCGGGATGTTACATAAACAGGGCGTGTGCAGCCCCGCCTCCGCACACACAGGCTTGCAAGCTAGATGCACCCGATTGCATTCACAGCTGCACTACTTGCACTGCTTCAATGAACTTGTAAATAAGTGTTACTTACGTGCCTTGGAAATGGAAACAATATTAATCTATATATGTACTAATATAAAAAATCCGAAGAGTATTTTTGTTAGTTTTAACTCTTGTGCTAATCTCAAAAATTAAGATTAGAATTTTTTTTTTAGGATAGTATTTTATATTCTACAAGCTTGATGACACTATGTTGTGCGGAAACCCAAATCCACGCGGACGATGTCGGGGCGTCCGCTAGATCATAATAAGTTGCCTTTGGGTATTCTGCTTTAAAACAGTACTTCAACGTGAAAAGTTATCAAAATGAAACCCTAATTTTAATTTCACATAAGAATTTTACACTTCCAACCCTCATACACACACATTCTTGTATTTAAATCCCAAACCGCAAAGCAACAGCTTACACTAACATTAGCAAACAATGCTAATCTGATTCGGACAATAATGAAGATCTGTTCGAGTGTTTAAGGCGATTGGTCTCAAATTATGGCCGCCGATGCGGAGTCTGCATAAATAAACTGGCGATGGTGCGCGATAGGCGATACAAAAGCGCGTCGTTTTGCTCGCGACAATCGAACGTGTTAATCGCGACATCGCATCGCAGCATCGAACCGTTGCCGCTGCAGAGATGCAACGCACCGGGATAGTAAGGGTTTGTCTCCTCAGGAGATGCGATAAGCTGTGTAGCGATGTTGCGCTATAGGCGATACAAAAGCGCTTCGTTTTGCTCGCGACAATCGAACGTGTTGCCGCTGCAAAGATGCATCGCACTGGGACAATCAGGGTGGGACTACATCAAAGTTAAGATGTGTACAGTGTGCTGTGTCGTCTTAAGGCCAAACTCCTATTGGCTGCTTACGACACATTTCCACTCCACAGCACACATCTTACCTTTGGTAGAGTCTCACTCTTAGGGTGTGTCTATGGGGACACACCCTAAGAGTCTTCACAGAAATTAGTGATATGAATTGCTGTGAAGTGCTATTCTAGAATGGTACGTATCCCTTCTAGTCCTTCGAGACAAGGAAAGCAGTGACCCCAAGTAACAAATTAATGTTTTTTAAAAGTTGTGTAAACGTTTTTCTATTACTATTGGGTCCATAGGATGGGTCGTATAAACGTAGTTGTAGACGTTTATTCAACGCGAAATAGGCCCAAATTACACGACATTAATGTTATTTAGAAGTTAAATAAAAGTTAGTCAAGAACTATTTTAACGTCGCCTAAATGTTAAATAAAAGTTTTAAGCCGACTTTTAGGTTACAAAATTGTTATCTTCTAACCGTTATGGAACCACTGAAGTCCCATAACAGTTATATAGACATTAGAAGGTGACTGAAATGAGTATATGTTCAGTCCATTTCATTCATTCTCATTCGTTCAATTTTACTAGAGATGAGTTTACAGAAATGTTACAATTTTCCTAACCAAATTAACATCTTCTTTACTATTTTTATGCGCGACCAGAGCAAAAGTAAAAATATGTAATGTGTGACTGTGCAGTGCACTTAGTCCTATGGGAACTTTACTTTTATGATGAAATATAGGTGGGTCATTGTCAAATTTTGCGCAGGTAATCGACTCTAAAAATTATAAACTTACAAAAATATAAAAGTACTCAGACATGACTCTTTTTTGTATGTATGGCTGTTAAAACAATTGAAGTGTGTCTGATAGCCTTGGCCGAGATGTTTAATTAATGATTTATGATTTATCACAGATTTTGTGGCTTAGGGTGTAAAAAAATACAACTCTGTTATCATAACGTTTTAAATTTTAATATGAAATCAATCAATTCAGTTCTAAGTATTTTGGTATTTATATTAATTACAGTCTTTTTATCTTATAATCACAATTACAATCACACATTTTTTTTAAGCCTAACGTTTTTTTTTTTAATTCTAAACATCTCTGTTACTTTTTTAAATTTTAATAATATTAAATTCTACACAAATACTCTAAATGTTACCTATTTATTGCTTACAATAAGATATGACCGTATAAGTATCTAACAAATTAATGTGTCGTTATATCACAGCATTATTTAACTAGATTTTCATAAAAATCTTTAGTGTACTATTTAAATCTTTGGGACAGAAAAGTAACAGAGTTGTAACACAGTAACATAGTAGTTTTTACTTGTATCTTACTCGACTAAATTGCACCTGATTGAGCTTGAGATCTTTTTAAACTAAACGTAAGGTTAAATATTAGTAACAATAAACTTTATAGTGGTATGTGCCTATCCATAATTAACATAATAATAAAAAATGTTGTCGAAAAAGTTACTGAAATTGGAAAGGACAATGCCCATTTTTGTATGGGGATCCGTACCATCTTGCGTCACATTGAATTTACTCTCAAGAGCTTCGTTTTTATTCATCCTTCCATTACCAAAAAGATTTTGTCAAATATTTAACCGCATTTTCGAAAAAATCAAAAAAGTTAGAAAACGCCTGATCATACTTTTTAGCAATGTTACATCGTTGTGATTGGTATAATTTATGTATTAATACATAAATGTGAACTGCCTCCGTGGCGCAATGGCTAGTAGGTCGCACTTTAATGCGACGGCCGCGCCGGGGGTCCCGGGTTCGAATTCCGGGTTGGACCGATGAAATATTGTGCTTACTAGATGAAGTGGTGTCCATTGCAAAAACACTTGTTCTGTATGAATTTATTTAACCTATCAACATTCATCTCTCGTTTAATTATGATAAATGTATTATCATAACGGATACTAGGCCACTAATATCAATATTATTATCATGAGTACTTAGAATAAAATAAAAAGTAATAAGAATAGAATGTTTAATAAAGAAACTTACTGAAGTAGGTGTTACCCATGAGTTTAATACTTCGCGTATATTTTCGTGCACATTACCGACCAAATGTACCAATGTGTCCCTTGGTATCGCCAACAAACATTTGATACACCGACGCCGATTACTCACTGAAGTCATATTGCTTCTTTCATCCACTTTAACTAGCCGGACAACTCACACCAGATCTATCTGAATTCGCCACAACACAAGACACTATCTCAACACTGTCGTTATAAAAAAATATAAGAACAACACAAACGCAGCAGAAAAACATCCATCGATGGTCGATACAAACAATCAAACACCAAAGACAGTCTGAAATCAGTGTTCCGAAAAGCCTTGACAAAATGTAGTTCATAAAATACGAAACGTTTATTTCATAAAAAAAAGTTGTTTAAATACAATTTCTTATAGTTTATATGCCCATTATTTTCTATCGTGTATTATAATCTTTGTGAAATGTTTAGATAGGCTAATACTAATTAGGTGAACAAGATTTTTATTTTAATTGTCAGGTAACAATATTGAGTGACAACTATAATCGGAATTCGGAACGAGAAACTTACGGGAAATGAATCTTGCGGAAGTAGGTAGGTCATTTGCTCACAATTTATTTTTATCTTTTAAACACGGTTAAAAGAAACGGTGAAATTCCAGTAAATGGTATAAATAAATAAAACGTTATTTTCGGTGTGAATCTACTTTTGACGCAATATGGTACGGGGTTTGGGCATTGTTCTTTGCTCATTTCTCATATATGTCTAAAGCTGTATCAAAATGGTAAAATATTCTTTTACCTTTACAGATTTTTTTTGGTTCCGGAACAATAGCTAGTAAATTATCAAAAGGCACATATGATAAATCAGACTCAACTAATTTAAATTTTGTTGCAGTATGATCAATTGACTTAAAAAACATAATTTTAACCTCACCATCTTCTTCTACTTCAGATAAGGCTGTTGCCGACGCAAACCTCTTTTATAATATATTTTGATTTTGATATTTTCTTTTCTATGACGTTTTGATATTAATTTTGTTTTATAAGATTATACGTCACAAATATAGATGGTTGCGAATTACTCGGAAGATCGGGCATTTTATTTTATTGCTGCCGCCCCGATCCTGACCCGGCGGCAACAAGTTGAGACGGCTCGCCTACGGCTGCACATCTTCACCGGCGGAAGCGGAGGGCCTCGCGAACTCGCGCCCGCTGAATCATGTGTGTCAACTCAAGAACTTTAGTGGCAATCATGCCGTTCCATTTGCACGAGTTCATCTCTTGGGGACATGATTCGGCGGGTTCGCTAGGAAGTAGACCTCGGCTCGCGGACCATTTTTGATAATTTTATGTGTTTTATTTATATGGTTCCGCGTTGGCAGTATAGCTCCCCCGTGAGACTAGCGTCGCCTTCCTCACTTTTTCTCGTGTCTTCGACACCGGGGGCGGCCATGTTGCCGACGCAAACCTCTTTTATAATATATTTTGATTTTGATATTTTCTTTTCTATGACGTTTTGATATTAATTTTGTTTTATAAGATTATACGTCACAAATATAGATGGTTGCGAATTACTCGGAAGAGCGGGCGTTTTATTTTATTGCTGCCGCCCCGATCCTGACCCGGCGGCAACAAAGGCCTTACCCAGATAAACATATTCCCGTTTTAAGGCGGACATTTTTACCAAGACACAAACATCTGGTTTTATTTTATTAACGTGAATATTTTCTTTCTCGATCAAATCATCTTCATCTTTCTTGGATGTGCTGGGTTGTTCTGGCAAACTAGTGGTAGAAGGTTTTTCTTTCAGTGATATAAGAGGGGCATCATCTTCGGAGACTGAGCTGTAGACAATGTCGTAAAAGCTTTTGACCCGCTTTTGACTAAGATTACTAATATCGGACAGAAAATTGATATCGCAAGACGTAGAAGTCGTTGGTTCTATCGCAGATTTCAAACTTTTTAAAGGAACGTAGTCCTTGGGATTCATACAAGAACAAAAGCCACGCTGACAAAAACAACTCAAATTTCTATATTTCAGGACACCAGCCTTTTCAGTGAAAACTTGATGAACTTTCATGGTACCTAATAATGGCACGATATGCTCCGGAACATTATCCGAAATCTGTTTAATATTCTCATCGGTTATCAGATGTAGTCTCACTTTACTAACGTCTTTCAAAGCAAGATAGAAATTTGTAGCATCAGGTATGTCTCTTCCGCGTGCAACAAGTTGGTCAGCAGTGCGTTTTAAAAATCCGCCAATCCCATCTGCGGCACCCTTACCATGTCCCGCTTCAAAAAAATTCCATGTAACCTTAGTAAACTTATAATCGGAGAATAATTTTGTGCATATCAGATAAAAGTTCTGTTTTTGTCGATACTGAGTTGCAGGGCCGTCGGAGAATACATGCAAGATATTAACTTCCGGACGTTTGTCCTGAATTGAAACCAAGATGGGATGAAGATGTGCCCAGATTGCAGCTGGGTTGTGAGAAAGGTTTCCAGACACTGTACAAAACGATGTTGCCTCTATCTTATTTTCTGAATCACGGCTATAAATCACACCAGTATGCAAGGATACTTGATTGCGGGAGCCACCGAAATGATGTGATTGAACCTCTTCAAAACATTTACAACTATAATTTTCGCTAAAATCAACGTGAATCGCAATTTCATTTATGGTCAACTCATCTATGCATTTTCTATAGTTTCTGTACTGAGTTTTAATGTAATATACATGTCTTTTAAACTCCTTTAGTTTTGTTTCAAACTTATCTATCAAAGCCTTTCCTGTACTCTCTAACTCCTGTTTGATACTTTTTGTGACCTTGATCTTCTTTCCTGACTTCTCAATCAGTTCAGTTTTAGTTAACCATTCAGGATATTTAATTGTTATCTCTTTTTTTGATGTATCATATATGGTCGATTTTGTTTCACATACAGAACAAATTCCTGTCATACATGCTGGTGAATCTGGATTGCATACTTGGCTTACAATAATCTTGTTAAGATCTGAAGTTGGCATAATTTTGTTTTTACACAAAGCAATTGCTAAATATTGGATATTAATATGAATTCGACACAAACATGTATCTCTTGCAGCAACAGTTGCAGGCAAAGCGTAAAACGGTCTGTATCGTGTAAAAGTTTTATAACTACACCTCAAGGCAGGATTTTCACGTTTAAAAGATAGATAAAGGTTCTTCATATTATCGAGTAAGTAGCGCTTCTGCATTTTATTTTTCTTTACAGTCACGGTTTCTTTTTTTCCGGCAGTTGCTCTTGATACGTCGTCACGTTCAAAAAATTCCTTAACTTTGGTAATCAAAGGCTTTTTCTTCAGTAAAGGCTGTTTTTTTCGTATGTAACCTTGGCCCACAGCAAGACATTCTTCGATAATTTGTGTTTTTTGTCTAGAACATTTAACAGGCTTCTCTTCAAATATCTTCTGGATAGCAAATTTCTCTTTCCGGTTTTTAACTCTTTCGTATCGTTTTTTAATAGCATTCGATAAAATCTCATATTTTTGTTGATTTGCTTGACTACCATCTTCAATTTTAGATTTCTTCCGTTTTTCTCTATTGTATCTCTTTTTATACTTTTCGTATCTCTTGTTTATTGCTTGTAGTTGTTCTTTTAATTTTATGTAATCTCTAAATAACTTCGATCTGTTTCTTTTTACTATCTTTCTGCCACGAGACGCTGTTGATGTAATGGAGCTAGGAGTATTTTCACGGGAGGTAGATAGCCCAGGTGTAGACAAACGACGATCAGCATTTGGAAAAACAGGATTTTGAAATGAAGGGGCTGGACTGTTTACGCGAGAAGGTGACGACTCGGGGGTGTGCATAACGATACGGAGCGCTCTGGCCTTATCTTTCCGTCTAGCATTTGCAGATCGCCATTTCTTTTTTATTGCTCGATGTTCACGTGATGTCAAATCTCGAACCAAGCGTTTGTTTGCGTGGTATCTCTCTCGATCTTTTCTTTTAGTTTCTGCTTCCTTTTCAGGATTATTTTTACGCCGTTCTCGATATCGTCGCTGCTTCTCAGCTGGCGTAAAAGGCATCTCGAAATCGAAAAGAAACTTACACTTTCCTGTAACAATGTTTGTTCAGTTTAATAAAATATACACATTTTCTATTTACGAAGGTTAAAAAATATATAAAAACCAATTTCTAAAAAAAATATCAATATAAACTTACAGAAAATTCAAGTTAAAGTTAAAGAATACAGGCTAACGCAACTCTGTTACCTTCGTTACAACTCTGTTACCGCCCGCCGGTAACAGAGTTGCGCAGTAACAGAGTAGTAAATTTTATGTTCCATAACAAATAAATAAAAAAATAAAGCATATACTACACTTTTTCTATCATATTTAGAATATTTGCCCCTTTGACAATACATTGAACCTAAAATTATAAATAATACGTTAATTTACTTACGTAAATAGGTAGGTAACAGAGGAGATCCCCAATAAAAATACGCGGCCTCTTCAACATGTCGCGGTCGACTGGCACGTCCTATACCCCCCCTTCCAACCTTTCCGTCTGCCACGATTAATACAGACATTTTGCTCAAACCATTTCAAAGTCTTAACAGCGCCATCTCTATTTTAAGTTGTGATTTACTTAGTAACATAGTATTCCAAACTGTTTCACATCCAACATGGGACGAAGTTTAAAAAAAAAAAAGAAAGGTAAATTGTGATACTTACTGTCTTAGAAAAATATTTTATGATTATTAACAATAATTTGTTTATAGTAATAATTCAATTAAGGTAGGTTGTCATGGTAAAAAATAAAATTATTTGATCTTTCTTATTACGAAGTGCTACCAGGGACACATAGAATTTGGGAGGAAAACCACTCTGTTACCAAAAAATACCACAATGTTACTTAAAAAAACAACTAAAAATATCAAAACCAAGTCTTTATTTTAGTTATCAATGTTTATTAATATGATGTTTTTGTATTTATTGTAAAATTTGTGGGCGGTTATGTGATTATTTACTAAATAAAAAAAAACAAAGTTGAGGGACGTGTTTACCTGCGCAAAATTTGACAATGACCCAGGTGTGTTTTCGTTAAATTTTTTGCGCCCCCTTCGAATTACATTGAATTCAATTATTGAAAATTATATTTAAAGTGTGTTTTGATACTTAAATATCAGCCATCTTGCCTATGTCAGGAAACGACTTCTATACATCGTTTATATGATGAAAAGGTCGCATAAGCAGATTCTTGCAACCAAGATGGTCCGCCATTATAAATGATTTTCGAGTACCGTGAGATAATAAACATTCTGAACAAAGAACCACGATTCCATTACAAATGAAATTAATTTTATTTAAATTACTTGATTTTATTGAAATTAATTGAAAAATTGTTAATTTGACAAAATGTAAGATAGTTTTAAAAAAGTGCCTGTTGTGCCTTTATATAACTTTAGGTCTGCTTATAGTTCTATAAGGGTTGCAAAATTAATTTAATGTTGTATAATGATTCGTAGTTCACCACTAAATTCTCTTGTTATGTACAGGTCTAAAAATAATCTTTATGCGACGATTTGATTCAATAAAAGTCGTGTAAAGGTTACGTAGACCACCAATAATGGTTAATAGAATTCTTTAATACAACTGTTATAGAACGTCGTATTACTCAATTGAGTGAACGTTTACCCAACCTACGTTGTATAAAGTAGTCGTAAAAACGTTTCTGTCACCTTACATTGACAACATTATACGACGTTGTATAAATGTCTCATAAAAACGTTTATATTACCTATTCCTAGGCACCATTATACGATGTTGCATAATAATGTCGTATAAACGTTTATTTAACCACTTTTTCGTACCATTATACGATGTTGCATAATAATGTCGTATAAACGTTTATTTAACTATTTTTCGTACCATTATACGATGTTGTATAAAGTAGTCGTTAAAACGTTTACTCAACTAATGTAATAGGATCTTTTAGTCACAGGACTAAATCGTTGTAGGAATTACTGTTAGACAACGTTATTGTTGTCTAATAACATCTATTCAACATTTATATAACCGTACGTCGCATAGACAAATTTTATACAACCAATTTGTTTGTTGGGACTCTATGCATTATCGTTAAAACATCGATCGGTAATGGACATGACACTTCTACATTACCTACTCATGCACCTCCACTACACCTCTTGGTGCTGGTGATAACGAAATAATGTACCTACTGATAAATAATATACCTTGTAAGCTACAAAAAATATAGAGGAGTACCTCCCTAAAGTACAGCTTCCTCGCACATCTTCAGTGGAATACAGCCTTACACACAGACACCGCGATCCACTCAATGCCCAATTTTAATTGCTACTTGACATTTCAGTTCAGTAACGAACCCTGACGTCCACTCTTGCCGCCGTTTCGAAGATACAAATCAAGGATTTCGTGAGAATACGGTGACTTCTGAGGAGCGATACCTAAAATTTGCTAGTTTACCTAATTTAATGAGAAATTAGAACAATTATGTACTGCGGTCACATTTGCAATGGGGATCTTGACAACGCCAGTCATTGAACTGACAAACAATTATGTCGAACGATGACGTTATTGATTGGCGATAATTTGTTCAAAATTTCGGCCAATAATATAACAGGCAATTTAACTAACATTTATGAAAATAAATTATTTATCACTCGACTATTGCAGCCCACTGTTGGATGTAGATGGATGTATTGTGATATTTTTGTCGATTTATAATTGCCTATTTGTGGCCTACGTAAATAAAGTCCTTATATTTTGATTTTGATAGTCGTCACCACGCTAAGCAGGTATGTTGGTATCGATGCAATGCCAATCAATACTACATAAAGCCAGTCATTATAATGTGGGCCCTTAATTTACTTAAGGTTCTTACCACCACTTGGTTAATTAAAGCAGTAGTAGTCTATTCGAACACTTTCACAGTAACATCTGCCACAAAAACTTCCTCATTTACATCCCATAACTTGCAGCAGTCGCCTTAGATCAAAACAAGGCAAGTTATGGAGTGTTTGGATCATGAAGAAGTGCCGGTGGGCGGTTCTCGAGACCCGGGATCCGACACGCTACTGCTAATGATACGAGGCAGTTTGAGAGCTAAGGAGCCGCTAATGACTAGCCGACACACGTGTTACCACAGTGTATAGGAAGCTTACACCCTTATAATGCCCTAGTTATTGATACAAAATATTAGTAATGGTTTTCTGCGAGAAATAAGTGAGTGCGTATGCTCAGGTGCTTTTTCATATTCAAGTGAGGCAGTAAGCTGAAGGTATCCCGAATTAAGAGACTATGGTCAAGATTGACATAAAGTTTACAACTTGTAAAAGAAAGTTAAATTAACTTTCTGAGGTCCAGTACATTTAGAACTAAACATCGGACTGTCAGTAAGCCCCGATTGCTACGATGTCATGAATCACCTCTGCGTGTTTTATGCTCAATTATTACATTCTACAATCAAACAGGCAATCAGATCTTTCATACATTTATTTATTATTAACTAGCGACCCGCCCCGGCTTCGCGCGTTTGCAACTAAATTTATCAGTGTTTCTCTCTTTTATTATGCATCCGTTATTTATAGATATAACCTTTCTTTATGAATCACTCTATATACTCAGAAAAACCGCATCAAATTCCGTTGCGCAGATTGAATGGAGATTTAATATCCGAGCATATATAGTGACAGACAGAGACGGCGGATAGCGACTTTGTTTAATACTTTGTAGTGATTTTCAACGAGAGACGAAGACAAATCTTTCTTCAACTAGATTTACCAACGCATCTAAGTAATGAGAGCCAAAACACAGTATAATAATGAGTTTCCGACATCACCTCGGCGGAAGATAGGACATGACCGCGTCGGAAGATGGAAGGAAGACATAATTAAACATGAACACAATGATTTAGTGCGTCGCGCGATTGCGCGGAGGTGTCGTTATAGGTTTGAATAGGCAGGCGAGAACTGCCGGAACCTTGTGCGTGTGATTTGTGGCGCGGCTGCCGTGCACGTGTGCGGCAGGGCTATCAGAACACGATGAATCAATTGAAATAAGATTAGGGGCTAGACAATTGGTGTGTTAGTCAAAGGCATATATTTATTTATATCTCAGATCCAACCTTACTAGTAACTATCTATCAGAATTAGTGGCCGTCCGCGACTTCATCCCCGTAGATTTCGGCTTCCGCACTACAATATAGAGTTATATTGCAGCTTAAATGGACTATCAAACACCAAAAGTTGTTTCAATTCGAACCAGTAGTTCCTAAGATTAGCGCGTTCAAACAAATTAAATAACTCTTTAGCTTTATTATATTAGTAAGTATAGATATATTGGAGAAAGGTTGAAAAGGCCCGAGGATGCTGATAGAAATACAAAAGGAGTGTGTCGATCGAGCGTATTATTCAGAAAGTAGTCATTTCGCTCAATGAGAAAAAAAATGTGTTTGAAATAAACATGTGACATGCAATAAATAAATAAATAAATGTCTCCATCAAAATTTTGCAGAGCACACAGTATTAAAATACTTATAATCCATGTTTTTAAGATTAACCATTATGTAATAAATGATTATAATTTTACATTGGAAGTTTTTTTCAGAATTTTGAAACTTTTCGGCTTTTGAATTTAAATTCACCTAATTTCGTACAAACTTCTACATTAACATAAATTCTTGGTCGTATCAAATTACGCTTAGTTTTTTTATAACATCTGCTTTAGGTCTTTTAACGTTCATACTTAGGTAAGTTTTTAAAATATTCAAGCTTTGACTTTTTCACGAAGAGACACTCGTGTATTCCCTGGCAGCCCTAGAGCCGCCCTGCGCTCGCGCACGCCTCATCGCCCCCTGACGGTTTGTTTGCGACATTACGCGGTTTTTGTGACCCCGCCATCTCGCCTTACACTCGAGCCGACGCTAATTAGACGAGATGTTCCATAAGACTTAATGACTTTTATTGACTGACTGCCATTCGCTATTAGCTGGCGGCGCTTTGATTCTATGATTTTGTTACAAAAAACGTAAATGATCTGTTGTGGAATGTAATGCAAAAAATCATTTGCAAATGATTAAATAATTACACACCAAGTATGAGTATAGAAAGAGTTTATAACTATAAGCGTATAATGTATTTAGCTGTCCAACCAGGCTGCAAAAACAAAAATTTTTTGGAATGAGCAAGCCACCAGAACAATTCAATAGTTAATTAAGCTATTTATTTGAGGAAATACACCATTAGTGTCATATAAAC
Source organism: Nomophila noctuella (assembly GCA_958496325.1). Taxonomy (NCBI): domain Eukaryota; kingdom Metazoa; phylum Arthropoda; class Insecta; order Lepidoptera; family Crambidae; genus Nomophila; species Nomophila noctuella. Next base: position 12,623,457 of record OY292487.1, on the reverse strand, counting down.
TCGTCCTAATCATTTAAATCATAATAATAGATAATTCTGGGCCTACGGTTTGATATTTCTGACAGTTTTTTTTAAGAACAATTTCTTCAGCATTCTGCATTACGTGTATTTCTGCTTTGATTAATTGCTTCTGCAAAATATTTGACTGAAACATCGCAATTTTAATCTTCTAAGATGGCAACACATATTCGCATTACGAATGTCAAACAAGCGACAATAAATTACGCTTGAATTCAAGCCGAGGAGCGTACATGGTTTATGCGCTTCCAAATAGCTTATGTATTTGTTTCGGAATGCACTCGAATGGTACCGACTCACGCGCAGATTCCATTAAGGGGTATTTTACGTTTTTAACTCAGATCTTGATATATTTCTCACTTGTTTCTAGGTACATTTGTATGCTAAAAGGAGGATTTATTTGTACGCATGTATGACTTTAACTAATAGAAGATACAAGTCTTTTTCAGGGAAGGGTGGGGGCTTATTTCCTCTTAAGTAGTTTAAGCGATGGTTTGCTGTTGACAGATCATCTCCTCTCGTCTCCTAAATAAACCACCTTGTTTCTGCTTGCTTGGTGCATTACATGTAAATCTGATAAACAGTATTTATAAGACATCAACATTAAAAAGTAACGTGATGTCATATAAATACTGTTTATCAGACACAGGCCCTTTGACTTATGTAGTTATAACCTGGCCTCTATCATGAACTGCCATACAATCCTTTGACAAGTTATAACAGTTCCTTAATAGCTTTATACGACATCAACGGGAAGAAATGTGGAAGTACTACTCTAAGCCTTCACTATACAGTATACAAAAAGAGTAGCTAAATATGTATTAAAGTTTGTGTAAAGAACCTTAAAAGAGTGCATAAGGTGTGCTCGATATGTGGTGCCTGTAGCGGCATACATCACCGAGGAGCGGTTCCCACGCCTTCGACATTCCGCCGAGCCGTCGTTTTGTTGCCAGTTCTTTCAAATTCTCAGGTTTGCATATGCCGAAGATGTCCCTCTTACTGCTAATGACCTTTACTGGAGCGAATACCAAGCTTATATGAACGAAATATCAGTTACAATGACTTGTTTCACGTAACTCTATACACCTTCTCACTCTGTAAACATTAAAATCTGTATAAATAACCTTAAAAGAGTGCCCTTGCTCTCTCTTGGTGTGCTCGATATGTGGTGCCTGGCAGCGGCATACATCACCGAGGAGCGGTTCCCACGCCGCCGGCATTCCGCCGAACCGTCGTTTTGTAGCCCTTTCTTTCTCAAGTTCTCAGGTTTGCATACACCGAAGATGTCCTTACTGCTAATAACCTTCACTCGGCATAGCTGCCTTGATATGTAAAGTTCATTGAAATTTAGGTAAATTAGAAATTACATATCCCTAATTGAAGGGTTTTCTACTTACATTCACAGTAAAACATAACCACAAGAACCCCCTGCCTGGTTCATGCCAATTACTTTAATAGCTACATTATATCTTATTTAAGCAGGAAAAGAAATAAATATGAGTAATCGTATTATGGATATTCGCATCAAAAAATAATAATACTGTTCACTGAAAACGAATAATTTCTTGCAACTAAAAAACAGTAGCAAAAGTCTAAAAACATTTCGCTAAAAACTGTGATGCGATAGATTGTAAGTATTTGGCTCTATAACGTTCCCACTTTCTTTTTTCTCGTGACACAGGTACCTATTTGAGCCAATCACGCTTTCCAATTAGCTCAAAAGATAATGGTATCGCATTTCTATCGCACAAGATGTCACTTTATATTTTATCATTGTCTATAATTCGAGAGTTAGTGACTTGCAAAAGTAAGTACCGAAACCGATTTCTCTCGACTTCTTAAAGCGGCCGCTTATTTAAATCTTATTGTCCTTAGACAATAATGTATTCAAATGGTCCCCCGAGAACAATAAGATTACCTCCGCATCCTTAATTCCCTGTACACCACTTGTTTATCGCTTAATACTTGCGACAGCCACCGCAGCGTCTGCCGTGAATACGCAAGCGGCGTTTACAGCTGGAAGAACTTTGTTTATTTACAAATAAGGTTGATATTCCTTCGCTCGGGTGGACTTCAGTTGTAAGCCGATACATGAGTCAATTAACCGTTTAGTATTCCTCGGGGAGTGCTGGAGCTCCGCCGCGGTTCCTTCGGGAGCGGGCATCCTGTGCCCTTATTTATTGCGTACGGTCCGCGCGTCAATTAGCGACCTTCGCACCGAACTCACTACTCACGCGCTAAATCGACAACAGACTGTTGTCGCCGCGTCAAGTTTCCCAGTGACGAATGTAACCGATACTAATTATAATATTTATGTCGCCATTAACAATCCATTAGCATAAATTGCCGTCGCGACAAATTTGAAGCGTTTTTATTCGAGTTTATTTTGTTAGGACCGGGAAACCGTGGAATGTTGGAGATGGTAGGCAGTGGGCAGCGCGGCGTCGGCGACACGCGACATCGGTGTCCTGTGTTTACAAACAGCACGCTAATGGCGCTATGTATAGCCCGGGCGCACTCTACAGCTATTGTTTATTTAAACCGGCACCGCACTCAAATCCGAAGCTTGATTAATTGCCGCTTTACGATCTGCGGTCTGTTAAAAATACCCCGGCGACACAATGATTCAGTCGCGAGCGCGGATAATGGCCGCCTTTAATTCGAAGAGCGGGATAGTTTTATTACTGTTACATTATTGCTATTGTTTCCCCGTGCATCGCACGGAAATAGGCAACTTTACGGTTTTATAAATTGACTGACAAACACACACGCCTGAAACTATTTTGTTTTCGGTGCTTTCGTTTTATTGTGTATAAAAATGCTCGGTCTTAGCTCTATAACCGTATTTTTACATGTTTTACTATTTCAATTATTTTATTTTGTTGGTGACATTTCGTAAATTATTTTGTTTTAGATCTTAGATAGGTGTCTAATTGACATTTATGCTAAATTCCTATCAAAAATAACCGCAAGGTATAATTTTGATCAATATCAATAAAAAATTAATAAACAATGATACTTAAATTCATTGTTTATTACGCAACTGATAAGGTAGTTTCAATTTATGATTTATGAGTTCTTCTGTCTTACCTGATTGATACTTTCCCTTCGATTTTAAATATGAAATAAATAATTTAAAATGTATGCCCATTCTTAAATGATGACTCAGTGCTCTGCAACTGTGGACACTCGTATCTTATTGAATTGGAGCTAAACATATTTACCCACTGCAAATTTTATGATCGGCTTGAAGCAAGTTTTATGACCTTTAAGCTTATTAAACATAATCTGTATTAAACCCGCAATCAATCATTACTTGCATAGGCGTCTTTCAATATTAGTTAGGCGAAGTAAATAGCTAGTTTTTGCCGCGTATAAATCATGGTTCATTACGGGTTAAGTTAAAAAAAAACTCTGTCAAGGCCAAGTGTTATCACATAATTGTAACATCAGCCTTTGTTGAAATTATAGGCGTGAATTATGCGTTTTTAAAAACTAGGCTTATTCTAGAACGTCGACCCTGCTCCTATACAAACGTAGGTGGACTGGTGGTACCTTAAATAAATTGGAGTTAGCATTCACCTACTGTATTTTTTGTAAGATTTGATATATGACGCAAGTATTAAACATAATCTGCATTAAACCCGCAATCTATCATTACTTGCATAGTCGTCTTTCAATATTAGTTAGGCGAAGTAAATAGCTAGTTTTTGCCGCGTATAAATCATGGGCCATTACGGGTTATTAGGCGCGCAGTATCGGTCATTACGGCCGGTTCTCATGAAGTCGCAACAATGTAGCCGGACGACCAGTCTGTTCCACAAAATCATGAATTAAAAGTACAGTGTGCGTGAGATTAGTTGGCCAGATTGAGGTTAGGGCTCGTACGCGTAGAGACGTTGCGTTGACGTGACGTGTCACGCTGCATGACACAATGACGTGAAGTAATTTGACAGTGACGTACACAGTAGACAATTCTGAAAACTGGACCGACGCGTCGTATACTCGTTGTTATAAATGTTTTTTATGTAGGCACTAAAAAATTACAAAATGATACATCTTCTTCTTCTTCTTAGCCATTTTCCACCATTTTGTTATGCCCTATATCTAAATGCGAGCAATTTAAACATGCGATCTGTCGCCATAGCATGATACATATCAATATAATATAATATGTAAAAAACAATTAAGAGACAGACATTGGTGCCTAATGCAGGAAATACCAAATTGGTATAATTTATTATCCAAATTTATCAGTGAAAACCAAATGAACTTAGTCGAAATTTGGAAAATAAAACTCCATTTATGAACTATAAAGACGGCCTGTTGGTCGAGTGGCTAGAGACCCTAGCTACAAAACCTAAGGTCGCGGGTTCGAATCCCGCTATGGGCAAATGTTTGTGTGATGAACATCGGCATTTGTACTCGAGTCATGGATGTTTATAAAAGTATTTAAGTAAGTATGTCTATCCGCTTCCTAGCATCCATAGTACAAGCTTCGAGCTTAGTTTGGGGCTAGGCAATTGGTGTGTTAGTCCAATGAATTTATTATTATTTATTATTTTATTATTACCTATAAACCGTTACGAACGTAGACAAGTGAGAAACTTCAATGCACCCCAGCATAATCCGAGCGCACTGTACGCGTTTACATTGAAGTGCAGTGATTTGCTATACCCAGAACGAAGGCGATGTCATTAGTCGAATGCTTATATGCGCGGAACATTGGGCGGGTTTAGGGAATGTGTTGGTACTGTAACTAGTTGTACCTAATTGTTGGGCGTTTAGTACTTTTTAGGTGGTACTATTCTGTAATAGTACCAACTTATACCGTACCGTTGCAAGTCTTAAATACGAGATAATTGGAGGACATTTAGAGCCTACTTGCTATTTTTATTCATATTCATATTCAAATAATTTTATGTAAGTAAAATTTCGGCTTTGTGTTTACCATAAGATGGCACTCTGAACTACGATTCACGCTGATGACATTTTTGCTCTGATGTAGATCAGAAAATATTTTTGTGTTAATTAAAACACTAAACAAAATTTTAATATTTATGTACCTACCTAATGTCAAGGGAGGTAACCTAGTAAGAGAGTCACCGTGGTGGTTTGTAATCATCGTTATGACCATGACCTCCGAATCTATAACGGTTGTTTGCTTAAGTGAAATACCCACCAGTGATAGGCTAGTTGCCACTATTTTTATTATTTGATAGAACGGTTCATTACGATTAAATTACAACATAAAAAAAATATGAATTTTTTTGAAGCACCTATCCAACTGTATTTTGAATTTTAAATTATTAATTTCACTATACTACCGTAAACGCCGTCCGCCATGATGGTCTGTGCCGTGGCGTCACTGTTCTTGTCAACAATACGCGTGACATAACCAAAAAGTGTTTATCGGAATTAAAACTATGTCTTAGTAGAGATTACATGATACATTTATGAATTACCACTATTGTATCGTGCGTGAATGTAAGAATACATCAATAAGAAGTTGTGGATTAAAGTACCCAGTGATGAGAATTTGCGAATCAGAATTTGAAGCAAAACATTTTGCAACCATCAAGGTATCTATTTTGGGCAGGTTTGTTTTCAATAAATGTGAAGTGTATAATATTTTAATAGTGAAATAAACAACAATAAACGCGTTTAAATAAAAGACCACGAATAACCTGTCGAAACTGTCGTTTGAATTTGTGTTGTTTACAATATTGGTGACGTAGAATCATGGCGGACGGTGTTTTCAATCAAGAGAAAAAAAAGTAAAAATGTATCGGGTTTAAGTTGAATTTTTGCAGCAATCCCTTATTTATATTTAATGAAGTTTACATATTTTGGACCCTTGTACGGAATAATATTCGAATTAAAAGTGATTTTATAAATGGTGATATGAGGCAACTAGCCTATTATTGATAATCCTCGGCTCCTCCCATCAGATCGCGAGATCCGTGATCGGAAAGGCGCAACAATGTCTCAAAGGTCGCGAGCGTGATAGCACCAATTTGCCTGTAACTCGCGGGAAATCTTTCAAATTGGAAATATGCCAAACCTGAGATTTTTTTATTCAACAGCCAGACAACAATGCTGGAAGAATGTAGACAATGTCGAAAATCTATTTTTTTATCAATTAATTAATTAGCTTTAGAAAAACTCACATTGCCAGAAACAAGTCAGAGTTGTCAACAGATATTCAACTGTGGGTGCTATATCTTACCAGTTGGACTCAGCAATTGTCGTCATCATCATCCCAGCGTTAGTCCCGGTTGCTTCCTTGGCCATCGCCTTGGAGCCCAGGGTCTACTTTCCGCCACTTTCTTCTCCACTTCGCATTTCTCCGGCAGAAATTTTCCTTTACCCAAAATACAGACTTGGCCTCAGGAATTGAACCCACGCCCTTACCATTTCTTATCATTTGCCAAAACTAGATGACGCTAACCACTTACTAAATGAATCCATTTTTGATCCAACTTGATTGACTGAATCAGTCGTCTAAATTCGTCATCGACTGATGTCAATACTAAATCGACATTCGTTGACTAGAACAACATTCAGTACCTACCTACTACACTAAAGGAAGAATTCTTTGTAGCGTACGCCAAGTCTGATTCACCACTCGTCCATCGAAGAACTATTCATGTCAGCTGCGATTTCAATCCACACCAGCTTTGTCTCGTGCGATATCCATCCACTATGTGATGTGTATGTCCACTCGTCGATCCAAGAAACTCGTCAATAAGGTGATACATTGTGTTTATTTATGCCCTAGCCACGACAGCAAACGTTGTGACTAAGCTAGATAGTAATTATAGTAACAAGGTATAGAATTTTCGTAGCTGTCTAGGTTGAATCTAACTATGTATAATATGCCTTGGCCTGCGACTATAGGTACTACCTACCTATAACTTTTATATAAACAAAATGGTGATAGATAGTGACTATTTGCATAATACTATATGGCATTAAAGAAACTTTCTGACTCCCAAAGTTCAAAATCCAGGTACAACTGTTATTTTTTGCATGAAAAATATATTGCCTATTTTGCATTCTTATATTTCTATTTAAGTTAAATATTCCAAAGCAAAATTTAATGTTTAATTTGGTCACAGTCTGTGATCTTAATGTGAGAAGATTGTTTCCTAATTTACAAAGCAATTAATTGACAGACGTAACTTTATTACTTTTAGAAACCTAACCTGCTATTGTGTCTGTCTACACATTTAATTTATTCCAACGAAGATTTGAAAGCAGCAGAAGACTGAACAATAGGGATAATGTCACATTTCATTTTTGATTAAATTACTTACTAAAAAACAATGTGCTTTTAGGTATGTAAAATGATCATTTTGTGTTATTTTGTTATTTTATATCTTTTATATTTTTTATCAAAAACAACTAAAAAATACTCTGTTGATTTCAAAAAAATACTGACGCAATAAAGTCTAATTATCATACCTCGCTAGAAATCGTTTTGTCAGTTATTAATAAAAGTGGCAACATCCCTATTCATGCATTGTTTACTTTACCATTTTGTTGTGTTTAAGCTCAACACTTTTTCACAGTGAAAAACAATGTCGTTCCAAAGACAAATGACGTGAGAAAGTTTCACGGGTTAGATTTTTTACTTGTTTTGGGCAACGCTTCCGCAGTCCCTTGCAGCGAAGTGCAGGGTGCACGCTACTCGTTTGTGATGCAACGTAGATAACTGCAAGCTATATATATATATATATATATATATAGCTTGCAGTTATCTACGTGCATATATATATATATATATATATACTAGCGACCCGCCCCGACTTCGTACGGTGCAACTAAGTTTATTTGTGTTTCTCTACTATATAATGCATGTTTTATACATAAAAACCTTCCTCTTGAATCACTCTATCTATTAAAAAAACCGCATCAAAATCAGTTGCGTAGTTTCAAAGATTTAAGCATACAAAGGGACATAGGGACAGAGAAAGTGACTTTGTTTTATACTATGTAGTGATGGTTGTTTTATAAAACCAACTTTGCAATATATTTTGTAGTTTAACTTGAATGCACAGAAGAGAATAATCCTACTTAGTAGATAAATAGAGTCCAAATTAAATGGGGTTTGAAATTACTGAAGCTTTACTAAAGTGAAATTCTTAGCTTAAACTAAAACTGATAATTTTCCCAAACAGAATAAGCCCAAAACGGGTTGACCATACCAGGAAATCGAACCCAGGTCGCAGCCTTAATCATGATGTTTGAGTTTTTATTTTTCAATCAACATCATAGAAAGAAACATACTTCATGGTAAATATTCGATAAGTGGAATTCAAAGGGCCAATCTAGGGAAAAAACCGTAACCGATTCATTCCGTGCTATGAATGCTAATTATTTATAAAGCTAACTTGAATTTGTATGAGCGTCAGCAGAAAAACAGAGGCACCAACTTATATTTGAAACCCCGCTGGTCCAAGCTGGGTACACTCCTCATTAAACTACGTTGGTATTTCAAAACTAACCATGATGGCGGTCGCATGGGACTTTACTAGTGGTCGAGAACACAAGTTTTATCACCAACAAATACTTACCACGCATAACGTTCGCCGAATGACGTGCCTCCCGCTAATTAACCACCAGAAATAAAAGCAATAAAACCACACAATAACAATAAAACCACGGTGTGAAGTGAAACAAGCGAGCTAAGTATGGAATTTATATTTAAGTTCTCATTATCTAGGAGCCAACATTAATTAACCACGTTATTACATATTTTGCAATTTAAATTCGTCTACGCAACTGAGCTGGTCGTGAACAAATAGTTTTATATAATGTTACAATGTCAGCTTTAAGGAGGTTATTAGACGATATTTTCTGCTTTACATTTTAATAAACTTCATAATCAATAACATGTAAAGCACAGAAGAATAATACTTAAATGCATCTCATTCATGGTGATGCCAAATATATTATTGTTCTAATGATGATGGAAACAAATAAATAATGCCATTTGTTTCAATATAAGGTATAGTGTTCTTTTTATGTTATAGGAAGGCAAACGAACAAGAGCGTCACCTGATGGTAAGTGATCACCGCTGTCCATGGATATCAACAACCGCACAAGGGTCGCAAATGCGTTGACTGCCATTAAGACCTCGTACCATCTCCAACTATACTCGAGTTCCATAAAACAATAAAATAAGGAAGAGGTAGATTTTACTGATGTCATTAAAACCTATCGTCTAATAATCACCTAAAGGCTGTTTACACACTTATATAATTCAGCGGCATAATCGATATGCTTTACTTAGCAATTGAAATTATAACGTGTCACTCGTACGTGCTCAATAATAGTTAAAGTTTCCTTCATTTACGAAATCACCAGTAACAAAACAATATAAATAATTTAACTTTCTTTTTAATATAAGTAAAATATCAATGATATAGAAACGTCGAAATAGCCATTGCTGTGAGAGAATATCGATAACACATCACAATACAATCAGATTAACATATTTTCTTCTAAAAAGTTCGTCATCTATCAATACAACAGAGCGAATGAATTCCTATCCCCTTGGCCTCGAACCAAATCACATTTAAATCGCTCACAGGGGTGACAGTGATTTGGCAGACAAAGAAGCGATTACATAAAAAAATAACAATGAAACTAAAACAATGTAGCTAGCGAAGTTCTATAGATTGTTGGTTAGACCTTGAGTCAAGACAAAATAAAATCGATAACATCTGTGATGTTTTACTGATGCCAATTGCATGGATTGAAATCGTTAGATTTGCCATGTATAGATTTATATCTTTACATTTTCCCTCACCATACTTCGAAATTAGCATTAAAATAAGAGCGACAGACGCTTCTTAGATCGAGACAGCACGTTGACAGTAACTCGTTTAAAGCAATGGTCAACGTGCTGTCTCGCTCTTATTTTAGTACAAATTTCGAAGTAGGCGAAGGCAAATATAAATACCTATTTAATTTTACGGTGTCTGTGCATATCTAACATTGAGGTATTACTACTACGTATAGAGTGGACATCGCGAACAAAAAATATGCGTCAACTTGGAGGGAAGTGGTGGATAATTTAGTGATATTTTTGTCCTTTTATCTATGAAATAACACGCCATTTTTTTTATTTTTCGTCTTATAATAATAGTATATGTTTTTAAAACACGAAACGATATTTTTCGATTAAAAAAATGGTCAAAAACTTAAAAATAAACGGCAACTTTGTCCATGGACCACAATGCGGATAAGAAAATTTTTATTCGAGATGTCAACTCTATAACGTAGTAGTAATACCTCAATGATATCTAACGAATAAAATCTTTGCTAACCAAGACCAAGAACATAAATATCAAAGCAGAAATTCCAACAATTCTAATATCGGTGTAACGTATTGTAACAATGCGAATATAACTATTTAAGATGTGAGCGTACATTTGTCACACTGAGTGTGTTTGGGTCAATTGTATAGTTCAGCCTAGATTACATAGCATTTCACAAAGTAAAACAGTCGAAAACAACAGTAGATTATTTTTAGCATTGTATTGATCAGAGAAGCATGAAGCATAAAAAGTTCGTTTGCCTCAGAGAAAATATCTGCGGTTGGTTCGTAAAACTATAGGTAGGTACTAGTACATTTTCTTTGTAGTCTTAACCTCGTGAAAGAAAATACCTATGGAAAAGCATAAAATAAAGCAGTGTGTAGGTAAAATAAGTAAGAAGGTAGGCATTGTCACCATTCGACTGAAGCATGAAAATATATTTCTACAGCTTAAAATATTTCTCTTCTTTTGTTTTCGACTGTGCAACAACAATGCGGCCAGTTGCGAACGAAATTAAATATTTGACATAATTTTATTTCGTTGTGTCCATTATTTATAAGCGCAGGAAGCGGGAATCGTTTAATATGCGGACTATTCAGATATAAACATTTTCTTTACAACTCTTATTTTGAAAAAATCGGAACGAATATTTTGATATGAATTAAATGAAACAGATCCATAAAAGACTACATCATAATATCTATTACACAGACCCCTTCATTCCGATGCGTTTTCAAAATAAGACATGTAATGTTGAATAATCGCTCGTTTCAAATATTGCAAAATATGATTGAGGTCCGTTGTAAAAATGCACAATTTACAATTTTACAAAAAGCTGGCGAATCGTCCCCTCACATAGATATATTGTTTTTTAATACGAAGAAGTTCGCCAGGTTTCATAGTCTTTTACGTTTTAATGACTTGTGCATAAATAACATGTTCACGAAGAGTTCACCGTTCGATTCCCGCCTCACTGCATGCGGCCCCTTACTCATACGTGATACATTATCTATAATACCTGTCGCATATCACCTAAGCCTATTTCCTACGCCCTAACTAATTATTTACAGCGCGAACGATACACTAAAATTACTCGCTACTTACTAATATCTTTATTTATAATGAGCGAGCGTATTTACATACATAACTTTACTGTAAACATATCTAAAGCTATGTAGGTACCTCGATCTTAATTAAACGTGAGCTCATTCGTTATCGATTCGACGAAACGAAGCGTGAAACGCTATTGGACCGTTTAAATTGAATTAAACGGTCATGTAATGTGTCATAAAGACTTATGATGACTTGCGTAGTGGATGAGAGACTTAGCAAATTGAATACGGCTACACAGATTATGTATTTTTTGACATGTTGTTGAAATAAGATTTGAAAATAAGTTTTCCAATACAAACACATTGTAATCGGTTTATAATCCAATAAGGGGTTTTTTGAAATTGCTTTGACGGTGAAGGTATAGCAGATTTAAAACCAAGATTCGCGATACGAACTCATTTTAATGAGTTTAAAATCTAAGCAGTTTTATGTTTTGCATTAGGTAGGTGCGTAATTTCGAGTACGAGTAGTATTATATTTTTCATTATTTGTAGTATTATATTTTTGAATATTTCATTTCGTTCTCTTTGAAACGTTTTTTTTTGTTTAATTTAATTTCTTAGTTGACTATTCACTCTCTGTTTGAGTAATGTTCTGTTTTAAAACCTCTCTAAAACTTAATGAAGTCATAGTATCTGTTACAATTACGATCGTCGTAAGTAATTGTCACTCGTAGGTTTGCGTGAAAAGCGCAGTCCCGAGGGTGACAGGCGGCTATTGGAGAGGTCGAACTGAATACAAATGAAAGAGCGGTTTTTATTGAGTCTATTGAGCACGCGACGTTTTACCTCTTCACCTGCCGCTGTCGATCGTGTCTTGCTAAAGGTTGGCTTCGACAAGTTTAAAAAAAATATATTTATTTTATTTTATTGCTTTAATTGTTGTCTATGATTTTTTTTTTATAATTATGATAATTATTATCATGCACCCGCTAGTTACGTGGTTTAAAAATCATATTGATCTTATTTTGATATTATACAAAGTCAACATTAAATTATACTAACTGGGACTTCATTTTACAAACTGTGAGCAAGACTCGATGTATGCGATGGGCTGTATTTGGTACGAGTCGAAATTGTTTTTTATTTGTAGGTAGTTTTGTAAGCAATCCCTTCTACCTACTCTACAACTCTCCACAAAATACCGATAATTTTGCCTTTAAAACCCCTCTTGTCATTCGGCCTAAACTCAAGACTTGGTCTACTTATTGTATCTACTTATTCAACTGTTCTCGCAAAAACGTCCCTTGGCCACGTTCCGCCGCACCTAGCTCGTGTTGGGAACAATCTTTCGTATAACGGAGACATGAGTTAACATCGACCACTCTTTAAAAATGCCTCCTTTTGAACTAAGTTACCCGTAACCCCAGTTTAGGCCTAAACTCAAGCCTTGGTCAATGGTCAGTCCCCAGCACTTACTTATTCAACTATTCTCGCAAAAACGGCCCTTGGCCACGCTTCCGTGTCGTCGCACCTGGCTCGTGCTGGGAACAATCTATCCGTATAATGGCGACATCAGTTATGCTGTCATCGGACAAAGGCGGCTTAAACAATGGGTGCGATCAAAATGGTTTGTGCAATCGGGTTTATCGAGGTGAAATTGGTTTTCACGTTCCTTTGAAAGATTTAGACTTGAATTCGTTGTTTTATTTGTTTTGTAAACATTTTTGGGAAGGTTTACTTAGAGGTTTTTAAATTAGTGTCCGTAAGTAACGGATAAAACCGCGTTTTCAAATTCGAATTTTAAACAACAGCAACTAAAAGGTTATTTTTGTAAGTCGCATAAATTAAAACAATCTCAGTGGTAATCTTTTTGTATTACGAAACTAATTTTACCTTATTTATTGATCGGTTTTTTTCCCGATACTAAGTTCATAAATGTCGAATTCACATCGTGAAATCTTTCTAATAAGTAGGACAACACATTACCATCAATTCAGTTCGAAATTGGAATTCTTATATTATATTCGTTTAAAATAATATTGCACTCACAATGTGTAGATTTGAATTTAATAACAAAAATAAGGACTAAAATATTCAAGCCGTTCTAAGTCTCCCCATAGCAAATACATTTATCAATGTAGAGTGAAAATCTCTATACAATGCCGCTAAATTTGATTGTCTAACTACAAAACAGTGGTAAATACACATAATGTACAAGTTACAACAGACAACTCTATGCAACTGTCGAATATCGAATCGAATAAAATATCGAATATCGATTTCACATTTGAGCAAACATTATTTCAGCATTCGTTTTTACAACCAGAAGCATACTATAAAGAAAGCATACAATTTAACATTGCATTATCTAACATTTAATGTTATTATCGGGATTAAACGAAATATTGATAACAAATCGTATCTACAAATGATCTAAGTACAATTACTATTTTAGGCCTTAGGTGAAAGTGGCGGTGGCGGCGCAGTGATTAGTGCGCTCGGCTTGCGATAGTTAAGTTAAGCAACGTTCGCAGATGCCAGTCATCGGATGGGTGACCGAAAAATTACATCTTGACCTCTTCCGTACTTTGGAAGGCACTTCAAGCCGTTGGTCCTGCGCCTGATCTCTCTACGGTCGTGTCAGATAACTGTCCCACCGAACTATGAGAGAAGAGGACTGTCACTTGTGCATTATACTATCTGCGTACCTACTTGGCTGATTGTAATATCGGCCAACATGGTCGAAAACGCCCGGAAGGGTATTATTATTAACTTTTTGTATCTTATACCGCGTTTACTCCCGCTAATAAATTTTATGTCACAATTTACTATGAAGAACAGCATTTATTTTCATTACTGGAGATCACAGGGCAAGCCTGCTTCCCTGCTATACACGCTAATCTAAATACATCTAAAAGGTACCTACACTACGAGCCTAGGTTATACAATGTCTTTCTTTACAGCCGTCGTTACCTCTATCGAGTTTGAGTGGTAAGAGCGAGCGCAAGAACACGGTAAAAGTATCGAGACGTTTCAATGTGTTTTGCATTCGATTGGGTACCGAAGAGTCACTTTTAAACCTTCTCACAAACAGGAATAAATTAAATTATCTGATTCTTTCTGTAATTTTGAGGTTAAATCCAACCCTCGTTTTGCTTTTCTTTGAAATCCGGAGCTTAACGACCTACAATAGTGGTATTTTCTTGAAATGTTTGCTAATCAATAGCAAACTAATTCAGCTAAAAGTATTTCTAATTCTTGTATCTGATATTACTGAAACCATTAGCTTTTCCTCTTTGTCAATCAATTATGTGGAGGGTTCAAATCCAACTTCTCTTCGTTACCCAAAATATTTGATTGAGTATATTTAATATCGACATTTAATCCAATGCAAATTAATCAACACTTTCAATACGATACCATGTCCCTAGCGCTGCTTTCAACGAGGTGCGTAGGTCGCATTTGTCGCGCAAGCCGTCACGTCACACGACCTCATCGCGTCGCACGCATACGAGACTCCGTCGCACGCATCTGACGCATTTGACGCATAGCCGACGCCATTGCGTGAAGCTCCAGCCGTATCCGTCGCGTGTGAAGCATCTGCCGCATTCGACGCATAGCCGACGGCGTCGCCGGCCGCATTCGTCGCGTGGGACGCATCAGACGCATTCGACGCATAGCCAACGCCGTCGCCGGGCGCATTCGTCGCGTTTGTCACGGCTGTTGCGTTCGTCGCGTCTGTCGCGTCGGTCACGCGGCACGCACTTGGTCGCACCCCGTTTCTTTCGGCTCAGAACCAGTATAGGTCCTTGGACGTGTCTTGCACCTGCGCCTCCAGACCTGAACAAAAAAATGATTATTAGTTTCGTTGAAATTCAAAACAAATACATATTTATTATTCTCAAACTAAACATAAGACAGAAAAGCAGATAACACAGTAATAGCACAAACAAGTCGGTAATTGTTTACTTTCAAATTCGACATGTATGAGACAATCCTAGATTAATGAAAGGACACTGCCGATTTTTGCAGAGACGTGTCGTCTTTTTTTCTTGCGTCCACGAAACAAACATCGAAATTTATATTCTTGAGGGCATTACAGACGATATTTACTAAGGCAGAGTAGCTGTTAACTCGGTCCGAACTTAATGAGACAGGCTAGAACTTTTTCACTCCCATAAAAAACATTTATGCAAGAAAAAAAGACGCCAATTTTAGACGATGTTCCTTAAATCTCCCTTGAGCTAGAAAAGTAGTTCCAATGCTGGACGGAACATCACGACTTAGATATCTACCACGCTGTGCAGGCGGGTAAGGTGACAGCAGATAGTTTATTTTGTGTTAACGACCTTTTCCTAAACATTTGTTTATTAGGACTTAAAAAAGAACCCATTATTTTTACCCAGATCCATGGATTGTAGAAGTAACTTGTTAAAAGCTCCTAGTTCAGATTTTTTAAATGCCAAATAAATTGTGAATGCTCTATCTATTGTATCCACAACACTCTAGTCAATTTAAGAAACAAAGAAAGGAGCACGGAGTCTGATAAATGTGTATTTTATCGCGAGACATTTGTATCCGGCGCCGGACTAGAATAGAACGCTGTTTGTCGACCGATGTCGTCTGACAATGACACTGCACGAAAGCGATTTCCGATCGGCACGTGTTATAATAAATCTTTGGATTAACATACTAATGGCCTAGCCGCAAACTAAGCTTGCAGTTTTTACTACGGAACGGAACGGATAGCTGCAATCTATATCTATACTAATATATAAAGCTGAAGAGTTTGTTTGTATGTTTGTTTGTTTGTTTGTATGTTTGTTTGTTTGAACGCGCTAATCTCAGAAACTACTGGTCCGATTTGAAAAATTATTTTTGTGCTGGATAGTCCATTTGACGAGGAAGGCTTTAGGCTATTGGAAATCTAAATCCACGCGGACGGAGTCGCGGGCGGCCGCTATAATTTTATAAACACCGATGATTCGAACAATATGCCAATGTTTAAATAAATCGAACATAAGACCCCTCGGTATTGTGAGCACAGTCACAAACCACTAAACCAGCAGGTCCGTCAATCGTTCTAATTGTAAACTGTAGATAAAATAGTAACAAAACAATTTAACTGGTCACAAAAAACAATTGACAATCGAAATTCGAAAATAGAATGCCTCTCGCATTGGCTTTAGAATTAAAATAGAAGTTTGATAAGAATGACTGACGCTATATTTTAGACCATCTTGTTTAGAGACATTTTAAGATGAGGTATTTTCTTATATCTTCAATTAAGTTTTTTCTTATAATTTATATCGCTTTCAATACCATTGTATAGCTCCTGCCATTGCAGGAACTATTCTCAAAAATCACAAGATCTCTGTACCTTATATGTTGTAGGTAAGATAGTATATTCGGTGAGTCGCGAACAAAGACAGGGGTCATCGCATCGCCGCCGACGATCGTGAGTTGATACTATCGACGATCCGAAGCGATAGCGCGCCCTCATTTATAACAATCAGCCGCAAATGTCACTCGATACTGCCATTCGCCATTTCGTGTAGGTAGATACTTTGTGTCACATCACTTGATAGCAGTATTAAGAGTAGATAATGTAGAGTTTAAATGCGAACAGAAGCTTTACTTAGCTTTTATAAATGTCGTTTGGAGCCAGACCAATATAACGAAGTTAAAGGAAACTTATACGAGATAATTTATTTTTTTATTTTCCCAAAATGATAGATTGTTAAGTATTTAGTGTGCGAGTGTAATTATTTGATAAATATTACTTATGTAAGTATTAGAGTAAGACATTTCTGTTTAACTTTCATTTACAAACAAAAAGTGTTCAAGTAGGTAAATACATATTTCAAATTACAATCGCTTACCGTAAAATGTTGCTTCAATATACCTACTTTTAGTTTATGTAGAGGTATACACTTTTTTATTTTAATATTTTGGGTGATCATCTTACTTTAATTCCAAAGTTAATTAGTTAACGATCAAAACGTTTAACCACACAAATTGCAACCTGAAAGATGTATACTTATAAATCACATTGCATTCCATCGCTGTGAGTGATGACAATGATAAAAACATCCGTGTTGTGATTGGCAATTATAAATTCATATATGCCATGAGAACTGTTGACGTGCCGTATCGGATCGATATGTTATGAAAAGAAGAAATGAGATGATATCAGATACTTATTATAATTAGATTTGTACTTTTTGCCGCGAAGGACCATACTTCCATAGTGTGGAGTTACAAGTGTTATATTAAGACGTGTTTTCAAACAAATTTCAATTCAGGAATAATTGAATCTAGCACTGGAATGCTAGATTCAATTATTACTGAATATTTAAGCAGAGATTTAAACCTATTACGAAAAGTAGTTTTACTAATGCTTTCATGACACAACCGTCTCCTTATTTCGGCCTAACTCCAACTGGTTCGATACAGGTAATAAGATCATTATTTGTAATGTGGTCACACACATTAGGAGCATAAAGTTGCCAATTAGGCGTTAAAGACAAAATTGTACTATGATCGAACCAATTAAACTCGGGTGCCCGCAATTATCTCCCGGAATGCTGACCACTCGACCAAAGCAAGTTGTGTAGGCAGTGTTATTAGGTAAGTACTTTTAAACCGTTTTTTCTAATGGGCTTGGCTGCCTTTGTCCACTTCAGAGGACAATTTTTCAAATAGTTTCTGAAAAATAAGTCTTAACTATAGCTAACTAGAAGTAGTGGAATAAAGCACAGCAGAAGTATTCGTAAGTAGTGAGAAAAATGTTAAAATGCGGAAAATGGCTAACAATATCGCGCTGTGTTGCCATTACTGTTGCAATTATCAGGAGTAATGGCAAGCATTCCACTCGATATGGGAAATAACGGGCTCAAATTGAGAGGAAAATTCTTGAGAGTATCAATAGGCAAGCATTTCCCTGTACAGAGTCATCTTTCAGCCGTGCGTTTTCTGACTACTTACCTACTAGTACTTATGCTTAATAGCGACTTATAAATTGTTGTGTTTTAAGTCAAATAAAACAAAAGAAAATATTTATAGAAGTTCTAGTCAATTATTTGAAACTAACTATGTACTTAATTTTCAAAGAAAACATTTTATCATGATCCAGGTTGGTAAACCACATGAATAGACATTATAGACAATCTACATTGTAAGTAAGTAGGTACGTAGTTTGTTTATTTCCATTCAGCTCAAAAAATTAAACTTTTGTAAGTAGGTATAAGTTTTGTGGATAGTTGGGTACCTAAGTGTTAATCGATGTTATTTTAAAATCCGTTTCGTAATAAAATATTCATTAACATAAATAAAATAATATAAAACCAAGTTGCTAATCCACAGGGAGCCAAACACAATTTTTTTTTAATCTAATTACAGCACGTTCAAAGTTCAAACCTAACTCAAGTAGGTATTCCTTTGTCTTCGCCTCGTCCTCGTAAGTCCGTCGGATAGTTTTATTGCGCTCACCACTCGTCTATTATGACGAGGGTGCAGTAGTTAGCAAGGCGGAGCGCGGTAATTGACACGGGGCCCATGATTTAGTGGCGATCGCGGGGGCATTGCGGCGGGGGGAGTGAGACGGAGTGAGGGGTTACGCGGGGAGGGGGGGCGATCGATGCGGGGCGGGGCAGTGGTCAGCGCCGCCATTGGGCCGGCCCCGCCACCGCCCGCGCCCGCTGCGCGCCTGGTACCCGCGGGCCGAGCGCGTGCCGGACAATGGACGCTTTTCCACCTACGTTGACCGGTACGGGACTGAGATTGTATGAAACGGTAGGGCGAAATATTACGGAAAGATAATTGAATTCGGTGTCAGAAAGTAAAAGTAGATTTTTACCGGTACATTTCTATTAATGTTAACAAATATCATAGTGTCTTCTCAAGATATTACGGAAGGATATTTATGTAGGCGAGACTAATAAAAAAATCAACCCCTGGAACCCCTTCCAGGTGTTGATTTTTTATTGCATAATACCAAATGAAATATGATTTATCATAGGTATTTCATTTGATATTATAACAGACCAATAGAAATGGTATCTTATATACCTAATATTGGCATAAGCCTTAACAATACATATTATTATTACTGTGGGTCTATAAAATCAAATCGCTACACAATCGTATTTGTATGGAAAAGCAG
Source organism: Nomophila noctuella (assembly GCA_958496325.1). Taxonomy (NCBI): domain Eukaryota; kingdom Metazoa; phylum Arthropoda; class Insecta; order Lepidoptera; family Crambidae; genus Nomophila; species Nomophila noctuella. Next base: position 12,603,891 of record OY292487.1, on the reverse strand, counting down.
CCAGCTTTTCCGATCCGTGTAGCGATGTAGCTGTTGGTCATCTGTCGGAGCCGCGAAGCCGCGGTGGCCACTCGGAATGTTGGAATCGTGTCAAATATATTTTATAATAAACCTCGAAACATAAACATATGCATAACAATGCCGAGATACAAATTTTTAGGTCAATAGATTAAATTCATGTAATTTTTCTATTTTGTGTTTATTTTGAGAGAATATTTCAACTTTGTTGGTAGGTATGCGGTTGAAATAAGTGCTACTGCCATTAACTATATTAGGAACATGAAGTCTTAAATCTCGGAACATGAACATTATGCATAATTATGACAAGATAGCAGTTTATGTATTATTCACAAATATTTCGGTTCATTTGAAAATGATTTCGCTAGACATGAGATAAAAATTTTGTTATCGCTTCTGTAAAAAACCTTGGAACAGATATTAATTGTCATCGCCGGGAAACATATCAAAACGGCAAAAAATATTTCGTATATTTTCCATCAATGGAAATTCATAATCTAAATAGTGGAATAGGTACAACCATTTGTTTCTTATCAGAAAGGTAACTCGTACAAGAATTTCCTAACTATTTAAGTAACAAACTAATTAATAATAATTAATTTTACTACAAGATAAATAATAATATATAGAGTACCATGGAGACTTCAAAATATAAAACAGTATTACTTTCTTAGTCTTTTTACCAAACCGGCTGTTCATCATTTTATCGCGCATCTTTTTGTCCGTCTCGAAATATTTTAAGCTAACAACTACCTATTTAATATTTCAGTAGCTATTCACCGCTACTCCGTACAAAGCTGAGATCGTTCACCCGAGTCACGGGCGGCCGGCATCACCAGCCAACAATTATATCTCACAATACATCATACTTCTCATAACTACGAAATAACGAGGCTGATTTTAAACATTTTTCCGTCTCTAGATAACATGTTTTGAATCTTCGAGCAAACATTTTCATGTCTTCGATGCCGGTTACGCATTTTTGTGCAAGCACACATAAATATTGTTGGTGTTTTTGGTGTGAAGTATTTGGAACGAAGTTCGCTGTTTAGAGAGTGATCCGGTTAATTATTAAAAGTCTGCATTGTGAAAGATATACAGATGTATATCCGGTTGTATTTCGATCGGATGATGAGATCATCATCCGATCGAAATGCAACCGGAATATCAAAAAGGCACTTAGATATTGTTGTGGCCGGAACTCAATAAAATCTAGCTCACAATGGAATAGAAGGTTTTATTTGTCTTGAAGCTGTAAAACTTATAAGTATGTAACCTGAGATGGGTTTTAGGCAGTTTTAGAATGTCGTATCGAAATACCTGTTATTAAGACATTTAAAACACCGAATGTGGCATAATGATGACACGTAGCCACGACTTCCAGCGTAATGGGCAGAATTCAGTATGTACGGTCAGCCTCACTATGTGGGTCACACGTGCAGTGCTATAATAGATGACTCTGACATAAAAGCGGTACCCAATTGCTAATTGTTTCATTTGTCGTGCTGTTGTCTGTACGTATATGTAGGTACTGTGATGTTAAACTACAAGCAGAGCCATAACGTCCCTTCAACGCAATCGAGCGTAGGGTGCGTCACCGCGTGGTATTTGTCAATAAGCGCCCTCCCCCCGGAATGTGCGTGGGGACACTCCGCCCTCACGTGTGTAGCCCTCCCACCACCCTGGGACGAGGGAGGAAGGACGAGGAACTAGGAAGGACCCGGTTGACGACCTTTTGGTGTGAATGCGAGCAATCTTGGGTAAAAGCTTTACCACAGAGTTCTGAGCCGCGAATAATAGAGAGATAGCCAACTTGTCGCAATTCACTTAGATACAGATAATATTAATTGTGAAGCTATTAAGCAATTTAAAATTTTTAAAAGTACCTAATACCTACACCCAATGATTTTGAATAACTTAATAATACTTGATCTGATTTTCATTTTAGTTGGCAAAAAGAATCACAAACTATTAAGGAACAATCATCTAAATATTTGATCGAATACCTAACTCATAAGCTGTGTCCTCCAAAATTCAAGAGAATGATTGTACCTACATATTTAGGTATCTTCAATTTTTATTTCTTCTCGTTAAGTACATACTAAACTATTCAAATTGGTATTTCATTTAATCTGAAAAAAATATGGAGGGTCTCCAACCAACTTTCCACTGGCAAGTATGTATGCTTAAATATGCCACTGTCTTAGTTCGGGTCCGGAACCGTGGTTCACCTAAGCTCTGCGTGATTAGATTATTTAGATTATATTTTATAAAACAATAGGGGAAACTAATCTCCAAGCAAAAGTTTCCCGCGAGAAAAAGCTCGCGTGTAAAACGCGGGAACCCGCGCCCGGCGGGACGCGGTAATTGCGCGCGCGGGGACAACGCGCGGCGACTTGAAAGCGAGGGCGAGGGCGCGTTCTAATGACGCCGATTAAAATTAATTTGCGCGGCCACCGTCTCACTCGCAAATTAAATTCTTCACTTGCGATCTCCTCCTCGCCCCTCCCTTATCCCCCCGGTTGTCTACGTCTGCCGCGCGGAGTGATGGCGGCCTCCCTTTTGTTCCATCGCACCCGTTCGCTTGATTGATAACAGAGGGTTGACCGAGCCGCGCTCTCGACGTGACTCGTCTCATATTCAACCTATAGCGTTGTATATAGCGCGGAATGTGAGCCAGAAATTCCGGTTGAAATTAGATTGACAACGAAAAGGTTGAGTTGAGAACTTTTTTCGTATACATATGTGGGATGGATAGACGGATGGTCACACCATAGTGTGAGATTGTCTTTGGAGGAATGGTGAATGAACAATGAATGACGAGTGTGGACGACCAATGAGAGCGCAATATGATGACCGTACGATGAACGAACGAATGGAAGCATACAAGGTGAGTAAGGATGTCAGATTGAGGGGAGACAACGGATGGCCACGACGCGGTAAAGACGCTTTAACATGGAATAAAGCCAGGAAACCTCTCTCAGCTCTATTATTTCTACCCTCGATCCTACACATATCTAGTAGCTTATTGTTTTTTAATCGAATGATATTCATCGCTAATTTGTGCGGAACTCGTCAGCTACCAAGAAGAGTACCTACCTACCAAAAGTCACGTTTTTTTTTTTTTTACAATATATGTAGTTTATTATTCCAAGAAGGTTACTTGCAAGGGCTAGAAAGATATTTTGTAAAAAAAAAACAAATACAGATAAGAAAGTTTTTACATTTTCTTACTAGTACATAACATAAAAAACAATTGTCATGAAAAATTCTACTGCTCGTACTTCTTCAAAGTGCAAAAGTAAAACAATTTTTTTTTCCATGTTATTCATAAGCGCGTTGGTAATAATATAATACCTACAGGAACACAACCGCGGTCTGACTATTGTTTAAGAATGCAAACTATTTATATGATGTGATCAAAATATCGTTTTCTTTATCTTAAATTGAAATGGGTAGGTACTTAATTTCCTCTTATTTTAAAATAGCACGCCCTTTGGGACACTTAGTTTAAGGCTGTAAAATAAATCTTGTAATTTAAAGTGTCATCAAAACTCCAAAGGATTTAAACAAACATCGTAATTTTAGATTATACAGATAACACGTGTCATTACGAGCGGCGGCGTCGTGAATTCCAAGTTTACTGCTCGTTTGTGCCCTTATTAAAGTGCTGTAACATCTTTGTATTGTGAAGTTTTCCCACACGGAGCCCAGGGAGACGGGGGCGCGCCCACAAAGCGGGAATGCTTTGTTTTGTCACTCGGATGAAGCGCTTAAATCATCACAATTAGAGCAACGGGTAGGAATGTCTTTGAAAATGGAATCACGAAAAGGCGGGAAAAGTTATGGCGGCCGTTGGGTGACGTCACGCCACAGAATGCGGGCTTTTGATGCGGCGGCATAAACGTACCGCGATCGATCACACACGCTTCTAATTACTCAATCGTGTTTGTAAGTTATAAAAACAGCGTTAGCCTGTGAACTCGTTGACATTATGATGACAAAACGTGTTATTCTTCAAATAAAATAGACACAAACAATTTTTTTTTCTGTTTTTTCAAGCAAAATTAGTTGTTCTCTTTGAAGTTCTCTATCTCATAAAATTTTATAATTAATACCCACCCTAAATGCCGTTCTCAAAAGCATTCTGTTTTTATTTAATGAGTTAACGTTTGATCCCTTCTTGAAAGCTAGGAACTTTTATATGTAGTTGCCACTTACTGATAGTCCGACACTTGCCATCTTTTACTGAGTTGATATATCGCGCTATTGTTGTCACGTAGCGTTCTGGTGGTAGGTATTGTACACCAGACAGTACAGGCTTATACTGGTGGTGCAGAAGGGAACGGCCAGGCAGTAGCCCGCCGACGCCGTAGCCCGCCGCCGCCATGTTGTCAGCAGCTAACGCAACAAAATGGCGGCGGCAGTCTAGCTAGCTAGCCGTTAGCTAGTGGATCATTGTCACGTACCGGGCACGGGCGGGTAAGAGTAGGGCGAGCAGGTGGCCGGGTCGAGGTGGTGCGAAGGGTGGTGCTGCGCCGGCCAGTCCACCGGCTTGTACTGGTGGTGAAGCGGGGAGCGGCCGAGCAGCAGCCCGCCGACGCCGTAGCCCGCCGCCGCCATGTTGTTAGCAGCTAACGCAACAAAATGGCGGCGGCGCTCTAACTAACTAGCCGTTAGCTAGTGGATCATTGTCACGTACCGGGCACGGGCGGGTAAGAGTAGGGCGAGCAGGTGGCCGGGTCGAGGTGGTGCGAGGGATGGTGCTGCGCCGGCCAGTCCACCGGCTTGTACTGGTGGTGAAGCGGGGAACGCCCGAGGAGCAGCCCGCCGACGCCGTAGCCCGCCGCCGCCATGTTGTCAGCAGCTAACGCAACAAGATGGCGGCGGCAGTCTAGCTAGCTAGCCGTTAGCTAGTGGATCATTGTCACGTACCGGGCACGGGCGGGTAAGAGTAGGGCGAGCAGGTGGCCGGGTCGAGGTGGTGCGAGGGGTGGTGCTGCGCCGGCCAGTCCACCGGCTTGTACTGGTGGTGCAGCGGGGAGCGCCCGAGGAGCAGCCCGCCGACGCCGTAGCCCGCCGCCGCCATGTTGTCAGCAGCTAACGCAACAAGATGGCGGCGGCAGTCTAGCTAGCTAGCCGTTAGCTAGTGGATCATTGTCACGTACCGGGCACGGGCGGGTAAGAGTAGGGCGAGCAGGTGGCCGGGTCGAGGTGGTGCGAGGGGTGGTGCTGCGCCGGCCAGTCCACCGGCTTGTACTGGTGGTGAAGCGGGGAACGGCCGAGCAGCAACCTGCCGACGCCGTAGCCCGCCGCCGCCATGTTGTTAGCAGCTAGCACAACAAGATGGCGGCGGCAGTCTAGCTAGCTAGCCGTTAGCTAGTGGATCATTGTCACGTACCGGGCACGGGCGGGTAAGAGTAGGGCGAGCAGGTGGCCGGGTCGAGGTGGTGCGAGGGATGGTGCTGCGCCGGCCAGTCCACCGGCTTGTACTGGTGGTGCAGCGGGGAACGGCCGAGCAGCAGCCCGCCGACGCCGTAGCCCGCCGCCGCCATGTTGTGGTGGGCCGTCGCCGCCGCCGCCGCGTGGTACTCCGCCGCGTGCCGATGGGCGGCGTGCCCGTAACTGTACACAAAAGACGACATCAAACAATGGTGTCTGAACTATTTTTCTGCTAGATGTCGTCGTATCATAAATATAGAGTCCAACTGTAAGGTGATTGGGTAGAAATCTATACTTAGGAGAAGTCAAAGCATCCTCAAAGAGGGATGCCGGAATATGGCCAAGAAGTGCACACGATGTTCCATTTTATAAAAATTGCTAAAATATTCGTTCTTAATTATTCGCGCTATTTGTATGTCGCTAAAAGTTGGGGTTAATATAACAAAAATTAAAAGAAATTGAACTATTTATTAACCCCACCGGAATTGCGTCCTTTTGACAGATATGTGTAAACAAATCTATCTACGCCCTACCAGCATTGAAGTAAAGCTCAAATTCGTGTGTATCGAGCCGACCCGCGGCGGGCTCGTGTGTGTTAAGAGTTGCCACTACAGAAATATAATTTCAGATAATCGATTATAAGAGAATATCGAATATTATTACGTTGGTGGATCTTAGCTAAAATAGTGTCATTATCCTATTTATCTTTAAAATATTTTATAATCTTAGTAAAATATTTTCATGAAACGTATATTTAAGGCTGCATTATTTTATATAACTATATTAGAATCGAATAGATCTAAAATCGAATATCGATATTTTTTTACGCAATGGAAACACTAAATTAACTGCCAATTCAACTGTCAAAGTTCAAAATATCAAAAAGTAATTGTGTTTTTCTTGCATCAACAAAGTGATCGGTTTTATTTCGTGCGTTTAACTAAACAACTTCATCATGAATACTGACTCCGACGATCCGGGTTCAACCGCAGCAGGTAAACAAATACTTTTTACAACCTTCAACAGCTAATATGGTGGAAATCGTAGATTGTATTACTGATGGAAAATAATGAATATGCATTTACCCAAAAACACTGACTTTTTTTAAACCCTTTCTTTCGCCAGTTAACTAATGACTATTTACTCTATATTTCCATTATTTTCCATAGTACTTTCATATGTGTGCACTGTGGGCCTGCACTTCTATGGCCAGCCGGCGTCCCCCTTTACCAACAACAGCATAACTTGGATTGGAAACATTCAGTATTCAGTTTTCGGTAACGCCTTCATCAAATTATTTTACTGGTTGACTTTCCGAGGGGATTGGTATCAGCTTTCCCATGTGCTTTAACTGTCAATATACTACTGTCACCACGCAGGCTCAGGTTAGTTACTATGGGCCTAATCCCCAACCTAGTTGTAGCATTCGTCTTTTTATTAATGATATAGGTAGGCAAACGAAAAAGAGGATCACCACTGATGGTAAGTGATCATCGCTGCCCATGGATGTTAACAACCGCACAATGGTCGTGGATGCATTGCTTGCCTAACACCTCATACCCTCCCCAACTGAGCTCTGGCGACCTTACTCGATTAGGATATAGACGATATAGTTTAACCTCGGTTCAAATGGTACCTGGAGGTATACCAAATCAATAACCCCCTCACAATAGCATCACTCTTGCTCCAGCTTGGTACTTACCCAGTATAATGCTGGTGCCAAGGGTCGTAGTCGTAGAGGTCGACTCCTGCGCACGCGCCGCCGCCCGCCGCCACGCCCGCGGCCGCCGCCGCGTTGAAGAATGACGCGGGCAGGTTCCGCGACACCATTGGCACGCTTTCTGTGTAAACGGAATATATATTAAATTTAATTTTTTGATTGACTTCAAAAGAGGAGAAGGTTCTTTAGTTGCTCTTTCGACCGATTTATTTTATTTACTTGAAATCAGGCCGAACTTGGCTTTCACTCGAATGAAATCCACAATCTTCTCAGACTCTGTAGAGTAATGCAGTCAAGAAAGTTAGAGACGCGTCGCCGGCAAGGCCGAAATCAGTGCATAAGTATAATATATAATTATTTTCTTTTTCCAAAACTAAACTTTGAGCTTGTACTTATAAATCGTGAGTTTGAATCCCGCAAAATAAAAGACTATGAATTGAACGATATTTAATACCTACTCAAGTCATGGATACTAGTAAAAAGTTAAGTAGGTAGGTTTGTGCCGCAAAGGTGAAATCAATACCTAAGCAATTTTTATCTTAATTAAGTTCATGTAAAATCTGATGTGGAGTTAAAATGTGGCAATTAATTAAGAAGACAAATTACACGCTTCGTTTGCTATGCATTTTATCACTTGATATGATTAATAAATCTTCACATTAAAACCCAATCATAATACACATTATCTTATCAAGACCAAAATTAAATAAAAAATACACCCACTTTAACTTCAATACTGGTATCGAAGCATAATTTGTCCGAAAGTTAAAGTCAATAAAATCTTAGAAAACTTTTTCTAACCGGAATTTACTGAGCACTTTTAGTGGGTGTAAAAAAGTAACAAACACGGTATGTGGTGACATAAATCCAATGAGTAGATTAGAGTAGATGTGATCTGATAGAGCGAGCTGTGCGGGACGGTAGCTCGGATCAGGTAACGGGCGGCATAGTAAATTGGAAATGTAGAGCGGAAGGAGACCCATCGTGTTTAACATATTATGTAGGTACATTCGAGTACATACCAGCCGGGCAAAATATTCAACGGTGTTTTAGGCGACACAATTAAAAGCGTGGATAGGAACGTAACAAATTGTGAAAGTGAAGATGACGGTACTTAAAAAATAATATTTAGTTGAGGGCAGTTTTGTAATATGTAATTTATATGGCAAGTGAAAGTGACGCATGACACCTGTTTCATTCCGTGATCACGGCTCCTAAAAATGAGCCTAAACGTTGGTTTTCCCTGTAAATATATGTAATTTTAATTAAACCGCGATTTTTATCCGTTTAAAAATAGCTTTATTTAAGTAAAAGCCATTTGTATAATTGGTTAAAACTACAACTAATTAGAATATGAAGCATTGTTCCGTAAGAAAGATATCCACTAGTGGAAACGATTCAGAAAAAAGCTCATGATTGTACCGAGGATGACAGAATCAGATACAAATTGCGATCGGTATAATAATATGTATGTACATTGTACATATTATAGACAAATGTCCTAATTTCTTGTGGTACTTGGTTTAAAACGAAATGCCCCAAATGTATGGGGTTTGAAAGGCAGGCAACGCATCTGCGAACCTTGTGCGGTTGTTCATATCCATGGGGCACAGGCGATCACTTCACATCAGGTGACCCTCTAGTACGTTTGCCTCCATACAAAATAAAAAAGAACTGTCTTACTTCCTCTATTTTACTGTGCCTGCGCCGGCGCGCACGGTATCAAGTGACAGTTAGTGCGCGGAAGCCGCACTTACCACTTTTTACGACTTGACATTTTGTTTTGTATCAACTATCCAAATCAAGTTCATGATATAATTCGATTCGTTTTTTTAATTCAGTTACGAGCATTAGTCATTCATTAAGTATTCATAGGAATAGTGTGATATCGAAAGATGCTGCGCGATTAATTCAAGGCTAAACCGAAATAAAGTGTATGTCAATAAACTCAATTTTTTATTTCGTTAGGTTTTTACATATTTTTTATAAAGAAAACAGTCCTGTTTTGGAGAATGTACCTGAATAAACCTATGCCAAACTATTAAATATTATTTAACAGACGTAGACGGTACGATAATACGATACGATTACGTACGTTCTTATAATGGTAATGAATGTACGAGTATAAGAAGATTTTCAAAGTTAACTTTATCGATTTCGCTACCCAATATTCCGATTAGTGCATGTAAAAGACTCGTTTGTCTGTCTAACAGCGGTGGTGTCGGCGGCGTCGGCCGACTCACCGATAGTCATCGGCGGCGGCGACAAGGGCGCGACATAATTCCATTTGAGACAATAAGAGGAACCACGAGGAATGCGGTCCGTGGGACCCGGGCCTCCAAAAAAGCCTAGCCAAAACAACGAATCGAATCCGAAACCCGTTGACCTTTACTAAATACATAATACGCCTAGCAGGCTTGGGCGTCCTATCGTGTAATAAATACAGCGTAAAAATAGAAATAAAATATTTAAACTCGACGATTTAGAGAATTGTGTTGGCGATAATTTTTGATCACGTATCGATTTTGTGAATCAGTTTTAGCTCTATAATAAAACATTTGATTGCCAATTTGGGTAGCTGTTACACTGTCGACATAAAACATGAGAAAGCTATATTTATTTGCCAATAAAGTTATTGCGAAAGGTGGTTTACAGATACAGCGACACAAAATAAAAAGTCCCCAATTTATCGTATTATAAATTTAAACAAATTCAGTTCAATACCAACACCAAAAGCGCGTTTTCTAAACAAAATTTTAATTCTTTACCTTGCTTTATTATGCAATGTTTATAAAGATTCTAATTTGTAACGTATTGCGAAAATATGCAAGGTATTCTAATTAAAAGACACAAAAAGGTTTATTATGTGGGTCGTAAAAGGATGCCACGGTTCTATCAAAATAATTGCCGAAAACTAATTGTTCCCAAAGTTTGTTTAAGTTTAAGTGTTCGCAAGCTAAACAACAATACCTACGATTGAATATTTTTCCTTCTGTTGCATTTTATTTGGTGTTTGTCCGTTAAGTAATTGCAGCGTTTTAAGAGTTCATACAAATTGTGGTTTTTCAAAGTCTTGCTTTCATACTAACTGACCTACAGCATAATATGTATGTGTAATACTTATAAATACATTACATAAATTAAACAACTATGTTTCACCGTGATTTTAAAGCTTACACCAAAGTTGTTGAGTGTTTTTTACGGTATAAAGTTAACGGAACAAATTAGGCGCTATACACGTCAAATTGTAGAGGCAGCTTACCACAGCTTATTTCACTCGTCCAATAAGAGTTCAATACGAGTACACATAGTAGGTGGGTATGATGAGCAGTGTCATCGATATACCTAACTAAAACTCATCCCAGCACCATATAGCCCTGTATTTGGCGGGCATACCGGTTGTGGGCATATTGTGCTCGAGTGTGACCTCTGGACCAGCGATATGACGTGGAGCGGCGAGTTTTTGCCGCGGGGAATGCGCGCGCGCGCAGACGGACTCAAAGACGCGCCGCGCCGTTTTTGCCGAGCGGCCCCTTTCGCCCATCTTTTAAGTAATGGTCCACCTTTTTTCGATCTAATCGCAGTCGCGTAACTATGTCCCCGCGTCCTCGCTTCACGTCCCACTTTTTGGCGGCTAGCTGATCTCGCCGCGAACCGGTCGATCGATAGTTGGTTAGTTACGTCATATCGCGATCGGCATCGACGAGCCCTCGCCACATTCCGGAGATAAGCACCACATAATCGAGAGCGTTTCGTGTGTAATTACAACCGGAAAACGGTTAGTTACCTGTCTTCTAAGCTAATTGGTTCGCGATTATCTTCGCACAATAGGTAAATGAAGTGGGTGCAGGACTTAGGGAGAGTCGGTTAAGAGATAGAGCGGATCACCGCAGGGCGCGGTCGGGTAAAATAGAGTGGGGGTATAGGAGGGGGTGAGTGCCTGGGTTAGTAATTAAAGGCGGGTGTAATGAAGGCGCGTTCCCGGAGTTATCTAGCGGGCTCGGGAACAATCGCGCGTTCCGCGAAGATGCGGAGCGAGGTTTTTGCCCGCCCTTCCCGGGAGCGAGCGCACCTGACCGGTAGCTGCGACACTGCTTTGATTGTTTTACTCTGGCTTTTAATTGTATTCCTTATTAAAACAAGTTTACAGTGAAATAAAAGGAAGTTATTTAAGAATTGTCTGTACGTACGAGTTTCAAGCAGGCTCAACTTCAACTCGATTAAACTCAAACTCCAAATATTATTTATTGAAATGAGATTCATATAAGCACGTATGAATCGTCATAACAAGACGTACAATAATAATGACTCTACCACCCATTTGGAAGGCAGTTTCTGCCAAGAAGAATCGGCAAGAAACAAGACAGTTTATCTTTCCAATGCCAATATATTATGATTATTATGATTGCCTACTTTATGTATTTGAATAAATGCCAGTCGGTAAAAATGAGAATTAAATTACATCTTTCAAATCCTAACAATGTCTTATCTAAACCAGAAAAAATAATTACACATATTAAACCAAAAAAATATTACAATATAACAATTACTTTAAGTTCACTTCTTAATTTTTCGTGGAAAACATTCAACAGAGAAGAAATCGGATCAGAGCCTACCCTCTAAAGCTAAATGAGGGATAAAACGAAGTACCTACTTATTTGTTATGAACTTATGAAGGCCCGGTTGTTCAAGTAGCTAAGGCAACCCTTAATATTCCAAGAGGAAAATATACACCGCAAGTTGGATAGCTTGTTATGTTATGCATTTTTTCGTAAATTCATTGATCCAATCCTTTTATTAAGCAAGTTTTAACCAGAAGGTATTTAATTTACCTATTCACGAGTTGTCTTTGTAATTTTTTATTAATTCATAATATTTAACGCACGCATGAAAACAAGTTTGTAATCGTATCGGTTTTTTATGAATAGATCTCTTCATTATCAACTGAGGATCTGGTGTTTAAAACCAGATCCGACCCCATTAATTGTAGCTTCTTGTTTAACAGATTTTCCACTCAGAATATTATGTATCTCTCAAGAAGTAGTTTAGTTGTCTGTCAGAAATCTTTGTCGGGAACTTAGTCTGATGAGATTAATCGATTATCCTGTAACTTGCCGAACTACAGTCGCGTTTCTCGTCCTAGTGTGTTGCTATACTAACAGGCTTATTAGTTGAAATAGCGTGACTCATGATCACCGTCTTATGGTGTACTAGGAATACTGTCCTGTTTTTAGTTATACCTCTGTTACTAGGTCTCGGTATACTTCAGTTGTTTAAATTAGTCAATTTACTTTCCAATGAGATTTACGACTCCCAGTTCATTATTGTCTTCCACCGCTGTGTATGGCACGTCCAGTTTAACCAAGGGCAAGGGCAACAAGCGAACCTCATTAAACATTGCCCATTTTTATACCGTCGTGACTCGTGACTCACTTGTTGATTGACAAGTGACAACTATCAATGAAATTTTTATTCTCTCGAATCTTGCCAATACCGATTTTAGCAACTGCGATTATTTTTGAGTATGTTACTGATTAGTTTAATTTTATTAGATTTAAATTATGGGCTTACATAATTTACATTGGCCTGTTCGCAAAATAAGAACATGGAAATACTGTTCACATGAGTTACTGATGAGCAAGAGAGAGAGTATACATTAACTAAGTGACAGTGAAGTTTTGGAGTTAATCCAAAATCCTTCTTGGTCGTCCTAATAGGCTATACCGACTACAGCCATGAGGGTGACAGAACTAGCAGTGCTACTTGATCGTTTTGAGCTCCTTAAATTCGCGTCGAATTCGCTGTTCTTGCATTTAAAATGTTGCGCGTTAGATCGTCTTCTTAAGATTGTTACGAGTATGTATTTTAAGTTACAACTACAGTGGAATTTGGCGGAGCTTCGCAGCCCTTTGAAAGCACGTAAAATACGATCGCCCGTGACGCTTTTTTACTTAAGCGTTTCTACATTTGTTCATAAACTGATGGAAAGCTATCCTTTTACATTGATACTATTAACATACCCTTAGGCTTGTCAATGGACAGCGCCATCGCGAAGTGCTCGTCGACGACGGCCGCGACGTCGCCGGAGTAGTGCGTGAACACGACGCAGTTGGCGCTGACGTACTGCGCGCGCGCACGCGTCTACTTTAGATTGCTACGAGTAAGTATTATAGCGAAAGATACTTTTTTAGTCATCCTGAGAGGCTAAACCGATACAAGCTATGAGGGTGTCACAACAAACTGTGTTGCTCGATCCGTCAAATGTCGCGTTTTTACACGCGCATTTCTACTTTGTTTGTCAGATGGGGGTTAGCAAATCCTGTCCATAAACAAATAGCACGTTTTTCTGCGCCACGCAAGTTAAAAAGTTTTTTTGAAAATCGTCATAGCCTAATCTCAAATACCAAGCTATGTACATACCCTTAGGCTTGTCAATGGACAGCGCTCTCGCGAAGTGCTCGTCGACGACGGCGGCGACGTCGCCGGAGTAGTGCGTGAACACGACGCAGTTGGCGCTGACGTACTGCGCGCGCGCACGCGTCTACTTTAGATTGTTACGAGTAAAGTATTATAGCGATAGAAACTTTTTGGTCATCTTCAGGGGCTATCCCGATTCAAGCTATGAGGGTGTCACAACGAACTGTGTTGCTCGATCCGTCAAATGTCGCGTTTTTACACGCGCATTTCTACTTTTGTTTGTCAGATGGAGGTTGGCAAATCCTGTCCATAAACAAATAGCACGTTTTTCTGCGCCACGCAAGTTAAAAAGTTTTTTTGAAAATCGTCATAGCTATGCCTAATCTCAAACTTCCAAGCCATGTACTGTACATACCCTTAGGCTTGTCAATAGACAGCGCTCTCGCGAAGTGCTCGTCGACGACGGCGGCGACGTCGCCGGACTCCAGAATAGTGCGTGAACACGACACAGTTGGCGCTGGTCTTTAGATTATCACGAGTAAGTCAGCGTATGACGGGCCAACCAAGGGTCGCGGTTTCATCGGCATTTGAACTCGACTCATGGATGTTTATAAATGTATTTAAGTACCTATGTCTATCCGTTCCCTAGCTTTCTTAGTAGGTACAAGCTTCGAGCTAAGATTGGGGCTAGTAAATTGGTGTGTTAGAACAAAAAAATATTTATTCGTTACACTAGAGTTGTGATAATTGGCGGATCTTCGAAGCCCTTCAATAGCGCGTAGCTCGTGTTCAGTCACCTACCCTTAGGCTTGTCAATGGACAGCGCAGCGCTCTCGCGAAGTGCTCGTCGACGACGGCCGCGACGTCGCCGGAGTAGTGTGTGAACACGACGCAGTTGGCGCTGACTTACTGCGCGCGCGCACGCGACTTCTTTAATCGTTACGCTACGACTACGAGTAAGTATTATAGCGAAAGATACTTTTTGGCCATCCTCAGGGGCTATCCCGATTCAAGCTATGAGGGTGTCAAACTGTTTTGCTCGATCCGTCAAATGTTTGTCAGATGGGGGTTAGCAAATCCTGCCCTCAAACAAATGGCACATTTTTTCTGCGTCACGCAAGTTAAAAAGGTTTTTGAATACCGTCATAGCCATGCGTTCATAGGTCATAAATGGATGTTTATAACTCCTCTTGCCACCTACCCTTAGGCTTGTCAATGGACAGCGCTCTCGCGAAGTGTTCGTCGACGACGGCCGCGACGTCGCCGGAGTAGTGCGTGAACACGACGCAGTTGGCGCTGACGTACTGCGCGCGCGCACGTGTCGCCGCGCCCGCTGCGCCGCCGCACTCGCCCTCGGATTCTGATGAGCCGCCGCCTGGGAAATTAAAGACTAGCTCTAGTAGATGTAAAAAGAAGAGGAAGAGTTTAAAGAGATAGATGGATTGCATACTTCAATGATATGGACGTGAAAGGAGTGAATGTGAGAGATGAGAGTGGCAGAACTTATTTCATCAACCCGGCATTTTATTACCGCGGCGCTTTTGCTCCCGCCGTATTGGCTTGGAGTAGTAACCACCTTCTAAACAATGTCTTCCCGTGGCTGCCTTAAAAGGGACTAAGGGACTCTCCGGAAGGTAGGCAGCAGTGTTTCTCTGTTTCTTGTCGTTACTATACCGCTACCCAATTTCTTCTCGTGGCTGTCGTAAGAACGACTGAGGGACACTCCGGAGGATAGACGACAGTGTTCTCCTATTTCTTGTCGCTCACCATACTGCAGTCACTAAGCGTAGCGATTAGGCACAGCCAAAATCTGGAAGTAGATGATGACCATGATCCGAGCTGAGCGCCGCCCCCGCCGTAGGCTCCTTGGAATAGTAACTACCTCCTTCCCAATTTCTTCCCGAGGCTGTCGTAAGAGCGACTAAGGGACTCTCCGGAGGATAGACGCAGTGTTTCCCTGTTTCTTGTCGCTAGCAAAACTGCAGTCACCAAGCGTAGCGACTGGACACAGCCTAAATCTCTAGATTGATGATGACCACGATCTTTGTCGACCTTATGTAAGAGGCATAAGAGCTACTATTCAACTTAGTTAAAACTCAAAACCCACCATCAGCACTAGCCCTTCCATGGGCGGACAGGTCCTCCTCCTTAGCTCGCAGCCTGGCGTGGTGCGCGTGGTGCGCGTGCGGCGGCGAGCCCGGCGACTGCGCCCCCGACGACGCGGAGCCCGAGCTGAGCGCCGCGGCGCCTCCGCCCCCGCCGTCGGCTTGGAATAGTGACCATCTACTACCCAATTTCTTCCCGTGGCGTAAGAGCGACTTAGGGACTCTCCGGAGGATAGACGGCAGTGTTCCCTTGCAGTCTCCAAGCGTAGCGACTAGGCACAGCATCAATATGGTGGTTGATGAAGACCATAATCCGAGCTGAGTGCCCCCCCCGCAAAAGGCTTGGAATAGTAACTACCTACTACCTAATTTCTTCTCGTAGCTGTCGTAAGAGCGACTGAGGGACTCTCCGGAGGATAGGCAGCAGTGTTCCCCTGTTTCTTGTCACCAAGCGTAGCGATTAGGCACAGCCTAAATCTGAAGGTTGATGATGACCATGATCTTTGCCGACCTTATGTTGGGGACATAAGAGCTACTATTCACCATCAGCACTAGCCCTCCCATGGGCGGACAGGTCCTCCTCCTTAGCTCGCAGCCGCGCGTGGTGCGCGTGGTGCGCGTGCGGCGGCGAGCCCAGCGACTGCGCCCCCGAAGACGCGGAGCCCGAGCTGAGCGCCGCGGCGCCTCCGCCCCCGCCGTAAGCTTGGATTAGTAACTAGCACCCAATGTCTTCCTGTGGCGTAAGAGAGACTTAGGGGCTCTGCGGAGGATAGGCAGCAGTGTTCCCTTGTTTCTTGTCGCGCACCATACTGCAGTCACCAAGCGTAGCGACTAGGCACTACTCGAAACATTGATGATGATCATGCTCATTGCCGACCTTATGTAAGGGGCATAAGAGCTACTATTGAACTTAGTTATAACTCAAAACCCACCATCAGCACTAGCCCTCCCATGGGCGGACAGGTCCTCCTCCTTAGCTCGCAGCCGCGCGTGGTGCGCGTGGTGCGCGTGCGGCGGCGAGCCCGGCGACTGCGCCCCCGACGACGCGGAGCCCGAGCTGAGCGCCGCGGCGCCTCCGCCCCCGCCGTAAGCTTCGCTGCCGGCGTTGCCCGCGCCGCTCTGCACGTTAAACTGGAACAAGGGATACGGTCATGATCCAAATACTGAATATGTTTAATCCGTGTAGTAGGTGACTGTGTTCGGCCACTTTCAGTTTCGCTCCCCCGACTTATCCTTCTAGTTCGAAGTTAACTTAGTCGTAGAGGGCGCCGTTTAAATCTCGACCAGGGCGCTGGTAGAGTTAAAACTGGCACTGGTGGTCCCACCGACTTGTTCCACAGGCGGGACCTGGCGTCTTTGACTACAGTGCAATTACCGCTTGTCTGGGAGAAACCTGCGCTACTTCCAGCCGGGGATTACAATAACCGTAAACAATAACAACAGGCAACAGATGATTATATATATGATAGGATAGTCTACTCCCAAACTATAGTATTTAAACCGCTGCCTACTTTGGCTACTTTGGAACTTGTTTTAGCCGCGGGCGATCTTTATACATTTCAACATAAACCTTTGATCTTTATCAGCGCTATTTATAAGTATTACTGCAAAGCAACCTAATGTTAATTGTATGCTCGCGTACCTACTAAAAACACAAGCAATCGATAATTGTAATCAACGTGGTACTAGCTTAGTCTATCGATGGTTCCGATCAAGATACCGATCAACCTTATCACAATGGGGAATATGCACGTGACTTAAATATGGACAAAATATATTTTTTTGTAACATTTATTGCTACTGAAAACACACTGTACAATTATTTTTAGAATTTATTTTAATTTAATAATCTAAATTAATCATCAAAAAGTGGCTGTTTCGATATTACCGCGCAAATTTTCGAAACGCAACACTATTGGTGGAACAAGATGTGACGTCCGTTTTACACGAGACGTCTGCTGTCAACAAGCTATTTGTATGGTTTCTTTTTTGAGGAATAATTGTTATTGTATAGTGTCGCTGTTTTTATCTTAAGTTAATAGTTTTATGTGTTCAAAGTATTAATTAATTGTGAAGAAGGACTTAGAGAACGACTGAAACCGGTTTCGTAAAAGCGCAGTCGGATAATCTTCCGAAAATCGACGTGTTTATGATGGCCACGTATTTCGCTTCAAATCCAGATTATAAGTCTGCTGAACTCAGAGGAGTAAAAGCTGCGAGGTAAATTAGTTATAGTATGTATACATTTATTTGATAAATGATCGTTTTCTTGGTTTTATAAATATATATTTGTACTGGCGGCCGCCCGCGACTCCGTCTGCGTGGATTTCGATTTCCGTTATGAATTTTTTACGACCTCACATTAGAAACCTCAAAAATTGTAGCCTATGTGTTATTCTGATGTATAAGCTATAGCCTATGTCTTATTCTGATGTATAAGCTATATTGTGGTAAAGTTTCATTCAAATCCATTCAGTAGTTTTTACGTGAAAGAGTAACAAACATCCATACATCCATACTTACAAACTTTCGCCTTTATAATAGTACCTAGTAGGATATGTATTTTACTTTTTTAATATCCTTACGTACATCGAAATGATCTTCACAACATTAATAAATATAATAATACCCTCCGGCCGTATTCGGCCATGGCGGCCGACCTCACGATCAGCCAGGTACGCAGGATATATTACAGTGCACAAGTGAGTGCGCAAGCACAGGTGAACTCCCTATTCCTTCACTCTCATAATTCGGTGGGACAGCAATCTTACACGACCATAGAGAGATCAGGCGCAGGACCAACGGCTTAACGTGCCTTCCGAAGCACGGAGGAGCTCGAGATGAAATTTTTCGGTCATCCATCCGATGACTGGCATCTGCGAACGTTACTTAACTTTAGCAACCGCTGGCCGAGTGCGCTAACCACTGTGCCATCGAGCACACCAGTATAAACAGCTCAAACACGATACATTGTCTCTTCTCATCGCCTTGCACCACTTTTTCCTTAGATTTTCACCTTTCGGCATAAGGAAATACACTTTGTCAGGTGCAATGTTGATGTTATTTGAACACATAGGAACGACACAATGTTTATAATATGGTTTTTTGTACTTTTCCATGGTAATTAAGTCGATATTCACTCACTTTATTTATTTTTTGGTAATTTTGTAAACCAAACACTTTGCTGTTGACATCGAACTCGTGTAATGGTGACGTCACGCACAAGCGCGCCAAAATGGCCGCGTTTAAATTGATCGAGATTTTAATATTAAATTTTTTGCATAATAGTTTATATTTTGGATGTGATATTTTTATGTTTGGTAATGTAGTAACTAGTAGAAACATATAAACGATTAAAAAAAAATCATGCATATTCCCCATTTTTCAGTCCGAAAGGGTTTTGCATTTGTCCGTTATAAAAATCAAATATTTGACGGGCCCTTTCGTCTAGTTGTCAGACAGAGTCACTGACCTGACCTGGCCACAATACCGAAGGTCGCGGATTCGATTCCCGCTAGGGGCAAATGTTTGTGTGATGAACATTGGCATTTGTAACTCGAGAAGTACTACCTACTTCAAGCGACAAGCTTTAGTTCGGAAATGAACTAACTAAAACATAATATAAAGTTTGAAAAACATAGCTACAAATACACCTGTTTTACTTTGATCAACATAAAGAATTCCTCTCTTTTTGTAATGCAACACTAACCTATTTCGACTCCTTCATTAAAACCAATTAAGTTTTCAACATGGCTTTTTGAGATTCAATACTTTTACCATGATTATCTACGGATATAGACATTTTATTTAAGAATGTTCGTAAATGGCCGTATCATCGCACCAGAATTTAATTAACTCGCATAAATATTTACTCATTTAATTAATGCATATCACATCTATTTTCCATCAAGTCAAATAAAACGGACCTTGAGGCGGCCGTAAGAAGCCCAGAGTCGATGCTAACACTCGCTTTACGAGAACCCAACCAACTACGGCCTAAGTTCAACGGTATAGTAAAGTATTCTCCTCACTAACCTTCCATAAAAACGTCAAAGTAAAGCCTTATAAATAAATTAAAAACCATTAACGCAGCAATTAGGCGAGCATCGCCGCTGAATGAGAACGCGGTGGGCACGATTAATTTTAATTTTATACATTTTACCACGAGTCGGGACCGGTCGGGTGCCTTGGTGGAGCTAGCGCCGCGTAGTGTCGCGGGGAAAAAACCTAGCGTGATGTATGAGCGGCGACGGTGACCGCGAGCCCGCAGGAACGCAAGAACGCAGGACCGCAATGCAAGCTGGCAGCTCAGAGGTGAGCCACGGCCAAGGTAGTCGCAGTTCAGTTTTAACCGAGAATCTACCAGCCGAGCCCTCAGTTTTAACTGAGAATCTACAGTTTTTCGGGCATCCTCTCAGTTTTCAGTTTGGGCTTTTCATCAAATCTTAAATTTTTCATCTTAAGTCAAATAAAAACTGTGAGTTGAATAATTTGTTAAATTGATACAGTTAGATAAAAATAATGAGAAGAATAATTTGAAAAAATTATATTATCATCATATCATGCTATTTTTGGTTTTCAATTCCTTTCGACAATATATCCTTCTATATACTATAGTTATAATGATATATAAACAATAAACTAATACTTGATAAAAAGAAAAAAACTGTAGATTCACAGTAAATAGAACTTCAATAAACATTTTCAGTCTTCTACAGTTTTTTCCTGGCATATCTACAGTTCAGCTCTATTCTGTGGTTGGCAGCACTGGGCACAAAAACCGCGGCACCAACTCGACATTAATATGGCCAGCGGATGCCCTGCGCGGAATCGATAACTAACGAGCGGAAAACGACACTCGCGAGGCTCACACACCAGATACATACTGGAAAGAAACTTTTCACTATCACACTAACTAGGAGTCGTGCTGAGAATCCATCGCATAGTAAGTGCCTTTACTGGTCTGACTTGAAGTTTAAGCCATGATTGATTAATGAAAATTAAAATACAACAGGAACGCCAGGTCTGGCTTGAAATTTCTGTAGTTAAGCCACTGATTAATGAGAATTAAAATACAATAGGAACACCTAAACATTCATTCATACTAAACCCATCACTATTGTACGTACATGCCTATAAATTATATGTAGGTACTAGATTCGGTTTCCACACACATAGTGTTAAACTAAGTATAGCTTAAAGCCTTCCTCGTCAAATGCACTATCCAAAGCAAAAAAAACTGTTCGTACTAGTGGTTCCTGAGATAAGGGCGTTCAAACAAACAAACGAGCAAACTCAAAGCGTTCCTCGTCAAATTAACTATCCAACCCTTAAATATTTATTGAATTCAAACCAGTGGTTCCTGAAATTAGTTTGGCCAAACAAACAAACTCTTCAGCTTTATTATATTCCTAGTAAAGAAGTACTATAGAAGTATAGATTGTACGTAAACGAGCTCACATGATTCCAATCAAAGAACATCTTACAAGTATGTAAATTCATTTGACTTCATTCGTGTTATGCGTTCATTGCCGTAAATAGCCTTATATGCGCCCGGTGCGAGCTCACAAAACTGCGCCTCTGCGACCTTTTTTTTTTTTTTTTACTTGAAAGTCGGTCATTTCTGCGCCTCTCCAGGGTGCGAGCTCACAAAACTGCGACCTTTTTTTTTTTTTTACTTGAATGTCGGTCATTTCTGCGCCCCTCCAGGGTCTGCGCCCTGTGCCTGGGCACCGCTGGCACCGCCCTATTTACGGCACTGGCGTTCAATATGCATCATTAACTCTGCGATAAGTGAAACATCGTCAGTTGTCAACCCTGGACAGTAAAGTAGGTGACCTTGACTATTCCGAGTCAATTTCCGCCACACTAAAGGAAATGCCTAACACTAACTAGAATGGCAGAAGTAGCCTAGGTAAGGTCTGGTTTAAAAACGTGTACATTAATACAATGTTTTTGGTAACCTTCTAAGAATTTGTGTTTATTTTAGGGACTGGTGATTTAATAAAATATTCAATTCCAAACTATGGGTCTACATAATAGACAGACACTAGCCATAGTTCTATTTAATCCCAGTCTCAGTTGCCCAGCCCAGTGGGGAAGAGGGGCACAGTGGGCACGTGCCCAGGGCCCTGCGATCTTTTTGGGCCCCACAATTACCAGACCATAGTTTTAAAGTTCCATGTTACCTAGGCCTCTAATAGGTGAAAGACAGCCCTGATTTAATCGATTGAGTTTTTCTACTCTTTTATACACAATATTTTGGTATATTCAGAACCAAAAACTCGACCCCAATTTTGCGACGGTCGATCTAAGGTCCTCAGAGATATAAAACCACTTAAGTCACTAGGCGTTTACCTGGCTATATAGACACATACCATCAATGCAGTCAACTGTTAAAACAGTACCCGGTGGCAATGTTTAATCGATAACTAAGCAGAAAACGAAACCCACGCGACTAGAACTAAACTGGTACAACATACTAGCACCCGCTCCACTGTTCACGGAAAGGCGACTTGCTGCTTTCCATAATGGGTCGTCAACTTCTTTGATAGAATACTTTTGAACTGAGAACTTTAGCTGCTTTAGCGCAATAGCTTATGTTTTGACAGCTGATTAGTGATTCATCAGTCAATCGCGTTTTGGCTACGAACTCTAGGAACCTAAGTACTTATCTTTATTGTGTACTAGCGACCGTCCGCGACTTCATCCGCGTGGATTTCAGATCCCTTTTTTTGCCCTGTGTAGCCTATGTTCTTTCTCAGGATCTAAAGATTGGCTGTGCAAAAATTCCGAAAAACGTAATTTAATAAACGTAACAAACGGGTACTCTACCTCACCGACACACACGAACCTTATAACGATAATAAATTAAATACTCGAGGAAGGAAGTGGTGAAATACCGGTAACAATAATTTATTTTGTCATTAAAATCATCAATACGCGTGGTTAACGGAAGAAGAAGTAGTGATAAGCAACGATGAGAAATTCGTGTAGAAAAATCTTGAATCATTACAGTCTAAAGATCCAAATGGAAACTACATAGTATCTATATAATAGTCAACACTGAAATGTTTGAATATAAGAAGAAAATATATACCTTAACATAAACTTATTAGTAAAACCATCCAAAGATGAGAGAAAATTCTTCTCTTCACAAATTTTATTTAGTTAACATCTACATTTGCCAACAAAACTTTTAATTCCTAACGTATAAAGAGCGATGTTATGTGAATACTAGAAATCCACTTCAAATACTTGATACGGCTCTTAAGATTAATTAGCATTAATTAAGAACATAATACTTCGAATATCTGCGTTACATAGCGCAAAAACGTAATCTTTTTACCTATTTCATAAGTCGACTACATTAATTATAAGCCTATTTACTTATTATAAGCCTATTTACTTATTATAAGCAGCGGTACAGTCAGCTTCAAATAGATAGTGACACTCAGTTATTCAAATAAATAGACGCAACCAAATAGTCAATAATGTCGCCAATCAAAGCATTCTCAGTGTTCTTGGATACCCCAAGAACGCTTTGATACCATTAGCTTGTGTGGTTAATTAATTTACAAACATATATTTAAGTTTTATTTACTAACAAAAACTGTCGTATATTAATATCTATGTTAGCTGGTAAGGTATATATCTATGGGCCTGCGTTGCCTGAATACAAATAAATAAATAAATAAATTAGCGCGATGACTGTAACCACTTACCATATTTATAGCGGTATGTCTGAACCGTTATTTTTGACATTTTGAACGATTATATTTGTTTGTACCGATATTATTGACTATTTGGATGCGTCTATTTATTAGAATACCCTGAGTGTCCCTATCTATCTGTCTGACTGTATTATGAATAAAGCGACCAGTGTACAAGTAATACTTGAGCATTATTAAGTACTTACTTAGAAAAAAAATGCGAGTTAAACGTAAATTCTTTCTTTGTCTCAGAATGATTAATTGATCTGGTGCAAGATGTGACCAAATACGGCAGGCGTGTGTTATAAATGTCGCGACTTGTCCTGTTAAGGAAGCCGGAACTATTAGCATTATTCATGGCAAATCTGAGGCATGGTACGGCACTGTAATGACAGAAGTTAATAGATAATGCAGGCTAGTTAGTGCTAAAGAAGAGTTAGGTCACTGAATGCAATCAGTGGGATCAGTTGCCCAACTTAAAACATTTACTAAGTTAACTCCCGCGAGATAAGTTCAAACGGGCTCAGTGGACTAAAAACGCTAATATTCATGACGTTTTCGCGAAAATAGAACACATATACGATATTATTGCTGTATTTCTTTTTTGTTTTCTGATAATAGTATTTGCATTTATCTTGACTGAAAAAAAGAGTTTAGTGAGCAGCAGTTATTTGTTACAATTTATTCATGCTAAAAATAAAAAGTTTCATAATGCATCTGCGATATTTAATATTTTATTATAATATTACATACCTACCAACCAAGGTTAGTAACGACATTGAAATCCATAGAAGCTACTAACACACTTTTTTTCTGTATCCGTTTACTTACGCATGTCATCTAAGTAACATTAACATTGAATGTTAATAGGTAGAGTATTCATATGTCGTGACTGGACCACACTGAAGTAAGGTTGACTGCTTACTTTACATAATACTCTTTTTTTATAATTATTAAAACTGTAAAAAACGCTATCACATTCTTGCCAAGTTTGCGCTACCGACCATTGTGACTTCCGTAGGCAAGACGATAACATTTATAAAAATAACATTACACACCTAAATTAACTTGGATTATAATAGCTCGTAACAAAAACCGCAAATTAACGATGCCAAATATGTGTTGGAATTATCAATTAAGTTAGATCATGCGTTTTTGTAGTCTCAACTATTAGATAAATTAGTTCATTGACCCATAATAATGGGCCGGCATTTATCTAAGTATATACCAAGGAGATTATAGTATCACGAAAATTGTAAGATATAGTTTTTTGGTTTTTTAAGTTCTCCACCGTTTGAACAATTTTAATTTAAAACCAAATTGACCCTTTGTTATAACTACATAGGTTAAAAAAATCAAACAATAAAAGGAGAAAGAGAGAAGTATAAAGTCATTTTCATTTTTTTAAGAAGACAAATGAAAGATACAGTTCTAATGAAAATTAAATAATCAAGCTTTCAAGTCGCAAAGCAAAACCGAATTAATAAGTAGAAGACCGATCGATCTAGCGAAGAGTTCATTCACTTCCCACATTTATCATTTCGCATCGATTAAACCGTCAGAAATATGCGTTTATCGTTTGTACCTACTTATAAATAACTTGCATAATTAATTTGCATACTGCATTTTATTAATAAAATAATAATATGCCAAAACTAGATTTTTTTTATATTTTACTATGATGTGATTTATGCTGTATTACGATCATATACCCTGTCAGGGTATTTCTTCCAACAATATATGTAGGATAGGAGCCATTTTATTACAAAACACAACATAAATATGAAAGTCCATATCAAACATTTGTTTCCGACCCGCTTGGTGTAGTGGACAAGATGATGACTAATAGATCAAGACCAAGAGGATGACTATCAGTGCAAGAAATGTCTGTTTGTCCCGGTCTGGGTGTAACATGGATTTATAAATGCACTGTTGTTTTTTTCTGATATATATCTGTAAAACAAGTAGGTAGAGCTCTGTGGAAATTCCACTCGAATGAGCCGCTCGTCTGGTGAAGTACCTCCACCTTACAGAAGACCGCAGTGAAATAGCATTTCGTAACTGTTGTGCTATGTTTCTGCTGGTGAGTAAGGTTGCCAGAGCTCAGTTGGGGAGGGTATGGGGTTAAGGCCGGCAACACATCAACGATACCTCTGGTGTCGCGGATGTCCATGGGCGGCGGTGATTGCTTACCAACAGGCGACCCGCTAGCTCGTTTGCCGCCTCTGACATAAAAAAAGGGCTCAACCTACTTAACACGGAGTCAGATCAATGTGTTAAATGTAGTAAAAAAAAAAACACTTCTGAGATTGAACCACATAATAAAGCAAGGCCGATATTGACCCCTATTATAATAATAGCACAACACTGCGATACAAAGATGCTGTCATAAATAGGAAAGAAGACGAAAGTTATTTATTAGTAGGTAATTGGAAACGGGCTATTTATTAAACATACCGCATAGTGTCGCTATTGAATGTAAAAATAAGATGACAACATCGATGCGTCGTCATTACTCGACCATATTACTTGTTACCTTCTATTTACATTAGCTTTTGATAATTGATATCAGGCCCAGATACACTTCGGGTCTCTGAGCCAACGGATATAGTAAAATTATCATCTGGCCTCAGGCAGGATTCGAACTCGCACCTCTTGAAAACCGGGCAAGCGCACTAACTAATTGTGCCACCGAAAGCTTAGCATGTAAAATGCTTAGATAAAAAAAAATATTACTAAGAGTTATATTTGTTTACTCACCCGGTCATACTGAAAATGCGGCGCGTGGTGGAACGAGCGCGCGGCACCGCGGCCGTAGAGGTAGGGGTAGTACGCGCCGTACATCACCTCTGGGCAGGTCACCGCCATGCTGCCGGCGGGCGGCGGCGCCCCATGCCGGGGTCACGCGGGCCCCGCCGGTGCGAGACCGGGCCCCGCCGCTGCGAGAGCCGGGCCCCGCCGGTGGGAGACGGGCTCCGCCGGTGCGGATGCCGAAACGGCGTCTGATGGAAGTGGGCACCGGTAGTGCTGGGCGCACACCGGGTTTCTTCTGGAAAGAATTACACTCGTTTGAATTTAAGAAGAGAATTCGACAACAAGTACCTACAGTAGATTTAGGTACAAATACGATCCGCTTGGTGTAGTAGTCAAGGAGTTGAAAATTAGACCAAAAAAATTTTGTACTACCACTGATATCTTCAGCACATGTGCTTAAGTTACTAACCACGGGGTCAGATCAATGAATGTGATTTTGTAAGATATTTATTTATATATATTGTGACATTGTTTTTGCACTTAGATTAACTGACTGCATACATGTACATGAACGTAAGAATTTAAGGATAAGAAGTGTGAAAGAATTTTCCTTTGCACTCAACAACTATTATCGCACCTATCTTTTATTAAGAATATTTACACCCATAAATGCTAATATTTGTTGAGCGTTAGTTTCAAAATAAATAACGGTTGACCTTTCATCGTGTAAAAAGCAATAAAATTAATTTACTTTTGATCTATGATTTAATCGTTTTTAAATACAACACTACCTTAAAAATCCTGTGAATGGATTTTTAAGGTAGTGTTGTCTTTAGTTTACCGACTCTACCTACGAACAAATCGCACGAAGTAGAGCCAAACTTAGAAATTACCTTTATGAATATCTAATACAGCTGATATATTAATGCAACACTAGATAACAAATTGTAGAATAGATACCAGGCTCACATAATGAATAGATATTAGTGTGGGTGACAATTTAATAATTGACAATTTGGGGGTAGAGGAAGAACATTCTTCACCGCGCCCGAGCAGACGACGCCCCGCATCACCAGTCCGCTTGCGACCACGGTTGCTGTAACGCATCCGAAACGTCAAGCAGTAAGTAGTATATATGTACTACATAATTAAAACCGCGTTTAGTCCCGTTAACAAATATCATTATAGTAATGCAACGCGAAAGTCTAAAATCTCATGTGAATAGATATTGTCGATGTCGATGGCGGATCCGTCCACGCCTCGAGTGGCGCGCGCGCACCGTGACGCAAGACACTCCCAAACCCGGGGCCATTAATTATATCCTAATTGTTCTCAGTTACGATGTTGGAGATGATAGTGTTTGTGTATGATGACGGTTAGGGGTAAAGGTCTTTATAAAAATACAGGAGATAAAGGAGGACGCTTTTGGTCATTACAAACAGTTATAGCAAACTGACACCAACCAGGCATGAACGAGGGACGATTCCAAAAGCAAAGGCATTGTCGGCCGCTTGCTAACACATAAGTTGGTAATCAAACGTACACGTAGGTACATGTTATTTATACTAATACCAGAGAGCAAAACAGTTTGTTCGTTTAAACGCGCTAATCTCAGGTTATACTGGTAAGAATTAAAAAATATATTTCAGTGTGGGATAGTCCATTTGTCGATGAAGACTTTAAGCTATAGGTAGTTTAGCTCTACTTATATTTGCGGAAACTGGAATCCGCGCGGACGGATCATACCCTATAATATGAATCAAAGATTGCGAGCTTCATCATCGATTTCCTAGATTAATTTGTTTGTTGTTTTTTAATTATGAATAGTCTTAGGGTGCGTCCAGCTGTGAGATGGGTGCGTGCAGTTACTAGAACCATTTGGTGCACTTCTCATACGACGATGCTTGAACAGAGAACAATAAAAACAATTTAAAATGTGTGGAATCCATAGGTTTGCGCCAATTTATATGGACTCTATAGCTCTACCTAGCAAACATTAGTGTAAGTTACACTTTTAATTAGCATTGTCATTAGTAAAAAAAAATACTTGTATGCTTTCGTGCGTGGCATTCCAACTTACATGTTATTTGGACATTTCGCACGTTGCTAAGAAGTTAATTACGATTTATAAGTCTATGTTACGTCGCGTGTAGACTGTATAACAGTGTTGTATTACACAATATTTATTGTAGAAAGCAGAATTTTGAATGTGTTATACTTAAAGGTCTAGGTATTATGTTGCAGTTTTGTTGCTCACATAAGTGGTTTGTACAACGACTAAAAAAGATGACTCGACAGACTGGGAATATGTTCTAGATAGAAATTAACACCAACAACAATCTACATATTTGAGATCTGAATGATTGTAGCTATGACATGACTTCTTAATGCCAGTTTTAACTTTATCGTTTTTAAGGGTTCCGTATTATTATATTATTAAGGTATCTTAATTTGGCAAAACATAGAGTATATTCAGTTTACTTTAAAAAACCTAAAGTATGTACCTACCTACCTACATTGTGTTAAATATTGATACAAAGATTCATGAGGAAGCCACAAGAAGTACCTACACGTTGATATGTTACGGGCAACGTGATTAATCGGGAATTATGAATAAGGGCCGGCCTTTATTAATAATTCCCAAGAGCGTTGGGCAAAGTGATTAATTTATCACTTTGACCGGCCCGTATTAATAATTCCCGACGCCTCTTGGTCCATGTAATAAATCAGTGTTTGAGATGGCTTGTATTTATCACTTGGACCGGGCATTATGATAAGAAATGTTTAAGGGTCACAAAAAAAAATAACCCTAACCTATTTTAGACCACCTAAGAAGCGGAAGACTAATGGATGGATATAGGTTAGGGTTATTTTTTTTATGACCTTTTAAAATTCCCCTAGTCACGAACATAACACATGGTAACGACTTTTCATCTTATGTAATATTTGTATCTAAATAAAAGTAGGAAGTTAATTATATCAATAATTGCTTTTTTTAGTGTTTATTTTTAAATGTTCAATTGATGTGTCCTTTAACTTTTCATGTTAATATTGTAAGTTTAATAAGATTTAATTAGCAAAAACACTTCAAATATCCTATTTTATCACTTTGCCCAATATGGGTTGGGAATTATTCATAATGGCCGGGAAAAGTGATTAATTTCGCTATTTTTATCACATTGCCCAATTGAGTAGGGAATTATTAATACAGACCGGGAATTATTAATACGGCCCGGGCTTATCACATGGCCCGTAACAGATACACCAATAATTTTAAACACCCCAATCTCAGTATGTGAATGAGAATGAAAAAGAACATTAAGAACAATTTAAAAATTAAAATGTTCCACAAAAGGCATTGAATTGTTCAAATTACAGAGTTTTGACCTCTCGTGATAACATCGATTTATCTCTTTTTATATCATTACGTTAAAACATCTATCAGAAGAGCACATTAAATTACCATTAATTAAGAATTATCACTAAAAACTACCACGAGAAATGTTTAATTTTGTATAACCGGCGAAGACGCGCCACATAATATGCCTTATTTTATTGTTTATATTTCCTAACTGGTTAGAGATTCTAACAACATGAATTAATTTTATGGACACTGAATAAAATATAATGAAAATTACTATAAAGCGTAGACCTACCTACGCTAGTACATAGGTAATACCTACCCCATAGTAATAAATAAGATCAGATCATGAATATGAACATTAATTTCATAAAAAAAGCCTAAACACTATAGTTAGGTATATAGAGACAGAAAAGCAAAAGCGGTCATCTTAATTTTTTTTAATATTACCTACCTACAATAGATTTGAACTATGTAGAATATTAAACAATTTTCTATGGATTTCATTATTTATAGGTCAAATGAGTGAACTCTCAGTCATTTAAAAAAAAACTGGTATGAAGCAAAGTATATTTTTATTTATAGGTATTTCATTAATGCACGGCACAATAAAATTGTGATTAAGATTTTTATTATTGAGCCTTGCATAAATTCTCACATTAGTAATTCCTTAATCACTGCTCCTATTCTGGTTTCAATTTAAACCCAGGTTCAATAGAACAAAATACCTATATTGTACCAGTAAGCTTAAGATACGAGTGCTATGCGACAGCGTATTGTCGGAGACGAAGATGAAATCTACTGTTTTGGCGCGTATATCTCCACAGACTTGATCAGATGTGTCAATTACAGCGTTAAAAGATGCTTATACATAATACGAATATATCAACAATTATTTATATTTATAAAAACATAGGTCTTCGATTTACGCATATCGCAAATAATGGTGACAACACAAAATTTTATGAGATCACAGTAAAACATGTTAGTTAAATTCTAAATCTCCGCTTCTACTCCAGCTGTACCTTGAAGTCGGGTTCAATAGATCAAAATGTGATATCCATATCGCTATACCAGGTCGCGTTATACATACCAGTGAGAAATGACTCCTAATACGTAGAGTGGCATGCGTCAGCGCATTGTCGGAGATGTAATCAACTATTTCGGCTAGTAAAACTCCACAGACTTGATCGAAGTCGTAGATCGCGGCAATAGGTATCACATAGGTATCGCGGCGCAATAGGTATCACTATTTCAAGGTTTTATAAACATAGGCCATCCAGATAGGTAGGTACCTTATAATTATCGCAAATAATGGAGGTCATAAAAATAAAGTGATTTCTTAGTTTCATTTTGTCACATCGCTTCATTACGTAAGTAAAAATTTCAAATTCTTAATTATTGAACTCTCTATACTCATATTTTGAAACACATGGCCGGCCGAAAGGGGTTCTAGTAACCAAACGAATACTTATAAATACGCAAATAATGGCGGTCACACAAAATATAAGTAAGTTCAATTTTGTGATTAAAGAGTAGTGACATATTATATTACATTCCAAATCACTGCTTCTAGTACGACTAGTAGGACTCAGTGGTAGGACCACGGGCAACAAACGTTCTAATCAGAATCTCTCCTTATTCTTATCCCGCCATAATTTCAAACCGAGTTCTAGTAGATATACGAGTGAATTATAAGTCCTAATACGTAGAGTGGCATAGTCGGAGATGTAATCAACTATTTCGGCGCGTAAATCTCCACAGACCTGATCGAAGTCGTAAATTGCACCGATCTATCTACAACCCACTTCAAGCCTTGTGCCGCCTGACGCCTGATAAGGCGGAGCAATCATTTATCAGCGACCAAGCGTTAGGTCTATTTTTAATAACTATGTAGTTAGGTACCTATACTCTGTCCACTATATTAAGCGTCTTTTGACAGGTCACCGATTGACAACATTGGTGATGTCCTAAAGTATCTCAAATGTGTCAACAATCCGATTGTACTATTATCATTATTCGACTTAGGTACGTAAAAACTAACCGATTTTGATAAAAAATGCGTATTGATTTAACATTCTCTTAGATTTATTGTAAACAAACATAAATCCATATATTTGAGTTTATAAATTAAATATAAAACAAGTAAGTCCTATTAGTAAAAGAAATTTAAATCCAAATGTTACCTTCCTATGTAAATTATACATTATAATACCTTATGAACATATTATGAGGAAGTTTAGATTTATTCATAGCATTTATTTCTATCGATTGTTTGTAATCGGGGGCACAATCGTTCTAATCGTTTTTCGTAGCACATCACTGAGTTGGCAGTAACCGTCCATGAAGAACAATATTCTTTTTTCGAAAATTAAACGAAAACAATTCAAACTTTCATGGGCGTGAGCTGTCAAAAGACGCTTCTTAAAGTGGACAGAGTATAGGTACCTACCTCTATTGCTGATTTATGGCCAGTTTCACCACGTTGAGATAAGTTGCTATTGAGCTATTTGAAAGATAATATCACTGTAGCTTGTAAGTATGAGGCTATTTATGACAGATTGAACACAATTAGATTTCAACTTAGAACATAGGTAGGTACCTATCAGTTGGTTTTGATTAAACAGTTCTTCGGAAAATGGCTAAAACTTAGATACAATTTAAATACCTAATAACCGCACATAACATAAGCCAGTATTGGCTATGGTAGGTAGGTATAATTTATTATGTTTATCCATCTTTTTTGTGTAGGTGTTTGTTTTTTCATTACAGAAAACTCTTACAAGCCACTATGCTTTGGTTATTTGACGTGTAAATTAGGACAACATAGACCAAGCTAATCGAACTAAACAAATATAACCACGAAGTCGAGTAAAGTCATACATGCGATTTCAATCCCTGAGCTGACTGACGGCTGATAACGCACATTCGTTTATCAAGACCCTGTCCTAGTGTTGTAGGATAGAAACACACTCGGACTCGCTTGATGTGTTTCAATACTTAGATACATAATACACGACCTGGCCCGCTCGTCTACTGGTGAGTGATGCTGACTACAAAACGGGCCCGTTGGTCGAGTGGTCAGAGACCCTGGCTACAAAACCAAGGGTCGCGGGTTCGAATCCCGCTAGGGGCAAATTGTTTGTGTTATGAACATTGGCATTTGTACTCGAGTCATGGATGTTTATAAAAGTTTTTAAGTATTTCTATCCGTTCCCTAGCATCCATAGTACAAGCTTCGAGCTTAGTTTGGGGCTAGGCAATTGCTGTGTCAGTCCAAGGCATTTATTTATAAAACCGAGGGTCGCGGACAATTCAATTAGTGTGTTATTCGTAAGAATTTAATAATTTAATTGATTTTGCCTACTCATTACACTAAGTAATAAAACTCAATATTTTTTTGTACTCTTCTTTTATTCTTGATTTCGTCAATGATTCATTAATTATTTTATGTATGTTATTATAAATTTATAAGCACCCTGTAGGATTTTTAAGTCATGTAGGTATAAGATTCAAGTGACCTCAAATCATAAACATGTTAATTGACCCCCCTAAATTATTATGACACTTATTTTATGAACTGCTTAGATATTTATGGACGTGCACCCCTGAAGCCTACTTAAAGTATAAAAATGGTTCTTGGGCACCCAACAAGTTTTAGTTTACCAAATACCTACATTTCGTTTGTTAAATTTTAATCAGAGTAATTTAAATATCAACAAAGTTACGAGTAGGTAATGTAGGTAGGTACCTACCTACTGTAAAATGCCTACAATGTTATGTGAATCTGATGGCATGTAATAATAATACCCTGGTTAGTTGTTAAATATTATTCTACTTTGGGTATTAAACCGAAGAATTGGCCTTTTTTTAGAACGCGCTAATCTCAGCAAGTACTGGTTCAAATTGTTTTTTTTTTTGAGATGGATGGTCCTTTTTTTGGAGGGCTTTAAGCTATAATAATATTCACTACTAGCTGACCCGGTGAACTTCGTACCTACCGTGGACTACTAAGTAGTACTACCTACAAATATTTTAAAACCAAAATCAGCGCAATCGGCCCAGCCGTTCTCGAGTTTTAATCAGACTAACGAACAACAATTCATTTTTATTTATATACATATAATATAATATATATATATAAGATGTGCGCGACAACCGTAATCCAAGCTCACGAAGTCGCGGGCAGCCGCTACTTTTAAATAATAAGATTACCTATATAGGTACCTACCTAATGTTCTAATTAGAATACCTACCTATACCCAATGCGATTTTTACTCAGTAATGTAGGAAGGTAACTTAGGAGTAAACTTATCTTGGTACCTAGGTAATCTACTAATTTATTATGATTGTTTTGGAAAACCTGGAACGAATAAACTGCTGAAGTTCGTTTCTATTCCAGTAGGATGTTACCTATAGGTACTTCTTGTTTATTAGGTATCTATGAACTAGTGTTTTGGTCTGTTTTCGTTCTTTTTTGTCTGTTAGAACTCTTTTTTGATTTTTATGTCCCTAAGAAAATCCAAATGCTTATTGTGTTTTTTACTATCAACAAACGGCTAATTCTCCAGGCAATGGACAGTTTAATTATTTAATCAAGTAAGTATAAGTGATCCAGACTATCGAAGCATACCTGAACTTCCAGGAACTTCAAGTCCACAACAACTGCAAGCAGAATCTCATTCACTACGGTTCCAAGGGTTCAGTGGTCACAGAACAGTTAGCACAGTCACTGGCACAACACTAGCACAGCACGGCACTACACTCGCACCGGTATATGCGCGTCACACGGAGACACGTCCGAAGCCGCGCGCGTCGCGTCACTACCGCGCTCGCGCAGATCAACCGCCACCGACGCCCCCCCTCAGGCTCCCCTCGGAAAATCCGCACTCCCCATTGGCTAACTCCTCCCGCTCTTACGTAAAGGGGCGGGGCCAAATATATAGTAACTCCTCCCCCGATAAAAGCGCGCGAATAGCCCGCCACGATTGGGGAAGACTGACTCGGGTCTCAGATAGCGAGGGCAAAAAACCTCGCAAGAAAAATAGGTAGCAGGGAATTATGCACAATAATCGAATGTTATTTTTTATATTTCATATAAATAACGCCGTCGGTAATTTGAGGATTACATGCGGTTAGTAGGTGCATTTAGCTAGGTCTAAATTACTCGGTGGTGTAGATCGTTTATTGCGCTAAATTACCACTTTTTCTATACAATTACCTTCTTGTATCTGTTTTCACTCTATAGGTAAGTCTATGAGAAAAACTTACCAGAAACAATAAAAAAATCTCTATAGTTCGGTGTAACAGCCAATTAATACGAACCCTTGAGAGATCAGACGCAGGACCAACGGCTTGATGTGCTTGAGTGAAAATAATGCAACTCTACCACTATCTACTGCTGAAAATACTTAGCGTTAAAACATAGGTAATAAGGGTTAATTTCCCCATGAAAAAAGGATATTAGACCGAGCTTGGTAAATTATAACTAAGTACATGACCATAATTTAGTTAGACTTAACTTATGTAGGTAACTTCCATTACCTAGTCAAAACTGGTTTTTTGGCAGACTCTACCAAGGTCGGGGAGGATCAAAGGCGTATCCAGGGGCGCATCCAAATGATTCCAGTACTTAGGTGAACCTGGCTACAAAACTTGGGGTCGCGAGTTCAAATCCCGCTAGAAGCAAATGTTTGCGTGATGTGAAGAACATCAGCACTTGTAAGTAGGTACTCAAATCATGGATGTTTATTAAAAGTACTGAAGTCTGTCTATCCTAGCATCGATTCATTCCATCCATTCATCATGTACAAGCTTCGAGCTAAGTTTGGGGGCTAGACAATTAGTGTTTTAGTCCCAAGCATTTATTTGTCATATTTTTATTTATAAGTACTTATCTACTGACTTGACCACAACTGTTGACCTCCTCCCTGGGGCCAAAGCGGGATTCACCCTTGGGGATGATCGCGTAGAAGGTTTCGTGCTGTGTACCTAGGTAGGCACTGTTCCTACCTACCTACCCATGCTTGCTTATGGAAGGAAGGACAAAAAAAAACTCTGCCTACCTACGGGCAAAATAATAATGTATGTTACCTACTACCTAGCCGAATTGAAATTTGCCAATTGGTACCGCACACTTTGCCATATATTGGGAACTAAATAAGTACGAAGGTAAGAACATACTTAGATAATATGTACCAAAATAAAAAAAATAAATCTCAACTAAAAAGGTTATGAATAAGTATTATTAGGGAATGGTTCGGTTGATTTATGAAAATCATTTTCATTTAGTTAAAATTTATTTAAGTGCTTAGGTAGGGAGGTATAGGCTACTCAGCTTCACAGGAACAATTTCTTACCTACCTACATAATAAACCGTCCATTATCAAGGTTACTGAATGAACTATCTCTAGGTATTCATTTTAATTAGGTACCTAACAACATTTGCCCCTACCCGGCATCGCAAGTATATTAACGTTAAATTTAGGCTTACAAAGAATACTTAATCGATTAGGTACCTTACTTTTAAAAATGTAAGTTGGTTTCCCCATTTTTGTAACTACATTATGTTATACATGTGTTATACCTAATTAAGTACCTATAGAAACACACCAAGCGGAAAAAACGCGACCGAAGTTCGGCGTGACATGCATTTTAAATGGAAAATGACACTCCACGTCGCTTAATTTTGTATAGAAATTGCTTTGGCGCCAAACTTTGGTCGCGTTTTTAGGGTTCCGTAGCCAAAATGGCAAAAAACGGAACCCTTATAGATTCGTCATGTCTGTCTGTCTGTCCGCCAGTCTGTCACAGCCACTTTTTTTCCAAAACTATAAGTACTATACTGTTGAAACTTAATGAGTAGATGTATTCTGTGAACCGCAACAAGGTTTACACACGAAAATAGAAAAAAAATAAAAAAAGTGGGAGGTCCCCATAGTCAGAACTGAAACTCGAAATATTTTTTTTCATTGAACATATACGTGTGGGGTATCTATGGATAGGTCTTTAAAAATTATATTAAGGTTTCTTATATCAATTTTTTCTAAAGTGAGTACTTTGCGTGACAGACCCTTCCAAAGTGGAAAAAAGTGTGTCCCCCCCCCTCTAACTTCTAAAATAAGAGGATGATAAAACTGAAATAATTATATAATGTACATTACCATAAAAACTACCAACGAAAATTAGTTCGAACGAAATCTATCCAGTAGTTTTTTTAATACGTCAAAAATATAATTTGTACGGACCCCTCAGTGCGGGAGTCCGACTCGAACTTGGCCAATTTTTTCATTCTGGCGTGTTCCTACAACAAAAGGAAATCATATTTCATTTCTCTATTTCATATAATCAAATAAGTATGAGTAGGTATAATGAAATAGGGTCAAGTTGCTGCAATAAAACTGAGATAATCTTCCGAAACATTTTATTACAAAAATACACTTAATATTATAAAGCATGACTGTTTTATTGACCATGTTTTGGTAGAAACTTTACTCATTTAATGACAAAAAAAAATTAGAACATTACTTCCAGACACACATAATTTATTTTCCAAGTTCCTTTCTATGATCATCTGCATTGCAAGCATAATTAAAAATCTATCTTAAAAGACTTGTCTACAATGTTGTGTGATGACCCGCTTGGTGTCATGGTCAAGAAGTTGAATATTTGGCCATGAGGTTGCAGGTTCGATCCCTGAACAGGACAAAATTTGTGTGCATGGAACATGTCTGTTTGTCCTGGTCTGGGTGTTATATGTATCTTTTTTCTCATATTTGTCATATCACTGATACTGATTGCCGTATATGAAAATAAGTGCTTAAGCTACTTAGTTAACACAGTTAGATCAATGTATGTTGTTGTGAAATGTTTATTTATTTATTTTCATGTGAAACTTCTTTACAAGAAAGGCCAAAAAAGCCTTGCAAATAATGAATACTGTAATCTTTGTCTCAAATAATAGCACAATCATTATCAGAAAACCAACACCTACCAATTTTATTTATAACAGTTATGCTATTACCATTTTAATAAGGGAAATAGCAAAAATAATTACAAAAATAATAGACACTTAACTATCTAGTTAGTATTCTGTTCTCCATAACTTCGGCATTACACTTTTATTTTTGAACTAAAAAATATGGATTCGCTATGAGTCGTCTCGACTGGGTACTAGTGACAAATAAGTTTTGGTTATCCCTAGTGGTCACAATTGAAAGGCTTTATGTTCCACTCACTAAGCTTTGGACAAAGATTCATCATTGATAAGGATTTCAATGCTTAAGTTGCAATCCCAGGCTTGGAATACACCATGTCTTTGCAACATGTTTATCTAACTATGAAATTTAACTTTGATAAAAGTGATACATGGGCACAAATATAGACTGGTGGTTTTCTATTACAGTAGA
Source organism: Nomophila noctuella (assembly GCA_958496325.1). NCBI lineage: Eukaryota > Metazoa > Arthropoda > Insecta > Lepidoptera > Crambidae > Nomophila > Nomophila noctuella. Next base: position 12,565,954 of record OY292487.1, on the reverse strand, counting down.
AATTAGCACCTTATGAGTTTAATTAAGATAATGAAAATGAGTACAAATTATATAAACACTTATTTACAATTAACCTTAAATTTAAACTTAATACAACGTTGTATTTTAGCACTGCATTATTACAAATCATCAGAAACATTCCGGTTTATTTTTAATCTCAGCCATGAGTCCCCGTTCGACTAGTGGTAAGGTGAATCTGTCGAATTCACTGCCGGAACATACGTATACCGGTCGTCTGAGGAGGCCTGTGAGGCGGCGCGCTAGAGCGGTGCCCGTGCCTTCAACCCCGTGTAAAGTCGTCGCGAGACCGGAGCGCCCCGATACATCATCAGACGGAGGCATGCCCAGGGCTATCTCATTCAGCTCCGGTTCCTTCCCACCGCCGAGCCACAACAACAGAGAACCTTCCATACGTAGAACAGCAACATTGCACACCACATCTCCACTTATTATTTTAAATTGATGAACCCGCCATCGGCTTTCTCGATAAACTATTTTGCGGCGAGAGGTTACTATGCGAGGTGAACTTAGATTCGTCATAATATTGCTTAATAAATACTGTTTCACGTTTCGTGCTAAAATCTAACGCCGAATTAATGTTGATTAAAAATTAAGGTTTTTTTGTTACAGTGAATCAGCTGTTTTGTTTATTTCAACTCGTGAATTTGGTGACATTTAACTTGCTTGTCAACTTGTCATCTGTCTGACATCGGCCGTCAAGGCCATAGTCTATGGTCAAGGCTTCACAGATTATTGAATTTATTTTTTTCATTGATGAAACATCATGAAATCGTTACTTTTATTGCCTCTTTTACTTTTAATTAAAACTTCATACTACAAAATTTTAGAAAATACACTATTCATATAAAAAGGAAATGAATTGATTTAACTAATATCATCATTGTCATTGCTTTGCTTCAGAGATAAAAAAAAGCTTAAAGTGACATTCCATTTTCAACCAATGATATTGAGACATTTGTTTAAATTTATCTTCTATTTGCCAAAATGAATGCCGTGTTTTGATATGATTGGTGGATGTGACTACTGGTGACAAAATTGACCAATAATAAAAGCGTCTGACGTTTCATTAAAAAGTATTGTCAAGCGTTGTTCTACATTTTTCGTACAGTGAGCAAACCGGCATTGTCTCAGAGTGACGAATTTTAAATAAGATTTGAAGATTGTTGTAAAATACTGGCAATGAAATACTTTTTATTGCTAGGCGTCGGCCTCCTATTCATATCAGGTAAGAAGTTTTAAACTCTGTTCAGTTTTTTTCAATAAATTCAAGCTAACCATTGCCACGAATACTTCATCCGATTACTTCGGCTTTGCTATGCTACATTAAATATTAATAGCTGCTTGGAAATTAAATGTTATCGTACCTTCTTTTATGCAATAATCTGACCTAAAGTTAAAAAATAACGATTGCAGTCAAATTCTTGTACTTTACGGTGGTATCTCATTCAAAACCTTTGATGTCGTCGACCTGCGAACTAGAAACTTCTTCCAGCAAGTTCGCTGTAACGGTAACATTGTTTACTAAAAAGTATGTGCCGCAATTTATTTAAACATTTCCATATTGCCTAGTTTAAAGTTGTAAGGTAAGGTTATTTTATTTTCGTTATTTTATTAAATGTGATTTTTTTTATATTCTAGGATGGGTGGCCGCCCAAGAGGAGACCGTGGGAATGGGCTCAGTGGAAGAGGTGACGCTGGACGCCGACCTAGGAGCTTCACGAGAAGGATCCCGTACTGGTGAGTGTATTTTTTTTGCACTTTTATTCATTGATTTTTATTTACAGTACTGCCCAAGAAAACCATTTGGAAGAACTACATTGAAAATCACAATTAAATGTAGAGCTCTTGCTTCTGCATTTTATTTTTTCTATCTCCATTTAAGTACAAAACGTTCAGCATAATAATTTGTATTAAAAACCATTGCTATTTGTGTTATTATTCAATGATGATCCAGGTTCAAGCTTGATTTATAAAGCATAGTTCATAATTAAATAAGAGTTAAGTTATGACTTATTTGTTACTTAATATGACTTGGGATATAAAAAGAAAGAAAAGTGTGACAAATAAGTTAAATTAATTTAATTTTTAATTCATCCTATCAGTATACTTAGCTTAAATTGAATAATGCTCACATAATCTTATTTCTGATACTAGCTGATAAAATCATACTTTATTAAAATAAAAAAATTGGTCAATTTTCAAAAATAATGTGTGGTAAGACACAACAATGTAATATTATTTACGCTTGAGTCTGTCATCAGCAGCTAATACAATCAGACGAGCTTTGAGCCATGCTGAGTCTTGGATATGATGGAACAATCTTCGGTCTGCAAATGATGCACTGGCCATCTTGGAAGCCTGGTCCCAATGCCATCCATACCTGTTACATACATAATAGAAGAGTTTTAAAATTCATAAATGAAATTGTTTTAAATTTTACTTTTTACTAAGTACTTCTGTACTTTCATTAAGTACTTCTGTACTTTAATTAATTTCGTAAATAGTTTCAATGTATACTGTTAAATCACGTCATCTCTAATTGGATACCAATTTAGAAGCAGCTTTAGGTAACTTTTCTGCACCTACCCTCTAAGGTTGGTCAAGTGCAAAAAGAAATCTATACTAATGTTATAGAGAGAAAAACTTTGTTTGTAATGAAAAGGCTCAAAACTACTGGACCTACTAAAAAATAAAAATAATAAAACAATGTTTATTGGCTTTAACAAAAGCTAGGTTATAGAAATTCGTTCACCACTCGACAGCTACATTTTCCCCGAGCAAGTAATAATAAATATGTGTGTAATGTAATGATTGGTGCCCATGCAAAGCCTAGACATGCCACTAGTTTATTATAATTTGATAGTTACACTTGCGAAGATGTAACAGGCGTAGAGTACTTGTCTCGAGGTCCGTGCTCGAACATGTGCCTGATCCGGAGAAGCGCTCTCTCTGCCCGGTCTTCCTCCACGTCCTCGGGTTCAGGGACTCTGTAGAACTTGTCAGTCACCGTTGCCGCTGTAACATAAGTGAACCACTTAACTTGAGGCTATGACCGGACCAGCATGTTGTTTTCTTATCGCTCATTCACCCTTTATGATTTCTTGTGACATATTATTTAGTTTTTGCTTGTTAATTTAGTACCTTAAAATGGGCCCTTTCCTATCTGAATATTGACAATCTTGCAAAGGTAGGTAACCCCTAAGCAAAACTTTCACTTCATAAACTCTTTAAAGAAGAATATTCGGTTGTCATGCGCATATTACCTACTGAATGCGTTGAGTTTGTAAATACGAGCGCTCAGGACACGACTAAAAATGAAGCGAAACGAAAGATAAAGTTACGTTTACTTACGTTCATACGTCTTATCGTATAATATAAAAGTTTGATGTAAAATAATTTAAGGAAATATCACAATGATTATTTCGCCATTTTCCTGTTATTGAGATTACCTTTACGTTTTAACTTTGTTTAGCGCCATGATGTTGTTACCGTTTTTGTAAAAGGCTATAGTATTCACCCATTCACAAAGACACGTGGCTTTTGAAACAGATAACAGATTAGTAAGGCGGGAATGCCAAGTCAATACCCGTATCAGTTAAACACGGCTTTACGAGTATTATCGGCGAAACCATTACATTTAATGCCACAACAGATAGTTCGGTCACGGATAGATAATAATTAATATGACCGCGGTATAGTTCGATGTGCAATTAGTTGTTTTTCGGAAAATTAATTATTTATCTGGAAAATCCTTAGGTTTTTCTGTATCTTTAACGTATTTTTCAGTTTGAACTCCTATGATGTTCCAGAAGTACGTTTCTAGATTTAGTTGTATTCGCAATTGTACGAAAACAAAACATTGCCTTATTTTTGAAATGAATGAAAACTGCATTAAAATATTTGTCGAAATTCCCATGCCACACCCGGGAATCTAACCAACTCATCATCAGCCTATCGCAGTCCACTGCTGGACATAGGCCTCTCCTAGGGCTCTCCAATTAGCCCGATCCTCGGCGACTCGCATCCAGCTCCTGCCAGCCATCTTGCGCAAATCGTCACTCCACCTGGCCTGAGGGCGTCCTACACTACGTTTTTTGGAACTCTTGCTGAAACGCGGTATCCACTCTAGAACTCGTTTACCCCAACGGTTGTCGGTTCTGCGGCTTATATGGCCAGCCCACTGCCACTTCAGCTTGCTAATCCGGTGAGCTATGTAGATGAAATCCAACCAACTAAAATCTTTAAAAAAATCATTATATATGTACTTCTATTTCTTCGACCGGTAGAGTCAATAATAAGGAACAAATCCCCCTAACGAAACTTGATGTAATTAATTAAAAGATAATTTCGTCGAATACTGACGTAGACCGAGCGGTTTGACGGCAGACACGTCGGATCGGCCCTGCTCGCGTTGTGCCGCGAAACGCAGCTTGAACGATATGGGGTTGATCCTCGGCGCGGCGGGGGCGAAGCGCCCGCTCTCTCCGCCCGCCTCTGCCGCCTCCGCGGGGGCGTCGCCCTCGGCCTCCGACATGTCTAGAACTGATTGTTTTTTTTTTCGGAATGGACGTCTCTGTTAGCAGCTGAAGGCTACCTCAACAGCTATGCAATTCACTAAGTGACCCTCGTTCTGCTCGGTTCGGCTTCTTCGGCTGAAATCACGGCGGTGTCAGCCTTAACATCGATCGATGTTTCAGTATCGTGCAGCGTTGAAATAGTTCTTACACAATACCAAGAGTACTGTCACCTAATACGGAGCTGATGCGAAGGCTTTTATGACATTTGCGCTTAGTGAATCGCACCTCGGCTTAACTGGACAATACTGATTGATTGGGGCGAGTTCGTATCACCACGGTTACGCGCGTCGAAGCCTACTTGTTGCCTTGGCTACTGAAAAACGTTAACAGTGATTGCATTTCGGCCGTAACCATTGGAATGTTATACATAGTTAGGTACTTATAGACGTAGTCATGAAAACGGAGGCTTGACTACAGACATTATGTGATGTCTACAACAACAAAACAAGTTTGTTGTTTACAAAACATAACGTATGATAGGTTCACTTTACAAGATCTGATTTTCATAGCATCAACACTGAACTACCTTCCCTTATGATCAGCAAGACCAATATAAACTATTTACAATCTCAAAATGAACAATGTAAAATATAAGTGTCTAACGAGTTCCTTGCCGATTCTTCTCGATAACTGCAACATTCCGAACTCCTTGATTGGAGATTAATTTGTTTTATACCTGATGATTCAAATGGGCCTCTCTTCTCTTACATGAATAAACCATTTGTAGTGATTGTTTTACAAATTAATGGATTTTTTTGAATATAGACACAGAGACAGGCATTTGATCTCATTTCTGCCTGAAGTCAGTAATGACGGGGTCGAAGATTAACCTTAAACTTTATTTACACATGTTTCTATTCTATACAGATGCGGAAGCCGTGCTTCGCGAGGAAGAGGCGATATCGCCTGATGGTCTTAGCGTGGCTCAAATGCGGGAACTCCGTGAACACGCGCAGAACTTCACCTTCCAGACCGAGGTCAATCGGATGATGAAGCTCATCATCAACTCGCTGTATAGGAATAAGGAGGTATGTATATGAATAAAAATGAATTGTTGTTCGTTAGTCTGATTAGAACTCGACAACAGCTGGGCCGATTGAGCTGATTTTGGTTTTAAAATATTTGTAGTAGTCCAGGATAGGTACGAAGTTCGCCGGGTCAGCTAGTTTGAAATAAAAAGTTCATTGTTATGACTTTAGTTAGGTGCAATTTGCATTGAAAGATTCAATTTTCAATAGAAGGTGTATGTGTTACACAGATGTAATATGTCAACATCAGTAATGTGATCACAGTTACTACTATCAGTATATAAATCGAATTCGATGGGTATGAGTTATTTTAAATAGAACAAGTTTTTTTTTCTAATAGACTTTTTATTATTTTAGTTCTAGGTTATTTCAATAAATACGACACACAACACAATCAAAGAATAGAGAATGAACTAAGCTTAGTTGCAATGTAACATTAGTGTGGTTTTTTTTACAAGGGTAAATCAATAATATAAATGATTTAGATAAGATTGATGCATAAGCAAAACTATAGATTCTTAGGAATCATGAAATTCGTGTGACGTACAGATGGTCCATATAAGACTTAACTTGTTCCCAGATTTTCCTCCGAGAGTTGATCTCGAACGGTTCGGACGCGCTCGACAAGATCCGTCTGCTGTCCCTTACGGAGCGAGACGTCCTCCAAGCCAACCCTGATCTGAGCATCCGCATCAAGGCGGACCCTGAGAAGAGGCTGCTACACATCATCGACTCTGGCATTGGTATTTATTTTACGCATTTATTTTCTACACATTTTCCTCCGAGAGTTGATCTCGAACGGTTCGGACGCGCTCGACAAGATCCGTCTGCTGTCCCTCACGGAGCGAGATGTCCTCCAAGCCAACCCTGACCTGAGCATACGCATCAAGGCTGACCCTGAGAAGAGGCTGCTACACATCATCGACTCTGGCATTGGTATTTATTTAACGCATTCATTTTCTACACATTAACTTGCGAGAGTTGATCTCGAACGGTTCAACGCGCTCGACAAGATCCGTCTGCTGTCTCTCACGGAGGAGTTGATCTCGAACGGTTCGGACGCGCTCGACAAGATCCGTCTGCTGTCCCTCACGGAGAGAGACGTCCTCCAAGCCAACCCTGACCTGAGCATCCGCATCAAGGCAGATCCTGAGAAGAGGCTGCTACACATCATCGACTCTGGCATTGGTATTTATTTAACGCATTCATTTTCTACACATTAACTTGCGAGAGTTGATCTCGAACGGTTCAACGCGCTCGACAAGATCCGTCTGCTGTCTCTCACGGAGGAGTTGATCTCGAACGGTTCGGACGCGCTCGACAAGATCCGTCTGCTGTCCCTCACGGAGAGAGACGTCCTCCAAGCCAACCCTGACCTGAGCATCCGCATCAAGGCGGACCCTGAGAAGAGGCTGCTACACATCATCGACTCTGGCATTGGTATTTATTTTACCCAATTATTTATTTATGCCGACCCCGTTATTTATGACGCCACATTTAAAACTATTTGCCCTAGTCATAACATTCCATCTTCATATTGAGGTCCTATCTTGGGTATGAGGTTCTTCCTGGTTATTTGGGGTTCTCTCGGAGTATTAGAAAACATAATTTGAATCTGCCCTTGCAAACATGTACAAGTACAAACAAGGGAACTGAACTGAGTGTAATAACTTTTAAAGTATTTACTTTTAATGTAAAAACCCTTTAATAGTTATTACACTAATGAAAAGAAGGATATTAAAAGCTCAAACAAACATACATGAGTGTTAATTGAAAATAACAAAATTTAAAACTTGGCCTACCAAAATACAATAGTTAGTAAAATAAAATCAATGATACTCAAATGAAAATTAAAATCTTAACTGTGTATTTTGTTATTAAATCCTCAAATTCTAATAAAGGTATGACGAAGAACGACCTCGTCAACAATCTCGGCACCATCGCCAAGTCGGGTACCGCTGACTTCCTCTCCAAGATGCAGGACGCTGAGAAGCAGAACGCTCAGGAGATGAACGACATGATCGGACAGTTTGGAGTCGGGTTCTACTCTGCTTTCCTCGTTGCTGATAAGGTAAATGAAGGAATATGTGTATTAATTGTATTTTCTGTTTTAAATTGAAGTTTTGATTAGTGCAGGATGTCTGATCTCTTTAAGTAAACCAATGATTTGTGCCAACTACTTGGTTGGATAAATGCATAACGTTTTGCTAATTCTGCATGTAATAATAATAATAAATAATAAATAAATAAATTCATTGGACACACCAATTGCCTAGCCCCAAACTAAGCTCGAAGCTTGTACTATGGATGCTAGGGAACGGATAGACATACTTAAATACATTTATAAACATCCATGACTCGAGTACAAATGCCGATGTTCATCACACAAACATTTGCCCCTAGCGGGATTCGAACCCGCGACCTTTGGTTTTGTAGCCAGGGTCTCTAGCCACTCGACCAACAGGCCTGTCAAAATAAAAATCATAAATAAATATTTGGCAAGAGATTCAAACATTGGTTCAAATATTGGTTCAAATATTAGATAGTGTGGATATACTTATTGCTAATTTCTGCAAAACACAACCAAAAGTCATTTACATACTGTTTACTTAATATTTAAATTAAAACGTTTTGAAGCATTTACTTGCATAAATGTAGTTGTAAATTATTTTTATTACTTAGACGGTATTGGTACTTTACGAAGTACCAATACCGTCTATTTCAATATTTGGAGAGATCAAAATTAATATCAAAAAAAATCTTGATTCATATAGCCATACAAACAAGCAGGTATGAATCGTTAAAGCTAAGATTAAACAATATAATTCCATACATAAACATTTTTAATTAAACACTACCCCTGGCTGGGAATGCTTTTTCTACCGAGAAGATACCAGCAAGATACAGTATGAAATTTACATCTACATGACCGGTGGATCATCTTCGTGTACTAACCGTATCCGTTGTTCCCAGGTGACAGTGGTATCTAAGCACAACGACGACAAGCAGCACTTCTGGGAGTCGGACGCGAGCTCGTTCAGCGTGGCGGAGGACCCGCGCGGCGACACGCTCAAGCGCGGCACGCACCTCACGCTGCACATCAAGGAGGAGGCCGCTGACTACCTGCAGCCCGATACTATCAGGTGTGTATATCTGAGCACGCACCTCACGCTGCACATCAAGGAGGAGGCCGCTGACTACCTGCAGCCCGATACTATCAGGTGTGTATATCTGAGCACGCACCTCACGCTGCACATCAAGGAGGAGGCCGCTGACTACCTGCAGCCCGATACTATTAGGTCTGTAACTTGACATTTTACCGACATATGTAAGACTTCTTTAAATGTGTGTGTCCATAAATTATCATCGTCAACCACAAGACCTGTGGAGGAGGGTGAATACCTTCAGCCCGATACTATCAAGTGTCTAACTTGAAATTCTACCGTCATATTCATGTCTTCTTTTAATGTGTCTGTGTCCATAAATTATCATCATCGTCAACCACAAGACCTGTGGAGTTGGCTGACTACCTCCAGCCCGATACTATTAGGTGTGGAACTTGTCATTTTACCGACTAATTTATGACATTTTTAAACGTGTGTCTGTGTCCATAAATTCTCATCATCGTCAACCACAAGACCTGTGGAGGCCACTGACTACCTGCAGCCCGATACTATCAGGTGTGTAACTTGACATTTTACCGTCATATTCATGTCTTCTTTAATATGTCTGTGTCCATAAATTCTCATCATCGTCAACCACAAGACCTGTGGAGGCCGCTGACTAGATAAATAGATAAATTATTTATTGGCAAAAACATACCTCCAGTCCGATACTATTAGGTGTGAAACTTGTAATTTTACTGACATATATATGTCTTCCTTAAACGTGTATCTGTGTCCATAAATTATAACCATTGTCAACCACAAGACCTGTGGAGACGGCTGACTACCTCGAGCCCGATACTATCAAGTGTGTAACTTGACATTCTACCGTCATATTAATGTCTTCTTTAAATGTGTGTGTGTCCATAAATTCTCATCATCGTCAACCACAAGATCTGTGGAGGCGGCTGACTACCTCCAGTATAGGTGTGTAGCTTGTCGTTTTACCGTCATATTAATGTCTTCTTCTAATGTGTCTGTGTCCATAAATTATCATCATCGTCAACCACAAGACCTGTGGAGGTGGCTGACTACCTCCAGCGTGATACTATTTGGTGTGTAACTTGTCATTTACCATCAAATTTATGTCTTCTTCGAATGTGTGTCTGTGTTAATTAATTATCATCATCGTCAACCACAAGACCTGTTGAGGCAGCTGACTACCTCTAGCCCGATACTATTAGGTGTGGAACTTGTCAGTTTACCGCCATGTGTGTGCCCATAAAGTATCATCGTCAACTACAAGACCTGGGGAAGCGGTTGACTACCTCCAGCCCAATACTATTAGGTGTGTAACTTGTCGTTTTTCATATTTATGTACTCTTCAAATGTGTCTGTGTCTATAAATAATCATCATCATCAACCACAAGACCTGTAAGTTTCAGTACCAACTCGTGGACTTACACAAACAAAGATGGGGTTTGGCTTAGTCCCTATCTGTATTTAAGAAAATTAAATTCTTTGCAAATACGTACTAAAAATTCACGTAGTAGAGTAGGGGTTGTAGTCACCTCACCATATATCACCAAGGGGGAGGAGCTATAAAAATTCCAAAAAAATTGGCCAAGTGCGAGTCGGACTCCCGCACTGAGGGTTCCGTACAAATTCTATTTTTGACGTATTAAAAAAACTACTGAATAGATTTCGTTCGAACCAATTTTCGTTGGTAGTTTTTATGGTAATGTACATTATATATTTATTTCAGATTTATCATCCTCTTACTTTAGAAGTTAGAGGGGGGGGGACACACTTTTTTCCACTTTGGAAGAGTCTGTCACGCAAAGTATTCACTTAAGAAAAAAATGAGTTTAGAAACCTCAATATAATTTTTAAAGACCTATCCATAGATACCCCACACGTATATGTTCAATGAAAAAAAATATTTTCAGTTTCAGTTCTAACTATGGGGACCCCCCATTTTTTTATTTTTTTTTCTATTTTCGTGTGAAAACCTTGTTGCGGTTCACAGAATACATCTACTCACCAAGTTTCAATAGTATAGTACTTATAGTTTCGGAATAAAGTGGCTGTGACAGACTGGCGGACAGACAGACAGACAGACAGACAGACAGACAGACAGACATGACGAATCTATAAGGGTTCCGTTTTTTTGCCATTTTGGCTACGGAACCCTAAAAAAAACATCACAATAAATGGACGGCTAACTAAATTCTCAATTTATCTACCAGATCGCTGGTGAAGAAGTACTCGCAGTTCATCAACTTCCCCATCTACCTGTGGGCGTCGAGGACCGAGACAGTGGAGGAGGAGGAGGCTGATGAGGCGGACGCCGCTGACAATGAGGATGACGCGAAGGTATGTCGTCAGGTGTCACTTACTTGTCAAGTATTAAATGTCAAAATTGACATTAAATGTTTTAAGTTATTTTCAACACAATTTCAAAACAAAGTCTGAATTTTCTTCAATTGTCAATTTCAAAATTGTTTCTACTTATATGTTTTGAACAAATTGATTAGAGGTGAATACCAAACGTAATAACAAATACATTCACGTTAATCATCTATGTATGTGCTATGACCATACTTGTACAGCTTGTACTGGACCAAAAGGTGTCTGGAAGAAAAATGACATATTCCACCTTTCTAAACTCTTGATAACAGCTTACAAGCATTTAAACAGTTTCGCCGTAACATTGGTAAAGAAGTCTTCTTGGCAACAAATAACAAATGAAGTTACCAGAATGTTCTAGAATCTTCTGACCAGGCAAACTTATTACCCAGGTGGAAGACGCAGAGGAGAAGAAGGAGCCGAAAAAGACTGAGAAGACCGTCTGGGACTGGGAGCTGATGAACGACAACAAGCCCATCTGGACGCGCAAGCCCAGCGACGTCAACGAGGACGAGTACACGCAGTTCTACCGCTCTCTCACTAAGGACACCTCGCCACCTCTTGCTAAGTGAGTATATCGTGCATCCATTATCATGATCATCATCAGATACGCAGTTCACTGCTCGGTAGCCTAATGGTAAAAGCGCCACTTCACGTGCGTTAGGTCCGCGAATCAGAGAGTTATTGTCAGTTTCATTTCATACAATGATCATGAGACCCTGAGTAATGAGGAATGCACGACACAAGGAGGAGTTCACTGCTGAATATAGCCCACTCCAAGGAATCCCATTTTGTCCGATTTTGTTGAAAGAAAGAAAGAGTGTTGATTTAGGGCATAAAATAATTAATGACTAGTTAGTGGAGTCAATGAATACATAAAACAGGCAATATTCGAAAGTCCTCAAGAACAGCTCCGATTTCGATGATTTTTTTTTTGTTAAATTGGTTTTTTTATACTATTCAAAATCAGAAACCTCTTAGAGCGGGGACGGAACTATTTATATTGTTTAAACAATATCTACGATATAGTTTATGCACAAAAAAAAATTCTCCTATACAATATCCATTAAAAACTTGTAAATATATTAATTAATGTTAGAAACAATCTATATATATAAAACTCAAATATATATATATAAAATAAAGCTCGATCTTCTATATACAAAACTCAAAGGTGACTGACTGACATAGTGATCTATCAACGCACAGCCCAAACCACAGGACGGATCGGGCTGAAATTTGGTATGCAAGTAGATATTATGACGTAGGCATCCGCTAAGAAAGGATTGTGAGCAATTCAACCCCCAAGGGGGTGAAATAGGGGATGAACGTTTGTATGAAACTTTGGCAATTTTAAACCAATCGAGCTGAAACTTTGCATACATAAAGCTATTCTGATGTGTGCATCGCCTGAGAAATCATTTTGATAAATTCCACCCCTAAGGGGATAAAATAGGGGATGAAAGTTTGTATGAAACTTTGTCAATTTTGAGCCGATCGGGCTGAAAGTTTGTATGAATCAAGTTATTATGACGTAGGTATTCCCCATGAACGATTTTGGTAAATTCCACTCATAGAGGGATTAAACGGGGGATGAAAGTTTGTATGAAACCCAAATAAACGCGGACGAAAATAATATTAAATTATTGTTAAAAACATTTTTGTAACAGCTATTTGTTACAATAAGATTATTATAGAGATTTTTCTACAAAAAAATAGAGACCAAACTTAATTTTTTATATCCATATCGTTGATATTGTTTAAACAATATAAATAGTTCCGTCCCCGCTCTAAGAGGTTTCTGATTTTAAATAATATAAAAAAACAAAACAAACAAAAAAAAAATCATCGAAATCGGAGCTGTTCTTGAGGACTTTCGAGTCAAATGCTTCATTGACTCCACTAAGTGTAAAGTGTAATGCTACTAAAACAGTGATAGCAAATGACAAAGATTAGGAATGTAACTTTTTGTATATTTAATGTAAATCTAAGAGAAGTAGAGCTTTGTGGAAATTCCACTCGAATGAGCCGCTCGTCTGGGGAAGTACCTCCACCTTACAGAAGACCGCAGTGTAGTATCACTTCGTAACTGTTGTGCTGTGTTTCTGCTGGTGAGTAAGGTTGCCAGAGCTCAGTTGGGGAGGGTTTGGGGTTAAGGCCGGCAACACATCAACGATACCTCTGGTGTCGCGGATGTCCATGGGCGGCGGTGATTGCGTACCATCAGGCGACACGCCAGCTCGTTTGCCGCCACTGACATAAAAAAAAAAGTTTCTTAAAGAACACGCTCGATCGTTCTAATAGAACTAACCGAAAAACAAATAATTAAAACTACAACTATGATTTCGTCCGCAGGGCTCACTTCGTAGCCGAGGGCGAGGTCACTTTCCGCGCGCTTCTGTTCGTGCCGCGCGTGCAGCCCGCCGACTCGTTCAACCGCTACGGCACCAAGACCGACAACATTAAACTGTTCGTCCGCCGTGTATTCATCACCGACGAGTTTAACGAGTTCATGCCAAACTACCTCGCTTTTATCCAGGTATGTGTAGACGGCAGCTTAAGTTTATAGATACAGTCAAATTGAGATCTACCTCTTTTTAGGGTTCCGTAGCCAAAATGGCAAAAAAACGGAACCCTTATAGATTCGTCATGTCTGTCTGTCTGTCTGTCTGTCCGCCAGTCTGTCACAGCCACTTTTTTCCGAAACTATAAGTACTATACTGTTGAAACTTAGTAAGTGGATGTATTCTGTGAACCGCAACAAGGTTTTCACACGAAAATAGAAAATTAATAAAAAATTTGCGGGGTCCCCATAGTCAGAACTGAAACTCGAAATATTTTTTTTCTTTGAACATATACGTGTGAGGTATCTATGAATAGGTCTTTAAAAATTATATTAAGGTTTCTAATATCACTTTTTTCTAAAGTGAATACTTTGCGTGACAGACCCTTCCAAAGTGGAAAAAAGTGTGTCCCCCCCCCCCTCTAACTTCTAAAATAAGAGGATGATAAAACTGAAATAATTATATAATGTGCATTACCATAAAAACTACCAACGAAAATTGGTTCGAACGAAATCTATTCAGTAGTTTTTTTAATACGTCAAAAATAGAATTTGTACGGAACCCTCAGTGCGGGAGTCCGACTCGCACTTGGCCAATTTTTTTTAAGAAGTAGTCTGAGGGACCTGACTTTCTCAATACTAAAATGAGAAAACAGCTTTAGGTTAACCTTATTGCTATCCTACAAACAAAATGATGGCCAATAACTGGTATAATATCCTACAAAAGTAATTTATGCCAATTTTCCTTTACCTGTAGTCACAGTTATTTTTATTCATTGTTGTAATGCACAAGAAAAGCTGTTAAATCCTGTTTTCAATGACTGGTTATCAAGTATGTTTTTTTATCTGTAACTATCGAACCGCCCCGACTTCGCACGGGTGCAGCTAACTTTATTAGTGTTTCTCTTCTATATTATGCATGTATTGTAAAACCTTCCTCTTGAATCACTCTATCTATTAAAAAAACTGCATCAAAATCCCTTGCGTAGTTTCAAAGATTTAAGCATATGTACAAAGGGACATAGGGACAGAGAAATCGACTTTGTTTTATACTATGTAGTAATGATACAATATGATTTAACAATGTTTTTCTTTCACCAGGGTATCGTGGACAGCGACGACCTGCCCCTAAACGTGTCTCGAGAAACGCTGCAACAGCACAAGCTTATCAAGATCATCAAGAAGAAGCTCGTCCGCAAGGTGCTCGATATGCTCAAGAAGATACCCGATGATGAGTATGAACACTTCTGGAAGGAATACTCTACCAAGTAAGTTGTTTGTGATCTAGTGTTGTTGTGGAATTCGTTTGGAAATATTAAAAAGTATACCTGACGTCTATCTATTTTTTGGGTGGGTGTCTATAGGACCCATCTTAACAAGAATAATACAACCTAGTTATTAAAAACGATTCCTTACCACAACAATATTCATAACTATCACAATTTTGTTGTAATCTACCCGCGACTTCGTCCGCGTCGATTTCAGATCCTATTTTATCGCAATAAAAGGTAGCCTATGTTCTTTCTGAGGGTGGTCTGTGCCAAATTTTATCATAATCTGAGAGATTTAAGCGGGAAAGCGTCACAGACAAAGTTACTTTAGCATTTGTAATTGAAGTTTACAATTATCCCTACTAATAGAAGGGATTAGTAGGGATAATTGTAAACTTCGTAATTTTTTTAAATGTTAATCATTATCAGTCGTTCGTAGTCCACCACTTTAATTAACATAACTTTAATATCATCTTGCTATGTATAGTACTGGACTACAATGGGTGTCTAATTTTTAAAATAAATTATGATACTTGTGTAATTAAATAAATAAATGTTTTTTCCAGCATCAAACTGGGAGTGATGGAGGACCCCAGCAACCGCTCCCGCCTCGCCAAGCTGCTGCGCTTCCACTCGTCCAAGTCGGAGTCGATGACTTTCCTCGCCGACTACGTGTCGCGCATGAAGCCCAACCAGAACCACATCTACTACATTGCCGGCGCCAGCCGTGCTGAGGTATGGACGTTTATTTATATTATTCAGTCTTAATTGACCCTTTTATGCGCTAATTGTTAAGAATAAGAGAAAACGTTTACAAAATATCCCAACCCCTCTTTCCCACTGGGCAAAATGGGCAAGTGCCCAGGGCACCGCAATCGATAGGGATCCTGCACATTTACCAGACCAGAGGATTAAAGGCCCATGTGACCATGGCCACTAATAAGAAAAGACGGTCCTGAAAAAACCTCCATCGATCAAGTCAGTCTTTCGCCCTGAAGGATGTCTATCATAGCCTATAATTGGTTAGTGTTAAATACTTTTGTGACCCATATTGTAAAAAAATCTGCTATGTGCAGTCCAGTCATATTGACATTCTACGGCATTCTGTAGGTAAAAAATATAAATAAATTGATTGGACTAACACACCAATCGCCTAGCTCCACACTAAGCTCGAAGCTTGTTTTATGGGATGCTAGTGAATGGAAAAACATACTTAAATGTCCATCTCAACACACAAACATTCGCCCCTAGCGGGATTCAAACCCGGTTTTAGCCAGGGTCTCTGACCACCGAAAAACATGTTTCCTCTTCCCAGTCTGCAGTAAATTCATTAGACACTTGAACTTCACACACTAATATTAGAATCTCTTTTGTTTACGATAATCATGACAGTAAAGGAACTTAGGTATATGTCATACCAGAACTAGTCAATAACCGATAATAACTGATATCTCTAACTCAGGTGGAGAAATCCCCCTTCGCGGAGAGGCTGGTGAAGCGCGGCTACGAGGTGCTGTACCTGACGGAGGCGGTGGACGAGTACTGCCTGTCCTCGCTGCCCGAGTACGACGGCAAGAAGTTCCAGAACATCGCCAAGGAGATCTTTGACTTGGATGAGAGTGAGTACTGGTTGCATTTAAAATAACTGTCTGTCTGTCTAACTACGTACTGTTACGCTTTTCCGATTTTTATTAAATTAGAAACAGACAATTTAGACCATAAGAATGAACATAGGCTACCTTTTATTGTGAAAAAGAGGGATCTTAAATCCACGCGGACGAAGTAGAGGGCGGCTGCTATTAAAATTTTGTCTGTCTGTGACGCTTTCCCGCTTAATAGTTGATAACATCTCCGATAATGCGCTGACGCATGCACTCTTCGTATGAGGAGGCACTCCTGAGTCTACCTTTATTTATTGAACTCGGCTGAGTGAAGATTTAAATAAATCGCTACCAATATTATAAATGCGAAAATAATTCCATCTGTCTGTAACGCTTTCCCACTTAAACCTCTCAACCGATTTTAATAAAATTTGGCACAGACAATCTTTAGACCCTGAGAAAGTACAAAAGATACTTTTATTGCGAAAAATAAGTATCTGAAATCCATGCGAACAAATTCGCGAGCACGCGAGTCGTTAGTTTTAAGTATTAAGTGAGATGTTCCACTAATCCAATCTCGTACTTTCTAGGCGAGCATGCCAAAGAGCAACTCGAATCGTACAAGAAGCAGTTCGAGCCTCTCACCAAGTGGCTGAGCGACAAGCTGGGCGCGTACATCACGCGCGTGACAGTCTCGCGGCGTCTGTCGCGCTCGCCCGCTGCTCTTGCTGCTACCGCCTTCGGCTGGACCGGCAACATGGAGAGGCTGGCTATGTCGAATGCGCATCAGAAGGTATGTATACTACGATATTTGACTGACTTCAAAGCACCTACTTTTATTAAATGACAAAAACGTAACCTTGTAGAAAGAACTGTATGAAGTACTAATTTGTGACGTCACGTTTTTGTAGTATCAAATCATTGGGGGCGTTTGGCAGAAAAAAGCGTTTGCAAGCGTTTACTAGCGCTAAAAAACAAACTGTCAGTTTTCGACCAGGACGTGTTTCCTAACTGTCAGTTTACTGTGTTACCGCTTAACAATCGCCATTTTGCGCTAACAATCGCCATTTTGTTTACAAACGCTTCGTAGCGCTTTTTTCTGCCAAACGCCCCCATTACTTTTTTGTTTCAATAATTGTTTATATGGCATCATGATTTTTGCTGTATTATTGATTTCATCTTGAATTTTAATAATATGTATTTGGTATGCAGTCAATACCCAATTGTAGTTGTACGATGTGTGGTATTGTGTGGCCCCCGACTTCGATAGTTAGTCACCCTACCTGATCAGAATCCGAGCGGAGCACACGATTTATATATTTTTTTTAATAATTTAAACATCCTCTTCAACACACAGAAGAACATTTCAATTACTCCCATAGAAGTTTCCATTTGAGTGTAGATAAAACTTGATAATAATGTGTCCTAACCTCGTTCCCCAGTCTGACGACGCGCAACGCAAGCACCACCTGATGCAGAAGAAGATGCTGGAGATCAACCCGCGCCACCCCGTCATCGCCGAGCTGCTGCGCCGCGTCACCGACGACCCCGACAGCAAGGACGCGCTCCAGGCCGCCACTACGCTCTACAGGACCGCTGCTATCAGGTGAGGAATCTATGATCATTAGCAGCTTGAAGCGTACCCAGGGTAGGCCACGCTCTACAGGACCGCTGCTATCAGGTGAGGAGTCTATGATCATTAGCAGCTTGAAGCAAACCCAGGGTAGGCCACGCTCTACAGGACCGCTGCTATCAGGTAAGGAATCCTTTTCTTTATTGACGAGCGTTATCATTGTCAGCGTGAAACAATCCCATGTTTGCATCCTGGGTTGGCCAAGCTCTACAGGACCGCTGCCATCAGGATATATTGTTAGTCCGTCGCAGCCCCACTGCTCGGAACTAGGCTCGCTCGTTATCGCTCGAGAAGATTAATCTATCCATCCATAGCCACCATGCTGGGCAGGCGGGTTGACACCAACGGGAAGAGATGGGTTAGTCTATTATAGGCCCAAACATGGCAGAATTACCCTTAAAAAGCACGGGTACTCAAATAAATAACGCAACAAAATAGTCAAATAATATTGGTACAAACAAAGGTTTCTAGATTTTTGACGACCCGCTTGGTGTACTGGTCAAGATGTTGCCTATTACCCAAGAGGTCGCGGGTTCGATTCCCGCACAGGACAAACATTTGGTTGCATGAACATGTTTGTTTGTCCTGGTCTGGGCGTTATATGTATCTATTTATGTATATTTGTAATACCACTGTTGATTCTGATGTCTGTAACACAAGCGCTTAAGCAACTACACAGTCAGATCAATGTGTGTGATGTTGGGCAGGGGGGTTGGTGACCCCGGAATGGGTTAATCTTCTATAGACACCATTGGGAAGGGGAGGAGTCCATTTCATACTAGTGACTTCACTCATTGATGGTTATGTTACTCATCGAGTGGTGTATCCATAAAAATATAATGATGCTGGTCCCAGACTTGGACATAAACGATCGAATCTAGTAGAACCAAACATTTTATCATCATCCCATCTATGTTACACTCTTACCCCTGTTCGTGCGCGTTTTCCATCCTGAACAAAAATTAATAATAAATAAAAATCGTTATCGCTCAATATACATCAGTTACAGGTGTTAAGTCGCCGCATTCTTATGTTGGGGAACTTGCTATTTCCAATGATTTATAATATTTTATTAGCATTATTTTATTGTCACTTCCTTACAGATCCGGCTACATGCTTCAAGAGGGTCAGGCGGTGGATTTCGCCGAGTCGGTCGAGAGGATGATGCTCCAATCCCTCGGTTTGGACCCTGACGCGGTGCCAGAAGACGAGCCTGAAGAGGAACCGGCCGCAGCTCCCGAAGACGACGCCGAGGAAGTTCCCGCGGAAGACCACGATGAGCTGTAGAGTTTAGGCGAGACGAAAGCCGTTAAGGAAGTCCCACTACACGTTGAGAATGTTGATACAAAATGACACACGAGGATCACAGAAAGGAACCCTAAGGGCCATAGCACACAGCGTATTTTAAACGCGTAGATTACACGCGTATACGCGATTCAAACGAGATTCTAACGCAACTTTATAACTTTTGTATCATGATTGCAAACGCAACAATCAGCATCTACGGCGCCGAAAACGCGCGTCGTCTGCGCGTTTAAAATATGTCGCTAGCTTAAAAAAAAAATCTATGGCCCTAACTCATTACAGTATCCTTCAGGGACTGTTTTAATTGATATAGGATAGGATATTTTTTTGGCCCTTCAGTCATTATGATAATCCAACATTCTGACTCGAAACCGTTGATGTTGGATGATCTGTCATTTTGTTAAATCGTCAAATGTGGGATCTACCATTCGAGATTAAGTACGCTTCCTCGACTTGTCAGCAATGCCTACGTTTGTGCGACCGAGTTACAGACCGTTTAAATACATAACATATGATTTTCATGACAGGTCTTACTTATGATGTGTACTTTCAGACTAGTTCTGAAAATATATTTGATTTCAATGAAATTAATACTAAATATGATGTAAGTCATTTCGGTATTTAATTAGATATTGATAATGTTTTTTTGGAAAGAGAAAATGTTTGTTAAGCATTGCGCATACCACCAAATATTCGATCCACTGTGTTCTTCAACTAAAGTATCGCCACAAAATGTTAGTATTACTTGACGCTGTTTACTCGGTACCGCGAATGGCCTAGCTGGACTGTTGCCATCAATGATATGAACTTAAATATCAAGTCTGATTATGTTTCCTGGTGAAACGATTCCATTAGCTCAGTGGAAGTATTGAAATTAGGTTACTTATTAAATGAGAGTACGTATTTTTTGTGTGCGAATGAGTTTCTGATGAGAAGTATCTACATGCATTTAGTTGAATATGTGCGAGTGACTTTTGATATTTGATGTGAACATCATGACCTGTGGTAATGTAATGTAAATAAATTATATTTATTAATAATGTTTGATTTTTTATTTTTTACCAGAATTCATATAATCATTAGACTTTATTCAGGACAACATGTACTCTCGATTATGGTAAAAATAAAACAGCTTATGAAAACAGAAAATATTATATTCACAAAAAATAAAATCTCTGACGGCTCAGCCGCTGTCAAGTCTATAGTATATAAATACTGTATCACCACGATTCATTAATATAATTATGATTTACGAGGGCAAGAGAATAATCTCATGCAATCTTTAATGACTGGCAAAACATTTAAGAGACTTATTCTAATTACTATTATTTCTCTTGAGCTCACACAAGTCATGCAATGAAGACATATTATAATCAAATAAGGGCCCTAACGCGTCCAGGACTCGCAGGCATAACGAGACTGGTTTCTGTTATTATTAAATCCTTTGTTAATAACACAGTTCAGTATAATTACAAACAATAAATATTAAAAAATCACACATTTTGCTAAAAGTTTGTTCATCTGCCTGGAGATAAACAGATTTGCTACACCCCCCACTACGCCAGTGGGGAGGCCGCGGAACGATATTTCGCGCTAAAACATGGAGGAACTAAAAAAAATGGCGGACAGTCTCGGCTAGGGAGCAATTTGCACTAAAAAGGCAGCGACATATCCTTGTGTGTGTGTTAAGATTCATCACTGGAGTTGATACCCACTCAGCCCATTCTTTGTTTGGGCCACCTTATCTGTATAAGCTTATGTAATATCTTATGAAATTCTGCTATCTGGGAAGGTAAATTGATAAATTTTCAAATGAAACAATTCAATATTTGTTGCCGCCATGTTTAAGGAGCGAACCGACTTCGGTTTCCGATCGCTCTTTTCATAAGTCCAAGCACCAGTTTCGACATTCTCCCGCGGCACAATTTCACTAATAGTCCTTTCACGGGTCAGACGGGCAGTGGTAGCGGAGCATCTTTTCTCGCGTGCAGCTTAGCCCGGTTGTAGACAGCATGCCGAGTTCTAGCACCGTGGTTGCAATCTCTCAAACAGCGCAATACCGGTAATTTCACTATAAGTCCTCCCGAAGGTCAGACGGGCAGGGGCAGCGGAGCTTCCCTTCTCGCCTACAGCTCGGCGATGTTCTAGGCGCGCACGCGGACAAAGCCTTAAGATCCGTTGTCTTTTACAAGTCCATGCACCAGCGCAGATAAGTGTTGTAATTTCACTATGCGTCCACCCGAAGGTCACACGGGCAGCGGTAGCCGAAGTTCTCTCGCCCTCATGCCGAGGACGCCACGAGAACCGTTCTCTATACAAGTCCATGCACATGGGTAGATAAATGACGCGAAAACGGCAATTTCACTAGTCCACCCGAAGGTCACACGGGCAGCGGCAGCGGAGCTTCCCTCCTCGCCTGCAGCTTGGCGCGGTTGTATGCGAGCACGCCGAGGCCGGCCAGCGCCATGCCGGCCAGGTTGAGCGGCGACGCGGGGTTGCGCAGCAGCAGCAGCGACGCGCCCACCACCGCCGCGCGCTTGGCCGCCGACGCGACCGCGTACGCGAGCGGTGATACGCGTGATAGCACGCTGAACGCTAGCACCGCCTAGGGAGTATTACAAAATATCCGGTTATTTTTCGTACTTATTAGTATTACATTATCTAAATAAATAATTTGTTTGTAAAATTATATTAATTATAAATCATCCCGTTGGGTCAATGACGAATCCGAGATTTTTCCGAGAAATTCTGATTCAATAACCCGCGTATCGAAAAAAGGACCTCTAGATGACGTTCTGGCGCTTAACGTTAGATCGTCAAAGTCTAGATAATCTTGGGGTTGGTAATCACAAATCTAAGGGTTTGTGATTACCAACCCCAATGGGCGAGCGGGGTGATAAAGCCAAAACCCATCTTTTTGATAATTAATTATAAATGATCACGCCTTTATTTTTTTAATAATATTTTTTTTTACTCCGACTCGAGCATTAATCCAATACTAGCCTGCAACCACGCTAGCGCTCCATCTGCGGCCAGCATCCACCCGCAGCGCCCCCACCCACCCGCAGGGAGCGCCTCGCCACTCGCCACCGCCCAGCCGTCGCGCCACACCCACACCGGCGTGAACAGAATCAACGCCAGACGGCCTAGCACCTGCGACACAACACATCACACCTTTATAAACATGCTGAATGAAAATGCAGTCATGCTTAAGTGTTTTTTGTTTCATATTATAGGGAGGCCTACGAGCAAGAGGGTCACTTGATGGTAAAGTAGTCACCACTGCCCATGAACATCAAGAACCGCACAAAGGTTGCAGATGCATTGTCTGGCTTTAAAATCCCATACCCTCCCGGACTGAGCTCTGGCGCGACCGTACTCACCAACAGGAATATAGCCTAATAGTTACGAAGTTCTACTTCACTGTGGTATGTCGCCGCTCATGGGCCACAGCCATAAAACACCGACAGCGGCATATATCACCAACAATAAGGCACATGATATGGGCCATCTACCATAAGAGTTGCATTAACCCTTAATCGGATATAGGGAAAATAGTTCCCACCTTAAATCGAACCGTTCTTGACTTAAGGTCGAAAACCAATGAAAAAATTGGTCATGTTTTGTCCGATTAAGGGTTAACATAATAGTTGTTACTAGCCTGCAATAGCCTCAGGTGGTGTACGCCTGTATCCCGCATGACTCTCTTCGAGAACAAATGCTGCAGACTGAGTAAAGCTGCAGCGGAGAGCGCTGCGAAGAGTCCCAGCGCATCGAAGTGCAGCTCAGTGGCTGAGGCGACGCCCACGCCGAGCGCGATGAGCACTAGCGCTCCTTGCACGCCGCGCGACTGCCGCTCCCCAAACAACACGTAGGCCAGACCCGCTGTCCATAGTGGCGTTGTGGCTTTCACTGAAAACAGTTATTACTGATAAGAGCCTGTGTTTCAATATTATTGCAATTAAATCCACTTCGGTAGACACTGGTTAATTAATTATTAAAATTAAATTCTAACTGTATCATAAAAGTCAGAAGAGGTAAATTAATTTTTGTTTGAGGGCTGTAAATGATGGTGTTATTTTAATGGAAATACTACAGTTGACATATACCATACTAGAAAATAAGTTAAGTAGGTTCCAGAAGAATAAATCATTGAGGGTGATTGAATATTCTGCAGAAAGTCTAAAATGTTGTTTAAAATGTTACCATATAATTTTATAAGCCATATGAACCAATATTAAATAATATATGCTGTCCTAGTGATCTAATTAACATTTAAATAAGTCTGACATTTATTTAGTCGAAAAAAAAAAAATATTATCTGTTTTTCAATTTGCATTTTTCCACTTAAGAATATGGAAAAGAGTCAAGGTTGTCTTGTTTTAAGCAAAAGTGGTGGCATTTGAGCTACATGTTAATATATATTTTGATGTTCTACAAATATCATTTTGTTGTTAATGCATACTGGTGAAGTATCCCTCAAGTAAATATGTCAATCTGGCCACTTATTACCTAGTGAAGTGCATGCTTATCTACTGATTTGACATAGAAAATTGTATCGGTACTTGATATAATTTAACAAAATTAAAATGCTTGGTAACCATATACCAAGCATATTAATTTTATTAAATTTAAAATTATTTAATGTATGGACATTATAAGGATCCTTTTATTTTACTGAAGGCTGATCAGATTCATCTTGAATAATATAGAAAATAAATAGTAACTAAGTACATACCTGTGTGAGCGTATGAAATAGGAACTTTCCATATGGAGACTTGCGAGCAGATGGTTGTCAGGAACTTGGCGAAGGCGAGCGGCACGAGCGTGCGCCAGTAGTAGCGGCGCGGGAACTCCGTCTCCCGGCGCACGCCGCATGCCGCGAACGCCGGCGGGCTGTACACCACGATCGACAGCAGCTGCACCATCGTCACCGTCATCGGGTACGGGAAGTCCGTCAGCACCACCTTCCCCACCACGTTGCTGGCCGAGCTCACCGCGTACCACGCCAGGCAGAGCCCGACCACGATCAGCGCCTCGCGCCGCGACCCGTGCAGCCCCATCGCGACCCAGCCACCAGACTTCACCAGACACTCGTCTCGAACAACCCAACACCGAGACACCCTCGCTTTCTGTCACCGATTTAGAATATTCATCTCTCTTGCTGGCACTTTTTGGACGTCAGACGTGTCATATAGTACGATGACCATTTTCTGTCCGCTGGCGCATCCTGGGTTTTAATTTGATTCGGTTTAAATATGCAATCATAAAGAAGCCACTTGGAAGTTAGTTATGTAGAACAAGGAATTATATTGTTTTAAACAAAATTATTTAACTCAATCGCAAAAGTTACGAGTGCAATTTTTGCTTTCACTTACGTTTGTCTAGTTGTCACACTGACATTAATTAGTGAGTTGTCAGGTCGGCTGTCAAGTGTCAAATGTCAATCGAACTCGCAATCGCAACGTAAAGGAATGCGTGCAAATTATGTTGTTCTCCAAAAACATCGATTATTTTCTGATTCAATAATCTTATTCTTATTAGTCTCATAAATTCATAAGATGAGTGATTTAAACGCAATTGCTGCTATATCACCAAACTAAACGGTATTTTTACTTTGAATAATAATTGTGTAAATGCATATAAATTTAATTTACTTCTTTTTAATTATTTTAGTACCTACCTACTCCTACTATGTTCACTTCTATTTTGGACATTAACATTATAATAGTGAGTGAACCAACCAATACATTGAATACTACATTACAAAGTAATGAAAACATAAGAAAAAAAAAGACTTTTCTTTGTAATTCCTATAAATTATTTGGCTTAATACAACGCTTAATGAGTGTATAATATTAGTCATTTGATTTATTGCTACTTTTCTTTATTTACCATCAAAATATCGAATAATGATATTATAATTGATATAAAATCGATATGAGTACTCGTGCGATTTTTCGTTCGTGCACGTGCCTAGTCCTGTCATATAGACACCTGTCAAAGTTATTTTTTTAATTAACTCCACCTTTGGTCCTGCTGCAGGACCAATGTGCAGGACTCCTGCACATCACAGGTACACCAAATATATTACATTACTTTATGAGGTACACAGTCTATACGGGTAAAAAGGTAAATTTTGTATGGTATTAATAAACAAACTTAATTTTCAACTTCTTTATTACTTGAAAAATTGTGCGCCAATACTCGAATGTTTAAATGCAATACAAGAAGGTTTTTTTTTTTATTTTGATACCCAAAACCAATCACCAAAGAACATTTGAAGATTGTAGGTAGGTAGGTACTATTCCTGAAACAAAATTTCAAAGTCATGAGTATAGATGCGACGCCGGTTATTAACGATTTTAACCGTGCGGGTAAATATGCATTTTTCGTTAGAAACGGTTAATAACCCGCATTTTATGCATTTTACGGTTAAATTCCACTAGATTCCGCTAGATGTAAATAAGTGTTTGTATAATAATAATCGTAATAGATTGTATATTAGACGCAATTATAAATTAAAGCGACATATAATTTAACATTTACGTTTCGTAGTATTTGCGTGAAAGAGTAACAGACATCTATCCATCCATCTATTCTTACAAACTTTCGCATTTATAATCTTAGTAGGATTAGGTAGTAGGATAACATCTAAAATGAATTTTATTTATCTTTTGAATATCGATTTTCTCTTCACAAAGGAAATAAACTATACCCTTTTTAGCTGTCACTGTCAGATAACTAACCGTTAACAACTGCATTTTATCGGTAGCTAACCAAAAATTTGGTTATTTAACGGTAGCTAACGGGTTTTTTACAACTATAGTCATGAGACACATTCATTATTCTGACTGAGTAGATATTATACGAGTAATAAACTCAATAGACTTATTATTTACACACATGGTCTTCCTCAGTTTCATGAGAAACAGCGGCTGCATCTTGAAATTCGAAGTCAGCGTGGCGGCACTGATATGTCATATCGAGAATTTCTACGATCTTGGAGATGAATTCGGCAGTCGAAGGCTTGGGGCACTCCTTAACAGTGTCCAGCACACATTCGAACGTCTTTTTGAAATGGAAACAAAGATTCTGAAAAAAAAACAGAAGCATTGATACAGTCGAATTGAGATCTATGTATTTTATTTACTTAAGAGGGCATCATCTCAAACTGTCTAGGTAAGTCTCGGTCTCTGAACAATCCACACAAACACTTTTAGTATTCAGTAACCGAGTGGTTGATGCTTGGAACAAGTTGCCAGCAGAGGTGGTTTCCGCACAGAACACAAATATATTTAAAAACAGATTATACAAATATTTAACTGGAAGAAGTTAACCCACGAGGTGAAAATAGTAGGTAGGATACATGCTATCATCAGTGTTGTCACTGCTTGCCTGTCAATAAATAAATAAATAAATAAATTTTCTTTTTTTGAGTTGGTTATTAATCAGAACTATGTGATGTTTTTTATGTGATGTTTAAGCCTATGAACCGAATGTTTGTTGCTTCAAATAAGAGTGGTTGCTTATTTACTATGGGGCTTTCAATACTGGACCCACTCAAACATAATTGACAACATTTAATTTTTTTCATGTACTGTTTTTATTTATTAAAACGAAAGATTTTCAAAAACTAAAGCATACGTATTTTTTCTTTTTTATTAATTTTCTTTCCTTTTCGTAAAATAAATTAATGAAAAACGACTTATTCTAAAAGGGTGTAAGTCAATGTCGTCGGATGAACGAACATTTTATCTTTGCTAGTTAAAAAAATAAACTTGAATGACGGAAGTTCAAATCAATGTTGCCAGGAGACTCTAAGGAAAATTCCTGGAAAAAAGTTGTCCAAGTAGCTTTAGTGCAACTTAGGTACCCTTTTTGTGCTTTAAATTAACGTAAAAAATGTGTTAGTAATACTTCATGAAGCTATATAAAAACAGTTTGGTACATTAGGTGATTTTAAATTTTTTCGCAATATTCAAAAACATGAGTTTTTCCCCGATTGGCCAGGAGTTTTACAAAACCGGCAACACTGTATGATAAATGTACTCACACATGCACAGTTTCCTGTCAGTTTGACAAGAAACAGTGTCAAACTTGCGTTTCTTTTTTTTAATTCACGATGGACAAAGCGAGTCCAAGATTGACTGTGTGTGGATCCGACGAGCATTGAATTTGAAAACTTTTTAAAATATCTTTTTAGTTACTGAATGAAAAAAATTAAAATATTTTTTTTTGTGCCAATTTAACGAAAATCTCGAAATGGTTTTTGAATTAAAGTACCTTATAAAAAATTAAATGTTGTCAATTATTAGCAATAAACTACCTACTTTTTAATAAAGGTAAGCAATGATTAAGGACTTACTTCATAGGTGAATGGTTTCTCGTTAAAGATGTGTGGAATCGTTGAAACACATTTGGAGAGCTCTTCCTTCTTTTCTAGCATGCACATGAGTCCACCTTCTTTAACAAAATCTGAAAACAACATAATAATAAGTATTTAGGTCAAGCAAGGGCACAGATTACTTGACGATAACCCTATGTAAAATTGTAAAATATATAAATTGTAGGCCTATAATCATAGGTAAATTACGCGCTACTGCTGCAGTGCAATAGTTATAGTACCTAACCCTCATGGCCCTGACATTTCTAAGGGCGATACAAAGTTCAAAGACTGTGAATAGAAAACGAGCAAGAGGATCGCCTGATGGTAAGTAATCATTATCGCCCTTGGACACCGGCAACTCCAGAGGAGTCGGTAATTCGTTTCCGACCTTACAGGACTTGTCTGTATCTTAGGCCGCTTTTGATAAGTATCAAATTCAACTGGTAAATTAATTCATTTATAGAAGGAGCTCAATGGCGTGTTGGTTGGCGCTCGGCCTGAGATTGCAATGTTAAGAAACTTTCGCAGAGGCCAGTCATCGGATGGATGACCGAAAAATTTCATCTCTACCGTGGTGTCAGATTGCTGTCCCACCGACCGAACTATGAGAGTGGGGGAATAGGGAGTGCTACTGTGCTACTTGGGCACTCACTAAGTATCCTGCTTGCCTGGCTGATGATAAGATCGGCCGCCATGGTCGAAAAATCGGCCGGCAAAGTATTGTTATAAGTAAAGATGATACCTACTAACCTTTGTAGTGTTCGCCATGATGGTGACAAAGGAACTCAGTGAACTTGTTAATCAAGTCCTTGTGAGCGTCGATGGATGTGGAAGGCTCTAGACATGGTGATAGGGACTCAAGCATATCGTAATGACATTCTATGAAAGGAATCTTCTTTTCACATATTCTGGAAATAAAAATAAAAATAATAAATAAATGCTTTGGACTAACACACCAATTGCCTAGCCCCAAACTAAGCTCGAAGCTTGTACTATGGAAGCTAGGGAACGGATAGACATACTTAAATACTTTTATAAACATCCATGACTCGAGTACAAATGCCGATGTTCATCACACAAACATTTGCCCCTAGCGGGATTCGAACCCGCGACCCTTGGTTCTGTAGCCAGGGTCTCTAGCCACTCGACCAACGGGCCTGTCAATAAAAATAAATACCTTATAACAACTATTTCAATTCAAATTCTGTCACAAAAAGATTAGGGATGAAGACCCTCGCCATAGTGTTAAATAACCCATTCATAAGAAGCTCTTGGGCGATTCAAGCCGGGTTTAATATTCTTGGTGGAACGAACACCAAACACTCATAGCATAATAGGGTAGGTGGTACCTACATCCTTTATTATGACAGGAAATTTAAATGACTGTGGCCATTTGTCAGCCAAAAAAGTACCTAACTGTAGGTTAGTTATTGTACCTACTATCAAAATAGTTTGAGTTTAGTTTAAGTGTAGGTATGTTAGGCATGATAAACTTTATTAATGAACTAAAACCAACTATTAAATATATGTATTGTCTTATTTGTAAAAAAAAAACTACACTTACGATTCGAATGATGAGATAAAGCTGGATGAATACTTATGCTCGTCCATATGTTCGTAATCAAAAAGCTCCCGCACATCAAAGATATGTTTGACACATTCTGAATAGCGGATCGACCCTTCCTGGAAATTAACAAAATTAATTATTTCATTTATTTCGGACAGCTCCATCTATATATTCCTTATGATTACTTTCATGAACAATACATTAACATAATTAACAATAGGTAGGTACCTACAAAATGTTTTCGTAGGTTTACGCGACTGTTACTCATGAAATAAAACTACTTTTAAACGGATATAATCGCGGTATAATCTTCAAACTACATATTCACAGGAAAACCCGACGTTTCGGCTCCTTTTCAGGAGCTACATTAACATACATACCTACATGTACTTTAATTTTTCGCTTCTAAGACTCGAATGTCTTGGAACTAAAATGCGCCTTGTCGTTTTAAAATTAGTTAAGTAGGTATACTTCGGTTTACTCTTTTTAAGGTAATCAAGATTCCTTCACTTAGTCCGTAGTAAAAGTTTGACAAGAATGCATTAGGTACTAACCACGGCGTGATCAATCTCCTCTGGGTGACCATATTTGGTGCACATCACTGTCATCATTTCGTGCAGGATTTCCGACCGCGCCGGCGGTACTGATGCATCAAGATGATGACCTGCCACGGCCCCTGGAAGAATATTTTAGTATTGTTGGATCGACACATAAGTTTTATGAAAAAATACAGAAAGAGGGACAGGTTTTTTGTGTGCTTTAATTAATGGGCCTAGGTGTCCACGAAATAAATGCTAGATCACTCTTATATTCCCGACGACAAGGGATAAACACTCACTCATTTTTTAAAAATGGTTTTGGACTAAGACTAAACCTAATCATAAGCTTGTTGCAGTAAATAAATAAATTATTTGGACTAACACACCAATTGAATAGCCCCAAACTTAGCTCGAAGCCTGTACTATGGAAGCTAGGGAACAGAAAGACATAGGTTTATAAATATCCATGCCTCGAATACAAATGCCGATGTTCATCACACAAAAAGCCCCTAGTGGGATTCGAACCCGCGACCCTTTGGTCCGCGACAAGGGTCTCTAGAACAGTGGGCCCGTCACTGCTTACAAGCTGTAAACATCATACAGTACACTATATGATGTTTACAGCCTTCCGTGGCTTAGGTCAGAGTTGAGTGTCTGTGGCCATAATCCTATCTGGAGGATGCGTCCAGCTGGCATTATGCCCACTGTATGTGTGGACTTCAACTCGCTGCCGATGATAAACCAAGATCCACGGACGGTTGCTTTTTTGGAAACTATGTAGGTAGGTACAACTATGTGTGTAAATTGTACAAACCACGACATGTTATCAAACTTACCAACACAGAAAATTGCAATAAAATAAGTCCACATTGTTGATTTTATGTATGTTGTAACAGCAAGATTGTTATCAAAATCAAAACTGACCGTTGTGATTTCACTTCTCTCTATTTTATAGCAGACATCTTAGTAGACAGACAACAGATAACTAACCTAACGTAGGAAATAGCCGCGAATGGAACAAAACACGATTGTGGTTACTTAATATGAAATTAAACTTATCTCAAATTAAGACAATGGAAATCCTCCTCATCGTTAATTACTTCTCACTTTTAACCGCAGATATGTTACCTACGAAATAACTAACTACGTAATTGAGGAAGTTAACTAGAAATTATGACCAGGATTTAATTTATATTCCCTGGCTTAGTTAGAGTTTACTCGGGGATGGAATTGTCCAACCCCGAGAGATCAGAGATGTTTCTTCTTTCTTGGCTGTGAAAAAAACCGGAGGATTGCAAAGAA
Source organism: Nomophila noctuella (assembly GCA_958496325.1). Taxonomy (NCBI): domain Eukaryota; kingdom Metazoa; phylum Arthropoda; class Insecta; order Lepidoptera; family Crambidae; genus Nomophila; species Nomophila noctuella. The sequence continues at coordinate 12,534,645 of OY292487.1, read as the reverse complement.
GTGCCTGGTTCAAACCCTACCTAAAACTTTAAACTGGGGAGTTTAATGTATTGCATTAATGATTTTCCTCAGTCACGACACTTTTCAATATCCTACTATACGAGAAACTACAAGGAGAAAAATCTAAAATAATGATTCGACAGATTTTGTACCTTTATTTTTTTTTCGATGAAATGAAAGATAAGGAAATAATTGAAAACAATATTTAGTTCATATTTATTTTAATTTGAACATAATGTTATTATATGAATTTTATGGCAATTTTAGAACTTTTAACATTATTCGACGAGCGACTATGTTCGCAATATTACCTAATTATACATAGAATATACTTTCAAACAATAAAAATAATAAGGTGACTGTCAAACAAAAAAAAGCTGAATATATACATAATTTGGAATCGATCTGTATCGTAATAGACCAGAAAGGATAAAAATATCGCCATTAAGTTTTATTAAATTGCCCTAAGTTGAACTTAAGGTTCATCAAGCATTATTTTAGGTCCACATTAGTCAATCCAACTCGCTATTTGATACAGATCGATGACAACCGTTACTTTTTGAAAATTGATATGATACTTATATGTAGATAGATAAATACAGTTTTAGATAACCTCGTTATTCATAACCGCCTATCACCTAGAGACAAATAAGTTTTATGAATAATGGGGCATACGTATTCACAGTATATTGTCTCAATTATATTCCAAGTTTGCACTTAGTATAGGCATTGCAATAATGATAAAAGTCTGATATAATATAAATTTATTTAGTGTTGTCAACACTTGTACATTATTTCAGTATGTAACTAAGTACATTTTATCTCATCTTTCTTCAAGGAAGGCCGATTTTAAATAAGGACAACACTAAATTATTTACAAAAAAATAATTATGTTTAATCAAAAATGTAACAATTAAACCTTTGCGTATGATTATTATTTTTTACAGAATATGTTTTTATTATTAACAGTAGGTAATTAATACATTCACAGTAAAATGTTTTAAGTAACACTAACTTAATAATAGTAAACTTTATCGACTATAAGGTCGGTTATAACTACGTTTTACAGTTCTTCAAAGCAACAACGAATTACTTCAATTTTAAATGTTTAGTATAATAATTTATTATAAATATCATACGCATTTACGTAAAAATAACTTTACAACAATGTTTAGATTAATTTCGTCAAGTCTTCTTCCATTTCTACTAAAGTTTTACATTTTGTTAAAGTAAAATCGCTGAAATTAACAAAACAAAGTTATTCAGTTATCTATTAAAAACGAAATTTCTTGTCACACAAGAGTTTACAATAAATCACAGTAAGTACTTTATCACTAGATATTATAAAAAAATGAACATGTTAGTACACACGATATGCTCTTTTAGAGTCATAATTAATATCAATCTAAGTTCACTTTGGCATAATAAAATAATTACAGCCAATATTTAAAATAAAAATACATTTAAAGCAATGAACAGTCAACTTAATTTTTAGTAACGATAAATTAAAATACACCTAAAGAAAATATTCTACAATCAGAATACACACGATATTGTATTTGTCTACCCGTTATTTTTTTTCTTTAGTTCTTAAGTTCTCGCTTAAGTAGTTCTTAAGTTCTTAAGTATTATCAGGTCGCGTAGTCTCTACCTTTTACCCCAATCATCTAGTGATACCAACGTGAAAGGGCTTCTGATTATTCAAGACCTATTCTCTCAGAAGATAGATAATATTAATACTTTATTTAATAGGTCTCATTTCGTTTTGTCAGTCACATCCCAAAAGTTCGTAGCACGAATCTGTATCAAGTACCTATACTTAGTTTGTCAGAATAAGAAGACATTTTTTATAAAATGTTACCATTCTTTGTAATAAATATGCCATTATGTATTCCTCTGTGACCTATATACATTTAAAAATACATCATTAAAAATGTGTTGGAAACCCATCCATTGCCTCTCTATACAGAATCAAATATACTCAAATATATAGGTAGTTTAGAATGCCGGTCAAGAAAAACTTATTATTTACGAGTACATACTCGTATTGATTCAGCCAAATACTAAGTTGTTATGTACAGTGCATTTGTCTCAACGTATCCAATATTATAACAGAGTTGTAACACTACTATTTTTTTTGTTTATTGGTGGAGTATGACCTATGGACGTTAAATGTAAATTACTTATTTCAGGCTATTTACAGGAAGCTGATTTATTAGTATTTAAAACAATTGATAGGTTTCGGAAATACTCTGTGTATAAGTACTACTATTTGGTTGCAATTACGTTTAATATAACAATCATTTGTGAATCAAGTAGGTATAGATAACATACTTATAATACTTTTAAATCTTACAGTATTTCGTTCATTTTTTTTCAACTAAATATTCCAGCGTAAGCATAAAGACATTAATTTATTATCGTCATTCCGTTAAGGTACCGACCTTTTGATAGTCATATATCGTCACATATCATCCGGTTAATAATGTGTTTAAGCATTTAAATATAATCTGTACAATTAATTTATTACGTATGTTCATATAATTTTTACAGTGGCGCATTTTCTAAATCTTTATTTACCTATGTACTTTGTTGACCATTAATTCAATGAGGATGTTTTCCTTAGCAATACTTGTAAATTCCGCACCAAAACGGTGGACATCAATAATTAGAGGCTTATATGCTTCAGTGGGGCAGGATAGTGTTAGACTATATTATGAACGAACTATGGTACCATAGTATTAACATATGTAGTATAAAACAAAGCGGTTTTCCATGTCTCTAGGTATCCCTATTCACATGTATTTTAGCTGAGAGCTTTCAAAATTCGCAACGGATCGTGGTGCGGTCTTTTCAATATACATTATGATTCAACATGCACAAGAAAGTAGAGGAACACTGATATTTTCCCTGTGAAGATAGGCGAGGCGCTAGTATTCAATTGAAACTAAAGTATGCTTCACCTTTTATACGAAATTAAACTTTATATCAAGGCAATAAGTTCCACGAGCAGTTTTTACGAATTTCCATAGGGTTCTTGTCGATTTTCCTTTGAAGGCAAACTGCCACCGGAATCATCTTAGGTAAAACATACTATAGTGTCTCATTAAACTGTATTTGAAATGTACCAGCACAGAATGATTTGGTTCTGTTTCTGACAAACGCGCTTGCAGACCGCTTGATGTTCAGAGAACAATATTACCACCATAAAACACACTTTGTACCGTCATATTTTCCTCAGATCTTCAGAAATATAAGGTAATAAGAATACCTTATATTTCGTTTAGAATATCCCTCAATATGAAACTTATGCTAATCGTATTTGCAAGCTATTATGTATTTTACATAGCCCCTAGGTACTTTATAATCGTCTGCCTAGTTGAATCTAGTCTGTATGTACATTCTACGATGTGTGTTTATAAAAGTACGAACAGTTACAAGACGATAGTACGTATCTACTCATTTTACAATAGAAAATTGTATAGAAAAACAATATTTGGCACTATACAATTTTTTGCATCGTCAATTGTAAGAAGGTACTTAATCCACTTAGTAACACTTATATTATCTCACTATTACTGCTGGTTGATGAAATCTTTGTAAGACGAATAGAAGTGTATTCCTTATGTACAGTAACATGCAATGCTATAATAATATGTATACAAACACATTCCAATTTGAACCTTCGCATGTTCACATAAGATTTGACACGTATACATCTTAAATTATCTTATGACTGTACACTTTCGTTACATAAGTAGATTACTTCATTGCTGTGTGTTCTAGGCATCAGTTGTGGATTAAGATAAATAAGACAATTTTCACAACTTCTCTATCACATCAGCAATCAAAAACAGAAATATTTCTTTCATCTCTGGCAAAACATGCGTCTTAAAGCTACATGCATCTTAAAACCATGTATGGATCCAAAGAACACTACTTTGCATCGGTTATGAATCCAAAGAAATAACTTTTCAGACACAGACAATTTCCAGAGCCTTATGCTCACAACATTTAAGGATCATTTTCATCCAGAAGATTGTTTAATCTTCTATCTTCTGCTGTTACTTTTTAAGTGTTACCCAGGGCCTTTTGCTTGTTGATAAGGGCGTTGATCAGTTTAATCCTGGCCTTCACAGCCTTATACTTAATGTATTCTTCTTCTTTTCCCTTCTTGTCATCTCTCTGGACTTTCCTGCTGTTTTGTAGCTCAAAGTTGACCTCGTATTCTTTGATGCTGCGGCGGAGGACCTGCAAGCGGCAAAAATGAACATTAATTAAGTGCTTTTCGGTCTTACAGGATAGAATCGCTCTCTAGCACTATGATACTATGAATTGTGTCTACAACACAATTTATATTTTAACTAACGGCCACCCGCGGCTCCATCCGCGTGGAATACGGTTTCCGCACCGCACACATAGTTTTAAATTACGAGTATAGCTTAAAGCCTTCCTTGACTTGGCTAATGGACTTAACATTAAACTTAAAAAGATTTTTTTTATTCGAACCCGTACTTAGTGCCTGAGATTAGCGTGTTCAAACAAACAAACTCTTCAGCTTTATGATATTAGTATAGCATTGCTTTCATAACTTTTTAGTCTATTATGCAACGAAATAAAATAATAATTTATAAAAACAGGCATGTTAAATAATAATTATAATTTCAGAAGAAATAGTCACTTCAACAGTTTCTTGATTAGTTAAGTTTCAAAGTTAAAATATTTCTTACACATTTATGCAGTTTCGCCTCCGCCATTGCCCTGGCCAGGTCCTCGAGGCCAAGACAATGCAACCCCTCGTTGGAAGGCGTGGCCTCTTCGCTGGTGGTGGCGGACTGCGCTGATGATGTGGATGAAGGCACCTCCTCCGCCCCCGCTTGAGCTCCGTCACGGGTCGGTGGAGATTGGAGTGGAGTCTCTATGGTTTCCTGGCGAAAAAGAGTGGAGATTTACTAAGATATGTCAACTATACCAAGTCTGTGTTTGTAACTAAAACTGCTACGACTCATTTGTAATTTCCGTGGCTTAAAGTCCCTCCCTCCAAAGTGCAGAGGTTTAGAAGGTAGTGGGACAAACGCATTTTGTCAAAAAAAACGGAGTCTGCAGCAGAAACCCCATCGAAGACGTGATGTGATTGAGCTTGGATGTTTTCATGTTAACATACTAATATGTATTAAAAATGTTAATAGTTACATTTATAATATTATTACTATGATATAGTTTGTTTGACGAAATTAAGAATACAGGCAGGGTATGGGCTTACTTAGGTAGAATATTGTCCTGATTAAATGATCCCATAGGATAAAACAGAACCTTCATAATGCGGGCAAAAGCAGTTAAAAAGTAGAAGTTTTATATAAATATATTGTTTTTAAGCACTCCTCTACAATATTTCACACAATAATTGGTGAAAGTCAATTTACTCCTTGATATGGAAAATAATATAATTTGCCATAGGCAGTGGAGACCGTTAAGCCTTACCTGTGACTCCTCTGAAGGTTTCTCCTGCGAGTCGCTGGAGCTGTCCACGCTGGTGTTGAACAGCATCGGCTCATGCTCGTGGATGGTCGCCAGTTCACCGTTCGTGCCTCCGATCACCTGTTCAAAGATTGAAATGAAAAACAATAGTTTTCAATACTGCCATGGAGTATTATTCGTCAAATCTATGGGGTGGCCTCTTGGAGCGTTGATGTGGAGTCTTAGTCGGACCCTGTACTAAAAGTCCAACCGCCAAATGTATCGAACCCACTTTTAATGATCTTTGGAGGTATCAGGTGTACCTACGAAATGTTGATCCAGGTTTTTTACTGGTTTCTATATTTCCAGAGTATTATTTTGCATCCACGTTTAGGACTTTGATGTCTTTCTCATGGCTATAGCTTGCCTAAACTTAAAGAAGTTTGTTATTGTTTAAGGAAAAACTTACCAAATCAGGTCTGGATGTAGCCAGGGCTCGCTTCACAGCTCTGTACCGTTCATACAGATGCCTGGCCGCGCCTCTGTCAGCGGAGTGAGCTGGTGGTCTACCCCTCGCCGCTTCGAGTCGCAGGAGCACCTTCTGTACGCAGATCTTCTCAGCTGCCAGCTGTGATGATGACCAGGTGGTTTCGGGGATAGCTGCTCGCCCCGTCGCTTGGCGACAACCTTCGAGCCACTGTTAAGTGCAGGGATATTGGTTTAGAATAATTAGGCAGTCAGGTACGCGACTTCGAAGAGAGAGCGGCGTCGGCTAGACCTAGACGCTAAGCGCGTCCTCATTTAAGCCCGTACACACGCGGCATTTTTTAAATTTAATTATGTAAACGGCAAACTGACGTGCTCACTGTGTGCACGGGAGTTTGCTGAGAAGATTGGCTACCTCGTATCAGTTTTTCTTTTCCAGTATCTTCGTGGAGGATGATGATGGGAGAATGATCAGATTTTTCAATGATTTGTAATGATCCTTATTTGCGGCGTATGTTCAAGTTTTGTATTTGCTCTTCTTCTTTCGATGATGATTGATCACAATTTTTAGTAATAGATACACATATTTTTGCTGGTTTTTAGTCAACATTTGGAGTACTTACAGGTCGTGGATAAAATTACTTAGTTTTGATGACTTTTTTGATGATTTTTCTATAAATGTCGATAATTCATGGTCGATGCATCACCAACCAACTCTTGGGATTGGAAGCTTTTAACAGAAGAAACAGAATCTACTATATTCAAATTGCTTGAAAACAGTAGGGCACTTTAGTATTTCAATCGAAATGTAGTAGCACTTGCAAGAAGTCCTTGCAAGATAAAATTGTAAGTAAATAAACCGTTATCATTATGCTGTTGCAGTCCAATGCTGGACTTAGGCCTCATGATGTGCCTCTTGCTTTTCACATCCAGTCTCAACATTCTTGAAGTTTTCATTCTCATCAGTACATCTGGCCGAAATAAATAGATTAATGTATGTCCATCGAAAGTGTTATTACATACTGGCACTAGTGCAGGACTTACCTCTTCGATATCCCGCACGACATCTGGCATGGCCTTGTCACTCTTCAGCACTGCATCAAGCTTGTCGTCTCTTTCCTTCTGCTGCTTCGCGGCTTGCACCTTGAGCTCGTACTCGACCGGGTCCGCTTTGATGCAGCGCTTCTCCGCTTGCAGCCGCTTGAGGGTGTCATTCATGCGAGTCAGCTGGACGTCGGTCATGCGGTCGCTTGGAGTCAGAACGTGACCGTGTTTGGCTTCGTATTCGCTTTCATACTTCGCTATGCTCTTTTTTAAGACGATGATCTGGAAACAATGGGATCAACATTTTATTTTTTACGTAAATGCATTCTGTCGAAAAAACGGGGATTGCAGCAACAGCTTGTTTTTTCTTATGACAGAGGCGGCAAACGAGCTACCGCGTCGCCTGATGGAAAACAATCACGCCGCCCATGGAAATCTACGACAACAGAGGTATCGCCGATGCAAGATTTAAGGAGTCACAAGAAATCTCGCCCAAGGAGCCAAGGAGCTGGTAGAGGTAACGCCGGCCCTGGCAGTCTCCGTGATTTTCGTTTACAGACGAGAAATCGTCTGCTTTCTTTTCACGTTCTTGATGTTCTATTGCCTATTATCATCTCCTGATTGGTCACACCAAAGAGTTAAATCCACTGCTCTCTACTTACCTTCTTGTTGATCTTCTCGAGCCTATTATCCGGCCCGGGCTGCTCCCTCCTCGTGTTGGGGCGCGGCGCGACAGAGCGCTCGTCTCGTCTCGCTCGTTCAGCCGCGGCGGCGCGTGCGCACACGCTGTCGATATCCTCGTTAGTTTCCACGCTGACCGTGCGGCCGACTTGGCGCTGGAGTGCGCCCGCGTCGAGGGTCTCGGGTTCGTCGCATACTGGAAATGGCACGAATGGTCATGTTACTTTGCCTGGCTTCGGAGGAAATATACCGAAGAAAAGTGTCTACATTTCTACATGGCTGGATTAAACTGTAATGGAGAGGAAAATAGAGCTTTCAGAAGAATTTAGAACCCCATTCGTTCTAAACTAATGGGCCTTCCCTTTATCTTCTATGAGAATGAAACAGAAGGTAAGTAGAATGTTGGTTGATTTTTCAGATTTCAGATCAGAGGCCCGGGAAACATTATGATTTAATTCTCCAAAATCCTCAGCACCTAACATGGTCAAATCGACTTACTCTGTGGTTTCTGCAACGCCGAGTAGTCAAAAGCCGGTGGGGTGAGGCAGCGCGTGTCTTCTGATGTGGTGTAGCAGTCGTTCTCCTTTGGATGTTTGGGGACCCTGACGGGCGCCCTGCGTCGCTTGCCGCCGTACTGGGGTCGGCGGGCGCGTGATAGGCGCTCAGCTCGACGTTCCGACTGGAAATAATTATGATTTAAAATGATATTAAGAATCAATGCATCAACATATAAAAGTATCTTGTTAACTGCTACAAGGTCAGGTTCCCGTTAAGTCTTGTAGAACCGACGGTGAGCTGAACATCACAATTACCCTTATCTCATCATAAATCACGGCTTTGGAGCCTAGAGTCCGGTTCCATTATCAAACTTCCTACAAATAGAAGCCCTTCTCAGCACGCTGGGTTATGAAGGTCTAGACAAGTTGCGACTCAGACTATTTATCGCTATAGCTATCGTCGCGACTTATCGTGTACGGGATGGCAATATTAGTCGAAGCAATAGAGATTGCGATATGTAGTCACAGTGGCAACTTGGCTAGACCACGAGTGTAGGTTACGTAATAGGGGAAATCTTATCAACTATTTTTTTCTTCGTCCATGTACTGAAGACTTTCCAGGCAAGTAAGAAGTTAACTACTTTCATGTACGTACTATGTACTTATACACTTACCTCGAGTCTGTTGTAGTCGTGTAGCGGCGGAGGCGGTGGCGGCGGCGGCAGTGCTCCTCGCTGTGCGGCCGTCGCTCCTTGCGCTCGTGAGCGCACCCGGAGTCTCGTCGCTCGCGTCGCTTGCGCGCCTCCCTCTCGCACTCGGTCTTGTAACACTAACCAGTGTCTTGTAACACTCACCTCGAGTCTGTTGTAGTCGTGTAGCGGCGGAGGCGGTGGCGGCGGCGGCAGTCGCTCCTCGCTGTGCGGCCGTCGCTCCTTGCGCTCGTGAGCGCACCCGGAGTCTCGTCGCTCGCGTCGCTTGCGCGCCTCCCTCTCGCACTCGGTCTTGTAACACTAACCAGTGTCTTGTAACACTCACCTCGAGTCTGTTGTAGTCATGCAGCGGCGGAGGCGGCGGCGGCGGCGGAAGTCGCTCCTCGCTGTGCGGCCGACGCTCCTTGCGCTCGTGAGCGCACCCGGAGTCTCGGCGCTCGCGTCGATTGCGCGCCTCCCTCTCGCACTCGGTCTTGTAACAGTAAACAGTGTCTTGTAACACTTACCTCGAGTCTGTTGTAGTCATGCAGCGGCGGAGGCGGCGGCGGCGGCGGAAGTCGCTCCTCGCTGTGCGGCCGACGCTCCTTGCGCTCGTGAGCGCACCCGGAGTCTCGGCGCTCGCGTCGATTGCGCGCCTCCCTCTCGCACTCGGTCTTGTAACAGTAAACAGTGTCTTGTAACACTTACCTCGAGTCTGTTGTAGTCATGCAGCGGCGGAGGCGGCGGCGGCGGCGGAAGTCGCTCCTCGCTGTGCGGCCGACGCTCCTTGCGCTCGTGAGCGCACCCGGAGTCTCGGCGCTCGCGTCGATTGCGCGCCTCCCTCTCGCACTCGGTCTTGTAACAGTAAACAGTGTCTTGTAACACTTACCTCGAGTCTGTTGTAGTCATGCAGCGGCGGAGGCGGCGGCGGCGGCGGAAGTCGCTCCTCGCTGTGCGGCCGACGCTCCTTGCGCTCGTGAGCGCACCCGGAGTCTCGGCGCTCGCGTCGATTGCGCGCCTCCCTCTCGCACTCGGTCTTGTAACAGTAAACAGTGTCTTGTAACACTTACCTCGAGTCTGTTGTAGTCATGCAGCGGCGGAGGCGGCGGCGGCGGCGGAAGTCGCTCCTCGCTGTGCGGCCGACGCTCCTTGCGCTCGTGAGCGCACCCGGAGTCCCGACGCTCGCGTCGCGTGCGCGCCTCCCTCTCGCACTCGGTCTTGTAACAGCAACCAGTGTCTTGTGACACTTACCTCGAGTCTGTTGTAGTCGTGTAGCGGCGGAGGCGGCGGTGGCGGCGGCAGGCGCTCCTCGCTGTGCGGCCGTCGCTCCTTGCGCTCGTGAGCGCAGCCGGAGTCTCGTCGCTCGCGTCGCTTGCGCGCCTCTCTCTCGCACTCGGGCGCCGCCATGTCTTCTGTCTCCTTCTCGCCGTCCTCGCAGCACTGCGCACGCCAGCCACGGCCAATTACAACGCGCTGCTCGCTCTGGCACTCTTCGTGCCGGTAACCCTAATGTCAATGTTAATGTATGGTGTTTAGTGCGAATATGTAAGCGTAGTGGATGTCCCGCGTGTGCCTACACGCTTAAGTAGCTTTTGTTTGCACCAGAGAAAATGTAGAAGTTAAAATTCAAATCAATCAGTATGAATGTTTTGTGAATGCAAAATAATTTATGTTTTTGCGACATCAGGTACCTACTTATCACTGAGTCTGAATGTCTATATGAGAATGTTTGTGATAGATAAAATCATCATCATCCTAGCGCGTATCCCGGTGGTATCCTCGGCCATTGCCTGGGAGCCCAGGGTACGACTATGATCCTGAATTGGCCAGCCTGTTTATCACAATGGAGCGACAGTCATCTGATCTCCGTAACCCTTACTAGGGAAACCAAACAATTTCAATCATAGTCGGCACCAAAGGCTTGAAGTACCTTCCGAAGCACGTAATCGTCATTCTTATCGGTCAATCAGGTGATAGTCTACATTTTCTCTGGTGAGACCGCATGAAAATTGAAAACTATAGTTTTGTCATAATTTTCTTTCAGACAGCTTGTTAGAGTGTTTAGAAGAATAAGTATTGGATCATGATAAGCTTTCTAAATCAACAAGTTATAGAAAAAAAAAAAATTGTATAAATCGAAATTGCATGTTTAACCATTACATTATATTATTATGTAGTTACCCAAAAGAATAAAAAGTAGGTAAGTTTTCAAAGAGCCGTTATTACTCATGTGATATTATTAAATATAGAAATTATTAACAATTTCATTGTGTTATCACCGGTTGCATTCATACAAACATATACTACGGGGAATTCCTACAGGTTTCACACAAACACTTAAATCTATTAAGATATTTTTTAGGCATGGTGAATTAGGTAGAAAAGGTTTTTATAGGCTTGATTGAATGAAAGTTTTCTAATAGTAAGAGAGCCCACGACCAAAACCATGTCTCATAGCAATACGGCAAAAACCCTATAAAATCGTTAGATTGTATGATTCTGAACCCGACTAGGTGTGTAGTAACGGTCGAAAGTGTAGCAACTGCGTGGGAGGCCATTTCTGCTGTGTCAAAAAAAAAAGATAGTCGGTATTATAGCAATACGTCTGATAGTGAAAATGTACATAGATTTTATAATTGTATTACGAAAAAGTTTGTTTTCAGACATTTTGCGCGTAGCATATAGCCTGAGCGCATTTTTGAAAATGTCAACAAATTTAGCCGACCTGTATCATAGCAATACGGATAATTTTTTTTTCAACTTTTCGTATTGCTGCCATGATTACCAAAAACCTGTTTTCAGACACTTTAAGTGTAGCGTATACTCCCAAGGTAGAGAAGGTGCTACACTTAATTTGTCTGATATAAATTTTTTGCACATGTGGACAACTTATTTTATCATGTCCAACAATTTTCAGACATATTGCTATGATACCGATCGGTAAAATTTGTTAACATTTTCAAAACGGTCTCAAAATTTAATGCGTTCACATTTCCGTCTGAAAATTGTTTTGTTCGCATCAAATAACCAAAATTTACTAAGAAAAAAAATTTTCAGACGTATTGCTATGAGACATTTTTTTTGTCTCATTTTTAATTTTTTTAAGTGATTTTACGGGTTTGCGCTACACCACTAACGTCTGAAAAATATGTTTCCGGTATCTCAGAACTATCATTCAACTACAATCTGCAAATCAGACATATTGCTATGATGATGCAGTTCGGTAAAATTTTTGACAATTTTGAAATTTCGGTCAGATCAAACGCTACGCGGAAAATGTCTGATATTGGTATTTTCGAGTTCAGGATAATCGTATCTATCGATTTGATGCGGTTTTGGCCGTATTGCTATGAATGAGACAAAAATTTTGGTCGTGGGCTCTCGTACTATAAGGTAAAACTTATTTTTAATGTTCGGGTGTAGATAGATTCATGTGTAAAGTCTCTGATACCTACTTATTGTCAAATTTAAGTTTCAATATGCTTGATTCTAAAATTGGTCTTGAACGAAGACTGCAATAGTATTACTTATTTATGGATACCTAACATAAAATGTTATGGAACTGCTCATAAAAAATAGTGCTAACTCATAGGCTTCAAAATTTGAATTTACACAAATCTATTTGAAAATCCTTTTATTCAGTCAAAACATCATTAAGAGAAACTATTTTATGCTTGCACTAAATATAATCTTGCACGTATGATCATTCGTACTCGACAAACCTAATTTGTTTGCTCTGGTACCGTTTCTATTTCCGTCCAAATTCTAGTGAACACTTCAATCGATGTTTCACCAAAACAAACATCGACATCTACATCCCTATCGATAGTATCGATATATGAAATCGATGTGTTACCTAGTAGACTCACACAACCGGTGCGACACTGAGTGGGTGGTAAAGCTAAAATGTTTGCGAACCATGGCATGTGAATGGGTGTACATGGCTAAGTGTTTGTAAATATAAACTGTACAATCATTTCATGGAATACAAGATACACAGTTGACGATTTATAAAGTCTACGTATGTGAAAACGGACACTATTGTTTGTAAGGTCAGATACTAACTTCTTTTAACTTGTTAAGGTGTTAGTATGTTTTGTTGGTGTAGGAACACATTAGACCGAAATAACGCAACTGAAGTTAGGCAGTAATGCATTTTCTATACAAAATTATGCGACGTAATTTCTACATGGGGTGTCATATTCCATTTAAGACATTGCAGGCATATCACGCCGAACATCAGTCGCGTTTCGCCCGACAAATGTCTTTTTATATTTAATGTAATCATTACTTCTTTTACCTTACATTTTGAAAATTATTGAAACAAGTAGTTACATAATTTTATACTATTTCAACCTCTTGATGACGTCAACATGAAACTTTTAAAACTTGAGTTACCATTTTATGTTAAAGTTCTTACAAATGTATTTTCCGATCAGAGTAATTTCTTCCAATTGAGCAATCCATTTTCAATAGTATGGTAATTTTCGAACACCGAAGTAGTTTTAGTGGTACTAGAGCCATAATCAAAATAAATAAAGATTTTATTCTGATTTTGTAGATCTATACCTACTTCAGAACTTAAACGCAACTCTATAAAAGGAGTTTCGAAGAACTTGAATATCGTAAACAATTTTGTTGAGTATTATTAAATTCTGATAAAACCGGGTAAACTAAATGTCTTTCCGTAGGTAAATATTATTGCATGAAATGTATCTAAAAGTAAATATCAAATTAAGGTATGAGTATTTAAAATAATGAGTAGGTAATCAAATAATTTACATACTTTGGAAGGAATTTCGCACTTATATACAACTGTGTATCTTACATTACGACAAATAGAACTGTGTACAATGTATACGTAGGTATGTAACACGGTAGTCAGTTTTCCATCTGTCTATAAGCTATGGTCACACAATTATTAGATTAGAGATAAGTAGATTAAAGCAGGAACTAGATTTCTACGTCGCGACATTGTTAGGTACCTACACATGATTATTTTTATGAACGCTACGGGAAAAGGCACTGCCAATAGTTAAAAATAACCTATCGACATATTTTTAATGTTTTATATTAAATAAACTACGATCTTACGCTTTTAAACATCTGCTATAGTTCCTGTCTAATCTAACTAAAACGTGAATAAGTATCAGTAACATTAACTTTTGAATATCCTTGACTGTTATTAATTTTATTTGCAATTTGTTCCTTTTCCCGAGCCTCATTCAAAGCGTTTTGAATATGCGGTAAGCTAAATTGATTTAATAAATAAATAACTAAATAAATATTAAAATTCATAGGGCTACTATTGTTAGGGATGAATTAATGTGAAGCCCCATCGGTAAATTTCAAGTACCTGTTCAATATCCAATTGTACCATCACGCCTCAGACTTAAAACTTAGACTTCAAACTAAATCCCCAATTTCCAATATGGCCGTTTAGATGAGGATTCTGAAATTAAACCATTTTTCGAATGCAACGGAAAGGCAGACATATTGAAAAAAAAACTATCCTGTCAATGTTTTCGTCAAAAGAAATTGGCCACTATTCCCCGACTACTTCCAATTGTATTAAAATAAATAAATAAATGAACATGTAACAGCGGATACTCACAATACAATATCGTGCAGCTCCTAGTATGGAGTCCAAGATCCTGGAAATGTTGTCCCGACTCCGACTGGCCAGTGTACCGCGAAAGGGGCCTGCGTTGAGGCAACACCCCCTCCAGTTATCCACAACCGAACACTAAACCGGGCTATTGCTTAACCTTTGATGTAAAATAAAGTGAAAAAACAAAAACGAAACGGCAGGGCGGATTCGCGCGCCGTTTTGGCGGGATGTTTGACACTAAACTATAGACGATATAGAGTCTAGCTCGTTAGATTACGTAGAAAAGGTTCTATTTGATGATGTCACTAGTGAGCACCGACATGTCGCGATCCCGGCACATATTGTTACGGCACCGACAGTCAATACGGGCTGCGAGTTCAACACTTTACGGCTGCTTCAAGAAATGTGTTGAGACAAGTCTGTAATTTAGCATTGATGGGTTGAATGTGGTGTATAGAGCCCCTTAGCTCGCCGGCACGATTACTGGGAGCTCCTCATGGCTTCTATCAAGTTATTCATGACGTCAGAAGATCTGAAGTGGCCTTCAGATGAAAAGGCGGTGTTCGTTCAATTATCTTCTATCATTTTGATTGGATAACTTCACGATAATTTTCCACAATATTTGTCGACGTGGTGAATCTGAAACAAGGAAAAGTATTTTCAACTATAATTTTCAAAAAAGACTTAAGTGCTAGAGTATTTTGTGTGTAGGAGCTTAATTTCCTAATTATACGTCAGTTGGACTCTGAAAAAGTTCTTCAACAACGAAAGCCGAAACGAGCCTTGAACCCTCAATCTCAGAAGTTATAGACATGAACCTTCGATTCTCGGAAGCGCTTCGTACATTGTAAAAACTTTTTCATTGCCCGATACTTTGGTTCTTTGGATTGTAAACTCTTGTTGAAAAAACTTGTATCCTACTCAGTTCCGTTGATACAAAATTAAACACATTGGAGCTCAATTCTGTACTTTCTCTGCATCTAATAACAAAAATCGTACCTAAACTGAACTAATTAGCCTTAGCTGTAGGCAAACGATAAAGGAATCTACTTATATTGTGGACTTATATTGCTTAGTCACTACCCTTGACAGTTACAAGGTCATAGGTACTTAAAATTAATAAGCTTTGAGTGACTATTCATAATAGTAATGACTATTCACGTATGATTACTCGGATACAAGGGAAAGCAATTACTAAACGCCAGTTATATCAATAAACATTGTATACTCGTATTACAAACTTACTAATGTTCTAACTAACTGTGCGGTTGTTGATTTTCAAGCACCAACAATCAAACAACTGCTAAAATTGAATTTTGATGTTGTTGTTGTGAAATGTTGCAGTTGATGTGAAATGTTGTAGTTACAGTCAAAATTATCGAGAAATTAACCATCGTTTAACATAACGGACCATGGCATATTACGAGTTTACATAATATAAGTATCTAACTTGCAGAAACGATGCAGAACGAGGGTTTTCGCAGATGAAAAATACGCTAGACGGCAGTATTAGTGAATTTTGACATGACATTGACAGTTATGTCAAAATCGCAGATGAAAAATACGCTAGACGGCAGTACATTGACAGTAATGTCAAAATTCAACAATGACATAGCTTTTAGACCTCACGCCTACGTAGTGCCATCTAGCGGATATTTCAATCGCAAACACCCTCATTCAAAACTAATTCATATCCGTCAACGATTTCTGTCTAATGCCTCTGGTAGAACTCTTTGTGATGAGCACACGTGACATTTGATCAATTTAGAGGTTGTCAAAACGACATTGAACATGACATGTGTTTCGAATACAATACACACATGCACTATGTTTGTTAATTTGTTGCTTTTGACGTTATCATAGGCATCGTGCGTCCCGAATGGCTTGCTAAGTAATTACTGAGTAAATTACACGTGAAAGCTTTTAGTAATAAACCTTAAGTGCGACTTGGGTATGTTTTTAACTAGCTTATAAGTGTTAAACGTTGTACATTATGTGAAATTTTATTGGTCTAATAAAACAAATTATTTTCAATTAGCCAATTATAACCTACATTAGGCTACACTGCTTACAAATAATAACATTATTAAGTTCCTATTCTTTTATCAAAAATATTCAAAACATTGTTTATTTGATCGTTATTTAGGTTCATCAAAAACATAAATCTTTTTGCCTTTCGTTATAATCTTTACGAAATTAAAACAAAAGAATGAGCAATATTTTTGTTACATAAGGATATCTTGTACGGATCATGACTTACACATTTATTGCACAAGCATTTCGCAATCGCAAATACCTCCAAAACATTAACACTCGTGTGTTACGAAATTACTGCAATTTTCAAGAGTAATATACCGCATAACACATCGCGATTCCAATTATAGAAATCATGAGTAATGCCGTATGCAATTCCGTCGGTCCTGTTTACTCCAGAAATATCCTTTGCCTTTAATAAAGCACGCCCGAACCATGTTTACGAGCAATTCCGAGCTGCGGCAAGTTCCAAGTTTCCAACCAACTATTATTTAATTCTAAACGTGACGTGGAAAATTTGCATTAAAATAGCGCTTGCCCTTGTTTGCTGTAACGGTTGCGAAGCGACATCTTAGCTACTGGAGAAAATTTTCCTGAATTCCGTTTAAATTAAAAATCTGTTTATTGATTAGTAGACAACTCGAAGAAATATTTTATTATATGCACTGTTATCTATGGGCAGCAGTTGTCGTCCATTGTACTATTTTTATAATAGAAAAATGCTCTCTTGTGTTTTTAAAACATGTAGGTACACCTACCAACATAACAGAACGAAAAATAAAGCTTATTGCGTGTCATTTTATCGATAAAGAGACAAAAAGAACCACTTAATTATCCGCCCTCTTCCCTCCAAGGTAGTCTGGTTTGGTAGTTATGAAAGATTTTATACGTACGTGAAAATCTCCAACAATCCAATAATCTGAGTTACCTAACTCATGTATCCGACTTTATCGATACTGAAACCTTATTACGAAACCATATGTGCATCCAATGAATGGTCAACTATAAAACCTTGACATTTGTTTTAATAGCAAATTGATGGAACCACAAGCGCTGTTAAAATTTAAAACGTTATAACTCGGCTTTTTGGCAAGCGTTCAATATGAAATTTGATGTTATTACGGTAATGGAATCTTAGACGACGATTCCACATAATTTCTAATGTTTACCAGCCTATCAATTTGGTTGATCGATCGTGAAGCCAGACGCGCTATACTTAACACAATAAATAAGGAAGATATTTGAGTTAATCCAGTCTTTCTCCGAGATCCTTTTACCGATATACTTACATTTAGGTATGTATGTATGTTGTACATAACTTTTGACGACCCGCTTGGTGTAATGGTCAAGATGTTGCCTATTACGCAAGAGGTCGCGGGTTCGATCCCCGCACAGGACAAACATTTGTGTGCATGAACATGTCTGGGTGTTATATGTATCTATTTAAGTATATTTGTAATACCACTGTTGATTCTGATTTCTGTAACACAAGTGCTTAAGCTACTTAAAACGGGGTCAGATCAATGTATGTGATGTTGTGTAATATTTATTTATTTATTTAACTACCTAAATGTAAATATATCGGGACTTACGGTCAGGGGCATGGCAGGCATGGGACGGGATTAAGCAAATCCAGTTATTACATTAAAGGGACAACATCGGACCTCGGGGCATTAAAATTAGGAGCAAGGTCGCTTTCATCAGGCTACAAAGATGCCCTTTTTTGAATATCTAATGACTGTCACGATGTTTTCTTCAAATATCTGCGCCATACTACTGGCATTACATTTTTAATAAGTCTGATGCATACAATAACTATAATAATAATAATAAGGTTGACTGGCAGAGAACGCTTTTAGCGTTAAGTCCGCCTTTTGTACCTGCTTTTTGTGTGGTCAATAAAGTTTTATAAATAAATAAATAAATAAATAACTTCGACGCCTCGAAGGTTATTGGAAGCAATATTTTTGTTTGCAATGTAACCGAATTTCACGCGGGCGAAGTCGCGGGCGGAAAGCTAGTTATATAAGTATGAAATCAACGCTTGACCCTATATTATTTCCATCGCATCTGATTCCAGCTGGATGATACATGCATAATGTATGTTTGTGGAAGGGGTCGTCGGAACTGTGTGTTATTCGTATGAATAGAAATATGTCTGAGACATACTTTTATTTTGGAATGTCACTTTCTTTGATGGAGTTAAATTAAATTTGTTTTTCTGTGTTGATCGAATCTACTCTATCAGTTGCTGATTTCACGCTATTCTTGCATCTCACTCAGTGGGTGTGTGCTCCAAATATGATTACGACTTTAGTTTGGTTTTGTACAGCTAAATCATCATCATCATCTTAGCACTTCTCCCTATTACACCAAGGGCCATTGTCGTGTGACCTCCGTAACCCTCAAAAGGAAAACCAGACAATTTGGATCATAGTCAGGACCAACGGCTTATCGGACAATCAGGTGATGTAAGCCTGCAATGTCCCGACCAAACAGAGAATACCTACACAAAATAGCGGGGTTCCCTGTGGGATTCGAACCCAGGGCCTTCGCGGATTTTGAGCCCAGCACACTATGGAGGCAATTTTGTACAGCTAAATCAATGTTCGGTAAGCTACGGGACATTTTCATGGATGCAATCCTTTTGAACACGAAATGATTACATATCAGATTAGACAAAAAGCCCGTGTTGGTAATCATTCAAACTTTAAAATGTGAACTAGTAGGTACCTAAACTTTCAAAAGTAGAAGCATTATTTATACACAACAATATGGCTTTATTTACTAGTAAACATTAAAGATGCCAAAGCAATAAAACTGTTTACGGACGTAGTGAAAGACTGTTAAAGTAACCCATTGTCTCGTATGCGGAGTTATGTTCGAGAGTTGTCGTAAATAGGTGAACCTTGAATGGCTGCCAGGAACTTGCATTTCCATATTAATGGCATACTAACATAGGCTGTTGTAGCAGCCGACTTGTATTGAAACGCTCTAACGCGCATAAGGTCAATGGATTTGAGAAAGTGCCCAAATATTTTTTTTTTTACAAAGATTCACTCTTCATCCATGCGTATATTCCAGCAAAGTCCATCGCTACTTTACAAATATACTCAAATGTATACCTAGACTAAAAAAAAACATTGAAATCGTGTGAACTTTGTCATTTATCGATTAATCATGAAGATACACTATGAATAATGATAGGTCTTGTCAAAACAATGTTTGTGAAACGATGGGCTAGCAACATTGATATACAAAAACCCAAGATGCACAGTCTCGAACAAAAGTAACACTCAATAGTGTCACCAAAACCAAAAGTCAAACTTTGACATAACATAATTTGGCAGATAGAACAAAACTAGGAGTGGAGACGAATATTTGTTTTATTATTATATACAAGGGGCCACCCGCGACTTCATTCACATATCCCAGGGGTGTATTAAATCGGAATAAAAAGTATCCTTTTAGCTAAATCAGCCCATACCAAAATCCGTTCAGTATGATATTTACGTTTGAATTCAGGACTTTACGAGTACATTTTTAAAACAAAATTACAATTATAACAATAGCAAATTTAATAATATGTACCTACATACAAACATAAAAATGGCAAGTAGTCATTCAACAAAGTAAAACAAAATCTTATATAATTTAACTTAAAATTAAAACGTGTTTAATGAATCTTCACGTCTTTGTTGGCTGACGATTGATGTCCATTGCCAGCATGGTATAGGGCCACAAGAAATACTAAAAAGAAAAGAATAAGAAATACATTATGTAATTAAAGAACTCGTTTTCGTCACCTAAATTTATCGCATATCATAAATTAAAGAATGATGCACAAAAATCTAAAAGAACATATGATTAATAAACAAAGTTCCAACTGAAATCTAATGGAATGGATGGATGGAGATGCGACTAAAATAAAAAGGGTTTGTAATGCATCGTTCTGACAATGAAAGAACGGCCATTGGAATTTGCCGTATTAGACTGGAGCCGTTGACTGACGTTTTGAAACAAATTAAATTGAAATAATATATTACGTTGCTTATTAAGTTATAAAATCCTTTAAAACAAATCAATAAACATTTTAACTTACCGAAAATAAGAAATCCCGTCTTTTCTAACGTTTTGTCGTACTTTTTGTACAATTTTTCATTGCGCATTTCGGCATTGTCAACGACGTTGCTATGACGCGGGTGACGCAAGACTATTTGAAAAAGGTGCCGGATTTAAAATTGGGCACTATTCTGATGTTGACGGTTTGGAGACGTTGATTGTGTATCTTGGGTTTTTGTATGGGTTTTTGTATATCAATGGCTAGCAACCAATTGTTTAAATGGGTTAATCTATAGCCTGAAATATTGATACACCAAAGCACATTGACCGAATAGAAATAGTTTATATTGTAATTGCATTCTGTAGGATATACAGTTATTGTGAATAATGGCGTTATTCAAATAAACTTAAAAAAATACTTAAGACTAGCGGTCACCCGTGACTCCGTATACGTGGAATTCGGTTTCCGCCATTGATATGGGTTTTTGTATATCAATGGTTTCCGCGCACATTATATTATAAAGCCTTCCTCCTCATGTCTATCCAACACAAAAACATTTTTCCAATTCGATCCAGTAGTTCCTGAGATTAGGGCGTTCAAACACATAAACAAACAATATACAAACAAACAAACTCTTTAGTTTTAGTTACATATATTAATACAGATTTGACCTGAGGAAGAACATCGCAACTACTTTCAGTGTGACGGTTTCAAAACTAAAATTCTTGACGCGGATGCTTTTATACTTCATACTTTAGATAATTTCGGGTCCCGGGAGAAGGGACAGGCCCAAGAAGTGCTGGCTTGACGTCGTACAAGACATGCGTGCCAACTGTCAATGGTCTTTTTACTCTGTATGCCTAAGACCATGCGAAGTGAAGTATAAGGAGCAAGAAAGCGGACTCTGGACTCCAAGGCAATGACTGAGGAAGCAACCGGGACGACCGCCAGAATGATGACGTCTGTTTTCTTAGGTTCTTATACTGTGTTCATGTTTTAAAATGATTATTTCATTGGTTACATGATTGTAAAAACAAAGCAGAACTAGGTAACGTAAAGCACCGGTACACAATGCTCAACACAAAACACAAAAATTCGCCAAGTGCGAGTCGGACTCCCGCACTAAGGGTTCCGTACAAATTCTATTTTTGACGTATTAAAAAAACTACTGAATAGATTTCGTTCGAACCAATTTTCGTTGGTAGTTTTTATGGTAATGTACATTATATAATTATTGCAGTTTTATCATCCTCTTATTTTAGAAGTTACCCTCTAACTTTACTCTCTCTAACTTAATTCTAACTCTAACGGGGGGGGGACACACTTTTTTCCACTTTGGAAGGGTCTGTCACGCAAAGTATTCACTTTAGAAAAAAGTGATATTAGAAACCTTAATATAATTTTTAAAGACCTATCCATAGATACCCCACACGTATATGTTCAATGAAAAAAATATTTTTAGTTTCAGTTCTCACTATGGGGACCCCCCACCTTTTTATTTTTTTTCTATTTTCGCGTAAAAACCTTGTTGCGGTTCACAGAATACATCCACTCACTAAGTTTCAACAGTATAGTACTTATAGTTTCAGAAAAAAGTGGCTGTGACAGACTGGCGGACAGACAGACAGACAGACAGACAGACAGACAGACATGACGAATCTATAAGGGTTCCGTTTTTTTGCCATTTTGGCAACGGAACCCTAAAAACCGGACTCCAAACATGGGTTCGTAGCATTGCTACGAAACTGCTACGACTACGAGCCTACTATTTTTATTGACACACTACAAGACGATAATTTTTTTAAATAAATTAAAAGAATAACATTCCAATGTAACGTTTTTAGAAAATTTGATTTATGTCTATGAATGCTCAAAACATACACAACGTTTTGATGATTATGCAATAGATTTTTGTTAAAAAGGATATTAAATGCATCCTTTATTCAATCGGACAATCATAAATCTTAATATCAAAACATTATTATAATTTCATATTCCTTCAGCAAAAAAAACCCTAAAGTTCTATTCATAGCAGGTTTATAAGCATTTCGTTTAACAATGGCCTTGATAAAGATAGGGTCAGTCTGATAAAATTGAACGGGAAAATTCGCCTTCAGACGTGCGCCTCAGGTTAATTTTGTCCATACAAAAAGTCCCTTCTTTCCTTATAGAGCAAAAAATTTGACGTTGTTGACCTTCTGGTAGATTATTAATAATACTCATTAATTTTAAAAGTATTTTTGTACATCCTTCGGGGATATGTAGGGGATTTTTTCTTAAAAAGTGAATTTATCACATTCTTTTGCGACATTTTGTACATTATGTTTTGTTAAAAAGAAACTGCAACACAGTATTTAACAAAAAACTCATAAACAAAACATTAAGTTGAATGGGACATTTTAAATGGTAAAATCTTTATTATATAAAAATATAATAATAATAATAAATTTCTTAACAAACCAATTGCCTAGCCCAAAACTAAGTTCGAAGCTTGTACTATGGATGGTAGGGATCGGATATACATACTTAAAGTAATTTTATAAACATCCATGACTCGAGTACAAATGCCGATGTTCATCACACAAACATTTTCCCCTAGCGGAATTCGAACCCGAGACCGTCGGTTGTTTAGCCAGGGTTTCTGATCACTAGACCAACGGGCCCGTCGTATAAGTTTCAGAATAATTACATTCAGATCATTTCGACGTAATTAAATTCAAGAAAATACTGCTACATCAATACAACCCAGAAACTCTTAATACGTAAGTAATTCCTATCTAAATCCTCCAATTCTCACTTTCATTCAGGACTACCATCATCGATCACTATCATTCAAAGAAATATTCGAGGTAATCAACGTTCTGTTTCACGAAGCTCCGATAACAAAGACTCGTTCTAAGGAATTCAATGAACAAAAACATCTTTTATAATGAACAAGGAATTTCCGGAGCTTCGATCCATAATAGCGAATACAATACGTGCTAAATAACTTGACTGGAGTGACAATTTTGCGAAGGTATAATAGGGTTTATATAAGTTGATCAATGCGAAAAAGGTATTAGATCCTTATAAAGGTGCTAGGTGAGACACAATTCAGTACAATTTACTAACATCTCTCTACCTCTACATTAATTCATGTTACAAAGAGGAAAGATTTGTATTTTTTTATGTAACGAATAAACTCAAAAACTACTGGACTTGATTTGAATAATTATTTCTCTGTTGGCTAGCTACACCCCCTGTGAACATAGGGTACTATTGATCCCGGAAATGTGAGGGTCAAGGGGAGATATTTTAAAAAATTAATTAGTCGTGGATGGCCAATTGGGTCATCGTTCATGAACAGATTTTCTTTACTGCACCTCTAAGAAAACAAAACGAGGGATAGATTTTTATATTTCTGAGTTTTTATGTTCGAAATTTTTAAAACTACTATTAAATTTTAGTAGACTTCTTAGCAACCAATTCTCACTTTAGTTATCCCAACTTATGTAGCACCTACTGTATCTACCCAACGAAATTGTCATAAACCAAATTCTCGTAGCAGTGCTACGAAACTGCTACGAGAATTTGGTTACGAACGAAGTCAAAAGAAAACTTGTGAATTTTTTATAACTTTAGTTCTCCGTAGCAGATGTTTACTTGATTAATGCCATAGTTAAGTATCAGCTCCGGGTAGATTTAGTGATCGATAAAAAGTTAATTAAGGCTTGAAAATGCCAACGATCTTTCGACCTTCAATATTGTTATAGTAATAATAATGGCAAAAAGGTACAAGACCTCCTAAGTCCTATGTCGCATCAGCTTTGTCATTAAAGTGCATAATTGCGAAAACGGTTTTATTGAATGCATTTTTTTAAATTAAAATACAACTTTACACCAAACTGCAAGCTATACATTTTTTTAAGGAAAAGGTAGTTTTTTTCAATCTTGTTACCTTAAACGTTTATGTATTTTATTTAGTAAAATGGCTACTAAGAAAGTCGCTAGCTGCCATTTTTTTTATTTAAAGTATTTCTTGAATTCATCTTCAGTACATAATCATAATATGCGCCCTTTAAAAGATGGTTATACACTATATAAAAGATATTCCAAGCGCTCGTAGGTTGGTTAATTAAAAATTAGCGGAGTCCAGGGCGGCTGACCTCATTCCGCCAGGTTCAACGCTCGGCGGAACCCGACGCCATTGTTTTACTCTATTCTTCAGTATTCCTAGTCTACGATAAATAGAAGTGCTCATATCTTCATGGAATAAAGATTCAAATTAAAACGAAGTCGTATCGTCATGGAATTAAGATTATAGATATGAGAATATATATTTTTTAAATGTACATACTGTAAGAGAATGTACATTTAAAAAACGTGTTTTACGTTTAGGTACATACCTATTCACTGATTTCACACAAAGAAGCAACTCGATGCCCTTATTATTTTACGAATGAAAAAGGACACTTAATTTTTATATTGATACTAAATATAGAAATATAACGCAATAAATTACTTAAGCTAGATATAGCATGTCTTCTTAAGTTGCGTGACCAACTTAAGAAGTTAGAATGACCAACTCCTGAATGCGTATAACTTACACATTGGAAAGACAAATGACTGCTGTTAAAAAGGGTCTTCTTGCTGGACAAGAATATATTACGATAGTTACTCTTAAGGTCCCTTTTTGTCTACTTGAAAGGGAGATCCCTAAAAACTATTGCGAAATTGATTTCTTGCTATGCCTCATGTTGCATGTCTATTGGTACTTTTCTCAATACATGTTGTACTATGGTGATATGGACGGCGATTTACATAAATGATATTCTACAGAATGATTTATTCATACAAAAGATAAGGATTTTGGGTTAACATGGATAGGAAAATACCCAAGGCCTTTTTATTTCATCGGAAATCTTAAGGATTTAATTAACTCTCCCCCAAACAGTTTCTAGAGGAAAATTTACTTAGACGGTAACTAAATTCGGTCTCGGGAATTCTAGCTACGATGGAATATTTTAAGACTAAACGGAGTAAAAACCCTGCGCAAAATTAAACTTTTGTAAGATAGAAAAGGAAAATAGTATTAACAACAGATAAATCATGTCAGACATTTAATTTGCTATGGTGGTTAAAGTAACAGAAAGAAATAAAGATATAGTTACATGTAAATAAATATCTCACAACACCACATATGTACATTGATCTGATTCCTTGTAGCGTAAGCACTTTGGTTACACATGTCAGAATCAACAGTGGTATAACAAATATACCTTAATAGATCCATTTTAAACAAGTTGCAAATTTGAAATGGCAGTGGGCGGGAGTCGGGACACATAGCCCGTAAAAATGGCTCGTGGGGCAAGGCGGCCTTGGAATGGAGGCCTTCGGGGGAGAAAAGACCTAGAGGTAGGCCACAGATGCGTTGGAAGGACGACATTGTAAGAACAGGGCCAAACCGAATAGCGGCAGCACAGGACCGAACTAGATGACGTAACTTGATGGAGGCCTACACCAATCCAATGGTTGAAAATGGCTAAGAAGAAGAAGAAGATCCTTATAACCAGACCAGGACCAATAGTTATGTTCATGCACACAAATTTTAATAGGCGGGACCGATAAAACCCGCAAAAGATAAAAGGAAAAGATGACGTAACTTTATACACACATGCTATTGACATACAAACCTTCCGTAACATTTTTATTGTGAGTAAACCTTTTTCCATATTTGTGTAGGCGGATTCATGTTGCTACCGCATATTTCTAAATAGAGACTTAAGCCTATGACATAACTAGAGTTCTATCAATAAGGTATAAACGAGCATTGCAGTGTTTAAGTCAAGAATTTGTTGGTTGTTTGTTTCAACGCACTAATCTCAGGAACCACCGGTTCAAAAAATATCATGCGGCCGCTAGCATTAGTATAATTTTGTTCGTATTGACCTAATTAATAATTTGTTGTATGTACTTATACCAGGTACAACATTTTTGATATTACATATAAACATTTTGCGCATTCTCATTTTTTTTCATTGAAATAAGATATCATACACATTTATTGTGTCATTGTGTGCCATGCGCTCAAAGAAGTTAAACAATGAAAATGGAGTTAAAATGCCTGTCTTATGATTAAAAGCAAGAGTTCGTTTACTTTTATGATCGTTCCAAGGATTGCGCATTGGAGACGGCGCCGCCGTCTAGGTCCTAAGTCCATAAAGGTCCTCACGGGCGCATTTATTTCGTTCTTTGGTGTCAAAATTTACACTTGTAATACGAGAAGTTCATTTTACGAAAGAGTACTCCCTTTAAAACCCATTAGCCATCTCAAATCCCTACTAATATTATAAATGCGAAAGTTACTCTGTCTGTCTATCTTTTACGCTTTTCCGCTTTAATCTCTCAACCTATTTTGATGAAAAAAACATAGGCTTCCCTTTATTGCGAAGAAATGGGATATCCTCGCGAATGAAGTCGCGGGCGGCCGCTAGTAGTCCTTCAAAACATATTCCGCCGATCAAAAACCGTAAGACAGAAGAATGCATGTAAACTTTCATGTCACTGCTACCATCACTCACGTGAAGTCGACGCGTAATGGATACCATCATCTCAACTGGCGAAGGAAAGTTCGAGGCTAAATAGCCCCTACATAGCCTCTATCTTCCTAGATATTCTGAGACCTATAAAATTATTTCTTTTTATAGGTCTCAGAATATCTAGGAAGATGTTTGCAGGCTGATCATCAATATTACGTCTGCCAACGACATCTGGTGACCCGGTTACGCGCGTGGGCGTCGCCCGGCCAGTCTCCGGCAACAAAGCGAGGTTACATACTTCTTACACCCGGGAAGCGTGACGTAAACAAAGACCCAGAGGTATTTTAGCAATTTAAGGGATGTTTTGCGAACAATGAGAAGACTTTGCAGAGAAATGTTTGTTCTTTTTACTTTGCGAACATGTTTATTTCGTCGCTCAAAATGGATGAATGGAATGGAATATGGACCAAGTTGCAAGTCACGAAATCAGCTCTCGCCCTCTACCGCTGATATCCCATGCACGTAGTTTGCCAGACTTATTTCAAACTCAATAGTTGTCTTTTTGTATTTATTTATTTCTAACGACATTCGCTCTAATGAGCTTAATAACTAAATTTAGTTATTAAGCTCATTAGAGCACATAATACCTACTAAAGCTATGAAGAAAACTAAAATTATCTTTAATTGAAAGAGATTGGTACCGCTTAATTGTTTCTACCAGCCAACCCAAGTGCAACGAAAACACATTAAAACTTAAACATACATTTCCATAGATAATCGATTTTCCACTCCGGAAAATTGCATTAGTTCCACATGCGCGCAAATGAAGCAACAACAAAAGTCATATGAGCTAACAAGTGTTAATTTTCTCTATGCAATATGCGCATCGTGCACACATTCATTTCTTCCCGTCCAAAGACGATCGAAGTTGCGCGAATTTTACTACAAAATGTCCTAATTTGTTACGATTGAATCTAAATATTTACCAAAAGAAGTAATGATTAAATCATCGAAGTAAACAAAAAGCTTATTATCACATCTGCGTAATACCTCAACCGGCCCGCCATCACGCGTATAACGTTCCACCGAAAACATCAATCGAGCGAAATGCATTTACTCGGAAATGAACGAATGCTACCCCGCGTCCTTGAGAGACTCGCGTCCCGAAATATCTCCACATCTTTTTACTTAAACTGATCTTACTCACCAAGAGTGTGAAGTAATCCTTTAGCAACGGGTCTTCGTGAACAATATACTCTTTTAAACAGCAGACTAGACTGTTGACGTGAGAGGACGACAGTGTGCACCCTCACCGACTCGCCGATAACGACTGAAGGGCGGTTGGGAGGAGCCGGGCGCTAGTGATGTCCTATTATATCGATACCGCGATACGATGCGATACGAAAGAGAGCGCTTTTTAGACCGCGTAGATAAGACTGTGTTTTATCTTTTGTCGTAACAGTATTGCGTTTTAGGTTTACTGGCACATAAAAAGGCTGATGGTAGTTCTTAAAGAACAATGATTTTTATGAAGAAGATCATTGCTGTCGTTATAGACACGAATTTACAGCTAAAACTAAAAGGTAGTTAAGAATATTATAGAGAGTCATATTTCTTTCAATAAAGAATTACTGTAATGTTTTTATTCCTTGTTACAGTCGTATATGTCTGAGCTGAATTCTTGTTGTTATTATTATCTTAACTTTAGCAATTATTGATACTCAAAATATTGTTCCGTATTAATCTACCATCTACATGTTACCATAACGAACATCGAAGGACTAAAAGCAATACAATTTGACACATTTACCTTTACTCATCGAAGAAAGTAAACAGTAACCTATTCATTAATTAAAAATAACACAAGCATGATACTGTACCGTGTAAACTGATGGATGTAAACACGACCGGCGCACTTCGCCCTTCACCGGCCGGCGACCGCGCTGCATCGACAACATCGACAATATTCCACAACTATACACTCGACACTAACATTATCGATCAGCGCGACAACCATCACTACGCCGCAACTGAATTTTCAGCAGCCTCCGTATTCAAAGCGAGCAATGGACTGCGAATCAACAGAGCGGTATTTGAAACCGCTTCAGCGCGAAAGGCTTCTACGCCGTTGCTTTCTACGCAGGATTTTGCTACAGTTACACCCACGGCCCACTCGGAGCTACTTCTAGTGTTTATAAATAGGTAGCAGGCTAAGTGGAGCTCCGTTTATGAAATCGTTTTTAATGAAATGAGGTCTGATGAGATAAAACGATAGCGTCCATCAAGTAAGAAATTGTTGGCTGGAATAAATAGATTTGATTTGATATTTTTCACAAGTTTATGCTATAATAATTAAAATAAATGAATATGAAAAATACATACACGTAGTTACGAGTTTAAATAATTGCATCCAAGAGCTTGCCAAAGAACTTTCATGTAAGTAGATAGTGACTAGTGACATTATAAAGCGGCGAATATTTTATCATATCACTTCACTACATACTCGTAGTATAAAACAAAGTCGCTTTCTCTGTCCCTATGTCCCTTTGTATGCTTAAATCTTTGAAACTACGCAACGGATTTTGATGCGGTTTTTTTTAATAGATAGAGTGATTCACACTAACACTAATAAACTTAGTTGCACCCGTGCGAAGTCGGGGCGGGTCGCTAGTTAGTAGTTACCTATACACACATCAACAAAATCTAGGGATATCTTAATTGTATATTATAAACTACGTTATATTGTTAATTCTATATTATATTTATATGAAGTTTATATATCGATTAAAAGGTATTTTATTCCTTTTTCATAAAAAAAAAATTTTTTAGAAAAACAAAAGAATGGCAAAAAATTATTGGTAGTTCCCTCCGCACGGAAAAATTTCATGAAAATTTAATTTGTTTTTTTTGATATTTTACTAAAGAAAATTGATGTTTTTTTTAATTCTTTTTTATGAAACTTGTTGAGTGTTCATTTAAGAGTAATGTAACGGCATCATTTAAGATGAAATGAAATGTTGCGATCCGTGGACTTGTAAGAAAGTGTTTCCTTAGAACGCGTCATTGCCGAGGCCCTAACCACCAACCAAAACATGTTACCAAGGTTTTGGAGCAATTATCGCAGTCTTGGAAACGTAGTTGAACGGCACTTAAACAGAAATCGCATTACTACCCCGACACAGGATCAATTTTTTCAAAAGACTGCTAGAGGACGATTAAACATCACAGCGATGCGACTAGTAAAAATGCTCCAGGAGGACCATCAGCTGCTGGAAAGCGATCAAACCGTGCAAAGGGGTTTGCATGAAGTGGGTCTTTATGTTGGACAACCGCTGCGAGTACGAGCATTGTGATGGGGCAATCGCGGTTAGCCTCTTTCTTGGGCTTAGGAAAATTTTCCATGGATTGACGACCCTTGGTCTGTGATGCTGTAAACCGATGACTCCCGCTACAGATTTTATCCAGATTCAAGAAGAACACGCGTTTTGAGAACTCCTGACAGTATTAGCCGTCTGTGGCAACCTTAGGAGGTCCACTTATACCAAGGCGGGACAATCATAATTTTAGGAGGATTTTTTCTGGGTGAACGAACTCAGCCCGTTTGTATCCAGTTCATCATGACTAAGCAAAAACATCTCAAAAAGGTAGTAAAATCTGTCATTGTCCTAAGCAAAGTCCAAATCGTCCAGGAATTTATAACCATGAACGACAGTGCTAATTCCCATGCGGCGCGGTAGGTGCCGGCCGCTCTACGAGACTACGATATTCAAGTTTTGGATTGCCCTGCTCAGTCGTTCAGCTTAAATCCTATCAAGCATGCGTGCGGCATGTTACATCAATGAGTTATAAGACATTTCCCACCAAATTCCAAGACAGTACAACAACTTCACCATCACTTTGAAAGAGCATCGGGTCTCATAACGCAACAAGACCTTAACAAACTTAATTTTAAGCATGAACAATTGATACCGATGTTATAATAAACGTGAGAGGTGGCAACACTGAATAAATCAATAAGATTGTTTATTTTAATTAAATTTGACCATTTTATTTAAAAAAAACGCAGATTTTCTACCTCACTAATTTACCTAAGGCGATAAAAAATTAATTATTAATAAAAATACAATTTAAATCACGTTTTTTTTTATTTATTATTAAACACTATAAAATTTTCTATATTTTTTTGATTTACAGTATTAGTGAATTCCTAATAGTATTTAAGATATTTGATAATATGTAGATATCCCTAGATAAAGTTGAGGTGTGTATATTCAAGTTCTCTCAATATATTTACAAACAGAATTACTATGCTAGAATCATAAATACAATTTCTGGAATAAGAACTATTCTATACTTGGATGCTAGCTATTGCACGTCAGACCCCTTATAATCCTTATATTATCAACTAGACAGCTTTGATGGATGATCGTTACTCTATCAAGAATAATTTTCGCGCGAAGACGTATACACTCGTATTTTTATAATCTTTACTACACATTTTTTTGTATTAGAGTAGTTACGTCCATTGGAACCGGGGTAGTCAGAAAACAGATACTTGATAATAGTTGAATAAAAACAGACCTCTTTTGCAGGTAGTACTACATAATAGAATTTGAATAGGTAGTACCTGCACAGTTCGCCCCAACTAGCTAACTAGCGACCCACCCCGGCTGCGCACGGGTACAACTAAATTGATCAGTGTTTATCCTATATTATGCATGCATTATAAAATCCCATCTATTAAAAAACCGCATCAAAATCCGTTGCGTAGTTTCAAAGATCTAGGCATACATAGGGACAGACCGGATAGCGACTTGGTTATACACTATGTAGTGATGAAAATTTCTAAATCGATTTTCGCGAGATTTAGTAAGGTTACAATTGCTTTAGGCTTTAATAGAGACCAACACACAATCAGAATCCCTACGTTACTTGTTAATTTTTAAACCAATTCAATTAAGAAGTTATCAAAAAGGAGTTTGTAGGAACTTTGTTTGTAGCTTATTGAAAAGAAACAAACTTTTCTTGTTTAAGGTAATTGTAGGCTTTCTTTCACTGTTCGGCTACATTACAAAAATACAACAACTCATTGAAGCACAAAATGGCATTTCGCGATTACTGTAAATTTTATGGTGTCATACTATATTGTTAAATAGTTTTAAATAGGTAGTAGGTACTTGTATATTAATTTTATATTACAGGGTATTTGAAAGACGGGATTCAAGTAAAATGTTTTTTATACAAGACTTAATTTTGATAAATTAGTAACAATAAATTTTTTCAAAATGCGTTTTTCACACATAACTTTATTTGTCACGGAATAATAATAGTTCTAGTGTGATATATCAAAAAGTCCCTTTCCCATTTACCAGCACAGTTTGCAGTCAAAATACTAATGATAGCTTTGACTGAAGCTATACTCGTATTGCTGCTAATATTATCATCGTTTTATAGAACCATAAATTGTTTGTTTCATTATACAATACAAAGACATCTACAAGAGTACCGCTCTTAAATTTGAGAGTAAAACAACCTTAATACTGAGCCGAAATATAAGTAAAAGATTTCAACTCCGTATTGTAAGCAGTAAGTATACAGTTTGGCAACAGAATAAAAAGCAAAGTTTAGTTCGTGCCAGTTGTTCCGGCCCACGACGAGGCCCTAAGGGACCCGCCTACTCTCGGGAATCTTGGGTAACAAAGGCATCTTTACTTTCCCAAGACGTAAATTAACTAATACCTCTTGTAAATTGAGTCAACGTTTCAGACCAAACATAGGACGAATTGCGAATTTCCGCTTAGCGACGGATGCTTCATTGTAAAGGAAAATGGGTCCTAAACTTGTCAGCACTAGCACATGAGTATGGTTGTATGTTCAATTGTTTATCATGTAGTTATGATACCTATTACTCCAAAGTGTCACACTTAAAGGAAAAAGAGTAAAATACTTATCAATACTTAGCTGCAGCCTGAGTGTGTTTGTCTGGTGGTTTGAACGCGCTAAACTCAGGAACTACTGAAAAATACTTCTGTGTTGAATACTGCATTTGTCGAGGAAGGCTTTGAGGTAGGTACATAATACTATGTAGTACAGAAACTAAAATCCACGCGGACAAAGTCGCGGGCGGGCTAGCAATTAAATAACGTTTATCAGATTCCAATGATACCTACCTACAAAGTTCAAATACATAGTACATACAATAAAAAATGCCTATACATACTATTATTACTTATCTAGATCGATACTTGTTAAGAAAGTATCAGGATGAACGAACAATAATGCCAGACAAAGCGTAGGAAAACCATTACCGAAGTCGATCGTAACTTCCACGCCGCGATCAGACGAAATTAGTGACCTCATTTAATAAATTGACATCCAATAAAATTATCCAATTCAATGCCATCGCTATCGAAAACCTAACTATTTATTGAGGACATCAGTCTTAAAATATTATAGTATCGTATCAAAATAAGGTAATCGAATTGTTAACGCAATTTGGAACATTGTATAAAGGAAATGTATGAGCCCAGTCACTAAGTAGTAAAATCAAGGCTTGCATAAACATAGCCTCAAGAACAACCATAGTACATTACCATATCAAATCACCGATATATTGGTACCTATTTTGAAAAACAGCATAGATTTTATCAGTTTTCATTGCCTCGCAGTGCGTAGATTACGTAAGCCTAAATCCAGATTGAAGGCGGAAAATGAAAACGGTTCATTAGAAGCCGAAAGGTCTGTCTGTTGCCAATTGGCACGGATTGTATTGATATCATTTGCTGCGATGTTTACTGCAGCCCCACAGCGGTTTGGCCTAGCATCTGGTTATTCAATGCGCACTTACTTTTTATTTGACTCGCTGAAACCTAGTGGAAATGGCAGTTGACTGGAGAAATGAAATGGTTAGACGTTAGACGAAATATTTTGAGTTGAAGTTCCGGAAAACGTTGGCAAAAATGGTAAAGTAGATGAAAACAGACACTTTTAAACGTAATGGAGTAATATAATAATTTGACTATTATATGACCAAAGATATTGGAAGTACCAAGATCTTTAATTATGACATTCCCCGTGAATTAACTATACTATAGGTAGGTAATTGACTCATATTTTGTCAAATGGCTGCCACAAAGAACTCCTAAATATGTAAGTAAGTGCTCACATTCCAAGAGGCTTACTTACCTAGACTCCAACGTTGCAAATCACAAACTGTTTTAAATCGACTTAGAGAAACCATTAAAAACAAAATGAATCTTTTAAACCTTGAACTTGGCGTATTGACTAAGATTGCCAAGGCCCGACATACACTCGTGTTTTCGCGTAGACAATCAGAACGTATCTTTGACGTTCAAGTTTTCGGTTGCTTTTTGCCCTGTCATCTCAGTCGAATTTATATGGGTAGGTACTGGGTAAAATACTGTGATTTAACTCGCACCATACCACTGACTTTTTGCGTATTTATTTTTTACAAATGCCATCGACTTTCAACATTATAACATTGCGATACCTACACCTATCTACCTACGTCTATCTAGGTAGTACTTACTTGAAAATCAAATATTTTATTTTCAAACCTAGACAAATACATCATATCTTTATGTTACAAAATTTGTGTCTTATAACACTGCACCCGCTCCTCTTAGGCAGATAAATATTTCTTCTACACGAGGACTCCATTCCACTGCATGATGGCGCCATTATCTGCCAAGTCAAAGCAATCCTTGGCGCACTCTAACGATGACTATAATAGTATAACAGCTATGTGTCCCGCCACTGCCAAGGTCACATCGATCCCTGGCACGAGGGTTGGTCCCCCTCGGTGGGAAACCGTGGAAATACCCGCAGACTGTTGGTAAACACGATTTTACGCCGCAATGTTATCCAATTGTGTTTACAGGAATCTGAGAGTTATTTGTCCATTACTGTCAAGGACGAAGGATAATTCTTCTGTGCCCGTTTTTTGTTGAATGCGTTGAATTATAGTAGGTACCTTCTTACATTGAGGATGAGTTATAAGCTGATCCGTTAAAATACATATTTTCTTAAAGTTGATTGTTGTAACAATTTAATTGATGAACATCTGGTTGTAACTATGTTTAGCTACGGGTAAAATATGTAGGTATGTAAGTATACCTAATACTTTAAAATATAAGAAAAAATCTTCAATGCGTTTTCCTGACGGAAAAAGGTTTCTTCAAATTTTATTTTTGGGTTCATGTTTAACGACACAATCTATTTTGGGATCTATTAATTCCATGATTCAAGTTGCTTTGACTTACTTGACTTAATGTCCTATGGCCCCCAGGTGGGGCAGAGGGCTTCTACAGTGCTTCGCCATCGCGTTCTGTCTTGGGCAATTCGCTTCGCCTCGGACCAAGTCAGCCCGATCGCCTTTAGCTCCGCGGCCACCGAACGTCTCCAAGTGTGCTTAGGTCGGCCACGTTTCCTTTTCCCTTGAGGAGTCCATTCCAGGGCTTGCCTTGGAATGTGGTCGGGTGCTCTTCTTAGGGTGTGGCCAATCCAGCGCCACTTGCGACGTTTTATTTGAAGACCGATCGGCGACTCGGAGCAGAGATCCCACAGTTCTTCGTTTGAGATCTTTTCAGGCCAGTAAATACGAAGAATCTGTTTAAGGCATCGGTTGACGAAGACCTGGATGCGATGCGTGATGTCTTTGGTAACCCTCCACGTTTCACACCCATACAGCAGGACAGTCTTCACGTTGGAGCGAAATATTTTCAATTTCACTCTCCGAGTCAGTTTACTGGACTGCCACACAGGTCGTAGTTGCGCGAAGGTCGCCCGGGCTTTGGCTACCCTTGAAGTGATATCCTCTTCCGTTCCTCCAGTTTCCGACACGATGCTGCCGAGGTAAGTAAACTTCTGCACTCTCTCTATAGGTTCCGAGCCGAGTAACAGTGGAGTCGAGTTTCTTCCCTCGGTACGCATTTCCTGGGTCTTCCGGGCGTTAACTTTGAGACCGTCGAGAATCGCCTCACGCTGCAGATCGTCCAGTTTGGCTTGCATGTCAACGTGCTTGTGGCTGAGCAGGCACAGGTCATCAGCGTAGTCTAGGTCGTCCAAGGTGTCAGTCAACCCCCACTCTATACCGCGCCGCTTTCCCACGTTTGTTCTCTGCATAATGCCATCCAGGACGATGAGAAATAGTAGAGGCGATATGAGACAGCCCTGCCTCACTCCCGCATGTACTGTGATGTCCTCCGAGATGAGTCCGTCGTGCTCCACCTTGCAGGTGTAGTTCCTGTAGATACTGATAAGAATGTCCCTGATCTTGGGCGGAACGCCAATCTCATCTAGTCGGGACCAGATTCTGGACCATCGTACGGTGTCGAAAGCTTTTTCGAAGTCAACGAAAGTGAGGTAAACTTCGCGCTGCCATTCTGATGCTTCCTCCACTATGATCCGGAGTGTGTTGATCTGGTCTGTGCAGGAACGATTTGGTCTGAAGCCGGCCTGCTCTCTCCTGAGTAGTGGTTCAACTGCCCTGGACAGTCTGTCCAATAGTACTTTGCAGAGAACTTTTGATGGTACAGAGAGCAAGGCAATTCCTCTCCAGTTACCACATTGACTGAGGTCACCCTTCTTCGGCACGGTTATTAGGAGGCCCTTGTTCCAATCATCCGGGAGCTCTTCGGTGGTCCAGATTTTCTCCAAGAGAGGTGTTAGGATCTCGACCGCGATGAATGTGTCCGCTTTTAGCATTTCTGAAGTGATCAGGTCGAGACCGGGGGCTTTGCCTCTCTTTAGGGATTGTACTGCCTTCAGGACTTCTTCTCTGCTCGGTGGGGTCGTGTCAATGTCAAGCAGTTGTTGTTGGGGCATTGAGGTGTTCCGCGGAGAGTTAGGTGGTACTGCGGTCGATACGCGGAAAACATCGGCGAAGTGCTCGTGCCATCGTCTGAGCCGTTCCTCAGATGTTGTGATGAGTCTTCCCTGTTTGTCTCGTAGAGGCTTGCTCTTGTAGCCACGCTTGCCAGCCAGGATTTTGGTAGCATCATACAACTCTCTGAGGTTTCCAGTATCAGCAGCATGTTGCGCCTGATCAGCCATGTCGTCAGCCCATTGCCGCCTATCTTTTCTGGTGCTGCGATAGATGCGTCTGCGCATTTGCCGATATTGGATCCTAAGGAGGGCCCGTTCTGCGTCGCTGCGCGTTTCTAAACACTTAAGGTGAAGCGCTTTACGAGCCTCAATGAGATCCCAGGTCGACTGAGTGATCCAATCATCGCGCTTCTTCGTTTGGTGACCTAAGACGTCGGAGCTGGTTTCTTGATAGACCATTTTGATGCGATTCCACTCCGAGTCCACTGTGTCGGTGTCTGCTTTCAAAATGGAGAAGCGGTTCCTCAACTCGACAGCGAACTTTCTTGCAATGTCGGGCGAGTCCAATTTGCGCACGTCGTACCTTCGTCCCACCCTGCCGTTGCCCAATGATCGTCTTGCATTAGCCACTTTGAGGCGAAGTTCCGCGACCATCAGCATGTGGTCACTGTCGATGTCGGCGCCGCGCCTGTTCCGGACGTCCAGCAATGATGTTCGCCATCTGCAGCTTATGGCAAGGTGGTCGATTTGGTTCCGAGTGAAACCGTCGGGTGATGTCCAGGTGTATTTGTGGATACCCTTGTGCAAGAAAAGTGATCCTCCTATTGCCAGGTTGTTATTTTGGCAAAATTCAAGGAACCGCTCACCGTTGTCGTTGATCGTTCCAAGACCATGTTTGCCGAGGTGTTTCTCACAGCCAGAGTTGTCGCTGCCCACTTTAGCGTTGAGGTCTCCCATAACGATTATGATGTCCTGCTTGCGTATCTTCGACAAGGTATCTTGAAGTGCGCTGTAAAAGACATCCTTTACCTCTTCAGTGGAAGCGTTGGTGGGGGCGTAACACTGGACTATGGTGATCTTACGTGCCTTCGAGTTAAAGCGAGCTGTAATGATGCGGTCTGAAATCGGTTTCCAATCCAAGAGGCTTTTCTTCGCCACGTCAGACAGGAGAAATCCCACTCCGTATTCACGGATGTCGTCCTCATCTGCCTTACCGGAGTAAAGGAAAGTAAGCCCCTTGGATGTTTTCAGCTCCCCAAATCCATTTCTTCGTACTTCGCTTAGGCCGAGTATGTGTAGCTTGTACTTGATCATCTCCACCTCCAATTGCGCTAGTCTGCTGTCATCAGATAGCGTT
This sequence comes from Nomophila noctuella, assembly GCA_958496325.1. Taxonomy (NCBI): domain Eukaryota; kingdom Metazoa; phylum Arthropoda; class Insecta; order Lepidoptera; family Crambidae; genus Nomophila; species Nomophila noctuella. The sequence continues at coordinate 12,496,362 of OY292487.1, read as the reverse complement.
CGCACATTCCAAAAAGCCAATCGTGTCCGTAATTTCATGCCAAAGGTTGTCGGTAAATGATCGGTCCGGTTTTGCTCTGTATCAGTTTCTTGAATCGTTTATTTTCGGACAAGTAGGTGATTAGCCCACTGTGCCCTAGCCTGCTGACGGGGCTGCCGCCTTGGAGTTCACAGGCTAACTCGGTTTGATTCGGGTATCCTCCCTAGTGATTTGGTTCTGTTTTGGGGCGCAGAACGTTCGCCCTCTGCCCTGCATCCTCTGCTACTACAGCTCGAGTTGGCAGTCGCGCGGCGGCGCGGCTGTAGTAGGGCCCAGGGTGGACGGCGGGGACGTGGATGGCTCGGACTGGCTGAGGCTCCGCTTTGATCGTGTCCTGCCACTGACACCGCAGAAAGCTACTTGGCATTTGATAGAGACTCTGACTCACTAATCAGGTTTCCGCCAACACTTTACCTCAACTTCCCACCCCAAGTTGCTTTAATACATATAAACCCATAAAAAGAAAAATAATCCAGGAACAACGCAATTTCTCTCACTCTATAAATTATGTACCTACCTACCTAACGTACCTACACACAAATTCTTTCCTACACTGATTTCCTTCACATATTTCATAAATATCAAAGCGTTGTGTGAGGACTGTCGCCTAATGGTTTCTTTGTGACCTTAATGGTTGGTAAAGTGTATGTTAATATACCAAGTCCTATATCAGCATTCGATATCGCACATAATAGTTAAATGGCCATTACTTTTCCCCGGTATGTGTACCTACCACGGAAGCCAATTGTTAGCAACCCGCGAAAATGGTATTTTGGGATCACAAATGAAAGAAGAAAATATTTTATTATGTAAATTGCTTTTTGGATTTTGTTGTGTCCTACACAGTATAATATTTATATAATATATTAATATTAATATTTCACAACATCACATACATTGATCTGACCCCGTGTTAAGTAGCTTAAGCACTTGTGTTACAGACATCAGAATCAACAGTGGTATTACAAATATACTTAAATATATACATATAACACCCAGACCAGGACAAACAGACATGTTCATGTACACAAATGTTTGTCCTGTGCGGGGATCGAACCCGCGACCTCTTGCGTAATAGGCAACATCTTGACCATTACACCAAGCGGGTCGTCGAAATATATATATTAATGTAGTTTTTTTTAATGAGCTTAATTTGAGGCTTAGGAATTGGTTAGTCCCAGAATTTTTAATTTAGCACCGATACTAGATTAATAAACTAGACTTTGAACCCGCTCTTTATTTTTTCAGGTGCTAAGAATGATCAACTATGTAGCATGCCTCTATTAACGGTGAAGTTTTTCCTTCATAAATACCTAGGCTAGTTATAGTAGGTACTACAGGACTAGGCTAGACAAGCCATCGATGTATTAAGTGTAGCATCCATACAAAGAAGTCGTACAAAAAGATAATACTACATGTGACTATTTAAACGTGAGTATTTGAACACTACGCTATCATCGGCATAGTATGAAAGTAAATAGAATTACCTATGCATAGAAAATACTTACAAAATATTAACAAGTTTGATAACCACATAGTAGTACCTAACCCACCTGTTTGTACTAATATCCAAAACACATGTGCTCAAACTACTTGCCAGGGGGTCGGATCAGAATGTATGTGATGTTAAGATATTTTTATAATTAACTTTGGTATAAGTACTTTCGTCTTTTTGTCACAACCAACGACCTTGTAATAATGTCGCCATTAAGGTTTCTACTTAGGGAATATTACATTACGTATTCTAAGAAGAAAGGGTGTAGTGCTCTCATTTGACATTAAGTTTAAGTTTTATGCTATAACATAAGTAGGTATAATGTTAACATCCTAACTTACTATTATAAATGCGTAAGTAACTCTGTCTGTCTGTATGTCTGTTACGCTTTCCCGCTTAAACCTCTCAACAGATTTTTTTATGAAATTTGGCACAGGCAATTTTTAGACCCTGAGAAAGAACATACGCTACCTATTTATTGCAAAAATAAAATAAGGGATCAGAAATCAACGAGGACGAAGTCGCGGCCGGTCGCTAGTATAAGTTTATATAACTAAGCTTTTAAGATTTAACTCGCCGAAACTTAGGTAAACAGTTTATAAATAAGTTCTATAATAAGTATAAGGTATCCTCTTTGTAGCCCTGGCCAAAACGATTCCTTATTGCATTTCCAACGTAAAATAATATCAACAGTGGAGACAAACAATAATGGCATAGCATTTCTCTTTCTCTATATGCCACACTCCGTGAAATGACAAATTCCGTCGTAGTGATACCTATCCTTGTGAGTCCTGCAAGCACTACATTCAGGCTTTAGCGGGGGGAGGGGCCAGTCGATACGTTCGCGCTTGCGTTCTCTACGGAACTGGCACGAAATAAATGAACGCAGAAGGGTAACCCAATGTTGCGGTGATCATTTCAGTAGCTATGTACTAGTTAGAATTTTAAAAATTCTTGGTGTTGGATACTAGATAGTCAATTTCTCGAGGAAGGCTGCGGAAACGGAAATCTACGGGTACGAAGTCGCGGGTGCTAATAAAATGCCAGCTACATTAATATAAAAACTTTTGAACGTTATTTTTTTCTCTACCTATCAACTACTAGGCATAAATGAGCCACATCTTAGAAAAAAGAAGAAAACTACTCGTAAAATAAAAGAATATGAGTTGATTACAAGACTTCACCAACCTTATCGTGGTCTAGTTCAAAACATTCAAGAGCCAAAATGTAAAGTGAGGTTTTTTCTAATCCTATTTTTTTTCCTTCTGTAATCATATTCTATGGCACTACTAGAGTTTCAGAGCGATCAAGCACACCGTTATCTGCGTTTACAGTAAGCCATTTTAAACTGTATGGCTTTGCAATAAAGGTGTAAATGATTGACATTCAAATCTTGTCTAGAGAGACAGGATAAAGAGCCTGAAAGCTAAAGTCTAGATAGTAGGCATAGTATAATTTACTGCGTTCCGATGACATCACTTTCAATTACGTATTTATGTGAAGAAATGGACTAAGTTTATTTTGATTAGACCTACTAGCATGTGTGTACCTCTTAAAGATAAACAAGGCGAACTATTAGGTACCTCCATAGTTTCATTTTAACAAATTACTTATTTATTGTTTTACTTAAGAGTTTTGTCACTTGATGATAATGAATAAAGAATGCAAGACTGTTCTTGCTACAATATCCTACGAAGATTCCACAGCTAGATATTATCATTATCACTGCTAAAAATAAATTAATTATTAAAATAATTTTGAGGAGCAAGCAACGTTTGCAAAAACCAGTCAGCGGATGGGTGACCGAAAATGTTCACTTCGAACTCCTTCGAAAAGGCACGTTATTGGCCGTTCAAGGGTCTGGGCCTGATTCCTCTAAGGTCAATGAAGATTACTGTCCCACAGAAATATGAGAGTTTGGGAAAAGAGAGTGCACCTGTGCTTGCGCGCACTAACTTGTGCACTACATATCCTGCGTACCTTGCTGATCGTAAGGTCGGCCGCCATGGTCGAAAACGACCGAGGGGTAGTATTAACTTTACTTTAAAAATGTTTAATCTCATATTACCATCATAACACATAACTTTGCATTTTGATTTAAAAGCTTTAAATAAACGACGACCGCGAAAGCTATTTTTATCTTAAAATGGCAAAGCCAGTATATGTCGGCCGAGGGTTATAAATTCCATGTCATAATAAATTCAATGCGATACCCACGGCGCATGGATTCAATTAGAACTTACTTAAAGTGGGCTAATAAATTATTTTCTGTGGATTCAGGACTGCTCTGATTTATATTATATGGACATTATAAAAGTTTAATACATTTTAGGTGATGTACCAACAAACCTACCTAACTGAGTAAATTTCAGGTAAGATAATGGTTATGTACCTACCCACGTATCTAGACATGCCATTACATATAAATAATGAAATATTCCCATTTGCATCAATAAACCTCAAATCATAAAGAAAACCGCATGACTTTAGGGTATAAGAAAATAAAATCTGAGCCCAACACACGATTCCAGGTTTTGCCCCCAGGATTCTATGACGCGAAAACGCGTAATTAAAAGCGTCTTCTGCCATTAAAAAAGTAGGAATTTGGTATAGTAGGTATATATTTTAGCTAGGAGTGTAAACCACCTATGGATGTTTCGACTGAATCAAATTATAAACTCCATTCAGATCTGTAGAACCTTCGAGAACATTACATAAACTTGCAGCGCTCATCGATCGCCGGTGCAGCGACCTAATTGCAGGTCAACACGCCGCTGCGTAGGTTTCACCTCGCCTCGGGTTATCTGGGACAATCTAGGATGAAGCGTGGGTGGCACAAAGAACTGGACGAAAAACGCGTTCTCTTTTTTACTTCAGCCCAGCCAGAGATAATATCATCATTGATCGGGAAAAGACTTGAGTGACGAAGTTATGTTATTAATAGATTTTAGGTAAATTTAATACAAATATCAAATTGATACTTTACAAGGTATTTTCCTCAAGTACCTATTGTACAAATTTTGGTGTCAATACATGGGTACTTAATTTTGAATAAATGTAAGTATTTTGGTCACTTTAAAAATTCGCAATCAGTTAATATTTGCGCCAATCTTGTTTGCGTACAAAGTGCGAAGCATTTTTCGGTAGGCATCAGGCCGATTCCCAGAATAATTCGTTTACGAGTAGAGATTAGTCTCAATCTGAAGTTTGAAGAATGACAACAACATCAGACTTACAAACTTGACTGCAAATAACTTTACTTTCTGCCAATTTCTCTAAAGTCCGGTTCTAAGTAGGTAAGTTTCATGGAAGCGCTATTTACTCCCTTCCCACACACCCTCCTTTCATTCAAGCCGCGTGGCCCACGTAATACTAATTTAATTTATAATATTACTAGCGGCCCGCCCCGGCTTCGCCCGTGGTACTTGTCCACTATTTATACATAAAAACCTTCCTCATGAGTTACTCTATCTATTAAAAAAAACCGCATCAAAATCCGTTGCGTAGTTTTAAAGATTTAAGCGTTCATAGGGACAACATGACAGAAAAAGCGACTTTGTTTTATACTATGTAGTGAAGTAACTAGAGATCTTCAACATTTTCTATGTATTTTTTTCTGTTAACGTCAGCTGGTTAGATAAATACTTAATATTATTTAGTTTTTGTATCAAAAGGAAGCCAAACCTTATTTTCTCATTATTCGTAATAGGTAACAAAGATAATAATAATGATCTTTCTTCTTCTTCATAACTGACAATGATCATGAGCGGCAGTAAGCCATTATTAAGAATCTAGTGCACAATTGATTGAACAAGCATGGTATACTCAATAATTCTACATTACCGCTAAAAACGTTCTAACTACAGTCGAACCCGGCTCCAATTCATTCGGAATTGGCGCTCTGTATAGCGTATTTTCCAAGGTGGCTACTAATGATATCAAACTTTTTAAGCAGTATTTCGAACGTCTTTTCGGTGACAAATAGCTTACCTGTATCCATCTAATGCATCGTAACATTAAAGAATAACTATTTCCATTCATCGCATGTTTCGTTAGAGAACTCGTCGATTATTAGCGCTTCTACGAGTGAACATGCGAGAAGGCGATTACCAAAGAAAAAGTAATAAAAGAACTAATGATTTTCAATAATTGTATTTATTTTGTATACCCATATTAAGGAAGGATAGGAGTTCAGTTATCGAAGGCTTTACAATAAAAGTTATGGATAATGTATCCTTTTTGTGGTTCCATGTATCGACTTAGAACCACAAACATGAAAGTTTAAAGTAAGTACTTACTCTTTCATAATGATTTCGGCAACTCCATTTTACATTAGGTGTTTTACTTTATATTTTAAATAAAGGATTATAACATTAGATGGTAAGATTATTTGATAAATTCGACGGAAGCAAACGTCACGGGTTATGTAAAATAAATACTAGTTGGTTAATCTTGTTTCAGTTTACAGACGACCTTGTGTTGTTACCACAACAACACAACATTTTCGACGAGTGTCTGCGATTAGTTTTTACAAAAGATCTATGAACAAAGTGTGAATTACATTTTTAAGATGCGACACCAAAAGCTGATATCAGTTTCCGTAACACCATACTGCTTCTCCTTAATTAACTTTTATTCAACAGATTATCATTTATTACTATAATAATATCATTGTTATGTTTCATAATGAATTGATGACACTAAGTGTGACAATACTAGAAAGTTTATATATTTTTTTATATTTCCTTCGCAGACTATTATTAAATAAGCGCAACAAGCTATTATTCAACGCAAATTCTAATATTGATAAAAGCATGCTTTGTGCCTTCATATGCATAAACTTTACTATATGTATACCTATCATATCATCATAGCATAGGCTATACAAAATATTTTCTGGTACTTGTATTTGTACACACATTCGATAAATAATCAAAGAAGCATCTTCAATACAGGCTATGTATAATAATAGGTACCATTCTACATTGGAAAGTTGTACAATATGTTCTAAATTCTATTTCACTGTCTATATAGTATTTATGGGTCTGTAACACTGTCTGCACTCAGAACTAAACACTTTTCCACTTAAACAATTCTCACTTTCTATTGCAATTCATAACAAACGAACCATGCGGATGACATTCAACGGAGATGAGCCACGATAGGTAATGTATGTGATGAACTGTTATTTTTAAGCGGCGGTTCCAAAAATTGTGTCTCCATATCCTTCCAATTCCTGTAAATTTTGTACAACGTTGCTTCCATTCCTGTCAATATGGTATACTCACGCCTTTGCGAATTCCTCTGCGACTAAGGTGACACCATTTTGGATCTTCGCTGATTTCAGCGTGGAACAAGACACGTTCGCCGTACAGACTGACCTCTGACAGTGCTCTGCTTTTCGAAACGCGTCCTTATTCTTAAAGCGATACGTGTCAGTCTCATCTGACGTCAGGTTGGTACTTTAGATACTGCTTTTCGAAACACAACCTTATTTCAATAGCGACACGTGTCAGTTTCGCCTGTCGAGTGGCGCCACCTGTCGCCGCTCAGTGTCGCGCCCTGGTACTGAGTGCGTCCGCGCCGCGCCGCCACTGCGGGCCCCGGGGGCTTTGGCAACTCGGGGGTCCTGGGGGTCCGGGGGGTCTTTGACTGACGGGGGAAGCTTGGCTACCAAGATGATCGAGATCTTTGCTCCTGGGAAGTCTTTGATTACCGGGGGAGCCTTGGTCTTGGCTCCCAGGGCGGCTCTGGCCTCGGGGGCCCCCCAGGGCGGGGTGTGGAGCGTGGAGGGGGGGGCGGCGCGACGGCCAGCGCTAGGAGGGCGCCGGGTGCCGGCGGATAATCACTAGCTAATATCGGTGTCTGTTCGGATATATGTTCGGGTTCTGGACGTTCGGGTTGCCCTGCTGCACCGGGTAGCCTTGGGTTATGCTGCCGGGCTTTGTGTTCTGAAATAGGGACATTTGATTAGCATCAAGTTTAAAAAAATTAACTAATATTGCGATCGAAGTCTTAACAAGCTTAAAAGTTGTCGATTGATTTTTATAGTGTGAAATGGTATGCATTGTTTTAGTCTATTTATATTTTTTCAGCAATCTTTATATTATTATTAAGTATGAAGTCACACGACTTTTAACAAGAATTCAATCACAGTAAACTCATTTCTTTATATTCAAGATAATCACAATTAATCCGTAGTGTTTCGATCATTATATAACGATGTTAGGATCCAATCCGATCCGTATATACCGAGTTCAATCAAGCCTCCAATCTTCTATTTATTATAGGAGAACGGAGTCAAAGCCGATAGCAAAGTAATTTTTTTCGTAATTTGGTTTACATAGAATTTTTTTGCACGTCATATCTTTATATACATACTAGTATTTGAAACAATAATTTATCGGTTGTTACCTGCATAGTAGGGTGTTGTTGCGGCGGATGTATACTGAGGTGCCGGCTGACGGGCGGCGGCTGCGCGTAGTTCACGCCGCTGCTCACGGACGGGTGGTGCGCCTCGCTCAGACCGATCAGCACTTGAGGAGGCTGTTCAAACATATCAGGATTATAAACGTCCTAAAGATTTTTACGATCTTCATTAATAGCCTAAGGAAAATAGGTTAAGGTCTGCCACTATATCCCACACCACTCCGGAAACCCCGCCCATGCCCAATGATGCGTTTTCTGTATTTATTACTTTAAATCAGTCTGCTAGTATATGACCTGGGGCTCATTATTAGCCACCTAATGCTGCTGTTCTTCAACATTTCCAGGTTCAAATGCGGGAACAGCAGCGGCGGCGGGCGCTCGCCCACCACGCCCGACTACCCCGAATGATGCGTCTTCTGTATATGAAACATACCTGCTGCTCCTTTTTAGGCTCCTGATGCTGCTGGGAATCCCTGTTCTTCAACATATCCAAGTACAGATGCGATGTCTGCGGTGCCGGCGCGTACATCAAGTTCGCATGGTGCGGTGTGTGGGGCGTGTGTGGCGTATGAGCATGGTGCGGGTACAGCAGCGGCGGTGGACGCTCGCCCACCACGCCAACCACGCCGGAAGCCCCGCCCACTTCGGTGACCCCACACCCTATATTGTGTATTCTGTACTTTCTACTTTAAATAAGTCTGCTAGTATATGAAACATACCTGCTGCTCCTTCTTAGGCTCCTGGTGCTGCTGTGAATCCCTGTTCTTCAACATATCCAAGTACAGATGCGACGTCTGGGGCGCAGGCGCGTACATCAAGTTCGCATGATGAGGGGTGTGCGGCGTGTGTGGCGTATGAGCATGGTGCGGGTACAGCAGCGGCGGCGGACGCTCGCCGACCACGCCCACAACGCCGGAAACCCCGCCCACACCAGAGACTCCGCCTACTCCCGACGATGGCATCGCGTAGTACGCTCCAGATGAGACGGACGACCCACCCACGTTCGACCCGTACTGGGACGGCTCTGAAAACATGGTGATGATTGAGGCATCGGTAATAGTATGAAGCAATTGAATTTCCCAGCTAACTTTAGTAGCCCCAAAATTAGTAGGCAATTTCAATTGCTTAATAATATTACAGCTGAGCAACTAAACAACGTGTTATGTTCCCAACGTCCAAGACGTTGTTCATGAGAGCTTCCCAATTATTATACTGCTACTGAGTAGTTTTTAAGAGATACGAACGGATGTCACCGATGAAATGAAATGAAATAATTTATTCAGCAATTTGATTCCCTTAGTAAATTCTTTTGCACGTCAAAACTTAATATGATACAAACAGCCTTAGGTTATTCTCATGTTAATGAATATTACAAAGAGGAATTAAAGTTGCTGATTAATATTACATTGAATACAATGAATAACATACAGAACACTTTCTACTATCAATTATTATTTCCTATTTAAAATTAAAAAGTTAAGCAACATTGTTATCAACTTAATTATGAACACCAGCCAGCAGGAAAAAGAAACAAAACAAAATAACATCGATAAATAAATAATTAAGAGCTTTCAACTAATGCACAAAAACAAAACACATGGAAACATACAAGAGATAGGAAGAGGTGTGTGAGTGAGATAGGAAAGAGGTTGTTAAGCTACAGTGGCGACACCTAGCATGAATGACACTCACTGTTCCAGAGCACGGCGCGGGCCAAGCGGCCCATGCGGCCGTCTTCCACCTCTGCAAAACATTTAAACATAAATATATCACTTTAAACAAAGTTGAAGTACGTACTTCATAAATGCGTTTGCTACATAGTTACAATTTATTGTTACCTTCTAGTTACAGAAAATGCAGGTTAATCTGAAACCATTTTTGTCCTGGGATTTGAACCCAGTATTTCAACGTAAGATATTGACTCATTGAAAGAAAAAAAAAAACAATGAATACTACAGTTATTAGTCAAACTGACATAAGAAGTTAGATAATAACAATACTATACAATTTATTATAATTTCAAAAAGACTCTTCAGTGTCCTGCGAGTTTGTTGTTTTACACCTATGCGACTATAAAATATACCTTTCATAATTAAATTTTGATCCTTAACACCAACACAACAAGGTACACTTTCGCCTAGCCATTCCTACACTATCAACTCACTGTGGTCGGAGTATACGGGCTGGTGCTTCATGTTCTGCGGCGGCAGGCGGTGCGGCGTGTACAGAGCGTACGTGGGCGACGGGCTGCGTGGTCGCTTCACGCCCGCTTGTATCGGCCGGACTATTGTTTGCTGTGGGATGTGGTAAGACTATGATTGTAGAACTTACATCTATACTAGTATTATGAAGAGGAAAACTTTGTTTGGTTGGTTGTAATGAATAGGGTTAAAAAACTACTGGACTGATTTTAAAAAATCTTTTACCATTCGAAAGCTACATAAGCCCCAAAGGAGAAATGCATAATTTTATTTTGAAAATATCATGATTCTTTTCTAAAACAAGAGGTTACACTCCAGGGCTGCTAGCAGAATTGAAAAAAGGCGGGCCGGCCGAGTCGCGTGTGGGCGCTAGTCTAACATATAACATGTTTTAGTAATAACTGAAATTTCTTATAATTTGTTGTAATTTCTTGTTTATAGTGCCTTCTCTGTTTTGATTAGAATAATCTTGTCTTCCTTATTAGTTTTCTATTGGCTTAATAGTTACATACGTTTAGGTACAGGACAACATCACATTACAAACAGGAACAATAATTTGTTTTAAACTGAGAATAGGACTAATAGGCCCAGTACCTAAGACATCATATGGTTGACAACCTTAGTTTAACAATTAGATTTACGTATTTTTATAAAATAAAAATTGGCCAAGTGCGAGTCGGACTCCCGCACTGAGGGTCCTGTACAAATTCTATTTTTGACGTATTAAAAAAACTACTGAATAGATTTCGTTCGAACCAATTTTCGTTGGTAGTTTTTATGGTAATGTACATTATAAATTTATTTCAGATTTATCATCCTCTTACTTTAGAAAGTAGAGGGGGGGGACACACCTTTTTCCACTTTGGAAGAGTCTGTCACGCAAAGTATTCACTTAAGAAAAAAATGAGCTAAGAAACCTCAATATAATTTTTAATGACCTATCCATAGATACCCCACACGTATATGTTCAATGAAAAAAAATATTTTCAGTTTCAGTTCTAACTATGGGGACCCCTCATTTTTTTATTTTTTCTTCTATTTTCGTATGAAAACCTTGTTGCGGTTCACAGAATACATCTACTCACCAAGTTTCAATAGTATAGTACTTATAGTTTCGGAAAAAAGTGGCTGTGACAGACTGGCGGACAGACAGACAGACAGACAGACAGACAGACAGACAGACAGACAGACAGACAGACATGACGAATCTATAAGGGTTCCGTTTTTTTGCCATTTTGGCTACGGAACCCTAAAAATACAAACATAAAAGCAATCATCCTGGTTAAAGAAACCTAAGGTGCTATCATCCTTTCGAAAAAGAACAGTCTAGTGCTCATTCTTAAGGTTATTTTTAGAGGATCTACCCTTCCTTTATAATCACATCGTACCTTGTTCAGAATATGCGAAGAAAGAGGAGGCGGTCGGCCCTGAGAGGGCGGCGGCTCGCCCTGTCCTGTTGAAGTCTGCATCGGAAACATTGGGATCTGGATGTTGCCCATCGGCATCTTCATTGGTTGCATTTCACTGGAAGGAGTATGAATTCAATTAGTTTTTGTAATACACTGTTAAAGTTTCAATAATTATAAATATAATTTTTTTCTTAAAACTATTACAACAGTATAGACAGTAGTCTCCCACAAAAATTGTAACAAAAATTAAAAAAAAACATGTTTGTTTGTCTCTACTTCTAACTATTTATCAATCTATCTATTTGACTGGGATAATAACCTAAAATAATAAAGCTGAAGAGTTTGTTTGTTTCAATGCGCTAATCTCTTTAACTACTGCTTTGAATTGAAATATTCTTTTTGAATTGGCTACTCCATTCGTCAAGGCAGGATTGATAAAAATATGTGTGAGGAAACCGAAATCTACGAAGATGAAAAAGGTGTTAATTTAAATATTAATGAATGATGAAGATTGATATTGAATTGCAAAGCAGAGCTTTCTATTACTATGGCATACTGGAAAACCTGGAACTTCTTAATGTCATTACACTTACTTCATAAAGATAGTAAAAGACCGAGGGTCAGAAATTTACTCACTTAGTTTCCTTCTGTTGTTGTCTCTTCCTGATCTCGTCCTCGTTGAGCACCTTCTTCAGCTGCATGAACAACTGCTGCTTCTCCTTCTCCAGGTGCTTCAACTTCTGTTCTAATTGTTCAATCTGTTCTTTTGTTTCTTCTGTAATTTTTAACATTCAAAATGTTTAGTATGGATATAAGTAGTATATATTTCCCTATAAGTTTTAAACATTGTTTGGATTTTTTTGTAAACATTGAAACATACTAATGAAGCAGAAATTATTTAAGTTAAAAAAAATATGCAAATTATTTCTACAAACTAGTTAAAACTTGAATTGTCATTATGTTGTCTAAGGCACATATTTTAAATCAGATTTAGGAAGTCTTACTAAAATTAAGATATATTCTTATTTATATATTTATTTATTATGTCTCACTAACCATACCTACATTTCATCACTGACTGATGTAAATTATATAAAATAATGAATCTCATAATAAATTGATATTTCATGGACAATACTTACTAGTATTAACCTTGTAAATACCATACATCGCAATGCAAACGTAAGAATGTGTGCCTTACCAAGAGTCATGACGTCCTGCCTTTCCCTCGCCTCCCTTTCTTTCCGTAACCTCTCTTCTTCCACCTCTGCTTCATACTCTAAAATAAACAGTAAAATAATATAAATTACTTAAAACAAGATCATTACATTAAAAACTAGCCTTCCGTCGCGCATAATTTCTTTTTCCAAATATCTCCCCCTTCCCCCCACATGTCCGGGGTCAAATCGGTCCAGTAGTTTTTGAGTTTATTAATTACATACAAAACTACTCATCTTTCCTCTTTATCATATTAGTGTAGATAAGCTGACTAGTAACTTTGGATAATTATATCTCTTTCTTTACATAACATGTTTTTGCCCTTCACAAATAGAAACTTTTCAAAGTCCATGTAAATCTGAATGTTCTTTGATTGGCTACATACAGAATCACACACCACTTACAATATGCACCTAACCTATTATTTCGAAACCTGTGTTTGACCCCAAGTATTAGTTAAAATGGATTAAACATGTTATCAACATTATTTCACTCAATAATGTTGATTATAATTATATGTAATATCCTTTATAAGACCAGAATCACTAACTAAGGCAAACTCAAGGCATACTACTACTCAAGGCTCTACAATGCATATCTCATCATTTGCATACAGCCAAAACAAAATTCCCTACATATACATACAACTAGTACTTTTGGAATACGTTAGTGTTCTTCATTTTAGTATTGGACAAATTATACTAAAATCACAGCTTCTTAATCGCCATACTGAAGCCAAATTATAAAAAATGCTACATGACACTTGCAATACACCAACAAGATCACATTAATACTGTTATCTGAGCAAAATAGACAGCCATCATTCCCCCTTTAAAGATATATACCAAACAGTTACGACTTTACGGACCTTCTTTCTTCCTCTGCCTTTCCCGTATGATGTGCCGTTTGAGAGCATTCCACATTTTCTGATCAGCATCATTTTGCTCCTCCGCCGTTGTGGATGTTACCGACGGCATCCTTGTTTGCTCCAATGTATACGCTCGCTCACTTAATTGTATTCAATCTTGATAGTCATTTAAAGAATTTTTCTAAGTAAAGTACTGTTTAGATTTCATTTATTTTCATTTCTTATTTATTGTAATTCAATTCAATCAGAGAAGCAAGTTTAATTTGACACTTGTCTGGAAGTGAAATTGGCTCATGGCTGGCGTTCTATCTGTCAAAGAAGTCAAAGAGTGTAATCCATGAAAAGAAATGTAACAATTGCAAATATTTCACGTCACATTACAAAGCAATATTCATTAACATTTTTAAAAATCACATTTTGGTTTCCTTTCCACTATTTTTTTTTCATGAAAGCTATTAAGGTAAGGATTTATAATTCGTTGTTCCTAGAACGTACAATCATAAAACAATATGCTGTCAATCTGTCAATGTCAAATCCGCCGTACGTCACTCGTCCGTCACTCACTAGTCTTCTTCACTCATCAGCTTTTTTATAAGGAAAAAAAAGCTGTGGTGTAGACGGCTTTAAATTATTTAGAGATTAATTAAGTTTTATTAATTATTGTATATTTTAAATTAAAAGAAGTTACAGTAAAATGGACGGACCTTCAGGACCCAAAAAGAAGCTAAAAACTGTAAGTATCACCTTCATGTCTATTGGAGATCAATGTTTTGCATGTCGCATAGATTTGATTACATTCGCTTCCGTATTACTGTGTTAAACACTTGAGTTTTTGTCGCAATTTTATAACGTAAGTGTAATGTTTCCTTACAACCGTTATCATGTAGCCACACGCAATGATTTCACGCTTGTGATACCTACTCCTAGCAAATCTGAATGAAACAGAAGTTCTGATAACTACGACCTACTTATGCTGTGTTTTACGTTATACGTACATAAAATAACTATTTACTGACATACGTATAATATATATTCGTAATAGTAGTTACAAATAAAATATATGGATGACAAACAAAGGCATGTTATTTTAAAACAATATCATTAAATAATATTTTATACTGCGAATTTTTAAGCATATAATACGTTTTTTCAGCAATCCTCTATTAAATGTATTTGTTAGTTAAATCTATTCTAATTGGTTTCAGACTTTATTTTATCTTTAATCTGATAAAAATCAATTAATTTGTTTTGTGTACAGCCTATTCGACTATAATCCAAGATAAGATAATTTGATTTGCATGGTCAGATTCTAAATGCTTTATTAATTTTATTAGTGAATAATTGGAACTCGATTGTAATATTATTCATCAGTTCAACCTATGTGAATTTCGAGACCGTGGCTTATGGCAAGATGATAAGCTGATTATTATTATTGTAGAAAAACTGGAACACTAAATGTAAAAAAATATTTTGATGTTGATAAATAAATAAATTCTTTGTAAATTTGTTGAGGTTCAGCCTATTCATGGTAATACATATAATATAAACTTATCTTTACAAAAAAAGAGTGACATTCACTTTTAAAATTGAAATTGGTATGTTTGAAAGTAAGTTATATATTACTATTGTAATAAACAGTAATGTATCACTTTGAAATAAATCAAGCAGGTGATTACATTGTTCTCCTAAGGCTTAGGAGCTCAATTTCATTTTTAAAAGTGAATGTCACTTTTTTATTTGTAAAGATAAGTTTATATTATATTACCATGAATAAGTTGGCTTTGGAAAGCCAAATAAGTCTTTATGTCTTCATTTCTTGATTTACTTACATTAAGTGACTGGAATGTGGGAATCTAATTGCTTGGTCTTGAAACAAGTATTCAAATGAATTGGTATTATATTGTAGTAACTATTATATTTGTTAAAGGTCAAACAAATGTACAAGTACAACTAATGAATGATGATATTATAAATTACTTCACTATGATTACTGATCAACCTATTTAATTTTTAAATGTTTTTTTTTTGGTCTATGGATGTTTGATTCAAATTTAAAAAAAATCAATTTCTATATCATAAATTGTGTTTTTGAAATGCTAAACTTTACTTAACTTTTAAGTTCAAATGAAAACCATTTTACTTAATTAAACAATTTTTCTCTTAGTTAACAGCAAAAATGATGGCATATTTTTATAGTCTGTTAATAACACATCAATTAACAATAAAAATAATACTCATTAACAATGCCTATCAAGGCGCGTTTGATAGTTGCCGCGGCTCAATCGTTGCGAAAAAGTAAGGCACCAAGATAAACAATATACATAACCCTGAAGTGTTTTTATTTGCTTCCTGGTCTCAAAACAGTCGCCCGTTCTATGAACAATCGTATCTTCCGTATCGCTTACCGATCGATGTTTTTGTTACAATAATTGATTTGTTACAATTTTATTGTTTATGAAAGTAATGCCAAAATAATTTCTCACTTCGCCAATATAGGTAATTCGTGCTAAGAATTGATTGATCGGCAGCGAAATTTTTATTTAACTTTTGTTATTAATGTAAATAAATATTCATGGATAAGCACTTTAAGCTTTTGGAGGAGCATAATGATCACTTAAAGTTTTTTTGCGATGCTTGTCAAACCGAAGTTTTTAAGCTATATACGGCCACAAAATCGTATACATTTTAGTTAATTATTATCAAAAGCGTCAAACGTCGTTTGACTAAATCTGAGAACACGCAAAATGTTATCCAAAGAGACTGGTCAAGCAAGCGAATTTGGTAAAATGATTAGGTTGAGCATTATCAGCACTAAGTGGTAAAAAGAGGGTCTCAGAGTCGAAACATTTTTATACTCATGTAAGACTGCCAAAATAACAAAGGTATGTATAAATAATATAACCCATAAATGAAATAAAATTTAAAGAGCGCACTTAGTAGGTGTGTCTTGTTAGCACTTAAACGATAAAGTAAATATGAACGAAACAATAAAATTTCCAAAAGATAGCTTTGACATAAAATTATGATCGTACCTCCTATTGAGCTAGATCAAGATAAGACAGCAGATACAGATAAATGAGCTCTCATGATGACTCGTGAATGTTAATATTGCTTTATGTACTATCAAATAGAGTCGAACGTTGTAACTGCAGCAGCATAATCTCAATTGGCAGGTGTTATTTGGTGAGATACTAGCGATTTGACTTGACTGTTCCTATACAAGGCTGGTAATCATGTCCAATTGAATATCAGCTCGTACAATTATTTACTGCCAATTTATAATGAGCGCCGGGCGGTAACCGCGCAGTGTACGATTCAGCGGCGTCGGCGCAGCCGTGTTTTCGATTTCATCGCCCGCGCATTGCTCCGAGCGAAAGTTACCATTATTTAATAAAGTTGTTTTCATTCTACAACATGAGTCTTGAGACAAGGAATAAGAAGGTGGTCGATGTGTACGAGAAGTTCAAAATCGGACAATGGGGTAACGGGAACAGGCAGGTTAGTATAGTTTTTGAAACTTTTGTTAGGCGCGTACCTAAATAATAAACAAATATGAATTGAATGATCTGCAGCAATACAGGAAGTTCTGTTTATACATTCTTCGTGTTTGAAATATGTTTATTTATTTTAACTTTCTAATAAAATACGATTGATTAGCAAGCTATCATTTAATTTACTCTCTGTGTAAAATAAATGTGAAGAAAGTCCTGTCGCACTTAACCTGTTACACTTAACTACGAGAATACAGCGCTTGTCAGCGCTTCATTTAAACGTTTACTGTAAATAAAAACATACATATAGCTGGAGAGCTGGCAAGCATTTTTGGGGAGGTGCTTGAGGCAAGCTGAAAACTTGTCCTGTACCTCTCCTATTATATCCCAACACGAAACTGCAGACCTGGCTGGTGAGTAGCGGGGCTAAATCAACCCCCAAATTTTTAAAAGTATATTTTTTTTTAATCCAAAAATATGCTTGAGGCAATTTGCAATTTTTATATGTTGTAGTTTAATATTTACAGAATATTAAAAAAAATAAGCCAGACGATTCAGCCGGGGTTTTAACATTGCCAGGCCCGTCCAAAAATATTTTGCAAATGAATATAAAAAATGTGTTTGAGGCAACTTGAAATTTTAATAGAGTATTATTTATAACTAAAAAATAAGACTCATTTTTTATTTTTTATATTCATTTGCAAAATATTTTTGGACGAGCCTGGCAATGTTAAAACCCCGGCTGAATCGTCTGGCTTATTTTTTTTTATATTCTGTAAATATTAAACTACAACATATAAAAATTGCAAATTGCCTCAAGCATATTTTTGGATTAAAAAAAAATATACTTTTAAAAATTTGGGGGTTGATTTAGCCCCGCTACTCACCAGCCAGGTCTGCAGTTTCGTGTTGGGATATAATAGGAGAGGTACAGGACAAGTTTTCAGCTTGCCTCAAGCACCTCCCCAAAAATGCTTGCCAGCTCTCGGGCTAATACGTTATATTCGTATCGTAGAGTGCTACCGTAGTAATTTTGGCGTAACTACATACAAACGCAACTATTTTTCTCTCTAATCGACTTATCAATTGTTATATTACTCACTGTCTGTCTTATCATTGAATGTTAGATCAACATTCGACAGGATAACGGTATTATCTTGTAGGTTCTTAAAAACGACTCATTTTGGATTTTACGTTTTTGTACGCACACGTCTTGCAAGAGGCTAACAATGGTATGAACAAACTTTCGTGTATTTTTAAGTACCTACTAAGTAATAGATTTTTTTCAAATATGTTGTACGGATTTTATTAAGTTAACATATAATAAATACAGCCAATTTAGATACAATGCGAATGTAAAAGGTCGTGTGATATTAGAACTTACAAGACTGTCATTTCAATTGATCAGCTGTTTAAAATAGAATTCTGAACAGGTGGAAGTTAATTATTGAATTTGCACAAAATTCTGTGTGGACCGGAAATATAATGATGCAATTAAAAAAGGAAATAGCAACGTTAATGTGTCTGTTTTGAATTGAGCTTACATAATTATGGCACTTGATTTTGTCACTTAGTTTTGTGAATTGAACTTTCACCCGTTTTAATATCTGTGTGTAAACTTTCATTCCGGTTATGAAGTTTCTCACGTTTGGGAATACAATTGTTTTCATGAAGTCCGAAGAATGTTTATCTTCTTAATATATAAAATTAAGTGGCATTTTTCATTGTCACATTATAATTCAAGAACGTTTGTTAAGACTATTTAGTTGATGGTTTATGTGAAGTTTGCACAAAATCTGTCGAGTGATCCTTCATTTACCACACGTAGCGAAGTAGCCGGGCCGCTAGTTTTTTTTTAAAAACACTACCCAAAATCAATTAGACTGCACCAATAGCGCAAGGGTTGTACTTAAATGAGATACCTCTGCTCGGGACGGCCATCAAAATACGGACCGGGCGAAATGTATAACCAACATACATATTTGGGTTTACTTGAAAATTAACATTGGGACGAAAAAGTGTCACAAGTTATCTTGTTTTGATATCCGAGTAAAATTGTCGGTCTTGAATCTGATCGCCTTCCGTGTTTTATAAATATTTTCTCTTCAGCTGATGAATGCCTCTTAGAAAAAGTTAATCTTGCCTAATTTTTACACTGGAAGATTTGATAGAGTTATCTCCATAGTGATAATCATTTTCTTATCGATTATATAGCATTGTATTGCGTAGGATAAAAAGTATGTTAAACCGGCTAAATTCATATATTGCTGATTGATAATTTATTATTGTTATATAAAAATTACCTGTTGTTGCAAAAATATATGCTGCTACTCGATTACACAAGACTTAGCCAGTATATGCGTTTACGTTATTAATATTTTACTATGAAATACTCGTAGTTGCAGAAGATAATATGAATAATAGATGTAGGTATTTATGATAATACAAATAGTTTGCAAGAGAAGAACTCTTTAAATTATAGAGTAGGTTATTGCGTGTTTATAGATCCATAGCTGTGGGTTAAAATCATTAAACACAATCAATCATTAAACCAACAGGTTTGTTGATATGCACATAAGCACATCATTTGATAAGGATTTCAATTAATGGGTTTTCAAATTATTCATGTGTTAGTAGAAACCTTAGGCCTAATATTTTTTGTGCATGTTTATTTGTTGTAGTTTTGTGTTACAACAAACACGCGAGTTTGAGTTTTACCAGAAGTACGTACCTAGTAGTAGTAAAAAGGTAGCTCTGAAGAACGAGGTGCTGTCTTGATGTTATAAATTACTGCCATCCAAGAAAGATACGACAAAAAATATTTTAAACTTGTTCTCAAAATATATTTTTACCCTCTCTTCTGCTTTGTCCCATAGGAGCATGTAATCGGGATAAAAAGTATCCTAGGTATCACCTATGTCAAAAACCGTTCAGTAGTTTTAGCGTGATTGGCGATCAATTATTCAAACAAACAAACTTATGAATTTATAATATTAGTATGAATAATAATACCTACCTACACAAAGAATCATGCCCAAACCCCGTACCATATTGCGTCAAAAGTATATTCACACCGAAAATAAAGTTTTATTTATTTATACCATTTACTAAAATTTTACCATTTCTTTTAACCGCGTTTAAAATATGAAAATAAATTGTAATCAAATGACTTCCGCAAGATTCATTTCCCGTAACTTACTCGTTCCGAATTCCGATTATAGTTGTCACTCAATATTGTTACCTGACAATTAAAATAAAAGTCTTGTTCACCTAATAAGTATTAGCCTATCTAAACATTTCACAAAGATTATAATACACGATACAAAATAACGGGAATATAAACTAAAAGAATTTGTATTTAAATCAATTTATTTTATGAAATAAACGTTTCGCATTTTATAAACTACATTTTTGGCTTTTCGGAACACCGATTTTCAGACTGTGTTTGATTGTTTGTATCGACCATCGATCGATGCTTTTCTGCTGCGTTTGCGCTGTTCTTATATTTTTTATAACGACAGTGTTGAGATAGTGACTTGTGTTGTGGCAAATCCAGATAGATCTGGTGTGAGTTGTCCGGCTAGTTAAAATGGATGGAAGAAGCAATATGACTTCAGTGAGTAATCGGCGTCGGTGTATCAACTGTTCGTTGGCGATACCAAGGAACACAATGGTACATTCGGTGGGTAATGTGCATGAAAATATACGCGAAGTATTAAACTCGTGGGTAACACCTACTACAGTAAGTTGCTTTATGAAACATTCTTATTACTTTTTATTCTATTCTTAGTACTCATGATAATAATATTGATATTAGTGGCCTAGTATCCATTATGATTATACATTTATCATAATTAAACGAGAGTTGAATGTTGATAGGTTACATAAATTAATACATAATATATTATATATTTTTCAGCAATGCAGCCTAAAACGCATACCTATGTATATAATACCCTCCACGGCTTTATGTGCTTTCCGAAGTACGGGGGTGTAATAACACCGCCATCTTTGAAACTCCGGACTATATCTTTGTTATTACAACAGGAAAACCGACACAATTTCATCGGTCCGACCCGGAATTCGAACCCAGGACCCCCGGCGCAGCCGTCGCATTAAATTACAACCTACTATCCATTGCGCCGCGGAGGCAGTTCACATTTATGTATATATTACATAAATTATACTAATCACGACGATGTAACATTGCTAAAAAGAATGATCAGGAGTTTTCTAACTTTTTTGATTTTTTCGAAAATGCGGTTAAATATTTGACAAAATCTTTTTGGTAATGGAAGGATAAATAAAAACGAAGCTCTTGAGAGTAAATTCAGTGTGACGCAAGATGGTACGGATCCCCATACAAAAATGGGCATTCTCCTTTTTGAAGCAGTCTCGAACAAAAATTGTTAACGTATCGACTGCACAAATGTTATCGTGTTAGTTTATCGACTGTATAAATTGTCATTGCAATAATGTCCTGCCAAAATCGACAGCATTTGAACACGAGTTCATTAATGAGTAGGATTGCAATAATGTGCAGTTTTACGTATTATCTCACGCGTTATGTAGCCGGTTTGTTTATGTAAGACGACGACTTTCTCCACCTTTCCTATGCTGTCCGATTTGGATGAGTTCTCACATACTATTTTTATTGACAGATTAACAAATAAACTAGAACATTCATTATTTTTCGGGCATGTGATGTTTAAAAAAACTAATGAAAACACACAGTTACGTCTGTTGTTTTTGCTTTTACTATGAAAATTAATTTGAAGTAGGTACAATATATATTGCTTGAAGATTAATTCCAAAACCATCAGAGAAAAGCCATACCTAAAAAGAAAAAGCACTAAGCTTTTCATCGAAACAGGCAGGGTAGGTCAGTAAATATTAAAAATTAAAATAAATAAACCCATGTAGGTCCCCAATAATTATACCAACCAATATGAATAGTATAGCATACAAATAAACGATTTTTTTATCGAATGGTTTTAAAATAACAGGATAATTACTTTATGACAGTATCTCAGCATTTAGGTTCATTAGTATTTAAATACTGGAAATACTGCATAATAAAAATAAAAAAACAAAGTGGGAAGAGGAAGTTTTGCAAATATACAGGCAAGCTTTATTTAGCAAAAATATTTTTTTCTTGTTTTTGTGCAACTAGGAAGTTACATGGACAGCTAATGGAAAATTGTTTATAACTGTGATATTTGAATTGGTCGAGGTCAATTTAAATTGTTCTGGAAGTTTTAATTACTTTAGAACGTGACATACTATGCATACAATTGGATAATTGAATAATTATAATGATAAAAATAGACGGTGCTAAATCTATATGCAAAAATAGTTGCAGTTTAAAACTGGTTAGATGAGAATCATAACAAATTCATTATTAAATTAAATTTGAGTTCATTGTGTTTGCGAATCGATATTTTTTTCGTTGTGATACGCGCATTGCGTCTTACACGTTTTTATGCTGATACGAAAATATGATGTATAATGTAATGTATCATTTAATGCGTAATGCACACAAACACACACCTTGTATGCATTAGTGTTCATAAAGCATTCGTCTTATCTTGTAAATATTCTGTTGTTTCCCACATCTTTGGGTTTTATCCCGAAGGGATCGATAACCGCCTCTGATTCAATTCTGAGTTCTGAGTCAATTTATTTTTCTTGGCTGAGAGCTTAGCTAAGTAGGTAAGGTACACACTGAGTATCTTGTTACCTCTTAGAATTGAATCGCTGTCAACTTAAATTCATTTCATCTCTGCTGGACCTAATTGCAAGAAGCTTGAACTGTTTATCCAGATTTAAAAGTTTTCGTCACTATCGACGTCTGACTTTTACCGGTTCACGTGAAAGTTGTAGTAATTATAAATTATAAAGAATAATGTTTGACGATGCATTTCAAATATGTTTTTGTTTGTTGCAGTGCGCTCAAGTAGCAACAAATGTGGTGGAACAGAAGCACCAGGTGTCGAGGGCGACTCGGAGCCGCGCCCTCGGCAGCCGCGCCTTCCGCGGCAGCACGGTCTGGTTCACCGGACTCAGCGGCGCCGGCAAGACCAGCATCGCATTTGCTCTAGAAGCATACCTCGTCTCTAAAGGTATGTTGGATTAAAAGCACCAGGTGTCGAGGGCGACGCGGAGCCGTGCCCTCGGCAGCCGCGCCTTCCGCGGCAGCACGGTCTGGTTCACTGGACTCAGCGGCGCCGGCAAGACCAGCATTGCGTTTGCGCTTGAAGCATACCTCGTCTCTAAAGGTATGTTGGAGTAACAGTGGAACTTCCTTCTGGATGTGCCGCAGGCAGTTAGGATAGGGCGCGGTTGGGCGACGTACCCAGGGCGCCGTATAAAAGGGGTGCCAAGGCGCCCCTACATATCCTTATAGTTGGAAGTTTACTTAGGGTGGCTTGGAATTTTTTCCCAGGGCGCTGGTAGAGTTACAACATTGCTAATGCATTGTTAAAATTACACACGAATGAACTGCTGGTAATCGAAGAAGGTCCACAAAATTACCAGAAAAAGAGGAACTTCATAAATATTATGCTTCATGATATTAAACGCGATGAAGGAGTGAACACATAAAAATATCGACGGATTTTTATGAATGCATAGAGATGATGGAGATGCTTCCATCAAATCCCCGGAATAAGTTGAGTTTCGATTAGGTGTACCGGGACGAAAACTCAGATATATTTTGATGTAATGCACGATGTTTTTTAAAACAATGAAGTAAATATAAAATTAATTAATGGCAATTATTATTTAGTTTCTTAAGCACGAAAACAAAACGAGTACATGGTGTTACTATTAAGCATAATTGTTGATTTATTGATGAATTCGTGTGCATAATATGACCTAGTTAGGCGTAGGTAAGGTTGCGTGGAAACACGATACTCTTTACGATGTTGGCACGTGGTAATGATTTGACCACGTAATAGTACAAACACGATGTTATTTTTACAGGTTGCTTGTGATTTCGTGTACAGTCATCAGATAATTACCGTTTCAAAAGCAACAATGTAACGTCTTTACGAAGTTCGTGATTGTAACAAATCCCTAAAGATAAAATCTTCAATGAATTGTTTTGAGTAAAACTTAAGGTTCACATAGCACCTACTTGGTACATAGGAATTACGATCCTATTTAGTTCTGAAAGAAATTGTCATTCTGCCCTGGATTAAACATAGGGACACTTCAATATAGGTACAGTCATGAGCACCAACATGTATACAAGCACATTCAAATACGAACTTTACTGCTTTGACATAAGAGTCAGTGTGTATGTAATGTGTATACATGTTGGTGCTAATGACTGTACAAACTTTTTGTGATAGTAAAAAAGAAACACCTTGCGTCCTTGCAGATTTATTGGCCTTCGATGTTTTACTCGGTGCACAGGGCTTATTTATATTACGATTATGATTCTATTTTTATCGATATCGACTACAGCAAAAAACCTTACCTTCTGAAAAACGCAAATCTAACTCCTAACACGCACTTATTATTGTCTAATGTCAAGAACGGTATAATGTTGTAAACAAAATCTATATTTAGACGTAACGTAACGAAATAATGCACTGTCGATACAAGGTTATTTATCGGCTGTTTTTTTTTTATTGAAATTGTACTTTTTATGACTATTATCGGTTGATTGGTAGGTAATTGTCTACGTTCTGTTGTAAAGGTTTTAAGAGCATTACCTAGGATAAATATTTTTATAGGCGCTTCGGCCTTGTGCATTACGTACAGTGAGCGACTGATAGATAGTGACACTATTTATTTGAGTACCCTGAGTCAGGGTACTCAAATAAATAGAAACAACCAAATGGGTAGTCAATAATGTCGGTACAAACAAAGATTCAATATTGTTGTCAATATTCTAATCGTAAAATAAGTCGACACATACCAGACGAAAAACAATAGTAGATACTATTATTTCACGCTGATGTTATGTGAGAGGGTGGTACCTACTTACCCGGACGAGCCGGCCCATTCGTGCTGTGAAACAGCATGGCTCTACCACTACTAAAACTTGCGTTGAAATGATCAGAGATTGGTATTCATATAGATCGGTTCAGTCAAACCACCGTAAATATGGTAACAGTCATCGCGCCAATGGTATCGTAGCATTTAAAGCTCGTATGTCTTTAGATCTTTGTGACATTTTCAACGAGTATAATGTTGTCAACATTTTAAGCTCGTATTTTTTATTGACTGAACCGATCTTTGTGACATTTTCAACGAGTATAATGTTGTCAACAATATGGAAATTTTGCGTCTATTCATTTTGAGTACCCTGAGTGTCACTATCTATACTTATGACGCTGACTGTACTTAACAGTTGCCCCGATGATGGATGTTATCTGTGAGTTAAATCTCTTATCTATTTTTGCTTACATGCATGAGATATGGAGCGAACACAATTGCTGTTTGATTACAATATTTTGACATTACGGGGATTAAGAAATAGTCTTACATTGGGTACATCATGATGATATATTATCTACGTAGATTTATTTGATCCGCCGATCAAAGGTTTGTCTGTTAACATTTCAAAACAATTCATCACACGCCACCTTACAGAAGACCGCAGTGTAGTAGCACTTCGTTACTGTTGTGCTATGTTTCTGCTGGTGAGTAAGGTTGCCAGAGCTCAGTTCGGGAGGGTATGGGGTTAAGGCCGGCAACACATCAACGATACCTCTGGTGTCGCGGATGTCCATGGGCGGCGGTGATTGCTTACCATCAGGCGACCCGCAAGCTCGTTTGCCGCCGTCTAACATAAAAAAACACGTCTTAATCTTTTGTTTGATATATATTTTTTCCCAATTTTATTGGTAAAAGCTACTGTTTCGGATTCGTCTATTGTCTATTCGTGTCATATCTAATATTATTATTATTATATTGACCACACACTGTGATAATGTGGTTGTAATCATACTAAATGTAGGCGATCGATATGCTTCGGTCGCAACGAAACTCAACACGAATACTCGTAGTGAATTTGATGATTAAAGAGTCAATGGGGAAATTTAAAAGATAACTTAGTTAATCATCGTCCTGCGACACGCATACATTTCTGTAATGTTGTTTATTTTAGTTGATTCCATGTTCCTTCTTTGTAAGGTAAACAAATCGATAATGTTCACTGCTGCTCTTATCAAAACGTCTATCAGAATGGGAATTACTATGTAGGGTTTGAATACAAAACAGAATAGAAAATAAACCATCATCGATTAGAATTAGTTGATATAGCTGCGCTCCACTTAAATTGATTTCTAATGTAATTAATTGATGAATGTTGATAGAATAAAATTTAATCTTCATTTGAACTTGAAAGAAGCATTACTTATACTTAATTATTAAATTAACACTAATTGCTTCTATTGAAACATTTGTATAAATACGACTGTATGGATAATAACAATGTCCGACCGCAGCTGATTACACCTACCGTACTACTGTAATTTTGTGTTGTGTGACGTCAAAAACCTTTTGTGCTATGTACTTGTATTTTTCTCATCTCATAAAACACTTGTCTTGTACATCACCCTTTTTTAAATAACATCCTTTATTTATAAAAATTATACGAGAAAGGCTTTATTTTTCCTTTTTTTGTGTTATGGACTACCGTTGTGTATTTCTTTGGCTAACTTCTTTTGTTGTGCTGGAGGTAAGAATACTAATCTTGTATTCTTATGTCGTGTGCAGGACAGACACGCGTCAAGATAAACACTCTCCATACTGTAGTAGCACTTATGTCCCTGACATAAGGGCGGTACTAAGTCCAATTTGTTTCGACGGACGTGCTGTTATCTGTGTAGTGTAATAGTCCAAGATCCCGGTGCCCCCAGACGTTACTTATTTTCTCATAAGAAATATAAATGGGATAAAGTAGTGTTAGTACGTACTTTGAGTGTGTGCATACCTGCTACCTTGGGTCGACGGCCAATTCATAGGTACCAGGTGCTAAAGGTAGATAAATACAGTACTGTTTTTTCTTACATTCTCAGTGCTGATTTTTACATATGTTTTATATATTGTTGTTAAAAATTAATAATCATTATTGCCAGGCACTTCCCATCGGCGCTTACCCTTACCAGACGCTTTAAAACTTCAAAAAAAAACATATTCTTACTTATAATCTCACTCTTGATTTTTATGTATGATACTTGGGGAACTATTTGAACACCCCTGGTCAGCAGCCAGATTAATTGGAGGGGTCAAACATCCCCCCAGATACACGTAAAGTGTCGCTATGTGTATAAGCGCGAGGTCATTATTTGTACGCTTGAGTGTGAGAGAGATATCTATTTAGATGATAGATAATGAACTCCTTATGATTTTCATTTTCTTCATCTAGTTTAGAAAGGAAATCTTTTTTATCACACGAATGTAGAGGTAATCTTTTCGATCGGTGCTTTTTAGTCTTCTGATCACAAAACAGGCTGAAGTAGCACTGAATAGAGTAGCCTAGAGACGTCAATAAGTATAAGAAAGATAGCCATAAAAAGATATCTCTCTCACACTCAAGCGTACAAATAATGACCTCGCGCTTATACACATAGCGACACTTTACGTGTGTCTGGGGGGATGTTTGGCCCCTCCAATTGGTCTGGCTGCTGACCAGGGGTGTTCAAATAGTTCCCCAAGTATCTTACATAAAAATCAAGAGTGAGATTATAAGTAAGAATATGTTATTTTTTTTGAAGTTTTAAAGCGTCTGGTAATGGTAAGCGCCGATGGAAAGTGTCTGGCAATCATAATTATTAATTTTTAACAACAATATCTAAAACATATGTAAAAATCAGCACTGAGAATTTAAGAAAAATCAGTACTGTATTTATCTACCTTTAGCACCTGGTACCTATGAATTGGCCGTCGACCCAAGGTAACAGGTATGCACACACTCAAAGTACGTACTAACACTACTTTGTCCCATTTATATTTCTTATGAGAAAATAAGTAACGTCTGGGGGCACCGGGATCTTACCCTATAAGTGATCCTTAATATATGTTTTTTCGTAGGCATCCCAGCGTACGGATTGGACGGGGACAACATTCGCACAGGCTTGAACAAGAACCTTGGCTTCACCAAGGAGGACCGCGAGGAGAACATCAGACGAGTGGCGGAGGTCGCCAAGCTGTTCGCCGACAGCGGCGTCGTCTGCCTGTGCAGTTTTGTATCACCATTCGCAGAGGTAAGTACTTAGTTGCAGCATATAAAGTTACAACAAGAATTTCGGCTTCACCAAGGAAGACCGCGAAGAGACCATCAGGCGAGTGGCGGAGGTCGCCAAGATGTTCGCCGACAGTGGCGTCGTCTGCCTGTGCAGTTTCGTCTCACCATTCGCTGAGGTTTTTACTATTTGCATGTATTATAGTTCCAAGAAGAACCTCGGCTTCACCAAGGAAGACCGCGAGGAGAACATCAGGCGAGTGGCGGAGGTCGCCAAGCTGTTCGCCGACAGCGGCGTCGTCTGCCTGTGCAGTTTCGTATCTCCGTTCGCTGAGGTTTGTACCAGTTGCATGAATGCATTGATTATAGTTACAACTAGTTGGATGTATTATATGTAGTTACAACAAGAACCTCGGCTTTACCAAGGAAGACCGCGAGGAGAACATCAGACGAGTGGCGGAGGTCGCCAAGCTGTTCGCCGACAGCGGCGTCGTCTGCCTGTGCAGTTTCGTGTCGCCATTTGCTGAGGTTTGTACCAGTTGCATGTAATATAGGTACAAGAACCTCGGCTTCACCAAGGAAGACCGCGAGGAGAACATCAGACGAGTGGCGGAGGTCGCCAAGCTGTTCGCCGACAGCGGCGTCGTCTGCCTGTGCAGTTTCGTCTCACCATTCGCTGAGGTTAGTACTAGTTGCGTCTGTTATAGATACAACAAGAACCTTGGCTTCACCAAGGAGGACCGCGAGGAGAACATCAGGCGAGTGGCGGAGGTCGCCAAGCTGTTCGCCGACAGCGGCGTCGTCTGCCTGTGCAGTTTCGTGTCGCCTTTCGCTGAGGTTTGTACTAGTTTGTTCTGTAGCGTCTTTTATGGATAAAATAACCTCGGCTTCACTAAGGAGGACCGCGAAGAGAACATCAGGCGAGTGGCGGAGGTCGCCAAGCTGTTCGCCGACAGCGGCGTCGTCTGCCTGTGCAGTTTCGTGTCTCCATTCGCGGAGGTTAGTACTAGTTGCGTCTATTACAGATTCAACAAAAACCTCGGCTTCACCACGGAGGATCGCGAGGAGAACATCAGACGAGTGGCGGAGGTTGCCAAGCTGTCCGCCGACAGTGGCGTTGCCGGCCTGTGCAAAGGCGTCATACGTCATTGAATCAGTTTCAGTGACGTATGCCGTTTTCATGAAACTGCATCTCAGATACGATGACATAATGTATATCAAATCAAATGCGCAATCAATGCAAAGTTCAAAGTTGTGATGAATTGTATTATCACCTAAAGTTGTAACGATAGCTTCTTAATAGTTATAAGGAGTATATTTAGTGCCTTCTAGGCCGAATTCGCACCGTGTTGTACATACTATGCTAAATAAGAAACACTACAAATAGCCAATTATTGTCATCATTATGCATTGGAGCGCAACTACTAATTATTGAATAGACGGCTTCCTGTGAACTCTTCCTGTCTACCTTCAGTTAAAGGAGGCTTCCGGCAACTGACCCCACAACAAACTGGACCCGCGGGGCCACTTGCCGGATTCATTAAATTTTTATATTTTCCTCCGGCGAGTGGCCCCACTCATATATGTATATGAAAATCTATTGTTTGAGCTTAACGAGTACAGTCAATCGAAAAGTTGTTTAAAGTTAAAATCAAGAAAAAACCTTTGGTTTTAAAATATCA
Organism: Nomophila noctuella; assembly: GCA_958496325.1. Lineage (NCBI taxonomy): Eukaryota > Metazoa > Arthropoda > Insecta > Lepidoptera > Crambidae > Nomophila > Nomophila noctuella. The sequence continues at coordinate 12,466,330 of OY292487.1, read as the reverse complement.
TTTATTTATAGAATAAGATACACGATAAAAAAACAACGAAAAATAATCAACAATTTACATACAAATATTAACTAGTAAAGTTATCTATCACAAAATCAGCCTTAACGATGTTAAAATGTAATAAAGGTATACACATAAATCAACGGAATATATTCGCACACCTAGAATAAGACTAGCTTAACTCAAAAAAATCACTTTTTAGGGTGTCATTGCAGATAACGTTGTTTTGAACGCAGAATCTGGCCATGTCGAAAACTCAGTTTTTGTTTTTTTTTGAGTTACACTAGTCTTATTCTAGGTGTGCGAATAGTCTATGATCACAGATAAAAATATAAAAAATTACCGTCATATAGCTTCACATAATCAGTCTTAATGATTTTTGTTATCTAACTCTCTTATTTAAAATACTTACAAAATTAACAGGCAACAATCACAATTACTTAAAATTTCAATTATCTCTTATCAGAATTAGTATTAATGACCGTTGGTTTATTATTTAAAAAAATAATAGAAATATAATCAACATCAGCTAATTATTAAAAGTCAACTTAGCAAATAAAACAATTTTACGTACGTTCAGGATAGTGTTCATCGTAGTCTGTCCAAACATTGCTTACACAGATATAAAAACTAACAAAAGTTATAATAACAAATAATCTACATATTGAATATAAAACTAAGAAAACTTACCTTTACTTTGTAAAACTATTTCACTTAAATTAAAAATTTCTCTGTCGAAAGTTATAATACCAATTATAGCATAACAGAATTAGGATTAATGACTGGTGGTTTATTTAAAATAATAGAAATATAAATAATCAACAACATACAATAAAAAAATCAACTCACTAAATAAAACAATTTCACCTACATAAAAATATGTTTATCGTAATCTCTCTAAACAATGGCCAACACTTATTTTACGACTAAGTAAGTCACTTACAACACTATTAATTTTCTTCATTTTTTCAATCGTTGAATGCTTCCGTTTTGATATTTGAATGCCGTCAGGATTTTTTAACTCTCCAGAATAATATTTCATATCTTTTTGGAGTCCTTCAAGCAACTGGGCAATATTCGGTTTTGTTTTGACATACTTTCTAATGTGACTATTCCATTGCTCGACAGCATTATTTGTTATGTGCGGTTGTCCATAAGTATTAAAAGTACCTGAGAGAATGGAATTTTCAAACCATGTTTGTACAAAGTAGTCATTAAACTTTGTAACTTCTGAACCAATGGGTGACTCTTCCATGATATACAACCAGCCATCATCAACCATATCTGGTGGGAGATGAGAAAGAGCTGCACAAAGACCAACGTGTTCTTTTCCTGTTTGAGTTTTTGTGACGCCTAGTTCCTTCGCTTTACGCCATAAACTTTGTTTGAAATGAAAAAAACATCCTACTATTTTTACACCTGGGAAAAAATGTTGAACCGCTTTTATTGAAGACGCTTCAAAGTCCATAGTTATGACAGCAGGTTCCCATTCTGGTATTTGACTTTTTATTAGTTGAAAAAGCAGCTTGTAAGTAGATGTTTTCTTATCAGGCAGAAGAGTATATGCTACTGGCACCACATTAACGTATGCTTCAGTACTTCCAACATCTGCATGTATTGTATGAAGTTGATAAAATGACTTCATACAGATTTTAAATGTTCCGTCAATATAGAAACGTTTGCATTTCTTAAAATAAATTTTCATTTCTTCACTTGCAAATACTAATATGCGTTTCTTTTTCTCACTGTAGTCAGCAAGCAATATTTCTTGATATTTTTTTGGTATTACAACGTCGACAGCTTTGTGAAAAGTAACTTTATTTGCTCCGATAGAATTGTTTCTTTTCTTGTACAGTCGCTTTTCTATATTGTGAAATTTCGGTAATTTTGAAACAAATTGCAGTCCCTTATCTTTCAAAACATCTATATTTCTTTCAAAAACTTGCACAACAGGAGTACTCATGCCATTTTGAACTTCTTTCAAACATATTTGCATTTGTCTATTCACTTCACGTTCCACCGTATCAAAAGGTTCATGACAATGTGCGGTTTCTCTTAATATATTCATCATGTTATCTGTGGTTTTTATTATGGCATAGCAAGCAAATTTGTTCTTTTTTGCACATCGCCACAGTTTTGAGCCATCTTTGTTAATTCTTTTTAGAATGTATTCGTAACCAGCTCTACAAAAAAGTTCGCGTCCCCTTTGCGTGACGCCAATATCAAATGATAGCTGACCACGTGAAGTTGAAGGGATAACTTCTTCCATTTTGTTAGTTCTAAAAACCGTAAAAAATATTTTAGTTTCAGCAACGAACACCATGTTTTAAAATATAACATTTATAATAATAAGAAAGTGAATTATCTATAAAATATAAACATAATTTTATTTCCATTTGCATTAGTAGCCAAAAGGATATTTTTTGATGAGGCCTTCAGTCTAATATATTGTTATAAAGAAGTCAACAATTGGCTTACGTACCTGAAGGCTAAGTGTTTTAACTAAGACACTGCACTTATTCACTTTCAATTCACATTACATGTCATCACACAAACTCACACTCAGCACAATGTAAAATTAGCAACTAGTGTTACAATGTCCTATGCAAACTTGACCTTCAAAAACTGATAAGCTTCTTGACGCTGATTGGTCGAGCGGGTCATCATACATTGTAAAATCCTGTTTTGTAACAAAAGGGCTGCATAACCTTGAGGTCGATGGGCAAAATGGACTATTGTTAGAGAGTGATAGCATTATGTAATGCTTTCTCTCTATAAAACCCGTCTCTAATATCTATCTTTCTGAAATGCGCTACCCCGCTTTCGTCTTCATAAGCGAACATGGGGAGCGCAGAGTTTGTATTTGTATTAAATTATTGTTTCAAACACTTTTTCGCTTGACAGTATTAGTCTTGGCTTGAACAATAGATATTTTATTATTAATATATGGGTGGGTCCAGTCGCCGGAGGAAAATATAAGAATTTAATGAATCCGGCAAGTGGCCCCGCGGGTCCAGTTTGTTGTGGGGTCAGTTGCCGGAAGCCTCAGTTAAAGGACAAGGCTCAGAAGATGGGGTAGGGAGGGGAAAACCTTTGCATGACATTATATAAGTATAACAGCGTCATAGTAATTAAAATAAATGTATACTTATACATATTTTATAAGTTCCCAAATGGCTATTGCTTATTTATTGCGATTGTAGAATAATCTTGTTTCAATACTGCCAGTTTTGTGAGTTTCTACCAATACTAAAATATCAACTATTCGATCCGTAAAAATGTAGTTTAATCAATGAAAATAAAAGTGTACAAGAAAATGTTAATTTCAGAGTGGTTTGGCTACCTAACAAAAAGGCTTAATATCATCCGATACGCAATGCGTATTTTAAACGAAGGCTTTAGGCAAAAGGAAGCAAATAAAATACAAAATAAGACTTTAAATGCATTCGATCAACTTGATCTTGATACTACTTGAACTTCGGAATCTGCTCTAGTTAAACTAAGCGAAAGGATTGTGACTGTCCTTCAAATAATGTGACTGGCCGCTTTAACTACTCTTCAAGATACAGTTCTAAATGCAATAAAGAATACACTTCGAGTATAAGACATAAATGATTATTACTTCCTTCTCGCAATACGATTCCATTAATTAATCATTTAATAACCGATGCACGAAAAAAGTCAAATAAAAAATATACACTTTATATACCTTTTTTAGAACTATTTTTTTACACTAGGACTAGGAATACGATGCCAAATGCTAGGAAATAGTTTCTAGCACACATTATGTAAACGCAGACTATACTGAGCTCTGTTTAGTTCTTGCCTTGTGATATTAATCTAGGTTTGATTAGAACAGGATGTAGAGCATAGTACAATAAGCTCATCAGATCGTCTCTCCGACATATGTCGTCATTTCCGCAAATTACCCTTACACATGGTAAGATTTGCATGCTTGGATTTTGAAACGATAATGAATGGCTCAAGATGTTAATAGGATGTACTCAAAGCAACCTGATTTGGGCTATTTGTCTCTCCTATGGTACAAATTGGTCTAAAAAACGTGTACACGTTTTTCAAAAAAATTGTCCATGAAAGTCATTCAAAGTGTCAACTTTCAATGACAATTTATCTACAGTAAGTTCTATACATCACTGAAGTTAGCCATCGTTGCAGTTTCATCTACTTATTACCTAACTAGTTTTCCAACTGAAAAATACCTACCGAAAAATCCTTAACTTTCAAAAAATCAAAAATTATGCCGCACTGGGATTAAACTTAGGACCACTTGCAGATAATTTAAGATAAAGACATTCAGATCGCCCATTGTACCTACAACATAGTATTTTAAAAAGAAGTAAGACCATATTATATCTTAATATCCAAATCTGGGGCGCAAGATGAGTCGACCTACATTAATAGATGGTCATTGACTTCATTATTAGATAGTCATAGACTTCAAGAGGTCGATGATACACAAAAAAATACAATAATTCATTTTAAATTGTGTCAACGTGTTTCTAATGTGTTTTGGGTCCTAATGCAAAGTACAATTAAAACCTTTAGGTAGTAGTATTTAGTGTTTGCTACAGCCACAGCTATAGCTATCTATCATTGTGTGATAAGTTGCTTTTGTTTTTACGTAGAAAATATGATTATTTTTTATTATTCAGGTATGTACATACATACTTAGCGTGGTGATTAAGCCAAAACCCATCTTTGTAACGAAAACATGATTTCAAGTGATGGATGCCTTTGCCCTGCAGTGGGACATTAATAGGCTGATACTTTACTAAGTACTTAGCCTAATTAAATTCCTAGTGATAAAATAATAATATCCTTTCTATTTCCAAGTAAATCTCGTTAAAACTTTTTTTGCCGAAAAGTACAGTGAACTTTTATAACATGCTTTTTACTCACATATTCCGATTTTTGTTATTTTCGCTAATACATACGTGTTTGATTAACAGCAGCTTATCAAACCTGTTAAAACTGAACTGATTACGTATACCCGTGTTTCGTGAAATATACATACTTTGTGTATGTTGAGTTGGAAATCTATACTAATATTATATTATATTATACATTACAGATAGTACAGTTCAAACTAATATACTCTTCAAGTTTGAACTCGCTAATCTCAGAAAATACTGGTTCGAACTGAAAAAAAATTGTGTTGAATAATTCATGTGACGAGCAATATTTAGCTATAGAAAACTATATGTGCGGAAACCGATATCCACGCGGGAGGAGTCGTGGGCGGCCGCCAGTTTATATTATTAGTAAGGTTTTCATTTATTTACTTGATGTATTTTATTTCCTCAGGATCGTGAAGTAGCTCGTCGCATCCACACAGACTCGGATTTGCCTTTCTTCGAGGTATTCATCGACACACCGCTGGAAGTCTGTGAACAGAGGGATACGAAGGGCCTTTATAAGAAGGCGAGAGAAGGACAGATTAAGGTTTGTGTAAATGTTATATGTAGTCTTTTCAAAGATTTAATTAAGCGTATGGGGAGATTAAGGTTAATCCCGAGCTGTGGATTTTGTGCAAAATAAAAGTAAATAAGGTTCTGGCTGAGTCCGGAGAAGAGGGGAAATTGCTTTTCTTATATTTGGAGTAATCTAGCAATTGACCACACAGTTGTCTGATGTAAAACAACTATGCGGTCTACGAAGGAGCGCGCTTGTTTAGCTTGCTTGTAACACTGGCAAGAGCGACATAGCTCTTTAGTTTGTTTTTTTATAGAGATACTTACCGCGTTATTGTTGAGTCACATGGATCATGACGGGCCCGTTGGTCTAGTGATCAGACACCCAGGCTACAAAACCAAGGCCCTAGTTTCCATAGTACAAGCTTCGAGCTTAGTTTTGGGCTAGGCATTTCGTGTTTTAGTCCAAATTTATGAACATTCCTCTTTAATGCAAGCGATTTAAATTGATCTGATGAATAATTGAACAAAGTCAGTAATAATGTCGCAGTGCAAAAAAACTGCATCAATCATGTTATCGCTCCAAAGGCGAGAATTGATTTTGTGGACACGCTTGTCTTGAACAAAACTAGCATTAGTAGAATGCTTATGAGCAAAATGGTTAAATGCAGCAAGGTCATATTTTATAAATAACTGAAAGCGGAAGTTTTCAATAAAACGTCTAAACAATTGCTAATACCATTATAAACATACTGTGCTACTGTTTTAGATGTTTGATGCAGGGTTAATGACCTTTTATGCTAGCTAGGTTCACATGAAGAAAATGATTCATCATCATCATCATCATCCTAGCGCTTACCCCGGTTGCATCCCTGGGTAATGGGCCCTCAGGGCTCATAAAATAGTGGATGAAAGTTAATCCTTATATCCTTACTACGATTATTCTGAAAGCAAGTTTGTATGTTTGTTTGTTTGTTAAGATTTCACAACGTAACTACTGAACCGATTGCTTTGAAGTTTTGCAAACGTAAAGTTAGAAGTCCAGTCAAAAATATTGTTTGCATTACAACCGAATTCCACGCGGGTGAAGCCGCTGGCGGAAAGCTATTTTACTATAAAAAGTATTCAATTCTTGTTTGCAGGGCTTCACAGGCATCACGCAAGAGTATGAGAGGCCGGAGGCGCCGGAGCTTATCGTGCAGACGGTTGGTAATTCCATCGAGGAGTCCACCATGGAAGTCATTCGGTTGCTCGAGTCACAGGTATGTGAAACATAACTAATATTTGAAAAGAATAGCTAACGGAGAATGGAGGCTAAAGTCTATTTCAACAAAGACGATCTCGCCCGGTGGCAGTTTGCCTCCAAACGAAAATCGACACTATTCCAAAGTAATAAGACCCTAAAAAAAATCATAAAAACACCTCGTAGAGCTTGCCTTAAAATTAGGTTTATAATTTCGTATAAGAATCACTGTCATAAGAGATCATCTTAGCTGGAATTGACCAAAGTTTTTGATATTACCACAATGTAATGACCATCACGGTGATAAACAATTCTTCAAATGTTGACAATTGCCAGTGTTATCATTTACCATTTTTATGCCAGTAAGCTTCATATTATCCCAACTAATATTATAAATGTGAAAGTAACTCTGTCTGTCTGTCTGTCTGTCTGTCTGTCTGTTACGCTTTCCCGCTTAAACCTCGCAACCGATTTTGATGAAATTTGGTACAGACAATCTTTAGACCCTGAGACAGAACATAGGCTACTTTTTATTTCGAAAAAAAGAAATCCACGCGGACGGAGTCGCGGGCGGCCGCTAGTAGAGAAATGAAATGAAATAGAATCGATCCAAAGCTAAAGCCTAAAACGATACTCAATGTACTAAAAATAGATGGAAATAAATGGAAATTTTCCGCATGACATTGTTCACTTTACCGTTATCATTTTGAAATTCTTTCACAGGGCGACATAACTTCATATACTTTTTAACTATACCTAGTTGTTTTATGATCACCGTCTAGATTTTTTGTCTTTCCGGAATATCGAAAAACACATTTAAATCCCCAGGTTTATAAGTGTCTCAATATTCCAGGGCATCATCCCCCGCTTCGGAAGCAGCACGGTGTCGGTGGAGGAACTCTTCATCCATGGGAACCGGCTGACCAGCGCCATCGAAGAAGCGGCCAGGCTGCCCAACATCGAGATTACCACGCTGGACTTGCAGTGGGTGCAGGTTTGTGCGATTTGAACTCTAAAAATAACTAATATTCAAACCTATTATTAGAAACTTTCAAACTGCTTTAAAAAGGAGTTGGTTCTTATTTTATCAGGTACCAATTTTTTCTTAACCTTTTCTCGGTGTTACTTATTCCCATCACTAAAAAAGACACTGGTAAAGGCAAGGTCAGCACACTCTGGCTATTTACATTGATAGTAAAGTAACCATACATATTATCCTTTTGATTTGATTGAAGTGGTGTACAACAGTGCATCGATGGCATTCATTATTCCAATTAGTTTTGTCCTTATTGTGGCTTTTTCACAAATCCAAGAGACGAACTTCTTAGCTATAGTCCAGTAATTTTAGCAATTTTGATCCACGATCTGCGGAATAATTCCTAGTGAGCTGAATTTTTGTATACACCTTTATTATGATATTGTAATGATGATGTGAAAAATCGACATTGATATCGTGCCGGCAAAAAAAGTTATAGGGGTCCAAACGTCACGAAAATCAGTTTTTCGCAAATATCTCGCGATCTATTGCTCAGAGGTCAATAATGGTTTCATAAAAGTTGTTTGTCGTAAAATTGTCTACAAAAACGGTCTCTTGCAATTTTCTGTAGAATTAACCGTTTTTGAAATAGAGACTAGAATGCACTCACATATGGTGTTGTATACCGTACGCCGCATACCAAGGCATAAACCCTATTGTTTGTTTTTTTCCCTTTTTTGTTTGTGTGTTTTTTGTTAGTGTGATGTTCTACATATAGGAATATAAAGGACTTGTAATACTAGTACAGTCAGGAAAATAGGAATATCAACTATAAAAAACTAAGTGGCAATTTTTTTTGTCACTTTATAACTCAAGAACGGGCTCACCGATCCAAACCAAATTTTCAGGGTTTGTACAAACTACTTAGTAGATGTTTTATGTGAAGTTTGACTAAAATCGGTCGTTCTTTTTATACGTAGCGAAGCACGTACCGGGCCGCTAGTAATGATATAGATATGCTATGTCCAGTGACGTTTGGACCCCTATAACTTTTTTAGCCGACACGATATCAATGTCGATTTTTCACATCTTCATCACAATATCATAATAAAGGCGTATACAAAAATTCAGCCCACTAGGATTTTTTCCGCAGATCGTGGATCAAAATTGCTAAAATTCATATTGCATATCTATATCATTACTAGCGGCCCGGTACGTGCTTCGCTACGTATAAAGTGAAGCGACCGATTTTGTTCAAACTTCACATAAAACATATACTAAATAGTCTGTACAAACCCTGAAAATTTGGTTTGGATCGGTGAGCCCGTTCGTGAGTTATAAAGTGACAAAAAAAATGGCCACTTAGTTTTTTATAGTTGATATTCCTATTTTCCTGACTGTACTAGTATTACAAGTCCTTTATATTCCTATATGTAGAACATCATACTAACAAAAAACACACAAACAAAAAAGGGAAAAAAACAAACAATAGGGTTTATGCCTTGGTATGCGGCGTACGGTATACAGTACCATATGTGAGTGCATTCTAGTCTCTATTTCAAAAACGGTTAATTCTACAGAAAATTGCAAGAGACCTTTTTTGTAGACAATTTTACGACAAACAACTTTTATAAAACCATTATTGACCTCTGAGCAATAGATCGCGAGATATTTGCGAAAAACTGATTTTCGTGACGTTTGGACCCCTATAACTTTTTTTGCCGGCACGATATCAATGACGATTTTTCACATCATCATTACAATATCATAATAAAGGTGTATACAAAAATTCAGCTCACTAGGAATTATTCCGCAGATAAAATCTAAAATTCCTGGACTACTATCCATGGATTCTCCGAGCGGGTGCCGGGTCCATCGCGTGGAATCGAGTAAAATTATACATAGCGTGAAACTGTATTCATCTGATGGAGATATAAGTTTCGACGTTAGCGGTAGCGAATAGTCGTCAAAGTGGCATCTTTGCTAGCCTACCTGAACGAATCATTAGGCGCATAAGAAAGTGTCAAAACAAATGCGTGGCGTCAATCAAGCGAAGCCATTTGATGTTACAATATTACCTTATTTACTTCCAGGTGTTATCTGAAGGCTGGGCTTATCCTCTCAAAGGATTCATGAGAGAACACGAATATCTACAAGTGAGTATAATACATTACATTATACAATACTGCAATTGTAAACGTCTGATAAAATCAAGAGATTACCGATTTATTTACTTTAGAAGCAATCGTACTAAAGTCAAGTGTTTACCGCGTATGTAGATTATCCTATCGATAATCTGGGGGGTAATGATAAATGATACGTTAGATATTGCATAATAATGGAAAACCCCAAATCATTTCGTGATCCGCTGTCGCGAATGTTTGTAGATAAGCCGATGACAATATTCTATTGCCAAGGGAATCGATATTAAATGGAAACAAAAGGCTTTTTCGAGTAACTACCCGAAGCACCTATCGAACTTTTCCGGTGGGCGAGGGGGTAATTGGAGTTAGTACCTGTCCATCCTACTGAAATTAATGAGAATAATTAAATACGCTAGCTTGATGCGACGTACTAAGTAATTATAAATTCGTAAGATCCAATAATACTAACATTGCAATATTTAGTTTTGCTTTAGTGTAGCATTCTTGCCTCACAAACACAAACTACCTCACGCCCCAAAGAGGCAAGTCAGTCTAAAAGTTGCCAAAGATCCAGATTACTTTTTAGGGTTCCGTAGCCAAAATGGCAAAAAAACGGAACCCTTATAGATTCGTCATGTCTGTCTGTCTGTCCGCCAGTCTGTCACAGCCACTTTTTTCCGAAACTATAAGTACTATACTGTTAAAACTTAGTAAGTGGATGTATTCTGTGAACCGCAACAAGGTTTTCACACGAAAATAGAAAAAAAAAAGTGGGGGGTCCCCATAGTCAGAACTGTAACTCGAAAATTTTTTTTTTATTGAACATACACGTGTGGGATCTATGGATAGGTCTTTAAAAATTATATTAAGGTTTCTAATATCACTTTTTTTTAAAGTGAATACTTTGCGTGACAGAACCTTCCAAAGTGCAAAAAAGTGTGTCCCCCCCCTCTAACTTCTAAAATAAGAGGATGATAAAACTGAAATAATTTTATAATGTACATTACTATAAAACTACCAACGAAAATTGGTTCGAACGAAATCTATTCAGTAGTTTTTTTAAAACGTCAAAAATATAATTTTTACGGTACCCTCAGTGTAGTCCAGGAATTTTAGATTTTATCTGCGGAATAATTCCTAGTGAGCTGAATTTTTGTATACACCTTTATTATGATATTGTAATGATGATGTGAAAAATCGACATTGATATCGTGCCGGCTAAAAAAGTTATAGGGGTCCAAACGTCACGAAAATCAGTTTTTCGCAAATATCTCGCGGTCTATTGCTCAGAGGTCAATAATGGTTTTATAAAAGTTGTTCGTCGTAAAATTGTCGACAATAAAGGTCTCTTGCATTTTTCTGTAGAATTAACCGGTTTTGAAATAGAGACTAGAACGCACTCACATATGGTATTGTATACCGTACGCCGCATACCAAGGCATAAACCCTATTGTTTGTTTTTTTCCCTTTTTTGTTTGTGTGTTTTTTGTTAGAATGATGATCTACATATAGAAATATAAAGGACTTGTAACACTAGTACAGTCAGGAAAATAGGAATATCAACTATAAAAAACTAAGTGGCAATTTATTTTGACACTTTATAACTCAAGAATGGGCTCGCCGATCCAAACCAAATTTTCAGGGTTTATACAAACTATTTAGTAGATGTTTTATGTGAAGTTTGAACAAAATCGGTCGTTCACTTTATACGTAGCGAAGCACGTACCGCTCCGCTAGTAATGATATAGATATGCAATGTGAATTTTAGCAATTTTGATCCACGATCTGCGAAAAAAGTCCTAGTGGGCTGAATTTTTGTATACGCCTTTATTGTGATATTGTGATGAAGATGTGAAAAATCGACATTGATATCGTGCCGGCTAAAAAAGTTATAGGGGTCCAAACGTCTCTGGGCATAGCATATCTATATCATTACTAGCGGCCCGGTACGTGCTTCGCTACGTATAAAGTGAACGACCGATTTTGTTCAAACTTCACATAAAACATCTATTAAATAGTCTGTACAAACCCTGAAAATTTGGTTTGGATCGGTGAGCCCGTTCTTGAGTTATAAAGTGACAAAAAAATTGCCACTTTGTTTTTTATAGTTGATATTCCTATTTTCCTTACTGTACTAGTATTACAAGTCCTTTATATTTCTATATGTAGAACATCATACTTACAAAAAACACACAAACAAAAAAGGGAAAAAAACAAACAATAGGGTTTATGCCTTGGTATGCGGCGTACGGTATACAATACCATATGTGAGTGCATTCTAGTCTCTATTTCAAAAACGGTTAATTCTACAGAAAATTGCAAGAGACCTCTTTTGTAGACAATTTTACGACGAACAACTTTTATGAAACCATTATTGACCTCTGAGCAATAGATCGCGAGATATTTGCGAAAAACTGATTTTCGTGACGTTTGGACCCCTATAACTTTTTTAGCCGGCACGATATCAATGTCGATTTTTCACAGCATCATTACAATATCATAATAAAGGTGTATACAAAAATTCAGCTCACTAGGAATTATTCCGCAGATCGTGGATAAAAATTGCTAAAATTACTGGACTAGTGCGGGAGTCCGACTCGCACTTGGCCAATTTTTAATATTGCGACGGGGTGCGATTTCATGGGGTTTTCTTAGCACTCTGTAGCCATATAGTTAGCGGCCAGTGCGCGCGCTGGTTAGAATTTCCAGCTATCATGGAGGTCTGACCATCCACGAAGGCTGGAAGGGAACGGCACCTTTCCAAACTAATTACATTACAAATTAATGTTATATAAGATTTTAGACTTTCGCGTTGCATTATATCATTAATATTCATATAATGCAACGCGAAATATTTATACATATAACATATACTACATAATTAATATCGCGTTTAGTCCCGTTAAATAATATTAATAAATGAATGTTATGTTAAATGTTCTACCCTAGGCCCTCCACTCGAACTGCCTGACTCTCCCCGACGGGTCCCTGGTCAACCAGTCGGTACCAGTAGTCCTCCCCGTCACGACGGAGCAGAAGGAGAGACTCTCCGGTGCGGCCGCCATAGCTCTGTCTCACGGAGGCCGCGCTATAGCGGTACTGCGCGCGCCAGAGTTCTACCCGCACAGGAAGGTGGAGAGGTGCTCGAGACAGTTCGGGATTTATCACACCGGACATCCTTATATTAAGGTGAGTTGTTTTGTTTTTGAAGTTTTGACACAGATAATAATTCCATCAAAATGCAAACAGTCTCCATACCACGGACCTGAGACCTTCCGGGGAAACTTTACCAACTTCTCCCCCAGGAAAGCCAGAGCTTTTTTTTATAAAGAGACGTTCAGGATGACCGACCTTACTCCACCTGCTGGTAAGCGGAAGTAAGGTTTTGAGCCAGTCACCCTTACCCTGAAGGCCTGCAAAGAATGCTTGCCTTAATTGGCCCTTTAGAGTGTAAAACAGTATCAGTCTATTAATATCCGCACTGCAAGGCATAGGCCTCCATCATTTGAAATCATGTTTTCTGTACAGAGATGGGTTTTGGCTTAATCACCACGCCTACCAAATGCGGGTTGGTGATCACGAACCCGGGCTGTGTTCAGAAAAATCGACAAAAATTTTGCCCGACCCACGGCCCGGTACTTTCACCACTAGCCTTAATGAGCATAGTTGAAATCGTGTTTAGTGTTATTAGTACGCATAATTCTAATAAAAAATTTGTTAAATTTCAGATGATTGAAGAGTCCGGCGATTGGTTGGTGGGCGGCAACTTGGAAGTGTTCGAGCGTATCCGCTGGAACGACGGGCTGGACTCGTACCGCTTCACGCCCAACGAGCTGCGGCAGAAGTTTAAGGAACTCGGTGCAGACGCTGTGTTCGCTTTCCAGGTGAGATGAAAGTAATATTTATAGTCCTCCTAGCCGTATTCGGCTATGGCGACCTCTGCTGGTTGCGAGCATGTGCTCTTATATGATTTGCGAGTCCAAACTTCGAAAGTAATAGAAGACATGTCGAGCCATCGTGGTGTGTAGAGTCGACCTAGAACAGTGGTACCCCAATAAATAATAATTGCCTAGCCTCAAACTAAGCTCGAAGCTTGTCTATGGATGCTAGGGAATGGATACATAAATAACTTTGTAAATATCCATGACTTGAGTACAAAGGCCGATGTTCATCACATCAACATTTGGTCCTGGCTGGATTCGAACCAGCGTCTTTTGGTTTTGTAGCCAGTGTCTTTGACCACTAGACCAACGGGCCCGTCCAATACTTCCTATAGGTGTCGTAGGAAGCGTAACCTTTATATTTTTCAATGTGCTATTCGCCCAAGAGTGATGAAAAAAGTTAAAATTTTCATACATTTTCCACTCAACGGATTTATAAAAATTTACGTTGTTCTATCAGTTGAGGAATCCCATCCACAATGGACACGCACTGCTCATGCAAGACACGCAGCGTCAACTCGTGGAGCGGGGATTCAAGAAGCCTGTTTTGCTTTTACATCCGCTTGGTAAGTTCGTTCTATGAAAGTAATAAATGCTTAGTTTTTTATAAGTAAATAATAATTATAAGAGCTGTGTCTAGCTCCGCTCTAGCTGTAGGAATCTGGATGACTGTATCGAAAATTCGAAAATAGAACATGTGGCCGAAAATCTATTAGGATTTGTACGGAACCCTCGGTGCGCGAGTCCTACTCGCACTTGACCTTTTTTATATAAGGTTTTGTATTTTTTATCATTATTTTTTTTCTGATTAACCCCATCGGCATCGATTTGTAATTCAGCATAAAAAATTATAACATTTTTTTATTTATTATTTTGTACTAATTAAATACTGATGCCTCCAGGTGGTTGGACAAAAGACGACGACGTGCCCCTGGACGTGCGCATGAACCAGCACAAGGCGGTGATGAGTGAAGGCGTGCTGGACCCGCAGTCCACCGTCATCGCCATCTTCCCCTCGCCTATGATGTACGCCGGGCCAACTGAGGTACGAACAACATCATCAACAGCCTGTCGTAGGCCACTGTTGGACATAGGCCTCTTCTAGGGCTCTTCACCCTCAGCCCGAACAACAGTTCAGTTGAAACAATGAAGGTTTTTGCAGATGAAAAATCCGCAAGATGGCAGTAGGAAGGCGTACTGGTATGTCATTGGTGAATTTTGACATAACATTGACAGATATGTCAAAATTCACGAATGTCATTGGTAGTCTAGACTTCACCCCTACGTATTGCCATCTAGCGGATTTTTCAATCGCAAATACCTCATTTTGTCTTTGGTTACATAATCCAAATAGATTTTCGAAATATACAGGTATGTGTTGTTGAGAAACATTTATATACTTATAATATCTGTGTTTTTTCGCTCAGGTTCAATGGCACGCCAAGTGCCGCATGAACGCGGGCGCCAACCACTACATCGTGGGGCGCGACCCCGCCGGCCTGCCGCACCCCGACGCGACGGGCGACCTGTACGACCCCCGCCATGGCGCCATGGTGCTCAAGATGGCGCCCGGACTCAACGACCTCGAGGTTAGTAATACTTCGTACATATTCTTTTGACATTCTAGTTTTATTTTAACTGTGGGAGATGAGATTTTTTTGTCCCCCTTGTCAGCAAAAGTAAGCAAAGCTCCTACCCCCTCCCCCCATGTTTACGATTTTTTTCCAGATGTTTTTTTGGCAAAAAAAAATGATAGCATGTGAATTTAGAAATAAGGATTCTATATATAATAGTTTCTCTTCTTTTACTGTAAAATCATAAATATATTCCTTAGGCGCCGGAGCTGGGGCAATTTTGTATGGGATTTGTCGAATGAATTATTTGTAAGCGAATGTAAAACCGTCTTTTTTTAGTCTTTACATAATCTCCTCTTAAGAGTTTCCTGCTCAATAAAAGCAGGTTGTGTAGCCAAATTCTTGGCTGTTTGATCAAAACAATATGCTAGCGATGTAGCTATTTGTCGTTTACAATATGATGAAAGATAGTAATTATCTTTAGTCAAATAAATATTAAATGTCGAAATACAATTTATGTCAATCAAATTAAATTTACTATTATTCCATGTCAATGTATTCCAGAACAAATTTAAGCTATACCTAGAATTATTCTCATGCTGTGGCAAGCTTTTACTGTATGGAAGTGTAAACATTATAATATTTTTAACATTCAAATTATTTAAGCTATCAAAACATTTTGTCATAATTTGTTTGTTTACATTTCCACGATTAGCAACCATAACTATTAATGTGGTATTGTCTGCAAAATCATATTTATTAATTGTATTTATAATATTCGTATATGGAGTGTTAGGATAACAGTGATTCTGAATTTGACATCCCAAATAATAACTTAATAGTTGTCCCATATCCTTACCTGATTCATCACAAAACATAACTATTTTACTTTTATTATCATGTATTGTTTTCTTTGAGGAATCGCTAAGTTTTACTGTGTTGGACAACGGTAGCGTGTCATTATAACAAACTGGTTCTGAGAGTAGTGACGCTCTCTTACCCCGTCCAGGTGAATTGAATGAAAGTCCGTATAGAATATTGAAATTTATTGATAGCTACGTATTGTAGATACAGATACAATCAATTCTCTTCTATAAATGGATAGTTATATTAATTAGGATACATCAATATCTTTGGTACTTTTGACAGTAAACATTAAATAGAACCGAGGGCAGTCAAGTAAAAATAGTATTAAATGTTATTTGAAAGTAAAAGTTATTTATAATAATACTTTACACTTACCCTCGTTAAGCTAACGATTTGTTCAATTTAATTAAATTTTCTTAGTTTTATATGACATACAAGCAATATGTATGTAATGAGAATAATTGAGAAGTCCTGCATTTTATTATAGTCTAATTAGATTGGGGTGTATTACACCCAGTAATCGCTTCAGGTCTGCGAATTTTGGTTGCAAAGGTAAAGATTCGCTGATAAGCGTGATGATATAAATTATTTCGAAAAAAAAAAATGTCAATGACTTCACTATTGCAAACAAGTAGAGGTTATTCCACATTATAATTATTCTTATTGCACTCAAATGCCTAAAGGCCAAATAGGTTACGACGTAACTTCAAATTAGCTACGACTTATTTATTTACTAAATATTCTCCATACGTAAACAGTTGTTTCATAGGTCAACCATTCAGTCAATGAGGGTGTTTGCGATTGAAAAATCCGTTGGATGGCAATACGAAGGCTTGGGGTTTAACTGCTATGTCATTGATGGATTTTGACATATCTGTCAATGTCATGTCATTGTCAGATATGTCAAAATGTCATAAAAACCCTCATTACCTACTCATGTAGCAATTCTGATTTCTGCTTCTTAAATATTTCAAATATTTGTTTACAAGAATTTCCCTATGTTATACGAAATGACATAAAAAATATTTATTTTAAACTGATATTAATCTGTTTTATTTTGATAATTTAAAAAAGTTTATTTAGGTTATTTACGATCATACGAATAGTAAAGTAAAGGAACTCTGTTTAGATTCCTATAATTGCTGGAAAAATTTACACTTATGTACATGTACAGGCTAGCGTGTCAGATGGAACACTTTGGACATTGTGCCGCGCTTATGTCAGAGACAAGCTCTATTATTTACTGCAAGTGTTCACTAGACGCGCGTCTGTATGCAATATAATTATGTACAGTCACGAGCAATTACATTACAACTCGACTCTTATGTCAAAGCAGTAAAGTTCATATTTGAATGTGTTTGTATATATGTTGGTTGGTGCTCATGACTGTGTACACATCCGTTTGAAAATATGAACAATTTCGTCAATACCTACTTAAAACTAAATATTTAATTTAATACATTTATCTATCTCCACAGATTATCCCATTCCGCGTGGCTGCGTACGACACGTCGATCGGCAAGATGGCCTTCTTTGATCCCACGCGCAAAGAAGACTTCGACTTCATCTCCGGAACTAGGATGAGAGGTATGACACTACTATACCTGGAACAATGTCATAAATACAATGAGGTAACTCCAAAGAAGAACAGACTGCTGGAATAAAACAGTTGAATGACCATTGAGCAAACATAACTTAATAGGGTATTTTACACCATGTAAGAAAAAATATAAAAATGCATTTATGTGATAGATTTTGAACAAAATAAATAAAAAAACGTTGATATCTCACCAAAATCAAATGCGTAAATTTAATAATTTAATTTTAAAGATCGACATTTTTAATCTGTTTTAAATGTGTCAAAAACAGCAAACGCCATTTTAGAATCCGATATGACGTCACACCGATAGTTTTTATGACTAATGTTGGTACGTTTTGTTAACTATTTCACTAACCGAGTGAAACATCATGGCGGCTAGCGTTTTCGCACGTCAATGTCAATTCCTAATTTTAAACATTAATTTAGACCGTTTATCGGTATATAAAAATCAAAATAAAATATTTGGTAGTACATTACGGCACAAAGATTGATTTTAAGCAGTTTTCAAAAATTGGTGTAATACCCTATTGTTGGGCCCAATGGTCTAGTGGTCAGAGACCCTGGCTACACAACCAAGGGTCAGGGGTTCGAAGCCCCAAAATGTTTGTGTGATGAACATTGGGTTTTGTGCTCGAGTCGTGTATGTTTTTAAAAGTATTAAAGTATGTACATATGTCTACCCGTTCTCTAGCTTCCATAGCGTAAACTTCGAGCTTAGTAAGGGGGTATAGGTGTATTAGTCCATTTTTTTTAAAATATAAAGAGTTATTTCAAAGGGTTAAGGCCACAGAGCATGTTCTTCTGAAAGAAATGAAGGTCCTTTTCCAAGCTACATATGTATTTTCATTTTATAAAATCAAAAATCTGTATGCTCAGTCAATGTTGGTAACAACTACACGTAATACAAAATATTGTTCCCAACAACATCACTCATAATTATAAGTTTCAAAATCGAATGTCTAGTTGTACGATACAATATGTTTCTTATAAATATATTTTCTCTACAGGTCTTGCAAGAGCCGGCAAAGAGCCTCCGAAAGGCTTCATGGCACCGTCAGCGTGGAAAGTCCTCTCCGAGTATTACCAATCATTGAAATCGAAGATGGAAACTAACTAATGTGATCTCTTGACCCCAAATTAAATCAAAATCCATTCTAATAGGCACTATTCGATCCGCCTTCCAGTTTATTGGTTAAGTATTTTGAGATTTCCTAAATATTATCATATATTAGATAAACATTTTATTGAATGATACATAGAAATAATGAGAAATAGATTCGTGGATTGCAAGTGCCACATGAACTGTCGGTGATATCGTTTGAACGAAGTATTGCTTGCTAAACTGTAAGATATGCTAACCATCAAGTATAGATAAAGCAAGAAAAAAGAATAAAAAACCATTAAGGATAGTTACGATATCATTCGATATAAATTTACTCTGGTGGTTTGCTCTTAGATTTCTAAGGCAGCATATTGTCTTATGCACTAAAGCATGAAAAAGATACAAGTTTGAAATATGTCTAATGGAAACACCAAAAGGTTTCATATATGAATGCATTTGAATATTTTGCATGTCTGTCTGTATGACTATTCTCACGAGAAAAGCTTTTTAGCTTATTAAAATGGTCCAGATGTAAGTCACAATAGTAATTAAATTAAAAATTAATTAATTCATATTATCCTTGGGCTTGTATATTTTTGACTAGAAATTTTTATTTATACATTGATTAAGCTAGAAATTTGACGAATATTTTCAGCTTGTACTTAATGATTTATTTTGTGCAATATAATATTTTATTGAATGAATTATTTTTTTACAAAGTTTTTTACATTCCTGACGTAATTCATCAGATTATGTTTACATTCCGTTTAGGGAAGAAATGTATAAGAAAGAGGATTCGTTCCGAAACTACATAATCTTTTATATTGACGTATTTAACACTAAGTTGACATGTTTTCATGTGCGAGTTACAAGTATATTGTATTGTTAATTTATAAGAGTCTAATTATAAATATAAATTGTTGTAATGTCAGTGAAGGTGCTTTTAAAACTATGTAATAGTTAGTCAAAGGTATTATAAATAATACAATAAAGTAATGTATTATAAGACTTTGTTTCATTTTAATTTATTTTGTGGTTATTTTCTATTCTCCTAACTCTCCAAGCGGGTTTTGAATGAATTCATTCATTTAAAATACCTGGGCAACCCATCTTTGAAGGCTATAAATTATTCCATGTTAAAAAGGGAAAAAAGGGAAAAACAACTTGAACGTGACAATTTAGAAATGGAATGATTATAGCAGAAGTATTTCTTGGTATTTGAGACTACAAACATTGGTAAATGGTTATCGGATGTATTATGCGTGAAAAGGTTTTCAACATGTAATGACAGCGCTGCACTTAATTGGCCCATGCATTGACCTCATGTCCACTTTATAACAGGTATAAGGTCAATTTGTTAGATATTTTGACTACAATTTTGACTGTTGTACTGTTTCTGCTCATGAGTAAGGTCGCCAGAGCTCAGTTAGGGAGTGTATTTGGTTTTAAAGACAGGCAAAGAATCGGCGACCTATGTGCGGTTGTTGATGTCTTTGGGCAGCAGTTATCACTTACCTATAACATTAAAAAGGTACAGTTTACGGTGAAGGCCACTATCATTCTTGTTTTTACTTTGGAGTTTGGATACCATCCAATCATACCATCAAGCCTCGATAAACATATCATTAAGTATTACGTCTCCACACATAACGACAAAAATCACAAACGTAAAATGCAGATAACGATAACACTCGAATATTTTAAACCTTATCAATATGTAATGTATGTGTAATTATCATAACGAATGCGGTATGGAACACTCGATTGTAGACTCTATTGCATTCAGATAAGGCATTTTATAGTATTTGTTAGGATATGTGTTTACAGCGAACTATCGGTTCAGTGTGTAGCTGTGAGTGCTAGTAACTGGTTGTGTCACAATGGCGGCTAGCTTAGTGGTTAAAAGGTTATTCAACCAATCGAAAACCGGTATTCGGTGTATGTCACACTACCCCATAGACGACCATGTGTTTGGACTGACAAGTGAACAACAACAGGTATAGCATGAAAACAGTTATTTAAGTAGTGTAACGTGCTGGTGTTATTTACATAAAATGTTGTTGATATAGCGAGTGACGAAATAATCTTATTTTCTCAATTTTATGATAAAGGCTACACAGTATTTATTATTTACTTAAATTACAACTTAGGGGCCATCCATAAAGTACGTCACACGTAAAGCGGGGGGGAGGGGGTCGACAAAGTGTGACATGGTGTGACAAGGGGTGGGAGGGGTCCTAACTTTCGTGACATCACATTTCAAAATCTAGAGGTACTAGTCCGGTCAAAATAGACATTCCAGTTTGCATTAATTCCCACACAGCTGGATTTTTGTGCAGGCCTTGAATACGTCATTACAAATGATATGTCAAAATTCCCCATCGATCCCGCTTGTGCGTTGTTTTTTATTCGTGGTCAAAGGGCCCAAATTTGCGTTTATTTCTTAAATCTCTGAAACTAAAAGAGCTATCGAAAAATGGTTCAGGAAAAGTTTATAGATCGTAAAATTGTCTACCTAAAAGATCTCTACATTTTTCTTCTACAAAGCAGCGCTGTCGAGATATTGTGACTTTAAGCCGCAGGAAAGTAGTATTTTCGAGTAGCCCACATTATGCAATTACAATAAATTGGGTTGAGTAGTTTATCTGGTGCAGGTGGCAATTAAGTATGGATTGGCTCGAAACTATTATTTACCAATTTCCAGCCCCAATTTTCAGGATTTAGTTCATTGAAGTCAAAAAAGACAAAATGACGTATCAAGCTTGCATTCATTCCCAACAAGCGGGACTTTTGTGCAGGCCTTGAATACGTCATTACAAATGATATGTCAAAAGTCCCCATCGATCCCGCTTGTGCGTTGTTTTTTATCTGTACTGAAAATCTTCGGATCCTATTCCTAACCTTTCTGGTAGTCAAACCTCAATGGTCCCCATAGAGACTTTTACTCCTTAGATGAAATAGGATCGATTGGCGAGAAAAAAAAAATTTGGTATTTTCAGTACAAAATGTATGGGAAAAGTTTTTTGCGATTCCTGACATTTCTAGTACTCAAACCTCAAATGGTCCCCTAAAGTCTTTTAATCCTAACTTATAATAGGATCGATTGGCATGAAAAAAAAAATTACCTATTTCAGCAATTTGTACTGAAAATTCCAAAATTTTTTTTCGCGCCAATCGATCCTGTTTCATCTAAGGAGTAAAAGTCTCTATGGGGACCATTGAGGTTTGACAACCAGAAAGGTTAGGAATAGGATCCGAAGATTTTCAGTACAGATAAAAAACAACGCACAAGCGGGATCGATGGGGACTTTTGACATATCATTTGTAATGACGTATTCAAGGCCTGCACAAAAGTCCCGCTTGTTGGGAATGAATGCAAGCTTGATACGTCATTTTGTCTTTTTTGACTTCAATGAACTAAATCCTGAAAATTGGGGCTGGAAATTGGTAAATAATAGTTTCGAGCCAATCCATACTTAATTGCCACCTGCACCAGATAAAACACTCAACCCAATTTATTGTAATTGCATAATGTGGGCTACTCGAAAATACGACTTTCCTGCGGCTTAAAGTCACAATATCTCGACAGCGCTGCTTTGTAGAAGAAAAATGTAGAGATCTTTTAGGTAGACAATTTTATGATCTATAAACTTTTCCTGAACCATTTTTCGATAGCTCTTTTAGTTTCAGAGATTTAAGAAAAAAACGCAAATTTGGGCCCTTTGACCACGAATAAAAAACAACGCACAAGCGGGATCGATGGGGAATTTTGACATATCATTTGTAATGACGTATTCAAGGCCTGCACAAAAATCCAGCTGTGTGGGAATTAATGCAACCTTGAGTCTTAATTTTGTCTATTTTGACTGGATTAGTACCTACTAATCGCGTTGGATGAAAAAGATGTTGACACCACAAATGTTCCTGACGTGAAAAACGAAGTGAACTGTGACTGTGACTGCCATGCCAGTTATAAATAATTTAAAGGACTGGGTTCAAAGTCCATGGACTGAAGATGATTGAGTTTCTTTTTCTTCTTTTTCCTTATTTTCATTAGTTTATTTTTTTGTTATTGTTTCAAATATATGATACTATGTTGATTTCATAAAAAAGTACTTAATTTAAATGGTAATAAAACTAATTTCGGAACTGCTGTTTTAATTTAATAATTTTTCGATGTTAAATTGCAAAACATGTGACGTCACACTAGGGAGGGGGGGGTCTCAGAAATGTGACCACCTGTGACAAGGACGGGGGAGGGCTCAAAAACTCATGAAATTAGTGTGACGTACTTTATGGATGGCCCCTTAATACGAAATTTAATGAACAGATAAAATATTAAAGGTTTAATTTATACCATTGAGAAGATTTTGGCCTTAAAAATAAATACCTAAACTTATAAAATTTTACTACCGTATTAGCACAGGTATTAGTTTGTGGGTACCTACTTTTGAAATGCTTTTTATAACGGCTCACTGTTTACTTAGTTGATTTCAAGTGATAACGATAAGCGATGTTTTTAATTACAGTTGCGACAATCAGTCTTCGATTTTGCACAAAAGGAGTTAGCGCCAAAAGCAGCTGAAATAGACAAACAGAACAATTTTACTGAAATCAGAGAATTTTGGAAGAAATTAGGACAGCTAGGATTACTTGGTAAGATTGATTAGGTTAAGTTTTGTTGCAATAAAGAGCTACCAGGGGCCTTACCATCAAGTCTTATAGCGATCTAAAAACCAGTGAGTAAGATAGATGCCGCCTTACATCATGTAAAGCGGTATCTCTCTTACTCACTACTTTAAAGATCGCTTTAAGACTTGATGGTAAGGCCTCAGGTATTCTCGTTGAAGAAAATAGGCCGATAGTGTATTTAAGATTATATATAGGCATACAAAATTTGCAGGAATAACGGCCAGCCCTGACTATGGAGGCACTGGAGGGAAATATTCGGATCACTGTATCATTATGGAAGAATTGTCCAGGTAGATAAAAATTATATTAGAGACTCCTAAAATTCTAAAACTAAAACTTTAATTTGAAAATGTACTCCTAAGTATGAATTTACATAAAAACTTGTACGATACATTTTCAGAGCAAGCGGCGGAGTCGCCTTATCATACGGAGCACATTCCAACCTGTGCATTAACCAGATTAATAGGAATGGAACTCATGAACAGAAAAGCAAATATTTACCAAAGGTAAGTAATAGATTCATTAGAAGGATATGAAGATACACTTAGTTAAGACGACAATTTAAAACATTTGGATGTATGTATGTAAGTTCTTATATCCCTAATTCGTGAACTGTTGCATTATTTCGCGGTGTCCTCTGTTCAAAACAATATCTTATCTACGTCACGATGCATGTCAAAGGTTTGATGTTTTCTTTTCACAATAGCGTAAGTCACCGTGTCCTTACAAAAAGACTTTGAACGATATATTGAAAAAGTAAAGAAAATAATAGAAGAATACCTAACAAACATGCAAGTAGCCCAATTGATGCCGACTTCTTAGGTATAATGTAACTATTAATTTGCAGTTATGTTCTGGAGAGCACATGGGCGCTCTAGCTATGTCGGAACCAGGGGCAGGATCAGACGTAGTGTCTATGAAAATCCGGGCAGAAAAGAAAGGAGACTATTACGTATTGAACGGCAACAAATTTTGGATCACAAACGGCCCTGATGCTGACGTTTTAGTTGTAAGTAGTAACATTATCTTTTGAGAAATTTCCGATCAGAAAGGATGGACTTAATTTTTTACAATCGCTAAACATGAATTATTTTTTTACACGTGCTAAAATAATCCCCGTGACAGGTGTAGGTACACCTCTTATACGAATTTTAACTTTATTTCAAGGCAATTCCAAGAGGTGTTTTCATGATTTTCCGAAAATTCTTATTACTTATTGGAATAGTGTTAATTTTCCTTTGAAAGCAATCTGTCACCGATATTATCACGCCTATTCCTAGGCGGTGGTCCAAGAGAAGGCTGCAACCCAATATAATATTACTTTACTCTATCTATGACTGCAACAGGTTGATGCTGAGCTAAATGTACCTACTTCTATTGACCACCAAACCAAACGGTAGCTCATTTTATGACAAAAGGTACGATATTAAAAATATATTGGCGTTTACAGGTGTACGCAAAAACTAATTTGACAAGCAAACCGCAGCATGGCATAACGGCTTTTCTAATAGAGAAGGGTTTCCCAGGATTTACGACTGCGCAGAAGCTGGACAAACTCGGGATGAGAGGCTCGAACACTTGCGAGCTTGTATTTGAAGACTGCAAGGTACTGTTGTACTTGTTATACATAAGTATTTGAAATTTTAATGTATTCTGTTCTATACGTTTTATTTATGTAAGCGGGAGGCAAACGAGGCTGATGTCACGTTGAGTTCAAACTCTTACATGAGTAACAAAATCCTTTGTCTACGATTCTACAATCAAAACGCGCAAAAAAGGTTGGAAGGATTTATCTTCTGGCAAATGTTTATTATTAAACAGACCTAAATCAAATCATGTAATGCATTATTTTGATGTCACTTTAATAACTATTACAGGTACCAGCAAGCAATACGATGTCAGTTTAATAGAGAACAATATAATAATAATAATATTTCGGAAAAATCGAGAAATCACCCTTTAATAAAACTAAGATAACGCTGCAAGTTTTCCAAAATAAACTACACTACTAAGTTTTCATATTGATATTAAACCATGACTCTATTACAGGTGCCAGCAGCGAATATTTTGGGTGAAGAGAACAAAGGTGTCTACGTTCTCATGTCGGGCTTAGATCTTGAGAGGCTAGTCCTGGCTGGTGGACCCGTAGGACTCATGCAGGCGGCTGTCGACACCGCCTTTGCGTACGCGCATACAAGGAAGCAATTTGGACAATACATTGGCGAGTTCCAGTTGTTGCAGGTTTGTAGTATTTACTCGAATTTTGGATTAATATAGCATTTGTTTGTGGATTAATTGTATGATTCTTGTCTTTGATCAGGTTTAGAAATTAAATGGGATCAATCTTAAGCTGATGAGAAGATATATTCAGACAAAGCAATCTCTTGCATCTACTATACATAAAAAATACAAAATGTGTGTGCCTTTGAAAAAACGATAAAATATACTCGATCTTCTTACATACACTCTAACTCTAAGTGTGTACCACGGAACCTTAGTGTTCCACGATACTTATGTTGGGGTTCTGCAAGAATTTAGAAAAATCAAAACACCACCTCGCGTCCTCGCGATATGTGTTATTAAGAAAGAACACACTCTTAAAAACTATTGTTTTATTGTAGGGTTCCATCAAGTATTTTGAATATAAAAAGGGTTCCGTCAACAAAAACAATTGAGAACCACTACTGTAGTTGATCCTTTACCAAATTGAAGAGCTTTCAGCTTTCAACTTTCCAAAATTAGCCTCTATCCCGATATCAGTGATTATGCAAACAATCGTATCCTATTACAGGGCAAGATGGCCGACATGTACACAACTCTCGGCGCGTGCCGCAGCTATCTGTACAACGTCGCGAAGGCGTGCGATGACGGCCACGTGAATAGCAAGGATTGCGCCGGAGTCATCCTGTACTGCGCGGAGAAGGCGACGCAAGTCGCGTTGGACGCAATACAGATACTAGGTAAGATTTGAGAATGATCTTTGGTCATTTGACGGGCCTGTTGGTATAGTGGTCAGAGACCCTGGCTTCAAAAACAAGGGTCGAGGGATCGAATCCTGCTAGGGGAAAATGTTTGTGTGATGAACATCGACATTTGTACTTGAGTCATGGATGTTTATAAAAGTATTTAAGTATGTCTATCCGGTCCCTAGCATCCATAATATAAGCTTCGAGGTTAGTTTGGGGCTAGGAAATTGGTATGTTAGTCCAAGCCATTTATTTATTTATTTATATTATAGAATTGTGGCTTTATTTTGATAGATGTGACATTCGTGGTTACCAATGTTACCACGTGATGTGAAGTGACCATCTCTTCACATTGCTGTGAAGAGTCGAAGTATGGTGAAGGCATATGTAACTATTTACTCTTAATCTATGCCTTGGGTGTTAATTTAACGTACATTAATTGCCTATGCTGTACCACTTTAATAAATCTAGAAATATGAAATGAACATGGAATATAAGAATTAATATGGTAACAAGCTGATGTTTTTAACATTCTACTCAAAAGATGTCAAGAATGTGTGAATATGAATAATATTGTTAGTTTGTACATTTTTATTAACATGTCTGTCAACAATCTTTATTCATTAACTTGATAATAAATGTATTTTCTTTCTTTCCTTCTTTCTGATAATACAGTATCAATTTTGTTACTTGCGAGATCAGAAAGTTCATACCTAAAAAATGTGTGCCATATTACATAATTTTTAATGTTTCAGGTGGCAACGGCTATATCAACGACTACCCTACAGGCAGGATACTCCGTGATGCGAAACTCTATGAGATTGGTGCTGGCACTTCAGAAGTCAGAAGGATGTTGATTGGCCGAGCATTGAATAATGAATATAAATGAAAGAACATTTTGATACATTTGTAAAATACCAATTAAGATTAAATTAATAAATATTTTCTATTTTGATATCAACAGTCTAATTTATAATTCCTGTACACCCTACATTTATCAAATTCAACCGATTTATATCTTATTATTGAATAAGTCCTAATGGACAGTAGCTTAAATATAAATTACCTACTAGCTTTTACTCATGGCTTTCCTTGTGTGTAATTATCAAGATTACCATTATACCCCACGGTAACATTTAATCGGGATAAAAGAGTTGCCTATGACCAGAGCCAAGATAGATAAAAGAGTTATCATAATTTCTACAAATAAATTGTACATACCTCTCTAACAGCTGTGACTGATGGCTTAATTTACTCCATTATCATAAATTTTCCTTGTCCCTTCAATTCCACCAGAAGCTCACTGAAAAGCTTATTGACAATGATTCAACAAAGTGCCACCATTTTGGCGGAATGTACAACATCTGTCCCTGACGCAGCACACAATAATACACTGTAGCGTCTTTGTATTTAGGATACTTTTCTAAATTAGGATATCTTGGGTCTATCCGTGCAGTGTTGTTGAGTAGTTCATGCTCATGCGGGTACAAAAACTCTGTGTCTTTTGGTGAAAATAGGAAGACTTGTTTTTCACCCACTACTTGTGTAAGCAAGTTCCGTTTAGGATCATGGTGTAGCGGTGATATTGTACCTTTAGGTCCGTACCAAGCCATCACATCCACAGGCTCATTAGTATCTGAGAAACAACAGTACTCCGGTTCAGCAATGTCCTCCCTCAACTCGGGGATTTGCTCAAACAACTGGTACTGGGCTAAGTAGCCAGTCGGACCATTTGACTGGTAAATGAAGTTTTTAACAAACTCTTCTATTGTCATTAGTTTCTGTGTCCAGTCAGATTCTGTGTAGTCACGCCCGATCTCAATTGACACTGTCCTAGCACCAGCTAGTTTGATAAAGTAATTTTGGTCCTGCCACTTGGTCAAAGCTGGCCAGTGATTCACACAGTTCTCGAGCACAACAGGTTTTTCTTTCACTATATAGTTGTTGTAAAAGTTTTCCATACTAGGGCAGTCAATAACATCTATTGGTTGTGCATTAAACTTTGTGCTGTCAATTTTAACAGCCTCTGGATTCTGACTAGAGACTTCATTTGGATTATGAGGAAGTAAACTAAAAGAATTTAACAGAGTTGCGCAATTTTGAAGCAAATCTGGTTCCTCATCTAAGGGACATCCAAAAAGAATCCCAAAATCAATAATTTTAAACAATTCTTTCACTAAAGCCTCATTTGCATCGTCGGAGCACTTCGTGCGGGCTAACAATTTCAGATAAGAAGCAATAGTAATCGTCTTTCTAAGATATAGTTTTACTTCCTTCCAGTTTCCAATGTTGACTTGCTCATACATGTAGTCGATTATGGCTTGGATTTTTACAACTGCCGGAGGGTTGAATGCATTGCTATCACTAAGGTACCTTTGAAGTAATGATTTGCACGTTCTGTCAAGGTCTGCGACTTCCTCAAGCGAGTCAGAAACGATTGTTCTAAACTCGTCGAGTTTTTCGTATATTTCACTACAGAATACCATTTTGAACGAATAATTTATGTGACTAGAAGTATTTTACTTATAAGGCGGGTTTAATTACACCGAATTTAAAGTAAATTTACAAGATACGACCTAATATGGTCGATTATTATTGATTTTATTGATATATAACCTCTCAAAAATAATTATAACTTCAAAGTATTTGTTTTGACATATGCGATTCATTACACGCTGTTTTGTCATTGATTACTAAAGTTACTCATATCATCATATGATTTCAATTTTCATGCAAAGGAACGGTATTGTCTATGATGCTACAAGCAAAAAGTATTGTAAATTGCTATAAATCATATTAATAAATAGAAACATTTTGTTTGCGCTAGAGGCTGTTCATGGAAGCACTGGAAGAATATTTAAATCGCGATTTCATTCACATTTCCATCACTTTCATTGACCTTGACCTTTCTTTCGATTGACCTAGGTTTGTCTATGACAAATCATATGACTTTAGCACGTGACGTGATCTGTCTGATTATTTACAAGTGTTTGGAAAATATGGGAAAAGATGATCAATTAATCTTTTTAACATAAAATTAACACAATAAAGATGCCAGGTGAAGCGTACGAGGAGTTGGTGACATGTTACTGGTGACGCTATGGCATTGTTCGACAAATTCTTTTCAATAAAGAGAAAACTGGACAATGATCATCGCGGATCACGAAATCGAGCCAGGTACGTCACAGAATGCCTTTCATTCATGATTTTCTATTTCCGAGTGGTGCGGCATGTGTTTGAGAGGCTGACGCACGATGTGCCCGTCCGTGGGGGCCGGGCGAAGGGCTTCTGGGACCTTTGCGTCGAGGAGTGGGTGACGCACGGCACGGGATGCTGGCAGTGCGGCGGACGGACATATCACTGCGCGGGGCGCGGGCCGCAGGCGTAGGCGAGACGCTATCTTGTCACTCGAGGAGGGGCGGGGCGCCGCTCAGTGTTTACTTATTATTTACATTTAAACTTAGCCTGTATTAGTACACCAGCACATTCCACATGGGACGATCGTCGATCGTCATTCGGCCTCCGATGTGCATTTAAGTGAAAACATTACTGTGATTTCGTATTTGGGTAGTGAGTGCATGTGACACAGTTTTCTCTCAGTAGACATTTCATTAGTGATAAACAGCTGGGAGTTAAATAGGCGACTATGAAATAAGATGAAATTTAGGTAATGTGTTTGGTGTGTATGTTTTTGCTTAAATATTGGTGGGATTTTTGCCTCCTGATTATAACTTAAGCCAATTATTTTTGAGATTAGTCTGAGCTGGAGATGTCTTGTTTTAATTGGAAATAATTTGGAACAGTGAGATCTTATTGGTATGCATCATATTATTTTCCTATTGGATTCTTATAAGACAGTTTGAACAAAAAGTTATGCTAGTAATTATTAAACATTTAGACACATAATAGTTTTATTCATATTTCACTACACAAGTTCTTCTAGATTAAAATTTGAAGAAAATCTTCAATGTTCATGTTTTAAAATAAAAAATATTGTAATGAGCAACAGTCAAAGAAAATTATCAACATAACAATGATCCTTGACATAAAACATACTCTACATAGGTACTGTACATATTATAGTCTGTTTAAGCCTTCGAGGAAGAGAAAGTTATGTTTACATGCAACTTGGTACAACAATCATGTGTATGCTGTTGTGTATCAGTAATAGAATAATTTTTCTTTTCTACATTTATTGCATACATATTTTATCATTATTACATTTTTTTACTCAAGTGTTGATGATAATAGGTGACATTAGGATGAATCTTTATGAAATAATATTCATTTATTTCAGTCCTTTTTGCAATTTATAATTTCATATTATACACTTTTTGATTTATAATTAGGTTCCTGAGGTGCGGCATTTTTTTAAATGTTTTTTTATATGTAGAATAAAATAATTTATCAATTAATTTAGTTAATTAATTGTTTTTTAATTATTAATACAAGAGTTTGTTAATTCGGTATAATTTTTGGAATATTTTTGATAGACACAATAGACTTTTATGAAATATTTAAAAAGAGAAAGAGTAAAAATTAGTAAGGGTAATAAAAAAACCTTTAATTATGGAGTTAGGACATAAATAGCTTTGATGGAAGACAGCCTTGAATTATAACTGATTCTTTCAAAAAGAGATTGTTGACACATTTTGATTTAATTACATTCAACATCTACCTACTCCTCAAAACTTACAAAGTTTTGGTTCTATTTTGTGCTTGTATCACATGATTAATCACATGTGTCTCTCACAGGCCACCTCTTCCGTACTATTCTTTCCTTCATGAAAAGCTCCATTTTGACTTCAAATTAAAAATCATTTTAAGGTCTGGTAGTGCGTTATAATAACTCTGAATTTGAAAACCGTCTTTTGTTGTTTTCCTACACCCTCTAATCAGAATACATCGAGCAATTCACATACCCTTTCACGCTCCGCGCGCTATATCTTCGTCGGATTCTGTTAATTTATTGCACGCAGGGTGTATATTATAAATTAAAGTTTTGATAGTAAGTTTAATTCATTCATTCAGTTAAAGAATAGATTACATATAGCAGGTTTCATCTGTTGTATCATTTCACCAAACTTACGGGTTTATTGGGCACCGCAATATGTGATGAAAATGTTTAACTTATGATTTTGTATTGTCCTCAGGTCTTGTCATATAACCCCCGAGCAAGTAAGATTGCTTCTGTTCAAAGAGTGCGATTGGAGAGGAAGAAAACTTCTGTTTGACTCGTCTACTATAGAAAAAGTAGCTGCCAGCAAAAATGACAAGCCCAGCATTAGACAAGTGGATGAGTTCCCATGCATTGTGGAAGTTTCCGAGGGATGCACATATTTGGTAAGTTAATTTTAAGCTCATAGTAATTCTTCTCAGTCTTGTCGCTCTTGGCAGAGCAGTTGTGGTCATGATGGGTTATATTTTTTGGTGGTGACTGTTGTGACCCCTCCTCACGATTTTTGCATCTAAACTCGTTCAGTGACCAAATAATGGCAAAATTTTGTACTGTACGCGAATAGACACTGCATGATGCCATGTTAACGAAGTATGGAAGCTTATAGTTACATGAAACATCATGTTTCACAACATCACATACATTGATCTGATTCCGTGTTAAATAGCTAAAGCACCTGTGTTACAGAGATCAGTATCAACAGTGGTATTACAAATATACTTAAATAGATACAAATAACACGCAGACCAGGACAAACAGACATGTTCATGCACTCTAATGTTGGTCCTATGCGGGAATCGAACCCGCGACCTCTTGTATAATTGGCAACATCTTGACCACTGCACCAAGCTGGTCAAATGTTTTAAAATTAAAAGTTAATAAAATTCATCGGCAGAGTCAAAGTCCCACTATTTTTACCGCGAGACCGCGGGCGCACCGTAGCGTAGGAGACAGCCCTTGCTTGCGTACTCGATTGTTACAGTCACGTGAGTCGAGTGAATGACTGTTCCTATATATATTAGTACATGATTTGACGTATTTACAACTGCCTATAACACTGCATAACGTAGTACTTGAAATCTTAAATCATCTAGCACCTATGTAGTTACATTTTGTTAAAATACGTACGTCTGTGACTATCTACAGCTAAGCGACCTATACGCATAAAAGTTTGATAGGTAGGTACGATTGATACAGAAAAGTATAAGTAAAAAGTTTGCAAGACATGGGTTATATGATTGAGTGAATATGCCTTGTACTTTAATATGTATTTACATTTCGCGTTTCTTAAGAAATCTATAGTAAAGTACTGGTTCCATAAAAATAAATCAAAAAAACTCCTTTATTCGCATTCTTATTAACAAAGATTACGCCCACCATTCATAAGTACGTATCATGTAAAGTGGACTTTATTATCATGATATCAGTTTAAAAATATCATCACAATTGACAAATAGCTCGGTCACAAGACTCTGTTCTCCTTATGGACGCTCGTGAAGTCTAAATTTAGACCATTTGAGCGTTAGCCTTTTTGATTAAAGCTCTAAGTGGAACGAATGGGCCAGTGTGGGACTGTAACTTTACTCCGCCATTAATTAATGGACATCACATGCCCTGTTATTAGCGATTCTAAAAGTGATCGTGCAGTAATAGACACTTTTTCGTTTCGCAGTGAGAACTTTTGACTTTTGAAAGAAATAGGCAATTTTCAACAGTCTTTAAATATTAATCAATTGGTTAATCATTTATTCAGTTGGAATATGTTAGGAGATATCCGTGCTTATTTTAAAGCTACCTTTTTATTTAATACCGATGAACATTTCATTTGTTGGTTCTCCATGTTTACACTGTGTCTCCTTCTTTCAATCACAAACATTTATTATTTCGAGTAAGTATATGAGCTTCTTATTAAAACCGCCTTAGAGCAGAATGCTAAATTACGACTGACCAATGGGCAAGAGAGTGACTCGAAAATAATGCCGTTTTATAGAGAGTCTGCTCTAGATTGAATGAGGTTTCAAAGGAATAGTCTGGTTGTTTTTGACTCGTTCATATTAGTACTAATGCGTGTTAACATCACCTATTTTGGTATTCACACAATAAAATATGTCTCGTGTTTGAAGTTTTATTTAGCACGAGTATATTAAGTGTCCTAAGGAAAATATTATACTAACAGTTCTTCAAGCCATTTTAAGTGCTAATATGCAAACAAGCTTTGTTTATAAAATTTATTATAACATGTTGAACAAATGAATCTGGGACAGAAAATAATTATTTCTGATATCAGTCGAAAGTAGCTGTGTTACCTTGTGATAATGGTCATACACTCGTTTGTTTACAATTCTTAAGGGCATTGCATGGACACGTCATTGTGTTTTTAAGTTTTCTAAAAATATTTCTTATCGCTATGTATGCCTAGGAATGATTAATATTTGTGGTGTGATTCAATTAGCTTCGATTACCGTAGCCATGGGCCTCGACGCGTTATATTCAATTAAGTGCCTACGATTCTTGTCACGTGAATGTTAAATTAGTTGGTCTAAAGATATCACAACGCGTTTTATGCGTTGTCTGGTGTTTCTAGGCGGGTCTTAGAATCTTCATACTTTGTTATCACTTTTGCTCCCATCGGGAATTAGTTACGCATTAGATAAGCCAACTACCTAACTTGCTTAAAATTATATAAGGCCCAAATATCAGAGAGCTATTTTCGTTTCGCAATGTTACAGGCAAGTCCAGTATAAAAAAAGAAAATTATAACAAGATGAAACACTGAAAACAAATCAAACTGATAATAGCATAAATGTTTGTCTTTCATGTTTGTCCTGCCTGAGATGAAACTGACGGCAACTGGAACTCTTGCTTTTATATTAATATGTTAACGAGGTGTTCATAAGTGTTTTATATTATTTTATGTTAGAAGGTAAAAGATAACTGATGTGGCGGGAGTAGTTTTAAACTTCTTGACGTATGATTTAAATAATAGACCATAATTGTCGATGGAGACGGGTTTTTGTATATCAATGATGGAGACAGACATTTTTCTCTTGTCCTTAAAAGTTACGGAGTTCTGACGTCAGTTGCTCCACCTAATAAATATAAATTAGCCAAATACTGGATCGAAGGAAGGAGATATATAATGAATGTAATGTCGTTAATAAACACCTAATATTTAAATGTAGGTATGGGAAATACCTGGTGCAATACGTAGATGGATGTCAATTAGACTTTGTTTGAGATAGATTAGATATGGATGAATGTGACACGTTACATGATAAGTACGGTGCCCAGACTGTGACGCATATATGCAGATCTTTGCCACTTTGAGATATCGCCGTAAAAGTAGGTGTGTCTAACATATTTGGCGAGGGGTGAATCTATGATGCCAGGTTACGTAGAGCTACATTCATAAATGTGGTCAAAGCGAGATGAATACAAGCGCCAATTTTATTCAGGGTTATGCACTATGAGTAAAATCCTTCGATGAGGAATGGGTGCTAATTTTTATCAGTAGTTCCATCATGGAACTACTGGCAACGAACCCAAATTACTAACTCTTCATCATCATTCGCCTGCCCTATTCCTAGTATATCTGGGGTCGATGCCATACGTTGACTTCTTCCATACAGGCCTATCATATGTATGTCATCCTTCACACAATCTATCCATCCATATTTTCTTTAGACCAAAGTCATATTTTATCCATAATCTATCCTATCCATCTTTTCTTTAGACCAAAGTCTACCCCTTCAAATTACTAACTATAGTAATTTTAATAAACTGAACTCAAAGCTTTAATTTCAAAAACGACATTGAATAAGGGTGCAAAGACTAAAAAACTGCAATAAATGAGGATGCCGGACTAAGAGGATAAATATTGTTACAGTATAAGGGGCCGGCGGCGGACGCGAATATTCTCGGTGAGATGATATTTGGAGCTGTGGCCGTCAACTGCAAGAGGGTCTCACTTAAAATTCACATAATGGAAGAACCTAAGAGGTTTGTTAATATGGAACTTTATTTAAATGAAAACTTAATTTAACCGCGATTTTAGCCCTTTAATAGTATTTAATGAGTAACAGTCGCGTAAACTTTAGAAAACATTATATCACTAGTTTTCTGATATGATCAGTTACAGGTTAACTATCATTTCAAATGCAAAGGCTGTTTAGATAAAGTATATCATAGTTTCTCTATTGTTCACAATGTAGCTGTAATAACCACTAACCCATTACCCATAGATTGATGTGCACGAAAGTGTTCTACGTGCCGACGTCACGTAAGATCAGCCGGGCGGAGAGAAAGGTGTCCAACGATGGTGACTCGCGAGGCGGGTCCAAGCCGCTCAACGTGCCCGCGCTAAGAGAGGAGGGGTTGTCGCTGAGTTTCTCGCTCGACAGGGGAGACTCAGGTGAGTTGGTACATACGGTTATCATTACACTTAGCCACTGTCTTGTGACGTCACGCAAGATCGGGCGTAGCGGAATGTGTCTAACGATGGCGACTCGCGGGGCGGGTCCAAGCCGCTCAACGTGCCCGCGCTGAGGGAGGAGGGGTTGTCGCTAAGTTTTTCGCTCGACAGGGGAGACTCGGGTGAGTCGGTACATGCAGCTTACAATAGGCAACTGAGTGACTTAGGCACTGTTATGTGACGTAACGTAAGATCAACCGGGCAAAGAGAGAGCCGCCGGCTTCCGCACTTCTGATCTATTAGAAACTGTTAGCTTGACTAGGCAAGAGCATTGAGGCGTATATAAAAAGCTAAAGATCCACGATGATAAATTTATCAGCGTTCATGTTCTCCTCCTTAGCTATTCGAGATTCCAAAAAAGAGTTTTGTATAGCATAGCAAATAACTTTCATCACTATTTTTTCGGTGTGTAATAACACAGTTTCGTTTTCGCAGGTTTCTGTGGAGAGATTTCGCCGTACAGCAGTGTAGGGTCCACGAGGGATTACTTCTCAATGTTCGACATCTGGGATGGGAAGAGCTCGCAGGATGATATTTATCAATTCCATTGTAAGTATTATTATTTTGTCAAAGTGCATTTTGTGTTGTCTTTTAGTGTACCTTTACAAGACCTAACGGTCGCTACAAGACGTATCAGTCAGATATGTTTTTTTTCTGGTATTAAATGATACTACATATATTGTCAGGAGAACAATCTGTGTACCTGTACTCTGTAATCTGTACCCTTTTTATAACAAAAAAGGTGTAATTAATTGTCATTCGCGATAAAATTACTATTAAAATAATGATAAGGAAGTCTTGTAAAATATATTCAAGAAGTCAAGGATAGTGTCAAGACATGTATGTGTGTCATTGTCTTATTACATACTTGGTTTAAAAGAAACAAAAGAAAATTCGTATTTTAAAAATAACAATAAGTCATTTAGGCGACGAATGTGTAAATTTTTTAATTATAAGTTTAAGTTCGTAAACTTTCAACGGGTTTTTCGATTTCACTGCCATTTTGTTGTGCTTGTGACCCTGCCTGTTTGATGGTAGACAAAAGTAGATTCGAATCCCATTGTTTCTGTTACCTTTATGACTAGCCGTCCGCCTGCGGTTTCACCCGCACGTATTCTATTTTTTCAAATATCTCCTCCTTTCCCCCACATTTCCTAATTTAAAGTTACCCTATGTTCACCAGGGATAGTGTAGCTAGCCAACAGTGAAAGAATTATTCAAATCGGTCCATTAGTTTTTGAGTTTTTTCGTTACATACAAAAATACTATTAAGATAAAGTAATTAATTGTGTTTTAAAATTATTTATTGGAAACATAAAAAATAATCTTGGTGGCCTTCGTCGTGGTAATCGTGTGTGGTGAATATGCATTATCTTCCCCCTTATTGAAGAGATAAAAGATATCTCGTACTTGTCCTGTAGCACCACCGGGGCGCAAGTTGAGCACTTCAAGCAACGGCAGTTGGCAACGGAGAACTTTCCAGAACTTGACGACGAGGTTCGAACTGGGCCGGCAGAGCTCCAACCTGCTAAATGTTCCAACGGCTACGAGCAACACTACCAGTAGTGACTCACAGGTAGGCACCTTTAAAATACTACGTACGGTCACGAGCAATAACATGTATACACTTCGACTCTTATGTCAATGCAATAAAGTTCATATGTCAATGTGTTTGTATACATGTTAGTGCTCATGACTGTACTTGTTACTATATTTTATGCATGCCTATTGCTATATTGCCCGAAATCATCAGTTTTTTTGTGATAGGGAGGCAACGAACAAGTTGTTCACCTGATGGCAAGTGATCACAGCTGCCCATGGACATCAACAACCGCACACGGGTCGCAGATGCGTTGCCTTCCTTTAAGACCCCCCCCCCCCAACAACGCTCTGGCAACCTTACTCACCAGCACAAAGTTAACAAGTGCTTTTCACTGTGGTCTTCTGTGTGGTGGAGATTCTTCCCCAGACGAGCAGCTCATTCACGTGGAAGTTTAGTTATTATTACACTAATTTTGGCTTTGTAAGCTAGCTGCATTGTATGTTACAACACAGCACAACTTTTTGTGCTGTGTTATAACACCATTATTTTTTAATTTGATATGTCCACGGGACAAGGAACTTTATTTTGTTGTTTGATTCTGAGATTAACTAATCTGGAATCTAACTAAGCGACTGGCATCAGAGCTTCAGCTTCATTTTAGAGTGTTTCTCAATGGCCTATTCAATCAATGTTCGCACATTGACAAGTTGTCAATAATATTATTGAATAGTTTTGTTGATAAATACTTTATCACAAAAGCTCAATATTTGCTTGACAATGACGCAGACCGCGTCGGTGTAAACTTTCCTTCGCAGGAGTCGATAATGTTCTAGAATATTTTCACTTGTCCCACTTTTAATATTGACTAGCGGCCGCCCGCGACTCCGTCTGCGTGGATTTCGGTTTCCGCACACTTGGCGTTGTATTCTAGCTTAAAGCCTTTCTCAACAAATGGACTATCTAACACAAATTTTTTTTCGTTACGAACCAGTAGGTAGCTGTAGTTAGCGTGTTCAAACAAACAAACTCTTCAGCTTCATTTTATTAGCATAGATACTTCTTCTGACAGTCATATCGATCCATCCTTCCAAACTTAACGTTAACTTAACGTATAAATGTTGTGTTTATTATCTTAATTAATTAACATTGTTTACGTTTGTATTATCTGCTTCAAAGGCGCGTGATGGGATCACGGGTGTCCATATCGACTATCAAGTCATGTGAGCCATTATCAGGACAATGACAGGGAGATTATAATGATTACTCTTTGATTAGGTTCGACAATGTGACTACCGGTAGCTACTAGAAACATCAATTTGCTAACTGATAAATATAGTTAGATTTTCCTTATGTTTATAAATAGCGGCCGCCCGCGACATTGTTTTATTCTAGTGTAAAGCCTTTCTCGTCGCATAGACTATCGAACACAAACGTATTTTTTCAATTCGAACCAGTAGTTCCTGAGATTAGCGCGTTCAAACAAACAAACAAGCTCTTCAGCTTTATTCAATTAGTATAGATAGATGATATTACTACTACTACACTGCATACTCATTTAAAGGCCATGCGTTTTGTGGAATTTTCCTGAATTTAAGTTTATAAAGCGATATCCCGGGTAATTTAACGGGTTACTTTAGTTTTATAACATATAGGTCAGTTAGTTTGTAAAGTAACATCATTCAAGTGCCACATTTCATTATTTAAAAAGTGTTTTTGTACTTTTCTATTGACATTATCTTATGTATTAATGAGTACTTTCTTTATCGACACGGCGCTTAGGTATGTATGTATGTCGTTTGGAAATTTGTTAAACCGGTTTGAACCTCCACGGCCGTATAATCGATTATGTAAACTAATGCAATTGCATTGTTTTACATTTTTATCTTGAGATTAAGGATGAAAATTCGCGTTAATTTAGGTCAGGAGAATTTAAGAAAACTAGTGTTGCCGTTACTTATTTGGATATCTTTACATTATTCATTCTTGTCTTAGGCTCGAATTAATAAATCGCTCTCAACTATGAGATCGATTTTGAGCGAAAACTTGAGATGCTGTTTTATTTCGCTCTCAAAATCGATCTCAAAGTTGAATGCGCAAAAATGCCCAATCATCCCAAAAATGTCTAGCATTTTTGGGCATGAATAATTGCATTTTGACGTAATTTTTAGTCCATTGTACTATACCAGTGTTAGAAGTGTAATTAGGATACAAAAAGCGACATCACTCAACGCCCGTAGGAGTGAAAGTCAGACTCTTTCGACTCTTTTAGTTTATGATTAACAGAAATCAATGACCGCTGCTATTGTTATATTCATAAATATATTTACGAGCCGTAGACTTAGCTTTTTATGCTTAGGAAATGATATTTCGAGACAGTGACGCTGCTACTTCTTTCACCTGTAGTGTGACGAGAAAATGTATCTAAAAATAGTTGACCGTGCTGCGTTTCACCTTTTCGATGAGTCGTCTATTAGGTATAGTTGTACCAGACAAAGGAGCTCGATGGCGCAGTAGTAAGCGCGCTCGGCCTGCGATTGCTAAGTTAAGCAACTTTAACAGAGGCCGAAAAAAAACATCTCGAGCTCCTCCGTGCTTCCGAAGGCACGTTAAGCCGTTGGTTTTGCGCCTGGTCTCTCTAAGGTCGTGTCAGATTGATGTCCCACCGAACTATGAGAATGAGGGAATAGGAAGTTGGCCTGTGCTTGCGCACTCACTTAATTGTGCACAATAATGTGCTTACCTGGCTAATCGTATGATCTGCCACCATGTTCGAAAAACGGCATGATACTTGTACCATTCGTTGCACTATCAATCGTTTCTAATATTAATTGCCGATCGCGACCTACATTTTTCTTTATCAAGCATTTTAATTATTTTAATGAAATTAAAATATATGTATGTGTATGTGTTACTGGAGAATTCCAGTTTAAAACCCAATTGAGTAGCGAGTCGAAGCAATAATTATTACACTATCGTAAGGAGCTGTATGAGCTCGAGTAATTATTACGCTTAAGATAA
Organism: Nomophila noctuella; assembly: GCA_958496325.1. Classification (NCBI taxonomy): domain Eukaryota; kingdom Metazoa; phylum Arthropoda; class Insecta; order Lepidoptera; family Crambidae; genus Nomophila; species Nomophila noctuella. Next base: position 12,425,804 of record OY292487.1, on the reverse strand, counting down.
TTACGCACAATTGATACAACAGAGTTGTGTACACAAACTTAGCGGTAACGTTTTCATACTAGTTAGTCAAGGTTGGAAATAATGAATGAATAATTGGTGTCTAAATGTTTGACATTATTATTAAATCGCTCATAAAGACATCACGATCGTTCAACTATTTGCTATTCATTATTCAGTATGGTGTTATGATTGAAAAAGATTTTTCTATACTGAGCCCTATTTACTAGGGACATTTATAGAAAGAAATTTAATTGACTAATTATTTAAAAGCTAGATTTTCAGGATTAAGTATGATCTAACTACGTTTTTATGACATTTTGAATATGTCGACTGTTTGAATGAATATAATGTTGTCAACAATATGGAAACTTTATTTGTACCGATATTATTGACTATTTGGTTGCGTCTATTAATTTGAGTACCCTGAGTGTCACTATCTATGTTTCGTCTGGTTTGTGAGTGTGCCGGAGGCCCACACCCTTTTAAAAGGCCGGCAACACATCAACGATACCTCTGGTGTCGTGGATGTCCATGGGCGGCGGTGATTGCTTACCAACAGGCGAACCGCTGGCTTGTATGCCGCCTCTTCCATAAAAAAAATCTATATGACTCTGACTGTTCCTTGATTAAAGTGTTACAATGTCTTTTGTATCCTTAGCTGTACAGCGGCAGTTCCACCAGCGGCACCAGTGATAGCCTGCTCAGTGCCGCGTCGGTTCCGCAAAGGAAGAACAAGCTCGGTCTCGCACTACTCTTCACCGTCAACGATGCTGCTGAGATGTGAGTCTTGATAAATAGATATTAAACTTTATCTTAAAATATCCTTTATATATATTCTGAACACAACAGTTCTTCTTTGCACATGCCATATTTTTATTTTACACAGTTCACGACCAGAAGAAGCTTGTAAGGTATCCAATGAGTTGATTTGTTTTCAGTTATTAATAAAATTCGTATTTCTATTAACATAGAAATATGTAAGGGATTACTGATTTGCTTCAAAATAGAGTTAAAGAGACATCATAGAGTGCGATTTTACTAATTTCATAGTTAGAAATCGTATTGGCTGTTTAGGGTAACTCAAATAACTGATGTCGTCAACATCTCTATGTTATTGGTTTTAGATTGATCATCATGTTTAATATACTTTTAATATTTTCTATTTTACTTATATCTACATACATTATATTATAAGTTTGTGCTGCCAGTTTCACCTACATTAACTTAATACTTTTATGAAATGATACATTGCTGATTATGTTATCAGAGCATTTTTTAGGCACGCAATATTGGTGCAGATAAGGAATAATAGAAAGTAGAAATAATATGATAAAATTAATTTCATTACGTACACGTGTAAGATTAGGGTAAAAAATGGTAGCGAGAAGCAATTTACAAACTTATAATAGCATTATCTCAAATTCCTTTAATAACGTGGTCGAGTAGTTAATATCATAGATAAAATATCCGGGAGTACTATTGTTGGGGATTTGTCTTCAAGAATATAAATAATTTGACACTATCATAGTGTAAATGCATTGCGCAACTACGAGTACACAAAGTACTTAGTCATTGTTCAGTACCTTTATCCTCAACTATTCTTCCACAAATCCCAATCAAGTTAAAGTTCATTTGTAAGGCCCCGAAAAAGAACGTGTGTTTAAAAAAAAAAACAAATCCTATGCTGGATATCTGTTTCAAGATAGTTATATTTTAGAATTTATGATGACGAATATGTATTTTAAACTAGTCTTTCTTCGTAGGGAAATGGTGCGTCGATGCGTGGAGCATTCCCCTCAGCTGCAGGCACTCGTCTGTCGGCTAAGGCTGGCCACGCTCACGGCCGGAGCGGGAGGGGGTTTCGTGTCCACGCTGTATAAAGCTGCCGCTGATGCTTCTAAATGGTGAGTCTAACCCTCAACTAGGCATAGCCTGGTTATTCGCTACCTGGGAAATGGTGCGTCGATGCGTGGAGCAATTCCCTCAGCTGCAGGCACTCGTCTGTCGGCTAAGGCTGGCCACGCTCACGGCGGGAGCGGGAGGGGGGTTCGTCTCCACCCTTTATAAAGCTGCTGCTGATGCTTCTAGATGGTGAGTCTAACCCTCAACTAGGCATAGCTTAGTGGTTCGCTTCCAGGGAAATGGTGCGTCGCTGCGTGGAGCATTCCCCTCAGCTGCAAGCACTCGTCTGTCGGCTAAGACTGGCCACGCTCACGGCGGGAGCAGGAGGGGGGTTCGTCTCAACCCTGTATAAAGCTGCCGCTGATGCTTCTAAATGGTGAGTCTAACCCTCGACTAGGCGTAGCTTGGTTATACCTCACCAGGGAAATGGTGCGTCGATGCGTGGAGCATTCCCCTCAGTTGCAGGCACTCGTCTGCCGGCTAAGGCTGGCCACGCTCACGGCGGGAGCGGGAGGGGGGTTCGTCTCCACTCTGTACAAAGCTGCTGCTGATGCTTCTAAATGGTGAGTCTAACGCTAAACAAGGTTTAGCTTGTTTATTCGTTACCAGGGAAATGGTGCGTCCATGCGTGGAGCATTCCCCTCAATGGCAAACACTCGTCTGTCGGCTAAGGCTGGCCACGCTCACGGCGGGAGCGGGAGCGGGGTTCGTCTCCATTCTGTATAAAGCTGCTGCTGATGCTTCTAGATGGTGAGTCTAACCCTAAACTAGGCATATCTTGGTTATTCGGTACCAGGTAAATTGAAATACTTACTTTTTGTTTTGAGTATGATATGGTTCTTTGATCTAGTTTTTCGATAGTGTTCGCAGTATTTTTGCAGTGCTAACGACCATAATCCGTGTTCTTGTAGATTGAACACATCAGATCTTTAACTCAATCGATTTCTACTCATAGCAGTTAACATTATTCGCTTTATCAGTTTCCTATTGCATATGCTATCAAGTTGCAACCGGTTTTACATTGAGAGTGCATTGATATTGCACTCATAAAACATGTGAATGTGAAGTCTGACTTGAGATTTTCCTTTTATGTTCCTAGTAGATAGGTACGCCTTTCTTAGATTATGCTTGTGTGTTTCTTCCTAGCAAAGCTCCTTGACTTTGAAACTTTAAATAGACTAGTAGAATCGCGGCTAATTTACAAACAAATAATGTGACATTTCCTCTTTAGTAGATATTTCCTTGATGTTTACTTTAGCGGCAATCCACTTATCACAATAGATTTCCCATAGTCAATGACTTGTCTGTTTATTTATAACTAGCGGCCGCCCGCGATTTCGTCCTCGAAGATAACGGTTTCCGCACACATAGTGTTATATTATAGCCTTTCTCTGCGAATGGACTATCCAACTCAAAATTTATTTTTAATTCGAACCAGTTGTTCCTGCTCCTGTTATACGTGTTTTAACAGAGAAACAAACTATGTATTTAGCTTTATTATATTAGAATTAATTTGTATAAACTAATCATGTCAGTCTTCATTAAGTTTGAACTCTACAAAGGCATTAAAAGCTCCAATATTATAATTTTTAACTCAATTTTTCCTTGCGAACGTTCGTCCGACACTTTTATGATGACAAGACACTTTTGATGTTTTAAGAAACATTTTACGATATGCGCTGTCCAAACTGACGTCAAATATTTCAGAATTCAGACATGTCAGGTGCCACTGACATTTTGGCAGTGAGAGAAATAGCTTACGTCCGAATGAGTTCGGACTACAGACACAAAGTCTCATGTGATTCACACACTACGCAAGCAACATCCGATGATAGCACGTGTTATTACGTAAATGAAATGCACAGGCCAATAACTTATAATATTTGCTCATAGTATTCTCTGCAATCACACAAGTAGGAAGATTATTGGCTGCAGTATTTTAGTCTTGTTGATTTTCGGGAAAAATATATTTGAATCGCAATGGTGTTTAATTGGCCCAGGTATCTCCTAGACATAACTTTGTTTGTATGAGATTTCAGTTAAGTAAGACACTTCGCGTAACATTACTTACTAATATAATAAAGCTTAAGAGATGAACATCTATACTTACTTGTTTATTTGTTTGAACGCGTTAATCATATGAACTACACTGGTTCAAATTGAAAAATATTTTTGTGTTGGTTAGTTCATTTGTCTAGGAAGGCTTTAAGCTATAATATAACACTTTGTGTACGGAAACCAAAATCCACGGAGATTAAAACGCGGGCGGTCGCTAGTTTTACTAAATATAACCGGGATGAAACGTGACTTCTTACTTACAAAGTATATTTCTCGTATTCAGTTATTTCGGTCCGATTATTAAATGTAGTTCTACCTCTTTACTCGCATGATTAGCATGAATCTGTTCGGAATTTCGTGCCCAAGTTTCCTAAGTCGCCTATTCAGGACTGTGACGTTTGTTTGTATGCTATCGTACGATGTTGGCATCTGAGATTAATGTCTTGACGTGTATCTGTGTCATTGAAAAATTTTATAGGCGTCTAAATTTTGTTTATCCGATCTATGCGTAAAGTCTGTTTGGTTCGTTTGCTTGAAGTGTTACTATGGCAATATCTTATTAATTTGCCTTATCATAATTAAATTGGCTTTCCAATTGGCTTTAATGATAAGTTAAGAACCTGAATCCCTTACTGATCGCCGCGTGCCGAAACAATGTACGTACAAAGGCCACAGTCATCCTTGAAATATACTTTATATTAGCTCAACTTCAACGCATTGATTACACAGACAATGACTATTTCCTTATTGAGATGTTGCGATTCGAATTCGGTGTTTTAAATTGATATAGGTATATCCCAACTAATATTATAAATGCGAAAGTAACTCTGTCTGTCTGTCTGTCTGTCTGTCTGTCTGTTACGCTTTCCCGCTTAAACCTCGCAACCGATTTTGATGAAATTTGGTACAGACAATCTTTAGACCCTGAGACAGAACATAGGCTACTTTTTATTTCGAAAAAAAGAAATCCACGCGGACGGAGTCGCGGGCGGCCGCTAGTATTTTATAACTTATTTTTATAGTAACGTTCGTTGAAGCTGACAAGTACCTACAGACATCACACTATTGAGATGGCGTGCTAGATTAGATTTACCTAGAATTTGTATTGTCACGTTAAATAACAAACTCTTATCTTCAACATCGTGACGTAAGCGTCTGGGACAATTTCCGATTGTGTGAGCAAACACCTAGTTTCTGTAAAGCCCTAAAAAGCTACGTCGTAAACATAAATTGACACAAAAAATCCAACGAAGTCAGCAACAAGCTTACTAGGTAACTGCAATTAAGCATACTCTTATTATGGATAAATGATAACATGAATTTGTTCGCAGTCGCATAGAAAGTTAACGACACCTTTCCGGTATTTTAATTCGCTAAAATGATTCATGAATTATTCAATTGTTTCTTTAACATTGATTTTACACCCATTTATGGCTGTGCGTAGAAATCGAAAATACAAACCGCAACATAAATATATTTTATTATATTTCCGCGGCAATGCTAGAAGTAGTAAAGCATACTTACCAGTGGTGTGTGTCACGCAGGTTGTCAGATCTGATGAACGGGCCGCGTCTGCAGCCGGCCTGGCTGACGCTGGTCACGAGCGAGCCGCGCGCCGTCACCGCGGTCGCGGACACCCTCATGGCCGACCTGTGTTCCGTGCTCGCCGCCGGGGATACCAAGCATACCAACTTGTAAGTACATACATACACTCAGAAGAGGAAGAGCTTAGTGGAACTTCCACTCGAATGAGCCACTTGTCTGGGGAAGTACCTCCACCGTACAGAAGACCACTGTGAAGTAGCATTTCGTAACTGTTTTGTTTTTGCTGTTGAGTAAGGTCGCCAGAGCACTTTTGGTGAGGGTATGTGGTTTATAAGACAGGCAACGACATTTGTGCGGTTGCTGATATCCATGGGAGCGGTGATCACTTACCATCAGGTGATATTGTTCGTTTGCCTCCCTATAACATAAAAAAAGTTACGCCTTTCCCCATAGGGGTAGGCCAAATCCTTCCATTTAACCGGCTCTCATCGGTCCACTCTTCGCCAATGTGGTAAACGTGACGTGGCGAGTTACGAACCACATATTTTTAGAAAAATTATCAGAATAATTTAACTAAATCACTGTAGAAACTGTTGCACTTGCAAACTCAATATTATCTTAAATCACTGTCCAAACTGTTGCACTTGCAAATTCAATATTATCTTTGAATAAATTTCACAGAAGATTCTAGATTCGTTTAACTAATACGTAGATTTCGTTTTCAAATTTTTCTGTGAGATTGTTTACTGCATTATGTTTAACGTCTATTTTAATTTAATATCGATATTACGTGAATCATTAAAGAGATCATGTGATGGGATGATATAATATTTTACAGCTTTGTCGGACGTGACGTGTTTAACACTGAGTGCGCGGAAATTTATTACCAATCCCACCGATCTTATTTCTTTAAACATAAAGTTTGAAATCGTTTGAAAATTTATAGCCGCCGATCGCTTCTGTTTATGAAGTGTTTTATAGCTGCTTTGATAACAGGTTCATAGTCATGTGATTTTAAGGGAACACTATTACTAGACTAGTCTAATCTCTAAGAGAATAGAAGTAGATAAAGTACCTATTTTTTAGAAAGAATGATTTCAACGATTATCAATATTTGGTCATATTTACATTCACGCTTAGCTTACAGCAAACAATCTTTAAATAAATGGGTGTATTTTAGTTATCACTGTATAAATCTTTAATTTAGATTTTATCTATTTAGTTTTAATGATATTGTAACTGTTATGCATCTTTTTGGAAGTGTTCAGATAAATAAGGAAAAAGAACACTGGACATGAAGTTTATAATAGTAGTTTTTGGACGATAGCAAGAAAGGCAAAATTGTTGGAATTGCATTGCATAATATAAATATCTGTACTTTATAAACGTATCCTTTTAAATATTGTAGATTACTTACAAAAATATTATATTTAGCATGCTCCCAAGCGCTCTATGCACCTTTCATAAAATCTGTCTAGCTTTTTATATTATAAATCAACATCATCATTCTCCTGCCCTTATCCCGCATTAGTCGGGGTATGCGCAACATGTTTTCCTCTTCCACTCACTCCTGCCAGCCGTCAACTCTTCATTCCATCCTTTCCCTTCCATATCATACTTCAAGTAATCCATCCATCTGTTATAAGTTATCCATCCTCTGCTCTTTTCATATTTAAATAAATTCTTCTACTGATGTAAACAACGGAGACGTTTACCGGATATCCAATTTGTTGATCTGTAAAAACTGAGTTAAAAAAAACCTTCCACTTGAAAACAGAAAGTCGTCTTTCCCTACCGTAGGTCAACGTATTAATAGATGTGACTGAGTTCGTTAGTTTTGTATTCATTGAGAGCTACACGCAATATTTTATTTTATTTTACCACAAAATATTTAAAATATAATTTACAACAAGATAAATATAATTTTATAACGCACCAACCGTCACATGGTTGAATTTATTATGTATAAATATTGTACCGGTTTGTATTCTACCGTTTTATTATGATAGTTACACATTTTATGTTTGTGTTGAGTTAACAGATCGTTTACAGACCGTTCTAAATATTACCGACTACGTTGCTACTTGTAATCTATAGTAATTTGAAGAAGTTCAACATTTAAAACGGATAAGAGACGAATCTTTGTAACGAAAACATGATTTCAAATGATGGCGAGGCCTCTTTGCCCTGCAGTGGGACAAAAATAGGCTGTATTAAAGCTGATATTAAATAGCAATTAGAAGATTTCAAGTTCTTTGTAAAAGTCGACGAGAATAATGCTCGTGTTTATTTCTGAAAGCGGCTCGTTAAATAAGTCAACAAAATGCTATTGGCCCCACGAAGTATATAAAGGACGATCCAAAGTTTATCACAACAATGTCATATTTATCCGACAGGCCTTCACGCGTGACGTCAGAGCGTTTGTTGTCAGTTATTTTTACGAAGAGTGTTTACGTTTTCTTCACGTGATTTTTCTATATTTGAATGAAGTGACGTTTACAAATTGCCGCTACGCGTTGTATAACTGTGGGTGTGGGCGGAGCAAATGTGTATTTAATTTGTTATTTTAAACAATAGCGGTTTCTTCAACTATTAATTAGAGCTGGTTAAATGTTTAAGTATTTACAGACGCTGAGTTTAAATTTGGAATCGGTAACAATACTTTTTTGTTTCGTCTGTCTCGAATTTCTGTCGTACTTCAGAGACTAATTTAGGAAACTTTTTGATCTTTCATTTTTCGTGAAGGTATTCATAATAATGATGGTATGATAAAGATATATTTTGTTTGAATCGAAACAAAACTAACATTACATAGAATTTACTAGATCGAAAGATGACTTGAGCTTTTTGATAACAGTTATCAGGTATGAAAATGAATGAAGTCACTTCAAGATAGCATGATAATTTATGTGAATAAATATACTTTATATTTTCTATTTCAGTTTCATCAGTACGCTGCTAACCCACGTGCTCACGTACCACCTCGGCTGGGTGACCACCGTGAGCCCGTACGACACGGTGGACCCACAGCAGCGGTCGGAGGTCGGTGCCGAGTCGCCGAAGCCGTACAACGCGCTGTGGGCGCAGCTCAGCGACCTGTGCGGCAGCATCGGCTTCCCGCCGCGCGCCGCCCGGACCGTCGTCACCGGCGCCACCGACGCGCAGTTCCTCAACAGGCTCCTCCTCGTGCTCACCTACTTCGTCCGCTGCGGAGAAGTCAAGCGAAGCGACTTCGAGTACCGGGAGTGCGAGGTCGTCGAGACGAAAGTCGTCGGCGGCGACGAAGCCCCCCCTGTCGGCCTAAAGCGATCGGCGACGCAGCTCAAAAAGCTAGAAAATTTCGACCTCCGCGACACCCTCGACGCGCCCCCTGCGAATACTCAGAATAGTGATAGTAGCATCGGCACCGTTGTTGCGAGCGACGGCAGCATCAAGCGGTCGTCGACGCTCGCCGATCTAAGTCAGAAGCTCTCTACCGCTCCCGAGGCGCCCCCGCGGGAGTCCACCGCGGCGGGCGGCGGCGACGCGCCGATGACCAGCCGGCTGCGGCGGAACCCGACCGCGATGCTCCCGCTCGACTCCTCCTCCGACTCTAGTCTCAATTCCTCCATGTCGGAGGAGGCCGCCCCGGAGCAGAAGGTGGTGTTCGTGCTCGGCGACGACGAGCGGCTGGTCGGCTTGAAGAACAAGTCGACCGGCGGGCGGAGCGTCAAGCGGTCCGCTAAGCCGCCGAGCGAGCCGCCCGCTGCGGCCGACAAGCCCGAGGAGCGGGAGAAGTGCGGCCGCGACGCCGAGAGCCCGTCCCGGTGTTGCGGGCAGACGCTTCAACATTCCAAACCAATCAAACATTCCGGTTTTAAGTTCGAGTTCGATAAGTACCCCCAGATCGTGACCAACTACATGAAGAGCAAGAACCTCGAGATCCTCGACCGGCACTACATCGGCAAGCCGGGGAATCTGAAGCTGGACAACTACCAGTTCGACCCGACGGTGGTGCCGCCGATCCAGGAGGAGCGCTGCGAGGCGTGCTACAAGTGCCAGCTGATGGAGTCGCTGCTGCAGACGCCCACCAACGCGTCCGAGATGGAGTACACCAGCGACATGCCGCCGCGCAAGGAGCCGCAGTACGCGCGCGAGACCGTGGCCAGAGACGCGCCGAGCGATGGAGATGAGAAGACCTTCGTGAGGAAGCGGAAGGAGAACACCGTGGTGGTGAACGTGAAGCAAGAAATGAAGCAAAACTTGAAGCAAACTGTGAAGCCAGACGTGAAGCAGGAGGGAAAGCAAGACGTGAAGGAGGGAATGCAGGGAGTGAAGCGAGTGGTGGAGTCCCCGATGGCGCCGCTGCGGCCGAGCGCTGAGGAGGCGGCGCGCGTCGGGTTCGACGCGTCTCTGCTGGGCGGAGTCACCGATCATTATGTACCTGATTTAATTTTACAAGGTAATTATCATTCATTTACTTTTCCATTTACTTTATTCAGCCTAGTAAAAAGTACATTATTTCACTGGAAAAGCACCCCTTAAATAGCTTGTAGCAGCAATTCGAACTTTCTATAGAATCGATTTATGAGTCGTCATTTTTAGATTTTCTGATTGAGTGTGAGCATAGAAGAATTTTTTTTGTCGTAGTAGTTTTAAATCAATTTTATTTTTATATATTTACCTTTTGTTATCAAAATCATTTAACATTTTAGGAACCATGTCAAAGTCTGATGCGTGGGAGCGGGAGCTACGGCGGGACCTAGATCTGTCGGCGTACCTCAATAAAACTCTGGATTCGCCTATACAGGCCATCGCCATCATTGGGGACACTAAAAACTGGTATGTTCGTAGTACTTTGTTATATTCATATTTGAAATTTTATTACGGAGTATTTTTGTCCTGTCGGATAATTATTGGTTTGAGACTCAAAGTTATTAATGTTGCAATCAAATTAACAGCGTAAATCTGTTGCACGTCAGATCTTTTTATAAGCAAACTATTAAGTCCCTAGGGAATATGTAGCTCTTACATCTTGTGTATTCTTTTGATGAGACCAAGATTTTGTAAAAACTTGAACTTACCAATCAACGCCTCGGTCCCAACATAATTCAGATTAAGATTCAAAAGGTTGTACTATGTATTGTTATAGTAGTTAGTTACCAATTGTCATGTTCGTTTATTTTAGGGAAGTGCGGGTCCTGGGTCAAGATTGCGTGTCGAGCGGGATGTCGTCATTAGTTGCAGCTATGCTGGACGCACTACCAGCCATGAGGCGAGCTAAAGTTCCCGCGCAACAGGTATGTTTCAATCATTTTGACGACTTGGTGTAGTGGTTAAGAAGTTGACAATTAGACCAAGAGGTCGCGGGTTCGATCCCCGCATTTGACAAAAAATTGTGTGAATGAACACGTCTGTTTGTCCTGGTCTGCGTGTTATATGTATATATATATTTAAGTATAATTGTATAAATAAATAAAAACTATATAATATTTCTATCCGTTTCCAAGCATCCATATTACAAGCTTCGAGCTTAGGTTGGGCCTAGGCAATAGGTGTGTTAGCCCAAAAAAATCTGTAACCTTCTTTATTAGGTACGTTTTGTACCAAAACATCAGGTCGTTAAGATAGCATACGTTATGACTTATTATATTTCTAGAATGATTTTCGTTGTAAGTTATTTCCTTCCAATGATATCAATGGATATTTTTGCCATTTGCAGTGACTGCAACTGACAAATTAATTAATTATGAGCTGCAATATACATTATTGATACGAAAGGAGTGAGGTCAGTCCCCTATGTGTCGGTTTATTGAAGGAAGCCATGTGTGGGACGCGGTTGTAAACAAATATCACGGTCGTGCGTTATTTATACACTTATGTCAATTATCAACTGTCGTTTTCACTTAATATCCAGACAGCCGACATAAACGAGAGAATCATTCAACAAGGACATTTGGGTTGAAACATTGGCAGGTCAAATTAAGTTTTCTTGTTCCGCATACTGATTACATCAATATTAGTAATGCGTATAAAACTATAAAGATACTTAGGCTATACAACTAAAATTACATATGTATCTTTTAATTAATAAAAATAACGTTTTTTTTAATAGGTCTTCGAATTCTTACTTTACTAGATTAGCAGATTGCTCATTTTAGTTCTATAAATGACCTGTAATAATCTTAGACTATAGTCCTTTTTTTAAAGATTTAAAGATTAGCAATGCTTTAAACATAGAAGCAGAGGTGATAAACATTTTTCTACAACTCAACAATGGAAGTACTTATCAGAATTTTAACACCTACTATTTAATTTATAAATCTGTAGTACTGTTTTAATGTCCTGATAACTAATAAAAGCTCATTTGTTCCAGTGCTTGTCGTACCTAGAAGGCAAGCTACGCGAGTTCTGCGTGCTCTCCAAGACTCTGGCCGATATGCTGATGTCAACCGACTTCTGCGACATCGCCACGCTCACCAAATCACTCAATATCGACGTGAATGACGTACCTCTACTTCTAGCTATAGCAACTACTCACACACCACAAGTCGCTACAAGATACGGGATTAGTTATAGATAATTTGTATAATGGAATGTTCTGGAACCAAACAAGTATTGAATCATCTGATGTAGAAGATATTCCTCAGAGCTATGCGCGTATGGTGAGTCTCATGCAATGGAATGAAAATGTGGTCTGGGATAAAAACTTGCCGATGTCAACAGACATCGGCGACGTTGCTACACTCATCGAGTCTCTAAAAATCGTCACGAACCGCGCTGATCCTAGCTGCAAGGTCACACTATATACATTATATATAAACAGCAGAATAGAACATTCTAGAAAAAAGTATTACAATGCGGTGCAGTATGGTCATATTCGATTAAATCATTTGAAGTAATGAAGTCCTACTCGATGCACGTAGCGAGTAATCCGGTGTAAAGTATGTGCAAAATACATGTAAGCTACAGGTAGGAAGGTTCCTCGTTTTGCTATAAAGAAATTCTATTTGCTACGTTTTGCTTATTCAAATTCATAAAAAGGTAAGGAACAACTTGGCTTGAAGTATTATAATACCTACTAAGTGTGCTGAAAATAGTAAATCTATGGAAAGATGAATATGCATGAATAGACATATTATGAGTGAAATTAAATAATGATCTTACGGGGTTATTTCGAGAGATTAGGAGGTTGAAATATTATTTAAAGTTTCAGAAAGTAATCCGCCTATTTCTTTATCTTTCAATATAGATCGATTTTTATATGTATAGCATATCCCAACGCCAAAAATTTTTAATAATAGATAAGAATTGCTAGATGAAGCTAACCGTATTAGGGTTAATTTAAGAAATGATGTAATTATTATTAATTTTAATATAAAATCCTCAAACTTTTGAGGCGTTTGAAAACGACGCATTTTTATTACATATTGTGATGAATTTGTAAGAAAAAAATCAGCAGAAGTACCTATATAATCTACAAATATCAGAAATATTTTAAATAAAAAGTTCTGTTTTTATTTTTGGAGTAAACAATAATGTTTCAAATGTAATTTTTAGAAACTCATGCTTATAATCTTAACGATATTATTCTGTATTCAAAAGACATTGCGTAAAATTGGCGTCTTTTTTTTTTCGAGCGTCCACCAACCAAACTTGGTAATCTATATTCTTGAAGGCATTACAAATGATATTTGCTATGGCAGTAAAGCTGTAAACTCAGTCCGAACTGAGTAAATCAGGTTTGAATTTTTTTTCGCTTCATACATATTTTTATGGGAAATTGATTTTTTTTGTTTCTTGCGTCCATTGACTAAACGTGAAAATATATATTCTTGAGGTCATCACAAACAATATTTGCTACGGCAGTAAAGCTGTAAACTCAGTCCGAACTAAGTGAGACAGCCAAAAAAATTCAATTTCATACATTTTTCTATGGAAAATAGATTTCATCGAAGAGACGTGAAAATATATATTCTTGAGGTCATCACAAACAATATTTGCTATGCCAGTATAGCTGTAAACTCAGTCCGAACTGAGTAAATCAGGTTTGAACTTTTTTTCGCTTCATACACTTTTCTATGGGAAATTGATTTTTTTTGTTTCTTGCGTCCATCGACGAAACGTGAAAATATATATTCTTGAGGTCATCACAAACAATATTTGCTATGGCAGTGAAGCTGTAAACTCAGTCCAAACTGAGTAAATCAGGTTTGAACTTTTTTTCGCTTCATACATTTTTCTATGGGAAATTTATTTTTTTTGTTTCTTGCGTCCATCGACGAAACTTAAAAATATTTTACTCAGTTCGGACTGAGTTTACAGCTATACTGCCATAGCAAATATTGTTTGTGATGACCTCAAGAATGTATATTGTCATGTTTCGTCGATGAAATCTATGTCCCATAGAAAAATGTATGAAATTGAATTTTTTTGGTTGTCTCGCTCAGTTCGGACTGAGTTTACAGCTTTACTGCCATAGCAAATATTGTTTGTGATGACCTCAAGAATATATATTTTTTACGCTTCGTCGATGGACGCAAGAAACAAAAAAATTCAATTTCCCATAGAAAAATGTATGAAGCGAAAACAAGTTCAAACCTGATTTACTCAGTTCGGACTGAGTTTACAGCTTTACTGCCATAGCAAATATCGTTTGTAATGCCCTCAAAAATATAGATTACCAAGTTTGGTTGGTGGACGCTCGAAAAAAAAAAGACGCCACCTGCCCTAACAAAATCGGCATTGTCTTTTATACTCTACTGCTTAAGCTTAAAATCTAGACCCGCGTGTATAATCGGTAACAATTGAATGTAGTATCATTATTAAGAATTAAAATAAAATAATGCAGTATTTAAATGTGGAATTTAGAGTGTAGTGAAAATGTGTAAATCTTCTACGTTGTCTTCTTCTTTGGTCTTGTAGTCAAGCTACTAGCCCAATTTGAGCTTTAAATACACTTACATAAGGCACAACTGCTTCATCACTGCTGCTATTGCTAGATTTTAATTGTTGCTACTGTATCAAATATTTTTAAAATAAAACATACTCTTTTATTTTCACGAAATAATTAGAGTCACACGGAATATTATTTAGGACTATAAAACATCACAAATGATAAATTTATTATATGCGTCGACTCAATATTTTTTTTAAATCTTATATGAATGTAATTATATTATGGTTGAATGATTTGTGTATTATCTCCGATTATATTATTTAATTCAGTCAATATTGTATGACAATATTTTTAAATTTTATAACAGGCTGCTATGAAACAGAGGGTCTGTGATTGATATAATATAATAATATAATATTTATATTGATAGGCTTGTTCAATGTTGCGCGTTATGATTGTGATAATTGAAATATGTTGGATATAATCTATATGTTTCTAATGGCTGCCGAGGAAATTTCCACTAGGCGGCAAATGTAACAATTTTTTTTTAAAACAATGGCTCGATTGTTGAAAATTAAAAAGTAAAGTCATCAAATTCATTTCACGTTATAATATGCAAGTAATTTCTATGCACGTTTTATTTAAATGAAAATTCAGGTATTGTGAATTTCCCCCATTGGACCTGGCCAGCTGAAAACGAGGCACTGCATTGTGTTTTTTTTTTAATGTCAATATTACAATATTTACAAAGTAAAATGATAATTTGAGCCTCTAGTGGACATATCCTCGCTTAAAATGGCTTTCGAAAAGCCGTCTTATTGTGATAGTATATTTGGTTTCATAGAATGCTTCGGAACCATCAATGTTCGGAACTTTGTTCTTTTATACTGTTTTCAAAACGACCTGGACTCCCGATTACCTGCGTCTATGGATCCAAGAATATATTGTGAGCAGGTATGCATAAGGAATGTTATTTTTTTATAAATAATTTATATTATGTAAAACATATCCACAGTTTTCTAATCTTATTGATATCTGAATGTACCTTATCAGAGTTATAATTACGCATAATTATGGTGTATTTGGTATGTTATAGTTTTTCTAAGTTGCCACATTGATGTAAAGTACCTAATATTTTTTTATACAGTAATTAATAAATTATTTTTTTCATATTGAAATTGAGTTTTTTTTCTGATGTTTGCAAACAGCAAAATATGCTTTCCTTTTTAATTTGAACTCAGCAATTATAAGAAACGTATTTAATGTTATGTCGTCTAAAATGTTATGAATTCATTCCTAATAAGTATTGGTAAACAGAAGTGAAGTAAGGGCGTTATTATAAAGAATAAAAATTATCTTGTAAAAGGTTTTGTTACAAAGATCAATATCAATTGATAAATAAGAATTTTGAATAAACCAAACCTATGTAACATTCCAACCGTTTCAAACTGCTATTTTCATATAAAACGAGCTTAATTACTTTAGGTTTTCATATACCCGTCCGCGTGCCTAGTTAATCAGATGTTCCCGCAGACATTGACGTAGGCCAGAGTATTAATCACGGCCAGGATGTTGTTTCATTTGAAGGATAAACCTCCCTGGCTTGTGTTAGTGGATTAGGCCCATGTTAATTTGGTTACTGGTTGCTTATTTTGAGATGGGGTAACTACTTTTAACATACTTGATTGATGTTCACTATAATTTATTTTGCGCCGGCGAACAATAACTATCAAATGAGCCTTTTGCACGTTCCTACCTCTCACATCAAAAACCTATGTCATTCAACGTTACAAAACAAGTTCCGGAATAAAATATTAAAGACTATTATTTTTATGACAACGCGCGCTACCCGAAAATAAAACCTCTAATATAGTATTCTGTGCGACACGTATTCTCAGAATATTCAGGTACTTGTAAACCTTTCCACGTGCGCAATTTTAATCTTCCAAAGCACTTCGTATTACAGGGGCTCGTAACTTTGTACCTTGTGTGGAATAAAAAATAACGGGCCCAGCATAACTAATGCATCAGGTATGAGCGAATGAGCGGAGCGAGCTCATAAAATATTAGCTGGGGAAGCAATCCCGTTAATGGCGCTCCGGCGGCTAATTACTTTTATGATATTAATCCGTATGTTTGTATCATACAGCATATTTTCCTTTGCCGCAGAAAATTTCGTCGAGTACAGCGGTGTACGAAAAAGTTAAGTGGCAGATTATTAATGACCCGCCAAAGTACAACGGACATAAATGTCGACGTTACATTGACAACCACACGAGTTATTAGTTTACTGCCTATTTATTGCATATGTATTTTTGTATATAGTAGAGTGCCGTAAGGCATAAAAATGGTCAAACCTCGGAATCCAGGGCCAGTCAATAAATCTTAATTTAAACCTTGAAAATGTTTTAATAGTATAAAGAAAAATGTAAAAAAAATTTTTTTTCGCGCTCTCAATATTTTTTTTTTAACCCATTATTAATTTTTTGGAGTTTTTGTTAGCTCTAAGGCTAATTATTTGCATATATCCACGTTCAGGACGCACAGGGGCAGAAGCGTAGCGTGCCTTAGCGGGGCCCTGTATAAAAATTTGTTGGGGGCCCTTAGGAAAGGTAAATATACCTCAATAGAAAAAAATTGCATCAAATTATAATTTGAGAAGTTTTTATTAATTTTTGTTTTCACGTGTTGGGGGCCCCCGTGCCTCGGGGGCCCCATATAATTGATACGGCAGATACGGCGGTAGCTACGCCCCTGCACAGGGGCCTTGTTTAAATGAAGATATTTATTAAAATATAACTAGCGGCCGCCCGCGACTTCGTCCGCGTGTATGTCGGTTTTCATTATACGAATGTTTTTTCCCACTAACTCCCGTTCCCGTGGGAATTTTGGAATATCCTTTTGCAACTAAGCATTAAGTTTACTAAGGGACCTGCATGCCAAATTTCAAGCGTCTTACTTAAGCAGTTTAGATTTTCCATACAAACTTCCACCCCCCCCATTTCAGGGAAGTAGGGGGTTGGAATGGGTCAAAAAGTAGCCTATGTTACTCTCCATCCCTTCAACTATCTCCACTTTAAAAATCACGTCAATTCGTCGCTCCGTTTTGCGTTATAAACCTTACGGCACTCGACTAATAATATAATGTAAGTATGTATATTTGGCCATATTTGTAGTAGGAACCTAAATGACGCAACCCCCTGCTCAAGAAAACGAATACTTATTGGGAAAACTCTTGTTTTTCTCTTTTTGTTTCTTCACCCTCCCAAATAAAAATTGCGTCATTAGAATACGAAAATGCATAGGTTCGAGACAACTACCATATTTATCATGGGTAGTCAACTCGAAACTCGATATCCAGTGAGCACTAAAAATAACGAAGAATTGCAAGATCGGCGAAATCTGAACAAAGGAAAGCTTTTCTTTTGTGGGTCCAATGACAGTAGATAAATCTTTTAGATGTCATAAAACGTTTGGTTGAACTTGAACCTTTTAACTTATTAGTTTTATCTATAACCGTAACTTTATGGATGCACAGATATTAATAAATCTCGGGTTGTTTCTGCCCGTATCAGCATGAAAAATAGAATAAATCATAGCATAAGGTATTTTTATTACGGACTATACTTACTCAGGTACTAAAATAATATCTACCATTCTTCGAGAATAAGCTACAAATGTAATAAAAAATTGGCCAAGTGCGAGTCGGACTCCCGCACTGAGGGTTCCGTACAAATTCTATTTTTGACGTATTAAAAAAACTACTGAATAGATTTCCTTCGAACCAATTTTCGTTGGTAGTTTTTATGGTAATGTACATTATATAATTATTTCAGTTTTATTATCTTCTTATCTTAGAAGTTAGAGGGGGGGGGGGGACACACTTTTTTCCACTTTGGGAGGGTCTGTCACGCAAAGTATTCACTTTAGCAAAAAGTGATATTAGAAACCTTAATATAATTTTTAAAGACCTATCTATAGATACCCCACACGTATATGTTCAATGAAAAAAAATATTTTCAGTTTCAGTTCTGACTATAGGGACCCCCCACTATTTTTATTTTTTTTCTATTTTCGTGTGAAAACCTTGTTGCGGTTCACAGAATACATCCACTCACTAACTTTTATCAGTATAGTACTTATAGTTTCGGAAAAAAGTGGCTGTGACAGACTGGCGGACAGACAGACAGACAGACAGACATGACGAATCTATAAGGGTTCCGTTTTTTTCCATTTTGGCTACGGAACCCTAAAAAAGGCTTATAAAATTATTGTTAATTTCTTCTTAGACGTTCAGACCGCATGATCATGGTGTGATTTTATCTAAGTACTATGCTTCTAAATCAGGGAGTCCAGTTTGGAACTCCAATTAATGTTTATGGTACATGTTCTAAAAATCTAGAAATCTGCTAGACCTATTGTCGAAAGCGTTAAATGGCAGACGCGGCGAGCGTTGTTCATAAAATATTCGCTCGTAAAGCAATCTCGCTAATGGCACTCCCGCTGCTAATTACTTACTTCACTATCCGCGAACACGTTTAATTCGCTCTCTGTTCTTTCAATTTGGCTTGTAATATATTTTCCCTTATACAATTATTTCTGGTGTCATGGATATTTACTAATTAAATATATACACGCGCCGCGTTTTCTAGATTTTTTGTGAGAAGAACAATAAGTTGATAACTCACTTATCGACATACATTATAACCGTGTAAGAAAGTAGGTACTTCGCATATGGATTCTGAGGGGACTGTCAATACTACTTCAGGAACATCAGACCCTGCTTACATAGGGAAATTTAAATTACCTACATAAGACATCAGACACTTTTAAGGTATAAACTTCACTTGCCTTTCAATAGATAAAATCTTATCAGACATTGGAAAAATGAAATGCATACTTAAAATGATGGGCTTAACAAACTCTCAATTTTTCCTTAATTTCCTTGTTATGATTAGCAACAGGTAAAATCAATTTGTCTTGAGTGGGCGAGGTGAGAACTTCTTCTTAAGAGTATTTTAACTTGAAGAAAATGAGATTACATCCCATGCTTCATTAGGTAAGTTCATTATACAGAAATGCGAGTGATGGCGTTGTCGTGATTTATCTATATTTATTTTGTGACGTTAAGTTTTATGCTTTTTAATATTGCTCCGTTACGATTATTTACAAATTCGCGACTTGTGTGACTATTTTCAACTGTAACTTTTTTCCTCATTTTAGTGAATTTTCAATCGGATTCTTTTATGTTGGTACAATCAAATAACGCACACTTACAAACCATAGGTACATAAAAAACTGTTTTGTTTTTAGTTTTCGTAAATGAAAATGGAAGCTTATTGTAAACATTATGAAAAGCCTACCTACAGTGATATAACGGAGAGCTTCTGCTAGAAAGTTCTTCAAAACTTAATCAATCTACGGAATGGCCAATTAAGTGTTCTATTAAAGTTAATTGAACAATTTTATAGTAATAGTGATGGACCGGGTTGCGAACGCGTAAAGGACTTTACGCGTTTTTTACGATCTGCGTACTGAGTTTAATGACATGACGTGTCATGAAAGGTGTATGATATTTTAAATAATGAATGTGCCTAACTATACTCTGTCCACTATATGAAGCGTCTTTTGACAGGTTGCCGATTGACAAAATTAGTGATGTCCTAAAGTATCTCAAATGTGTCAACAATCCGATTGTACTAATATCATTATTCGACTTTTAGGTACGTAAAAAATAACCGAATTCGATAAACTTGCGTTTTGATTTAACATTCTCTTAGATTATTGTAAACAAATATAAATCCATATATTTGAGTTTATAAATTAAATATAAAACAAGTAAGTCATATTAGTAAAAGAAATTTAAATCCAAATGTTGTTACCTTTCTATGTAAAATATACATTATACCTTATGAACATGTTATGAAGAAGTTTAGATTTATTCATAGCATTTATTTTTATCGATTATTTGTAATCGGGGGCACAATCGTTTCGTTTTTCGTAGCACATCACTGAGTTGGCAGTAACCGTCCATGAAGAACAATATTCTTTTTTCGAACATTAAACGAAAACAATTCGAACTTTCATGGGCGTGAGCTGTCAAAAGACGCTTCATAAAGTGGACAGAGTATAGAAAACAGAACGAGTATTTCGTTATTTTTTATATTATTTGCCGAAGTGAAACATAGTCAGAGCTATGGCGATAGAGAGGTCAGTCAGACCTAAACCGGAAATCGAACTCACGACCTTTGGCTTTGGCTTTTCAATCTGTGTCGCATAACTAGGTGCTGCATAATGGAGAATTATGGTCTAAAAGGTTTTAGTAAAATCTAATAATATATAAAAATCGCTTTAACGAGACTCGTAGTAGCATATCGCAGCTCTACAAAACCGGCAGGATCTTTTTGCGAAGAAAATAACAAGGCTTATGATATTGAATTTTTAATAAACCAAGAGACGGGTGTCTGAGCCCAGACAGCTACCCAAATGGCGATGGGAATGGAAATATATTTCACAACAATTCATGAGAGGTAATATTTTATTGCGAATGCGAGACACTGAAAAATATCGTGATATAAATTAACTGGCGGATAAATGGTCGACGCTACAATCGTTATATGGTTTTGAGATTTGATGACATGGGTACCTAATTTTTTTAAGATACTTTTGTCTGTATCTTCGAAATGTCTTAATGTAAACTACCTACTGCAACCTTCGTAATATTATAATGTATGTGGGTAGGTACCTACTTATAACGATTATTATCAATGTATTTAAGGCTTGATGATTCGAATCCCGCAGTTCAATTAGGTATTTATTCCGTTCTAGTTCTATTTTATTTTCAGTGTTTGTGTAAATTTAATACAAAGTACAATGCATATGGTGTCGTTAGATGTTTTATTTCATTTTAATTTTACATTTTTGGACAAATATTACTGAATTGGAACGATTAAGACCTGTTCAATCAGCTATTTTGGTAATCGTACTAATTTCATCTCTGCTTGGTCGTGCAACCATTTGCAATGTTGATTGCATAGTGGGTACCTATAGTGTACAGCTAGACTGATTGTGATTAGATGCCAGTCACCGTTGATCTATGACGGGTCTGGTCATCTATCTTAATTATGGAAACCCATTTGAGCAATACACATCTACGGGTACCTATGTGTTAGACCTTCCTCAAAATCGAGATACGTATTTGTATAGTTTATACGTCATGTTATGTTAATATGGTAGGTAATTTTTACTCTATTTTAGTGACAAAATAAAGCTTTTAATAAACGGCGTAACAGAATGAAATTGGCGATAATAGAAGGTATAATATTATTGGTATTGGCATGAAAGTAAAGTCAAAGTCAAAGTCAAAGTAGTTTATTTTGCAATTTGATTTACATAGAAATTCTTTTGCACGTCAAATCTTTTTTTACCTACCAGCACTTCGACGTGAATGGCCTGCTGAGAAGAAGTGCCGCAAGAAACTCAACAGTTTGCCTTTTTTTTAAAATAATTACAAATTGTATAAATCATTATTTACATGTCATCAAAATAATAAAAAAATAATCATGTCATATTATAAAAACAAAACAAAAAAACATATAAATACAAATGTAAGAAATTAGACAACCACATGCGCAGAGTGGTAAGAAATTGTCAGGCCCACAAATTCTTGTCGATATCATTTAAATAATCTTCTATCTTATAGTAACCATTTCTCATTAAACAATTCTTAATTTTAATTTTAAATTTATGTAAAGGTAATTCAACAAGATTTTGTGGTACTTTGTTGAACATTTTTATGCTTAATCCTACAAAAGACCTTCCCGTCTTTTGAAGTCTGACACTTGGATAGGCAAGTCTGTGCTTATTTCTTGTATTGAATTTGTGTGTATCACAAATTCAATACAAGAAATAAGCACAGACTTGTAATTAAGTGTCTTAAGTTTAATTACTCTTCAATGGTTACATACCATTTAAGGACAAGTTTCTTAGACTGGTTAAACAGCATAAAAAGCTATTTGATTGCATACGTCACAAAAGAAAAGGCTATGAATTTGAAAGAAGTTTTACGAGTTTAAGAGATATTAGGTTCTAGACACGCATTGCAAATACGAAATAAACCATTACCTACCTACTCAAAAATAATTTCGTTAATTTGAATAAGATCTTCTTTGATGTTCATACTCTTTTATTTGAATTTAGCCCAATACTTACCATTAGGCTAAATTCTAAAAAATCTAGCATAAAATAATTTTACCTTTCCAAGTTAACAGAACAAAACATATTTGTAGCAATATGTAGAATTAAGAAACATTTCAAAAGATGCGTAGAAATAAAAGAAAAACAAAGTAAGTGTTATCAAAGAAATGCCTTGACTAGGCAACTTCTTAAATAAAAGTGTAAGTGATTGGACCAAGTTTCAATGGCACGCTTGAATATGAAAACTTTTATGAAATACAAACTCGAACGGAGGGAATGCAAAGCTTGGGGCGTTTTTTGTTATTCTAAAAAGTTAACCTGTTTGCCATTTTCCCGTGTTTTTGGGGCATGTTTTCTTTAGAAAATCAAGTGGGCGAAGCGCTGCAAAGGTGGATAACACATTTGTTACTAAAAAATACCAAAAAAATATTTATAAAACGGGCTTATACTTTCAACCTGAGGAAATTGAATGTTTGTTAGCGAATCAAAAAGTTCACTTTACACAGTAATAATAACTGTAGTTACCTATGTGGTTTAAAATCTTAGTTTAACAACATCTTCGATTTTGAAACATTTGTTTCTACAAATAGAATACATTTCTATGTTGGTTCTGGATTAATAAGGTAAGTAGGTAACATACTTACTCAAAATCAAATGCATTATATACTTTATTTAATTAGAAACACTTATGAATCGTCAATTACAATAATATGATGACTCTACCACCGATTCGGAAGCCAGTTACTATTGAGAAGAATCGGCAAAAAATGCCATAACCTTTACAATAATATCACAATGAAGGTTTGCTGCTACCATTCCAATTAATTTCAAGTTAATTAAATATTCAATTTAATTTATTCTATACTACTAAGTTTCGTCCGTATGACGTATGTGACTTTTGTAACATAGGAAATTCTCTAGAACCAATGTATTATAATTATAACTCTTACTCGCACCAAATGTTACCTTATTGGACCGTACCGTCTTACGTTTCGTAAAATTTTAAGACAGAATGGATTAAGTAGGTGCTCTGCTACCCGTGAAACTTCTTATAACCCATTTTCGAACACTCGTTAAAAGTTACCCCTGTTTTACTTTGTAAGAAGTTTAATACCTTCGCTATGGGCGATAACAGCTTGTGGATGACATTTTTTTATAATCTTTTTACGGTTTCATTTAACGTGCCATAAATAAGTATTCCTTACCTTGGTTGGCTGTTGGATCTTCAAAATCTGTAATGATTCACCATTTTTGCTATTAAGTTGACTTTGTGCTTATCTGTATAATTAGGTATGTAATTTATTAAGCTGAAAACATCCCTACATAGGTATTACCTATCATAAATAAAAGAAGGTCGCATAGAGCTGTTTGTTCCAATGTACCCTTTTATGCAGTATGCTTAGATCTTTAAAACTACGCATCGGAACTTTAATTTTAGTTGGTTTAAAATATATTATGTAGAAAAGAGAAAGGTTTAGGCACCTTATGCATTAGTTAATTAAAATAAGTAAACCAAGAAGTAAAAAATGCTCCATACTATAGACCATCACGTTAGCCATTCCATTTTCAAACGTTTTCCCGCTAGTTTTAATCCAACGCGATATTGGGCTGACAACGTGCATTGCAAAAAGTCTGCCGGCAACAAAACATCGGTACATGAAAGAGGTCGCTGTTACTGCAGCGGCTCTGGAAATTGGATCCGCGGCTTTCCTTTTGTTAGGGCACGGTTTAGGGTGTGTTTAAAAACTCTACAAGCTAGCAAACCGATCTACAGCATTTTACACGAAAACGATTATAAGTACCAAAAATATAATAATGTAGAATGTCCTCTATCTGAAACTAGTGGCCACCCGCGACTTCGCGGCTTTGCTTTTGTAAGGTCAGTGTTAAGGGTGTGTGTAAAAATTCTATAAGCTAGCTAACCAATCTACAACATTTTCAGACTTGGAAATGGTGGTAATGCATAAAAACGATTATTAGTACCAAAAAGGTAATATGGTACAATGTCCTTTATCTAACAGTAGTGGCCACCCGCGACTCTATCGGTGTCGGCATACATAGATAGATTAAAAAAAACTAATAAACTAATAAGCTAAACTAGAGCTTACAGCCTTCCTTGTCAAATGAACTATCCTACACAAAAACATTTCTTTTTATTCGAACAAGTCGTTCTTGAGTTCTGCTGATCAAAGCAATCAGCTGAAAAATACTTAACAGTTTTTAATGGCCTTTGCATAAATGGCTGACAGAGTATTACCTATGATTATATGTTTTTTTTAACATCCTTTTCGTTTGCGATACCTACCTAAGCTTGCACAAGCAAAATTAAAACCTGTGCTTTGTCACTCGAAACAGCATATTTCGTTGAATCCCACAAGTAATGATTATATTATGTGCATTATTCCCTGAGCTTAGTCGAGGCACGTCTCACCGCTATTTAGTAGTTGTTACTCTGGCGCTTTTAGTATAGAAACAGACTAGGCGGAATAAACGCGATTGGAGTTCGGTGTGACAACGCCTGCAATGTATTTTAAATGAATGATGTCACACTATGCCGAAATTATTAGATATGTTCATAAATAGAACCTGGCAGTTGAACTCATCTCATTAAGATCAAATGGTCCAAAAAAAGCCTCTGGGTTGTTGGCTTTGGTCCCATGCATGCTTCAATCAAAGGACCGGGTCACTATGGATCCGTGATCTCCAAAGAGAACCTACAAATGAGAAAACAATAATAATAGGAACTGCCTGTAAACAGCGTCAGTGCACAAGAGATAGTTTAGTTGGAACACAAGGCTCGCCTAGCGGCTTTAGCTTGATACGTGGATTTGTGTCTGTTTTGGCGTCAACACGAGTTCGCTCTGCTCATTTCTACGTGGACTTTATAAAACAACGTTGAAATTAACTTTTCCACCTCGAAAGGCGAATTTGTTGAGGGGGTGAATTTTGGGGATACCTTTATTTTAGTACGTTCGTTGTGTAAGGAATGGGAAAAATGGGAATACTTAGGTACTCTCTTAGTTCCACTAGGTTTATTGTGTTTGATTTTTTTTTATCCTTGGTGAATGCCTTTACGCATGCTCCGCCTTGGCGGAGGTATGTGGGACTCCGATTGTGACTACCCACTAAACACCAAGTACTTCCTCACGGTCGCCGTCCATGGGCCTATTGGGGACCAGGGTAGCATGCACCCCATATTGTGTTCGATTTGGTTTTATATCTTGTTGTTTTAACTTACACCATTGACGATCGTAGTTGTGGTAAGAAACCACAACTAACTATATTTTATTATAAACAGCTAGAGCGACACTGCGTAATTCTTTAAGTTACTTCATAAATACTTTTATAAGTTTCTCCAGACGCATAAAATAATGAACATTCAATTAGTGTTTAGAAATACAATGATCTTAACGTAATACTTAACGGTAAGCATAGGCTTAGTCTCGTTAGTTTCTTTTTAATGAGCGTCCTAAAATCTTTGAAATCCAAGAAGAATCTACAGTTATTTTTGTTAAAAACAGTTCCACAGAACTTATGTCAATTGAAAAGTGTTCACGTATCGTATTCATGACGTGGAAGGTTTGCAGCGACTCGACTTGGTACAAAGGAGCTCATTTGGCCTCGGCTCTGAAAGCTCCGTCACCTGTTGCTCGCTTACTTCATTTTTTTGTCACTTGAAATGATACTTTCTACACTTCTTTAGCACGTAAAAACACTGCATGGAAATGAAGAAGGTCGTGCAAAAATAAAACATTGAGAGAGCTCTTCGCGTAATTTTTGTGTTTCTATGTACGGTTTAATTATATGATGTCAATTAAAATGGTTTTAAGGTATTTAAATTTAAATGACCAGGGTTTTCTCTAGAATGATCATCAAACATGTTTTGTTTCTAAATCTGTTTTGAAAACAGTGTTTTCTAAGCACAGCCTGTCTGACCTCTTTTTTGTAATTGTAAGTACCTACTGACATTTATAAACGATCCTTGTAAGAGCTACCGCCGTAGTTTGAGGAAAAATCAACAAAACCACGAAATAAGTAGAGTTTTACTTTCCACAAAGGAAACCTTTGCAAAATTCACCGACCGGTATGGGATGCGTGTTTGTCTCACATTTAATTAAACTGAGTACCTTATGGCCGATTCACATGCTATAATACAATAATAAACTCAATATTCTACATTTTTCATCATATTTCCAATGAAGAACTGTTTTCTGACCATCCAATCTCTTTTTAAGTGTACCTACCTTTTCAGGCTCACATAATGTTGACTGGCAGGTAGCAAAATATGAATCATTCCGATGAGGGTTAAGGCGTCAGACCAACAACGGCGTATGTATAATAAGAATTTTGAACAAGAACATTTCTTGCCGTGTCCCCATCAGAACTAAGGAATCCAACATGCAATCGAAAGACATAAATAGATTATCAACAACTTTAATTTAATAACAATTCTTACAATCAAATACCGACTAGAAGCAAGCTTAACCTATTGTTTGCGGAAGATTAGCCTCTGGAATACCACTATATAATTAGTTTCATTGCTTTGATTCATTTGCTCTGGATCTCTAGAGACGCAGAAGAGGCCTATGACGGCACAAACTTTCCTAGAAGAAGCTTACGTAATATTTTGTAGTTGGCGCTCCAAGGGTTAAAAATGCCGCTTAATGGGTTAACCCAGTAGTGCTACAATGCCGGCTGGGACGGCTCCCCCAGGCCCCTGGCTGATCTCGGGCCTGTATCCCTTGTCGTCGGCGGTGTACTTGACGGTGTAGGTGACGCCGTCGGGCCCGACCCACTCGAATGAACCCTGGACGGAGTAGAACGAGCCGTCTTTACTGTCCGCGTTCCGCAGCTCGCCCCGGCTTTCTTGCTTCGTGCCGTCTGATAGCTCGAAACTATGAATGCAAATAAAAGTATTAACTATCTACATCGGGTCTTTATAACAATTTGACATCGCGGGATTGATCCATTTATCAAGATAGTCTGTTTAGGTGTATGTTTTATGGGGCGATGCCCCACTCACCCACTGGATTCACCCACCAGTGTATGGAGTGGTAACTCTTGATTTGTATCGGTGCCCGTCCACCCACATTGTCATGGCTTAAATTAATATAGTTTTCGGGAATAGAACTGGTTAAATAGCAGCCAATAAAACCGAAAGGAAAAATGAATTTGATTTAATCATGACAGCTGCAGGTCCTTTTGGCTTGCAACTACAGAGTGCAAAGACGTTTTCTTTTGCCAAAAATGCGTTATGTTCAGCTAAGTTTGAATGTAAATATGCCTTAATGAATTATAAGAAATAACAATCTCACAGGTAGTTATAGGCGCCATTGTTGTCTCCAGTATAGTTGTTCTCGTATCGCACTAGCGTGACCTCTGGGGCGGCTGCTGAGGCATCCTGCGGAGCCGCCGCGGCCACAGCGACCAGGCACAGGACTGCAAACTGAAAACAGAGACACAAGAAACATTAACATGTCAGTTAAGTGAATAAAATATTCTACCGTGATAATGTAATAATCCTAAAAATCACCAAAAGGCGCCATACACACACTTACTTCGTTGCAAACATAATGTAGTGGTTAGCCAAAACCTTCTCCATTTCATTCCCTAAACGCTAAATGCACGGCATCCTACTAAATAATAATTTAGTAGGTATTAATATATTATACAACTAATAAGACTTTTCATTAACAAATCAATATTGCATATTCGCGGCTTTTATTTATAAACTCACTAGCGGCCGCCCGCGACTCCGTCCGCGTGGATTTCGATTTCCAATATCCTATGTGTTATTTTGATGTATAAGCTATATTGTGGTAAAGTTTCATTCAAATCCATTCAGTAGTTTTTACGTGAAAGAATAACAAACATCCATACATCCATACATCCATACATCCACACATCCATACATCCACACATACAAACTTTTGCCTTTATAATAGTAGTAGGATTTATGAACTATAAGCAAATAAATAAATTATGCATATTGCGTCAAATATTTATTTACATTATATTAATGTATATTCTTAACATAAATAAAGAAAATAATTCATTTTATCCATGTAACAGTTATCACATGTGCTAACGTCTCTGAAAAGAGATTTATAAATACAATGACGAAGGATCATAAGGCGGCTTGGAAATGTCAGGCATGTAAATGCAAAGCGCCTAAGGGAGACAACACCAATACCCCGGTTCGTACATCTAAGGATAGCCCTGATAATGTTACGCGTCGGCGGGCACCTGGACCATCGCAAGACAATATTGATGAATCCTTACCAGGTGAATGTGACTATTTTCCGACCGTTGATCAAATTAGAGCCCTAATTCGTGAGGAGTTACATCTTTTCTTTTCTGAGCGCATGCATGATTTGATTGCTAAGTCTATGTCTGAGACAGCAACGACAGTGTTCTCGGAATCGCTTGCTTGCTTGACTGATAATATTGCTGCAGTTGTAAAAGGCTTGGAGCATGTCAACAAGGAGCAGCCTATTGCTGCGGCAGCGGTTGAAGGTAAAATTAATACGACTGTGGCTCCTTCTGCCACACCTCTGAGTGCAAGTGTTGCTGTCCAGGAGAGGTCTGCCTCGCTGTCGGTCGATGCCCGTGATAACATGGGCAATGAAGCATGGAAAGAGGTAACGAGTCGACCTCGTCGCAATAAAGGCACACTGAGCACTTCATTTGGTGATACTACTTCTGCAAGTAGACAGTCACATATAGATGAGCCTGGACAGCGTCGACGTAGGGGTCCTGTTGGCATGCTGCGTGGGACGGCTGCTCCAGGTAGTATTGATCTCCAGGCCTCCGAGAGGCAGCGGAGTTTTCATTTGTATTACCTCAAGCAGGGGACTACCGAGGACCAAGTTAAGGCGCACGTTGCGAAGATTGCCGGATGTGCAGATTGTAAAGTGGAAAGCCTAAAGGCTCGTGGTCCTTATGCTTCGTTCAAAATATGCACTCCTGCAGCGGCCTCTGAACTTCTATTAGCACCGGATAATTGGCCCGAAAATGTATGCATTAAGCCGTGGAGACGTCCCTTTCGACAAGATCAGCGCAACGACAATCAAACGTAAAGATGCTCAAAACTTGGCTGATAAGCTGGATGCAGCAGAAAGTGGCCGTGCGTCGCATTGCAATTTAATTACTCCTCGACATATCCCTAGACCCGCTTTCACTGTGGATGTTGTTTATCAGAATGTGCGTGGTTTAAAAACAAAACTAAATACTTGGAATGCAAACATGGTGCTGCTTGATTGTGACTTAATAGCCACCACTGAAACCTTTCTGGACAACTCGGTTAACGATGCTGAAGTGGCAAGAAATGGCTGGAGTATTGCTCGTCGTGATCGTGGGTCTTGGGGTGGAGGAGTGCTTCTGGCTGCCAGGCCTGGTCTTACGATGTCCCGTCTACATAATTTTGAAACTTCTTCTGGAGAAGACATTTGGACAACTGTAGCTGTAAAATCTCGAAATATGTATTTTTGTGTCGTGTATATACCCCCCTCTTCTGCCGATAGTGTTTATTTGGATTGGTTCACTAAAGTTGAAAGTTTTATTCATACCATAAAGGAACCAATTGTAATTTTAGGGGACCTTAATATGAATAGTGCCTCAATGACTATAAAAAATTATTATTGTTATTTTATGTCGTTTTGTAACTTGGTAGACAGTAATCATGTTATTAATGCTCATGGTGGTAAGCTTGATGTGGTGTTAATACAAGAGTGCGTAAGTGCCGCCGCGGTATCCGATTGTGTGAGTGGTGGCCTCGTGCCTCCGGATCCATATCACCCACCACTTGACATTGCCATCCGCATTGAGTCTACTGTTCAGCGCGGATCCATGCAGCCAAGCAATATCAATGATAGCAAGGATTGGAACTTTAATAGGGTCGATCGAGCGGTTTTGTGTCTCTCTATAGATGGTCTTGATTGGTTTGCCTTGCTTCAATCTCGAGATTTGCCCTCGGCCCTGGAACTGTTTTATGAGCCGCTATATAGCATCTTTGATAGACTTGCTCCAAAAAAACGGAGATCTAAATCTTCTGTAAGACGATATCCGGTGTGGTTTACTGCCGACATCATCAAGGATATAAGAGAAAAAACAAGACTCCATCGGGCCTGGAGGCGATCCAAATGTCAGGTTACGTACATTCACTTCTCAAACATTCGATCCTGTATTAAGATGAGAATCTCATTAGCGTACAAATCCTACATCACAGAACTGGAGAAAGATCTGCACTCCAATCCTCGCGGCTTTTGGCGTCACATGAGCGGTCTTAGATCTGCGGGTGGTTTCGAGCCGAATGTTGTATACCAAGGTGTCCAGTATGCGGGTGCTGATGCAGCTAGCGCTTTCGCTAGTCATTTTTCGAGCGTATTTGTCCAGGGCCAGCAGGCACTGATATCAGCACCTGTTTCTATTCCGACATATGCGCACATAGATGTTCGTAGTTTTTCTGTTGCAGATGTTGAGAGTGCTATTGGTAAACTGAAGCCCGGCTGGTCTCCGGGACCTGATGGTGTGCCGGCGAACCTTTTAAAGATGTGCGGGAAAGCGGTTGCTGTCCCTCTCTGTCACTTAATCAACCTTATTTTGCTTCATGGTGTTTATCCTCCGATGTGGAAAGTGAGTCGGGTCACTCCTATCCCGAAAAGCAGTAACAAATTGCTTGTAGAGGAGCATAGGCCAATTGCTATACTTTCGGCGCCTGCTAAGGTCTTTGAAATTTTGATGCACAACAGAATCCTCAAACAAGTCCAGCCGTACATCTGTAATGAACAGCACGGGTTTAGGCCACGAAGATCTGTTACGTCTAACTTACTCTCGTTGGTTGAGTACATCTCGAAGGCAATGGATAAAGGTAGTCAAGTTGATGTCCTATACTTCGATTATTGCAAGGCATTCGATAGAGTTGATTGCGGAATCCTCTTATCAAAGCTCAATTCAATGGGTTTCTCATCTAAATTGGTCCATTTACTTACAGATTACTTTGAAGATCGTCAGCAGTACGTTCGTTACGGTTGTTATGTATCGCAACCCTATCCAACGCCCTCTGGCGTAACACAAGGATCCATACTTGGGCCTTTGCTCTTCCTGCTGATGATCAACGATGTGGTAAATGTCCTCGAAAACACGAAATGCCTGCTTTATGCGGACGATCTGAAGTTATATGCGGAGGTCAGTGATGTTACGGATTGTGAACTCATTCAAAGAGATGTTGATGCTCTTCTTATGTGGAGTAACGTGAATGGGTTGGAGTTTAACCGCAAGAAGTGCTCTGTTATGACCTTCAGTCGTCAGCGCAATCCTATCATTCACAATTATAGTTTGGGTGGTGACGTCGTTGATCGCGTCGATTCTATGAAGGACTTGGGCGTGACGTTTGATACCGCCCTGACGTTCAATGCACATATTTCCGCTCTTGCTCGTAGTTGCTTCGGTCGTTTGGGGTTTGTCTTGCGCAATTTGCGTGATTTCCAAAGTCCTAGTGTCATCCGGCTCTTATTTACCAGTCTAGTAAGAAGCTCTTTGGAAACCAGTGCGTGTGTTTGGAATCCGCACGAGGCCAAGTACAAATTGTTGCTCGAGAAGGTACAAAAGGCTTTCCTTCGTTATTATTATATGCGGATATATGGATACTATCCCTTTATGTATCCTACCAATTTCTTGCTGGGCATGTTGGAAATGAACTCTTTGGAGGTGAGAAGAACGCGAGTGGAGATCTCGACCGCTGTTGCGATACTGCGTGGAAGTCTGGATTCGCCTGAATGTGTAGAACAGTTGAGTCGCATTTATGTGCCTGATAAGTATCTGCGTATACGTTCTGGTCGTAAGCATCAGCTGTTTGCGCCTCCATTGTGTCGCACGGTCGCGCGTGCGCAGTCGCCGCTGTGTCGCATGCATCATGCACTTAACGCACTTTTGTTATTGCATCCCGAATTCGATGTTTTTACGGATAACGTAAAATGCTTTTTAAACAAATTTGATGTTAGCTTCTAAGATTATTTAGCCGATAAGCCGATAAGTTTGTAAATTGCATAATTATGTAATTGGGTAGTCCCGTTTAATTATTTTCAATAAATAAATAAAGCCCTAAGGTTTTTTTTATTTTTATTCTTAATCAGTCTCCAAAATACCACCCTACGTTTCTGGAATTTACATAGAATTGAATCAAAAATTACATTGAATAAAGATCTGCGCAAATTAAACTTAATTTCAATTTAAGGAGAAAGTTCACAAGCAAACATTAAGTTGAGCGCTTAAGTTACTGCTTTTCAAAGAAACTCTTAATACCATAATTTAATCCTCTCAAATTCAACTCACAGGTTTCAAAAAACCTTATTTTGAGGCCAAATACCCTATTTTAATAAGTTATTATAGCTAATACATATACTTCGTCTTTTATAATTCAAACAGTAGGTACGCTGTATATTGCCGATAAAATAAATTTTCATTATCTTTTTCAGAACTTGCGATACAAATGCAAATACGAAGCTTTTTATTGCAATAGTACGTTCGTACATTTTTAGAGTACTTTTTCTTGCGATACATTGTACCGACCTACATAGCACGTCTTTCGTTCGTTAAACACTTTACACTCTTAATACAATAACACACGACTTATAAGTAGGTATTAAAAATACTTACCCATTTCATTTTTAAATTCTTATAAGACTACACGAATAACACGATTAGCTCAAATATGAGTAGCACTAGGATTGATATGTGTGGGTCAGTCTCGTTCGTTTTTATTTGGCGTATTTCTTAATCTATCTAATTTAAATATTACGTCTATTGTATCAGAAGTCATCAGGTTAATCAACCAAAGATACACTTTGTGTCATTAGGTCTAGGCCTAAGGTGAATGAAGTAATCGAATTAAGATATTTGCTGATCAATTTTATCATAGGTGCAAGTTTTAAGAGAGGTAGAGCTTAATGGAACTTCGACTCGAATAAGCCACACGTCTGCGGAAGTACCTGCGACTGCGGTAGTTGATGTCCATGGACAGCGGTGATCACTTACCATCAGGTGTCACTTTTGTTCGTTTGCGTCCCTATAACATAAAATAGTGAGTTCGAATAAACGATTAATCTACATCATGAATGAGAGTCAATTATTTACTTATTATAACCACAGCTAAACTGGTTTTATTTAACCTTAACTTAGCTTATTTATTCCATTAAGTCTGAACATAAATATCGTTTCTCAATTCCAATTTATTCCCTCAGTTTTTCTAATTCAGTGGATTGTGACTGACTTTATTACACTTAGGAAAGCCTAACTCGAGAACTCGTCAAGTGAAGATCGATCGTCAGACGCCAGTCTACATGAAACCGCACTTCACTGTTTCTTGTCCTTTTTTAGTTCGACAAAGATTCGCTCTCCGCTGGGAAAATAATCACTGTGCCAACAGTACGTTTATTTGAGATATAGCGGCGGAAAATGAGTAATAAAATAAGAGGACCATGTTATTATTTCTTGAACACAATTTATTAAGTGAAGGGTTATAATAAGAGGGTTGTTATTTGTCTAGTAGCCGCCCGCGACTACGTCCACGTCATTTCGGGTTTCGCACACAGTGGTATACTTTAGCAAAAAGCCTTCCTCGACAAATGGACTATCCAACACAAAAACATTTTTTTAAAGAGGACCAGTACTTCCTTATATTAGCGCTTTCAAACAAACAAACTCTTCAGCTTTATAATATTAATTTTTTCTTCAAGTAAAGTTTTTCTTCAATTAGTAGGTACTGACGCCCCAGTTTTCTGATGGAATCAAGTTGCATCACAAAGAGGGTCTTTTTGCTAACGACACACAATAAAGTTTCGGGCCCCGGTGGACGCGAACAAACGTTGGAGCGTCGCCGCGGGGAATTTTAATTAATTTAATTAATAAAACGCCCAAAGTGGAACTTGCGTAAGTGAGATAAGGGCGTAAGTGCTGGTTTTGGAGGGGCAGGTAATTCCGGAAAACTTTGGAACGTATTAATTTTCCTCGAAGTGTCGTGGGCTACGTTAAAGGAACCGATTTTAGATTTTATCTCGATCAAAAAACTTAAGTTATCGTTTTTGCAAGAAATCTTTTGATTTTACCGCTTTCCTGGAATAATTGTTACGCCATTCGTGCATTAACAAAATATTTTCAAATATTGTTAGCCCCTAGTATTAAAGTGTTAAAGTGATAATAAGCATTAAAAAGATAAAATTAAAAAAAATGCAAGAAAATAAATGATTTAAGGTGTGGTGCATATTTAACACAATGTAAACGATAGATTTACGACAAATTAATTCAGTAGGTGATCTTTTGACCAGGTCGCGAAATAATCAAAGGTGACAGTTTTTTTTGGGCCCACCAACAATCGGTAACGTTTAAGAGAAAGAGAAGTATGTAAAAAATGTATATGTTTTTTTATGAATTTTGCAATTGAATTGAATTTCAAACGAAACCGGAGTCAGTAAACCAAAATAAAAAACCCTTATTTTGATTATATCCGTGAACTATCTGTCCAAAGATAAGTAAGCAATGGCTGACATACAGATAACTAAAGTAAAAAGGTTTTAATCAAAATGATTAAAATACAACACTTGAAATCGAACATAAAGGAGACGCAAATTACTTTTGGAACGGTTTTCATGCCTATTTTTATCTAAGGCGGTGATTGGAAGTGACTTTCAATCATTTAATTAATGAAATAAAATAATTCGAATAAACAATACAAAAAAATCCGTATAACGGAACGCAAGTGCTAGTCTATTGCCGGATTTTGATTTTATTTAAAAACTGAATACAAATGTCAGAAACCTCCCGTCTGTTAACTGTCATTAGTTATTATATAATAATTATAAAAAAGCTGTAGTTCGTTTGTTTGTTTGAACACGCTACTATAAGGAACAGCTGGTTCGAATTGAAAAAATATTTTTGGGGTGGATTATCCATTAGTCGAGGCGGGCTTAAACTAAAAAATGTAAAGCTATAGTTTAAGACTATGCGTGCGTAAACCTTATTCCACGCGGACAGAGTCACAGGCGGCCACTAGTCATAATAAATTGCTTTTACTTCAGATACATAGGAAAAAACATAATGGAAAATCGCCCTTATGTGTAAGTATTTACGGTTCAGGCGTTGAAAGTCAGGAAAGCAAAATGACAGATTACTTTATGAGGTTTATATATTTTTTCACATCTTATTTCTAACGATTCCGGTTAAAATATGAAAAAGTAATGTTACCACTATAATCTAGAGATTATAAGGAATAAATTGTAATCCATTTCGTAAATAAACGCTAAAATTTTAAGTGGGCCTAACTCTCCATACAAAAACGATTGACTCCTTTATTTAAATAAATATTAATCCAAAGACCGCTTTTCAAAAAAGTGTCAGTCAGCAAAAAATTAAATGCCTATTTTTTTTCTTATGCCTATCTACCTATACTATTTCATGTATGGATCAAAATACTATACGGAACCATTTGTTGTGGTTTAAGTAGACACTGGAAATGTCAGAAATCGCAAAATACTTCTCCCATACATAGTTTTTTTTTAACATCATGAATGCTGATCAAAATATTATCTTAAAAAGTTATAGATGGTTGGCTAGAAACATTTTATAGGTACTAACTGTAACGGTTTAATGTAGCTGCCATTTAAAACCCGTTTCAAAATTCCACCTAGTTCAAAGTGAAGGTAACATTTTCCGTCTGCGCTGTTTGTCTGAAATATTATTTGAAGAGAATGCCATTTTTCAGCTGCAGGAAATCGTAGCGGTGTCTTTACTTAGACAAGAGGCGAGATGGATCAGTACATATGACTTGAAAAGTGGAAATAGTTGAACTTATTGAATGGCTTGGGTAAACTTTGCGCGAACCCCTTTGAGAAGTTTTAGTAAAAGTGCAGTACTTATATCACGCCTGCTTCTTTGATCTACTAAGTAAGAATAAATTTAGAATAATTATAACTAAATAAATTTGTAATACTCGTCATCATCATCGTAGCGTCCCTTCCGGTAATATCCTCGGCCATTTCCACGGAGCCCAGGTTAGGCTGCGACTATGAGCCTGAATTGACCGGCCTGTTTATGCCAAACCAGACCATTAAGATCATAGTCGGAACCAACGGCTTAACGTGCCTTCAAGAGCACGGAATCATCATTTTTATAAAAAAATCAAGTGATTCAAGCCTGCAATGTCCTAACCAAACTGGGAAGACCAACACAAAGTAAAATGTGCCAGACGAGATTCGAACCCACGACCTTCGAGGTTTTGAGAAAAGCACTCTATTCACTACACCACTTAGGCAGTTTGTAATACTCGTATTTTTCGTAAATTCGTTAAGTGTAGATTAGATTTTTACTATCTAGCGACGCCACCAGGGATTAAAAGTGAGTTGAGACCTTCATTAAGATTACAAACAAAGAGTAGATTAAGAATCCATCTAGTCTAGGGAGTATAAAGCTAAAGAGAAGAAAACTAAATAGAATTTTCTTGAACATTTATAAAGAAACCAAGAAAAGGAATTACCTTCAAAGGCTCATTCTGATAGCAGCAATCTTAGATCTCGTGTAAGATGACGAACGTGCAGTGTATTTAGAAACGACGTAAGGCTTCGTCGCAGATGAAAGCGGTTTCATACACTGAACATTTAAATGGACTTTACAAAACAACTTTTAATCAAAATATCAAAACTTATAATGTTATAAACTCCCTAATTTCGCGCTTCGGAAGGCACTTTAAGACGTTAAACTACTGACTTGACTGAACTATGAGAGTGAGGAAGTAGGGAGTGCACCTGTGCTTGTGTACTAAAAGATATCCTTTTTTTTTTTTTGCGATGGGGAATGCATTGACGCACCATGACACCGCAGGCCAGCGTAGCCTGCGGCCGTGTGTGGGACTCGGGCGCATGAGAAAAACTGCGCCCACTACCCACTAAACCCCATCGGTTTCCCCTTTCACTCGCATAAGGACGGATCGCTGCCAGCCGCCAATGGGCGGCTTATATCCTGCGCACCTGGCTTATCGTAGGATCGGCCGCCATGTTCAAAAATGGCCCGAAGGGTAGGTATTTAACTTTCTTATTATGACTAAATACATAAAATTTGTATTTTTGTTTTATTTATTAAATAAATAAATTTAACGTAATGACGAAACTATCAGGAGTTCTGGCTGATAAAGGTCTGCAATCATCGAAAATTGGCTATTGTTGGTGATGATACTACACTTGACTTCATTGAACAAAATAGAATAAATGTACAACTGCAATTATTTCACACTTGAGCCCCTGCTTTACTGGAAGTACATCAGATGAACACGTTCGTGACATTTTTAACGTACATTTCAGTGTTGATGCAGTTACGATGTTATGAAACTTTCTACAAAGTAGAATTTGTTCTCTACGGATTGTCATTCTCGGTAATAATTTTCTGTTGTTACATTCTTAAAATAGCACGTAGTTTGAACCGGCGGCGCGGCGTAGCATTTCATAACGCCCAGATTGAAACAAAAAAGAAAACTTTCCGCTGATATTACGTGTGCCTACCTATAGAAATGTTATTTATAAAATATTTCATTCGGAACAAAACAATGAACTATTAACTCAAACTTAGGAATAGATTATTTTTATATTTCCACTTTGCCCGGTAACACAATGTGCCACAAACTTGAAAGCCTGCAGAAGCACTTCAAAGGCGTTTTCTCTGAATGTCCTCAGGTATTTATATCAACGTCTACAAAAATGTCAGGCAAGCAACGCATGACGTGGGTGAACAAAATATCTAAAACCATGAACAATCCGATGATAAGAAGAGAGGTCTCTGAGACGGGACGTTGCGAGAGAATGGAACAAATCTGTCGCCGTACGTGACGGGAGAACGCTCGAGATAACAAACATTCGATACTGTACCCGGGCTACACACTGGTGAAGAAATCATTCAGTTATCGTAACTTATACCTATATATAATATTTTATTCTTCAAAATGTATATACATTTTATAGCAGACTAGCAGTGGCTCGCCACTTCGTCCCCATGGATTTCGGTTTCAGCGCACTATAGCTTAAAAGCATTTTTTCAATCGATCCTGTAGTTCCATAGGTTAGCGCTTTCAAACAAACAAACAAACTCTTCAGCTTTATAATATTAGTATAGATTATAGGAGAACATTGAGTAGCTGCCTTTAGCTCGCCTTGATAAGATAAGATCCGACCGAGCGGACGCGGCTTGTCAACTCCCTGTATTTCCTGCGTCTCCACTGAAAATACCTTTGATTGTAACGA
This sequence comes from Nomophila noctuella, assembly GCA_958496325.1. Classification (NCBI taxonomy): domain Eukaryota; kingdom Metazoa; phylum Arthropoda; class Insecta; order Lepidoptera; family Crambidae; genus Nomophila; species Nomophila noctuella. The sequence goes on along the minus strand of OY292487.1, from coordinate 12,386,945 downwards.
ACTCTTCTCTGCATTACGAAACGGGACGCTTCTACAATTCGAAGGTTTTTGTTGGAAAACGTGTTTCAAGTACCTAAGTAACACGTATCTAAATAATTGACAATCGGAAAGACAGCTTAGTATTGTTATTAAGGAGGGCGATGTTTGTGCGTGTTGTGTTTCTTATACATAATGTGAGTGTATGTTTGATGTTTTTGTCGTTACTGGTTTAATATTTTAACATGTTATTTCCTTGTCATTCGAAATTCTTATTTTATAAGTAGTTATAACTTTCTATAACTTTTCATGATCGCGAAATTTTTCAAATGTCGAGCTAAAAGTCTGAACAGGTACTCACCTATTCAAACCCTTAAACGCTTCGAACAGTATAAAAGAATAGGAGGTAAGTTACAATACAAACCAAGCTGTAGACAAAAAATATTGTTTGTTTTAAAGAAATAAACGTTGAAGAAATTTACCGGCAACAATACGAGTAACCTCATCTCTTTCACGTCAAGGAAGTACTTAATGTAGGAACACACTATGCCGAAATTACGCAACCGAATTTCGGCGGCAATGCATTTTCTATATAAAATTCCGTGACGTCATTCCAGCATAGTATTTCATCTCCCATTTTAAAGTTTATCTTCTCCCATTGAATATTATAAACACTGCAGAACGTAAATTCAACCGCGTAAATTCGGCCGCGTTTTTTCGCATAGTGTGTTCCTACACTTAGACTGATGCACTTAAGTTTCGGCGAAATATTGCAATATCCATTTCGTGAGCTGCACTTAGTGGACCGCTTCACAGTGCAGTGCGGTGCACATTACATATATTCTGCAGCCGCAACACACTTCACGGTTTCTCTAATTGGCAATTTCATTCTCACTGGTTGTGCAAATCTGGTTTAATTTAAGAGCTTGCCATATAAAAATGTAATCGTTTTAACACTTGCGAATGTCAAGAATAAAAGGTTTCTGTTATGTGAAATATTGAATATTCGAATTGTAAGTGGAACTAGAGTTTTTTTTTGTATAAAGCACGACATGAATATCTTAATATTAAACCATGTACATTCTAAATGGATGAATTCTTCAGTATCTGAGACTCATGTTCTTATATTGAGAAGAGACAATGTTTTATAGAATTAATTCGAAATAAATAATGTAGGTTTGTCAAACTCTTGGGAGAAGGCTCTCAAAAACTCTTTTCCCTTTTCTTTTCCTGATTGAAATCATTCAAGCTAATAATAATCACTAATGTTCATAATGCTTTCTAAGGTTTACGCGACTTATACATGAAATAAAACAACTTGAAATGGGACCCAGTTTTACATCTAATGGGTTCCAGGCGATTTCACAATACTTGCAAGACACCAGGGTCGCATCTTCAGGACACCATCAGCTTCTACTGCGTGGAATATTACGAATGATCCGATCCACGCAGTGAAGATGACGGCGATGAGATATTAAGTTGAAAGCAGTTTTTGTAATTATTTAAATATGACAAGTGACGCAAAACGCCTAAGTCATTCCGTGATCACTAGGGTTTTCCTGTAAATACGTAGTTTTAAAATTATACCGCGATTATAGCCGTTTAACAGTAGTTTTATTTCATAAGTAAGTTTCAATTAATATTCTTATGTAGAACTGATACTTATCTGATATCTTGTTAACCTTAAGACGCTGCGTAGGTACTTGTATAAGAATATTTTGCATAACCGAGATAACTCGACCGCGTCGAGTCCCGAAAACGCGCGAAATACCAACATCTCATCGACTCGTATTAATTATGGAGTCGTGTTGAATATTCATATTTATTACGGGGTTAAGGGTAGGCATCGTCACGCGAATATCAACAACGTTCATTTGAAGAGGTCGGCAGTACGACAATTTTCAATTAAGGCGAGAGGCTTCTGTGGATGCAAAGTCTTAATTTTTCGAATTCGTTATGATAATTACCTACTCAGACAAATTATTTGTATAGCGGCCGCCCTTGACTTCGTCCCCGGCTTTCAAATCCGTTTATTTGCAATAAAAGGTAGCCTATACATGTTCTTTCTCAGGGTCTTCAGATTGTCTGTGCCAAATTTTATAAAAATCTGTTGAGATATTTAAGCGGGAAAGCCTACAGACAAATAGTCAGAGATACTTTCGCATTGATAATGTTATTAGGGACTTATTACCGCATACACGTCTTGATAAACCATGTCGTTTCGTCTCGTGTAACTGGCATATGACATGACAAGGAGATGCAATGGATCTGCCATGAGCTTGTGCCGCGTTCATGGCATGGTTTGGAAGTAGATATGTGGTAGTGCTTGCTTGCTATTTTTGTAATGACGTGAAAATATACTGAGGTATTCACGCACATTCATCTTTATCTAAGTACTAAATGTAATGCTTACAAAATAAGAATTATACAATAGACAATGGAAACTTAAAAATTTGTACATGAAATTATCGAAATATGTATTATAAATTACTATACAGATTATTAAATAGCCGTGGAAAGCACGGTTTTTTCCGTACCACCTAATGTAGGCAAAACATTTCAAACGAAAAGGCTTACCTGCGTAATATGCAAAAAGATTGTTGATAGGATTGCTTCTTAAAGGTAGCGTAAAAATCAGAGTCGCGAGTGATTTTAGGCAAATAAACGAAGTCACTCTCACGTCGAGGCATTTCACGCATAATTTACTTCGCAAATTCGTGATCGCAGAAGCCGAGCTATAATCCGGGTCGAAAGACGAAATGGGAATTATTTATGATTCGGCATCAAAGTAAAGCCTATGAACGTCCCGTGATAGGCATGGATCATTGGAATAACGGTTTCGTTACAAATATGTATCCTGATTTAATAAAATATAAAGCCTGTCAAAATTATATAGACGTTTATCTGATCCATAAACAAAACAAGCCTATGTGCCTACATTTGCATTAGTGTATGACATATATTATATCTTTATTTTTATCAATATGTAATTTGATTCAGCAGTCAACCTATAAAGGTCTTCTTTAATGATTCTTAACGGTTCTTCCTGACAGAAACTGTCTTTCAAATTCTGTGAGAGTCACCAGGTATGCTTTTTTTATTGACTTTTCATTATTGGATCTCTGAAGCCCATGAATAAATCATATTCTGAATTATTGTTAGTTATCTGCTATATAATGTTTTCTTATCAATACTTAAGTTATCTATCGTCGTACTTAAATATCGTCAGTTTCGTAATTGAATATCTTGTGGTAAGGCCCATACCTTGCCTGTCGATTCCATGATTAAATAAAGCACGTAGTTAGTGTGAAATTGTCGCTGCGATCGCGAGCCGTGGCTCGTAACCGTGTTACCTCGGTAATGGCACTCCACCTCCGTAATTACGACATACACTTGGAAGAGGGTGTAGTGTTGCATGCTTTTTGTATAGATATGTACAGTCTGTAACATTTGTCAAGGTTAAAGAGTAGGTTTTAAAACTGCGAGATTTTTCACTATACGACATTATAACCTAATTAGTTATTATAAGTTAAGAAAAGCTTTAGACAAAAATCTCTTCCTAAATTAAAAACAGTAAATACTAATAGACAGGATGTTTTACGCCATCCAATCAACACTTCTTTCTGGATCGTATTCCATCCACCCACACAACTAAACTGGTGTTAGAGTATAGTGTGGACTGTACCTATAATCACGATGACCAATTGTTTAGTTATAAAAACGTGAAGTTCGAACTTATTCCTACTTTTACTTTTTTTTGTGGCCAGTACTTGTATACAAACGCGCGTGTTCGGCCTTTTTCCTTGAAATGTTTGGTGGCTGAGGATCGTGTAGGGAAACACCGACCGCCTTTAGTCCAGTAAGCACACTCAACATTCCATCGAACAGGTATTTTTTTTTATCACCGATAGATTTTGTTTTGATGAAGTAAAATTTCTGGAATATCAGATTAGTACGTATTGGGCTTTCATTGTGGGGCTACAATATCAGATGAGAAAAAATCAGGCTTAATTTGTTGTAATCTCACCACTGGTGACCTAGTACCTACACAGATAGTAAAAGACAACGCGGGTTAGGTACTACAAATTCTAACTAAAAATACAAAATGTTAGTTTATATACATCAAATGCTGGCAACACATCTTGCATCTACATACTGTCGTCTTAGCGCAGGGTACCTACGTGCGTCGCAGAATTTGGCTGAGTGGGCACTTAAAATAATTTAGTTTGAGGTTCTTAAGGACCTCCATTTTCGGTCCATTACAGCTGATAAATGTTCGTTTGTTGGTAAATTTAAAGGGATTCCGTATTTTGCTTTAAATACGGTTAATTTGTAATTAGCCGCCATTTTGAGAAGGCAGGATTTGGTCAACATTACCGATACAGTTCTGAAATGTCTCTCTTGGAGGAAATATAAGGCAAGGTAATATCCTAGAGATGCTTTTTTTTCTATTATGTTACTTAATAACATTAATCATAAAGAACTGCACATTATGCTAAAAATATCGAACATAGAACGTTCTTATTCATCTGTATTTACTTTCAATACCAAACTGTTTGAGAATTCACTGCTGTATAAATTAACTTTTAATTAGAAATCGTAATGACGGATCTTTGCAGACAGATGGTGAAATGGATAAGTGATTTTTTTATTGGTATCTTAAAATGTTCAAGTTAATGATACTCTTTGGAGCAACTTTTTAAGCAACTTTTAATTAAAACTATCTCTGACAAAGAAAGTAATTCGTCTGGATTCGTCCAATTTGCATAAATGAAGGGCCAATGGAAAATAATTTTGGTACTTCATTTGTTTGTTTGATCTGATAAAGTTTTGTTGCAAACTACTTTTTTAAATTATACCTACAAAAATAAATAATATATTCTAATGAATATTAATGATGTAGCAAAAAGTAGCTTTTGATGTAATTTTCTGTTACTTCAAAATTAATTTGTCCCAACTGACATATTTATAATTGCGCAATAAATAGAGCAATTACAGTTGAAACGTTACCCATTTGACAAATTGATGTCAGTTTTGACCATTTGAGGCTAAACGATGAGTAATTTCATTCAGCGATGTCTTGATAGATATGTATCTTTATAGAATACTAGCGGCCGCCCGCGAATTCCCGTGGGAATTTCGCAATATACTTTTGCAACTAAGTCAAGTTTACTAAGGGACCTGCATGCCAAATTTCAAGCGTCTTTCTTAAGTATGTAGTTTAGATTTTCCATACAAACTTCCACCCCCAATTTAGGGAAGTGGGGGGTTGGAATGGGTCAAAAAGTAGCCTATGTCTTCATCCCTTCAACTATCTCCACTTAAATAATCACTTTAATTCGTCGCTCCGTTTTGCCGCGAAAGAAAGATAAACATACAGACAGGCAGACAGACAGACAGACATACTTTCCCATTTATAATATTAGTATGGATTTTAACTGAAATATGACATTAGGATTACACGGCCAAAAGTTATAAGTTCGTTAAAATTCACATGAAACAATGGATCAAATCCTCGCGCTGTTTCATATTGATGAAGCTGGCGCATATTTCAATTTGCTCGGCTTAGCATGTGGCGCATAATCGAACAATCACAGTCCGTGGTGAGAATAAATTACGTGTCCGCTTGTCTATGAAATTCTGCCGGTATTTCGTGCAATATTCGGCATTTTGGAGTCATTTCTCGGTTACCCATGAAAAGATAATAGAAGCATGACATGTCATGCTTCAATTCATGAATTGAAGTAATTCTTTTTGAGATCAGATTATCGTCTTGTAAATAACCCAACGCAGCTGGGAAGCCTTTTAATCTCCCAAAAGCTGGCTGCATTTTTGGGCAGTTACTCCTTGGTAATTTGTTCTAAAAGAGTGTTAGCTATGGCATCAAGTCATTTATCAAATTAAAACTCAAATAAAAATAACTTTCAAATAAATAATTTAATAATAAATGTTCACCACCATAAATGTTGACGATTTCATTACCTCGCATCACTCGGTGTTGAAAGAATTCAATCTTCTCATTTCGCCGGTCACGGTGGAGCGACAAACGCGCCAGACCACTCAATCGGCGTGTAATACCGCCACCTTCGTATTAAAGGAGGTTCTTATTGCGGAGTTGATTGCGTTCGGGATCGGCAGTAATCCTGGGATCCGAGGCGATTCAATTAACTTGTGACACGTCGTCAGGTGCCCGGTTGTAATGGGACAGCTCGTCTCCAGTGATGCCATAACAGTGCAACTCGGAAGTTTTACTCTTCCTAAGGCCAGCATCACACATATTTTGACAACGTTGACGCAGTACTTGTCTACGGACAGTGTTAGATATCTCTTCAAGTGATTCGTATTCTTATCTATCCTTTCTACAATAAAAATATTTATCAAATAATATTATGTTATGTCCAATCTTCATCCCAATAAATCTTGATTTCATTACCATCGCATCACTCGGTGTTGAAAGAATTCAATCTTCTCATTTCGCCGGTCACGGTGGAGCAACAAACGCGCCAGACCACTCAATCGGCGTGTAATGCCGCCACCTTCGTATTAAAGGAGGTTCTTATTGCGGAGTTGATTGCGTTCGGGATCGGCAGTAATCCTGGGATCCGAGGCGATTCAATTAACTTGTGACACGTCGTCAGGTGCCCGGTTGTAATGGGTCGCCTCGTCAACTGTGATGCTTCTACCGCGAAAATTTAGAACATTTAAAATATGATAACAATATTAAATTGATGAGAAAGCTCGTGTTTTGTATTAAATAGCAGAAAACATGACCATTATTGCACTGAAAAGTAGTGAAAAGGCTATTTTACATTGTTCAACTTTAAAGTTGTAAGTAAGTATTTTTCTTATTTCTCGGAAAACTATCCATAAGTCATTTTAGTTGTTGATAAAATTGGGTTGTAATAATTCAGTTTTAAATTAGTATCAAAAGATATGTCCCATCCCAGGCCCGTACTATGTACGTGACACCAAAAAATCGGTAAAATATTGCTATTTCCATTAAAAATATAATAAATCATTTTTGCTTCGTAGTTTAGTGGCTTAAAAATAAAATCAAATACATACTTATTTGTTCACTTTACGTCGTAAAGATGGCAACTGTTATTTTTTTCTTTACTGGGATTTACGGCTTTGGGCCCCAGCCTTTTTAGGATGTTTGTAACCTAAAAATATAAATACTTTGTGAAATAAACTGCATACTGTCAAAACAAAAGTAAACTGACGGATAAACGACAGAAACGTCATTCAAGTTTCAAAGATGCGTCCATAGAGTAAAGTAAATATACCAAAAGGAACCTCCGCCATAATGTACTGAGTTGCGATATTGTGGTACTTATGATTTATTGTTTCAGCCAAAAAACTAAGGTTTTCCATAAGAATTGGAGTGATGAAAGCTGTAGTACACTTATTCGCCTATATTTAGGTATAGCGTACATGGACCAGGCCGAGGCTTCATACATTTCTGGGACATCTCTTTTAAAAATGTTAAGTAAAGTAAGCCTATTAGTGTCCAACTGTAGGGCAAAGGCCTCCATCATTTGAAATCATGTTTTCGTTACAAAAATGGGTTTCGGATTAATTACATTGTTTTTATTTTAAAAAGTACTTAATTTAAAATAGTATTTTAGTAACTTTTTGTTCATTTATTTTTTAGCATCTGACATGCTTATCGTGGCTGGACCATTTTTCCTTGTTTATAACTTTAAAAAAATAGCAGGTAGGTATTTCAGTAAAAAGGTTTTTGTAAGGTTTTCCTTAAAGTGTTTGGATTTTAAAGCTAAGAGAATTAACTGCGTTTTAAACGATGGGCCCCTACGTAATTACAGGGGCCACATTGGCGCCTCCTGTAATTGGCTGCGTTAAATCAGCGTGATTGCGAATCAGCGGAATTTATTCAACCGTTAGTTGTTCGAACTGCCTGCGACGATGCCACTCAATGTTGCTTGCAGTGAGGCTAGTTCACTGCAAGTCAGCTGCAACACCTATTATCACCGTAGGGTAATAGGGTAATAAAAGCTATGTTAAACTTTATGTTATAATCGTCCCTGTATTTAATTTTCTTGGATTACTAGCCTTCCACTCGCGACTTAGTTCGCGGCCCGTCCCATACCGTCGTCCCGACTCCGACCCTTCTTCTAATTCTCACTTTTTCTTGCCTTAAATACCATCCCTGAAATTAAAAGAACATTTTAAAAAGAATTGGACTAATTGGTACATGCGTTGTGGAGTAGATGTGCTTACCAAAACAAATACAAATCAATATAGGTACGAAAAAAATCTGTCACCATCATTTCTGCACATTTACAAAAAATGCTCTCATTTTCTCCAATTTTGCCTTTAGTTATCTGAAAAGTGCGATGGGAACTCTGCCTTACTGTTTTGTCGTATACTGTGTACAATCTACGGCTGCGTCGATGAGCGCGTCCCTTGGGAATTCCAATTAAATGGACAGATAGGTAATTAGGGCGACCTGATTTTTCTTTAGATAAAATTTCATAATGGCTGCTCGTTGATCGTCTCGGCTGACCATTACCATTTTAAAAATCTCAAAGTTTTTAAAATGGTTATGGTAGTGTGGTGGAATTTACTAGTAATCTAGACCAAGTAAATAATAATTTTAGGAACACTACGTAGGTATACGAATACTACGTATATTATACTACTGAACGTGTTTCTATTGTATGCATATTAGTGTAAGTTTAAGTTATTTAAAAATTTGATAAAATTTTTATGATTCAATGTGCTAACGTGGATGATTAATCATTGAAACTAAGTCAGTGAGCCAACAACTGTTTTACTAAATTTGGCATAGGAGACGCTTAATAATTTATCAAGATTAATGTTGTACCTTCGTTTCTCATTAGAAGTTTGACGAAAAAAGTTATTATTAGGCACAACGTACCTACACCTTTGCAAAAAACAAGTGGTCAAACAAAATCCGATTAAAAAGTTTTCCTTGCTAGAAGAACATAAAAACAAGCTTCAAATCTGGTGTGAACTGGTCTAACTAATTACCGGAGTTGCAGAACTTATTCGAGTGTCGCGTTACGTTCAGTTTGTTCCCTGCTCTGTCGCGGGCGGAAATAGAACAGGCTTTCGACTAATTAGAATGGCACGGATTTTCACTTAAAAGTCTTCGGAATGCGGCACGCCGATTGGTAATTATCGATTTGGCTGAATTAGGAGCACACCACAGTCATGTGTGTGTCAAAACTTTGTGTTTTTCGCACCACAGTTGTTTTTTTTGTATTTTTGATCGTTTGAGTTTTAGTAAAGAAACTTTGTTTTTTGAACCACAGCTGTTTTTTGTATTTTTTATCGTTTCAGTTTTTAGTAAATATATTTTTAGAAAACCCACCTGTATTATTTAAATGGTAACAAATATATTTAATATTGGACATCAATGGAAGTTGAAGTAATTAAACTGGACGTTTACATTTCTAGTACATACTCAAATTCTGAAATAGGTTTGAATAATATGTTTTTTTTTGCTATTTTAGCATTTTTCCTGATGACTGTAACTTTTTCTAAAATCCATGAATGCTGTTACACAACTTTTTAATATTTATGTTGCCTAGCAATGTTTTCTTGTTTAAGAGCAAGTTATGTAACAACCTTTGTTAAAGTTCTTGTCCTTCAAAACCTATTTCAAAAATCTACCCTGTATATCCAGCCGTTTATTAACTATGTTAGGCATAAAGCTAATATATTCATAAAATATGCTTACTCAAGGATTTATAAATGCCGAGTCAAAGCCAGGACATTAATGAAAATAGTGCATTTAGCGCATTCAGCTCATTTGAATACGAGTAGGACGCGCATATCAGCAGTTCCATTTGTGAATTAGTGGACTCAATTAGTGAATTCACGAGTTTAACTGACCGTTTGAAACTAACTTTTGAGCACCAGAATATAATTGAAAAGTCAGAAGTCATTATCAACCGTGATAGAGTTTTTTAACTAACTAATGTTCCAATTATACGCTTGCGGTTATTAAAAATTCTAAGCTATAAACTTTTATACCGTCTGTCTGTCGAGTTATCGAGGTGAACTTCAGTTTTTATTAATTTTCATACCCTGTTTGCAAAGATTGTAAGACAGTTCGCCGACAGTCATTTCTCCTTTGCACTATTCACCGACAGGACGTTTCGTTTTTGTCTGATTCACCGACAGCACGATTCACCTTTGGCCGTTTCGTCGACAGGACGGTTCGCATTTTTCTGTTTCGCCGACAGGACGTTTCGCCTTAGGACGTTTCGTCGACAGGACGGTTCGCATTTTTCTGTTTCGCCGACAGGACGTTTCGCCTTAGGACGTTTCGTCGACAGGAAGGTTCGCATTTATATGTTACGACGACGACACTTTTGAACTATGGAATAATAACGCAAAGATTCTGTCTACAGTGGTTTCCATTATTTAACTAGGTAATCTTCTTCCTAGCGTTTATCCCTTTTCAGTGCGGGGTCCGCTTTGACCATGATCCAGGCTTTGGCGAGTCTGGTTAATACAGTAAAGCGACTGCAATCAGACCTTCGTAACCCAAAGAGGGGAACCAGACAGATTGGATCATGGTGACACATCAGAACTATAGTCAGAAACTATCTGAATGTGCCAGTTTCCTCATGGTGTTTTCCCTCACCACCGGTACAAATCCACTCACGGATTCGAACCACGGACCTAATGTGTGCGAGGGGCGGTCCTTACCATATTTGCCACTTGATTAAGTAAATGTCTAGTGAGAACTCAATAGGGGATCGGACAACAATTTTTTTCATTACTGCTTATTATGCAGATTTTGTTTATGTACACTTCATTTTTTTCTTTATTGTTGTCCGATTGTCTAAGCTAAGTTAGTTAAATTAGTATCCTTTAATCTAAATTTTTTGTAGGTCATATTTTATCATCTAAGTGACCATGAGATAGGCCGAGAAGTACAGTTTATTTTAAATATATTTTTTTTCATTTGAGGCTGTATTGCATCATTAATTGACATTAAATTTAATGCTTGTGTTAATATGTTAATTTATTTTTATACAATGAGGATGTTTAACTCAAAAAACTTTATTTTTTATTTTTGTTCTGCAATTAAAGATTCAACAAGATGTAAGAAATTTTAATTACTTTGTTTTATATTTTAATACCAAGAAAATCCTAAAATGTATTTTAGCCGTGACTACCGATAGTGGTATAATTACCCCTATCTGCTATTTATGTGGTATTTTACTATTGTAAAACTCTATTTCCAAAACTCAGTGGCAATATTTGAAAGCAATTTATACAATAAATAAAATACGAATAGCGTTTCTATTCTTTCTATATAAATTAGACTTCTCAAAAATTAAAACAATTTCAAAGCGAAAAACGTTTTAAAGGATAAAATTATGTTAAGTATTTTAAAGCAGTCCTTTGCGAACTTGAAATGCTATTTTCATATAAAAAAGCATCTCAAGATACCTACCTAGTTGAAACCACTGTAGACAGAATCTTTGCGTTATTATTCCATAGTTCAAAAGTATCGTCGTAGTAACATATTATAAATGCGAACCTTCCTGTCGACGAAACGTCCTGTCGGCGAAACGTCCTGTCGGCGAAACAGAAAAATGCGAACCGTCCTGTCGACGAAACGTCCTAAGGCGAAACGTCCTGTCGGCGAAACAGAAAAATGCGAACCGTCCTGTCGACGAAACGGCCAAAGGTGAATCGTGCTGTCGGTGAATCAGACAAAAACGAAACGTCCTGTCGGTGAATAGTGCAAAGGAGAAATGACTGTCGGCGAACTGTCTTACAATCGTTTGCAAACTAGTAAAGTACCTTAAGTGATGGGTAAGCCATTGTGGTTAAAAGTTTAATTGATATAAATTATCTTTCTACATACGAAAGCTTTAAAAGTCATCATTAATAATACCCTTGAGAGAGGCTTAACGCCCCATTAGCTTACAGAGAAAAGCGAGTTAATTCTAAGTAATCACTGTTAGAGTTCTTGCTAGAAAATGTTTTTCTATTCAATACCTACTCGTAGAATCATTATTTTACTAACTCAAACAATGATACTCGAATTTCCTCTCAAACTTTCAATACTAACAAACTAACAAAACAACAATGATCTACACTTCGTAATTTTAATGTTATATTCAGGACAAACGTTCAACATCTATGTATATCCCATCATTCCAAGTTCTCTTGACGAGAAGCCGAGGGAGCACTCAAATACTCGTAATTGTGGTTGCAATATTATTATGTTGATACGAGTATAATAGTTATCTTAGATAAGATACCGGCATTCACAACAATGATAGACAGGTCGACATACTACTATACGATACGGAGTATCTGCAATAATAATATTTTTATCCCCAGTTACTTTTAACTTATCTTCTTAATTTTCTTTTGAGTACCAGTTCAAACAGACAGACAGATACGAGTAAGACCCTTCCTTAGAGAAATCCAAAACCCAGACCCTTAAAGTGAAGGTTCGGAAATGGAGACGCCTAAAAATACTTCAAACAGTATTTTGTGTGAGCTGGGTACCAGTCTACTGAAAGAAATAAATAAAGACCCTACTCTATTGTCATAATTAATTTTAAGCTAGTAAACAAAGAATTAAAACTCCTTGATTAATTAACAATGCGTACCTTGTAGTCTTCTTGTTAAACGAATTCAGGAATTGGAAGGACGAGCGATTAATTTTGATAAATTAAATTTTTTAACTCTCTCCGGCTGCTTTTGTATTTCAATTATTCATGGAGCGTGACGAATTTATATTACTTTCTAAGGCGTTCTCGCAGCATTGTTCCGGCGAATTAGAACGATGGAATAAATTATTTTCTCTTCTTCATTACCTAAAGCGATGCGGACCGAGGTTTTCTAATTCGGATACAGGGAATTTATTTCTGTTAAGATAAAGAGCCTGCTAAATAAAGCGAAATGATATTTTTCCTTTCCTTAACGTTTTACGCCTCTTTAGTGGTTTGGCCCGGTTAATATGGCTAAGCCTGGTATTGTTAAAAGTAAGATTTTGATATTTTACGTACAAAATTAATGTGTTTTTCTTTTCATTTCAATAAAATCTTTCTTTGCTCATTTTACTTTTCGTTTTCCTGTAATGTTTTGTCTTTTGTCAGGCTTATTAAATATGGACTTTCTATTAATGGTCGTTAATACGATCTCCCGGTTTTCTGAAATGTTATTTTGATAAGGCCTTTCGGTGAACAACCTGTAGACATACGTGTACATGTGATTAGTATAGATTAGTCACTATGCCCTATAAATTAAGTCGGTAGCAAGCCATTCAAATGATAAAGGGTGGCCATGTTAAAACATTTCACAAGAAGAATACAATTCATTTAATAACTAATTTGAATCATCACGCAAGCAAATTAATTGCAACATGCTACCATTACGTATTAGGGTTATCTAGTTCGGACAAAGATTAACGAGGGTACCATCGTCAGTAAACTAAATACCCTTAAACAAAGCTATTTCGAATCACGTTTCGCAGCAAGACGAATCCTAGCTTTAGTTATTGCCAAAGTTTCAGCCAGATAGACGACAAAGATTGGCCGGGGGCTGTCCGAATGTAATTGATTGTAGTTGCTCTGGGAACCCAGGCAAGTTGCTCACTTTGAGCGTTGTCGAAATTCGATATCGTCTCGTCCGATGTTACCATTCCGCTTTTGCAGATACTATGTATGCGAGATAGCAACATTAGTCGAGACGATAGCGAAGTTCGATTTCGCTTAAAGTGTCAACGTGCCTACAGGCCCTATACCCGCTAAATGAGCTCGTAGAGATCTATAGGTGTCTGTAACGGATCCTTGGGGTAGGGGAATCCTCCGCTAATTACAGGGTTTTAGAGCTATCCAAATAGCTTCGGTTGTTGATAAATTAGAAGGCTGGTTTGTAATGACGGAGGGTGTGGAAATGTTAGGGCACACTCAAACCCTATTTAAATTGGATACGGTTACGCGAGAGGCATTAACTGAATGTTGTATAACTGTGTGTAAAAGTGATAATGATTGAATTGATAATTGAATTGATTACTATAGATTATGCTTGTGAAGATTTTAGTGCTTATAATAATTAAATAAGCTTTAAATTGAGTATTGTAAATAAAGAATTGAGATTAGTTCTCTCAAGTCTATAATACCTTAGACAATATTAATGAACTTTCCAAAAAAAAGTATCATCAAACAAAATTTATAAACCTCTATATCTCTCTTGACATGCAATTCTATTTTAATACCAAATTAACGTGTAAAACGTGTTGACCTAAATCTCTGCAACTTCTCTTGAAACGAAAGCCGTAAAGTTCCGGCTACCAAGACGTAGTTCGGAAGTAATTTTATTGGTCTTTTTTATTGTGATGGTCTAATTACCGAGGGACGGCGGGTAATTGCTGCAATCAAACTCAGGTGAGGTCGTCATCTGGGGACCCATCGGCGAAGTGACGCAATCAATTAAAACTTCTCCACAAAACTTTAAGTCTCTTGGCGTAAGCGGCCAGAAAGTGGTGGCACTATTTCGGGGCACTAATGCGGCTCAGATTAATTGGCTTGCCTTAAATTAATTTCATCAGCACAATGTGTTTTGTGTATGTTATGCAAAAATGTTTTATCGCACGGTCATTGCAATGTTTGATTCTGCATTCTGATAGGCAACTTTTTACACAAAGCCATATCCTATTTTAAAAGTATCCCATAAAACAGGTAATATTGATAAAGTATTATATAATAACAATACCTTTTTTATCGCAGGGAAACACGTTTATAAGAACAATACCTACTTCGCTACTAATTTTACATAGCAATCACATAAATTTTCTCGACTATCAAATATTTTACTCAATATAATGGAGTTCCCCGCAGGTGTATACTGGCTTGCCAAATATCCTCTTTGAGATTCTGGCTACTTGCTACTTCTACGCGAATGTATATTCGTAAACTGTATCGAAATATCTGCATGTTCGGTATCAAACCGTTCCCGGTGGTCTATGAAATTTTCCAATAAAGTATTCCCTTGAGTTTCAATAGCGTTTCAAGTTTGAATTCTCCGCTATTGGTCTGCTTTGTGACTTGTCGCCGTCTTTTTAAGATACCCTTGAAACTTTTTTGTTACTGAAGTTTTGCAATAAACCGTTGTTGTTCAAGTGAAAACTAAAACATTGAATCTTAAATGGTATGCGTAGAGTCAAGATGTTTGTATGATGAGTATTTATCACCTTTACACGGTCTTATAATTTAACTCATAGTTATTCGTTTCTACCCTTTCTACGTTCATAATCCTGGTTAATGTCCACTATAAACAAGTCTTAATTTATTAAGGGTAACAGCTACTTAAATATAGCTCGACTAGCTGCAAACCGCCATCTAGAATATCTATCCTTATTTAAAAAAACCTAAAGAAAATTCCCTGCCAGACAGTCCATATTGGTTTGTAGTTCTATAAATTTTAATAAACGTCCGGTACGTGGATACAAAATAAACCCACGATATAAAAATCTACACCGGTAGGGAAAATAGTGATGATCAATATATTCCAAGTGCAGGTCAGGGGTAAAAATGTAATAAGAAACTTTATTTTGTAATTTACACACAATATTATTCAAAATATAACTTTCTTTTGCGAATACACTTTAGTTTGACTATGCATTTAATGGTGGGTCTTTAGGCGTTTCGCACCGCAAGCGGTTCGAACCGCGGTGTGAATCGCCCAAGAGCCTCTTCTGAATGGGTCTTTTCGCACCACGGTGCGAATAGCCCAAAATCATTTTGAATGGGTCGATTCGAACCGCAATGACTAAAGCAGTTTTCTTTTGGTGAATTCGAACAAATTTAATTAATTTTAATCACACATCTCATAAAGTACAGCCGGGCACAAAAAAACAGGCCAATCGAAACAATTTAATTACCACGTGAACATCTTCATCTTAATATGCCCACATTCCAAAAAATCAAGGTAAATTTTGACCCTATGTTCTAAGTGGAGTTACCGGTTAAGTAAACTAACTGGAAACAAAAGCTTCCAATCAGAACTTGCACTTGCTTCTGATGATATAAACATAGTTTTAAGTATAAAATATCGAATAAACTGTGATTTTAAACCATAACTTATTGTTTTATAAAAGATACAACTGTCGGCTATTGATTAGAAAAATTAAGAGTTTAGTTACATGTTTTTATATCATTGTAGATTTACTTTGTTTTAAGTATATTACAATGTATACTATAATTTTTCTTTTACTCGTATGCCATGTTTAAGTTTAAAACTTTTGAAAACATATTTTTTTAATTATTATCTTTATTTTAACAATCCACTTTTCTTCTGGTCTGTACTTACACTAATCAATATTTTATGCGTGTTTAAATCGGACTTACAGGAGCATTGTACCGTGGTTCGAACCGACCCATTTCAAAAGAATCCTTGAGCGATTCACACCGCTGTAACTACTGCGGTGCGATAGAACCCATTCAAAAGGGGCTCTTGGGCGATTCGCACCGCGGTTCGAATCTCTTGCGGTGCGAAACGCCTAAAGACCCTAATGGTTATTAAAACTTTTTCTATTTTCTGCCGTATTAAATACTCTCATAAATGTTTTGCACGGACTTCGTTTGCAGCGGTCGTGTTATTTCTCCTGATGTTCGTTCCCGTTGGTCATTACGGCTCCATCGTTCTCGTATAAACTGAATAGCCGTGTCGTGTTGGCATTTTTATAGTCAAGTTATGGCACTAACTCCAAATTACTTGTTTCATATCCGCGCGCGCGGCTTTCGATGGTAGTAACGACCACTAAACTTGCTAAAGTGACAATAAATCATTTCCTGGATGGTGGAAATGTGCACTGTCGAAATGTACAAATGCATATACAGGTTTACCTACCTTCTTCAGCTATTAATTTTTCATATCAGCCTTTGTTAAGGTTGATTTTATAATCAAAATGAAACTATTCATATTAACTGTTGAGTCAATACTAGTTAATCAAAATCTTTTTATTGTACGAACAAACATGCAAACATTTTCCATGAAAATTGTTCCGTAGGAACTGTGACTTAGAAAAACATAATTACATGCCTTTGAGTATGTTACACCTCAATACGAAACTTTGCCCAGAAGGTAAAAATATGCATGTAATACATACTTTATGAAAATACATCTTAATAACCTTTTCTGTGTAAGAGAATTTCGACAGGATATTTCAACTTATTTTTGTAAGTTGTCGAGGAAACTATTTTGTAAAATACCCTGTCAGTCTGCTTATGCGAGCCTGGTCCTTGTTTGCATAATGTATACGGGCCGGGAGTCGAACTTTGGCCTGCGGGATGCAGCAGGTGTGCCTTCAGAGCATTATAGGACTGTTACATAAAAGTTAATACATAACCTTACCTCACTTGTTTGAAACTTTCCAAGACTATTGTGCGAGTAGCGGCCCGCACCAGCTTCGCACGGGCGCATTGCAGCTTTCCTCTTCTATATCTGCATGTATTCCACTGCTCCTTCTTTATAATTAATAATTATATCTGTTAAAATACTGTTTTGAGGTTCTTTACATAGTTTGATCCATCTAAGCACACATACCTTCATACAGAGAGACAAACAGTACCTACTTCAGGGCACACGAAGACCTATCAGAAAAGTTTATGCCATGCAGCTTGCGGAGCATGAGTTTGCTAATGATCATAGCCTTCCACTAAGGCATTGAGAAAATACCAAGGGTCTAGTGGCTAAGCCCATGGGAGATGTTTTCATGAGCAGTGCGATTCGAGCACCAGGAGCCCCCTTGTTCATCCTCCAAGGACGAGGCCAGGAAGTGTAACACACTCCTAGCTTAAATAAATAAAAAAGGTCATGTGGCGGCACGGAGGCTGCCAACCGACTTAACACGAGTTACAAGAGCTAACGTTGTTTTAGTTCTGATGCAAAACCCATTAAGAAGTTTAAACGCTTGACTTAAGTTCGGTCTGCGCCAGAACTTTGCATTAAAATAATGATAGTTGTTGTTGTACACTCTTAGTTGCTTAATAATGAAATATGGCACTCTCGCCGAGAGAAAATTACAAAGCTTAATGTGGAAACACCGACGTTTTACTTAAAAGGGTACTCAAACAGCAGTAGGTATACACTAAAAATAAAGAATTTACGATTGGTGTCTCTAAGACCTTAAAATGTTTTATTTAGATTTATTTAACTAAACACTTATTATTGTTGTTACTTTATGTGGCTGTTGATACTGCACATGCATAATATTTCGTAACAGATTTCTAGCGTGATTAATTGTGTTTGCAAAAGTATTATTTTTACTTTCAGATTTTTGACATAGCATATTTTATCATACCATTAGATAATAGTACCTACCTATACTGAATCGGCATGCAGTATTCCGTTCAATTTCAGTTTAGCTAGCATACAATGCTAACAGGATCACTTGCATTCTAACATCAGCCGGCGGGGCATGTGCGGAGCGCAGCAGTTACTATCCGTTCACAGTTATATTTTTAACGTTATTTTACCTCTGCCAGACATAGCTGGTAGATCACTTCTTTCGGCGGGCATGCGGTCTTATTAGCATTATGCATTATATAAGATGTATTATCACTTACAAATTTTAATAAAACACTGAGAGCTTCACTATCATATGCAAAATCGCACATATTTTAGTGATCTAAAGCAAAAGCGAGGTTTATAGGAATTCCAATCCAAAGAAATGATTGTCAACCGTCTACCAGAGGTAAAATAGCTGTGAAGGGTAGGATATTATATTTTTTGTAGATTTTAATAATTATTTTGTCAATAAAATTTAATTTATTTAAAGTACTTTTACTTAGAAAATTATAAATTAACAACAAATATTTTTATTACATTTTTTATAGAATCAAATAAACCGGTGCCGACAAGAAGTAACCATAGATAAGATTTTTTTTTGTAGGGTTATTCTTTTAAAATGGCGCCATGGGCGTGATTTGGCGCGCTTTGGATTTAATTTTAATTCTTCTCCGGGTGTTTTAATTTTGTTTTGCACTTTCTTAAGATGTTATTTTTTAATTCCAATCAAAGTGTTCCTTCTAGACACATATAAGGTTACATTTCGGTTGAAATTCCTATTGGCAATCACAAACTTGTGCAGCTATTAGTTATAGCACAGAGTAGTGGTGTTGTGTTTTAACCGTTAAACAAGAAATAATGTTAAGCATTAATATGCACTTATTGCATTGTTATTATATGTTCTTATTATTATAAATATTATCAGATACGTAAAGTTTATCTCCTGCATGTCGTATTCCTTGATTAACGTAGCTGTATAAATTAAAATACTCGACAAAATTAATGAAGCTGGCTCCTGTACACTGGACTCAATGTTTTATTCTAGAATAATTTCAAATCCCATTGATACACCTAGAGAGGTCCTCAGAGGTCGTCGTCGGTTAACGAGGCTGCGTTTGATTGCAGATCAAGTGGGCGGCATAACAACCGCTGGTGGCTGACACGAGAACCCTCGGATATACACGCTGCTGGTACGCCCGTAATTGGAATGTCAGTCTTGTTTGTGATCGCCGTAAATCATGATGTTTCAATTGCTCTTTGGTCTGCACTTGAACAAGTGAGTGCTTTTTATTATTTTGATATGATATTTGACTTCTTTGGAATGCTTTTCTAGAGTTTTCATCTTTTAAGTACTATTATTTGAAGTGTAGGTAAAATACATAAGCATTTTTTTTTAATAATTTTAATATATGTAATTTAACAAAATCTGTAGCATGGTTTGTTAAATACGTTCAAAACATTCGGACTCAAAAAGTAGGTACAAAAAAAGTTGTTATCCATCATAAAAGTATTGTTATAAAATTACAAATTACATACATAATATATTTAATTAAGCGTCATCATACTTGGAAAACTTTATTAGTTCTTACAAACCGCCGGGTGTGGTATCAATTTTTTGAGGTTATTAGGTCTAATTAATTACCAATTTGGGTGGCGTCAAACAGGTCATATCAGCAAAATTAGTTCACTGCCTGTCGTGATCGTGATGTACTTATTTTGAATATAGAAATTACTTACGTGGTGTTAAACCATCAGCTACGATAATATGCTCGTCTGCCTGAATTTGCAGAGAAATGATTTTATTTATTTTCAAAACTAGCTTTCCGCCCGCGCGGCTTTGCCCGCGTGGAATTCGGTTATAATTGCATATAATACAATTTTTTCTGGCATAAAAATTCCTTTATAAATTTATCAGGACTTATAACTTTACGTCTGCAAAATTACAAAGAAATCTGTTCAGTAGTCACGGCGAGAAAGCAGAACAAACAAACTCACTTTTCGATTTATAATTAGTAAGGATTATTATGAACAGTGCATGAACTTCTATGGTAAAAATATTTTTTTTCGTGGGTATATACAGAATTTATTAGAATTCGGTGTTCCGCTGTACCGGCGCTTAGCACGTGATTGTAGTTGTTATTTTGTCTTATCACGGATTGTAATTATGACACGTCAATCACTGGTAATCTCAATTATGATCATTCGTAGACTGTTATAGTAGTATGTTTATTTACTTATTGTAACGTAATATGAAGTTGTTTTCAATAAAGTGAAGTGGTTCTAAAGTGGCACTTTCCAATGCAAACTCAGATGTCGATTCTGAAAGACAGTTTCATTCCCTTGTGAAATACCTAGGAAAGCCAGGTAGTCGCTTTTATCAGGCGTTTATGCTTAGCGGTATGGACATAAAAATCGGTTTTTAAACTATCATGATATATATTCCAGAGAACAGAACTTATAATTTAATAAGATAGGGAGGATTCTAACCTAGTCATTTGCTATTTATATTTATAAATATAGTCACTTTTGCAAAAACGGTTACTGTTAATGTCAATATTATTAAATTGTTAGCACAATCTTGCGCAATAAACGAGCGAAGATCAATAAATATATATATAATTTTATCCTAATAACCCGTTACCAAAATAACGGGTTGTTATTACTCACTTAAAGTGGCATTACTAGCGCGGCTTAGTTAAATATATTTTATAGATGACTTGCTTCGAACTCAAAAGTCACCTTATTTAAAGAAGACGAGGTCTTTAGTAAAGCAAGACGAAATATGTTTATATAAATTCCTTCAGTCGTCCCCTATTTGCTGAGTGATTAGGTATCAAAAGGCAAACGTAAGTCTTAAAAAATATATGGAAAAAATGCACGAACAAACAGAAAGGCCCTTTGACTGATGATGCGCACAACGCAGTTATTGGAATGGAAACATTCTGAGGAGTCACTCACTGGAATACCTTATACTTGGCCCTTTAATTTTTTTTTGTATTTGGTTTTTAGCATTGGTAACAATATAATGATGGAGGTACGTGAATGAAATGATATGTTGATTGTTGATAGATATTATTCTTATACCTTTTAAAGATAAATGTGTTGTTGTGAAATCAAACATAGGGACACGAAAACAACTATGTATATATGTCGCGAGGAATGTATGTAGTAGGTAACCCACCAAAATCATTCTGCAATAAACATGCGAAGTCTAGATAGCTGCTTATTTAGCTCTTAAAAGTATTAAAACCTAGACAAAGTCGTGCCAACACTGCGATTTATTCATTATCATAATAGTCTTTCGTGGTATTTTAATCTGCAGACCTTCCGCTTTAATGTTCTTTACATTTACATTTAGACGGAGTATTGAATGTAGGTAGGTACCTGCAGGAAATTGGGCTTTGATTACTTATTGTAAAGTTCTTGGAAACACTCTGATTCATTAGGACACTTTAGTGCTAAAAGAGAAGCTATGTGCCAGCGAATGGTTATTTTGGTTCCTAAGAGTAGTTGCCTAAATAGAGTTACTATTTATTTCATCTTCTACAATTAAATTATTATGTCTACAATAACTCCAGTCACGATGTGACACCTTTCATAATAATAAATAATTATATGTATTATCTATTTTTAATTCTTATATTTTGGTCTGTAAGCACAAAGGTTAAATGAAAAGGCGAGGTTCAATTACTAACAAGTTTAATTGATTAAATATATGGAAAAAATGCACGAACAAACATTAACATAAAGCGAACATCAGTCTAGGTATATCGAGGATTAAGCGTGTATTGATTTATTGTATACATTTTAAAACATTTATCACTATTATTTTGTTTACCTTTTTTTAACATCACACAACATGTCCAATCAATATTCATTAAATATAATCTAATCACTTGCACTCGAATTAGATCTGACGCTCACTTGGTGCTTTAGAGCGGAATTTGAAAATTTCCACAGTTTTCTCGTGTTTGAATTTCCAAACACCCAGAATAAGATAGAAAAAGCGCAGTGGTAGATGGATAATATATTAAAAATATTTAAAAGTGCTGTATTGTTGTCATCAAAGATCAGCACATTAATTAATTTGTATGTATCCACTAATATCTGTTGGAAACAGAAAGTAAATATTAAAACTATCATAACAATTACTATTCTAGTATTATTTTGTGTTCTACTTTGATTAGTAACTAGAATTGACATAAGAGCCTGTATTAAAAATACGGCGTTAGCACTTAAAGCCGGCCATTTGATAACGAATAAATAAATAAGAAAGAACACAACATCTCCACTACTATGCAAAATGAAGCCTAAAAAATACAATCCTGAGATTAAAGCTGGTATTGTCCAGGTCAAAAGTGATTGTTTCCACATACTATATTTTGGAACATGTAACACTTGAACTAAACTATCACTCATATGTTTGCTAAATACAAACATCCACGATATGACAGCACATTCTGTATATAACATTATGAATTTATCAAAATGTATTATACAATTAATGTCACAAAAATTGTAAAAATTACGAATATCGTAAACATACCTTACTAACGTATACCACATTCTTGCAATCATGAATTGTATTATTAATTGGTTCTTGTAGCTTTGCCTCCATTTTGGAAATAATATGGCAGTCGAAATGAGTAATGTGAAAGCTAAAATGGCAAGGGCAATCCCAACCGTGCTGCTTACAAAGGTGATTAAGGTAAAATACGAATATTCTTCATTGTAACTGAAGTGGATTAAAGAACCCGATCCACTTTTCTCCATTTTTCTATCAGCTATGGTTTCGCATAAACATTGATACTTGATATCTTCGTCGACCTTCTTGAAACGAAGTGCCTGTCACCACTCACTACGTAAGTGAGTCCAAACTTCTTTGTAGTTAAGAACTTCTCACTTGAAGCACGAACGAACATTACAACTCGAGTTTCTGTCACAGCCACTTAAAAGACACCTGGACCACAGTTATTATGTATGTTGTCTCCTCTAGCAAACTTGGATATATTTTGGCAAAACATTTAAGGCGTTATGTTGCTAAATACCGCTGATAGTAAATTATCTTGTAACGATTAGATTAGTATTTTAATATCGTGATTATCTTTATAACGCCACAATATCGCTGATAGGTCTATAATTTATGTTGTATTTTAATAATAACATTATCGGTTGCTCCTTACATTATACGTTTTGATTGTCTCCATGAAACAATGACAATTAGCTCCCATCTGAATGGTTGGAGGTAGATTACTTTACCTTTTTTATGTTGTAATTGACACCGTACTGCACCAGTTAGTCACAACAATTCTGTTAGGTTTCGCATAGTTTTAGCACTGGGGACGAGTTACCACCTCAGCAGAAGAAATATGGTTTCATAACTGTGGTTAAAATATTATGTTACAATGTTATTTTATTCGTTCCATTTGATAAGGATGTGTTGTGAAATAAAAAGCGTATTAAGAAACACAGAGAATATATTTTCAGATATAATACCACGACAGGTCAAAAATAAAACTCACGTAAGTGAGGAATAAGAAACGATAAATATTATAAAACTCTATACAAATAGTTAACAAGGTGACAGTGTCTAACGATTATCATAAACTTACGCCATACCCTAAGCTACGTATGAGGATAAAACTTTTGATATACCTTACGAGATGAATCTCGTACGAAATTGAAGTTGGGTGTAAACCATTTGAAGTATTGCAATTAATATATCAACAATTTTGTTCTCATTTCGAATACCGAATTCCCTTGCAATTTTTTTGTTATACTTGCCATGAATGAGGGTGAAGCGTGTCTGTTATAACTTTATAAGTATTACGATGTATAGTGCCACAAAGTTTATCCAAAACTTTACGCGAAGAGAATTCAGTTACTTAACTATAAGTAAGTGCATCTACTTATGAAATATTATTGCGTTTTCTACTATAACATCTAATACCAACATTAATTTTAAACGATCTACACATTAAAACAATCTATACTTTAAAGAATCACTTTAACATTTTTGGGTAAGTAATTGCTTTGGTATTTTCTCTGCAATTTCAGTATTTTTTTTAGTTTCGGTGTATAATTTCAAATAAATTTTACTTTCCACATCACTTTTAAATTGCTTGACTATTTTTTATTTACTTTCTCTATTTTGTGAAAGTTTCCCTTATATAGATTTTCGATTTGCCAAATTAGAAAATCGATTTGGGGAAAATATTATGTAAGTGTTACTAATTTATAAATATCTATACTAATTTGTATCACAAAAAAGGCGATAAATGAATCGTATGACATTCAATAAACATCTGCTAAGATAGGTATTATATTTTGAAAACTAGGATAATATCAGTATTAGGTCTACATAGGTACAACTAATTCTAAATAGAAGTTTTGGATATAAATAAAACATTCAAAAGCCCTTGTAAAAAGGGCCATATAAAAGTTCATGAAAAGAAACACTTATATTAGACGTAATATTAATCTTAATCATAGGGTTTACTATTGATTATTTTGAGTACTTACATAGAAGTCTTTATAAGGGATCACAGTTTGGAAAACACTAGATATACATTGATCGGGGACATTATGTCGAATAAATTACAAAAGAAAATTAAATTGTTTTAGGGTAAGAATTCAAAAATAAAAATTCATAAACCAGCATGCACAAGGCTACACAGTATATTTTTACTGTTGTATTAGTATATTAATTAATTAATTACTTATAATATAGTATAATGCGGCAAACAATATTTTCTGTGTTCTAAGATAATTATTTTCTACGGAGTCTGAGTTGCCGGCAGAAGAGGTAAATTAGACATAATTTCCACCAATTAATGTAAATTTAATTGAAATTTTAGGTATGTACGCATAAATACTCTAAAATAACTATGTTCAACTAATTATGTGATACATTATGACGTTTCTCAATTAATGGAACGACATAAAATAGAGATGTTATTATTATGTGATAACATTTTTAATAAGCTAAATTCACAGTAATAAATTATTCCAATAAACCTAGAAGAAAATGAACTAATAATTCTTGGAACTGCTAAAATGTCGTACCATTATTTATTTATTTTTTAAACAACATAACAAAATAAACAGTTTTTGTGGAATCAAAATATTTATGTAAAACATTCTATGAACTTGCATCTTACACTAGGACTTACAAATTACAATGTATTCATAGCGTGAAATGCATTTTTAGTAATGGGTATAGGACCAGTTCTTAATATCTGTTAAAAGAAATGATTATCCAAAGATTTTAAATTTATTTTTAGAAAGTATGAAGTCTATTGTCATAAGATTCATAAGACTGGCTTTATTTTAATTTGAATGTCGATATTTTAAATCTGTATTAAACGATTTATTAAACTGCGATAGTGCCTTAATAATTTTGAAGACGATGCATTCATCAATTATATTTTGTCAAGAAATATATTTACTTTTTGTCGTATTAAAAAAAACCAAGATTATTTTTATGGTGTTTCACTACCTACATGAAAATTTCGCACGCTGAAAATATAATAAAAACTGGCCCTGACACTATAAGCTACATCTAGAAGATCACATTGCATAGAGGCTGGAATTCTAAGATTAATTTTACATTAGGTATATATTTAAGTACTATACTTTATCTCTTTACAAAGTCGAATTGATGTTAAAATTACCGATAACTTTGTATTGCTCGCTCATAATAATAGCTATCCAATTAAGTTTCTATTTAACTAATTTAGTCTACATGTAACGATTCTATCAACTTAAATCAACGTACTTCGTCTTAACAGCTGTTTGTAGCCAAAAAAATGTACTTACGTGATTTATAGATTTCGTTCAAAAGATTGCTTTAAAATGTAAAAGGTACCATCTAACAACAAAAATGTAACAACAAAAGTGGATGAGACCCGCTCATTATAATTAATTATATCAACTTAAACTAATGAGGTCAATACAACGTTGTTTTAAATAATAAAATTACTTCGGTAAGTGCGTAGTGTGACTGATGACTGTTCACTCCACCATGTGCTCTGTGGAAATAAGTTCCAATGAAATGCTGGTGCCATAGTCACTAACTAATTTACAAAAGATTTACGAGTAGAGTACTGCGCGGTTCTCAATATTTATTTATTTAATTAAGTTTCACTAACAATTCGTGCTTAGCACAGTAGGTACATAATATTTAAACTCGCAATCGTTACAACTTAAGTTTACCTTGTTCTTCCACCGGAGTGTGTTCCTCGTCTGACGAATCGAATCGCTCAATTAAAGAGCTCTGTTTTGATAAAGACTGCAACAAAACAGAAAAATCAATTTTATAGTTTGGTTTCATTTTGTTTGTATTGGTTAAAGATAAACCTTCCTTTATTTTTTTTTTGCCTTTCAAACATTCATCGCAGTCAAAAATTCAGAAAAGTAACTGAGCGGGTGATTTTTGCTATTTATTTTAAGTTTCACATACGATTAAAAGATGATTATTTTGGGTAACTGATAATACCTTATTGGAACGACGTCTTGGAGGTGATATTTTGTTCCACAATGCTTCCAGTTGATCAAAGTGCTGGGATTGAGCTATGGCCGCTTCTTCAGGCCCCAAGCTCACCTTTGACAAAAAAGAAATGGGTAAGTTTTAGCAACAATTTATGACGTTAACAAAAAGTATTACTGATTAGTGATAGAAGTTTAACATTTACCTGGGAACCAAGGTCTTTATTCTTAGCTTCCTGAATTTTAGATATTTCTTCCATTGAAGCTGACACCGAAAACCTATAGAAATAAAAATAAAATATTATCAATGTTACGAGGATGTCAAGGCAAGTAAAGGTATTTTAGTTGAAAAAAATTACAGAACCATATTATAAATAATTTATAGAACATTTCGTAAAATATTCAATACACTCTAATAAAAAATGTAGGTATATTTTTTTACCTTCGTTTTAATCGCTCGTCAACTTGCGCCATCATAGCGGCGGAAGTGAGGTGGCCATACTTCTTCTGCCATGTGTACGTGTCTAATGATACTTCTTTCTTCAATAGTCTCCTCATAGGCCGCTTTGGAGCCAGCGGACGGAGTTCTTTAAACAAATTTCAAAACTTATATTAATTTTCGATATTATATGTAGTAGTTACTTGTAATTATCCCTCTATCTGTTTAAGCTACGTAGGTGGCGATCTTTACGATCAGGCACGCACGCTTAATGTAGTGCACAAGTGAGTGCGTAAGGCAGTTACTCTCTCTGTCCCTTCACTATACACGGTGAAACAGCAATGGTCAAACAGGATACATAATATAATTTAAATAAAATGAGGCACGAAATTCAATTGCAATTTTAGAAGGTAATGAGGGTTTTCGCAAATTATAAATCTGCTAGATGGCAGTGGTATGTGATTGGTATGTAATTGGTGAATTTTGACATGACATTGATCAATATGTCAAAATTCACCAATGACATAGCAGTTAGACCTCACGCCTATGTATTGCCATCTACCGTATTTTTCAATCGCAAACACCCTCATTGAAGGTTACCTACATAATACGCGTATCATAAATACATCTTGCAAGTACTCACCGTCCGCATCTTTGGTAGGCGCGGCGTAAGTCGGGATCTTCACGTATGTAGCTGTTGTGTTGTGTAGGCAAATTATAGGCAGGCAACCTATTGAATAAGGTTCGTTAATAATTGTAATGAAAGTGATATATGGAAATATATTTAACGAATTATTATAATTAAACCAGCACTAGACAAGTTCGTAATGTAATGGTTCACGAAACCGGCAAATTAAGAGGCATTAAGTATAAAAATATTTCTGACTATAAACGTTCATAGTCAGAAATATTTTAGAGGTAGAGCGTCGGGGAACTTCCAGTCGAATGAGTCGCTCGTCTCGGGAAGTACTTCCCCTTATTAAAGACCACAGTGAAATAGCACTTCGTAACTGCTGTGCTATGTTTCTGTTAGACAGTAAGGTCGCAAGAGCTCAGTTGGAGAGGGTATGTGGTCTTAAAGGCAGGCAACGCACCAGCGACATTTGTACGGTTGTTGATGTCAATGGGTAGCAGTGATCACTTACTATAAAGTAAACCTTTTGTTCGTTTGCCCCCCCCCCCCATAACATTAAAGGTAAAAATAAGTAAATACACGCACCTCTATCAAGCAGGTGCACGACGATCCTCGAGCAGTCGCTGGTGATCTGGAAGCCCAGCAGTGGGACGTGCAGCGACAGCGAAGTCAGAGCCAAACCGCGCTTCGTCTCCCAGATTATCAGCGTCTTGTCCTCCGCACCTGTGTCAAATAGTCATGAGTTTTAACTACTAATTATTTGCTGAGGAGAACTTCTATACTTATAATAAATCTGTAGAGAGGTCAATTCTGTACATTAAATATATTTTCAAAATAACAATCAGGGGGTGATTAGTGATCGATACTGATGCCAAAAATGCAATCAGCAAAATTTTTGTCTGTCTGTCTGTCTGTCTGTCTGTCTGTCTGTCTGTATGTTCCTTATAGAAACAAAAAGTACTGGACAGATTTTGACGAAACTTGGTACAATTATTCTTCATACTCCTGGGCATATTATAAGATACTTTTCATCACGCTACAATCAACAGGAACAGCGTAGTGAAGGGGAATGTGGGAAAAACGGGAGAATTTTCTCCATTTCTTAAGCTTCAGTCGCGTGTGCAGCTTTAATGGTTAAAGTCACATAGAAATCGTGTATGACGGAAATATTTCACATAAAATTGCCTAAAAAATATCCCCCAACAGCATTTGTCTATCTTTTATGGTTGACTCACAATAACACGTGTAACTCATGATCCAAATTGGTTTGCGCGCCAACGCGTTAAACTCAGGTAGTTCACTTACCATTTGTCGAGGTAGGCTTTAAGCTTTCTATAGTGCGGAAACCGTACCTAACCCACGCGGACGGAGTCGCTGGCGGCCGCTAGTAGGATAATATAATTGTAGAACCAACACACAGATTATTGAATCGACAGTAGGAATTGAAAAAAAAATTACATTAGTAGGTGTAATTGGTTAATCTGGTTAACATTTAATTTCTTTCGTGGAATTCAAGTAGCAATGGTAGGTATAGTCTGGTAGTGATATTAATATTACTACCAGTACTTCAAATCCACTAGAGGCAATTTCGAAATTCAAACGAAATCATTTCCTTGGATAAATCTATTGTTTGAAACAATACTGACATGCAAGATGCCTTATTATTTTGAAATGTACCTATCTATAAGTTAAACTAAGGTTAGTTTTAATACACGTAACTTGGTTATCATGCCTAACTTTAACTCCTAGGCGAAAGTCTGTTCCTATCTCCGAAGGACAATTACCGTGCAAAGAGAAACTACATGGAAGTCAAACTTTGTTCTAAACTAAATCCAGTCTTAGCGTGAAGCTATCGACACCGAACTTGCTCTTCTTATTGGCATCGTTTAGAGGAAACATCGAGCAAGGGTCTACTGGAAAAGAATTAAAACAGTTTGATTATATGGATTTACAAAAACTTCATGTGGTTGCTCTGTTCCTATTGATCGATTGATTGTAACTTGTCCGGATCGACGACCGTTGACCGAAGAGGTTGCGGGTTCGATCCCCGCACAGGACAAACATATGAGTGCTGCATGTCTGTTTTTTTCTGGTCTGGGTGTTATACATATTATGTATCAATTTAATTATATTTGTAACACAACTGCTGATTCCATTTAACAAGTGCTTAAGCTACTTAACACAGAGTCAGTACAATGTATGTATGTGATGTTGTGAAATAAATATTATTTATTTATTTTATCGAAGCGTAACGTAGAGGTCAGGTAGATATCTATTGTTCTATCACAGTATCAGTGCGTTTATTATAAGTACTAAATCACTTATTTGTTAAAAACACAGATAGTAAATTTGTATTCATACTTTAGCAGATATTATCTAACCTGCAATAAAACTAATTAATTTCATGATATCTGTGTTATATCAATAATATTAATCCGTGATTCATACGATATAAATGGTATTTACGTCACGATTAGGTACGACTCGGCAACTTATAATGACGTAATATTTGTTAAATTCGCTATGGGCCTAGTTAAAGGTATACAAGTCAGGATTAAAAAGTTTCAAATTAAGAGGGGGTGTAAAAAATATTGCGTATTTTCAAACACATTTTAAACCTTGAAAATGAACTTCAAATGACCCGAAAAAAAAATCGTAGATATTCAAGCATCGTTCCTAAATAGTTATCACAGAAAATATTGAAAAAATTGCAATTTTCATTGATAAAAAAAATCTTGAAGTTGCGTCTGACTTGATTTTTGGTTACATTTATTTCCGAGACGATGCATTTTGGTGAACCAATATTTTGGCATATAATATCAAATTATATTATCTAAATATTTATCATAGAACATTTTGAAAAAATATCATATTTTACGAGTAATTCAAAGAAAACTAGTTTGGCGCTTACTACGTTCATATTCCGCGCAGTAAGCTATCGTCTGTCGCACCTGGCGCGTGCTCACAGGCATGTTTTGTTTCATCGGTTAGTCGCAACCTCTCCGTTGAGACGAGAAGACTATGATTCAGTACTCTCCCGGCTCGAAAAAATATTTCGTAAAATTATTATATGGATTGACGTGAATGACGGATCGGCCGAGAGCAGTATATGCAAGAAAGAACGATGCTTTCAAATAGTCGCTTGTTGGAAGACTTAGTAGAAATTTGAAATTGAAAGTTTACAATTCCAGCCTAAACTATTAAAACTTATTTTTCATAATCAGTCTTTTACTGTGTACAATAAATGGACGAATAAATTAGTTGTTGCGGCAATATAATGTGTAAATGATTTATTTTGTGTATTACTGTTACAAGATAAGAGATTTACGATTTAGAAGTTTTTGTTTTGCTCCTTTGAAACGTGACAATCTATACATAAAATATTTTAATATTTAAACTGTGCAAAAGGAACTGTATGACATAGTGAGAGTACGAAAGAAAATGTATTGAAAAATTATGTTTATAACGAGGCAAGCTAAATTAAACCCGTTCAAAAAAATGGTGTTTCAAAAAGCAACTATCAAATTTCTTGTCTATAGATTACTGCTTCTTAAAGTCGGTAGTAGAATTTTTCAGTATTGTGCTATTATTATTGACGGTTTAAAAGTGCCACACCGAGATCTACATAA
Source organism: Nomophila noctuella (assembly GCA_958496325.1). Classification (NCBI taxonomy): domain Eukaryota; kingdom Metazoa; phylum Arthropoda; class Insecta; order Lepidoptera; family Crambidae; genus Nomophila; species Nomophila noctuella. The sequence goes on along the minus strand of OY292487.1, from coordinate 12,355,465 downwards.
ATATAGTATATTTCGATTTTGATTTGGTTGACGGGAATCAGTAGTGTGTCTGTGTGTGTGGGAATCATGCAACTCATAGTAAATGATATTATAGGTAAGGGAGACGTTAATTTCACCGAATTGCGGTACATGCAACTGCAAAAAAATTACACTGTATTTTAAAATCAAAAATTTTGTATTTCACAAATATGTTTACCTACGTTTTTTAAACTAGTATAATAATTTTGTAGAATTAAGAAATTTAGGAGTACTACCCATTCCCTAAAAGTAAGAAATAGTTCTGCCGAGCGGTCGATCTAGCTCGGGTAACGAGCTCCTAACCACACTGTGTTGGTGTAGTAACGGAACTATATATTGTGGCGATGCAGATGGGGCCTTATTTCAAAACACATTAAAATTAACCAGGCCGTAATTATTTTTATGCAATAATTGTAAATATAGCACATTGTAAATTAATTAATGTTCATTAATTCTTACAAGTTGATTAACAACGATTAAACACGTCTTTTTTTAAACCTACTAGCACTTAGGTAAACGGGCCTGGCCGTTCTCTGGAAATGGAAAATACAAATAAATCTTTTTTTAAAGATTTTTTTGTATTGCCATTGGTTTTCAGATACGTCAGTTAAATAATTAAAAATCTAGAATAATAAGAATGACATGGTTCTCATTCTTATTCATGTGCACAGCGACAAGAATTTGATAAATTTACAAATTTTTGTCGACGTTATTTAAAAAATCTTGTATCTTATAATGTCCTTTTCTCTTTGAGCAATTCTTTATTTTAAGTCTAATTAGATGTAAAGGTGCCAAATTACGGTTTACGGTTTAAGACATTTATTTCTCAATTACAGAATACATGTTATTCACTATATAAACATTTAAAGTAAAATCAAAAATTAAAAGACAAAATTAAAATTTAAAGATTAAATTAAAATTCACAAAGATTTTGTAGTTAAAAAAACATATTATACGATTATTAATTAAATAACTTGCGCGTACCTTTGCGTATTAATAACTACCAGAAAAAAGTACAATACAAGTCACTCAAAGCATAAACAAAATAAATCATTATGATACTAACATTTATGTATTACTAGCTTTCCACCGCTTAGTTACGTCATCCTGCTTCCAATACTCTCTTTGACAATTTTTATCTGATTTATTTTGAATACTGTGCGGAATCGCCCGAAACAAATTGAAGTGGCGACCTCTGTCTCATTGCGTTGAAGTCATAGGACGAGAGGGGGCCGAGGAAGCGCGCGGGTGCGATCCGATGGGTGTCGAAATTGATGCGCCCTCTTAAGTGATGAATCGATATAAAATAAAACCTAAATGGGATAGGAACGCACTAATTTAACTTAAACTAAATGCATCTACTCGAACTATTTTTTTTGTTACAAAAACCAATTACAATATTATAACAAGAGTTTACAACATTATAACTGACATATTATATCAGCTCATCTGCTCTTAACAGTATATACCTATGATATTAGAATATTTCTGTGTATAAATTATTTGCTTCAAATTAAACTTAACACTCAATATGACGACTATATCCAGAATCACTTTCGCTTTGGTCGCAGCACCTACATAATTGGACTGTCTTATAAATATTCAACAGCCATGTACCTGACACAGCAATAGGTACCCGTGACCGGTAACCTTGACACAAGTCACCTTGTTCCGACCCCGTGTTGATGTCCCAATAGCTCGCGCTCGCGGAAGTGGCATCTTAGCAAGCCCACCTCGTTGCAGTCCCACGAACCCGATACGATTGGCGTCTTGTCTGTTATGGACACCGCCACGCACGTCACTATGTCCGAGTGACCTTTATATTAAATACACGAGAGAATTAAAATAGTCACCAACCTGATACAGCTATAGTCCCGTCACCCGTGACCTTCACGCAGGTCACCTTGCCCAGATGCCCCGAGAGCAGATGCAGGTCCGACCCCGTGTTGATGTCCCACACGATGAGGTTGCAGTCCCATGAACCCGATACGATTTGCGTCTTGTTTGTTATCGACACCGCTACGCACGTCACTATGTCCGAGTGCCCAACTAACACCTGTGGTGATAAAACACAAAAGTTAACTAATTTGCGATAATTGTCGAATTTCTTAAGAAGATAATGTCTGAATCATTCGAATGATAACCTTTAAGTGTATGCATTTTTACATTACACTGGAAAGTACATAGTGGAATAATGGGTGTGTTCACAGAACCTGTGAGAGCAAATCGTAGAGCTCAGGTAGCATGCAAGAATGTAATAATATTTACATTTCTTTTTACTACGTACTAAGGTAGGTATTTATAATATGAATATTTTATTTGACTTTTCTATTTTTCATGTGGCCCATACCATCTAACTCAGCTCTAGAGACCTTACTCACCAGCAGAAACATAGCACAACAGTTACGAAGTGCTATTTCAGAGTGATATTCTGTAAGGTAGGGGAACTTCATTGGACAAGTGGCTCATTCGAGTAGAAGTTCCTCTAAGCTTTACCTCTCTTAAAATCTCTGTGGCTGATGGACTGTAATGTATTTGTAGCACGTATACAGATTAATTATTGAGCTTCGTAATGCTCAATCCGATGCTCAATCCGATGATCATACAGTTAATGGCACTGATTAATAGCTACGTTACTATTAATTGAAATCTATTTGCTAATGGAATGGAATATAAGATTTATGTTTGCAATTGGTAATTACCTCCGAAAGCATTTCGATGTTTAATTTATTTTTATTAATCTGCTACAAACAAAATATTAATCTGATGAGATGGTATAAGGTTATTTCACAATATAATGTATATGGTTGGTTATCTTTATAAATTAAGGAACCAAGGCCGTGCATTTAAGATGCTTCATTGTTAAGTTACATTCTAGAGTGCCTGAAGAAGATGACCGATCGCACAGTCACTAAAATCTACCTTTGGCTACTTTTCGTCAAAAAATGGCGAAGTGGGGAACAATTAGAAAGGTACATCTGTCCAGAGGTAAATTGCCATAGGCATCAGCCAAGAGAAACTTATTATTTTCACTTCATCATCAGATGACGATGATGTAGTCAAAATACCAAAAAGCACAATCTCTCATGAGACAGCTTTCAGACCTTGAGCGACATGTCGACGACGTGCTGCGAGTCCGCAGTTAGCGCGAAGCACGTGATCCGCTCAGCGAGAGTCACTGCACGGGCCACGTTGTTGCCGTCAGGCAACGCCCAGACTCGGACCGATTTGTCCCCGTCGGATAGCACCTAATGTGGTTACAAATACCAGAGCATACACAATTTCCTCACCTGAGACAACTTCCCGCCATCCAACTTCCAGACCTTGAGCGACATGTCCATTGACCCGGTGACGACGTGCTGCGAGTCCGCAGTCAGCGCGAAGCACGTGATCCGCTCAGCGTGGGACACGGCGCGCCTCGTTGCTGTTCTTTGATGCGGACCGAGTTGTCCCCGTCGGAAAGCTCTTGATGTGGACACAAATAAAAGAGAACACATTCCCCTCACCTGTGACAACTTCCCGCCGTCCAACTTCCAGACCTTGAGCGACATGTCCATTGACCCGGTGACGACGTGCTGCGAGTCCGCAGTCAGCGCGAAGCACGTGATCCGCTCAGCGTGGGACACGGCGCGCCTCGTTGCTGTTCTTTGATGCGGACCGAGTTGTCCCCGTCGGAAAGCTCTTGATGTGGACACAAATAAAAGAGAACACATTCCCCTCACCTGTGACAACTTCCCGCCGTCCAACTTCCAGACCTTGAGCGACATGTCCATTGACCCGGTGACGACGTGCTGCGAGTCCGCAGTCAGCGCGAAGCACGTGATCCGCTCAGCATGGGACACGGCGCGCCTCGTTGCTGTTCTTTGATGTGCACCGAGTTGTCCCCGTCGGAAAGCTCTTGATGTGGACACAAATAAAAGAGAACACATTTTCCTCACCTGAGACAACTTTCCGCCGTCCAACTTCCACACCTTGAGCGACATGTCCATTGACCCGGTGACGACGTGCTGCGAGTCCGCAGTCAGCGCGAAGCACGTGATCCGCTCAGCGTGAGACACGGCGCGCGCCTCGTTGCTGTCCCCGCCGCCGGATAAAGCCCAGATGCGGACAGAATTGTCCCCGTCGGATAGAACCTGGTGTGGTTATCAATATCTATGATTATCAAAATGTTAAACGAATCTGAGCTTGCGCTTCCTTACAAACTAAGCGCGCCGATCGGTATTTCACAATATTTATGTATTAGGAACTTAGTTGTTCACCCGCTAGCCACTGAGGTGGAAAATGGCAGATCCTTTTCCTCTCATTGCAGGGCACAGGTCTAAGCCCAAAGATAAGATTTGCAACCCGGGCGTGTCGAGTCGCGTTATTACTACCCTACGTAACCACAATATCTGTAACCTAGCAGCAATAATTAACAACTTCTCTCTAATGCATACATATCACGCAATCCATAACTTAAATAGCCCTAATCATACGTAACACATAAGGCATTTACATAATTTAACCGACAATATCGAAAATCTGATGCAGACTTCATATTTAGTTCATCATCAATTAATCAATTTTTCTTTCAATACGAATATCATCTCCATTATGCGGTAATTGTCTCCGCCTGATAGTATTAAAACATCGATCCATTTGAGACTTCCATCGAGTTTGACAAATTATAATCTATTCAATTTTTACCTTGAAATTTTACTGACGCCTTCGATTTACAACGTCATTAATCATACTGAAGCTGAACTTTTCTTTAAGCATTTAATGATATGTCTATTTGATATCATACCGAAGCAATTACAGTTCGTTTTGATTAATTGCATAAAATACATTATTCATTTTCAATTGCTGCTATTTATTTTTACTAAATTGTAAATTGCAGTTTTAACTAATCAATTTTAATCAATTTTTTTATAAATAACTTTAAAAAGACACGACGTTGATGTATTGACGAGCTCGTTGGTCTGGTGGTCAGAGACCCTGACTACAAAACCAAGGGTTGCGGGTTAAACATAACATTTGTCCGCTAGGGGCAAAGGTTTGTGTGATGAACATCGACATTTGCACTCAAGCCATGTTTATTAAAGTATTTGAATAAATAATAAATATTTACATTATTTTAAATCGGCCTTATGCTTTATTGTTATATAAGTGCTAAATTTAATTTTACCATGATCCAATCTGTCTAGTTCCCCTCTATGGGTTACGAAGGTCTGTTGGCAGTCGCTTCACTGTAATAACCAGACTTGCCAAATCCTGGATCAAGGTCAAAGCGGACCCCGTATAGAAACGGGATAAACGCTAGGAAGAAGAAGTGCTTAATTTTCGATGAGATACGTCATTTAGGAGCCATGTCATTATAAGAGGAGGTGTAACTACTACGTATAGAGTTGACATCTTGAACAATTTTTTTCTTACCCGCATTGTGGTCCATGGACAACAAAGTTACCGTCTGTTGTACAATCATTATAGTACGAACTGAATAAAGACAATAGCGTGTTACTTCATAGATCAAAAGACAAAAAGATCACTAAATTATCAAAGTTGACGTATAACTTTAGTTCGCGATGTCCACTCTATACGTTGTAGTAATACCTCAATGTTTAGGAGGGATGATACCTATTCCTTACCGTATATTTCATATTCAACGTGACGTCCACGCTCGCACTGGGCCCAGCGGTGGAGTGCAGGACGATCCCAGAGTCCACGAGCCACACGTTGACGTTGCGGGCTCTGTCGCTCGATATCGCCCGTCGTCCGTCCGACATCATGAGTAACGTTTGCAGCGCTGCCGTGTGGCCCTAGGAAGGTTGGAGAATTTAAGGTAATGAATGTAAGATCAACGTTTTATTCATAAAAACGTAAATAAAAAAAAATGGTAAATGATTTATTTCCAACAAAATGAAGATACATATGACAGGATACAAGGATTTGACTACTTATAAAAATAAAGATTAAATGCTCATATTTTGATGCTTCCAAGACGACCAGTTGGATTACCTTTTTTTAAAAAAAAAAATTCTTAATACGACTGGCCTTGAAACTTCCTACGTAATTATTGCTTTTGTAACTCGTCACCAGATTTTTACGAAACTTCTAATAATCGAGGGCCTTATTATTTAGTTACATATACAAGTTCTTTTAAAAATAGGTAGTTATAACCAACCTTATACGTCAAAGATGGGGAGTTATCCGCCAACTGCCACACAACGATAGTCCTGTCTTCCGAGCCGCTCAGCACCATCAGGTTGTTCGGAGAGAATGTGACGCATGTTATGTGTCCCATGTGACCACTGAGGGTGGCCTGCAGTCGATGCGTGGATAGCTGCCACACTCTAACTAGGCCTCGAGCGCAACCGCTGACAGCCAGTTGACCATCACGGGACACTTCAAGGCAGCTAATGGGAATCAGTTCACTTTGTTCTGCCTAAAGAGATGTAAAATACAAAAAAGAAGTTATACTTTGAAGCAAATTTTAACGCAAGTAATAGTGGCTGTATACTTTCAATTTCATTGGTTTCATAAGTAAACGTTTGCCTCACCTGCAGTAATGTAACATTCGTTGTAGATTTCGTTTGCCTTCTCTTCAGCTGTTTCGTTGGTCTAAAATTCGTAAGGTTGTCCTCCGTGTGGAAGGAATATATTGTCACCCGGTTGCCGCCTACAAACAAAAGATTTTATTAAATGTTATTTATCAAGTCTTAAAGCGTTCTAAAAACCAGTGTATCATATTAATATCGCTTTAAGATTTGATAGCTAGGCCTCGGATTACAAAAACTTTTTACGAAAAGTTTGCCGAACATACTCCACCAGGCACGAGACGTGCCTGAGAAGATGCCCCCCCCATGCGAAGAGGATTTTCAAGAGGCCCGCATCTGCAGCCTCCTAGGGAGTCTGCGGAAAACTCGCACAGCACCAACAACAGCTGCAACTCACCAGCGGCCAGTAGGTAGTGGTCCCTGTCCGCAACGGCCAGCGCGTCGAGATCGTGCGTAGGAGCTGCCCACTGTGCAGACTGTACACACGGGGAAGCTGCCCACCTTTGTCGCTTCTTGAGCATGAGGTATAGGCGCCGACCCACTGTCCAGCATGACCCACAACAGCTGCAACTCACCAGCGGCCAGTAGGAAGTGGTCCTTGTCCGCGATGGCGAGCGCGGCGAGGTCGTGCGTGGTCGATGTGCAGGCTGTACACACCAGTAAGCTGTTGCTTACCTCTCCATTATCTACATATGTCGCTTCTAGAGCATATGTATAGGCAGAAGCATTCCATTTCGTCTTTTCGTCACCATAGTGCGGCAATAGAAGAGGCCCGCACCTGCAAAAGACTCACGCAGCACAACAGCTGCAACTCACCAGCGGCCAGTAGGAAGTGGTCCTTGTCCGCGATGGCGAGCGCGGCGAGGTCGTGCGCGGCGGCCAGCGTGCGCAGGAGCTGCCCACTGTGCAGGCTGTACACGTAGATGCGCTGGTCGGCGCAGCCCACCGCCGCGCGCGACGAGTCGTGCGCCACGCAGAAGCACTTGATCTATGATGTCATATTGATTAAAATTATATACCGACAATTTTTTAAAATCCAAAAAAGATAAAATCATCTCATCTCAAGTGGCACAGGCGGGGATCACCTCTTGCAATCTTGGCAATAAAGTTTTCATTGCTTATAATTTTAAAATGTTTTATTAAAGTATTTGATTAAGCATGTAAAACTGAGTCAATTCAAGTACACAAAAATATAACCTCAATAAATCAAAGTCTTGACTTAAGTACCAGGCTGAATTTGAACACACTATTTCTCTTTTCAGTGGGGCGAATGAATTAAATTAAATTCTTTTGACTAATCAGCTTAGAGATGCAATAAATAAGAAAATAACTGATATTTTGACAAAATAAATCAGATTAAGCGGCCAGTGGATCAGGTCATAATTAATTTTAACAGAAAAGGGTTCAACGCTGTGAATTTGTGGACGAACATTTTAGCGGATTAATGGAAAATAATGGATGAAATGTCATATAATATGAAGATATTTGCCTACATACGAATATTAGATGAGATTTCTAAATTAATACACACGTGTGCAATTGATTCCTATAACTACTTAATCGATAACTGAAGAAAAGGCACCAGGATATTTGATCGTTTCGAATGCGAATTATAATGTATATGTACTTTAATTAATTGTAAATTTTCAGATACATGGCGGTTTTCTAAACTTAACATGAAAAAGCTCTACCTTCAGATCAATATCGGCACTTTTCATTAACCGTTAGCCAATACCTGTGCAGTTCAGTTTTTAGAGCAGACATTTTCTATTTTCAGACGGAGTGGACAGTGTTTGACTTATACTCGTAGTTTGATATAAATGGAGAAAAAAATTGTGTTTGCTTGCACGTTCGGGATTCTGTGCTTCTAAAGGTAAAACGACGCTCATACTCACTTTGTTGATGAGATCGGTTGCTCGTTCGTTTATTCACGTTATTTACCTACTATGAAAATACTGTTTCGTCTTTAAAGTGCAGCAAGGTAAATGAAGCGATGCGCAACATCAAGGTAAAGATAAAACTCCACCTACTTAAAGAAAATATAAAAGGTACATTAAAGGTGAAAACTAAAGTCGTAAAATCGGTACTGTACAAGTTTGATGAGGATAACTTTATAGCCAATGTGCTTAGACGACACAGGTAAATAAAGCCATTACTTTGATCGTAACACGACGATAAAACTAAAGTATCAAAACAACCAACGACTATGTCGCCTTAACTACACCGCTGTAGGTATATAACTGGGATCAAGCTCAAAGAAAAGTTTCCCAAATCCTATTACCGATGGATTTGTAAAGGGCTGTGGTTAACACTAAGTTTCCGGCAAATGAAATAAGAAAAACCGAGGTCTGAGGGCACTTACAACCAATTGGTGGTAATTTATTTCCACTAGTAACGAATAAGTAGGAGCTAAAGCAATTTTGTGATCCCCAATTACGGCATCGAAGGGTCGAGATGCTACATCTATTTACTGACCTTTCGCTTTCACTTCTCAAAACTGAACGATCTTTTCTAAAGTGTTTAAAGCCACAGATGAAACGCACGAGATAATCTTACATTACAGTTTTTCCGCAGCTCAGAGTTTATAATACTATAAAAGACTATTTGAGGCATCCATTGATTTAGGTATTACAAAAATAGCTTAATATAGGCGGTAATTCAATGATCGATTTATAAAAATAATATGACGAATATTGCCGAACAAAACACTCGAAGAAGTTATTGAGAAATTTAATTATGCTGAATAATTTTGACATACATTTTAGCTGGGATCTCAATATGAAACATGAAGAAAATTGATAGCTCTTAAGCAAGAGTTACGAGTGCCTTACTTTAGAGATGTCAAATTAGATTAGTTTAGCCTGCGTTTGAGCGGAGAGATTATTAAATTAAGTAACAAGGCTTCACCAGCGGGGAAGAGGGCCCTGTCTAATATACAATATATCATTAAAAACGTTTAATAGCTACTCCTACCCCTTTCATAAAATTTAAATGTTATTATTTCAAATAAAATTGGGTTCGCGTAATTAAAATCACTCAGAAGTAACATGATTACGAAGGAGTCCACGTTGAACTCATTCGTAACCACGGCACCAGATGAATAAGTCCTTTATTACACGAAATGTTCGTTGTCCAATACGAGACTTCGGACAACAACTGACTTTTTCCGAACCAATAAACCCAATTGCAAACTTTTCGTACAGCCGGGGAGCTTTGAAGTGTGACCTACCAACGTCGGCCGCGGAGGCCAGAAAAAAACTGACAATGCCCTCTACTTTTCCTTGCTACCAAAACGTTCATAGTCTAATCAAACACAGGCCCGTTGGTCTACTGGTCAGAGACCCTGGCTACAAAACCAAGGATCACGAAAGGGGTTTCAATCCCGCTAGGGGCAATTGTTTGTGTGATGAACATTGACATTTGTACTCGAGTCATGGATGTTTATATTATGCGTATTCTGTCTGAATAAGTCCTTTATTACACGAAATGTTCGTTGTCCAATACGAGACTTCGGACAACAACTGACTTTTTCCGAACCAATAAACCCAATTGCAAACTTTTCGTACAGCCGGGGAGCTTTGAAGTGTGACCTACCAACGTCGGCCGCGGAGGCCAGAAAAAAACTGACAATGCCCTCTACTTTTCCTTGCTACCAAAACGTTCATAGTCTAATCAAACACAGGCCCGTTGGTCTACTGGTCAGAGACCCTGGCTACAAAACCAAGGATCACGAAAGGGGTTTCAATCCCGCTAAGGGCAATTGTTTGTGTGATGAACATTGACATTTGTACTCGAGTCATGGATGTTTATATTATGCGTATTCTGTCAAAAATGTCTATCTGTTCCTTAGCTTCTAAAGTACCTACAAGCCAAGACCTTAGTTTGGGGCTAGGCAATGGGTGTGTTAGTCGAAGGAATTCATTTTATTTTGTTAATTTACGTATTGAATACTTTATATTTTGTTCATTTACGTATTGAATTCTTTATCACTAACCTTAGTTTTATGTCGTTTCAACACGTGAAGATACGTGCCGGTGATGAAGGTCCTCAGATGCAGTTCGTTCTCGCCTTGCAGCGTGATGAGGAACACATTGTCATCCGTCACGTCCATGGCGTGGATAGGCACTCCGGCTGTCACAGTACTGAGCAGAGTGAAGTTGTCGACGTTCCACGTGCAGACGGTTCCGTCTTGCGACCCCGTGACCAGGATCTCGCCATCTTGGATCACTTTGACAGCTGTCACGGGCCCCCGGTGGTGGTCGATCTTTGTCACCTGTACACGATTTTGAAAAATATTTATTGTGTAATAATTGTTGAATTAAGTAAGATAATCTAGGAAAAGTTGTATGGGGTTTTTCTTTTTTATTTCTTTAATATCTATAAAATACATATAAAGCTCGTTTTTATATTATGCTTCAATACGAGGACCTACAAAAAGCATTACCTACTATAGTATTTCTCCTTTACTTATATAACAATGAAATATAAACAATTAATGGTGCATTTATATGAGCTTAACTATAAGACGTATAGAAAAACAGTAGGCCGAAAAAACTCAACCGAAGTTAGTTCGGCGGGATTATGCTTGCAATGTTATGTAATTTTAAAGAAGATGACAGACACACCATGCCGATATAACGCTGCATTTTATTGTATAGAAAATGAACTTCGGCCGAACTTCGATAGCGTTTTTTCAGCTTAGTGTGTTAAACTTAAAGTTATATCTTTGGGTTAATTACTTTCACAGACAAGTTTAATGTTATCTGATCTTTATTCAAAGATAAATTTGGTCATACGACTTCTTTTTATTTACAAAGGCGCCCAAGCAATCCTTTTTCTTCAGGTTTAATTAATTATTTAACTTAAGCAACAATTAAGGGTTTGTTTGTCACTAATTGACTATTTGTTCTCTGAAACGTATTACGGCTTAGCTTCATTATTTTTTAAAACAAAGCTCAGTCTAGATTCAGGAGAACTTAAAATAAATCCTTTTTAGCTTCATCCTTGATAACAACTTATGAGCGTAAAGCCTAAAGATTTAAGTGGAAATTTCATCTTTCTAATTAGACAACCACTTATACTTAAGTACCATTAAGGTATGTGGTTATTAAAGAGCCCTTAGTGTTCCTTTTGGGAGAAAAATACGCAATTCATAATACGGTAAAAGTAAACAGCAGATAATCGGATAAGTAAAGAAAGAAAAAGTTTTTATTTGGCACAAAAATTACACGGAAGTACAAAGTTAAATAACATTTATGTTGTTCTGCGCCAAAAAGGCCCTCGCTCACCATAATATGCTATGGCGAATGCCACAGCGCAGTGACCGTCAAATTTTCGTTACCATATAAAAATAGCTAAAATAAAATATCGAAATCGTGTTTGTTGGTACTAGTTTTGGACATAAACCATATTCCGAACGACGGTCTCAAATTATCGCACTGATTGCATGGTTTATTTATTTATCAATTCAATTATGTACCTATTTGGTATTCTTCTCATTATATTTCATTGCAGGCAATCAGAGTTAACCGCAGGTTTAAGGGAGAATTAACATGAATCACTATGAAGAACGCAATTTAGGTTAAATACAGCTTTTATAGCTACACAAAGTAGTTTTCATAGTTACCACCTTTTATTATTATAAATATAAGACAAAGAAATACCCAGTGTAAACGAAGAAAGTTGTACGCAGGGTTGTAATAAATCTAGCAATACTGTTCAAGTTTGAAGGGAATATTCCTGCTCTCACTCCCCGCTAGACAAAGTTTACTGACTCACTTCAACTACTGATTGTTAACTTGCCCATAGCTCATCTTTGATTTGTAATTAAACTGAAAACTTTTAAGTGGTCTATGCAAATGCAAATGGATGTATTTGCTGGAATAGTGAAAATGGTGGTGCATCTAACTTTCTAATTCAAACCTGAGTGATCGTTAACTGGTTGATCAAGTTGAACAAACTCAGTGAAAACGGAAATTAATTATGAAATTCCCCATATTTAAAAGACCCAGGGTGGTCTAGCCAAGTTGCTACTTCGACCACTATCGCTATCGCCATCGCTTCGACTAATAATATAAGTATTTTTGGGAGCGGGATGGAGATATACTTAAGATAGCGACATTAGTCAAAGTGGCTACTTGATTAGACCACTAGCATAGAGGTGGAGAACATCGGAGGTCCAGTATGTTTTCGTTTCGTAACTGTAATAAGAAAATCGTCAACTTTTCTTGATTCAGTGCAGTCTACTCTATGAAATTAGATTTACACGGTACAACGTCAATCTACTCATACATAGGCCTCTTGCAACTCACTCGGAATCAAAAGGCTCAAAGATCAGAGCCTTCAATATGCAGGATATTGCCTCTCAATGGAATAAGCTGAAGTGGCCAAACAATAGGAAGACTACGTGCATACCTACCGAAGTTATGAATATATTGTAACATTTGCATTGCATAATCAAGGTATTATTCGCTCAGATAAACTGATTACAAATAGCACACGGTAATTATTGTGGCTAGCCTTCATGTTTTGATTAATCAATTCGTGTTTAGTTATCTTGTACCAAATGATGTATTGACGCACTACGGATTATTGCATATTGATTGGAAGTGTTTAAACACGACCTATTAGGGAGTCACCATCTTCCTGCCATATTTCACACTAGGCGGGGTCCGTACAACTTGTCTTCTCCTTCCACTCACTCTGATCAGCCGTCAATTCTACATTCACTACAGGGAATATTACGTATCAAAGCATTTTTCTTAACGAGAACTTAGTAATGTATTACTAAATGAGGAAGAATCTTACCAAAGCTCCATCGACGAGCGACGTGACAATGACTGCCGAGTCTTCTCCACCGCTGATCACTAACGAACGGTTGACGATCGCTGCCACGCACAGAACGGGTGCAATGTGCTCCCTGCATTAAGAAATTACTAAAACATTGAAGCATTACAAATCAGAATCATGATAACGAGTATTCTTACTTTTTAAGGAGGAGATAAATTTATAAAGACCTTTTGTTTAATGTACGGTACGATTCAGAGTAGGAACACACTATGCGGAAAAAAACGCTAACTAATTTACGCTGCTGAATTAACGTTCCGTCGTATGGTAGATGACAAATTAAGCAGATGTTACGTCGCGTCATTTTTATAAAAAAGCATTCTTTTATGAGCATAAACTTACAAAATTTTCGTCTTGACAGCCAGTGTGTGTAGATCCCAAACGATGACACTGGTGTCTTCGGACCCCGTGAGAAGATATTGTGACTCCCTTGTTACACACATGCAGAGTATTCTACCTGAATGACCTGTAACAAAATTATTATACAAAATAGCGATTCTAAACTCAATTTGCTAGTTGTAGGAAATGTACTAGGTATGCACAAACATTTTTACATAGAAAGCTAAGTGCGATTCTCCTTTCCAGAATATCCTCCACTAAGTCTCTCAAAGGCCTTAGAGACAGTGCCATTTCAGAGAAAATAAATTGAAAATGCTCCTTTGGTTCCATTCCGGCATTTTATTTAGTTTCCAAGTCTTTATTTCAATTTATAATAAGTTAGGTATGATTTCACTACATACAATGCATGGTACTTGAATTAAATGTAGTAAAAAGGAATTAATATAGAAATACCTAGAATTGTCATCGTCATCATCAACGTTTCGTATCACTACATAGAATAAAATAAAGTCGGTATCCGCCCGTTTGTACCTATGTCCCTATGTATGCTTAGATCTTTAAAACTACGCAACGGCTTTAGATTTGTTTCTTTTATTGATCGAGTGATTCTTAAAGAACTTTTATATGTTATACTCGTAGTAGGGAAACAATTATAAATTTAGTTGCACCCGTGCGAAGCAGGGTCTGGTCGCTAGTTCACCATAAATTCAATTTGATACTGAGTCATGAATATTTCCAAGGGCGTCGTCAGCACCGACGGGTCGCGTCAAGCAACGCATGTTTTAACGACATTACATCACAGGATTCACAGGTCATCGCCTTGTTCTGCCGCTCTTGTTCAATAGTGTAAATACATCTATCTACACTCATATTATAAAGAGACAAGATTTGTATTTTTGTGTGTACCTAACGAATAAACTCAAAAACTCCTTGACCGATTTGAATAATTATTTCACTGTTGGCTAACTACACTATTTCCGGTGACCATAGGGTACTTTTGATCCCGGGAATGTGTGGGAAGCGGGGATATTTGCAAAATTCAGGTCAAGCAACGCATGTTTTAACGACATTACATCACAGGCCATCGCCTTGTTCTCCCACTCTTGTTCAGTCGTGTAAATACATCTATCTACACTCATATTATAAAGAGGAAAGATTTGTATTTGCGTATGTAACGAATAAACTCAAAAACTAATGGACCTATTTGAATAATTCTTTCACTTCACTATCTCCGGTGACCATAGGGTACTTTTGATCCCGGAAATGTGGGGGGAAGGGGGGATATTTGCAAAATTCTCGTCAAGCCGCTCTCAGTCGTGAAACTCCGAGTGTTTGCACAGCGTTTGGTCTGTTTGTTTTAGCAATAAATAAACGACTTGCCTTGATTTTGCCGGGTCCAATGTTATGTTTTAGCGACGTTTTCTTTGAGAATTATCTTAAGAGTACTTATACTGAGAAATTTAAAGAATTTCGATTGAACTTGTATGTTCGGTATAGATAAGGTAACTAAGCAATAATTTATAAAAATCTTATCTGACATACAACACCAAAACTGTTTTTTTTATTTCAATAAATATATTCCTCTTATAAAAAAAGAAATTTCAAATATCGTCGATAGTTTTCAAATTATTCTATATTGCCATAAAATGTTTACCATTTACTAATCTAGCAGTATTGGTTAATATTTTTCTACTAATTGTCCTTAATTGGAAAGTAAAGGCAGTCCAATATTGAAATGGCAGAGCGTCCAATTAATCGTTTTGAAGCCATTACTCAAATTGAAAGTCCAATACTTGTATTGCCGATATCAATGTTCCCAGTTCTAGCCAGAGTTTATGTTTTTTTACAATAAAAAATTTAAAGAGAATGGTCTGTAAAATGGAATTGAAAAAAACGAATAACGGGTAAGTAGTCGTTTCAGCCATTTTTCATTGGGAAATAAATGTAAATGTATGTTGCAGTCAAAAGTTCAAATCAGTTATGACTGCGAAAATCTGTCAAAACCACTTTTGTTCGGTTTTAGCAGTCAAAACCGATTTTGACCGGTTATGAGTTTTGCTGTAACATAATATATATTGATTGAAGTAAAAATTGTATAAATCGGAGATTAAAAACTAAGTAACATCTATTGTTACATATACACTAGCCCAACGTCTAAACTAAAAGCGTCGTCATTCATTAGCTTATGAGCTTAGTTTTCAGATATGTGTTTTATGCTGTAGACTAAACTCTATAGTCTAGAGAATATAAAATGTTAGTTGAAAGTACCTACGTAGGCACTTACTTACTTAAGTCAAAGATGGTCTAGTCTACGCCAAATACTTAAGCTCATACTCATACTATAGCTCATACTCATATAATCTATACTAATATTATAAAGAGGAAAGGTTTGATTTTTTGTTTGTTTGTATGAATTGAATAGGCTCCGAAACTACTTGGCAGATTTGAAAAATTCTTTCACTGTTGGAAAGCTACATTCACCCAGAGTAACATAGGCTATATTTTATCCCGGTAGGAGAAGTAGTTCCCCCGGGACGCGGGTGAAACCGCGTGACGGGCCGCTAGTAGTTCATAAATGTGGTCTTGTAAATAAATATAGTTAGGTACTACGCGAATATAAATAAATAACAACGAAGTTTGGAACCGTGTGATAACATCCTACTGAGATTTGACGGATGTGTTCTCAAACAACGCTCCAGTGAGTCATTTTAATCTCATACGACTATTTAGGAAGAAAGTTTACTCGCTAAATATTACCTAATATTTAGCGAGGAAATATACCTATATTTCCTTGTATCGGGTTAGGGATAATTTTCCTGAACCCTGCCATAAGTTTACCCTTGTTAATAGTTCGTAGTTGGGTAACTGTATCGCCTAAGATAACACTGACATTCTAAAGAGGGTCAGGGCAAAAGTTTTCCGGTCTTTGGAAATTGTAAATAGAGGCAATTACAGTTGATTTATTGAAATACGTTGGCTAGGTTCATTTTATCTTTTCAGCTACTTTTCTGGTATTTGGGGATATGTAACATACAGAGAGTGAAATTATTTAGTCTATTTTGCTGCTTTATTTATACTCTAGGGTCTTGAATAGAGCGGAAAACGCTACATTGCTTCCCCTCTTGAGATAATTAGCTTCAAGAGTTCCTTAGTATGAGGCGAAACTTTTTGACTTACTTCAACTCTTGAAAAAAGCTACTATATTTTATAAAAATATATAGTTTGCTTCACATACCTTTGAAAGTGTGCACTCGTGAGTTCGACATGACATGCCACAACTGCGGGTCTCCTGAAGAAGGAGCCAGAACCAGATGTTGTCCCGATGGAGCCAGCTGGAGTAGCCTCGCACCGGCCCCAGGAGTGGAGCCGCCTACTGATACCACTCTTACGGTGGATGCTATTGGTGGTTGAAGCCTGTGAACGAAGAAATATATTAGTACAACTAGAAATAAACATATTTATTATTGTGTCATAAATGCTAGAAAAGCGAATTTTCTTTTATAGTTACGCAAAATATTATCAGGCCTTCTCCAGGTCGGGGTGCATGCCCACAGTCAGTGTTAATGATGAATCAAAGTGTGGGTATACGACTCTCCATTACACAAAATGGATTGAACAAAATTTTTAATGAAAAATAAAATTTTCAACTTGACTAAGCACTTACAAGCATGAAAAAGTTCGTTTAGAATTTGAATAAAGTACAAGTTTTACAAGTTTATCACAAAAGTGTCTGGAATTTGGATAAAAGATGGAAGGATCGTAAAATCAAGCCCCAAAACTTTTCAGTGATAAAGCAATGTTATTAGTATCCATTTTGCTCGTGGCTCATTTTTAGAAGCGTCGCCTTGAAAGTAATGCGTCGCAAACTTTCTATTCCTTTCAACATCGACATTTTCAAACTCAAGTTGAATTAATTTTCTATTGAATTATGACGACGTCGTGTCTCCGACGTTTTAAATAGAATCTAAACAGTAACATAAAATCGTCACGAAGCGTATCGATGAACGTTGAACGCTTAGAAAATACTTTTACCGAGTAAAAAATAAACGAGTGTAATCTAATTTCCTTTGATGGGAACAGCGTTTTTCCTGTTGGTCCATCGAGATGAGTCCATTCATCACGGTATCGCCCGAGTTAATGGTATAGATAAACAGGACGATTACGAGATTAATTAACACAAAGTCCAAGAGGATGTACGGGCTGAACGATCGCGGCGCTCGATACTTCGTACGTGTCTCGTTGTACGTGAGACTTTTATATTCATGATTTTCCGAGCTCATTTTCCCGGCTAGTTGGGAGACGCTTGAATATCGATTCAAGATTATGGGAAACGCTTCTGCTTCAGCTGTTGCATGATAGGGGCTTCCTACTGGGGTGATACCACGGCCTGAGATGCAAGTGGCGGGAAGTAGTACTTCGTATTAATGCGTTTTCGTGTAAGTGTGACTTCTTGTGGTCCTACTTTTTAGAGGCAGTGCATTTGTGTGACTTGACGTCAAGTAGTATACGATGGGCTTCAACTGCTTCAGGGCCTGGCTTGCTAGACTCTTTTAAATTAAAATACTACTGCTTTAATAATTTAATTAAGTTACAGTTATTTTTACCGTTAGTATAAAGATTCGAAAACCGGAGAAGCCCACAGAGTGTCAAAGGATCAAATCGACTTAACGTTCAAGTTTCGCCCATTCCGAAGTTAGCGAAAACTTACAAAGACTTTTACATCGTCTCTAAAATAGACGTGTATCACCGAGGTTACGGATTCAATAACTTTCAAGTGGCTTGAATGTCATGTAACAGTGCAGTAATGTATGCGTCATTTACGCTTGTGGTCGAAGAGGATAAATAAAATACACTGGAAAATAGGCTTCATGATTTGACGACGCTACAATAAAGTTTAAATTTTCTAATCCCAACTAATATTATAAATGCGAAAGTAACTCTGTCTGTCTGTCTGTTACGCTTTCCCGCTTAAACCTCGCAACCGATTTTGATGAAATTTGGTACAGACAATCTTTAGACCCTGAGACAGAACATAGGCTACTTTTTATTTCGAAAAAAAGAAATCCACGCGGACGGAGTCGCGGGCGGCCGCTAGTATATACATATAAAGTATCCTTCCTTTTGTTCCAGTGCACATGGAAGTAAGTAAAAAAATGTATTAACTTTATCACAATGCTTGTTAGTTGCCAATCGGTCAACACTAACCCAAGCGGTAATGAAATGTTATTAACCGTAAACACTTCAAACGCTCAAAAAGTTTCTCTTGAGAGATTAATCAATTAGGTCTGTTAATTGATTATTGGAAAACCACCCCACATTGTTTCCCAAAGTCTCTTGCGGATACAATTTCCCACGTATAGTTAAAATTTTCATCTACCCAATAATGTTATAATTGAAAATTAAGCGCTAATGAGTTTAGCTTTATTTGGTCATTATAATAATTGGGGTTACAATATTATTTTCCCAGAAGTAATGCACTTGATACATACTCGTAATATCATCAAATTTAAATTTATGTTATGTAATCGTTTGATTTAGTTTCATATGTTTCCTTAACGACGATAGATGAGATATTCATTCATTAAATAATATTTTTTTATGTCAGGGATAGGATTATTTTAATCACAAGTACGCTCATAGGTCGTAGTTTCTGCAACACGGATCCCTCATAGGTCGTAGTTTCTGCAACACGGATTCCCATTACAAAATCCATAAACGAAATGGATGCCGTTGATGCTTCGGGGAACAGGTATAGTAGGGTTTCGCAACAATATATTATATTATAGCTAAAATTTCTCCTATCATAAACAACTTCACACTTTCGTTGCATTGTTGCCATGTCCATAAGCAAAATGGAGGATCGCTTCTGCTTGTTCACTTGCTATTGTGATTTTTCTGACACCCTCATAATATTTTGTAATACTACGACAGTACCAGTAGTTTTTTCTTAGACTTATCGCACAATACCACTATTGCAACTAATAACAAACCTACGAAGTACTTAAGTAGCTGTTAGTTTTTCTTTATTATATGTACTTATTTGGTTTGGCGGGCCCGTGGTTCTAGTGGTTCTGAGACCTTGGCTACAAAAGCGAGGGTCGCAGGTTTGAATCACGCTAAGGGCTAATGTTTTTATGATGAACATAGGCATTTGTATTCACGTCATGGATTTACTTTATAAAAGTATTTAAGTTTTTAGTTTTTCTATCCGTTCCTTAGCATCTGTAGTTCAAGATTCGAGTTTAGTGTTAGTGCAATGAATTTATTTTCATTTATTTAGTGGCTCGTGAATTTCGTTTTCCGCACACATAGTGTGATATGTATGTACTATAGTTAAAAGCCTTCCCCGACTAATGACCTTGTATAATAAGAAATCTATAATGACAAACAATGACGTTGCTCGGCCAACAATTATAACCCACGTTCAATTCGTATGTGACGATGATTTCTAATATAATTGAAAAGCGTTTTAACGGCAGTCGAAGTATTGATCCCTATTAATTTGAGATTATCTTTGTTAGTCGAGTTCTCAACGTACATGTACGTTCGTTATTAATATTTATACTGTACACTCCACACAGAACCGATTAATATTTATAATAAATTAATATCGAATACAACCGAATCCAAATATTGGCATATCAAATAATAAAGGTCAATCACTTCACAGGAAAAAATCATAACCGTAAATAAAATATATATTTTGGGAGAGAAGAGAGTAATTCGAAGTTGAGCGTTTGCTTTTTGTACAAACAAAAGTATTTAAGACAAACAATTGGATGGAAAGCCACGCTGCGCAGTACCGAAAAGGTCCTCTGTTGAATAATTGGCAAAGTTTGCACAATTCCGTTGTGGCGGTGCAAATTACTCCCGCGGGGAAGACCATTATAAATCCTTTTTCGTAAATTTTACTGAGAACGCTTTTATAATTGGTACCTACGCCGCTTAGTACTTTGTATAATTAATGAGTGTTTTTTGAGTTTGAATTGCGTAAATGCTGACAAAATTATGTCTATTGTAAAGTATCTAGGTTTTCATTTAACTAAGTTCACTGGACGTAGCCAAACGATAATGGCTTGTTCATCAGAAACAAAAGAATCCAATGGAACGCTGTAGTTAACGGTAGCGTGAAACAACTGTATTTGTATGGTAATAAACTAATTTTCCGTGTCTAAAATCTCAGAAAGGCATGGTTACAGCATTCACGCTTCACAAAGTCGGTTGCGGTGTGTCGTATTGAGTTATTAGCAAAGGTGAAATTAATCAGCCGTGTTACGGACCTGGCGTTGGCGCAGTTGGTGCGTTTATTAAAAAACTGGTGATTTGCTCTATGATGTTTAAAACAGAATAGTATCCAAAATCAGCAAAAGCTGGGTTACAGCATTCGCACTTCACCGTAGCAATTACCAAGTCGGTTGCGGTGTGTCGGGCTCACAGGTGCGGCCGATTGGCAGTGTTTAGGTGCGTATCGAGTTATTAGCACAGGTGAAATTAATCGGCCGTGTTACGGAGTTAAGGACCCGGCATCGATGTAGTGGGGATCTGTCGAATTCTCTATTGGGACCAACCTATTTATTTTCAGGTACGGGTTCGAAATAGGTGGTGGTGAAATTAACGGGCGGTACTTTGAAATAACTTTACTTGTCCAACTTTATGGAATCGAAATTGAACTCAACTTAAACAACGATTAAATAGGTACATAAAATAAGTTCTATTTATTATCGTTCAATGGCTGTATCTAGTAACAATTTTCAGTTGAATTAACTTCAATACCGTTACAAAAAAATTGCCATTGGTTTATAAATAAGTAGGTATGTTAGTTTGTACACCTATGAAATGAATTTTGAAATCATCCCTCAAACTTATTTTGTAAAAACACAATACCTATTATTAAAGTCGAGGTAAGGTCTGAACCATTCAAACTTATAAAGGCAAAAAAAATGTAGGTATTCTGAATGATTAAATAAGAAAGACAAGTAGGTCTATTATAAATGATGTCATAAGTACTTGACCTCCACTCAACGATTCATTATAATAAACCATTAAAACACAATTATTGGCCATCTTCAAATTCAATACCGTACCCACTTGTCGTATACCTCTAGATAAAATTTCCGTTGTTAGATTTATTTATAACTAGCGGCCGCCCGCGACTCCGTCCGCGTGGATTTCTTTTTTTCGAAATAAAAAGTAGCCTATGTTCTGTCTCAGGGTCTAAAGATTGTCTGTACCAAATTTCATCAAAATCCGTTGCGAGGTTTAAGCGGGAAAGCGTAACAGACAGACAGACAGACAGACAGACAGACAGACAGACAGAGTTACTTTCGCATTTATAATATTAGTTGGGATATCATTTTCTCAATAGAATGGAGCTTTAGCTGCTGGAGGAAAATTGTAAAGATTTTTAGCGCTCAAGTGATTTATTTTTAACCAAACTGGAAACGATCTAACTCAAACTCAATAGTTGAGAGTCTGAGTCAGGACCAAAATAATGAGTTTCGTTAGTTCCTGCCGCAATAATGAGGCAGCAATTACTCGTAACTTCAAAGACCTCAGCTTGACGGAAAATAAAACCTTTTTTTGTTGTCGTGGAAAGATCGGGACAGATGGTCCGTACTGGGACAACCACCCGTTGTTCGACGCAGGCAGGCTAATAGTATTGATTTTATAAACACAAAAGTATCAGCCTATTAATGTTCCACTGCAGGGAAAAGGCGTCCATCATTTGAAATCATGTTTTTGTTACAAAGACACACAACCCATGTTGTGAATAAATTAAATTTTAAATCCAAACTGAAAGCTTCCTTTTTATATACCAAACAAGCTTCAGCATGACCGTTATAAAAGCAAAATATAGTCGTAATATTGTAACCTAGGCCGATTCAGTAACAGTTAGTTACACGGTCCCATTTGTACGTATTCAAAGCTAGTTCGCACTAATGCCATTATTCCGCCGAGGTCTGTCGGCGGCACAAAACAGAACAGTGGAATTAGGCGTATTGATCTTTCCCCACGGGCGTGTTTGTAGTACCTACACACGGGGACCTTTTAATTGGTCACCGGTTACAGGTCGGGGAAAGACAAACAGGGAATTAAGGGAGAAGTTTGGGTTAACTGACGGCTAATGGTATTGCTTGCCAATTTGTTTAATTATGTTGTTTTGAAAATTTCCATGATCGTTGCTTTAACGACAACGTTTTTTGCATTTGTAATACATATAAGATCAAATGCTAGAATGCTAGTTATCACTTGTTGAATTGACATTTAATAATATTTCAACATAGCCAATATTTGTTTGTGTCCAATATAAAAGCTAATTTCGTTCACGAAATGGCACTGATTCAATCCCAATAACAACATACGGTAAATCTATTAAGAATTTACTTTGTGGTACATACAACCAATGTAACGATTTAAATATGTAAGTACTACGTTCGATACATGGAAAAATAATATTATGTCAGAAAACTGATATTGAAATAACAAAGTCTCAATGACAGGGCGAGGCCCCATTATTACGTGTCGTGTCGTGTAGTAAAATAAACAAAATATACGAATACAAACATAATTACTAGCAAATATTTAAAATGTTTGACAGGCTCGTTGGGCAGAGAGCCTGACTACAAAACCGATGGTCGCAGGTTCGAAGCTCGCTAGTGTTTGTGTGATGAACATCGGCATTTATACTCGAGTCATGGATGTCCGCGTAGCTTAAAGCGTCAAATGAATTATCCAACATAAAAAGACCAGTAGTGCCTGAGATTAGCACGTTCAAACTAACAAACAAATAACCAAACAAACAAACATACAAAAAAACTCTTCAGCATTTTATATTAGAAAATAATAAGAACAGAGTATAGATTTAAGTATGTCTATCCGTTTCCTAGCTTCCATAGTACAAGATTTGAGCATACTTTGGGGATAGGCAATTGGTTTGTTGAAGGCATTTATTTAATTTTATTTCTGTAACTTACCATCCATTCAAGGGTACTAGGAGGGGCTTGTCGTAGCCATCGCACCAGGCCATCGCCGAGGTGACCAGCGTAGCCAGGACCCCACGCCGGGCCACAGCTGGCCGGAGCCACGCAATTATCTGTGGAATTAATTATACTGTTAGATTTTATTGTGTATTTCGTTCCAATCGCAGGCTAGACAGAGTTGAAGGTTACAAACAAAATCAAAAACTAGGTCATTTCAATAAGTCTATTATCATAACATATTTTTTATAATTTCTTGCATTTCAATATTTATCGTAATTTCGATAAAAAAAAATATTTATTCCGTAGTTTGTACAGAACCATCGGCATCGGAGTGCACGATTTGGTATAATTAGGGTAACCCTAGGATTATAATATTACGTAATTTATAGGTGCATTCTATGTAATCCGTAAGTGGCGGTTTTTATGCCTTTGTAGCATACAAAAAACTATAAGGGTTCCGTTTTTTGCCATTTGGCTACGGAACCCTAAAAATATTTTATAATAAAGCTTCCTTTATTTTCAGTTACGTTACATTATGTTACAAGCGTACTCATATTACTTTCGTGAATAAAATACTGTTCATTTTCCTACTAGTTTTAGGTAAAACCGTTTTCCTAAACCGTCATTTATCATGTTCATTGAGGCTTAATTTTAGTCGAATGCCACTCACGTCTACCGAGTAGGCAGGGCAAAGTTGTAACGAGTAAAAGTTACCCTCAAAAATCTAATTGCGGAAGTCGGAATAAATAAATGCAAATGGGTTTTAAACCACCTTACAAAATGTTATACCTCCAACTGCTTTACAATTCGAATTACGTCCAAGAAATTAGTTCAATCACTGATTCTTAGAGTGAATGACCACGAATAAGTGAGATAGACCTTTGAAAGGAGCATCTTGAATGGGAAAACCAATCACATAATATTCATGGTTAATTGAATTTTGCCAAATTGCATTACGAAATTACTGAAGTATTGGATAATCAAAGAGCTGTTAATCAGACCGAAGTGTGGTGGAAATTGGGTAAGGGTTAGATTATAGTGGTAGTGATCTCACAAATAAATTGATTAGTAGTTTGTAAACCATTCGGTTATGGCTTAAATGTTCCGGTAACATGATGATATGGGAGCTGGCGTAACTGATCGGTATAATAGAGTCAAAGAGTTAGGGGTTGGTTGGCTTTAATGCCATCGTTTGAACTTTTCCGATCGCGGAAATAACCTTAATGATATAAAAAACTAATTGATTGAGGTAACGAATTAAACGTAATTTTTAACGTCTTGCAATTTCTTTAACGATAATTTTATAAAAGGTACCTAAATGAAGCTTACCGGCAATTGAATAGTATCTAAATCTCAATCTTGGCAATTCCCGAAGTTTCCCAAAGCATAACCCTCATCATCTTTCTCAAAGCACCCAAGGACCATGGTCTTCGGTGTAAATACCCTTCGTGAGTTGATTGACGTCGGAACATAGAAGGGTTTGACAACTAATTGATTTTGTGAATCTGGTAGTAGGATAGCAAAGAACAACAATTTGACTCAACCACTTTTCGAGGCACAAGAGTGTACCTTCACCGCCAACTATTAAACACCGGACTTTGGCCGTAGCATTTTCCAAATAGTGCTATAAATTCTGGTCCGTTCCGGTGTATGAACCCTTCGCAATAAAGTAGGTACCTAATGATAAAAGGTTAAATCCTTTTATACAGATGCATATTTTATTACATAATGAAATGATTTCCAAATAATATTTTCCGACCGGGTTACTTTTTCAACACAAATTTCAATTTGCTTCTTCTCATTAAATTATATCAGATTAATATTCGAACATGGCGGGAACGTTAAAAGTTTAATTTAAAATAAAAATAAAAGTACACGTCGATCCTCCAACCGTCCCACCAACGAATTAATGAATAACGATTGTTATTATTGAAAAACAATCATTGCAATGTTACATCTATTGTACGTAAATGAATATCGTGTGTTACACGAGTACGTAGCAAGCCTTATTTATCACCGGGCTATCTGTGCCTGACGTTTTGTCGATACGAACTCGCACGGTAAATATCGTCACAAGTTCCCAAGTTCGTTGTCCCGGCTAAATAATGACATATTGTATCAGGGCACATGCTCAACTTGAGCGTTCTGTTTGTTAATGTGTCGAATACAGACATTTTACACGGAGTTTCTGTTTCAACAGAAGTTCTGAAATGTCTCAATGGATATATCATGCGGGTTTGTCAATAAATAGTTGCTTGTGTAGTAGCGTGTAATTACTGTGTTTTACTAATGGAGCAATGAATATTCAACGGGAGTTTGTATCAAATTGGATATTTGAGTAATGCGTGGCACGTTTTACATTTGACGATTTTGATGGCGTTTTAACTAAATGTTGCCTAGGGCAAGGGCGATTTCTAGTACGATCATCTTCAAGGCAGATTAAAATTTAGGTCATTACTTTTTGCTGTATATATTTTTTTAATTTACTAAGGTTTTTAGCTTCCTAGTACAGTTTCTGTCGGAACAAAATATCTAAGAAGTAGGTAAGTACCAAATCGTCAGTGTAAGTACTCGTATATGTAAGTTTAAACTTGTTACAATTCTCAGTTAAAGCACTTCATTGGAACTACGCTGAATTTTGCACATGTTACTGATAAATGCAAGCGCTGGAAACGTCAATGCAAAATGGATCACTATCTGATGCAATTAAAATGACTGGCCGCGTGAGTAATTGTTGTATTGTAAGTTGTTTTATTATTTTGGCAGAGTTTGCGACGGGTTAACTTGGAAATTGATTGCCTCAATGTGTTTTCGTTCAGCATAAAAATGCAAATATAATATTTTGATAAAATATCGATAGTCGATTGTTGATGATCAGCGAACATAACACGAAAAACGAAATAGGCTTGATTAGTGGCAACCGAATGACTGCTATAATGACCAAGAAAATTAATGAGGGGGTGCTATGGGTTTTGAAACCTATACCCTACTTATCACCAAGTCCGATCATTTTATTTGGGACTATGTAATCATTTTGCATCTATTGTACTAACTTTACTTTCTCAACTCTTCATTAGTTCGTTATTATTGTTGAATGGTAGAGAAAGACATGAGGCATTTAGTCCGATTTTTGTAAATTTTTTATTACGTGTAGTAAATATTCTTGAATCAATAAATAAATAAATTAGTAGAACAGTTCCCTCACCTGTGCACCAAGCTGCATGGGATCCCTGGTGAGGATGTCGCTGGACTTCCTCACGGCTCCGTAGACCAGCTCCACATCGCGGTCCAGGATGTAACAGCGAACATGTTCCAGAATGCAGCGGAGGTATGATATTGTCACCGTCTGGACCTGTTAATTAAAATAATAAGGTAAAATAACATTTTAGACTTTCGCGTTGCATTATAAATAACACTAATATTATTAAGCGAACCACGCTTGTGAATACGGTTGTTGTGACACAGCCGAATCGTCAAGCAGTAATTAGTAGGAAGTACATAATTCTACTACATATCGCGTTTAGTCCCGTTAAATAATGAGAGTGTTTTATAAAGTAAGTTGTTCATGCACGATTTTTTCTTCTTAGCGTTATCCAGCCGCCTCTTTTACCAAGTGGTTTATGTATGTACCTACCATGCTATCTCAAGGTATTAGGTTCGATTCCCGGGCCAGGAAAAAATTGTGTCCGTTTTACCGAATGAAACGTGTGGTGATTTAGCCACAGCTTTGTAATAAGTACTTATAATGTACCTATAATTTTTGATTTGATAATATGATTTAAAATAATAGTCACCTATGCCATGCAATGCGATATTAAGAGGCTGAAACTTGAATTTTTAAGAGCTACATAATGTACCTACGTTAAATTGTAACAAACATTTTTCAATTCCAAAACCTAACGAACGAAATCAACGGAAAAGGACATCATATTTTATAAAGAGTGCAAACATACGAGTGTTGTACAATAAATTCGAATCGAATGTAGCAGAGGAAATCATAAATTTTAGCCCGACTCTTCTGTACAGAAATAAATGGTGGGAGAGAAACATTCTTTGTCCGTTAGAAAAGTTACCAGATACTCGTAAAGTACATAGTTCAGCTGTATCATAGTACTTTTGTAGCCGTACTATTTTCTTAAAATTCAGGAAGGTATTTGTCATAAATCAAATTGCTACGTTATTTCAAAGCAATATAAATATTGAACGTTCAAAGTCAATAATAAAAAATATTTTATTATTGACTTTGAACCAAAATATTGATTTTATAGATACTTAATTATTCAACAATGTACGAGTAAACGTGATCACTCTATTTATTTGGTACTGAAATTATTTCGCACCCCCAGTGCAAAAAAGACGTAAGTGAGGTTACGTCGAATCATCGATTTTATCATATTTAAAAAGTACGTTCAAAGACACATATGCTCAATTTTTTTCATATTTTTCTTGTTAAAATTGACGAATTAATACAAGAAAATGAGTTTTGAGACTTTTTATTCCATCACTTTTTTTCTTAAGGAAAAATAGCTTATGTGATATAACGCAAAGAACACATTGAAAAATATGACGTATTACTTAATATTACCTTTTTCCCTAAAATTTTATGTAGAAAATAAAAAGTAACCAATATTATGACTTTATTGCGTTTTTAGGGTTCCGTAGCCAAAATGGCAAAAAAACGGAACCCTTATAGATTCGTCATGTCTGTCTGTCTGTCTGTCTGTCTGTCTGTCTGTCCGCCAGTCTGTCACAGCCACTTTTTTCCGAAACTATAAGTACTATACTATTGAAACTTGGTGAGTAGATGTATTCTGTGAACCGCAACAAGGATTTCACACGAAAATAGAAAAAAAAATAAAAAAAATGGGGGGTCCCCATAATTAGAACTGAAACTGAAAATATTTTTTTTCATTGAACATATACGTGTGGGGTATCTATGGATAGGTCTTTAAAAATTATATTGAGGTTTCTAAGCTCATTTCTTTCTTAAGTGAATACTTTGCGTGAC
Source organism: Nomophila noctuella (assembly GCA_958496325.1). Taxonomy (NCBI): domain Eukaryota; kingdom Metazoa; phylum Arthropoda; class Insecta; order Lepidoptera; family Crambidae; genus Nomophila; species Nomophila noctuella. The sequence continues at coordinate 12,326,738 of OY292487.1, read as the reverse complement.
AGACTCTTCCAAAGTGGAAAAAAGTGTGTCCCCCCCCTCTAACTTCTAAAGTAAGAGGATGATAAATCTGGAATAAATATATAATGTACATTACCATAAAAACTACCAACGAAAATTAGCTCGAATGAAATCTATTCAGTAGTTTTTTTAATACGTCAAAAATAGAATTTGTACGGAACCCTCAGTGCGGGAGTCCGACTCGCACTTGGCCAATTTTTTAAAAAATAAACTTAAAAAATAAGAACAGCAATATGACTGTTTACTTCTTATGAAGTTAAAATAAATCACAATAAGAACAATTACTTCTTTCTTCCACTAGAATATTTTCATTGCACCGAGACGTAAAATTTAATACAGCGGCGCGGGGGTAGCCAGCAGGTACATAAGTGTGAATACGTCGATGCAGGGGGCGCGCTGGATGTGGGGAGTGGGTCACTCCACACATCCAGCGCAGCATCTTCATCTCCGTGACTCGCAGCATCCACTTGTTTTGCTCAGGTACGGGGCACGTTTCACTGCCGTACAAAAGGACAGGCCTAACAATGGTCTTATAGACTTACCCCTTCAGCTTAACCGCCATTTTGGGGTCGCAAATGACACTAGTCACCTCAAGCCATTTTGCCAAGGCTGCTGCAATGCGGGCCATGACGTCGTCATCGATATCACCAGACGCGTGAAGTAAACATCCCAAGTACTTAAACAAGTCCGTACGCTCGACCACGTCACCGTCTATGCGTATGCATAATCCCCCATCCATACGGATGGGGGATCTGTGTTGCAGGCCAGGTTCTCGAGTGCCACGTTCCACCTATTTGCACGTCTCACCAATCGTCCCTTGTCCGAATCCGCCAGCGCGATATCATCAGCACTGTATGCTGCCAGCAGTCCTAACTAGAGAATCGGAATCGTGGTACATGTCTCGAATTACGTCAATATAACTTTCAGGCACCCTCTTGGACTTCAGTGCTCACCTGATCATCATGCCAGGAACACAGTCGAAGGCCTTCTTCATGTCCATGAACACGAAATGCAGAGGCGTGTTCTACGTTCTGTATTTCTCCATAATCATATATTAAGGGACCTGCCCGGTGTAGAGTGTGCGGTTATAAAGGTCGTTTAAGATACCCACACCACGAGAACCAATCGTCTTCCAGGGTTCGATAGGGACTCCATCGGCACCGACAACCGATGGCGAAGAGCTCTAAGTACGGGTTTCGACCTGGTCTTGGTATCATGGACCCTGTTTTTGCCTTCATTAAGGATGATTATGGAGAAATACAGAACGAAGAACCGCTTCTGCATTTCCTGTTCCTGGACATGCAGAAGGCCTTCGACTGTGTTCCACGCATGATGATCAAGTGGGCACTGAGGTCCAAGAGGGTGCATGCAAATTATATTGACGTAATTCGAGACATGTACCACGATTCCGATTCTCTAGTTAGGACTGCTGTTGGTGACACCAACCCCTTTCCCATCTCCGTCAGAGTCCTCCAAGGATCCGTCCTTAGTCCCTTCCGGTTAAGCGAGATATTGGATGAATTGTCAACTAGCATCATAGACGCACATGAGCAACCCCCGTGGCTGCTCCTGTGTGCTGATGAGATCGCGGTGGCGGATTCGGACAGGGAACGATTGGTGAGACGTGCAAATAGGTGGAACGTGGCACTCGAGAACCTGGCCTGCAACACAGATCCCCCATCCGTATGCATAGACGGTGACGTGGTTGAGCGTACGGACTAGTTTAAGTACTTGGGATCTTTACTTCACGCGTCTGGTGATTTCGATTACGACGTCAAGGACCGCATTGCAGCAGCCTCAGCAAAATGGCGTGAAGTGACTGGTGTCATTTGCGGCCCCAAAATGCCGGTTAAGCTGAAGGGACCATTATTAGGCCTGTCTTTTTTTACGGCAGTGAAACGGGTCTGTACTTGAGCAAAACAAGCGGATGCTGCGAGTCACGGAGATGAAGATGCTGCGCTGGATGTGTGGAGTGACGCGGAAGGACCGCGTTAAGAACTCGCGCATTCAGGGTAGCCTTCATTTCGGTGATATTGCTGATAAACTGCGCCATGTTTTACGGAAACCGGCCAGTTGCATGGGAAACAAACGTCTCGACATGCCAGGAAATGCTAGGTTGACGTCGAGAAAGACGACATGCGTGTCAATGGCCTGACCACACAGGATGCCGAAGACCGTGTGAAGTGGAGTAGAAGGAGCAGGAAGGTGGTCCCTGGACTTGGAGGCAATGGCCGAGGATGTGACCGGGATAATCGCTAGGATGATGATGATGATCTGAAAATGTATAATCGGACGCAGCACAGTAGGGCGAGAATGATTTTTAAGTTAAGAGGAGAGTAAATTTAGTTTAAAAGTTAAAAAGAGATTGAGACACAATGTGTTTACTGTCTAATCCACCTAGTATTTTCTCGTATGCTCTTGGGGAGCCCAGGGTCCGCATAAACAATGATTTATCTGGGTTTATCTAGTCTGGTCATTACATTGAAGCGACTGTCTTCTGATCTTTGCAATCGGAAAGGCGAACTAAAACAATAAGATCATAGTTACACATTCTGAAAGAATCAATGTGCAGTTTCCTCGCGATGTTTTCCTTTAATGTCGGGCTAGTAGTGGTACAAGTAGTAAGTAAGTAAGTGCGCTAGACAGTCACAACAATGGTCTGGTTTCAAACTAGGGGAACCCCTGTTATATAAGTACTGGAGACTAGAGTTATTAAACTAATGTCTGTTACTAACGATGGTGTTATTTGTAAGGACCGTGCCTCACATACATGAGGTCCTTGGTTCGACTCCGGGCCAACTTCCTCCTCCTTTTATGATTTTTTGAAAAATATATGAGTGGATTTGTGCCATTAGCTCGGCATAGGCTTGAGAAAACACCACGAGGACACCTGAACATTCCGATAGTTTCTGACTTGAGTTCAGATAGATCTGAATGTGTAACCATGATCCAACCTGTCTAGTTTCCTTCTAAGGGTTACAAAGGTCTGACGGCATTCGTTTCACTGTAATAACCAGACTCGCCAAATCCTGGATTATGGTCAAAGGGGACCCCGCACAGAAACGGGATAAACGCTAGGGGGATGAATGCCTGTTACTAACGTGTAATTTTATTTCTATTTTTTAAAGATATACCATAGATGTTATTCAGAACGGGCAAAACGCGCGGTAGCTGGCGCCCTCCTCTTGCTAAATAATAGTAGAAGAGTATTGCCATCACTCGGGACGCCTAGCATTAATAATTACTTAAGTAATAACCAAAAATGTGTAATTGGAGAAAGTTATTAACTCACCTACAAATATTAATTTTACATGCTACTTTCAAAGGCGTCTATTAGGTATCATTGTCTAATATATTAATATACTTACATCTAAAAACCCCAGCCATATCACATTATACACCTGATGTTATACTAGGAGTTCTGTGAAGGATTCGGCAAGAGGTATGTACGTACACTCAGACAAAGTTGATGTGTGTAAAGTACCTCAATTTGTAAATAACTTTTGCTTGTTATTTTAATTTTATTATTGATGGAACATAATATTTTGCTGTACGAAGCCGTGTAAAACTTATTTCATTAATTGTTACAATAATTCGTATCAATTTATCTGTTATTTTTTTAAGAATTGAAAAAAAAATCATGTAGTATTGATCTTCACCGAAACTCCACATATTTGAAGTATTACTGTGCAATTTTATTGTTGATAGTACGAACTTTAATAATAACCAAAACTATAATAATATTTTTCCAGTATTAATAAATAGGGAACACAAAAACAAAAAACAACTTTTTTCCTTACAGTCATAAATAATAACTCAAAGTAATATGTGTTAATATGCGGCTAGCTTTACATAAACATATAATGGAATAAGTAATTATTACTGTTTACTTCAGTTACCTTAACTAGTCCCCAAATTGAAAAATGGAGTAAGTGATACTTATGCACTTCAAACATAATTTTAATAAAGGGAATAAGGCAGTAATCTTACTTATACTAGCACAATTGTGTGTATTTACGAGTTCATAACTGCTTTAATATCACATACTTTTTGAAGTACATTTGACTTTTTTGGCAAAGACTGGCCTAAGTTTTGATACTCAGAATTCGCTATTTATTTCCGTAATGAAAAATAGCGTAATAATTTATTTTTACAATTCCAAATGAACTATAAACATTAGAACTAACTTGAATATAACACGAATTGCAAAAATTTTTTCTTCTTTTTTTGATATAAGAATTATTGTTCTACGTTTGAAAATAAAGTAAATATACCTAAAAGTTCAGTTTTTTCGCCGTACTGAAAAGTCGTCATTTTCGACTTACGTCTTTTTTGCACTGAGGGTGCGATTTATTTATTTATTAAAAGTCTTACAGTTATATTATTTTAAAATATAAATAGATTAGACTTGACCAGCGTCGCCATTATGTAAGATTTTATTTGTTAAGTTTTATACTAGACTGCTCTGATACAAGCATTATGTTTAGTCGACAAGTCGTCGAGTTTGTAGCGCTATGTACTGTACTTTTGGAAATAAAGATTTATTTTTATTATTATTTAAAAACATATGAAAAAAACCCTTACAGCAGCGAGTAAGAAGTCGAAGTTGCAAACGGTTAAGTCCTTCAGTTTTGTGAAGTCACCAGCTAGCAGTAGATGGAGCCAGGACTCTTCCACGTGCCTTTGAGTGAACGCCGCAGCAGTCCTGCTGCCCGAGTGGAATGGCGTCGAGTCGAGCAGAGCATCGTCCTCTTCCACGCAACCTAAGGAGATAAGGTACTGTCAGCCAGGTATCAAGTTAAGTGCTTGCAGTTCAAAAGTAGATCTTATGGCCCCGGCATAAGGTGTACGAAGTGCGATCAAATGTATTGTGGATGCAGTTGATATGCTAGTTCACATAATTTCATGGGTTGTGGTCACCTCCTATACTGGGCAGACGGGTTGGTGACCCCAGATCAACGCTAACTCTTTCACAAATATATAATGCTGACAGCACTTGAGGCTAGGTGACTGGGAACTACTTGTATTTACTTAATATCAATGGATTTTATGAAAATACTTAATTTATTAATGCGACAGATAATTGAAATGAGTAGATATCATTTCTTACAGTTTTCCCTCCTGACCATTGGTATTTTCGAACGACATTATATTTTTTCTTTCATAACGTGACAAATCGACTAATCCTCCGAGACTTGTTCCGTTATTGAAGAAAAGAGATTTCTTTTTTCCAGCTTTTTACTTGGCCAATTTCACCTCAACTTATTCCGTCCATATCAATTGGATTTAGTTGCTTAAGATATCCGACTATCTTTTTAACGTGTTATTGAGAATACTATCCTTTTTTGTGGTGTGTTTTCTTTAGTGTCTGCGTTAAGTGGTATTTTTAAAGCTTCAGTTATCAATCACTAAAAGTTGTAAAGGGGGTTAACAATGATTTGGCTCTTGATAGACAAGAAGTCAAGAGACAAGAAGTCTTCAAAAAACGAGGGACGTCTTACCGTGTGTGTCTTGCTGTGAAATGCCGACCTATCATATTTTATTCCTATGGTTGTCGTGAGTAGCGACTAAGGGATAGTTTAGTGGGTGGGCAGCAGCTTCACCCCGGTGCTTTATCGTTCACCATTCTGGATGCGGTCTGTCAGTATAAGAAAGGCTTAGGTCACACTTACCAGGCTCCTGAGCGTCCGACGTGTCAGTATCATCCGCTTCATGCAAGAAGTGCGCGAAGTGCAACGCGGCGAGGTCGGAGTGCGCGTCTCTGAGCGCAGCTTGCACGCGCACGTAGCGACGACGCGCGCGCGCACCGGCTCCGCCCGCCGCCCATCGCCACGTATCGTCCGGAGACCACGTGACAGGAAAGTTATCACTTATAACGTTTCAAACGAGGTTCAACCTACCGTGTATTCATGCTGTATAGTTGAAGCCTAGAAAAGTACTACCCCGTTTCTTCCAGTGAATATCGTAAGAAGCGATAGTCCAGGGGATGGGCAGCAGCGTTCCCTGTGCTTTTTTATCGATAACCATACTGCAATCACCAACCCACCTGCACCTGCCTTTTTTTTTTTTTTTTTGCGGAGGGGAATGCATTGACGCACCATGTCGCCGCGGGCTAGCTGAGCCCGCGACCGTGTGTGGGGCTCGGGCGCACAAAATAAGCGCCCACTACCCACTAAACCCCTCCGGTTTCCCCTTTCGCTCGCATCAGGACGGATCGCTGCCAGCCGCCGAGTGGGCGGCTTATGTTCGATCCGTCCTCGAGCGCCCCGACCTGATGCGGTAGGCCGGGGCTGGCGCCTAGGGAGGACCACCCGGGAAACTGGGTGGTCCCCAGACATGGCTCGGGTGACCGTGTGCAATGCGCGGGTTGGGGAGCTACCCCCCCGCGCGGGCCACCCAACTCAGGCCTAGAGGGGACGCAGATGGGCGCGCCTCCTCCGGCCCGGCCGTCTACGCCGGAGCGGGGCGGAAGAAGGATCCTCCTCCCGCTCGCGGCGTGGTGACTTTGGACACTCACCAGGCTCCTGAGCGTCCGACGTGTCAGTATCATCCGCTTCATGCAAGAAGTGCGCGAAGTGCCGCGCGGCGAGGTCAGAGTGCGCATCACGTAAAGCGGCCTGCACACGCACGTAGCGCCGCCGCGCGCGCGCACCCGCTCCGCCCGCCGCCCAGCGCCACGTGGAACGCCCGGAGACCACGTTCCAGTACAGACTGCATGGTTTAAAAATGAGGTACGACTTACCGTGTGTGTCGTGCTGTGAAGTGCCGACCTAGCATATTTTTTCCCGTGATTGTCGTAGGAAGCGACTAAAGGATACTTTAGTGAATGTGCAGTATCATTCCCCAGTGTTTCATAGTTCTCCATTCTGCGGTCATCGTTGGCCTGTCAGTTTGGGGAACGCTTAGGTCACACTTACCAGGTTCCTGAGCATCAGACGTGTCAGTATCATCCGCTTCATGCAGAAAGTGCGCGAAGTGCAGCGCGGCGAGGTCAGAGTGCGCATCTCTGAGAGCGGCCTGCACACGCACATAGCGTCGCCGCGCGCGGGCACCGGCTCCGCCCGCCGCCCAGCGCCATGTACATCGTCCGGAGACCACGTGCCAGGATATAAGGGACTCTGTGGATGGGGTTTGTAAAGTTAGAGAAGATACCACAAATTGTGACAAATGGTTGTATTGTTTTATGATTGAAGTCACGTAAAAGCCCAAAGAAAGGAGGTGACGATTTCTCCAAAGGCTAAGTGGTAGTTTTTAGTTAGTATACCATCCTTGTTATTGCTCGACTGAGACCCCGTGGCTGAGTAGGGAATAGACCCTCGAAAGATAGCCCGACAGATCCGCCTAAATTACCTAAGGTAACAATGGTAACCATGGTTTTCTACTATAGATTTAAAGTTATTTTTTGCAAGTATTAGATAGGTTATAGAAGAATTCGTTTTTACTACAAACATGTTAAATAGGCATATAAAATAATAACTTGTTACTCTTGACAAGACAATTAAATAAATATGAGTGATATGAACAGTGTACTGTATATTTTTTTTAATAAAAATAGTTGTATATCGCGATATGTGAACAATGCAAACGTTTATTGTATTGTTCACATAACTCTGATTGTTTTATTTTCGTCGTACTAAATCCATCAATTGGTTACTCCAGTTTAGCTTTTAGTGAAACCATGCGGCAAACAATGTAGAACAGCAAAAATAGAGAGTCTCAATGAATAAAGCCTTTCCGAATATAACTTTATTACAAATGCAATTTCGCGCAGATATCCAATAAAACTGATATTTTTTTACGTTTTCGATTGAATGTGTGTTTGTTTTCTATTTACCGTAACAGTCTATAGTTGCAGTTTGTGATTTAACAACAAAACTAACTTACTCCAGGACTGTGGAAAATTTTCCAACATACTTTTTTGACTATATTATAGCCTTTGTCTAGAAGTATGGTGGGTGCAGTGGAATTGATACGGTGATGGAGTTTGCAGATGAACACTTTTATTATTTAACTTACAGAGTTTTTTTACACGACAATCAACAACAGTTACCTAGCAACCTGTGTTGCTGTCTAAAACTCCAACACTTCCCCTCAAACGAATCATCCATCACACAACTCACACAATCGCTCATACAAAACCTAAACCTGAAACACACTTATCAAACTTCACACGCCCCAGCGGCTTGGTCAGGACGTCTGCTACATTGTCCTCAGTAGACACATACTGCAACGTAACAGTCAAGTCCTCGAAACATTGACGAACATAATGGAACCTTATGTCAATATGCTTCGTCCGCCTATGTGCGACAGGATTTTGTGCGAGCTTTATTGTACTCTGATTGTCAACCAGAATAGATACGGGAAGAGCTGAAACCTGCATCAGTGATGCAACGAAGCTTCGCAAATAACTAGCCTCTTTGCATGCCTCCGACAGCGCAATATATTCGGCTTCTGTGGAAGAGAGCGCAACGCAGCTTTGCTTTTTGCACTCCCATGCCACCGGGTTTCCACCAACCTGAAAATAGTGACCGGAAAAGGATTTCCTGTCCTTCACGTTACCCCCCCAATCGGCGTCCACGTATCCATACTCCGTTACCCCCCCAATCGGCGTCCACGTATCCATTAATACTCAATAGATGAGGCCATAATCCAATGTCCCCTTCAGGTATCGCAGCACTCTTTTAGCTGCATTCATGTGGACCTGGTGACAACAAGAGTTATATTGCGATAAGAAACTCACAGCTGCAGAAATGTCTGGCCGCGTATTGCATGACAGATAGTTAAGAGCTCCTATCAGTGACTGATATCTTATGCGGTTTGGTTGATCCAGTACATTACTTCCTTCCCCTTCAGCCAACACCGTGTGAAGATTTACCTCCATAGGAGTCTTCGCTGGTTTGCAATCCGCCAAGCCGAAATTCATCAACAGTTTCTCAGTAAACTTACGTTGTGAAATCCGCAATGCACCTCCCTCTCTAGTGAGTTCCATTCCAAGAACTTGCCTCGCCGTGCCTAAGTCCTTGATTTTAAACTTCTTCCTAAGATTTTCTAAAAGTATATTTTTCTCTAAATCGTTATCAAAAAATACGAGAAAATCATCACAACATATAAGGCTATATAAATATTATCTTTGTAGTAAAGACAGTTGTCATATTTGGAACGTTTGAATGACAGTGACAGCAAGACTTCATTAACTTTTTCGTTCCACGAACGTGACGCCTGTTTAAGGCCATAAATTGCCTTCAGCAATAAACAAACCTTTTTCCTGTCTTCTACACACCCTTCTGGTTGTTGCATGTAAACTTTTTCATGCAAATCTCCATTTAAAAAAGCTGTGTTCACATCAAAGTGTTCAATATCTAAATTTTTGTGAACAGCTATTGAAAAAAGTAATCTTATGGTTGACCTTCTGACAACTGGTGAATAAGTTTCAAAGTAGTCGATACCATAAGACTGCGTGAACCCCTTCGCTACAAGTCGAGCTTTATAGGTCTTGTTCCCATCCGCGTCGAACTTGTACTTGAAAATCCACTTACATCCTATTACTTTAGCATCAGGTGGTTTCTCTACGAGCTTCCAGACTTCGTTTTCGTACATAGAGTCCATTTCCTTCTGCATGGCTTCTCTCCACTTAATCTCATCTTTACATCCAAGAGCTTCCTTGACACTACCAGGTTCATCTTCAGAGACGAGGCCAACAAAATCTTCTTGATTTCTCATCCGATTCCGCAAAGGATATCTTGGCTGCGGCTCTGGGTCTTGGTCATGTTCTGACTCCTCAGTCGGCTCTGTAGTAGAAGATGGTTCTTCTGAGTGAGAGACAGGCGCAGGTTCAGCTGGCAGTTCCTTGAAGAATTCCCACACAACGTCAGAGTCCTGCTGTTCAGGCAGTCCTGTCTGGTTGGTATTCTTCAAGCTGTCTCTGAGTCCGCCTGTATCCTCTATAAAAACGACGTCTCTAGCCTTGACAATATTTCGTGGATTATTAATATCAGCCAATCGGTAACCTTTTGTTTCCGTGCAATATCCCACGAACCGATATTCTTTAGCTTTCTTGTCCCACTTTTTCCGAGTTTCCTTTGGTATATGCACGTATGCGATAGATCCAAATACTCTAAAGTGACTGAAAGTTTGAGCTTTGTTAGTCCATAGCTCCTCCGGAATCTTCCCCTGGTTAGCAGAATGTGGTAGTCTATTTTTAATGTAAACTGCAGTATTACAAGCTTCTGCCCAATACCGTTTACTTAGACTGTCCCCCAGCATTGTCCGAGCCATCTCTACAATTGTCCTATTAGCTCGCTCTGCAACGCCATTCTGTTCCGGTGAGTAAGGAACTGTCAATTGGTGTCTGATTCCCTTACTTCTCAGATATTGTTTGAACTGTTGATTGACAAATTCTGTTCCATTGTCAGATCTTATCACCTTAACTCTTAATGTTGTCTCGTTCTCCACATGCGTTACAAAGTCCTTAAAACAATTGAAGCATTCTGATTTAGATTTTAGAAAATATGCAAAAATCTTGCGTGTAAAATCATCTATCAAAATAAACATGTAACGAGATCCAGCATAAGAAGGTTCTGACATTGGACCACAGATATCCATGTGTACCAATCCTAACTTTTCAGTTGCTCTGTCTGCTTCACCTACTGGAAAAGGTAATCTGTGTGACTTCCCCTTAATGCAGTCAACACAAGGTTCCATTACGCTCTTACCAAGATCGAGACCAGGTAGCTTACGTAAGTCGCGTTCATTGACGTGACCAAGCCGCCGATGCCACAACGCCATCGAGTTGCCAGCCTTCATTACAGCTGCACACGCCTCATCTAAAACAGGATAACAATCATCAAGTTTGTAGATGCCAGAGACCTTACTAGCAGTTGCTACAGGCTTACTCGAAATGTGACCTACCGATTTGTGAAACAAGTTACAGCCATCTGCGTTAAAAACTACATTCCATCCTCTCTCAACCAATTTGGAAACTGATAAAAGGTTTACCTTCAAGTCAGGCACATACGTAACATCCCTTATGGGTAGCAAAACACCTTTCAGTCTAACCATAATGTTACCTGTTCCCTCGCTTGATACCTTATCATTATTTGCACATGTAACAAAATTCTTATTGCCAACACAAACCTTAATGTCTCTAAACCAATGTTTTTGAAATGACATATGACCCGATGCACCACTATCAATGTACCAGGATCCAGAATCGAATGCTTCACGTACGCTTAACGATGTTGCTAACCCGACGTCGACATTCTTCTGTCCTGCAAGGAGTGGGCATTCCTGTTTCTTATGTCCTTTTACTCCGCATTTAAAACATTTGACTGGTTTGGACTGCTTCTTCTTTTTCTCTGTCGTCTTCGTCGCTAATGAAGTAGATTTAGTGCCCTTTGTGGAGTCTTCTTGCAGCAACTTCTGTCGTACATTTTGAGATGTCAGCGTCATACCTGAGTGTTCCAAGGCCATTCGCATAGGCTTATACTCATCTGGTAGACCTCTCAGAAGAATAACAGCTACTAACTCGTCATCAACACTATGGTCAATTTCTCTTAGCTTTTGAGTATGGCTCATTATTGCGGCAACGTACTCATGCATACTAGCATGTCTATCTAATCTTTCATCAAGTAGCGAGTTTAAAAGACTTATCTTCCTATTGAATCCTTTGTCCTCGAAGACAGCAGCTAGTGCATCCCAAGCTTGCTTCGCAGTTTTCGCCTCTTGCACGTATGGGTACAGGTGCGGCTCGATGTGAAGACAAATGGTAGCCATTGCTTCTTCGTCTTTTTGGATAGCGGAAGAGTCATGAGGATCTGGTGAAGACGATGTAAAAGAAAAAAGTTTGTCACGTAGTAACAGCATTTTGATGGCGAATTTCCATGTTGAATAATCTTCGATTCCGTTCAATTTTGGTATGGAGAATTTTGTGTGGGTGCCCATAACCTCTAGAAGTATGGTGGGTGCAGTGGAATTGATACGGTGATGGAGTTTGCAGATGAACACTTTTATTATTTAACTTACAGAGTTTTTTTACACGACAATCAACAACAGTTACCTAGCAACCTGTGTTGCTGTCTAAAACTCCAACACTTTGCCTACAACATACATACAATACGACGCTTTATAAAAATAAACGCCCTTAAGCCGTTTCAGGTTTCAATATAATAAGTAAAAGCAAGTCATCATAAAATAGTAAAATTATATTTTACGTATTTCTAGAACTATTGTGGTAGCACGAAACAATGAATTCGTAAAGTTCCAACTGAAACGATTCAAATAGCACTAGCACAAATATTCACGTCTTCGAAACTCGAAAGAACTTGTCGTTACCTATAACCTTAAACTAAAAGCATCTATTTATAACCGCTCGAACAAGTTATGGAACTTACTCATCATATATTTGGCGACACACAGCGTGGAAAAGTTAAAGTTGGCATCTTTAAGTGTTATAACGGCGTCGCTGTTGCTGGTCGGCATCAGCAATTCCAGAAGTTCCAATTCTGTGAGGCCGAACTCCGAACATGTTATGTAACCTGAAATACAATACAGCTGTTGTAGTTATCTGAATATCTTCAATTAAACAGAAACGTTAATAAATACAGTTGGCACTAAAACTAAAATGTTCAAACTTTAAAAAATATAAATAAATAAATAAATAAATATATATGATAAACTTATAATGTCATTCATATTTTTTGTCTCTTTCAATCAATTATCAAGCGGCCAGTTGATTGAAATAATTTAATTTGCTAGATTCTAGCCCATTATATATATAATTAATGAATAATATTATTTAATTTCTGTTTACTAATTATTATGGAATAAACGAACTTACTTACGTTGTTAATGAATAATCAATCTTATTGAGAACTTATTAAGTTAGTATTCATATTGATTAACTTAATTTTATCATTGACTAAATTAACATTGTCTTAGGTAACATTCATTCAGAAAATACTTACTTGCTAATTTACTAAACGCTTTAGAACCGAAGACGGATTCTAAGTTATCAAAGGCACCATCGATATAGTCTCCATAGCTGTTATTATTCGGAGTCTCCTCAATCGCGTCCAACAAGTAATAACAGTTCTGAACTTTAAACTTCTCCTTCTGCGCGGGCGTTAGTTGCAGTTGCTCCAACGATACCGCACTCGTGCAAACTAGGAACACGTTCCTCGGTAGAGACATCGGCAGCCATGACAGCCCCGTCACAATATCACATTCGAGCGGATTCACCCTATGTACATTGTCTATAAATATCAACAGGATCTCATTCTCCATGTCCTCGCACCGCTTCAACAAACTTTGAAACCAATTGTTTATGTACAATGGGTCGAAACTCGCATCCTTCGGCAGGTACCCTTCGGGAATGTTCAGAATTATCGATATCTGCTGGCACATTACTCGCAGTAGTTCCAAGTTGTATGCCGACCTTGGCGTGGAGGCGGAAAACCTAATGACCCTTAGAGGTTTTTTGAAGATCTCCTCGCACTTGAAGTACAAATGGGTCAGTAATGTACTCTTTCCCGAAGCGTCAGGTCCGTAAATTAGTACTGGCGGATGTCTGTTCCGATTGTCGTAATTTTCCTTAGCGTTACTTAGTATACTTTTCGCCGCGTCTTCGATTTGTTTTACAGTTACTTTATACATACGATTATGTTCTAAACATATCCTAAGATGAGTGATGTGCTCCTGAAATACTTCCTGCAAGAAATGAACATTGGTGAAACTTTTGATTAATGAACCGTTGTTGGTTCGAGTTCTTGTAAAGTTACGGCAACAGGCTGAACGTTTTGAGACGTATTACGTCGTTTCAATGCGTACAAAATGAATAAGTAGTTCGAAACTTAATGGCTGGAATTCCAAGTGTTTCCTGTTATTTTACCCCAAGTGTTTACATAAACTAATTAAGTGTTGTAGATTTTGATAACAAATAAAACAAACAATACAAACGCGATGTAGTATATTATGTTTAATTCACTACTAGCGATTAGTTAATTCCCTTCATAAAAATAATTAAATGTTTCCTGCTGTTTAACATGAAGTTAAATACATCCAGTTTAAGAAACTGCTATTCAAAAAATTATTCACACAGCTAATGCGGATATTGAAGCAAACCCTAGACCCCGAGGAAATGGCTGAGGATGCGTCAGGGATAAGGTACTAGGATGATGGAATGCGGACCCATGGTCTTCGAGGCAATGGCTGAGGAAACGATTGGGACGACCGCTAGGATGATGATGATGAATGCGAAATGTCGATTTTAGAACCTTCAGACTAAGATTAAACGAAATGAAACAATTTATTCAGCAATTTGATTCACTGAGTAAATTATTTTGTTCGTCAAAACTTTTTCCACTCTACCAGCGCCTCGTCGTGAATGGCAAATGGAAAGATGGGACCTTCATACCTGTACAGTCTTTTTCCTTCCCTTCCCCTGGTCAGGCTCCGTGCTGAGGCTCTCATCCACCAGCGTGCACACCACAGCCTGCACCTGTTCCCTGAACGGTGACAGTTTCTCCTCTGTATCTGACGCCGCGTCCGTCCGTGAAGAATCCGCTGATACTGGTCTGGTTGGTGAAATAAATTAATAAATATTTGATACACATCTTTATTATAACACTAGCGGCCGCCCGCGACTCCGTCCGCGTGGATTTCGATTTCCAATATCCTATGTGTTATTCTGATGTATAAGCTATATTGTGGTAAAGTTTCATTCAAATCCATTCAGTAGTTTTGACGTGAAAGAGTAACAAACATCCATACATCCATACATCCACACATACAAACTTTCGCATTTATAATAGTAATATAGTAAGATCTAAAGTATCTATCTAACACATCCGTGATACTAAGTATCTATGAAACCGAACTTTGTAACAGCAGTGCTGTGGGAGCCAATTGGATTCACATCTGAGGTCGGAGGTACACACCTAATTATGCACAGAGATATTATCGCTACACCAATCGACGTGCACATTTACTATTTGCTTTACGGCGAAGGAAAATTTCGTGAGAAAATTTAATGTCACACGCGGATAACAGTCCCGGTATTAAATTATGTTTCAACCAGTAGTTCCTGAGCTTAGCGCGTTCAAACCAATGTGGATCTTGAGTTGCACGTGTTATTGTGAGTCAACCATAAAAGATAGACATATGCTGTTTAGGGATATTTGTTAGGCAATTTTATGTAGAATATTTCCGTCATACATGATTTCTATGTGACTTTAACCATTAAGGCTGCACACGCGACTGAAGCTTAAGAAGTGGAGTAAATTCTCCCGTTTTCCCCACATTTCCCTTCACTACGCTACTCCTGTTGATTGTAGCGTGATGAAAAGTATCCTATAATATGCCCAGGAGTATGAAGAATAATGGTACCAAGTTTCGTCAAAATCCGTCCAGTAGTTTTTGTTTCTATAAGGAACATACAGACAGACAGACAGACAGACAGACAAAAATTTTACTGATTGCATTTTTGGTATCAGTATCGATCACTAAACACCCCCTGATAGTTATTTTGGAAAAATATTTAATGTACAGAATTGACCTCTCTACAGATTTATTATAAGTAATAGATAGGCACGAGTACAATCAAAATCAATGATTCAGACAAACGCAATCATGAATGTGAGTGTTTCAGATTTTCCAACTTTCTTAAATATTAATTTCTGCTACCAAAGCCTTGATTTCACAATTTGAGAATCAAGGATGGACAAGGAGATGATCCAAAAAGAAGTTGCCCAAATAATACGCGATATTATTATACTTTGTAAAAAAATATATTTACTTCTGCTGTTAAATTATTAACACTTATTTATCATTCTCATTAACCTTACAAACAATTCGACTCCTAATTTCCTTTACAACACTTTAATATTAACGGCACGACGAACAAGTAAAAAGACAAAGCAGGTACAAAATTAATTTAGGGAGCCAATATTTCGCTTTATGTCCGCGTTGATTACGACGAGACTGCGATAATTTATCAAAATGACATCACGGCAAAGAAATAGCTGAGCCGTGAATACTCGCGAAAGGGGAAGAATGGCCTCGACCGCAAAAATTACAGGGAAATTGGAATCATTACAGGTTTTAATGGCCTTCCTCGATGAAATGTTAGTGACCCTTTTTCTCACTCCTGTATAACTATAACGGAAATTATTAATAGCCTAAGATTTTATTTCACAAATAATTGCTTAGTTTTGCCTAGCATTTAAATATTCCTGACAAAAAGAAACCTTAAATGCATGTTCAGGGGTGCACTCCCTATTCCCTCACTGTCATATTTCGGTGGGACAGCAATCTGACACGACCATAGGGAGATCAGGCGCAGGACCAACGGATTGACGTGCCTTCAGAAGAACGGAGGAGCTCGAGATAAAAAAAAAATAGGTTACCCATCCGATGGCTGGCATCTGCGAACGTTGCTTAACTTTAGCAACCACAGGCCCTGTGCTCTAACCACTGCGCCATTGAGCTCCTTTGTAGGTTAAAATACAGAACTTAAATAAAATTCCTCTAATGAAATGTAACTTACTCTAAACAAATAACATGACTTTCCGGTAAGGCAGCCTCCATTTTCTTCTTCAGCTCTTTAATTCTCTTTTGGGCCAGTACTGTGATCTTCGAGTCGTCTGGTTCGGGGTCAGGCATGTCTCGGAACACCGATATAATGCCTTTTGGGTGCGTGCCAGATGTTAATAGTTCTGCAAGAGAAGTTTTAATAACATTAAACTGTAGAGGGTGCCGGCGACTTGGCGCCACCTTGGGATCGCATTAAGTTAAAATCATGTCTTTGTCAATGAAAAGGTATCCATAAAGACATTATGGGAAGATTTGACAATGAACCATTAACAAAACTTGATATCACTTTTCTATTTGAAATATGTAGGTATCGTTTAATAAAAATTGTTAGCATTTATGGATTACAATTTTATTTGAAATCCATGAAATCAAGATCAAGAGCTCAATCAGCTTTGTTCCACGATCAAATTTATGTTATACCAGAATTTAAATTAATTTATTGGCGTTAAGTTATTGTAGAAATCAGTTGAGTGTCAAATAATGAAGTAGGTACTCGAAGTTGTAAGCATAATCTACTGTTGTCGATTCAACTTTGGAAGTCCACAGCAACCTGAACAACAAGTCGTACGCCAAACACGTTGATAAATTAAATTATCCAATACAAAAACCTACAACGATATATTTAAACGGCATTATGTTCCTGTAATTTAGTCAAGTTACTCTGCCTGAGAGCTTAGCAAAAGTAAGTTGACGGATGGATCTAGGGATGTCTCGTTAGAAAATTTTTTTTTAGCCTTTATCCTCAAATTTTGATGATATCCAATGACGTGATGACGTACGTCGTATTCATATCGTACACCTAGAATAAGATTAGCTTCACTAAAAAAAAACACTTTTTAGGGTGTCTTTGAAGATTATGTTTTGAGTTACACTAGTCTTATACTAGGTGTGCGATATATCGCATTAGATAAGATTCCTTGATTTCGCCCTTATTCGTTTAATACGCACATAACGAGAAGCGCACCGATGCATTTTGCATTTGTGAGCGTTGAGATTCGAACCATCCGACCATGTTTTTCCAGCATCATGGAAAATATTTCACAGCGTTTTATAATACGTCTAGATGTAATTCCCACAAATTTTATCTTTACGGATTTTTACACTACATACTAGTCTCACTAGTCATGTGGTGTCGTTCTAGGAATGTAACACCCCGTTTCTTCTCGTGGGTGTTGTAAGAAGAGGCTAAAGGACATTTCGGTGGGATGGGCAGCAGCGTTTTCTTGTTATCATTACAGACTATTCACACTAACTGTTGGTTGAAGCCTTTTTCAAGGTATTTACAATTACCTTGTACCTAATTGCCTTGTAAACTTTACATTATTCATAGTCGATGGAGTTACAAAAATATAAATAAATACTAGAACAGGCAACTCGTTAGTGCCGGTAGCAATTAAAAAAGTTGCCACTTTTTAACATCGATATTTTTAAAAGCAAAGCACTAATGGTTCCATGAGTGCTCCGCTCGCTCGCTAATAGTGGCTATATTTTTACATGGCAAGAACACTTCAGTTATCGTTAGCCTGGATTTAAGCTACGTTTTTTATCCGGATTTATATTAACATTTATTTTTATATTTATGTTCTTACACAATATTTAATTACTAATAATTTAAACTTAATACATTTAGTGTAGGTAATTAACATAGCTGGGCATTAACTCGTTAATCCGTTAATCGTTAATAAACGAAGTTAACATTTTGATTAACGGATTACTTTTAAGTTAACTTTAAAAACTGTTAACGAACTTGTTAACTTCCGTTAATTATGCAGAAGTCCGTTAATCGTTAATCCAATGCCTACTACATATTAACCTCCGCGGGACGAGGCGCGAAAAACAGGTTTAGACAGTGCCGGGCGCGGCGAGCGCGGCGCATGGCAGTTTAAATGGCGAAGGGAGTCAAGGGAGCAATACGAGTAACAACGATGATGACGTGGAAGACTTTTTTGATTCTGTCACTTAGTCTATAGAAAAACCAAAGAGATCCAACTGTATAAAGAGTAAAGCGCACAGTCTCGTTTAAATCTGGCTGAACATGAAATCGAAAGACTCGTTCAACGATACTGCATTCCTCGGGGAATTGATATTCATAAGTCTATTCATTAAATACAATACTGCTATACCCTCAAGCGCTGCAGTAGAACGTCTGTTTTCCACGAATAAAGACATTTTTACACCAAAACGAGCCTCGCTTTCAGACGAGAACTTCAACATGTTAATGTTTATGAATGGGAATACATTGAGGTTTTACCACTACGTATAGAGATGACATCACGAACAAAAATTTTCTTAGCCGCATTGTGGACCATGGACCACAAAGTTGCAGTCTGATTTTCATTTTTTGACCATCCCAACTAATATTATAAATGCGAAAGTAACTCTGTCTGTCTGTCTGTTACACTTTCCCGCTTAAACCTCGCAACCGATTTTGATGAAATTTGGTACAGACAATCTTTATCCCAATCCCAACTAATATTATAAATGCGAAAGTAACTCTGTCTGTTACGCTTTCCCGCTTAAACCTCGCAACCGATTTTGATGAAATTTGGTACAGACAATCTTTATCCCAATCCCAACTAATATTATAAATGCGAAAGTAACTCTGTCTGTCTGTCTGTTACGCTTTCCCGCTTAAACCTCGCAACCGATTTTGATGAAATTTGGTACAGACAATCTTTAGACCCTGAGACAGAACATAGGCTACTTTTTATTTCGAAAAAAAGAAATCCACGCGGACGGAGTCGCGGGCGGCCGCTAGTTTTTCAATAAAAAAATGTTGTGTTGTGTTTTAAAAACATGTACAATCATTATAAGACGAAAAATAAAGATGGTGGCCACTTATAAAATAGATAAAAAGACAAAAATATCACTGAATTATCCGCCCCATTCCCTCCAATTTGACGCAAAACTTTTGTTCGCGATTTGTTTGTGACTTTGTTCGCGAGACTCTATACGTAGTAGTAATACCTCAATGGTTCCTAACCTGTTAACTTCCAGAACCCAAACCAACCAACAGGTTTTATAAGATCACTAACGCAACGATATAAAAGTGCATTTTTACACATAGTTAACGGATTAACGATTAACTTTAACTTGCGTTAATTCTTCCGAAATGTAACGCTTTAACGTTTAACGAAGCTAACTTTTTTTGTAGCGGATTAACGATTAACGAAGTTAACTATTTTATTAACGGTGCCCAGCTATGGTAATTAACTACTAAGTTAATTGGTCAATTCCACTATCTGAACGTATAGCATAATATTTACAATTCAAAATGATATCGATATCATTAGTAAGGATTGTCGCTTTACGGTACTCAAAGCACAATCACTTCATCTTACCTAAAGCCAGGTCGCATTGCACCTCAACCGGACTCCGGAGCAAGTCAGCGATGTCAGCGCCGTCCTCCAGCGCTTCAAGCGCTAAAGCGCTGAACGCTTTCTGCACCTCAGCGAGTCGACTCCGCTGTTCTTCACGCTCCAGTAAATCACTGTACCTAGGAATTGTAAAAATATGGATCAGTGGGTGCCCAGTTTCTCATAATTTATGATAAGAATTTTGCCTGCAAAGCTAGGGACTAGGAGGAATAAAAATAATTCAAAGATCTTTTTACTAATCTGAAAGAAATGAAAAAACGACGTATTGGAGTAGTTTTAAAGCTTAAGGAGTACATTTTTATGAGTAAAATGACTTAGCTTTGAATGCTATGTTAAAATAAAAATAACTGTGAGATAGACTCAATTTATTTCAATGAGCCGGGCTTGTTGCTAGTAGCAGTAAATATCGGAAAACAATACATTTAAATGGCTCTCCCAGCGCACATACTGTAACAAAATCTGATTGGCTAGTGTAGGAAGGTAAATAGTTATGAAACCATTCCTATTTAGGAAACCATTTTGCCTGTAGTCTCTTAGATTAACAAAATAACGAAACTAAACAAATCTAAATAATTTCCAGACCTTTTTGTCCTTTCAAAAAAGCTAATTAATCTTCGTTAAAACCAAACCGAAAAGTATCATTTCTCTGCGAAAAAATTACACTGTAAAGGAGGTAGGTAGGTATAAAACAGCAATCAAACTTTAATTAGGTTAGTCCTCTGCTATCAGATTAGATCCAATTTGTTTTTTTTTGTTTATGCTGAACATACCGAACATTTTGGATTGGTTCTAAGTCGAAAAGCTTGGTCTATTTTGCAATTTGAACCGAACTAATAACATTTTAAAGTTTCTTGTTAACACCCGGATATTTATCTTCATAGGAATTTCCTTATCTAGTGACCTTTGCAAAATCTCGGGACCGCTTCTCCTTTTACGTCCATTAATAAGCACAGTTTAATTACAGGCCTTACGAAAGTTAACCAAGCAAATCGCTATTTACAAGTACAGATTAGCCCCGTAGGAGGGAAGGTGGGTTCAAAGATCTTGCGGGTTCATCATTGATTTATTTACTACTAGCAACTAGTGAGATGGCTTTAAAAGGGGGATAATCTTGGCAAGGTTATCGAATTTGTTATTAGATGCCTTATTTAATTTTTTAACATCAGAACACGCTTAATGAATTAAATAAGACATGTAACATACCTACTACACATAATAATTAAGCTTTGAGCTGCAGGAAGAAATAAAAGACGTCTTAAATATCAATACCACAGTCCGATATTCAACCAATTAGATTGTTTCGCCCTGTCAGCGATGGGAATAACACGATTTATGGAGAAAAATGTGGCCGCATTTTATTGAGATGCAGCTATTTCTTCGTACAGCTTATCTAAGAAGCGGAAACAACTTCGAGACAATGGTTATCTTTACAAACTTCCTGGTCCCGGCAATAAAATGTAACAGAGATACCTTTCTACAGGCGAACTGATATTTATTTGAACGGAACCCGCATCCGATAAATTATTTATTTTACGATCCCACTGAGTAATCGGATCTCGTTGGATGAAAATAACCGTAAATTGTTATAGCCCAAATAGATGAGAAGAGGAATAAGCATGATCAAAGTATTCTCAAGAAATATTATCGGCTGCCTGAAAACAGGTGAGCCCGAAAAACAATAAAAGGAAACTTGTCTTGAGGAAATAACCCTTGAAATGGTTTGCGGGCACTCAGATTTGGGAGGAAAATAAATTGTCTCCACACAAAGGGGTGATTTCGTTTGATCTTCTTTTTTTGGTTAATAGCAATTAAAATTGGGCGGGAACCTATTTTATTCACGGTTAAGTTAATCAGGAATTCCTTTGATAAATTATTAGCAAGCGATTAAAATTAATGTTTTAGAATTTGTTCTCACGTTTTTACTGATAATTATTACAATAAGGTGTAAAATTGTTATCATCTAACTTCGAACATTTAATTAAACATTTTAATGTTTTTTTCGGAATTCCGCGAAGTTATAAAATATTAAATAAGTTGAAAAGATATAAAGTAGGAGTATTTATTAAAGTAAACTCATAAAGATAATAAATTATGGGTAAAAAAAACCGTGGAGTCCAAATTCGAGCCCACGAGGCCCAAACTCGTGGTTTAGGAACCTCTTACTTCCTAGTCCTACCAACCAGCGTATGCTAAAATATCTGTTAGTCAAACCATACGCTGATCTTTAATTAAAATTACTATTCTAAGGCATCGTTTAAATCAAACGTATTGTCATTGTGAGCTCACTGAATACAGGGAACTATATAATAATAATAATGTAAAGTCAGATTGGTGTGAACGTCATGTTTAATACATAATAACGTGCGCTGTCAGCCGGCGAGAAACCGACAATAGTGGTGTATACGATGCCTGATAATGTAAGCGATTAATTCTAATACTATTCTCACCACTTATCATCTCCCTCGAGATGGTACTCCCCGTCGTCGTTGAGCCTGTAACAGGCCCGCACGAGCGCCGCCTGCGCCGACTCCGACTTGACGAGCTGCTCGAAGGTGGCTTCAGGGATGGTGAACGGCAGCACTGGCTGGTATGACGCCGCGTCTCCGCCGATGAGGCACTGTAGGAGTTGAAGCTGATGTATATTGCAAGAACTTTTCGCACATAACGACGACGATGGTCAAGATGTTGCCTATTACGCAAGAGGTCGCGGGTTCGATCTCCGCACAGGACAAACTTTTGTGTGCATAAACATGTCTGTTTGTCTTGGCCTGGGTGTTATATGTATCTATTTAAGAATATTTGTAATTGAATAGTGCTTAAGCTACTTAACATGGGGTCAGCACAATAGTTGTAATGTTGTGAAATATTTATATTTATTTATTACTAGCGGCCCGTCACGCGGTTTCACCCGCGTCCCGGGGGAACTACTTCCCGTACCGGGATAAAATATAGCCTATGTTACTCTGGGTGAATGTAGCTTTCCAACAGTGAAAGAATTTTTCAAATCTGCCAAGTAGTTTCGGAGCCTATTCAATTCATACAAACAAACAAAAAATCAAACCTTTCCTCTTTATAATATTAGTATAGACATAAGATCCACTAATGTGTAGCCACGACTTTTTTTGTCTCCATGTAACTAGTTAAGCGACGAGCAAACCCCACTCGCGAAGGGCATAGTGGAAGCAAAGAAAGTGGTGGTTTTAGTTGGTAGTTGCGGCGATTCTTGTCGTGGAGTTCATCAACACCTCGGCGGCAGCCCTTGTGCATCCCACAAGAAAGCGTAAATGCGTATCGTTTAAAAAAAAGTGGATTGTTGACTACAAATTCCGATTTTGCTGAGTGAACTACGCTTAACATGAGTGCACAAACAAACTGTGAACCTTTAAATGCCAAAATGAATTGTTACATTCGTTAATTGTTACATCTTGTAAAGATGAATTACGTACCTATTTTAATTTCTAAAATAAAACGACCTATATTGAAGCTTGTCCACTGATCTTCGAAACCAGTGCTTCGAACAACTTACCAAGAAGTAGCCAGCCTTGGATGTGCTGTTACAGCAGCGTATCTCCTCAAGATAGTACCGCAGGAGAGCTGGGTTGTTCTCATCTCCGCCGTCGGTGCCATAGTGCATGTCCACGAACTCGAACTGCGAACAAAATGTCAAGTTAACACGACCTTTTTTGACAAGTTTAAATTCAATACACAATAATAACATACTACATCAGCGTAGGAAACCACTGGCACACGTGCCAATGACAGCAACATGTGTGAAAAATTTGTTATGTATAACGCGAGCGAACCAATTATAATTGGTAATTATTATTTGACAAATAATAAAAAACTCAAAATTACTTGATGGCACGCCAATGACCATATAAAATCTTTTTTTAAACGGCACATTGATGCGTAAAGATTCGCCTACCCTGTAATAGATGATTGAAGCTATTAAAACAAAATACAGATAGTGACCTAAGAAATCAAGTAATTAACAATACCCAACGTCACGGTTATCCATTCTTCAATATTGAACACTAATGCTCAGAAATGCTAAGGCCAACCTTAGTAGATTTCAATCATTATTTAAGTATGTTTAAAAATTTAATTACAAACAAACATGTCACGTAATGACTTTGTACATTTTTAGTCACATCAAATATGTCGCACAAATAGGTTAAGCCAGATATATTATAAATCACCGCCAAAATTACTTTTCTTGAATATTCAAAAAATAAATAAATTACCTAAACACAAAACAATTCAAATATTTAAAAAAGTAATTAATCAACTTCACAACACAAATTGCAAGAAAACTGTAGCGCGAAATAAAAACAAAACACAAACGGTGTAAAAAAGTTTAAGAAAATTAGCGGCCAGCACGCGCGATCAGACCAAGGAGTATTTAATGCGCGTTTTGATTTTTTTTTTGTTTTGTCATTTACGGTATCGTATGAATGATGTTATATTATTGTAGGTTTTTTTTCATGCAGTGCTATTTGCGACGAAAAAATGTAAGTGAATTCTTTAAAGGATCCTCACTTATTCTTCGTATTATTCTCATATCAGAGCTGCCGTCCGCTATTTTTATAAGCTTTTTTACTAAACAAAACCTGGGTCTTCTCAAAACAAGAATGAATAGGCACTTTCGACGAGAGTGCGCCCTATTTTCAGCCTCATCGTCACTTACCATAAAGTGAAATGGGGGCAAATGTAAACTTTCATGTCGCTAGACGTTGTAAGGGCATGTCATTGAAGTTGATTTTTTAACGAAAAATGTTTTTTAATCAAGAAAGTTTTCCTGCCTATACAAATTGTCCTTGGGTTAATCATTGCTGTCAGATTTTATATTTTCCCCTAAGTTCAATATATTCGTCATCTACAAGTAATGAAACGGGTATTTCATTGTACTATGGGATATTTATTATGTTTATATTTTCAGTAGCAATTCCTACTTCCCTACCGTTTTGCTCTAAGGATGACTGGTAGAGAATGCCATAAAACATTTGCACAATATTTTATTTAGTACAA
This sequence comes from Nomophila noctuella, assembly GCA_958496325.1. Classification (NCBI taxonomy): domain Eukaryota; kingdom Metazoa; phylum Arthropoda; class Insecta; order Lepidoptera; family Crambidae; genus Nomophila; species Nomophila noctuella. The sequence goes on along the minus strand of OY292487.1, from coordinate 12,301,728 downwards.
TTAAGATTAGTATTTATAATTAATTCCTGTTAATTTAGATAAAATAAAATTTTATCATTGTGAAACTATTTCTCTAACATTATAAATGTGCTTAACTTGTCTGCTTGGGAAAATGGAATGCACAAATGTGAACAAAGAGACTAAGTATTTTAACTTGTTTTTGGACATAAACGGTCGTATGTCTGAATTAACCGAAGGATTTACATCCGAGCTCCCTAATTGCTCCGCGAATTTAATACGAGCTGTGGAATCCCCTTTCGAGTCCAGATTTCATTTACTTGGATTCTACACAAACGTTTATAATAACCATGAATGTTTACAAAATAAACATATTATTTTGATTAATGACAATGTTTGTACCAAAATAAGAACATTCTTATATTCAACCCGTAACAACAAACAACATTCGACTAATAGCTATTAGGTATTTTTAAATATTTATTACATTAAACTTTGGAATTTAACTTAGCCCATACCATTGCGCTATTACTAGTAATAATAGCTCAATGGCTCATACGTAGGTTATTGTAGTTTTGTAGTTACGATAATCTGTTTCATTAAGCTTACCTTGGCTAATTGGATTCCAAAGAAATCTTAATACCAATGAAATCCAAACTGAGTTTCGTACTGGTTCTGCAAAAGTTTAAACCTTCCCAGGATGCAAAGTAAAGTTTGTTAGCAGCAGGGCATGCAATACCTAATGCATTTATATGTATAATTTTACACACAATGATGAACAGACCAATTTAAAGTTAGCCGTAGTCCGGTTGGAACCGGTCATATGTTTGAATTAACTGAAGGATTTGAATACTCGGGTTTAATAATAGATCCAGGATTAAATAGAATTGAAAAAGACCCTGCAGGTTTCAGTTTTCGCATTTGGTTTAAAACATACCCTAACATAAAGACAAGGGTAACTTAGTAGTTCAACGTAGAGATTTAGTATAATGGTTGATAATTTGACTATAGGATCAGAGATCCAGCGCGTACCTATAACAGTTGTGTATATTATTTTTTTTATATAATTACACGGTTGTTGCCAGATTTTTAATGGGTCTTCCTACATATAATATGTTACGAGATAAATTATTTTTTAAATAAATCAATTCTTTGGACTAATACACCAATTGCCTAGCCTCAAACTAATCTCGAAGCTTATGCTATGGAAGCTAGGAAACGAATAGATATACTTAAATACTTTTATAAACATCCATGCCTCGAGTACAAAGGCCGATGTTCGTCACACAAGCATAAGCCCCTAGCGAGATTCGACCCTTGGCTTTGTAGCCAGGGTCTCTGACCACTAAACCAACGGGCCCGTCAAGAAACTTATTTTTAATGAATATCTTGGTCACAGAATCAAAGTAACAGTCTCTGCTCGTCGAGAGTTCAATATACGAGTCCGCACATTTAACTTTAAGTCTAGTATGGTGACATAGTTAAAAACCCATTCTACACGGTAAATTACTCGTTAAATCCCACCATTTCAACTCAAGCCGGTTCCTACGCAAGCGGCTTTATGTCTGAGTCAACCGAGGACTTACATTCTGGTTCTCTAATAGTACGTGAATTAAATACGAGTTTCAGAACTAACTTCGCTCGTGTCAGAGTGCAGTTTTACTATTATGTTCAGTGAGAATGATGTGTATGCATAGACTTTAGGAGTGTGGGACTAGTCTAGTTTACGCGGGGAATTAATGTATTTTGCATGAATACAATACGTTGATGATTTTGAAGGGTTGTAATAATTTCCTGTTTATAACACTGTACCTACGTTATATATTTACTTCTTTCGAGATACATAGATGAACTTTTTTTCATCGACTACTGCAAAGTACAGTATCAAACTGTTTTTGTACTTTTGCAGGGCAAAAAAATAAATAAAAAAAAGGGCAATGGCCTCGATTAATTGAATTCATGTGTTTGTTACCAACATGGGCTTAGCTGAACCACCACGCTTGCCAAATGCGTGTTGGTTATTTTCAATTATAGACCCAAACAAAATCGTCACCGCGTTTCTGCTGAGAAAAACATTTCGAATGGCAAAAAAACAAAGGAGGTCGTAAACAACACTCGTTCTTGTTAAAGATGATATTTAAAAGAACACTTAGGTTGATATATCGCCGTATAAACTAGCAAATACTAGGTGTGCGAGGTCACCTCGTATCGTGTATGAATTTATGACACGAGCGGAGCCCGGCCGGCCATAACTCACTAACAGGTGTAATGCAGCTCGTAAAATAAGGTACAATTATTATTCATACTCCTGGGCAGATTATAGGAAACTTTTCATCACGCTACAATCTATAGGAGCAGAGTAGTGAAGGGAAATGTTGAGAAAACGGGATAAATTACTCCATTTTTTAAGCTTCTGTCGCGTGTGCAGCCTTAATGGTTAAAGTTACATAGAAATCATGTATGACGAAAATATTCAACATAAATTACCGGACCTAAATAAGGACGGAGTTGCGAGCTGCCGCTAGTAAATAATAAACTATAGACCCGATCAAAATACTCACCGCGTTTCTGATGACAAAAACGTTTCGAATAGCAAAAAACAAAGGAGGCCGTAAACAACACTCGTTCTTGTTAAAGATGATATTTAAAAGAACACTCAGGTTGATATATCGCCGTATAAACTAGCAAATACGAGGTGTGCGAGGTCACCTCGTATCGTGTATGAATTTATGACACGAGCGGAGCCCGGCCGGCCATAACTCACTAACAGGTGTAATGCAGCTCGTAAAATAAGGCAATCAAAAGGAGTCAATCGTTTTTGTATGGAGAGTTAGGCCCACTTAAAATTTTAGCGTTTATTTACGAAATGGATATCAATTTATTCCTTATAATCTCTAGATTATAGTGGTAACATTACTTTTTCATATTTTAACCGGAATCGTTAGAAATAAGATGTGAAAAAATATATAAACCTTATAAAGTAATCTGTCATTTTGCTTTCCTGACTTTCAACGCCTGAACCGTAAATACTTACACATAAGGGCGATTTTCCATTATGTTTTTCCTATGTATCTGAAGTAAAAGCAATTTATTATGACTAGTGGTCGCCTGTGACTCTGTCCGCGTGGAATAAGGTTTACGCACGCATAGTCTTAAACTATAGCTTTACATTTTTTAGTTTAAGCCCGCCTCGACTAATGGATAATCCACGCCAAAAATATTTTTTCAATTCGAACCAGCTGTTCCTTATAGTAGCGTGTTCAAACAAACAAACGAACTACAGCTTTTTTATAATTATTATATAGTAACTAATGACAGTTAACAGACGGGAGGTTTCTGACATTTGTATTCAGTTTTTAAATAAAATCAAAATCCGGCAATAGACTAGCACTTGCGTTCCGTTATACGGATTTTTTTGTATTGTTTATTCGAATTATTTTATTTCATTAATTAAATGATTGAAAGTCACTTCCAATCACCGCCTTAGATAAAAATAGGCATGAAAACCGTTCCAAAAGTAATTTGCGTCTCCTTTATGTTCGATTTCAAGTGTTGTATTTTAATTATTTTGATTAAAACCTTTTTACTTTAGTTATCTGTATGTCAGCCATTGTTTACTAATCTTTGGACAGATAGTTCACGGATATAATCAAAATAAGGGTTTTTTATTTTGGTTTACTGACTGCGGTTTCGTTTGAAATTCAATTCAATTGCAAAATTCATAAAAAAACATATACATTTTTTACATACTTCTCTTTCTCTTAAACGTTACCGATTGTTGGTGGGCCCAAAAAAAACTGTCACCTTTCATAGGGCAAATGTATTGTCAGCACGCTAGCGAATTTTAATTAAAACGTATTTTTAATTAACTCGACGTAAGGATGAAATTGTATGAAATAATACCGTGCTTATGTATATTTACATTTAAAAAGCTTCGTGGCGTGGTTTTGAAGGACCGCACTCCGAAGTGGCGGCCGCGCTTAATCCTATGTACAATCTTATACCAACATTTTTATTACTTACATGCAAAAATTTTATATTATTTTATTATACTGGTCTCAAATATATTTGTTTCGAAATCACGTTAACGTTTCGAATTCAAATTAAAATGTATTCAACTAGGCGTAACTTCTTTTTTAATGACTATGATTTTACTTTTGGCTAGTATGAAAACTTTACACCAGCTAATAGAACCGCCGTATACAAAGTGATAAGGACAAAGAACGAAATTGAAATATATTATTATAAACGTTTCGTCAATCGCCATTGTGTTTTCCAAGCAGAGCTTACAATAACGATTGCGGTATGCCGGGTGTTATGTACTAAAAACAATTTTTATCAAGAGAAACTTTGGAAACGAAACATATTCAGTCATGTTTCGTGTCTGAAGTTTTTCTTGCGAGCTGAAAAGGGTTAGATATAATTTATGGCATATAAAGAATATATAAGAAACCGGCCAAGAGCGCGTCGGACACGCCCATGAAAGGGTTCCGTAGCTAAAAGATGGCCCGACCGCTTAAGACACCATTTAGTAAGGGCAACAGCACGTCATAAGTTGGTCGAGTTGTATAAAAATAACTATGTATGATACAGAGTTCGCTATAGTTTTCGTTGAAAGAACTTACTTGGAGGTATACAGGACATTTTTTTCAGAATTATTGTAATAGTATTTCAAAAGTTAAGGGGGGGGGGGGGACGCCCTAATTTTAACTTCGTATTAATATATCTCGAGACTGGGGTGTTTGATCTACATGGTTTCAAGGCAAGTTTTATTGTATTTAAAAATACCTTTTTAACGATACCCCACACGATGGGGTCAGTCGATTTTTTTTTTTCGAATTTACTTTTCGCTGATTGGGAGGGGGGGTAAAAATAATTATTTTTTGATTATTTTAAAAACCAATTCTTGAATTATCACTATACATCTCTCCACTAATTTTCGTGGCAATCGGTTCAGAAACGGCGGAGAACGAGCCAGGACAGACAGACAGACAGACAGGCAGACTTGACGAAACTATAAGGGTTCCGTTTTTTGCCATTTGGCTACGGAACCCTAAAAAGAAAGAAAAAGAGTTTGGTCATAATATAATTCAGTCGCACTTTATTTCCAAACTCATGTAGGTACCCAATAATTAATTATAGGCAGTAACAACATAAGAAGTATGGAACTTTTGTGCTTAAACTAAAATTTTGCAATCATTATTACCAATTCTGTACTTCATTTCTAAAGGTTAATCCGCCCAAAATGTTAATGTCCAATTCATCTGACTACTTCTCAGAGAAAATTTATCAATGTCATTCGGCATAATTACGATTATCAATTCATCAACTTTCCAAAGGAAAATTATGCAGATAATACGATTTTGTTGAAGTCGTGCTTAAAATTTCCAACCATCGTAAATTTTGGAATTCCATCACTTTGTACATATTCATGAGTTTACGAATTTCCGACGAATCTTTCATATAAGTTATCGCGTCACATATTTGACAGGATCCGAATTATGTTGAGTTATGCGGGATGAAGTCTTGTACGTGTGCGATAAGGTTGTTATTTGAGTGTGCTTACATTTATGTGTCGTTGCTTTTGTACGTGCCGGGAAGTTTTGTAATGAAGCAAAACCATCGCATCGGCCGGTATTTGGGCGTCAAAACTTTTAATCTATTTAATATTTGTCGTAGATTGCTAATGAATAACATGCTACTGTTTGTTTTTTTTTTTTTTTTTTATGGCAGAGGCGACAAACGAGCTAGCGGGTCGCCTGATGGTAAGCAATCACCGCCGCCCATGGACATCCACGACACCAGAGGTATCGTTGATGCGTTGCCAGCGTACTTTCAAAAGAGAGTACGCTCGTTTCTTGAAGGTCCTCATGTCGTAGCAGTCAGGAAATACTGCAGCAGTGAGATTGTTCCACAAAACTGTCGTTCGAGGCAAAAAGTTTCGGGAAAAACGCACAGTGGAGGACCGCCATCCATCAAGATGGTGAGGATGGAATTTGAGTCGATTGCGTGTAGTTCGATGTAAGAACTCAGCTGCTGGCAGTAACTCAAACAGCTCAGCGGAACACTCCCCGTTATAAATGCGGTACAGAATACAGAGGGACGCAACGTCCCGCCGCAAGGCCAAAGGGTCCAGTTGACTTGAGAGAGCTGAATCGCCAACAATACGAGCTGCCCTACGTTGGATACGGTCAAATGGAAGAAGTTGGTACTGTGGTGTTTGGGTTACCGACATGCAATTTTTCATATTTCATATATGAAATATATTTGTTGGATTATTTATTATAATGATTAATTGCTAAGGCACTATCGTATAGGAGAAAAGAAACACTGTATCTACGAATAATCAATAGGCATGACAAATACATCGTGCGTGACGAAAAGCACTTTGTTAATTTTTAAATCAAATTACAAGGAACAGCCTTACAATAATTACAATTCTAATTATAAATACCTTGAATTTTAATAAATAATTTTAAAATGCATGCAACTTACTTCGATATATCGATCATCGTACGTGGACTGCAACTCTGGCCCCACCAGTTCCAAGATCTGTCGTCTTTCTTCGCGAAAATCTGTATAACGGAGATGTAAGTTAATACATATTCGCCTTTACATGATGTACATTATTTTTTTAAAACAGTTTGATAAAAATAAAGAAAAAAAATCCGTGGCTCATAAAGGTAAACGGTAGTGGAGCATTTATTTTGCAATGCATTTGCTTGCATGCAAGCTATTATTGAAAGGCATATTATAATACAATATTTCTTGCTCCAAGAATAAAACACAGAGTTGGAGGTCATTAATCCCTATCCAGCAGAATCTCCAATGATGTAAAAACAAAACTTTTATCGAGGTCGAGGATTGAAGTCTCTAAGAAGATTTGTGGAACATTAATGTTAAACACAATTTAATATGCTCGTCAAAGTTTTGTGCTACATTAGCAAGAACTTGGGCTATAAATTTAACCCACGATAAAATATGTAGAGAAACTTTTTTTTTGCATAAAGTTATTTGTTTTTTTTTATGAGGATTAAAAATGTGTCTGATATGTATGTACCTATCTTTGCGAGGAGATTATGCTGTTTTGGGACTATCTATTGGGTAACAAAAAGAGTTGTAATGTAACTAAAACTGAAATTGAATACTGAGTGAACCTAACTAGAAATTTAAATTGTATAATTTTATAACCCAAAGTAGAGAACTAAATATGTCTTTGCCTCTTTTATTATTTTTATGATCACCCTCCAAAGCTACGTTCAACGACTCCCCTACAATACAAACAAAATGGTCGTGCGCACAGTGCGCTTCCGGAAAAACTTTATATGCCGTCTACATTAGAACTAACTATAGACTTCCTGCTGAGGTATTTTCCCGCGAGATTACAAATTTACATTTTCATGGTGATTGAAACAAACACCATGGAAATATATGTGGAATAAGCCGGGTGGGTGGGTCTTTTTACAATTTAGAAAAGGTTCCTTATTATGCTTATTGGAAAAAAAAAACTTATAATTTTTTTAATTTTAATCATATTGTATCTATGATTCTTTAAGTAAGACATAATTTCTTTCATTGTTTTTACGATCATAAAAAAACAAAAGAATAAACTGGAAACAATAAAGAGAGCGTATAAAAAAGTAGCGTGAATAAATTATATCACTTCAAAGAATTAGGGAAGAGACTACACTCGCACGTATCATATTATTTCCACGCGCACGACATTCCTTGAGTGTTTGTGAGCACGAATATGCACTCGTGAAAAATACAATACAACTTCTAGTTTCAATTCTAGTTGTGAATTGTGGTCTTCTTCGTTTAAAGTGAAATGCAAACATGCATTTTCTATCCACTACTGTTTGTCTGGATGTGCATCTAATACCAAACTGTATGAATAAATGTAAATTTTACCCAATATTGGCTAAAAGTTTTATTATACTCCCGTTTGTAAAAAAAATATAAAAGTAGACACGTTGGTACAAACCTAAAATAGGTAAGAAACTAAGAAGATCGTAACTGTCATAATTCAACTGTCATGCTTCACGATTCACGATATATCGTCTTAGTTTCTTATCTATTTTAGGTTCTTACCAACGTGTCTACTTTTATAGTCAAGAGAAGCCCAAGATGTGTGCTGTGGAGCGGTGATGTGTCGTAAGCAGCCAATAGGATTTTGGCCTTAACACGTGATCAATCACAGCTTGAAATCCTATTGGCTACTAACGACACAGCACACAGCACACACCTTAGCTTTGGTTGAGTCTCACCCTCTGTGGCAAGCTATATGTCACCAGAGCACTTACCATTGTAAGCAGAAGCGACGAAGATCTTGACAGCCCGAGGTCCCGGCCACTTCTCGCTGTCTTCGACGAAACCCTGAAGCGCTTGAAGCACGTAAGGCTCCGGAGCGCTCATCACGCCCCCGCTTCACCTCACCCTGCGCTGCTCACACCCCGCCACGGCATTCTGGAAGAGAAGAAATGTTCTGTTTCAATCACTAAAAATATCCTCCTCCTTGAGCCGTATTCCTCATTGCTGAGGGTCTTTATCATTATATGAAATGAAACACACAACAACTCTCTTAGAAATTTCAATGAAGTGGTTTGCCATTGCCTTCTAAACACACTTACTCGTAGTGTGTACGTTTCCTCACGATGTTTTCCTTTACCGTACAGCTGGTATAAAATTAACGCCCATAGATGTTTGATAATCCAGAGGTGCACGCCTATCGGATTTGAACGACCTCACGCATGTGTAGCGGCACTCTTACCAGTAGGCTACCCAGCCAAGGAGATAAAAAGAGACAGCCCATACTGAGGTCACCAACCCGCCTGACTTATGATGTGATAATGGATATTATTGGGCATAACCTTCCATCTGAAGGAAGCATGCTTTTGGCACTGAATTACAACAAGCTGATTATGGTAATTGATCATTTGAAGACAGTGCATACAACTCGTAAACCGAAGGCTGTCCCGAGAGCTGCATTGCTCTCTTCGTTTTTGACACAAATTGCAGCCCGCTGATCAAAATATCTTAAAATAACGTGTCTTAATTAGGCTTTGCCCCCTATCCGCTATTATCCGTAGATTTGGATTCGGATTCGGATTCGGTTACGGACCTTACATCCCTGGCTCAAACTCGAGCAATAAAGTTGAAGCGGATCTCATCCAGCAAACCTACGTAGCATGTTTCATTCACGATTTCCATAAATATTTCTGAGAAGTTTACTTCGAATCTCTTTATAATTATACCTGTGGTTTCAATAATCTCGTAGGCTCTGTAAATAACGGAGGAAGGAAAAATACACGATTTATCAATTCAACATTCAGACCCCGCCGCTTCATAATGAAAGTGGCCGCTGTTGACTTTTAATACGAGGGTAGAAGTGTAATCAGTTTAATATTCTTCGACGCAAAATGTCTCAGACGTAATAAGGTTCTATATTAGTAAATTAAATTGAAGTCCTTACTGAAAATGGATCCATTATTGAATGAGGAAATAAGAAATATAAATCGTTCTTATTTGTATGATGTAATGTCTGATGTTTACAAGTAATATCTTTTGACATCAGGAAACTAGATGAGTATTCGTCAGATGACATCATACTAAACACAAATTTAAAGAGATAATACCAAGAGCTCTGAAAGGTTTATTCTTGCATTTCGACTACACCAAAACTTTCCTCAACCGTAAAATCTGATTCATGAACTACACCTACTGATAGGTATTAGCGCAAATGTCACAGGCATTTGACTCAAATAGAATTTAGTGAGAATACCTAATACATTTCTATCATGGTCCAATGAAATCATCTCAAATTGTTGATAAGATCATTGACAGACGAGAGACAAGAGCTGGAGTTAACTTGCGTGCAATGCTAAAGGAAAACAAAACACGGTCTTACCTTTTTAAATCTATACTTATAATAAATCTGTAGAGAGGTCAATTCTGTACTTAAAATATTTTTCCAAAATAACTATCAGGGGGTGTTTAGTGTTCGATACTGATACCAAAAATGCAATCAGTAAAATTTTTGTCTGTCTGTCTGTCTGTCTGTCTGTCTGTCTGTCTGTCTGTCTGTATGTTCCTTATAGAAACAAAAACTACTGGACAGATTTTGACGAAACTTGGTACCATTATTCTTCATACTCCTGGGCATATTATAGGATACTTTTCATCACGCTACAATCAACAGGGGTAGCGTAGTGAAGGGAAATGTGGGGAAAACGGGAGAATTTACTCCATTTCTTAAGCTTCAGTCACGTGTGCAGCCTTAATGGTTAAAGTCACATATAAATCACGTATGACGGAAATATTCTACATAAAATTGTCTAAAAAATATCCCCCAACAGCATATGTCTATCTTTTATGGTTGACTCACAATAACACGTGCAACAAGATCCAAATTGGTTTGAACGTGCTAAGCTCAGGGAGGACCTGGTTCGAATTGACAAAAAAATTTGTGTTGGATAGTCCTCTTACCACTAACCATTTGTCGAGGTAGGCTTTAAGCTATTGTGTATTCCTTTATTTTATCATTGTAAATTGTGCTAGCGAACTATTTAGTTCTAAAATGTGCCGATAGATGGCGCACCTCGCTAGAGGCTTGGCCGCGGATCTGAATTGCGGTGAACAGATGATTTCTCAAATGTATATAAGATCTTCAGATTATTGTTAATAATGATAAGCGTTATCTATCCGTCACTTATTTTGACTATATTTCTATCCTGTGTAATTAGTCTAGCGTTGCAGAACTATCGATAGTTTGACTATCGATAGTTAACCTCGAAAAATAGTCACAATATCGATAGGACTATCGATAGTATCGATAGTATCGATACTATCGATAGTATCGATAGCCAATAGTATGCAATACTATTGATGGGCAGCAATATTTTCGATACTATCGATACTATCGAATTTAGATACTATCGATAGTATCGATAGTATCGATAGTATCGATAGTTTTTAATCAATACTATCGATAGTATCGATAGTATCGATACTATTAGTACTATTTTTATGAAGAACTATCGATAGTATTGTTACATCGTTATTAGGCGAATAAGCAATAGTATTTATTTCTGAATGAATTTGATAAGTTAAATACTTGTGTACTAAAACGTCAGATGTTAACGTAACCTTGTTCTTCCATGATCCCTAAGAGCCTTGCACTTGCAACTGAACACAAAAAACGCTATTATCCGTATTTTTAAATGGCGCTAATGCATGACCAACCTAAAGTGGCGGCTCACGGTCGTGGCCTACTTGAATTCGTTCCCATACCATTTTTTTTTATTTGTTCTATGTCATACGCAGACCTACTGCAAAAATCAAATAGACGTTGTTGTTAAATATTTTTAAATAAATATCTTCATTGAACAAGACAATTAAAAACTATCAATACTATCGATACTATCGATAGTATCTAAATTCGATAGTATCGATAGTATCGAAAATATTGCTGCCCATCAATAGTATTGCATACTATTGGCTATCGATACTATCGATAGTATCGATACTATCGATACTATCGATAGTCCTATCGATAGTATTACTTTTTATCAAGGTCACAATAGTATCGATAGACTATCGATATTTTATACTATTGGTTGCAACGCTAAATTAGTCCCATAAAATTGTGCAAGTTGACTGCATACGTATAGACCGTTGTTTTATTCAGCTATTATTAGTAAGACTGTGTTTGGAAATCGTAAGCCACGCGGACGGAGTCGCTGGCGACCGCTAGTAATTAAATAAAGAAGAGGAAAGACCTTGCGTAATAAATGTAAGTGAACAGTAAATAAGATAACTTGGAATTGAAAAACCCAAAATAACGTATCATTACTTATTAATGGGATAATGTGACGTCAAAGCCCTCGCGAAGGGAGCTCGACAAGGGGCTTTAAAGGAAGGTTCTTGTGAAGATCTAACGGGTGACAAAAATATAATAGGCCCATCTTTTGTAAACAGAGTTGCGTAATTGGGTTACATAACAGATGGTTATTCTCCATCGTATTGGAATCGAATGTACGACCTCTTCATTCAAAACCACACTTCTAGCACATAAAAATACTTCTGATATTTATACTAATCTAAAAGAGCTGAAGAGTTGTTTATTTGTTTGAACGAGCTAATCTCAGGAACTTCTGTTAAGAATTTAAAAAAATATTTTTGCGTGGCACAGTCCATAAGTCCAAGAAAGCTTTAAAAACACTATGAGTGCAGAACCTAATTCCAAGCGTACGGAGTCGACGGCGGCCGCTATTGTAATAATATGTGGAACATTCTTCCATTACTGTAGATTGGTGAATGAAATCAAATTATTGAAATGTTGGAGTCTACTCAAAGAGCATCGAACCTAGTTGACATACATAGACAGTCCGCCATTTTGAAAAAATCGAGTTTTGGCGACCAGTTTTGAAAGGCATGTAAATCGACAGAGTAAGTGATAATAAACAAAAAGGGTTTAGTAATCAAAGCTCTAAGTGACACGGTTTCCAAGATATAAAACCCCATAACCTAAGAATATATTTTGTGTGTAATGCCCAGTAATTTTAAAAGACACTGATCACTTACTCTTTCGATTCACGTCAGTTTCATCACTGGCCATCGAAACCCGTTTTTTTTTAATGGCGGACAGTAGCTTTGTGCCAGCTTCCATACAAAATTGTTCGGAGCTCTTACCGGTAATATCCTAACTCAAGCTGATATGAACTAGTTCCTGGCTAGCACAATGGCGGTTCTAATGAAAAGTGAACCGAGAGTGTCCATTATGGACCCTTTGTGCCTTTTTATAGTCGTTACATTATGGGAGGAGAGATTTATTGGCTGTTCAGCTGACCCTTATCAGTAACAAGTGAGGAGGTTGTAGAGAATATTATTCGTAAAGAAAATGTCCCCTTATGTACGACTCAACATATTCACACAAATACTTATTCAACTAATATAGGAATTTATATTTTTAATACTGGCGCAATATATTGGCTGTACTTGCCTAGTTGGTAAGCAAAAAATGAACACTAACTGCCATGAAAAGGTGGTATGCTATTCGTTAGCTACGCTATTCCGGGCCGCAAGATATTCTTACCGCTTCTCTTGAAGCAGCCAAGGTTATAAGATGATCCACAATAAGAAACACATTTCAATTTTGAATGTACCCTTAAAAGACGAGTTGGAATGGTTTCTTGATAATCTCGGTAGCGAGCTACTTGCTACTTAAAGCTCGACCCACAAAAAACCGAAACAAAGTCAATTTAATCCACAGGCTTAATATAAAATCTGTAGGGATTGGTCCGATGGGAGATTAGTCGATATCTCCTTAGATGCTTTATTCGGAGTATTTAGATTGAGGAAATTGAATTTTATTGGCCTCGCACACTTTATTTTTTTTCTATACAAACGTGCTTACCCCACTGCTGGAAAATATATATCTAATTCTATTAGCTATTGGTCACCTCTAGGAATGTACTGAATCTACATCAGACTTATTTAGTGAATGGCTCTAACCAGAAATGAGAATCTGACAAAACTTTATCTGCTCTCCTAGTGGATGCAGTTTGAAGAAAGTTAATAAAACTCTTCAGTATTAAAAATACATTTTAGAGACACTGTTGTTTAATGATGTATGATTGACAATAAACATTAGCGTATAATTAAGATTAGCAAGCGATTCTAGATTTTAGCGCTCTAATTCCAGCAAGAAACATGATAAGTTGGCTGTAACGCGTATGCACAACAGATAAGACTTCGAGTAAACATGAGATTTTGTTCCGCACCGCCGAGTATTGTGTTTCAATGCCAATACTGGAATTGGATAGATCGGGTGAAGGTGGTTTTGTAAATGTTGAAAGTTCTGGTACAAGTATTACGTTTCAGCTAAAGATGTAACTTTCTTTTACCAGAAATTTACCAAACCATGTGTGCTAAATTCAACATAATAAACCAATCTCAAAGTTGTCTTGCTTTTGGTTTTAATAACAGTTCATTCATTTCAACGGTTATTTTTTTTTGTCACTTTTTTTAATGTGATAGGGAGGCAAACGATCACGTGGGTCACCTGATGGTAAGTGATCACCGCTGCGCATCAAAACCATACAAAGAAAGCAGATGCGTTGTCTGCCTTTAAAAATCCCATACCAACCCCAACTGAATTCTGGCGACCGTACTCACTAGCGGAAATCTAGCTAGCACAACAGTTATAAAGTGCTAATTCTGTGGTCTTCTGCGAGGTGGTGGTACTTCCCCAGACGAGCGGCTCATTCGAGTGAAAGTTCCACAAAGCTTTACTATTCTTACAAAAATCAGAAAAAGCTAAGTTTTTAGTATAAGTCACTTAATGTGACTAATATAATACATTGCATTTTCAACTTCTATAGCTCTGTGAAATTATATTATTTTCAAAATGTCCATTGTAACGTACGAGGGTGAATAAATTCCGAACGGTAGTTAATTTAAGTTAGTTGCTAGAAAGCAAAAGTTTTAATAGTCCCTATGCCATTCACTTAGAACAATGAATAATACAATGGCAGTTTACCTAAAGCAAGCACTTTTGTCTCGCTTTGACTTAAGCTGGAACCTTTTGTTTGAAAGACATAAATCTTAGGAAAATGGAATTAATTGAAAGCCAGGAGGAATTAAAAAGAGTCGACTAGATTTAAAATTGCTGCTCTTGAAGGTTCATGTCAATATTTGTGTAAATTTTTCTCATAATCTAATATGGCAACACGGGTGGATGTGTGTTGCCTGAATGTTTAGTGCACAATGGATTCAACATGAGCAAAGGTATTTTACACAATTAATCCATCAAATAAAATCTATGACTAAACTCTTGTTCATAATAGAGATAGGTTAAGAACAAAGAGCAGTGGGAAGCTACATTATTATGTATTGAATAATATATTAAATAATTTAATATTGCGAAAAGAGGTGTCAGTACAATCAGCGGACTCGGTTTATTGTCGGCAAACTCATCATGAGTTTTTTTTTATTATACACATCACCTTTGGTGATTTCACGGCTCCTTGCAAATAGCGCATCATACCTGTACTACATACAATATGGCTAGAATGCTTCCTGTAGTACTTACATAGCAACAGATACGTTTAAGGAAGCTTATCCGTCACCGGTGATCATAATTTTCGGTACCCAATCGCTCGTGGCTAAGCCGCGACCCGTACCGCAATGACGTCTGACGCACCTGTGGAGTTTGCATGGCTCACGGCTATCGATCGCGAAGTACATGTGCTTGCCTATTAGTACAAAGTTTCGGGTATTAAAATGTCAGAACAATAAACAGACTCCTAAAACTAAAAAAAACTGATCTTCTAATGACCCGCTCGGAGCTTAGCCGCGACTCATACCGCCATGACGTCTGACGCACCTGTGGCGTTTGCACGACTCACGGCTATCGATCGCAAAGGTGCGTGTGTTTTCCATAGAACATAGCTTTGTCTATTAAAATGTCAGTACATTAGACTGACTCCTAAAACGAAAAAAACTGATTTTCTAATCACCCGCTCTTAGCTAAGCCGCGTCCCGCACCGCCATGACGTGTGACGCACCTGTGGTGTTTGCACGGCTCACGGCTATCGATCGCGAAGGTGCGTGTGTTTGCCTTAGAACATAGCTTCGTCTATTAAAATGTCAGTAGATTAGACTGACTCCTAAAACTGAAAAAAACTGATCTTCTTATGACCCGCTCGGAGCCAAGCCGCGTCTCATTCCGCCATGACGTCTGACGCACCTGTGGCGTTTGCACGGCTCACGACTATCGATCGCGAAGTGCGTGTGTTTGCCTATTCGCACGCCGTCGTCGGAATAAAACATTCCCTTATCATTTAGAGGGCTCATCTCGCGAGGGAAGGAGCAATGTATATGTTACAACACTTTCATTATATGAGGAGGGATTGTTTCGTTGGACTTGGAAGTATGTGTGATGTTGTGTAATAAAAGGTAAGGTTTTTCTACGGTATTTCCTTGTCGTTGATAATATAATTATATTCCCTTAATATGTTGAAAGAGAAAACTATAATTGTGTTACGTTATTCAATCAATACTTCACAATCAAGAATTCACTACATTGTTTAACTCAATAATTTATAAAAGTAAACAAGGCATGAATTGTTACCAGACATTGTACAAAAATTTGTTAAAATAATGAAATAGTTTTGAAGTCGTACCTACATCAAACTTTTCAAATAACCAATATGAAGCAATAATATGAAACAACTACAAAAATACTACATTTCACATTTATTCGCCTTTAATTTTGATTGTAACATTTGTGACTGTTTGTATATAAATAAACCTTTTATATTTATAGGCTGTTTTGCACCCCTTTAAAAGCGAAACGTGTTGCTAGAGCATAAATCCAAAGTAAAATTTGAACAAACACGCCGGAAATGGGCACGTTATCGTTATGATTAAACCGGCCCCGTTAAACACAGGAAGCTTGTAAACCAAAATGACTGAAATGGGTCACAGTTAAGTAAACAAATAGATGTCGATATGAATCTTGGCTTTAACAATGATTGAAAATATACGAAACAATATTTATACATTTTTAGTTCTTAGCTTAATTTGTATAACAGTTATTGAGTTGAGGAGCTCGATGGCGCATTGGTTAGCGCACACGGCCTGCGCCTGATCTCTCTACGGTCGTGTCAGACTGCTGGCCCACCGAATTATGAGAGTGAAAGGAATAGGGAGTGCACCTGTGCTTGCGCACTCACTTGCACTATAATATATCCTGCGTACCTGGCGTATCGTAAGGTCAGCCGCCATGGCCGAATACGGCCGGAGGGTATTATGATTATAACTGTTGTAAGAAAAAATCGACAAACAATTTTTATATGTAAAGTTGAGGGAAACGTGCAAGACAGTCACCTGATGGTAAGTGAACACCGCTGTCTATCCGTGGGCAGAGGTGATCAATTTCACAAGGGACGCAGATATGCATTAAATTGCCTGCCTTTAAAACCCCACTGAACTTTTCCCAACTGAGCTCAATACAAACACTAATGAGACAACTAACGCCTCGATGGTCTAGTGGTTTATGTACCAAGCCCTGGTCTCGACCTGGGTTCGATTCCCGGATCGTGCAAATTTGTGTTGATTTTTCTGATCAAAGCCCGGGTTTGTGATCACCAATCCGCATTTGGCAAGCGTAGTGATAAAGCCAAAACCCATCTTTGTAACGAAAAACATGATTTCGAATGATGGAGGCCTTTGCCCTGCAGTGGGACATTAATAGGCTGATACTTTACATTACTTTACTAATGAGAAAACGATTGAAGGACACACAAGTATAACCCTAACGTGGCTAAATTCCTGATTATAGCTGCGAAAATATTCACAAGGAAAATGTTATAGTATAAGTTCAACACGGAATTATGTCTAGTGCTCTTGAAGCTTATTCGCGTAAAGTGTGCGCTTCTTCTTAGAAGGCTCTCAACTGCTTTTTATCTCGTAATACTGCTCAATATTACTTTGTTCAGTAAGCATCAAGTAAAGTAGTTGCTCCTTTAATCATGACATTTTTCCATATACATATAAGATTTTAAATTTTGTCGTTGCATTTTAACATTCATAATACATAGTTAACTGGACTACCTCAACGCGGTACCTCTATTTATCAAAGCATTTAGTACTGCACTACATAAATCGGTACCGCGTTAGGTCCGTTACCTCATATTATTTTTCCATATATCTGTGGTCGATTGCAACATTGGAACTGTCATACAATGAGTTTTAGTAGGTATAGATTTTAATACTATACGGTAATGCTTTATTTATAATTGTATCATTTATAATTAATTGTATTATAAATAAAATAAAGCGTTACCATTTTTTTGGATACATTAACTCGTATAAATTTAAGTCACAATTAACATATTATTACATTGATTGGTTTTATTTAATTGGGTGTGGTAACATGACACGAAGCTCTTTGCCTGGTCAAAGGGTCAGATTTAGGTCAAGCTCCGAAAATATAGGGTTCCCAATAATGGTATTATTTGGCCTAAATATAGCTTCCGTTATGTCATTTATCATAATTTCTTCGATAAGTGAATGTTGAAAGGTATTTAATTATTCATTAGGTAGTAATATTTTACTCTAGTAGTAGATTCACACAATTGTTAAGTTTTAGTCAATGTTAAATAATAACGGTCAATGCTAATATAATCGTATATTTTTTAAATCTTCATGTGACACAATTAATAATATAAAATAGCTTATTTAATCAGTAATTCTTAGTTACTGGTAACAAAACAATTAATACAAATAATAAAGTCATGTTATTTCTAATGATCAAGCAAAGAATTTGTCAAAATATTGGCCAAGGAAATATGTAATTATATTATGCGCATTTCATGACGCAATATTATTTTTATCGTTCCAAGCTGCTTAGAACCCCAGCCCTTTATAAACATGGCACGAAATCATGAAAATACCCTTTTCAAAATGACAATATTGGACGGGCAACAAATTGTGTCGATCCGCTAAACATGGGTTTATTGGTTGCCATAAGTATTTCCATAGATATGATAATAATCCAAATCCCATCGTTGTAACGAAAACATTGTTTCAAATAATGGAGGCCCGGCAGTGTGACATTAATAGGCTGATACTTATACTAATACGTATGATATTAATATGAAGTGTGATACGTAGCTAAGAAGCACAATAATTCAAATAGCGAAAAAATTTAGTAATATCTTCACAACGACTTCTTTGTCGCCGAATTCTGATACAATTACAATGAATAACGTTAGTTTAGTTCAAGAATACGCCACAAGGACCTTGGCAAACACACTTCAGCCTGTGCAAACAGCCTGTGCCCAAACACAAACAGTATTGAGCCTCCGCACGGTAACTCTTTTGTGTGTTGTTAATTTTCCTTACAATAATGTAGGCGTTATATAAACATCCTCCTGTTTTAACACTCTCAAGGAAAAACCATTATAAGAGGCGGATAAGCCGAAAACATTTTTTATGAAAGTAGACAGCAAACCAGCAGACGGATTGCCTAATGGTGAGCAATCAGCGCCGTACATTGCCAAAGATTTGCAAATATAGTAAAAATAGTGAACGTTCTGACTTGTAACACAGTTTCTTAAACTAAGCGAGAGTGTCTTAAATTATAGTAAAAAAAAAGATATGTTGCTTTTTAAACAAAAAACTTGAACACAAATCTATTATAACAGCATTTATTGAATAGAAAACCTAACTTCTATTAAATAACTATTTCAGTCTAGTCAATTTACTCGTAGGTATTCAATTGACTTGAAGCAAGCAAGGGTCTATAATATAGAACATCTGCGGAATCACAGATGCAGATATCCCTGTTCTTATTCATGCTTCGTCAATACAGCATTGATAGATTATACACAACTACACAAGAGTATGGCATCGTATACTACCAAGCTTTAGAGCCGGCGTACCGCAAGCATGGCGAACTGTCATAAAGGTATCGGATATTGATTCCAAATATTGAAGGAACCTCAACCGGGGTATTCTTTCTTGGACAAAATATATCCTTTTGTGAGTAAACGTATTTTTTATGATATAGGGCCGCTAATGATCCAGAGGGACACCTGATGGGGAGTGATCACCGCTGCCGATGGACATCAACAACCGCATAACGGCCGCAGATGCATTGCCTGCCTTTAAGACCCCATATACCCTCCCCAACTGAGCTCTGGCGACCTTACTCATTAGCAGAAACATATCGTAGCACAACAGATAGACAGAGTATAGGCAGTACCTATAGTTTGACTTGACTAAAAGAAAGCAGACGTATCACATGCACAATGCACATTTAACACATGCCTTTACGAAACAAAGCATAAAATGTAATCCACCCATAGAATTAATTATTTCAACGCTGATGATGATAACCCGAAATTTCATAAAAAGCGAGTTCTAAAAGATTAAATCGAACTTAACCGTTTATTAAATGGCTTATCTAGACCAGCATGATCCTTTCGTGCGAAATGTTCTGCTGGTTTAATTAAATTTTGCACACACGTAACTGCGGAGTCTGACGTCACACAAAAAAGGGTGGATTCAAACTACCTTCCTGGCGGTGAGTGACACGTATAGAAATTTGGATTGATACACACAAAAGAGAATGTTGTATTGTGAGTTATTTCTGCGGGGACGTTTTTGTTCCGTTCCGTATTTTAACACAATGATACACTATGCGGAATTCAGTTTGGCGTTGAAAGGGCCTGACGGAACGTAATAATGTAATAGAATAATCTGATGGAGTTGAATAAGATTAGGTGATCTTACTCGTGAGAACTACTTCAGCAGCCAACCAGAAAGAGGATTTTACTTCAATATACAGACTCGTCTGTAAATATTCTATTATCCTTTAAGTTAATGATTTATTAGGTTTAAACGCAGCTGTTACTCAATAAATAAAAGTAGTTTTCCACGGGAGTCATTCTGTGATCACAAAACGTCGGGCTTCCCTATAAAAACGTAGTTTTAATTAAACCGTGATTTTATTCGTTTAATACTAGTTTCAACCGACTTCAAAAAAAGGTGGAGATTCTCAATTAGTCTGCATTTTTTTATATATTTTTATTTCTAAAATCAGTAGTAGCATATAGCATTTACTGATCATTGAATAATGAAAACTTAATCCAACCCAAGCAAACATTATAGTTAATTTGTATTTGTTTTCCGGGATGAAACCGAATTGCGTCTGAATTAACCCTAGCAAAAACCATCAGTTCTATTTACGTTAACTTCGTACTTTTTTCGCGACCTGTACACGAATGTAGTTTTTGTCCCAGTTATGGCTGGATCGCGTGTGGAACATTATTCCATGGATATTTGTAGCATGGAAATCCGTGAGCTGTAAACTATTGTTAAGTATATGGCTCTAATAGTGGCTGACGTTAACAATGTGGGTACAAACTTCGGATATTTAGTACCGTGTAATTTTATGTACGCCTGCTGCAGATTAGGGTTTAATCGCGTCTACGATCGCTCCGTTTAACTAAACGTAGCGATTGTCGAAATCAAGTACGTTGAGTTTCGTTTTATTGTTTTAATAGGCTATAACAGCCGGATAATACAATTTTCACGATGTATTTTTTGAATTATTAACTTACAAACAGTAGGTAAGTATGGTATGGTATGAAATAAGTAAAATCCATTTGTAAAATATATTTTTTTCTTGGTAGACTTTCTCTCTCTTGAAACTTTGCCATGTAGGAAATTTGAAGCAGCTTTCCCAATTGAGAAAATAAAAAAACTTTACACAAAGAATACCCAGCGCTTCCCTGCAATTGAAATATTCAGGGCAAATTTACTCATATTATATGCACGAATAGGGATTTACCTGAATACCCCGACGAAAGATAAATCCATAATCTAATTCTAATACGCAAAGGATCCCGGCTGTCGTCGCGAAGCAACTTTAAGCCTATAAGATTTTAAACTGGCAGGGGATATGCTGTGAAACTTTTGAGCTCCGAAAATATATCCTATTTCATTTGAATTATGGTTTAAACTATAATAGCAATAGAAAATTCGTTGCAAGTAATAATATCAATTGCTAAGTGAGAAAAAATCACGCGGTCGTCAGAAATGGTTGCCTATGACAGGGTTAACTTTCTTTTGGTATTCTTTGACTGATGAATTACTCTATAATTACCTAGATGATAGAATGTAATTGTTAATGAATGTGCAGTGTGCACAGCAGTTTTTATTAATTCTCAATGCCAATCAACATCATTTCCATGTCATGTTATTTTGATATCTTCAATACAACTAAAACATTTCGACTTATGTGTCTCTCCATAGATCCGATTATAACACCAGTTGAAGTGGTTTTTGGGTCATTTCGGCACCAGTGTATGGCCCATACTCGTTGAGCTAAACCCCCTCTGTTGTAATTTGTATTGTAAGTTAATTTATTGTTTTCGTCTGTAGACAAATAATGTTCTCTTTTCTATATAATTGGTTATATTAGTCAAAGGAATTCTGAATGTATCTGTAGAAAAAAGAAAAGAAAGAAAATACATTCATTGGCAAAACCTTAACACACACAAAGTTCATAATAAATACAGTAACAGTTCAATAAATACAGAGAGATAAAACAAAACAGGTGTGTGTGTGCATGTGTGTTTGTGTGTGTGTGTGTGTGTGTTATGCCAATCACGTCCGTACCTCAGCATGAGTTACTAAGGCGGCGTAGTAGACCACCGCGGCAACGCTGTTGTAGGTTAATAAGACGTACTATTTGGAAGAGCTTATCAGCCGCAGCAGGGACAGGCGACAATGAGGAACTATTAACACGTCCTCTCCTGTCGCGTGCGACACGACGCACGGGATTGCCTTGTTTACTTGATTAGACATTCTATTTGTGAGATTGTGACCGCGTTTTCTGTCTTGTTGTTTGTTGACTAATATCTTCTGATGATAAAACACCCTATTTTTTTATAGGGTGTAAAAAAACACCCTATTAGGAAAGCGATGGTGGCCTAGTGGTACGGACGGCGCCTCACATACATGAGTTCCGCGGTTCGAATCCGGGCCCACACCTCTGGATTTTTCGAAATCTATGTGTGGATTTGTGCCATTAGCTCGGCGGTGAGGGAAAACACCGTGAGGAAACCTGCACATTCAGTGATTTCTGAATTTAGTTCAGTTAGATCTGAATGTGTAACCATGAACCAATCTGTCTGGTTCCCCTCTATTGGTTACAAAGGTCTGATGGCAGTCGCTTCACTGTGATAACCAGACTTGCCAAATCCTGGATCATGGTCAAAGCGGACCCCTTATAGAAACGGGATAAACGCTAGGAAGAAGAAGATAAAACACCCTATTTTTGAGAAAGCCTTGAATATGTACCTCCATATTTGAAAACATAAAATAATAATTGCATTAAGGTTAAATTTCATATGCACTAACAATATTTCATGAAATAAAGTACACACAACATTACATTCTTGATATACCATCATGAATGTTACCGTGTTTTATACTAGTGTATAAGAATATTCAACCCTCACTAACATTACTTGTCCATTATTACACTGTAGTGAGTGATCAAACAAAAGAAAATAAAGATTCAAGAGCACGCGTTCTCCTTGATTAATTGATAACCGTGAAATAGTTAATGTGGTCTGGTAATGAACAAATTAACCTTCTACACAGACAATTGCGTGACGGCAGCCCTCCCTTAAGGTGTCTACACACCAAAGCCGAATTCGCGGCACGAACCCGCTGGGCACTGCCTGCGGCCTTATTTTCAAACAATTGCTTCAAAATCAGGCCGCCGGCAGTGCCCGGCGCGTTTGTGCCGCGGGCCGACGGCTTTGGTGTGTAGATACCTTTATAGTGAAATAGAAAGGCCGGTGAATCCAAACCCAGTTAGACATTAATTATTCTTTAGTACAGGCTAACGGCGAGCTTAGCCTAATTGCTACGTGATGTAGTTTCTATTTACGTACTGGAAAATGGACATGTCATTAACAATCTCTGTCCGTCATAGCTGATCGATTATTTCCCTTGTTTAGCTAACAAGTGTCTGTTTCGATAACTAGGTAGATGGCGCACCTATTAGATGATTGCTGACTTTAATTGTAAAGGGAACTCGTAATACATTGTCGTGCCGGGTATTATACAAAAGTCACGGAGTCACGGAATTGTTAACGGATTAACAGACATTTTCTAACAGGCTGTCATGACAGCCTGCTACATAGCGTGATGTTAAATGCACGTTTAACTTGATCAGTCAAAAATATCATTCGTGTGTTATCCTCACCCCATTCTAATAAGACATGTCAAATAAAAAGTGCTCGTATCATTTTCCTATGTAGAAACTTGGATACGTACCTTTTTCAATAAGCACTCAACTTGATTATTTCGCGATGTTTTTCCCACTTTCATAGGGTTGCTCTTTGTTACATCAAGATGTTACTAGAAGGCTACAGTTTAGTGTCGATGTTTATGAATAGGCTAGAAACATGAACATATTTTAATGTAACATATGCTTTTGGGACCGGAGACGTGGTCCTGAAAGCTGCCTTTGACATTAGTAATGTATTTCGATTCGGCACTTGGGGCCGGGATGGTTGGTCCCGAACGCCATCAACGAGTTAATAATTATAGTAAGTATTAGTAGGTAGAGTAGGTATGTTAGGACCACAAATACCCGACAAAATTACTTTAAATAACCTAAAACTCACAGATAACATAAATTTAGTGATAATCTATATTTCTTAGTTGAGTCGTGTGGCATATGGATAGATCGTCGCAACAGGTAATGCTGGGACCACCCAACCAATTTTATAATGGACTGCTTTTTGTCGTGAAACAGAGCTGTGCTGTGTTCAGCACTTTTGTTGTTCCTTTATTTCCACCATTTATCTACTAATGGCTTCTACATTCGTATACAATTCGTTTCAATTGTGTGGAAACAGTCTCACGAATGGTCACTCATTACAGTGCCGTTAGTATTCGTATCGTTTTAAGTAAACAAAGACAATTTAAAATAAAACTTAAACGGACAGAAATAATTTTAAAACGTCGGATTTTCCTGTTCACATTCATTAATTATACCACGATTCTATTTCTTAAAAGTAGTTTTTTTTCATGAGTAACAGTCGCGTAAACCTAAGAAACATTAAAAAGACACTTAGCTAATATTTAGTAAGTGCTTACGCGAGTGCGGGCGCGAAAGCGGTGGCTATCCGAATTTGTGCTTACATCTGTTGCAAGGCGTCTGCCAAGTTCAAACTGAATGAATCAAACTGACGTCCCAATGGTCCAGTTGGTCGGTTGGTCCATGGCGCAATCCGTTGCTAGTTCAATGTGAACACTCTCAAAGGACACGTTTGGTTGATCTCGTCGCGAGCTTCCGTAACGGGATTTAGTAGACTCTTTGACGACCCACTAACTAAGAATTCTTGTATCTCTCAATCCGTGCTTGCAACAGTATAATTTACTCGACATTAGCCAATAAAGCGCTAGGGCTAATGTGGCGCCCCCACGCGAGTTAAGTTTTAGTTTTCCCGCAATTTACGCCCACCGAGACTAAACAACACGCTAAACTTAAATTAGCGTTACTTCGCAAACACATTGAAGAGAATGACAGTGAAGCCTCCAGTGTGACACTTATTTCATTTAACATTTACCAAACGAGTTCGAGTTCCCATAGGAGTAAGTGTAAGTACCGTAACAGAACTCGGTTTCAAAAGTTATGCGCTATATTTACATACGCGCATATTCGTTTTAGGGGCTTATTTTTTCCAGTTGCTACTTACCGCGGCGTTTAGGGACTTATTTTTATACATATTTATTAAACAGATACGGGTGGAACAAATGTATGAACACCTTTAATCACCTTTCCTTGGAGATAGCTAGGTTAAAATACTCCTGATTTTCATTTTGATTTCCCATAAATATAAGTATAAAAGAAATCAGTAGGATTTATTACGGTCAAATCACTTAAACACCGGCAGTCAGACTTTTACTGGCTGTTACTTACTTTTCCGAGTTAACTTTGCCGACGCTGCAATGATTTTACAATTCGACCCAGTCGTTCCCGAGATAAGCATGTTCAAACAAACAAACAAACGTGTCAGATTCATTATACTATATAGATTTATAGGTAGGTGTTTTACTACACTGGTTTAAACTATTCTAGCTTAACATTCCGATAGGACGTAATTCCGAGTTCTGCAACACAAAGACTCAGAACTAATGCCACGGTCAGACAACGGGAACCGTTTCAAACTACCAACTACAATTAGTTTAAAGATCCGCCTGGTATTATAGTGGAACTTACAAGCAGAAATTTCATACTCACTGCTAATCACCTACTTAAATGCTCTCGTATTCTGAGGTAAGTTGAGATATAACGTGCTTTGTAAAGCTTCTTGTTTTATGATATGGTATTTTATGTGACTCTTACGTACGGTTTTAATGACCACGATTTCACATAAAAGCTTAGTTCTTGCAAAGACAATATAATTAATTGAAAATGGCTTTGTTATTAAACGAATGATTGACGTGAGAACAAATGTGAATAAAACGAGACCATAAACGAAATTTTACATTAAAAAAAATAAAAATGTCAGCAGTTTGATATCGGAACGAAATAAGATTCGAACTAAACGAATTAAAAAGTTAGTTGATGTATATTTGAAAAAAACAGGTTACGATAAAAGTTTCCGAAAACAGCACACAGCTCGGTTTCACGATAAAAAGCAGTCCATTTGTACAATTGCTCGGGTGGTCCCAACGTTACCTGTTGCGGCGATATCGATCTAAACATTGCATCCGATCCAACGAGAAACGTAAATTTTCACGAGCTAAAGTTGTTGCTATGTTATCTGCATATCTAAAATAACGAAGATTTTTAGGGTTCCGTAGCTAAATGGCAAAAAACGGAACCCTTATAGTTTCGTCATGTCTGTCTGTCTGTCTGTCTGTCTGTCCTGGCTCGTTCTCCGTCGTTTCTGAACCGATTGCCACGAAAATTGGTGGAGAGATGCATAGTGATAATTCAAGAATTGGTTTTTAAAATAATCGAAAAATAATTATTTTTTATCCCCCTCCCATACATCGAAAAGTAAATTCGAAAAAAAATATCGACTTACCCCATCGTGTGGGGTATCGTTAAAAAGGTATTTTTAAATACAATAAAACTTGCCTTGAAACCATGTGGATCAAACACATCAGTCTCGAGATATATTAAAACAAAGTTAAAATAAGAGCGTCCCCCCCCCCCCTTAACTTTTGAAATACTATTACAATAATTCTGAAAAAAATGTCCTGTATACCTCCAAGTAAGTACTTTCAACGAAAACTATAGCGAACTCTGTATCATACATAGTTTTTTTTATACAACTCGACCAACTTATGACGTGCAGTTGCCCTTACTAAATGGTGTCTTAAGCGGCGGGCCATCTTTTAGCTACGGAACCCTTTCATGGGCGTGTCCGACACGCTCTTGGCCGGTTTTTCA
Organism: Nomophila noctuella; assembly: GCA_958496325.1. Taxonomy (NCBI): domain Eukaryota; kingdom Metazoa; phylum Arthropoda; class Insecta; order Lepidoptera; family Crambidae; genus Nomophila; species Nomophila noctuella. The sequence continues at coordinate 12,274,772 of OY292487.1, read as the reverse complement.
ACTTCGTGTCATAGGAGTTACACAATTTAGTTGATGAAAACAATTTGAAGTTAACTCTATTTAACACCTCCAGCCGTTTTTCGGTGATGACGGCCGATCTTGTGATCAAGCAGGTACCTACGCAGGATATAATGTAATAGTGCACAAGTGAGAGCGTAAACACAGGTGCACTCCTTCACTCTCATAGTTCAGTACTTTTCAGTCGTGTCAGCAATCTGACACGACTGAAGGGGGATAAATAAGGTGTTGGACCACTGACTTAACGTGCCTTACGTCATAATTTGCATCTCTTTACTTGCTCTTAAATCTTACCACCATAACAACGCCTCGGTATTTGTTAACAAAATTACGACCATCCAATTTCTGAGACAAGCGACCGGGACACGGATGTTTGCGCCACAATGTTGGAACTCCAATTACAAAAGAGATTTTGCATGCAAGCTTGAGCCGAGCAGGTTTACGGAGCTCCCACACCGCGCGAAATTTACGACGAGACGTTCACAGAATATGCAGCGTGCAATATCCCTGATATTAACTTGGAAATATCCAACCGATATTGTTGCGTTCAGAAAGCTGCCAATTCTGATCAATACTCATTTCACATTAATTACAATTTATAAAGAAGAATTCGATTAAATCATATTCAAATGAATATATAGGACTTCAACCTTTAATGTCTAAACCGTGGTGTTAGTAAAGAGTTAACCCCTTGCCTCCATAACAAAGACTCAGTATTTGCTGTCAAAATTACGACCAATTTCTGAGACGACCCAGGACACGGATGTTTGCGCCTCAATGTTGGAACTCCAATTACAAAAGAGATTTTGCATGCAAGCTTGAGCCGAGCAGGTTTACGGAGTACAGTGAATATGCAGCATGCAATATCCCTGATATTAACTTGGAAATATCCAACAAATATCGTGCAAACGTAAAACTGCGAGGCAACAGGTAACATTTGCAATTCATATTGCCGTAGTATCTTATTGCATTGTTTTCATTGTTTCATCCTTTGCTACGTTTTCAGTATGAGGATTACCTATATGAAAGTATGAACTGGCACAGTGACTTTACGGGGAATAATCGCGTGGTTACACAAACAACTTTGTATGAAAACGGCAATGGCAAACAACTGGGTACCGCTATTGTTAGCTGATATGTGTTTTCATGTCATCTGAAATAACATTCAGATGCCCAATTTTTACAAAGGATTTTTGCATAGAACAAGAATTTACGCGTACATATATGATCTATCTCATACTGAAACTAAGTCCGCACAATCCATGTTTAGATGAAGAAAAAAAATAGACATTGCTTCTTTTTTATAATTGAGAATCAAACAAATATAAGTGAGATAATTATCATTGTTTTTTAAATAAGTACTGTGTGATACTGTGATACTTTTGTCGATAAATGAGTAATTACTATCGACGATGAAACATTGCAATATCAATTAAATTAAAAGGATAGTATTGTACTGGATACTCGTTGGGGCGAATGTTAATTGAATGGCTAAGTGCTTTTAATTCCAGCTTTAGTATTCGTATTTAATTACGGTAAAAGGCAAAGTAAGTCAAGTAGCACACGAGTTTATAGTAGAAACTATTTTAAATTGATACTGAAAATATTTTTTATATATTTTCATTTTAACATATGTACAATTTGTATTATTATAACTAGTACTCTTTAGACGCCCACAACTCCGCTCCAACCGCGTGGAAATCGGTTTCCACGCACACAGTATTGTAGTATAGCTTAAAGCTTCCCTCAACAAATGAACTATCTAACACAAAAATATTTTTTCAATTCTAATTAGTAGTTCTAGCTCGTTCAAACAAACACACTCTTCAGGTTTATTGTATTAGTATATAATTTAACATTATACATATTATATTTATTTTCTTTAAAACTTCTCTATATAAGCGAAAGGATGATGGTGGCAATCTTAATTCTTTATGCCTGGTTATAAGCAGTACACGTCAATAAAAGCGTAATATTTCCCTCTCAAAAGCCTCAACGAACAGCAAACCAGTACAATAGGAAAACGGAGAAGATAAACACTTCCCGGACCTTTCAATATCTCAAAACGCTTCACGTAATAAACTACAAGCGAAGAATATTATGTTCGGTTTTATAAACACACCCGCAAACTAACGTTAGCCTTTGTTCGTACCATAGATTTAAATCTATACCAATAATTTATTATTATATTATATTTAGAAGAGTTTGTTTGTTTGTTTGAACGCGCTAATCTCAGGAACTTCAGGTTCGATTTGAAAAAAAATTGTGGTTTGGATAGAATTGACAAGGAAAGCTTTAGGCTATAGTATAGCCGAAATCCACGCGGACGGAGTCGCGGGCATCCGCTAGTCGTTCGGTATGCCCTCGCCATACTTCGACCCGCGAGAAATTGATACTATAATTTGAAGCGACGGTCGCTTCTTATCGTATGGACAGCAAGTGACCAAGGTACGTCACTTCAATCAAAATAATGCCACAGTATCTCGGTGTTAGGACATATTCACCGATTTAAATCTATGGTTCGTACACGTTCTCTCCCAGGGTAATTTATGTAAGCCCGCGGTACCTGCCTCAAACTTTTATACCTCCGCGTTTATTTTACGGGTACAGTCCGTAAATTTCACGAGCTAGTCAGATGTTACGTGCGGGAACAAAGGGAGGGAATAAAAGTCGCAACGCACTTGTGTAATCTTTTGAACGAGGAGTGCGGAAATGACTGTACAATGTGACATATCTCAGATATGGGATAAGAAAAAGTGTTTTGCTGCGTTTCAATAAAAAATTGGAAATGTTGATAAAACTCTTTTCGTACCTTAAGAATTTATTAAATAATATAATTAAACGCCTTGGACTACCATTTTCTAGCCAAAACTTAGCCAAACTTAGTCCGAAGCTAGTACTATGGATGCTAGGGAACGGATAGACATAGGCACTTAAATATTTTTATAAACATGCACGACTCCAATATAAATTTCGATGTGCATAACACAAACATTTGCCACTAAAGGGATTGGAATCCGCGACCCTTGGTTTTGTAGCCAGAGTCTCTGACCACTAGACCAACGGGCCAGTGGAATTTGAGCATGTATTTTGTAGCTGAGGTTTAGGTCGAGACCTAAGTTTCAGAATAGAAACCTTGCATATGTTCCACAAATAGTTTCTATCTTAGTTTATCGCAACTTGACCTGTTTAAACCGCTTTGAGCAGACGTCACTTCCACCAGACACCGGAGTTCTCATACTATTCGTCCTAAATGTGGCCGGGTCTTGAGACCTCGTCTATTCTTACAGCTGTCGGGTCACCGCAAAACTTATCTAGAACACTCTAGACTACGCTAGATCTAGCTTATTTCAGATTTCATACAATTTGAGACGGGCCCATTGGTCCGTGGTGGTTGGTGGAAAATTTCAGATGACTTTTTTCAAGTTATCAGATGTTTGAAGATTACCTGAAACAAACAAGCACTTTTTTATTGCTTTTATCATAAATATCCCGAGAATGCAGAAGACCCGGCAAAGTGGAGGAGGTTAAGCAGGAAAGCGGAGCCCGGCACTAGGCTGGGAAAACGCTAGGACGAAGAAGAAGATATACTTTAAAGTAGAAAATGAATGAATGGCTTAAAACTGAACGAAACGCGACATTGTTTTTTACTTTCGGACACTGCCTCACGTTTCGACTGCGATGCTGCAGCCGTGATCACTAATTGTAATGCAACGCGATAGTTTATCAAACACTTTAAACTACAAGAGGTTTAAATTTATATTGATAAATGGAGCTACCACTTTTGACTTATTTGCTCTGTTCTTAATTAACCAGTTTATATCTTTAAATTTCATGTTATAGTATGAAAACTCTTTTGCTTCTGTTTGTAAGTGATTAAATTATTATTATTTTTTTCTAATAAAACAAAGTATTCCGATAGGAGTCAAACAATTATAAATCGATCATCCTTTGCACTTCAGTTACGGGCAAAATAAATGAAAATCACGAATTTCTCATGATAAGAAGTTAGATGGATCGTTGATGGTGCTTATCTTCAAAATGAAACGTCAAAGTGATTGAGAGGGCATAGTTACAATTGAGTTTTATCGTTTATGAAACAAAGTAACAGAAAGTAGCTTTTTTTAGTGGCAACCGGTTCACTACAATTGGTTTATAAAATTATGTAAGACTTAATCAGTCAGATATGATTACAAAATAATACTTAAGATTGTTGATTGAAGGACTTTTTAGAAAAAGGAATCCAATAAACAACTTTGAATCCTTTTAAAGGTCAAAACATCAAATCAGTCATCAATTTCATAAACATTGTGTAACAGATGCAGTTAAAACCAATGTATAAATATAAGAAAACAAGGTAAACATTTATGCTTGTACTCATATATGCAAGGTAATGTTATAGAACTAAAGTAGTATTATATCTTTGCGTGTAAGAAATTGCAGTAGCCTTGGTGTTTCCTTGAAATTAAATTTGTTTACCTTTTACTGCAAATTGTTCCGCATTAAATATTTATTCAGTCCTTTAAAGATTCTTATTACGACCACTAGAGGTTCAAGAGTTTTATTTTATTTTAAACCATCATGATATTTTCGTATCTACTTTATTTAATTTGAGGAACAAGCTACTTTGAATCATTTTTAACGTTTAGCTTGGCAACGTTAAAAATCATCATTATCATCATCCTGTCAAGACTTGATATAGGTCTCCCTAATTAAGGGATGATGAAACATCCCATGCCCCAGAATATCCCCTGGATGCTTATTATGACACCTACAGTGATACGGGGCGGTAAAACGGGACACATAGATATTTAATCATTAACAAACAAAAGACCAAACCAATACAAATATGTATAAACGTTGTTGTTTAAACTCGCGCTCTCTCAACCGTTGCGGCAAATCTATCTGCAAACGCAGCGATGGTTAACGTTAATTTGAACGTTCTCGAATTAGTGCCGCGGCTGATAACCGGACAAAGCGTGGGTTTACAAACACAAACTGCGAATTCGGGCTTGCTGTAAGGCTGTACGAACACGAACATAGCACTCAAACATCAAACGTTATGCTGAGCACTGAGCTTTTGAGTGTTTATATTAGTTTGATTTTGTTTGTAGTTTTATTTTTAATTTTTTATTTATGATTTGTGTTTAATTTGATGTATAAGTACATATTTTGTTTACACTCAATTTTAATTTACAATTTTGATATTTGAATATCAAACGTGAACATCTGGACGGCTTCCGCGTACACGTACGGTACGAGACTCCGAAAATATGTAGTTGACTACTTTGGAACGAATTTCCGTCGACAACAGTCGTTATGTAGCCTATGCAAAATGTATGGTGGGTACAGTTGAAAATGGTTGATTCTAAGGTTCGTGACAAATAAATTTGCAGGTCTAGAAACAGTCAATAGTCGTAACTAAATTAGCTAAAAAAAATATCGTACACGTTAACACGAACGCACGTTGGGAAGAGGACTGAAAATATTCCACAGTTAACAATTCCAGCACCTTTATCTACGCGAAAATGTGTCATCAAAACTTTTCGGGAGCATGTAAAAATGTTTGATGTCCGCAGTAGTTTGCGAAATATTGCCGAGTAGGTACAAGTATCGTCCATTCAGAATATGCCGACAGGATCCCTGCAAACATACTCGATGAACAATATTGGATGTTCGTTAGTGGAACACACGTGCACATAAAGTTTAAGTTCCGTATCATGCAACGAAACGTTGACTCGTTTGGTTTTTTTCCTGTTCCCAGAATTGCTAGACTTTGGCACGAATGTGGCTCGTCAGCGGATCTTAATTTTGATACCCCGTTTTGCTTTAACTATTAGATCAAGGTTCGATCCCCGCACAACACAAACATCTTTGTGCAAACATGTTGTTACATGTATTATTTCAGTTTATTTGTAAATGTAAAGTATTTATGAGTAAGTATGTCTTACCGTTCCATAGCATCCATAGTACAAGCTTCGAATTTTGAAGTTGACAGCTAGGCAAATGGTGTGTTAGTCTAAGGAATTTAATTATTTAAAACTATCTTCATACCTGCGTGAACAGCTTTATTATAATTTAGGCTCGTGTGGGTACTATTTGCCAACCGTAACGTTATCATAATGAATTTGAATTATGCATTGATAGTGCTCAGTGAAGCGGAGAGTGCAACATGCTAATTCGATCTAAATTGATGGCTGTTGGCTTAGTCGAATGGTAAATTGCATTCGTATGACATGGCGCATGAGGTAGCATAGAAATTCTACTAAATAATTTGTATTTTACCTGGAAAGTGCTAGGTTAGGGATGCTTATTAGATTGTGTTGTCACATGGATATACGATTTATTAGTTGTTGTTGTTAACTGTGCGGGTTTTTTAAACCCTAGTTAATAATTTCCGTGATTGGCCACTTTTAGTATGCTATGAATAAAGCCCTTATTGAAAACTTATTCTAAACAAATAAATAAGTAAAGTAAATAAACAAATACATTTTTCACAACAAAACATACATTGATCTGACTCCGTGTTAAGTAGCTTAAGCACTTGTGTTACAGACATCAGAATCAACAGTGGTATTACAAATACATATACTTAAATAGATAAACAAACAATACATTTTCAGGATTTAGTTGTGTTAAGATTATAATAAAAGATGTTTAAACCTCAACGACAAAATACATATTCCATGGAAACGTATCCATGGAATATAATAGTGAGATCCGGGCGATCACCGTAGATCCGCCCGCCGTACGCGGCGCGCTGTGGTTTCACGAGTGCCGCCGCTACAAATCTTTTTAGGGATAGGGCGATATTTGATGATCTTACATTACAGCAAAATAATTTTATAAAACGTTAAATTTTTAAGTTCATCATAATTTTCCTAATAATCCACATTGTTCTTCAAAATCGATATTTGTTTACAGAGGAATAAAACTCATATTCCATTGCAGTTATATCCGGCCCATCACCGTAGATCCGCCGTACGCGCCGCGCTGCGGTTTCCCGAGCGCCGCCGCTAATGCGCCATTTGCATCCGATATCGCGCCTGCATTGTGCATGCGGGCTTTTTGACGACTAAACTGTTGCATTCATCAGTGGCTATTCAATTTTCGGCCTTGGTCTGCAAGCATGCATTAAGTACCCTAGATAGTTTACACAGTGATGCATATTTACAAGAATATTACGAGGATTACTTTGAAATAAGATAAACTAACCAAGTCAAAACGTTTTAGAACTGATCAGTTTGTGTAACATTTATATAGTGCCTACCTTTACTTTTAGTTATACCTTTTGTTTTAGTTTGCACTTGCCAAAGCGACCGTAATATTATTATAAACACATTAACATGATAAATATCGCTACAAAGTATTATAATAATTTTAAGACAGTAAGACAAATTTCAGTTTTAAATACAGTATGTACTTTAAGGCAAGCCGCTCTTGCAATGTTTTTTTATTTCAAAGATTAAACTGTTTCTCAGAAGGGGTCCGCATAAACATCAGAGACTTTACAGCTAAGTATCAGCCTGTAAGGATATAATGCTCTCTTCTTTTGAAGCATTGTTCTGTTTAAAAAAAGTACCAACAACATGTCAATCAATTTATTCCAGACGCTGACTCCTAGATGAGTCAACGACCAAATCTCCAAACAATAAAAAACCGAAATAGACTCCGTGTAACAAAAATGCGTCTCTAGTTATTATTGTTACACACAAACGATCTACCTACGTGGCCAGCAGAAAGATTTTCAACAACTGATGCATTTAAATATTTCCAAGCAATATCGATCAAAGTTACTATAAAAACTACTAATACATATTTAACTAAGGCTACAAACTTATTTATTGATTAATCATATATAGCAAGGCAAGTACACACAATTTTTTGACGTTTGTTTGAAACTTATTATTTTTATTAGATTTTATCACCTTATTAACAAACCTAATCTAAAAGTATTTTTCTAGTTTCGTTGAAAAGTTTTTGTTTTACTTTTAACAATTTATTTGCTCCAGCAATTTAATTCGATTCTGAAAACACCAAAAGATGCACAGAAAAAAAATCCACCGTATAATATTACGAACGTTCAGTTCATAAAGTTAAATAAAAAGAGCGAAAAAGTAAATAAGATACCGCAAGAATAATAAATAGGAGAATCATTTGAAACTGTGTAAACATTCATCTAATCGTAATCGTAGCATTTTCTTGGAAAGCGAACTAACAGAGACGAATCAATTGGTAAACTGACATAGATTTGCGTTTCCAACACTAATAATAATAAGCATTGATTTGATTCGATTTGCCAGCAGATTTTCCTGTTCTTATTTATAGTAGTGATAAAATTGGGCTGTTCATTCAACTGTTATCTTTTATTCGCTAACAAACGGTATCGAATAGAACAGATATTGTGGAGATAGTATAATTTACTTAGCGTGAATTGAAAATGGTTTGTGATGTACATAGTTGCATAATATTTTTATGTTATTACTAGCGGGCGCCCGCGACTTCGTCCGCGTGGATTTTGGTTTCTATATCAACTTTTTTTCCCGTACCCGGTCCTACGTCATATTATCTTTATGAATGCAAAGTCTCAGCCCGATCGGTTAAAAATGACAAAGTTTCATACTAAAGTTCATCACCTATTTTACCCCCTTGGGGGTTGGAATTTATTAATCTCATAAATTAGGCGATGCCTACGTCATAGTAGCTTTATGAATGCAAAGTCCCAAACTGATCGGTTAAAAAATGACAAAGTTTCATACTAACGTTCATCCCCTATTTTACCCCCTTGGGGGTTAGAATTGATCAATATGTTTGCATACCCGATGCCTACGTCATAGTAGCTTTATGTATGCAAAATATCAGCCCGATAGGTTTAAAATTGACAAAGTTTCATATTACCGATCATCCCCTATTTTACCCCCTTGGGGGTTGAATTAATCAAAATCCTTTCTTAGCGGATGCCTACGTCATAACATCTACCTGCATACAAAATTTCAGCCCGATCCGTCCAGTGGTTTGGGCTGTGCGTTGATAGATCACTATGTAATCAGTCAGTCAGTCAATCAGTCAGTCACCTTTGAGTTTTATAGATATAGATATAACTTAAACTTTAGTCCCGTTTTAATGTTAATGGTATGATATCTTATTACAGAATCAGGAAAAAAACAAGGTTTAATTAATTTTAAATAAATCTCGGAAGTAATTTCAATACTTTTATTGAATAAGTAGTGGCGCGTAAGTCTGATTAAGTATTATGTACGACTATCAAATTTCTGTGTATATCGTTTGATATTTGACGACATGAAAGTGCTAAGTTTGTATGATCTTTTAAAATGGAAGACAGAAAATAATAGTGTCCGTTAACCTCGTCTTCAGTGACTTACGCGCGCAAAATGTGATTTGTGGCTCTGTGAGCTCTGTCACTGCCAGTTCCCCCTAAGGGACAGACAGTAAGGTAGACAGGACAGGTATACCTAATTTGACGCACAAAGGGGAAAGGAATTGTATCGAAGAAAGAAAATGTTACAGGCCTTTGTAGTTGACAGAGGCTCACACTTATCGTTACTGCAAAGAAAGTATAATTTGTTGGTTTTAACAAGCTTGTTACGAAATGATGGCGCATCAGATTTGTTACTATTGGGATGTTTGATAAAATGAAGCAATCGCCTTGTTTTGAAATTTACGGTAAGCGCCAGTAATCAAATCTCGGCTCGTACCAAATATGGTTGGGAAGGGAGAGGAATGTCATCGGTGGAGGTGATTGTTAGTATACTATAAAGGGGCCCCTTAAACCTACACGCTGGGTCGCAAGTCCCAGGCGTCGACTGACATTCCTCTCTGTTCCACGCGATGGACCCGGCACCCGCACGGAGAATCCATGGATGGCTAAGAAGTTCGTCTCTATTTTTATACTCGTGCCCGCCCGCGACTTTGTCCGCTGGGATATCGGTTTCCGCACACAAAAAAGGCTTAAAACTTTCGTCGTCAAACGGACTACTGAACACAAAAGTATTTTTTCATTTCGAACAAGGTGTTCCTGAGTTAAGCGCGTTCAAACAAACAAATTAATATGTTAAGGTATTAATATATTGATATAGTATAGAAAATGAAAAATTTAAGACAGAATTAGGAAACATTATCTTGAAACGGGTCATTATTATTAAGAAAAAAAACATAACTCGCAAATATTGCCTCATTTATTCCCAAACACATAAAAAACCTACCTGGTTCCGTTAAAATAACAGGCTAATGATTCTTTAAAGGGAAAATTTTGTAACCATTAACCGGCGGCTATGTAACATGAATCCAGTAGTTAGCCGCAAGGCAGTATTGTTTATAGGAACAAAAATAGCTAGGATTCCTCTGTCTGTGGACGACGGAAAAAGATTTAAGGTGTGAAATGACCTTCGTGCTATAAAGTGGAGGCCGTTCGAGCGATCATAAAAAATAACAAGCGAAATTGCAGTTAGATCGTCGTGTAATGAGTCATAATCTGTCAACAGACATGCGTAATGAATAACTACGCAATAAATGATCACTAAATCGTATATTTTCTCTTAAGAGAAGAAAGATTTAGTTAGTTTTAGAATTTGCACTATATACGCATGGGCATAATTGTGTGCCAGTCACAAATAATGACATTCTGCTTTGTTATGATACCTACCTTTATTTTTATTATTTTAATATAATAAAGCTGAAGAGATTATGAGTTGGTTTGAACGCGCTAATCTCAGTAAAGTAGGCGTTTTAAGCTATTATATAACAAATGTGAACGGAAACCGAAATCCACAAGGACGAAGTCGCGAGCGACCGGTAGTCTATAAATATGACAATTCATTTCGATAACATTGCATGCTTAACCATTTTATCAAATCTTTATTCAACCAACTTTATATTCGCAAATGCTGCAAGACGTTACCCTAAAATTTTGTTGGTATGATTCCTATTTTAGTTTGACCGATTCAACCATTGTTCTCACCATTGTAACAGATCAACTAGTCTTAAAGACAATCAATAGACGATCAAATCGTATGCTATGTGGCTCATCGAGGACCATTTGACCGAAACTAGAGGATAAAGTTCAGTACAACGCCGTAAAGTTTCTATTTTCTGAGATCCAGTGGGCTACTCTAGAACGATGCAACATAAATAATTTCTTACCATTTATTGTTTGTAAAATCAAAACAAATTAAATCAGGTTCCAACAAAAGGATATTGATATAGTTTGAAATTCCATATTTAAATGCACGCTTGATGTGATTTATTTAATAATAACCGACATGTAGTATGTTTAGGTATACACGGTATCTTGTTTTCCTAAGCCATATAGAGTTTTAGTATGTTATCAGCAAACAAGCAATTACATGGGAATCATGTAAACATACTCGTATGTAATTTCGAGATTTATCCAATTATTGTTTCTGTTATCTCATACAGTTATACCTACTTAATGCTACAAGAATACTAGATACATACATTTTAAACAGGTACAACTGAGAAAGAAGGTAAATACTATATTATATTCTTCATGGTCATGAAAAACTAGCATAATCACGTAATAATACAGTCATGGATGTAATATTTACGGAACAAATTACCCGTGCGGTACAAAAAGATAAGTAACAGTGCTAATCTTATTTGCTGGTTCTTTAGTTGATAAGAAAAATAAACATGGATTGTTAATGAGAAAAGTAAATTTCAGATCAAAAGGAGTCTTTATGAGTGCATCACGAACATTCGTTTTTGTTTATTTCGCAGCTCTCTTAAAGAAAATCTCTCTGACGTAACGTATAATCAAATCACCTCATATTTCTTATGTTATGGTGCGAAGAACATAAACACGTCTTAGAGTCTGCATGAGACCAAACCTTTTACGGTATCCTTTGAGTAATAAAAGGAGACTCTAGTAACCTCTAAAATGAAGTACTTTTTGTCTAGAATCTTTTCAAAAAATCTTTGTCAGATACATAGTTTATGAAATTGAATGAAGTTACGTAGAGGGCCTAAGAGCCACTGAGCCTGGGAAATATCTCTAGTACTAACGATGATAATAAAAACAAGCGAAGTATCAAGTAAATATTCTCCAAGGCCGCTAACCCACTAGTTCTCTTGCATAAAGTTCGTTGATACCTAACTATTACTTTATCGTTAGGTGAATCTTGGGTGGAAAATTTGTTATTTACTAAACAAGCCCAGAAACATAACAGAGAGTTTCTTAAATAAATATTGCTTTAAAGAAAATATTCAGAATCATATATCCTTTATCATTGAAACTTCTCCTGATGTTTCAATTTAATTGGTTAAATTAACCCTAGAAGTTAAAAAATATAATAGCGTGAACACGTTTACGCTATCTTTGTAATTTTGACAATAATTGGAGATCTATTATTTCCGTAAAGTTCGTTTTTTTACACTTAATAAAAAAACATTTAATAAAAACAGCAAACAGTTTTTTAAGTTAATTCAAATATTAAGAACCGTATACTCTGACATTGGTTCTCGACGCATTTAACTCAAAACGTCAGTACTTAATTTGCAAATCACTCCACTAAACCGGGATTATACTATCGCACCAAACTTGTTTTATCTCCAGTCGAGGGTTGTCAAAGTGACTATTTGACCGGGAAACTTCTGGCTTAATTTGCTTACTAAATTCAAAGACCCGCGCCTAATTCCCAATTGTAACGCGTTAGTTGAATTAGCAGGATTATACCGACCAGAGATTTTGTTTGTAAAATCAAACTAAACGTCCCGAGTTGGCAACACTTGGAAACTTTACAAAAGCATACCCAAATATTTAATGACGAAGCGCTGAGTCTTAAAGAGCCCTCTGTTGATCAATCAGCCATGAAATGGCTGGTAGAAGGTTTCGTTTGAACTTATTTCATTCATACCGAAACAACTTGGAAATATCCAATAAAGATAATAATTAATCAAGAGAGGTCTATAGGGATAATCGTTATTTTCAAAACCTCTTTAGTATCAATTTGAGAGGTTTTTCGTCATCTCGCCAGACAAAAATTCACCCGATCGGGTAACATAAACTGGCACATCTAAATTAAATTAATATTTTTGTTACAAATAAAATATTTATCATGCTTTTACAGTTCGCAAATGATGACGCCATTTCATTGTGGCTTGTTGTCTACTTAGGACCACTACATCATTCATTGTCAGGACATAATGTAGTCTCATTTCAAGCCGTGGGTTTGAAATACTCGTAAATTGATATTGCCAAGAAATATTTTGTTGGGCTAAGCCATTGGATTAAGCAAAGTAAGGAAAGAGTAAGATAATAAATGAAAAACATTAAGAAAAATTACAAAATATACAGGGTGATAGGAAATGCGATACATTCCTTGAAAGGGGTTGAAGTAGAGCTTATTTGCAATCATTTAGGTCATATAACACCGTGTCCGAAACTTGCTCATTTCTGAGTAATTCAAGATTTTAGTGTTTTTTGAAAATTCTCCAGTTTTTGGGTTACAGTGTTACCTTGTAGTGAAGAAAACAGCAAAATGTTAGTTTTTTTGTTGTATTCATATAGCTAAATGATAAGTAAGATATTTAAAATAAAAATTTGCAAGAAAAAAACGTCATTACTTAAGTAAAAGCTAAAAAAACTATGAATAATTTTGCCAAAATTTAATGTTAATGGTAAATAAACGACGAATTTCAAAAAAAATCTGTATGGAATGTTGCGTACAAATTACATAATAAACTTCCTTGGTTCATTAGCTTTCCAAAAAAGTGAAGATGTCAACAAAAAAGTACCTACATAATTTTTTTTAAATTGAATTTTAAATGCCGACTGGACGCTCAAATTCGAAAATAATAAACAACAAATTTAATTTGTTTTGGGCCTTAATACTTGAAAAACGTTAGTAGTTTAATTATTATTTTATTAGGGAACATTATTTTAGGTCCTGCTTAAATTTTAAGGTGATTGTTCTAAAGCAAACTCGAAGTTTGTTTCTAACTTCTGTTTTTGTGACCCTTGTTGTCAAACATGGCTGAATGTCTTGAGATGTCCTCTAAATACGATCACAAAGCTCTTGCTCGTCATTAAAGAGCTACCTACTTAAGATCCGTGTATAATGTTCAACATAGCTAAATGGACGCTATTGGTTGGATCAAACATATCCACTTCGTCGGAGAGTGGGCGCGGTGGTCCTATTCCTTGGCCAGCCAGAACATGAATGGGGTCACATGAAGGATCTCGTTTATGTAGCCCCGCAAACAACGAACAAGAGCTTTGTGATCGTATTCAGAGGACATCTCAAGACATCCAGCTAACTTTGGAAACAAAGGGTCACAAAACCAGAAGTTTTAAAAACAAACTTCGAATTTGCATTAGAACAATCACCTAACAATTTAAGCAGGACCTAAAATAATGTTCCGTAATAAAATAATAATTAAAATACTAACGTTTTTCAAGTATTAAGGCCCAAAATAAATTAAATTGGTTGTTTATTATTTTTGAATATGAGCGTTTAAAATTCAATTAAAAAAAAAATATGTACTTTTTTGTTGACATCTTCACCTTTTTGGAAAGCTAATGAACCAAGAAAGTTTATTATGTAATTTGTACGCAACATTCCATACATATTTTTTTGGAAAATCGTCGTTTATTTACCATTAACATTAAATTTTGGCAAAATTATTCATAGTTTTTTTTAGCTTTTACTTAAGCAATGACGTTTTTTTCTTGCAAATTTTTATTTTAAATATCGTACTTATCATTTAGCTATACGAAAACAATAAAAAAACTAAAATTTTGCTGTTTTATTCACTACAAGTTAACATTGTAACCCAAAAACTGGAGAATTTTCAAAAAACACTAAAATCTTGAATTACTCAGAAATGAGCAAGTTTCGGACACGGTGTTATATGACCTAAATGATTGCAAATAAGCTCTACTTCAACCCCTTTCAAGGAATGTATCGCATTAACCATCACCCTGTATATAAAATAAATGTTTAAGATAAAATAGACACCAACAGTAGAATGAATGATTATGCCAGCCCACAATCCGCATGAGTATACCTTCATTTATCATTTATAAAGACTTCCATTAAAATGTCTTCTAGTTTACTTACTTTATTAAAAGCAATAAAATCGATAACGTTATAAGATAGAATTGTCGGTAATCGGCTTATGGCTCGAGAAGCAAAATAATATTAGAAAATACACCATGAACATACAAAAATAAGGTCCCTATTTGTTCGGCACTCTTCTGTAACAGACTGTTGTTCTGAGAGAAAACTCCCTAAATTGTTTTAATGCTGGGCGTTTACCTTTTTAGAGTTTATTTCGTCGCTAATTTAATAGAACTGTATCTAATTACTTATTCCCTCTAACGAAGTTTTACATTCTGTCCTTTCCATAATACAATCTTTTAAACCGATTTGCGGGGGTATTTCGCTTTGGGAAAGCTCCTTTTATCAAATCTTTTCGGCACGGATAACTTGTATAATTTGTTAAAGCCTTTTCAGCATAGTTAAAACGCAATTTAGGATTTATAACTAAGTTATTGTTGCTTGGATGCTGAATAAATGTACATCTTATATTTGAATCGCAGAACTGGGGATCGGAGGCGTCTAAATTGTGAAGGCATATTGAATGTTGTGTCTTATGAAGTAAAATACCTTGTTGCTTAATCGCAAACAGTTTTGTAAACGAATAGAAATTAAAGGGTATCTGAGCGTATTAAAATACCACTAATCCATGTTATCGAATTATTTCTTACTAGCGGCCGCCCGCGACTCCGACCGCATGGTTTTCGGTTTCTGCTCACACATAGGTATATACTATAGCGTAAAGCCTTCCTCGTGACATGGACTATCCAACAAAAATATATATTTTTTTTAAATATATTTATGTTGGATTTTTTTAATAAATTTATTTCAAACAAACAAACTGTTCAGCTTTGTTATATTAGTGTAGATTGTAAAACCAAACGGAACCATAATTTTTTGTATTGTCATTTGGAACGTCCTATATGACGTAAATGAGAGTTGCAGAATCAGTCAATACAAGGATGACCCTTTAGCTTAGCTTTTTATAGATGACCTGCCTTGGGGCATGCAGAAATAGATGCAACGTGTTTAAATCAGGAAATAACCAAACAGAATCAAAACGATTTATTTAGCTTTCATAACCTACGAGTTTTATGTCTTTGTGTAACTCAGTAAGTGATTTTGTACGATTACAGTTTACACACACAAGCTGTGTTGATCTCATTATACATCAAGGACAAAGAACAGGGGAGGAATAAATATATCTTTCCTGTATACTTGATCCGCAAACTTTGTGGCTTTTCATACATTGCAACAATAAATTAATACTTAACATAATAATACGAGTAGGTAAACAATAAACAACATCACATGTGTAATCAGACTAGTCAGGAACAATTAATAGTATGGGAGATTGTTATTAGAACATTTATTAATAAAAAGGAATTTATTTCGACTTAAGCACACCATTTCGGCTTAACCAGAACAATCCTGAGAATGGCAATTCCAAGTATTTGCCGAGCGGCTAAGCTGGCCTCTGCAAATCCTGAATAATTCGCCGCAAGACGAGTTATTACAACTCCTTCAAATATCCTTGGAGCTGTTTCTTTAATACCTGCCTGTGCTGCAGGCAAAAGAAAATGTAGATTGTTTCATGGAACATACTTAATCTTCGTTGTATTATCAACATTACTTTATATTCTAATGGTTTTATGTTAACATCTTTGCCTGATACAATATCGTTTACCAAAAAACGTTGATAAAACAAGTATCAGATGGGCATTCAAATCTATACTTATATTATGTTATTATACCTACTAATATAATTTTTATTTTCTATTTTCTCTAGAGGTTTTTCGTTTATTTGTTTGTTGAAGCTCAGGAAGTACAAGGTTCGAATTGAAAAAATATTTTTGCGTTGAATAGTCCATTAGTCAAGAAAGGCTTTAAGCTATAAGTAGTATAACACTATATATATTTTCGTCAAGTAAACCGAATTCCACGAGGACGGAGTCGCGGGCGGCCGTTAAAAACAAAAGGAGCTCTTTCATGTTTTCAGATGTTATTTAAGATATTGCCGTCAACACCAAATCAGTGTGCGATCCTTAGAAGTTTCTAGCACTTTATTCGTAAAATTGTCGTTTTAGGATACGGTTGCATTTTCAACCAATTTTGCCAATTCATAAGCAATGAAGCACTATTATAAAAAAAAATCATCATTATAGATGAATCATAACTAAACGATCCAGTGATAACGTAACTGTCCGGAATTAATAACTGAATCTAAAAATATCTCAACCACAACATTATATTGCCCACACCACTCAGAATCGCGAGATGAAATCGGCAATTTAAATTACGAGCATCTCTGAATGTTATAAGTGAGGTCATCTTATTGAAGTGAGGCTATAATCAGTATTCGCATCAAAAGTTCTTGTGTTTAATGTTCTCTTGTCATAGTAAGCTGCGGATGATTTAAGATTTTGTTTTACCGTTACACACGCAAAATATAAACATAACATTGTGATTATTATTAAAGGTAAGATTACTATTTTTATGGCACAGAACCACCGTGTCAACTGATGGTCCCAAATCATCTATAGGGTCTGGAAAAGTAGATATTATTAGTTATAATTTATTATATCCTTGTTATTCCATTGAAATATGTATACTTAGTGTTTGGATTAGCTACTAACGCCTCGATGGTTTCGTGGTACCGGGCCAGTCTCGAGGTCCTCGATTCCTGGGCCGGCAAAATTTATGTGGATTTTTTCTGAACACCAGCCCTGGTTTCTGATCATTCACCAACCCACATTCTGCAAGCGTGGTTATTAAGCCAAAACCCATCTTTGTAACGAAAACATGATCTCAAATGATGGAGGCTTTTGCCCTGCAGTGGGACATTAATAGGCTTATACTTTCAGATTATTCGTTGGAACTTTACAAAGACGGGAAAAAGTCCTATGATATAAGATACCCCTGAATAATATCGTCCGGCCGCTACAATGGTGTAATATGCTAAGATATTACTCCGTCCTCAAATTCAAATCCTCCAAGCTGTATTTCTTTACGCTTATAGGACCGTATTATTGGTACAGTCGGCGAAAAGATCCCGCATCAATATAACAGGGTAGGACCATTTTTCATTGTGTCCCGGGAACTCTGTCGATTCTCCTTGCCGCCCCGCCCTTTTATTGTTGTTTGAAATCGAGGAGGGAATAACAAATGATGCGCCGCAATGAAACTGTGATTAAGTATTTTCATATTCGGAGATGACGGCTATCAAAAACAGTCGTGTTTTGATATTAATTTTATACCGAAGGTAGGATATGTAATGATACAAGAAAATTCCACTTACCTAAAGAGTTTGCAATAATAATCAAGTTCCAAATACGAAATGATGACGTCAATTGACTATTTGAATTTTATGAAATTAACATGACTGTGGTAATACTGTTAAATATGAACGATATAACATACTATATAAAGTTTTTTTTTTCGATGGTGATTTATGACATCAAAATTGTCCGATACCTACAAATATTTTTAAATAAAATGATATATATTTAAAAAACTATCTAGTTGATATTAAGACTTCCCCACTGGCTATGGCTGTGAGATTATTAGGCGTTTATTGATTAATCCATATCAAAGTGGGTAATTATTACTATTATCGAGCCCTCACAACACGCTACTACGGCCAATGTCTTTATTTATTCCTATAATTCCGACATTGTGTCAAATACTAAAATAAATTAACAATTTCGATCTTATATCTAAAACAAAAATTAGACAACACACAATACGAGTAGGTATAATTTTATGTGTCCTTCAGAAAAGTCATTACCTATTGAACGCTTAAAAAACCGATGCCAATCTTTAAGAGGGCGCATCAATTTCGACACCCATCGGATCGCACCCGCGCACTTCCTCGGCCCCCTCTCGTCCTATGACTTCAACGCAATGAGACAGAGGTCGCCACTTCAATTTGTTTCGGGCGATTCCGCACAGTATTCAAAGTAAATCAGATAAAAATTGTCAAAGAGAGTATTGGAAGCAGGATGACGTAACTATGCGTTGGAAAGCTAGTAATACATAAATGTTAGTATTATAATGATTTATTTTGTTTATGCTTTGAGTGACTTGTATTGTACTTTTTTCTGGTAGTTATTAATACGCAAAGGTACGCGCAAGTTATTTACTTAATATTTGTATAATATGTTTTTTTAACTACAAAATCTTTGTAAATTTTAATTTAATGTTTTAATTTTAATTTTGTCTTCCAATTTTTGATTTTACTTTAAATGTTTTAAATCTGCATGATTCCTCACACATGGCAGCTGTTTTTCGATACGTAATAGAACTGTGACTGACTCGTCTTTCTCGCTCGAGTATTGTTGTGTGTATTAAGACAAATCGCACCCCCAGTGCAAAAAAGACGTAAGTGAGGTTACGTCGAATCATCGATTTTATCATATTTAAAAAGTACGTTCAAAGACACATATGCTCAATTTTTTTCATATTTTTCTTGTTAAAATTGACGAATTAATACAAGAAAATGAGTTTTGAGACTTTTTATTCCATCACTTTTTTTCTTAAGGAAAAATAGCTTATGTGATATAACGCAAAGAACACATTGAAAAATATAACGTATTACTTAATATTACCTTTTTCCCTAAAATTTTATGTATAAAATAAAAAGTAACCAATATTATGACTTTATTGCGTTTTTTTTTAAATAAACTTAAAAAATAAGAACAGCAATATGACTGTTTACATCTTATGAAGTTAAAATAAATCACAATAAGAACAATTACTTCTTTCTTCCACTAGAATATTTTCATTGCACCGAGACGTAAGATTTGATACAGCGGCGCGGGGGTAGCCATCAGGTACATAAGTGTGAATACGTCGATGCAGGGGGCGCGCTGGATGTGGGGAGTGGGTCACTCCACACATCCAGCGCAGCATCTTCATCTCCGTGACTCGCAGCATCCACTTGTTTTGCTCAAGTACAGGGCACGTTTCACTGCCGTACAAAAGGACAGGCCTAACAATGGTCTTATAGACTTACCCCTTCAGCTTAACCGGCATTTTGGGGTCGCAAATGACACCAGTCACCTCACGCCATTTTGCCGAGGCTGCTGCAATGCGGGCCATGACGTCGTCATCGATATCACCAGACGCGTGAAGTAAAGATCCCAAGTACTTAAACAAGTCCGTACGCTCGACCACGTCACCGTCTATGCGTATGCATAATCCCCCATCCATATGGATGGGGGATCTGTTTTGCAGGCCAGGTTCTCGAGTGCCACGTTCCACCTATTTGCACGTCTCACCAATCGTCCCTTGTCCGAATCCGCCAGCGCGATATCATCAGCACTGTATGCTGCCAGCAGTCCTAACTAGAGAATCGGAATCGTGGTACATGTCTCGAATTACGTCAATATAAGTTTCAGGCACTCTCTTGGACTTCAGTGCCCACCTGATCATCATGCCAGGAACACAGTCGAAGGCCTTCTGCATGTCCATGAACACGAAGTGCAGAGGCGTGTTCTACGTTCTGTATTTCTCCATAATCATCTTTAAGGCAAAAACAGGGTCCATTGGACCAAGACCAGGTCAAAACCCGTGCTGACACTCCGAGACAGTACACTCCTGTCGTAGCCGAGAGACAACTGTCCGCTCAAATAGCTTCATAGTGTTGACATTTCTTTATGCCGCGATAGCTTCCGCACTCTTGCAGCGATCCCTTTTCTTTGAAGACTGGAGTTACGATACTCCGCCTCCACTATTAAGGGACCTGCCCGGTGTAGAGTGTGCGGTTATAAAGGTCGTTTAAGATACCCACACCACGGGAACCAATCGTCTTCCAGGGTTCGATAGGGACTCCATCGGCACCGACTGCCGATGGCGAAGAGCTCTAAGTACGGGTTTCGACCTGGTCTTGGTATCATGGACCCTGTTTTTGCCTTCATTAAGGATGATTATGGAGAAATACAGAACGAAGAACACGCTTCTGCATTTCCTGTTCCTGGACATGCAGAAGGCCTTCGACTGTGTTCCTGGCATGATGATCAGGTGGGCACTGAGGTCCAAGAGGGTGCATGCAAATTATATTGACGTAATTCGAGACATGTACCACGATTCCGATTCTCTAGTTAGGACAGCTGTTGGTGACACCAACCCCTTTCCCATCTCCGTCAGAGTCCTCCAAGGATCCGTCCTTAGTCCCTTCCGGTTAAGCGTGATATTGGATGAATTGTCAACTAGCATCATAGACGCACATGAGCAACCCCCGTGGCTGCTCCTGTATGCTGATGAGATCGCGCTGGCGGATTCGGACAGGGAACGATTGGTGAGACGTGCAAATAGGTGGAACGTGGCACTCGAGAACCTGGCCTGCAACACAGATCCCCCATCCGTATGCATAGACGGTGACGTGGTTGAGCGTACGGACTAGTTTAAGTACTTGGGATCTTTACTTCACGCGTCTGGTGATTTCGATTACGACGTCAAGGGCCGCATTGCAGCAGCCTCGGCAAAATGGCGTGAAGTGACTGGTGTCATTTGCGGCCCCAAAATGCCGGTTAAGCTGAAGGGACCATTATTAGGCCTGTCTTTTTTTACGGCAGTGAAACGGGTCTGTACTTGAGCAAACAAGCGGATGCTGCGAGTCACGGAGATGAAGATGCTGCGCTGGATGTGTGGAGTGACGCGGAAGGACCGCGTTAAGAACTCGCGCATTCAGGGTAGCCTTCATTTCCGTGATATTGCTGATAAACTGCGCCATGTTTTACGGAAACCGGCCAGTTGCATGGGAAACAAACGTCTCGACATGCCAGGAAATGCTGGTTCTGGGTTGGGGACGTCGAGAAAGACGACATGCGTGTCAATGGCCTGACCACACAGGATGCCGAAGACCGTGTGAAGTGGAGTAGAAGGAGCAGGAAGGTGGTCCCAGGACTTGGAGGCAATGGCCGAGGATGTGACCGGGATAATCGCTAGGATGATGATCTGAAAATGTATAATCGGACGCAGCACAGTTAGGGCGAGAATGATTTTTAAGTTAAGAGGAGAGTAAATTTAGTTTAAAAGTTAAAAAGAGTTTGAGACACAATGTGTTTACTGTCTAATCCACCTAGTATTTTCTCGTCTGCTCTTGGGGAGCCCAGGGTCCGCATAAACAATGATTTATCTGGGTTTATCTAGTCTGATCATTACATTGAAGCGACTGTCTTCCGATCTTTGCAATCGGAAAGGCGAACTAAAACAATAAGATCATAGTTACACATTCTGAAAGAATCAATGTGCAGTTTCCTCGCGATGTTTTCCTTTAATGTCGGGCTAGTAGTGGTACAAGTAGTAAGTAAATAAGTGCGCTAGACAGTCACAACAATGGTCTGGTTTCAAACTAGGGGAACCCCTGTTATATAAGTACTAGAGACTAGAGTTATTAAACTAATGTCTGTTACTAACGATGGTGTTATTTGTTAGGACCGTGCCTCACATACATGAGGTCCTTGGTTCGACTCCGGGCCAACTTCCTCCTCCTTTTGGATTTTTTGAAAAATATATGAGTGGATTTGTGCCATTAACTCGGCATAAGCTTGAGAAAACACCACGAGGACACCTGAACATTCCGATAGTTTCTGACTTTAGTTCAGATAGATCTGAATGTGTAACCATGATCCAACCTGTCTAGTTTCCTTCTAAGGGTTAGAAAGGTCTGACGGCATTCGTTTCACTGTAATAACCAGACTCGCCAAATCCTGGATTATGGTCAAAGGGGACCCCGCACAGAAACGGGATAAACGCTAGTGGGATGAATGCCTGTTACTAACGTGTAATTTTATTTCTATTTTTTAAAGATATACCATAGTTGTTATTCAGAACGGGCAAAACGCGCGGTGGCTGGCGGCCCTCCTCTTGCTAAATAATAGTAGAAGAGTATTGCCATTACTCGGGATGCCTAGCATTAATAATTACTTAAGTAATAACCAAAATGTGTATTTGGAGAAAGTTATTAACTCACCTACAAATATTAATTTTACATGCTACTTTCAAAGGCGTCTACTAGGTATCATTGTCTAATATATTAATATACTTACATCTAAAAACCCCAGCCATATCACATTATACACCTGATGTTATACTAGGAGTTCTGTGAAGGATGTACGTACGTACACTCAGACAAAGTTGGTGTGTGTAAAGTACCTCAATTTGTAAATAACTTTTGCTTGTTATTTTAATTTTATTATTGATAGAACATAATATTTTGCTGTACGAAGCCGTGTAAAACTTATTTCATTAATTGTTACAATAATTCGTATCAATGTATCTGTTATTTTTTTAAGAATTGAAAAAAAAATCATGTGGTAGTGATCTTCACCGAAACTCCACATATTTGAAGTATTACTGTGCAATTTTCTTGTTGATAGTACGAACTTTAATAATAACCAAAACTATAATAATATTTTTCCAGTATTAATAAATAGGGAACACAAAAACAAAAAACAACTTTTTTCCTTACAGTCATAAATAATAACTCAAAGTAATATGTGTTAATATGCGGCTAGCTTTACATAAACATATAATGGAATAAGTAATTATTACTGTTTACTTCAGTTACCTTAACTAGTCCCCAAATTGAAAAATGGAGTAAGTGTTGCTTATGCACTTCAAACATAATTTTAATAAAGGGAATAAGGCAGTAATCTTACTTATACTAGCACAATTGTGTGTATTTACGAGTTCATAACTGCTTTAATGTCACATACTTTTTGAAATACATTTGACTTTTTTGGCAAAGACTGGCCTAAGTTTTGATACTCAGAATCCGCTATTTATTTCCGTAATGAAAAATAGCGTAATAATTTATTTTTACAATTCCAAATGAACTATAAACATTAGAACTAACTTGAATATAACACGCATTGCAACAATTTTTTCTTCTTTTATTGATATAAGAATTATTGTTCTACGTTTGAAAATAAAGTAAATATACCTAAAAGTTCAGTTTTTACGCCGTACTGAAAAGTCGTCATTTTCGACTTACGTCTTTTTTGCACTGAGGGTGCGAAATACCCTCATTAAAATTGAGAAAAATGGAAATACTAACATAAATTCAGATCTACTAATAAATGATTTACTTAGTTACTACTAGTGCTTGTGTTAAACGTACAGAATAATTACTAATTGTTATCCAGTGTTTCTCAGTGAAAGTGAATAACATGTATTCTGTAATTGAGAAATAAATGTCTTAAACCGTAACCGTAATTTTGCACCTTTACATCTAATTAGACTTAAAATAAAGAATTGCTCAAAGGGAAAAGGACATTATAAGATACAAGATTTTTTAAATAACGTCGACAGTGATTTGTGAATTTATCAAATTCTTGTCGCTGTGCACATGAATAAGAATGAGAACCATGTCATTCTTATTATTCTAGATTTTTAATTATTTAACTGACGTAGGTATCTGAAAACCAATGGCAATACAGTGTTTTGAAATAAGGCCCCATCTGCATCGCCACAATATAGAGTTCCGTTACTACACCAACACAGTGTGGTTAGGAGCTCGGTACCCGAGCTGGATCGACTGCTTGGCAGAGCTATTTCTTACTTTTAGGGAATGGGTAGTACTCCTAAATTTCTTTATTCTACAAAATTATTATACTAGTTTAAAAAACGTAGGTAAACATATTTGTGAAATACAAAATTTTTGATTTTAAAATACAGTGTAATTTTTTTGCAGTTGCATGTACCGCAATTCGGTGAAATTAACGTCTCCCTTACCTATAATATCATTTACTATGAGTTGCATGATTCCCACACACACAGACACACTACTGATTCCCGTCAACCAAATCAAAATCGAAATATACTATATTTATGTAGATCTCGGTGTGGCACTTTTAAATCGTCAATAATAATAGCACAATACTGAAAAATTCTACTACCGACTTTAGGAAGCAGTAATCTATAGGCAAGAAAGTTGAAAGTTGCTTTTTGAAACACCATTTTTTTGAACGGGTTTAATTTATCTTGCCTCGTTGTAACATAATTTTTCAATACATTTTCTTTCGTACTCTCACTATGTCATACAGTTACTCTTGCACAGTTTAAATATTAAAATATTTTATGTATAGATTGTCACGTTTCAAAGGAGCAAAACAAAAACTTCTAAATCGTAAATCTCTTATCTAGTAACAGTAACACCCAAAATAAATTATTTACACATTATATTGCCGCAACACCT
Organism: Nomophila noctuella; assembly: GCA_958496325.1. Lineage (NCBI taxonomy): Eukaryota > Metazoa > Arthropoda > Insecta > Lepidoptera > Crambidae > Nomophila > Nomophila noctuella. The sequence goes on along the minus strand of OY292487.1, from coordinate 12,249,476 downwards.
AATTTATTCGTCCATTTATAGTAGGTACACAGTAAAAGACTGATTATGAAAAATAAGTTTTAATAGTTTAGGCTGGAATTGTAAACTTTCAATTTCAAATTGCTACTAAGTCTTCCAACAAGCGACTATTTGAAAGCATCGTTCTTTCTTGCATATACTGTTCTCGGCCGATCCGTCATTCACGTCAATCCTTATAATAATTTTACGAAATATTTTTTCGAGCCGGGAGAGTACTGAATCATAGTCTTCTCGTCTCAACGGAGAGGTTGCGACTAACCGATGAAACAAAACATGCCTGTGAGCACGCGCCAGGTGCGACAGACGATAGCTTACTGCGCGGAATATGAACGTAGTAAGCGCCAAACTAGTTTTCTTTGAATTACTCGTAAAATATGATATTTTTTCAAAATGTTCTGTGATAAATATTTAGATAATATAATTTGATATTATATGCCAAAATATTGGTTCACCAAAATGCATCGTCTCGGAAATAAATGTAACCAAAAATCAAGTCAGACGCAACTTCAAGATTTTTTTTATCAATGAAAATTGCATTTTTTTCAATATTTTCTGTGATAACTATTTAGGAACGATGCTTGAATATCTACGATTTTTTTTTCGGGTCATTTGAAGTTCATTTTCAAGGTTTAAAATGTGTTTGAAAATACGCGATATTTTTTACACCCCCTCTTAAGCTATTTGTCATCATAATGAACATGTCACGCACATAACGCCATCCAAAACTAAATTATTGACGATTGCTTTCATAGTTTAATCGGTCAGAAATAATTGAAAATAAAACAATTTATTAGTTATTCCCGCCCGCGGCTTCACCCGCGTCGAATTCGGTTATATTGCAAGCAATATTTTTGTTTTCCCTGGGGAACATCAATTTTATCCGGAATTAAAAGTACCCCAATTTTACCAAAATTTCAAAGCAATCGGTTCAGTACTTACGGCGTTAAAGCAGACCATACAAACAAACAAACAAATAAATAAACAAACAAGCTCACTCTCCGATTTATAAAGTAAGGATTTTTTAAAGTTGCATTGACAGGCCCGTTGGTCGAGTGGCTAGAGACCCTGGCTACAAAACCAAGGGTCGCGGGTTCGAATCCCGCTAGGGGCAAATGTTTGTGTGATGAACATCGGCATTTGAACTCGAGTCATGGATGTTTATAAAAGTATTTAAGTATGTCTATCCGTTCCCTAGCTTCCATAATACAAGCTTCGAGCTTAGTTTGGGTCTAGGCAATTGGTGTGTTTGTCCAAGGCATTTATTATTATTTTATTATTATTGAACTAACGAAGAAACAGTGAATTTATGACACACTTTAGGTAGGTAGGTAGTGAAAATGTTGTTGATTCGGGATAGCCGTTGGCTATTGGGGAAAATAAGGTCAGGTATAAATAAATGAGCGATATAGTCCAGCAGGCGGCGAATGCTTAATAATGCAAAGTAATAAAGCTAACACAGAAATGGCCCAATTGGAAAGCTAACTAACAAAAGTCGTTGTTGGTTTTATTATGAAAATGTTCCAGCACTTTCTTGGCCCAGTGGCTTGGTACCCTTGGGCTACAGATATGGTTTTCGATTCTCAAAAGACTTATATTAGGTGGAGGGAACTAAGCGGTATATTATCCAATGTTCTGTCATAGCACTCATCTTAGATGCAAGATCGTTTTTCTGCTTTAGATAACTGATAAGTAACTACAACCACTTAACCACTTAGGTTTTACCAATGTGCAACATGAAACGTCACTGGATCTATAAGACTAACCTGTTTTTCAATTATTTTAATTGATCCTACAAAGCGAACTAAGTAGAACTTGCCTTCATTCAAAACAATATTAGGGACGAATGCATCGCATTTTTTAATTCCACATTTTCTATTTAAAGATCAAATGGATGTCATGATGTAGAATAAGATGTTAAAAAGTAAATAAATTTGCAATTCAAATGCGCTGTCCTCCCGAAAATCTAAGGAAATTGAATGAAATATTTATTTTAATTAACCAAGTCCCTTTTTAAATTGCAGATTGTTATCATTATTTTAATTGGACTGTTATCTTAGAAGTCGTTTACATTTTAGATTGTAGCCAATTTTACTTTCTCGCATTTTCTGTTTTATGTAAAAACTTTGTCTTTTATAAATCTTAATAAATTCTCCAATAATGCGACAGGTACCCCCCCTGCTGTGAGATTTAATTACAGCATTTTAAAGAATTTAATACCGCTATTAACATTTTAAGTGAGATTGTGTTCATCCAGATGGATTGATGGATTCTGATGGCCATTCTGGATGGTGACTGCAGTATGGTGGACAACAAAACACAAGAAATTGCTTGCAATCGCCCCAGAATATCTCTTAGTTGCCTCAGACGACCATTGGATGAAATGAGGTAGCCCTATTCTGCACACAACGCTTGCATAAAATTACATTATTAATTAACAGTTGTATAATCAGAAATCACACTACTAATAGACAAACACAATACCACTCCCTCTGTGTAGATAAGATAAATATAGAAGTTAAGATATCATAACTCCAAATCAACGGGTACATTGAAATGCAAATTCCTGTCGCGAGATATTCGGGTTGTATTCAACAAGCAAAGTTGAGATAAGATTGAGTGCTATAGTTAGTCGGTGATGACGCGCGCCCACCCTATTAACATCAGTACAAAGGTATTATTATTGTATCTGTTTGTATGACACAAACGTGACGCAAACGTGTCAATATATTTGCACCCTCTGTATTGTGAAAATAGTATACAGGAAAGTACAATGGGTAGACCAACGCAGATTAAAATCAAGCTATGTAGAGAGAATTTATGACTTAAAAGACAGAAAATAACCCTACTCTTTTTTCTTAGACGGTTTACAAATCTAAATATCATATTGTCACTAAATTTTTCGATGGTCATGATTTAACACGAGAAGAAATGGATAATAACGCAGCAGCTTCAACGGTACCTACCTACATTACTTTTTTTTGAGATACCTTTTATTATACCGAAGACGGAAATATCACCAAGACTACTTTTGATCCCTGGTGACCTAAGTATACTATTCGAAATCAACCGTCAAAGATATTCTGCAAAATACGTCACTTACCATTCTAAGAAACTTGGCGAGAAATCATAGTGACGATTCATAAATCATTTGCCATATTACTATAATAGATCTTAGCCAAACAGTTTGTCTATTGACCTAGCCAGGCGATTGAACTCCAGAGATCAGAGAACTTATTGTTATCAAAACATCGGTCAATTGGTCTGAATTCAACGGTCACAGATAGAAGCAATATTATCTTAGGTACCGTAATTGGAATTTGAAGTCCTCACCTCGATTTTAGAAGGTCAGGGAAAACAAAAGGTCCTCAAACTAAAACATTTCAATAGCTCAGTTGAAAATGTTTAGTAGAATGTAATTGAAATTAATTTGTAATTAGAAACTTTTTGATTGCTATGAAAATTGAAAAAGGAAACAATTTCCATTTACAAAACAAAGTAAAAAGGTGTAGAAACGATTAAAACCACTCACCTTTTACAATATTTAAAATAACCAAGAACTCCGTCTCCGTAGTCTGACTTACTTTTCTTTCAATTTTAATATTCTCAAGAATTTATAAATAAAATTAATATTTTTGATCTTGAAAAAGAAATGTCAAAAAGCACGTGTTGTAAGAATGTTACAATGATTCAATATAATTATTTTCATATTCTGCTACGTGTATTATCGTTACAGATGTTAAGTTAGATGTTAAGAACTTACTTGTAAGACTACTTGCACCAAAAAGTTTTACAAGTAAGTTCTTTACCAATCAAATCATACCGAATCGATTACATTTTCACAAAATAAAACATGTTTTTAAAGTAGGAAATTGTACATTATTTCCATTATGCTTATAATCCGGTCGAATGAGGCATTCAAGGTTACATTAATTCGCACCTAGCTAAAAATTGGCAAGTATGATGGAAACCCTATCACACATAATTTGTCCATTATCGATAAGTGCGAAGTCAGTTTACGAAAAAAAAGAAGGCAGCTTAGTTCTTCTATTAATAATCTGACCGACATCATTCAATATTAAAATAGAACACTTAATTACCGTATTACTTAATTTCATCGGTGAGAACGTTCGAGCTTATTATTTGTGGTGAAACGTTAACAAAACTTTCTTTGAAGAATGTTTAAATAGCGTTTCGTGCCCTCTGATCCGTGGCTGTTTGCTTAGGACTTTTTCTTCCAATCCCGATTTTCGAGATTCTAAGCATTATTGGGAATATTCGGACGATTGGCACTTTTGGGTCGAACTTATTCAAAGTTCGCGCTTTTAATAAAGATAATGGAAATGTGAGGGTGAGGTTTATATTGAAAGGAATAATTTTAATATATGTATTGAAATGGTACGCAGTTGCGTCTTCTTTGGAGTTGTTTTCGTGATAAGTATTAGTTAATCCTGATGTATTTTAATACTAAAACAAGGTCTGATGGAAGGGAATGTTGAGTTATCATCAAATGGAAGTGTAGGCTTACATAATCATTAATTAAATAAAAACAATTTAGAGTAAAGCTCCAAAATTAAAATAGAACACTTAATTACCGTATTACTTAATTTTATCGGTGAGAACGTTCGAGCTTATTATTTGTGGTGAAACGTTAACAAAACTTTCTTTGAAGAATGTTTAAATAGCGTTTCGTGCCCTCTGATCCGTGGCTGTTTGCTTAGGACCTTTTCTTCCAATCCCGACTTTCGAGATTCTAAGCATTATTGGGAATATTCGGACGATTGGCACTTTTGGGTCGAACTTATTCAAAGTTCGCGCTTTTAATAAAGATAATGGAAATGTGAGGGTGAGGTTTACATTGAAAGGAATAATTTTAAATGTATGTATTGAAATGGTACGCAGTTACATCTTCTTTGGAGTTATTTTTGAGACAAGTATTAGTTAATCCAGATGTATTTTGATATCTAAAACAAGGTCTGAGGGAAGGAATAGTCGAGTTATAATCAAATGGAAGTGTAGGCTTACATAATTATTAATTAAATAAAATTAATTTAGTGTAAAGCTCTAAAACTTATAACTTTTATAACACACCCTACAATTTTTGTTTGATATGAACATCAAACATAAAAATATTTTAAACTAGCCTTCTGGCGCGGTTTCACCAGCGCGCAATTTCTTTTTTTTAAATATCTCCCACTTCTTCCTAAATTTCAAGAATCAAAAGTAGCCTAATGTTCACCGGGGATAGCGTAGCTAGCCAAAAGTGAAAGAATTATTCAAGTCAGTCCAGTAGTTTTTGAGTTTATTCGTTACATACAAAAAAAAATATCCTCTCTTTATAATCGCGGTCGCGGGTTCGAGCCCCGCACAGGACAAACATTTGTGTGCATGAACATGTCTGTTTCTCCTGGTCTGGGTGTTATATGTATCTATTTAAGTATATTTGTAATACCACTGTTCTGATGTCTGTACACAAGTGCTTAAGCTACTTAACACGGGGTCAGATCAATGTATGTGAAATATTTATTTATTTATTTATATAAGTGTAGGTATGAATACATATTTTCATTTCTACCTGAATTGGCCAAGTGATTCATCATCTAAGTGATTCTATATGCACACGGTTTGAAGTGGAGGGAAGATGAAATACCCTTCCTAGATGACAAAAATAGGTCACAACGAGTCAACGAAACGTGAAGTATACGGAGGATTGTTAATTTCCAGAGGGTCGCTCAAGTCCCCACCGAGGATAAGGTTTTCACTCGGATTTATTCAACAGAGTAATTACACGGATCGAAAAGTTTACGTCTCGTACGTTTTAATATAATCGGTGCCTTGAGATTTTGTATCATTTCCTTATAATAAAGCGACCTACCTACGCAGAAAATTTCATGAGTAAAATATGAGCATGAATAATCCTACTTTTGACTGACATTATTTCGTTGCCTTGTTGTTTCCAAACAGACTTCTTAAGTTGAAGAAGGAGGGCATTATTCAGTTAGCAGTTATGTTTCTTTTTCCTATTTTCCTTTTAAGCCTATTTATTTATAATATTTTTTATCAAGTTTCAAATCAATTTAGTTCTAAGGCAGTCCAAAAAGGTGTGCCTACTGTTTAAAATACACACTAGTAGTAATTACAAACTTGTGAATTGTAGTCATAATTTAATTATGTTAATGCAAAACTATTGAACACTTTTAGAACGAATCAAAAACTATTAGATTAAACTACAAAATTATTCAGTTTGATCGGTCTAGCTGTTATGAAATGTAATTGCTTCTGACAAGGTAATTGACTTGTTAGCATTTCAATTTACACGAATCTGATATGAATCAACAGGCAACTAAAAGTATTTAAGAAAGTGAAGATAAATTTACACAGCGAAGACGTATTAGATACTCATCGTTTCATGTCTAGATGTAAATCGTTAGATGTGCCTTATTAGGGTTCCGTAGCCAAAATGGCAAAAAAACGGAACCCTTATAGATTCGTCATGTCTGTCTGTCTGTCTGTCTGTCTGTCCGCCAGTCTGTCACAGCCACTTTTTTCCGAATCTATAAGTACTATACTATTGAAACTTGGTAAGTAGATGTATTCTGTGAACCGCAACAAGGTTTTCACACGAAAATAGAAAAAAAAAAATGGGGGTCCCCATAGTTAGAACTGAAACTGAAAATATTTTTTTTCATTGAATATATACGTGTGGGGTATCAATGGATAGGTCTTTAAAAATTATATTGAGGTTTCTAAACTGATTTTTTTCTTCAGTGAATACTTTGCGTGACACACTCTTCCAAAGTGGAAAAAAGTGTGTCCCCCCCCCTCTAACTTCTAAAGTAAGAGGATGATAAATCTGAAATAAATATATAATGTACATTACCATAAAAACTACCAACGAAAATTGGTTCGAACAAAATCTATTCAGTAGTTTTTTTGATACGTCAAACATAGAATTTGTACGGAACCCTCAGTGCGGGAGTCCGACTCGCACTTGGCCAATTTTTATATTACTTCGACCCGCTCTGATGTTGGCACTAAATGTAGCGACTGTCGCTTCATATCGCAGTGACGTCATGATGAAACACACGTAACGTCAAACAAAATAATGCCACAGATTTCTGGTGTTCGGGCACATTTAAAGATCTAAATCTATGGTTTTATGTAAATGTCGTGGCCATATCTTTGAATAGAACATTTCATGAAATGGCCAAGTCTTGACCTACTACTTATCTTTGACCAGATCGTGAAATCGTCTACATTTCAGAATAATAAAATTATTGCATCCGTCCAATAATGTAAAAGGGCAAAGTTTTAAAAGGATTCACAAAAAAACCTTCACCTACATCAATTATACAAGTTTTCCGTCCCAAAAAAATGTAGACAATTTCACGAACTGATCAAAGTGATTTGGCCATTTCATGAAAATGCTCAATTCAACGATATGGCCACGACATACATCTATATCGAATTGAAACGAAGCATTTTACTGGCAGTCGCACGTTGGCAGTATGACAATATAAATAATGCTAAATCTGAGTTGCGTCAACGAAAAATGTATATTTACTTTTAAATACAGACTATTAAAGAAATCACTAGTGCAAAGAACGGTCTATAATGATTGGTTGATGACTTGTTTGTATGAAACTCTTATTCATTTAATAGCAACTCAGAATACCTACTTAGGACCTAACTCGTACCTCGTTATCTAAAGGTCACTTGTTGTTCACTGGTAACTCCAAAGGTAGTTACGAATAGCTTTAAATGTTGCGGCCAGAGTAGCTGTTACTAATCGTTGTCAAAATAACTTGCAAAGAAACTAGCTCTACGACAATCACGACATACAACTATTCAACACGGTGCTTCCGTAGTCCAGGAATTTTAGATTTTATCTGCGGAATAATTCCTAGTGAGCTGAATTTTTGTATACACCTTTATTATGATATTGTAATGAAGATGTGAAAAATCGACATTGATATCGTGCCGGCTAAATAAGTTATAGGGGTCCAATAGTCACTGGACATAGCATATCTATATCATTACTAGCGGCCCGGTACGTGCTTCGCTACGTATAAAGTGAACGACCGATTTTGTTCAAACTTCACATTAAACATTTACTAAATAGTCTTTACAAACCCTGAAAATTCGGTTTGGATCGATGAGCCCGTTCTTGAGTTATAAAGTGACAAAAAAAATGGCCACTTAGTTTTTTATAGCTGATATTCCTATTTTCCTTACTGTACTAGTATTACAATTCCTTTATATTCCTATATGTAGAACATTATACTAACAAAAAACACACAAATAAAAAAGGGAAAAAAACAAACAATAGGGTTTATGCCTTGGTATGCGGCGTACGGTATACAATACCATATGTGAGTGCATTCTAGTCTCTATTTCAAAAACGGTTAATTCTACAGAAAAATGCAAGAGACCTTTTTTGTAGACAATTTTACGACGAACAACTTTTATGAAACCATTATTGACCTCTGAGCAATAGATCGCGAGATATTTGCGAAAAACTGATTTTCATGACGTTTGGACCCCTATAACTTTTTTAGCCGGCACGATATCAATGTCGATTTTTCACATCATCATTACAATATCATAATAAAGGTGTATATAAAAATTCAGCTCACTAGCAATTATTCCGCAGATCGTGGATCAAAATTGCTAAAATTACTGGACTATCCGTAACAGTTTTGAAAAATCCTATTGACTTTGTTAAAAGTGATTCATGGGGAATAAATACTGCTCCAGTGTTATATTTTAACCATTAGATTGGGATAATTTTTCAAATAATCCAGTTATTTAAAAGCGTACTTAATGCAAAAAATAATAAAATATTTTCCGTTTATATTATTTATATAGACTGATAACCTTGAAATTCATACTATGACCTACCGCACTTCGTCCAAATATAATATTCAGAGCGATATCAAAGTGCTCGTATGAAATTCTGAATAATATTTGAGACATTGCAGCTGAACGGTTTAAAGGGCGATCGCCAGATCTCGTGTTTATATAGCTATCAGGGCTGCCAAGTAAAATATAAACAAGACATTCTCACGACTATTGTATTTTTGCATTCATTTTGCTCAGTCTTCCACATGAAATCATTCTAAAAAATACTTTCATAGTGTTGTATTAAACATACCAACTACAGTACCAACATTAACAAGATTTAAAATGTAGGTGAAAATTTCTAAAGCTAAGTTCTTAATAAGAGCCAAAAAAATCTTACTGATCAAAGCTGACTGTAGCCAATCTATACACATGAGTTTCAATGACCCCTTATTTTCGCTTTCATTATTGAAACTGGCCAGTTTTAGCGATGCATAGATATTTTTATTATAATGCACAGTGTTCCATATCTTTTTGAATGTTTTATCTTTATAAATGCCTAAATAAATAGGCAAGATCAAAAGCTCTACTTTTTTGTAGGATACACTAAATATTAATAATGCCCTTTTTTGTACTAGTTACTGTTAAAATGATGAAAGATTATCTCATATCGAGTATTTGTTTTCTTAGGCACATACACCCAAAACTACTCAAACACTATTCGTCAAGAAATTAGTAATGATTTCACGAAAAGCCATCTGTCTTATCATGCTACCTACTCTTTTTAACACTACGAACTTACGAACCGTTACATCCAGTCTTCGCATCAAAATCGATTACAACCGCTCCCATTATAGCCGACTGTTTTAAAACACAACGCGAAAGTCAGCGTTTACGTCCTCATCAAATCTGCTCGGATTAACGACTACTTAAATAGTTATAAATAGACTAATACGTGAAGCGAAGAGTTCGTGACCCTAGTCAGAATCGCCATCGGCTGGCGAGTTTACGTCATGAGTCCTCACTCATCATCCATGTGTTTATGTGAAAAGGCTATTTGAAAGTGCAGCAAACTTAAGCTATTTTATCCAACTACTAGAAAGCGCCCGCGACTTCGTCCCCGTGGATGTCGGTTTCCGCACATATAGTGTTATACTATAGTTTAAAACCTTCCTCTAAAAATTAACAATACAAAAAAAAACTATTTGAACTTGTAGTTCCGGGGCTCAGTTCAGCTTTATTATATTAGTAAAGATTTAAATAATTAGTCCCTTACCATCAAAATCTAGGCGTCCATTGTCATAATAACGCGATGTTTTTTTTTAAACGTTGATACGATACCCTTATTTATTTATTTTTTTTATTTTTTCTTCGAAAAATATAGCATCAGTCAATTACCGTGTCTCTGCAAGCTAAATTCGGTAAACACGTCATATATTTTGCTTGGTTCGATTAATTTTGAAAAACTAAACCCTATTTCTAACTATTCAGATCAATTTTGTATTCAATTATTATATAAGTGGGAATTTGTATGTTCTGAGTGTCGTCACCTTGAAGGCAGAGTACAGCAAATGTTAATTACACACATTTTCCACGTAAACGTGATCTGAAAGTGAATAGTCTTGGCATAGGTGCTCACTGATGTTAATTTATGCGACTCACGTTCAAGTTTATCATGTATTTATTGGTTTTTAAACGACTATTTGAGTTTAATTAAACCATGAGATGAGACCAGATAAGTTACATTGTAGTACTTACCTACCCATGCCAATAATAATTAACGGACAATACTTTATTGTGTTACATGTATTTTTTTATAGACTTTTCTTCAGATGTATGAAATTATCCAAGACAACACTTAAGGTCGGTCCAAAGCAATATGTCAGGCCAATGTGTGATATTTTCTGATCTTTATAGATTTTTTTTCTGCTATAGTTCTGCTCATTTTAATATCTCATTAAAGTTGCCGTTAATCAAAGCCACTGGTCATTTCAACAGTTAGCAAAAATCACCTTGAATAATATCGTAACTTTTTATCAACAATGTACACGATAAGCGTAAATATACACTAGTATTAGTAATTGCTAATCCAATTATTTACAAATGCATGTGTGGCTTTATGCGATGGTTATCTGCACCATAATTGTTGACAAGAGCATTACCTACTGGCTTTTACTATCGCCTAACATAAAGATGAAACACACTAGGCCGATAATACGCTAGCAATGTAACCCATGCTGGTTTCATTTAATTAAGGAACAATATTAATAAAGAATATCGAACCTAGTTGGCATAATATCTACAAAATCCGCCATTTTCAAGAAATGGAGTTTTGGCGGCCAGTCACACGAATCTCATGTCAATCGACAGAGTAAGTGATTACAAACAAAAAGTGTCAAGTAATCAAAGCTCTAAATGATACGGTATTTGAGATAATTAAGTTGAAAAATACTTATTGCCATTTGAAATCACTTTTTTCAGTTTTTGAGGTTTTATATCTGGGAAACCATATCACTGGCGGATTTTGTAGGTATGCCAGCTTCCATACAAAAATGTTTGAAGCTCTTTAATTATTATTTGGTAATGGAAATACTCTAAAATAAGAAAACAATATATTAATGAATTCTAATTATTATTTGGAAATCGGACTTCTCTTTAAAGGTTGTGGGTTTATGTTTATTTAATCAAGCAGACAAAAATAAAATGCAAATTTACTATGTTTTATAACTTACATTCTCCATAAACTTTTTCATATCAACAGTTAACTAACACATTGAGTTATTTTAATAGCCTTTTAATGAACATTAGCTTATACAATTATTTACAAATGCATGTGTATCATCATCATCCTAGCGTCTCTCCCGGTTGCATCCTCGGCCATTGCCTTGGAGCCCAGGGTACGCTACAAATAAATGCATGTATGTATATCCTTATGCGATGGTTATCTATATACTGTTGCTTACAAGCGCATTACGACCAACTGGCTTGTGCTATCACGCTTAAAACAGCAGCGATGTGTCACACTACATCTGGTACAAAATACCCCACAGATACTGCGTGTAACAAAAATAAATAAACTAGCGACCCGCTCCGGCTTTCTATGTATAATGTGCGTGTTTCTGTTACCGCAATAAATCACGATTTAAAATGAAATAGCGTTCAATTAACATAACAAATATATTGTTTTAAGATATGTAGCAAAAAAGCAATTAAAAATCAAATCTTGTGCTGTTGGTTTAGTAATAAATTCGTTACCATTAAGTACCTAAATAAAAAGTTATATGTACTATTGCCATTATGTCTGAAAATGTTTGAATGCCGAGTAGTTTGTCTCAAAGCTTAAAAAAAACGTAGTATAATTATCTGTTAGGTCTATGTTTGTATATATATATTTTTTTATTTAACCATAATGTTATTTATTACTGTAACAGTTACCTGTTACAGTAATAAATAACATTACCTGTCCTTTGGACTAGGAAGGCTTTAAGCTAAAGTGTAACTCTATGTGTACGGAAACCGAAATCCACGCGGGCGGAGTCCCAGTCGGCCGCTAGTTATTTTTTTTAAATGGCTTGTTGATGAATTTTTGTTGGTCTGATGTCCTAAGCTTAGGAAAAAGCCCTCGATCGTTAAAATTATGAAATCGTTGCAAAGATAGCTAGTATGGGTTTTGTGAACACGCTTGCAAAGTGGAAAATAGTAATCACAAACAATAGTTGTTTACGGTAAAATATTTGGTTCAATTTTTCCCGAGTTATAAATTGTGAACAGTCCCAAATGACCTTTTCCGCTAGTATAAAAATTATGAAGTATCATCAAATTCTTGTTTATGGGAACTCATAATTATCATAAACGTAAGGTTCTGTAGGTTCGGTGCAACCATAAGTCGTTCAGAACATCGTAGGAATACGAGTTACGAAAAAGACTTTTAACCTCGTAAATAACTTTGAAGTTTGGTGTCTAAAAATTTAATATGAAATACCAGCCTGTACCTAACACACAACTTTGTCTGCCAGGGCTGAAGACTCGGGCTATTCACCGATATAATATTTAGTATCTGGGTAGGTACCTTACTTTGTAAGTTTATATGATGTAAGTAATTTTAGTTGGAAAGATTCGGTCATATAGCTAGGAAACTCCATAGAGGTACATATAATAATCTCTGAATATTGAAACGAAACGAAAGAAACTTCCTATGTGAAAAATATAAATATTACTATAGGTATTTGATTGTGTAATTGGTTGAACAAAAAAGGCATGTATTTCATAATTATCATTAAGAAAAGGTTGTAGAACTATGATTTTCCTTAAAAACCAAAGGAAACATGAGGAAAAATTCCAAACTATGAGTACAAAAAGATCATTAAACTCCACGTACGAGTAACGCGTAGTCTCGCGAAGTCACGCGTCCGGCCCCTTGTAATAGATCGCATTGTTTACTCTTGTTTGTATCACGATAACACGCCTGCCATCATCTTTACGCAACGCTCTCCTTTAGTTTCCATCACAATAATACGTCTAACTTTCTAACATAAACTATCCGTTGTAATTGTTTGTGTGGTTCTAAATAAGTTTTTTTTATATGATAGGGAGGCAAACGATCCAGTGGGTCATCTGATGGTTAGTGATCATCGCTGTCCATGGATATCAACAAAAGTACAAGGGTCGCAGATGCTTTCCCTGCCTTTAAAAACCCCATACCCACCCCACCTGAAGTCTGGCATCAAAACTCTCCCAATTGAATATTTTGGGCCAGTTTTGTTAGTCTTAAATAAGTTCTTGACAGGATATCCGACAAATGGGTCATTGAGTAGAGCAAAACTATATGCCAAATTTCATACCAAATACTTATCTCTGAATTTTCACACTGGACCTTACGATCGTGTATTGAATGATAGAACCTGATTTATGTGAGAAAACATGCTAGTTCAGTCATCATTTCATAATTAGAACACGATTTAAAAATAAGAATTTAAACCTCCATTTAACCTCGCAAATGGCGACTTTATTTAAAAAAAGAAAATCATTCTTACCTAAACCAGTCCGGCGGTGAACAAAAGGCGGTCGCACTCACAAAAGCACAATTTTAATTTTCGAAAATGGAACACATTCACTGAACGATATCCGCAGACCGGCGAGTTTGTTCGCCGAGTCACAGAGTCACGGAGTCGCGAGTCGCGGAGCTAGAGTCGGCCAGGGCTCGCGAGCGACCGAGTCGAACTGGCTGGCGCGATGGCGTGCGGGCGCGGGCGGCAAGGTGCGGCTGGGCCCGCCCGCCCTCCGTCATCCCTACGCGATACAATGCCTCTGCGGCTAACGCGTTTATCAACCGTGTAATAAAATTATTGTTATACAATTATGATGCTGCATGCCGCTTTACTAGAGATGTAGGTAATTATTTTACTGAATACCATTGCTGTCACAACCTACACAGTTATACATATACATGTGTGAAAGTCGGAAATGAATAAAAACATGTTGCATTTATGTCATAGGCATACGTTTTATATTATAAATAATATTTTAACTTAATTCTTCTAATTTTAGCGTTTAGCATTTCATTCAGTTTTATTATTTAAGGCTTTGACCTGGGGAAGGATTTTTTTTATTTTTAATGTTGTAATAGGAAAGAAATAAATTTAATGTTTCGAATTGACGACGCTTGTTCAATTTAAGAGATACACATAATGTGAAAAAAGCAGATCGACGCTTAAGTGTTACAGATTAAACAGACAACGTAAAAAAAGCAGATCGATGGGTAACCCTTCGTCCAATGTGAGTTTTTAAATAGCCGAAATACAGGTATTGATTGAATTATTTATACCAACACTGTTCAGCAGAACAATGTCTTAACACTATGCGCAGTAGAAACCAAGAAACTTTTTCTATTATGAACCTTATTATTGAACATTCCCTTTTCTGTATCCACCTTGTTTAACTTTGCCAAAGTACACGGTATATCAATTTCCCGAAAGTCCCAGATCTCGATGTAGTCTGAGAAATATGGATAACTAATCCATATTTCTCAGACTACATCGAGATCTGTTTATGTTTTGCAAGATATTATATTTTTCTTTTAAATTGATGATGTACCAGCTGGTGTTTCTTGCTCAAGATAAGGTTTCAAGATACATACCTCATCAGGAAATGTGGTACATGCACTACGCAGTTAGTTCAATATTATGTTATCTAACTTTAGCTAGTCATAACTTTTTAGCTTCTTAATTAATCATAACGAGTACAATCATCTTGTTTTAGATTGTTACACAATTTATTATTTCATCAACTAGATCCTTTTTTAACGCGATATGCGTAAACACCGCGGCGTATAACACTTCGTTCGCGGTGTAGTGGTTAGAGCGCTTGTTTCAAAAACCGCGGAAGTCATGGATTCTAATCCCACGGAGAAAGCCATTGGTCCCGACTACGATCTAAATTATCTGGATTTTCTCGTGTGGGTTGTAAAGGTCTGACGACAGTTTTTCTAAAGTATTAACCAGACTGGTCAATTCAGGATCATAGTCGAAGCGTACCCTGGGCTTCAAGGCAATGGCTGAGGATGCAACCGGGAGAAGCGCTAAGATGATAAAGATGATGCGTGGCGGCATATTACATATTCTAGCGACTTCGCCAACAAAGATGCGTGTGGAAACTGACTGCGTTATACTACAACTTGCGGCTTTGCACAGACCCTGTTTTAATAACTCCGGACTGAATGCAAAGTGTCCAACATACTCTGACATCTGTCTGCGTAACCTGTTGATGCATCTCCTTGAGTTTCACAGGTCTCGGCAGAATGGCCGTTAATCAAGGTTTCTTCGCCATAATAAAAGTATTGAGGATAAAAAACTTCTCTTTCGCTTCAACACGCCTGAATTATTTATTCAGTAAAACTCTTAAGTTTCTCGGTTGGGGAAAATGTACCCTCGCGTGTACGTCCATTTGAATATTTAAATTGATGAATGTTACACTTGGTTCTTAGACGGTGGAATTAGATATTCATTATGGAAAGAAGTTGGTTGACAATGGGGAAGTGGTGACACGAGACTTTCATTATGATCGGAAACTTTCATTAAATAGGACACTCAAAAACTTGGCTCAATTGGTCATGAATCGATTATTGATGAAATGGGCTTATTATATTAAGTTCTATGTAACTATGAAAATTATAGAGATTATATGTGTAAAAACAGTTAGACTTCTATTAAATTAAGCTACATGAACAGTAAAGGAAAATAATTATTAACTTATAAATAACTCATAGTATAATAATAATAACAAATTTCGTACCCTTCGGTGATGTTACCCATATAAGGTCGGATTAAGTGACAGACTTCTATTCAAGCAAAAGATTATGTAAGGTTAGATCATTTGTATCCACACAATGCCTTGCTATGGTTTGCTATAACAGAAAGTTCACTGTACAATAAAATATGCAAATAAAAGAACACCATTCGTTGCCAAGACCTAAATGAGTCAGTATATTTCTCACAACATACCAAGGCACTTATTCACAAGTGCACAATCCAAAAAACACATCCTACATGCTTTAACCATTGGGGGCAGTCATAAAAGGATTTTATGCCGATTGTTGTATGTATTGTTAAAACTTGCTAAGCTCAGTCGATCAATCATCAAAGTAGGCCTATGGCTCTAGGAATATCCTGAAAAGGGAAGTGAAATAGCAGCGTAAAGCAGAGCGTCTTCAGCGTTTCTTAGATATATCGATGGTTATAATGTCAAAGGGCTTAAAGGACATTTTGGCGAAAATGACTTTTTGATGCAGTCCTATAGAGCTTTTTGAGCTCTATCGATTGGTATATATAAGGTTTTTCTATTCCCAATATTGAGCAAGATATTTTCGGTCAAAAATCAGCCATTTTTGCACTTTTGGATTAAAGGACAGAACAATAGTTTTCTGGCCTTTACAGCCTACACACGTATAATTTTAGTCGCACCTGTTAGGCTAAAAGGACATAGTTAGCCCAGCAAAATAATTTTCTTAAGGCTTAAAGGACATTTACTGCTACTGTTGTTTTAAATTAGTATCCTTTAAGCTTAATTTCTGTAGGTCATATTTCATCTTCTAAGTGACCATGATGCAATGAAATGTATGAAGTTTATATTAAATTTATAATTTTTTCATCTGAGGGAGTATTTTCTATCATTATAACTTATATACTTGTGTGATATGTATATATATACTCTATTTTTTATTTTTGATCCCGCCATTCAAGATTTAACTTTAGGAGTTTTTATATTTATGTATATTTTAATATCAAGAAATAGCTTGAAATAAAGAAAATATATTATTCTATCCTCTCATTTGTCACAATTGCCCCATATTGAATCTGTGAAAAAGAACACAATGCCAATTTTTGTAGGGGAGATGGCGTTTTTCTGTTTTGCTCGCGTCCATCAACCAAATATGGAAATTTATATTCTTGAGAGCATTCCAAACGATATAAGCTAAGGCAGTATAGCTATAAACTGAGTCAAAACTGAATGTGACATGCTAGAACTTTTGCACTTCCATAGAACAATGTATGAAGCAAGGAGTTCTATGATGTCTCACTCAGTTCGGACTGAATTTACAGCTATACTGCCTTAGCAAATCTATTTAATGCGTTTATTCTATAATATGATGATTTATTCTATATATGACAATATTAAAAAAATGCTGTTAGTAGCCACCATGTTCAAAACTTCCTCTATAGTAAACTGCCTCCCTCTCCCCTACATGATAATTTGATGAACTAAAATCTGTCAAAATTTATGTTTGCAGTGACTGCCTATAGTAGTGGTAATGAGTAAAACTCAATTTCCAAAGCTCTGTGCAACATATGAAAGAGATTTACAATAAATTAAATAGTAATACCGTCGTTAATGCGTTTCTATTCTATCTATTTATATTTCAACTTCTCATCAATTATTACAATTTCAAAGCGAAAAACGTTTTAAGGGACAAAATTATGTTTGGACCATTTAAGAGCAGTCCTTTAAGCCATAGTCAAACACCACTAGAAAAAAATGTTAAACTTAAAGGACAAAATGTTAAAATTACAGTTCTTAAAGGACATCTATTTTAAAAACTACGCTATCTAGAATGTATTAGACGGTCGCATGCGGTTCGGCTTGAAAAAACAAAATCAATGGTCTTTACGCGAAAGCGATAGCTTTAAAGACAAAAAAGTTGTGTTAATTTTTCTACTTTTTTTGTTTTTTGGCTCTCCTGAAAAGTTGCGATTTGTCCTTTAAGCCCTTTGACATTATAACCATCGATATGCATATATCATTTAGTTGTCGAAACGACAAGTGACTCACCAGTATTCTTACAGTTTAAATTTTTTTCTGCCCTTAATGTAATAAGTTCGGTTTTGCCAGTCATATTCGTGCTCACTAAAACAGAGTCTGAGGTAGACGTTATCGGACACGACAAGGAGGTCTATATGTATAGAAATATTGTCAAGTTACGTTCTTGTTTTACCCAATGTTTTGTTATTTCTCAATAAGTATGTTAAAAATTATTCTTATTTCTCAGGAGAATTCTAAATTCAAAATCAAACCGTTCAAAAAATCAAAAAGTTCGTAACCCACAAAGACGTGTTCCAGCCGATAGCACAAGGTTCACAAGCGCGACGTTCGTTACGCTAACAAGGCTTGCGGCAATCAGCGCTGACGGCGACGGCTGACCCGAGATGACACTGAGATAACACACAAAGACTGAACTGAGAGAGATCTCTGCTAGATTAAGGGCCTTGGTTGCTGCACATATTGATAATGTTAATTAACTTTCATTCTTAGAGGAACGCCTCGATGGTCTAGCTAGTGGTTTAACTACCTACTGGGCCGTGTGCCAAGGTCCTGGGTTCGATTCTCGGGTCGGGCAAAATTTGTCTCGATTTTTTTGAACACAGCCCGGGTTAATGTTTGTCAAGCGTGGTGATAAAGCCAAAACACATCATGTAACGAAAATATGATTTCTATTGATGGAGGCCTTTGCCCTGCAGAGGGAAATTAATAGGCTGATACTATACCACTTAAGAGTAAACAATTTAGTGACAGAGAAAATATGTCAATGACGGGGATGATGATGACTAAAACATTAAATGGTGACAATGCAGTGATGACGGTTGCAAGTGTTATTGGAATATCATGTTGTCTTTTTGAGTTGAGTATCAAATTAGTTAATCAATATAACCACATCTTACATCTTTGCTGGCAATTTAGTGAAAGTAGTAAATCGCATCCACGAAAACAAACAATTAATTTCATAGCTTCTACGAGGGCTACCTTTTAAGTTTTGTCGTTTGAAGAAAAAAACAAAACAACTCGTTGTTATTATTTTAAAGAGTATTATTTATTACGTAGATTAATGCAGTTTTCCATTTGCTCGAATTAGTTTTTTAAGTATTAATTTCAAACCAAAGTGAGGGTGTTTAATTAGGCTAACTTGAAGCATCAACTGCTTCTTCACCGGACTAGAATCTTTGACGACAAAGTTTTTTTTTAATTTTAGGCATTGTAAAGGATTCTTTAGGGTTTAGGTTAGGGCTGTACCAAGTTAGGTCAATTTATTTAATCCTACTACTTCCTACTACTATTATAAAGGCGAAAGTATGTTTGTGTGGATGTGTGGATGTATGGATGTATGGATGTTTGTTACTCTTTCACGTAAAAACTACTGAATGGATTTGAATGAAACTTTACCACAATATAGCTTATACATCAGAATAACACATAGGATATTGGAAATCGAAATCCACGCGGACGGAGTCGCGGGCGGCCGCTAGTGTTTTTATATTTCAATTGCTGATTCGTATGTCGAACGCCGTGTGAGCTCGCATTGCAATAGTGTTAGCTGACGCGTCGCTCTGGGTGAGATTTCCTAAGTTCGGAGATGACTTCTGGTGAACAAACTGTTGTATGCTATTCTTCATTAACCGTTCCACGAACACTGAGTTCCATCGTCGCAACATGGCGAGTTTTTTGCAACGATTGCGGCCACCGTCTCCTTTGAAATGCTTCGAGAGCGAACAACTTCGGTCAGCTTCGCCTTGTTTTGAAAGATACATTTTCTTGAATGTTGTTTGGAATCAGGATTGTAAGCATAGACCCATAATTCTTCATCACTGATGATATCGTAGACGAGATTTGACTCTCCCCAATCTAACCTTAGAAGAATTTTCTGACACCATTTGCCGCGACCCACCTTTTAATCGTGGGAAAGCAAATGGGAGATCAAACGGAAAACTAGCATTCTCACACCAAACTCTTAATAAAAAATCTTACAAATAGTTTCCCTGAGATGCCTAATAAAGCCTCTTTCCCTCGATATGCTACATGACACTCTTTGAGAATTAGTTGTCTCACGGCAACGATGTTAATTTCAGTGAAGGCAAATTTTGGACGTTCTTCACGAGATTAGTCACTGAGACTAGAGTTTCCACGCTGGAATTCTAAATATCAGTTTTTGATAGTCTGCAGGTCATGGAGCTTCCTTGTGGTATACAGATCATAGTACTTCGAAACACTAAAGTCGTGTCAGGTCACTTCGAAAGTTGAAGAAAATTGTTGCACAGGTATTTTCCTAAGTAAGAAGCATTCTTGTACGCGACCTGCCTGGTTTAGAACGATGTTGCGACTAAAGAAAAGCATTAATCCTTACACTTTTAAATGTTTTCACGTTCTTAAATAAAGTAATTTTGAATATTCAACAGTTCGAAATTCAAAATTGGCGCGAAATATTTAAACGACAGAACTTAAAAGGCAGCCCTTGTATAATACTCGTATTTTTTTCCTTGATTACGACTAGACTATTGTATCTTTTTCATGCGTATTTTACTACTTATGAAATTTTCAGTGAACTCATGACATTCTAAGAACCTGTCAGTATACATACATACGTATTTCAAGCCCTAAATCCCTGGGCCATAACCCGATAAACCATTGGACGGGCATTGTGCAAATAAGTATGTATAACAACGAATATTTGTAACATTTCATTTGGGTCGACAACTTTTCGAACCCGAAAAGGCGTAGGTACACGAAATGGAGACGGCTGGTAACATTTTCTTACAAAAATTGAATGTAAATTCGGCACCAAAATCGGGTCGTGTCCAAATGACTTTATTTGCGATTTGCATGTTGTTAGAGCCAGTAGGTCTCGTTATGAAGTGAAGAATCGGAATGGAAAAAACTTTGCAAGGGAAAACTGAATTTTTGCAAGGGAAATGATTTATTATTATAATTACTCTTTTTAGGGTTCCGTAGTCCACTAGGAACCCTTATAGTTTCGTCATGTCTGTCTGTCTGTCCTGGCTCGTTCTCCGCCGTTTCTGCACCGATTGCCACGAAAATTGGTGGAGAGATGTATAGTGATAATTCAAGAATTGGTTTTTAAAACAATCGAAAAATAATTATTTTTTACACCCCTCCCATACATCGAAAAGTAAATTCGACTAACCCCATCGTGTGGGGTATCGTTAAAAGGTATTTTTAAATACAACAAAAATTGCATTGGAACCATGTGGATCCAACCCCCCAGTCTCGAGATATATTAATACAAAGTAAAATTATATAAATTAAAAAGTTCTGAATACCACTTTTGATTGTAAAAAAGTAAAAATTATTAAGTGCATTGCAACGTTGTATAAACAAACGAAAGTTTACTTTATTCTAAACCTCAAGGAAGCGTTTATCAATCGTCAATAATTATACATTGAACTACAGATTGATTTGCGGAGAACTAATTTAAAAACAAACTTCCTAATGAAGAAAATATTCATTCAAAAAAGTCTTCAACACTTTTGAATTGCTGAACAAAAAGCTCTATAACATTTATAAATAACTACCGAGGTCTGAGACGGTAGCAAGTAAAAAGTTTTTGATAAATCTTCCGGTTAGTTCGGCCTGTTTTTATTTCTTACATAAATAAGAGAACAATCCTTCAAGACTGTCATTAAAAGTTTCACCCTCATCAATACTGCGTGGTGTACAACTTTCCCCTTCTTGTTTTTCTTTGAAAACTTACTTAATGGTTTTTCCATTTGTTCTATTCTTACGAAGATTTTGGTTCGTCTCGTGTGTCATCGATAAAGCAAAGTTGCTTTTGTGGTCTTATAAAAACATGAATGAAAATGTTTTGAACAGAGTTAAATTACATTCACAGATGATAAATCCGGTATTCGACTGAATTCGACACTCATTTTTATTGAATATCACAAACGAAAACTTGAAACAATATGAAATTCTAAGCTTTGACGTCACATGTTAGTCTTATCAAATAAATATTATTTTAGTTTCGATTAACTAGAATAATTTAATAAAATTGGCCAAATGCGAGTCGGACTCCCGCACTGAGGGTTCCGTACAAGTTCTATTTTTGACGTATTAGAAAAAACTACTGAATAGATTTCGTTCGAACTAATTTTCGTTGGTAGTTTTTATGGTAATGTACATTATATATTTATTTCAGTTTTATCATCCTCTTATTTTAGAAGTTAGAGGGGGGGGGACACATATTTTTCCACTTTGGAAGGGTCTGTCACTCAAAGTATTCACTTTAGAAAAAAGTGGTATTAGAAACCTTAACATAATTTTTAAAGACCTATTCATAGATACCCCACACGTATATGTTCAATGAAAAAAAATATTTCGAGTTTCAGTTCTGACTATGGGGACCCCCCGCTTTTTTATTTTTTTTCTATTTTCGTGTGAAAACCTTGTTGCGGTTCATAGAATACATCCCCTCACCAAGTTTCAACAGTATAGTACTTATAGTTTCGGAAAAAAGTGGCTGTGACAGACTGGCGGACAGACAGACAGACAGACAGACAGACATGACGAATCTATAAGGGTTCCATTTTTTTGCCATTTTGGCTACGGAACCCTAAAAAGCGCAACAGTAAGTGTAGCATAATTATAAGAGCTTACTTTTGAATTTATTGTTTAATGTCATGGTTTTACTTTTTTTTTTCAATGCTGTCCAACACCCTATTGTGTATCTACAGAGTAAGTGGAATGACTGCTAGTATATCTACTTAGTGTATGTGTACCTACTGAATGTACAAAACATCACCCTGAGTCATGCATCTTACGTTTTAAGAGTATCATAAATTCTTATACGGGATCCATTTTCACCAACTTGTTCATAGTGACTTTACCAAGAGATACGAGTATGTAGTGCCTTCCCTTGAGACGCTCCAACAAAGTACCCGTGTGGATGTTGTTGTAAACAAAGTAATGCCGGTAAAATATATAATAATAAACTGAGATAATAAAGCTGAAGAGTTTGTTTGTTTGTTTTTATGTTTGTCATGGCATTAGAAGACGACTTGGTAAGTAACATCTACTTAGCAAGTTTCAACAATAAAGTTATATACAAACAGACAGATCGACATGAAGAATCTATCAGGTTTCTGTTTTTTTCCATTTCGCTGCAAAGCCCTAAAATTGGTAGAACTACGCACTGACACCCAACAGGTACCTTTGAGAGAAGACCTTGGGCTCGTATAGAGGGTGCGCATGGAACCAGGTATTCACAATGAGGGTTTTCGCAAATGAAAAATCCGATACATAGCGTAGGGTCTAACTGGTATGTGATTGGTGAATTTTTTCATGACATTGACAGTTATGTCAAAATTCAATGACATAGCAGTTAGACCTCACGCCAACGTATTGCCATCTAGCGGATTTTTCAATCGCCTTCATTTCACACACATCCAACGAGTTACCAACGATAAAAGGTACATGGTAGACAAGAGTCCTACACAAGTATAAGTCAAACACGGCTTGAAAGCAACTTCACCGGTCTTGTCGAGTTGGCAGCGGCAGTTTATTGCTTCCGGACTCCGAGGCAAAGACCGCGGCGGGCGATCTCTTCTTTCCAACCTTTTACCTTTTTTGTAACATAAAATCTAAGCCCATTATTCTGCACTGTAGGATGACTGTGATTTTTCATTAAGAAGATACCACGTAGCTTAGGAGAATTGAATCCTTTTCACAACTTTTTAAGAGGCTTGCTCTGGCAAGAATTGCGTGAGCGCTAGAAAAACGTTTTATAATTTTATTCCGCTTTTTCGTCCGCGTGGATTTCAGTTTCCGCACATAGTTTTATATTATAGCAAAAAGGCGATGAGTAGTTCCTGAGATAAGCGCTTTCAAACAGACAAACTCTTTAGCTTTTTATATAAGTACCTAAGTATAGACTATGCAGGATTGTTGCCATTATAAAGTCTGCATTTAGAATCGTCTTTGAAGTCTTTGAAAAGAAGTTTATTTACACCATCCAAGCTTTGTAAAAGAAAACATAATTATGCATCGCTACAATCAATATTTTCATGCTGTAGGTATATTGAATTCGCACTATTGTAAATAAGTTAATAATCACGTACAATATTGATTCAATATTTAATACAGTCGGTAACGAACTGGTGTGTCAGCTGAACTCATCCGGTCTGCGGTCGTTTCATATCAACAACAAATCACGATAACCCAATACGAATCCGTCAATCGGAAATTCATAACCTATTCGGATCATCTGTTAGTTTACTGAAAATTAAACTGATATTATTCAGTATTTAGAGAATCCTTTAAAATGTTTGCATAATTTATTAATGGTATGTACGTGGATTTAATTAAATGACCTATTACTTATTGCTAATATTACATGATAATTGTATAGAGATCATGGATTTTGATAAGAAGTATTTCACGCTGAATCAGTCAATGAGATGTTAACTTAAAAGAATGTCAAAATGCGCTTATGTTTAATTTTTCACCTTGAATTACGAAATACATTTTAAAGAACGTTTATTTTATATTTTCATAAGAAAAATATCATGAAACTTATTGCTTGATTTTAGTCTTCTTTCCATAAATTATGATTTAAAAAAAATACTAAGTCACTTTAAATGTAAAAGACAACATTCATTATTTTTATTTCTACCTTTTAAATTCAAAGAAGCTTGCTCGTAGTAATAAACAAACTAGGTAGGTAAACACCAAGCGAAGAAACCTGTTATTTAACCTGTAACCTAAATTCTTCAATACCAATTCGTATAGGCACTCGTCCAACCATATTGTACATTCCTATATGTTATTAACAGCTCCTAACTTTAAATTGACGCCGAGAAGGTCGTCTTTTCAAAATGGTGGCACGTAACTTCTCCATTTGTCCGGGTTTGTAATAAGACTGTGGTCACACGCGTTCCGTGGTCCCTTTGTGGAACCGAAACTGAGAAAACCTAAGAGCCGTACGCACATTCGGTTAAGAATTAAGATCCTTTTGGTGAAAGACAAGGGTATACTTAACTATTTCTACACACGTTGGATTTTGTTCAACGGTCTATTTGAATTTATGGAGTGAAATGTTGGCTCCTGCGTGAAAAAACGCAAGCCCATTCAGAGTATGAAAATTTTGTGTCTAATTTCTTATATCAATACAACTTGAATAGAAATTGTGAAAAGAATGGAAACGTCTAGATTTTCCAATGAAGACGATACTTTTTTTATAATAGAACGTGCAACATTTAAATCCTATAATTTGGCCAATGTGCATATCACCTAAATTGTTCGCTTACAAACCTGCACTACGTAGTCGGTAGGTATTCTAATCCGTAACTTGGATCTGGCATGCCAATATAAACTTCAAAAGATGTCTAATTCCAGTTCTAAATTACTGTTAGCTTTTGCCCTCTCTTCGACAGGAATCAGCATTAAAGTACGTCTTATCATAGGTGTGTTTAAATTCTTTATTTTAAGGCAGAGGCGGCAAACAAGCAAGCGGGTCGCCTGATGGTAATCAATCACCGCCGCCCATGGACATCCGTGACACCAGAGGTATCACCGATGCGTTGCCGGCCTTTAAGAACCTCCCTAACTGAGAACTGGCGACCTTACTCACCAGCAGAAACATAGCACAAAAGTTACGAAATGCTATTTCATGTGGCCTTCTGTAAGGTGGAGGTAATTTCCCAGACGATCGGCTCATTCGAGTGGAATTTCCACTAAGCTCTATCTCTCTTAATTCAAAACACCTCCAACTGTGCTGTAGAAAATCTATCAAGAGGGCCAGTAAGTAGCACGTTAAGATGATATTATATCTCTCCAGTTTTTACGAAATATTTTTTTATCATCATAAAATGTCTTTAATCATAGTAACCAATAGTCTGTAGAAGGGCCCTTCTACAGACTTGTACCTAAGGCACACATCAAAGGATCAAATTCCGGGTCTAAATTACCGAAAGATTTCCAAGGGAAGCCACCGGGCGTACACTAAGCTTCATATTAAAGGTGCGTTCAAACCGTGGTAACCCTCCGCCCTTTGTGCTGTAAAGCTTTGTGAGCGTGAAACGGCACGCAACCTGACCGACTTGTGGCTCTGTACAGTTTTGGGGTTCCTTAGACAAATAAAAAAATACCCTGGGAGGGATTCTTATCCGTCATGTTTGTTTGTCTCTCCGACAGTATGTAACAGCCACTTTTTACCGAAACTTTAAAAATATACTGTTGAAACTTGGTAAGTAGCTACATGTGCTTTTTAAATTGATTATTATAATATAGTTTCACACATTAATAATTGGAAACAGAATATGGAGCTCCCATTTTTGAAATTTAATCCTTTTTATTTTTAACTGAATAATATGTGCAAAGTGGTAAAATACATGTCTGACTTCCCTGTAAGTTATAAATAATATGATGACACATTAACTAAACAAAAAAACATGATGTTATATTACCATGCAAACTTTCAGTGAAAATTGGTTTGGACGAGATCTCTTCGGAATTTTTAATACGCCCTAGAAAGCAAAACCCAAATTACCTTCACTTGCTGATACGAAACCTTCCATGGTCGACTTCGACTCGTACTTGGCAGGTTTTTTAGGGTCCGTTTTTTTGCCAAAATGGCAAAAAAACGGAACCCTTATAGATTCGTCATGTCTGTCTGTCTGTCTGTCTGTCTGTCTGTCTGTCTGTCTGTCTGTCCGCCAGTCTGTCACAGCCACTTTTTTCCGAAACTATAAGTACTATACTATTGAAACTTGGTGAGTAGATGTATTCTGTGAACCGCAACAAGGTTTTCACACGAAAATAGAAAAAATAATAATAAAATGGGGGGTCCCCATAGTTAGAACTGAAACTGAAAATATTTTTTTTCATTGAACATATACGTGTGGGGTATCTATGGATAGGTCTTGAAAAATTATATGGAGGTTTCTAAGCTCATTTTTTTCTTAAGTGAATACTTTGCGTGACAGACTCTTCCAAAGTGGAAAAAAGTGTGTCCCCCCCCTCTAACTTCTAAAGTAAGAGGATGATAAATCTGAAATAAATATATAATGTACATTACTACATATAAAAACTACCAACGAAAATTGGTTCGAACGAAATCTATTCAGAAGTTTTTTTAATACGTCAAAAATAGAATTTGTACGGAACCCTCAGTGCGGAAGTCCGACTCGCACTTGGCCAATTTTTATGTTTTCTCCGCTACTCACTTTGTTCCCGAGCCCGGGCAGTGTAGGGTTTCATGATATCTAAAACTTTTCAGGGATATAAAATGTGCACTGTTTTGTTTTGCTTTCCGATTTATTTTATTACACGATTTGTGGAATGTTTGAGAAGTTTCGTTTATGTCAGTTACGGTATATTTTATTTATATGTATTTGCTTAGGTGCTCGGCTGCTGATAGCAGAATATTATAGCCCAAAGGCATTTTCTTGTAAGTTAATAAAATACGATGTGAACCTACAGCTGAATGATATATAACACTCTGTGGCTTGTTTAAAAGTAGTCACCATAGAGTTTACACCTAGCTACTAAACTGTGATTAAGTTTAAAGTACAGTTTTACAGCGTGGTAAAACAACAATGTAACTATCTAAGAACCTTCTTAAGAGGACACGTAAATTATGTGGGTAACAATTCTCCTTTTAAAATCCGTATTAAATAAAAACAAATGCATGCAGAAGTGCGTTTTTCTGTAACTGTCAACCGCAGACCTCGTGTATGGCTACGTACACGTAACGTACGTAACGTTCCGTAGGTAAAGCATTTTCTCGTATTTAAATCGCTTAAAGTAAAAGTATCTTAATATCCAACTGCAGGGCCTCCAAAATTTGAAATCATGTTTTTGGTACAAAGATGGTTTTGGCTGAACCGCCACGCTCGCTAAATTTTGTGACACTTTACCCACATTTGGATAGATAGGTAGTACACGAGCTCTAGATGTAAGCTATAAATTCATTAAAGTCCGGAAATCGAAAGCAAACAGTATTTTATTTGTCTCACGCGCGCCACCCATTGCAGTGGGTTTGTGATCACAAACCCGGGCAGGACCTCGAGATCATGACCCGGTACTAAAACCAGTAGACCACCGAGATATTCCTCCGTATAAAAAAATAAAGTCCATATTTAATTAAAAACAATGCTGACCGTACCGCATCATGCATGCAGGAGTACGAGTTCTCTGTAGCCGTCCGCCGCAGACCTCCGTCAACAGCAGGCCGTCACGTGGCGTCCCTTTTTAAAAACCTCATTCATACCGAGGATTTCATTTTTCACAAACGTCCCAGTGTTGTTCTTGTGTGAATTATAAATTTACTCATGGAAGCTTGGATCTACATACATGTATTGTATTGTAAATACAATGTTTGAATCTTTCTTCGTCTGGGCTCTCTTAGGTGTGTTTTGAGGAAATACGGGATTTAAATAGTATAAAGCCTGAGTTGATAGGTTACAAGACATCAAAACCATCAAATTTGGGCACACAAATCAAGCTTATATAAGACTTCACAGGAAAATCTGGCCACAAATTCTACAATACACGGGTATTAAGTAATATTGTAGGTACTTATGTAATGATATTTGGTAAATATTTCATCAGTTCACCAGCCCATGGTGAATAAGAAAAGCAATTAATTAATCCTTAGACTATTTTAGGAAACAACAACAAAACTTGGTTCATAAAAATAAAGCGATGTATAAGTTGCCAGCCATCGCTCCGCGGTCGAGGCTGATTCGACATTCCCGCAACTTTGTTTCTTTTAAGAGTTTAGGTACATACCGACAAACTAGGCTTCTTTTTAAATTAATTGCGAGAAAATTGCCGAGGAAACTTCGGGAACACGAAAAGTTCCGAGCGATTTTCTTCTATAAGTCGAGTGTTTGAACTCGAATGCTCGCGCTTTGATCGATTAATTTTATACAAACAAGTGGATTATTTATGTAAACTTTTTAAAGGAAATATTGTAGTGCGAAAATGTTAAAACGAAAAAGTTTTCTCCTCTATAACTTCTTCTTATATGAAAACTAAATTATTAAATGAAAGTCAAAAAATCTCTAGTCAGGAAGCCAAACATGAAAATTGTTCATTATATTTTGTCGGTGAAATATAAATTAAATAATATGCAATCTTCGACGTAGTAAAGAGAACTTATAGGAAAATAAATGCGATAAAACTTAATTTAATTACTATTTCTTTGTCCAAATTTTCTTCGGCCTGCTTCTTTCTGAATAGATGCTTGCCTTTTTTTTTCGTGGAGGGGAATGCATTTACGGCACCATGTCGCCGCGGCCTAGCTAATTATATGCTTAGAATAGATAGAGATTCGAATAGATGCTTGCCTGCCTACTCTAATAGAAAATATTAAAGCTACATACATACGTATGTATAAGCAATTTTAACTTCACTAATAATAATTACTTACCAAAACACCCAATCCTAGTTCAAAGCAATCACTTTTAAACTTAAATCAATGATATCGGCAAACTTAGAATTTAGTTTGGAGTTATTCTGCCCTCAGCCTGCACTCCGACTCCCAGATCCGAGCTGCATTCAATCAAGAAACTTCCTGGCTCGCATCCAACATGCAAATTTATTTTATGTTGTGATAAGTACATACTGAGCATTTGGTCTTTGCTGTCGTGTCAAGAATTTGGTTTAGATTTGAAAACTTTACTTGACTTTTATTGAGTTAGGTCGTACGTCATGCATTTATTGAGGTGTTATTTTACAACACGTACAAAGGAAAACTATTTTTTAGCCGCGGCATTGCCCGCATTATCAAGATTCCTGGTTTTATCCCATGGGATCGGGATGACAGGGTATACAACATTTCATCTAGGTCCGTTTAGTAGTTTAGCGGGGTTGACGGACAAACATTCAAAGCAAACAAAAACACTTTCACATTTATAATATTACTAGCGGCCCGCCCCGGCTTCGCCCGTGGTACTTGTCCACTATTTAATGGATGATATTATACATAAAAACCTTCCTCATGAGTTACTCTATCTATTAAAAAAACCGCATCAAAATCCGTTGCGTAGTTTTAAAGATTTAAGCGTTCATAGGGACATACAACATACAACATGACAGAAAAAGTGACTTTGTTTTATACTATGTAGTGATTATGATAGACAATTATAAATTTTCCCGAGGAGATGCTGTTACTTTATTTACAATCGACGTTTTTATCATCATCATCAGCCCATCGACGTCCACTGCTGGACGACATAGAATATTGCTTCATCTACGCTTCCAAATTCTCAGCTTAAACACATCTAATCATAAATTTCACGATTTATGTATCCCTATTTCATTTGACGTTCCCTTGTGTAGGTGGCGCCGAAGGTGCGCCTAGTTTTTGACACCCGTAAACGATGGATGGGCAAACAAATGATGATGGAGCGTCTCTGACCGACACTAGTGCCCCGGCACACCGCGCAACGGAACGTGGATGAATGGAATACATCTATTTAAAAGTACGACGGTATTTCTTGTAGTTTGGATTTGATTCAAATATTTATTTTCAATTATACTGTGACGTTTAATACCCGTAATGTAGTATTTAAAAACAATTGAAGTATGTATTACTCGTACCTCTATTTTCTCTCCTATCTAATACTTACTCGTATATGATAAAGCTGAAGAATGTGTTTGTATGAACGCGCTAATACGGGAACTACTGGTTCGAATTGTAAAAATATTTCTGTGTTGGATAGTCTATTTGTCGAGGAAGGCTTTAGGCTTTTTAGGTATACTATAACTCTATGTGTGCGGAAATTGAAACCCACGCGGAAGGAGTCGCGGGCGGCCGCAAGTTGCTTATAAACCGTCGGAAACTACACTACATCCACCTACATTTTGTAGAACTTGCTTATTTTCCGCAAAAAGGAAATAATATAGCAAAATAATGAACACCTTTTTCCTTTGCCTACCTTAATTTTGTTCCGGATTAGGTATACGAAGGCCGTACAGTAAGTTCCTTTGTTAACAACGGACCCTGCTTGACGTGTAACAAGTAACTTTTGTCTTGACCATTCAACATCATTAGCGCACAAAGAGTCGGCGGTCGCCCGTTGAAACGCTATTACGATCCCAATGACCCTCCGTCCAAGTGAGGAGAGTCATCTAAAGCGCGTTATTAAAAATGTCTGCCGTCACAACTGGCAAGAAAGGAAAATAACACATTGAACAATGCTGGAGAAAGTAAAAGGGATAATAGCACTACTAAAAATAGCTTTGAGTGCGTTCTTTTATGTTCAGGAGGTTATTACCTATTCAAATAACTATAAGTAGTTAACTTGAAAGGATTACTTCGCGTTTCAATAGAAACTACATCACGAATTCATGAAATATACATATAATGTATGTAATCTACACGCGGGGTCAAAAGTCCCAGGCACCGACTGACATTCCTCTTTGTTCCACGCGATGGACCCGGCACCCGCACGGAGAATTCATGGATAGCTAAGAAGTTCGTCTCTTAGGCAATCGCGTATTTTTGCGTCTAATTTCACTTTATTTAGCTGTGGAAAAAATCTTAATCCAGTTGTAATGCCGGCTGGTAAAAAGTTTAAGAGATCTTTTTCAAACACGTCTAAAAGTATATAATAGACTCGTAAGTATCGTATGCGTGCACAAGCACTCGTAACTTAGTTATAAAACTAACAACTTACTACGGTGGTGAACATCTGGAGTAAAAGCCAAAATCGTGAGTTATTTAGGAACTGGTGTGGAACAATTTAGCAGTTTTGCCTTGTAAACTGTGAGATCGTGGGATCGACCACCCGGGATTTCGTCCATGGTAAGGTTTTTCAAGCTAAGCTTGTGAAGCTTCTAGTATGGATAGTGACATAGTATCAGCCTATTAATGTCCCACTGCAGGGAAAAGGCCTCCGTCATTTGAAATTGTGTTTTTGTTACAAAGATGGGTTTTGATTAACATCATAATAAATCAAAGATTTTCACAGCTTTTGGATAGGTACATTATTATTCTTGTGGAAGTTTCTTAATTGCTCTGAAGGGAAATTTATTACTTTCTTTGAAACTGTCAAACTTTAGTCTTGTAGTTTTTCTGGGAGTGGTCTGGTATTTATCTTTAGTACTGTTTTAAAAATGGGAGTATCTGAAATCTTCGTTGCTGGTAAATGGGCGAGCATGGTGGTTTTCGACCATGGCGGCTGATCTTACGATCAAACAAAGTGAGTACATAAGCACAGGTGCACTCCCTATTCTCTCACTCTTATAGATCGGTAGGACAACAATCTGACACGACTGTAGAGAGCAGGTGCAGCACCTACGACTACACATGCCTTCCGTGGCACGGAGGAGTACGAGATGAAGTTTTTCGATGACCCATCCGATGACTTGCCTTTGCGAAAGTTGCTTAACTTAGCAATAGCAGGCCGAGCGCGCTAACTATTGCGTCATCGAGATCCTCAAACCAATACCCGAAAAAAAAGTTTTTTATTTCTACACTAGCGGCCGCCAGCGGCTCCGTCCGCGTGGGTTACGGTTTTCGCACACAGTGTTACTATAGATAGCTTAAAGCCTGCCTTGCCAAATGGTAAGTGGACTATCCAACACAAAATATTTTGTCAATTCGAACCAGTAGTTCCTGAGTTTAAAGCGTTGGCGCGCAAACCAATTTGGATCATGAATTACACGTGTTATTGTAAGTCAACCATAAAAGATAGACATATGCTGTAGGGGGATATTTTTTAGGAAATTTTATGTAAAATATTTCCGTCATACATGATTTCTATGTGACTTGAACCATTAAGGCTGTACACGCGACTGAAGCTTAAGAAATGGAGAAAATTCTCCCGTTTTCCCCACATTACCCTTCACTACGCTACTCCTGTTGATTGTAGCGTGATGAAAAGTATCCTATAATATGCCCAGGAGTATGAAGAATAATTGTACCAAGTTTCGTCAAAATCCGTCCAGTAGTTTTTGTTTCTATAAGGAACATACAGACAGACAGACAGACAGACAGACAGACAGACAGACAGACAGACAGACAAAAATTTTACTGATAACATTTTTGGCATCAGCATCGATCACTAATCACCCCCTGATAGTTATTTTGAAAATATATTTAATGTACAGAATTGACCTCTCTACAGATTTATTATAAGTATAGATATACTTACTCGTATATACGTTGCATAATATAATTCCCCACTTGATTCGGTATGACACTTACACCACACGACGGCTATTGTGGCTGCAGCATTGTGCCTTGGTTCCGCGGTGGATCAATGCGGCCTGGGCTTTTGTCTTGCTAAGAGGTTGCCGGCTCGCGGTTAACTCATATTTTCTTTTTTTTTATTCCAGTAGGCTGGTGAGGTTATGCTTATGTGGTTTTGTTTATGATTTACTTTATAAGTAAACCCTCTTTAACTGTAGGCCAGATAGAAGATAATATTACCAACGAATCACAAATGCAAATCGATCTATCATAGGTATTTCTTGTGACGCAGATATTGTATTCCCATTTACACGAAGCGTTATTAATTTTAACTAAGTCAGAAAAATGTTTTTATCGGAACCTTCATCATTTGAATTCATGTTTACGTTACAAAAATGGGTTTCGGCCTAATCTCCACGGTGGAAAATGCGGGTTTGTAATCACAAATCCTGTCTGTGTTCAGAAAAATAGACACTAATTTTGTCCGGCCTAGAAATCGAACCCAAGACCACGGCCCAGTACCACTAGTCCATAGTAGCGTTAAAAGGCGGAATTACGGCGTACGACTAGTAAACCAGAGTAACTTTTCAATCCATAATCTCTTCGCTTTGAGCGATTTCACCGTCATTCTGCAAAGCTATTGTAGCTCGTGCATTGTTCCGGTTAGTTCCTCCGCTGAAATGCCGATGCCGACTAATCAATTGAGCTCTATTGTTTAGTTAACAGGTTGCTGGCACACAAAGTCCGTGATCGTAATAAATTATCTTCTCGTGGATGGCCAAAACGCTACTAAAGGGCTTTATGGGAGATGGGTAACATCCTCCCCCTATGTTTTGTCGGTCACCACAAAGCGATCACTAACCCACCTGCTGAGCTTGGTGTTAAATATAAAGGGTCCGGCCGTTATGCCCCCATTCCGGGTTGCCCCCGGCCGGTTTGCCCCCACATTGAAAAATTTGTTATTCCGGTTTGCCCCCGGCCGCGTTGCCCCCACAAACCCTTCCGGCCGCTTTTCGACCCTGGCGGACGATTTTAAGATCAGCCAGCCACGCAGAATATTTTTTGCCTGATCCAGCCTTTTTCCGGCTACATACAATGCGTACGTACATAGGCTAAAATTTTACTTGCTATCCATTTTCACAGAAGACGGCGAAAGGTGCACAAAATAAATGACATAGGTTTCATTTACAAATAAGCTATCTTATAAAAAAGTATCTTGCTCTTAAGTAAAGTAGACGCATACTAAATAATGAGCGCACTGTATTATTATGATCTACAAAGTATACTTTTATCTCCGTCACCGACAACGTATAACACTTAGAGAGAATAGCGCTCCGTTTCCCCGGTAATGTAATAAAGCATACTTCATTTATCACACTTCAAGCTTCAAGTGTCGTCGAATTGCGACTATAATCTCACTTAAGAAATACAAATGGTTGCTTCTCTGCCTCTCTTCATTTGTAGTGCAATTAACCAAGTTCGCATCTCAAGTAAAATAAATTGATTTTATAAGGTACGTACGTAGTAATGTGATGAGATAATAGGAGTAAGTCTTAAAAAGACAGCGCAGATAGAGATATTATCGCGGCTCGTATAATGTAGGTAGATGTGCTTACATAATAAAGCGGAAGAGTGTGTTTGTTTGTTTGAACGCGCTAATCTCAGGAACTACCGGTTAAATATCTCACAACATCATCACGTACATTTATCTGACTCCTTGTTAATCTTAGGCACTTTTGTTAGAGATATCAGAATCAACAGTAGTATTACAAATATTCTTAACTACGTAAATATAACACCCAGAACAGGACAAACAGACATGTTCATGCACATAAAGGTTTGCCCTGCGCGGGGATCGAACTCGCGACCTCTTGGTCTAATAGTCAACTTCTTTACCAATTTACCAAGCGGATCGTCAAACTACTGGTTCGAATTCAAACACTATTTTTGTGTTGTAAAGTTGATTTTTCGAGGAAGGGTTTAAGCTACAATTACACTATGTAAGAGTTGGTATGTGCGGAAACCGAAATCCTCGCGAACCAAGGCGCGAAGGGCCGCTAGTCTACTCATACTTTTATTAAAATCCGAGAACTCAGTTTCATGTGGGTGTTATTTCTGGAGTGTAGTAGTTGCCTAAAGTAGTGTAGTGTTCTACAGTAGTCTAGGGTTCCATATTAGTGTAGTGCGTTAGCATTATGGCAAGTTTTGCATGCCAAGCAAAAACCTGGCATAGCCAGGGTCAAGTGAATGACCGAGGCACGGCTCATAACGCTCGTCTCGTCCGGTGTAATGAATTGGAAGATGAGATATCGAGAACGTGCCTGCACAAAGTGGAAAGCAAATATAGACTTCTTAAACGTGCTCGCGCTAAGTTCTTTCGAAACCTTTTGACTGCATTGAAATTAAGCTTCGAGTTCACTTTATTTTATGGACTGAAGCACATCGCATGAACAAATCATTGTTCGAACTAGTATTTGCTTCAATATTGTCTGCCTAGCCTGCTGTTAAATTTGGAGACTAATATACACTAATTAGTGTTCATTCAAATATGTGACTACTTCTCGCGTCAATAGCGAGTGATAGGAACTCAGAAGACATATAAAGGGTAGTCGAATGGTGGCAAAAATCAATTTACTTCGCACGCGGACCTCAAATTCGAAGGCAAGTACCCTCCTCGGTTAAACGAGAAAAAATAACTCGAGTAAGCGTATTTGGTGTCGGCATCAAAATGTTATTTCCTATTTTACGGTGGCCAATTTAATTTCCGTTTAATGTTACGTCAGAACCGGCGTGATACGGCCAAATAAAAGAGCCGTGTTTGCTCGTATATGGAACAGGGATTCAATTATCTGATAGTACAGGAGGCGTCTGATTATTCTGATTGCGTTCTTGAAAAAAGATAGGGCTGGTTTCGTTGATCTGTAGAATGTAAAATTCGTGTTGCGGCGGACTGCAAAACGTTGTCAAAGATATCAATATATCAATAATACTTAAAAGTAAAGAGAACTCTTTGACCGCTAAATTTCATAATGAAGCAAACTTTAGGTTGAAAACAGTCGTAACTACAAAATTATAATCTTAAATTTTTTCAAAATTATAATAATTTGTTGTTAACAATTCGATAAACTAAAGAACGTTATTAAATCGTTCCAAATAGAAGTGCTGGTAAAAATAACCCTTCTTCTGAATTACGTCTCATTCACATTGTTATCTAGATGCAAAATTATACTGTGATCTCCTATACTATTCTATTACCAGAGTAAAGCTCTGAAAGAAGCGGATATGGCTATTTTACGCGTTCGAGCCTTTGGTGCCGGCTTGTGGTTTTATGTAGATCCCGATTTTGGAGCCGTAAACATGTCATATTGCGTACTGGGACGTCAGGGAATCATAATATAATATGCACTACGTAAAGTCCCATTATATAACTCAGGAAAAAAGCCTAAACGTGTTCGCCAGGTGGGTACATGTCGATGAAAATGTTAAGGCAACTCAAGGCATCAAAGCATTTGCATATCTATACTGATAAAATCTATACTAAACTAATATAATAAAGCTGAAAAACGTTTATATTTGTTTGAACGCACTAATCTCAGGAACAACTGGATTGAATTAAAAATAAAAAATTGTCTTGGATAGTCCCGTTGTCGAAGAAGGCTGAGCTGTTATATACCACTATGTGAGCGGAAGCCAAAATCCACGCGGACGAACTCGCGGGCGGCTGTTAGTTCCAAAGTCATAGTACAAGCTACGTGCCAAATATACTATCAGTGACTTATTAAAGCCTAGTCAAACTGCGTCTTAGTATCTCTCAATATCAACGCAATAATATGTCCATTGAAAATCGTTCAAAATTCAAAGCGTTATTCACACAAAAGCTGACCTCCCTCCAAGGGTAGGTCGTGAAAAGGTGCAATTTTTTCCGTTCCAATCTCATCTGCAGCTTAGACCTTTCAATAAATTTCTAATCTATCTTCGGACCTTTTTCAATAACCCCCTGATCACACGGCGAGTCGAACGTGATCTTTCATTTTTCCGATGAAAATACTATATACGATTTCCTAAGGGAAAAAGATTGCCTACTGTATTGTATGAAAAATCCTTAACAACTTTTCGGCCCTCGTATCATACTCGTGCGTACGAGTAATATCAACGTAAGAATGAGGACAAACGTATTACATATACATATTTTTGGCACGGCATCCCTTATTGATGTAATTTGTGCCATCGTGATGTTGATATTATACATTTTTGAGAAAGTAAAAGTTTTGGTGAATTTCCATTTGCAGTTAAAAAGGTTAGAGGTATGTAATTAAATAAACTATAATCATAATCATAATCATAATCATAATTTCTTTATTGTGGTACACAGGTAAAAAATGGTGTTACAAAAAATACATATAAAATGAGTTAGTGCAGAACTGTGACCTGCCTGTTATGGCATACAATAGTCATAAAATAAAATTGATTTTAAACCCAATGAACAATAATACAATTAAAATTTACATTTTATCAAAAAGATACTCACTCACAGCATAATAACATTTATCAATTAGAAAATCGGCTAATCTTTTTTTAAAAAGCTGAATGTTATCTATATCCCGTATGGCCACCGGAATTTTATTAAATATTCGGGGAGCATTACAAAATATGGACTTACTAAATAAAGTAGTTTTACTGGGAACCATGCATAATTTACCCTTTTGACGATCCCTCATTTTTGATTTAAATTTATTTAAGTTGCTTTTAGTAAATATTGCACTTTCTAAAATATAAATACAAGGGACACATAAAACTATTTAATTGTTTCATTTTATTGCATAGTCCAATTCATGATTGATCTCTGTAACAGTTTTTTTTATTATTAATAAAATGTTTTTATTTACCAAAACCAATAGAAGAAACACCAAAATTATTTTTACGAAAGTTGTTATAGTTAAGGTTACATGGTAATACTTAAATACCTTTATACGAAATTAAACTTAATAACAAGGCAATAAGCTCCACCAGGTATTTTCCATATTATGGTGCTTAATGCTATAGAATAGTGTAGAATATCCTTTGAACCGTCAACTGTCACCGAAATCTTCTTATGAGAAATGGACTATAGTGCAACATTAATGAGATGACATATTTTTCTATCATGTAGAATATTTAAGTAATGAGTGTAAGGTTGACGACCCGCTTGGTGTAATGGTCAAATTGTTGCCTATTACGCAAGAGGTCGCGGGTTCGATCCCCGCACAGGACAAACATTTGTGTGCATGAACATGTCTGTTTGTCCTGGTCTGGGTGTTATATGTATCTATTTATGTATATTTGTAATACCACTGTTGATTCTGATGTCTGTAACACAAGTGCATAAGCTACTTAACACGGGGTCAGATCAATGTATGTGATGTTGTGAAATATTTATATATTATGTATTATTATGAGTTGTTGAGGCAATCTGTTACGGTAGAAAATCTGTATAAACGATCAATAAAAATTCCACAGAGCTAGTTCGACTGAGCAAGCAAGCGTAAGTGCACTCCCTAGTGCAAAGCTGGGCTTTTTAATTAATTGCAATCTTCCACGGGATCGCTCGCTGTTCAACGCTATCCATTGAAAGATATTGAAACTTTTTTCACACGAAGGCTTTTTCTCTATACTATCAATACTTATATAATAAAGATGAAGAGTTTGTTTGTTTGTTGGAACGCGCTAATCTCAGGAACCACTGGTTCGAATGGAAAAAAAATGTATTCGATAGTTAACTTGTCTCTTTCCTTACTAATACGTAACTTCTAAACCGATTGCTTTGAAATTTGGCAGACGTTAAGTTGGAAGTCCGCATAAAATAATAGGGTAGGTACATACCTACTTTTCATCCCGACAAAAAATATATTCCCGAGGAAAAACAAAAATATTGTTTGCTTGATGGCCGAACTCCACGCGGGCGAAGCCGAGGGCGGAAAGCTAGTAGTATATAGCACTCTGTTTGTGGAAACCGAAATCCACGCTGATGGAGTCGCGGGCGGCCGCTAGTTGATTCTATAACACAGAACTGGCTTAGTTAGTCAATTTAGTTAACAGCAATGTTTTATTAAATGCTTTCATGTGCATATATGTAGGTATAAGCTACATATCGACGTGCTCAATTATCAATGTACTCAAGTCTGTCTAGACTATAGGGTAACTAAGGTATTGTTCATTATTCTAGCAGTTAATTGACCGAACATTGTCATATAGCTATTAGCGATTGAACTAATAACTTCAATTTACCTACAAACGGAGTCGAGCATTCCAAATTCAAACAAACAAAGGACATTGGTGTTCCGAAGAATGACGGGGAGTTATAATAGTCGCCCCGAGGCACAATGACACCATTAATAATTTGGGCAACACCATTAGAGCGGCGGCCCGCGAGGAGTTCATAATAAATCATCATTTTTCACCGCGAACACGCAATGGGCACAGTGTCAAAACAAACAGTGACACTAGATCAGTAATTTTTGTTATCTATAATGAAGCATAAGAGTTTATTTGTTTGACCGAAATAATCTAAGGAACTCCTGGATCAAAATCAAAATCAAAAATCAAAATATACTTTATTTATGTAGGCATCAGTGAGGGACTTATAAATCGTCAATGATATCACAATATAATGAATCTACCACCGACTTCGGAACGCAGTCATCTACCGAGAAGAAGCGGCAAGAAACTCGATAGTTTCTCTTTTGGTTGAAAAATTTTTTTGTGTTGGAAAGTCCATTTGTAGAGGAAGGCTTTAAGCTTTATGTTTAATACTTTGTGTAAACCGAAATCTACATACGCAGACAGTCACGGGCTGCCGCTACTGAAGAAATATTGGCCAATTTTATTGGATCTACGTCACGGTTGGTCTTAAGCTAAGATTAAAAAAAAATATCAATGCCTTTTTATCATATTAAAATTCACGATTAAAAGATTTCACGATGTAGCGATATACAAGAAAAGATGCTATTAGGTAAACCATATTATGTATAAATACAAAAAAATATGCAAACAAAAAAAATCTTACTATGTATTGAATAATCACTTCACTGTTACCTACCTCTTTCATTGTATTAAACGTAGTCCTAGACAAAATGGCAGCAACTAAACTGACTAAATTGGGGATATTTATGTTTCATTAAATTCGCGACTGTTTTCAAATTCTCTAGGGCCACAAAATGTACATTATTGTAAAAAAAATCATCGATTTTAGTTTTTTTACATTTGTTCAGAAATATAAATGTTTGCATTTGTTATCCTGCCGCCTGCCCATGGGATACAACGAGTATTTTTAAGAAATTCAGTAAAAATCTAAAAAGAATTATCTTTAACTACATTATCTTACGCTATTTATACCCAGCCTAAATATCGACTCAAAATAGAATGGATAAAGATTTGTAATAACTAGCAACATTCAAATAGGTTTACCTAAATTTAATAGCCGTCATTGAAATGAAAAGCATTGAAACTATTTTATTTACGGCTGAGTTGATGAATTCATCAATTCAACTTCTGCAATTTTCCTTTTCAAGCTGACAGTTATAAAAATTACCTCAACGCTGCGCAATATCCTTAGCTCAACAATTCTAATCCCAGTAGGACAAAGCAAATTCTGAAAAATGACGTCACCATCCCGGATGCCATTAGA
This sequence comes from Nomophila noctuella, assembly GCA_958496325.1. Lineage (NCBI taxonomy): Eukaryota > Metazoa > Arthropoda > Insecta > Lepidoptera > Crambidae > Nomophila > Nomophila noctuella. The sequence goes on along the minus strand of OY292487.1, from coordinate 12,208,479 downwards.
TATAAAAGTGAAAATATCGCGGTGACAACGCAACAAATGACAAATTGTTGTTGTTTGTCGTCCTCCGGGCTCCTCATTATTCTTAATTGCACTCTCCGTCTTTGTTTCAGTATAACCTCTTTTAATTAGCACGCACGCAGTGACGTACCGTTTATCATAAGCGTGGATATAAATGGGATTACTTACTGTAATACGACTATCGTCTTGTGTGAAGTAACTGAGTATTTTGTCCTATACGAGGCAAAACGCTCCATCATTTGAGGTCATGTATTCGTTTCAAAGATGAGTTTTGGCTTAACACTACGGTGGCCAAATGGAAATGGTGATCACAAACCCGGACCGCGTTTTAAAAACCGACACATATTTGCCCGACCCGGGAATCTAAACCCAAAATCTCGAGACTCGGTAATTAAACCATAGACGCGTTTACTTTATAATTTATCTTCTTGTGTACCTGCGAGAAATTATTCAATATCTAGTCAGAGCTGTTAATGACACACTTTGACTGCTCATTATTCAAATGGCAACAACAAATCTGTCTAGCATGTCTAACGATCTATTACACCCTTCAGGAATACCCGTAACCACATTCTATTCAATTTCTGTTAACACGTAGCTACCAATTGTTTCGGAGTTGAAACATTAATTTAAACTAGGACACATTCAATATTAAACATCTCCGATAATCCCGAAAAGGGATAGCTAAGAGCTTAATTCGCAAGTGCGAAGTTTGCGACTCGATCTTAACAAATGTCTCTTGTAGTTATCGTAAAATGAAATGGCATCCTTAATTCAGCCTCCGGAGGGCCCTGGAGAAAATTACAAAACCACAAGCTGAGAACGGGAAACTGATCTGAAACGTATATCCGTCGGGGCGGAATATCGTCGGCGACGTGGATTTAAAACGTTAGATGTGCCACGACATCTTTTTTTTTATACTTGGTGAATGCTTTTACGCATCCTTGCCCAGGAGCAGAGGTATGTGGGACTCCGCTGAGCGCGACTACCTACTAAACACCAAGTTTTCCTCTCAAACACCGTATTAACTATTAAGCCTATTGGGGAGTGCCACGACATCTGGAAATTGTGGCATTATTTTATTTGACACTTGTTTTCCCCCCGCGGCTTTGCCCGCGTGCTATTCTATTATAATGTAAACAATATTTATGTTTTCCCTCGGGAATTAATATTTTTTCCGGGATAAAAAGTACCCTATTATTTAATCCGGACTAAAATGGACTTCTATTCGTACCTATACGGCGTGAAAGCGGAACAAACTAACAAACAAACTCACTTTCCGATTGATAATGTTAGTAAGTAAGGATAGTAAGGATTAGTACGGATGACGTACTTTCCAACGTGCTGTCAATTTGAAAACAAACGACAGTCGCTTCAAATGTTTGTGCCAATGCCAGGGCAGATGAAGTATGGCAAGGGAATATCTAAAGATTTAAATCTATGGTCAGTGGTAACGTGAAGACGCCTCTTCATGAATCAACGTTGCAGAATGTGGGATTCTTGTTTGTTTATATTTATGACTGGCTGATGTTCGTGACAGATAAAATGTTATAGTTTGCAACTATGGCATCTTTGTTTTTGAGTTAGTATTAGCTCACTGTCTCTATGTTCCTTGTGCTCAAAATAGTTTTGCGAATTGAATACTGTAATATGTAGCTTGCGCATTCAATATTATGAAGCGTCATATGTAGTAAAACAATAGGTAAGAAGAAAATAAACGTCTTTTTAGGGTTCCGTAGCCAAAATGGCAAAAAAACGGAACCTTTATAGATTCGTCATGACTGTCTGTCTGTCTGTCTGTCTGTCTGTCCGCCAGTCTGTCACAGCCACTTTTTTCTGAAACTATAAGTACTATACTGTTGAAACTTGGTGAGTGGATGTATTCTGTGAACCGCAACAAGGTTTTCACATGAAAATAGAAAAAAAATAAATAAAAGCGGGGGTCCCCATAGTCAGAACTGAAACTCGAAATATTTTTTTTCATTGAACATATACGTGTGAGGTATCTATGAATAGGTCTTTAAAAGTTACATAAAGGTTTCTAATATCACTTTTTTCTAAAGTGAATACTTTGCGTGACAGACCCTTCCAAAGTGGAAAAAAGTGTGTCCCCCCCCCCTCTAACTTCTAAAATAAGAGGATGATAAAACTGAAATAAATATATAATGTACATTACCATAAAAACTACCAACGAAAATTGGTTCGAACGAAATCTATTCAGTAGTTTTTTTAATACGTCAAAAATAGAATTTGTACGGAACCCTCAGTGCGGGAGTCCGACTCGCACTTGGCCAATTTTTTATTACAATACTTAAGAAATAATTATGAATGTTAACAGAGAAATTTAAACATCACATTGCAATCTATTTTTTTATAATGTTCGTATAGGTTAAAATGTTAACAGAGAAATTTAAACATCACATTGCAATCTATTTTTTTTATAATGTTCGTATAGGTTAAAATGTTAACAGAGAAATTTAAACTTCACATTGCAATCTATTTTTTTTATAATGTTCGTATAGGTTAAAATGCTTACCTATACTAGCCATCATCTATAGGACGGAATATATAACAATATATCTACATAAAAAATATTAAAGGCATAAAAGTCAAGAAAAACCACACGGTTGTCACTGTCAAAGTATGTCCCGAGTAATTGCCTCGGAGGCCAATTTTGTCTGTCGATTTTTGCCGCCTATTTCCCTACGTCTCCTACGGATCATAACGATTTGATTGTCTCATCAATCATGCCGGAATACGTCGCAGTCTTCCTTGTGTGTTTTGTTTTTATATTGAAAAAGAATAAAATATTGTGTTGGTATTATGCCTTTAGGCTGTGAAGAACAAAGGTGCTGGGAAGGTTTTGATAGTGGTTGTCAGTTTAGGCTTTATTTAGTGAAAGTACTGAAATATTGAATTGTATGTAGGGCGTAGTAAATTATTGTAGTTTACTACCATAATTTCCGTGACCGAGCATCATTATTCTGAACTATCTGTTTTGAGATTTGGGAAGATTTAAAATTCGCATCATCATCATTATCATCATCATCATCAGGCTTTTTAATGATCCCTGTTGCAGGGTGCATCCTGTGCTATTCTCGACCAGGTCTTACCTGCCGTTTTCATAATGTCGGTCAACCATCTCGGTAGGTGGACATCCTTGTCCTCTTATACCAAACCTGTGCCACCATTCGGTTAGTCTTTTGTTCCATCTGCTATCATCACGTCTGGCCAAATTCGCTTGCTTTAAATAATATCGTGAAGGCGGGTTATCAGCGGCATCCCGCGTTTTGCCTACTTTCAAAAGGGAAACACTTTCATACAACCACGTTCCTCTATACGTGCGATGATGCAAAACGAGACATAAAAAGATAAATAAACAATGAACTCCACCTAAAGCAGAAAAACAACCCATTCTAAATGTACTTACGCATTTTTTTGCACAGGAATATTTTTTGTTAAACGAAACTGGCTCTCACAGCGAAGCACCGTACTATGAATAGATGGGTTTTAGAAAGCTGTATGATTTTTGTACCCCGCGTGTTTATGGAGCAAACACCAATGAAAAAGGGGCCGGGAAAATTTGTTGTTATGCCTACCTGTGAAAATGTGAATTTCATATCTCCAAATTCATAAGGCGGGCTTTGCAAGCGTACCATCATTGAGGATGAAAATAAATTTGTAAACGGAGGCCTTCAAATAAACCTTCGATGATGCTGTTAGGTACCACCATAGGTTGTTACCTATATTATGTACAGCTAATCGATTAATACGAGTATATTACATAAATCTGAACTGTACAAATCTCTGTAGAGATTTTTTTTTGCTACAATGCAGAACTGTGATACGAAACATTACCATCGGATTAATGGTTTAGAAACGAATAAACAGAAACATTAAATTAATTTATATCTTTATTGTATATTTAAACAAACAAGGCTTTTAAAAATACTTTTGGGCAAGTAATGAAGACTTCCTACCTTAGTATTGATATTTTGTATAACTAGTATTTATAGATCCCAGATAGACGTTGATTCTTCACTTTTGATATTTCCTTATAATATTTTAATAATGCTGGCTTTCAAATACCGGTTCATTAAGTAATGATGTTCTTTTTACTAAATAAAAAAAGCTGCAATCAAGCATTGTGTACGCAAATTTGAACAAATAACATTTAAAATAAAATTCCTCATTCCTTCAGAATCTCCATGCAATCAATCCCCTAGATTGATTCGTGCGTTTTTTATCGCAAATAATGAATGCCTCTGGCATGTAGAGTAGATGGATCCCTCCCATAAGAGGGGCGTAATGAGGACATTGAGGTCTCGCCCTCGCCCCAGCGCCCTACTTTGCTCGCATTCATGACTATATTCTGGCCACCTGACAAGCTACTAATCTATGAAGGCAAACAGAATCAGCTTGGGGCGATATAAGTCTGGTTTTATGACTTTTTGTTTGCCTGAGGCGCCATTTGAAGCAATGTTATGTTGGGTGCTAAATATTATAGGCCAAAAATATTATGATTTGATACGAAAAAATATTAGTCATCTGGAAAAATCAGAACTCAAAGTAAGCTTTGAGCATTTAAAAACCTAAAGTGGCAGTAGTTCAATACTCGGAAGGTTTTCTCTTCAGACGATGAAGTAAAGGGGAAAAATAAAGCTCTTATGGCCTCTAAAAGTGACGTTAGTTCGGTAACTCCTTCCAACCGGACAACCGCCACTAACAAGTTGCAGTAGTTCGGTCAAAAAGACAAATAACCGAACTACTGCCACTTCAGGGGTATTTAAAATCTGGCACAATCCTAAGACAAATCAACCCAGCCAATAAAAGTAATAACCGAACTAATGAAACTACAGGGACAAAGCTCTATTTTTAAAACTTTTTGGTCCGACACTGTATTTGAAATCCGGCACAATCCTTAAACAGATCAACCCGCGTACCCAGCCAATAAAAGTAAAAAGCATCAAATTACATTGAAGACCTCACGTTCCGGCACCTTTAGCAGCGGATTCACACCCAGTGGCCGCGGCCATTATCCTCAAACGTGAGTCGTTGGTATGCGGCCCTTCTGCCGCATTGATATTCAGAGATCAAGAAATAAATGGAACGACATTACTACCTTGGAAGGGAAGCGAATGTCTAGACATGAATTTGTTAAGGGATAAATTATGTTATACGTTATGTACCCGCATCATTGGTACCTATTCATATAATAAAGCTAGAGAGTTTTTTTTTGTATAAACGCGCTTATCTCGAGAACAATACCCTTACAAGGGAAATCAGACGATTAGGATCACAGTCAGGACCAACGCCTTAACGTGCTTTTCGAAGCGCGGAATCATCATTCTTACCAGACAATCAGTTGATTCAAGACTGAAATGTCCATCTCCGCGAGATTCGAATCAATGACCTCCGTGGTTTATGGCCGCAACACCACGGGGGTAGTTCACCACTCACCACATAATTTTACTTTGCTATTTTCTCTTTGAAAATCTAATCTCCCAATCTATTCTACCAAGCAACGAAAACATCATCATATAGTTATATACATATGTAGGGGCATGTTCGCTCACCCACTACGTCCACTCTGACATAGTGATTAGCGACACAAAAGCCGGGCCCATAATCGATGCCCATACAAGCGTGGCTATTACTACGCTCCCATACAAGAGCTGTTAAAGCTTAAACTACGCTTTGATTAAGCTGAAATACCAAAATCTATGTATAAATTATTGTGTAAAATCAATTACAAATTACTCAATCGACGATTTGGTGTGACGAGAATAAAAGATTAAGTGTAGGAACGGTGCCGAACTTCCTCAGGTATAAGATCGGCTGTTCGCTATTACGCAACGTTGTTTTGGCATGGTGTGTCATCTTCCATTTAAAAAAACATTACACGCGTAATCAAGCCAAATTCGGTCACGTATTTTCAGTTTAGTGGGATCCTACACTTAGTTAGACGAAACCTCGATCCCCGCCAAAACCATTATCTCCTTCTATGTTACTCTAAGAATGTTATTATTATCTTTTCTAACACCCATCTTTGTTTTTTACGTGGTTAGATTGCTCTGAGAGAATAATATTCAATGATATTCATTTGTCATTTATACACATACAAAAAACGAGCCAGGACAGACAGACAGACAGACAGACAGACAGACAGACATGACGAAACTATAAGGGTTCCGTTTTTTGCTATTTGGCTACGGAACCCTAAAAAACAGAGAGCAAGCCGCCTAATCTAATATAGCGTTGTGTACATCGGCAGACGTTCCTTTCATTTCCTCCACCTATGATAGCAGGGTGAGAATGGTCCGGAGCTTAATTGTCAATCGATCACGTCGGAAAACGTGCCGTGCAGAGATCGGTCCCTATTAACACACGTGTTGTGTGACGAACAATTGTGAACGATAAATCACTCACTGACCTGAAGAATAACCGCTTTTTGTTGAAATTGAAATGTAAAGATTTTAAATCATAAAAGAATCAAAGAGGATTTTATTAGTAAGCATTTTTTTTGTTTTAAAGCTTATTAAAACTTAACTATAGAAAACGATAAAGCTAGTTCATAATCAATTTATATTTTGTAGGTTCAAAGTCATGTATTCAAATTCTCATGGCAACAATTATATATCATCGGCTAAATTGTTCTAGTCAAGTATAAAGTACCTACTTTATAATTTGTTGTTGTAATGTAATCTGTACACCAGAAGGAACACAAGAAGTTCGGCTGCAATGCATTTTCTACACAATGGTACTCGACGTTATTTTGGCATGGGGTGTCATTTTTCATATAAAATACGGTAACGCCAAACTTCGTTTGCGTTTTTTCGTCTAGGTGTGTTTTAACTCCAGCAAGTTTTGATTTCATCTCCAACTTCGAACCCGCGCCTTCCAATTTATCTTAATTCAAAGCTGAGAACGACACGAATTTATTGTTAAGAAGACGTGCCTAAGTCTTCACTTAAGCCTTGTAGAGGGAACAATATTTTAGGTACATCCGTGGATTACGTTAAACCCATTATGTAGTACGCGAGGCACTTATCTACGTCTTGGTTTATGGAACAACTTAGACTGTTAAGCGTTTTTGGGCGTCATATTTCACCGTACAAATTAGATATTACATTTCCAAGCTGGTTACGACACAAAACAACAAATGCTTTTAGGCATTATAATTGCGCAGGATCTGTAAGTAACTGAGAAAGTACCTTTATAATTTAAATCAAAGTACCTTTAAAGATTTATTGTGAGTCTTCATCAGTGTAAAACTTCGCTTCGGATAACCCATAACCACCTTAATGTGCAAGTAATAAGTACTTCATTGTCCTAACGACTTCTAATATAATTCGGAATGACTCATAAAATAACTCTAGAAAGGATCGCATTTTTTACCGAGCGGTCTAACTTTTAGACGTTTTAAACATTTTTGAAATGCCCTACCCGTCGGTGTGAAACATTTAAAAGCTTTTGAGCATTAAAGTGCCGCGTCATTATTGAGCCGATCGCACGGCCTGTGTTAGCCCTGTGCCACTACACGGTTCGTCCATTAAAACTTCATCATTTAACCGCATCGGGAGTGATAATGACTGAGTGAAATAGTGATGAAAGTGTTTAGTTTTCGTTCTGATCTATGGTTTATGATTTAATATTTATATTAAAGCTAAAGTTTGTTTATATGTTTAAACGCGGTAATCTCAGAAAGTACTGATACGTTATAAAAAAAATATGTGTTGGATAGTCCAAGGTGGAAGGAGGAAGGCTTAAAGTTATAGTTTAACATTATATTATTACGGAATCCCAAATCCAACCGGACGAAGTGGCGGGCGGCCTCTAGAATACTATATGAACGAATTCTTTAAGCAGTGGTTAAACCTGAGGGACTGAAGGCCCTTCGTTGATTCTATTATTAAGTTCTAACATATGTAGTATAGAAACACAAGTAAATGTTTAAAATCGATTGATTTCCTTAACCAAACTACATACTAAATAGTATTTGTTTGGCAACAGTTACGTAAAAATTATGTAATTTTAGTAGTTTTCTCTTCTTTTGTTTTCTCTACTTTAGTTAAAAGATGACCATTTGAAGTATTGCCCTATTTAGATCTCGTTATCAACTTACGTCAACGACTCAGCTGTAAACATTGTATCGTACGTATTGTCAAGTACGTACCCATATTTGTTTGCTAATATTTGTTCTTGAGATAAACGCAGCCGACCTTGTGCCTGCATTCAACTGAACGCTCGTGCCACTTCTCTGTAAGGACGCACAAACAGAAACTGTATACTAAAATGTCTGCATTCCTCCACCTACACTACAATTTCTTAAGCAAATTGAGTTGTCCTAGATCTAACTTCGTGATTAGACCGGTTTACATTTAAAGATTGCATTTCATCTAAAGTTTTATACCAAACAAGCGGCCGCGACTCCGTCCGCGTGGAGTTCGGTTTCCGCACTCATAGTGTTATAACTTAAAGCCTTCCTTGTCTTATGGACTGTACAAAACAAAAATATTTTTTCAATTTGAACCAGTTGTTCCTGTGTTATGTACAGAGCGTTAAAAAAAAACAAACGCTTAAGCTTTATTAAATTAGTATAGATATTTAGTATAGGGAACATAAATAAACATTTACATAATCGAGTTCTAATGCGAATTTATTAATTGTAAATAACCTTTTAACGTAAAAGCTTACCCTTATTCCATCACTTTACGATTACCTTTCGTTTTTGATCTTCATTTGTTTTTTTTACAATTACTTTCAAGCATCATTGAACGGCTCGTTGGTGTTTTGTTCTATGTAACGACATCTTGATTTAAACCAACGATAAGTTTTTAGGGTTCCGTAGCCAAAATGGCAAAAAAACGGAACCCTTATAGATTCGCCATGTCTGTCTGTCTGTCTGTCTGTCTGTCCGCCAGTCTGTCACAGCCACTTTTTTCCGAAACTATAAGTACTATACTGTTGAAACTTAGTGAGTGGATGTATTCTGTAAACCGCAACAAGGTTTTCACACGAAAATAGAAAAAAAATAAAAAAAGTGGGGGGTCCCCATAGTCAGAACTGAAACTCGAAATATTTTTTTCATTGAACATATACGTGTGGGGTATCTATGGATAGGTCTTTAAAAATTATATTAAGGTTTTTAATATCACTTTTTTCTTAAGTGAATACTTTGCGTGATAGACCCTTCCAAAGTGGAAAAAAGTGTGTCCCCCCCCCCCCCTCTAACTTCTAAAATAAGAAGATGATAAAGCTGAAATAAATATATAATGTACATTACCATAAAAACTACCAACGAAAATTAGTTCGAACGAAATCTATTCAGTATTTTTTTTAATACGTCAAAAATATAATTTGTACGGAACCCTCAGTGCGGGAGTCCGACTCGCACTTGGCCAATTTTTTGTTTTTAGTATAACAAAAATAAATGGGCTGTTACTTTCTCTAAACATAGTTCACATAATTTTAGTCGTAAGATATCACATTTCATCTCTCACTGAAATTTCCAAAGACATTCCTAACATAAACCATGCGAGGTATGTAACATGATCTAAAATGAAGTTACGTGAGGCAGAATCAAAGTCACCGACATAGTTTATAGAGACGGTAAGTCGATGTGTGACAGACCGCGCTTAAACAAGTTTAAACAAGAGCTTATGAACGACGACATTTGTTTTAACTTGTCTTAATGTTACTCATAGACTCATAATATCGCTAGCAAAAACTATTGACAAATTAATGAGACAAGAAAGCTAATATTATTTCAAAGCCAATTATATGTGTGTCTGCGTGCACCCAGGTCCCAGAGGTCACGACTTGACACAGTCTCAATAAGTAGGTAAATCATAGTAATATAATAAATGTGAAAGTTAGTTTGTTTGAATGTTTGTCCATCAATCATGCTAAATATGTACTAATGAACGAATATTGATACAATTTGGTATACATTAAGGGTATGAGATGACTTAGGTAATAAAATACCTATTTTATTCCGATGTAATGCTCCCATGTGAATAAACAGGAATGTTAATAACGCCGGTATAACCGCGGGTAAAAACTAGTATAAAATAATACTTAAAAAGGATGAGACAACTGTCGTTTACAAATGCCTAACGTGATTTATTGTTAACAAGCCTTTTTGACACGTGTAACATTCTTTATGTCATCGAAAGAACAGGTAAAACCTCTTTCGTCAAAGACCAGGGTTGCTCAGTTTATGATGATGAGATCAGTAAGGGTCGAGATAACAAAAGGGTTACCTGCACGAGGTTACAACTTATCTTGCGCCGAAACATTTTCCATTTCCTTCGAAACAGTTTCCGACAAAGCCTTTTCGGTTTAAACGGAAGCTGAGCGTGAAATGGTACGAAATACTTAGATTTTTTTGCCTTAGTCTGAGCAGTGGTTCGTGCGAATGAACAGTATTGGATATATTAAATAACTTTTCTTTTTTTCGTTTCAATTGGAATTTTGTGTTTTTCAATTACACCTTATTATTTATTTTCTACAATTTGTTAGGACACGGTTTTGTTTTAAATTGTGAATCGCTGATTAGTTTGATTGTTTGTTTGAACGCGCTAATAACAGGAAGGAGGAACGCTTTAATTCAATAGCTTTGAATAAAATTTTGTGTGTAGAAACCGAAATCCACGCAGACGGAGACGCGGGCGGCCGCTAGTAATAAAGATTAAATCTTTGCACAGTATATTTTAAAAGAGCAAATTACCTTAGTCACAAGCTTAGCACGCAAAAAGAATCAAAAATCTTTCATGCCTTTAATTTTTATTAAGAGTTTTGTAAAATGTTTGGTATATTGCCGATGATCGGCTCAAGAACATAAGCACTTTCTACAAGTTCCAATAGTTAATTCCAACAACTTCGTGTTACATTAATTAGATTCTGTACAATGTACACTTTTTTTTTATGGCAGAGGCGGCAAACGAGCTATCGGGTCGCCTGATGGAAAGCAATCACCGCCGCCCATGGACATCCGCGACACCAGAGGTATCGTTGATGTGTTGCCGGCCTTAACCCCATTACCTCCCCAACTGAGCTCTGGCAACCTTACTCACCAGCAGAAACATAGCACAACAGTTACGAAGTCACTGCGGTCTTCTGTAAGGTGGAGGTACTTCCCCAGACGAGCGGCTCATTCGAGTGGAATTTCCACAAAGCTCTACCTCTCTTAAACTTCCTCAAATTAGAGTATATCGCGTAAGTCTTGAGATATAAATCGTCCTCGTCTTAGTTCGCGCAGTCTGCACATGAGACGGGACATGACGTCAAGCTTATCCCTCTTTAGATTATCCTCAGGTTTTCAATGGAATACTAGCTGGAATTAAGATTTAAGACTTAGGAAACACACATAGGACTGAAATTACGCGATCAACGTTCGGCGGTAATGCATTTTCTAAACAAAATAACGCGACCTAATTTCGGCAGAATGTGTCATCTCCCGTTTTAAAGTGTATGATAATCATGCACACGATGGAGCTTAAATTCATCCGCGTAAATTCGGTCGCGTTTTTCTCGCATAGTGTGTACCTACACTTACGCTATCGTCATAATCACTGTCGGTTGTTCTTGTGATACGACAGTTTGTTTCATTTTTGACCACCGTTTTTGTAACACAGATGATACGACAAGCAGTAGGTCTTTTATGCATTTACTAACTATCGTATTCAGTCCCGTTAAAGCATAATGGGACTTCAAACATAAGGCCATATTAATGTTACAGCAGAAATACAAAACAATATATTCAATCAATATTCGCGATATTTTTTTCAAACGACATCTCAACTTTCTCTTGTACAAAAGTCATGACTTTATAACAGTTTTATGAAACCGTCCTCAAAATGTGACAAAAATAAACTCTATGACAAACCGTCCCTCAGACACTTGAACAAGTACTTTCAAAAGAAAAGATCAAGAACTTAAAGAGGCTACTGACAAAAATATCCCAAACGGAGCACGTCGCAGACACACAAAAACACACTCCAAAAGTTTCCTAAGCATACCTTTTGTCATGAATAATAAAGGATAGTTCAAAACAACGGGAACTTCTCTTCACAAAGTTTAGGGGCACAGATGAACAATTTATCCATGAAATTTTCATGACCTTAATTTCGAGAGACTCGGCTGGGGCCAAAATCTTTGAATACTTCGGCCGGTACATTAATATATTAGAAAAGTTTCACTTTGAGCAACCTCAATAGGTAGTGTGCTATTAAGTAATTAGGTACATCTCTGTGCAGGTTCACGTTAGTGAATAAAGCTATTCCTTTCATCTTCATACATTAGGTACCTTCCTTAACATGATGTTTTCGTAACAATAATAATAAAAAGTATCGTTAAGTAACCTGGTAATCACGAGGAAATCCAATCCTATTCGGACATAATTTAGCCTTAGGTTTAAAGTTCTAAGGCTTTAAGAAGCATTTGTTCTTTAAATTGAATTGTACCAAATAAACGTTTTTCTATTTCTATTTCTATTTCTATAAATATAACCAATTTTCCTTTAACTCTCTATGTATACTTTTGTCTTTAAAAACCCATCGTAAATCATAAACAAATAAGTCGAATTTAAAACTAGTTACGACGTAAGATAAAACAAACAGATATCATAAAACCATAAAACAATTTACGCGCCATAACTCCACAATACACATACAAGATATGCGCAATAACACCAGCAGTATTATGTTCTAACGAACCCTGCGTATAAGCAATCAAATATAAAAACAGAATTTCTCGTAACATAATATGTTTGCGCTTTGAAATATATTTCTCGCTTTGTACTCTTAAAATGTTATAAAACTCCGCTCATCTTATTTGTTTAAGGTGAAACATCTTTGTAAAAAAAAAAAGATAATACTACTAAATGTAGTAATACAAGCGGGCGCCAGCGACTCCGTCCGCGTGGTTTTGGGTTTCCGCACACATAGTGATATACAATAGCCTCAAGCCTTCCTCGTCAACTGGACTATCCAACACAAAAAAAAATCAGATCGAACCAGTAGTTTCTGAGATTAGGGCGTTAAAACAAACAAACAAACTCTTCAGTTTTATTATATTATATAGAAGGAGTAAATATTTCATGGCATGTTATCGTAAAGGTACGACAGGGTCGAGGATTAAGCTAAGCGACATCCAAATGTGTCTTCTTTTTTGTTTATCCCTCTCTCCTATACCCGCACCGATATCGTTTGCACACCTTTGTTCCTTTGAAATTGTTTCATGTCCCTTTCAAGCCACGTACTTTATGAATCGAGCACAAATTGTAAGAACAAAGTTTTTCTTATTCGCCAAAATTTTCAACTTCCCACAAAAGATTATCAAAGCAATTGTCAAGTTTTCAAGAAAAGTTGCTGAATAATTTTCAATAAGTAAAAATTTAAAATTTTATATAATCGTATGCTCAGAAAGAGTTAAAAAGAGAAATAAACAATGTAGGCAATTTAATTTGATGTTTAAACGTAACAACAGTTATCTATATGAGCCTTTTGAAGTTGTACAAAAAGGTTTAAAGGTATCAGTACTTATTAAGCTAAAAACAGCTGTTTGAAAACTCCCGAAACCAGACGGTGTAATATTTAACAATGCAAACGAGACGTTTCGCTTAAAACAAAAACCCGAAACTTGTTTGAAACATTTGAAAATAAAATTCTGGCGCGTACCGGAGTAAATCGTAAATTATTAAAAACCAAGCGTACCAGGATTTATTTCAACTTAAACGCTCATAGCACCGCTCTCTTTATTAAATTTTCATAAGTTATGAACGAAAAGAGGATTTTAACCTTAAAAATATTAGAGCAAAGGTACCCGTTGTTAGTAAGATACAAAATTGTATTTATGAAAGTCTAGACTAAGGTTGATTCATATCTAGGTTTGATATTGTACGCGTCACGTATATGATTGTCACCGTAAAAAATCAAAAGAAACATTGAAAACTCGTAACATGGACCTTGGGCTTGGTGACGATTCAGACACTTAATATTCTGCCTCGGCATTTAATTTTTAGTTACGTCTCTACGTGGACGTAGTACGTGCCCGATAAAAGGTTCCTAAGTACTTTTAATGCAAAATGTTACAGAAATATTAATTCTATAGCTTTCATCACTAGATCTCACAAATATTTTCTATAACAGTTATAGTATTGGAAAATAATTATACATTTTATCTGCACCCATCGACTGAGTTTCAAAGACTTTAATCAGGACCAGTGAAGTGGAATTGGAACATCGGATTCCTTACGCTATAATGGTTTCTTTAAAGAGGTAAATCGTATTCGACGTAGTGATTCTAGGGAACGGTTCAGACCTACGCCTGGGGTATCTAACTGACTTTTCTATTTAACCTTAGCTTCCGTTACTATAAAGTGGCTGACTCGTCATTTATTCTTGGCTGTCTCACCGTAACGAAGTGGACTTAAGATAAATTCTCCGTGAAACAGCGGCTAGGCAATTGGATTAAACCCCCGATGTAGTTAGATTCTCGGCTTACAGTTAGCTGGTGAAAAAAAACTTTAACGTTAGCTTATAGTAATACCACTCTGAAGAGTTCAAACTGCCACTGTAATTAATCTAGCTAGATTACAGTAATCATCAATATGTGTAACTGAAGTAGTAGAAATTATGATTCTTCGAAAGAAATAAATGATATCAAATAAGACAGCAATTTAAAATAAGATGAACCGCAAACCTTGCAAAACGTTTTAAATCTATGCTTGCAAAGCTTAAAAGTCTTTTCACCACCGCACTGAGACGAGGAGGCCGTAATATAAAGGGAAAGTGTATCATGACAAGTGTGTTACTATGAATTAAAAGAGTAATTTACTAAGAAAATACTTTCAAAGGTTTAAAATATCTAATACACCACAGGCTTTTAGTAAAAGGCTACTAAAAAGCCTTTTGAGACCGCGGTGGGGTCACATTTTCGCAATGCCTCTCTGTGGTCACATATGACAGCGGTTGTTTATAATCAGGACGTCCACAGAGGCAACTAACTTTTGTACTTCATATCCCACTCCACAGAGGTAGGGGCTAATGTTTAGAGAAATTACGCCGACTTACACACAAATACGGGCGGGCAAGGTTACAATTAAGTAGGCATATAAAGTCAACTCTGGGATCTGTTAGCAAATTAAGTATTCCTCGCTATAAAATACTTTTCAATGGTAACAAATGGAAGAAGAGCAAACACACATTTTTATAAATCCTTATTTGAAAACTTGCGGCCGCCCGCGACTCCGTCCGCTTGGATTTCAGTCACAGTGTTATTTGCTTAAAGCGTTCCTCGACAAATGGACTATCCGACACAAATATATTTTTTCAACTCGAACCATTAGTTTATGACATTAGCGCGTTCAAACAAACAAACAAACTCTTTAGCTTAATTATGTTAGTAGGTATATCAGTATTTACATTCAGTACATAGATGACAGTTTGCTACTTCAACCTTGAAAAGGGAAACGCATTTATCATCACCAGCAGCACGTTGATGGAAAGCATCTCTGACACTGATTACAGATCGATATTCCGGAATTAACCCCTTTCAGAGCCGACACTGATCTAATTAAGCCGCAAAGAAGACGTGACGCGAACGTTAGGGCACAGTTTCAAAATGATGCGACCGCCATGTTTTTAATGTTATTACATTTCGTACATCTACATCCTACATATTCAAAACTTCTAAATAAGTTGCAGCTGGGGTCACCGTGTGCGTAGGAATCATATTTATTGTCTGAAAACTACAGTAATTATGGCGGAGGTGTCGTCTAATGGCAATATAAAGTTGCTTTTTTACAATAACTTAAACTTCTTTTCGCTTTTGATTGCATTTAATAAAACGTAAAGAAGAAAAAAAATCCTACGGAAAAATGGTAGACAAAAAGTGCAGATTACAACTACAGCATTTTATCAACATAAGGCCACAGGTTTTATTTAATGAATTCAAAATACCGTCCACGACCAATTTACACATAGGTAGTTGGCCCAAAAACACTCATATTATAAACCCCGAGTCCCGTTCCAATAACTGCCGCTGACATTTCCACACGTCACAAAATCACCGCTAAGTGCTTACCGGCCAGCGAAATTAATTTAGTTCGTGGCTTTTCAAACATGAGAGTGTGTGTTGATGGTGCATTGTGATTAGAATTTAATATTTGTGGATAGACCATTGGTTTCTGAAGTAACTGGCGCAAAATTTCATTACCGGGTTAGAAAACTTTATGACCACCTCTATAGTCTCTGATTTTTATAACTCGTATCCTACCTTTACTGGTATTAACAAGACAACCAATACGGTATTTGACTGACAAGTCAAATTAACTATTTTTTTTTAAATAAACGTAACCTTGTAGGAAGAAATGTATGAAATATTGAATTGTGACGTCACAATGCTGTAGTATTAAATCAATACTCTTTTAATTTCAAGTATCTGTAATCATTTGTTAAAAGCTCAATAGTAACTGTGGGATAGAAAATTGTGCTTAATTTTTGATTCCGTCTTTAATGTTGGAATGTCATAATTTATTTCGTATGCAGTCAAATAAATAATAATAAATAAATAAATAAATGCCTTAGACTGACACACCAATTGCCTAGCCCCAAACTAAGCTCGAAGCTTGTACTATGGAAGCTAGGGAACGGATAGACATACTTAAATACTTTTATAAACATCCATGACTCGAGTACAAATGCCGATGTTCATCACACAAACATTTGCCCCTAGCGGGATTCGAACCGGCGACCCTTGGTTTTGTAGCCAGGGTCTCTAGCCACTCGACCAACGGGCCTGTTAAAAATACCCAATTCTAATTAAAAAAACTGTGTATAGGTGCCAACAGGCCGGACCCAACTAAATCAGTGTCCAATTTCACTACCTATTACAAAATGTAAACAGTGAATAAACCTCGTCTACGCGATATACGCAATATCGTAGCGTCATCTGATACTAATTATGGACTAAACCTAAATTGGCGTAAACACAGATAAAGATACAAGACACATTGAACATATACGTATCATATCGTTTGTTAGTTGGTGTCATAGTGACTATTTAGTCAAAGAAAACATTCGCGCTTGTGTTTGGCAAACAATCTGCGTTTCCGCGGGCGGGGAACTAATTCAAGTGTGGTGGCTGTAATTAACATCGATCCATCAGTTTGCGTCAACTGCTTTGTTAAGAAACTTGTTAGTTGTTGCACATTGTTTGCGCCAGTTCAAAGAGAATTTAATATTTAATAAATAATGTTACCTCCATTGTATAATGAATGAGCAAGGGAATGCACATCAATTACGGTTGAACAGGAATGGATCAATACGAGAAGTAGGTACACTTATGTCACTTATTACCTTTTGAAAAGTTCTCATTATCATTTATTTGCGACACACATTGCATTATGCGGCAATGCTACTGCCACATCTACTTTAATGACTTACAATCATGACTTACGTAATAAGTAAAATAGTGGAATGTATTAATTGCATTTTAATTCGAGTTGTTTTAGTCTAGAGAATAACGTTCGCGCTCACCAATAGTTAACAGCCCGATCTGAACTTGAATATACCTACTTGTCAGTTGTGTTTAAGAATTCACTTTGATTCAATTTGAAGGAATTTAAGGGATTATCTTAATTCAAACGACATAACACAACATTTTATCCCTAAGTTTCTGAGCGGGACTCATCCACAACCCGTGTCACAAGTGGAGCGGAAAAGTTTGATAATTTCTCGAGTACACATAACAAATACGTGTAGCCTTGATTACCTCGCATTCGAGGCACTCACTATGAGACGAACTTCGAAGCTATCCATGGATTCTCCGTGCGGGTGCCGGGTCCATCGCGTGGAACAGAGAGGAATGTCAGTCGGCGCCTGGGACTTTCGACCCAGCGTGTAGGTGATAAATGCACAGAATGTTTGTGAAATATAAACGCGTTTCCTTCGATTTAAAGAGTAGTTGCTCGCAGTGAATTTACCATACTTCTTTAAAATAATGATGTGAAGAATCCTTTCTCATCAATCAGTAGAGCTGACAGACAGGTATAGACGTTCAAAAGTATTTTTGAAATTTACATTATGGCCGAACAAATTATTTAATTTGTGTTCTATAAACTTTGAAGCCTGGCTTGATCTCTCTACTTTTGAGTCAGGTTGCTTTTCAACCAAACAATTTACCGGGACCCTCTTACTTCCCTAATTCAATTAGGAGCTACCTCCTAAGCCAATAAGGCAAAATTAAATTTTATGTAAACTCTATGATAAAAATAACAAAAAATAAAACGCTGTTCATAATAAACACCGACAATTAAAAAAACGAACCATTAAATTTTCTATTACATAAAGAAATCTCCTTTATCTTTCCTTCATGGGAGTCTTGTTCATTATTAACGACATTGCTCTTTATAGGATTCCTCATAAATCTGAACAGGCTAATGAATACTACACCTTAATGAAGGAGGAGTTGACAAGGAAACTGATTGATGGGCTTAATTACAGCGCTCACTCGTGTACGGAGGAATGCATGGAATGTTAAACAGCGTAGTGCCATTGTTCAATTTAATCACAGTATATAGGTATGACGTTTGATATTCGTAATCCCAAAAAAAGTCGACGGTATATCATATTATTAGAAAATGAAGGATTCTCGTTTTAACGCACATTTTGAATAATTTATGTTTATTGTCTGATATTATTATATTCTACGCTTGAACGTCATGTATTAATTCCAAACATAACAATTCCAAGACTTCTTGTCAGGTCAAAATATGTATTTGTTTATTCCCACTATATCACTTCACTACGCGAAGGTATGATTTCTAGGCTAAATCCAGGGTCAGACATCTTCCACAGACAGACCCCCACCTAATTCACCTATGCGGCGGGACATGCGTAACGCAGTTTCTTCCACTATGAAAAAAAAGGGTCAGACATCTTAATATAATATTATGTATTTGTGTCTGAGTTTTCTGTTGGTCAAACCCAGTAACATTCCCCCCACAAACACTCCCGTGCCTCGAATTGTACTTGTAAGCATTATTTTAAGATATTTGCACGTCGAAAGCTTATTAAAACGAGACAAGCTAAGGAATGAGTTCGGAGTAAATTAAAATCAACGATATTAAACCGGCGTTTTGATAGCTTTACAGTATTCGTGATTACGGAATGAAAATGCTCAACGTCAAAGGATATTAATATTAATTATTTTGATACTTAGATCGAAGCAATTTTAAAATTAGGTAGATACATACTAAAAATAACTATCTCAAATTAGGTCATCATACCGTTGTCTACTGACTCGATGAATTATTATAATTTATACCTTAAGTGTCTCTTATATTGGTTATTTTAAAATGGACCTGTGAAATACATTTAAGTTTAACAAAACATTTAAAAAGTGTGCCATTCCTCTTAGAATCAATTAGAGGCAGAAACAATAGACCCATCACAAATTGCGCCCGCAATAAAACAAAGAAAGCTGCAACAAAGCAGAATCACACAATAGCGTGATTAAACAAAACGTAAAGACAAATAAAATGTAACAAGAATAATCAGTCCTCAGTTGACTACAAAGCAGAATGAAAACATGCATGTGAACATTATAAAATGTACTCGTAAGATCCCTCAAAGCAACGTCAGTCAGTTTGTAATACATACCTACATAGTAATACATACCTACAGACATATTTGATCTGAAACTGTTATTTAATTTTTCCAAATGTGCGAGCATTCCTCTAATGGCTTGGTAGGGTTTAATAAAAGTTCCATATAAAAGCACAATTTCTACTAAAATCTAATCTTAACAAAATCTACACAGCTGGATAAATATGTATTAAACATGATATGGGTCTATCACCAGTATTTGCGGAAACAGGAGATAGGCAACTAAACAAAAAAGAAAACGGACAAAGTATGTAAATGATTTATTTAGACCGTATTGTATACGTCGCGAGCCTGTATCTTTACCTTTTTACTTCGGGTTAGGGAACGAATTTTTCATAAAATATGAGCTCAGTTCGTCCGACCGAGGTTTGCCGGCTAAGTCTAGCCCGAACGTTTTCCATTTCGCAGGACCGGCCTTGGGTTGTGTCGGTCCATATATTGTATAAATTGAGGTTGAAGATGTACATTTTGTTATATGCCTTGTTGATAGCATTTTGTTCAGTGTTGTGCAAGAAAAATTTCAAAGGGATATTATGCACTAACTATTTGCTGCTTATTCAAGGAGCTTTGGTGCTTGTCAAAAAGCTAATAGTCAAGTAAAGTTGACTACAATATTCAAGTCCACCTTGTATATTCCCTACAATGTCATCAAAAAAAGATTCATAACTACAAAATAACTAATGATTAAACTACAAACTTAAGTCAATACGAATATTTGCCAGAAGTACAAGAAACTATACGATATACATAAAAATTTGGCGCTTGTGTTACAAATGAAATTGTGCCTACGTACCTACTACCCCGATTCATCACTTCAGGTTCAGAACCTTTTTTTACATAATTTTGACAACTCATTGAACAATATTTCAAGGACAATATTTTTAATAATTTTGATAATAGTGAACAAATTATCTGATTTAAATTGCACATGATATTGGCCGTAATATTAGACCTGTCTTATTTTAAGCTTCAACAAAGTAAGCACAATAGTTTCAAAATAAGATTACAGACTTCTCTTGTATATCAAATATAATCCAAAGTTTGTTTTCATTAAACTTTTTCAATTGGATTTTCAAACGAAACTTTAGGAAAATAAATTGATTACTTACTTACAGAATGTTTTACGTAAAATGTGTATCTTTGTGTATTGAAGTAAGTATAATTTAAGCTTACTCTTCAATTACTTTTTAATTGACTTAACAATTTCACAATAATGCCCTGACAAGTACCTACTCTTACATACTGATTTTAATGAAAACGAGAGGCAAGGCTTTTCAAAGAAAATATTTTTGGGTCTTACTATTAAGCGGTCCGTGTTTTATCAATTTATATCATGTGGAAATACCTAAACCTTATTCTGCTTATACTGATACTAGGCCGCGTCCGACTCCGCCGCGTAGAATTAGGTTTTCCTACTATTCTAGGCCTTCCTTCTATTGGACTAATGGAGTATCCAACGCAAAAAAAAAAAACAATTCGAAGCAGTTTCCTGAGGTAGCGCGTTCAAACAAACAAACGAACAAATTCTTTGGCTTTTTCCAAAGAAGTACCATCTTCAAATTGTTAATAGTGTAGTTGTTCGTTTCAGTAAAATTAACGCTTGAAAAAAATATAATATTTTTCTACGTATCTTTTTATTTTCACGGCAAAAAAGGCAAAGAGAAGAAACACTTAATTCCAGCTCACGGACAACTCATTACCGGGCGTCCCTTCATAGAATATTCCAGAAACAGAGTGCCGAGGTGCTCGCGCCTCACAATACGAGTAGTCGCCGCCCTTATTTATATGTAAAGTAAGAAAAAACAACCCCTGTGCAGTGCAGATTCCAAACAAGTGGACTCGAATAATTAAGGACGCTCCGTGGTTATGCAAGTTTGTTGAGAAAACAGACGAAAGACGAATATTTTTCTTTGCCTGCGCAGGTTTTTGTAGGCCTCTCTTTTATGTTTGAAGTATTTGCTTCACTACTATTAGGGAACGTGAGAAATTTAACCCTTTCACATATAATGGTGCAAGATTGGCCAATTTTGTGACTCTTCTTCTTGAAGGCCAAGACTGCGCAAACTAAGTACTTATTTGAAAGTTATTTAAAATAATATATAATTTATTATGTTGACGAAAATCTATCATCTGCCACTAAACTAATTAAAGCATACCCGATTGACCCACATTTAAACAGTGACCTATTTCAATCGCCTATTCCAATGCACAAAACTAACGAGTTGTATATAATAAACGCCTCTATCTACAAAATACATTGGAGACAATTAATTAAACCTGACCCCAATGCGGAGGGAGGTCGAGAAGTCCCGGCACTCCGATCCACCTGTAATATCCTATCTTCTTTTTCATATTGGATACTGTGGACCAGAATACGATACGACTATGATTTGATCAGCATAGTCATTATACTGGAGCGATTACTTTCTGAACTACGTTTTCCTGACAAGGATATGAAGACCATTTTTGGAGCATAGTCGGCAACTGTGCAGAGTGCCTTCGGAAGCACGAAATCATAACTCTTATCATGCGATCAGGTGATTCAAGCCTGCAATGTCCCATACGAACTAGGGAAACCTACACAAATGAAAATGTTCCAAAGGGATTTAAACCCACAAACTCCAAGGATTTACCGCTCTAACTCCTGCACCAAGAAGACTGTTCATCATCTGTCGCTAAAATCATTGCAGCATACCCACACCAAAATACTAACCTAGTTCAACCGCCTATACCAACCAATGCATAAAACTAACAAGCACCATATAATACACACATCTCTAGCTACAAAATACATGGGAGGCGGTCACAATTAATTAAACCTGACCCCAATGCGGAGGGAGGTCGAGAGGTCCCGGCACTCCGACCCACCTGTAATTTCTTATCTGCGTACATATATTCCATGTCACGTTCAGGCGTTATGATGAAGTGGACTCCGCTCCTGATAACCTTTGACCTTTACTTGGTAATGAGGTATAATATAAACTTTATTATTTTAAAGGTCATCATTAGGATGTCTTTTTAACAAGATAATTAGTAAGAAGCTTGTGTGGCACAGGCGAGTGAATTATTTTTTTAAATATCCCCCCTTCCCCGCACATTTCCGGGATCAAAAATAGGTACCCTATGCTTACCGGGGATAGTGTAGCTAGCCAACAGCGAAAGAATTATTCAAATCGGTCCAGTAGATTTTGAGTTTATTCGTTTCATACAAAAATACAAATCTTTCCTCTTTATAATACAGTATACATATTAGTGTAGATGTTGATGTAAAGATATGATATAATTACTACTAAAATATAAGCTAATTAGCAAGTAATTACGTTAATGATTGTTATTATGGTGTTGAACTATCTATTATATTATATTATATTGATATACAAATATTTAACGTCAGCATGTAAACGCAAAGTTTGTACATAACGTCATTGTAAAATGAACACTTTATTATTTTTGATTGAGTTTTGAGAAGAAATTCAAAAGTTTTGTAAACTAAGTTTTCTGAAACAATCGCCTAGCGATCTCTAATTAAAACTACTTAACTTAGTAAAACTCTTAGAGATAATGTATCTTCAAATTGGTTTTTATAGTTTAACAAGTATACATATATTGAAGCGAAGTTAATACTTGTAATTGAATTTGTTTTGTTATAAGCTCATCACTTATAAGTGATATGGAATAGTGGAAATATTCTCGACGCAAAATAAATGTTTATGTGCTAGACAACTAGATACATAAAAAAAGATAAAATTACATTAGACCTACACGTTTTAAATCAAGATTAGTTCTTAAAGCTAGCACCCTATTCATTCCTACTTTTGAAAAATCTGTGCCTTTCTCACGTTCCCTCCCATTGGATCAATTAGTTGGATCTAGGTCAGCCATTTTGAAATCTGCTCGGAACTTGGTTCCCACATTCTGAAGCAGAAAAAGAATGTTGGATGCAACATACACTGCTTAAAGCTAAGTACGTACAGCCTTGGCCAAAAGTATTAGGCACCCCAAAAAAATGCACTTTACATGTTTCCTAATTGAACAATGGCTAAATGCTTATTCTAGATGTCATGCTAATGTCTTAAATAATCTCTAGGAATAGCAATCGGCTACTCGTTAAGGTCACAAAACGCCTGGTGCCCAAAAACAAAGGATTTGCTATCTTGCGGTGTTTCCCGTCAGTGGTTGCTCACTTGTGTTCGGAACTTTTACGAGTCAACA
This sequence comes from Nomophila noctuella, assembly GCA_958496325.1. Lineage (NCBI taxonomy): Eukaryota > Metazoa > Arthropoda > Insecta > Lepidoptera > Crambidae > Nomophila > Nomophila noctuella. Next base: position 12,184,576 of record OY292487.1, on the reverse strand, counting down.
AGTTTTCTTTTCTGTTGAAGCAATTAGATTGATGCCTAATTGATTTCAAAATGCCAAAAAGAAGTGAAATTACTTTAGAAAATCAAGTGAAAATACAACTTCTCCATGAACAAGGCAAGTCGCACAAAGAAATTGCCAAGTTGGTGAGGTGCTCGCGCTGCGCCGTGCAATCTACCATCAAATGGTTCGGTCAGACTCGCAGTCACGCAAATAAACCCAGAAATGGCAGAAAACGTGTGACCACAGTGCGTGAGGATAGAAAATTAATACGCGAATTCGTTAAAAATCGTAAGAAAACTTCTTCTGAGCTTGCTGCTGCCTTATCTGAGGAGATTGGAAAGCCAACAAATGCTTGCACTGTTAGAAGAAGACTTGGTGAAGAGGGCTTAAAAGGTTTGTAAAGCCTGGGACAAGCCATGGCTTTCGGACACAAACAGAAGAAAACGGCTGGAGTTGGCTCTACCACATCAACATTTTACCGAGGAGGATTGGTCCAATGTGGTGTGGTCTGATGAATGAAACCTCTTAGTAATTTGGTTTTAATGTTTTAATTACTAATGAGATTAATCATTAATTTAATTTTTTTCAATCTTTATAAATAATGCCAATTCAAATAAATTTAATTTTTTTATTCGTACACAAGTGTTTGAACCACCCGGTGTGACCTTCGTGAGACGACTTATCGGTGAAGAATACCATCCAGACTGCGCCGTACTTACTGTAAAACACGACGGAGGCTGTAAAATGGTGTGGGACTGCATGGCGGCAAATGGAGTTGGTGAAATGTTGTTTGGTGAAGGTCGTACGAACAGTGAAAAGTACATGCAAGTACTTGAAACTGCGCTTGAACCTTCACCAACTAGCATTTTTGGTGACACCAACGTAGATGGAGTCGTATTCCAACAAGACAACGCGCCCTGTCATAAGTCAGCCACTACGATGCACTGGTTTACTGACAATAACTTTGATTTGTTGGATTGGCCTGCACAGTCCCCAGATCTTCATCCAATTGGACATCTATGGGACATTTTGAAGCGAAGGATCAAAGAACACAGCATTTCATCGAAAACGGCACCGAAAAATTCATTATTTCAAGAATGGCATGCCATCACAATGGAAGAGTGCTCCAAGCTAGTACGCAGCATGCCGCAAAGAATTAGTGTAGTTATTAAATCCAAAGGTGGACCCACTTAATAATAAGCTTTTTATATTCATTTTCTTATATACTAACTGTAATAAATCCGTTTAGAAAGTAGTAGCTGTTTTAGTCCATTTCTTTAAGTAAAACGTAGGGTGCCTAATACTTTTGGCCAAAGCTGTATTTGCATTCAAAGGTTAATTTTAAAAAAATAACCAAAAAAAATAGTGGACTATCCCAATAAATTGGTTTTCGTTGAATAGAGAGCATTTTCTTTATACTAAATGTAAATCAAATTAATCAAAATGATGATAATGGTAATCTTTATTAGTGAAAAAAAGGCTGTCACAATAAATCCACAACATTATTTAAACAGCATATATTTTGCAGGGGAGAATAGGTAGTTCGTGTTAATGCGACCTATCCAACTAGTTTTTCCGGTCAGCAAGGGCTAGCGGTCTGGCCTAATCTCCACTAATAGGGTCCCTCATTCCGCGTGGCATCACCCGTAGGCCCAAAGCTTAAACCCTAAAACATCACTCACACGTTTCGAGTTGTCGCCCGGGTTATGAATAATACATTATACAAATGATTGTAAGACAGTTCGCCGACAGTCATTTCTCCTTTGCACTATTCACCGACAGGACGTTTCGTTTTTGTCTGATTCACCGACAGCACGATTCACCTTTGGCCGTTTCGTCGACAGGACGGTTCGCATTTTTCTGTTTCACCGACAGGACGTTTCGCCTTAGGACGTTTCGTCGACAGGATGGTTCGCATTTTTCTGTTTCGCCCACAGGACGTTTCGCCTTAGGACGTTTCGTCGACAGGAAGGTTCGCATTTATTTATTTATTTATTTATTATTTATTTATTTACAAACACACATACACAATCATTACAGGAGGACCTAATGCGATGGTGCAGTTGTCGAAACAATGTATGTATATAGCGCATTCTATGAGCTTACTCGGTGAACTCGCAAATAAATCAAGTTGCTCAGCCATAATGTTGAGCACCCTAATCCCACGTACGAACGGCGTCCGCTGCAGCAGGGCGGTGCGCGCGCACGGCACCTGCAGCAGCGGAGGCCGCCGCCGCCGCGCCGCGCGCCCGTCCGGCACGCTCAGCCGCATCGCCTCCACCACTGCCGGGTTGTGTAGCACACCCCTCAGTACCTTCAGCAGGTACACAATGAGAGCGACGTCCCTTCTGACTTCCAACCTATAGTATCCCACCGTGCCTAGCAGGAAAAGAGTAGGGTACAACAATGGATAACCTGGGTAAACACCAAATTGTTTCCAGTATACAAACCTAATAAATTTATTTTGAATTTTTTCCAGCATTAATTTATATTTTTTCTCATACGGAGACCATATTATTGAGTTACATTCTAGATGACTCCGTACGAGTGAATCATAAAGCGCTTTTAAAGCCCGGATGTTCGTAAAATTCTTTCCAACGCGTAGTATAAGCCCAAGATTACGGAATGCCTTTTTACAAACATTCGTGATGTGTACTCTGAAATTCAAGTCTGCAACGAAATGTACCCCTAAATCCCTAATTTCCATGACTCGTCGCAGTGGCTCGCCATTCATCTGGTACTGTCTATGGATCGGAAAGCGTGATCGACTAAAGGTGATAACTGAACATTTTGAAATATTAAAAAATAGTTTGTTATGAGTTCCCCAATGTAAAACCATGTCTATATCTTGCTGTAGTGAATTACAATCAATCTCATCTTTAATAACAGAAACTAGTTTTAAATCATCTGCGAACAACAATGGTTTACAATTACTTACTACATTCGGTAAATCATTTATCATTAAAATAAAAAGTAGTGGTCCCAGATTACTTCCCTGGCTCACACCAGATCTAGTAGGATAGGGCTGAGAGTAGTGCCCCTTGTAGTCGACAAACTGGTGGCGGTCTTGCAGATAACTTGCGAAAAATGACAATGTTTGAGGGGTGCAGCCTACACATGCCAGCTTACGAAGGAGGACATCGTTATCAACTGTGTCGAAGGCTTTACTAAAGTCAAAGTAGGCTACATCCACCTGGTGTCCAGCATCTACTGCAGGAACCACTTGCGACATTAAATCCAATAGATTCCCTGTAGTTCCCCGCTTAGGACGAAAGCCATGCTGCGCTTCAGATAAACATGCGCTTATCTGTGGATATAGGCAACTGTGTATAGCCGCCTCGAAGACTTTTGCTGGGGAACAAAGGATTGCTATGGGTCGAAAGTCGCTGTGATTAGAGCCACCGCTACCCTTGGGTATATGTTACGACGACACTTTTCAACTATGGAATAATCACGCAAAGGTTAGCTAAATGTATTTTTTTTTAATTGAGGCTGTATTGCATCATTAATTGACATTAAATTTAATGCTTGTGTTAATATGTTATTTTATTTTTATACAATGAGGAAGTTTAACTCAAAAAACTTTATTTTTTATTTTTGTTCTGCAATTAAAGATTCAACAAGATGTAAGAAGTTTTAATTACTTTGTTTTATATTTTAATACCAAGAAAATCTCAAAATGTATTTTAGCCGTGACTACCGATAGTGGTATAATTACCCCTATCTGCTATGTGGTATTTTACTATTGTAAAACTCTATTTCCAAAACTCTGTGGCAATATTTGAAAGCAATATATACAATAAATAAAATACGAATAGCGTGTTTATTCTTTCTATATAAATTAGACTTCTCAAAAATTAAAACAATTTCGAAGCGAAAAACGTTTTATAAGATAAAATTATGTTAAGTATTTTAAAGCAGTCCTTTGCGAACTTGAAATGCTATTTTCATATAAAAAAGCATCTCAAGGTCGCTCTCAAGATACCTACCTAGTCACTAGCTAATCTTTGCGTTATTATTCCATAGTTGAAAAGTGTCGTCGTAACATATAAATGCGAACCTTCCTGTCGACGAAACGTCCTAAGGCGAAACGTCCTGTGGGCGAAACAGAAAAATGCGAACCGTCCTGTCGACGAAACGTCCTAAGGCGAAACGTCCTGTCGGTGAAACAGAAAAATGCGAACCGTCCTGTCGACGAAACGGCCAAAGGTGAATCGTGCTGTCGGTGAATCAGACAAAAACGAAACGTCCTGTCGGTGAATAGTGCAAAGGAGAAATGACTGTCGGCGAACTGTCTTACAATCTATACAAATTCTCTGTTTACAATTTACATATTATTCAAAGTAAGCAGGAAAAGATTAATTGTTTTTAACAAAAAGGTAAATTCGAATGACGGATTACACGAATTAACTTCGTATTCATTAAAAATAACATTTTATTTGAGGCACAAATGTGTGTTGTTTTTAAAATCTCATTGCTAGAATAAATAATAACGTTATTTTAAACCTGCTACTGAGTAAATTGTATGGGAAAATCACAGAAATAATATCGGTACCTATATTTCTGTGGGAAAAACCAAGTACTTATAACATTTTATGCAATTCTTACTTACTCTGTAATAGCAAATTGCACGAGTGTTTGAAGTCAATTTATAACTGACCAAAGCTAAAAGATGATACCCAATCTGTAGAACCAGACGGATTACCTTCACCATAAACAATGCCACAATAAAACTCCCATCGAACCATGAGTCTGAAATAGGATGGGTTTGAATAATTTATATCCAATCTGGAAACGCCCCCGTGGAAATCATTGATGCGCCGCGTTTGATGCATTGCTTGTTCAACTTCAACTGCCTGGTTTAGAAATTGCGTTCTAATTTGATTGTTTTCACTCTGAATAATATTACTCTTAGCTACACTCTTAGCACCTTTATTATAGACGACAAAGTGTTAATGTGGTTAAAATACTTAAGATTTGTTATCTGTTGATACGGAAAAAATTATAAAAGTGTCCAGGTAACATAACTCACTCAGACCATTTTGATACAATCTGAAGCTAAATACGAAAAGTATTAGGTAAATTTTTTTATACCAGTGCCATTTATTAAATCACGTGTCTCACATCATGCCTACTTAAAATGTCTGTCTTTAAGTAAGTACTACGCACTTCCGCAATCAGTTAAACAAAGGCCCAAATCTCAGCATCACCCGTACCGTCAAACAACGCTCTAATAAAAGTCGTTTCAAATCTGGAGCATCGATACCGTCGCCGTATGCTGAATTATTTATGTCCAATCTGGAAGCGCCGTAGTCTATTCGATTTACGAGCCTGCTGCACGTTCTATCATTGAATACGGTGCTATCCTCTCCGATGCAGTAGCGTTCACATCAAATTTTGAACGAGTTGTTATCATATAATGTGAGTTAGTCGGGTCAGGAGTAGTGGATTAAAATCCCGGGAAAAACGAGATCAAATTAGTAATTCCGTTTATAATTTAGCTTGCAATTTTGATCCCAATAAATCTTCTTCTTCCTAGCGTTTATCCCGTTTCTATACGGGGTCCGCTTTGACCATGATCCAGGATTTGGCAAGTCTGGTTATTACAGTGAAGCGACTGCCATTAGACCTTCGTAACCCATAGAAGGGAACCAGACAGATTTGATCCCAATAAATAAAAACATTAATTTGATGGCTTCAATATAGCTTATCAAAGTCATTCATCAGTATCAAATAAATAAAAAACCGGCCAAGAGCGTGTCGGACACGCCCATGAAAGGGTTCCGTAGCTAAAAGATGGCCCGACCGCTTAAGACACCATTTAGTAAGGGCAACTACACGTCATAAGTTGGTCGAGTTGTATAAAAATAACTATGTATGATACAGAGTTCGCTATAGTTTTCGTTTAAAGTACATACTAGTAGGTATACATCACATTTTTTTCAGAATTATTGTAATAGTATTTCAAAAGTTAAGGGGGGGGGACGCTCTAATTTTAACTTTGTATTAATATATCTCGAGACTGGGGGCTTTGATCCACATGGGTTCTAGGCAAGTTTTATTGTATTTAAAAATACGTTTTTAACGATACCCCACACGATGAGATAAGTCGATTTTTTTTTTCGAATTTACTTTTCGCTGTATGGGAGGGGCGGTAAAAATAATTATTTTTCGATTATTTTAAGAACCAATTCTTGAATTATCACTTTACATCTCTCCACCAATTTTCGTGGCAATCGGTTCAGACACGGCGAAGAACGAGCCAGGACAGACAGACAGACATGACGAAACTATAAGGGTTCCGTTTTTTGCCGTTTGGCTACGGAACCCTAAAAACAGACAGTATAAATTACTTCCCAGTCATATTCCTCATTTCTGACAACTCAAAACAACGCGACAATCATAATGTAGATTTTTGCAATTGCCTTCTCCACCATAAGTCATTCGCCTCCTATGAAACGTTGCATATTCACTCCGCAAAGTGGCATCAATGACGTAATGTTTGTTCTAGCTATCTGAAGCTCTTTAGTCACGTTCGGCGAATGTTACAGCTTAAGTTTATGTGCTCAATGGCCGGGCGAAACTCCCCCGACTCAGCTAAGTCAAGTCCAAACAACAGTTTCCTCGAAAGTCAAACATTAAACGATCAGCTGAATTTCTAATATCTATCTGATATTACCTAAGTCCTATATCCGATATTGAAGTGAAAATACTCTCAAAGTACCAAACTTCTTTTAGTAGAATGTAACAAAATAGCGCCCGCGACTTCGTCCGCGTCATTTCGGTTTTCGCACACATAGTGTTATAAATACCTACTGTAGCTTCAAAGCTTCCTCGACAAATGGACTAAAGAACACAAACAGATTTTTTAAATTCAAACCAGTCGTTCCTGATATTAATGCGTTAAAACAAACAAACTGTTCAGATTTATTAAAGGTTAGTAAGTATGCAGGGTACGTAAAGTAGGTGAGCAAAACAACAGCTTAAATAATTTATACCCGAGACACGGGATAATCGCACTTTCAGCTTCCACACTCTCATGTTTAAAGAATTCCTCACAAGAAAAGTCCTTGAATCACGCGATTGTAATAAATCTTTTACCCCAATGCGAGAGTAATGGTAACATATCCCGACATAATGTTTTAAGATTACATAATACTATCCCTATTTACGTACATCTAGAAGAAATAACTCTGAAAGTTATTGGTGCCAACAGATCCATTATTATTATGTTAAAAATATTATGTTATGTATGACGTACTTTTTTATGATATAGACAGTTTGAGTGTTACATGAGAATATTAAAGTGGTTGCAAAAACATTGTAAGTTGACTTTATCCTATTTTTTTTTTTAAAGAGACTTTTAGTATGACCTTACTCCTCCTGTTGGTAAGCGGCAGCAAGGTCCAGATATAAGGTTGACTGGCTCAAAAGCACATAGTACTCATTGAGCCAGTCACCCTTACCCTGAAGGCCTGCAAAGATGCCGTTTCACGCTCCTTTCACGTTTCCTTTAGACGAAACGTTTTATGAACAAAGTAAAAATTACTTTAAGTTTGACTTATGTTTATACTTGGCAATAAGTTTAACATATTCGAATAGGTACTAGTGCTTTCAGAATTTTCTCTGAATGTAGACAATTTATAAACAGATAAAACTCGTACGTTAATATCTAGAGGATAGCAATACGCTCGCAGCTGTTCCAAAGCCAATAACAACTGGGAGTAGTGTGAAATAGTTTACAGCAATGGAGCAGTCCGCAGATGTTGAGCTAGATTTAATTTAAATAAAGTTTTGCTTTACTCAGCTTTGGCGAGTGTGTGCAAAGGAATATATGGTGAGCGAAATGGAACGTTAAATGAACGATGTTATTGAAAGAGAAGTAAGTGTAAGTGATGAAAATGGGAAGCGAATAATGAATGAGACTTTGCTGTAGCGAAAGATAGTTTACTAACTAGTAAAAGCACATTTTACCCAAGTGGCATCATGTCTGCCTATTAACAATTATTTTTTATTAATTATATGTGGATTGAATGCCACCTAATTTCTTGTCATTAATAAAACAGATCCTTGTACATTTACTGTATACCAGACACTCAAACTTTTGGTTGTATGAAATAAAAACAATCCGTATTCCGGCAACAATTCTAAAAACTCACTTTTGATACCGGTAGTTACAACTTTGTAGAATATTCAACAAGCCGTCCCCCTAAACAAACATTCGAATTATCTATCTATACTTATAATAAATCTGTAGAGAGGTCAATTCTGTACATTAAATATTTTTCCAAAATAACTATCAGGGGGTGTTTAGTGATCGATACTGATACCAAAAATGCAATCAGTAAAATTTTTGTCTGTCTGTCTGTCTGTCTGTCTGTCTGTCTGTCTGTCTGTATGTTCCTTATAGAAACAAAAACTACTGGACGGATTTTGACGAAACTTGGTAACAATATTCTTCATACTCCTGGGCATATTATAGGATACCTTTCATCACGCTACAATCAACAGGAGTAGCGTAGTGTAGGGAAATGTGGGGAAAACGGGAGAATTTACTCCATTTCTTAAGCTTCAGTCGCGTGTGCAGCCTTAATGGTTAAAGTCACATAGAAATCATGTATGAAGGAAATATTTAACATAAAATTGCCTAAAAAATATCCCCCAACAGCATATGTCTATCTTTTATGGTTGACTCACAATAACACGTGCAACTCAAGATCCAAATTGGTTTGAACGCGCTAAGCTCAGAAACTACTGGTTCGAATTGACAAAACATTTTGTGTTGGATAGTCCACTTACCACTTACCATTTGTCGATATAGGCTTTAAGCCATTGTATATTCCTTTATTTTATCATTATAAAGTGCTAGCAAACTATTTAGTTCTAAAATGTGCCGATAGATGGCGCACCTCGCTAGAGGCGCGGCCGCGGATCTGAATCACGGTGAACAGATGATTTCTCAAATGTATAAGGTCTCCAGATTATTATTAATAATGATAAGCGTTTTCAGTCACTTATTTTGACTATTATATCTATCCTGAGTAACCTGAGTAATTAGTATGCACATAGACCGTTGTGTTATTCAGCTATTTTTAGTAAAACTGTGTGCGGAAATCGTAACCCACGCGGACGGAGTCGCTGGCGGCCGCTAGTTCATAATAAAATTGATAAAAGCTTTATACCTAATACACATACACAGAGTGCTATTATTTGTCATTCGATTAGATTTGTTGTCTGAAACAACATAAAAACCAAAATGGCAATATTTGCTATCGCTAATATTGATTTATACCATACTCGTACATACGATCGCAATTCAATAAATTACTCTTTTATTATACAGATAGGAGGGATGGCATAAGGCATACATAGGTCGGCATTATGTATGTACAGATATATTGAGTGCCGAGTATCACCCTCATTTTGTCATGTCTGTTTGTCCTGGTATGGGTGTTATGTGTATCTATTTAATACCACTTTTGATTCTGATGTCTGTAACACAAGTGCTTAAGCTACTTAAAACGGAGTCTGATCAATGTATGTGATGTTGTGACTTAGATAAAATAAATAAATTCATAATAAATAAATTCACTGGACTAACACACCAATTGCCTAGCCCCAAACTAAGCTCGAAGCTTGTACTATGGATGCTAGGAAACGGATAGACATACATAAATACTTTATAAACATCCATGACTCGAGTACAAATGCCGATGTTCATCACACAAACATTTGCCCCTAGCGGGATTCGAACCCGCGACCTTTGGTTTTGTAGCCAGGGTCTCTAGCCACTCGACCAACAGGCCCGTCGAATATATTTATTTATTATTTATTATTATTAATAGTAGAGTGGCTTAGTTGCCATTGTCTTCTCCATTTGATTTCTTAACGATGTTTTCCTACGCCGAGAGCAAACATGAATCCCTCCGCACAATAGATAATGAAGCTGAAGAGTTTGTTTGTTTGAATGCGCTAACCTCAGGAACTACTAGTCCGATTTGAAAAAATATTTTTAACAGTAGAAACTGAAAACCACGCGGACGGAGTCGCGGGCGGCCGCTATTCTTTGATCACCCAAATGTGGGTTTGAACTGGGTTTTCACCAGGCTTCTTTACGAGTAAAATCAACCTCAGTTGTTTTGGAAGCAGAATACATCTGGCCTATACGGGAATTAATGCTTAGCTGTAGTTCAAAGCCAAATAGCATGTGCGGTTTTCAATTTAATTAGCAAATACGCAAATGTTGGACCAAACTGTTTACGGTATCCGATTTCAATTTATCTTCACTTTGATCGTCAATGTTGTGCTTTAATTACAAATAAGTTAATTATCTCGCAGCTGGGTTTTTCAGATAACAAAAAACGACATCAGCGTTTTTTGTTAATATTATAATTAATTCTTACTTATTTTTTTCTACATTATTGAATTTTTAAAAGGTTTTCTTCTTGAGCAATACAATAATTACAATTTACCAAAAGCATGCGTCAAACCGATCAGTTTACGTTCAAGAATTGTGGTATTCCAAATATACCTACTTCAATATATAGATATGTATAACACCCAGGCCAGACCGTATCAGTGCAAATGTTAAGTTTATACGTTAAGAGCAATCTAAACCCAGATTCTTTGTTTCAAATCCCAGGCATAGGTAGACCTAAAAACCAAAAAAAATTAGTTAATATAAAAATGTTTGTGCTTTATTACCAAAAAGTAAAAATGTATTTTATTTACTTTATTCTTGCATAGATTTAGACAGACAAACATGTCTGTCTAATAAATAACGATTTATTAAGGGATAGTGCGAGATAATTCACAGCGAGTTAACATGGCGGCGGCCGCCCGCAGATGTGCGGCACTGCGGGTTTAATTACGATGCGAGGACCGAGATTTGTGTTGAGTTTTATGCGTGAGGTAGATACCTCACATCATTTTAATCATCGATACAAGTAAAATGATGATTAAAATGATGTGAGGTACCTAAAATGGACCTAAAATGGAGATTCCATTTTAGGTTCGATACAATTAAAATGATTTTACTGAAAGCAAATTCTTATTATTGTTAAGCGTAGGAATTTGTCAAAATGATAGGTAAAGATTTCTTTGCTACGCTCAGGGAAAATAGAAAATAAGGATTACGGCACCGAAGAGACAAAAAACATTCATGTATGAAAGATAATGCGAAAACTCCTTATAAATGCGTTAAAATAGAGAAAAAAATGTGCCGGTTATTTGGATTTCCAACAAAAATCTACTTCGTTCCGGAGGTTAACCTCAACGTATTACTTACAAACTTTACCTATTTGTAAAATTAATGTGGCACTTATAATATTCATGTTAGGTAGTTACATAAAGTTTTCTGGTTTTATTTTATACCCTGCAGCTTTTAAGAGAAAGACATTTTGTCTCCGTTTGCGAAAGTAATTAAATACCCTAAAAAGTCTTGAACTTTATGGCACTAAAAAAGGGTTAAAAATATGGGATGACATGCTCAGTGATATGGTAGAATCTCACGCAAAAAAGATAAGTCCGCATATTTTGTTTCAGCGTTAACATCAAACAGTTTTTGCAAATACATCAACGAGCCACCTAAATCTATTCCAATATAATCAGCTGAAGAGTTTGTTTGCTTGTTTGTTTATTTGAACATGCTCATCTTAGAAACAACAGGGGCAATTAAAAAAAAATTGTGTTGGACAGTCTATTTGTAGAGAAACGCTTTAAGCTATAATATGACGCTATGTGTGCAGATGCCAAAATCCGAAGACAAAGTTGCGGGCGTCCGCTAGTTGTTTAATAACTATTGTGAAAAGGTGGTGGCCGTAATGTTGGAGTTACGATATATTCTGACGATTACCTTTCATTTATTGCAGTCGTTGCATGCGCGAAATAAATAATATTTCTTTACTTACTTCTTGTGAAAAATATTATTTCTCCTTTTTCATCGTGGTTTTTAATGCTCGCAGGATTAAACAGGTTAGCATGCAACATGAAAAGCTTAAACACAAAGGGTAATTCCAACTTTTCCCCTGCAGATTAAATTCAACGTTGTTAGCATATTAAGTTGGCCACATAGGTCACTCGGGTAGATAGGTATATGGTCTCGTAGGGTAAGTAATTTTCGCTAAGTATCGCGTGTTGTAACCGAGCTCTTTGACATGTAAATGGCATGCATGAATAATGTATCAAGACCGACTTTTGCACAGGTGGAGTCTTTGCAGCGATTTTTAAGTGCGCTTAACGTCAGCTTTTAAGTTTTTACTGCGTTTGGACTTTTTTTTACTATTTTGTTAAAGCACCCTTCTAGTGTTTCGAGTCAATGTGGTTAGAAAAATATTTATGTTTAGGTGAGTAGGTACGCTAGATGGTGGGCAGTAGTGGCAAGGTTTAACGTATATCATGAAGCATTTTTTAATTATTTAATTACTAGCGGCCGCCTGCGACTTCGTCCCCGTGGATTTCGATGTATTTTATCTTTGTCATTTTGTTTTTGGACAACATTTTTGGCAATTTAATTTTTGCGTAACTTGTAATCAGCACTTTATATCATTGTCATGGCCAACCGAAGGAGAATGTCCATAAAAAAATGGCTGCCGTAGGATTAAGTTCAGACAAATTTATTGATATTGATACAAATAAACCGAATCCAAATGGGAGAGTAATAATTTACTGTAATGCTTGCAGAGCCCATTATGCAAAGTAACTACAGGCGTTCTCAGGAATATTTATGAAAGACTTTCATATAACTCGTCTTAAGCTTTAACAGCTGTTACAAAAATTAGTTTCATTGTTCTTTTTTAGGTTAACTCCAATAAAAAAAACTGTAAGATAAGTACATATTATGTAATTATACTCTAATTTTATAGATATCCCAGTTTGTTTGTTTGGATGTTTGTCCGTCAATCACGCTAAAAAACCTATGAACAGGGTAAAGGCTGACTGAGGAGATAGAACAGGTTTTATTCCGATCAAATACTCCTATGGGATAAAACAGGAATCTTAATAACGCCGATAAAACCGCGGGTAAAAACTAGTTAAGAATGAGGTTACTCTCAAAAATAACTTCCATCTATCATTGACTTTTTGAATTTTCGAACACGTATATGCATTAATAGTTTAATTTATAGTTTAGTAATATGTATTCATAGTTTGTGACTTCCAAGATTTGTATTCAAGACTTAGACAAATAACTTTAATACTCTTATACCTAGAGTCTATTAAGATATCCACCGACGTCGTTCTATTCGCGTAATGAAATTTTATGCACTAAAAGCTTGCACCATTATTGCATTGTGTCGATAAAATTAATCATGCGAGCAGGAAAGTGCATCGCTAAAATAAAAACATAAAACGGAAAGTGCACTTTGCTGTGATTTTACAAAGCCGGCAAAAAGGTCTCTTTCCGTGGTAAAATGTAGAATTCTATCATGTCTACAAATTATTTACCTGTCTGCTACCTTTGAGCAGACGTTTAAAGGATTCCTGAATGAAAAGGAGATTATGCTTTTAATGCATTTGGCAGTAGTATTTTATGAAACATTATTCGGTGTGCGAATAAGTATAAACTTCTTAGTAAAATAGTTTACCGATGATGTTTATAAATTTTATTATTATTTGCAATTTGCAATTTGTTCAGATTCGGTTTTTGTATTCGAAATTCAGCTTAGAAGTCGAATTAGCGTTGACGTTAAAACAAATTGTTTTCCATCACCTTAATACTCACAATAGCCTAAACTGTGGGTTTCTGCTGGTGAGTGAGGTTGCCAGAGCTCAGTTGGGGAGGGTCTGGGGTTTTCGAGGAGACCCGGTTGTTCGTTTGCCTCCCTAAAATATATAAAAAAAACTTGGCTAGAAGGACATCGTCAGTACTTTAAGTATTCGTAGAGTTACTTTTATAAGCACCATGTTTTATTTAAGAATGGCATCTTTACATAGATTAGTATGTAGTACTTATCATCTTCATCCTAGCGCTTGTTCCGGTCGCATCCTTATTATTATGATTACTAATTCTGGACTCCAAGGCAATGGCCGAAAAGATAATTAAACAAAAAAACCAGAGGAAGAGTACTAACTCTCGCTTGTTTTTTGTCTTAATTTTCGTTATTATCTATTGCGACTGTTATATACCGTGTACATGGTCCCAATTAACGTCCAAAAATCCACAATCCATCAATTCGAGCATAAACCAAAGAAGACATTCGTATGTCCGAGTCCAGATCAATATGCTCCGGACGCGGCAATCGTGCGGATGTTTTATTCATCGGCGGCGTCCATCGCGGCCGAACATTCGGCGCATTCCTGTTGCATTCGGAGGATGATTGCATATCATTAAGTCGGAAATGTCCATTATTGAGTTTATCATACGTGGCGGATTACCGCAGATTCTCTCTCGGCTTAATGTTATTAATTGCATCTGCATTTTGACACTTTAAATACAACAAGTATAGTTAACATTAATTGCGCAACGATCAGAGGAACCTGCAGTAGGAAAACACAAAAAAAAGAATAAATATAAAAGATAAGTAAAAGATATGCTTGCATTTGATCTCGATCACACCTGATGGAAAGTGTAGATGAGGCCTACGATGGAGCACGCTTGTCTAGTATATACCTGTTCACTCTAGTCTTGAACACATCCAGATAATAACGTTAGTGTTATACAGCAATTGTTTTTATTTTGCGAATTATTTTGCAAGGCAATTATTTTTGCGTCCAACCAGCACCTTGACGTGAAAGGCCTGTTGTTCTAGAGATCCCCTAAAGAAACAGATTATGAGTATAATATGGTTACTAATTGATGTTATCATGCATGCCTTATTACCACAGATGAAATACTCTGCAAAATGAAATGTCAACTCCCAGATGCAAAAGCCTATTTAGAAAAGGTTAGACAAATACTGACATTTAACTTGCAATAACGATTAAACGATCCCCTCTATTCCCTTAGGAGGCAGTTATCATAAAGTTGTGAGTGGACTACTTGAGTAGTTCTATTCAAACAACAATAAATTGATAAGAAACAATTGAAGTAGGTAAGTTCTCAGTTTTGGAATGAATTGTTTATTGTGGTGGTTTTGAAAAGATTTTGCAAAATTTATAAAAAGGGCTGGGGCATAAGCTTTTCAATGTTATACGTTTGATGTCAATACTGTAATAATTAAATAGTAAATTTTCTATTATAACGACCCCCTGATGTAGGGGAGACCGGGGCTGGATGTGACACGGGTAGGTTGTTACAGAGACTTTTCCCGCGAAACAGATAGCGCAATTTTAACGTCAAAAAGAGCCAAATACTCTCCCCACCACCGGCTACCATGGTGCGAGAGCCGGGGTCGCCAGCGTTTTTGTGAGAGGAGCCTGCGCATGCCGACCTTAAAATTGCAGTTTAGTAAAATTTTACTCTTTTAGTAATATTGGTTTACAAGCTATGTTTCATAATTTCAGAGGTGCCCTTCTTCTGCTATGTTTTCCCTAATGGTTTCGCTTTGCAATGAATATTCGGTTTTACAGATAAAATTAATAATCTTTTCACTACATAACCTTGTATGCTTAGATTTGGGGTTGGGGCAAAAAGTTACATTTGCTCGGGGCAGGTCGTGACAGTTGTTGTAACAGATACGCATGATAAAAATGCTTAAGCACTGAGACAGAACAAGAAAAAGGTAAATAAATCCAAGAAAGGAAAGTCTGCCAAAGGGGGAAAATCTAACGGAAAGAGGGCAGATCAGGAAAATGAGTCTTATGCCAATAAGGAAAAGAGAAAAAATAACAAAAAAGCTTGCGGGAACAGGAAGATCCTACATTACATTAAAATACATACTATTAGTATATAAAATACTAATAGAATAGTTTCGATTAATGCAGAGCTATACGTATAATCTATCTATCTTACATATATATAAAACTCAAAGGTGACCGACTGACTGACATAGTGATCTATCAACGCACAGCCCAACCAAACCACTTATATAAAACTCAAAAGTTACTGACTGACTGACACAGTGATCTATCAACGCACAGCCGAAACCACTGGACGGATCGGGCTGAAATTTGGCATGCAGGTGGATGTTATGACGTAGCATCCGCTAAGAAAGGATTTTGATCAATTCAACCCCCAAGGGGGTAAAATAGGGGATGAACGGTTTTATGAAACCTTGTCAATTTTAAACCGATCGGGTTGATACTTTGCATTAAAAAAGCTACTATGACGTAGGCAGCGTTTAAGAAATTATTTTGATAAATTCCACCCCTAACGGGATAAAATAGGGGCTGAAATTTGAATGAAACTTTGTCAATTTAAAACTGATCGGGTTGAAAATTTGAATGCATAAAGGTACTATGACGTAGGCATCCTCTAAGAAGGGATTTTGATGAATTCCACCCCAAAAGGGATAAAATAGGGAATGAAATTTTGTATGAAACCGAAATCCACGCGGACGGAGTCGCGGGCGCCCGCTAGTCTATTTATAAATTGAGAAATTATCTGGATTTTGTTTTTGCGCAGTAGAAGGCCTACTATTAAATTTGTAATTTCGTTTTATTTTGATGCATTATTATGTTTTCCTTGGTATGAGGCAGGCAGGACTGCTTTTATATGTTATGTTATTTAAATGTTATTTAAATAAAGAAAAGTAACAATTTTTGATAAATTATTTCTAGTAAAAGATTATACAATACGTTTGTTTTCAATTGTAACAACTTACCCCATGTAGTGTAACAATCTGCCCCGAGCACGGGGTTGAATGTTACACAGGTTTTTTTCCACAAATCACACATTTATGTCTTAACTTTTAGTCTACAACATAACATTTATTTTGAATAAAGATCCTAGATAGTTTCTTTATCAAACAAGCCTAGACTCAGGTAAATCAATCAAACCTACGAAAAGATATGACAGTTTGAAAAAAAAATGTCACTACCGGCCCCGGTCTCCCCTACCTAATGAGCAAGTAGTTGACTATTAGACCAAGAGGTCGCGGGTTCGATAACTGCACTGGACAAATATTTGTGTGCATGACCATGTCTCTCCCTCCTGGTATGAGTGATACACGTATATATATACTTATATAGATACATATAACATAACTTAAATAGTTAAGTATATCTGTCATACCACTGTTTATTCCGATATCTGTACCACAACTCCTCAAGTGCTTAAGCTACTGAAAACGGAGTCAGATGAATGTACGTTTTGTTGTGTAATAGTTATTTGCTGATGATGATGAAAGCGGTGGGCAGGATATATATTTGGTGCACAAAAGTACGTGTACACTCTCGTCCTACCCCTCCTCGACCCATTGGAAAGGGAACCGATACGACCTGCGAAGATTTTGGATGTTTCCAGGATGTTTGGATCTTGCGGATTAAGTGTGTAGGGTACAATAAAATTGTTACAGTTTTCACACTCCTTTAGTCACCTCTTACGACACCCCATAATATGTAGTAAGTTATTTAGGTATTACATTAAAAGCTACTTTCGTCGACGGGTATTATACCTAATACGTGAAATCCAAATTCGTTATTTCAATCTGTAATTACGCTAGTCGCAGTTTCCGCTCTTGAACCGAGTCAACATCACTATGAATAAGTCATTAGATATGGGTTCAAGGATGAAAGTTCTTCAATATCTGTTTGAAGACATTACGGTCGTAGCGTAGCAGTGGCTGTTTTAAAATTCATACGAGATACTCAGTTGAAAATTGCAATTTACTTGGTTTCAGGTCGCAGTTATTTACAGTCACAGGAATTAAGTTTAAATTATTGTATAAATATAGAACAACACTTATCACCTATTAGGTTTAAATTGGAATAAACATGACCCCTTATTATTAGTATGTACGTCATGTTTCACAAAGTACATATTAAGTCAAATACCACTAACATCGCGAGGTGTCTTATTCAAAAAACGATTGAATATGATTGTGTAACCAAAATCGGAAACTTCACATCGTATACATGTACGACGAGCACGCACAATTTTCCCCAAATCCGTACATACTCGAATCGCTTCAATCCAAAAAAATTGGCCAAGTGCGAGACGGACTCCCGCACTGAGGGTTCCGTAAAATTCTATTTTTGACGTATTAAAAAAACTACTGAATAGATTTCGTTTGAAACAATTTTCGTTGGTAGTTTTTATGGTAATGTACATTATATAATTATTTCAGTTTTAGCGTCCTCTTATTTTAGAAGTTAGAGGGGGGGGGACACACTTTTTTCCACTTTGGAAGGGTCTGTCACGCAAAGTATTCACTTTAGAAAAAAGTGATATTAGAAACCTTAATATATTTTTTAAAGACCTATCCATAGATACCCCACACGTATATGTTCAATGAAAAAAAAATTCGAGTTTCAGTTCTGACTATGGAGACCCCCACTTTTTTTATTTTTTTTCTATTTTCGTGTGAAAACCTTGTTGCGGTTCACAAAATACATCCACTCACTAAGTTTCAATAGTATAGTACTTATAGTTTCGGAATAAAGTGGCTGTGACAGACTGGCGGACAGACAGACAGACAGACAGACAGACATGACGAATCTATAAGGGTTCCGTTTTTTGCCATTTTGGCTACGGAACCCTAAAAAGGGAGACACGCAATGTTATATGTAGAATCACCATTCCACGTTCTAAAGTTACGATTTCAAAATAATACTACCAAATATTTATTTACGACTAGCGGCCGCCAGCGACTCCGTCCGCGTGGGTTACGGTTTCCGCACACAGTGTTACTATAGATAGCTTAAAGCCTACCTCGACAAATGGTAAGTGAACTATCCAACACAAAAGATTTTGTCAAAGTCGAACCAGTAGTTCCTGAGTTTAACGCGTTGGCGCGCAAACCAATTTGGATCATGAGTTACACGTGTTATTGTGAGCCAACCATAAAAGATAGACATATGCTGTTGGGGGATATTTTTTAGGCAATTTTATGTAAAATATTTCCGTCATACATGATTTCTATGTGACTTTAACCATTAAGGCTGCACACGCGACTGAAGCTTAAGAAATGGAGAAAATTCTCCCGTTTTTCCCACATTTCCCTTCACTACGCTGTTCCTGTTGATTGTAGCGTGATGAAAAGTATCCTATAATATGCCCAGGAGTATGAAGAATAATTGTACCAAGTTTCGACAAAATCCGTCTAGTAGTTTTTGTTTCTATAAGGAACATACATACAGACAGACAGACAGACAGACAAAAATTTTGCTGATTGCATTTTTGGCATCAATATCGATCACTAATCACCCCCTGATAGTTATTTTGAAAATATATTTAATGTACAGAATTGACCTTTCTACAGATTTATTATAAGTATAGATATAGATAGAAAAGTGACGCTTACTTAAACTGATGCTTACTTTAAACTATCAACTTTCTGTCTCAAGAAAGAATTGAAAGTAAATCTGTACCGTACAAAACGGAAACTGACATCATGTCAGTCTATTTTAGCTAAGATAGATCCCTGTGACATGTGTACTTTATGTATGAAATTAACCATTATTTCAAGACAATAAGTTCTACCAGGCGTTTTATGATTTTCTATAGGGTCTTATCATTTAAAAATATATAAAATATGTCATATTTTCTTTGAATGCAAACTGCTACAGCGTTCTTCTTAGCTGAAATGGACGACAACGTATGTAGTACACGTACTTCGAGCACGCACAATTTTCCCCAAATCCGTAGCACATACTCGAATCGCTTCAATCCCAAAAGAGGAGAGACGCAACGTATCGAATCACCATTCCCATTCGAACACCGGTAGTTAGTTTATAAATTTTCTTTATTTAAATATCGAAGGACGGTTCGGTTATACTGGGAAGTTCTCTGGATACCGATCCTCGTGTCCGATGAATTATTTATAAGGAACTTCACGTGTGCTAGCGACATGGTTGGGACCTGGGATGCGGTGTCGCCGCGGATACCGTCTGAATTTAATATTGGAAATCGTGTCTGGTTTTAAAGGTCGATTCAAGTTTAATACTTGCTAGCTAAAACTAACATTTATGTGTAATATCGCAATGTCTCTAAAATAGAACGCGTTACTGCTGTTATTATTGTTATAGTGTGTTAAAAAGGAATTTTAATAGTATTTCCCATTACAAGCATGTTACATAATTTCTTGCTAACTACAGTAGCGACAACATCGAAATTATCCCCATCTTTGAAGCTAAATTTTTTATATTTTTTTTAACGAAGCAAAGAGCATTGTGAAGAACAACTACCAATGTAGTTAAGATAATTTTAATTACCAAGAATATTTCAGTTGGAATACCACGTCTGGCTCAGGTGTGAATGTAAGCTAGAATTGTTCTTCCATTTTCTCCAGAAGCGCGTTATTTGAAGGCGAACAGCTTGCAACGAAATGAAATGTAACATTGTTGGAAACTACGGAATTTATCAATTTTGTTAACGTAAGAACATACTTACGTTATCAAACTTAAAAAGTTTCTTGATGCAATTGAATCTCCTACTAATATTAAAAGCTGAAGAGTATGGTTGTTTGAACGCGTTAATCTAATGAAGTACTGGTCTGAATTGAAAAAATATTTTTGATTTGGATAGTCCATTTGTCGAGGAAGGCTTTAAGCCATAATAATGTGTGCTGAAACTGAATCCACGGGGACGAAGTCGTGGGCGGCCGTAAGTTAGTACCTATATTTTTAATTACTGGCTAAAGTCCTTTAATTGCCTCATGGTAATGGCAAAGTCCAAATCAGCTTAGATTAACTACTAATAAGCATAAATTCGCAAATGTCAACATATTGCGGATTAAATTATGGGGAAAACAGGAACACCGTGGGTAACAAAAATGAAATACGGTTTACGGTTTAAGACATTTATTTCTCAATTACAGAATACATGTTATTCACTTACACTGAGAAACACTGGATAACAATTAGTAATAATTTTGTACGTTTGACACAAGCACTAGTAGTAACTAAGTAAAGCATTTATTAGTAGATCTTAATACCTATATGTTAGTTTTTTCTCAAGTATTATGTCTTTTTTTTTTTAATGAGGGTATTTGCCTGTATACGCACAACAACACTCGAGCGAGCAAGACAACGAGTCAGTCACGGTTCTATTACGTATCGAAAAACAGTTGCTATCATAGATGCCATTTGTTGCCATGTGTGAGGAATCATGCAGATTTAAAATATTTAAGTAAAATTAAATTTAGAAGATAAAATTAAATTTTAAACATTAAATAAAAATTTGAAGACATTAAATGACATTGCCAGCTTTTGCGATATGGAATTTTAATTTCTTTTTGAAAAGAGAAAAGGATTTTATTTCTTTAAGATCTTTAGGGAGGCTATTATACATTTTGACCCCTTCGTGCATAATGTTCCTAGTGCCATAATTAGTTCGTGGTGTATAAAGACTTTATTAACTAATTACCATATGGCACATCAAAACAATTTACTAATATCATACAAATATTATAAATGTGAAAGTTTGTTTGTTAGGATGTTTGTCCGTCAATCACGCTGAAATACAAAACGGATTTTGAAGATATTTGGAAAATAAAAAAGGTATGTGCTGACTTCCGTAAAAGGATACTTTTTATCTCGATTAAATACTCCTATGAGATAAAACAGGATATGTACCTAATAAAATAAAATTATAAATCGTCCATCAATAAATCACAAAATATCACCACCAATCATTACCATCCACTCCATTTTTCATATAAATCGTTCTGCCTCTTAATTAATCGCCAAACTACGCCCCTTCGGTATAATGAAGGACTTTACTGATGACGTCATTATTTACATTGACAATCGAGTCGTTACTAATGATCTCTCCAGTGGCACAAGTTATTCGCTTCGTACTAATAAAGCTGACTTTTAAAAGCGTAAATAATGAATTGGAAAGTATCTTAGTAGCGTAGTATGCCAGCGAAAGAAAACGAATACGTAATCTTGAATACATAATTGAAAAGAAGGATACAGACTTCTTGGGCTCAGTTGCAAATCCGGACTTTTTGCGTATGGAGTGATTAAATAATCCAAAACGAAGTATATGTAGAGTTTTCGTACTGATAGTAAATTGAAAACGTTGTTAAAATTATTTATTAATATATTTAGCCCATATCGTCCCGCTGCAGGACAAAGGCCTGTGTGTGTGAATAAGTTTGTTAACATCTCACATTATAACAAGAGATTATCAGCCTATTAATTTCCCACTGCAGGGCAAAGGCCTCCATCATATGAAATCATGTTTTCGTCACAAATATGTGTTTTTGGCTTAATCAAATGCTTTTTTGGTAAAGGATTGGTGATCACAAACCTGGGCTGTGTTAAGAAAAATTAACACAAAGTTTGCCCGACCCGGGAATCGAACCCAGGACCTCGAGACCAAGGCCCGGTACTTAAACCACTAGACCATCGAGGCGTTAACAAGAGAAGTCAGGGTAAATTATATTATTCGTTCTGTTTTGTAACTGTCAATTAGATAGGCTAACTATTTAAAAGATCGATTGTAAAAACCGTAAATGAATTGTACAATTCTATCGACCCTCAACTCTTTCACAAATAATATTTTATCATTCCATATTCCCATACAAAATGCCATCCTAGCCACGGATCTTGCTTTTAATAGATCGAGAGTAGGTAAAATGCCGCAGGTATTGGCATCGGAATGAATAGACTGAATGCCGGCCTAGCCACAGGCGACTGGTCCCTAATGGATAAACCATTCGGAAATATTTACCGGGCTCAATACGCATCGGCTATGATATTGGAAAATATTTTATTTTTTATCTAAGCCCCGACGTTCCGAGGCGCCCCGTCTTGTTGATATCTTGCGAGTTTTAATATTGAGGCGTGAGGTTGATGCTGGGAACGAACGTTTTGACGACTTGAAAAGTGCTTAAAGTGTGTGTCTAAACAACAAGTTTAGTTTTAAGGGACAGAGACAAAAAAAGGTTTTTAGACCACATGTGCATGAGGAAACGAGTAGAATTTAACTCTTCATCCTATTTTAATAACTGACGATTAGCATCCAAATATTTTTAAACTTTTCATTATATTTTTATTTATTTATTAATAAATACTTTATTGACCACACTAGTAAGTGAGGTACAAAAGGCGGACTTAATGCTTAAAGCATTCTCTACCAGTCAACCTTTAGAAAAATGAAATGTTTGAATGCGGTAGTGAGCAAACTAAAACATAATTTTAAAGATTACTACTAAAACAGAATTAAATTACAATAGCAAAAGATAATCAGATAATAAACATACACAAATACAATCTAATATAATACATTATACAATACAATAAATACATACATACACATAATATTAAATAAAATAATAATATTTTTTTATAAACTTTTAACTTGTACATGGTTAAGCTGTTATAATACATAGGTAAATAAACAATACATTATTACCACCAAAATAATACAATACAAATGATCAATCTAATATGTGGTTTATCGTCTTATTCCCCTACTTCGGCCTACTAGTACAACAAGACCCTTCATCATACATTATTGCTTTCACATTGATCTATTGCGGTCCTAGCCAAATACACATCTCATTCGCATAGTAACATATGGAATACGTGAAGGATTGATTTTGGCAAAACAGATAAATATCTATAAAAGTTTATATAAAGCATATTGGAAAAATAAGTACCTATCAACTGCCGCTTCCAAGTTGTGTTACAAAACTGTCCTTGCGATTAAAGATTGAATAAAATATTAAAGACAATGTTTTGTATTGATAGTTACCTTTATATAGAGGTACAATAAATTATACAATGAAATTGTCGTATTTAAAATTTAATGTACTTATCAAAATATCACCGACATTAAATATTTCAAAATGTATTTTTAATAACCACTTGTTATCTAAATTTTGTTTCACTTCTTATCTCCGTCCATTAATTTGGCGGTTTTAATATCATTATTATTCTACCTTAAGATTTCAAATTACTCACCAATCATTCTTGAGGTTATTATTTTTGAAGAGGTTCGAAGTCTACGTAAAAGGAGATTTTGTTTCCGTTTAATTAAATTCTTGGAATTGATATCATGCTTCGTACAATACACATTTCTGTTCTTTAATGCTTTGTTTTCTGTTGTAACATTTAACTTTATCATTAAACGCTTATTGGTCTTATTTTTGTCTATCGACGGTACTGCGCGTAAAAATGAATACAATTGAATAAGTATAATACATATTTAGAACGTCAGGTTGACGGCAGGATATTTATAACCAAAAGATAATTTATTTTAAAGTTTTAAATGATTAGATTTGGTTTTTGCTTACCACCGGGAGCCAAACCATATCGTTTAATCTACTCCTAATTACTTGACTGAATAATTTAGGTTGTTACTTGTTTCGATATGAGTTCGTATATATCGAATTGAAAGTTTACCAATGAAGGTCCTTCTTCTAGTAATGCAAAGTAATATAAGACCCGGAATATACTTCACTTTCCGAAAAATAAGGAAAACACACATCCCCTTTTCAACGCCACATCTCTGCGAAACCGAATCCGAACACTCACTCACGAAGCGAGCTGTGAGTATACATCACATCTAAACGGCGGCACTCCATAAAATAAATTGAAAAAGAGTTCAGCACTAAAATAATACTGTGGAGATAAGAAAACATTCCGCGACATGAAGGGACAAAGGGTCGCGTATAAAACTGAACGATCTCTTTGGACCAGATACACCGTGATAAAGCGAATGCGGACTCAGATGTGGCTCTTAGTACTCCCCAGTCGGTATGGAGGCACTGCTCTTATATTATTTTAGTAGCGACCCGCTTCGGCTTTGGACGGAAATGATCAGTTCTCAACCATATTGTGAATGTATTATTACATATAAACGCCTCGATGGACTAGTGGTTTAAGTACTGGGCCGTGGTCTCGAGGTCCTGGGTTCGATTCCCCGAGTCGGTTTGTGGGTATTGATTTTGTATGTTTTGAGATTCTGCTAAAATATTGAGATCAAGCTTATTTATTATTTACTTTGAGTACAGCTTAAGAGGTATACTGCAAAATCAGCCGCACTATATTTTCATTTTAACAATATCAAAAACACTAAGCATATTCTTAAGTGTTTTATTGTATTAGATTAATTACAAATACTAGCTTTCCGTCCGCGGTTACGCCTCCGTGGAATTCGGCCATTAAGCAGATAATACTTTTGTTTTCTCTCAAAAACATCATTTTTTCCGGTATAAAAAATACCCCATTATTTAATTCGGACTTCTAACTTTACGTCTGCAAAAGTTCAAAACAATGGGTTCAGTAGTTACGGCGTGAAAGCGGAACAAACCAACAAACATATAAACTCACTTTCCGATTTATAATATAAATAAGGAAGTAAGTATTTAACTTCACACGTGTCATCGCTTCTTTTTTTATCTGTCTACAGGATACCCTAAACGCAAATAAGGTCCACTCGAGACGTCTATTCCGGCCGGTATGGATCCTCCAACAGTTCGGCACGTGACTCGCCTACAGCCGATCAGCACGAAGCCTCCTTGAATAATGCCTGATACTTTAGGTAACTGCCTTAAGTAACTGACATTATTCAACAGTTGTTGTATAACATTGTTTGAGATGATATTCTTAAGTTAAACGCTTATAATCATATTTGTATTCAATCTAATTTTTTTTAACTTAGACTCTCCCCGCGTCTAGTAAGGTTCTGAGTTCGAAGTTAAAATTGAAAATTGACTATACATGTTAGTTTTCCGGAAGATATTCAGCTACTATACTATGCAGTCTAGAAGTAGACGATACATTAATACAACCATGCCCGAGTGATATCAAATTGCTGACTTACCAAACAAAAGAATGAAAATAAAATTGTATTATTAGTTACCTACAAAGTTTTGGCATTATTTAGGACTAGCGGCCGCCAGCGACTCCGTCCGCGTGCGTTACGGTTTCCGCACATAGTGTTACTATAGATATTATCTTATAGCCTACCTCGACAAATATGAGTTACACGTGTTATTGTGAGTCAACCATAAAAGATAGACATGTGCTGTTAGGGGAAATTTTTTAGGCAATTTTATGTAGAATATTTCCGTCATACATGATTTCTATGTGACTTTAACCAGTAAGGTTGCACACGCGACTGAAGCTTAAGAAATGGAGTAAATTCTCCCGTTTTTCCCACGTTTCCCTTCACTACACTGCTCCTGTTGATTGTAGCGTGATGAAAAGTATCCTATAATATGCCCAGGAGTATGAAGAATAATTGTACCAAGTTTTGTCAAAATCCGTCCAGTAGTTTTTGTTTCTATAAGGAACATACAGACAGACAGACAGACAGACAGACAGACAGACAGACAGACAGACAGACAGACAGACAAAAATTTTACTGATTGCATTTTTGGCATCAGTATCGATCACTTATCTCCCCCTGATAGTTATTTTGAAAATATATTTAATGTACAGAATTGACCTCCCTACAGATTTATTATAAGATGTTTATTTTATAGCGTTAATTAAATTATCTACGATAACAATTTTGCAATAATTGCATTACTTTTATCGCCGCTTACAATTATCCTCACAGAGCACTAAAATCCAATATGGATCACGTACGTAATATCGTAACAAAACTTATTTACCCTAATATCAATAGTACTAGAGTTTATGATCCCCGCTTATTACCATTGTGGGGTCGTCGCCGTAAAAGCGAATAGGGGAGGTCATCCTCTCATGAGATATATTTATCAAAACGTGACGAGAACGCGTTAAATATTATATAATATATGTTTTATGTGGTATATACCGGAGATAGCATGGGGAATATTACGAGTAAGGTCACACAAAGATGTGAAACAAATGAACTATCCAACACCAAGAGATTTTTTCATATCTTTCAGACAAACAAACTAACTATTCACTTTTTCTATATAATATTTTGATTGGTGTGGAAATGTAAAAAGTCCCTGTAAAATGAACAACTAACCAGTGCAAAATTTATAGGTGCAAATACAAATCTAGAGCAACCAACAGCCGACACACAAAGCAAGTTCCTTTGAACGCTAGCCAATTTTGGCAAACATAAACTTCAACAATTATTCGTGTTTGTTTGTGAAAGCGAACAGAGCCGGTAATGGATTTGCTAGGACGTGTAATACTAAATAATCCGCTTCTAACTCACACAGCGTCCGAAATCGTAGTGCGACTTGATTGATGAATCACTCGACGCTGGAAAATTATTTGTTTTTCTCAAAACAAGTTACGTATAAGTTACATTTAAGAGAATCGAGCTTAGTGGAACTTCCACTCGAATGAGCCACTCATTTGGAGAAGTACCTTACAAAAGACCACATTGAAATAGCACTTCGTAACTGTTGTTTTTTTCTACTGGTCTTAAACGCAGGCAACGCCTCTGCGAGCCTTGTGCGTTTGTTGTTGTCCACGGGCAGCGGTGATCATTTATCATCAGGTAAACCTCTTGTTAGTTTGCCTACCTATAATCTAAAAAGTTTGGCCTTGTATTGCCGGCCTAGAAAAGTGCGACTCTAACCCTTCCCGTGGGTATCATAAGAAACGGCTGAAGGATAATCCGGGGAGCTAAACAATAGCGTTCCCCCGTGTGTATGTGTCCCACAGTTTTATCGTGCAACATGCAACCTGGCTTGCCATGACAGCTTGGTAACTGATGCGGTGTCTAGTTACTACTGGTACTAGTTAATACTAGTGGGACGCTTAACGTCCAACAGTGGTGTGTGACCGGCTGATGATAATTTTATGCCATAGATTTAAATCGTTAGATCTGCCCTTAAGCTAGAAAACTGTGGCCTTATTTTTTCGTACGCCATCTAGCGATCACAATTTACACTAACACTACACATGACATAATTTTCATGGCAACTGAATAAAATACAATTAATAAAAATGAAATAACTTTACCACTTTAGCTATATTTTGTTTTTAGAATTATTTCTTCCCTTCAAAAAGGCACAGGAAGGCATTTTCGCAAAAACAGCTTCACACATTTAGACCTTGAAACGTGTGAGTGGAACGTGCTGTCTCGCACTAAGAAGCGACTGTCGCTCGTATTGTATTGCTAATTTCGAAGTATAGCGAGGGCAAATCAAACGATTTAAGAATATTTTTATTTATTTATTACTTATTGACCCATTAAGAACTTTTCGAGCGATATCAAAATGAAGACCCCAAATATGGAACTACTAGTGTATCACTAAGTCTGCTTTTGGCATTTCATACATAAACTTATATTATTTGATTTAACCGTATTCAGAAATCCATATTTCTGAAGATACGGATCATTGCGAATTAGTTTGAAACAACTAAAACTAATTTTGCTCAGTATTAAGACCGGTATTGAGAAACTTTGAAACGATGACCACGTGTAACAAAACCAGTTTTGTTCCACGTGTAACAAAACCAAAAATTGGTGGGCAAATCAACAATATGCATCTTTTTTATAACAAGCAAAAGTAAAAAGGTGATGGAATATCAAAAAGATTTGATATTACTCTCTAAGGTTACGCGACTGTGTCCATGAAATGAAACTACATAATTTTAAACGGATAGAATCACTTACATTAGTAATCATATCGCGATTCTGTCCGCTTATTTTCTTAAAATATTCATTGGTTGATCACCGGTTCATTGAGAAATTGACATCATCGAGAGACTCCGTGAACGGTTATAATTTTTTTTTTATTTGTGCAAGTACTATGACCACAAAAGCGTGTCAAAGATCAATATGAAATTTTGTATGTGTTACGGGCTTATTGTATAATATTTATAACATGTCTCAGAAATTTCAAGTGCCAACGTGTATTTATGTAAGTATAATATGTACAAGTTATCCAACTCGGGTTGTACTTGAAAGTAATTCCATTCATTTCACTTTCCAAATTAATTTTATCTCGTCACAGTCTACTTGCCTGGGGTATTTCTAAGGTTCTATCGGAGGATTAATCATTCTAAAAGGTCCCGAGTTCAAGCGGAATAAGTCTAAGTCGGGAACTGTGATCAGCTTACGACTGATTACTTAATTTATTTTTATAGGATCTACTTTTTAACATTTTCCTATCATAAAATGGACCTTTATTTCTTCCAAAATCGTAATAGAATTCCCCCAATGCTCCGTAATGTAATCCAATAAGAGAATAGGAATGTACGAGTAGCTGTACCATTTACTGGCTATTCGCATTTTAAACTTGCCTTGCGTTCGTTATGGCAAAAATACTAAATTACTTTGGGTTTCATTCTCGGAATGGGCATTATTAGATTCAGGTATTCAGATCGTGACTAATTGCCAGCGTGTTAGGCTCTGGCTATTGTTACAGCATTAAAACCTAGCGACTGCCCGCGACTAAGTCCTCGTGGATTTCGGTTTGCGCACACATAGTGCTACATCTTAAGGCCTTTTTTAACAAATGGACTATCTAAAAATGTATAATTATTTCTAATACAAACTTGTTATATCTTGATGACCCAGATAAAGTAAAAGCAACATTCTAATTTTGTAGACGAATTAATTTATATTTCTCTTTAAACCTTTTTAACATCCCATCGTCTACACGAATGACTTCTGATATGTAACAAGTGTCTTAAGGAACCCAACAAAATTCCGTTTAAAAAGTGATGCAAAGGGTGTGAGAATTCTTAAATAAGCATTTCTGTAATGAAGGTTGTGCAGCGGTGTCCGCCGGTCGGATATTGAAATAGATCGCTCGTCCGCCGCGCGGCAGATAGACGCGACCAATCTCCGGTCGCACACCGACATAATAACGCTATCTGCGACGATTCACGGAAAAAAATACTGTGATGAATGTAAAATATTTTCTGTTTAACTAGCGCCGGCCGCGACTTCGTCCGAATGGATTAGAGATTCCTTTTTTTTGCAATAAAAGGTGGCCTATGTTCTTTCTCAGGGTGTTAAGATTGTCTGCGCCAAATTTCATCAAAACTGGTTGATAGGTTTAAGCGGGAAAGACTCATCGACTCCAGGAGTCCAGACCAATTGGATTACCTACATAGACGAGTAGTAATAGTTTGCCAGATTCTGATATATGATAGACTTATCTGGAAGTGATGATACAGGACCTAAGACAAGATTGTTCTACATTCTAGTGATATTATGAATATTTTAGGTCAACATATTTGCAACGGTTTCGGTGTTCATTCTTACACAAAATTATACAAACGAGCAAAACCATAATAACCTAATAAACTTACCTACTTTAATCAAAATAAAACCTGAACTTATATTACTAAAATTGTATTAATATTTCATTATTTCCTAATTTCCTTATTCTAAGAACCGAACTACATCGGATGTACAACAAATGATTTATTAGCAGGCTGCCAACAGCTTACTATTAAACAGCTCCTGGACGGTAATAATACCGGCGTGATTGATGATGGAACCGCCGAGTACCACAATGTTCTGCTATTTTAATCCCAGGCTAACCATAATTCATGTCAACGTTCCATATTCACGCTTCTAATATTTATTGGGCGATATAAGTTGCGTGAAATATGGTTTTGAATATTGTCATTAGTTTTGATTTTTTGGTCAAAAACTGGAGTTTAATTTGTGAAACGTAAAATGGCGATTATCGTGCTTATTAATTCTATTATAACGCCATTGGGGTTATTACTAATACCTTCTTATACGCACTGTTCCGTCCGAATCATTTCAGAACGAAAAATAAATCTAATGGCGTGGATTTATATAGGTGAACAGACAAAAAAGCACTTAATGATACGCCCCCTACCCTACCGGCTGACGCATAGATTTGCTCACGATGTCCACTCTTAACGCAGTAGTAATACCTTTTTGTGTTACGCCTTCAATGCAAAACTTATAAATTTTCACTTTAGATAACAATGAACACACAAAATAAAAAACATAGCACTTACCTCAGGATAGTTAGCGTTGGCTCGACCATCACAGTCAATGAACTCCACTCCACAAACACTAATAGTATCTTCGTCACCACACTTTTTGTAAACGTGTCCATGATATTACTATTGAAATCAGTTAACTGCAGCACATTTTAAGCAAAGTAGAAGGTTTCGAGGATTGAAAATGAAGTATAAAACGACTGAATGATACAAACTTTTACAACTTTTAAAAAATACAATATTTTACAGGGACACTTGTACACTTACACTATTACTTATTATGTGATATTTATTCTTCTAATAAAACAACTAAAACGCATTCAAATCGTGGTTGTAATATAAACTACATTTTAAATACAAACAGAGACGTTTCGAATTCCCTCTAGCAAGCACGACTACACTCGTAGAATGATTCCAAGCAACTGACATTTAAATTATAACATTTCTCCCACCTACCCACATTTTTTTTTGCAAAAACTATCACAGATGCCACCGACCGGTCTTAATAATTTACAAATTATTTTACTCTGTTATTTAACTATTGAGTGAAATTAAATATTTGCAATAAAAAACACATATAGTTATTAAAGAAAACTTAAACATTTGACATTTAAAAGATTAAATGTTCAATAATGGATTCACTCCAGGATCCCTGAATTGGAAAAGCCTTTCCGATAGAAATGAGATATTTGGGGTTATCTTAAAATGATTTATTTTTCCCTGCCCCATTCATTTCCTTCCAGAATAATTCTTGACCGAACCTTTTATTAAAATCCCTTGATTTTAAACTGGATGTTCATTTTCTTTCTCTTTCATAATGGTCCAGAATTATATAAAAGTTATGAATAGAAACGTGAGGCGATACTTTCGAATTCTAACAAGTAGGCATATTTGCAAAAATATTGGTGGGCAGAAAAAAAATTCACAGTATCGGTTATTAGGATATCAAGTGTAGACACAATGACTGACTCCTGTTTAAGATAAAAAGTCAGTATATCAACACATTTGTATTCATCTTCAGATGTATCAAAATCGATGTGCAAAGGCTATTTATTCATCGATTAATTTTTACTAGCGACGCCGGCGACTCCGCCGCGTGAATTTCGGTTTCCGAACACATGGTGATATGCTACAGCTTAAAGCTATCCTCGACAAATGGACTATCCGACACAACAACGTTTTTTTCAAATTGGAAGTAGTTCCTGAGAATAGCGCGTTCAAACAAACAAACACTTCGTCTTTATTATACATGAATATGTGTACGGCTTTAGTACATACAGCCTTGGCCAAAAGTATTAGGCACCCCAAAAAAATTCACTTTACATGTTTCCTAATTAAACAATGGCTAAATGCTTATTCTAGATGTTATGCTGGTGTCTTAAATAATCTCTAGGAATAGCAAGTGGCTACTCGTCAAGGTCATAAAACACCTGGTGCCCAAAAACAAAGGATTTGGTATTCTTGCGGTCTTTCCCGTCAGTAGTTGCTCACTTGTGTGCGGAACTTTTACGAGTCAATAAGTTTTTTTTTCTGTTGAAGCAATTAGATTGATACCTAATTTATTTCAAAATGCCAAAAAGATGTGAAATTACTTCAGAAAATCGAGTCAAAATACAACTTCTCTATGAACAAGGCAAGTCGCACAAAGAAATTGTCAAGTTGGTGAGGTGCTCGCGATGTGCTGTGCAATCTGCCATCAAACGGTTCGCTCAGACTGGCACTCACGCAAATAAACCCAGAATTGACGGAAAACGTGTGACAACAGTGCGTGAGGATAGAAAATTAATACGTGAATTCGTTAAAAATCGTGAGAAAACTTCATCTGAGCTTGCTGCTGCCTTATCTGAAGAGATTGGAAAGCCAACAAGTGCTCGTACTGTTAGAAGAAGACTTGGAGAAGTGGGCTTAAAAGGTTTATAAAGCAAGGGAAAAGCCATGGCTTTCAGAAACAAACAGAAGAAAACGGCTGGAGTGGGCTCTACCACACCAACATTTCACCAAGGAGGATTGGTCCAATGTGGTGTGGTCTGATGAATTAAACCTCGTAGTAATTTGGTTTTAATGTTTTTATTACTAATGAGATTAATCATTCATTTAATTTATTTCATTCTTCATAAATAATACTAATTCAAATAAATTGTTTTTTTTTATTCGTACACAAGTGTTTGTACCACCCTGTATGACCTTCGTGAAACGACTTATCGGTGAAGAATACCATCCAGACTGCGTCGTACCTACTGTAAAGCACAGAGGAGGCAGTAAAATGGTCTGGGATTGCATGGCGGCAAATGGAGTTGGTGAAATGTTGTTTGGTGAAGGTGGTACGAGCAGTGAAAAGTACATGCAAGTACTTGAAACTGCGCTTGAACCTTCACCAACTAGCATTTTTGGTGACACTAACTTAGATGGAGTCGTATTTCAACAAGACAACGCGCCCTGTCAAAAGTCAGCCACTACGATGCACTGGTTTACTGACAGTAACATTGATTTGTTGGATTCACCTGCGCAGTCCCCAGATCTTAGTCCAATTGGACATCTTTGGGGCATTTTGAAGCGAAGGATCAAAGAACACAGCATTTCATCGAAAACGGCACCGAAAAATTCATTATTTCAAGAATGGCATGCCATCACAATGGAAGAGTGCCCCGAGATAGTATGCAGCGTGCCTCATAGAGTTAGTGTTGTTATTAAATCCAAAGGTGGACCCACTAAATAATAAGCTTTTTATATTCATTTTCTTATATACTAACTGTAACAAATCCATTTAGAAAGTAGTAGCTGTTTTAATCCATTAATTTAAGTAAAACGTAGGGTGCCTAATACTTTTGGCCAAGGCTGTATAATGGTACATATTATCTACCGCTTCAATAAGGTTCATTATTCATCACTATACTAATGAAATATACTTATTACAGACTACGGAAAACGGGACAAGTTCTCAATACAAACACTAAAGAGACTACATAAGCTTGTTTGCGCAGTGTTAAATATCCCGTTCAATTTGCAGTTTGCACTGAGAAAGAACAAACAAAACTTGTAGTGAGCTTCGTGCTAGTTCCAAACTAGTGTAACGGCTCAAAGAAAAATACGGTTATTGTAAAATGGACATTTACCATTTGGTAGTTGTTTTACTTATTTTCTTTCAATAACGGGTCAGTGTCCTGCTTTTGATGTTTCTGCAACACTCGTATTCGATTTTACGGAATATTGACGACTAAGCTTCACTTCAAGTAGCCAAATTGTTGACACACAATGTTTTAAAATCGCTAGATATGGCACATGCCTTGTAATATGAAGCTGCGGTCTCTTCACATGGCATTTTATTCCGTTGTCATGTAAAGAGTTACGTTAACATACGTTACGTCAAACAAAATAATGCTACATAAGATTTTTGCGTTGCATTTTAACAGTAATATTAGTTAACGAGACTGAACGCTGTAGGTATGTACTTATTTATGTAGTCCAGTAGTAAGTAGTTTCCACCATGTAGGGTGGAATTTTAAAAAGGGTTTTGAAGTGTATAAATGGTTGACTAACAATGTTTTCTTGCTACTATGTACAACAGTTAATGTACTTGCCCTTCAAAACCCATTCAAAATTCCACCCGGTATAATATACTACATAAATAAGTACCGCGTTCAGTCCCGTTAACTAATATTACTTTAGCATAATGCTACAGTTTCCTGGGGTCGGGGCATATCTAACGATATAAATCTATGTTATACACTAAGGCAAATGCACTTTTTAACCCTATGAAAGTAAAAAGACTCTTTACTACATAAAGAAAATCACGAAGGAAACGATATTGCTTCATCGTTAGTGTAGTTCTTTACGTTAAAAGGACGCTTCTACACATCAATTTGGCTAGTTAAGTCTGTCTTTTTGCCTGCACGAGCGCTAACAAAGATCGTATTTCGTGCCTTTCTACGGATAAGCTACGAATACATGCTACAAATACTGCGATGCTATGAGAAGTGGGTTTGCGTAGCAAATGCTACGGTTTTGGGGTGAACCTAAAATATTGCTGTTGAGATAATACTGTGATCTATGACTAAAAATTTGTTTTGTTACTTTGACACTGAAAAAAATGGTATTTGTTGCCGCAGGTTTATCTTTTTGATTGTAGTACTTATGTTACTGATTTATCTTAAGTGGGTACTGGTTTTAGAGTTGGGAATATCTTAAAATTATTGACCTTACTGCTGTTACATAGAAACAGCGCAATGTCTTAAACAAGATATACATTCCTTTTCATTTAAAACAAATGTCTGAAATGTTTTGACGTGCTAACTGTGTTTCTCCTAATTTCTATTGTAATCCGAGAAAATAGCAGAAAAGCGACAAGCAAAGAATTTACTTAATTGTTTAAAAAAACAAGTCATCTAAATTAAATCCATTCTGGTAAATCATGCTTACAAAAATGCCTACGTGCGAACCTTTTCAATTACCTACCCTTTGGTTCGGCAGCGGCAGTATAAATCGCCGTCCGCCGCTCCGGTAGCAAAAGAAAGCGAATTTCATTTCGTGTTACCCGAGAAATAATAGGCTAATGGACAGGGTGCTGTTTTGATTTAATCAATAATTTAAAACGTGAAATTAAAATAATTCCTAAAAGAATTGGTACAAACAATGCAAATGTACTAGTATGAGGTTATCGTACTAATTTTATAAATGTTAAAGTTTGTGAATGTTTGTCCGTCAATCACGCCGAAACTACTGACCGGATTTTGATGAAATTTGGTGTACTAGACAGGCAGGGACTAAGGTGATAAGTTTTATCCCGATTAAATGGTCTCATGGGATAAAACAGGTATCTTGATAAAGCGGGCAAAAACTAGCGCGCATATGTATAAGTCCCTACTCATTTTACAAATAGTCAAGTTTTAATTGCCATCGTTCATTATACTCGTGATTGTATTAACAAAGTACCTTGCTGCTTGACAGTGACATATTAGTTACTAGCGGCCCGCCCCGGCTTCGCCCGTGGTACTTGTCCACTATTTAATGGATGATATTATACATAAAAACCTTCCTCATGAGTTACTCTATCTATTTAAAAAAACCGCATCAAAATCCGTTGCGTAGTTTTAAAGATTTAAGCGTTCATAGGGACATACAACATACAACATGACAGAAAAAGCGACTTTGTTTTATACTATGTAGTGATAATGTAGTGTAGTATAGCGTTATGGTGGGCTATATTGTAATAAAATTCCCTGCAAGAGTTTGAGGTGTCTTGTTCATTATTTTTACAAATAAAAATATTGCTATACCCACGATACAGAGATAAAATATAAATGTATACCATGTCCCCTAAACTAAAATAAGGCAACAACTGAATGCCGTCGCGTCACTGAGCTGATACTAAACGGAATTACCGTGTCGGGGCTTTTATAAATATTACACAATATTCTGACAGAGAAATATGGCCTTCTATACGGAATGAAAAACGACTGGCGGGCAGAAAACGTACCTATTCCGTGATGGAAGCTATTATTGTGTCTAAAGAAAAAGTAATTTGCACATCGACATTTTGCTGGATGAAAATGCAGCCACTTGCGTACACAATTTTGATGATTGCCATTGCTCTTTTGTTTTTAAAATCAGAATAAAATTGGTTCCAAGATTCTTGCGGTTCGATCAGCCCATGTTATTGTGAACAAATTATATATGTTAGTGATTGGAATAATATCAAAGCGATAGGTAGTAAAGTACTGAAATGAATCTCAGATTTAGAAAAGCAATAACTATTCTCACTTCAATAATTGTTAATTGTAACAATTCCTCCAAGAAAATATTTTAATGCACTTATGTACGTAAGCATTTGGATTATCAAAATATCGATTTAACCAAACAATTAGCGATCTATCTATACTAGAATAGGTATTCTATACTATTATGAGTGATTAAAGTTAAAGAGTTTGTTTGTTTGTTTGTTTATTAAAACTAATTCGAATTGAAAAATTATTTTTGTGTTAGAAAGTCAATTTGGCGAGGAAGGTTTTAAGCTTTGGCAGAACATAAGGTGTGTGTTTGGAAATCGAAAACCAATGCCGCTGGTCTGCTTATATAGATGGGCATAGGCAAGGAAAGGAACTGTGTCATATTCATTAGCTACGAGTATTTCGTACTTGGGTGAATGTAATTGAAATAAAACAAATCAGCATAACGTCGTATTATTTATTTTGTCTGTGTTCCAGCCGCTCGGTACAGATACGAGCGGCGCTTACTTGATACGTTAAGTACACGTATGTAGTAACGCTACTTTACCAAATTTCGAAATACTGATATTATCGTGAGGCCGAGGGCCCCGCAACACAAACGTACGCCGGCAGCAACTCTGAGAGGTGAACACCCGAGTCATATCTAACATTAACACATCAACTACACCTCATAAATTCTATAGTCTTTACAAATTAACAAATTCCATATAATGTCTCCCTACTTACCTAACGCGCGACGGATACACGTCACACAATGACCGTCTTTGAATGTTTAGAACCGAAAGTTACATCCTTGGTCGGCCGAATGATAAAGTAAAGTCGTAAGCTTCGAAAGATACATTTATCGTGTGATAAATGTATCTTTCGAAGCTTAATAATATTTACAGAAATGTTGAAATGCAGGCTTGATACAAACCAGCCTATTTAAGAGCCTAAGTAAGATTCATAAAAAGCGAAACAGTACTTAAACCATTGGGCAGTCTCAAGAATAGTCATTTAGAATACTCGTATTGATATCTTAGTTTCAAGTACAAGAAAAGGATAAATAAATTTGAATAAAGATGTTGAGCTTTTAATCAATATTCATTTATATCCTTTAAATATGAATAATAAAATCCTCACAATCGTCACAGATTAAGTAGCTTTATAAAATACTGCTAAATGACCAGACCCCCTTTCTAAAAGAAAATACTATAATAACAATTCAGCCGACCGATATTATTACAAAGAAATGTTAGACTTTTTACAATTAGTCGATATCAAGTACTATACAATCATGTTATTTAATAATGATAGCATAGTAAAATTACAAAAAGATAAACAATCAAATACCAGTCATTTACAACACGAAAAATCTATCATTTTGTATACAATAGAAACATTAGATAGGATTTTCAACAAAGAAATAGTCAAACTGATTTGGGCAGTTCAGGTTTCATAAATGAATAATAAATAACAGTAGCTGGACATGTTGGTTTTAAACTATAAGTGAATAAACACTTTTCATTGAGTGTCAACATCAAAACAATTAATCGAATATTCCACCGAGTCGTTTCATCGGCAATCCTAGTCTCCTACCTCCAAATCTCTGGCTTATCTAAAATTAAAAAATGCTAATATCAAAAGACATTTGGCATTCGACTTTTTTCATTCGAAGTTCCTCTGTTGTGGCTCGCCGCATTCGATGCATACCAATGAAGTTAAAACAATTGAAATCATCTTGGCTATCTATCAGAGAGGACGAATGCAAACTAATAAATGTAAGGATGGAAATCGCATTTTTTCATGTCTGAATTCTTAATTTCGGCCATTTATTTAAACACCACTACCTATAGTTGACGTACAGTCTTAGTTTTCAACTAGCTTAACAATTAGGCCCATCACTTCATATAGCTTACATTTAATCGAGTATGTATCTATGGAAAAAAAACAACGTACAATAGACATTTTGATCTTTTTATGGGTCAGTACATATTTATTGAATATGCACTTTTAACCAATCAGTTGTTCAAAGTATCAAGCGAACCCCGTATTAACAACATGCTTTCTAAAACCATATCCTAGCAAATTGTGCGAGCAACAAACACCTGAGCATTTGAAATTGCCAAAGTTTCTAAATGCTATCATACTCGTTTGTATGATAGCAATATTAAACTTATAACAACTGTATAAGATCAGATATTTTTATTGTTAGCTGTACTAAATATTATACCGCCCAAGTAGAGAAAATCTGAACGAAAGTCACGTTTTTGAAAGCATTTTATCATCACGAGATGCTAATGGTTTTACGCCAAAATACTCCATACGTTTTTGCCACATTCTTGTCATTCGTCGCTAAAGTCAAAAGTAAAGAACTGCCCAAATAAGTTCATCATAATCTTAATAGAATCAAATCTATCAACTACCGCATAACAGTCAAGTGGTGATCCCTCAAAGTTAGTGCCGAAACGAAGCCAACTGAAGCCGTGCGCCGTAGTCACTACACACTACCGGGCGCTGTAGTTACTCTGGTTACCGGTAAGTGGTTGGTTACTGGTAACTAGAGGTTGGTTACCGGTAACTAATGTTGGTTACTGGTAACTACACCGCCGCTACTACCGCTACACGCGGGTGGCTACCGACTGTCGAGCGACATTTCAAGTCTGTTGCTGTGTGGTCGGGATGGTGATTTTTGTAGGCTTGACATTATTGAGATGAGATAAAAATTGCTCATTTTCAAGAAGACAATTTTAAATTGCAAAAAATCTACGTCTGTTTATTACCAATTTCATAAAACAGATTGATGATTTTATATTCATATAAAGCACGGAAGGTTCGTAGCAATAAAATAAATAGTTCGTAAAAACTAAAGGGAAATCTTGACAAAAATTCAACACCTCGACCACATTTTTCTATATTGTCTAAAAACAATTACTATCATTGGGCAATGAATAAAAATTAATCAAGAAGCGTGTAGAAATGTGACTTTCATCAGAAAATGTAGAATATGAACTCCTGCACATATTATAGGTAGAAAAGTATAGAAAATATTATGAAATAGTAAATGTCAATAAGTTAAACCCAATAATAGTAATCGTGTATTTACAAAGTCATTATGAGAGCGCTACCAATACTCACGATTCATTATTATTATCGCTACATATTGTCAGAGAATGTAACACGTTCACACAGACTTTGTCCTAGTCAAATCTATTCACGAACTTCATATTGAAGGAGAAACGTTACAAAAAAGGTCTAAAAGATTACGATAATACAATTCGGTTACATGAAATTCGTGGACAGATGATGTAACAGTTACAGAGGTACAATTACAGGCGAGGTTTCCCAACATAATTCCTAGTTATCGATAAAAACGAGGAACGAGTACAAAAAGTAAAAACATCAAAAACTTTTTGTGTCC
This sequence comes from Nomophila noctuella, assembly GCA_958496325.1. NCBI lineage: Eukaryota > Metazoa > Arthropoda > Insecta > Lepidoptera > Crambidae > Nomophila > Nomophila noctuella. The sequence continues at coordinate 12,144,571 of OY292487.1, read as the reverse complement.
CATATCAGTCGTGTTATTTGTGCAAATCTATAAACAGTAGACATTAAATAACAAAATTCGTCTTGAAATGTCGCTCAAAAGTAATATAGTAACCGTGTAGCCTCCGACAGACATATAAACAAGTGTATAATATATGTTTTCTATAATAAATGGACCAATCATGGCAGTGAAGGTACGATCAGTGCTGTCATTGGTCGATTTCTCCCACTCTTATATGTCTAGCAGACGCTAGAATAAGAACTGAGGTGGTGTTTTCGGATTTTGAAGTCGACCACTCCTATTATTAAGAATTATTTTAGTTTACTTCATGAAATATGACTTGACTTACCTTTAACGATCTCATTACAACAGATCAATACTTCGTATTAAATGATGAAAATGTTATTATCAAACTTTCAATTAGCTGCCACTTATCCCAAACCCGAACACATCACCCCTGATCTTGAGATTGCGACCGATCTTAACGGGTTAATACTCCATTCCTTCATAGAATTAGCGACTCGTAAAAATGCCTCACTAACACTATTTATTATTATATCGTTATATATTTATTAAGTTATTAATGAACAAGGATTATTTAGAATATATTTAATATTCATAATAACAGATCGCGACCTAATTTCCTCCGTGTGTGACGTAATCGCTCGTTCTACGACGGATCCCTTCAAATGGTGCCTACGAGCTACTCTGATATGGTCTCAGTCTCAAGACAGTCCGTACGTCTGATCTATGATACACTCTCCCTAGTCGAGCTACTGACTTGTGTCCGCTGACGACACCGGACCCTGCGTGGACGTCTTCATTCCGTACGAGATGAAGTCATAAGATCGTTCAGTGGAGAATATAAAGATGCCTTATCATTTATTTTATTACTATTATTGTATCATTTTCATAATCATTATTGCATAATTGAAGGTCATAGAGGATGGTTCCGTAGTCGGTAGTGGTATCGACGCGAGCGTCCGTCGGCGTGTCGGGAGCGTACGCAAGCCTTCTGATATGTGGGATGATGTGTGTAGCGCCGCGGGCCGCCCGCCGAGGCTCCGCCCGAAAGGTACAAAACTGGAGCGTACCTACATATATTATATACAATGTACAATACAATATTCATAAACACTATAGTGGCTACAGAGCGGGGCGGCGCGGCGGGCGGCGAGGCGTGCGCCTCGCGCGTCAGCAGGTATACATTCACACAGTAATATACATCATAACTCGCTCTATATATAACAATTACACGAGCGCGCACCACGCTCGATAAACAACATAATATACAGCGGAATCGTAGCACTCTTTCGATTCGATTAAAAAAATTGACTAGAAAATCTCAATTCGCTACGAGCACTATGCGTGCGCGGAGGAGAATATGTCAGCGGCACGCCAGGCCTCGGCCTCCTCCTCGGCGTCGTACTGCTGGAGGAAGGGGTTGGTGGAGCTGTAGCGGGGACTGAGCGCGCCGCTCGAGTTGAGCGTGACCGCCAGCCCGGCCGACGTGCCCGGGATGCCCGCGCGCTGCGGCGGCGACTCGCCCGAGCGCGGCGTGCCCGAGCGCGGCGTGTGCTCGCGCGACCCGCTCTGCGACATGCTCTCGCGCGACATGCCGTCGCGCGACATGCCGTCACGTGACATGCCCTCGCGAGACATACCGTCACGCGACATACCGTCACGTGACATGCCCTCGCGTCCCATGCCATCACGCCCCATGCCATCACGCCCCATGCCATCACGCCCCATGCCATCACGCCCCATACCATCGCGCGACATGGCATCGCGAGTCATGCCATCGCGCGACATGCCATCGCGACCCATGCCGTCGCGCGACATGCCATCGCGCGACATGGCATCGCGTGACATGCCATCACGAGACATGCCATCACGCCCCATGCCATCGCGTCCCATGCCATCACGCCCCATACTCTCACGCCCCATGCCATCGCGCCCCATGCTATCGCGCCCCATGCCCTCACGCCCCATGCCATCGCGCGACATGCCGTTGTCTCGGGGAGTGTGAGCACGTGGTGAGTCGCGCGGGGATGCGCGCGGCGATCCTACGCTGCGCGGTGAACCGCTACCTATTGACAAATAGATCAACTTTAGCATATTAACCACGCTTAGTATGACACTAGTATTATTTAACGGGACTTAACGCGATATGATTTATGTAGTATATGTATACTACTTACTCCTTGACGTTTCGAATTACATGAGCCGAAAATCCTCTCCACTGAACGCCATTACCATTCTAGGATGGTACGAGAGGCAATTGAAATTAAGAAGTACAAAAATTTCAACAGGGAAGACGGGTTTAAATTAGCATCAGCGTGGAATCCAGTGATTAGCAAGTGTCAACCGCGATTTGTTTCGTCTCGACCAAACCCTGATACTGTTAGTGTTGTGTGCCGTGAAAGTGTGGGTGACAATTTAATAAATGACAATTTGGGGGTAGAGGAAGACCATTCTCAACCGCGCCCGAGCAGACGACGCCCCGCTTCACCAGTCCGCTTGCGACCACGGCTGTTGTAACGCAGCCGAAACGTCAAGCAGTAAGTAGTATACATATACTTACTACATAAATCATATCGCGTTAAGTCCCGTTAAATAATACTAGTGTCATAATGCAACGCGAAAGTCTAAAATCCTACACGCTTAGTATGTTAAACAATAAATCATTCAAAGAAAGATTCTCTCCAAAGTCTCCGGAAAGTCCTTCAGTCACTTTTTACGACACTCATGGAGAAAAACTAACAAGCACTTTTTAGGCTGGCAGAATTGACAAAATATGAAGAAAGAATGTGAATTAGACGTGCAGAAAAATATTACTATATTGCCTCATACATTGGAAAGAGCATTGAACCTCTTGAAATTGATGAAGCAATCTAGTTGGCATAACTACAAAATCCCACCACTCATGAAACTCATGTCAATCAACAGAGTAAGTGATTACAAATGGATTACAAACAAAAAGTGTTAAGTAATACAGACAAAAATGTTCGAAGCTCTTAATTTAAAACATGTAAGTTAGGGTGTCCCTTATAGGGCAAAAAAAAAATTATCATTTATAAATCGGGATAATATTTATTTCTAGACTATATTAGGTCCATACGAAACTTTTTAGAAGGTATGCGTAAAAATATATTGAAGTTGAATTTTAAGGGACACCCTAATGTAAGTATTTCGATTGCTAGCAACAGCACATTATTGACTTGACAGACTCGTTAAAAACCAGAAGTTACCTCTTGGCGAGGGCGCGCGGTCCGGCTGCCTCAGGATGGAGGAGACGGAGCCGGTGTGCTTGATGGTGTCGGCGGGGCTGTGGCTGCCGGAGCTACTGCTGGGCGAGCCGGGCGAGGAGACCGTCACTTGCCGGGAGCGAGGCGGAGCGGGCAGCGGCCCGCGGAGAGGCGACTGCGGACGATATTGGCCGCCCCTGACTGATGAGAGAACCTGGACAGGACGAACCACATAATTAAGCAGGATGAAGCAAATAATAGGTGAATACGTCTTTTCCTTTTTAAATTAAAATTCGAAGCGTGAATTTGCTAACTGAGTAAAAATGGACCATAATAATTAGGTAGCTCCGCAGCTTCAAGAACTCAGTAGAACATTAACGTGTGATCAAGGCTAATACCAAATAACAAGAATAAGTTATGTTTATGTAGTAGAATTAATAATAGTAGCACATTGTGTGACTCTTAGCAGCAACGAATTCATGGGCTTGCCTACCCACTAAATCCACGCTGTAGAAAATGATTTAATTTTAAAGATCTACTGCAACGCTGCCGGCAAAATATGGTATCTTCGGAAAGCGACAACGGTCCCCAGTTTGGCCAAACTGTTTGCGAACGACCAAATACAATATCAATATTACTAATTTTATGAAACTGAAGGGTTTGTTTATTTGTTCGTTTGAACGCTTTAATCTCAGGAACGACTGGTTCTAATTGAAAAAAATATTTTTAGTTGAATATTCCATTTGATGAGGAAGGCTGTTAAACTATTATAACACTATGTGTGCGGAAACCAAATTCCACGGGGGCGCTAGATATTCCAAACAAATATGTAAGTAATACTTACATGTGCGGGCGGCGAGCGGTCGGGCACGGGCCGACCCGAGAGAGCTGGCGGCGGAGATGCTGCTGATGCTCCCGCTTGAGGCCGATATGGACTGACTGAGGGCGGAACTCGGCCTAAGATAAATAAATAAATAAATTCCTTGGACTAAAACACTAATTGCCTAGCCCCAAACTAAGCTCGAAGCTAGTACTATGGATGCTAGGGAACGGATAGACATACTTAAATAAGTTTATAAACATCCATGACTCGAATACAAATGCCGATGTTCATCACACAAACATTTGCCCCTAGCGGGGTTCTAACCCGCGACTCTTGGTTTTGTAGCCAGCGACTCTGACCAATAGACCAACGGCCCGTCAAGACACAGCTATAATCAGTATAAAAATGTGAATTGTAAATCAAAGAAAATGCCGTAATCACGATACGACTTCGACGTTTCGTGGATGGTGTTGATTAATAATAGTGAGTGCATAAGCACAGGTGCACTTCCTATTACGCCATTAGAAACTCGTGAGGCTCCAATTAAGGGCTCAATTAGAAGCCCAGAGGACCGATGAATATCAGGCATAGGACCAACGGCTATACGATATCCGATTACAGAAGAATGGAGATATGTAATTTCACCTGATAATAATTTTAAACTCATATTCAACATCCAACTAGACCAAATACAGACAATGATCAAAGTTCATGCATCATTTACGTTTGAACACGCATTTCTGTTAGAATATTTTACGTCGTACGTACGTTAATGTCTGTGTCCACATTTGGAGCAAAATAGCGGTCTTTTGGAATTCTTTTTCAAGATTCGAAGTCAAACCCGCAAATTGGAAAATTTATTTAAATTTGGAATTCTGGAAGTTTATAAAAGAATATTACGTCGTACGTACGTTAATGTCTGTGTCCACATTTGGAGCAAAATAGCGGTCTTTTGGAATTCTTTTTCAAGATTCGAAGTCAAACCCGCAAATTGGAAAATTTATTTAAATTTGGAATTCTGGAAGTTTATAAAAGAATAATAACATAATAAACAACCACCTGGGAGGAGGGTGACTGAGACCGCTGGCGACGCACTGACTTTGCTTCCACGCGGCCCGGTTGCTGGCTCGCCGCGCCGAACTGTCTACAAACATACATGCGTTAAGAGGCCGCTTAGACGCGCTTCACATTGATTGCCATCTACTGTCACTACCAAGCAGTCTACGAAGCAAGGTTAATACTTCCTTATCACTGAGAATGTTGTTTAAATATTGCTCTGTCAATCGGATCCGCGGCGGTAACGAAAGAATCAGATAGGTAATAATTGGACTTATATTTTCAAACGCATTATTCATAAATTGACTACTGATCTATGGGTCAGTCATTTTCCATTTTCATTCGTTGCATTATATTAAGAACAGTTCAAGACGTGTGGTTTTGAATGGTTGAGGAAAATAAATTGTACAAGAGTAAAAAATATAATTATTAAAAGTACGTAAATCATAAGTCCATCAATACGCCAGCATCTACAGCGCTACTTCTAATATCTACTTCATAAAATAAACTCCTAAAATCACTATCAAAAATACTTTAAAATTCGAGAGCAATGCGTTAAGGCCTTTTTCTTAGAATGGCCAGCAAATGTTGACTAACGTACTCGAATGGCCAAGTTTCCAGCAATTATATGTAACCCATTGGCCATTTTGGAGGAAAAACATCGATAAAGTACGACACAACCCAGAAGTTGTAATCAGTCACCCAACCAGGTTCTTTACATTATCAGCAGCGTTATATTAGGCGTATAACAACAAAATATCACCTTGATTAATCCGGTGAACAAGTACCTATGCCTTTTAATCAGTTCTGAGGACTTTAAGAAAATCTCTGTTACCAGCGGAGGTGTGGAGCCTAGGGAAGTGACATCAGTCCCGCATAGCCATTGATTCTATGTCTGATCTCACTGGCTATGATGTGATAGGTCCACCGTGCTATGTATAAAGGTGATAGGAAGTGCGCTTGTGCTTACTCACTTTCTTATGTGAATCTATCGCTAATAAAATGCGGCGGCGGTTAACTAACCCGACACCTCCATGCAGTGCAAGGAGCGGTTACGCAATGACCGTGAGGTCCTAAATCACCTCTAAAAGATTGCCGTGGAAGGAAGCGGGCGGCCACCACGTATGTTAGCCCAAGAAAATCCCCCTATGGAAAGTTCCCTGACGATATCTAGTTCGTTATACGATCCGTTTAACAAACGGCGCCGCTCTGTAGCCGGGCAGAACGGTGTGAAATTGGCTACCGAAGACGCTACTAGGACGACTCACCGGGTTCTAGCTGACGGTAATGCTACTGGTGTAACAAAAAATAAGATCTCAATCCAGGAACAACGTAGGATTGGAACGTGGAACGTTCGTGGAATACTGGATCCAGGTAAACTGGACATCGTGGAGAATGAGGCGCAATCCCACAGGTTGACAATCCTAGGAATAACGGAAACCCACAAGAGAGGACAAGGTCACTTTAAAACTCCCAACGGAAACACCTTATATTTTTCGGGCCCGGAAGACGCTAGCCGCAATGGAGTCGCAATATGGGTACCACACTATTTAAACAACTATGTGATGGGATATAATCCAGTCTCCGATAGGATAATTACCCTAAGACTCAGCACGCGTCCCTGTATCTTGAATGTCATTGTAGTGTATGCCCCTACTTCATGCGCTAAGGATGAGATTATAGACGAGTTTTATAACGTTCTCGAGTCGGTGCTCTCGAAAATCCCGAACCGTGAAATCACTTTGTTGATTGGAGATTGGAATGCTAAAGTGGGCAGTACATTACACGATGACCACATCAGAAGCTCAGTTGGGAGATATGGTCTGGGTGTCAGAAACGAGAGAGGCACAAGACTGCTGGAATTCTGTATTGAAAGAAAACTTACAATCATGAACACCTGTTTTCAGCATCACCCAAGACGGCTATACACGTGGACATCGCCAGGAGACCGTTACCGGAACCAAATTGACTATGTTATAGTGAACAGTCGCTGGAGGTCATCGATTGCTAACGTAAAGACCTACCCAGGTGCAGACTGTGGAACAGATCACTGTCTTCTTGTAGCCAGATTCGCCTTGCGACTGAAGGTCGTGAAAAGGGGTTCCGCACGGAGATTATGTACTCTAACACCACCAGAACAGGCAGCATTCCGGGATGCTCTCAGCGAAGCTATCGCAGACCAACCACCACCCAAATCTGCTGGAGTAAACGAAGAATGGAACCACCTGAAGGAACTGATATGGAAGACGTCTGTCAGGGTCTCTACTCATCATAAACCACCCGATCGCAGACAAACCTGGCTATCCACTTACACATGGCTTTTAATTAAACAACGTAAAGAGCTTAAAATGCAAGGACTGACCAGTCAAGAAGATCGCGAAAAATACTCTGAACTAAGCACAGAGATCCAACGACGCTGTCGCCATGACAAGGATAGTTATGTTAAGGGGATCTGCCAGGAAATCGAACACCATGCTTTAAAAATTCAAAGCTCAGACCTTTTTAAAAAAGTCAAACTTCTATCCAAACAATTTAAACCCAAAACATGGCTGATCGAAGACGAAGATGGTGCCCAACTTCAGAACCTTGATGCAATAACGGAGAGATGGCGAAAGTATTGTAAAGACCTCTACAAAAGCCCTCATGCCTGCACTTTATATCCTGTGTTGCCGGCGTGGAAAGATTTAGAATTTGAACCTCCCATTTTGCTATCAGAAGTCACAGCCGCCATAGCCACGCTTAAAACCAAAAAAGCACCTGGTGCAGACCAGATAACGGCAGAAATTCTCAAAGCCATGGGAAGCGCGGGAGTAAGTGCTTTGCACGGTATTTGCAACAGCATTTGGCAAACGGGGGTATGGCCGAGGGACTGGGTTGAATCAATTATTCTACCACTGCACAAAAAAGGCTCCACTGCAAAATGCGATAACTACAGGACTCTGGCACTCATATCCCATGCTAGTAAAGTGATGCTTCATATAATTAACAACAGAATCCGTCACTTTCTGGAATGGCAGATTCCGCAGGAGCAGGCAGGCTTTGTTAAAGGAAAAGGGACTCGCGAACAAATTCTAAACATTCGCCAACTAATCGAAAAGTCCTATGAATTCAACACACCGATCATCTTGTGCTTCATAGACTACAGTAAAGCCTTTGACTGTGTCGTCTGGTCTGATCTGTGGAACATACTTAAAGAACTAGGAGTGCCTTACCATCTGATCGCATTAATTCAATCGCTTTACGTGAACAACCAAGGAGTAGTTAGAGTGGAGAACGCGATGTCGGGACCTTTTGAGTTCGGGAAAGGGGTAAGACAGGGGTGCATACTCTCACCGATACTATTCAACGCATATGGGGAATATATCATCAGACGTGCCTGTGAAAACTGGGAGGGTGGGGTCACTATAGGTGGCACCAAAATCACTAATCTCCGTTATGCTGATGATACGACACTGTTGGCGACTAGCGAGGCTGAGATGGCTGAATTCCTTCGGAGAATTGAAACCGTCAGTGCAGAACTTGGTCTCAAGATAAACCACTCCAAGACCAAGCTGATGGTTGTCGACCGTACCAACAAGTTGCAGCTCACAAATGCTCTGGATTTGGACAGGGTAGACGACTTTATATATTTGGGCACCAACATCAGCAACACTGGTTCCTGTGAGAAGGAAATCAGAAGACGCATAGGGATGGCCAAGTCTGCTATGACTCAACTTCATTGCATATGGAAGGACCGGAACATCTCAAGAAAAACCAAAGTGAGATTGGTAAAATCACTTGTGTTCTCCATATTTGGCTACGGGTCTGAAACTTGGACATTGAGAAAAGCAGATCGTGACCGTATTGATGCCTTCGAAATGTGGTGTTGGAGGAGACTGTTGCAGATTCCGTGGACCGCATTCCGAACTAACGTGTCTATTTTGAAGGAACTCAATATAAAAACCAGGCTCTCTACCGTCTGCCTCAAAAGAGTTTTAGACTTCTTCGGACACATTGCGAGGAAAAACGGTAATAATCTGGAACAGCTCATCGTTACCGGAAAGATTGACGGCAAAAGACCGAGAGGCCGAAGTCCAATTAGATGGTCAGACCAGATCCGCTCCAATCTAAACACCAACTTCCACGATGCTCTCCACTTCGCCAAAGATCGTCACAGATGGCGAACCATTGTCAGAGACAAAATAATTCCTCACGTGGGGAATCACGACCCTCAGTAATGAGGAATGCGACGCGAGGAGGAGACTTAGTTTTGCAAAAAATATATAAAGGTGACAAAAATACGTCCAAATTTCATAATAATAATACTGTTTGTTACAGACGTTTATGCACAGTAGAATATTTTTTTTGCAAAACTAACTCCATAATATTCAGATATGAATGACAATATTGATTGCTTAACAACAATGACTAAACGACACTTATCGTGATGATAACCATCTTGTACATGCATTATATTTCGTTTAGCCTCTTTTTCTCAGATTAATGAATATCAATAGATGCAGCTAATAATTTGACAGTTATGCTATCCTTTTTCTTCTTATTATGAATCACGTGTGATAGAGCGAGATGGCCGACACAAGTACTCCGCCGCCTAAGCTATCAAGTGGGATGCTGTCATTATCACGTGGCCGCCCGTCGTTTTCTGTAGAGAGAGACTGAGAGAGAGAAACAGACTGAAGTGAAAAGTTCAGTGAATTTTTGACTTTTTGGTGGAGTCCCTCAAACGCGACACAGGGAGCATCTATGGTATTCATTAATCTGAGGGTAATGCTGACATTGACAGCTGTCAATTAGCTGTCACCTCGCTAAGATGAGAGATGACATTACCTGAACGCTTCGGAGGCGGCCAGATCTGCAGCAGGCATTGCAGCACATGGATGGGTCGCTGGTAGTCGAGGTCGGTGGGCGGCTGCGAGTGCAGCATCAGCGGCGGCGCCAGGGCCACGGCTAGGTGCTGAGGGGACATCTTGTTGCGGTCCTGTTTTTAGGTCAATAGATGTTAGATATACGTAGTGTTTAACAGCCATTAGATGAGCTTATAGCCTTATAGCTTGTCTGGAAGTTTATTTATTATTAGATATTATAAAGTAATGTCCATTAAGTAGGTAGGTAGTATCAGGAGGTTGTGGACCAATGCTATATCATTTTTTTTATGTTCAGCTGTTCAAAGTCAATATACTATTATTTATCTACTTTTAGTCGACAAGCGATATCTGTGGTTTTTATAAAAAGTCTCAAAACATAATCAACGTTTGCTTTTCCGGCTTTTTATACAAATGGGTGACCAAAGATGATAAAATGAAAATAAAGGAAAACTTCACAGAACATTTCATATAATCGTTTTTTTAGTCCGCACAGAACTTTTTGATCCCCGAAAAATCCAATTTCCCCCAGAAAACATACTAAACATTCTAAATAATCAAATGTACTACAATACAATGCTCACAATTTTCATTTTATCTCACGCCAGTACCCAGTCAATCGTAGCATTAACATCAGGGCCCGTAGCCAAGATGCCACTTTGACGAACTCGCCACACGCTTTCGTCGCGACTTATATTGCCCTCCCGCACGTGAACTATTTATGTGAGCGGGATGGAGATATAAGTCGCTACGAAAGCGTCTGGCGAATTCGTCAAAGTGGCATCTTGGCTAGCCTACCAGTTCTCTGAAGTTCCCCTAGCTAGCACAACTCACCAGGCACATACTTCGAATCCTACCTGAGCGGCGACGACGAGCGCGAGATGGTCGAGCAGGAACACCAGCGTCGCCCGCGCGGCCCGAGGCAGGCACTCCACTATGGACGCCATGAGACGGGCGTTGCCTTCGCGGTCGTCGGGGAGGCAGACGCCTGAAATGGACAAATTGACTTAATGATACGCAAGAACACTGCACGAATCACTTATCTTGATTGAGTTCTCACTTCTTACATCATTCAATTTTTGTTTTGCGGCATAATAGGGTTGTGCCGTACGCGTGTGGGGATTGACGTTTGTGTGATGATTTTGGCACTCGCGCCATAAATGTTTATAAAAACTAACAATTTCCACATTACAAGCTTCAAGCTTTGATTTGAGCCAAGAAACTGGCTTGTGAGGCCAAGAAATCTAAGTAAAAACCCACAATCGACAGGAATGAAATGTATACCAGTGGATTGACATTGAAATATAATATAATGTTACCAAGGGGGCAACACTGAAATCAGGCAATCTTGAGCAGGCCGGTGATGACGTTGATGTCCGGCACCGAGTGAGAGTACACCAGCACTCACCGAGCGCATCCAGCGTCATCTGGTACAGGCAGCGGCTGAACAGCGGCTGCGGCAGCTCCCGGAGGTAGTCCTTGAGCAGGCCGGTGATGACGTTGATGTCCGGAACAGAATCCGGAGTCAGCTCGACGCCACGCGCGTTCCGCTCGAATGCTTCGCGTAGAATGCGCTTTTTAGACGCAGACCCGCACAGTCGGTATAGGCCTGTTGAAGAAAATTAAGATAAATATTTAAACATGATTTACAGACTTAACATTTTTTTCGTTTGAAAAATCCGCTAGATAACTTTGACAGATATGTCAAAATACACCAATCACATCAACAGTATGACCTAATCACTACATACGAGTTCAAATCTTCATAATATCTTTATTTCAGACAGCTAAGATCCATGATTAGTAACAATTTACTTATAAAAGTAAGTACTTACATATTCTGAGGAAAAATACTTGAATCCTGTTTTGTCACGCACCTAAGTGGCACTCAATGCGAGTGCAAACCCACAATGAATACGATCTATATTAATGAGTTTTCACATGGTGATGTAAACTTACTACCTTCCAAAGATTTTATATCCCTGCTACCTACCTGGTAAATACGAGAACACACTGAGAACACTTTTAAAGCACACTATCTCACCTATAATATCCAGTCCTCGACGCTCAATTTCCTCCACACATCTTCGCACGATCATGGGCACGGGAGGCGCATGGGGCGGTCGTACTTCTCTCGCCACGACCGCGTCTAGTTCCGCGCCGAATAATGGCGGAGGCGATCCCCGCGGTTGAGCCGGTCGTCGTCGGAATAGTTCGTGCGGTTCTGTGTGACGCACGCGCACGTATAGCGTGCCGCGTGGCTCCATCTGGTGAATAAACAATTGTTAAAAATTGCAGGAGCTGTTGGCTCATAGAGTAAAGTAAATATACCAAATGGCTGCATTATAAGTTACTAGCGGCCGCCGCACGCTACTTCGTTCCCGTCGATTTCAGTTCCGCGCACAAAGTTTTATATTATAGCCTTCATCGACTAAATTAACTAAAGGTACATCACAAAAATATTTTTTTCAACTCGAACAAGTAGTTCCTAAGATTAGAGTGTTCAAACAAACAAACTCTTCATCTATTTTATTATTATAGATTAATTTAGGAATGAGCAAAATGTCCAAGTTGCATCTCAATAAATCATCTGAATGAATAGACAGGAGTTTTTAAACAAAATTCGTCTCCGTTGTCTTGAGGATTCCAGTTTCTCAGTGCTATGGGTTTTGGTGGACACTGGAATAGAAAAAAATCTCTATGCCTGTGTTTATCGATCGCACACCGGAAATGTGGAGATGACCAGGTTGTTTGGGTACCTCTCTGGCACTGCTGATGCTGCTCAATAACGATATCCTTCTGCTCAGCTCGTTGTTCTGGGAGACTTTAATGCTCACCACGTCCGTGCCGTCTTTCCAGATCAAGTAAGAGTCCAATCTACACTGGTACCTTTATCGCGAGCTGGTGCGATGGCGACCGGGACAGCAGGTCGGGCAGCGTGACGGCGCCGCGGTAGCACAGCTTGTGCCTGTGCTGAGGATCCCAGGAGTACACCAGCACGTCCAGCTGCCGGTTGTCCACCAGCTCCAGCTCGAACGACTCGTCCCAGTCGAATTGAAGTTCACCGGTGCGGACCTGTACAAGTGAACAGTAATTTTATTAGTAGTCCTGTTTTTCTTAGTTTGTGAGTCCTTAACTTGTTTTGATTAAATAAATAAATAAATTTAATAATCTCCAAGATCATCAACTGAATCGACATTCTAATCTTCGTCATTCATCCAAATTAGACTAACACTACTAAAAGTGTAGGAAAGCGGACCCTATACTCCGAGGCCATGGCCTTGGAAGCGTCCGGGACTACGCTAGGGTGATGATGACTCATAATAAAACTGCTTAATAACATAAACATCATCGTCATAATACTTCAAACATCTTCCACCGTTTCAACCAGAACATTTAGACGTGACTTAAGAATACAGACTCACCACAGTGCGAGCTTTATGAACCCTGTCGCACTCCAACACGCAGTACAAGTCTCTCGGGGCGACAGGGGGCTGAGCGGGGGCGAGCGGGCCGGACGGGGGCGAGCCGGGGGACGAGCCCGAGGGCGCCGGCCGCAGCCCCCGGCCCGCCAGCAGGTGCACCCACAGCATGCCCGACACGCCCCCGGCGAGACGGGATAGCCCCGTCATGGACGCCGAGAGGCCGCCGGAACTCGGCTTCTCCACTTTGTATTTTAGGAACTCTGGAAGTCGACAGAGTGAGTCGTGACACTATCGCAAAATTATTGATGATATGGTTTTACGTCATACGTCAATGTCAATCCTGTCACTTGATGTCACACCATATAGATATGGCAATAATAATGAATATTCATGCATGATTTTAACATATTTGGCCGTTGTATTCAGCTATTAAAATTGGGCAAATGTAATCTTTTGAAGTGTTCTAATCGGTGACCAATTTGTAGCCGTGCACATCCAGGCCCCCGTTTGTATGAGAAACGGATTTCTCCTTTCCTTATTTTTTTTTCATTTACCATCTCGGTGATCATTTTCTTCAATATCATATTTTTTAACATACAATATATGTATTTATATGTTAAATATATTTTAGAGACACGTATTAACTAGATGCGCCGACCACCATAAACTAGCCGTAGCATAACAAGTGTAGAAACACACCTAGCCGAAAAACGGTTTGACATTCGGCGTGACTATGTCTGCAATGTATTATAAATGTATTTTAAATGGATCGCCTGATATTGTATAGAAAATGCATTGCCCCCGAACTTCGATCGCCTATTTTCAGTATTCAGCACCACACAAGGGCGTTTCTACACTTGAGCGACAATAGTAAGCGCACGGGCAGATGCAGAAGTACAGAGAAGATCTCCTCACCATTAGGATTAATGTCGAGATGTCGCTGGTGCCGCGAGCTCGGCGTCGGCACCGGGCTGGGGTTGGGGCAGTTGAACCGCGAGCCCAATTCCAGCAGTTGCCGCACACGCCTCGCTGATGGTGACCCGCTGGCGGTAGGACCAAGCTGTTGTGAAGACAGCGAGCGCGCGGGGAGGTGCCGAGGACGCTCGATCCGGCGACCCGCCAAGCCCAAGGATGAGCCGAAGCGGCTGCCGCTTTCCATCTGAACATTTATTTTTCAATTAGTCATGAAGGCAATATCTCAATGAATCGAAGTTTTTTGTGAGAGTTTCGTAACTTTCGTAATGTGTAAACTTTTTCTCAACACAAATTATCTAGATTGGTAATCCAATGACTTGACACTACTCCGCTATGCTAAGGCATATTTTAACAAATAAGTGTCAAGTCATTTTAGCACAGAGTTACAATGGCTCTGTGACGACACCTATCTCACCATCGTCAATCATCATCATCCGATAAAACTCAATAGATGGCGCTGAAACCCACTCGCATACCAACTGCGAAACCATACAAACCTATATCGCGCAAGCAAAGTTTCCGCCGGGACTGAGTATACATTATATTAGACTACACCAACAAAGTTTAGTTAGAAACTCAGTCCCCGAGGTAGCTCACGCACTCGGCAGGAGTTCTTCTTCTTTTAGAGAATGGTAGCCCAGTCAAATTAGGTTTTCACCTCGGAATTTGAGATAATAAGCTGAAAACTTGTATACAGCTTCATTTTGGTGTTCTTAAAGTTGTCTCAAAAGTCACATATTATCTCGTGTCCGCGTCGTAAGTTATTCAAGGTCAAAGGTCACGAAAATCGTTTTTTTGCGATTATCTCCGTTTCTATTGCTCCAGTGAGGTTAGCACCTATGGTCAAATTGTAGAGCATTAAATTTGCAACAAATAATGTCCTAAACATTTTTTTATAAAGTCAATCGTTTTTGACATAGAGTGTAGTGAGTACGCAGCGCTCAGGAATACTGTACTACTGTAACTAGCGGCCGCCCACGACTTCGTCCGCGTGGATCTCAGTTTCCGCACACAATATCTTTAAAAATAGTAACCTGTGTGTTTTAATGATGTATAAGCTACATTATTATGAAGTTTCATCAAAATCTATTCAGTACTTTTCATTTAATTTCAATTCTATCAGTTGAAAATCTAAGAGATGTATAGGTACTAACTTTCATCCCCAATTTTTATCCCCCTAGGGTGGAATTTATTAAAATCGTTTTTTAGGGGATGCCTACGTCATAGTAGCACTATGCACGCAAAGTCCCAGCCCGATCGGTTTGAAATTGACAAAGTTCCATACAAACTTTCATCCCCTATTTTATCCCTTTGGGATCAGAATTGATCAAAATCCTTTCTTAGTGTATGCCTAAGCCATGACATCTACCAGTATGCCAAATTTTAGGCCGATCCGTCCAGTGGTTTGGGCTGTGCGTTGATAGATCACTATGCCAGTCAGTCATCTGATGCCTGAGCGCTCGGTGTTCTTCGCTCTCTATCTCAAAAACGGTTGACTTTATAAAAAAAATGTGTAGCACTTAATTTGTTGCAAATTTTATGCCCTATAATTTGACCATAGGTGCTAACCTCATAGGAGTAATAGAAAGCGAGATATTCACAAAAAAACATTTTTTTTGACCTTTGACCCTCAATATCTTAAGACGCGGACATGGTATCATTTGTGACTTTTGAGACAACATTTAGAACGACAAAACAAAGCTATATACCAATTTTCAGCTTATTATCTTTCATTCCGAGGTTGACCCCTTTTTTCACCTAATTTGACTGGGCTATGGGTCCTTTCCCTGTAGCTGAGCACTCTGCATAAAATACCCATATGCACTCACATTCTTCAGCGCGTCGTGTATGTTCTCCGCGGAGTAGTGCGTCGGCAGCCGCGGGCGCAGCGTCTCGTACAGCGCGCTGGTGGACGGCGCGCGAGACAGCCACGCGCGGTACTCGTCCGACGTGAACACTGAAGGCGAAGGGAGACCTGAGTGATTACATGAATAGTGCTGACGAACCAGCTGGTCTGTAATTCGCTGCCGCACACGATAGGCTTTTATGTAAAAAATATTTTATTAGATTTGATAATGTACAATTTTAGCGACATCGATAGGTGAAAAGTCTCTCAATAAACTAAGTTGTGACACATAAAGATCTCCATCGAAATCGGGGGAAAACCCTCAATTGAGTAAGTTGTAGCCAAAATATTTATGGAAAATTTATGTATAAAGAATTTCCATTATAAAATACTTTATATAAATACCTCTGGAAGAACGTAGATCTAAACGTGAAGACAACGGCTCTGGCTCGTCTTGAAGAACACTTCCTGCTCGTCTGCTAAGACCCAACCTATGACAAAATATATTAAGAAATAAAATAATTAAATAATACATAACGACTTTGACTAATTTTTAAAACATTGGGTCAATTTTCGGGAAATTTATTGACATTTAAAGACTGTGGGAATTGCGTGAATGTAAATAAACAAACATTATCTTACCTTTGTCCTGTATTCCGTACATCCCGCGGCAGCGAATTGAACTTCGATCCAATATCTCTTCCTAACGTGCTGCTTCGATACCCGCTCAGCCCCGAATAGTACGGCGTCCTAGTGGGCGCTGTAGCCTCCGTGTCCGATGAGTAGTCCAAGCTTCGATTCCTTCTCGTTGTTCCGAACTTTGGCCCGTAGGACGGCAGTCCCAATCCAGTAGTTCCATACCCTCCTCCCAATGTGGAACTCAATCCTGTACCACTCATTCCCGTTCCTAAGCCAGAACTCGTAAGTCCTGAACCGACTAAGCTTGATCCGGTTAGGCCACTGAGGCCTGTTGTGGATAACCCTGAAGGTAAGCCAGGGCCTAAGCCAGTCCCTCCCAATCCAGAACTCGTTAGTCCCGTTCCCGTTAGGCCTGTTCCCGTCATACCGACTCCGCCGTATCGCTGGTTGTATCGCGATAAACTTGAAGCTAGAAACAATAAAATAATTAAAATATGTATTATGAACCTCATTTCAATTATTAGTAATTACCAGTAAAAGCTAATATAGCAAACGCTCAATTATATGGTAAAAAATGATCAGCCTATTTTTGCGCTGAGTGCTCGACCCGGGAATCAAGCCAAGGTAGGCTAGCCAAGTATACTTATATCTCCATCCCGCTCACATAAATACATAGTACGTGTGCGGGAGGGCAATATAAGTCGCGACGTACGCTTATGGCGAATTCGTCAAAGTGGCATCTTGGCTACAGGCCCAGGACCTCGAGACCATGGCCCAGAACTTAAACCACTAGACCATTGAGGTGGCTTTTTTGTGTCCTAAACATATTATTAGCTGTGCGAAGGGCCTTAGAAGTACCTAATTCAAGATTTCGCGTCATGCAGCCACGAAATAATTATTATAATTTTATCTTGTCTCTCTACTGTAATTTGAATAAGGTAGCATTACCATATATGCTTGATGACTTATTTCGGGCTAACTATATAAAAAGGCAAGTATATGTATTAAGTCTTTACCACCACTCCCAGCTGCCGCCGATGCCTTCAAGCTGGACCTGAGCAGCGAGTGCCTGCCGAAGTCTGAGTGCGTTTCAGCCCTCGGCAATTGCTGTTCAGACCCAGACCGCGGTACTCGTCCACCGAAACGTGTGCTATAATAACAAAAAAAAAACGATCAGCCTTATGGAACTCTGTGCTTTAAACATTACACCGACAAAACATCGCCCCGCTATCATCCAAGTGAACATAACAAAATTATATTTTTAAAGGAGGTCATTCAATAGAAACAATGGCAATGGAGGCAGGGTATACTCTTATGTGCCTAAGCATGAGCTACCACGATTTATAAGGTAGGTACTAGTATCTAAGACAGTTAATATAGTTTTGAATAGTTATAAGTAAATTGACTCTGCTTGTTGGTAAGCATAAGTGCCTGTCTAGTTCGAGTCATTATTTAAGCAAACTCAATATTTCAGTATTGAGTGTATCATCAAATAGTTATGTATTCACCTTCCACTATCAGCCGGGTACAATGAATGCACCTTCTCCGCCAAGCTCTCGAGCGTGTTGGGGTACGACCGCTCGTACGGCACGAAGTGCGTCGCCGACGATTTGGGTTGTTCAGTTATTACCGGAGGTGGCGGTCGGTAGCTGGAATAAATTAATGAATACCAAAAAATCGTGAATAATAGCATTTTCAATCGTAAAAGTCGATTAGTTAACTTTCTTTTATTTTCATTTATGTAATAGGGAAACGAACTAGAGGGTCACCTGATGACAAGTAATCACGGCTGCCCAAGAACCGTGGTAAGGCGGAGATACTTCCCAGACGAGCGGCTCATTTGCGTGAAAGTTCCACTAAGCTCTAACTCACTGCCAAAATTCTAACTACACGAGAGCTATAACATAGTAAGTGACTTGAATGAGCTACTTTGTAAGGCCGAGGGCATGTTTTTAAAGGTCTCTAAGGGGGGATAGCACGTGCGTCCTCCTTTTTTTTAGATATTTTTTTCTTTGTTATTCAAATATATTTTCTGCTCTAATATTAAGAACATTTTACATATACAGCGCCAAGTTATTTCATAAAAAAGACAGTCACGATCTTTACCTCCAAGTGGAATGATCTGAAGGCGGTCGCGGGTTGTAATACAAGTCGAGTGCGTTGGAATCCGGCGACATAGCTCCTAGCTGGAGTCTGCTGCGTTCTTCCCGACCGTCTCCTACGGGACGCACGCTCCTGTCCATTCCTGGGCCTCCGGTGGACCGTAATGTACCGTGCCTGTAAAGAATAGGGAATATTGTAATTCAGGACTAACTAATTTGTGATATTTGGGACCAGCATATTTAGTGTTAACTTTTTAGGTGTATGATACCAAGAGGTCCTTAGATATCCCGGAAGAATAAGGTTCAGTCCTTACGGTAGAATCATTGACTTAACAAAATAAACGTTTTGTAATGGTACGTCAAAGTATTTTATTACGCTAAAATCGATCATAAGGAAAAATTACCGACTAAAATGTATTAACTTTATTAAAAAAATACAGGTTACAGTTTGATATTTTTTTAATTGCACCCCAACTTATTACCTACTTGATATTCCATATGGAAAGTTGAGCACAATGAATTTAAAACAACGATTTATAAAATTATATCAATGCGCAATAGAGGCTTGCAAGATTAGAATCAAACATATCGTTCGAATTACGACTGGTTAAATATTCATGCTAATTGACGTCACTATGTCCAGACAAACAAAAGCTTTGATTGTACTTTGTTCAATGTAGTTTAAAATAAGTAAAACCTTCAGACTACTGCTCACTAAACATATTACTCGTACCTATTTCTCGTGACTAAACAATAAACATAAATGCTCGTCGGGCCTGCTGGTTTAGTGGTCAGCGACCCTGGCTACAAAATCGAGGGTCGCGGGTTTGAATTTCGCTAGGGACAAATATTAATGTTATGAATGAAGGCATAGATGTTTATATAAGTATTTAAGTATGTCTACCCGTTCCCTAGCATCCATAGTACAAGCTTCAAGCTTAGTTTGGGGCTAGGCAATTGGTGTGTTAGACCGAGGCATTTATCTGTTATTTATAAGTATGTAAAACAAAGATTCCTACATTATATACCAGAATATTGTGGTTCTTAATTGTACACATATTTTAATATTTTTGTTATCTGGTAAGTTGGATGAACTGTTTCTCAGTAATCGTGCTCACTATTTTTCTCTTGGTTGGTGGCTTTTTGGTGGCCGGTCATTTGATTCCATCTGTAATTGTTGAGTAAGATGTTGGCAGACACGTAAGTTATGCTTGTGCTCAGGCGCCGCCTTTTGGACCGGTCGCATGGGAGGAAATCTATTCATAAAATATTAAAATTTTATAAAAAACATTTGAAACTTTATTTTTTTCTAATTTATACTGCAGTGGCAAATATTGTAAGATAGTGGCGTTTTAATTACACTTTTTATCGATATGTTACTCCTTTCTGGGGATGGTGTTAGTATTTTTCTGTAACTTTAATTAATAAGTACATCTCTGAAACCGACGTTTGTAGAGAGTATTTTGTGTATAATTTGATTTTGAAGGTTGGAGTAATATTTGGTCATAATATTCGTTACTAATCAAATATAACCTGTCTGGTCTTACTGGTAGTTAAATTCAATCGTCGAACTTTAGTAAAAATGTGTTAGTATATTTGTAACTTTATTCCTTTACACATAAGAATCACAATTGAATGCACTCACTGCGAATAGAGTCCATCGACGCGATCCCTCTCTCGATCATCATCGTCCCTGCAGTCCCTCTTCAAAACCACGACTGGCGGCGGCTTGTGTTCAGACCGTGGCAACGATGGTGATCCTGGACCTGATTTACCTGGGGATGAATAGAGATATCAAATTACATAGATCTGATTGCAAAGGAACTACAAAATAAGGAAACAGCGGCAAATAATAACGGACGTTTTTAGATAAAAGAGGCTTTAAACTTATGGATTTTGTTTGGCGCGGTAGAATATGGCGACATCATGTAATATTTGTAGAAACAAAATGTTCAAGTCAAGTTACAAACCTGTTGTAAAAAAAAATTATACAAAATAAAATAAGTCAGGTTGGCATTGGTATAAATTACACATCAAAAAACAATTGACGCGCGCCGTTTAAATTTCGAACGCGCACCGCGCACGTTTCTGTTTTTCTTTTTATTGATTATGAAATGGCCTGTCCGCGGAGGTTTTACTCTTCAACAGATTTTGAATGGCGCAACGACTGGCGCATCATTGTGACTGTAAAACCATCCTTAGTAACACAAGTCGAGCGCGTTGGAATCCGGCGACCTAGCTCCCAGCAGGAATCTTCTGCGTTCTTCTCTGCTTTCACCGACGGGACGCAGACTTACTATTAAAAACAAGTACAAACCTTTCCTCTGCCTCGTGCATAGCAGCAGCCGCCTGGGTATCGACATGATGATGACGACGTCATCCAGCGACATGCGGCGCACGTCCACCAGGTTGACGGCCAGGATCTCGTCTCCGACCTTCAGGCAGCCGCTGTTGTATACCGCTGGCTCAAGCGCTATTATGCTGGTTTTGATGTAACGCGGATGTACCGACGACAGCGCGCGTATCGATGAGTATCGCTGGTTTTGTAATATGGAGGCTATTATGATTGCGAAGTAAATCGGCAGTGTATGACGACCCACGTGCTGACGACTAGCGCATCAACCAGCCTTGGTATTAGAAGTCACGCGCGTTGAAATCCGGCGACATAACTCCCAGCTGGAGTCTTCTGCGTTTTTCTCCGACGGGACACGGACTAACAAATATTAACAACGGGTACAAACCTTTCCTCTGCCTCGTGCATAGCAGCAGCCGCCTCGGTATCGACATGATGATGACGACGTCATCCAGCGACATGCGGCGCACGTCCACCAGGTTGACGGCCAGGATCTCATCCCCGACCTTCAGGCAGCCGCTGTTGTACACCGCTGACTCAAGCGCTATCCGGGATATGAAGACGCCGTCAGTCCTGAGAAAAGTTATTATGTAATATATTCCATTAATAAAAATAGACGTTGTGTTGGTCATCAGGTGTTGCTTCTACATAATTAATATTAAGTAAGTCGGTCTATTAATGCTCCACTGCAAGGTAAAGGCCTCCAGTATTAGACATCATGATCGGTCATGGATTTACGAGTATGAGAATGCTTCCGTAAACCAACACAAATTTTGTTCGGCCCGGGAATCGAACCCAGGACCTCGTGATCACGTCTAGAGGTAGGATGGGATCTTCTCTATTTGTTTAAGTACGCACCCGGTAGTTAAACTACTTGACTAAATAGGTATAAATAATGTAATACACAATTGTTATGCAGTAAACGAACAATTTACCTATAATGACATAACGCAATCAAATTATAAAGTCAAATCTTTACCTAGCGCCGCCATCGCCTTCCCTGATGTATAGGCCAAGGGTTTGTCCCGGACGTTTCACAATCTCCACTAGTTGAACTATGTGGCGTGTGTCCTGCAAGAGAAGAATATCGGATATTTTACATGTTATAAAACAAATCAGGACGCAGTTTGGCATAAGCGCAGATAACATAAAAGAAGTTAGTATTAAAGGTGATATTCAATAATAAATAAAAATTGGCCAAGTGCGAGTCGGACTCCCGCACTGAGGGTTCCGTACAAATTCTATTTTTGACGTATTTAAAAAACTACTGAATAGATTTCGTTCGAACCAATTTTCGTTGGTAGTTTTTATGGTAATGTACATTATATATTTATTTCAATTTTATCATCCCCTTATTTTAGAAGTTAGAGGGGGGGGGACACACTTTTTTCCACTTTGGAAGGGTCTGTCACGCAAAGTATTCACTTTAGAAAAAAGTGATATTAGAAACCTTAACATATTTTTTAAAGACCTATTCATAGATACCCCACACGTATATGTTCAATGAAAAAAAATATTTTCGATTTTCAGTTCTGACTATGGGGAACCCCCGCTTTTTTTTATTTTTTTTCTATTTTCGTGTGAAAACCTTGTTGCGGTTCACAGAATACATCTACTCACCAAGTTTCAGCAGTATAGTACTTATAGTTTCGGAAAAAAGTGGCTGTGACAGACTGGCGGACAGACAGACAGACAGACAGACAGACAGACAGACAGACAGACATGACGAATCTATAAGGGTTCCGTTTTTTTGCCATTTTGGCTACGGAACCCTAAAAATGTGTATACCAGCACCGTTATTATTAAAGTAGTAGCCAACTGCGGCTGCTTTAATAACTATTAAGCAGTACAAGAAGACCTCATTAATTACATTACAAATAAGAAGCTCAAATATTATTATTCACTGTAATCATTATTTTACACTTTTGACCACTAATAATTATTTATTTACAAGTAGAAACTCAACACAATCTGATCTCTTGACAATCAATAAACAACATAACTTAATAAATAACAATCCACGCGTAATAAATCAAAAAATAAGACTTTACGCATGTAACGAAGAAAAATACAAATAAAAAATACAAGGTTAAATGCGCCACGTGGAACATAAACAAAAGAAACAAGATTTTAAAAGAAACAAATATGGCAACAAAAGAGATCTAATGTTTTACAACCTCTTTTTAAAAGAAAAAATACTCGCGCCAATAAATAAATCGTTTAAAGCTTTTCTTTTTTCTTTTTATTTTAATTTAAAAAAATAGTAAATAAGTTATTCACGTATATATTAATTATATACCGGCTAGGGTTGAGTAAGTTTTGGGAATAATAAAAATATGCCACTATACTGCTCTGGCTCTGGGTGCTCTCTTTTATGAGCACAACGATTGCTAGCTTTCCCATAATGGGATAACCTATCCTTTTGTATGTAATATCTAACGGTCATAAAACTATACTACAATGATACTAGTGGGCTCAAGCCCATACTTGGCAAAATGTAAATTTGAATTTATCAGAATTTCTCCTTTACATGACAATAAGGCATTTCGGCCATTTCACGCAGTCCAGACAGGCAAACCCGCGGGCGACTAAAATATACCGCTTATTCCACAAACTCGGTTCCAGTCATCTGAGTCAATAAACGAAATGCCATTCCGCAAATAGACTGCGAATCCGACCTTCCGAATCTCACGCAGTTTGAATTCCTTCCCTCGGAACGCCTGCGGCGGGGCAGATAAATGCTACGTCCTCTTGAACCAGGTAATTTACCCGCTCCATTGACCTGGATTAAACTCGTAACCTAGTACGGAACCTGAAAGAAGCTACCCCAGTGAACCCTATTGTTCGGTGCTGGCCTAGATCGCCGGAATGCGAACGCAATCTAGCCGCGCATTGTCGGGACGCGCCGGCCATGCTATGTGATATTGCTGTGGCCGGCAATACGGGGCCCTATCGGCGACAGAAGGCTGGTAGACCATCCCTTATTAATTTTGAATAAGCCATCTCATTTAATTAAGTTACTGATTCAGGTTAGTAAATCGCTGTTCCCTATACATGAGTACCCCCACAACATAAAATGTTGTTCACACTTCTATATGTATAATGTTTTCTTAGGTTAACGCGACTGTTCCTGATTAAATAAAAGGATAAGAACGCGGTTAAATTAAAAGTAAAAACATAACAACACTCTCTAATTAATTCTTTGAAACTGTTTATGGTTGTTAAACATGGTGTAAGTAACAAAATAAGTTTAAAAATCTAAAACAAAGGAAAATTATATTGAAACTAGCGGCCGCCCGCGACTCCGTCCGCGTGTATTTCTTTTTTTCGAAATAAAAAGTAGCCTATGTTCTGTCTCAGGGTCTAAAGATTGTCTGTACCAAATTTCATCAAAATCGGTTGCGAGGTTTAAGCGGGAAAGCGTAACAGACAGACAGACAGACAGACAGACAGACAGAGTTACTTTCGCATTTATAATATTAGTTGGGATATATGAGTCCTAAATTGTTTGGTAACACTTCCAGATATTTTGTCACACGTATTGTGTCTAAGTGGCCTAGATCGCGGAGAATGCGAACACAATCTAGCCTGCATCCTGTATTGTTGGGAAGCTTCCGAGCTATGCAATATTGCGTTGTGGTCGTCGGTAGTACTATCGCAAATTGATGACACGCTACGACAAACAATAGGACTTATATCTGCTTAAATATACGCTACCTATTAGTTAATATTTAAAATTGTACAATCCGCTGAGTCAAAGATATTTATATAAAAATAGAAGTTAAAAGGACTGATTTATTTGAAGTCAACATTTAAAAAGTTCGCATGTAAAATAACTTTACATATTTTTTTATAATTATTTTTAATCACTCAAGTCCTTTGTATTGCACCTGATTCTAACACGTTTTACGGATAAAATGTATTTTTTCTTTACTGTAGAGTGCCTAAGGACCATTACCACAGACGTAAACAAATAAACAAAATAAAAAAATTAGAATTGCAGCTTTTCGTGGTATTTCAATTTTCAAGTACAATAAGGTAGAATAGTCAAAATTGCATCTAGATTTTAGACTTAACAGTTGACCTCATTCACATGATACGATCTACCGTCAGATGTTACTTAATGGAAACCTGCAATATATGATATACCTGCAAATGCCTTCACAATTATTTTACCTCCGACAAATCACCTCTTTCGGTTTATTTCGAGTAATTTTATTACAAACGGCTAGAAAAGTATTAAATCCTGCATTATAAATAAATAGAAATGCAACCAAAGTACATAGTGATGTGTCGGAGGTAAAATAACTGTTTGTGAACGGATATTACCTGCAATGAGAAGAATTTCTTGGCGGCTTCAATATTGTTCCGGCCCACTTGTCTCAGCTCCAGGATCCGCACGATCATCTCACCGCGGCGCTCCACCGCCTGGAAACAAATGTTCATCAAATTAATGGTCTATTAATAAAACAACAATCAAGAAAGCACGTTTAAAAATAAATAATCCGTGATTTTGATATTACTTGATTTTATTTGTAAGTAATTAATGCAATTTTTGCTGTTTCATCTTCAAAATCAGCAACTCATATTCAACATATTTGCTTTACTTATTCATGCCAATCTGTATTTATTTCTAAAATAAGCAGATTTTGAACTCTGTCAGATACCTATGTACAATCATTACAATCTCTACCTTGACAAAGATTGTCAAGTGTTATCCCCTCGGAGCTTCTAAAACATTCTCATCTCCGCTATTCCATCAAATGATCAGTATCAGTCTAACATCTATCCATAAAATGACAATGTTAGTATCTACAAATATATTCATAACCAAGACGTCGCAGGAACGGACTAACCAAGCGACGAAGATCGGCCATAGGAACGCTCTAGAAGCCATTCTGTATACAGACGCTAGCCGTCAGTGTTATTGGCTCCATCCATCATTATAATGGACTGCCCGGCAGACGTCTGTGTTAAGAGGGTCGGATATGAAGCAAATCCTACGCGTTTAGTTTTAACTTAAACCACGGTAACATATAATAATAATAATATAACATTACCGTAGCCCGGTCTAGGTCTTCTTGTCCGCGCGTCTTGAGTCAGTACGCGCAATCTTTCCCTTTTTGTTTTACTCAAAACTCGTAATACTAATTAGTTGATGGAGTTTTAAAAGATTTTTATCTGCATTTTAATAAACATTTTTGGCCCAAATAAATTGTGTTGGAGGAATCAGTTATCAAAGAAGTCGCACTGAATTGGCACGCTTATCCTGTAATGATCCAATTGAAAAAAAAACTATTAAAATGTCGACAATTAATTACCTCGAGCGCCGCGGCCGTGGTCGAGTCGTGATCATTCTCCACCATTTCAATCTGCCTAAATATTTCATTGCTAACACCCGACACCTGAAACAAAAAAACAATTACAGTTAAATCCTCTGTTAATTAATGACCACATGGGGTCGGAAAAAGACTACCCCTTGCTTCTTAAGAGGATGGCGTCCTTTTCATAGTTATCTTACTGTAGATAAGAATTATTAGAATTGCCAAAAAAAATTTAACAGGTACTATATTGTGCAGTGAGAGAAGACGTAAAGGAAATGTGAGTCAACACGGCGGGAAATTGTCACGATCGAGCGGAAATTTCGCATAGCTGCACTTCAAAATAGAAAATAGTCTTTGAGGTTTACTTAAACTTTTCTTTAGTACATTAGTTTGAGTTTGAGACATCACCTTTCACCTTACTGAATGGCAACCGTTGGACACCAACAAAGTTATTATTTTTTAATTTATTAAAAAGTCCCATTAATCAACCATATTTAGTTTCTGCCTCTAAATAACATGAGTGCTCATCAATAATTTGTATAAATTATGATGTTGTAATAATGCGCCATAATACTCGTATTAACATAAAGCCTATTACAATTTCCATATTGCCCACAGCGGTAAACCGCGACGTTGCGTTTGAATGAATTTACAAACCGGTTCCATTGAGAAATGTTATATCAAAACACAGCATTGTAGTTTCCACGGCCTAAACAATTAATATGGTAGGCTAGATCAAAAAGCCGATAAACCAACACAATAATTTACGGATAATTAGACACAAATAATTATAGTTTTAGCTTAAAGATAATTATTTTTTTAGGTTATTAAGACCAGGAAAAGCCAAAATTACCTTTGATAGTTCTTATTGTCCACCACATTTCAAGCGATTTTTGCAACGCTTCCACCTAAATGCTATTAAAAGGATGCACATCTATTTATAGTTTTGAATTATCGTAATTTATCTTAATCATATGTTTAAACATAAAGGGTATTATTCAAAGTAAAAAATACTGTAAACTTTCGCGTTGCAATTTAATCATTTAACATTACAACGGGACTAACCGCGATATTATTTTTATAAGTACATGAGTACTTACTGCTTGACGTTTCGGCTGCGATGCTGCAGCCGTGGTCACAAGCGAGGTCATGCACTTATAAAAATAATATAGCGTTTAGTTTGCAAAAGTATGATAATTACACTCTTTAAGTCTTTAATGACCGTTCAAATGGATCATGTTTCTACAGGGTAAGTATTCCTTCATCACCATCCGCCAGGGGCAATTGTCATTGCCCGAATTAATATTCATTTGCAAGGAGAAAATTTACATGACTTTTGTACCAAAACTTTGCAAGATAGTGACCTAAAATCGACCAACAGGCATAAGTCGATTTTAAGGACACATCTCATCAGATATGCTAATAATAATTAACATAAAAATGTCAAGATATGGTATTAATGTCATAGGTCAAAATTATACCTTTTATAACACTAGCCTATAAGTAGGTATTTCTAACTGGACGACCTTACTTCATCTTATTGGTTTAGTTATTCAAAACAGAAAATTGTGAAATCTTCCAAATATAAGCAAGCACCAATGACATATCTTTAACTATTTTATTTTTCATCACATTTTGGCATCACGCGTTTTAAACTGCCTTCAAAAATGAAATTGGTTTGTATTTTTTTATTATAAGTAGTAATATTCTAAACACGAAATGTAGGCCTATTGTTTTATATTCCGTGATTCTGAAGAACTGTGAGTGTTACCGTTGTATTATATTAAACAGGTTTCTTCTTGTTAATTTTTTGGAGTGTTAAGTGTTTTAAATTATGAAGTGTCTTTAGCAAAAAAAAAACAGTGTCCGACGTGTGTGAATTATTTACTAGTTTTACCCGCAGCTTTGCCAGAGTTATTAAGATTCCTGTGTTATCCCATGGGAGCATAAAATCGAGAAAAAACGCGCTAATCTCAGGAAATACTGGTCCGATTTGTTTTTTTTATGTTGGATAGTCCATTTGACGAGGGAGACTATAGCATAAAATTATGTGTGCGGAAACCGAAAACCACACGGACGGAGTCGCGGGCGGTGGCTAGTTAATAATATTATATATGTATGAAGTAGGATTTTAATGACACACATCGCGGCCCTCAAACAGCTACTAGTCCAGTTCGACAGACACACTTAACTGCACTACTTTACTTTACAGGTCAAGAGTGACTAAATGTCAAGGTGAAGCTGTTAGGAATTTACATAAACATACGAATAAGTTATTACTTATGCTAAGATGAATTTGTGAATTCGGTGATTTTGTTATGCAGAATGAATGTTTGATTAATTGTACCAGTATGTTTGCGATAGCAAAAAATAAGCTTAATATTCTTAAAAATATTTTGCTACATTAGCCAACATTTAATTCACTTCGGTTTCATAGACCCGCTCGCGATAATTTTTTGTTTGTTTTTGACATATATGCAAATCAACTTTTCCGCCGCTAGAAAAACTGATTTTTATTAATAGCATTATTAGCAATTTACCAACATTTGTTTTACACGACTAGTCTTAATTTGTTTGTGTTATCAATTTAATAATTAATGTACTTATCCATTATTTTTAATTTTTTTGTTATGAAATTTTAACGAAAATTTTTTGAGTTTTTTATATTGTTACAAGTATTTCTAGGTTCCTAATTAACTGACTTTTTTTTTTAAATTCAGTTCATCGCTCTCTGCTTGGTTGCCGTGGCCGCGGCTGCTCCACCACCACAAGACGTACAAATACTCCGGTATGATAACAACAACATCGGCGTCGGAGGATACAACTATGCGTAAGTGTTTTTTATTTTATTTTATTAACAGGTACAACTGCCTTCGAGTATAATTACAAAGGTCGCAGATGCGTTTGCAACTTTTACCTTTATTCAACGCCTACAATGCCATATCGCCTTTTGGTCACTTTTATTATAACTATATACGTGAGCATACGATTTAAATGTATGGTATACCTACCGACATACAAACACACAGCCTGATTTTATTTCCAACAATGTGGCCAACCTAGGTACCCTAAGTTGACGGCCGGTGGTCTATGTGCCGGTGAACCCCACACGCTTTATATGAGGTTAATTTTTGACAAACCATTGACAGAGATGTCAAAATTCACGAATCACATCACACACATACTTGCATAATCAGCAAGTCTAAATGCTGCCTGTCATTGCCTTCTAGCGGATGTTTTAAATTCGATTGCGTAGCTCCTTTTTAAAGCACATACCCTCCCCAACTGAGCTCTGGCGAGCTAACTCACCAGAAGAAACATAGCACAACAGTAACGAAGTGCTGTTTAACTGTTGTCTTCTGTAAGGTGTAGGTACTTCCCCAGTCGAGCGGCTCACTCGAGTGGAAGTTTCACTGAGCTCTATCTCTCACATTAATAACATTTTAAATCTTCCAGGTATGAGCAGTCAGATGGCACCCAGCACGAGAGCCGAGGCGAGCTGCGGAACGAGGGTCGCGAAGACGAGTTCTACGCCGTAACCGGTTCCTACGCGTGGGTGGGCCCCGACGGGGTGCGCTACGTGGTGCGCTACACCGCCGATGAAAACGGCTACCAGCCCGAGATCGACCAGGGCCCCGGGGGCGCCGTGCCCGCCGGAGTCGTCGCCGCGCTGCTGGGCTGAACTACTTGGCTGGGTAGCACATAACTAGTCAATGCTTTTGTAAATATCGCTAATAAATTAAGCACAGTTTGTATCTACTTCTTTTGTTTTATTTAAGACAGTTTCGTAAGGCCTGGTGATAGAAATCTCGACCACAAAACCAAGGACCGCGTTCTCCAATACGGTGTGATAATGCAGCTCAAAAAAAAATACACAAAAGAAATAGGATCATAACATACTAAGAAACCATGCGTTGCAGATACGTCACCTATTCTATATTATTATTACTGACGATATATAAGGGCCTTCCAGAGGCCTGACTGGACTGACCGGACTGTTTTGGTCGCGATGTCTCACACCACACAAAAGTTAGCACGCTCAACTCGTGGCCCTCGTAGCTGACCAACCAAGTGGACGTACGCTTGACTATCGAATCTCCCTAACTAGGATCTGGAGCCACTCACCTTTCGGAAGTCTGGCTGCAGCACGCAGGGCGGCGCGTGGTTGGCGCGCGGCGGCTGCGGCGGCCCGGGCGGCGCGCGGCCCGGCGACGCCGTCAGGTCTGGCGCCGCGCGGCCATTCTCCTGCGAAACAAACACCATGCTCAGTATGCTACATCATTGACAGCTGAAATGAAATGTCAAATCACCCAATCACTTTATTAAATACAAGCGGTCACCCGCGACTTCGCCCCATTGATTTCGGTTTCCGCACACATAGCATTATATTATAGCTTAAAGCCTTCCTCGATAAATGGACTATCTTACACGTAAATATTTTTATAAATCTAAACACAAATATATGAGGACACATTCGTGATGTGAAATCAATGTTCTTTTAGTTTTAATAATTAACAGGAATCATTTGTCACAGGCTCTATGAATAAGAATTTGCGTATTAGTTAGTGGTTTCTGAGAGTTACGTTTTAATTTAATCTGTTATCAGACAAATACCTGGTGACTAATCACGATACATTTAACATTGTTACTAAATATAACATTGGGTCAATCAAGAACTGAGAAGACTACTCGACTGAGAGGGTGACTATAAAGGATAAAATAGCCGGTAGGGAGGTACTTTATACTAAAACGCCTTCCAATTGGTTAAAAAGGAGTGTGCCTATAGACGTTCATCATTAATTCACGTATAGGCTGTGTAGGTGTTATTTTCATGTAGGCCAGGCTTACTTATCATTAAACAATGCATTAGAATTCGACATCTTACAGGGTAACATTAATGGAGTCTTGTAAATGGTGCTTAGCTTAACTTTAAATTTTCGTTTGTGGTTTCACCGTAAGTATTTCAATCCATTGCCGTAAAATTATTCCAGTGGTTGAATTCCATGCTCCTATTCTTCTCGCTATTAAATTTGCTTCCCGAAATCCCACGTCACGAGAGCAGAGGCCGGAAAAAATAAAACCAATAAGAAAATATCCATCGAACCCTTTTCATTCAGGAATTATTACTTTACAAACAAATAAGAGCCGACGGGGCTATTTCCGCTCTTTTTCCTCCGAGCAATATCGTCACATCCCATTTTAGCTCCAATCGAAAAGGCTGCGATCAAAGCAGTGGCGCCGATCAATTGGAAACGTTGTTTAAAACAAAACCGACGAAAATCCAACGGAATTCTTGGCGCTAAGGCGAAAGCATCTGATTAACTACCGCACAGAGGCACGGGTTTATCTGGGTCTACATCTTCTAGCGTAGATTTACATCTCCTAGTAGACTGGTTTAAAAGCAAGGTTTGGCATGTATTACACCCAGAACTAATAGTAACGTGGTGATAATTTGTTGCAGTCACAAATTAGTAGGCGTTTTGTAGCTAACTTCAAGTAGGTGGTGTGTACTCGTATTTCAACCAACCAGTGGAAATATTAATTTCATGAACATTGTCGGTTAATTTAGCAACAAAAGAAATGCCATATGTATTGACATATTATGTGATAGACTTCTAATATCAACTCTCATGTGTAACTGAGTGAATCAACGAATTTTTCTTCTTAAAATATCCTGAGATTAAACTAAGAAGCCTGCGGTATTTTAAGTAGGTACCAACCAACTATTGCGCCATTTAGGCAAGCTACACCCAGAGTAACCACCCCTATAAATTAAGATAAAACCCAAAAAATATGTGGTTAAAAACAATCTCGGTGCCAACAACCAAGTTGGCGTCTGTTCATTGCTCCGTTATGCGGTTTTGTTGTGTAAACAGCTTATTTATTACTTATTTTTGGTAAAGATATCGCCATAAATGGCTGAATCCTGCCGCAGAACGTTGTCATGCCAAGTATTTTAACCACAGGTTCGTTATTTTAACAGCCCGCAAGCATTATACATGTTTTTGTATGTAGGAAGAGGTATTCCAAAGCGCCTCCACACAAAACGAAAAATGGGAGATTTATTACATGCAGGCAGAGACAGCAGGGCCACCCAAATTAATACAAAAATAACAACTCGACAGCAATTCTTATTTTTCGTAAATCGAACTCATGACCTATCGTAGAAAACGATTTTTGTTCCGGTATACTTATTTTGAGATTCGAAAACTCTGACCGTAAATTAACTTATCAAATGATTAATCATTGAAGAAGGAAAGTCTCCGGGGAGTAATCGAAGGCAATGAGGAGCCAAGTCGATATAGAGTTCTCCCCAAACTGTTATTTTAACAGAGTCAATACCAACGCTGTGTGTTACGCACGCAATACTTAGTTGTGCATTTGAAGGGTGAAAATTGTATTAAGAAAATCGATTTAGTTACCAATGTGCCGAAATAATAAAGAAGTATCGAGTGCTTTAAGTTGTACCTGCAGTGCGCATTGGAAAAAGTTTGTATTTCATAACTTGATAGGTTTAAAGAATGGAGCGTATAAGTGAATAAAATATTTTATGATATAAATTCTTCAATACGTCTGTTTTTCATTAACAAGATTAATTAAAGTAAATAATACAAAGTTGCCAAAGTTAATGAACGATTAAACATTTGAACTTTAGTGCATAATATAAGGCGGTCCCAAATGGTCCCATTAAGTAAATTGCTCATAAAATGTGTTGGTGCAAAGGCGTCAGTGTGTCTAAATTGTGTCGAACCGTGTTGTAGGATAACGCACGACCTTCAACCGTGTTGTCAAAGTGACGTGATGAACTTCAAATAAAGCCAAGCGCAGACAAAGACTCACAGCTCCGGCACACAGCCTTCGGGGACATGCCGAAAATTCCATGGGTTCCTTTCAACGAGAGCAGGCTCAAACTAAATGGCCGGAACATCGATCACATTATTATGACAGTGACCTATTTCTCTGCGTAGTTTCTGTACCCGTTCAAAAGTCGGTTTCTTTACGAATGCGTTGAAATTTGGCGGTCGATCGAGTGCGACGGGGCGGGGCGTGGAAGGGGGCCGTGACCTACTTTAGCTATCCCTCTCCCCCCGCCTGGCGTACGCACGAGGTCACTGTACTGCAGTTGCAAGCCCCGAATACCGCAGAGGTGAGTGGACTTCATCCCATCGTGGCGTATTGTTCTCGCATTGACTGGGGATTTGTGCAGAATGAAGTCTCTGACGTAGCACTTACGGGTCATTCGATGTTAGGGGGTCGCTCAGTTCCGATGCCGACACATCGCGGGTTCGCTTGCATATTACCTCAACGACTTCAGATGAAAATTCAGTCCGACTCTGAATGAAGTCAATGGCCCACTTTATTTTGACTAGGAGAATAACATCATCTTTGAAATCAGAGTCGCAGAATATGACGGAGATGAACATAATAATTGTCTTGGTCTAAAAGGCAACTTCTGGACCATTTCACCAAGCTGGTCGTCATAGCTATAAGCAACCAAATAATTCTTCACTGTGCGTTTTTCCCGAAACTTTTTGCCTCGAACGACAGTTTTGTGGAACAATCTCACTGCTGCAGTATTTCCTGACTGCTACGACATGAGGACCTTCAAGAAACGAGCGTACTCTCTTTTGAAAGGCTGGCAACACATCAACGATACCTCTGGTGTCGCGGATGTCCATGGGCGGCAGTGATTGCTTACCATCAGGCGACCCGCTAGCTCGTTTGCCGCCTCTGCCATAAAAAAAAAAAAAAAAAAATTCGTTTCCACTGTGTCTGTGGGAATAATTCATTAAATTCCTGTATAATTATTGGGATTGACTCCTTCAACATCCTCTTCGTGCGTATGCAAACATAATAAGGGCCCATAATTTATTATTCACCACCCGGACATGTTAGCTCCCGGCATTGAATTGACGGCGTTCAATTTTTCATTCCAGTACCCTCACTGAATCTTGTTGAGTATTGTTTGAAATGCGTAATGCGTAATGGTAACTGCTAGTATAATTGCCATTCGAATTTTTCAGTCCATTTCACTGTGTAGCTTGATACATTATAGTACGCCGCCATTCTTAATAATAATATACCTATGTTAAGACCAACACGACTCGTTTTAGTAAGGTAGGTCAGTAATAGCCTACATTACTGATTAATTAGCAGACCAAACTCAAATAATACTATGACGCAAATGAGGTGATTACAATGGTGTCATTGCAAAGCGTCTTTTAATGGGATCGGCTGAAAATTCTAAACATACTTTATACCTACCTACATATGACTCTGAAACTCAGTTGTACTATCAAGGAATTTATAACATTTTCCTGTGAAATTATACCATCAAATAGATACTCTACGTTAGTTGCAAATATTTGGAACCCATTATAGAGGCCAAAAATAATAAAAACTATACTAATAAATAAAGCTGAAGAGTTTGTTTGTATGTTTGTTTGAACGCGCTAATCTCAGAAACAACTTGAATTATTTGAAAAATTATTTTTGTGTTGGATAGTCCAATTGACGAGGAAGGCTTTAGGCTATTGAAAATCGAAATCCACGCGGACGGAGTCGCGGGCGGCCGCTAGTAGGTATATATTTTTCAACCTAAATTAGAAATAAATAGTGGCATGAATTAATTATAGAGGTAATATACCGCGACGATAAAATATCTAGATGCAGAACATTACAGTACTAGGGTTTTACTCGCAATAAAAATAGAATAACTTATTTACAACGGAACATCTTAGACTTTAAAGCGTACATGGGGTTAACATGAGGTCACCGACGGGTCGGGTTTCCCATAAGTTATTTATTCACCGTACAAATAGTATTGAGGGGGCGTATTCTTTGTATAGCAGCGATTTGTACCGTCCCCGTTGTATTGTGGCGAACACAGAGTAACGTAGGTATTGTAATATTTGATCGTTTGGGCCAAAGATTTATATCGTAAGTTTTGCCCTCGCCATACTTCGAAATTTGCACTAAAATAAAAGCGACAGTCGCTTCTTAGAGCGAGACTGCAAGTTGTCAGTCGCCCGTTTCAATCAATGGTCAACGTGCTGTCTCGCTCTTATTTTAGTGCCAATTACGTAGTAGGCCAGGGAAAATCTAACGTTTTAAATCTATGGGTTGGGCAGTTTATAAATTATTGATTCTACGAGTAACAGCTGCTCTGATATTTTTTTTTAATCTGAAGTAAACGTAATTCCAAACTATTATGAATATAAAAATATAAGACACATTACCTTTTTGATTACACATAAAGATGAAATTGTGACGACGGTAAAAGTTCATTCATGCATCCATTCATTTCAGTCCACATTCACTCCTACGCGAAAGCCTCTCCTACACATTTGCCGCCATTTCGTGCGATCCCTTTCCAAACTCTATTATTCATGTTATGTACTCAAACTAAGATACAACTCCGTTCAGGAATCATTTAATAGCTTGATTAGCATAGCTATACGTTTTTCTCTGGAAGCTAGTAAAAACTAGACTTACGTTTTTAAAATACTAACATAACAATTGTCTTTGTAATATTTATTAGGATAATGGTTTATTCCACTGTTTACATAGAATCAAAATATGAGTTCCAGAACTCAAGTTATCATGACAAAACTTTCGGTGTGCCAGATAATACAATAATTTAAAACGAACCAACTCTATTGAAAAGTTATTTTGGAATCCTCATTCAATTTTACCTACCACAAAAAACACAGTACTCCAACCTCAAATGAAGCAAAAGATAATGCTGACACCCAAATCGATTAAGGATTGGAATAAAATGCTTCATCATTCATTTGTACATAAAAAAGCAAACGAAAAAGCTAAAATATTGAGTTTTTATCAGATAAGAGCTAGAGCAAAAAGGGCACAGTTGATTTACGCTCGACCCCTATCCTCTATTATTCAAAAATCCGGACGCAACGAAAACCGCCACAACATAAAACTGAATGCCTTCCAATTTTTCATTTCGCCGAGAGTACGCTGCCCGGTCCTTGCCACAACAAAACCCCAGTTGTAAACGAAATAAATCAGATTATAATCCACATTCCATCGGACGTGACTTTTCCAACCTTTTCTGTTAGCAAAGCAATTACCTTACATGACCCTCTGACAACATACAACATGTTGAATTCAAAATAGCATATTTACAAACATAGCAAATTACATTCTGTTACAGGCAGCAAAAGAGCCATTATGTATTGACGCGGAATTTTAATATCCAACACAATAGCAAGGAACGGTGGTTATACGTAGACTTCCGCCGGCTGTCAGGCAATATCTTGCTGCTAAGATTAAAAGAAACAAGACATAGCGAACGGCGGAAGGAATCTCAATATTTGAACTAAAATGACTAGTCAGGTAAATCAAATTAGAACTCAATAAATTGCTTTTCCAACCGTAACAGCTGCAGTTAATAGAAAATGTAGGAAAACTCGTTATTGAGTTTTTCTCGTAAGCCCATTCCGTTGCACGTTTCACGGCATTTACAGTATAACCCTTTTTGTATTTTCCCCGCTAAAACCTTCGGTTGTATTCTACAAATAACGCTTTTCCTGAAATAATTAGTGTTCTGACACTCAGGTTACAAGCAAGTAAAGTAACAGGCCGAGTGCCATTAAGCCCCAAACTAAGTAAACAATTAATGGGCTCAAAATAATTGATATCTAGTTAACTATAATAATCATTTATTTTTCAAATAACTTTATATGTAATATGCAAACGCCAATACGAAACGAAAACCGATATTCAGCAAAGAAACTAAAACCCTATTATTACTGACGTCACCATCTAGTATGAAGTAACAATGATAAATATGTAGTTGGAGTTATTTAACATACTAACTTGCAACTGTTGACTTCAATTTCAATTAAACGCGACGAACAGCACATGCTGGAGATATTTGAATAAACTTCTCAGTAAACTTGTTTACCTAACCACATGAAAGGAGAAGCGAGAAATATTTCAAATACCCGCTTTGTAACTCGGATAGGTATGCTAAGCTTTTGTAAACAACTTTGCGGTGAAACGACTGTTGTAGGTTTATTTAACAATGAGATCCGAATTATACCAGGCGATATTATCACGTGAATATCCATACTTTATGCTGGAGAATACTCGATACTTCAATTTGTAATGAAAGCCACACTCATTGTGTTGTTGTCTAGTTGAGTTAAAGCAAATATTTATGGCATAAGTTTAGGATATTATCCCTTAGATGTGTTGTTTCCTCTATAGTGCTATTTACTAATAGATATAAAGGATAAAATTGTTTTATAAGGAATGTTATTCATAAAACAGACATCAGCGGTGATTGCTTTTATGAAAATGTATTTTTTTTTAATTGAGACTGCTTTTTCAGTATCAGCAATTTAAAAAGTCGTATTGGTGGTAAACTGAGTATCAAAATATTTTGCAATTGCAAGCATAAATTAGTGTTATATGTATTGTTTTATTCTCCAAACCACAAACATGACAAATAGCCAATTCTGTTTTCCACTTCAGTTTCAATTTTCATGTTTAACTATGCATAGTATACAGAGTATTCTGAAATAAATGTACTGACCTACGTATGTCTTGTGGCCCTGTTTCAACACACAAGAGTGCTCGTAGTTAATTACGACTAATGTGTCTAAGAAAACCTTTTGGGGCGTGATATCTTGACCTGACCTAGCAATGTGAGGTTCTTGAGATGCTGGATTTCTATCTCACCTCCACAGTTAACTCACGATAATATGGAAATAAAACTGAGGACATTTTTCAGTCATCTTTTCGTTTCTTTTCAGTCGTGTTTCTAAATTTGTTGACCTCGTTAAAGCAAGCTTGGAAGAGGAGGGTTCCGATTTAATTCGCAGTCGCGGCTGGCTCAATTTGAGAAACGAACTTTTCCAAATGAGGTCGTTGATGGCCTCAGTTTACCTAGATGCTAATATAAATACTAGATACGGTCAAATGGAAAATCTGCAGAGTCCACTTAAAGCAATATGATTGCGTACGAGGTGAATTGGCTCGACACACGTGATTAGGTTTTAAAGGTTTACAAGTGAGACCAGATTTGCATCATACTCCCATATTTTCGAATAGTTAAATATGAACTGCTAAATTAAAAAGTATAATTAAAACATACGCTAAAGAAGCATTCAATTAGTTTTCTATTTCAAGTCCTATATTATGCTAAAGTTATTTAACCTTTTTTTCAATTCAGAGAAAAAAAGGATTAAATCCTAAAAAAAGAAATTCTAAAACTAGATTCTAACAATTTGATCGGTTTATCAACTCATCGTTCTTATTTGGTTTTTATATGTTTTGAAAATGACAAATAACTTTGCAAATTATGATTTTTATTAAAAAAAATATATAAAATCTGGGACCGTATGAAACGCTTGAAATCTAGCAACCAACGTTAATAAAGTAATAAATCATCCATGAACGTTTACCTTCAGAGATTAAAAATAAAGACAAACCAAGACGGGTAAAGACGTACGAGCGGAGGGTTCAAATCGATGGCAGGCCGTAACTCCGAATCGATATTTGCTCAATAATAATAAATGCCGATCTTACGATACACAGGATATATTATAGGTAGTGCACAAGTGAGTGCGCAAGCACAGGTACATACTCTCTATTTCCTCAATCTCATAGTTCGGCGGGACAGCAATCTAACACAATCGAGATCAGGCGCAAGAATAACGGCTTAACGTGACTACCGAAGCACTAAAGAGCTCGAAATGAATATTTTGGTCACCCATCCGAAGACCGGCATTTGCAAAAGGTGCTTAACCTAAGCCTTTACAAGCTGAGCGCGTTAACCACTGCGCCATTGAGCTCTCAAAAAATCTGGGACCCAAAAAAAGTTTAGGCGGGCGTATGCTTCCATACACGTAGCAACCGATCGAATGAAGCAATAAATCATGCATGAAAATTGAACGTTTACCACAGATAAAAAATAAAGACAAACCAAGACGGTTAAAGACGTTAGGGCTGGGTACAAATCGATGGCGGGCCGTACTCCGAATCGATATGCGTACTACGTAGTGAATGGCGTGCGCGCGCCGGCGGGCTTACGTAACGCGCATACAACCTGTTGCGTTACTACCCTACTAGCCGCCCGGGTTGAGAATACCCGCAGCGTAGGGTTGCCAGGAGAATCACGTGGGGAATTAAATACTCTAGGTTAAGTGACATTTGATGCTGTTAAAACAATTCATTCATTAAATAGTTAAGTTCAATTATCAAGTTCACGTTTAGTTTTTACACGTGTGAACGAAAGCAAAATTCACCATAATAAGTCATGGAAAGGAGCACAGTGGCCAAAATTACATACCTTTATTTTCTCAAAGTCATTATTTACTGTTTCGGACATATTTTTAGATTTGAATACTGTGATGCATTTATATAAAAAAATATTTTTTATCAAATAAATATTCTCACAAAATTCCACTAGCTGTTTATATACCTAAAAACTATATTTAATAATTTATCCATTCTACTTTGACTCTATAATATCCCTAAAACATTAACATCCAATGTCCAACAAACTACCCCATTCTCCTCCCATTCGCAAAGCTGGCAACCCTCCCCGGGGTCGCCGCCGAAGTCAATGCACGCGCCAACCTTCGGCTGCACTCAAGGGTGCACCGTGCACCGTAGTGCAGACGATAATGATCTTCGTTAGCGTTATTGGAACGTTGTAATGAAGCATTCATAACTACGTTATTTTGCGGTGCTTTTATATTACTCGACTGGACTATGCACGTTACGGTAATGAGATTCTGACTAGTTCATCAGATTATTGAAAAGCATATACTTAATATATTATAAGAACCTCCTGCTGTTTAAGTCAATAATTTATCACTTTAAGTCGGTTAATTGATAGATAAATGTTAAGCATCAGTATATGTAGAAACTCAAAAGGCGGAAAAAACGCGACTTAATATCGGCATGACTACGCCGCTGCAGCAATGTATTTTAAATGGAAGATGACACACCATGCCGATATAACGTCGCATAATTTTGTAAAGAAAATGCATTGTGCCGAACTTTGGTAGCTTAATTTCAGCCTCTAGTGTGTTCCCCTTGGAAATGGGAATTGATAGCGCCTATTTATCTGTCTGGACAATTGTGACAAAAGATTAGTTGCAATCTACACATAAGTTTAAACCGGTTTTGTTGTCGACATGAACGACGTTTTATATTTGAATGAATAATGACAGGAAAGCAGCTTCCAACAATTTTAGTGGTAGGACCATTGAAATTAATATCAGTCTAAAAATAGTATAAGAGCACAAATATTAACATTTTAGTTGTAAATAAGCACTGTAATTAAAGCAGACCAAAATAATCTCAGGTTCTTCATTTGAATATCACTTACTATTTCAGTTTCTCTGTCTTTTACACCCACAAGAAAATTAATCATACAATGTTACTTTAAAAGGTTATTTCGTGGGTGGTTCACCATTATCTTGTTATTTCAAATTAGCAATTAAAATAAAGGGAATTGTTTCGCTTTGCACATTTTATTTATGAAGGGAGAGACTGTGTGATTTTCTGTGTCAAAAACATATTATTATGAAAAGAAATGTCCTCGGGCTTTTACAAAGTAATTCAGTTCCAAACCTTACTTATTATGATGTAGCTATTTAAGTAACTAAATTATAATGTAACGATGAGATTTGTGAGAATCACTGTATTTGAAAACTATTTTACTCCTTAAATAAAGACATACAAATGTCTAAGAAAATATAGCATATTGGCAAAAAGTACTCCAAGAGTTAACTTATAGCTGGATACACAGATGACGATAGCAAAGATAAATTACTTAAAAAAAACAATATACGTATCTTCATTTCTAAAGTAACACCTGCTTTTCCAGCAAAGGGTACTACTCTAATTCTTGCGTAAATCTAACATTTTTTGGCTTAACAAGCCTTCGAAAGCATGGAATGATCATTGACTTAATGACATATTATGCTGCTGAATTCGAAATCACGACCTCCGCGGTTCCGCCTTCAAGAGTTCTCTCTTCTATTAAAACAGATAGCCAGAGTCACAAGATTCCACTATATTCCGCCTACTTATATTTATGAAAATACAACGGCGAAGATACTAATCAATATTAATTATTCTGCTTCTGCGGTTATAAGAGACAATATTGACTGACGTACCTAATACATATTAAGAAATGATACCCCATCATTAGGGTTTCACGCGAAGATTGTAATTTGAGTCCTCATCATTTATATGAAAGAGTACTAAAGCTCTTAGTTGTATGCATAATTTAGATTTAATATGTTACACCAAAATTCGACAACATACATTATTTATTTATTTCGAAATCAAAATAATCAGCCCATCATAAAATATTATAAATAGCCACCTTCATAGCAAAAAACGCCGTTTTCTGTCCCCTTAAAAAATACACAACCCCATAAAAAAACAACCATTAATTGAAAAACCGTGTAGCACATACCACGGAGTATTTATTATGTGAGGTTAGGCTATTGTATGAAAATACAAGTATGTATGTACATGAGCATAGAATTCTGTGAAGCTTTTAACAACAATTACAGCGACAGTTGATAAATGGGTCATCACGACAGAAGGGTCACAGCAGCCTTGTCCCA
This sequence comes from Nomophila noctuella, assembly GCA_958496325.1. Taxonomy (NCBI): domain Eukaryota; kingdom Metazoa; phylum Arthropoda; class Insecta; order Lepidoptera; family Crambidae; genus Nomophila; species Nomophila noctuella. The sequence goes on along the minus strand of OY292487.1, from coordinate 12,102,319 downwards.
TTTAGACGGATTTAATAAATTGACTGAAGATATACGACATTTAAGCCATTTACAATCCTGATTTATTTATATTCCAGATAATTATGCCAAGAATTTATCTCAATAGAATTGCATTCTATATTAAACCCAATTTAGAACGGAATTGCAACTGAATAGTATATATACTGGTCCCTGTGTTGGATATATATTTCATTAGAATTGACTTTTTTTTAAAGTAAAATGATAAAATTCTAAAATAAACTTTTTCATGCAAGCGCCCATAGACAACCGCGACTCCAAAGGGTTTGCTAATGCTCTTCAGGCCGGTTAAGAGGAAATACTCGTCTCTCGAAGTTTCTTTAGTCAAAGCCGTCAAAGCCGTCAGGAAATACTTATTCTTCTTTAGGTGCCTCTTCAGCACTGAAGAGTGGCCGTCAGTTTTATAAAACCTGTTCATTTCGAGCCAAAACAGCTGTTCTGGTTATCAGCTGTCGAGGGCCTCCCACCGCCACCAGCGAAATCATTTCGAGAAAAAAGAACCGCAACAGCTGTTCCACAAATGCGGTGCACAAAATACTGCTCCAGCTAAAATATTTCACAGATAACTGGTGTGTGAAAGAAGATATCTAACCCACCAACCCTGCTCTAAACCTTCGTTATCGGCACAATTGCGTCAGCCATGATGTAATGAAACTTAACGTGACGGACGCCGGCGCCTGTCTAGACAGCTTAGCCCGCTTTTTTGTTATTCATTTTATCCCTCACTGTAAAAGGTTTTGCCTTAAAAATGCATTGCTTCTTTCCAGTTAACAAGATTGGCTTCTTCTGGCAACCATGTATAAAAGAAAACGATACAAGGCAATAGAAACATAACCCGACAATACTAAATGCTTGTATTAAGCTGCAGCATGCTCAAAAAGACAATGCCACTAATCTTTACAAAAAAACAAACTAAAAAGATTGGTGAGTTGCTACCATTCATTATCTTTCTGCGCTTTACCGAAAACTAATTACGTGGCCATACAGTTTGCTTATTTCAAAGAACAAAATATGTCCACCTGCCTTCACGCAAGGACAATATGGCGACATATTTCACCTTTGAGTTCAAAACGGAAGGGAACGAAGCAGATGATTGAAGAATGATTCAATGACGCCGCACATGCATCTTTATTCAATCCGATTTACATTTTCACAGTGACTTCATCACCAGTCATTCAATAATCCTGTCGGAGGATTTAAAATTCAAAATGGCGCAATTTGTATGCACCAGGGGTGAATATGCGAAGGTTGTCTAGACGCAGGACGTTATTAACATTTCACCCTGACACGACGTTCAATTAGTACCTACCGGGTGCTGAAGAACGGCTCATTTTAATGATGCCCTGATTATCTCTAAGTTTATCAAGTGGGTGATATGTGCGAGTATTCCTTAAACTACATAGCTTAATTGTAATTGAATTGATTGGAATTGAAAGTACATTATTCTACAAAATTGCAAAATTGCTCGTTTGCCGCCCCTAGCAAAAAAAAAATTTATCATTGCTTAAATTGATCTCCAAAAGCTTTGCTAGGTAGTCCTCTTTGAAACTTCAAAACCCATGCATCTTTCGAACATACTACATGATAATCTTAAACAGACTTAAATAAGTGGACATGCTGCAATCATGTTGTAAGGTGTTATTTATCAACATTTTGTATTTATAAATACCCTTCTACGAGTGATTTTTTTAATAACTACATGCTAGCGTTTATAACAGGTGGCTTTTAAAATATAAGCGTTTGATAAAGATGTGGATGACATGTTTAGCTTCGATAGGGAAGTTAACTATGATAAATAATTCATATACTTATATCACTATTAGCACGTCAATCAATTCATCGATTCACTATTATATACCCCGCCCCATTTACCGTAAGTTTTGCAACACATCATAACAACAACCAAGTTCTGAGTTTTGAAAGACAAGGAGTACCTATTTATAAATAAACATTTATATAGGTATAGTCCGATCTTGAAAGTTTTGTGATCCTTTTGCTATGATAAACGAATGCCATTTGGACCTGTATGAGAAACGTAATTTATTAGTAGTTTATAAGTGGTTTATTAAGTGTGATATTATTCCCAGTAACAGGACCATAACGACGACCGGCCAAACGAGTTTCATATATTAAAATATTATAAGACATGCAATTTTACTAATCACAACAGCGGTAAAAAATACCCAAAAAGCAGGACCTTATCAATACAATTCCAGCGAATCTGAACCTCAAATTCCACCATTATCATAATTGTAATTTCAATTTCATAAAACATAAAGTCCTTGAACACATTAAAGATTAAACAACCGTTCCTAATGATCTCCAGAGATTTGCGTAACCCGCACATAATTGTTTCGATCTCGGGATAAAAACAATCGTATTTGCTGAAGAAGTTAATTTATCCCGCATTCCTCTTTGCATGACAAAGGCGCGAACTGGGCCATTGTAAACAATACGCATTAGATGGATCTAGTTTAAATAAGCGAGGCTTCCCATTCGTACGGAGAAGTGTCTTTGTTTAAACTTGGTAATATGCCTGCCTGAAGACTCCTTGAGACAAACTGAGCTGCAACTACTTGTGTTGAAGATGACAATAGAATGGCGTCTTAACTATTCTACGGCTGAGTGGAGTGTTTGCTTCTTCTCGACTTTTTAAGTGATTCCATTGAAATTTATTAAAACGCTACACAATATAAATTCATTTTCATTATTATCTCAAATCAACGGACAGAAATTCCGTTTAAATAAATTACTGGCGGCAGCCCGCGTGGATTTCAGATCTCTTTTTCGGAATAAAACTTAGTGTAGGTCCTTTCGTAGTCTAAAGATTGTCACTTCTGAAATAGTGCAAGTCATGGGCCCTCGAGTAGGACATTTCTGAGATTTCTGCCACCTCTGCTATTGCATTTTGTTTATCATGGCCGGTGGTGGATACTTACTGACACGTGTATCTCAAATACATATTTTAGCACATTTCATACAATAAAGTATTAAACGAAATAACCTCCTCAGAGTATCCTAGATCAAACTTTACTTAACACCTTCAAAAAATCACTCATAAAAAGTACTGGCACTGCAAAAGAGAAATGGCGAATGTTCCATCCCAGTGTTGAAATATGACGGCGAGAGCGTGGCTGGATTACTTGTAGACCAGGGATGGCAGGGATATGACATTTCGGGTACGGATATAGGATTGATTTTCTTCATACCGGATACGGAAAAGGATACGGATATGTTTTTTTTTGGATTATCCGTTACTTTTGGATAATTTCGGTTATGAATATTACCTACCCTTAAGTGTCAACAGCGGGCGGCTCATCATAATTACATAAAACCACGTGTCTCAATTAAGCTTTGGTTCTATTCAAAGTTATACGAAGCTTTTATTTCGGATTCGGTTACGGTTACGGTTTTTTTATCAGTATCAGGATAATTTATTCGCGTTAAGCATGGTTACAAATGTGTTACAATGTTATGTTAATTCTCTAGCCTCCGTAGCTTTAAAATTAAAGTCTTCAAATCATGTAGCCGATAATTTCCGTTACGGTTACGGAGCTCCCTAACATCTCAGTCGTAGACCCACTGGCCGGGGTTGCCGGGGTCGGTCAGTACGTCGTTTATCGCACATTCCCTTCCACTAACATTATTTCACTCTGCTCCCAGCACTGGTTCGTTAAAGCTGACGTTTTACGACCATTCCCCGAAGGTTTTGTAGCCCAAAAGAAACTGGGGAACATTATTTTTGTGTAAGAACTTAACAGTTTCATATATAAGTTACAGTTGGAAGTTTTAGAAGTTAGCAGGCCAGTTAGATTGAGTAGTTGAGCTATAAATTAATAAGCTGGAATATCCTCAGGATAGCAAATATTTCACAACATAAATATTTCACAACATCACATACATTGATCTGACCCCGTGTTAAGTAGCTTAAGCACTTGTGTTACAGACATCAGAATCAACAGTGGTATTACAAATATACTTAAATATATACATATAACACCCAGACCAGGACAAACAGACATGTTCATGCACACAAATGTTTGTCCTGTGCGGGGATCGAACCCGCGACCCCTTGCGTAATAGGCGACATCTTGACCATTACACCAAGCGGGTCGTCAAAGTTTAATGCATATATAGCAATATATAAAATCAAAAGTTTAATGCATTATGAGGAGGTCAGGATTTACTAATTATGGCTCGCACCTATTATTAAATCGCCATTGAGAGCGATCTTGAGATGCTGTTTTTTATTAGAATAGCATCTCAAGTTCGATCTCAAACTTAAAAGAAATTTGTTAATACGAGGCCTAGGTAGGCTTTTACAGTATGTTGAAATTCGAACGTCATAATAAGAATTATTATGAAATTGCGTTAGACGAGACTCGTACTACTACACTTACATGTGTAATGTGTATTTAATCAGTGGCATAAACAAATGAACATATCAATTTAAAATTAATAATTTGTCAACAGCTCTTTATATATTCGCTTAAAGGGTGTTGCCTTAGTAAAAGAAACCTTACTAAGTGGGATTACCAGATGACGCGTTCGCTCCTTTGGATTTAGTGACTCATCGCCGTATCGGTCAACCTTTAGCCTACGTCCAACTATGTGGAAAAAGAATATGTGAAAGTTATAAACGACATGCTAAGCTATGCTCCATATCTGTAAAGGCGACTATCGGATCGAGTTATTGAGGTCGTAAAATGAATTAATGTTTGAGATACTAGTCGTTGAAGCTGTATTAAAGTATATTTTTCATACCACTGTTGATTCTGATATCTGTAAAACACGTGCTTAAGCTACTTAACACGGAGTCAAATCAATGTCTGTGTTATTGTGATATAAAAATAATTGCTTTCGTCGTTCATACCCAGAGTACACCAGCACACTACACACGATATCAAAGTTGCTTAGCTTAACTTCGTTGAGGATAAACTTGCGTCATGCACAAACTCGCGAATGTCGTTTGAATATCGAAACTCTAAGTAGTTTTGACATCGAGTATCGTATCTACGTTGGCTATACGATGTCTTCAAGTTTTAGAGACCTTCCGCCCTCCCTTGAATCTTTAAAAACAGCCAATGCAATTCACTCACACAAACAAAGATAAGATCGCTGAATTATTCGTTGCCAACCATATAATAATAATAATACCCTCCGACCGTATTCGGCCATGGCGGCCGATCTTACGATCAGCCAGGTACGCAGGATATATTTAGTGCACAAGTGAGTGCGCAAGCACAGGTGCACTCCCTATTCCTTCACTCTCATAATTCGGTGGGACAGCAGTCTGATATTGCAGACTAGTTTTTACAAGTGCAGCTTTCTGACGACCGTAGAGAGTTCAGGCGCCGGACCAACGGCTGAAACACGGAGCTCGAGATAAAATTTTTAGATCACCCATCCGATGAATGGCCTCTGCGAATGTTGCTTAACTCAGCAATCGATAACCCCATAAAACAATCTTGCTGACATTAATGATAGTCTTTGAACCTTTCCTACCGAAAATTACAGAGAACCGAGATACCGAGAACAAACTACGGAAAAAATAATATTATGTTTCAGGGTGCTCAGTTTTACAATAAATTACCTAAATGCATCAAAGACGCTAAATCATATAACTTATTTAAAAAGTTACTCAAAGACCACATTTTAAAGGATCAATCACTATTAAGCAGAAATTCTTGAATGAGTTAATGTGTCCGCGGCCTTACTCGGGCTGCCCGTTTGGATATTTCGACACATTGGTTCATGCTTGTTTTTATAAAAATACCCTACTTTGTTTCGCGCGTGCGTTAGCTCACGCTAAATTAATAAAATTGTTATTGTCTCTTCAAGTGATTATTGTAATCTTTTGAGATAAATAAATGTCTTAAACCATAAAATTGATCACAGTTCAAAAATGTTTTTTCCCAACCGCTAAATTCATCTCTTAAGATCCAGTTAGGCGGTTAATAAGGAAGCAAATTTTTCCACGTCCAGTGTTATTAATGTCCTCGGCCGTTACTGGTGCTAAGAACGTCACGTCGATGCCATTACGAAGTTTTCGCGTTGACGAACTTAAGTTCTCCAAGAGGTCGCCATATTGTCTCGTGTTTAAAAGGGGTGCTTAACTTATGCCTCATGAACATTAGAAAGTATTTAAAGTCGCTTTTGGAAAATGCGTTCGAGCTTAATGTTGTTTTAAGTGTCGTGCGTATAGAAATCTGAGGTGAGAAATTGCAGATTTATGTACGACTAGCGGCCGCCAGCGACTCCGTCCGCGTGGGATTTCCGAACACAGTCATACTAAAAATAGCTGAATAAAACAACGGTCTACATGCATACAGTCAAGTTGCACACTTTTATGGGATTAATTACTCAGGAATACTCAGGATATAATCAATAGTCAATCAAGTTAGGTGACGGATAACGCTTATCATTATTAATAATAATCTGGAGATCTTATACATTCGAGAAATCATGTGTTCACCGCGATTCAGATCCGCGGCCGCGCCTCTAGCGAGGTGCGCCATCTATCGGCACATTTTAGAACTAAATAGTTCGCTAGCACAATAATTTACAATGATAAAATAAAGGAATATACAATAGTTTAAAGCCTACCTCGACAAATGGTAAGTGGTAAGTGGACTATCCGACACAAAATGTTTTGTCAATTCGAACCAGTAGTTCCTGAGCTTAGCGCATTCAAACCAAGTTGGATCTTTTATGGTTGACTTATTGTGAGTCAACCATAAAAGATAGACATGTGCTGTTGGGGGATATTTTTAGGCAATTTTATGTAGAATATTTCCGTCATACATGATTTCTATGTGTCTTTAACCATTAAGGCTGCACACGCGACTGAAGCTTAAGAAATGGAGTAAATTCTCCCGTTTTCCCCACATTTCCCTTCACTACGTTACTCCTGTTGATTGTAGCGTGATGAAAAGTATCCTATAATATGCCCAGGAGTATGAAGAATAATGGTACCAAGTTTCGTAAAAATCCGTCCAGTAGTTTTTGTTTCTATAAGGAACATACAGACAGACAGACAGACAGACAGACAGACAGACAAAAATTTTACTGATTGCATTTTTGGTATCAGTATCGATCACTAAACACCCCCTGATAGTTATTTTGGAAAAATATTTAATGTACAGAATTGACCTCTCTACAGATTTATTATAAGTATAGATACAGAATTAAAAAAAAACCTTTTGGTTTTCTTAGTACTTGGAATACTATTTATTTTGGTTATACAAAAAATAAGAAATGAAACGTTTTTAAATAAAGATAACAACTACATGTGTACCAGTCCAATTTGTTTTGGAACTTCAGAATATTTTTCAAACGCATAATAAATATTTATGAAGTTACCTCTAACGTCAAAAATCAAAAATTAAATACGTATTGAAACAACATAATTAATGTGGTAATTTTCTCCAGAGCAAACACTTAAAAAACCAACAGAAAATGCTTTATCAATCTCCGACGCTGCGATCCCTTTGAGGGAGATTTATAATGTAAATGGAGTCTTATGAGGGGCTAATAAAGTCGATGTTTGAATAAGGACTGGCAGTTCATTAGGGCTTCTGGGGAGGCCTGCTGCAGACGGCGGCCCCGCCTCAGGCCTAGACAGGCTTAATGGCATGAAAATCGTTTGCGAATGCTGTAAGTGCTTTCTGTCATAAATCACAGATTATGTGTTTGCAGTGAAAATTTGAATTTGTAATTTCGTGGTTAGATTTGTGTGTGAATATCTTAAAAGACATTGGCCCTCGATTATGCTTATGAAACTTATACGAGTACTAGCGGACACCCGCGACTCCGTCCGCGTGGATTTCGGTTTTTGAACACATAGTGTTACACTATATGTAGATTTAAACCCTTCATCGACTAATGGACTATCCAACGCAAAAAAATGTTTAGAATTCAAACCAGTAGTTCCTGGGATGAGCGCGTACAAACAAACAAACAAACTCTTCAGCATTATTATATTAAGTATAGATAATGCTAACGTCCAACCCTGTTTACCATTAACACTCCATCAGGGGTCATTAGAACGTACATAAACCACTAACCGCAAGGCCCTTAAATGACCCAAAAACTACATTTAAACTTCCAACCAGAATAAAATTATTATGGTCGAAATTATAATAACAAAATGCTAAGTTCACACATATTTATGCTTATTCTAAAAAAAAATTCGTTTATGTATTATACTCGTACTTGAAAACAATATGACATCCTTACAATTAAGTGACTGGATTAAGTACTATTTTGACAGTGTATGTATAATGATTCTTCTCTGCGTAATTTTTTAACCATTTTCCAAAATCATGCGGCACATGATAATACTTTTCACCTCGAAAATTCATTCAAATCACATCACTATCATAGGATTTGATAACGGAACTAAAAGCGATACTTAATTAATTATGTAGTAGGTACACGTATTCTACTTAACCCGATGAGTCCCGTTATTACCATCAAAATTGTCACAAGTTATACTGGTCTTACAATTTTTTACCACGAAAACCAGATTGGAGAAAGTTGATGTTGATGTTTCCCTGTCCAAAATTATGAAAGCATTAAATCATGATGCAGCAATCAAATCACGCCTTAATAGGAAGATAAGTGACACGACGGCGAGCTCTTAGGCTCCCCTAAAGACCCTTGAGATAAGGGCTCTTAGTTAAGTAATTAGTTCGTTAAAAATGTATCATTGCATATTTGGGCTTTTAGCAAAGATATTCCTCTTCACCAGACGAGGAAGAAGACGCTTCCCCTTAACGCCTTAGAGTGATTAATTACGATGTGAATCTGTTTGTTTCTACATATTGATTAGAAGTTCGATGGTGCAGTGGTTGCGCGCTCGGCTTACGATTGCATAGTTAAGCAACTTTAGCAGAGGCCAGTCATTAGATGGGCGACCAAACATTTTTAGTAATCCGAGCTTCGTAAGGCCTGAGCCTGATCTCTCCGCGGTCCTGTCAAATTGCTGTCTAATCGAACTATGAGAGTGAGGGAATAGGGATTGCGCCTGTGTTTGCGCACTCTCTTGTGCACTATAATATATCCTGCATAACCGCGTAAGATCGGCGACCATGGTCGAAAAACGGCCGGAAGGGTGTTAGATAAATGATATTTTCGAGCATACTTCGTAGTGCAACTACATATGTATATTATGTTATTTACCCGTTTGCCGTTCGCTTAAGAAAGGTGGGTGTAATGTAAATTATTGTATGTTTTAAAGATAAACTTGGTTAATAACAAAATTATCTTTTGGTACGGGTATAAAATATTACGATAACTAGAACTACTTCTGCGGCCGACAGCGCACCAAAAGCAATCCACTATGTTTTTCGCAAGTGAACATCGTTTTGTGAATTTATCTAGTGAAATAATATTCAATTTATTTCAACCGTCCCGGAGCACAATAAAATTCAATTTCACATCTCTTATGAACTGCACCTAACAATGTCTGTGATTATTGCTTCCATCCATTTCACAGGCTGTATAAGCATTGTGGGATCCCTGTTGGAACTCGAAAACGCGTTGAGAAGAGCAGTTTATAACTTATACTGTCTATTTTCAAGCATCTGATGTTTCTGAATAGTACGTATTTAATAACACTTACATATGAAATCAGAATAAAAAGATAGTCATCAGATTTTTCCATTATTTACATAATAATGTACCCGTGTTATAAACACAACTTGTCAGGAGAAGTGTGCCAATAAAATTTCACTTAGTATCTTTACAAACGATTCTAAATTAAAATGTGTGTTCATAAACACGAGGACTCACAGTCGTATTTGCATTCTCAACAAGTGTGCAAACGTAAAACGACAAGCATCCTCCTTGTTTAGCAACTTAAACAGCCATTTTCTACGGCGCGTGGAATCCTAAACAAAATCTTGACTAAAACAGAATCTTAAGGAAGGAAAATCATTGCCACCGCCGGCGGTAATATCAGTAAGTGACAAGCCGGCATACAGCCCGCGGTACATACTCGCACATAAAGAGCTGAGAAACAAAACGTTCCGTCTTCAGGCACAATAGCAGAGCCCGCTACCCCTACCCTACTCCCCCCTCCGCTTCTCCGCGCCTGTCTCCGAGCGGCGCCTAATGAGAAGCGTTGAGACCTAAAATTTGGTGCCAACTCGAACTCTGAAGAGCCCTAGACTCTCGAGAGCCGAAACGTCGCTCGCTAACGTCGGCTTTATCCCCCCGCGATATGGATCAGTGCACGCGCAGTAAATATCTCGCGCTCCGGGTGCCAAATGGCGGTATTGATAGAATTTTACGGTTCTATTTTTAAGAATCGCTTTTATGTTGGCCCTAACCTCATTTTTCAATCGCGGAAGAAAATGGGAAATGAAACTTTTTTCGCAGGCGAGCGTTCATCTTGGTTACTTTAATCTAAAGGATGATCATGCGAATGGTTTTGTAACTTACATTAGTTTTATTTGAACAGATTAGGCGTGTTGGTGAAGAAGCTGATTATATCAGCAGACATTGTGGGTTTAATCCCCAAAGCTTCATAATTATAATGTCTGTTTGTTTAGTCAATTAAATGAGCTATGTCGATAACCTTACTTCTCAGCCGGATTAGATCATTTCGAATGCGATTCCTCAGAAAAATGCCCAGCAGAGCTCTTGCCATAGCCCGCTTGTGGACCAGCCGTGCCGTGAGGGTCCACGTTTCAGCTCCATGTGTCATGACGGGTAGGATGTACCAATTTTAAACTTTGGGATCAGGCACTGTGGGGTCGCCTTACAAATACATATTTTCTTCGCATGATATTTACCCAATGATACCCATACCCATGATATTTGCTTAGAAAAGTGATACTCGGCACAATGTATGGTACGTCTTCTTCCTCACAATGGGAATAAATAATTAGGACAGCTGTGAATCGAATACTATATTGGTCTGCGTTGCCAAATAGGCCGTTCAATATAGACGTACTAAAATTACAGCCTATTGACCTATTTCCTCAGCTGCCTATATTTGCAAGTAGGACTCACGTTTATGATCTACGTATCCTGGCATACTGTCTAGACTTACTGATCCTACTTCACTATCAAGGCTGTCTAGAAACTATCCCGCTAACATTTCAAAATAATAAGTGAGTTGTGGAAAAGTAAATCGAAGAAAATTGTTGTTGTTTGCAATATATAAGGTGTAACAAATATTTTGCAAATATTTTAAGGGTGAAATATTTCGATGGAAATGTAATAATACATTCAGAAAGTAAAAGTCAATTGTAGATATGAATTATTTAATTGTTTGTTTTGCCCTAAACAGATTAGAAAAAACATTAAAAAACAAGTGATTTTTTTGTTAAAATATTCGTGCGTGGCCTTACGCGGTGGCCCGTTATCTGTTAATGATGCTAACAAAGTATTATAATTTCAGTTATCACTACAGATTTTTTTATGTCCTTAAAATAAAAGCAAAATAAAAATCTAGCTTTAAGTTTTCATAAACAAGCTATTTTTATTTCACCAGTATCGTAGCATTCTGGCTACGAAAACCGTAGCATTAGATCGTAGCATGAGAGTACAGTCAAATATAAAATACGCAGTCTTCGACAACTAAATAGTTGTCTATAATAATGTAATTAATCATTATATCCAATGATTTTAAAATCGTTTATTATGAAAAAATCTGCGACATTACCTATGTGGGAGTTTGAAAACCATTATTTAAACCGTTAAATGTGCTACTGATCTCACTTGGGCTTTCTAAAATCTTAATAATTAAGATTAATCTCTGTACCTAACCGAGATTTCGCTAGTAATAAATATTGTCAAAACGATATTATAAACATAGATATGATAATAACTTTTACCTTGTGTATTTCAAAAGGTAAATTCGACTGTGGACATTAGTTTGTGTAGTGTACGGCGAAACAAATTATACAAATCGATTCGATCCCTATCTTACTGTGGAATCGGCTTGATGTTTTTTCCAGCAAAGATATTATGGAAATTCAATGCAATTATTTAACCATTAGTGCCTGTATTACATTAAGATTTATTATAAAACAAACACATTCGGGATCGTTACACTGATTATATTTTCACAGTTCAGGGGAATGAAATTCATGAGAAATTTATATTGTAACCAAGTTCAGTGCTTAAATCTTAAAAATAAAAGGATCAAGAAAATATGGCGCTTTTTAAAAATTACAAATACATGATTCGCTCGTTCAAAAAATATTAGTACTTCCACACCCCTTTAGTAAATATCAAAACGTATAGTTATTATACTATAAAAACATAATTAATTATACTAACCAGACATCCTCTTTAATATTATTCATGTAGGAACAATTTTTCGCGGAGTTATTTTGCCACGATCTTCAAAGGCGGTCTCAATTCTTAAAGCTATTGTTAAGGAGACAATGTACCTATTCACTATTTAATGAATCTCTTTGTTCTTCGAACCTTTTTGTACGAAACACCGGTCCCAATACGGTGTTAGCTGGAAACTCAATTCAAAATTTAAATAATAAAAATATGCTCGGACCATTTTTTCTTACTGTTCGGTCACAGGGTCTGGACCTTTTCCTTAAAATTATACTAAAACCTTGGGTCAAACGTAAGAACAACGGAATAAATACATATTTTCAGAGGTATTCACATTATATATCTTGAACATAAATCAGTCATGCACTGAGATTACGAGACTTTCACATCAAGTGTTCAATGGTAGTTACCTAACCTTTACCTACCTTTTCTCCGCCATGTTGTTTTATATCAAACACAATCGTCGTTAAAACGATGCACATAGTTTTTCTAACGAAATATATGGTTACAGATCATTAATGAATGAAGAGACATTGGAGAATTTTCCTTTAGATTTTCAGTGAAAGAGGTCAAAGGAAAATACTAACGTATATTAATAGCTTAAAAGTCAATATCGAGTAGGAGTTGTTTATCTCCGTTCATTTAACTACATGACTCAAGTGACCTATACTTTAGAACAATGTACTCGTAATAATAGACGCCTTTCAATGTTATCTAAACACCCACTCATTCAGTAACCCACAAGTGATGGAAGCAGAGTCCCACGCAAGGCGTCACTACAGGATAACATGACAATCGATTGATAACACTAACTAAATAATATTAACATCGGTATTATTTAGTTAGTGTTATCAATCGATTCTTGGATTCGAGAATCGATCTTATCAAAGCACTTTAGATACTTGAAACACAGTAAATGGTTAGCTTTTGGATACTGGGTTTCTTATCCTACTTATATCCTACTACTATTATCCTACTACTATTATAAAGGCGAAAGTTTGTATGTGTGGATGTATGGATGTATGGATTTATGGATGTTTGTTACTCTTTCACGTAAAAACTACTGAATGGATTTGAATGAAACTTTACCACAATATAGCTTATACATCAGAATAACACATAGGATATTGGAAATCGAAATCCACGCGGACGGAGTCGCGGGCGGCCGCTAGTACTATTATAAAGGCGAAAGTTTGTATGTATGGATGTATGGATGTATGGATGTTTGTTACTCTTTCACGTAAAAACTACTGAATGGATTTGAATGAAACTTTACCACAATATAGCTTATACATCAGAATAACACATAGGATATTGGAAATCGAAATCCACGCGGACGGAGTCGCGGGCGGCCGCTAGTTTTAATATGAAAGAACATGAGTGTACGATGATCAAGTATGGCAAGTTATATAAACTAAAATGAACAATTTTATGGTGTTCGTGCTTCATTCGCTACAAAGTACCTTGTAAAGTACGTAACTAGAAAATACAAAGTAGTAAGCCGTATACTGTACACAACCATGTTATGATATCAACAATATAAAATTTATGGAGTTGCCATCTTGCAGTGTGCCTAAATAATATTATAAGAACAAACGAATGCTTTTTACAACTTAAACGAAAATTGTTTATGATTTTAAAATCTCACGCCACGTGGTTTATTAACCATTCTCTAATGCTACTTGAACAGTATGCAAAGCACTGGCCACAAAACAAACTGTTGTTTTTAGTGATAACCAAAGAATTCAGTTGTTGGTTAGAAGTAAGTGTCTGCAATATCGGGTAGCACAATGATGGAGGGTGTAAATCGATCTATCCAAGTAGACGTGGGGGAATGCAATGCAAAGTACTAGCCGTTGTAAGATCGAAATACTTCGCCTTAACGTCTAATACAAAATACACCTGACACCCTTTAGTTAAGTGTACTCACTACACATAAAGCATTGCGTCTTTGTGACCTGATTTAGAGTAATCAAATCTCAGACTATTTTTTAGAGAGTTTAAAGAAAGCAGCTTTTCATTATCATTATTAGAGATCCGTAAAGTCTTTTATTCAAACAAAAACATATTACTTATAAATAAGTGTATGTAGCTGTCTATAAAAAAATCCTATACCTACGTGGCTGACCAAGATAATTGCTTTTTGAATGTGAGATAGCTCCAATTTTTTTTGCATCTTGTGAACTTTCAAGATCCCATTCGTGAGTTAGATCGAAACCCCATATTTGAGAGATGTTTGCGCTAACCAGAGGACCCGAAGCCGCTGATAATAAAAAAAAAGATATCCCTTTGGTGTTTTCTATTTTGTCAACGCTCAAGAGCTCGAGGATAAGTTAAGAAAATCTTTGCTTACAATATAAAGTTTGCTGAAACATCAAAACTAAGTTCACTCAAGCGATTCGAAGGACCGAAATTGTTAAAATAGCGACGTCTATGAGAGGATGGTGAATATTCACGAGATCCCGCCTTCCCAGTTACGCAATTGCTTAAGATTTTCCACAAGATTTACTTTACTGAACAATGTTTTGTTTTTGTAATGTAACTTCCGATATCGGAAAAAGTTGAATTGAATCAATCTTGATGGGGATTAATTTAATAAACCGGTTTTAGGACCCGGCTGAAAAGTTTCGTTGTTTATATTATTAATACACACAACATATTTTACATATTAAAATATTATGTTTCGTAAAAGCATTTTGAAAGCCTGTATTTATAAATCCCTTCTTCTTTTTCCATATTGAAAGTGTGGTTTATTGACTATTTAAATCAATGGTTTGTTGTATTGTTCATTTTATTATACACTTTATTCTTTCCAATATTAACGCATGGAAATAAAGCATTTACCTACTATGTATTATCAAGCAAAAACTAATATACTTTTCAAATAAGTCACTCAAAAGAAATGCAACAAAATCTTGGGGAAAATTTATAATTTTTGAACTGTATTTTTTCACAAGAGATGTTCAATGATCATGGTTCACTAGTAAATTCTGCACTGTACTCAATACAAAGCACGCATTAACTTAACCGAATTCTCTCGAAACTCGATATAACTTTGACTGCTTCCCTAAATTTGAACCAACAGTTCTATTACTTCGAGCACATAAACATAAATGTATCACAATACATTAATGTATTTCTTCTTAAACGAACCCTATAGCGAAATATCCTACTACTACTATAAAGGCGAAAGTTTGTAAGTATGGATGTATGGATGTTTGTTACTCTTTCACGTAAAAACTACTGAATGGATTTGAATGAAACTTTACCACAATTATACATCAGAATAACACATAGGATATTGGAAATCGAAATCCACGCGGACGGAGTCGCGTAATAATTTTATTTGCGCTCCTGTCTGAATTGTAATAAATACATTGAATATATTTAGCATTTAATATTTTAATGACCTATCATAACCGATCGAACCTGCTATCGAATGCATAAAATCTACTTTTTGATAGTAGCAACTACTGCTTGCTTTTAATTAATATTCGACTGTTTCAGGAGACACGCCCAGCATCTGGTGGTAGGTACATATAAAAAAAATCTAGTTCATTTCAGTTACGACGGTCCCGGTTAGTTTGCCTTCAAAGGATCATCAAGACTATTCAAAAGTAATAAGATCCTCACATCATTAAAACAGCTCGTGGAACTTATTGCCTTGAAATAAAATAAAATTTCGTGTAAGAAGTACACCTGTCACAGACTGAAATGGACTGAAAATGACTGAAATGAAATGGATGGAATGGATTTAGTAAGCGAGTGACCAATATGAAAAACACACAAAATGTTATGTTTTTGTTTAGTATTTCTACGTTACCGCATATATCTATCATTAACATACAAAAACCTGGCCAAACACACACTTATACGACTACGTTCCTTTGAAAGACTGATTATTGTGATTTCAGGTTTCACCACGCCCCCCCCCCCCTCGTCGTCACGCCTCCCCCCTCGGCGTAAACATGTCGCCGCTCCGTAACGGTCAATGGTGGGTAATTACCAGAACCGACATTGTACGTAACACGTAATTAATTACCAACTAGTCGGGAATCCATGCTGAAAGTAGTTAGATAACGCCCAAATACGTGTAACAGACGACTGCGCGGCTATGGGCGGGAACAAGCAACCTATAGTGAGGATTTTCTTCCATTAATATTGATATCGTTAATCGTACTGTATGTAGTTAGTTTATTTACTTACATTTTCAATTTGATTTTTTAAGATTTAGACATCACAAGATGCTAAGCTATTATTGTACAACAATTAAGTTATATTAATAGCATTGTTTGAATTCTTTTCATAAATTATAACATTTGACCATACAATCTATGTATGGTCCTCATCAACATCATCCTAGCACCTCTCCCGGTTGCATCCTCGGCCATTGCCTTGAGGCCCAGGGTACGCTGCGACTATGATCCTGAATTGACATGCCTGGTTATAACAATGGAGCGACTGTCGTCTGACCTCCGTAACCACAAAGGAAAACAATGTACGGATGGTCAAATTTTATAATTTCTGAACTTAATTTTACCATAAACAAGTAAATGATCTGACCGCCTTAGCAATAGTAATTCGAAGTAACTCATGTCTTAAAAGCTACTACGTGTAGAGTGATTAACTACAAACCCTACCGAATGAAGATTTTCTTTAGTCAATGTTGGTACCGAATAATCGAGCTGTATCAACCTTCTGAGTTTTTTTTAGGGTTTTTAAGGTGGCGTCAATGGTCAAATGTGATAATTCCTGAAGATAATTCAATTAATGTTATGAAGCTATCTTAATTCCTGTGCAATAATAGCTTAGCATCTAATGATGTCTAAATCTCAATAAATAAAATTGAAACTATAGGTAGGTATAGAATGCCAAAAACGTTTAAGTATTCTGCTATTTATAGCGTCAAAGGGTAAGGGTTATCAATGAAACCGGGGAGACGTTTTGGTACCTGCTAAATATCGGTGGCTAATAATAACACATCTTCAAACAATTTAGTTGAGGGTCCTTTAAGTTACAAAGTTCAACAAGATGAAACCATATCAAGTACATTTAACGCATCATCAATGTGAAATGACCTTTGCGTTCATCTATTTATAATGAAACGGATAATACTGAGTGAAAAACCGAGGGGTTGAAATGCCAGCAGTTACTTGTAGTTTATAAATAATGCTTGTCCTGAGCTATCCACAAGCGTTTACTTGTCACGTTTGACCTACATTATATGAATTCAACTCTTAACAACAGCTTTTATAATGATGCCATAGGTAGTGGCTATTCTAATAACTATTCAATTCAAAGGTGGGTAGAATTGATTGGGTTATATTGTCAGGAGATTCTCATTACAGGCTGGTGTCTGGAATAGTCATGGCGAAGTTATTTATAATAACTTCTATTGATAATTTAATGAACTTTAAAGAAGGTTCTTTTTTTAAAACTGCATTAGATAAAATGAAGGTTCCAATTCAATCTACGAGTATATAAATGACGTTTCTATCTATCTAATAGCTTGTAGCTGTAGTCATTATAAAAGAAGTAATATTATATTTAAAAGAGCAGTTTATGGCAAGTCCTAAATATAATAAAGTCATTTTAAATAAGGTTGACATGGGTGAAAGATGAAGAAGATATCAAACTAAATTGGTCAGACCCCTGGATTTTGCCCACATAGGAAATTACTAAGTTTGGTAATTATCGCCATAACTACCCTAACGCTTCCCACTGGTTCCTTCAATTTAAATAGTTTAAAGTAATCATGGTCATTCAATGAGAGCCACATTTTTGCTTAGCTATACTCGTAGAAGAATTAAGGGGAAACCTTTGCTAAGCAGTGGAGAAACAATAGTAAAAAGAATACTCGTAGAAAGAAAAGGCTGGCTCGACTCGACCACTACTTACAGTAAACCGATGAAGTACGAGTACTTAACACTTCGTTTTAACGCGAGAGACAAGAGGAAGCCCTAAAACTTACAGGCTGGTAATAGTGGCAATCACCCCTTTTTAAGCGAAGGTTCGCCATTCACGCGCGGTCTAGTTGTAGGCTAGCTGGATCTGCAGCCGCGTGTAAGGCTTAGAACTCCATCATTTTGGTGACAATCATAGACGTCTAGTCCATGGGTCTTGAATGCCCAATATACATTTTGAATATTTCGATCGAACACCATTCATTATAAAAACAACACAGCGTTGAGTCGAAGGACCAATTCATGGCTAGTGGCCAATTGTCGATATCCGATCTATTGCATTTTTCGGGATAACCCTTTATTGCAAAATTTACTAAGTAATATAATACATATTGTAATCTGAGAATGAAATTAAGTACATTTGTGTGAATCCAGTATGCTTTAAAAATATTCCACTCTTAGATACTGTATGTACAAACATATGTAGGTACATCATCTCAAAATATTTCAATAGGATAATTGGAACACAAATGCATCCCCAGACGTTAATTTAAATACTACTCAACGTAAAATTAACGTTCAAATACCAATATTAATTCTTCATCTTGGACAACAAGCAGTGGGCATTAGTTAGCAGTGATAAATAGCTCATTGATATCAAGTCATCGTTTTAATGACAGGTGGCCCATTTCCACCACTGCGCTTCTCAGATGCGCAGATACAAAAGTAAATGTGTTTAAATACGAAAGTATGAAAATTTCCCTGAGAGCTCTAAAAGACTCACTTAATTTTAGACTCAATAAACTTTCTTAAATTAAATAAGTATAAAACCAAATTACGTAAAATAATTTCAAAAGGACTTAACTTTTTATTACATCGAATCAAAGTCTTAAAATTATTGAATACTAAAGTAAATGAGATTTAAGAGGTAGATCGTTGCAGACAGAAACAAAATGGCGAAGATGCTTTGGCTAAACCTAGAAAGCGCTAATAAAATCTTATGCTTAAGAATCTTATGAAATAAATGTGATTTCGCTTTGGAAAACTATGATCTTAAGCACAATTATTAGTTTCAGTCTTACTAATTACACCCAATAGGTTCAATAAGCTTAAAAGTCTTTAAAAGCGGGTAATGATGAGCCATAGATCACTTTATCAGGTCAATATTTGTGGATCGAATCGATTACTCCGTCAACATTAATGTGGCCTGGCCATTAATCCAGCGTCGCCCTTCGCTCGTGTCAATCACGAGCTAACTACACACGTAGGTACCCACTATGTAATTGCTAGAATTACCCTCTTGGAGGTTGTAATTTCGAACTCGTTTCAAACCATCTTGTTTGTCAGATAGTTATACTAAGAATTGTAGGTAACAACTAATGCTATGTTTAACATTGAATTTGAATACTACTGTCAGTTAACATTGACGGATTTTCCCCCATTTAAGTAGGAGGTTTGACTAGAATCCTTATCTAGCTGACATCTTGCCTTGCCTCCTACTTTAACATTAGGCGGGACTGCCCCTAGCCCATGTAAGATACTTTAAGGGAAGACGTCGAACGCCGCCAGACCAATAAATCACTAGAACTATGTAGAAACAGGAGAAAATAAGTATCCACAGCATGAGTTAGCGAGGCATTAGTGTTCGGGGTCGTCGAACGGCGTAACGAAACGGCGTCGGCGTCCGGGCCGGGAGGGGCGACCGTTTCGGCGCGCGCTATCGATCGAGGGCCTACCTTCCTGCGGCCGCAGCAGAGCATCCTCCGAGCGCGCGACTGTCCGCCCGGCGAAGACTTCAACCTGGTAAGTTTTCGCCACTGCATGGGGACGTGTTAGCGCGGCGCGTGCCGGGGCGGCCGCGGGGCCGGCTGCTCGCGCATCGCGACGCCGCCCGGCTTCAGACGCGGCCGGAGCGCGCGAGCCTTCCTCGCGGAGTGCCCGCCCCGCGCCCGCGCCTGCGCGCCAGAACCCCTACCCCCCTTACTCTTCGCGATTAATAATTCCGGCTACGCTGCCAGTGCGTATGTGGGTTAGTTTTTTGGCGATCGATGCGATTATTCGGTGCGAGCCACTTCCGGACGCTAGACCGGTGCACCCCAGTCGGGCAGACGACCTATTAATCGCCTCTTCTTGACGTCCCGATAAGCTTTTGGTGAATAGCGTGGATGACCTTCCCGATTTCTTTTTACAGCGAACATGTAGGGTAGTCTGTATGAAATATTCTCATTGACGGAACTGTGAGTCATGGGCCGTCGTTAACGCCGCGTTCGTGTGGTACGGAATTGGTTTGATACATCCTTTACCGGCACTTTGCCGGAATGAATTAAATGTTGAGTACATATAGGTACCTCCCTCGTAGAATTATTACAAACATGTAAGCGTACGCTTCGCGTAATCATCAGTTGATCTCGACTACGTTAAATCTGAACTTGACGCGGACGAAAATAAAACTGTCAGCTCGCATTTAAATCCCAATTAGTCTGCAAACATTTTTAGTACACTTTAAATTACGGTCGCGCCGTAATAATTACAAAGGGCAGAAGTCAAAAGCGTTTAGGGTGATAATAAGCTACTACATGTCGAGATTGGCTCATCCGGAGCCGTGCAAAGCCGAGGTCCGACCGCATGAGGGCGCGGGTTTTCGAACTTTGACTTGCCGTAGAGTTTTCTGCTTACAACTAAATTAATGGAATTTCAACAACTGCTTTTTGCAACAAGTTATTCAAGGTTGGCATTTGGGTAAAGCTGTTTTATGTAAGGGCATTTAATTAAGCATTGAGTTTAAATCGATAGGGGATAGCTTGTCAGGATTTTACTTACTTTTTCTGTGATTGGTAATGATGTGATTTTGATCTTGTGGTTTAAGTACCGGGCCGTTGTCTTTGGCTTAAATTGTCTTGGAGGATGGGATAGTTCATGACTTTGAACGTCGCAACGGTGGTTGCGGGTTTGCGTTTGTTCTATTAGGTATATAGTAAGTAAGTAAGTAAGTAAGTAAATTTTATTGTGTATGAAATAAGGTACAATTGCAGGTCTTAGTGCTAAATTACAGCTAACAGAACTCTTATTTCTACTTTTACAAGCGTATACACAAGTTATATTTGTAAATTGTTTACCTATTTATACTTAAGATATTCCTGTATGCTATAAAAGGATTTTTCAACGAGCCACGTTCTAACAGTGTTTTTAAATTTTAAAAAATTATACATTTTAAAACTGTCAGGTAAGTTATTGAAAATTTTTATACACATTATAAAAGTGTTCTTTGACACTAACGATAATTTTGCTGAGGGCTGGTAGAGTTTATTAGTGTACATTGATCGCAGATTCCGCTTGCTTACTTGACAGTTTTCTTGAAACAAGAATTTATATTTATAAACGAACATGCAAACATCAAATATATATAAACAAGGCAATGTAAGTAATTTATATTTTCGAAAAAAAGGTCGACAAGAATCAGTTTGTTTCAAATTGAAAATAGCTCGGATATATTTTTTTTGCATAATAAATGCTTTATCTATATGAACAGAGTTTCCCCATATCATAACCCCGTATCTGAGAGAGGAATTAATATAACCATTATATGCTATGATGGCAGCTTTTTTTGATACTAGTTGACTAATACGATAAAGAGCAAACACAAATCTATTTAATCTTGAACACAAGTCTAATATTTGTTTTTTCCAGTCGCAAAAACAATCTAAAGTTATTCCTAAAAATTTTATATTGGTTACATCGTCTATCGTCTGTTCATTATATTTAATATTTAGTTTTAATTTACTACTTTTATGTGTACCAAACTGCATATCGATACCTTAAATCTCAAATGGCGTAAGCGCCAAATTGGTCAAAATGACTTTTGAATGCAGTTTTATTCAGTTTTTTTTTCTCTATCGATCTGTATATTTAAAATCCTCAAATTCGCAAAAAAATGGTCATTACGACCCGATGTTTTTTATAGATTTGAACACTTTTTATAAGGTAAAGAGGTCGTAAGCAGCTATAAATTTAATGCATGAACAACGTCAGGGCGTAAAGAGATATTTTAATACATTAATATGGCGTATCACACATAGCCAACTTTATTTGGTGGTTACGCCCTTAGAAATTATTGTAAAGTGAAAAAAAAAGTAAAAACACAAGGGGTAAGGGACATCATTTTTCGGTTTCGGCGTTTACACCACACACAATTTTTATTATTGAAAGTCGTTTACACCCTATAAAAAACACGATTTTTTTGAGATTAAGGTCGTATCTCCCATAAATTCATGAAAAAATACAAAATAAGGGGTGTTTTCTTCATCTTTTATTGAATTTTGTACATTAAACGGGTAAGAGGATTTTAGGAAACAAAATAAAATCTAAAAAAAGCCAAGGCCGAGAGAATAAGAAGGCCTAATTCGATTAAGTCGGTACTCGGTAGAAAAACGATCCTTATTCTTAGCAACAATGATTTCTACTTATATTTATATAATATTTACGTAATAATCAACTTCAAAATTCAATTAAAGTCCTAACGGAGTTAAAAAAGATTACAAAAAATTTATTAATTTAAGAATCAATGAATCAAGTAGCTACATTCAAAAAGTAAGAGATTTTAGAAAGCCTTAATTTAAAATAATCAGTCAAAAAAATTAAATTGAAACTATCAAAAACAATCAAACTTAAGAAAACAGTATTTTTCTGTGTCTGTAACTCCGTCCTCTATATCAGTGCCTGGTAATACATCTGGCACATCTTCTGCTGTTGGTAATCGCGGGTGATATTCTTCATGATATGTTTTTGTGATAATGCCGTCTGCGCACAATTTTAATATTAATTTAGGAAATCAGAGTGAGCTGATACGATGACATTATAAGGTCGTGGTGTCTTTCTTGCTGATTAAAAGTATGTCGGCCATCGCGATGGGAGGTAAGAGCCCATCGCAATGGTCGTGGCGTAGCTACTTGATTCATTGATTCTTAAATTAATACAATTTTTGTAATCTTTTCTTACTCCATTAGGACTTTAATTGAATTTTAAAGTTGATTATTATATTAATATAAGTAGAGTTGCTAAGAATAAGGGTCGTTTTTCTACTACTACACTGCTTAATCGAATTAGGCCCTTTTATTCTCTCCGCCTTGGCTTTTTTTAGATTTTATTTTGTTTCCTAAAATCCTCTTACCCGTTTAATGTACCTGATTCAATAAAAGAAGTAGAAAATACCCTTATTTTGTATTTTTTTATGAATTTAATGGGAGATACGACCTTAATCTCAAAAAAATCGTGTTTTTTATAGGGTGTAAACGCCTTTATGTCATATTTTCAGAAGTCGTAACCGACTTCTATTTTTTAAAATATAAGATTTAGGTGCAAATAGTTCTAACTGAGGCCTTCATCACAAAATTCTAAGAAATTTGATCTATAAAACATTTTTATAGTATAAAAATATATAAAGTTATGATTTAAACAAATTATTTTTTTTTGTTTTTTTGCTCTCCTGAAAAGTTGTGTTTTGGTGGTTACGCCATTTGAGATTTAAGGTATCGATATATTTTGTTTTTTGTAAATTAATTTTTAAATTGTTTTTATTTAACCAGTCTATAATATTTGCAAGTGTGATATTGATTTCATCTTCGAATACTTTAGTGGTGTTATTTTTATTGCCCTTGAAAATTATCGTAGTATCGTCGGCAAACAGGATACATTCATGAGACATAATTTTAGGAAGGTCATTTATATATAAGAGGAACAATAGAGGACCAAGAATACTGCCCTGTGGAACGCCAAACAGGCATTTTTTGTAAGACGATTGATATTTCTCTAACGTTCTGCTATTAGAACAGTATTTCTTGATTTCTACACATTGTTCTCTTCCAGTTAGATAAGTTTTTATCCACTGAAAACCTGGACCACGAATTCCGTATTTGCATAGCTTTGCAAGAAGTGTATTATGACAAACAAAATCAAAAGCTTTCGTCATGTCCAAAAAGAGAACAGTGACTGGGTTGTTTATGTCTAAGTTGCTAGTAATTGTTCTA
Organism: Nomophila noctuella; assembly: GCA_958496325.1. Taxonomy (NCBI): domain Eukaryota; kingdom Metazoa; phylum Arthropoda; class Insecta; order Lepidoptera; family Crambidae; genus Nomophila; species Nomophila noctuella. The sequence continues at coordinate 12,078,069 of OY292487.1, read as the reverse complement.
ATTAACTTAAATGTTGCTAGTGAAGTACTTTTACATTTCCTAAAGCCATTTTGCTCATCCTTAAGGACATGATTCTTTTCTAAAAAGTCTATCAATCTGTTGTACATCACTTTCTCCAAGATTTTCGAAAAAATCGGTATAAGAGTTATTGGTCTGTAATTATCTACCAAATTTTTATCACCTTTTTTAAATAAGGGTTTCACAACCGATTTTTTCAAAATGTCAGGAAACTGACCCTCATACAATAATCGATTTAAAACACAAGTAAGAGGTTCAATTATGGTTACAATACTCATTTTAATGACTTCAGTGCATATTTCGTCAACTCCAACTGATTTTGAGTTTTTAAGTGATTTAATTATTTTAATTAGTTCATCGTTGCTTACAGGGTTGAGATAAAGTGTTGGCTCTAGAGAGTCTATATTATCGCTTACAGAGTCATTCACAGAACCTAGAGAACAGTTTTTAGCTACATCATTAATAAAGAAATCATTAAACATTTCTGATATAGTTTTAGCATCAAAAATTACAGATTTTCCATTACATATTTTTGTTATAGAATTATAATCACAATTTGATGTATAATTATTAATAATATTCCATACTGCCTTAGATTTATTGTCTAAATTATTGATATATTTTAAATTATTGTTTTTTTGCGAGATTTTAATACATTGTTTTAAGACAGATGAATATTTTCTATAATAATTATTATCGTTGTAAACGTTTTTGCGATATTTTAAATACAATTTTCTTTTAACACGACAACTTTTAGCAATACCTTTCGTTAACCATATGGATTTATTACATTTAGGAAAAACTCTGACTTTAATAACCGGAAAACAAAGGTCGTAAAATAACTTATACAACGAATAAAACTCGTTGAAAGAATGATTGGCATTAATCTCAGCGTTATAAACCTCTGAAAATGAAAGATTTGACATGCATTGTAAAAAGAGATTCTTATTTTCAGTTGAATAATCTCGTTTTAGTTCGTACCACCATTTCGGGCTCACTGGCTTTCTGGTCTGTAGCGGAACCTGAAGAATTTGGGCAGTATGATCAGATAGACCTAGGTCATGTACAGAAGAAACACTGCCTCTTATATTGCTAGCTATTTGATCAATGCATGTCTCAGTTTTATTTGTTATTCTTGTGGGTAGGTTTATCTGTATCTCCAAATTGTAGTTCTCCAGTATTTGTTTTAATTCCATGGATATGTTGGTGTTTCTCATGACATCTATGTTCCAATCTCCACACATGACAATTTTCTTGCGTTTCTTGTTTCCAATAAAATGTAAAAGATCTTTTAACTTTTGAAAAAATAAGGAATTAATGGATGTCGGAGTTTTGTTTGTATATATACATATTATTAGAATTCCATAAGGAATTATTTCCAGGCCACAGCATTCAAAAACAAAATTTTGAGACAGGTAATCAATTTCACTGAGAAGTCTATATTCAAGATTTGTTTTGATAAGGATGGCAACTCCACCGCGCTTCTTTCGTTTTCTAGAAAAATAGGCTGCTGTTTTAAATGTTTTTATCTTTAGATTATTTTCTGTTCCTGCCTGTAAATTAGTTTCGCAAAGACATACTACGTCTATGCTCCGACTCTTTTCTAATTCTTGTATTGAGTATTGTAATTCATCTTGTTTATTCAGGACTCCGGAAATATTTAAATCGAAAATACCAAATGAATTATTTTTCTCATAACATTTATCTAGTTCAGAATTAGAAAGATCCTTAATTTCACTCACAAGGTTTGATTCATCACACTTAACTTTTTTCACTCTATGGGAGAAAAAAATAATTTCTGTTGTATCTATTTATGTCTCTAATCAATTTACTGACATTGTTTATAATTATTTTCATGCCATATTTATTAATTTTTACAGTCCGGAGCGAAAACATATCAAAAGAAAGGTCTTCATTAGAATCAAGCCAATAGAACAGTCCGTTCTCTGAAGCTTCTTGTGAAAGCAAATTGTTGAAACATTCTACTCTGTAGTTTAATATTGGTGCTCCACATATGTATGTGGGCGAGACAACTATAATATTGGTATGTTGCAATTCTTTCATTTTTGCATTTAATTTCTAGGCAAGGTTGCAGTCTGTATGATATCCAAATTCATGATTGCCCAATATGATTATGCAATAGTCATTAAAGCCAAAATCTTTAGTTTTGGATTCCAAATCTTGTATTTGATTGAGTATGCCTGCTCCAGTTTTAATGTAGTGACAAAAATCATAAGAACATCCTAGCTCAGAGTTTTCAATAATTTGAGTAGTATTTATTTTATTATCACTTGAGATTATACAAAGCTTATTCCTAACGTTTTCAGTCAACACGGTTTTGGCAGGGCACGTCAACGATTTGTAGTTAAGAAGCTCTTTCTGCAAATACTGGACTGTACGTTGTAGTTGTGATATTTCATCTTGTGCCAGTTCTATTTGTTTCAGTAGATCCGATGTTTGATTTTCGAGCTCTTTGATACGTAGATTTTCATTTTGAAATATTGTAGCATCCTCAAAACTTTGCGATTGGTCTATTAGAATCGTTTTCGAATAATTGTCCGTTTGTTTAGTTTTTAGACCATAATCACAAGTTGAATAGTTTGCAGTATTCTTATGTTTCCTTTTTGACTTTTTCACTGAACTAGGCCCTCGACAAATATCCATCAACATGTTGTTTTAGTAGTTAGGTGATGAATAGTTCTATTTAGTTTGTTATTATCTAAAATCGTATTCTCAAGTTCGTTTTGAACTATCGCCAATTGTTCTTTTAATTCGTTTATTTCCTCTTTCATGTCTGTGATTATATTTATTTCATTAAAGGATTCTACACTTCTGCTCATAATACAAGTGTTTTTAGATGATTCATTAGAGAGGTCAGCTTGCGGAAGGGATTCGTATGATTTTAAAGTTAACGCAGGTTCATGACACGCGTCGTAGTCTTCTTTGTGTTGAGATAGTTGAGCCCCTTCGCACGCAATCGCATCACTATTATTGTCTGTCGTGCATTGTACTGGAGTGGATGTTGATACACTGGGCATCGAATAGACCATGTTAATTTTGGCCTTTTTTCTTGTCACCACGTTAGTAGTTCCTTTCTTCGGCGGAAGCGTGTTTGATTTCCTTAAGCAGTTTCGGCAAATCCATGTCTTCTTTCGTTCTGGCGACATGGTGTTGTTGAATCGTTCTATCGAAACATTCGCACAGTGGAGATCAAATCGCAGTTTGCACTGAGCGCAAGATAAAAATTCCCTCTTCGGTAGAGGTTTCTTGCAAGTGAAACAAACCGCCATTGTTCGTTTATAGTTTTTTTGTTTACACTCTTCTATGAATCACAGTATATTGCTAAGTTCGTCGTGTCGACTTAAAATGTACAAAAAGACAAAATTGGCCGGCCCTGTTGAGACTCGAACCATGGATCTCAGTATAGTGCTAAGTTCGTCGTGTCGACTTAAAATGTACAAAAAGACAAACTATGTCGGTTCTGTTGAGATTCGAACCATGGATCTCAATTTGTCTGTCACACGGGCGCCTGTTCGTCAGAGGCGGCCTTAGGGGGGGGCGAACCGGGCAACCGCCCGGGGCCTCGCGCTTGGAGGGGCCTCGCGCCCGGAGGGTCCGACCCCCTCCAAGCGCGGGGCCCCTCCAAGCGCGGGGCCCCTCCAATTGCAAGGCCCCTCCAAGCGCGGGGCCCCACCAAGTGCGAGGCCCCACGGGATCAGTACCTACGTTATATTATAACGGTTGCGTTTCGATTTTCCGTTCATATAAGGTCTTTCATGATTGCGATCATACATTGAAAAATCAATGCTTTAAACATGAGTCTTATTTCAAGTGTCCACCGTGGTAACATATTCTTGAGGGCATTACAAATAATATTTGCAAAGACAGTATAGCTCTCGTCTCACTCGTAAACTCAGTGACACAGGCTCGAACTTTTATGAATCCAAGGTCTGCACAAAAATCCGGCTTGTAAGTAGGGAATTAATGCAAACTTGCATCACAATTTTGTCTATTTTTATTGGACTAACATTTCTGTATTTGTTTATTTTGTAAAACTTTGTATATTAATATCACCATATCAATGTATAAGTAATAATATCACCCGTTGGTGGAAGTTACAGCTCCTCCTTGAGGAATTACAACTTCCATCAATGCAATCAGTCAAGCTTGGGGCAAGTTGTTGGTGTGTGGCGGCACCACGGACCCGAGACCTCCCGGGGGAACTTTACCATCTCCTCCCCCTCCTCTGGCTTGCCTTAATTGGCCCTCCAGAGTGAAGCGCAAGAGCTATATGCTTGCTGGGTGGAAGTGCTCAATCTGCGTAAGTAATAGCGGGGAACGCGATATCAAAAACAGGTGCACACCTCACGGCACCCTTAGCCAATCACGCCGGTGTTGCTCCCTTACTGCCCGCGATCCTAGTGGCCGCGTGGAGTGAGAAAACTTGATACATTTTGGCTGGCAGACGTCCGTTGTCTCATCCAATCCCAGTTGACCAAACCATCAAACTACACACAATAGACCTGGAATATTTTTTTCTTTTAATTTGGAAACAGTTTTTACATTTGCCAGGTGCTGTCTTCAGGTAGCATTTCCCCTGCGAAGGTGCTGTCTTTGAATAGATCTGTATTTTTTCAGAGGTAGTACCTGGTAGATGTAGTACCTACTCATTTCAATTTAGAGCAAATGGTACCAAAAAGCCTCTGCGCTGTTGGCTTTGGGCCTTTGGCCCCACACATGCTGCAACGTGAATCCCAATTTTCCTACATAAATGGGTTTTGATGAACCCATCGTCCGTTGTTGGTAGTTGGAGCTCCTCCTTGAGGAATTACAACTTTCATCAATGCAGTCAGTCTCCGCAGGGCAGCTTGTACTTTACCCATCTTCTCCCTCACCTCTGGCTTGCTTAAATAGCCGGCCAGAGAGGAGCGCAAGAGCTATAGCTCTTCCCTTATCCTTTTTCTTAATAAATTTAATCTTCGTGGAAGTGCTCAATCTGCGTAATAGCGGGGAACGGCTGACAGACTTAACGCGATACAGAAACCGGTGCAAACCTCTCGGCACCCTTAGCCAACCATGCCGGTGTAGTGGCCGCTTAGAGTGGTAGGTTTTTTGGGGGTTTCGTCTAGTGGGAGGCGAGTTTCCGTCTCAAGGAGTAAAACATTGATACATTTTGCATTGCATACGTCCGTTGTCTCAACCCATAGCCCAGTTAACCTTTATTTTGTAATAGTCCTTACATTTGCCAGGTTCTGTCTTTGACTTGATCTGTATTTGGTCAGAGATAGAACCTGGCAGACCTACCAATGGCATTAGATCAAATGGTACAAAAAAAGCACGCATGCTTCAAAGGACCGGGTTCCTGTGGACCCGTGATCTCAAAAGAGTACCTTTATATAATAATATAATAACATAATTAATACCTATCAAACAACCAGACCAACTTTCACATTACATAGGTAGATTTTCGGTAGGGCAAAGGGCCTCGCAAAGACCTGTCGCCCGGGGCCTCGCAATGGGTAAGGCCGCCTCTGCTGTTCGTAGCAAGTTTCCAGCGAGCAACTGGTAGGGTGAGTGAAATTTACTACCAGTTAATACGTTCGTGTGTTTTGAATTAAATGAAGCCGTTAAAAGTGATTCATCATTTTGGAATTTTTCTTTGTATTGTATTTGTATTCTAACTGGTTCACTGCATTCACTGTTTGTGTCACTAAGTTTTTATAGTTTTGATTGATTTACGTTTCACTTTTGTGCACTCTCGGTCACTTAGGTATGTTGTCACTTAGGTATTTGTTTACAAAAGTTTTTAAGATATATTTTAGTCACTCACAGTTTACTGTTATTAACTTGATTAATTGTTTATATTATTTAAAGATAACACTCTCACTTATGAGTTCGGTCTATTTACACATTTTTATTAGGATTTTCCGAGGTAAATCGATGTTTTTTCATTTATTTTCAAATAAATACACGGAGCAAGTACTTTGCGTGGCACTAGCGCCATCTCTCCTAATGTTACCGGCAAAGCATGTAATCGAGGTATTCTATACATTCCCTAGGTAATGCATTGAATACCTGGGGCGTTATGGCAATGTATGAAATACTATGAATTATATTTTCCATTGCATACTTTACCGAGGTAATCTATGCAATGCCTAGGGATTGTTTAGAGTACCTATTGTGGCACAGGCAATGTGGAAATGAATAGATCTTGGTCTTTATTTTTAAATGTTTTGCAAAAAAAACCTAACTAACCTACAATCTTTGGGACGGAAGACTAACTTGATTGATAAAAAAAAGTAGGTTAGGGTTATTTTTTTTTTGTAAACCCTTTAAAATATTTTATATTTAAAATCATTTTAATACTATAGAAATTTAATTAATGAAAACTACCTCTATCTTACTAAAGGTAGACTAATATTTAATCGTTTCGACACTTCTCGAACGATACCCAACATTACTATCCTCGTTCCACTCTTCATTGCGTACATTACCGGCTGCGTATTTGGTATTGTATAGAATACCTAGACAAAGTATAAAGTACACAATATTTCATACATCACCTATACGTTTATGGGATTCTATTCATTGCCTAGGTATTGTGTATAATGCCGGATTGTACAGATTGCCGGTAACATATACATACTAACTGAAAAACATATTTAGCGCTTAAGTACCAGGCGGTATTCGAACCCACATCACCGCATTCCTGGCGAAAGCACTAGTACGATGACAAGATAGCAATGGTACCTACCGTGACGTTGTTTTTTCTTGTTAATTACTTTATAGTCTGAGAACTTTTCTATTACGCCTAAACAATTATTTCAATCAAGTCGACCAACAATTGAATAAGTCGTGTAGCCGCCCATTAGGCGTTGGGCGTTATACCTACGTACCTACCTATCAATCAGCTCAGGTTGTACTTAGGTATTAAAATAGTAATAATGGTTCATTCACGCCTAGTAGCAAAAGTGCCGCCTAAAGTGGGACTACTCGTATACTCGGGGTCCTGGCTCAAACTCTTGTCGGGCTGAATTTAAGGAAGGAAATTAGTTAACTGATGCATTTCATTATTTGTAAAGTAACATTAATTGTATTTTATTTGATGAAAAATTAATTAACTCTACAAAAGTGATAAAACAGGGACGAAACAGGGAAGGGAGGATGTGTTATTACAATGAATCCTAACCAGACAAGCCAATATACGAAGAAAAGCTTAGACCGCCCTCTAACATAAATTAGTTACTTAAAAGATTTCATCGGTTTTTCGCACATAAGCGACAAAAATGAAAACAATTTTCCGAAATTGCCGCAATCAATTCAGGCAGGGACCACGCAATCTGAGAATTAAGACCTCACGGCCGAGTTATGCAGATTTGCTTATATTTTATAAGAAACGTTTACTTTTACTTTTACGGGCCCTTGGAAAAGTTTAGGTTTATTTTTTTAAATAAGAAGCAGTCATGATGACCTTACTCCACCTGATGGTAAACGGATTTAAGGTCGAAATATAAGGTTGACTGGCTCAACATTTAGCATGAGCACTGAGCACCAACCCATTGAGCCAGTCACCACCACCCTGAAGGCCTGCAAAGTTGTCGCTTCACGCCCCGACTAAAAAGCCCAGGATCATAAGAGTAAGGAAACACGTGGTTTGAGTTCATACAAAGTTTGTATTGGCTTGGAAGAGGAACATGTAGGGATCAGAATCAGAAGAAAGGTATCCCTTGATTATAGATCAATCGTCGCTTACCGTCATGATAGCCATGACTTTGTCAAACAGGATACACGCGATATACTTAGGTACCTATATTTCAACAGAATTTCATGTGTATTTAGATAGGCAGTCAAATTACTTCCATAAGCTTTTAAGAATATTACAATGGTCTTACTAAGTAGTTACAGATAAAATTATTCCTACAGAATTTCATGGCCACGACGACGCATGCTTACTTAGGTAATGAGGATTCTCCGGATCCTTAGACCCGAGAGCTGAAACCAAAACCACAAATCGATGTCCAAGTTCTTCTTCTATTTGTTTTTTGAGAAGAATTGTGTTACGCTTATATAAAGAAAAAAATAAACATTTCACTTACCTACCACACTCTAAAACAGAACTGTGTACATAAAAGAATCTGTAAAATATTTATTTAAATTATCATTCCTATAGATACTCCTTACAGCTTTTATCCTTAAATGGTCTTCAGTTCTTCACTGCAGAAGATATTAAAACCGTTGTTGCCGCCGGGTCAGGATCGGGGCGGCAGCATCGAAATAAAAACGCCCGCTCTTCCGTGAATTCGCAACCAATATATATTTATGACGTATAATCTTATAAAACAAAATCAATATCAAAACGTCATAGAAAAGAAAATATCAAAATCAAAAATATAATGAAAAAGAGGTTTGCGTCGGCAACATGGCCGCCCCCGGTGTCGAAGACACGAAAAAAGTGAGGAAGGCGACGCTAGTCTCACGGGGGAGCTATATTGCCAACGCGGAACCATATAAATAAAACACACAAAATTATCAAAATTGGTCCGCGAGCCGAGGTCTACTTCCTAGCGAACCCGCCGAATCATGTCCCCAAGAGATGAACTCGTGAAATGATACGGCATTATCGCCACTAGAGTTCTTGAGTTGACATGATTCAGCGGTCGCGAGTTCGCGAGGCCCTCCGCTTCCGCCGGTGAAGACGTGCAGCCGTAGGTGAGCCGTCTCAATAAAAGCGAGCAGCCGCTCCCAAACTCCGTCCGTAAAATCATCGCCGGGTATGAAATGGACACAGTCAAAGCCGGTCTCTACCTCCGGTAGGCCTCGTAGGCCTCTGCTAGGTGGCGTCCAGGCCACTCTCTCCGCCGGCAGATCTCCAATGGGCGCATGCACGTCCGCAGACTCTCTGTCGGGCACGTCGGGTGGCCGCTCACGACCCGTCGAACTGCCGGCTGCCATCCAGGGATGTAGTGGCGTCGCGCTGGTGGTGGTGAGCTGCACAACAGTGGAGACATTGAGTCGCATGACGGCTAGCCGCCGCGAGGATGAGCAGAGCGCTGGAGACGGCGTCGAGTTTGTCAAAGCCGGAACGCGCAGCGAGAGGCGGAGGAGGCCGTCTCGGCTTAAATTTGCGTAGGCTTCGGTTAGGCTTCGGCTGGGCAAGGCGCTCCGCGACGAGTCGGGCATGTGAGTTGAGTTGGGAGCGGAGGCGTCGCAGACGCTCGGCATCTTCAAGTGCTTCCACGGTGTCGGCGAGTCCACGATGGGAGGGCCGTTAAAGGAAGTAGGAGTAAGACCTTCGGCTAGAGGATAATTGCTCGTTATCGCTAAATTGAGAGGTACGCGTACGCGCGCTGAAAAGATGTGCGCGCGCGCTGTCGCAGCAGGCGTAGCTTATATCCCCGAAGGGGTGCGCTATGTGCCCTGAGGGGGCGCGCAAAGAACCATACGCAATGTGCCCTGAAGGGGCGCGCAAAGAACCCTGAATCTCAGAAGTGCCGGCGATAGTGCGCCGAGGTGGGGCGCAGCCGGCTCTGAGAGGCCAACAAGAGGGCGACCACTGAGGGCCAGGGAGGCAATGGACGCGGCCAGCTCAGAGATGCCGGCGATAGTGCGCCCAATCGGAGTCGCAGCCGGCTCTGAGGGGAACAGCAAGCAAAAGGGCGACAAGCATATACCTCTAGTCCGCTACATTGGTGAGCATGATGACAAATTTAGAAAGGGAGCGCGGCCCTCCATCGGAGCGATAACAAAGGTGAGCAATATGAGGTGTGTGTGACATTTAAGGATCTGTCAAGACCTCTTGGGTCCTATACGACAGAAACAAAGAAACTAGAAGGTCGTGAAGGCGGATCACGAATGAAAAATGAAATGTCGAGTCGAGATGTATGCCGCGGGGCTTGGCTCATTAGGCGGCGCCCGAGGTGCCGCGCTCCGATATCGGAGCGATGAGTGACACGGCTGACCGCGATGAGCGCCCGGTAAGAGCTCGGCTCGTCCTGGCGGCGCCCGAGGTTTCGCGCTCCGATATCGGAGCAATGGGTGACACGGGTGGCCGCGACAAGCAATGAAGTGATGAGCTCAGGCCTCGATCGAGTTGAAAAATGGAACTAAATGTAACTAGTGATAAATGCATGATCGTGAGCAAATGAACGGGCGGCGCGGCGAGAATCGTCGGCGATAGCCCGCCGTCCAGCGCGCGGATGACGATGTTGGCACGAAGTCGCGCTCGTGGTGGACGCGTGCGCTGGAGGGCGGCGGTGAGGGCGCCTCGTAGTCGGGCTCGCGGAGGGCGCCGGCGCCGGATTATGGCCGTTTCGACATAACGTCGTGCGCAACGGGAGGCCGTCACCGAGGGCGCGGATCGCGCGCTCGTCGTGGTGGCGGCGATAGGCCGCTTGCAGCGGGCAGGACTGCATGGCCCAGGCAGGTGAGCGGCGGCCGCGGCCACCTCAGAGATGTCGGCCAGGGGGCGCCCAATAGGGGGCGCGGCCGACTCCGAGGGGCCAACAGGAACAGGGCGACCGCTGGTAGCAACCTCTGGCCTAGAGGGCGCAGTTTTCAAGGCGCCGCGCGTGAATACGTCTGTGGGCAGAAACGATCGAGTTAAGTTACTTGTCATAAGATGATCCTCGCGCTCGGGTAGAACCCGCGGGGTGTGTGGCCCTATGTGTGCGGGAGCTTGGCTCATCAGTGCGGCGCCCGGTGTGTCGCGCTCCGATATCGGAGCAGTAAGCGACACGGGTGGCCGCGATGAGTGCTCGGTATGAGCTTGGCTCGTCCTGGCGGCGCCCGATGTGTCGCGCTCCGATATCGGAGCACAGGGCGACACGGGATCAGGCCGCGACGAGAGCTCGGCACGGGAACACACAACAGTCCGAGTGGGTCCGGGTTTAATAGCTGGACCGAGCCTGGGCGAGTAAGAGTCGCGCGTGGGCGACAGAGCGTCAATCGTTGAGTTGCTTATAAAATATCCCTCGCGCTCGGTTGGTGTCCGCGGCGTGTGTGGCCCTAAGAGTGCGAGACCTTGGCTCATCAGTGCGGCGCCCAGTGTGTCGCGCTCCGATATCGGAGCACAGTGCGACACGGGATCAGGCCGCGACAAGCGCTCGGCAAGGGGACACACAGCAGCCAGTGCGGGTGCAGGCTTAGCTGCAGAACCGAGCACGGGCGAGAGAGGGTCGAGCGTGGGCGAGGGAGTGTCCAACCATCCTCCGATAGCGGAGCGGCTTGTGCGGGAGCCGCACGCTAGGGCCGCGATATTCGCCTGCAGTTCAAGGAGCGCGGTGGCTTCCTCGGCTGCGGCAAGGTCGCGTCTGATCTCGTACACGCGCCTAGCGTGCGCTGCCTCGAGGGCTAGTATCCGCGCGGCTCGGCTAGAGGAGTTGGATATCGCCTGGGATGTCATCGCCGGTAGTGAGTAAATATATATAATTGGGTACTCACAGTTTCCACGTAACTACTTACGGTGGTGATGCCGACGACTCTATCCCACTTCTGACACCACTTGTTGCCGCCGGGTCAGGATCGGGGCGGCAGCATAGAAAATAAAAACGCCCGCTCTTCCGAGTAATTCGCAACCACGTATATATGTGACGTATAATCTTATAAAACAAAATCAATATCAAAACGTCATAGAAAAGAAAATATCAAAATCAAAAATATAATGAAAAAGAGGTTTGCGTCGGCAACAACCGTTAATATAGAACTCAGTTAGCATAACTCTCATACCTACAACGGCGTTAATGCTCTTTGATAGATTAAATAAATTTAAATTTAAACTATTTTTTATCTGTTGAAAACAATAACAAAATGGAATTAAAAGTGGAAATTGTTTGTACGTAATTGGTCAATTAAAACGTCGTTTTCAATCATTAGGGTGCTTCCATTGGTTTCATGTTCACTAACTTATAATTGCCGTGTAAAAGAAAGTGTTGGTTACACGAAGAGCAAGGTGCTTATTCAGTTCCCGGTTTAATCGCTGTAATGAACTTTGTAGAGTTTGCCTTTACAGCCATCTTGTATGTATACCATCTTGTTCCTGCTAATGTAACACAATCTTAACACATTGATTGTATTCAAGGTGTAGGAACACTTGTACCTACAGGCGACCCGAAACATGAATCATGTAGTAACTATTTAACTAATAAATTGCTAAATAATCGCGCATCCTTAGGTAAGTAAACCATTTTACCTTACCTAGAGTTACTTACCTAAAAACCTTAATGAAAACAAAAATGAGATTCAAATAGATTCATTACTTTAACAAATTCTTAACGTAACACATAACATACACTCCACTTCGAGTCGATGGGTCAGCGCAGTCAGTTCTTTTTTTAATCAATTATCACAGAGGAATCGTTTCAAACGGTTTATATCTGGGACAGTCGTCTTCCTTCACGCATTTGTTGGAGACGGAGTCCCTGATGGTGCCAGGGCCGCACCAGCAGTCGCAGTAATGTCTTCTGTAGGAGTGGGCGCTGGGTATCGCGCATATCCGCTCGAAGCTGCAGTCCGGCCCTGGGTTGAACTCCCCGGGAGGGCACTCACCTGGAACGATGATGATATTAACCTTCAGTCAGAGCAAAAAGTTTTTGTCGCTGTTTTTGTTAACTTATTAATATGAACAAAGATGTTAGGTACGTCCCATTTCCTGATACATTTTGGTGATTTTGGGTTTATTTAATTTTACGTAGGTATCACGTTCTATGCTCCCGTCAAGGGCAATATCGAAAAATATCGATTTAGTCACGCTGTTTTTACAATACTGTCACTCATCTTAGGTACTCGTAATTTATTTGTGGATAAGTTTAGGATGTAATACTTATAACAACAGAAATTACTCGTAGGTATATAACAAGAAGGAAAACTGAAAGACGACAATAACTGACATCCACAAGGAATACCTACTGATATCGTGAACTTTATATTTTTAGAGACTTATCAAAGTGGGCCAAGCTCTGTCTGGTGACATAGGTAATTCTGCTATTGACATTATTTTTTCGACGCTTAATCTACAAATACCTAGGAACCTAATGGTTTTTGTATTTATAAACGATTCTTAACTACTTAGTTTTTATGTATCTATCATGAAGGTGTAATAGTTTCTCTAGAGGTTTACTAGAAATCTGTCACAGATTCATCTAAAGCTCCCCACTTAAAAAGAATATGCTAAACAAATTGCACGGAACTTTATAATTAACCATTGAGGTATTTAACAGACAAACCACGTCATAAGTTTGTGATTGATACCGAAATTCCTATGAAAAATTTAATAAATTAACATGGGAAACCCAAAGACCGGTTAATGTTATTCTTCATATTTCAGTTACCTTCTTAAGTCATTGTTTACACATTTACCGACTTGTCTGTATAGTAAATAAAAAATACATTTCAGGTTTAGGTTTCGAAGTAAATTTTAGAAAAAATCGTCGTCTTTGAACTTGTTCAATCACAATTAATTTATTATCACCTGAAATGCTACTGACTTAATAATGTAGGTGCCCATTTTGTTTATGAAAACATTGATCGCATGTAGTTAGGTATATTATTGTCTCTACCTTTGGAAAGATTTAACCTTGTTATTGTTAGTTGAATCTACTCATTGTTTCGTTAATTTAACTTTTGTATTAAGCTAAGTTTTGTACTCACCCGCAACAAATGTCGAAAAAGCGACAAACAAAACAGCACACATCCAAAACATCCTTATGTTATTCATTGTAAACATCTTACACAGGCTACAGTCCGTCACGCACTAGTGGGAATACATCTCCGTCTTATATTTTATATAACATTTGAGTCATTTGTGTGTACTCATCTTATCTAGATATGACGTCATGTGAAGAATAATAGGCAGTACATCTTGCCACGATCGAGCATCCGTCTAACATAAGTAATTTAATTATTGTAGGATTTACCGAGCTAATAACTCTTTACATTAAGAACCAGTTAAATAATCTAATAAATAAAGTTAAAGGTCTGGTATGCATACACAAGTGATCATCATTCAAACAAGAAATTCAATATATAAATAAAAAAGATTATAAAGATTTGGATGTTTTTTGTACAGTTGACAAACTACAATATGGGCTCCTTTTCTTCAATAAATTGCGGAATAATTTGAAATCAGTTGGTCGTTTAATTTAGATATAAACGCTTTATACTCTTAACAATGAAATACATGAATATATTAATAATTTACGATTTTTGAATTGTTTTTGTAAACCGTACCTAATTTTTCCTGCGATAGGGATGTATGTTAATAAATGAAATAAAAACACCCGAGTGATACCGTTTTCCGGAACGGATAAACCTTAATATAAACGTGTATATTTGACTTACTTAAGATAAAACGTAAGCGGTTTTTTTACAAACAAGGCGTAAAAAGAAAAACTACTCACACTTGAAATCACAAGACTGAAACTCTCAATAACAGGCAAGGTAATTATTGTTTAAGTATTATCTATACTAATATTATAAAGAGGAAAGGTTTGATTTTTTGTTTGTTTGTTTGTTTGTATGAATTGAATAGGCTCCGAAACTACTTGGCAGATTTGAAAAATTCTTTCACTGTTGGAAAGCTACATTCACCCAGAGTAACATAGGCTATATTTTATCCCGGTACGGGAAGTAGTTCCCCCGGGACGCGGGTGAAACCGCGTGACGGGCCGCTAGTTGTCTATAAAATAAGACTAATCATCTTTAAAATGAGACTAATTAAAGCATTTGAAATTATTTAAGACCTACATTAGCACCGCCACACATCATGGGTTTTTACTTAACATAAAATATGACGTCCATAGTCTTTTATCTCTCTTAATAGAATAGCTTTATGATGCTACAAATAATTTGATGTTTTTTCTGACAAATAAGTAGTTTAAATATGTAAAGTCAGCTATAAAACTATTATCCTATGTGTAGAGCTAAGAGACTTTTAAAACTTTAGCCATTAATTTAATATTATCTTTATTTTCAAATACCCAGGTAATTCATAAAAGTGAAAATAATGGTAAAATTTAACTTGATCACTCTTATAACATTTACATACATTAAAGGAGAAACTGAACAAAAAATTACATTATAAAAAACGCTTAGATTACAAAATTTTTATTATAATAATTAATACATACAAACAATAACTTTTGTACTATTGAAGGTTTAATAGCAGTTCCACACTCCTACCAAGAAAACGTGATATTGGTAGCTTCCCATAAATCTCAAAATTACACTCATCCAGAATATCCAAAGTTCCATTAAGCTACATTTGAACATAATTTAAAATTTATAAAAATTTTAATGATAGATTTCTTTCTCTAATTAAAAACCAAAAGAAACATGTCTTTTTCCAAAACTGTTGTTTTATAGTTCAGCTTTACAATTCAAGCACCTTAAAGGAAGCAAGATCAATTATTTGACTGTGTGGGTGCACTACTACGCAGCTGCGCCCATGGATCTTCAAGCATAGAAGGATGGAGATATGCATCTATACCATTCTTATCCTGATTCATACTGCCGTTGGAATCACTCTGAAATGATACAAACAATATATAAATAAGTATTTGAACTATAAATTGGATTTTAAATCATCATTATCTTAGCGCTTTTCCCCATTGCATCCTCAGTCATTGCCTCAGAGCCCAGGGTACACTTTGACTATGACCCTGAATCGACAAGCCTGTTTATTTGTTGGAGAGACTGTCATCTGACCTCCCCAACCCACACAACGGAAACCAAATAGTTTCGATCATTATTTCAACAAAAAAAATTAGCACGCATGACATTTCTTGAATATCATCACACACATACAAAATGTTTCCCAATGTCAATAATACTGAAATTAAAAAACTAGTTAGGTGTTTTATACATACCCCGTAACTACTATTCCGCTGTGAGTTATTGCCCCATTTGTTAAAGTTACCTCGTCTATGTTTATTTTGAAATCTATTTTGATACCCAGATCCTCTATGACTTTGATTATGATTTCTGTTAAGCCATTTTCCTTGCTCTGGGGTGCTTTGATTTAAAGGTATAAAGTCGTCTGACATAGTGAAAAAACTTTAATTAGCAATAAGATGTAATGAAGAAAACAAGTAACACCGTTCGCGGTATTATGAACGGTTTACCTCAACAAAAACAAGTACTGAACTGTTGTTTAACTTTTCTTTTCAAAGAAACAGTGAAATTGTCTTCTGCTTTATCATCCACAAAACTACTGATTTTCACGTTAAAAGTTGTAATTTATATCGTTTATTAATACAAACAATTTTATTACAATTCGTCGGAGAAAGTAAGTTTATTATTTTGACAGCGATTGTCAATGATGCAATGAAAGGTTTTTTATCTTTTTGACTTATTAGGCATAGGCAAAAGAACTAATCACACACAGCCAAAAAGGACATTTATTTCCTGCCTAGAAATAATTGAAAAGAAAACACAACAAACCACACTTGAGTTGAATAAGCACAGTCAGCTCGGCATTTTAAGAATTTGTTTCATATATACCGATTTATAATTTTAGGTGTGGATGTGTTTAAATTCGATCGTTTTCATCTCGAAGCGATGAGAAATTTACTTTTACCCAAAATACGTACATAATGTTATTGTGTAGGTATGTACTTGAATCATTTATTTGATCTTGGTGTTTCATTCTAATCATTTGTATGTATATTTGTATAACGTATCTTTGAAACTACATACACACAGTTTCATATTATTATCACTATAGCTACTAAAATAAATAAGGTAAAAAAAATATCCGACATTACTTTATTAGATGCATTTGATATCTTTATTACTTAATTTTTAACTTAAACTAAAAGTTCGGGAACATAATTGTCAGCGTTCCATTATTCATTGTATTTTTCACAAGAACTCACTGCCGCTAAAACCAGCTGTTGTTTCATTCCCTATATGAAAAATCACAATTCAGAAAAGGACGGGCTATGTACGTCATCATATAACGAAGCTTGCTTCAGAGATAGTGTTGGAATTGGGTGGAATAATGGAACTCGTCCCTTGTTCTGTCCGTCAACATTGAATAGGGAGAGCGTAGTTTTGATTCGGATTTATTGCTATTTAGGCAAAATTATGCGAAGATTGCAATGTCTGAGTGATATTTGGAATATTTTTTGAGTGCAGGTGAAGTTTAATACGTTACCAAGATGTGGGTTCCTTTGAAAACTCCAAAATTAGGAGTCGGTAAGTTGACGTTTTTAATTCAATCAGCGCTAAGATACACATCCTGTCCATAAAAAACGGAAATGCAATAACATGTTTAGAATTTCAAATATCTCATAATTATCTACAGGCACTTGATTTCAACAATCAGCTTGAGTTACACATTAATACATATAAATAGAGCATATTAATTAATATCATCCAGACAAAAGAAAAACAATATTTAATTATTTTCATTCTTGTTTATCAAGATATAATTTATTTGATACTCTACCATTTCGAGCATTAACTTTTTGAAACTTCTTAGATACATACTTAGTGTTTAATATATGAAAGTCATATTAATTGATATTTTGGAGGAAAAAAGTGGAGGATGCTTATTTACTTTGTTCTGACTGACATGTATGTATGTACCTCTAAACTCTTAGTACCATTTTGTAGTTGAAGATAAACATTTGCCTACTTAATAAAGCAAGGTTTATCATATTAGTTTTTTAGCCAGAATTTGTGTTTTTATGAAAAATACATTCTGAGTTCCTTTTTATTTTATTTTAATTTAATTACAATTAATATTTCTAAGGTTCAATAATAACCAAGGTAACCTAACCTATCCTTTCTGAGTGTAATAAAAAAGAATACACTTATTTTTTTGTGTACTATGATTTGGGACAAATATTTACACATTTCTCATTCTCTTCTCTTTTCCTGTTGTTTCGATTAGTTTTATGAAATAGTTTTACAGCCTTTAGTTTTGCAATGAAACTATACTGTTCTTATCTTATGTCAATTAGGTATCTTATTCTGTCTAAGCTTCTGACTTTAACTTATATTTCTGAAACAATCATCAATCTACTAAGTTTTGAAATTTATTTATTTATTTACACTTTATTAGGATACTTGACTCTGTCTGTTTGGAATTTGGTTTCCGCACCCATGATAGGCGTAAGTCTAAAGCTATAAAGCTTAAAGCCTTCGGCAACTAATGGACTATCCAAAACAAAAAAAAAACATGAACCAGTAGAGTCTGAGATTAGTGTGTTCAAACAAAAAAACAAACAAACTCTTAAGATTCATTATATTAGTATTAAGATACATACGTTTTGATTTGGTTCTGATTGCACAGTTGTGCTTTAACTTATTTTGATAAAATTACTCTTTTCCAGGTGTTTACAATTGGAAGGGAGATGTACGTTCAGGGTTGCCACTTGAAATTGGGGAAACAGTTCAGATTTTGGAAGAAAATGGAGGTAAATTTCTGCTTAACATAAACAATTTTGTGTAATACTATTATATTAGGTAGTTCAAAACAATACAACTTTCAACTTTATTCCAAATGAGTTGAACATTTGTATTTATTTATTTGTGTAGTGCAACAGTCTGGGTTTATAACACTTACCTTTTTGTTTTTTTTATTTTTTTTATTTTTATGGCAGAGGCGGCAAACGAGCTAGCGGGTCGCCTGATGGTAAGCAATCACCGCCGCCCATGGACATCCGCGACACCAGAGGTATCGTTGATGTGTTGCCGGCCTTTCAAAAGAGAGTACGCTCGTTTCTTGAAGGTCCTCATGTCGTAGCAGTCAGGAAATACTGCAGCAGTGAGATTGTTCCACAAAACTGTCGTTCGAGGCAAAAAGTTTCGGGAAAAACGCACAGTGGAGGACCGCCATCCATCAAGATGGTGAGGATGGAATTTAAGTCGATTGCGTGTAGTTCGATGTAAGAACTCAGCTGCTGGCAGTAACTCAAACAGTTCAGCGGAACACTCCCCGTTATAAATGCGGTACATACGGTAATGGGACTAAACGCAATATTCATTATGTAGTATATGAATACTACTTACGTCCTGTTAAATATTATTGTGTGTTAAAGTCTGGTTTAGGTTTGTCAACTGAAATTTAGATGAATTTGTTTAAAAATATATGTATTTTCTATTTCAGTATGGTACCGCGGCTTCAGTACAAAGAATAGATCAGCATGGGGTATATTTCCATCATGTGTGGTGTCCATTCGACCATGCACCGTGAAGGGCACAGGCGCTACTGCCATCGCTGAACTGAAAGATGACCCGCTTGTCAGAGAAATAGCTAGTGTCTTGAGAGAATGGGCACGGCTCTGGAAAAAGCTTTATGTGGTAAGTATATAGGTAATATGATTGCCTTTTATTAAGATCGATAAAATCAGTATTGGGACAAATCATAGATACATAATTCTGAAATAACTTTCATTAGGAAACTGGTTCACTCTTACTACCAAAACACAATACAATGTATGCAAACTGTTTATATAAAACAGTGGAGGTCATATCACCTTATGAATCAAGGCAGAAATGAGATTTTATAGCTTTGTAAGAAAATCAAATTAAAAAATTGTTCAGATTTGTTCTGGAAGCCAATCTGCATAATAAATATTAATGAATCTATATCCTTTTATAAGAGCACAGCATGATTGATGCTGATTCATGTTATGAACAAGCCTTTCAATAAGCCATCGATCAATATAATTTCAGTGCTCAAACTGTGTTTCCATTTACACATTTTACAATTTGAACAGACATGATTTGTCTGCGTTTTTATTTACAAATGAAGGTCAAACTTCAAAGTATAAAATGTTTAGTGAAATCTATTCACAAGAGCACTGTCGTGAACTAGATGACCGATTCTGTCGTCGACGCTTTGTTAAATATTGAAACTTCATTTGCATATGAAATAGTTTGTCTCACTATATCTTTTGTCCATTCTAAGGAAAGCTGAGTCACTGTTTGTAAGGCTTTACATGGTCTACGATTGGAGTGATTCTTATTGTGAACAGAATAAGAGCCTATTAAAAGACTGAGCAAAAATAAGATATTTTATGAGTAAAGTATTGTCATGTGCATTTGCTCTAAGTATCTACATCATTTTTCAATCACAGTTTAGATGTAGTTTATAAATGGTCCATAGCATTGTGTGTATTCAAAGTGCACGACAATAGTATTACATTTTCCCACAGATTGAATGTTATTTTTATAACATTTGTAACATTTGTATTTACCAACCTACCTACTTCTGCATTTGAAACATTACAACTAGGTACTTAAAACTAATACCCGCTTTCGGCTACGGTGGCCAATCTAACGATCGTCCAGGTACGCAAGTCATACTAGTGCAAAATAACATACGTTCGATTAGGGACAGGCGGCTCATCGCGCTTACTGAGGCAGGCTAAGCGAGGGTGCCATAGTACGAGTATAATAGTTTCAAGCCTGTCTCAATCAGGTCGGACTGAATTAACTGCCATAGAAAAATAGCGTTTATCATGACCTCAATATATTTTTTCATGTTAGGTCGACGGACGGGAGAAAAAAAAGACACCTCCCCTACTTAAGTCGGCATTGCCTTTTTCGTTCTGACCCGGAAACTGTAGCGCGGCCGGCAAATTAAAGTGCGAACTTCTAGTTAGTTGAAGTTGAGTATGGTCATATAAACCAGGCTCATCAAATAAGGATCACCCTGAGGTCCACAATGGGATAAAGGCAAAGTTTTTATTGTTTTTCTGCTTCCTGGCTATCTGTCCTGGGAACGCCAGAGATAAGCCAAAAACTATTTCTAAACACTGTTATGTATGAGAGCTATGAGGCGCTGAAAAAAATATTTTCAGCGGCTCTCTATGCGTCTTATTTTTGGCCAGTTCATTCACGTGGGTTTTAAGCTTATCTTGATACTTTCAAACGCAAAGATGAAGATAACATGGCTCATCATCATCATCATCATCATCATCATCATCACAACGCAGTCCACTGCTGGACGTAGGCCTCTTATTTTGTCGGCAGATAACACTGTTGTATGACACTAAAATACTTTTCTGTTACTTAGGAGCGGGAGACCTACCGGTTCAGTGCGGTTGCCAAGGTGATGAGAGAGCTCCTGAGCGGCCGCCGGGCTCTCCTAGCTGGTACTCTCACGCAAGATCAAACCAGAGCGTTAAGACTTAAGCTGGTTGCCAAGCTGGATTGGGGGAACAGGTGAGTCTTTACTTTATATTTTAAAACAGTGATGGGAAAAGTAAGACATCTGCGGCCCGCGAAAGTATTTAATCCTGGTCCGCTAAATCTCCGTCAACGTGGATAGTATAGGGTTAAAAATAAGCTCATCTGAGAAAAGCAACGTTTGTCATCTAGTATTTTCAAGCAATCCGTCGACATGGTAATGCATAAATTTAATAGTTAGATTTGCCCTTGTCTACTTAGAAATTGCGACTAAAATAAAAGCAAGACAGCACGTTGACCATCGATTTTAACGGATGACTGTCAACGTGCTGTCTCGCTCTAAGAAGCGACTGTCACTCTTGTTTTAGTCCTGATTTCGAAGTATCGTGAGGGCAATTCTAACGATTTAAATCTATGGGTATATGTAGTAAAAAAAGTTTGCCCACCATCGTATTAGAAGGAGATTGAACAAGAGAAGTTGATTGTCAGATAATGGTAAGTGATAATTTTAGCTCACGCGTACAAACAGCACGATGAAGCACTTTGTATTTGTACCACCCTTATGTCAGCGGCACAAGAATTACTCCTTAACTAGACGTTTACCTTAACGTGCAGCTGTCTGTACGACGCATGCAGAGAGAGATCCATTGCATGCCTTTGAGGATAAAACTTTGTAGGCTTTTGAAGGATGTAGTCTTGGTGTTAGTTCTTACTGTTCATTGCCAAGTTCTACAATAACTTGACAGGTCACAAGGGTTTTGAAGATTGCGGTACATATGAACGCTAAAAAATGCCGACAAAAAATATTCAAGAGTTACGGTTATGTGTGACTATTTAAATTCTGCTTCAAGTGGTTTTTTTGCCTACTTGAGCGTAGGTAAACAATCTTGTTTTTAACAGAGGCACAGCTTCTTGTTAAATATTAAAAGTTGCTACTGCCTTTGGATTTTGGAATCATGTATCATTAACGAAGACATTATCAAACCCAATAGCTCAATTTTTTTTCTTTTTGAATCGGTCTCTTCTGTGTTTAATAATCTGTATCATTTATTCTTGTGTTCCCAGTTGAGGTATAATAATATGTAGTTTTTTGACGCGGTTACGCTTTCCTCTCTGGTTTTGATAGTAAAAAAATGATGGAGTTGATAAAATTACGACTATCGAGTTTCTTGCCGCTTCTTCTCGGTAGATGACTGCATTAAGAAGTCGGTGGTCGAGTCATTCTATTGTACTAATTGACGATTTATAAGTGCCTTGCAGAGGCCAACATGAATAAAGTATATTTTGAGTTTGAGTTTTTGAGTTTACGCATTGGGTGGGTAGGGTACAAATACATGTATGAACAATTTAGATTATAGGATTTCATAATAATAAAAACAATGCATTTATTTAAAATTGTTTAATTCCAAGAAAATACACAAAAATTACCTCGATTATTTTCACAGTTGCAGTCTTCCTAATTGTACAACATTATCGGACATAATAATTGAACTTTCAATAAAGGAATGATAATCGTACCTATTTCGGTAAATATATTCTAGTTATCTAAATACTAAAATACGTTTTGTCACAGGCGTACTGCAAGTAAGACGTTATTATAACTATCTTGATTTATTATGCTAGAAACTATATGGAATAATAGAAAGAGATTCTATCCATTGACACATTCGAATGACTGTAGTATTAATATATCTTAATAGTAGGTAATGTGTTTGACAAACAAATGCGTGTTTTGGGAAGACTTATTCTCCAGTGCGGCTCTCGTTCACCATTCAAATAACATAAAAGACTGTTATAATGGCACAATATTTGATGAGTACAGTAATGCACAATAGTACGTTACCATTTGCACCAAGTCCTATCTAACACTAATAATACACTAATCAAAGGACACTTCATAGGTTTTAGTAATCATTCTCTAAAATTTATATACTGCACGGAGCTACATATTTAAATCTATCGAAACTGTTTTTATAAAGCGATTTCATTGGAAAACATAATGTACTAGGTTCTTATGTAGTAACATATCTCGTCAATTGACGATGTCTTTTTACAAGTTGAGATAAAAACTTATATCTAGATCTGCTGGAAATTCATGATACGTTATATAAGGCTAATATAAAGCAAGTAAATATGTTAAAATACTCTGAATAGTATTCACTCTTTTCTAAACAGTTTTATATTCTAAGAATTCACAGCATTAGCACAATCCATTCAATGCTGCTTAGTCTATACTTAATGCTAAATACATCAAAGATATATTTCCAGTAGTTTTTCAGTTGACTACGCCAGTCTTGAAAACAACAATAACAATATTCACTACGATATTCCTACCGTATTCTCAAAATAATTTCCAAAAATGTACCTTGGCAGCCATTTTGCATAAAATATCCATTCATCATGCTCTTTTATATTCACTAAATTTTATTGAGACCCCAAAATTAAAGCTTAAGCCTAGAAGGAATATTTACTGCGCCTGAGTAACAACTACATTTGTTAACATTAGGTACTATATTTTGTTGCCTAAATTAAAATTATAATAAAGGAATGTCATGATGTACGTTGTCTAGTTGCATCCTGGAGTTTGTCAATATTTAAAATTTCAATATTTAGTCAACTCGCAGTGTGAGCATATTTAAAAAGAATGTAATAAACAACCTTTTCATAAAGTATTGAAATATAAATGACCTAAAATTTGTAACAAATGCATATTGAGAGGAATCATCGTCCGTAGTAGTAATTAATTCGATGATAATATGTGAAGTGACTGATTTCTCAAATATATGATTTGAACAGAAGTATCAGTTGTTTTTACTACATGACAATTTTGTCGGTGGTATGCTCAATTTTGTTTTTGTCTATGATCTCCTCCGAAACTCTTCGGACTTCTTGCGAAGTCGAATATTTAACTGACCTAAGATAGAATTTGTTAACTTACTCCCGTCCGTTGGTCAGTTGAGAGTTGCGTCAGTTATGTCTCAGTTTCTTTGGAAAATTTGTCGATGTCGGGATAAATTGGCGCCATCTCGAGGGTTGACGGAGCGGACGGCGCGTTGGATCCGAGATGCAGCCTCCGGGACAACTCGTCTAGCACATCACCAAACACCCTCATAGACATGTTTTGTCCCAGTAGATGCAGGAGTAGGAAGTCGCCCACCTGCAAAGATATTTAGATTAGTCTTGCAGGATGTTATATGGCCTTGGTTGGAGGAGTAAGGATGCGTTAATTAAGTGAACGTTGGCGATCTTGTTTAGTAGTATACCATTTCTAGGAGTATTAAATATGGGTAACTGATATTTTTATTTGTATCGGTTAATAACATTTGCTTGCAAGAAAAATATTTCTTCAGTGATAAAAACCAAGACTTATCTGTACTATCTACTGCAAACATAACGAATGGTTAATCAATAACCAACAATTTTTTTTTATATAAAATTCTCATATCGGTCACCAACCTGAGTCTTCCTGACAAGTGCCTCCACACCGTTCGGTGTTCCGAAGCGGAACCGCCTCTTGAGGATGGTCTCACGCGTCCGCGGCATCAGGATGACAGCGGCAGAATAGACGAGAGCGAGGCCAGATACCACAGCTAGGATGATGAACCTGAAAGGACAAACATGAGAAAATTAGGTGAGAACAAAACAAAAACAGTTGAAAGCGATCTCGAGAGATGTCCCCGCATCAATACGTCGAAACTGCTACCTTCAAGTTTACCATCCATTTGCATATTGCAGCATGGTTTTCCACTTCAGATTGCAGTAAAATGCACAACGGCATTGAGATGGCATCGATGACAATAAATTATTCGTGCGATAATGTTTATACATAAGATCGTAAAACTACTGTATGGCTATAATGGTTAGGATTTTAAATACTGATGACCTAAGCAACAATATGACGTAGGTAAGATACTCACCAAAACCAGAGGAAGATGAAGATTTTTTCGTTGAGAATGTTTAATGCAAGGACGCAGAGCGCATCGTGTTTCTGAATTGTTCCGGAAGCACCGAATTTGTGGAATGTACACTTGGTTACCCTCGGGAACACTTCGATCTGAAAGATTTAAGAATAAATTAATCTACAACATACCTAATCGATTTAAATATTAATATTGAACAAAATGAATTCAAGCGTACAGGCGTGTACCTACGTGTCAAAATATCCCACGTGTATATATCTATCTTGTTATCTCAGAACTGTAAAGGATACACAGTTTATCCTTGCTTGTTTTACATGATCATATCTATACAAATATTATAAAGAGGAAAGGTTTGATTTTTTGTTTGTTTGTTTGTATGAATTGAATAGGCTCCAAAACTACTTGGCAGATTTGAAAAATTCTTTCACTGTTGGAAAGCTACATTCACCCAGAGTAACATAGGCTATATTTTATCCCGGTACGGGAAGTAGTTCCCCCGGGACGCGGGTGAAACCGCGTGACGGGCCGCTAGTTTATTTTAAAATAATATGTTTTATGACTTACCATAGGGTCAGTACGATCCTCTTGATTTCTGTTCGAAAATTTGACAACATCAGTTCCATAAGTCAAGAATGCTCCACCGAGGAACGTGTCCAAAAAGAACATGTTTCCGACCTTAAAAATAATGACAAGTTAGAAATAAATCGAAATATGAACCAATTGTAAAATGATGTTAATTTCAAAGAAATTAAATTCAATACGTACCACGTTGATGAAATTCAATACTTCGCAGAAAAAGTAGCCGAAAGAGTATGCGTTGTGCATGTGCAAAGTTTCCATCAAATACTGGACAAGACGACTCTGTAAATAAAAACAATCGTTTTCAAGTAAAATTCTAACTATCTGAACTGATTTAAATTGGTTTATCATGGCAGAAGATGAGTTCAAATAGTGGACATCGCTTAATTCTTCTAATTAGGAGTGGCCATCAAGACTCATCAATCTAGTCTCTCTCAATTGTTTAATCATGATGTAACTCTATATGAATTCTTGTTCAGTTGCAATGAACCAGATGCATGCATTCAGTAAAAGAAGTAATAACAATCATTGATATTTATTGTTCTTTAATACTTGTAAATAGTGTCCGACCGAAGCTTCGGCTTCGGCTTCGGCTTCGGCCACCTTCGGCCAAAAAATCCACCTTCGGCGAAACCTTCGGCTTCGGCCGGATTTTGGGCCGAAGCCGAATGTTTCGCCGAAGGTCCGAGCGACCGGCGACATTGAACAAACTGTGACGGAAGTCATGAAGCGGCGGGTAGTCACTGTCAAAATATCACATTGCATGCATCAAAACAAGTTCGTACGTGTATCTAAACGAGAGTTTTGTTTTGAATTTGTGCTTATCAATTAAATTGTGATACATTATAGTCTAAGAAACCGCTATACAAGGACCTTCATCGAGTTGCTTAATGGATGAAACATATTTTATACATAATTTGACATTTTAATAATTACATATATTGCATATGGGTTGCTTATTAAATTTCAGTTAGTTTTCAAAACAGTCATTACCTCATTAGTTCTATTGTAATTGTTACATTTATTTTGAATATTCTAATAGTTTCTAAACTGTGCATTTAATTGACCAACCTTTAATTATTTACTGAGAAGTGTGTTTTTTTTATTATTGGTTTAGTTTTGGCCCATTCGAGTAAAAAAAAGGCATAAAGAAATGATTATTTTTTACCAGTAGGCAAATCATATCATCAACTTCTATGAGACAGTCAATGTAAACCTTCAAAACTGAGGTTTTGAAATAATTTTTAATATTAATCGTAGCTTGTTTAGACCATATTGAGCAAAATTAATTACTGAGTCCTGAGAAAATATAAACCTTCGGCTTCGGCTTCGGCTTCGGCCGAAGGTCGTGGCAATAGCCGATTATTCGGCTTCGGCTTCGGCTTCGGCCAAAAATAGACCTTCGGTCGGACACTACTTGTAAATTAATTCCGCTGTAGTGATATCCGCAACATCCGTATGACGTCTTACAGTAATCTGAACTATATTCTAACAATTACTCTATCAATTCAATTGGGCGATCACAGAACGTATTACGTTCGAGCCTATAGTAAGATGCGCTATTCTCCGTGACGTTGGTATTATGTCTACTTCATCGCGTAGTACTCCAACCACAATGGGATAATCGTTGAATGGGTGAATCACGTACGTTGATTAATAATCCAATTAGCATTGTTTACCTGGCGGTTTGTCTTGTCGTCTGCGATGCAAGCGACGGTACCACGCATGCCGTCAGAGATCATACGGACTTTTCCTTCCTCCCAGTTCTTCCAGATCCAATGAGGTAAATAAAACAGGATTCCCTGAAACAAAAACATTCAAGTTTATGTCTTTGGTTGTTTAAAACCACGTCCTTCAGAATACTCGTATACCTACAGGAAAACGTCTGGATATTGTGTCGTAGACGTTTTGGACTTGAAATAAGCAAAGCGTGAACAATTTTTAATTGTCTCAACCAACACCTGCCTTTTTTATACCTTCGTCAAGGCATAAAAAACCGTACTTATGAATTTAAATTTTACTCGTCTGTTCAAAGACACTGGCATCTTCTCTAAAGATGTTTCTTTCAACCCATTGATATTTTTGTATATCAATGTTTCAACCGCAAGAATTATGGAGTAGTTGCATTATTCGTGTGGAGGGATTCTTAAATACCTAGTCTACATACAGTGATCCATACAGTAAAAGGGCATCTATGTACATGTACAATGATTACTATATTTGTTATCGTAAAGGTGACATTGTAAAATATCGGTCATCGATGTTAGAAAACTGACAGCTTTGAACGTAATTGTAACGTTATATTTTACTCGTAGTTACTAATATCTGCGATTCTTGCTTCATTGAATCCGTATGAAAAACTTTATCAGTTTACTTTTTACAAAAGAAAGTACTGAGAGATATGTTAATATTATTTTTGAATGAAACTTCAACCTTCTCATAGACTACATCTTGATTTATTAGAGCAATGTATTTTGATGTTTTTAGATGATAAATATTATCAGCAGTCATACAAATCTCTAATCTTTGATAACAGTGGAATGTATAGAGATTATTGTTATAGAATAGAAGAGATATCTGTTCTGTAGTTTACATATCAAGTGATAGTTACTTTCTTTCCCTTCATGTCGAATATGTATTTCAGCACCAAGGCTTATTTTCTGGATCACTTCTCAAGAATCATAATTATTTTCCTAGGTGTAAGTTTCAAAGGACTTACAATACAATTGATCTATCTTAGCTGGAAGAATTGCATGAACGGCACCCATTAGTAGTAGGCGTGAATGCGTTTGTCCTCCTGGTAGTCGTTGCCGAGGCCTGGATGAGCCACGGCTTTCGAGTCGGAGTTGGGCGGCGGCGTGAAGGTGTATGTGATCTAGCAGTAGGTGTTCAACCAGATATGGCTGGATATTATCATACATGAATGTCTTACCTGGAAGAACAGCATGAACGGGACCCACTGGTAGTATGCGTGGATGCGTCTTTCCTCATCGTAGTCGTTGCCAAGGCCGGGATGGGCCACGGCTTTCGAGTCTGAGTTGGGCAGCGTGAAGGTGTACGTGATCCAGCAGTAGGTGCTCAGCCTTATATGGCTTGATATTATTACACATGGATGTCTTACCTGAAAGAACAGCATGAACGGCACCCATTGGTAGTATGCGTGGATGCGTCTTTCCTCATCGTAGTCGTTGCCAAGGCCGGGATGAGCCACTGCTTCGGAGTTGAGCAGCGTGAGGTTTTATGTAATCTACGAGTAGGTGTTCAACCTGATATGGCTAGATATTATTACACATTGATGTCTTACCTGGAAGAACAGCATGAACGGCACCCACTGGTAGTAGGCATGAATGCGTCTTTCCTCATCGTAGTCGTTGCCAAGGCCTGGATGGGCCACGGCTTTTGAGTCTGAGTTGGGCAACGTGAAGGTGTACGTTATCCAGCAGTAGGTGTTGAGCACGTGGCCCGGTATGGCGCCGTCGTTGATGCATGCTATCGGGTCACCTGGAAGATTATGGATAATGGTTAATGCGATTACATTATAGAAAGCGATCGGTAGTTATCATGAGCCTGTTTCAGAGGTGCAATTCGCTAAGCGCAAATGTCATAATCTCACGGCTGTGTAATCGGTGACAGTAGTAATTTAATACATATTTGCGCTTTGTGAATCGCACCTCAGATCACTACTAAACGCAGACGTAGACCACCCCCAGATAATCACCTCGGAATGTTACTTAGTCTTTTCGACTTCGTGACGTCACCGATATACACAACGGTACCACATGATTGTGGTGAATAAAAGTAGTTTTCAGTATCTTAGATGATTATAAATTTGAATATGTGTATTGGAAATACAAGCTACGTGAGGCTGAACTTGTGCACCGTAATATTGATGTGTCATTGAACAGGAAAGCCATGATTTCTACATAATAATGTTTGTAAGAACTTCAACGTGATTCATTCTCACGTGTCACTTGATGTTTTCGGTTTTGAAATTGCAAATCATTTTTAGACACAATTTCCTTTTAAAACCATTCGGGGTATTTGCAAAATAGTCTGTAACCTCGCTTTAGGTATTGCAATCTTATACATAATGGAGCACTAATGGCGCATAACCACAACGTTTAAAGTTTACTTACCTATAAAATTACAAGTGACTGAAGTTGTAATCTAAGCTCAAGTTGCGAACCAACATATTTCGTTCTATATTTAGATTCAACAAGTTGCACATCAACATATTCTATCTTTAGCGTCAGCTGTTTTTTCAATGTACAGTTATTTAATTTCCATTAAATGTCCTCGACATTGCACTGAGCGTTTGCGGATGACGCCAATATTGATAATGGCACTGCAGCTGCCCCCTACCTGTTCAATTGTGCCGGCCGTGACTCGATTCACCTTGTTCGATGTCAGTATACGTATAGGATAGTATGATAAGCTTTATGCATCCTACCAATACCAACAACTTCATTATATCACATTGGCAATTTATAGGGTATATCCTCATACATTTGCAAGCATGAACTACGTCAATCTTTTAAGAAATATTTGAAGATGGAAAAGAGTCATGTTTTGTACGACGATTAGAAGATATTGTATGTGCAAAATGGTTTGTGAACAAAAATGCAGACCCTGGACTCCAAGGCAATGGCCCAGGATGCAACCGAGATAATCGCAATGATGATAATGATGGTTTGAGAACAATGTAAAATGTGACACGAGAATTGGTATACTTTTTTTAAATATAGATACTTGTATGTGATCAATGCAAATAAGTACGAGCCTTTTATTGCCGATCTAAAGTTGCGATAAGCGGTTATTTGAATATCAAGTTAAGTATAGATAAGATAATTATGCAACAAGTACATTTAGGTACTCGAACATGATGTCGTGATGACTGTAAATAGTAAATCATTGAGAATATAATTTCATAATGGAAATATATCTAGTAAGTATCTGGGCCATTTTGTATTTGCTATTGCACAACTTATTACAATTGTTCAATTAGTTCAGTTCAAATAGTTGTTCAACTTAATTATATTCCTACGATAGTTATTTATTTAGTTTATAGTTGAATATTAAACATTTTTTCGGTTTTATTTTAAAATACGGTTATAAATTTTTAAGAATTAGTTTATCAGATCTTTTTTATTTAACTGTTGTCGGAAAAGTTACGCCTTTATTTATCAATGCTCCCATTACGTAAGTGGGATGACGCACTAAATTATTCCATGGAGTACTCATTACTTATCTCTAGTCTACTCATTTTTGGGTTGGGTTCTATCAGGAAGTTCCTCGTTCTCACAACTTCACGCTACTACGTTGCATAAAAATAAATTTCTATGAAAATATTTTTACAACTTTGTATGACGTAGTAGACAACGCTGTTTGCCCATTATGTCACAACTGGGTTGGTCAACTTTGAACTAGATTTCAATGTAACATTTATAGCACAAACTCTGCATGTTTTGTGATGGTGCCTTGAATTTAGTTGTTGGTTGGAAGTAGATATGAAATATAAAAGTATTCGTTTTAATATTAGATTATTTTTAATGGAATTGCGGCAGAAATACAAATCATCTACGTTTTTGTAAATTATTTTAAAACTTGAGATCTCCTCCTCATCAGTCTATCGCAGTCCACAGTTGGACATAGGCTGTCCACCCTTTTAAAATTTGAGATCTAATATTTCAATTCAATATCTAGAAATAGTTAGTCCTCTCAGTATCAGTTTACAGTTATTAAGCTTAGTTAGAGCATAATACGGCGCGTGTCGACGCCATTATAACATTTAGTCACTCATTAGAAGATATTCAGTTCAGGTGTCAAATTGAATTGAAGTCACATGCTTCTAATTGGCCTATAAAGAGCACTTACGATTGTTAGCGCATTTATCGTCAAGACCAATTGAGAGTCTGGTGTTACGCGATCCTGATAATAAAGGTCGCGGGAAGAATACAGATCGGTTTTTTTATTTAGTTGGGCTTCTCCACGATAGTTTATATTTAATACGTCAAATGTTTTGGAATAATTGTGTTTCGTTTGGTAATTTTCGCAATTAAAACTTTTCAAGATTTGGGAGATTCCCTTTCAACTTCGTACTATTTGATGTTCATTTGACCTCATGATAAGAATCAAGACGAACATTTAATCAGAAATTTGTATTGAATTAGAAGAACATTATAAAAAGGAGATCCGATAAAATTATGGCCTGCGTAGCGACAAAAATACATATGTCGATACGACGATAAATTGGTTTTATTTCCATCTAGATACATCATTCACAGACCAGCTGCATTACGCACGTGTACTACAATTGTGTATTGCTTGTGGGAAAATAAAATCAGGTTACGCCAGTTATGGTAATCCTAAAGTAAACGAGAAACGAGTTTGATAAGGGCTTAACGGCTCTCCGCCGATAACTAT
Source organism: Nomophila noctuella (assembly GCA_958496325.1). NCBI lineage: Eukaryota > Metazoa > Arthropoda > Insecta > Lepidoptera > Crambidae > Nomophila > Nomophila noctuella. Next base: position 12,045,994 of record OY292487.1, on the reverse strand, counting down.
TGGCTGAAGGCAGTAAAATATAGGTACTTATATCTCGATACAAGTCCTAGCTGAATTGTGGCTTTTTCTAGGTCACGGCAAGCACCTCATGAACTTTATTGCAAACCTTCGTGTCATATGATTTACCTCTTATGAGCGTATTGGGCTGTTCAAAATATGATTCACTGTTATGGTTATTACTTGAAACAATGCAGTTCGGGTTAATCGCTAAATGACACGGTTGGTCATCTATCGTGGCGCAATAGAATGTAAGCGAGGACTTTGTTAAATATGTACATAGGTTGACATGATAATTTAAATGCTTATATATATAATAAATATTGTTTAATGATTTATTTTGTTTTTGACAACATTGTTTTATGAATTGATGAACATTAAGAATATGAAGTTTAAAATTTAGTCATAATATAAATAAAAAAATTACAACCTTTTATTCATGGCACAATAATTATAAAAGTCAAACCTTTGAAACAAAATATTGTTCACCACGTTAACTATTTAGGTAGATAAAATTACGTATGCAGTGGCAGTCATTAACCAGTAGGTAACATAATTCATCTATGTAGGACACGTTAGCCGGCATAGCAACTCAATATCGCATGTTTGAGCAGTTAAACTCTTAGATGTTTTGATTACTAGCACCTGAGTAACATACATGTGTGTGTATGTATGATGCATAGTATATCGATACAATGCAAGTTGCAACTGCAAAGCTGCTATCGGCTCGCTGACTAATGATTTGCAAGCCAGTCTCGAGAATACGTGACCTATTCCAAACTAAACTAACATATAAGATGTCACGAAGGCGATATCAGTTTCTAGGCACGCCTGTTATTTTATATATGAAGTTATTAAAAACAATATGCTTAAAAATCTAGGGAGAGACTAGAGGTCTCGCGAATTAATTGAAAAACAACGAACTCAGTGCGAATGAACAAAGGAAATCGGTCAACCGTACGTAAACATGTTTTGCACGTAATATTTAAAGGTATTCATATCGAGCAATTTACATTGAACGAAATATTTTGAATTTAATAAAGTACCTACTAGCGACCCGCCCCGACTTCGCACGGGTGCACTAAGTTTATAAGTGCTTCTCTACTATATTATGCATGTATTATACATAAAAACCTTCCTCTTGAATCACTCTATCTACATATTATAACAAACCGCATCAAAATCCGTTGCGTAGTTTCAAAGATTTAAGCATATAAAGGGACATAGGGACAGAGAAAGCGACTTTATTTTATACTATGTAGTGATGTTGTCTCTTCGCAATAAACCTTCCTTGGACAAAAAAAAATCTCGAGCGTACTCTACAATCTCTATTTGGCAATCTTGTGGTTCAGCCAGTTTTTGTAATAGTTACTTCATTTAATTGATTGACCTTTGCCCTGCCATTGGACAATGAACTGATATTGCATAAGTTAGCTGATATAAAACAAACTTGTGTACTCTTCAATTAAAGATTCACATCATATATTTGTTATTTTGATCAAAACATGAATCAGTGATTATATTTAAAGAATTCAGTCGGACATGGTTAAATTACCTCTGGCAGAGGAAGCGTATTATGAGGGACAAGTGTTGATTAAGTAGTGATTTGTTTATGTTAGCAGGTCATTTATAAGGAGCACGCGATAACATTAAAGCGTGATGGTAGATATGAAGTATAGGCAGCTGTACGTACTTGTTTTTGTTAAACTTAGAAAGTATCGTTTGATACGTTTTAGTAAATACACATTCTGATGTATCTATGTATTCTCAAGCCCAAAATCGATTTAGTTAAAATATTTGTAAATAAATATTCTTTTTGCAATTGCTTACATAAAAGTAATAGTGATTTCAAGCCTTGATTTGGAATTAATTACTTTTAGACTGTTAACGTTAACATAGAAGTATTTTGGTCACGGTCAGTAAAGCCAAAAGCAAGTTCAATGAAAATTACTTTGTCACACTGGTTACCGTAAGTCGGTTATGGATGTAATAGTTCATTGACCGGTTTCGCTCCCGTAAATTGAGTCGTATCACGTACATTATACTCGGTGTATTTGTTTGTACATACAATTTGTCATGACGTCTCAATTTGGGTGACTGTTACAACGGAGCTCCTACTCTGAACAGTGACCTGAAAATGACTCATTTTACACCAGTTACGAGAACGACTTCTGACTAAACTGTATCTTTATGTCTGTATCAAGGATATTTGTTTCGTGAGCGGCACTGGGTCAGGTCAATGGGATTTTGACCGAACAATTAAAGTTGTGTAATTAGCTGCCTGATGTTTTAATCAACTCTCACTTTACATTTCCGAAAGTGTCTGACTTTCACGGTTATACGAATAAGTAGGAACAAAACAAAACGCATGAGTACCTATACATCGGCTACTGGTTTGACTTAGTCTAGCCGAAGGCAAAGCTCGGTTGTAAAGGTTAATAATATGTAAAATAACCGGCTCATTAATATTTAACGCGCAGTCATGTTTGCTGTAACGGGACTTCTATGCCGTCTAATCTCCGCGACATACCTTCATAAAATACGATAATAACTTTTATTGCTGCTTTGACAAATATACAAACCTAATTGTGTACAACGCATAGAGCGTTTACCTGCTCTTTGAATAGTTATTCTTTTACTATGAATTTGTGAACTTATTTAGAAAGTTTGAAAATATTTTGTGTAACATTCTCTTCAATAGCAAAATTTTAGACATCGCTTATGATAAGTAATAATAATCACACTTACCAATCAAATTATTGGCGGTGACGAGTATACAGCAGAGGAAGAGAATAGCCGATGTGATGCGGTAATGCATCCTGAAGACCATGTTGTCGATGACAGCCTTGTCTATCAGGTAGCGGACTTTGACGAAGCCCGCCACCGAAGACACCAAGCCGAATACCGTCATCTTGTCTCACTTTTTGGTACACAATCTGAAAAAGAAAAAGAAAAGTTTAAATATAACAAATCGAAACATGTGTCTTAACACTTTCTCGGAACAAGATGGGATACAATGCGTTCATTTCTCTCCATTCAATGAACACAAAGAAGTCGCTATGGGGAATGCTATTAATAAATGGACCCATCGCCGTGACAAGTGCCATACGCTACCAATACTAAATTAGAACGTAAACGGTACGCTTTATTACTGTTTTGATTCGACCAATGTGTGTAACAGCTGCGTCGTCTCCTTGTTTACTGTTGATGTCTTCATTTTCGTGCGTGTGACTTGTGACTAGTGACTTCTATTTAACGTGTTTTTATTGATCCCGATCACGCATCTATATGGCATTATTTGACTCCACGAAATTTCGAACCGTTAGTAAACAGGCTTAGGTACCAGTCCGCTGCATGCTATTACGCCCATAATTTAACGATGTCATGTGACTTCTTCTCGCCCACACACCGCATTAGACACTCCACTTTAAGTACAAAAAATCAAGATAGACGTTTCGTTATCATTTTAAAATGTCGGTGATTATATCTAATATATATTTTTGTTATCTAGCCTTGGTTATTCATTTTCTGGTTAAATCGTCAACCAATAACAGCTTGAGTAATATTTGCATGTAAATTCTGAATCAACATTACTAGGGCATGTATGATAGGACAGGATTCTACAATAAATGACTGGTTGTTAGATTCTCGCTAGGCAAGAACAAGTGGATGTGTACTATACAGTTACGAGGGACAATTCATCACAAATAGATCCAACCTTGACAACTTCTTGATCTCGTTCCTACGCGGCGCGTCGACACTTGCGCTATTTGGGTCGCCCGCAGGAACCATAATTCAATAGATGCAAATTAACGTTGATTCGTAACCTATTAAAGAAGAATTCAGTAAATAGTCCAAGCAATTGTCAGTCCATTGTACTGATTTTAATTACCGAAGTTTCTACCGGACACTAATATTTTAATTACTTATTAGGTTTTCAACAAAGGCTGGAAACATTGCGAACACGTTTGATGACTGAATCTCAACCGCGAATTAGCTTTGCATGAGTTGCCTAACAAACTGGTCGTGCGGTAACATTTTTTGTTTACAATTCGTTACTAGATAAAAGGCAGATCAGTCGGTGTTTTTATAAATTTGCTAACATAATCTTGTGATCGTGTTAGGATCGTCTGCGGAGGCGAATGTTGCGCCGGCGCAGGGCATGTGGCGGGTCGTCGACCGGCCGCCGCTCGTGCGCCTCCTGCGTTTTCAACCGCCCCCGCACCTCTCCTCGCTGCTTTACCTTCCCCGACCCTGGCTGATGCACCGCTTGGCAACGCGAATTTTACGCGGAAACCAGTTTGCACAACGACAATCTTTGCCGACATTGCACGTCGCAATCTCATCGATAGATTCGTTTTGGAGGGAAACATTTTAACGCTTCTTAACTTTCAAAAACAATCATTAATCGCCGCTCCAACGGGAATTTTAATTGAACGTATTTCTCCTTATTACTTCTTAGATAATGACTGAGTACATTTTTTTCCAGAAACATCGCACTAGTAGGGAACTGTGTTTGCTAACGAACTAACAACTGATAGTAGAAAGGGGCAAGTGGGGAAGCGTGCGGGGTGCATTCCACCTTTTATGACATGCTCAGGCGCGCAGACGCAGGCGGTGGGCTCGGGCCCTTTGTACTTTAAATGCATCCTCATTTCACTGGCTCGTTACTGCGTCGAACAATTCGCGGTTTAGTTTTTACTTTATCCATTATCTAGCTTATAAATATTTCGCCCTATAACCGATTTTTACTGAGCCGTACTGATGTTTTAACTAAGTGGGGATCTTGGACTCACAATTTCAACTGAATATTAACAGCCGGTGTACTTATTTAAATTGGTAGGCACGCGTCGGCTGCCCGTTGAATGGGCACTAATTGCGTTGGATGCGTGTCCTCGTTGAGCATCATCCAGACATGATATAACACACAACCTGTTCGTGGGAATGGAATCCCGTAGTCCAGCTCTCGGCACCTTCTGAACAATGGGAAAGAAATTGTGTAGCATTTTAACCGTGTCTAATGACACGGATCGACCGGTTTCGGTTCAGTTAGGTAACTAAGATCCGCGGATTGCAAGTGAGCGGCTTGTCGCCTCTGTTGTAATTTACAAGATCACGCTTACCGCTACATTTCGCCAGAATTTAAAGAATTGCATCACCAATATTTTCTACTGATATTGCTCGTAGTATTCTGTAGCTAATGCTATCACCGCCTAGTCTCAACATGATGATTAGGAATTCCATAAGGAATGGTCCCTATTGAATAAAACATTATTCCGATTCGCGTCCTATACTCGTACATTGTTCAAATAGATTGTGACTTGTTTCGAAAATAACTGAAAAAGGTCCTCGCCACGCCTCACTGAGATTTATATAGTCGCAAAAGGATTCCTCCTCGTGGTCGTTATTTATTGGTTAATTCTGTTCGTGTCTAATATAATTAACTCCTATTGACTGCTTTAACGAGGCTGTTCCACTGGATTAGCGCGCGGAATTCATGAGAAAATATGCGCATGATCATTCTTCATTATTTTTGGTGAATCTGCAAATAGAGAATGCTTGCCATTGTTAAGGGGGCGGTTTTGATAATGATGCATCATTTTAGGAAAAATTATAGCAATAAACGATAAGGAAGTTTATTTCTTTGTCAGTCTCATCATATTAACAAAGGAGACAAGTGTTTAAATTGGCTTTAATTTCGTTAGAGACGCGTGTTGTTTTAGAGATTTATTGTGTTTTGTGATGAGTTAGAGCGGATATAGATCATTATGCACTTATCGGTAGTTTATGTCATGACAACATGTACCGATACGGAAACGAGCATGCGCGCTGCGGTTGCGCCAGAGAGTGCAGCTTGAATTTCATATAGGTTACGGTATTTTTGTTATTCACGCTCTAATAATGTAAAGGAGAGAGATACTGAATGTGACAATCGCACTACCGCACTATATTTTATCAAAAAAGGTCAAAGACACTGTGGGAACTACTTTACTTGCTGAGTGAACAAATACAAGGGCATTGTAAAGTGTAGATGCGGCTTAATTGATATCGTTCGTAATGTGCATGCAATAAAGTTTCTTTATCACGTTCCGATGTAAATGATCGTTCGGGATTGCGGGTTCATGGTTGAATGTTAAAAGTAATCGGGACTGGAATGTGGTAAATAATTTCAAAGATTTTTCATTAGAACCATCGTAATTAACTTTTGTGATTATGCTTTAACGACTATGATTTCGTCGTTGCTATTTAAAAGCATAGCTTATTTATGCAAGCAATTTAAAAAAAAATATCATTTTAATGTGAAGATCATTGTTATTAAATAATTATTGTTCAATAACATTCCGAAGATAAGGGCCGAAAAGCCCGTCACTTCGTCACCGAAGCTTATCTACAACGCAATCATTTGTAGGGTAAAGGTCACAACATTTGACACAATTAACCATGCGCGAGTCATTATAATTTTTTCCCAAACCAGCAAATAGTTCGGAACGATCGATTTAGTTTTTAAGGTCATCAAAGTTGGCGCCTCCATCACCTATGCAGGTGGCGTGAACCACCGTCCGTGACAAGAATCAATGAATGAGACCGTTTGAAGACTTTTTGTATGCCCCAGAACTATAGTGTGAGAGCTTACTGAGTAGGTACATGTAATATTCTCTTCTTGTTTTACATGCCATTTAAATTTCAAATGCGGCGATGTTGGGAACACAAGCTCTTTGGCTTTCATCGCTAGCCACTGGGTATTGTAATTTTATTATATGTAATAATATCGTTGCCATTTGACTGTGATATCTCGGGCGCTAAGATTTTAGACTCATATGTATATTTCGTAAAAATCTTGCACTACGAATTGTACACATATTGTTTGAAATTTTATCTTAGCTTTATGAGTTTATGGAGGCATTTTTCTACGAAGTAAGGACAACATTAATTCCACTTTGCTCAAGAATTAGAGTACTATCTAAAACCTTGACAACAATTAAAGCAAATAAAATAATAAGTAACTTAATTTACGAAAGTATGTCACGATACGACAAATAATAAGATTTCTATTTATAGAATGTAACTTGACAACGCCACTGATTGCTTTTGCTGCAATATGATGTTGTTAATAAGTAATTTATGCGGAAATTAATTTCATTTGTGTACAATTAAAGTCTTTGAAAAAGTACAAAGTGAACACACATATCCGGGTTCATTCTTAATTAGCAAATTATATGTTTTTAAATCTTTATTGGTGTCCTTGGTAGGATCATCTTGAATGGAAGCTCTGGACCGTGAAAACATCACGTGCTTCCACAATTGGCTCTTCTCTTGTTCATTGACACAGCTATTTCATTCGTACACACATCACTTAAAACTAATACTGGACAGATAACGTAATACTGTACACTGTACAGTACCTATTACTCAGCTAAATTTATATTTCTTGTCAAAATAACGAACTCCGAACAGAGCATTTACCAACATAATTGTAGAAAAATTGTTGTTAAAACACGTGGTATTATTAATGCTTTGTGTCAATTCTATTCAAATATTATTCCTGGTGCGAGAATAGCGTCCCTTCCCCTATGGCCGAAACGCAGGTAAATGAAGACACCGCGCTACCTGTGAGAAACTCGGCGTTTCATCGAACACCATTAGTCTACAATCATTTAGAAAGATGATTTATAAATTGTTATGTCCGGTGTTACCCAACATTTCGATATAGTCATCGATACGTCGCCGTCTTCGTTACTTACAGAATGTAGGCAGAATAAAAAAGAAATACGATGAGTGTATGCACAAGCCTTTTGTTCCCGCACATGTATGCTGTCAAGCAGCATTCCATGGCTTGTCGATATGACTTAAGCGCGTCTCGATTCATCCCAAAGCCGAGCTTTTGTGACACAACTTACCTTTTTAAACCTAACAGTTATTTTTTGAGCGCCTCCGGTTTCTCTTAAATTTACTAACGCACGATTTGTCTTTTTAACACAACACAACACAGCCTCACATGAACCTAGGAAGGGTCGTAATAGTTTTACGTCATGATATTACGACGGTATGTTATGAGTTAACAATCAAATGATTGGGGTAAAACGAGTGGCACCGCGGGCGCGGCAGCATACGACACACCAGCTGCCCGTGGGTCGGAAACACAAACTGGAAAGCGAGTCCACTCAGCCGACCTCCTGCACGCCGAGTTGCGCGCGTGTTCACTACCGAACTCGCGCTGCGTGTGCGCACCTACCTCCGTCTCTTTCCCCCGACAGCGGCGCCGCTCCACTTGCATCTCCCCTCTCGCTCGGTTAACCAAGTAACTGCACGGTAGTCGGTAGCAGAGAGAATTCGTCGCTGAACGAGTTCTGTGCCGAGGGTCTTGACTTTTCGTTTCGTGTTTTCTCCGTGGGCTATACTTCGGGCTTCATATGCCAATTTTTTTGATGAGATTATGATGACTGGTTTTAACGAGTGGGAATCGCTCGCGGCCGTTAATTAACACATTGTCGGATGCAGTAATTTGTTGATGTGCCATTAAGTTGGATGTACGTGTAATATAAGATTCATAGCTGTAGGTAATAGACATAATAATCAAGATAATAGATTTAAAAGAAATGTATTAAATAAAATAATTACGCAAATTTTGTAAGCTATAAGAGTACCTATGTTAATATAGGTTTACAATTAAGATGTGGTATTATAGAAGTTTAGAATATAAATGCAGTCTAGCATCTAATAATACCATAAAAAAGGTTTTAAACTTTTTTGCAATGACTTGACGCATAACTGTGTAAGGTCTGACTGATCGCATGTTTCACATCTGAGGCATGCAAGCGATGTCCGGGTCAAAACAAAGGATCTTTTTTTATCCCTTGTGCGGACCTCCGGTATAATATCACGGGAATATTATTACCGTGATGGTACTTACAATAATATGCAGCACTTTCGAGTATTGACTATTTTGAGTCGATTTTGCATTAAAATACTTTTTTTTTCTAGACATTTATAGTGAGAAAGGTCTGGAGGAGTTAAGTTAAAAGTTTTGTCTAGTACCTATGAGTCAAAAAACTTTTGTAAGTGATAGAATTGCACTTTCAAATAACCACATAGCAAAAGATAATGTAACGAATGCTCCCGTGTATCTTAAATTAATAATTACGCACATGACGGCTTTAATAATAAAATTGTTTTTTTTTTCATTTAATAATGTCAGGTCAATTTTCAGTACTCAGTTATATATGTACGAGTCTATTAAAGCTCGATGCTTGCAATGAAATTTATTTGCGCATTGAGGTGTTATACAAAGTGAGATTACTTGAGATAAGCATACCATCCGTGTGAACTTGAAGTTATCCGACAAACAGATTACTTTACGTATCCAACATGGTTTTTACAAAGAAGTCTTGAAAAATTTACCTTACCAAAAGCTCTCCCGCCAAAAACAAGTTGTGATTCTGATGACATTCATAAAATGTACGTCTTGTAACAGAAGCTATCTTGAAAAAGCGATCCAACAGAAAAGAAAGGCATTTCAAAACTTGTAGACTTGTAATGTAGTATTATTTTGTATTAGTTTGTATCGATTATAAAATATCTACAATGCACGTGCTTGCAACTCTACCGACAACATAAACAGATACCGATTCAATAAATCCAATGGGTAAAATATATAATATGTATAATTATAATTTATGATACATAAAGCAGTATCTTTACATACGAGTAGTGCAATCTTTGTCATACTTGTTTACCTTGTCATGTGGAGATATGGTCGATTATACAATGCACTTTCGTCTTTCTGGGTCAATTGGCTTGCATTCTAAGGAAAGGTTGCTTTATGAAGATTCGCATGTTTAATACAAAAAAAAGATAGAAATTGATTTAAATAAATAATGGTGATGATCTAATCATTTCATTGCCACAGCGAAATTCAGTGTTAAAATTGATGAAATTTTAAAGATACTTATAGGCGTTATCTCTATGTTATAGATAGTATAAGATTTGTTGTCTTATTTTACCAACTACCTATACCTAAATAGTTTTTGTATTATAATACGAGTATATTCATACACTACCATAAGCGATAAAAATAATGAACTTTTAATTTTTACATTGAATCAATTAGCGAAGTCCTCATCCTTGTTCTTTTATGTTATTTTAAGGGTCCATAAGTATGGACCAGTTAAAATATGACCCAGATGGCTCAAATATCGCACTGCTCGTCAGGATCAGAAGTCTGATTCTCCAGACGAACATCTGTCGGTCCGACGACGTTGTTACTTGTTAGTCCTTTAATTAAAGATGAAAAACATCCATCGTAAGAAATTCATTGAAAGTGTTATTGTTTACAAGATTTAAGCTTGTTAAGGCAATTTACGTAATACTGTATCAAAAATGATTGTAACGTTAATAACATTTGGCGTACATATGCACTTCTTTTTTACGCTTGTAACAGGATCTGTGTCTGATGTTATTTTATCAATTATCTATTCTTATACTGTGAGAATACTGTTTTTGTTAAAACGCCTTATAATAATTATTGTAAACGGGATTACCAAATTGGTCGTCACACCGGATTTCATGTGATTTTTTATTGTATACCTATGTTGATTTGCTAGATTCTTGTCTTAAGGCTAAGAGTACATTTTGATCAAAATTTTCCGAGTCAAGATTTAATAAAATAAGTCAAGAATAATACATAACAATAAGCGTTTCTGTACAACAATAGGTACTAGAAATCTGGTGGCTGATGATTTTCTATTAGCAATAATAATTGAAGAATATATTTGAATATTATATTGTGTGAAGTAAGATTCACAATTTACCATTTAGACTTTAAAAGAAACATTAAGATGACTCATCGTAAGAAGCAAAAACGTGAAAGTACTTGCTTGCCTTGAATTTCACCACGACGAATAAAATATAATTAAAACCGCAAAGTAATTCCCGGCCATTTCAAATACAATACGAAAACAGTATTATTTAATGTCGCAAAATGGTTTCACAGCTTTCAATCCCAATAGCATGATTTGGAATGAATAATGTACTTGTATATGTCAAAAACGGTTTGCTTACAAAGTTTATAAAGCAACCCGTTGATAGGTAGTAAAATCCCTTATTCCATAGCTTGTTTTATAGTAGGTAATAAATAGCATCATCTTCTTTGATATGCTATAAACCGTCACAGTATGCACAGAGCTTAAATAATCCCAGTGAAGTGCAATAAACTCAACCTTACACGTGTGTAAATATTCTAAAGTCTGTCGTCGTGGTCATTTGAAGTCTAAACTTCTTTACTCAAAAACTGTTGAACTGGATTTACCAGTTTCTTAGTCGTGAGCGATGCTATCCATATTTACTTTTTAGGATTTGTTCAGGTACGCTCTATTTGATTCAAAATATTTAAATAAACTAGTGTGTGCTCTGTCCATATCTTTATAGTATGTATTTGCTAGTCCAAGTATACCTACAAAAAATAAGGATTTTGATTCATTATACAGGAATGAAAACAATATATTTTTATGAATTGCAATATTTCTGTCTGCCTATGATTTGACCTCCATACTTCAATGATTAAAATATTGGGATATATACTGATTTGCACTATTGTGTTGATGCTGATAAAATGTCTGAATGCTGCACAGACCAGCTGCCTGACAAGTTCCAAGGCGCGCAAGACACGTTTATGTAAACACCTTGCATTTATTTACTAAATATCTTTTACAGGTAATTATACGGATTATTATAATCAAACGTAAAAAAAAACCAGACAAGATCGATGCCCATCGGGTGGCAACGTGCCACAGGCATTGCCAGACATCAGCCAGTGTCGCTTGAATAACTGGTTTGGCGACCTTTTCGCTGCAAGCGGACCGAACTCGAACCTCATCGGTCAATCTGAGCCTAAAATACACATTAGGCACCATGGCACATTCCTTCATTCCGAATATTCTAGATTTTTTGCATCTTCCCACTTATATTTGTAAGTTCTAATGGCCGATTATTGATATGTTTTTCGCGGTACAGATGGGCTTATCAAAGTCTAGTTCCCAGATATAGTCGTTATTTGGCTCTTTTTAACAAAAATACTATCTTTACCGAGATATACAGTCCATAGAGTATGAGAGTAGATGTCTATTTTAAAAGTTCCCTTTGCGATCGACTTTGAATGTTGCGAATTGCGATATTTTAATATTAGTTTTAAGTCCTGAGGTAATGGATCACTGACTAATGTGGTATCTTTTTTGTTGCGATGAGTCATCGGATATGAGAAATTATGTCTGTATAAATAATGTGTAAGCGCACCGTTTGATAAACGGCTCAATTGATTTGCAGGATAGTTTTCGAAATAACAACAGAAAAGTCTAAGATCAAGGTGGTGAAAAGAAGTCGAAAATTAGAAACGTTGTCGGGTTTATCTAGTTGTAAATAAACCTCATTTTAATTATCTTTCGATGTGTTATTTCATGAGAATAATGACTTATTGTAATTGTATTCTTCCAGAATTTCATATTTACTTCATTAACATTATCATCATAATTTGACTATCTAGATACACATACGATACATCTTTACGTAACAATTGGTACAAATTACACGTGTCAGGCATTTCGGTTTAAATGTTGTTTGTCATGTAACGTTATACGAATCATCAGATTTAATTTTCCTTATAAGTTTGTTGCGAAAGGAATTTACGACTATTCATTCGTAACGGTATATTTTAGGTACGTAAACGATATTGGTACCTAATTGCGGTGTTCAGGGTATACCTATACGTGTGAATATGTGAAATTGGTTGATTGAGATAATAACATTATTAAATGAAATCCAATTTAATTATTTTTATTCAAACCAAGTATGTGTTTGTGTTCAAACCAAGTACCTATGACGAGTTTTTATGACTAATGAATCATTCAGATTTCATTTGTCATTCTAATCATAACTATCAAAATCGTGGCCCGGTAGCACAAAAATAACAATTTAAGAAAGAGAAATAATTTTAAAAGATTGTGCTTTTAAAAATGTCTTGCATAGTCAAGTAACTTGGTACTCCTTTGGAGATAAATCGCTCTTATCGTGAGTATTAAATAACGAAGAACGATTCGCGACCCGTTGACTGCATTCCACAAAAGCTGTGCGAAACCTTTCATCGGAATTCACGTATGTAGGCAACTCTTGTGTAATATGATTTCTTTCTATAAGCTCGATGCATTGAATTACGAATTTGAATCGTGTTGTTTGCATGTTATGGTCGTATTTGGCATGCATTGAAATCGCGGTTGCACTGCCACGGTGGTTGTACGTGATTTGATTGAAAGCTCAGGCTACAACGGCGGTTACGTGACCGATTATCCGTCATCTAATTTGGCTTTTAAAATAGTCTTTTTAAAACGTGTAATTATGTATTCGCGATCTTTGCCGCTTCAATTTTAGGATCGAGGATCGACAAGAAGATTAGATGCGTTTAGAGTAAATTAATCTTCGATTTGTTAACTGTATAAGTTATTATCTGTATAATGTGTCTTAGTATAAAATGTCAGATTAAGTTCGTATATCTACCACCACCATTCATTTTAAACTTACCTATCATCTTAAATCTTTTGAACATTAATGGTGTGGGAAGTGGAAACAAAAAATGTTTTAAGGTCCGCAAAAGAAAACAAAAGTATTGTCTTGTTTATTCGGCCCATAATTATGTGTTCCGGCTCCTTTGTTTCCCAATTTCAAAGAGCTTCTATTGTTCCAAATATCCTTATAGTAATCAATAACACAATCATAGCGTCGATGCTAAAGCCGTTTAAAATGAATTGTTTAAAAAGAAAAATGGCACCTTGTATTTTTTTTAAATCCTTTTATTCAATCCGGCCCTAGCCTGCTACGCGCCGCAGGTAATTCCCACAAGGTTTTTCAAATGATTCATAACATTTTGCAAGCTGTAGTCATTTGCATAGCGGTTTTTCGGAGAACATGCGTCTGCAAGTAATATGAAGTTTTACGAGTGAAAGTTTTGATTTAGCACATAAACTATGTCAGTAAGAAAGAGATATCACACAACTCATTAAATTAACACGTTAAGTTAACGAACTAAGTACATTAAATAATGAAAGTGGTCGTTTATCAAATAAAGGTAAGTAGGAAATAGATGTAGCTAGGTACTTATTTAGAGATGTCACAAAGTGGGCATGAATTTTATTTACCTTATGAACATTTGTGTTATTCATTCAATATCGACTCTGTGTACACAGAGTGGCTACGTGCATTTACATTTGTGGTTTTTACTTTGCACCATTTCATCCCAACTAATATTATAAATGCGAAAGTAACTCTGTCTGTCTGTCTGTCTGTCTGTCTGTCTGTTACGCTTTCCCGCTTAAACCTCGCAACCGATTTTGATGAAATTTGGCACAGACAATCTTTAGACCCTCAGACAGAACATAGGCTACTTTTTGACCCATTCCAACCCCCAACTTCCCCGAAATGAGGGGGTGGAAGTTTGTATGGAAAATCTAAACTACTTGAGTTAGACGCTTGAAATTTGGCATGCAGGTCCCTTAGTAAACTTGATGCTTAGTTGCAAAAGGATATTGCAAAATTCCCACGGGAACGGGAGTTAGCGGGAAAAAACATTCGTATAATGAAAACCGACATCCACGCGGACGAAGTCGCGGGCGGCCGCTAGTTCATAATAATTATGTAATTGAGTACTTAATGTAGGTTTTCGAGGTTGTACCTATGTATGTAGTCAATATTTTTGAAGGACCGTGGGCACTAAACAAATCTTCAGCTACTCTGAGCGCCACAATGTCTGGTTAACTTCTTTTATAGATAAATGCTTCTGACCTCACCCAAAACCTACGCGCATTGTTCCGTGTTACAAATGTAACCAACGAAGAAACGTAGTCACGAGTTATAAAACTTCTTTTTAGATACTACCCGAAAGTCTCATATGTGGATATTAGACCGCGTTTAGTATATTTACATCAGATTTTGCAGATATCATGGGCATGATTAATTATTATATGATCAGATCGATTGTCATTTGTGACAACGTCCAATCATCATCATCCTCCTGCCCTTATCCCACATAATGCGCTTGCTTCTGCTTCCAGTCGTAATGTTCACAATTTATTAATTTGTTTCAGAAAACTCGGTCTGGAACTCGTGCCGCGGCGAGGGGCGGCCGCTGTAGAGCCTGAGGACATCAGCTTGGTGGAGCTGTACCGAGTGCACGTGGAAAGTGCAGAACGCGCCGCAGCGGTGAGAATGACTTGTTTGTTGCACTAACTGCTCAGAAAATGTTGAGGCTCGGTAATGTAGAGAAATTCTTATGTGCAGTTGTCACTTGTGGAAGGACTTTCCTCTAGCTGCTTAGATGTATGGTTGTCACTAAGGATATAAACAGCATTAGGTTCTCGTAGTCCACTGCAGGCGAGGCCTCTCTTTACTAGACATAAGTATGCCTATAGTCACCAACTTCGGTCTAAAGGAGGGTCGGTGACGGGAGTTTGGTGAGCTTTTCTCTATGTTAACATCATTATCATGAGTCTGGTGCCGTCGACTGCTGGATTGGACATAGGCCTCCTCTAAGAGCACAGTTATGCCCAGAGCCACCAAGTTGAGTACGCGGGTCAGTGACTTATTTCCTGCAGCGGGCTGAAAAGCTGCCTGTACCCCCAACAAATGACTTAACGACACTAGGAAGAAATGGAATAGTACTATTCTAGGTCGGCTTGACACAGCAGAATCCACGAGTTACCAGCAATTAATTAACAATCTTTTAAAAAAGGTTAAATAATGAATCTTTAGTGAGACAAAGTAGCATGCCTACGTGATGTAGTTAAAAAGGTCAGCAAATTGTTTTCTCTTGCGCCTCTCAAACGTCACGAAGCGGTACATGCGCCTTATAAGGATATGTGCTCAAGTAGTTATACTTAATTGACGTGGCATAGTTTCAGTTGTCTGACATTTATCCTTTCTTTAGACAGAAAATAGATATTCTAGATAGCACACTCAATAGACAACTGATAAACCAAATAGGTCCGAGTACTTAAGATAATGAGCACACTTAAGTGTCACCTGACTAATTATTCATAAACATTGGTTATAATAAGGTTTGTATTTATATTGTAAACAACATCATCTTTTTTGCTCCAAAAATGCAAGTAAAAAAATATGCTGTATTCCGATAGAACTTGTCCCTCTGATTATTTATTATTGCCACACTGTAGCTGTAGGTAGGGTCATTATATACCTACATATTAAAAAGCAGAATATAAATAGTAATAATTGTCAAAACTTTATAAAGTTCTCGTCATACAGTGCGGTTAGCAACAGAAGTAATTCAGCAAAGGCTAGCTAATATTGTTATGGTAATATTATCCCACCTGCAGCTGCAATAGCAAACGCTGACTAGTTTATTTTTGATTACCTAAGAGAAACAACTTGTTGTGCCATCAATTTTGATTTAACGCAGTTGTCAGATATCGTATCCAATGGGAAACTAAAACGGCATATTCGATGAAGGACTTGTATTTAATTAATCCTTTTTTCGTGACACCTAGAGGCATTCAGTTAAAATATATTGAATCATTTAAATGAACTTCCCAATCTTACATTTTATTTGTTTACGTGTCATTAAAGCAGTAACTGATAAAAATCACACTTTACCATTTTGTTTAAATGTTACATGAATGAAATACCAGTGTACATTTGAATAACCATTGATCTTGGGATGTCGACTTTTATCTTCGCGTAAATAACACTGGCGCAGTAATAATACTCGTAACTATCCACAGTACTTACCCTCAACATTTTATGACGATTGTAAATTTCCTTTCCGCGACTTATTAATAGTAATGTGAATCTTGGAATAGACACGACTGGATTTTGAATTTCAAATCTTAATTGTAAATAATTCTAGCCACACATTGTGATTGATGATATTATTCTTATAGAATTTAGGGCCGCTATTGTAATCTTTGTATTTTATCAATACCAAAATGCTTATATGCACAAGTACCTACTTGAAGAAGAAGTAGAATAGGTTATATTACAATGCTCGGTAAATCGAGCAAATTAAATAATGTACCGATAGATAACATACTTAATACACCATGATTATACATATGATGATATGATGATAATGATGACGGAATTTTTAATTCCAGTGGCGAGGCACGCTCCGGCGCGCAGGCGGTTCAGGCAGCAGCTTCAACTCCGGCACGCTCACTAATGGAGCCACCATCACCACAACCGCGGCTCAATCCCACCACCTCATGTGCAGCATGCGTGACTTTGGACACACAGCTGGTGGCGACGAGGCAGAACTGCTCCTCTGGCTGCATGACGCAAGAAGAGCCACACCACTGTCCGAACGGTTCAGGGTTCGGATAGCAAGAGACGGATTCTCCAACTACGTGGATAGGCTACATGCTAACAGCACGCTGTTCGCGGTAAGTCGACTTAACTGCTAAATCAGTTTCTAGACTAGTTATCTAGTAGCTACCACCATCACCACCACCGCTGCGCAATTCCTCCACCTCATGTGCAGCATGCGAGACTTTGGCCACACGGCGGGCGGTGACGAGGCAGATTTGCTCCGATGGCTTCACGATGCAAGAAGAGCAACACCGCTGTCTGAACGGTTTAGAGTTCGGATAGCAAGAGACGGGTTCTCCAACTACGTGGGTAGGCTGCATGCTAACAGCACCCTGTTTGCGGTGAGTTGACGACTGCTACATGAGTTTCCAGGCTAGTTAACTAGTACCTGCCAGCGTCAACACCACCGCGCTCAATCCCACCACCTCATGTGCAGCATGCGAGACTTCGGCCACCCGCGGGTGGTGACGAGGCGGAATTGCTCCTCTGGCTGCATGACGCAAGAAGAGCTACACCGCTGTCCGAACGGTTTAGAGTCCGGATAGCAAGAGACGGCTTCTCCAACTACGTGGATAGGCTACATGCTAACAGCACGCTATTTGCGGTGAGTTGGCAACTGCTAAATAAGTTTCCATACAAGTGTACTAGTGGCAGCCAGCGTCACCACCACCGCTGAGCAATCCCACCACCTCATGTGCAGCATGCGTGACTTCGACCACACGGCTGGTGGCGACGAGGTGGAACTGCTGCTCTGGCTGCATGACGCAAGAAGAGCAACACCAATGTCTGAACGGTTTAGAGAACGATAGTAAGAGACGGCTTCTCCAACTACGTGGATAGGCTACATGCTACCAGCACGCTGTTTGCGGTGAGTTGACAACTGCTAAATAAGTTTCCAGACTAGTTAACTAGAAGCTGCCGGCGTCACCGCCACACCTACGGCATGCTTCGGCCACACGGCTGGTGGTGACGAGGCGGAATTATTTCTGTGGCTGCATGACGCAAGAAGGACTATCTGAACGGTCTAGAGTTCGGATAGCAAGAGACGGCTTCTCCAACCACTTTTATACGTGGCATGCTAACAGCACGCTGTTTGCGGTGTGATGATACATTACAGTTGCAGTTAAAGTTTTATGACACATTTCATTTGGAAAGTAAGTACTACGATACAATTTGACAGTTTATTAAATTCCTTGCCATTCTCAATAGGAAAAAGCTCAAGCCAAATAATTAAATTAGGCATAGGTACTTTCACGAGTTGCACGCAAATTCTTAGTAATTGTTAGTCACTATTGTCCTGGATATGACTGCATCATGTCTCATAGTATAAGTTTCATCGAAAACAGGAAAAGTTGCACAAATCACGATGCGATTTGTTTGTAAATGCAATTACCTCAGGCTTAACAGTGAAATGTAGACCAGTACAAAAAGAAAAACTGTTGTTTTCAAAATGATGTTGGTTTTCGAGTATAGTATTTTCTGAAGTTAGATATCTGAACTTTCCTTGTATATTTATAGCATTGTTTTCTTGTGAAGAAAGATATATGATTTTCTACCTATCTAGTACATTTTGCTAGATTTTCTACTATGTACTCGTTTGTATCCGAGTTGATATGTCTAACAAGTTTCAACTCAGCTTCGATATCTATCCCCTCATATGGCGCGGTCGTGTTTTTGTCTGATAGGAAACGTGTGTGTCTACTAACTAGGACAAGACACTGGTTCTGTTAGACCGGTGTTTTGTAATAGACGTGTGGCGGCCGCTGACGACCAGTTTTATAATGGTGTCTATGATATCAGTGTAATTGCAGAATTGACGTTTTTTAATTAATTTAAAATATGTTTAAAAATGTTGTCGGATGCTGGGCGTGTCTCCTGAAACAATCGAATCAAAATTTTGAGTGATGTTTTTACCCGCACCTTGCCCGCGTTTTAAAGATTCCTGATTGATCCCATGGGAGCATTTAATCGGGATTAAAAGTATCCTATCGCCTAAGTCAGTCCATACCCTGCCTGTAAACATAATTTCATCAATCATCATCAGGCCAATCATTCAAAACAATCATTCCAAACAAACTTTGACATGTTTAAGTAATATAAATATTCGTAAGATGAGATTTGAAGTTTGGCATTACCGTCCTTGCTTAAAATTAAATGGAGAATTTGAAGACTCCTGCTTGACCTTATCATCACCTCCGTAACTATCTAATAACTATTGTCTAATCAATTTCGTAATAAACTGGATTATCACATGGAAATTACGCAATGTATGCATGCTTAAATATTTATTGCATTCAATTAATTTTATAGGAACATGTTTCAAATACATACGGGTCTTAAGATTTGTAGTATGATGCAATATAACAGGATACAAATTAGCATAATGAGGGATTCCTTCATGTAGCTCTATTAATTTATTGTTTTTAGGTATTATAGGAATTTTGGGGCTTATAGAAAATATATTTATTTAAGTTGTTTATGCAACTTAGTGGTATAAGTGTTGTAGTTATCTCGATTGGAATTTTTATTTTGATTTGTCAGACAACAATCCAGCTGAAGTGATAACTAACACTGTTTAATCTTAAAAAAATAATTGTTAACGTTACGGAAAAGCTTCTCAAGTATCATCTGATTAGAAGCACCGACACTTTATCACAGAAAAAATATTTACTAATTGAAAACAACTTCAATAAATAAATTTTATTTTTCCAGGACCTGTCAACAACGGATTTATCCCGCGAGCTGTGGCTAGTCGCGTGGGTGGTTCGAGTGGGCAGATGGGCAGGAGCGGGCAGCAGTGGTAGCGGAACGGGCGAGAGGCGTGGCCCGGTGGCACGAAGACCGCTGGGGGCAGGCGTACTGTCCCTTACTGAGTTCCTGAGGCAACCAGTGCAGCATACAGGGGAGAAGGAGTACACATTTAAGGTGATGAATAGGTTTTATTAAGATTTATCCCGGGAATTGGTTAGTCGCTTGGGTGGTGCGAGTGGGCCAATGGCAGGAGCGGGCAGCAGTGGCAGCGGAACGGGCGAAAGGCGGGGCAACCAGTGCAGCATACAGGGGAGAAAGAATATACATTTAATAATAAAGAGGTTTTGTTAGAATAGAAGTGAAGTCCAATCATTTAGAAATACGGTAAAAATTACTTGTACATACGATGTGGCAAAAACTATTTTTAATGAAAAGTACATATCATGTACAATTATATTAAATAAAATAAAAACTATCCTTTTTACAGGTTTACCAATGCGAAGAAAAGGACTTTCATCAACTACACGATATGCTAATACGGAAACAAACTAACAAGTGCAACATATTACCTGGACAGCCTAATTATGGTATGAATCGATGTTATATTGTTGATCTATCGTAGTTATGATTTATGCTGTGGACTCGAGCTCAAGTATTTGCAGTATACCCATTTATTTATCAACGCTTTGGTTTGGGACCACCTTCTAGCATTTGATAAAGTAGGATTCAAAAAGTAAAACCGAATTCGTACTGAATCCTTGTAATCTGTATAAAACTCGAAATAATTCTGCAAAAACTTTGTGTAAGAGTTGAAAAATATTCATCATCATCATCATCATCGTCAGCCTATCGCAGTCCTCTGCTGGACATAGGCCTATCCTAGGGCTCTCCATTGAGCCCGATCCTCGGCTACTGAAAAATATTAATTACATTTTAATAAATAAAATTATAGGTATCGTAGTAGCCCTCCGCCTTCTAACCCACACGGGCAGCATATCCGAAGCCGTATCATCTGGAGCCACCATCACCGCCAAGCGCGGTTTCCCTGACGTCATCATGCCCGGTGACGTCAGAAACGACTTGTACCTGACGCTGGAGCGGGCGGAGTTCGAAAGAGGCGGGAAGAGCACAGCCAAGAACGTCTTGGCTACTGTCAGCGTGCATGATAATACGGGACAGGTTATCAGTGTAAGTATGCAATCGTAACAGGTACTTAGTACGTTTATTACACCGCCAAGCAAGGTTTCCGTGACGTCATCATGCCCGGTGACGTCAGAAACGATCTGTACCTGACGCTGGAGCGGGCGGAGTTCGAGAGAGGCGGGAAGAGCACAGCCAAGAATGTCTTGGCTACTGTCAGCGTGCATGATAATACGGGGCAGGTTATCAGTGTAAGTATGCAATCTTAACACGTCCATACTCGTGTGTTAGTACACCGCCAAGCTACGTTTCCACGACGTCATCATGCCCGGTGACGTCAGAAACGACTTGTACTTGACGTTGGAGGGGGCGGAGTTCGAGAGAGGCGGGAAGAGCACCGCCAAAAACGTCTTGGCTACTGTCAGCGTTCACGATAATACGGGGCTGGTTATCAGTGTGAGTATGCAATCTTAACACGTAGGTAGGTACGTAGTGTGCTAGTACACCGCCAAGCGCGGTTTCCCTGACGTTATCATGCCGGGTGACGTGAGAAACGATCTGTACCTGACTTTGGAGCGGGCGGAGTTCGAGAGAGGCGGATAGAGCACCGCCAAGTACGCATTGGCTACTGTCAGCGTTCACGATAATACGGGACAGGTTATCAGTGTGAGTATGCAATCTTAACACGTAGGTAGGTACGTAGTGTGTTAGTACACCGCCAAGCGCGGTTTCCCTGACGTTATCATGCCGGGTGACGTGAGAAACGACTTGTACCTGACTTTGGATCGGGCGGAGTTCGAGAGAGGCGGGAAGAGCACAGCCAAGAACGTGTTAGCTACTGTCAGCGTCCATGATAATACGGGGCAGGTTATCAGTGTGAGTATGCAATCTTAACACGTAGGTACATAGTGTGTTAGGACACCTCAAAGCGAGGTTTGCATGTCATCATGCCGGGTGACGTCAGAAACGACCTGTACCTGACGCTGGAGCGGGCCGAGTTCGAGAGAGGCGGGAAGAGCACAGCCAAGAATGTCTTGGCTACTGTCAGCGTTCATGATAATACGGGGCAGGTTATCAGTGTGAGTAAAGAATCTTATACGTACAGAGTGTGAGTGTGTGTGTGTTTGTGCAAACAGACACAGTACAGAAGAGGGAAAAGCACCGCCAAACATTTGTGACGGTACAGTTATTTCTTCCCGTTGTTGTCTTAATATGGAACATTCCGTCAGATGAGCAGCAGTGCTCCCTGAGTTGTATCATTCACCATGCTGAGGTCACTTTATACCCAAAGTGATGGTTTAACCAATCCCTCTCTGCGGAACCCCTTTAACTTCAGCATTGGACTTAGAGTGGCTAATGATGTTGATGTAGAATATATATGCGTGTAATATCCCATATTTATTATACTATCCATTCGTCCTCAGGAGTGCGTATGGGGCGCTAGCGGTACGGGATGCACGTCGTACGAGTCGCTGGTGTTGTACCACAACAACAGCCCGTCGTGGGGCGAGCAGCTGCGACTCACCGTGCCTCTGGAGACGTTCACGCACGCGCACGTCAGGATGGAGTTCAGGCATTGTTCCAGTAAGTAATTAGAGTATTGTCTAGGAGTGTGTGGGGCGCTAGTGGGACCCTGTGCACGTCGTACGAGTCGCTCGTGTTGAACCACAACACCAGCCCGTCGTGGGGCGAGCAGCTGCGACTCACCGTGCCTCTAGAGACGTTCACGCACGCGCACGTCAGGATGGAGTTCAGGCATTGTTCCAGTACGTTATCAGAGTATTGTCTAGTCTAGGAGTGTGTGGGGCGCTTGTGGGACGGGATGCACGTCGTACGAGTCTCTGGTGTTGTACCACAACAACAGCCCGTCGTGGGGCGAGCAGCTGCGACTGACCGTGCCTCTAGAGACGTTCACGCACGCGCACGTCAGGATGGAGTTCAGGCATTGCTCCAGTTAGTAATCAGCGTATTGTCTAGGAGTGTATGTGTGTGACGCTAGTGGGACCGGGTGCACGGTGCTGTACCACAACAACAGCCCGTCGTGGGGCGAGCAGCTGCGACTGACCGTGCCGCTGGAGACGTTCACGCACGCGCACGTCAGGATGGAGTTCAGGCATTGTTCCAGTAAGTTATCAGGGTATTGTCTAGGAGTGTGTATGTGTATGTGGCGCTAGTGGGACTGGCTCCATGTCGTACGAGTTGCTGGTACTGTACCACAACAACAGCCCGTCGTCGTGGGGCGAGCAGCTGCGACTGACCGTACCACTAGAGACGTTCACGCACGCACACGTCAGGATGGAGTTCAGGCATTGTTCCAGTAAGTTATTAGAGTGTTATCTAGGAGCGTGTGTGGCGCTAGTACGACCGGGTGCACGTCGTACGAGTCACTGGTTCTGTATCACAACAACAGCCTGTCGTGTGGCGAGCAGCTGCAACTCACCGTGCCTCTAGAGACGTTCACGCTCGCGCACGTCAGGATGGAGTTCAGGCATTGTTCCAGTAAGTTATTAGCGTGTTATGAAGAAGTATGTGTGTGTATGTGGCGCTAGTGTGACCTGGTGCACGTCGTACGAATCGCTGGTGTTGTACCACAACAACAGCCCGTCGTGGGGGGAGCAGCTGCGACTCACCGTGCCTCTGGAGACGTTCACGCACGCGCACGTCAGGATGGAGTTCAGGCATTGTTCGAGTAAGTTATGAGAGTATTGTCTAGGAGTGTTTGGGGCGCTAGCGGGACCGGGTGCACGTCGTACGAGTCGCTGGTGCTGTACCACAACAACAGCCCGTCGTGGGGCGAGCAGCTGCGACTGACCGTGCCTCTGGAGACGTTCACGCACGCGCACGTCAGGATGGAGTTCCGGCATTGTTCCAGTAAGTTATTAGCGTATTATCTATGGACAAAGTCCAGAGGTAAATTGCCTGAAGTATAGAGGATGAGTTTTTGAGCTCCGCGCCATTTCCAATATTAATTTTTGGTTGTGATAGATATGTTGCACATGAACTTTGCTGGTAATGTAATCTACAAAGTGTTCATTCAGCTTTGCTTGTAATTGAAAAAACGAGTTTTATTAGGTTCGGCAAAAAAGATGATGAGATATGTGTCATAAATGTCATAGAATCAAATGACATAATTTTGCAATTGTTTTCTTTTAGCGCGGGACAAGAATGAAAGGAAACTGTTTGGTTTCGCGTTTGCCCGGCTCATGGAAGCGAGCGGGGCCACCCTCAGAGACGGCGCTCATGAGCTTTACGTCTACAAATGTGATGATCCCACCAAGTAAGTGACTACTTTTAACGAGTAACAACAAGTAGACACAAACAACAATTTAGTTTTAGTCAATTCACGTCAGTCCATCAATGTCAAAAATGTCAGAAAATATTTAAAGATTGTCAATAATATTTTTTTGTTGAAAACTAAAACAAATGCTAGTTTAGCTGACCATTTATGACCAATGTGCGTAACGGTTTCTTCGAGCGACTTTAGAAGCGCAATTAAAAATAAAATGTACTTTCGGCCTTTCCTGGAGTTTCGAACACTGCACTGTTAGACTTACTTATATCATACTTAAACATAACTTATATTTTACACCTTGCTTCCAGATTGTCAACAGCGAGTTACTTATCGCTGCCGTCGTGCGCAAACGACACGACGAGACTGCCGCCGGTCAACGGCGTAGTGCCATCATTCCAAAGAAGTTCCAAAGAAAACTGCACAATAAACACATTGTTGTGCTCGACCAAATTAACACAAAACGGTAAGATATGAAGGGAGAAGAATGTTGTCAATTCTGTACTACGAGTAGTAAAAAGGATTATAAGAATACAAAATAGGTCATAATACGTTAAAACGATTTGTTCTTAGTTTAGACGTATTTTGCATGTTTCTGATTAAAATTAAAAGAAAATCACGTCTGACGAAACACCTTGGACTGATATATGTGATATATGTGTTGATATATGTGGTAGTAAACAACACAAATCATTTATTATTCCCACGACGACCACCCACTATGTTGTGGTGAAGAATTTGAGTATGTACATACAACCTAAGGTCTCGGGTTCGATCCCCGCACAGAACAAACATTTGTGTTCATGAACATGTCTGTTTGTCCTGGTCTGGGTGTTACATGTTATCTATTTAGATTTCTTTGTAATAATAAAAGTATTTAAGCATGTCTATCCGTTCCCATCCATAGTACAAGCTTCAAGCTTAGTTTTTGGCTGGGCAATTGGTGTGTTAGTCCAAGGAAATTATTTATTTATTACCGACGTCGTAACTCTTCACAGAGGATCTCCTAGCGCTGCTACAATGGCGCGCTCATCCCGAGAAGGTGCAAGAGACGTTGCTACGCGTACTGCGACTCGGAGATGGTTTGAGCTGTGAAGAACTCATCAAGTTCTTAAGAGATGTTTTAGACGCCCTCTTCGCACTGTTTTCCACTGAGGATGGGAATAGGTTAGTCTGTTTTACTTTGGTTTGAAAACATGTCACCTCATTAAAATCAAGGGTGTTATTGTCCGTTTTAGCTAAGATTATCTGTGTGACAGGTATACTTATTATACGAAATAAAATTACATTTAAGGCAATAATTATTTATTATTATTATTATGAGTAGTTTACTTTACGTGTCGAATCACATGAGCCAATGGCGGCTTGTATCCTCATGCGCTTGTTACGCCACCTAGTAACAAACGCAATCAACTCTTATAAATCCTAGTATGTATTATACAAGATAAGTGAAGTGGTTTAGTTAATACATACGAATTTAAATAATGTTGCCTAAGTCCAGCAGTGGACTGCGATAGGCTGATGATGATGATAAAAATATTATTCGTTTCCAGCACACCACATTCCGGTACAGTGTTCCTAGTGCTGGTATCAATATGCAGTCTGTTGGACGAGAGCCGCTTCCAACATTTCAGACCTGTTCTCGACGTTTACATCGAGGAGCATTTTTCTGCAGCCCTTGTTTACAAGTAAGTGTTGAACGTCGTCAAGTGTTCTAGCATGACTTTGAAATGGTTGGACTTGGATCCCTAAGCTTTATTTAATCCGCACGTTTGAGAGTTTACTACCTAGATCATGAAATATGTAAGCAAAGTAACTTTTCAAAGCAAGTAATCTTCTGCTACAAAAATACAAAGTCGTAATAAGCGCTCTTCATGTCGGCTCGGAAGCCATTAGATGCGATCGGCGCGGCGTAATGTTATTTTATTATTGGGAAGGCCCGCAGTCGGAGGACGTCGTAGCTTAAGTCTCGACCCGCATAGGAGATGACTTATATCACTTTTATTTTACAATACGTAAAATGTGTTGGTTTGTACTTTGTTATTCATAAGATTTGTATGTTTAAATCACATAAAAACCGTTATAAGTTCCGCCATTGACTTTAAATATAGTGACGTCATAATTCGCCAGTGAGTAAAAGAAAGTCACATGACAGACAGTGTCATCATCCCTATTGTGCCACAAAACCGTTTGGATATTCAACGGAGGCCGTACTACTTCACAGGGGCCTCCTATCATCAGTGCAGCACTGCGCAGAGTGGGCGGCGGGCGCGGAGGGCCAGGAGCCGATCCGCAAGTGCCTGCGCTCGCTGGGCGCCGTGTTCCGCCTGGCCGTGCGCTCGCGCCGCCTGTTCGCGCGCGCCACCGGCGGCCAGTACGAGGACAGCTTCAGACGGGACGTGCGAGCAGCGCTGCATGCGCTTAAAGCGCTCGCGCAGCACCCGCATAGAGATCACCTTGCGCCTGCCCAGGTATGTTTTTCAGCTTTTCATGCGCGTTAAGCGCTTGCGAAGCACGGGGGCACTAAACCACGGGGTAGCCTCGCGCATATTTGTACATACTGTTGCGAAATAACTATAGTTTTGGAGGATTGAAGAAGGATTTAAAACTTATCGGTTAATGTCTGAAATGCAATAAGTCACTTTTGATGGTTGTGTGGCTGTGATAAGGCGCATAAAAAATCTGTCTTCTCATGTTACTAAAGGCCGCCCGCGACTCCGTCCGCGTGGTTTTCGGTTTCCGCACATATAAAGTATATACCTACTATAGCCTAAAGCTTTCCGCGTCAAATGGACTATCCAACACATAAATATTTTTTCAAATCGGACCAGTAGTTCCTGAGATTAACTCGCTCAAACAAAAAAATAAACTCTTCAGCTTTGTCATATTAGTATAGATGACAGTGAACGAATAGCACTGAGAGTTCAGGTAATATAACTTGCCACAAAACGAACAGCAGACTTATGTTTATCTTCCTTTGAAAATAATACTAAAATCGTCCTAAATCTTCTAGGTGGCGCTAATGACGTCATGGGCCAGCGTAGCCAAGGAGGTTGCATCAGCCCTCGGGCCAGTAGAAGCGGCAAGAGTGACCGCATCGATGCTTGACGCGCCCGCAGCTAACGCGCCGCCCGCACTCGCTAAGGCGCGGTTGGCGGCTGCGCAGGAGATACTGAAGGGGCCGCTGGGACAGGACCCTGGTAAGGAGTTCACATCATCCTTAAAAGCTTTTAGGTGGCTCTAATGAATGAGATTATGGGCCAACTTTGCCTAGGAGGGTACTTTGCCGATGAAAGCGGCGCGAGTAACTAAATCAAATAAATAAATTCATTGGACTAACACACCAATCGCCTAGCCCCAAACTAAGCTCGAAGCTTGTACTATGGATGCTAGGGAACCGATAGACATACTTAAATACATTTATAAACATCCATGACTCGAGTACAAATGCTTCGATTTTTTAAGAATATATCGACTCAGTGTATATTTAAAAAACAGGGAGTATGCACATTTTTTTTTAAATTATTGTTTTTATGTCAATGTTACCCACATAGCTGTTTTTAGGGTTCCGTAGCCAAATGGCAAAAAACGGAACCCTTATAGTTTCGTCATGTCTGTCTGTCTGTCTGTCTGTCCTGGCTCGTTCTCCGCCGTTTCTGAACCGATTGCCTAGAAAATTGGTGGAGAGATGTATAGTGATAATTCAAGAATTAGTTTTTAAAATAATCGAAAAATAATTATTTTTGCCCCCCCCCCTCCCATACAGTGAAAAGTAAATTCGAAAAAAAAAATCGACTTACCCCATCGTGTGGGGTATCGTTAAAAAGGTATTTTTAAATACACTAAAACTTGCCTTGAAACCATGTAGATCAAACACCCCAGTCTCGAGATATATTAATACAAAGTTAAAATTAGAGCGTCCCCCCCCCCTTAACTTTTGAAATACTATTACAATAATTCTGAAAAAATGTCCTGTATACCTCCAAGTAAGAACTTTCAACGAAAACTGTAGCGAACTCTGTATCATACATAGTTATTTTTATACAACTCGACCAACTTATGACGTGCAGTTGCCCTTACTAAATGGTGTCTTAAGCGGTCGGGCCATCTGTTAGCTACGGAACCCTTTCATGGGCGTGTCCGACACGCTCTTGTTTTTTAGATTTGGGGAGGCAACTACTTTGGGAGATAAAGGGTTATCCCTCTTGTGCATATAAACGGATATATACCTAAGTAACAAACCACATGCAGATTAAATTTAAAATTTACAGAAGCGCGAAACATCGTACTGACCACCGCGTGCCACCACTTACGAGTACACCTCGCGCGTCGCGACGAGCTCGCCCAATGCGCAGAGATGCTAGGAGAACTAGTGTCTTTGCTATGGAAGAAGGAGGATCCAGACCAGCCGGTGGATGAAGATGAATTAGACCCGGATGTGGATGTGCTGTGTTTGAATACGTTGGATGTGTTAGTGGAGACAGTACTGCATCTTATTGGAGGGAACTCGCCGGTTTTGGTGAGTGAAATAGGCTGATTTCAATTATACTACGCCTTTGTCACATCTAATAATTAGTATGGGTTAGATGTTTGAGAAATTTTATACGCAAATGCAGCGATTGACTAAGGCTTCGGGTCTTTCACAACATATTTTTAACGACATTTTGACGCTTCAATAATGTACGTGTTAGCTGTACGTCTTTATACAGAGCTATTAAATGATTTTAGAGTTTATAACCGAATTTTTTAGGGTTCCGTAGCCAAAATGGCAAAAAAACGGAACCCTTATAGATTCGTCATGTCTGTCTGTCTGTCTGTCTGTCTGTCCGCCAGTCTGTCACAGCCACTTTTTTCCGAAACTATAAGTACTATACTGTCGAAACTTGGTGAGTAGATGTATTCTGTGAACCGCAACAAGGTTTTCACACGAAAATAGAAAAAAAAATAAAAATAGTGGGGGGTCCCCATAGTCAGAACTGAAACTAGAAATATTTTTTTTCATTGAACATATACGTGTGGGGTATCTATGGATAGGTCTTAAAAAATTATATTAAGGTTTCTAATATCACTTTTTTCTAAAGTGAATACTTTGCGTGACAGACCCTTCCAAAGTGGAAAAAAGTGTCCCCCCCCCCTCTAACTTCTAAAATAAGAGGATGATAAAACTCAAATAATTATATAATATACATTACCATTAAAACTACCAACGAAAATTGGTTCGAACGAAATCCATTCAGTAGTTTTTTTAATACGTCAAAAATAGAATTTGTACGGAACCCTCAGTGCGGGAGTCCGACTCGCACTTGGCCAATTTTTTATGTTCCCTGACGTCGCACAATGTCTTATTTGTGGGGCTACATTCGCTAGGCTCACGAGGACGTTGTTTTGTTTAAATATACACATAAAACTATTCGATTTTTTTAGTTAGTCATGTTTTAAAATACTTCCTAAAATTTATTTAAAATATTCTTACAGGGTTCAATGGTAGCCGGTCTCCTAGGAGCCATGGAATTGTTGAAACCGGCGCACTACCAGCGCTTGTGGAGTCACTTAGCGCCTCATCCTCACGATAGGAAGCCGCTTAAAGATTTCTTGATGCGAGCATTCCTTGTCTTCAGGCATCTCATTGAACAGGATGTAGGTTATAATCATATGATCGACTTGTTTAATTTTAATCTTTTAACAGTTCTCATTTGTTTATTGGGTTTTGTCAGCGTTGGTAACGATTATAAACAAGGGTAATTTATTTATAGGTTTTCCCCGCTGACTGGATGGTACTACGAGTGCAAAGTTGCAAGGTTCTATTATCGGCATTGCAAGATTTGGCAAAACCGCTTTTGGAAAGATTCTTGGGAGAGGAACCACCTCAATTTGATTCACAGGTAAGCAAAAGGCTTAATTTTTTTTTAAAGATAACGTGGTGGGTTTAGATCAAAAAATCTTCCTAGATTAGACATCTATATTGAAAGAAAAGGCCACATCTTTGTTGATTGGCAAAAGAAATTTTTCTAGGTATGAAACTTCTAAAATTAGAACATTTCGGTATGTCCTGTTTAACTAATACATGACTAACACTCAATTAAACAATACATTTACAGGCATAAGTTGACTGAGCTACGTATTGAACTTTATCTATGGTTGCAGCTATGGTCTGGATACATGGAACTGGGCGTTGCTCTCGTCACGTCGAGCGCGTTGCAACCTGAGAGGTGGGCGGGGCGCGGTCCGGACCGCCCGCGCATGCGCGCCGCTGCCGGTCTCCAAGTTCTGTCGGTCTGGAGTCGCCTCGGTGAGTGCTAGGACTACCGCTAAATGGCGTTTAGTTTATTTACTGCTTGGGTGGAATACTGTTTGAGTTTCTTATTTTTGTTACTAATTCTAGGTCATAGTTAGTGTGTATTTATTTATTTATTTATTTAGGTTCACCAGCGTAATTTACACTAAAACAAAAAATAGAACAAAAAAATAAAGAAGAAAACTAGCTAAGTGCAACTACATTTGAAGGTAAACACCACATGCAAAATGAAGGACATTGATCTTTACAAAACAAACATGCAATAACAATACAAAGAAATAACTTAACTTATACAAAAACTAAAACATAAAATACACAAACATCATATCATACAATGTATATTTTTATAATGTATATTTTTCTTTTTCATTATTTTACTCCTTAAGCCATATATGGCTTAAGGTCTTTTTGAGTTTGGAGAATGAGTCTGCGTGCAAATCAATGAGATTACTGTGATCATTTGTGTGTGTGTATCTTCATCAAAGCTAAGTGGGACCATCAGATATTGTAATATTTCTACAGTATCATAGCCGCTGGCCTTTGGTAGTTGGTTGCGTAGTTTCTGTGTAAAGTTATATGAAAGAAGAACATAGATTTAATTTTTGTAAAAAAAAATATGGTACTATTACTATTTTTTTCCTCAGGGCCCGCCCAGCTCCACCTAGTACCGGGCGCGGTAGGAGCTCTCCTAGAGATCACTCTCGTAGGTGAACTCCGGCGCGCGGCGCTAGGGGCGCTAGTAGCGCTCATGGCCGCAGAGCGAGCGGCGACAGGATCCGCGAGACGGACGGAGGCGGCGCTAGTGGACAAGCTGGACTCGTTGGTGGCTGATAATAAGGCGGATGACCATTACAGACGGCTGTTTGATACTGTGTAAGTAAAGACTTTGATCTGACGAGCCCTAACATTTGTGATGGATCATGATAGGCTTCAGTCGGACTACAAAAAATAAATATGATATTTTGTGAATAAATGTTGCATCCAAACCGTAATGTCATGATTGATTTATTCAGTTAATAGAGCTGAAAATATTTTATAAATATTCACATATTGATTTTGTTACACGCTACATGTCATCAGGGAGCATTTGAGTTCAGTGTAAGTATCAGTATATTCAACGAAAGTGTCTTTAGTTTTATTTATTTACGCTAAAATTTTATTTTGGAATAATCTGTTGATATTTTATTTACATCAGACTGACTTAATGGCCATTTAATATCGTACTGTATTACAAAATGTTACTCTTTACTATCGGTGTGTCTAGATTGATGGAGAGAGTATCAACCGAAGGATGGCGCGAAGCAGGAGCGGCATTTGTAGGCTGCGTGACGCGTCTACTCGAGCGTCTGTTAGACTACCGCGCCGTCATGCAGGGCGCCGAACATCGCGATAAGAGGATGGCAGCTACCGTCAATTTGCTTGTGAGTTATATGAAGAAACACTAGCATTTCACTGTCCACTACTGGACGTAGGGATGTAGGTCTCGCGTAGTTGGATATAACGCCCATAGGCACCACGCTCAACTAGTGAAACAGGCGCAGCTCGTGTATGCTGCGTGACGCGCCTACTTGAGCGTTTGTTGGATTACCGCGCCGTCATGCAGGGCGCCGAGCATCGCGACAAGAGCATGGGCGTAGCCACACTGGGGCAAGCTGGGGCAGTTGCCCCATCTTGGCTCTGATCAGTCAGGTGCCTAATCAATATGTTTTTTTTAAATTTAATAATATTTACTGGGAGATGGCGAGGATAGGTTGACTGCTGCCCCACCCTGAGCGCAAGCCTGGCTTTTTCCATGGACAAGAGGATGGCGGCTACCGTCAACTTGCTTGTGAGTTATACGATGCATGAACACCAGTCTGTCACAAGTCCATGTAGGAAGTGGGGACGTAGGCCTCTCCCAGTTGAGTGTAAAGTCCATAGGCACCACACTGCGCTAGTGAGTCTAGTGAGAAAGCGACCACCTTTCCTAGGCTGTTTGTAGAGACGTGACTACTCGAAATACTGGTGGACTACCGCGCGGTCATGCAGGGCTCGGACTGCAACAAGAAGTGGCGACTAACTTGCTTGCGAGTGAGTACGACGAATAATCATCAGTCTCTGACAGTCCATGTAGCGCGAGGGGACGTAGGTCTCCTCCAGTTGGGGGGATATATGCTCGCTCGTAGTTACCAAAGACTGTACTGTGATTATTTATTTTTTATTTCAGAACTTTTACAAAAATGAAATCGATCGCAAAGAGATGTACTTGCGCTACGTTTACAAGCTGCACGATCTTCACATTGCATCAGACAACTTTGTTGAAGCTGGATGTACGCTTCTGGTAAGATATAAAATATTTTACTATTTGAAGGCAAAGCGCCCGCTTTCGACTATACATGTAGATTCTATAATAGCACCATCTATCGTTGTGCGCACAACATTAAAGTAAACAATTCAATAGTTTCAATGCTTTACCATAGATGGCGTTGTTTTCGGACAACCGATTTTCGTAGATCTTCATTGTAAATTATGTACTCAGTTGATTGTTTATTATTTAATTACTCAATTTGTTATAATTGCAGTTATATGGGGAGACTTTGAGTTGGGACAGCGACCAAGTTGGCGTGGATCCAGAATACCCTGAAACACCGGAATGGAAACGAAAAGAAGCTTTGTACAATCAAGTTTTACAGTATTTTGACCGTGGAAAGGTATGTAAAATACGCTTGCTTATCTATGACTTTTTAAGAATTATATTGGTTTAAATTGTCTTCAATCAACATAATATTAAAGTAATTAAGTTAATTTTCAATGAAAAAACTGCATGCTTTTCGACGCTGAAAAGACGCAGCTAAGGCTTTTATGCTCGCCGCAAACTGTAAACTGCTTTCTGCACATTTCGATTTGAGTATTTGTACACAATAAAATGTTGATGGATATTAATTTGTGTTTATAATATAACTCTTTATTCTCCAGTGCTGGGAAAAAGGTTTGCCACTCCTACGTGAGCTAGCGACGCTATACGAAGTGAAGTTATGCGACTATGCGCGTCTGGCGCACTGCTTGCGGACGCACGCTACGTTCTTAGACTCAGTTCTCGAACAGTTGCGACCTGAACCGGAGTATTTCAGAGTCGGGTTCTATGGGAAGGGATGTCCGTTGTTTGTAAGGGTAAGTTAAGTAAATATATTTTTTTAATTGTAGTTTATAGAGTAAAAATTACTTCACAATAAAAACACTTCAGGCATTTATGAGTCATGTTTAGGTATTTTAGATATTTAAAATAATAATTCATGTTTAAATATCTAACATACCTAAACATGAACGAAAAATAATTTAAGTATTTTAGATATTTAAAATAACAGTTCATGTTTAATATCTAAAATACCTTAATTATTTTTAGATGTTTTACGTCACTGATTTACGTTACGTCCAGGTTTTTAGTGATGAAACCTGTTGAAATGTACAGCGCCTGTAGCTGTTACTATCAGAACTACAATTTTTCACATATTTTTTAAGCCGATACCGAGAATCCGGGCACTGTTTCACTTTATGGTAAAGCTACTGGCCTTTACTTTTCGTCCTCAGCTCACTTACAACGCGCGACTGGCGTCGCGAGGGTACTACAATACATAATAATAATTCATCTTCGTTTGTCAGAACAAGCTGTTCGTGTACCGCGGGCAGGACTACGAGCGCATCGGCGCGTTCACGCAGCGGCTGCAGTCCGAGTACGTGTCCGCGCACATCCTCATGCGCAACACGCCGCCAGACGACTCCATCATCGCCGCTGACGGACAGTGTGAGTGCATGGGAAATTGAGACTTATTATGTGTGGTGGTGGGTTAAGTGTCTGGTTTTTGGTATGTTTGACCAATAATATGAACCTCAAGGTGCTGGGCAAACTGGCTAAAATTATTACAGCTTAATAGAGTTGACGAATGTCTCTGATGTCTGCCCACATATTATACCGTTCTTGCATTACCCGATTTAGATTTTTTTTTAAATTGTATTATTCATTTCATTAAAAGAAAATTAAAATTATTACCCGACACAAGCGTAAAAAATACAAAGAACAAAAAAATAAAGTTTATAAGGATTTATACTAATAAATCCTTATTGAAACTTTATTTTTTTTATAAATGGAGGAGAAGATAATGGGGAAAACTAGTTCCCCATTATCGTCTCCTCTAGAAGGAACTCGGACCGAGATTGAAACCCTGAAGATTATGTTTTCTTTCTATCCAGATATCCAAATCTGCAACGTGAAGCCGGTAGCGAGACGCAGGGTCTGGCCCCCTGGGGCTCCGGACCAGCTGAAGCGTTTCTACGCGACCAACGAGGTCGACACATTCCTCTGCGACCGACCGCTGCATAAACCACCAATTGACAAGGATAATGAGTTCAAGGTAAAATTGATTGGAAGATTAACGATAGTTACGGACGACACGATTGTTAAAATAAAAGCTTTAGTGTGTTATTTAGTCGCTAGAGCCGCTAGTGAACCGTGACGTCATCGAAATTCGTGTTGTCACTGTTTATGGGTAGTGATGGGTAAACAGCAGGATGGTTTGGATTATAATCAATTAGTAGCCATTAGCAGCCATTAATAGCCATCCACTTGATGATAACCCTGATGTTAATGTTTACTAAAAAACAAAAGTTGTTTTTTTGTTTAATTGTAATTTTTGCACAAGTTCGCACGTACGTAGTACGTTACTAAAACCGCGGTCGTTTTCAATTGTGTTAATAACTCAATAAACCGAAAATATGTGATAATAAGTGTCAACTCGCGGCTAGGGCTTGCAAATATTCGACGAAATCAGGTATTCGAATATTTTTTCGAGGTTTTACCAACCTAACATCCATCTATATTAAAACTCAAAGGTGACTGACTGACTGACATAGTGATCTATCAACGCACAGCCCAAACCACTGGACGGATCGGACTGAAATTTGGTATGCAGGTAGATGTTATGACGTAGGCATCCGCTAAGAAAGGATTTTGATTAATTCAACCCCCAAGGGGGTAAAATAGGGGATGAACGGTAGTATGAAACTTTGTCAATTTTAAACCTATCGGGCTGATATTTTGCACACATAAAGCTACTATGTCGTAGACACCGTTAAAGCAATCATATTGATAAATTCCAACCCCC
The DNA here is from genome assembly GCA_958496325.1 of Nomophila noctuella. Taxonomy (NCBI): domain Eukaryota; kingdom Metazoa; phylum Arthropoda; class Insecta; order Lepidoptera; family Crambidae; genus Nomophila; species Nomophila noctuella. Next base: position 12,010,023 of record OY292487.1, on the reverse strand, counting down.
AAGGGGGTAAAATAGGGGATGAACGTTAGTATGAAACTTTGTCATTTTTTAACCGATCGGCTTGAGACTTTGCATTCATAAAGTTACTATGACGTAGGCATCGCCTAATTAATGAGATTGATAAATTCCAACCCCCAAGGGGGAAAAATAGGGGATGAGCGGAAGTATGAAACTTTGTCAATTTTAAACCTATCGGGCTGATATTTTGCATACATAAAGCTACTATGACGTAGGCATTGCCTAAGCAATAATATTGATAAATTTTAACCCCCAAGAAGTAAACTAGGGGATAAACTTTAGTATGAAATTTTGTAATTTTTTTACAGATTGGGCTGAGACTTTGCATTCATAAAGATAGTACGACGTAGGCTTCCCCTTATAAAGATTATTTGAAAACTCCACTCCTAACGGGAAAAATACGTGATAAAGAAACAAAAATCCACGTGGACGAAGTCGCGGGCGCCCGCTAGTCTATACTAATATTATAAAGAGGAAAGGTTTGATTTTTTGTTTGTTTGTTTGTTTGTTTGTATGAATTGAATAGGCTCCGAAACTACTTGGTAGATTTGAAAGATTCTTTCACTGTTGGAAAGCTACATTCACCCAGAGTAACATAGGCTATATTTTATCCCGGTACGGGAAGTAGTTCCCCCGGGACGCGGGTGAAACCGCGTGACGGGCCGCTAGTCTATGATAAAACTCAAAGGTGACTGACTGACTGTATGATTACATAGTGATCTATCAACGCACAGCTCAAACCACTGGATGGATCGGGCTGAAATTTGGTAAGCAGGTAGATGTTATGACGTAGGCATCCGCTAAGAAAGGATTTTGATTAATTCAACCCCCAAGGGGGTAAAATAGGGGATGAACGGTAGTATGAAACTTTGTCAATTTTAAACCTATCGGGCTGATATTTTGCATACATAAAGCCACTATGACGTAGGCATTGCCTAAGCAATCATATTGATAAATTCTAACCCCCAAGGGGGTCAAATAGGGGATGGCGTTAGTATGAAACTTTGTCATTTTTTAACCGATCGGGCTGAGACTTTGCATTCATAAAGATAATAAGACGTAGGCATCCCCTGTTTATTTGTGTTGGATAGTCCATTAGACGAGTAAGGCTTTAGGCTATAGTATAACTTATGTGTGCGGAAACCGAATACCACGCGGACGGAGTCGCGGGCGGCCGCTAGTATTTATTTGGCCGATGGATGCGAAAAAACAAAACAGGATGCAATTTCCCATAGAAAAATGTACGAAGCGTCGGCCTAACTCAGTTTGGGCTGAGTTTACAGCTTTACTGCCAAAGCAAGTATCGTTTGTGATGCCCTCAAGCAACCTCCCATGCTTGAAAATACCTCACCTCTTCTTCAAAAATCGGCGTTATCTTTTTACAAGAAAGGGTTATTAGGGGTGAAATATCGTTCTGAAATCACGATAATCTCGATCAAAATCGTCGAGATCTCGATCAATATCAGATTGAATATTGAAAAATATCTACCTATTTTTCGAGATTGGAGACAATGGAGATTGCATTCCCTAGTTAACCTTATGAACGCCAGTGGTCAAACGCATCGGCGCCCTTCCCACGCCAAGCCATAAATTCAGAGCAAATACCTACAAATAAAATAGGAATGCCAACGATGTTATCGATAAGTTGTCAATAACCGATTTAATCTCTGCTATTCATCACATATTTTTGAAATTAAATATATTTTTTTGATTTCGTATTATTTAACAGCAGTTACAAAATTCTATACAAAGTAAAAGTAGACTTTAGAACTACAAACGAATAAATCAGGTAATAATAAGATACATCACTAATCTCGTTCGTGTAGGCATTCGCTGTCGTGAAGACCCGACTCTGGCGTGGTTGGCACGACCTTTGACAGCTTTCTTGCGTGCGAGGTAATGATGTGACATTTCAAGTAAACTTATAATTATTATTAAAAATTATAAACAACAAGGTAAAGAAAGGGTTGTCTATTAGGAGTACGAATTAATTACTTAGCTTTAGTTGATTTTTTCCGTTTTTACTTAAAGAGGCCTGTTACATCTCGATCATGATTTTTGCGTAAAATGCCCCTTTTCACATTTTATAGTAATTTTCCAGTTGTATTTATCGTTTTTATGGAAATAGGATAATAAATTCATGCGGCCGGCACATATTTTGTAGTAATTTTGCAGTTGTATTTATAGTTTTTATCGAAATAAGATAATAAATTCATTATAAAATATTATGAAGTAACAATTATTCTGGTATAAATTTTGTTCAATAATATTATCGTATAGGTGAGATTCACAGCGATCTTAAAGCGATTTTCGACGTTTTTTGGTTTAGAATAATTTCTAAGTAAAATCAATGACATCTAAAAAATCAGAGGCCGCTACGAACTATTCGACTATTTAAGAGATAACATTCTATTTTTTTTTAATTTCATTTGTTTAGAACAGTAGTTCAATCTAGGAGCTCAAAAGTGCCTTCGCGCACTTAATGAAATTTCTAATATAAGTCGGTATTTTGGTAACCCAATGAAACAAAAGCGTTCAGATCTTGAAAGTTTTATTCATCATCCTCTTCTACACTTCCTAACACACGAAGGAGTTCTTCGGTAGTCATTTGACTGCTATCCATTTTTACTCATATTACACTCCCCGTTATAAATTATAATAGGATAGGACATCACTAGCAGTCTCCCGTAGCGCTAATGACGTCACCGCTTGACGTGTCTTCCCGACTGTGGCGTACAGGTAACTGTCTATGCGCTGTTCCGTAGGGATGCGCGAGAGTGAACAGTTAACTATCGATCGATAGATATAAATGGTAATCATTTTTCAATTATTTCATAAATATTACGCATTAAGAATATTCAGATACAAATAGTTGCTATTAAAAAATAATTATCGATGTAGTAGTAAGCTGCTTTCAATAAAATATTTCATAAATTCAAAATTTAATTTACCTAACTTACCCATCACTAGCTGTCGTGTCTTGCCGACTGTGGCGTGAGGAGAACACCATTTTGGTTAGCAATATTTAGTGATAATTTTTTCTAGTGAAATGTAACTGATGGATATATCCTCGTGCCATTTTACAATACATCATTAAAGTACTTTTAAATAATAGGAAAAAGAAACACAGAAAAGTTGATTTAGTATGTTTATTTTGTGTTTTAAAAATGTCGTTTTCTCGTCGGCCATACACGACGGTGGCGTGTTGGGCACTTTTTCATTTGTCGTCCAGTGCCGACCGTGGCGTTCAAAAGGTTAATCTCAATACATAGGTTGTAAACTATTCGAATAACGAGTAAGTTAATATTCGAATAGTAAAAAGAAGCGAATATTCGAATTGCAAGCCCTAAATTCACTAATTTTATTAACAGCAGGGTTTTCATCTATAATTGGCTATTAATGGATGATAATGGCTATTAACTGGATTTTAATCGATTATTATCATAATGATATTAACCGGATTATTATCATTACCCATCTCTATTTATGGGCCAGTTTTATTTCACCATACCTGTGGTATGTATCAAGAAATATGTATAATACACTCTTAAATTTTTTCTTCAAGACAGATAAATTCTTAAAAACATTCATTTCTTCATTCAGAAACTATCTTAATTTTCTTTGTTTCATATTTTCAGAGCCTCTGGATTGAGCGAACCACGTTAGTGACGGAAAATTCTCTTCCTGGTATACTAAGATGGTCTGAAGTTGTTTCAAGGTCGGTTGAAGAGATTCCACCCGTTGAGGTAAGTTACTTTTGGTAATTTATGATAATATAATATAAAATTATGTATAAAATATTTATTTGCCATTTTATATTAGCCATTCGTAATCTAGGAGTTTTTTTTTGTTTAACCCTTAATCGGATATAGGGAAAATAGTTCCCACAGTGCCGTAAATAGGGCGGTGCCAACGGTGCCCAAGCACAGGGCGCAGACCCTGGAGGGGCGATAAATGAGAACTGAGCCTGGTTAGATAATTTTTCAGGGGGGCAGTTTTTAAAGCTCGCACCGGGTGCATAAACGGCTAGTTACGGCACTGAGTTCCCACCTTATTATATCCTTGACTTAAGGTCGAAAATCAACGAAAAAATTGGTCATGTTATGTCCGATTAAGGGACATCGTGCTTCAATTCAGTGTTGATTGGTAATTTCAGTTCGCGTGTGAAACAATGGAAGCTACGGAGCGTGAACTGCGCAGTCTGATCTCTCAGTACACCGCTGACCCGACGCGCAACATCAACCCGTTCTCTATGCGCATGCAGGGTACTATTGATGCTAACGTCCAGGTGTGTAATAATTTACCACAAGCTATTTATTCCCCCTAATTAAAGGATTTTCGAGGCATGGAAATTATGAATGGAAACAGCAGTGAAAACGATTTTAAGAATCCCACGAATGTGCCATACCACCTTACCGACTATAGTATATAAAAAATATTTGTTTAACATTAATATTACGCACTGTAACCTGTTCCGGCTTCGCAGCGTCATATCGCATGTCTATAGCCTATGAGCTAAGAAACAGAAATGTTTACACGAAAATATTAATAACCGTAAATATGGTCAAAACTAGCTTATGAGCTAAGGAACAGCAATGCTACACCGAAAATGAACAATTCATTGCTTATCTATTACAGGGTGGCATAACCAAATACGAACAAGCATTCCTAACCGCGGAGTTCGCTCGCAACGCGACACCGCGGGAAGCGGCAGCCGCGGCTAAGCTGCGGCGACTCGTGGCCTCACAGCTAGCCGTCGTTGATGCAGGCTTGACGCTGCATGGAAGACTGGCGCCTGAGGATGTGAAGCCGTTGCACAGGTGTGTTGAAAGTTAATTCATCATCGTCAGTCAGCCTTTCTTTTAGTTTGACGCGGAGGCGCGCCTCCGATCCATTGGATCGACCTGTTAAGTATACCAATCGCCGGGGAACGACGGGTTATGTGGGACTCTCCATCTGGCATACCCACTTAAACATTCCGACACTCCCTCATCGTCTTTAATGGGGAGGAATCACGGTTACTAGGACTAAGCCTTCTACCCGATTCTTCCCGGACGGAGCCCAACTACACGGCATGCAGGACACGGCTCCCCCTGGTTGATTTGGGGAATCTATAAGCACAGTCGCGAGTTTTGAGCTCTCCCTACCAGGCTGTGATCGAGACTGATGAGTTGTCGGTGATGGTTAAAAAATACACACCCCTTGTATTTTTTAACCATCACCGACACGACACGAATTTAAAATTTTCTTAATTACTAATGTGGTTAATTATTAATTTTGTAACAGGCGATTAGTCGAACGTTTCAACCAACTTCGGCAGAACCTAGGACCAGGTTTAGCTCGAGCTCGACGCCAACTATCAGAAAGCATTGTCAAGTAAGTTTTAGTTTTTATCGATTTTGTAGTTAGAAAGCTCGCTCTTGAGAATATTGGACTTTTTCTAATTGAGGTTCTTGGCAAATAAGTAATTGTTTAGTCCTTATGATTTTAAAAATGCCTCTTATTTCAGTACTCCATTGCCGCCTGTGCCATCTCTCGATAAGCGATCGCAGAGCATACAGCAACCCGACAATTATTATGAAGATGGACACTTGTACAACAAACCTATTGTAAGTGAACTTTTTTACTTTCCTACGCACCATTTTCTTGATTAGACCTGACAGATAAGACTCATTGTAACTTACATAATAAAATTTGGTTTCGTCTTATTATTTGCGTATCCGGAGTGTCACTATCTATTCGACGCTGACTGTATCAGTCTACTGTTGGATGTAGACCTAAAGTGTTTAAAGTAACCTTTCTTACATTACTATATTCTCCGCTCAGTACTCGTTAGAAGACGCGTCGGACCACAGCATAATGTCGAGCAGCCTGCCTGTTGGCGACAACCGCGACTGCGCGGACGACGGCTCCATGGTCAAGTCCGCGCCGCCGCTGCCCAGCCGGCCCAAGTCCGGCGACCCGAGGAGTCCCACGCGTCCACCGCTGGACAAGTACAGGTATGTAGGGGTACACAAAAGAAGAAGAAAAGAAAGATCACCTCTTATTATTTATCATCATCACCACCACCATCACCACCAAAACCACCACCACCATCATCATCATCATCAGCAAATCGCGGTCCACCGCTGGAGAAGTACAGGTACGAGGAGGTACTTCTTATTCTCCATCCAGTACTCGTTAGAAGACGCGTCGGACCAGAGCATAATGTCGAGCAGCCTCCCCGTTGGTGACAACCGCGACTGCGCGGACGACGGCTCCATGGTCAAGTCCGCGCCGCCGCTGCCCAGCCGGCCCAAGTCCGGCGACCCGAGGAGTCCCACCCGTCCACCGCTGGAGAAGTACAGGTACGAGGAGGTACTTCTTATTCCCCGCTCAGTACTCGTTAGAAGACGCGTCGGACCAGAGCATAATGTCGAGCAGCCTCCTCGTTGGTGACAACCGCGACTGCGCGGACGACGGCTCCATGGTCAAGTCCGCGCCGCCGCTGCCCAGCCGGCCCAAGTCCGGCGACCCGAGGAGTCCCACGCGTCCACCGCTGGAGAAGTACAGGTATGTAGGGGTACACAAAAGAAGATCATCATCTTCTTATTATTTATTATCATCACCATCACCACCACCATCGCCACCATCATCATCATCATAATCCTCATCATCTTCATCATCACCACCACCATCATCATCATCATCATCATCATCATCATCATCAGCAAATCGCGGTCCACTGCTGGACATAGGCATCTCCAAGGACTCTCCATTAAGCCCGATCCTCGGCGATTCGCATCCAGCTCCTGCCTGCCATCTTGCGCAGATCGTCTCTTGGCCTGAGGGCGTCCTACACTGCGCTTTTTGGAACACTTGCTAGTATCCACAACTGGACTCGTTGCCCCCAACTATTGTCGGTTTTGCGGTTTTATGGCCAACCCACAAACCCATCAGTTTGCTAATCCAGTGGACAGTCGATAGCCTTATTTATGGTGCAAATTGACAAAAGCGAATGGACCATTGACAATGCTTAGATTCCCTATTATATATCTATCACCATGAATTATATTCATATACAAAAAAATGATTTAAAAAAATCTACCTCTTATGACAGCCAAAAATATGTAGAATGTTTTAATAAGCAATTGGTATAATTATGTTTATTACCATAGAGATTCCATGGATGGTGAAATCGTCGAGACGCGGCGCCACAGCCGCGCGTCGTGGAGCGAACCGGGCGACGCACCGCCGCTACCTCCGAGAGTTTCAGGTATTTTTTATATGAAACTTACTGCCTTAAAGCTAATGACTATAACACTAAGTCTAGCTGTAATGAAGTTGGTTTATTATATCTGTCGTAATTAACAATTTTTACATAACATTCTGCTTGGCTATTGCTGGCGGGGTAGTAATGTGGTGACGTCATATGAGAGATGCCGTTCATTCTACAGAAATATTTGTTGTAATTAACCATTTTTCACTTCTATCTTGCGAACAAAAAGATGTGCCAGTATCTGTAACCAAAACACGGGGTAAACCGTGCCTAGACATGAATTCACAAAACTTTTCATCAGAATCGAAAGGTCTCGACGAATTTATTTGAATTGATGAGCTGAAATCATTAACTTCTCGACCCAGATCATGTCTATATACTTTTGGACAGATATTTGAAGGCCAGGCCTTAGTCGGTCGTCTCAGTCGGCTGTCCTTCCTCGCTCCTTATTGATCATCACACATCATCGCATAACATCCGCAGGCGACAAGCGATCATGGACGGAGGCCCCGCCCGCGGTGCCGCGTCGCGCCAACCGCGCCCTCGACGACGAGCGCCGCGGCGACGACGCGCGCGACTCCGGCGTCAGCGTCGACGCGCATGCCTACACCAACGCGGATGACCACAGGCATCATCATACTGGTAATAAGCATATTCATCTGCAGTCCCTACTAATATTATAAATGTTCTGTCTGTCTGTCTGTCTGTTATAGCCCGAGAGCTGGCAAGCATTTTTGGGGAGGTGCTTGAGGCAAGCTGAAAACTTGTCCTGTACCTCTCCTATTATATCCCAACACGAAACTGCAGACCTGGCTGGTGAGTAGCGGGGCTAAATCAACCCCCAAATTTTTAAAAGTATATTTTTTTTTAATCCAAAAATATACTTGAGGCAATTTGCAATGTTTATATGTTGTAGTTTAATATTTACAGAATATAAAAAAAAAATAAGCCAGACGATTCAGCCGGGGTTTTAACATTGCCAGGCCCGTCCAAAAATATTTTGCAAATGAATATAAAAAATGTGTTTGAGGCAACTTGAAATTTTAATAGAGTATTATTTATAACTAAAAAATAAGACTCTCAAAAAGACAGATCATTTCGGTGGGACTTTCTACCTGCCAGGCGATCTAACAAAAGACAATGCCGATTTTGTTAGGGAAGGTGGCGTCTTTTTTTTCGAGCGTCCACCAACCAAACTTGGTAATCTATATTCTTGAGGGCATTACAAACGATTTTTGCTATGGCAGTAAAGCTGTAAACTCAGTCCGAACTGAGTAAATCAGGTTTGAACTTTTTTTGGCTTCATACATTTTTCTATGGGAAATTGTTTTTTTTTTGTTTCTTGCGTCCATCGACGAAACGTGAAAATATATATTCTTGAGGTCATCACAAACAATATTTGCTATGGCAGTAAAGCTGTAAACTCAGTCCGAACTGAGTGAGACAGCCTAGAACGTTTTCACTCTAGGCGTTCGCTCCTTCTTTTTTGTATGGGAAATTGCAACTTTTTTTTTCTCGCGTCCATCGACGAAACATGAAAATATATATTCTTGAGGTCATCACAAACGATATTTGCTATGGCAGTAAAGCTGTAAACTCAGTCTGAACTGAGTGAGACAGCCTAGAACGTTTTCACTCTAGGCGTTCGCTCCTGCTTTTTTGTATGGGAAATTGCAACTTTTTTTTTCTCGCGTCCATCGACGAAACATGAAAATATATATTCTTGAGGTCATCACAAACGATATTTGCTATGGCAGTATAGCTGTAAACTCAGTCCGAACGGAGTGAGACAGCCTAGATCGTTTTCACTCTAGGCGTTCGCTCCTGCGTTTTTGTATAGGAAATTCCTACTTTTTTTCCAACAGTTGAAAATTATTGCGATTACGACTTGTAATGTACATTTAAATAGTTCTGGCCAGTCTCACTCAGTTCGGACTGAGTTTACAGCGTCACTGCCATAGCAAATATTGTTTGTGATGACCTCAAGAATATATATTTTCACGTATCGTCGATGGACGAAAGAAACATAAAAAAAACAATTTCCCATAGAAAAATGTATCAAGCCAAAAAAAGTTCAAACCTGATTTACTCAGTTCGGACTGAGTTTACAGCTTTACTGCCATAGCAAAAATCGTTTGTAATGCCCTCAAGAATATAGATTACCAAGTTTGGTTGGTGGACGCTCGAAAAAAAAGACGCCACCTTCCCTAACAAAATCGGCATTGTCTTTTGTTAGATCGCCTGGCAGGTAGAAAGTCCCACCGAAATGATCTGTCTTTTTGAGAGTCTTATTTTTTAGTTATAAATAATACTCTATTAAAATTTCAAGTTGCCTCAAACACATTTTTTATATTCATTTGCAAAATATTTTTGGACGGGCCTGGCAATGTTAAAACCCCGGCTGAATCGTCTGGCTTATTTTTTTTTATATTCTGTAAATATTAAACTACAACATATAAAAATTGCAAATTGCCTCAAGTATATTTTTGGATTAAAAAAAAATATACTTTTAAAAATTTGGGGGTTGATTTAGCCCCGCTACTCACCAGCCAGGTCTGCAGTTTCGTGTTGGGATATAATAGGAGATGTACAGGACAAGTTTTCAGCTTGCCTCAAGCACCTCCCCAAAAATGCTTGCCAGCTCTCCAGCTATTACGCTTTCCCCCTTAAACTTCTGTCTCAACTGATTTTGATAAATGTTGGCACATACAATCTTTATACCCTGAGCAAGAACATAGGCTACCTTTTATGATTATAAAATGTATTGGAAAAGTTTTTTGTGATTTCTGACCTCAAATGGTGAAACCTCAAATGGTCATCAGTCATCAATCATGAAGTAGGCTCGATTGGCATGAAAAAAAATTTTGCAAGCTTCAGCATTTTTAGTTTGACCGTAACTTTTTTACAAAATCAAAATATCTCAAAACGTTATGGATGGTGGCGTTACAACGTTTTATTGTAACTACAACATTTTATGTACTTGCCCTTCATAACCCATTTCAAAAGTCCACATTGTATGGATAATATAGATAGTAATAAATAAATTAAACTAACGTCACATTCTCAGATTTAGACCTGGCAGTAGAATCCCTGCGCTACGAGGAGATCATATCAATGATGTCGGAACCGCTCCGAGTGGACGAGGGCGAGACTCCGCCCCCAATCCCGCCGAAGGGCCTCGGTCACCTCAGCAGCTTCGACTCGGGGCACCATGAGAACGGCGAGTCACACTGTTAACAAACAGAGGTATTCGCAGCTCTATGTTTATACGTTTATGTCCGACAGAGGTATAGGCACCGTGCGTAGCGATGACTCTGCCATCTTGTGACTCATATTCGAACTGAGCAAGCTAAATGTCAATCTCAATGTCGGTAATTCTACTGTCAAACCACGGAAAACACCGTGCCTTATTCTGCCATCTAGTGACTCGAATTCAAACTGACCAAGGTAAATGTCAAATTTTACTGTCAAACCACAGAAAAAAAATCGGGATTTTAGCGCCCTCTATAGTTTCTGCACGGTGCCTATTCCCAACTCCATGTTTATACGTTAATGTCCGACAGAGGTATTCGCAACTCTATGTAAATGTTAGTACAGACAACAGCACGTCAGATGAAATACTTGCTTTGTACCGCCCTTATGTCATCAGCATTAGCCGCTATTATTGAACTGCAAATGTTGACGGGCTGGTGACGGTATATGGTGTATGAACAAAATTATTTCTTACAAGGGGCTTTGCATTAATGAAATATCTGGATAATGTTATATGAAGTAGAAGAGTAGGCAGTAAATGTGCTGTTATAGATTGATACCTGAAGTAAAAGGCATGAAGATCGTAAATACACATTGATGAATTAAGGTAAACCATCTCTGAATCTGAATGGGATAGGCTGCCGTGGCCGCTTAAAATCAGGAAGGCAGCTTGTTTGTCTAGCATTTCAATTGACATAAAAATAACATCTATAAATTCAGATTTTTACTTGCCACCAGGTATTTTTGTACAGAAAAACAACGGTTGACAAGCTGTTAACAAGCTACGTTTTCTGAACCTGGTTTTCGGTTTTATGCGGCCTTGAAATAAGTCGGTCGCACGAAACGCCTGCAGAATTGATCATAGCAGAAGTTCCTTGATGAGGGTTGGCTATTTCATTTAATAAGTAGAGCGAAATATAGCTTTTCGTCGCCAAGCATATCATTCCAGTAATGGAAATATTAATTATAGTGATTTTGTATGTATGTTTGCATTTAATTGTATTTTACATCGGGGCCATAGCACAAGTGATTGATGATTAGATTAATTTACAAATATTTATAACTCAAATAACTACTACGTCGGCTTTTAGGCTTTTATAATTTACGGAAGTCGACAGTTTTTTAAGAATTCTACAATTTTGCTTTCAGTGCATTAAAATCATTTTTTATTCTTTAATTCATGACTATTACAAAGTTTTTGATAGTGAGATAAATCAAAATCGAATAAAGCAATTACCAAAAATGTTTTGACTTAGGAATTGATATGAAAATCGTAATTTTAATGCTTATACAATTCGAAGTACATAATGAGCACAATTTAAAAATATATTTAGTATGTTTTCTTTGAATTTGACCAAACTATGCGTTTTACTTTATAACAGGATTGCTTATTTTTTAAAATATTTTATGTGATAACCTTATAAATGAAATTCCTAGCAAAAGTATTAATCGTAACATAAGTTTCATAAAATTTATATATAAAATTATGCATGTGTTTAAAAACTTACATTTATTAATAATTTTGTAAACGCAAGCTTTATTTTTTTATGTTTAATTTAAAATTTAAAAGAAAACAGCAGCTTTCTTGTATAAATGGATATCTTTCATAAAATATGATATTTAAGCTTCTAAAATGCAAGGCGTCACTTCGTATTTTTAATCACAGACTAGGTTTTCCTGGTATGTTTTAAAATATTATGCATTCGGCTGCTTTTCTACGAGATGTAAAATGTTATGATTTTTAAATTATGATCTCTTGTTCTGTAGCACTTTATCTTATATTTTGAACATAATTTTACCTTATATCACTTCATCTTAAACTATTTTGCACAAATTGCAAAGTGTACTTCCCCTATTTGCCAAAAAAAATATGTCTTAAAGTTTATGTCCCAATTTTAAATTGTGATTTTAATTGATAACTTAGTAAACTATCTATCAACTTTCTTTTATTCTCTTTTTTTAAATAAAAAAACATTGTCTTGAAAAATGTAAGCGGTTGAGTGTGCTATTGTGTGAACGTTAAAACGCCCTCCAGTTTGCTTACACAAAATACTTATTATTACTAATATAGTATTATCACTTTATATGAAATTGAAAAGTGATTAAGATGAAAATTGCTCGTTTATTAAATCTAGGATAGGATAACCTCTTCTAATTAATCGTTTGAAGTAGAGCATTGTGCTATGCATAGATTATGCTCGGCTTAACTACAGTCAGCTTCTGATAGATAGTTATACTCTGGGTGCTCAAATTAATAGACGCAACCAAATAGTCAATCGGTACAGTTTCCATATTGTTGTCAACGTTCTAATCGTTCAAAACGTTCGACACTTTCAAAACCTCATATGGATCGGTTCAGTCAAACCGCCATAAATATGGTACCAGTCATCGCGCTAAATGGTATGCAAGATATAATTAGCTATCGCCAAATTTACTTTGTTCACATCAATGTCATACATATTTGTCTATAACCATATTTATCGCGTTTGGACTGAACCGATCTTCATGATTTTTTGAATGTTTCGACTTTTTTAACGAATATAATGTTGTCAAAAATATGGAAACTGTGTGTACCGATACTATTGACTATTTGGTTGCGTCTATTTATTTGAGTACCCTATTGTCACTATCTATCTGACGCTGAATGTACCACTTGTTCAGCGTAACTCATTTATCTGCAATGCAAATGTTAACGGTGCAATTTTATTATTAGTCTTTTATTAAAGTATTTCGATTATTATTATACACGTTTCTATTGAATCTCAATACAATTCCATATTTTTGCATTGTGTAGTGCAAGTTAGTAGGATAAAATTGTAGTGTTATTTTTATGAATTGTAGTTAATTGGTAATGATAATAATGTATGCTATGTACGTGTTTAGATCTCAGTTTGTCAATGAAACGTTTTTATAAAAACTTCTAAAATTGGTTTCGTATAAAAATATGGTTATGGTATAAAAATTGCTAATAAAAACTGATCGATTTGAATACTAACATTGTTTAAATAAAACATAAAATGCAACTTTCACTGTCTTTCATACATGTCTTACCAATAACCAAGTGATATTTTCATACTATACATACAGTAGGTTTTTTAAATATTATAATAGTTGTTAAGGGTTACAATTTATGATCACTTTACCAACGAACAATTGTTCAAAAATTTTACAGCTGTTTTATATGTTTACTCGTGTATACTATTCGTGACTTTATATAACCTGAATGCTTTTTTATTAGTTTTGTATTTAATATAATCTTGTGTAGTGCATTGGGAATATAATATTACAACTATAGCCTAAATATTATTTTATTACGTATCAATAAGATTTTTTTAACTTTAAATCAATTAAAACTTAGGAAAGGGGTATGATTAGTCCAAAAAAGGAAGATAAAGATTATGGGCATTTAATAAATTGACTTATATAAATAGATAAATGCTTGACCAAATATATAAAGGGCAGAGCTAATTTTCTATGCAGTCTTGTAGAACGTTCTTAGTGGTACAACTTTTTGTACCCTTTTCCCGATATGTTACATAAACAAGTATCTAGTATATGGTAATTTACTTCTCGTAGTGATGTTCCGGATATCCTAAATAAATAAATAAATAAATAAAAAATCTATTCAGAGTATTTTTACTATACACAAACGAAAGCGATCCGGCTCATCACTACTTCTTAATAGGGCTTTTGAAAAAAAATTTCACATTGAATGAGATAAGTCGTCGATCTCGCAGATATTTGGATACTTGTTTATGGTAAACAGAAATTAAACGAAATTATTAGTATTTACGAGATTGGTATAGTGAGTGCGACAGATTGTTCGGCCATAATAACAAGTACAGAATTTAGTTACCTAAGCTCGAATGGATTTGACTACAAATTGTTTTTATGGGAGCATTACTATTATTTGTTGAATACACCGCTGTTATTTAATAAATAATTATACATAAATTGACTATTTTAACTAGGGTTTCATGATGATACGTAAACGCACAAATTGTCCCAATAATTGACTAGAAATTCTAACAGACTTTTAACTGAATAAACTCTTTATAATTAAATGATAGCGAGGTGTATTCGCAGTTGAATTTAGTATTATTTCTTATTATAATGGTGTGATGTAACTGTCATTAGGTTAGTAAGCGATAAGTGGATACCTAAATATATTGTATTTTTTATTGTACGTTTTTTTTCGGCGTTTTGACAAAACTGGTATATAAACTACGAAAGATGTGGCTACGATTAAAGTTTGAATGAAAACAGGTCTATGATGAAGTCATTCGACTTTCAAGTCTTTTTTAGTGATAAAACGAAAGGTCCTAAGATCTATTTCCAGAAATAAAAAAGTCTATATTTTATCCCACAAAGCTCGCATTCAAATACATATTAGGGCTAATATGGATGGGTTTAAATATGGGTTCAAATAATTTGTCTGGATATTGTAGATACCGGTTTTGTCAAAAAAAAATTATTGGACTGGAAAAATTACATTAAATTTAATCTATTTTAATTATACCAAAAATTATTATTTTGAATATTATTTTAGCAACGACTGTCTGTATTGTATTTGATTGTCCATTAGTTCTGGCATTAGTATGTTTTGACGCTCAAATATGGGTATTTTTGTGATCGGTAGTAATATTTCAAGTGACTAGTAACGTCCGGGTTTCATGATGCCCTCCGAACGATTCCGAATAACTGAATGTCAAAATATCAGTGAAAATTCTGGGAAACAAAGTAAAATGTACTTTTTTCATTAGTTGAAGAGTGGTAATTTATAGAAGTGTATTTGGTGTTCTGAATTAATGTGAAAGTAAAGCGTAGGTAGGGACTCGAATCTATAAAGAAATAGAAAAAGTATTTCTTATGTTTTATATTTTAGAGGCTGCTAAAAACAATGATACTTTAAGCAATGATCACAATAAAATAAAACATGTTTAAAAATAACAATATTCATTTAAACAATCTAAACTGGTCCGGCCGCTCTCAAATAATCATGTCATAAATGTTTCTACTTATCCTCATATTATATAAAAATATTTTATTGCTAGTTCTTTTCACTGATTGTAGAAAGTTATTTTGACATTAAGGTTTACGGAATCGGATATTTCGATGGATGTCGCCAAATGAAATTATTCAGTACAAAAGCGTAGAGGTTACTAGTGGTTTGTAGCCATTTCTTATCGAAATTATTGTGAGTGGGCGGAATAAATTATTAGATGGAATCGTGAATTATGTTTTATTTATGATCCAACATCTAACATCCTTTTATTTTATTTCTTACAGCGAAGTTGACAAATGTTTGCAAGATGATTTATTTGCCGCATATTAATTTGCGTTCTGAGACGTTATTAAAATGTAATAAAATTATAACTTTTGAGTCTTAGAAGCAATGCCCTTGTCTATTCATTTTAATATTAAGAAAGGAAATGCTGCCACAAATAAAATGAATATGCAGATTAGTTTATTTTAATATTGCAGAATTTTAGTAGCTGGCATATTTCGATAACGATCTTCTTAGAGACCACCCATGTTGCTGTCTAAATGATACGTAGGTAAACAAGAAAATCAAGTGATTTTTATGTACAATATTATTGTTATAATAATAACATTCACCGGATCCTTAACATTATGACTTATAAATATGACTTATAGGTACATATATCAATAAAAACTACGATTTTTTATTTTTCATTTGAAATAAAAGATGGAAAAAATTGTTCATAACATTCATGTACTTATTATGTTGCGGTTGCCCAATTATATTTAGGGTAAAAGACATGGCCAATTTCTGTCTAGTGATTGCCACGTATGGTACAAAAGCACAAAGTTTACAAAATAAAATTAATAATTATCATATTATATTTTAGAACTTTGTATACTATTGTACTTGGGGGCGATTCACTAAGCGCAAATGTCATAATCTCACGGTTGTATCAACGGCGACAGTACAAAATTAGTACTAAATTCCTACTGTCGCCGATGACACAACCGTGAGATTATGACATTTGCGCTTAGTGAATCGCCCCCCTGGTCAGTTTTTTGTTAAATATAATTAGTAATTCAACTGCCGGTATTTCTTTGCCTTTGAAAAAATGCGTCGCTGTCAACGTAAATGCGGGTAATCTGCTCTCGTCATCAATAAATATAATGTAATTTGAGAAACAGTTACATTTATTAAAATATAGTGTTCTATAAGTGGTTCTATACGTTCAAGTGGACAAATAATAAGATGCATCAATTGTGGAATTGCCGTGCATAGAATGCAAAGGCATTTGATACCATCACTTCCCGTGCATCTTCAAACAAGACTGTCAGTATGGCTGTTTGATCAGGTATGTTCGTACTTACTATATTTTTTTGTAGTGCATTCACAATGAATACCATACCAGTTGATTTTATTTTTATGACTTAACTATGTATTTGTTTTTGCTACTTATGGGTGCATACCTGTTGGTTGTGAAATCGACAATAATAATAAGATATGTTTGTGGGAAATGAACTATGTATTTAGGCAAACGTTTATTACGAATATTGTCCATGTCCTTTTGCAACATAGGTACTATTTGATTTTTTGCATCATAAATTCATGCAAAAAATCACGTCAGTCTTTGACGACTCGCTTGGTGTAATGGTCAAGATGTTGCCTATTACGCAAGAGGTCGCGGGTTCGATCCCCGCACAGGACAAACATTTGTGTGCATGAACATGTCTGTTTGTCCTGGTCTGGGTGTTATATGTATCTATTTAAGTATATTTGTAATACCACTGTTGATTCTGATGTCCGTAACACAAGTGCTTAAGCTACTTAACACGGGGTCAGATCAATGTATGTGATGTTGTGAAATATTTATTTATTTATTTATTTATATTTAATTAAAAAAGCGCACGTCCTAATAATGTACCTAATTAAAATGGAAAGTCAATACGTCAGTGAGTTTGGCAAGCGGCGCCTGATGCCGGCGCGTTGTCATGCGCCGATGATTGTATTTACGAGTCAATTTCTAAATAATGAGCGCTCTTAGCTGTAATTGAAGGTAGTCAACGCGGACGTATCGACACGCCCCCGGTCTCGAGCCATCACGAGAGGGGTACCACGAGATATATCTGAAGATAAGGCTCTGTAATGGTGGATTGCAAAGTGTGGAATTGCCGAAGTTGTAAAGTTAGAATAAATTTTGGTAATATAAAAATTAAATTTATGTATTCTTGATTAATGTGATTCCGTTTCTGAACAGTTTTAATTTTGCGCAAAAGACAAAACTCATAAAATAATGGTGTTTGTATACATGTTTTGAACTGTATCAAGATACAGTTCAAAACATAGCTTGTAAAAATGTTGGCAAGGTTGTCGATGTAATAACGAAACTGCCAATTCAATTAAATAAAACATGCGCCAATATTATAATTCTTGCAATTCATCAAGATACATGATTGTTTTATGTAGTTTCACACTCCCAATCGGTTTAAATCTCGCGACCGCAATATCGTGTGACGCGACACCGATAGCTTTTCAATGGCCCCGCCCATCGGCGCCCTTAATGGACCCCGCGGTGTTTGACAAAATGTGACACCTTAATAAGAGCCTTCCCGCGGGTGACCATACGCAATCATTGGATCATCGAAAGTGCACACAAAGGCTTTTGTTCGAACTCGACGTTTTTAAACAAGATTTCTTTATTACCTGACTCATGTGAGAGGTGTTCTTTAGAGGATTGTAGTTTTAAAAGGTCGGTTATGAATTTTGTTCCTGAAGGCATGTTCAGGTCATGTAAGATTTTGCAGAATAAGTCGACTGTTCTGTTCTAAAATTTGTTTAAAATAAACATCTAAAAGTTGGTACAAGAAATTGGATCTATAAGTGTAAGAATTTATGCAGTTTTTCCAAATTTTGATCCATTTCAAATTATTCAATTGAGTATCTGTCAGTAAAATGTTCAACACGTACCTACATACTTACCTAGTACACCTGTAATTATGAATGTAGATAAGTAGCCCTCAGGACAAATTGAACCATCAAGCTAAAGTTACATGCACATTAGTATGAAATAATGCCATTTAACTCCCGCCGTGTGATCTTGTTCGGCTTTGAAACAACATTAGTCCAATTCCATTAATACATTCGTAATCATCATCATCATCCTAGCGCCTCTCCCGGTTGCATCCTCGGCCATTGCCTTGGAGCCCAGGGTACGCTGCGACTATGATCCTGAATTGACATGCCTGGTTATTACAATGGAGCGACTGTCGTCTGACCTCCGTAACCACAAGGGAAACCAGACCAGTTGGATTAAGTCGGGACCAACGGCTTAACGTGCCTTCCGAAGCACGGAATCATCTTTCTTATCGGACAATCAGGTGATTCAAGCCTGCAATGTCCTAACCAAACTGGGAAAACCAACACAAAGTGAAAGTGTTCCCCGCGGGATTTGAACCCACGACCTCCGAGTTTGTAGTTTTTGAGCACAGCGCTCTAACCACTACACCACGGAGGCAGTTTAATACATTCGTAATATATGCCGCTATTATCACTGACAGTGTACATGGGCCTTACGAACATACATTAATAGCATACAATGTATGTTATCAAACGATGCACCTAAAGCCATTGCATGTCAGTTGGCCCGGCTAAGCACCTGCATCATTGCAGGTAATTAATTACAATTACACATTGTCAATATTATAATGTAAGGAGGTATGATAAAGTAAGTTCGTTTTCGTGTAATGCAAGCTTGTATGTCGTATTAGATCTTTTAATTATCTTGTGTTGTGTTGTGTTTATGATAAAAAGGCAGTGCTGGACAATTTTCTTCGTAGCACTTATTCATATATCCGTACCTTGCATCTATCCTTACAAATCAACCTACTGCGACAAACGAGAGATATTTGTCAATTTACATTCTCTTATTTCCTCCGTTACGATTGGGAAAGTAAAGTGGGGGTTTCGATGTGGAGCTCAAAGATCAACATTCCTACAAAATGGCAGCACGTTAACCTACGCTTTCTTCAAAGGTTAATTATCTCTATCAAAGGGCATGGAGAAGTCTAAGCATCCACAGCATCACGTCAGCTGTGTATGAGTACCTATTGGGTAGGCGAGAGAGAGTCCGTAAAACACACTACTTACATATTTATATTTTAGCACGATTGTTAACTTCGTTTTCATTTACCTAGATCTATTCTGAAGAATCTGTCCTGAATGTCCTTATTTAAAACATTATCTTTACTGGGCATAACGAGCACTAGGAATTACTATTTTAATGGAATCGGAAAAAGAGTTTATTAATATATCTATTGTATTAAAATTCGAAGAAGATCTGTATGCTAAAATTACAAAAATAATGACAGCAGCAAAAGGAAACATATCAACTGTCGTGAAAAGTCAACAGACGCAGAATATTATTTGTGATTGCCACTAATATAATTTAACAAATTTATCATCGATCATGGCGACCGCTCTTCCCATGGAGTCTAACCCCGACATCATGAATAAGTACTTGGTGAAGCTGGGCGTGTCCGACAAGTGGCGAATGGTGGACGTCATCGGCTTGGAAGGAGACGCTCTGAACTGGGTTCCACGCCCGGTCCTGGCGGTCGTCCTTCTCTTCCCTCTATCTGACGCGTACGAGCAACACAGGCGTCAGGAGGAAACCGAGCTCTCCAAGCAAGGCGCTAAAGCCCCCAAAGATGTGTTCCATCTGAAGCAAGTCCTTAGCAACATCTGCGGGACCATTGCTCTGGTGCACAGCGTAGCTAACAACACCCATCGCATCGAGGTCACCGACGGACTGCTCAAGAAATACCTCAAGGATGCTGAGGGCCTCGACGCTGCGGCCAAAGGAGCTCTGCTGGAGAACTCCGCTGCGATTCTGGAAGCGTACAAAGACATAGTGCACGCAGAAAGCCCGGAAGGCGAGGACGCAAACGAAACCCCGAACAACCACTTCGTGACCTTCGTGCATAAGGACGGGAACCTGTACGAGCTGGACGGGCGCAAGTCGCTGCCCATCAACCACGGCCCGACCACCCCCGAGCAGCTGCTCGAGGACGCTGCGAAGATCTGTCGCCAGTTTATAGATAGGGAGCCGGATAACATCGGCTTTAATATCGTCGCTTTAGTCCCCGCTGATTAATACGCTGAATACACGAACTCCTACGAACGAGTACATAATACTCGTTAATTTGTCAGCATTTTAATAAATGTGTAATATTTATATCAATTTTTTGTGTATAATGATAATTGCGAATTTAACACACGACACCGCGCCGCGGCCCGTATCACGCAATCTTTCAATATGGCACTACGAAAAATGGCGTTCATTAATTCTCTTCATTAGCGAATACCAGCTAATTCAGTCAGCGTGCACCGCTGCACGGATGTCGATTTAAGTCTTTAATTCATAATTAATCTCTCCGTCTTTAACAAATCGCCTCACGATGTCCGCAACGCTGCGTCCACGTCTCAATTAAGAAATCCGCGCACACTCGAAACACGGCTCCCGCATTCCTCCTTTAAAATTCTCTATCTTCGGAAACTAATTAAAAATTCGCCTCGCCTCCGTGGCCCGGTGTTCAATCGGGGCGATATAACTTCATTTAAAAACGAGCAATCTTGTCCGAGATAAGAGCTGGCCAGAAAACAACGAAGAGCAGAACTCGCCACACGCGGCAGCGACTCGACTCGACAAAAAGACAAACCAAAGAAAGAACTCCAAACTTTTAAATGGAACGCGAGAGAATTCACCGCGTTAACTATGTCGATACTGGGAAGGACGCGACATCGGTAAGTCACGTCACCAAATAAATGACGCCGGCCCTGAAATAAATATATAAATATTGTGTAAATAAAGAAAATAATGCGGCGGGGACCCGAAATGCTTTAAATATTCAAATGAAGCGAGCCGAGGTGAATTACGAAGGTGCGCTCGCTCGAGTTGAGCCCAATTAAATCGGTGCCACTGAGGTAGAAATTAAAAACAAAAGGAGGATGACGGGGGTCCGGCGCGCATTTTTCTCATGAGTATTATTAGCGCGATGTCAACCCACAAAAAATGGAGTTAGAGGGTTGTCGTGGCCGCGATCATTATCGATAACATCCCGCGTTTTGTATTGTTTTGATAAGTGTGAGGATGCGGCGCGGACGCTCGTTGACGGTTTACACGGCCTTAGCGGGTGATCGATGCGAGCGGAATCGGTGGAAACGATTTATTACAGGTACAAAGAATCCGTTGAGTGGGATGGTAAAATTTTCTTTGTTGAAGTAACAGTGTGTCAATCAAGCCGGGCAGTGCGTGCACGGATAAATGGGTGAAAAACAAAACGTTAACAGCATCGGGCGCGGTCATTAGTCATGAGAGCCCTGGTGAGAACAGATTTAATATTTGCCTATAAATCAATTACGGACGTGTGGGGAGCTCGCTTAGCGCTCTATTATAGCACTCCTTTCTTTAGTGGTGAAGATAAATGACGAACATCGACTGCATGCTGTTCTGTGGCCATACTGTACGCAACGCGGAAACGTCTCTGGGATATCACTTACGTGTTACAATGAAGGATTAGGTTTACTAATCCAGTCAAAATAGACAAAATTAAGACTCAAGGTTGCATTAATTCCCACACAGCTGGATTTTTGTGCAGGCCTTGAATACGTCATTACAAATGATATGTCAAAATTCCCCATCGATCCCGCTTGCGCGTTGTTTTTTATTCGTGGTCAAAGGGCCCAAAGGACACAGTTTTTTTTGGGCCCACCAACAATCGGTAACGTTTAAGAGAAAGAGAACTACGTTAAAAATTTAAATGTTTTTTTATGAATTTTGCAATTGAAGTGAATTTCAAACGAAACCGGAGTCATAAAACCAAAATAAAAAGCCTTATTTTGATTATATCCGCGAACTATCTGTCCAAAGATCAGTAAACAATGGCTGACATACAGATAAGTGAAGGAAAAAAGGTTATATCAATAAAATTAAAATAAAACACTTGAAATCGAACATAAAGAAGACGCTATTTACTTTTGGAACGGTTTTCATGCCTATTTTTATCTAAGGCGGTGATTGATAGTGACTTTTAATCATTTAATTAATGAAATAAAATAATACGAATAAACAATCCAAAAAAATCCGTATAACGGAACGCAAGTGCTAGTCTATTGCCGGATTTTGATTTTATTTAAAAACTGAATACAAATGTCAGAAACCTTCAGTCTGTCAACTGTCATTAATGGTTTTACTATATAATTTAAAAAAGCTGTAGTTTGTTTGTTTGAACACGCTACTATCAGAAACAGCTGGTTCGATTTGAAAAAATATTTTTGCATTGGATTATCTATTAGTCGAGCCAGGCTTAAACTAAAAAATGTTAAGCTATAGTTTAAGACTACATATTTTTGCAAAAACCTTATTCTACGCGGACAGAGTCACAGGCGGACACGAGTCATAATAAATTGCTTTTACTTCAGATACGTAGGAAAAACATAATGGAAAATCGCCCTTATGTGTAAGTATTTACGGTTCAGGCGTTGAAAGTCAGGAAAGCAAATAGACAGATTAGTTTATGAGGTTAATATATATTTTCCCATCTTATTTCTAACGATTCCGGTTAAAATATGAAAAAGTAATATCACCACTATAATCTGGAGATTATAAGGAATAAATTGATACCCATTTCGTAAATAAACGCTAAAATTTTATGTGGGCCTAACTCTCCATACAAAAACGATTGTCACCTTTGCGTTTTTTTCTTAAATCTCTGAAACTAAAAGAGCTATCGAAAAATGGTTCAGGAAAAGTTTATAGATCGTAAAATTGTCTACCAAAAAGATCTCTACATTTTTCTTCTACAAAGCAGCGCTGTCGAGATATTGTGACTTTAAGCCGCAGGAAAGTCGTATTTTCGAGTAGCCCACATTATGCAATTACAATAAATTGGGTTGAGTAGTTTATCTGGTGCAGGTGGCAATTAAGTATGGATTGGCTCGAAACTATTATTTACCAATTTCCAGCCCCAATTTTCAGGATTTAGTTCATTGAAGTCAAAAAAGACAAAATGACGTATCAAGCTTGCATTCATTCCCAACAAGCGGGACTTTTGTGCAGGCCTTGAATACGTCATTACAAATGATATGTCAAAAGTCCCCATCGATCCCGCTTGTGCGTTGTTTTTTATCTGTACTGAAAATCTTCGGATCCTATTCCTAACCTTTCTGGTAGTCAAACCTCAATGGTCCCCATAGAGACTTTTACTCCTTAGATGAAATAGGGTCGATTGGCGCGAAAAAAATTTTTGGAATTTTCAGTACAAAATGTTTGGGAAAAGTTTTTTGCGATTCCTGACATTTCTAGTACTCAAACCTCAAATGGTCCCCTAAAGTCTTTTAATCCTAACTTATAATAGGATCGATTGGCATGAAAAAAAAATTACCTATTTCAGCGATTTGTACTGAAAATTCCAAATTTTTTTTTCGCGCCAATCAATCCTATTTCATGTAAGGAGTAAAATTCTCTATGGGGACCATTGAGGTTTGACTACCAGAAATGTTAGAAATAGGATCCGAAGATTTTCAGTACAGATAAAAAACAACGCACAAGCGGGATCGATGGGGACTTTTGACATATCATTTGTAATGACGTATTCAAGGCCTGCACAAAAGTCCCGCTTGTTGGGAATGAATGCAAGCTTGATACGTCATTTTGTCTTTTTTGACTTCAATGAACTAAATCCTGAAAATTGGGGCTGGAAATTGGTAAATAATAGTTTCGAGCCAATCCATACTTAATTGCCACCTGCACCAGATAAACTACTCAACCCAATTTATTGTAATTGCATAATGTGGGCTACTCGAAAATACGACTTTCCTGCGGCTTAAAGTCACAATATCTCGACAGCGCTGCCTTGTAGAAGAAAAATGTAGAGATCTTTTAGGTAGACAATTTTACGATCTATAAACTTTTCCTGAACCATTTTTCGATAGCTCTTTTAGTTTCAGAGATTTAAGAAAAAAACGCAAATTTGGGCCCTTTGACCACGAATAAAAAACAACGCACAAGCGGGATCGATGGGGAATTTTGACATATCATTTGTAATGACGTATTCAAGGCCTGCACAAAAATCCAGCTGTGTGGGAATTAATGCAAACTGGAATGTCTATTTTGACCGGACTATACCGGCATAGACGTACGAGACAGATATTTTACAAGTAAGTATCGCATGTCAATCATATTATCTTTTATTGATATTCTTAGTATGAATGTTAATAACCATGTAAAAGTAAAGGCATCCATCATTTGAAATCATATTTTCGTTTCAAAGATACGTTTTGGCTTAATCACCACGCTTCTGCCAAATACGGGTTGGTGACCACAAAGCCTGTAATGTTATTAAAAAAAACTTAATCAACAAATTCGGTCTTTAGCTAAAGCTAATGTTGAGATTACGCGATGAACTTACATCAGTGTTTATAGGTAAACATCTCTAAAATGTGGACATTTACTTGGGTGGGGTACTAAGTCTGTAAGCTAGTGACTACAGGTCCAACAATTTAACTATACCAACCCCTGGTTTCTGGGTAATTCTAAATACTATTTATTACAAAATAGGTTACTGTACCATAATATGGTTTATTTGGTTAGCATGACAAAATCCATAAAGTTACTTACCTATCTTTCTTATAGAATTCGATATTTATTGCAAATGAAAATAAAACATTGAGCGTCACACCTAGCGAACATCGAGCGGCCATATTTAGTTGATGACTACTGCAGTTCATTTATGTTTAAAAGGTCAAAACTATGATTTTTATAAATCGTTTCAACGCAGTATTATAATTATTTGTATCTCAACATTTATTAAATAAAAAAGCAATTGGAATTTTAAACACGACGGCCGCACCTCTGTTCCTTATTAACTAGAGATTCATTAACACCCATCGCGACCTCCGCGGCACCCGCTCGATTTATTCAAACAAAATACATTTATTTTAGACAATGAGGATCTAAGTGCTTATTGGGAGAGTTACCTACTACCATAAATATAGCACGGAAACACTTTCCCGTTGATCACTATCCATTGCCTGGTCTGAACTAGCTTGTTGAACTTAGTTTCAAAGATACAAAGCGATGGATGGTTAGATGCACGTGCCAGTACGGTTCTCGTCTGGTGGTGAATAGAGGCGACTCCGCGGGGGTCCCACCGCGGCCTACCGACGTTCATCACTATTCAATAAGCTCCATTTATTGAAATACATAATTCGTGTGTGAATAATGACGATTGTGATGAATCTTCGTGGGCGATGCGAGCGACTTAAACCCGATTAACTTTTGACCGTGGTGAGTTATTAATAAGCCTGGTTGAGCACTGGCCACGATAATGACATGGAAATGACTCCAGACGAGAGTCTATTGATTTCTTACGTGCAAGGATTGTGTATGGGCGCTTTGAGATATGTTGTTGTTTTGACACGATGTGAATTGTAAAATGGACTGGTATTGTTCAAGGCGCGATAAAAAGTTAAACGCTTTAAATGCCAATATAACTAGCTAGCTGCTTCTGAGACTTTCAAAATAATTTAATAATTATAGTCCACTACCCATAACTTCAAATAATAATAGATTACGTCTACATATATTTTGTCTTAAATAAATTATCGCTGCACACTGCAATGTCTTCTGAATCGACGAGTAAATTAGTGCGTGAGTTACGAAAGTTAATATTTCGCAACACACCATTGATCTGACCCCGTGTTAAGTAGCTAAAGCACGTGTGTTACTGATATCAGAATCAACAGTGGAATTAGAAATATACTTAAATAGATACATGACACCGAGATCAGGACCAACAGATATGTTCATGTTGAACATTATTATGTAGCATAGCTACTTATCCTCATGTAAAACACCCGTTCGTCCCACATTCGTTTCTCGAGTCGTACATGACGCATATGATAATTTGATCTACATACGTACTACATAGCGTACCCCCGAGAAGTCTTACCCAAGTCTTGTAACTGGTAAGATAGTTACTAATTAGACAAGGTCTACAGTAATTTGGCTCAAATCAATAGTTAGACTTGAAGAATAGAGACCTGTACTGTACGTGTACCTACATAAAGTTGTAAATAAGTGAAGATTGCATGTGCATGGAACTTACAGTGTTCAAAAGCGTTAATGTGTGTCATAGCTACTTATCCTCGTGTAAAACACACATTTGATCTATATAAGTACTACATTGCCCACAAGAAGTTATACCCAGCTATGCCAGAAATGCACCTAACTCACGAGTTATAAGTTTTACGAGCACCTTATTAGGAGGCAGGGGAGATCGGAATGACGAAAGAAAGCGGGATGATATGTGCGCATGCGCAGGTTTACGAGTTCCGAGAAGCGCGGGCGCGACACGACTCCTAAAAACGGTAAATTGTCTAAGTTATATTAAGTAGGTTCGTGGCTTACTGCTGAGTGTTTAGTTATATTTATTTATAAATTATTATTTAATGCGGCATGTTAAATACAGTAAATATCTTTTAAATTTATTGTACTGACTAGCGGCCGCCCGCGACTCCGTCCGCGTGGATTTCGATTTCCAATATCCTATGTGTTATTCTGATGTATAAGCTATATTGTGGTAAAGTTTCATTCAAATCCATTCAGTAGTTTTTACGTGAAAGAGTAACAAACATCCATACATCCATACATCCACATTCCACACATACAAACTTTCGCCTTTGTAATAGTAGTACGATTATCATAATAATCATTCAATATTAAAATATCACAATAATATTAATATTATAAATGTGAAAGATTGTTTGTTTAAATGTTTGTCCGTCAATAACGCTGAAATTTGAACGGATTTTGATAAAATTTAGTATAACAGGCAGGGTATGTGCTGACTAAGGTGATAAGATACTTTTTATCCCGATTAAATGCTCCCACTGGAATCTTGATAACACAGCCACCGGAAAAAACGAGTGTTAAAATAAAATCATAATTCAATATTTCTGTTCATTGATTCTATGCGCATGCGCTTTTCATAATGCCTGCGGAAAAGACATCAACGCGTTCTGATGTATTTTTGTCAAATGCCAAATACTTAATGATTTAAAAAGAACTTGCAACCTCTTGGAGTAACAGATAACTAAAATGTTTCAACGTTGTAAAAGGAAAGATGACGATATAATGTATTCCCGACCGATTTCGGCCAAGGCGTAGAAGTAATAAAAAACTATGTTTACAATCTATAATATGAACTCTTGTAGTAATTTGTCAACGAAGCCAACTAGGGCCAGTTCCTTTTGCGAAAATTAATTTACCGATAAACGAGAGCATAAACGCGAAGTATGCCAGTTTGATGCCCGGCACGGTGTCAATTTGACTACACCTGTCGGCGCTTTGATGTCGGCCACGGCTATAAAGTTGCGGATTTAATGCTCGACAACTTGAGTAAACTAATGTTGGAGTGGCCAGAATATTCAGGAGTTTTAGGATTAAGAAGACTTGGTAATGTGGAAAAGTTACGAAGTGCTCATACTTTGTAACTTTTGTGGTATGTTTCTGCTGGTGGGTAAGGTCGCCAGAGCTCAGTTGGGGAGGGTATGGGATCTTTAAGTTAGGCAACTTGTGCGGTTGTTGATGTCCACGGGCAGCCGTGATCACTTAACATCAGGTGACCGGCAAGTTCCTTTGCCTCCCTTACATATTAAAAAATTACTTGAAGTTCCTGCTTAACTCGTGCCAGGACTGTCCCACTTACCTTCATACCATGGTAGTTTCTGCCAGCGATGCCATAGTTGTCCGACCTGACGACAGTAACCCGGGCATCGCTCGCCTGTATGTATCAATCAAGTGTCGAGTTTACTGTGAACCTCGTCTAAACGTTGCTGTTAAACTCGGAGCAAATGTGCCGTGCTAATATTTTAAAAAGAGTCAAAGTTTATCCAGTGTTTCCCATCGGATTGTCCACCAATGATTAGACTAGTTTGGGTTATCCTTAATCCTGGTTTTTCCAATCCTAATGGAATTGGAATAAAGTGCTCAGTAAAATGGGTAACCTTTTATTACTACTTACTTCGTGCCAAGACCGCTCATACCTACATAGTATGTACATGCAGAACTCCCATGGTAGTTCTGCCAGCGATGCCAAAGTCGTCCGACCTGACGACAGCAACCCGGCCGTCGCTCGCGCGTATTTATCAATCAAGTGTCGGGTTTACGGCGAGACGCCTAAATACCGCAGTATAATTCCAAGTTTGTTTAATGACAACCGACGGGATAGGGTTGCCAGGATACGAAGATGGTTTGGTAGCCTGATATCCCAATTGCAGTGGATAAATGGTGAAGGTTTGATAAAAGGTGTTGAGTAGATGTTTGGCCCTATTTAATGCATCGAAACGATGCATAAGTGTCTATACTAATATAATAAAGCTGGACAGTTTGTTTTTTGTTTGAACGCGCTAATCTCAGGAACTACAAACTAGATCGTAGTACAAAATGAAAAAATATGTTTATGTTGTATAGTCCATTTAATTTTGATGGGGAAGGCTTTATGCTACACAGTATAACACAATGTGTGCGGAAACTGAAATCCATGCAAAAACCGAAATCATTACGGGCTGCCTAGGATAATTTTGTCAAAGTTACCCTAATCTATCTCGTATTGACATAACAGATCAGAATTATATAACTACCTGGCAACCCTGACCGAAGACGGGCGCGCCGCAGGCGGCCGCTGCCGAATTCAACCCTAAAATGTTTTATGACATTCGACTACCGATTGTATGGATTAATGACTATTTATTGTATTAATTAATAGTCATGGCCTATTAGAGCCGGAAAATAACAATAATCATAATTATAAAAATAAAATAAAGCCAGGAAGCCTCATAAACGCAGTGGTCACAACGGAGACTCAGGTCTCATAAAAGTTATTCGTGTAAAAGGTTCTCAAATAAATTAACCATGTTTTTTGTAAGAATTTGAACAATACTAGGTTCAAAACCTACAACATTTCTTCAATCTTATAAAGATTCAAGACTCAGTTTGAATGAATTCGGTGTAGGTAGTATTGCCAATAAGATTCAGCATTTGTGCTCTTCTGTGTTGTGAATGACCATAAACGACGGAGATCATTTACTATCGAGTCATTCATTCGCATAGTCAAAAAGAATGTAATAAATTAAGTCTGTTATCTCCTATTTGCATACAAATAGATAGATACCTTTTATATAAAACATACTAAAAACTGGTTTGCCATATTGATCTTGCCATATGTTGAAAAATATCGCAAGATAATAGTCATGACACGAATTTGCTCACTGAAAAAAAGCGTCCCATAAACAAAAAAATCTGACGCGTAACTGATTTATTCATATTACATTTTGGTAGTACGTCAATTTGTTTTGCCAACATTATCTACAGTCATATCTACATCGACTCGTAGATAGGCTACCACATTACCCTGGTAGAGTTAAAGTATTTGTGTAGGATCACACTAGGCCGAAAAAACGCGATTGAAGTTCAACTTGACTAAGCCTGCTATGTATTTTAAATTACATAACACATCATGCCGAAATCACGTCGCGTTGTATCGTGCCTAGAGACAATACATGGCAGGCGCAGTCACGCCGAACTTCGGCGGCTTTTTTACGGCTCAGTGTGTTTCGACACTTTTTCGAGATTCGTAGAAGCTAAGCTATGTATCATCGTGTCCGGTTAATTGGTGGATAGTGGTGGGTAGGGGGGAGTGGGGAGTGGGTAGATTAATGAGCGGCTACCGCTGGCTTATCGCGCAGCATCTGGCGCATGACTGATCATCTGTCGTGCGCCTGCGCCTGTGCCGAGTAGTGATGGGGTCGACGATGTATCGATAGTAATAAGTTCTATGCTTCAAGTCTCTCAAGGGTCTCTCTTAACTAAGTTTTGGTAAATCGAGTCGATAAAAAAACAACGCAATGTAAAATAGGGTTCATGTAAGTAAAGGTAAAAAGAAAATTCAACCATTGCAGGATAATAATCCTAAGTATTCCTAAGGAGGGTGTTTGGGATTGAAAAGTCCGCTAGATGGCAGTAAGTTCGCATAGGGTCTAACTAGTATGTGATTAGTAAATTTTGACATGACATTGACAGATTTGTCAAAATTCATTCATTTTATTTGCTAAAACCCTCATTGTACAGTGTTCCCTCAGCACGGAATAATTAATTTTAATATCATTCATAATTATACCAATATAAGAATGAATGCGAAGTTATTCAATATCCGAAATGAGTTTTTGCATTTAGCAGCCAGGTTCACTTTTAACTAATTGTCAGTAAAGTACATTCTGCAATTCGACGTTTCACGGCCAATGCATTAAAGAATAATTCTTTTAAAATTGGAATGCTTTTTCCACTGTAATTTGCAAACCCCTCGATATTAAAAGCGGACGGCTCGGTCAGTTTGATTAACAAAAACGTTTAATTAAGATTATTATTACATTCAAACAGTCTGAAGCTATCGACAATGAAATTCCTTGCGTAGTTGGTGCGTCCCTACCGGTCGTGATATGACAGTGGTCCGCATATCTTCCCAGAAGTCATACTCATGGATGCCTTACGCGCGTCGGTGCCCGCTCAGCTTTTTTCCCAACCCATAGTCTTATTGGGCGCATTGAAATATTTTCGTTTAGATTAAACGACGTTTAGCCAGTAGATCGGAACATTGGGATTAATGCCCGACATCAGTTACTTGCCCACTTGTTACTAGGAACGACTATTGAATGAATATACACTGCTTGACTTTTACGATTGTTTTTTAGTGATCTGTTGGAAGCGATAAGCGTATACAGTAGGCTCTGGTTCATTGTCGTACTCATATTACCTACTATTAACATTACAAATGAAAATTCATTTTGATCGATTCTTTAAATCGAATCTCACTTTCATATTAGTGTTCGTGTGTGATCTGTTGGACCGAGGTGGTTTTGTACAGTATGTTAACATTATTCATTTATTTTTATTTATGTTTTGACCGGTAATGTTAAATGATTGCGAAGCATGGTACTAGGATGGAACCTGCTTGTTGCGCTATTTATATCAAGAAGATATCTAGGTACTCATATTTTGTAGTTAGACCTAATTGCCATTTCCTGTGCTTTAGAAATATAGTCGGTGCCAATCCAAAAAATCTAAGGGTCGGTCATTCTTTAATCACTCATGTATCATGAAGAGTCATTTGGTAATTCTCTGTACGTAATGATTAAAAAGGTCTTATGTCAAATAGTAAGCCTAGGTGGCGTTGTGTGAATTACATTTGTATTTATTTATTTTCGTTACAACTCCTGCGCACCTGTTCATCCGTATTCATAATTCTTTGTTCCTTCGCCAATAAACCGGCCTTCGTTCGATCTTAGTTTATGACATCCTCGCTTTGATCGATGGCCGCCACTTACAAAGTAAATATGATTTGTTTACGTATACCATTACAATGATATCCTTTATATCGATACGTGGAAAGAATAAGAATTGGTATGTTTGTTTACTTAAACTAACTTCTTCGTTATGGAGCTTTATGAGGTGAATAATGTATGTGAGCAAATTTATTGTTCTGATCGTTTCTACTATCCTTTTTTCTTACTTCGGTCCCTGTTATTCTGTTTTGACTACCCAAACCTAAAAATTGTTTGGGAAAAATGTTACATCCGAATCATATATTAAACTTAAATACAAACAATATTGACCATTACATTACCACCAATTAAAAGGACTCAAACCCACAACCATAAAGGACCGGATGCTGGCAAGTATCACTAACAAATACGCCATTCCCAGTCCACAAGCAAACCAGAAGCCGTTCAGCACGTAACATAATTAATCGTTAATTTAAATACAAAGACTAATTTAATAAGTGACCCGACTCCCAAATGTCAAAGCCGTTCAAATAAAAAACAACAAAGAAATATGGAAGAAGGATGGCGCTCCGAAGCGAGGCTGGACGCCCAGGCGGTGCCATGGGAAAAACGACTTTTTTTATACCTCAAATAAATTGGAAGTCATTTTTTAAAAGTTTAAAAGTTGACCTTTTTTCTTTTTTTTTCGTATCGAGCACTGGTACAATGGGTGGACAAGAACGGCTGTTAGGTAACATTTTTAACATCATTATAAGTGAAAAGCAGTGACTGATGATACTCACGGTGTATCTCGCCTTGCGTTTCTAGGAAGTTGCATTGTACGCCTCTTGGGTTCAATTTAAAACAGTTACCGTAACGTGACATATGAATGGAATAATGTATCATTAAAATATAGTAAACATGATATTTTTCAAAAGGAACGTAGATGTTTTGACAGTCCACAAATCGGAGAAGGTTGTGGTATCATTAGGTTGATGAAAGTGATGGAATAAAAAACAATTTTTCACACATCACCATTCAGCCTCAAAGTTTACAAATTTAATAAAAAAAGTATCTTACACCTATGTTTGAATATTTTGTAAAATCTTGTTTGAATCACAAACTACTCGACCCACGTTTTTATTGATTTTATAACTAAGTATAAGTTCTGCTGTACAGGGATAGAACTTGTGACTTCTCAATCACTTCTCCGAATCTGTAAAACAAACACAACCACTGATTAAATCGTCATATCTGGACAAAAAGAAGTCCACATCAATTTTGAATTAATTTAATAAATAACGGTGTCTTTGTAATACTGACTAGCGGCATTTTTATAACCTCGAAGGCTACCCCCCGAGGCACCGCCCGGGGTTTTACTGGTCTCCTCGGTGCTTCTTCGCTTGCAAATTAAGATAATTAAAACCGCTAATGAAAGGACAGTCGTAACTTTGTTGTATTTTTAGAGTTGTCCCTCGTTCCTTATTGCACTCGACGACTAGTTGGAACAATATTTCGAACCGTGTTTATTTATTCGATGATATCGAAACTTCCTGTAAAGAACATATAGTGTGCTGTATGCATGCGCTATGGTACTCGTAATCTGACCAGTAATTAGAGAAGACTTTTTTTGACTGATTTTTTTTAAATCTTAGAAGATGTTTTTGACACATTATATTTAACTTCATTAATTTATTGCCATAAACACAAACTTGTAACATTACTGTATACCTGTGATAAGAGGCGTCATCAAAACTCTAAAATTCCTAGAAGATGAAAGCTCAAATACATACTGATTACTGAGAACGTGACAACATAAATGTATCGAACATTAAATGGATACTTAAAAAGTTTCAAATTATACACTTTTCCGAGACTTCTGGGCTTTATCGGCAAGTATCAATTACTAATTAAAACTATCGACTTACAAAACTGATCTTTACAGGAGCCAGCGAGTTATCTAAACACGCATTAAAACCAAAACAGAGCGTTCCGTTTTTTGTATGGAATTTTCGAATCGCCTGGAGATCCGAGATAGGCCATGGTAACCAACCTCTCGGTACGGCCTATAAAATAACCATAACCGTTCGAGACCAGGCTGATGTGACGATAAACTAATAGGCGGGGAACAGCTACCGAATCTGATGCAACGGTAGTCACCGGACCACTTTGGTTATTGAATTCCATTCTAATAAGTCGATCGACATCTTAGGTTTTTGTTGGCTCTATGTCATTTGGACGAGTAGCGAGCATGACTCACAAGCAAACGTCAAGTCGAGATCTACTCGGTGATATGCATTATTATTCGGTTCTCAGATAGCCTATTACTAAATGTAGACTAATGTATTAAATCTGCTACTGAATTTAAGCGGGCAAGAGCAAATGTTTATCTTAATTTATTTTGTAAGTTTTGCATTAACAAATCTTTGAGCTCCATCTTAAAGCAAATTAATCAAATTTATAATTTAGCCAGAAATATCCTACATATTTATGAAATGGTGGTGCACTATATTTGTGACAGATACTAAGTTTGGTAGATTGATAGTTCATTAAGTAGATATAAATAATGAATAATCATAAGATAAAACTACTAAATAGATACCTAGTACCTTCATTATTATTCTTTTTGTTCAGAACTAGTCGATTAATTTGACGCCTGGATGGTCTATTGGTATACAGGACAAAATCGGTCGGGCAAAATTTGTGTCGGGTTTTCCGAACATAGCCCGGGATCACCAACCCACCTTTGACAAACGTGGTGATTTAGCCAAAACCTCTTTGTAATGAAAACATGATTCCAAATGATGGAGTCTTTAACTCTGCAGTGAAACATATTTAAATTCAATTTTAACTTACCTGTAGGTTAAGGAAGTCTAAACTATTAAAAATGTATTGTTCATGCGTCAGGGAATGTGTCTGCAAATCTTTAGTATTCAAGCGCCGTTGTTAATCCCATAAAGTTTTTCACACAATCATTACGGTGATTAAACAAAGCAGTAATAGCGTTAATTTTACGGTACATTGATTCATTACGCTTAACGTCTGAGGTTAATCCGTTAACTGAGGTATGAGGGCTGGCTTGTCTTCGATTTGCAATATTGAATCGGTTAAAAATATGATTGAACCTAGTCCACGTTTTGGCGTTTATGTGTTCGTTTGGGCAATGAAGGCCTTTGATTGGTATGAGTTAGAGCTTTTCTCATAGATTCCGTCCTTTGTTATTTCCGAAAACATGTGGCTAATTTGTACATTAAATGTATATCCGCTTGTCCTGGTGATATTCAAAACTAATTTCATCAGGTAACGCGACATAAGAACTTTGTAGGTATAGCATTAACTTATTTAACTTATTAAAACAGTGTCATTTAATTTTGTGGTAGTTGGTTAGGTACGAGTACATTGAACCTCTTTAGTAGTGATCTCTTCGATTTAGGCTATTCTTATTTTGTTAAGTATAGTATTTGAACGAATAACTATAAAACGGTTGGCCAAAAATGAATGCTAAAAAGTAGTTGCAAAATAGTCACAAACGTTCCTCGCAAGAATGTTGGTCGATGGCTACGGCCGTTGAACCCGGAGCCAGTAGGGCAATGTTAATTCTAGATTAAGTAAATAGTCGCGAGGCATCCTTAGCCGTTATGTGGCGGGAGTATACTGCCCATAAATGAGAACGGGAGACGCTTCCACCTTCTAATCGTTATAGTGTTGCTATGCGATGGGGAGCGGGACATTTAAACACAGAGAAAATAAAAAAAACAACTTATATCGCTTTTCCAATAAAAAATCAATTTGAGACAACGGTGAAACACAAGGAATTGTCATTTTAATAATGTGTTTTGATTTAAAAATACGTACTCATGATCAGTAGCGCTCATAGTAATGAAAAAATGAAATGTAAACAGTTTAAACAATTTTGCGACATTTAAAATGATGCTAAGTTAAGTTGTATTTCTAACACCCATTTTAAAAATTCTGCTTCACAGGTAACCCTTCAGTCAGAAGTCAGAATAAATTCAGATTTGCACGTCAACTTTTATAGCTTACTATTTCTTATTAGTTCTACCCTAGCGGAATTCGGACCCGCGACCCTTGCTTTGGTAGCCAGGGTCTCTGACCACAAGACCAACGGGCCCATCAAATTAAATCCACACGCTCCGTCTCTTGCAGCCCGCGACAACACTAACACTAACGCGCGGAAGACCGCCAATATTTATACAGGACATAAAACTCCACAATAAAACCGCTCGACGACGCGCAAAAGTTTATGCTAATCGCCAATAAAAATATAATAAAACTGCGACCTTGTTGGACTCGCCGACCCGCCCTGAGACCGATGCTCGATACGTGTAAATAATAGAAAATTGACAGCTTGTACATTCCTGTGCGAGAATTTTACTGGTTGTAACTTTAAAGTAACGAAGTGGGTTTAAATCTTATAGAGTTTTTGGACTCGTCATTGTTTTCATCGAAGAACAGATCAAACAACATATCTATATTTGATACTAAAGCTTGCCCGCGTGGGTTTATCAATCGAGATAATAAGTGTTCTGTTACCTAAGTCAGCTCATACATACCCTGCCTGTATGTCAAACTTCATCAAAATCAGTTCATTAGCTTCAGCGTAATTGACGGACAAACATCAAAACAAACATACTATCACATGTATAATGTCAGAGTGATACTGAGCAAAATAAGTCGTTTTTAAGTACTTGTGTGAAAACAACAGAACCAACGACGTATCAGAAATGTGCACTTAAATGTTTTGCCATAGAAGTCCCATGATCTTTAGTGCATGGGGAGAAAAATCACAAATGCATCATTGAGCAAGTATTTTTCTTTAGCTTTCAAACGTGTTTGACGTGAAACTTAGAATAGTAAGCATTCACTAGACAAACTTTGCATTGTTTACGTGGACTATCTTTCTGGTGTTATTCCGAGCTTCTTTGCTTTTTTCTTTGTGAATTTTTATTGTGTTATTAAGGGACCCTGGATTCCTTGCTATATTCCGATAAAAACATAATTATTAAAGCACTTTATTCATGACTTAAGCGTTTGGACCTTTAATATTTAAAGGAGCAACCCATACCCCGCCAGTAAAGCGCACCTATGTCTATACGGAATCCTCCACATACTCCAACCCGCTGGTCTCCATCACTAATCACAAACACAGGTAGCGTATCGGCGCATCTCGCGGCGCGCAATTCATTCCGGTTATTAATGAACCCGCTCCATTCTCGAATTTCTTCGGGTCGATTGACAGCGGTTTATTTGTCAATGTCCACTCCACTCCGGTCGGCATCATCTATTGCAAATACCACGGGTTTGTGCTCAACAACTAAATACTTTCACCTCGGTACTTATGGGGTATCGAAAAAATGCAGAGGTCGAACGGTGGTAAATATTTTTCTGGTTAGAATTCGACTTGGTTTGTGTAATACGTTTAAAGGTTAAAGTCGAAGTCCTAACATTGAAGAATCCAATACGTTTGAAATCAGTCACAGTATCCCAATTTTGTACCTCAAATGTTAGTTATATTTAAGTCTGTTCAAATTACTTAATTCAAAGTTTTTTTATTACTTCATTAAGTGTTTCTGCTGGTGAGTAAGGTCAGTTCCTCAGTTGGTGAGGGTATGTGTTCTTAAATACAGGCATCGAAAATGCGACCCTTGTGTGGTTGTTGTTGTCCATGGGCAGCGGTGATCACTTGCCGTCAGTTGGTCTTCTGATTCGTTTGCCTCCCTATAATTAAAAAAAAAGTAAAAGTCAGATGTCTCAAGTGTTTAGGGAAATTTCAAAAACGCGCTATTGAGTTAGTTATATACTACAGTTGTAGTGATGTCCAATGTCCTTATTGTACCTCTGACATGAGCTATTGCTATGCCCTATTGGGCATAGTAACACATTTATTTGATTTTAAGATGTAGGGCATACCGCCACGTGCCAACAAGATATCTTAGTATTGTAATTATCCAGCGATTTGCGATTGCCAATTGTGTTGCTGATAATATACATGTCTACATTTACTGCATAATGTCTTAATTGCGTGAACATGAATATTAAAAATGTTTGACTTGTACTTATGTTTATTTAAGATGCTTTATAGACGATCACTACCTTGGTGAAATCCCCGTCTTCCCCGTCTTGATGACACCCACTTAGTGAAGTGGTCAAGCAGTTAACTTTTAGACCAAGATGTCACGCGTTCGATCCCCGCACAGTTTTATAAAACTTCATACCCTCCCCAACTGAGTTCTGGCGAGCTAACTCACCAGCAGAAATTTAGCACAGCTGTTACGAATTGCTATTTCACTGTGGCCTTCTGTAAGGTGGAGGTACTTCCCTAGACGAACGGCTCATTCGAGTGGAAGTTCCACAAACCTCAACCTGTCTTAAAAACTTTAAGTAATTAGTTTTACCACTGCACAAGTTCTAACAATTACTGTTACTTAAGTGAATATTTACTTAAAATTTAAAGTCATTTCATGCTTATCCACATGTAATAATTTTTTGCTTACCACAGTTATGTTAAAATGTAAAACAATTTCACTTTCTTTCATTAATACAGTAGGAAGTTGCTCTGTATTCATATATCACGAGTCCGTTACGGTTTCTTTCGTGTCCCGCCGGCATTTTCCTACAATCGCATTATCATTTTCATAACAAACCCGTCGGCAACTGCGGGAATTCGCTTTTAATACAACGCACCCCGCATGCTAATGCCGACTAAAAACTAACCTTCGCCGGAAAAACTATCCGCGCGTATCGCTCCCCGCGCCGGCGCACCAACGACTAATTGATGCTAATTAATAAATTAATTAACCATGTTAATACGACGCTTCAGCGAGTCCAGTTTTTCTTCCACCACGTACCTACGTATTTGTCCGAGCTACATTTTTAATCCTGCGCAGCATTCTCCCTTTTTGTCGGATCTCGATACGGCATGATCTCGTCCGGCAGCTCGTGTACATTTTTTAATTGATTTATTAAAATTAATAAATTATGAGTTAGACCACACGGGCTCCTAATTGGGACTCTGTTATGACAGCCATTCACATAACGATTGGATTGAACCGGCGTTTAATCATAATTTATGTCATATTTTCTCATTTGTTTTCGCAATACGAATGTGAACGGGTTCTGTATCTGCCGCGTCGTTAAGATAAGGCGGAGGGAGCGGCTCTCATTGTGATTCGCCAGTCCGGAAGAATGCTGCTATCTTTCTTATTAGTCTTTCAGGTTTTTCCAGGTCCGGTGCACGTGGGTAATATTATTATATTAGCGGCATGTAGTGGCGCATGTATATAAAAAGTTGTCGGGGAAAAAACTGGAAAAGTTTAGCGCACACGTACGTTCCATTGAAGTGTTGCCGCCGGCCGTCACGTAGGGCATGGCCGAGATGCTTCTTAGAAGTGCACTCGGTTACGAGAATAGCGTAGACGATGTTTCCTAAATCTGAGTCTGGAAATTGCAGTACGTGATGTCGTAGCGAGGCGTGGGTGGGAAGCTTTTATGGTAACTTTTGTAAACCTCGTTAGTGAACAACAGGACTTAGGTACAGCATAAGATTGTGACGATGATACCAAGAAGAGATTCCAAACATTTCCTTTTAACCCGAATGAACTGTATAAATGGTTCAGCTTGACCTTTACCTACGGATAAATTGCATTATAAATAGCTTTTACTGTCGCACTGTACAAATGGGAAGTTGTTGAAACACGTAAAGAAATTGCAGCGTAATTGAGTGCAATAAACACAACATTCCTCCCAGCAATAGTCCTAATAGCTCAGCGATTATCTCCTTTAAGAACTAACAAACGAATGTTAAATATTTCAAGATTCCTATTGCAACGAAAACACATTTCCCCCGCTCCCGAGAATTTACAACACGAAGGCGAGTATGCGGCGAGCACGCGTCCTACAG
Source organism: Nomophila noctuella (assembly GCA_958496325.1). NCBI lineage: Eukaryota > Metazoa > Arthropoda > Insecta > Lepidoptera > Crambidae > Nomophila > Nomophila noctuella. The sequence continues at coordinate 11,970,213 of OY292487.1, read as the reverse complement.
CAGAGACATAAATACAAACTCTCTGCCACATAATATAACGAGTATAGGGGGCCAATTTAACAGACTTATTGTCTCCGGAGCGTACAATGCAAGACACGGACCGAGCAAAAGGAGCGCAAGCGGGGACTCCGAGTCTGCCGATACAAAACAATGGTATTTAATCAACGATGATAAATGCAGTATTCAGGCACGTTTTTTAACGATACTGCCGTATTGTTTTGGCGGGAGCTCACCGTGGATACGGAGATAAGTCGCCGCTGAGAGTGGCTTAGCTGACAAATTGGAATAAAAGGAATATTTATTCGTGCTGGGCGCGGTTCTGCGTCTCGCTGTTTACATTCTGCGGGACGGACGATGACGCTTGACGTACGACGTTTTGTGACATCTAGCTACGACTGCAAATATGGTAAGCATAGTACTGCGATTCCAATAAACCTAAGCGGTTGGGAAATTAGGCATCCTCCGAAGCACCTGCTGAGTATATCGTACTAATTTGTTTTATTAGAATATAAAAACTAGAGATGTCTCGTATCTAAACGTAGTGTTGAAGTAGCTCTTAAAAATAAACTATTTGCTTTTATGACCCTGCAATGAATTACACTATCTTTACGAAATACGAAAACTATATTCGCTTAACTATAAAATATATCATATGCGATGAGCAAACTAGCCGCTCAAATCCTTGCATTTCAGAGGCGAGCGCGGCCGGGCCGGTAGCAGCCGCGGGACTCCGGCGCACTCCATCGTCCACAATACGCCATTTAATAATTTATACATTGCTCCATCGCAATACTTACAAGAGTTACATTCGCGGACGTCCGACGGCCGGAGTTTTGTATAAATCACGATATTTTGTTGAAATAACGCTGGAACGATGGGGATCGGGTGGTGTATGGCGGTTCGGAGGCGCTCGTAAATCTGTGCAGTTAAGCAGCAGGACGCCCATTGGTCGCGGATAGAGCGGCGCTGATTTAGTGCGCCCGAGTCGCTAACAAGACGTTCTGTTTGTGGAGACTATCAGGATGACATGCGCATGTTCGGTTCAGTTCATGTTGCTTCTAAGCGTTTCGCGTTTGTACTATTCCTTGTCTTCTGTAGGTATTTACGTTTTCGGTTATGTAGATGATCGTAAGGTAACCAACCCAGGACACTATGAACATTAAAATGCGAATTCGAACCGAATAGCCGACGGTTGGCTTGATGTGCGAAACTTTTGTGCTATGTTTCTGCTGTTAAGTAAGGTCGCCAGAGATCAGTTGGGGAGGGTATGGATTCTTAAAGGCAACGCATCTGCCATCATTGTGCGATTGGTGATATCCATGGGCAGCTCAGATCACTAACCATTAGATGACCATCCTGTTTGTTTGCCTCCCAATAATATTTAAAAAAAAGAAGGCAAGGCTATGCAAGCCAGGTGACAAGTAGTCTGGCAGGTGAATTGATGGTAAACATACCCGCGCATTGCGCTTGAGACCATGAGAATAATTTATAAAACTTTGTTCTAACGTCTGAAAGTGAATCTTTCGATATCTCCGTAGAACAATTAACCAATTGCTTTTCTGAAATATCTATCACGTTTTTGTGGTTCTTAAACATACTTTACACTAATATGCGAAAGTTTTTGTTGTTTGGATGTTTGTCTGTCAATAGCGCTAAATCTTCTCAACGGATTCTGATGAAATTTGACAGACAGGCTGGTTTGGGCTGACTTATGTTATAGATTTCTTTTTATCCCCATTAAATTTTCCCACAGGAATATTGGTAACGTGGGCAACGCCGCGGGTAAAAACTAGTTCACAATAAACCAATAACAAAATTTGAAATTTATTACCTCCTTTTCAAGACAAAGACGGATATATCCCTACACCTTCCCGACATTCCCCGTACCTCTGATTCGTGATCGCTGCCCGCGCTTGGAGCTAGGGAGAAAGCTCTGATATTTATTATAAACTGTATTGGTACCAACTGGCAGCTCGTTACGTCCCTCGTCGGGTGCTAAATAAAGAATTTATACGCGACTTTGTTCTCGTGACTGTATCCGAGCGCGTGTGTGCCTTTCCGTACTAATGAGACTGGTTGTATCCCGCTGTTTTGCTTAACTGGTGCGATATCGGCTGTTATTGAAACTATAACTGGCGAGTGAAAAACAAACAATGCTGAATAATCGGCCGATCTAGCACTACGTATGTTGAATATCATTTATGCATATGTTTTTGTCTTGCAGGCAGCTGACAGAGTTTTGTGGGGTCCAGACACATGCCAGGTACATGCTCAAAGCTCCAAGAGTTAATGGAGCTGTTCCAACACTAGTTTTAATAACATTAATGTGATGACCGTTTTTCTGCGATCACTATAGGTCAGGGTTCTCTTACAAAATGTCCATACAAAATCCAAAAGCCATAAAGCAACCCAACCCCATCCATTCCCAATATGCTGATCCTCCGATTCGCGCTATAACCGATTTGTCCAACAAAACAGAATAGAACGAAACGTGTTATGAGGTTTGGCAGACGAAAAAGCGCCACGACATGAGCATCATGCGAGGCGACCGCCGCTGCGGCCGCGCATTCCCGCCTTTTTGCCTGTCACGGGGACGTATTTATTGCAACACTGATGCACTGATGCCGGCTGGCCAGATACCAGATTTGACAACGATCCTCTCGGCTTTGATATCGACCTCTATTGTATCTGCTTTCGTTTTTTATTGGGATGATATTCGCGTTGGTCGCACGAGATGTAGCTTCACTCTGGGGTTGGGAGTTTAGACATTTTTTTGGGAAATTCGAATAACTATTTATTGATTAAACCTTTAAAAATTAGGTCATTATGAAATCTTCGAATAGACTTCAATCACATTATTTTTGGGACATGGTATTGAGTTGTAGTCATACCTAATGTTGATATAGATTCGGGCTGCTTTTGATGCAGTAAATAAGACACTAGTCTTCGTGCACAACGAATGGTATTATTATAAAATGCTACATGGGTGACTGACATCGAAATAGGTCACCAAATGAACACAGAAATTATATGCCTAAGATACATCTTTACATTAGAGAGACAAGCAAAAATTAACCGGATTAATAGGCTATACTGATAAATAATTCACCTACAACGATAAATCTTGTTTTGTTTGTAACGCTCGCGTCTCGGAGTACTGAGAAAATAAATCATAATATTCAAACGAATCCGTTTACTTTCAACCATAAACATTCCTTCATTTCGCAGATAAGGGGAAAGCAAACATTTAACATTAAAAAGGAAAGACCTCCCGATAAAGTACTTCTACATATTCCAGATACAAAGTAAACATAAGCCTTGTTATCCAACGTCCCGACCTGTAATCGAACGGCAAACAATCCGATCTTCCCATCTACAAAACCAATAGCGAATCGTGGGTCCAAATATGAATAAATTGCATAAATATTTATCGGCGCGCATTGTACCACCGCACCACCGGCGTCTAGAGGCCAAAGCGAAGAAACAGCGACAACATTCTCAGCGCACATAGCAGTTTTTACTGATTGGAGGGAACCTTATCGGGCCGGCGCACACCATTAGTGACGTTTGTTTTTGCGATGGCGACAAACAGACAGAGAGAGGACCGCGGTTATGAATACGACTAAATGTCAGATTAATGCAGCCAGTGGAGAGAGGTAGAGCTTTGTGGAACTTCAACTCGAATGAGCCGCTCGTCTGGGGAAGTAGCTCCACCTTACAGAAGACCACAGTGAAGAAGAACTTCGTAGCGGTTGTGCTATGTTCATGGGCGTACCCAGGGTAGGGCAGGTTCCCTACTAATTATGTTATCTAGTGACAAAAATTAAGAAAATGTTTTTTTCGCTTTTATTACGAAACATATTTTTTTCCATTCAGATAATGAAAATTACATGTAGTTTAATGTTTTATTCTTCCAGCGACTCCGTACGCGTGGGTTTCGGTTTCCGCACACAGTGTTACTATAGATAGCTTAAAGCCTTCCTTGACAAACGGTAAGTGGACTTTCCAACTCAAAAGATTTTGTCAATTCAAACCTGATAGGCTAGCCACTTTGACGAATTCGCCATCGGCTTTCGTAGCGACTTATATTTCCATCCCGCTCACATAAATATGCAGTTCGTGTACGGGGTGGCAATACATATTATAAGTCGCGACGAAAGCGTATGGCGAATTCGTTAAATTGGCATCTTGGCTAGCCTACCCGTAGTCCCTGAGATTAGCGCGTTCAAACCTATCTGGATCAGTTACACGGGTTATTGTGAGTAAACCATAAAATATAGATGTATGCTGTCAAGCGATATTTTTTAGGCAATTTTATTTAGAATATTTCAGACTTACATGATTTCTATGTAATTTTAACCATTAAGGCTACACACGCGACAGAAGCTTTAAAAATGGAGGAATTTCTCCCGTTTGCCCAACATTTTCCTTCACTACTCTGCTCCTATTGATTGTAGCGTGATGAAAAGTATCCTATAATATGCCCAGGAGTATAAAGAATAATTATACCAAGTTTCGTCAAAATCCGTCTAGTAGTTTTTGTTTCTATAAGGAACATACAGACAGACAGACAGACAGACAGACAGACAGACAGACAGACAAAAATTTTACTGATTGCATTTTTGGCATCAGTATCGATCACTAATCACCCCCTGATAGTTATTTTGACAATATATTTCATGTACAGAATTGACCTCTCTACAGATTTATTATAAGTATAGATATAGATAGATAAGCACTAAGCTCATTAAAATCTGATTTGGCCCCCCCCTGACCCAGAACCTGGATACGTCCATGGCTATGTTTCTGCTAGTGAATAACGTCGCCAGAGCTCATTTCAGGGTCAGGGTTTTAAACAAGGAACTTGATTTTAAAGAGGCGACTTCATCTTGTACTACTGCTACAGAACAAAAGTACAAGATGAAGCTTAGACTGATTGACTAAGCATGTGATGAGTGCGCGTCCGTGGCTCCGCGTCACGAAAACCACGAAAATCGCCACAATTCTAGAAGCACAGCAGAAGATGTGTTCCGAGAAGGGCTGGCGCGAGATTCCGTCACGTGCCGCGCATCTGATAGCGCGGAATGTTGCGCTTGCGCCGACGCACGCAACCGCCGCTGAAACGCCGGGGGAATCTCCGCTCGTAAATCTCAATATTAATTGTAAGAATAATAACTGATGTTGAAAAGTGTTTCGTATTTGCTAGCATCTATTTCATGATGTTAATCCCGAAATTCAATAGAAAAAAGTCCATTTGACTTCGTTTCTCCAAGCCGACGCGTACTTCATAATTGTAACTTTCTTCAGGATGTGAACTTATGGGTGGCCAAGCATCAATAAGAAAAACAAGAGATATTTTTAGAACAATAAACGCAGCGTAGTAGTGCTTATAAAGAAGATAACATTAAACTACTTGTAATTTTCATTATCTGAATGGAAAAAAATATGTTTAGTAATAAAAGCGAAAAATTCATTTTCTTAATGTTTGTTCCTAGATAACTTAATTAGTAGGGAACCTGCCCTACCCTGGGTACGCCCATGAACATAGCACAACCGCTACGAAGTTCTTCTATTTCACAATCTGGTCAAAGATAAGTAGTAAGTTAAAACTTGCCCATTTCATGAAATGTTCATTTCAATGATATGGCCACGAGATATATACTAACTTTTACACTCATGTTTTGACGTGTGTATTTAATACTAAGAACCATTTTCTACCTCTATTTAACCTAAAACTAAAAAGTTAGTTTGGATTTTGATGGTCTTGAGAGTCTTATCTTTTTATCATAACTCCGAATAAATGAATTGAGTTTGCGCAAATACGGGGCCAAGAGAACACATGTCTCATTCAACAAACTACTTTGACTACTAGGGTGGTATTTTATAACATGTTAATCATATTAATGTTCGCAAATTAAATTGCTAGACTGTCATGTCTGCCATGATAATGAGACTAAAAGCTTCTACCACCCGTGTTACCTAAGCAAATGTAATGATTTAATTGCCACCAGCCTTTGTATATTTATGTAAGCAATCAGGAGTCGACGGTACAAGGAATGCATAATCGACTTAGGTGTAGAGTAGTAAGTCGAATGTAGCCTACAAATGTAATCGGTAGCCTAGGCTAGGGAAACCTTTCTCTCGATACCATAGCTCTCGTTAACTCTAATAAATAATTTGTAAAGAACGCTTAATTCTCGGCAAAAAAAAAAAATAAGTGACAGCCCGTTTGTGAAAGTTTGTGGAGTAATTACATCTTTAATCCTTGGAATGATGTCAAACGGTCATGACAGATTGCTGTCGCATCGTGATATGAGTGCGGGAGTGAAAGTACATGAGCTTGCACTCCTTTTGCGCAGTACGTTTTTAAGTACCAACGAAAACTATAGCTACGTTTCGCAGTAGATACGTCCATTAGTAGCTACAATTACTTTAGCTGATACTAGCCGCCGCCCGCGACTCCGTCCGCGTGGTTTCCGGTTTTCGCACACATAAGTATATACTATGGCCTCAAGCCTTCCTTGTTAAATGGACTATCCAATATAAAAATATTTTTTCAAATCGAACCATTAGTTCCTGAGATAAGCGCGTTCAAACAATCAAACAAACTCTTAACTTTATTATATTATATAGTATAGATTGGCCTGCCCGGTAGGCTACCGAAACAACATGGTAGACAACAATACTACAACACTAATCCAACGTAGTGGGGACGATGAATCCGGGTGGGATGTAAATATTTTCCTTATGTGACACATGCTGCTTGTACACTAATTGGTTAAGCAGTCTAATTAGGATGGTTTTAAATTCATTAAAAGCAGAGAATTGTGTAGCCAGTCAGGAATAACAATGGACGAAAGGAAGCGAAGAAGCAACGAGTTTCATATAAATTATTTATTGTAAAAACTTGATGATTTAAATTATTTTTGCATCACCAGACGCACATTTAAAATAATGAAAATAATGAATTGTAGTCCAAAACATTTATAGTAAAAAGCTTATTATAGGGTACGCTATGAACGCGTTCGATTTTTTCGACTAACATTTCCCGTAGGAAACGTAGTCTAAAAAAAGGCACTTGGTTATATTAACCATGAACGTTGCGCTTTTATTGTACCTATAATTCTACTCTTCTCGATGTATTAATTGCAACGGTTTTAATAAATCATGCTTTAATTTCTTGTTGCTGTAGAATTGCAAATACATTTGAATGAATAATTTTATCTGCGGTTGTATCAATGTTATTTTAATTGACAAATGTATAAACTCGGTTTGGAATAATCAAGATCAAGAAAGAAGATATTGTAAGAGCGCGAATTAAATCAAGTTACAAACTTGCATTTTTTAACTTTTTTGAGTTTTGGATATTGCAAAGGGAGGATTTTAGCATGGGAGATCGGAATTTAAACATCCAATGATTCTTTAATTGTAATGAACGTAACTAATTCCCTTAATCCAACACAAATTTTCCTGATACCATGAGCAATATTAGCTAGTTTGTTTGTTACCCAGATATAAAGCGTGAGATGAATGTATATTAATCCCCCAAATAATGGCATTTACAGGTCTTAATTATGCATATTATTGAGGAGCTCGATGACGTAGTAGTTAGCGCGCTCGGCCTGCGATTGCATCGGATGGGTGACCGAAAAATTTCATCTCAAGCTCCTCCTTGCTTCGGATGGCACTTCAAGCCGTTGGTCCTGTGCCTGATCTCTCTACGGTTGTGACAGATTGCTGTACCACCGATCTACGAGGGTTAGGGAGTACATCTGTGCCTGCGCACTAAACTATATTCTACGTACTTGGCTGATGGTAAGATCGGTCGCCATGGTCGAAATATGTATCATTGTTGAAGACTTATGTTAAGGTTACGGTTCTTTCGTGGTACCAGATCCTAAACAAACCTTCTAAACGTCCAGTAGTACTCACCGGTTTCTTTCTTTCGACATACTTAATGTGTCTTACGGAGGTGTGGAATTCGCTTCCGGCTTCCGTGTAACCTGACACATACCTTGGACATTTTAAAGATACGAATACGAGTGAATACGAGGCTTTTAAGGAGGTATTGTCACGCTATTTCTGAGAAGTAGCGCCACACATATTTATTTATAAAAAAGTACAGTGATGAGCATTTATCTATTGTCTTGTTTACGCAACTTACGGTCTAAGTTATGATAAACAACCGACTTAAGCAGTAGCCTTCTCTAACTTCCTAAAAATCATATAGGAGCAGACCCCGAAGTATCCTGAAACATGATCTATCTCACGGGTCAAGCGGAAGCCTGGCGGATTAATTCGCGACCGCGGTTATGTCACCGCGTCGGCAATTGGTATTTCGACTTCCAATCAGTGTCCATAAACGATTAGTTGCTTGGAAAGCGCAAAATTTTATAGATACCCCAAAGACTGGATTTTCCAACCACATGCATCTAATTTACCACCACATCCTGTGTATATAGACCTTCCAAATTCCGAAGAATCCCAAAACAGGATCTATCAGCACTGCACGGGTCAGTCATCGGCGTCTCAAGCGGATGCCTGGCGGAATAATTCGCGGCCACGGCGGCGGCGCCGCGTCGGCACTTGGTATTTAGACTTCCAAGCAGAGCCCAAAAACTACTGAGTGGTTGAATAGTGCTAAATTTGAAAGATTCTCCAAAAAAATTCTGCATTATTCCACTTGCATATATATTAACCAGCGCATGTTGTGCCTTAACGCTTTCCGAATTCCGAATCTTTAGACCCCAAGAATCCCGAAACAGGATCTATCTTCACGGGTCAGTCGTCGGCGTCTCAAGCGGATGCCTGGCGGAATAATTCGCGGCCGCGGCGGCGGCGCCGCGTCGGCAATTGTCGCGCGCCGCGATACCATCGTGCGGATCGGCGGATCTAGATCCCGCCATACACACGTTGCGTTGCTCGGATAAAGTCCTCGAGCGGCGACGTGCGACCGCGCACCCGCGGCCCCTTTGACCGCGCCGCCGAGCCGCCGTGATGGCACGCTAGTGAAATAGCAAGCAATTTGCGTATCCACGCTGTTTTGTTGTGCCTCGAATGACTTTATTGAGACTGCGCAAGCCGTGCAAATAAACAATGAGCCGATCGACACTGACCGTGTTGGACGACAAATCAAGATTTCAGATGCATTACTTTTCGGTTCAGACGAGGTTGCAAGTCCTATTTCGTTCCTTTCATATTTCATAGTCAGATATTATTGCCACTTTAAATTTTGAACTGGTTTAGAGTTTGGCCTATCCACTATGCTGGTTTCACAACATCCGCTGATCTATGCAGATTTTGTGAAGTGGGTACTATAAAGGCTTGTTAAAATGTTAAATATACACAAATCAGACATACCTACGTTCGCAAAATCGTTCCAAGACTTGCTGAACACAAAGGATATAATATAAATGATTTTATGAAATTACAGCTGTTTAAAATTCTCCCCACCATCAAGCTACTGGCCAGACTCTGATTCAATTCATACGGCGACGCTTCAAAATCTAACCGATGCATTTACCTTCATTTTACATAAAGAAAATACCATCCCCACCTTATATGACGTGGGAGGTCTCTCTAAGGTATGACGGGAGACGCAAGAACCGAACGGAAAGCCAATTGTTCTGATCGGAATGCAATTAAGCGGTTTTTATTGGCTGTGAGAATCGTCACCGACGGTGTCGTACGTGTCACGTCACCGGCCGACACAATGATGCGCAAACGCATTCTCGCTTTTTCCTACGATTATTAATTCCCGATGGAGTGTCGCCATGTTTTAGAACCATCGAGATATATGCCAACAGCATTTTAATTGGCCATAATGGGAATCGAAAATTGGAATGTGATTTTATTCGTGTTATTGAATGATATTAATACAATAAATCGAACGTTTTGACAGCTATGTGTCCGTAATGAACTGTTGTTTTATGTCGCACTCGTCGCGAGAATGAAAATTCAATTTGATTCACCTGTCGAATCTCTTCGTATTCATTCAGTCTCAAATAAACGATGTATTTCTTTTAAACTTCGGTACAAGACAGGAGTATCCTAATTTTACCACACAAAACTTATTTGATGTGTCATGGGTCTTTAGGTAGTAAGTAAGCACCTATTAAATATGAAAGCTATCCTGAATCTTTATGTTCACCTTATTAATTTTGCAGCACAGGCAAGCATCATAATTTCATGATTGTTAATATGCACAAATCAAATCTATAATGATGTAAAAATTGCTAAAGAATGCTAAAGCAGTCTCCGATCGTTTTATTTTCTAAAAAACGTCCAAGTACCTCCGATCCACCAAATTATAGTGTTTAAACATTTTAATATAACGCTAAGAAATGTGCGTAAAAGTTATAAAATCGACGGGGCCGTAATATATGTAACGCTGCCTTCTGGGGGCCATTACTTAGGCGCGGACTTGTTATTAAATTCGACCCTATTTATTTATTTATGAGCTGGTTTATTGTATGCGATCGCTGGCTCATATTTCTGGACACCGTTTGCCGTCGTGTATAAAAGAACAATGGGGTGTGTTTAATTTGTTAATTCGGAATTTTTGCAGGCATTCCGTTTGCTGGCGCGGTTTTGCGAGAATTTGTGTTTTGTTTGTCATTTGTTTTTGTTCTCTGGAGGTTTTAGATAAGATCTCTGTGTTTGCGAGTGTTGTCACAAGTATAGTGTGATGCTTGTTTGTTTATTTACGCGGTTGAGCTTAATTACCATCTCTTTGTTAACGAATGCTAACGAAAGATGAAATGATTACCTTGCTATAAATGGTACGTACCTACCTACTTATTACCGGAATAACATGTTATGGGTTAAAATTTTTAATCATTTATGTGGTGAAAAAGCAGCGGTTAGTGTATAGTTTGTAGTAATGTACATAAACCTTACAGTTACAGTTTTTAATTCATAATTCATATTTTATTTGTTCACATAAATGAACTAGGTAACAAGATTTTCCGTTTTTGAGATATCGCGTGTGACAAAATATATTTAAAGCACTACATATTGATCCCTATTTCCAGTGCCAGCACGATGGCACACATACGTTTTCTAATTTGAATTCAGCTTTCATTCTGCGCGTTGATCATACGCTCAGCACATCATTAACTAATAAATCGTTAGAACCCAATCACAGCACCGCGCTCCTTTGATCTCAAGTACACACACACTCGTTCACTACTATTAAAACAAACACAAATCGATTAATCACATAAAAGTGTCGATTATCACTCGGGATCACAACGGCTAGGCGTGAACGCGGGCCCGACAAAACGAACTCTAATTCAAAGTTTAATTACAGACGCGCGATCATGAAATATCGATTTGGGTGGAATATTCAAACCGAGGTACAGGTGCCCGCCCGCCTCGGGCCTCCACACTTATGTCCCGATGTAAATGCACTCCTCAATACAATTTTATTAATTTATGGACCGAGTGTACTTATTATTGACGCCGCATCGCATTTCGCGAGGGGTCGACGACCTCGGAAGACAACTGAAATGGTCGAGATAGCTGAATAGTGCAGGAGCTCTAGTATAATTTACGCTGGTTGTTTCACTACTTTTACAGAACTATTAAGTGGAGCGTTACTTTTCGATTATTGAGCTCGAAGGCGTAGTGGTCAGCGCGCTCGGCCTGCGATTGCTAAGTTTTGCAACTTTCGCAGAGGCCAGTCTTCGGTTGGGTGACCGAAAAATTTCATCTAAAGCTTCTCCGTGTTGCGCAAGGTACGTTAAGCCATAGGTCGTGTCACATAGCTGTTCCATCGAACTATGAGAGTGATGGAATAGGGAGTGCACCTGTGCTTGCGCACTAACTTGTGCACTATAATATATCCTACGTTTTTTTTTACTTTTTCATAGGCCTGACTACTCCTAGAGATTAATTTAATTTGATTTATTCCTGCTTAATATATTTCAGGTCATGTTTTCGTTAAAGTGTCATGTACACTCGGCGCAATAGGTTGAATTACAGCTACTGTTTTGAAACGTTTCAGTATAATGAACAGATGAATAAGTTGACTTCCTGAATATTTTGATCCATTAGACCTGATCATTTTGTGCAAATAAAATATTGTTTATTGCATCAAACCTGTCTCCACCTCTCATACTAAAACGTTAACTTAACTGTATGCAAGTGGTTGAAGTTAAGGTCCCGGTATCTCACAGATTTATCTTTAAAACCTACTCGGCTTTCCCGGTCGGGGCAGCAAGCAACATTAGCGGGCAGCAGATGCATCGAACACGAATCGAGTTCTGTAATAATTTCGTAGTGAGTCGCGATCGAAGAGCTTTAGTATCGGCGTATTCATCTCGCGCCGACGGCCACGCGCTCGTCCTATGTAAGGCCCTTATTAAATGCAAAATATTGCATCTTTACATAAGGCAGATCTCGTTAACATTACATTATCCATATTTTACAAGCGGAGCTCGGGTTATTTGCGACTTCGTATGAGCGGCGTCGTCACGAATGTTATGTATTATTTTTGCGTCTGATCCCCGGTTTATGGTTGTTTGAAAGAGACATGATTGTAAATAATACGATTTTAAGATATTTCGTAATGCTAGGACGAAGATGAAGTGTCTTGTTTTTTTACATCAGTTTCTTCTTCGTTCGTTCTATACGATCTTAAAATCCAAATCTACACAGATGTATACCTACTCGGTTTGAGAAATGATTTTATAATTATCAATTATGTCTCATGTCTTTACTCTGATGATCAAATGAAACCCAGTAAAATGCTTTTCCTACAGGAACTCAACACACTAAAAAAAAGGAATAACTCTAATCTGATGATTCTTCAATAGTCTAATTCTCTTTCAATATTGGAGAGGAGACAATGTCCAAATCACACATAGTTTTTATACCATGACTAGCTTTTACACGCGGCTTTGCCCGCGTTATCAAGATTCCCGTTTTAACCCATTGAGCATTTAATCGAGATAAAAAGTATTCTATGACCTAAGACAGCCCATACCTGCCAGTATACCAAATTTCATTAAAGTCGGTTGAGAGGTTTACGCGTGAAAGCGTAATAGACACTTGGAATAGTATGCTAGTATGATTATGAATATGATATATAAACTTACGATGATGAGTACTGTGCGTTTTAACATAATAGAAAAAGTACTCCCCCTAGCCACAGCTTTCGGTCCTCACTCCATGCATCATATCTCAACAAGGCCTAGTATGTGCCGCACCGCCCTGGGTGCGCAGGACCCAGCGCAGATCAGATCAGCCATCGCCATCCCGATGCGAGATAGCTATGATCCTAATGGAATTACGGATTTCGTTGTTTATTGGCGGTTTATGCTAAACTTTCGAAACCTTGCTGTAGTTTTTGCAATTTGTTACTTGCAAAGTGGATTAAGTTATTAAGCCTTTGTTACGCTTAAAACTTTCTTCATCCGTAAATTAGGTTTAACTTCAAGTATATTACTTGTTAATTAAGCTTAGTTACAAAAATAAGGGACGTGTGCATTGTTTGTTTGACAAGCGTAATGCAATCATTGTTTACCTAATGAGGAACTTTTTAAGAGACGGTAGAGCTTAGTGGAACTTTCACTCGAATGAGGAAGTACCTCCACCTTACTTGAAGGGTAAGGTCGCCAGAGCTAAGTTGGGGAGGGTCTGGAGTCTTAAAGGCAGTAGGCAACGCACCTGCGACCCTTGTGCGGTTGTTAATGTCCATGGGCAGCGGTGATCAGATCACTTACCATCTGGTTCGTTTGCCTCCCTAAAAAAATAAAAATAAAGTCTTAAAGTAGGACTAGTACCTATTTTAAAAGTTTATTTAGAATGTTTTATTTATTTCAAAGTGACTACTTACTTAGTATTGTTGGCACGCATTATTCTATTTGCCGACTTATTTATGAAGATAAAATCGATAAACGTCGACGTTTACGGTTAATGATGTTTTATGTCTTTTGGTGACTGCAATGGGAATTCTAATAAATCTGACACGTGCCTTTACAAAGCTCACTTAAAAGCCAGCTGATAATTTTAGCATTCAATCGAATGGGCGAGTTGGCGAGCGTTAAATTTAATCGAATCATCCTCAATTACCGGTAAAAGTCGAACTGAAAAGAAATAAGTACTTTTTAGTTGGTGTTCGTCGGTTACATCTGTCACAATTATCTACCAGTACACCTGCCTCCTCCGCACCGCATTTACATAAAATGAAATCGCCCCGTGGACTATACGCCACGGAATTCCGAATATCCATAAACGTTGCTGCCAGATACCAAAGGCCATACTTAAAAACAAAATTAAAGGGGATAGCCGTACGATAATATGAATTAAAAATAATAAAACAAAAAAATAGGAGTCACGGATCGCCTCGAGTGAGTTTTTTTATACGTTTTTTTTTCGAACGATGCCCGCGAACAGAGTCTGCCCTGTATCTCTGACAATATCTTTGACGAGTTTTTTATGCGGCATTATTTTTATATGAACAGATTATAAATGGTTGTTTGGCGATTTAACGCCCAATCTAATTAGGCAAATGATATGTATTTTCGACTAAAGATCGATACGATAGCTCGTTCGCTATTTATTGATTGGGTTTAATTGGGTGTCGTGATATGATGCTCATTGTTTTTTCGCATGATTTATGGGGAATGGTTGGCTCGTGCTAAGGTAAGAAATTGGTGTAAGATTGGTGTTCGAAGTTTTTACTAACAAGTTTCCGCCCGCGGTTTCGCGTGCTCGGTCTAGCTTGTCACATTAAGTCTTTATTGCATAATGCTACCTATTAGGCACCAAATTAAAAATATGTACCACATTACAATGAATTCGTAACAAAAAATATCTTTAGCTTTTTCACGTTAATTAGTGTCTTAATAATGTATCCAAAATAAATCATTCAACATACCTACATATTGACAAAGAATTGAAAATAAGTATTTTCTCAAAATAAGCGAATCTTCTCGGTCTCAGTCTTTTTATTTAGTTTGAGGGTGAATATGGTTTTATAATTAGTTTAAAGTCAGATTTTTTGTATTATTATTATTTTACTTACTAACTCACTTATTGCGATGGCGCAGCGAAAGTGAGCTTGGCCTTGGTCTATTTTTTTTATGGCAACAAAATAAATGTCAACATAGTTGTTTAGAAATAGAACACTAGGAAACCACTGTGTAGATTCTGTTTGTAAATAAATAAATAATGATTATCAGAAAACATCACATACATTATTGATATGATCACGTAGAACTCATGGATTTATGCCTTAGAAGCCAGTAGGTACAACCAGTTTCATCAGCAGATTTATCTCCTGTTTCCAACTCAAATCTGATTCTAACAAACTTCACAGTGTTTGGTAAGAATAAATGGTTATTTACAATAAAATAATCAACTTCACAAGTGTGATAAATATTATCTCACTTTCATTATCTTATTGCATTGCATCTTACCGCTATCAGCAACGGTGACAAAAGAAGTGAGTAAATAAGAAAAGTGAATTAGAGTTAGCTCTTTCAAAAGATGCTTTGCCTACCTTTAAGACCTAATACCCTTCCTAATTGAGCTCTGGCAATCTTACTCACCAGCAGATATATAGCACAACAGCTACGAAACTACTCTTGCGGTCTTCTGTAAGGTGCAGGTCTTCACAAAGCTCTACCTCTCTTCCTTAAAATCATCAACAACGCAAGCCCTTGATGCTAATTTGTAGAACTCGTGAGTATTCAATTAATACTACTTGTTCCTATTTGATCGATGGAAGTGCAATACCTATTTGAACTGAAGGATTAAAAACATTATAAATACTGCACTAATTTAACATTAATTTATGAAGAAAGGGGCAATTAATCATTACCTTGAACATTGTGATACGAGGAATGTAGCTGATTAATGAAACTGATTAATTAAGTAAATATAAAATAGCAACTACTCCTTTGAACTTTAATAAAGGGAGTTGATTACGAACTGAAATAAATGAGTTCGAGGAACGAATGTTTATTCAAAACATTGGAACTACTTCTCGCGATCTTAACTGCGATTTCAGAAGAACTTAATGTTCATAATGTTAATTGAATATTTTTAAGCCCCTTTGCATATTTAGCTAGCCATTATAATGAAAAGAAGTAAGGGTTGTTCTCGCCACATTAGTATCAACGATAAGGCAAAGTATGCGTTAATATAATTTATTCGCATAAAATGTGAAACCATTTGGTTTTCAGTCTACCACACTAAAAAGTTGCACTGCATTCCTTTACATTGTAATGGCGACAAAGTTATTGTTCCTGGGCATTTTAAAATATAATTAGTGCCCTCAAATAATGTGGAAATGGAGTACCTACAAATACTTTAAGAAATGCTATTGGAACGTGGCAGGCTAATTGGTTGACTGATGTCAACCAATATTCCTGCCACGTTCCAATAGCATCAATAGGTATAAACCTAAGCCAAGAGTTAAATGTGCCACCATAATATTATGCTATCGATATTAAAATCATCTGCCTTCCGTATTGCTGGTTTTAAGCAAAGACTTGATTAAATTGAAACCCAGTAGGTAGGTACGCATTTAAGTTCAAATTCCGTGGAGATGGTCTAGTTTCCCTTTAAGGGCTACGGAGGTCAGACGACAGACGCTTCATTGTAATAACCAGGCTTGTCAATTCAGGATCATAGTCGAAGCTTATCCTAGGCTCAGAGGCAATGACCGAGGATGCAACCGGGAGAGGCGCTAGGATGGTGATGATGAAGCATAGAAAGTATTTTATTACATGCAGTAGCATGTTGCATGCAGAATTTCTTACTGAGAAAAGGATTATATAAGATTATTGATATATAAGAGATTTCTTAAATGATACCGACAAGATTTTCTGGGTCTGACAATTTCTTGCCTCTTAGCACATGTTGTTGTCATATTAATCATATAATAAATTTTTGTTTTTTTTTTGGTTTTTTAGCTAACTTATGAAAACTTTTCAAGCAACTGTCGAGTTTCTTGTCGATTCTTCTCGCCAGTAACTGCCTTCCGAATCGGGTGGTCGAGTCATTTTTTGTTGCAATTTTGACGATTAATAAGTGCTTCTATGAAGCCTATATTAATAAAGAATATTTTTATTTTGATGCAGTGTTCTATCCTTACATTAGTCTCAAAGTTTGAAATGAGCCTTTTATAAAATGGACTTCGTGACCACTTACCATGAGTTGGTTTGGCGTGCCTATTAGCCAACTGAAAGCAATATATCAATATGATATTGCTATTGTTGCTAATAATTCGAAGTGGCAGCATACGACATTCGTACAATGTTTTACAACAAAACGCATCGCATTTATACGGTCTGGAAAAAAACTTCCATGTTTTATTAACTTGCTTACATTATTTTGCGTGCTGACAGCTGAAAAAATACATGAAATAAAATTGACGTTACTAACGCAAAATTGTTTTTGTTGGACTTTTGTAGGTTTCAATGTTGAATTACAAATTATACATTCCGTACAATCAAATAAAATAATTCAATGAATCTCACATTAACGTACCAAAATCATAATATTTTTATTGCTTTCAGCTTCAATAGGTACTATTTTTTATTTAATTCCCCTCAGATTATTGCGTTTTCAGTAGGCTTCTGATTGTTTGATTTATTGAACTTAGAGTTGTTAACATTTCAAGTTTTGATTTAAGCAATATGTCTAGTAGAACTATCAAAAAGTACATCATATTGTGTGCACTTTTCAGTCTTAATTTAAGTTTCATAACTAAAGTTGACGTGGTTTTAATTTAAAAATGAAATATTTACGACGTTTCTTGAAAGATAATATTATTTACGCAATATTGTCAGACTGCTTTTGTCCGTCTAACAAGATTCAATGATCAATAAATTTCTATCAGAGCAATAGCATAATTTGACGAGTGAAACCAGTCGAAGTCGTGCTAAGATTACTAATGGAGTCCTACAAATGTGGGAACACGTCAAAGAAAGTGTGGACGACGGATTCAACTGCCATTCTGCCCATTGCGGTCCGTCTACTTTAATAAAAATCCAATGAAATTAAAATAAGTAGGTACCCACACACTCTCACTCGCATCTCGTAAAAACCGTGAAACGTACGGCGGGGGACGCGGTAACTTCTTCAGCGACATCATAATTTAACAAGGCAAAAAGTGGTGTCTTAATAAATAAATCAACGGATTTTTTCGCCGTCCATAACTTAAGAAGTCGAGGCGGGAAATCGGATGGAAGTCGAGGGCGAAACTTTTAAAAAAGGAAACTGCTCTTGCGGCTGCGGCGCGCGCTGTGATTGGACCGCGGCGCGGGGGCGGGAGCCGGCTGCGCGCGATTGGTCCGCCGCCGACGCACCGTAGGCGCGTTCATCTCCAGACACGAACAAATAGATTTTTTTAAACAAAAGCAATTTTCCTATTCTTCTTGTTGTGGCTCTGTTTCTATAGTTTGTTTTTGCTCGGGCTTCGTTTTGTATTGTTTATTGTGTTGAGTGCGCGACAATCCATTCCCGGTTAATTCTCGGTGATATTAAAAGCGCGACTCCGTGTATTGTTCCGTGGGGCCGCATGCAAATTTTTCAGAAAACCGACAATTGTGAGCATGCGAGACGGCGGTGCCCAATAGAAGGTCTCGCGTATGAATGCTAATTAGTATTAGATATCAACTCGCATAGTGACAATAGGCATTAAACTCAGTCTATGACTATGCAATTTAAAAGTTTCTCATTTCTCGCCGAGATAAAATATAACGCTGAACAATAGTAAGATATATCTTGATATCCATTCTTTGCGGTAATTATACGTACATACAAGTCCTGAGACATTAACATAATGTAGACGACAAAAGAAATAATTCTCTCACCCTCGTACAAGACAAGTGTTGGTTATTAATAATTGTTATGGTATCTGTCAACAAACACTATTCTCACACGATGAAGGAACTTCATTAACCAGAGACATACGTTCGTATTATTTTGCGCAATAAAAAGTT
Organism: Nomophila noctuella; assembly: GCA_958496325.1. Taxonomy (NCBI): domain Eukaryota; kingdom Metazoa; phylum Arthropoda; class Insecta; order Lepidoptera; family Crambidae; genus Nomophila; species Nomophila noctuella. The sequence continues at coordinate 11,951,254 of OY292487.1, read as the reverse complement.
TTTATTACCCACTTCTTTTGTTTTAACCTGAATTTGAATTAAAATTATTGCTTTAATTGCAATCGCATGAGGTATCTTAATTTTTTATACTTCCTCCAAATTAACGATTCAACACAAATTACTGCATGTAAGTCATTACAACGGTGGTATTATTTGAAACGGTCATGTAGTAAAACATGTGGAAATTAGCAGAAAAGTATGTTAATAATATCACTTCAAATAGTTTAACTGCAATTAGGATGTTAACAAGATTATCTATCGTCAATGTCTAAAAAAATAAAGAATAAAGAATGAAAAAGACACGTCATAGAAATAAGGAAAGTTGACTTAGTATTATTTTAAGCATAATGCTTAAAGTTAAATAATTTTCAGTATTTTGTTTAACCCACTAATCATTATTGAACTGTGATGAGTGGCTTAAAATAAATATCGTTTCCAATAATAAAAGCCACTTCTGTCTCGCGAATACTATGCAAATATAGGTAATTAGGTATTCTGTGATTGATAGTGAAAAATAAAGTAAGTTTAATCAAAAAACAGTCTGACTGTGCATTTCTTATCACTGTTGGGAAAATATTCAAAATACATAATATAAAGCCAAATCTAATTAATGTTAAACAGTTAATTTCATTAAATACAAATAATTGCACATAACCCGTAAATATTCCCCACAGAAATAAAGAAATAGTGAACAATAAAGTTCTCTATAAAAAAAGAATAAGGTACAGCAAGTGTCAAAACAATAATTGTTATCTAAATGAAATCCCATAATTAGAACGAAGATAATAATCATTTCTTCCTTCTCAACACTAATTCGACACAACATTCGTTATTTAGAACTATCCAATCAAAGGTATAAAGCACCGGTTTGATAAGATTACATTTTAAACAGACGTCTCGAGAAAACTGGTTTCAAAAAGTTCCGGGATACGTCATTTTATTGTTTCCTTAATATATTAATGGATATTGCCTAATAAAATTGTGTGTCGTTTGTTGACAGTGGCAGATAGTATCTCGACCTCCCACATCAAGCACGGCAATTAAAAATAGAATGAGTTTAGTGCTAGACTGATGAAATATTCTAATCAGCTACTAGACGCATTGTAAAAACCGCACCAACGATGGACGATAACGTTTCACCAGGGATCGGCAACATTTTACTTTTCCCACCAGTTTTGAAAAATATCTACAAAAGAAAACTAACAAACATTTTGAAATAAGACTAGGTTATGATGATGCTTTTGAGCTAAAAAAGGCTTTCAGATTAGAGCCCCCGTTGGCAGAAATCTTCGGAATGTTCGTATGATTCAGTTAAATCATTAAATTCTAGGTGAATATTTTTCTATAATGTCAAAGAAGGACAAAAATCCACAGATTTTATTTACAAGTCAATTAATCATTCGTAATATATGACACTGAGCATGTACCTAGTGTTATACTTCCTCGGCTTGATTTGATATTTCTGAAAAATAATTTATAATTGTATTGGATACACAAGCTTTACTGCCTCCATCATTTTAACGAAACATGCCTCTAACTCAATACTCTCTTACCTATCTGTTGTAGAAAGTAAAACCGTTGGCGACTCCCGCTCCGTGTGACACGGGCAGGCGCAGGGCAAACGAGCGATTGTGCGCCCGCACACGGCGTTTGCGCGCTTTGCATAACAAAGGGGCGCAATTTGGAGGAAAAATGAACGCAATCCGGACGACATCTCGACCACAGTGCGGATGGTGACAGTGGCTGACGTCGAAGGTAATAGGCCATTCACGTCGAATTGCTAGTAGGTAAAAGAAGAAAAAGAATTTCTATGTAAATCAAATTGCAAAATAAACCACTTTGACTTTGAATAACAGTGAGTAAAATAAAGAGACTGGTCATACGTTTAAAATAACGTATTTTTTATGTGTAATTGGGGTTCGGTACTGTATATGAAATAGTATTGTCAGAGGAAACGAAATGGGTAAATTTTATAACAGAATAATAGAACAAAAGTTCTTAGTGTTAGTGAAAATAGAAAAAATATAATGCACCTATGTAAAAACTACGAGTATTCAAATGGTACCAAGCAGGTGAACGAGGAAGAAAGTTTGTATTTATTCGTTCTTGACAAACAATCTTTGAACTTAAAATATTTAAGTTGGCTATCTGTATTAAACGTTAGCCGAAAGTTTTCCAAATTACATTGTAATGACTGTTTTTGTATCCGCAATCCGCAGAACCGACAACTGTAGGGCTTAAAAGTTCCGAAGTGAATACTGCGTTTCAGCAAGTGTCCCCAAAGTGCAGTGTAGGACGCCCCCAGGCCAGGTGGAGTGACGATCTGCGCAAGATAGCTGGCATTAGCTGGATGCGAGTAGCCGAGGACCGGGCTGAGTGGAGAGCCCAAGGAGAGGCCTATTATCAGCAGTGATGCTAATGATGACGGTTTTCGGAGATTGGTATTTGATTGCTTTACTGTACTGTTTTTGTACTGTGACAGATGCGCATACGCCACTCTGAGACGCGTTACGTTGACTGATGTCTCTACGATCTATTTGGTTCTCTTCGTAGAAGTTCCCATCGTCTCATATATTAATGTTGTACTATTTTATGATGTGCGCTTTCGTTTATCTTATCTGATTCAATAGTTTGAGTGATCACTTTGGTTTGAAAATCTTCGTCAATATTTCACTACGTGTCAAAATCGAGGTAACGGTATTTCGATTGTTCGTTCGTTTGCAAATTAAACATAGGTACCTTATAATTAAATACGCTAAAATCAGGACATACTACCATTTGGCCGTATCTAAGATATGGCGATATGTTCTGTTGTTAAGTTTACTTCGAGTATTTAATATCGACAAGAAAAAATGAAACACAAGAGTAGCAATAGCAGACCAACTAAGTTTTACAACATCGAAAATGCCTTTTTGGGAACCACTTAAAAACACAGGCTGGTAATAAAATAAAAAAGTCTACAGCAACATAACTCAGCCATTGTTATGACCACTCGCAAAGGCATAAAGATCACTAAACGCCATGCCACTCCCACCCGAACTTTATATCGCACATTCTGTTTGACTGCCCCGTTTGGTTAGTGGTCAGAGACGCTGACCAAAAACCAAAGGGTCGTGGGTTTGAATCCCGTTAAGAGAAAATCTTTGTGCGATGAACATCGTCATTTGTACTCGAGTCATGAATGTTTATATAAATTTTTGAACGTCTATCCGTTCCCAAGCTTACAAGTTTCGAGCTAAGTTTGGCTAGGCCATTGGTGTGTTAGTCGAAGGAATTTATTGCTTTTGGATTGAAGCACTATTCAAAAAAAGCAGGGTGGCCTTTGCCCTGCAGTGGAATAGTATACTCTTTATAAATTAAATAAAAAATATTTATTTATTCTAACCACGTCATCGGCGATACGGATTAAAATATACCGATTAAAATCAAGATAGATATTTATTATTCCCCACCGTAAGGCACGACTTGCATTTCGCCTAATGAATATTTTAACTGTTCGCGTGTAAACACAGAGTTGTATAACTGGACGTTATACGGCCATTCCTATTCGAAGTCACGTCTCATCTCGGACTAGATAACTCATATTTCGTTTGAGGTAAGACTTTGTGACATTTGCCGAGCAATCACTCACTTCTATAAGAAAGAAGATTGGAGAAGTGTAAGCTGGAATATTCTGCGTCGTTGAGATCCATTTGCCATTCCATTTATGTCTCATACTCGTTAAGGTGTAGAATTAAAGGATTTCCTATACTTGTCTTCGTGCACTAACTGTGCACAAGTAATATACATGAATAACTTCACTATGTAATTAGCTAATCACGTCATAAACATTGACCATCGAAGACGCAACTGGACTAGGAATACGATAAACGTACTCGTCGCATGTCCTTAAAACATGAACACATTGTCAATAATTATTTTAAAAAATATGCAAAGGTCGACATTATAAAATTTAAAACCGCCATTTATAAAACATTTTATTACAACAGCAGCCATATTTCCAGGTTACTGTTGTAAATAAAATGTTTTCATTCCCTCTTCCATAATTAATACAGAATTCCTCATTAACTGATGAATCTAAGTGAATGCTCAATCGCTCATTGTAGGCTCGTGGGGCAATCTACAAAATGCGCCCTCATTGATTTCCCTATATTAATAATTGCGATAGCTTAAACATGCATCTTTACGTACAACTCTGCAATTAACTTGTGGACTTTACTGTGTTGTGATAGGAGTCAATTTTGTTTGGCTGTAACTTTGTAGTGTAAATGAGAAAACTAAAGGTTTATTCCACACATAGAGTCCATTGAAAATAAAGTATGATTTGAGATATAGTAATATTTAAATAGTCCATCTCTGGCATCATGGCAGAGAACAATCTCACTCCTGAGGGTGAAGAAGACCGGGAAAAGTGGAGGATGTAAGCAGAAAAGCGCACCCCGGCACTAGGCTGGGAAAACGCTAGGACGAAGAAGAAGGAGATCTCTAAGCGATCCCAACAACGACACATAAAGTATTAAATTAGTTTAATTCAAAACTGACGCTGTTTAACATGAAACCCTTACATTTCTTATCAGTCTGTTACAGTTATGACCAAAGCCAACCGGCCCGGGCAGCAGTATTGGAGACTGAAGTAAGTATGTAGAACGACAAAGCACAGATGATACTGAGACTGATGCCCCAGAATTTCCAACGCAACTTACGACGCTTATGGGAAGAAATGGAGTACTAGTATAGGCTGGCACTATATGGTAAATCTATACTAATATATGTAATACAGCTGAAGAGTTTGTTTGGGGGATTATGCCCATAGTCACCACGCTGAGCAGGCGGGTTGAAGACACTGTATGGTGAACAATAAAACAATATACAGGGAAACCCGGGATGTGTCTGAGTCACGGATCAAGTCACCCACGTGTAGAAATGGGGTAGCACATTTAAAATTAGTATCCGAGTGGAACTCGTCCGCCGATCAGGCCATATCGACCATCGTGCCAATGCATCATATTTGTCGAGTGTTTCGTCATCGAGAAGAGATCGGAATCACATCGATAATGAAGTGGGACCATTAAGCATCGCTAGCGAACTCACCTGCACTCATTACTATGATAATGCTGTATTAAATATCTAGCTCAAATATCAAATGTTACATTAGACTAGAAATTCGAAAAGGTGTTGGGTTATGATGTCATGTTTGATTAGGATGAATAATGTTTCCTGCGGTCTGTAGCTCTGTAGGGTACTTGTTTTTTAGAGAAAATTATTATCGGCCATGTTTTACATTATTATCTGAAAAGAGATGGTAGACAGTTATAAAATTTCTAATATTAGTATCTCTCATGAATAGGGCAGCCTTAATGTTTAAAGCCTTAACTCAAACTTTTTTTGAAATCGGCAATAAACAACTGGTCCTTAAAAATTTACTTCAAAAGATTATCTGTGGCTATCCCAGTCATCAAATCAGTATCATTCTATGATTTGTTCTGATTGATTAAAGATTAACAAAAAACGTTGAATTCTCAATTCCATACCTGTTAAAATTCACTTTATTTTATTTCTGACCGGTGTAGGTTTGTATCAAATTATATATTGTAGTAACGTAAATTCTTTTATGCCAATAACACAAATTACGACAAGTGAGTTCATGATATCTCTATTCATTATCTTGAAGTATATTTCAATGAAATATTTGTGTAACAGTAGCTGCATGCCTTCTAGTGTATCAGACAATATCAATGGTAAAAGTAAACAGGAATAATGTGTATTGAATATAATAGTAATAAATCAGTCATGAATTTGAACTTCGCTTTTATAAAACATTCATATAAGGAGCATAACTATTTGTTCTACATATTTCATAATGTTTAATTTACATTTGTATGTGATGTAGTCGATTCTGATTTCCATAACACTAGTAACTTATGTTGGGTTTCAGATCAATGTATGAGATGTCTGTTATCCGTTTATGTATTCAATCTGATAATGTCATTATCATTCTAATGTCTTAATGTAATAACTATGTACAAAGAATCGTAACGATCTTCACTATATGGTTTGAATTATAGGCTCTGGTCTATTTTCAATTTTGTTTGAGTCGGATTTCTGGCATCCCATTTTAGATTTTGCAGGATCTTACATCGACATATGTTCCCAACATATGTAATATGTAAATCCGCATGACCAAAGCAGTAAATCTATTACTTTCCCGATATGTCTTTAATGTATATTTACTGGTAGTACACAGATCAAAAGGTCAATAATCGGATATTCTTTGTTGTTACTGCTGTCTATGAGTAAGTTACAAATAATGAACCTTCACAGGTGGCTAATCTGCATTTAAAAGAAAATCAGAAAGGATGCGGACGCCCGTTCCTATGTCAAATTCAGCGCGTCAATTGTTTTCGGACAATGCAATAAGATGCATTTTTAGCTCGTGTGAGACATGACAAAAGAAGATATTTAAAAGATAACTTTAAAATATTATTTGCTCACTAAAGCCTTTACATAAAACACAACTCACAAGACGTAAGTACTTAAACTTGCGATTTGATCCACGAGACACGAGATGCAAACATTTATCCGAGCTGCACGTACATTCGTGGAAACATAATCAGAAAAGTTGTATCCCGCACAGATGTTTGAGTCTAGTCTAAGGCAGAGATCACGTGAGATACGCCGAGCCGTGGTTTTGCTCAGGCCTCGGCGTTTAAAATGCATACCGCGGGCATAAATTTAAATTTGTGCTGTTATCAAAATAGTTGTACAATTTATGTGCAGGAGAAATGTGGAGGATGAAATATGCGCCGTTCGGACATGTCGGACGGGGCGCGCTTGTAACGCGTCTAATTGCATTCCCAGGTTCACAGATTTAAATCTATAAATATGCCCGCCCCATACTTCGACCTGCTTTAAAATTGACGTAAAAATTTGAAGTGACAGTCGCTTATTATCTCAGTTACTGTATGTTAAAACGTACGTCATGTCAAACAAAATGAGGACAAAGTTTCTGGTGTCAGGGCATATTTAAGGATCGAAATCCATGCCCAGTTTATGATTGTTGGCAAGTTCTTCAGTTGACATGGCGCAAGAAATGGACGTTCGTGCTTGGTTTCGGATGTTTACTTATAGGAAATGGTGTAAGTTTGAATGGAGTTTTGCATAAGTAGGTTGAATGGGGAATGTATTATGCGATATTGCGTTTATGTTTTAAACCGTCATATGAATAATCACAGTAAATTAGGGTAGTGGTTTAGTTCGTAAGGATAAAGATTAAAGTGTGCATATTGATCAATGACCATATTATTCAAATGTACCTCTCAGTATATTTGGCATATATTTGAATCGGAGTCGAAAATACCCTCATGTGAGTCCCAAAGTTAAATATCTTAACTGACCTTAGACCCCCCTTATTTGAATCCCTAGATTTAATATTTTACTGACCTTCGAACCTACCAATGCTTATTTAAGTAGATATAAAATTCGACCTTTTAATTTATTTACTTCTCTAAACCTTGCGGTTCTGACCTGATCAAAAGTGGCTAGGAAGACAATCGGCTGGTTATGAGTTCACTCGGGCCAATTAATGGCACACGCAGCGGCTATCGATCAGTTGCCGACAAGTTGATTGCGGTGCCAGTTGTCTTTCTGACCGCAGGGACTAGTTTAGGGTTGAAAAGGGCCAGGTTACTCCATGAAAAATAAAATTGAGATAAAAACTTTTTTTTTTGTAAAATCTGTAATACTGTTAATGTAAGTTTTAAAAATAATACTGTATGTACACATGTTTGTATGTAACTATATTATAAAGTTTCGGGCTATTTACCAGATTTTTTTTCACTGGCTTTGACTGCGATGCACATCATATAAATACAACCATTAATAAAAATTATTTACAAGTATGACTGTAATTATTGAATAGTGTAAAAAATGCATTTAAATAAGTCAATCAATTTTGCTATAATTTTTTAATAAACATATGTACATATGTATAATCTTGTTTAAAGGCGTAAGATGAAAAACACAGCACAGAAAAAAACAACCTGAATCTGAAAATGTTTGCATGTTATTTTTATTAATAAATTTAATATCATGCAAATTTACATTTCTTATAAACTAAAACTAAACGACACCGAAAAAACTAAAATTGTACATCAAATACAAAATGTCAGCTGGCAACCCTAGAGCACAGTCGCGTGACCAACCCTCTGCGGTTTTCTACTTTGGCCGCGAGTTAACGTGTCGAAATGTTTAAGGTATTAAACTAATTAAAACCCTTGTTCATTGCAAGTGTGTCTGTGGCCTCACAACATTAGTTACAAACACCCCTGTTTATATTTTTTACGACGAGTATTGTTATCTGTCTAAAACAAATGAATGAACACAGTCTATACTACCTACTGTACCTTCATGGTTACATTTCAAGTGTAGGAAAGTGGACAGCACCTGTTAATTTATTATAAAATGTCAAAACGATTTATCATTATACCATATACCTTAAAGAAAATAAGTTTGGAAATAGCACTGTCAAATGAGATGTCAAATGACATGAAATGTCTGAATTTTTTGAGTAATTTACTACTAATTTTAATCAATACAAAATACATGTTATAAGTGATTAAAAAACTAAACTATTTATAAAATTCAATCCGGCCAACGGATTTAACATGCACTGTTTGACATTATTAAATATCAAAGAAAATGTGGGTACACGAGATTTTTTTCCGTTGACAGTACAGAACCGGGCCAAATCTTTAGTTTAACCGCGAACATGGACTTGGCACTATCAATGTCGATAAAATTATGAAATATCGATGAATTTTAAGTGTGTGAGTGGTTTTGTGAGTGTATGTGCTTGTGTGTGTTAAACTTTAAAACACTGCTTTTGCTAAAAGCAACAAAGGAATCGGAGTATCATCGCGATGAAAAATACATGCAGAATTACGACTGCAGGTAAGTACCTTCATTATTTACAATGACTTAATAGTAACTGCATATAAAGTGGAATAAACAGATTCTTCATAAATGTCCGTATTATCTTTAGATCGTTGCTAATGTAAGATGATCGATGTCTACCCGACGGTGTAATGGATGGCGGCCAGCTATGCGGATCAAAATGAATAAAATTACCACACGATATCTTTATTCCGTTGGCGATGACATATGGATACCCGGCGCTTCAGATAATACGTAATTATTATCAAGTTGAATAATACATAGTGTAAGGGGAAAATTTGCTGTGTAATAGTATAAAAGGCATGCCAATAAGTTACGTGTCTACGATTTTGAAACGATTGAGAAAAATCGAGAATCGTAGACAAAAGTAAAAATGAGATTAGACTTATTATCTCGAGACAATTGATCGTGTAAATAGTTACTAATACTTGTTCTTCGAACATGATTTCAATAAATTATGAGTAGGTAGGTACGTAATAAGGTCAGCAACTAAATCCTAATCTATGGAATAGGTACTATCCCGTAAAATTTTATGCCTGCGGCTGCATAATCTTGGATTTTACTTTAAAACCATATTTTCATCTGTTCCCTTCTCATTAATTATAATATTACTAGGCATATTAGTTAAAAATGCGTAACTGGTGCCTAGCAATCGATGATGAATGTTAGTTTCTATGTGAACTAAACTGTGTAACAAAAGACTTTTCCCGTTTCTTCCGATGTGATTTATGCTCATGATCATCCTATTTAATCCCGGCATAAGTAATTGACAGAGCATAGAGAGTCCAGGGACAGGACCAAAGGCTTAACTTGCTATCCGAGTTCGAGAATTTTCATCTCTTTTCTTAGTACACGTAAAGTAGTTATATTAATTTCTTCGTGAACTGGTCTGTGTACCAAAAGACCCTTTCCACTTCTTCCGATGAGATTTGTGCTCATGATCATCCTATTTATATAAGTAAATGACAGCGCATTAGTTGATTCCAAATGGCGCGTTTGAGCGTACACGTGAATTCATTAGCGCGCCGCTGCAGTGCGAACCCTCCAGACGATGCAATCGCGGTACTGATGGCAGAGAAGGAGATTTTTTGCTTCCATAAGGCATTAAGGACGCCTTTTGTATGTTATTTTTATAGCGCAATAAACAATATATTATAATAAATAATAAAATATAATATGCTTTATTTCTGTAATTCATTATATTCATATATTCTTTTTCTGGCGGCCGCCCTCATAGTGTTATACTCGTAATATATAAGCCTTCCTCCACAAAAATACTATCCAACTCAAAATGTTTTTGTTTGTAAATTAGAACCAGTAATTCCTTAGATTAATGCGTTCAAACAAACAAACAAACTCTTAAGCTTTATTATATTAGTAGACAAGACAAAATTCAAAACTATGAGAAACTCAGAAAGAGATGAGTAATTAGAAGGAAAAAATGTCTGTCGATCGAGATCGACCTGGTACTTGTAAAAAATATTACACAAATGCCTAAAATTAATTATGTATATTAAGTTATTGTAGGTATGTAGGTATGATAGACTTTCTTCTTATAGATCAATTAATATAATCGTACTGTGAAAAATAACAATGATATTATATTAATTTGAATGCAAGCCTCCTACGCCCTTCTAGAAGGACAAGATTGGTCCTTACTATGGCAAACAATGGTCAACCACATAGTAAAAATTTAGAACTAATATAACACTCAAAAAATGTTTTTTCCTCTCCAACTATAAACTATAAGTTTCGGTACCCCAATAAATTGTGTAAGCCATCAAAACACACGCAAGTGAACGTTTTCGGTGGCGTTATTAAAAACTATACATATTTGGTGTCCGAAGTATGCCAACACGCAGTAACAGTTATAGTAATAGAAGTCTACAAAGCTTAATTATTTGTTATCGCGTTAAAATATTCATTTTATTATCCTAGTTTTGATAGCGTGACCCTAAATCCTCTCTACGATTTATTTTCGATTAATACTTTAAAACAATCATGCAACCATAATTTATGTTACTTACAGTACTTATTTTTCCAAATTAATTTATGAATGAGGGTAATTAATGCCATACGATATTATTTAAGAGTCAACAACTGGGCAAAACAGACTTGATTATAATCTATGCAACATGTAATAACAAATTCAATAAATAAATAAACTAAATGTAAGTAGGCAGTACAGTCAGTCTGAAAATGTTCATAAATAAAAATATTTTTGGTCGCAGAGCCACAGGAGTAAGTAAGTAAAAATATTTTTGTCAACGTATAATTTTGCACACCGTACTCTCACAAAAAGCTCGACAAGAGCGATGCTATCATTCTGCACACGTTACTAGGTTGGCTGATTAATTAAAAACAATAATAGATATAATTACATTCGCTAAACAGACTAGTGTCACAGAATACTTAAGTTTAGAACATAATCTTTTAAAGCCGATTATCTATGTATCGACTTAGGAGTGAAAAAATGCGTAGAAATTGCAATTAGCAAACGCTATGTGGTCTTATTCAGTCTTTGAAATAAGGTTCAATGTTGTTTGGCCGTCTTTAATGTTTGAATACGAGGTCCTTTCTCACCAGAAGGTTCAAACAATTTTTCGAATATTTAGGTTTAACTTGGCATTTTCAATTTTGGAATATTTGGAAGAGTAGAAAGTTTAGAAAAGTGGATGTAATCAATTAAACACCGCTAAACATTGGTGTTATTTCAATAATTAGTACATTAATTTAGCAAATTGTTAAAAAAGAGAGAGAATGGTTTGCTCGAATCACATACCTACATTCGTCTCAGTCTTTTGCTACATATTGGGCACAACCCTCATTTGTTAAGGAGTTAAATTGTCCAGCACTGAACTGCAAACCTAGGGTCGCGGGTTCGAGTCCCGCTGGGTGCACATGATTGTGTGATGAACATCGGTATTTGTACTCGAGTCATGGATGTTAATAAAAGTATTTAAGTTTGTATATCCGTTCCCTAGCATCCATAGTAGAAGCTACGAGCTTAGTTTGAGCCTAGGCAAGTAGTGTGTAAGTCCAATGAATTTACGATTATATTTATTTCGATAATCCCAAAAAGTTAGTACATTTTTCCCACCAAAAGCACACCTGTAAAGTAGTATCCACACGAAGTAAGACATATCCTAGGTATTGTCTAGACAGTCGGGCAGGTGTCGCCACCCCTTTAAAGAATATTAACACTTAATTGAAAAGTATAATTGCACTTCAAGTGTCGCATCGGCGGTAATTGTGGCGTTAAAAAATTACCAACTAATTTTCACAGAAAAAGGTGTGTTGAAATAAATGAATTATGCGTCATTTTTTTTATGAAAAGTAAATAAGGCGAGCACTCCGTGTTATTTTTGAGTGGATAATCATGTTGATTGATAATGACGTGGCTTAATTCAAAACTTATTAAAATGCTTCCATACAAATTACTTCTATAAAAAAAACATATATCTTATAACGTGGAGTTGACAATGAACTTAAAAATAAAAACCCTATTAAAATGTACACGTATTAAGAAATTACAATAAACTAACTATAGAATAGCAATGTGAAGGATCAATTTGCGGTATGCCATTTCACATTCGTTACAAAGACCTTATCAATCCTATCCTATCGTCATAAAGGTACTATGTAATATTATAAATGTGAATTTGTATTGGATGTTTGTCTGTCAGTCACGCTGAAATCACTGAACGGATTTTGATAAAATGTTGTATACGTTATTAAATGTTTAAAATTAAATGTTGTATAAGTGATAGAATATTTTTTATTTCGATTACATGCTCTTATGGGGTAAAATAGGACTCTTGATAAAGCGGGCAAAGCCGCTCAATCATCAATCAATTTACGGTAGATTTATATGTAGGTGTCATTAACGTATGTGAATAAGATCAGTAATTAATTGAAATATGAGATCACACGTAGGAACACCAAAGGTTAGTGGTGCTCAAAATAACTTATTGATGAGTCCGAAGCTTAGTGAAGTTTCGAGTTACCGATCATCGATTTTATAGGGCGGTTGCGTGCCACCACCACATTTGGGGTTCGCCTTGTAAGTTTCGCCACACAATCCGTTACCGTCGCCATCTTGCATCGTTATTTATCAAAGTCGGTATCGTGAATAATCGTAATCGGCCCCACGCACAGGGATGCTCCGCTAGTTTTTTGCGTCCGATGTAACGATAGTCCCCAATTACGCGATCGCATCGAAAATGAAAACGCACGTTTGAGTAATTCCGTCAGATATTTGCATTGAAATTGAATTTTTTTTACGGCTTGCGAAACTTCCACCGGTGGTGTGCGTACACGCATGTTCGGCGCGCATGTCTAATTGGTCTGAATTAGTATTTCAGGCAATGCTCGAAACTCTTTTCTGTTAATTGCGTGGTAATTAACTTTATTGGAAGAAGTATACTCCTTTTTTATCAAATAATTAGCTTTTGAGTTTATTTGTAATAAACGTTGAAAGATGTATCATAACTATTCAACAAATCGAACGCAAAATCTTTACAATTCGAATGAAAAAAAATCAAAACAACGTTCCATTCTGCCAGTTAAAAAAAATAACTTAATTACAAAAGAACAAAGTGTCGCGTCAGTCGAAAGCTGTAGTGTCGAATAAATCATTTTTCAAACGGCCAACAAGGCAATTAAACAACAGCAATGGGATTTTATTCAGATTCATCAAACCAATTCGAAATCATAATTGATCTGCCATGTAAAAAATATAGAGGGCTGTTAGGATTGGAATAGGCGCCAAAAATATAAAACTAGAACGATGACTGGCCGAAACACTCGGAGCCGAAAGTCAATTAACGAGCGCTGGCCCACGTGGTACCGGCAGCGCAGATAAGAACGTACACTGGAGCTTTGCAGATGTTGCCAGCCTTGTTTAATATCAGACTGTTGAATGAATGGAGTTGTACTCTTAAAACAAAAGAGTTTTCGGAGTTTAAGAAGAAATTAACTCTGTAGGTAATATAACTAGGAATATTTCCAAAATAATGACTGGCCGAAAGTCGAAACTTTCGGAGCCGAAAGTCACTTAACGATCGCTGGCCCACGTGGAACCGGCAGCGCAGATAAGAACGTAAACTGGAGCTTTGCAGATGTTGCCAGCCTTGTTTAATATCAGACTGTTGAATGAATGGAGTTGTACTCTTAAAACAAAAGAGTTTTCGGAGTTTAAAAAGAAATTAACTCTGTAGGTAATATAACTAGGAATATTTCCAAAATAATGACTGGCCGAAAGTCGAAACTTTCGGAGCCGAAAGTCACTTAACGATCGCTGGCCCACGTGGAACCGGCAGCGCAGATAAGAACGTAAACTGGAGCTTTGCAGATGTTGCCAGCCTTGTTTAATATTAGACTGACGAATAAATAGAGTGACACTCACACTAAAACACAAGAGTTTTAGGATTCTTCAAGATGACATTAACTCTGATGGCAATGTAATCATTGGGAGAACTAGGAATGTTTCCAGAACGATGAATGGCCGAAAGCCGAAACTTTAAGAGCCGAAAGTCAACTAACGAGCGCTGGCCCACGTGGAACCGGCCGCGCTGATAACAGCGTATACTGCAGCTTTGCAGATGTTACCAGCGAGCGTTTTGGATGTATAGACGGCTGAGGCTAATATAATGCTTGAATAGTTATTCATCTTTAGGCAATATGATGTGGACATTGGGACAGAGAACTAAGGAAGTTTCTTAAATGATGAACTGGCCGAAAGCCGAAAGTCTACATATTAACGATTTTATTATAAAGTATTTATCTTTTAATATTAAGTTTTTTGTGTATTTTTTTATGTAGTTTGTTGTATGTTAACTAGTTACATAATAAGTGATATTTTTATTTTTTTATTATATTTTAGACTGTACTTCACTACTTACCTACTCACTCTCTGTTTTGCCCTAAGGTTGACTACCAGTCAAGAATGCCATGAGGCATTAAGTCCGCCTTTTGTACCAATAGTATTTTGTGCAATAAAGTTTAAATAAATAAACACTGGGCCACACGAAACCGGCAGCGCTGATAACGTCGTATACTGCAGCTTCGCAGATGTTGTCACCTTTGTTTAATAAACTGTCGAATAAAAAAAGATATACTATTAGGACTGTAAAATTAAAGGATTCTTTAAAAAGGATTTCTTAATTCTGGAGACAATATAATGTGTGTAAGGTGTTGTGAGAACTAAGAAAGTGTATGTGACTGACCGAATACCGAAACTTTCGGAGCCGAAAATATGTATAATTACATTATGTTTGTTTTGTAATAATTTTGTTGTTGCAATTATTATTGTAACTAAGATTAGTTCGGGTTGATCCTGAAAAAATCGATCATAAATAATGTATCTATATTTAGTAATGTTAAAGTCTATTCCACCATACTTCAGTCGACTCGAAGAAGCTTAATAAAAAGTTAGACGATTAACAATAGGCGTTTATTTTCCAAAGGAATTGATTATTTACTTTGACTAGGTAGTTAAGGTAGGAATCTGTATTTCGTGAGTGTACTACAATGCGTTCTGTAGTGTACGGCGGAGAAGCATCCGCTCCCCGATATCGCTCCAAATTCTGCAATTCTGTTCGCTGCAGCTAGCTAATTCCTCGTAATGATTTTGGACGCGATTCGATGTCGCATCTAATAGCTAGTTCAATTTGATATTGCTATGCTATCAACTTTGACTTAATCACGATTTATGTCTTGAAATCCAATGTATAACCTACTTTTACAAGTCTATATCGATTTTCCTAATTCCTTCTTAGACTTGTGACTTTTTGCAGTGATAAACATAGTTTGAATTGATAAAAATACTTCTGAAAGCGGACTTTTATAAATTGCATTTTTTTAACATTTTCACGTGGTTACATGACGTACGTAGATAATTTTTTGAAGATTTCTTTTTTTACTTGAAAAATAGTAAAATATAGAAAATGTATATTAATAATAAAAAAAAAGTAAAAAATAACAATTTTACGAAATAATAATGACTTCGGTGTATTTTTGCTTGGCGGTATTGAAACGTTTCCTGCCATGTACCTTTTCCTATGTTTCAACATCGGTATTGCATTTAGTTGCAAATAACCATAAATAATTTTATGTTGCAGTGCTGTTCATTGATATCATGTCATCACAGCAATAAATGTTTATAAGATTTAGTACGTATTTGCCAGCATTGCAATAAGGAACCAATTGGAGGTTTATTTATTTTGTCATAACATGAAAGAGATCGTTTATAATCGTCTTGGCCTGAAAAGTTTTGCGCATAGTTGCAAATATTAATATTTGTATTTTAAACCGAACACTAGAAACGTTATTTTACATTATAACAATACTGGTTCACTTATATATGTCTAAAGCCGAAGAGTTTGTTTGTATGTTTGTTTGTTTGAACGCGCTAACCTCGGGAACTAAAGGACGGATATGAAAAAATGTTTGTGTGTCTGATGTCCAGTTGACGAGGAAGGCTTGAGGCTATTGGAGTCGCGGGCGGCCGCTTGTATTGTATAATTTATCAACTTTGTGTTTATTTGAACGTGCAAGGTGATAGTTAATTAAACAAAACTTAGCAGAGAGACAATTACTAGTTAAACATTATATTATTATTTACAAAACATGATAAATGAAAGTTGTTACTAGTTGGTTATTTCCTAGACAGGTAAACGATCAGTGTGTCTTGTCCCTTTAAATTCTAAACAAACTGTCAATGCAGTTAAACCTTGCGTATGCCTACTGATCTACGATGTACTGACCTCATTAGGTAAATGATATGCAAACACGCCGAAACTCAAATTACGAAGCGCTCTCATCCAAACCAGTCCCAGACAAAGGGTACGACGTAAAGGGAGGTTTATTTATTTCCCACTTTTCCGTTTCTATAATAATTTCACGAGCAATGTGCCACAGTACAGCGGCACCGCTGAATGTCGTTATCGGGAACACAATGACTTTCTGACTGGCTGGACATCTTCAAACGTAATGCGCATTTTTCACCGGCCGCCCTCTCTCGCTGGCTGAACGAATAATCATTGGTTTTCTTGTTCCCCGATAAATTTTTCAATTCAATTGTTATTTTTCGTCTGTGTAAGCTTGGCTTTGTGGAGTTTGTTATGCTAAATCGTGTTTTGTTGGTACCTAAATGGAAGCCGTTGTGATAGGTAGAACATATCGATGCCTAACGGCCAAAATGGCCTAAGCGACATTTTTTGCGAAATCGACTTATATATATCATTGGAATCGCCTTTTTTTTCTCCGTCGTTCTATCTAGGTTTCGTCACTCTAGCTCGTAGTTTTTGTCGGTTATGCGGTTGGTAAATTAAGGCTCCAAGCCTTAATTTTACGTCCTAAGCGCCCAATATTTTAGGGTTTTTTTCATTCTGGTGGTTAGAAAATATAATATTTAAAAAAAGTTACTTAGACAATTGTGCTTAAAAACAATAAATAACAAAAATGTCGCTTAGTACTTTCGGGCCGCGAATTTCAAACATAAAATATGGCGCTTAGGATTATTTGCCCTATCACATATTTCTATTCATTGTGGCGCTTATCCCATTTTTCTCCCAAAATACATGATCCAATTTATGGGTATTGGTATCCCTGGTCGCAGACTTCCGCTGGTACAGGTTATCTGCGACACCCTGTGTTATTAATATTTCGCTAACACTTATACTTTTTTGTCAATCACTTCTTATGTTGGCTTACTGTCGGTTAAGCAATTTAATAAAATTACAGATGCACTTAAGTCGCTTCTGGCTAACATAAATTTTTTTGGTAAAGGCGGTTACGACATTCTTGCTGTAAAAAAATAAATCCATTTGGGCTCAAGCGACAAAAAACACTCTTAGATGAATGATTTTTAATACTTTAATGAATACATCTTGTAGAGAAATATATTTTACATTTACACCTAAAATTTGGAATCTTAGGAAGCAAAACCCGGCTACTTATAATTTTTTTTCGAAATTTTTCATCTTTAATCCTCTCTCCTGTAAAGTTTGGTAAATGGCGGTTAGGCCTTTTTGGCCGTTAGGAATCGATATTGAGAAATTACTATCCAACACTTGTGAGGTTATTTTGTTAGCTGAAATAAACTCGTAAACTACAATCATTCTTCATACAATATATGAGGTATAAAAATGTCAGAGTTTGTTTGTTTGGCTGTTTGTCCGTCAATCACACTAAAACTACTGAATGGATTTTGATTTTTGGTATACAGGCAGGGTTTTGGTTTTGGACTGACTAAGTTGATAGGATACTTTTTATCCCGATTAAATTCTCCCTTGGGATGAAACAGGAATTTTCATAATTTGGGCAAAGCCGCAGGTAAAAACATAGTATACTATATTTAAATGCCTTAAGATGGTAATAAATCTTTACTGGCACTAGCTCCTATGAGAATTGCTCTCTTTTTGACACCATGTATAGCAATAAAAGTTAGTAGGTACGATTTTATGGAAAGATGTGGTATGAAGAAGACGTTTTGTGAGAACCTCAAGATCGGAATTTGGAGGCTTATTTTCAATGTTTTGATTGATTTAGCCTGTAAGAGCTCCTATCTGTCGTTCCAGTGGTGTGCACTATGACAATCGAACAGAGCCACAGACTGGTAAAAAACTACCACACGTTCTGTGCCAAGTAAAAAAGATTAAGCGTGCAAAATAACTTACCATGTAGATAAATTTTCAGTTTTTGTTTGTCTTCACACCACATAACGTTGATTTTTTCGTAAAAAAAAAGCGAAGCCATGTGTCTTCCTTTCTACTACATAATTAATATCGCGTTAAGTCCCGTTAAATAATACTAGTGTTACTTCCTTCGTCGTAAGTTAATAAGTATGACTTTAAATCTGTGTATAAAAATACATTTAAAAACTACAAAAATACAAAATTTTATAAGCCTAATTAATTCAAATTTTACAATCACGTTAGTTTTCCCAAATTTACTTACCCTCATTTATCACAGAGAAGTTTTTAATGACGTGGCCATAACGCCAGGGTTATTTCAGTCCGTTTAAGGCCAATAATTCTTCACCACCGTGACAGTGAAAGGGCGGGCGCTTGGCAAGGCAAAACATATACCTACCAGCTATGTATATACCTACCTTACGTGTACAAACGTCGGACAAAGCTGTACATTGTATTTTAATTAATTGTTATGGCGTGGTCAAGACGTCGCGCGAATAGCTGTGCGGCATGAAACTTGCCTCGCTTACGAAATTAGAACGCAGAAGGAACTGATTTTTGAAACTAGCCTTAGAAGCATCCAATCGGTAACATCTAACTTTAATCTAATATGCAGTTTTAAAAACAGCAGCGAAAATAAGCCATCCGTGAGTATCGATTTATATTTAGTCAACCAACCAATCGAGGCGTCTTGATTTAAAACAGTACGTACACACTAGACGCTTTCCCGTTTTGTTCGAAACTATCTCTCTGTTAGTCTTTGGCTAGAGGCAATCGTAAAACGCGGTAACGGACCCCATTTTGAATAAACTGCAGATAAATTTGCTTAATCGTTTTAAATTTGACAGAATGTAGGTTAAACATGGCTGGTGTTTTTAAGGAATTGCGTAAATTTGGACCGGCCTCGATTCTTTGGGCGCTCTACATTCCAGCTTTGAGATTAAATTCAGTAACTTCCCGATAGGATCGTCGTGATAAAAGAACATAAATATGTAAACACATTAACATCGTGTGTAAAACTAAACAGTTAAAAGTTTTAATAGCACTGTTTGTTATGTAAAATAACTATTTAATGAAGCCAAAGCATTGTATGATTTCATTTGGCTAGCTAACAATTGTGTCGACGTAAAGAAAAATATAGCTACTATTCATACTCTTGATTTCAAAAACACATCCCTAATAAGATGATTTGCAATTTATGTTAGTTTGAAGTATCGTTGACTACATGTTTTGACGATTAAGAATTTAAAAAGAAGACCTGAGTAGTATCATCGTGTCTTACTGAAAATTTAACCTATATTTTGAAAGATTTCCTATTATGTTAATCAACAAACCCATCAGATATAAATTTGCCCCGTGCAGAGGCTTTAAAAAACCAAATATTTACATTTAAGCTATTAAGGTTATTACCCTTGCAGAAAAAATATAAACTAACCATAAACATGCCATAAATTGCGAGCAGAACAATCAGATAAGATCTATGAATTTTTGGGACGACTTAAAATGTGAGGTCTACGTATGTTCCTAATGTAGTGTACATTGGAATTCGAGGTCAGAAGGTACCGACGGTTGTATGGTTGTTCGGACTACGAGGTAGTCCACTTTGAGCACCCAATTTTTGAGCAACCACAACTTGAGCACCTAACCTAGTCATTTTTGTGCTTCTATTCGAATCATTAGAAGGTTTAAAATTTTGTCAAGAATTTGTGAGCCTGACTATTTCTTTGCCACTCTGCAAATGTTGTAGCTGTCGTATTTGTTACATTTGTAACTTTTATAGAATTAATGTCAAGATCTTATGTAAATTAAAAAAAAAGCCAAACTGTGAAGGTTCTTCCGCCACTTTTTTTCAGCAGGTAGGTCAAAAAGTATTTAAGATGTGCAAAAGTATTTCATAATAAACCACTTTGCCGAAAATATCAATTGTTTTTTTAAATTAATAACACGGCAAAGACACCAACGATATGATATTAACTAAACGATACGATTACAAAACAATTGAAAATATATGAAGCCCTAAACCCTGAGCGTTCGTTCCAAAAACGTCCGTCGCCTCCGAGAGCTCGAGCAAAAGAGAAAGCCCACGCGAACGGCGCGGTGTGCGCAAAAAATGGGTGGTCAAAGTGGACCACCTTCGGGCCACGGCTCACATGTCAGAGGTCGCAAACATCCAATCACACGGTGAAAGGAAGCCATTGTTCATGTTCCGACCGCTGGCCGCGGACAATTTGCACACATTGGACAATTAGTACTGGTACTACTTAATCAATGGATTGTTTCCGCAGTTAAATCGTAATTTTCTAAGCATTTGTAATGAGTCATCTGCATTATGTAATTTAAGTTTTACTAACCATATTGTAATAAATTAAATTATTTAACAAAGATAAAAATCAGTAGTTCTATAAAGGAAAAAAATATTCAAAAATCGTCTTGTCATTATTATTGGAATTAGACGTTTCGCACGTTCGGGCGAATAAATTTCGTGCGATCAACTACGAAGCCGTCATGTCAGTTATTGCAAGATTTGTCATCACCAGTCTGTTGTAGTCCCTTCAGCGTACCCTGGGCTCTAAGGCAACGGCCGAGGATGCAACCGGGAGAGGCGCTAGGATGATGATGACCAGTCTGTTGTGACCAGTCCACTTTTGTTGGACGAAGGCCAGACACCAGATACGTTCCACAAATGGGTGATAATTCTCATAGCCACCATGTTCAGCTGACGGGTAGTTGAACGCAGTGTGGTATTTAGGGGATGCTGCTGCCTATGCCCTCGGAATCTCTCCGTGGTGCTTCTTACGAGACTCTGCTCTAGGCGGCAGATTGTATTGTTTTAAATCGACTTATATTCCTACTTTAAGTTCTTAGAGATTCTAGATGTTGGTAAAACAAACACAAATACTCAGCGATGGTTTCAGACAAACACATCGGTTCGGACGGCGCGTGCGGGGTCCACATTACACCCGCCATTTGCATAGTAATCGTTGTGGTTTAATTACAACCCGCCGGTCGTAGAGTTACTGTTCGGTATTCGGGGTTCGTACGGCCATTGCGTTGCTGTGCGATGTCGGGGAACGTTTAAATAGAAGGGTTTCTTGTATTTATATTTTCAAGGGAAATAGACCTTGTCGCTCCGCTGGTCTAGTGGTTTAAGTACCGGGCCGTGGTTTTGAAGTCCTGGGTTCGATTCCTGGGTCGGGCAAACTATGTGACGGTTTTTCCGAACACAGCCCGGGGTGATCACCAACCCGCATTTGTCAAGTATGGTGATTAAGCCAAAATCCATCTTTGTAACGAAAACATGATTTCAAACGATGGAGGCCTTTTCGGTAATGTGACATTAATAGACTGATACTTATGGACCTTCGTTTTCTGTTCAGACATTTATGCGCTCATTTATTCTCATATTCCCCATTTCGTGAATAAAGTTCCAATATACCATCTAATGAATTTAAAAACTTATCCATTACATTTGCATGGCTAAACATATCCACTCACCACACCAACCAATCAGAACAAACCAGTAATGGCGAACAAATCCGTGTCCACGAACAAAAAACGAAGCAATGAATTTCACAATGGCATCTAACTACAAGCTCTGTGCGGTTATTGTCTAATGAAAAGTAATTAACTATCCGAGGGGAATGCGGCGCGGGGAGGGGATAATATTGACAGACAATGCCGAATGGAACAATCATTGGGAAGAGTTAAAGAGACGACGCTGAGTCAGCAAGAATCTTGTGGGACATGCTTCGTAACTAGCCGTGCGCGTGCGAACATGGAGTAGAAAGGTAGACGGAATGGATGCGGTGCTTTTGCCCTTATCTTGGATTTCATTCGTTTTTTTTTAATTATTCGTACGCCAACAAACAACAGGGTCACCGAGAACAGAGGGTCTGAGCTCAGCAACTTTGCTCACTAGCAGAAACGTAGCACAACAGTAGCGAAATGCTACTTTACTGTGGTCATTTGAAAGGTGGAGGCACTTCCCCAGACAAGCGTCCCCCCCAGAAGAACACATCGAATATCATCTTGAAATTCATGGAATATAATAGTAAACGTGACATGGAGACTGAGTAGGAAACGAATCATACTAATCCATAAGAACTATATCGGTTTCTTAGAAGATGTAAGGTACTGCATGAAACGGCAAATAAAATAGAACACGACACCGCCAAATTCATAAACAAATGCGCAGTCGAATAGTTTTAGGGTGAAACGCATATCACAGCGGTGATTTACCGTAAGTAGACAATAGGATTTCAATTCTGAGATGGTCACGTTTTTGAGACGCACATCTCCGCTGTGGTGGAGTGTCACCCTAAGAAAGGTTTTCTTAAATACAGCTTTTATATTCATCGTATCTGATTATGTTCATTATACTGGTAGTCAAGTTTGTCTACAATATTGCACCCAAGTGGCATGTCCGCACAGCTTCGTAGCTGACGAATTTGTTCGGTTAGTTAAATCGCAAAGACGCCGACATAACTTCATTGATTAAAGTTCATGTTGATCGAATGCTCAGTCTAACTTTGATTTGTGTATTTCCTTTTTGAACTCATTAGGTAAGTATTGCATGTATGGTATTAAAATTAAAATACAACAGAGGTAACTTACTATGGTACATTCTCAACTAAATGCTATACGTAACTTTATCATAAGTATTTCACGCGAATTAATTGTTCCATTAGAAACGGTATTGGAAGTAGCATGCAATTATTTTTGTGTTTTTTCACGGAACTTTCGAATAATGATTATGTTTTTGCAGAAAAGGCCGGTTGTTTTGTAACGCGGCCGGGTAATTAATTACTTACCTACATATTTTACCGATGAATCTATAAAATCATTATAAATAATCTGGCTTCTCTTCTACCAAAGTTTTGGAAGACTTTATGTATTAAAATACCTAATGAGTTTGTGTTTCATAAGCATGAAATGATTCTTTGCCTTGTAGGAGAGAAAGTTCGGTTTAGTTAAAAAAATGTCGTTGATCGTTAATCGTTAAATATATTGTTTCATCATCACTACATAGTATAAAACAAAGTCGCTTTTTCTGTCATGTTGTCCCTATGAACGCTTAAATCTTTAAAACTACGCAACGGATTTTGATGGGTTTTTTTTTAATAGATAGAGTAACTCATGAGGAAGGTTTTTATGTATAAATAGTGGACAAGTACCACGGGCGAAGCCGGGGCGGGCCGCTAGTATAAGCTAACTTAACAATATTTCTCCGCCAGTTTCAGCTGACACTATTTTATGAAATAGGTCTGTCTAGCTTTCGTAGCTGTACCAGTGCAAAATTCGTCTGACACGCATCTGACTTCAATAGGGTATTACACCAATTTTTAAGAACTGCTTAAAATCAATCTTTGTGCCGTAATGTACTACCAAATATTTTATTTAGATTTTTAAATACCGATAAACGGTCTAAATTTATGTTTAAAATTGGGATTTGACATTGACGTGCGAAAACGCTAGCCGCCATGACGTTTCTTCGCGAGACGTCACTCGGTTAGTGAAATAGTTAACAAAACGTACCAACATTAGTCATTAAGTATTTGACTGACTATCGGAGTGACGTCATATCGGATTCTAAAATGGCGTTTGCTGTTTTTGACACATTTAAAACAGATTAAAAATGTCGATCTTTAAAATTAAATTATTAAATTAAATCTGCCTAGTTCGCTACACTTCTAGCCTAGGCTGGCCAATCGCAGTCTGTGTTAAATTCGTGTGTCACGCATCTAACTTCAATTCAGTACAGAAAAACTGCTGCAAAAATGGCCAACCGCAACTGACTAATTAGACCGTAAAAATTATTTTTTACCAACGCCAACTGCATAACTACGTTTGTCTGCCACGCATCTAACTCCAATTCAGTGCATAAACTGCCTAGCTCGCTACACATTCTAGCCTTGGCTGGCCAATCGCTGAGTAGTTAAACTGTAAAAAATAATTTTGCCAACGCCAACAGCATAACTACGCAACCACTACAAACTCCCTCTGCCACGCATCTAACTTCAACTCAGTGCATAAACTGCCTAGCTCGCTACGCATTCTAGCCTTGGCTGGCCAATCGCTGACTAGTTAAACCGTAAAAAAAAATTTTTGCCAACGCTAACTGCATAACTACGTTTGTCTGCCACGCATCTAACTTCAATTCAGTGCATAAACTGCCTAGCTCGCTACACATTCTAGCCTTCGGCCAATCGCGTTGGCTGCGCCGGCGCCGGCGACGCGTGAAGATGCCGCGATAGCAACCGCCCCGCCACATGACGCACGCACCCGCCGCATGCGACGCGACGGTGTTAATTTTTTAACTGACGAAACAGGGGATGTCGGCTTTTACGAAATATTCGCTGTCTGGTCATTATTGATCATGTTTTCAAAGAAAGAGCGACTAAATTCTGGCAAATGAGCCATATTCTGGGTCATGTTGTTGTTTGTACCTTAGGCCACATCTTCCTCACATACGCAAGAACAAGATGGGGTAAATAAAATAAATATCACACATAAACATGAAAGGGTTGGTCCAAGAGAAGCGATAAAGATTCCAGCTTAAACCGCTACCTCTGGTACACATGCCAATTTCTCAATAAACGAGAAATGTGGTGGTGTATGTAAAATGTATGTAAAATATTTAGAAACAAACGTTATTAGAATTCGAAGTTTAATTCTGTAAAATACTATTTTTATGAATACAAAATCTTCGCTGTAAATATTATCCTTTTTTGTAATTTTTACTTCTCCTACATAATGTCATAGGAAGGGTTTTCTACAATCAACCAATTTCCTTACACTCTATTCATCTTAAATAACGGACCATAAAGGTCAAGTGTCGAAATTAATTAACACCAAAATAGTAAACAAAACTAACCGCTTAACTTTATTATGGCTTCTAAAAATTAAGTACCTAGATGTTTAATATTTACAAATTAAACCAATCTTTGATATACCAGCTTTTTATAGCTATTTAAGTTTTACTATCATCTTATAAAGAGTACAAGAATTCTCCATTATACGTGGAATTCGATCCATCGGAGACGTTTTTACACAGACATTAAAAGGTCATTAAGATTTAACGTTTGGCTTGGCATAGATCTATTGGAGTTTAATTACGGAGGTCGGATCAAAGACACTGAAAGGTCAAGAACTTATTGATTGGCAAGAGCAACGCTAGTGTCTTGTGGTCAAGCCAAGCCTTGGCCTCGAGGTTATGTGTTCATGTCCTGGGTTGGGCAAAATACTGTTCCGTTTTTTCGCTATGTTTGAGATCGTGAATCTACATAAACAAACTATTATAATAACTAAATTAAAGTTGTTAAACTTACTCGAAAGTAAGGTTTAAAGTATTTTATTTATATTTTCTGTAAAATTCACATTGTGTGCTATTGACATTCAACTATCTATTTTTAAGATCAGTTTTTTAATAGAAAATTCAAATACAACAAATACAGTCGGAGTAACGAAGAACGGTGACATCAGCTATTAAAATCAGCTTATAAAATATATCCAATAAAGTAGAACAAACATTAGACACTTCTGAGTGGGATTCCAACTCACAACCCTTTTAAGACTAAGCAGTGACTGGCAAATGTTACTTCCAAACCTTGGATAGCTATCATCTACTGTGCTTGATACTTTACTAGTTACTTTTATCATAGATATTGATTAGTGCCACACCTATTATAGTATTTGGAGTGGCTAAAACGTCTTACTGATGGACGGACGGATAAGGGATCGTACATGGCAGCTATCGAATAAGTCAGCGGATGAGGTTTCAAATTAATTTAATAACGCAACAAACGTTCGACAATCACACGTAGGCGTACTAAGCCCGATTGGCCCGATACAGGCACTTACGAAACAGTTCACCGTTATAATACAAACTAAAAATTAAAATAGTTAAACGGTGGTGAGGCGGCTAAGCAGGGCAATTGTAGCTCGCAGCGGGCGGTTCGACTTTCATTATTTTATAATAACTCTCATAGAGGGCGACTGGTCGAACGAATCACCTCGTCATGGCGGATACGGCTGGGGGCCAAATAGGCAACTCTTACCGAATTAATTGCCCTCTGGGCGGCGGGTCGTCAGTCGGATCAGCTCAGAGGTTCATTGTCGTTGGCGCGATGTCGTGATCCTGATAACGGCACAATGATAGCCAGCAGCTGTGGTTTTGGCGGATTGAACGCGAGGCACAGGGAGTCCGGTCCGAATGTAAAATTAACTGATTGAATTCGGATCTGATCCGGTCCAGTGCTATTGCGTCATTTTTTGTGGTGTACCTTAAGCTTTATTTGTTTTAAGAAATATAATTAAATTAATATCTCGAGACTGGGGTGTTTGATCCACATGGTTTCAAGGCAAGTTTTATTGTATTTAAAAATACCTTTTTAACAATACCCCACACGATGGGGTAAGTCGAAGTTTTTTTTTCGAATTTACTTTTCGTTGTATGGGAGGGGGGGTAAAAATAATTATTTTTCGATTATTTTAAAAACCAATTCTTGAATTATCACTATGCATCTCTCCACCAATTTTCGTGGCAATCGGTTCAGAAACGGCGGAGAACGAGCCAGGACAGACAGACAGACATGACGAAACTATAAGGGTTCCGTTTTTTGCCATTTGGCTACGGAACCCTAAAAAACGGATGGATACAGAATTTAAGGCCTTTTGAGTGCCCAATAAAGGAAAGATTTTATATATGTACTTCTAATCACTGAGGCGAGTGTTTATCCTTGTCAAATATTAGTGTCTTGCAAAACCATACCATTCCATCCTTGCATACCATAACGCTACCTGTAAGTAGCTATTAGCTATGGTGTGCCATACCAAGTTGATTTTACAGCTAACCCTAGTTCCAATATCACAAAGGCATAAAACCCAATTTTTCTTCATTGGAAACCACTTAACAACATCTCAAAAGGATATCACACGTAAACTGGGTGCCGTATACAGTTCAGAACATCTGTACCGATCGATATAGTACTCGATCCGAACCCGAGATTATGCTAAAGCGATGTCGAGACGTGTCGAACGTAGCTATCTCACATCGATATAAATCATCTTATTAACTATTGTTTTGGGAGGTGTGGTGTGAACGAGGCGCGATCTTATCGACGCCTGATGTGTTTTAAATTAACATAATAGGTTTTGTGAATGGGTATTGCTTTTATGTGTTTGTTGTTTTTCATCTGGGGCTGTGTGAAACTGGTCACTTCAGTATTTCACAGCGCTTGAGTTATGATACGCTTATTAGTAAAGTAAAATTACTTTTTTACAGATTTAATGACTCACAATCTTCATTTAGCGGTAGTATAAGCGTCTCCTTCTTCGCCTTCTTCGTATGTGGATCGTCCCCTTCAGTGTCATGACTCTTTCACAGAAAAAGGACTCCCAGCATCGCTTTGACCAAGCCCGGGAGTGAGATATCCGGACCAACCACTGCATCGAGAGCACACCGCTCGTTCTCCCAGATGACGTACTCGTATAGGTACAACTGGGCAACATTTTAAATTCATTTAACTTGTGAGAACTAAAAATATACATTAAAGACTTTACATAAACCTAAAATACTTATTTGGTATCTCCTATCCTTGAGATGTTCAAAAGAGACTGAGCCCATACAGCCGTAATCTGTGATATTATTTCATACAAAACAAAAAATAATATTATTTAATGATTAATTGTAATTAATTTCATTTAATCATATTACACACAATAGAGCCCTAGTACCAAATATTATTATGTATATTAACAAATTGTGTAAGTGCTTGCACGCAATAGTACTTCCATACCCTCACTGAGGTCAACCATGAGTCAGCACCAGATGGTTCTCATGTGGTTGGTACTAATCCGATGTACAGCACCGTTGGGGGTACACCGATGCTTTTTACTGTTTGTCATAACTAAATCTAAACGTGTACGCATAACAATAGTGGACAGGTTATCCTATTACTCCACATTCAAAATTGGTTACGTGCTATGCTGCTATATTTCGATAGCAATCTTGGATGAAAATTGCTACTCATTTTAAGATTTCGCAAAGGTTTATCTGACACTCACAATGTTACAAATATGTATGTATGTATCTTAATAATCTGCAATTTCAAACCAGAATTGACAGATGTTACTTAGAATAGAGTCACTCAGTGACAAACAAAAAAAAATACACAAATTTCTCATAATAATAACGTTATATGCATGTCTAATCATAAATCTCTACTCCTGACTAAAGGTTGACGAAATGAGTTACTGAAAAATATAAATAGAAATAAAGAAAGTATTTCTGGCTATAGAGCATAGCAACTCTGGTTTCATTATTGTTTTTTATTTAGAATCATCGGGAGTACTAATTACTCAATAATCCTAATATCGATGGTAGCAATGATCCGTCTCATCCTTAAGCAACTAACACAATACTTGTATTATACATATTGCTGAACTTTGTTTCGCCTTGTTTTTAATTGCTTCATTTTAATTTCTCTGTTATCCTCGTCATTTTTTGTGGGCCACAATGATGAGGCCGTTTTCACGTTTCTTATATGTACACACTTTTACTGGATGAGGCTTGCAGTGTTAACCAAAGTTAAATATGCAGTACGGGAGGAAATTATCTCAGTAATGTTTTGATGGAGTAAGCGTCTAAATAATAGATGGACAGAGTTACATTTTTAGCATAGTGTACATTCTGATTTATATATTTTTCAGTGTTTCGGTTCCACATTTTACCATTCACCTAGTACTACACAAAATTTGCGCAAAATTGTGTAATGAACATCGGCATTTGTACTTGAGTCATGGATGTTTTTAAAAGTATTTACGTATGGATGCGTTCCCTAACATCCATAGAAAAGCTTTAAGCTAGCTAGTTTGGTGCTAGGCAAGTGGTGTTTTAGTCGAAAGAATTTATTATTTATTTATTTTAAAAATATTTTACAGGTAGTTCTTTATTAATTTCGTTGGGTTTTTCATAATATTTGATAAATCATAACTGTTCGTACAAAGTACCCAGGTGATATGGTATTTCCAGTTACACTATATCACTGCTTGTTCTTAACCTTATTAGGGCCCTACCGAGGCCGTGTTATGACGGGAAGTGATTGTCGTAAATATGATTGAACTTAGGAAAGTTACTTGGCAAAAACCCGCTTACAAAATAAGTGCACGGAACATGTTTGAAATATTGCTTTTTGTTGCTGACCGCTTTGTTTCTGTCAAACTTATTATTTGGTGTCAGCGAGTTAAATACGAGTATACAAATCTTATATTAGAATATTAAAATAGTGTGGCTAGTGTGTCGCACTTTAATGCGACGGCCGCGCCGGAGGTCCTGGGTTTGAATCCCGGGTCAGACCGATGAAATTGTGTCTATGTTTTCATGATTTGATAACACAGATACAGTCCGGAGTTTGGAAGTTGGCGGTGTAATTACACCCCCGTGCCTTGAAAAGCACGTTAAGCCGTTAGTCCTGCGCCTGATCTCTCTTCGGTCGAGTCAGACTGCTGTCCCACCGAATTATTTATGGAAGTGAGGGAATAGGGAGTGCACCTGTGCTTGCGCACGCGCTTGTGCACCATAATATATTATACCGCGTAAGTGGCTTATCGTAAGATTGGCCGCCGTGGCCGAATTCGGCTAGGAGGGCATTATTATTATTATTATGTAATAAATGCTTTTGCCCAGCAGTGGGATATTAATAGCTAATAAAAAAATATAATACATGGCATTTTTCGTTGTCACTTCATAACTCAATAACGGGCTCACCTATCGACCAAATTTTCAGGGTGTGTGTTCGGACTATTTAGTAGATGGTATATTATGTGAAGTTTGCAAAAACTCGGTCGAGTGTTTCTTCATTTACCACAAGAAGCGAAACACGTGCAAGGTCGCTAGTAATATAATATTTATTTGAGTGTACATCGAATAAAAACAATAGATAAACTTCCTTATTGGAAAAACGAAATAAGGAAAATACATTTTGATTGAAACTATGACCGCTTACACCGTACTAGCGGCCGCCCGCGACTCCGTCCGCGTGGAATTATTTTTCCGCACACATAGTGCTATACTATTGCTTTAAGCCTTCCTCGACTCAATGACTATCCAACGCAAAAAGAAATTTGAATTAGAACAAGTAGTAGTAGTAGTTTATGAGATTAGCGCGTAATAATATTAGGAAAAGAGTATATAATTACCACGATTAATTCTTAATTAGACAACTAAGAAATTATTTTACGAGTAGGTATAATCTGTAGCAATATGTTTATAGTTTATATTTTACCAAGTATATAAACAGATATGAACCAGATTACACGAAAGAACTAATTAGAAAACACATCATATCATAATTAAATAACGCTTTGTTGATGCTCCGTACATGAACCACCTATCAAATATTATAGACTTTAAATCAAACCGCACGTTTTGTTATAAGTATTATTTATTTTGTGGTATATTTGGCGTATGAATAATGAAAAATAAACTTTATTGCAAGGTACGTTGGTTCAACCAAAAACATAATGACGAGAAGCTCAATAATTACTCTTTTAATAGCCAGGTTTGGGTACAATGGTTTTATTACTATGGTTCAGGTTTTTCTACGTACTAAGCGATAAAATTTAGTTCAGTGAAAACGATATAATTCTTAGATCTACGTTAGATCTATCACGTCTAAAGATCTGCAATGTGAATATTTGACCTGTACCTACCTATGTGATTTGAACCGATAACACCTGTTATGTGATACAGAAGAATAAAATAAAGTTGCTACCAAACTGAGTGATCTCTGATATTAATTGGTATAGTAAATTTTGTGGCATTTGGTTTATGCTATTCTTAATTTAATATCATCACATGGGAAAACATGGTATTGCCAATCTAAAAAATAAACTATTAGTATGTTCGTGGTCAGGCTCAAATCCTAAATCGTTCAAACCAACAATCGTCAGATCAGAGAATCATGGTGGAACTTCCACTCGAATCCAAATCAGAGCCGCTCGTCTGGGGAAGTACCTCCACGTCTGGGGAAGTACCCCCATCTTACAGAAGACCACAGTGAAATAGCACTTCGTACTGTTGTGCTATGTTTCTGCTGGTGAGTAAGGTCGCCAGATAAAAGCAGGCAACGCATCTGCGACCTTTGCACACCGTTGGTTGATGATGTCCATGGGTAGCGGTGATCACTTACCATCAGGTGACCCCCTATTGTCTGCTCTCTCTTGTTCGTATGCCTCTCTAAACTATGAAAAAAAAAATCTCAACAGTGTGCTGAAAATTATTGTAAAACTTGACAAAGAATAAGGCATTTCAAAATTGCACGTAAATTGTTTTTTTTTTATCATATAGAGTACCAAAAACATGCATGCGAAAAGTCATAAATGAAACTATGTATCTCGTTAATATGATATGATTTCTATTTATGAATTTACTAATCTAGCTATGCGTGGCTACGGTCATTGATAGGGATCTTATGTGATTAGGATGTATTATAGAATGATCTAAATATTATAGTTCAGCATTTAAATTATTTGAGTTGAATAAAACACACCTTAAATCTTAGGGCATAAGGTACGAAATAGATTTAAGTTCAAGCTGCAACTTTGTGTCTGTCATCGATATAACAGCTGGCGTTCTGGCATTTGCTAATTATTTCGTACTTTATTTGTTCAGCTAGTAATTTTGCATTGAATCGTCGCTTTAATGATATTTAACCCTTCGCTGGATATAAATTATTATTGACGTTTATTAAGAACTTGGAGTCGTCTGTCCGACGTTGTCTTAACATGAACATTGTCATTTAACTTATTGTGTACTTAATTGATTTATCAATGAGTTGGAAATGACGTTCCGAATATTTTATCTGGACTCGTAAAGGGAATAAATAGCCACAGTTTTGACATCGTGAATACAATAGGAAAAGACTTGAAAGTTACATTTGCATTCGTGTCATTAATTATTGTTATGTAATCATTTTAATTCTTTATATGAATTAACAGCCGTATATAGGTTGCTTAATAAAATATCTTGCTCATTGGGAATTTTATAAACAATATATTCTTTTGAACGTGTCTATGTATGTCATAGGTTTACATGTTCCATGGTGCCAAGTTCTTCCCTTACTTTGTTACGTGCTTTGGTAGTTGAATTATGTCATCGAACCAGTTCTGATCGATGAGATTATTTTTATGCACTTTATCAAGCCTAAGTGAGCATGATCACACACCCAACACAATCCAATATCCCAAACCTCCCCAACACATATTATAATTGATTTCAAAAACCGAACCATCTTGTTTTCTTTTTAATAACACGCACTTTAACACTTGAATATAAATTATAGCCGGCCAGTCGTACTTGCATATTGCGATCGGCGGATAACCAGTCTCGTTAGCCGTAGTCTCAGTGGGCGTGCGCGAGCTCAGCCCGACCCGACTGGGAAATGTTCCATTACCACAGCTCCTATGGTGCTGAAAAGATTGCAAGGAATAATGTAAAGAGTAATGGGAACTAATAAGTCCGTATCGTAATAAGCCTGATCTAAACTGTGCGTGGTTAATCGACAGTCTTCCGTTTTAGAAGAGTTACTCTGCACTCAAGTGTTGGATTTGCATAATTTTTATGTTTCAGAATCTTGTTTCTATCACCATTAAACGTACCTCTTGTAAAAGACAGACTTAGGAGACCATCGAAAACGATGGTTTATAAAAATGTAAACGCAATATCGCACAAAAGCACATATACTCCTGTAATAGCGACGCTTTAAGAATGCTTTAAAAAGTAAAAAGTTCCTGTACCAATCAGTTGGAATTGATGCATACTATGCAAAACTATTTAACCGTTCAATTTACATCAGAGAATTGTTTTACTATTTTAATTAACTAAATCCGAACACTAATTAATTAGCTTTACTGAATGTAAATTAAACCTTTAATATCAAAATTGTGTCACAACACGACGACATTTAGTTACACAACCA
Organism: Nomophila noctuella; assembly: GCA_958496325.1. Taxonomy (NCBI): domain Eukaryota; kingdom Metazoa; phylum Arthropoda; class Insecta; order Lepidoptera; family Crambidae; genus Nomophila; species Nomophila noctuella. The sequence goes on along the minus strand of OY292487.1, from coordinate 11,917,629 downwards.
GATGACGCGTGCAATCAACGTCTTTTGTGCAGCCTCAGATCTTTCCGGGGCAATCAACCCAATGACAGTTTAATAACAGATTGTATATAACAATAAGCCCGGAACAATTGCCTATTACCCCTGTCTAAATCTCTTAGCGATTACACACGGAGTTGCTGACTATGACTATATCGGAGTACTGACAACTCGCATAATCTCATTGTTGTGTCGTGTCAAAAGTATTTAATTTAAAACTGGTCGAATAGCTAACGGCTTGTCTATAAAGGCATCATAACATGCGTGCGTGTCTCTTGTGCTTACATTTTTAAAAAGGTAACACAGTACTTACAAATGAATATTCCTTCACTTGACAGGCAGACAGTTGTAGCCGTTTTTTTTTGTAAGAGGCAGTACATTGCAGCAAAGCATGTGGACTCTTGCGGTTGTTGATGTCCATGGGCGGCGGTGATCACTAACCATCAGGAGACCATCTTATTTGTTTACCACCATATGACAAAATCAAATTGTCTTACCGCTATCACTACTTGAAAACCATCACCAAAAAAGAAAATCAAATGAAAATGTGGTACTTAAAAAACCATTAGTGTGAATATCCCTTAACAGTGCTTGTAGTTTTTCGCCAACTTTCTACTCTCGTTTATCTCTCTGTACGTCCAGTGTGATTAGTTATGGGATTGTTCAATAAATAACATCTCATTATAATGGCGGCCAATGAGATCCTATAACACGCGCCATCGTATGTTGGGCTTCGAGTACAGGGATGGACTAGGGTAGTGATAATAGTAGAGGTTTTAAATTATTGCTTATTGAATAGTTGTCAGTTAGTTCGTTGATAAGGTGTTATCAGAGCATTTCAACAACTCAGGACGGCTTCTTATACATACGTTTACTTTAAATTACGCAATTTTCAATAAAATATTTGTATTTTATTCGATCACTGCAGCTATCAGGACAGAGTTTTATTATAATGTTTTCTTACGTCGGGTTTTCCTGCAAATATGTAGTTTGTTTGAAGAATATACCGCGATTATATCCGTTTAAAAGTAGTTTTATTTCAAGAGTTTTATAAGAAATTAAATGCGATTACTTAGATAACAGCTTCTTTCGTAGGAGAAATTGACGCGTAACTCGCATTGCCTAAGGAAATCATGAAATGATGGCGTTTTAACAGTTAAAGATGCCCGTCCCACTATCTACTGATCTCTTGCAGTTTCCTTCAAACCGAAGCATAATAGAAAATGTGCTAATCACGCCAGTAGGTTCTTTAGGCAGTAGTAAAGTATCAGCCTAATAAAGCAAAGGCTTCCATAATTTGAAATCATGTTTTCTATGATTCCAAATGCGGGTTGGTGATAAAAAAACATGTGGCCCAGGAATCCAAACCAGGACCTCGAAACCACGGCCCAGTACCTACTCAACCACTAGACCATCGAGGCGTTTGGCAGTATACTTTGGGAATATTTGTATATCATTGCTAGATCGCTTAATCAAATTTCTCACGCGACCGGTATTTTTTGAATTGTCAGTAGTGTTGTCCGCCTGAGCGTTTGTCGCACTCGCAGGAACACTGCGTGGTCGTAGAGTCGGTCCTTGGGGCGTGGTGGTCGTGCGCGCCGCGGGCGGGGGCGGGCGCTGCGCGTGCGTCGATAAATGCCGTCCGAGCCCCCGCCGCCGGCCGCTCCGCTTTGCGCACTTCTAACCAGCGGAATATGCCCATTGCACCACGATATATCTTGTATTTAATATGCTTTTCGTCTAAAAATTTTAGTGTGGAGGAGTGGAGGTTTGGTTTGGTTTGGCTCCAGTTTGATTTTCTTTGGGAACATTGACACAGGAACTATAACAGCACTTTGGAATCCTCTCTATTGGCAATCAACTGGTATTTTCTTTAAAATACCTAGTGTTTTCTGCCTGAGTGTTTGTCGCACCCGCATGAAAACTGCGTGGTCGTAGAGTCGGTCCTCGGGGCGTGGTGGTCGTGCGCGCCGCGGGCGGGGGCGGGCGCTGCGCGTGCGTCGATAAATGCCGTCCGAGCCCCCGCCGCCGGCCGCTCCGCTTTGCGCACTTCTAACCAGCGGAATATGCCCATTGCACTACGATATACTGCGCATTTCATATATTTTTCATCAAAAATATGTTTGGGTTGAGGAGTTGAGGATTCGTTTGGTTTGGTTCTAGTTTGACTTTCTTTGGGAACACTGACAGAGAAACCATAACGGCACTTTGGAGTCCCGTCTTTTGGCAATTGATTGGTATTTTCTTTATCATACCTAGTGTTGTCTGCTTGAGTGTTTGTCGCACCCGCATGAACACTGCGTGGTCGTAGAGTCGGTCCTCAGGGCGTGGTGGTCGTGCGCGCCGCGGGCGGGGGCGGGCGCTGCGCGCGCGTCGATAAATGCCGTCCGAGCCCCCGCCGCCGGCCGCTCCGCTTTGCGCACTTCTAACCAGCGGAATATGCCCATTGCACTACGGTATACTTCGCATTTCATACACTTTTTCTCTTAAATATGTTTGAGTTGAGGAGTGGAGGTTTAGTTTGGTTTGGCTCCAGTTTGATTTTCTTTGGGAACATTGACACAGAAGCCATAACGGCACTTAAGAATCCCTTCTATTGGATATTGACTGGTATTTTCTTAATAATACCTAGTGTTGTCTGCTTGAGTGTTTGTCGCACCCGCAGGAACACTGCGTGGTCGTAGAGTCGGTCCTCGGGGCGTGGTGGTCGTGCGCGCCGCGGGCGGGGGCGGGCGCTGCGCGTGCGTCGATAAATGCCGTCCGAGCCCCCGCCGCCGGCCGCTCCGCTTTGCGCACTTCTAACCAGCGGATTATGCCCATTGCACTACGATATATTGCATGTTTCATAATACTTTTCATTAAAAATATGTCGGCTTGAGGTTTGGGACTTTCTTTGGGAACATTTTGTATGGGTTGAGAATTTTCTTTGGGAGCATTGACACAAAACCATAACGGTACTTTTGAAGCCCTTCTAGCAGCTATTGACAAATATTTTCAACCAGGTGCCGGCCGCTCCGCTTTACGCACTTCTAATCAGCCGGCTAAATGCTCTAGTGCTCTTTTATTTTCTTTGTTTATATTTTTTTCATTAGAGAAATGCAAAGTGGCATTTGGCTTGCCAGGTGTTAAGCTATGCGCCGCTGCCTAAGGACATCCACGACGCCTAAAGATCATTCTAACAACACGCACGGAGGCTTAGGTGTCAACTCCCGCTTAAAACTCAGCCACTGGGTGAGTTTCCACCTTTTAAAAATGTTAGTGGTAATTTCACCCAAAATTTAAGCCGATGTGGGTGAGACGACTATTCTGAAATTTCGGCATCGTCCGTTCACACAGACTGAAAATTTGTTTTTTTGAAAATATAATAAATACCACTCCGTACGACGTTGTTTATTATTTGACGTGACTTGTTTTATCATACCTACGTTAATGTATAATGGAAACGTTTGCCATTTTTATCATGATCATTTGAAGGATTTGGAAAATCTGTCTTAAATTCTTGTAGATATTTAATATTTTTGCAGTTTATTATAAAATGCAATACACTTGTAATGTATACTGGGACCAAAAAAAAAACAAAATTATAATTGAACTGTTTATTAACCACTAAAATATTTTCCTTTACAGGTATGATCACCAAAAGACCAACGATACTATCAAGTAAGTAAAACTGATCACCCTACCATTTTTTAGTGTGACAAGTACAATATAAATTATTTATACAAATATTTTGTTGCTGTTACTTAAAAATATAAAGCTAGGAATACATGTTTAAGGAAAAATGTTTTCTTCACAAGTAGGTACCTAACTCAAAAACGACACATTGACCTCATCTAAATCAATATCCGCAGCTCAAATCCAAACGTTACTCTTATTTGTTCATACTTGACCGCTGTCAGTAGGTGTTAAATATATTTTTTGTGAACATCGTCCGATTGTATCTCGGTCCCGTAGGTGCGGTTAATAAAGGGCGATAATTAAATGTTGTAGGTGAGTGGTTTATAAGCGGGCAGCACGCCCCGTGCCTCGTTACAACAGTGGGATTAACGAGTTACGTGCGAGATGATTGCGCTTCGAGATGGAATATTATATGCTTTGGATGGGAACTGGATAGGGACTGGATAGCGAGGAAACCCGGTAGATGAAGCTTTCTTGCTTTTTTGAGGCTATGTTTTTATATAGGCAGGCAAACGCACAAAAGGGTCACCTGATGGTAAATGATCAGTGCTGCACACGGACATCAACAATCACACAAAGGTCGGAGATGCGTTGCCTACCTTTAAGACCCCATACCTTCCCCTACTGAGCACTGGTGACCTCATTCACCAGCCGAAACATAGCACAACAGTTACGAAATGCTACTTCACTGTGGGTTTCTGCAAGGTAAGTGTCTGAAACCCCATTCCCAAAACAGTTACGAAGTGCTACTGCACTGTGGTCTTCTGCACTTCCCTCGTCTGAGGCTCATTTGAGTGGAAGTTCCACTAACTCCTTCCAGCCAAGAATCAATGCGGCCAATTTGATCTATTGTGATCGCCCCGTGCATCGTTACAACAGTGGGATTAACGAGTTACGTGCAAGATGATTGCGCTTCGAGATGGAATATTATATGCTTTGGATGGGAACTGGATAGGGACTGGATAGCGAGGAAACTCGGTAGATGAAGCTTTCTTGCTTTTTTGAGGCAATGTTTTTATATAGGCAGGCACAAAAGGGTCACCTGATGGTAAATGATCAGTGCTGCACATGGATATCAACAATCACACAAAGGTCGCAGAAGCGTTGCCTGCCTTTAAGACCCCATACCTTCCCCTACTGAGCACTGGTGACCTCATTCACCAGCCAAAACACAGCACAACAGTTACGAAATGCTAATTCACTGTGGTTTTCTGTAAGGTAAGTGTCTGAAACCCCATTCCCAAAACAGTTACGAAGTGCTACTGCACTGTGGTCTTCTGCATTTTCCTCGTCTGGGGCTCATTTGAGTGGAAGTTCCACTAACTCCTTCCAGCTAAGAATCAATGCGGCCAATTTCATCTATTGTGATCGCCCCGTGCATCGTTACAACAGTGGGATTAACGAGTTACGTGCGAGATGATTGCGCTTCGAGATGGAATATTATATGCTTTGGATGGGAACTGGATAGGGACTGGATAGCGAGGAAACTTGGGTAGATGAAGCTCTCTAGCTTTTTTTGAGGCTATGTTGGTTCTTTTTTAAGTATTCTGAAGGCCAACTAGCAAGAGCGGCACCTGATAGTGAGTTGGGGAGGGTATGGTGTCTTAAAGGCAGCGTCTCTTTTGCTGTTGTTGGTGTCCATGGGCGGCGGTGATCACTAATAAATCAGGTGACCCTCTTTTTCGTTTGCGTTCCTATAGCATTAAAAAGTGATCATCTCTGCACATGGACATCGACAGCCCATCAATGGACGCTGATGCGTTGGTTGCCTTTAAAACCCCATGTGGTCTTCTGTAAGGTGGTGGTACTTCCCCAGACGAGTGGCCTATCGAGTGAAAGTTCCGCTAACTTCTAAGATCCTGGAATCAAAGCGATTAGAATAATGAGTAACGTGCAAGATGATTGCGCTTTGAGAAGAAATATTGTATGCTTTACCCATACAAAGCATATAATTGGATAGCGAGGAAAGTTGGGTCCCATGATGCTTCCTATTTTGATGGAGGCGTCTGTGCAATCTTCTGGGAGCTAGAATGATGGCCAAGAAAACTCCAGTTCGATAATGCCTACTATTTTTTTTGGGGCTTTTCAGCTCCTCTTAATCTTTGGCGACATGCTTCAATTTAGCTCCCAAACCTACATTTGATGATGACGCTTTCTAATTACATACGTATTAGGTACATATTAAATACTAGTAGCCGCCCATGACATCGTCGCTGATAAATGGATGATAAAACTTCCTAAGATTAACGCGTTCAAACAAAGAAACAAATTATTCAGATTTATTATATGACTATAGATCAGGCTCACCAAGCAACCGTATCAATTGATACAAAGTATTTATTTATTCAATTTCGCACGTGCAATATAATCAGTATATTAGCCTATTAATGTTATCAGGGCAAAGGCGTTATCTATAGTAGAATCTTCATAACAGGATTAATTAAATAAGACTTATTTTGCTATTTGCGTTTACTTCTCGTTAATTTAACAAATTACATTGAAACGTGTCAAAAAAGTTATAAAACATTCCGTTTGAAATTTTTCAGAATGTTCTTAGCAATAACATAATGTGCGTAGATAGAATGTCCATGTAGGCCAAATATAAATGCGAATTAAAACGCTGAAATCTTAATTTACATTCAGCACAGAAATAGTATAACCTAACGACCACCTTTAATAATTTAAGTTCATAATGGCTCCCTGTGAAAGCAAACGAATTCTCAAAACGAATTACAAGAGTCATTCCTGTACCAGATTTCAAGCATATTGCTAACAAATCACAGGCGAATGGGTCGTTTAGCCGGCATTTGTTGGCCTCCAGGGGCGGTGGGGGGTAATTGTGTTTACAATATATCCCCCACCTCTTTCCGCTCATTTCTCATCCTCGGCCATCAAGAAGACGCTTAGCGATCCCACCTCGGGAAATCTGGCGAGAACTGGAAAATACCGGCTGTTGTGAATGTCGAAATGGCTAATGTTCGGTGTCAGTGGTGATTTGTGGGGCTAACTGCTCGAGATATGACGGAGTTTTAAATTTGTGAACGTTTGTGGAGGTTAGGTTTGTTTGGATTTAGGCCGTCGGTATGTTGTGTTTTTAAAAACTTTAGAAATAGGCTTGCATCAAACAGTGTACTGAAATATAACCTATATAGTGTTAAGATTTTCCTAAATTATCATTCATTATTATTAGTCTGGTACATTTCAACTAAGTATTACAATTTTATAACAATACTAGCGGCCGCTAGCGACTTCGTCCCTCACGTCCCTGTGGATATTATAGCTTAAAGTCTTCAACAAATGGACTATCGATATGGCAAAACAAACTTCCTTAGACTTGCTAAATTAAAAAACAGTAAATTTCTAAACCGTATTATTATGAAGCAAATCACCCGATCGCAAATCCATCAAAGACTTCAAACACCTAAGGCTTAAAAACAACACGACACCTTCCAACACCGTAACTTATAAAGCTCAGTAATTTTCTTAAAAGCAAGGAAAAAATCTGATGGCTAATACCCAAGATGGAAACCGCGCGTGTCACTGAACGCAAATTGTTTATTATTTTTTATGGGGTTTCCGCGGGAACGCGGCTCGTTACACCTCTAGCCGGCTATTGGCTGTAACCCTTTGGAGATAATAAAAATTTTATGAACGTCTGCCATCGAGTGTTGTGTTAATGTTGCCGTGGATTAGTTGATGACGTTGCTGAGTAACATTGTGAGTTAATATTATAATTATGTTCATGTCACATATATTTGACTTGATTTGACGTCATTCAAAATTTTGTAAACACCGATATCCTTTAACTAACAAAAGCTGAAACATGTTTTTTAGCACTGTTTAAAGCTTGAAGCAAGAAAGAAAACTAAAAAAAGTAACCTATATAGGGCAAAAAATTGTGACATGCAGTACCTACCTACCTGAAAAAAATTCAATGTAGGTATTATAATTACATTTCTTTTTGCACATCGATATCGTACGTTTAGTGTTGTGATTGAACCCTAGTAGGTACTCTACTCGCGTCCACATGAAGTATTGGTTACTCCGAGACTAGATGGCGCTGTGTGCATAATATCCAAACAAACACTTTAAGTAAGGATATATTTTTTAACTAATAAGAGCTCTATGCTATTTGATAAATCTAGTGTACAATATCCGTAATAAAAACGAAACATTCAAGTTTAACGAGTTGACAAGTTATTTTAAAATTCGAAAACCGCCGATTAACTTAACCGCAGTTAAAAATCCGCTTTTGTCACCGATACAAAAAGGCGAAAAACCAGTATCGAAAGCAACAAGTGTATAATTCTCGGAATACCTAACAAATGTTAAGTTTTTTCCGACGGCGACATGGCCCAATTAAGGGACACGGGACTCCGGTGCTGGAGTCTTTATAATTTATTCGCCAGCGTTTTAGTTTTGTGGCACGTTTTTCCCGATCGGAATCTGTATCGTAAACACCTTGTTTAGCTTGGTCCGGCGGTCGATAAGCCGGTGGGAATCATGCGTGAGATATCGGTAATAACGGTGGTGGTAGTTTGGTACCAGCTGGTTATAAACTGTGGTAGTAGCTGTGATATGCGTGACGGGGGATTTCATGGTTGTCGAACGTAAAAGGAAGGAGTTGTCTACTCGCTGTAGTTGCGGATAGGAAATAACTAGTTTTTATTTTATAACTGGAACCATTTTTCATTGCATGTAATCAGCTAGTTTGATCTATTCTTAATATGAAGCATTGCTTTATATTATCTTTATATTATTATTACATAGAAAAGAAGTATTATGATTAAAATGTAAAATGTCGATATGAGAGAACATAAATTAAACGTCAAAATCCACATTAGGTATGCCCTTACCAATCATTAGCTAGCCAGTCCTATACTTACTTCGAATTTTAAAACCTGCGTTATTTATTTCGTTTATCTTCCTATAACTTCGAAATGACACAGTTATTAATATTTTTTTTACAGAGTTCCGTATATTAAGAGTGAACAAGGTTCATATTATTTAGCCAACCAAGCATTTGCATTAATAAATATTAATTCATGTTACTTACAAATATTATAAGTTGATCCTTTCATACTGCACTCAAATACTTTTTATGAATCTCATAGATCTAAGTTTTTTCAAAAATCGATTTGATCCTTAACGGCTTACCGGCACCCGACGGCACCTTGACATTAGTTTAAATTAGATCGTGTTTCATTTCCGACATGATCTGAATGCGCGCTCGTTATAAGACTGCAAATATCATCTACTTATCCCGGCGCCCGCGCACGCCGAACGGCATAACTATATTCGTGCATGCACCATGCAGTCCCGAGATTCTCGGAACTCTTTAATTGCATCCACTCCGCACAGATCGAACGTTTAAAATCGATTTTTTATTCGATTTACTCCATGTGAGCTCGGGTTCAAAATCGTGTTTTGTTTTCAGATAGTGAACGCTGTGTTTATGCAAATACAACACATATGTACTGAGACTTCTCAATTAATTAAACCGGTGACAGATGGACGCATAATGGCCGCATTGCGGATGGTTGCTCCTGCATTAGGAGCTAATGAGCTGATAGATAACTGTTATGTGCACGAGCCAAATTTTATAGCCTACCTACTTCAGTGTTCTGACGACCTATTTGATAGCCTGGTTTATATATCAATGTGATAATAACACCCTTCCGGCCGTTTTTGGCTATGGCGAGCGATCTTACGATCAGCCAGGTACGCAGGGTATATTAAGCGGCACAAGTGGTTCACACTAGTAGTTCGGTGGGACAGCTATCTGCCACCACCGTAGAGAGATCAGGCGCAGATACCAACGGCTTAACGTGCCTTCTGAAGCATGGAGGAGTTTGAGGTGAAACTTTTCGGTAACACATCCGATCGCTTACCACTGCGAAAGTTGCTTAACTTTAGCAATACCAGGCCGAGCACGCTAACCCCTGCGCCATCGAGCTCCTAATTATATAATATTATTATGTACTACTAATTTAACTAGAGGTTGCGGGATCGGTTCCCTCGCCTAAATAAAACTTTTTAACAGTCTTGCTGCCCGAGATTATTGTAATGCCAAACAAGCAATAGCAAATAGTATTAGGTCTCAAAAAGACAGTAAAGCTGATGCTTGGGAATAAAAAAAATCTATGTTTGTGTTGTTACCTGTGACTATATTGCACACCGATTCAAGACGTGACTTCTTATGCAGAGTCATAAGGCCAAATGGAGTAATTGTCAACTTGACATTTTGTCCAATTCAATACTATAATCTATGTAGTATGTTTGACTTTGTTGTCTGGTAAAAGGAATGGAAATCTGGCCTTTTAATGTCCCATGGTTGGCTTAAGTTGTCCATCAGTAGTTCAATACGGGTTTTAAAGCTTTATGTCCACGCTTAGAAAATTCAATTTTCAAAGAAGCCCGTGCTTATCCGAAATATCCTTTAACTGTTTTTTCGTATGATTTTATTCCTCATAAAAGAGTTTTTTTAAAAAAAGGAATTCTATAAATAAACCGTGGCTATTTAAACGCGTTTTTTAAAATATGGAATTCAACCAAAACCATAGAGCAAACGAACCAGTCAGTATCTAGAGTAAAATGTGTTCCTCAATCATTACTTTATCTGTACAATCCTGTCAATATTCGGCAAAAAAAATAAACATCCAGAGTGCCAAAGTTCCAAATAAAATAATTTTAATTGGTAACAAAGAAAATTGCGAGCATTAGTACAGTTCGATCAGAATGGCGATGAGCAAAGTTGTGGAGTTCGTTCCCAGCAAACGACGCGACCGTGTCTTCACACCCCGGAGTGCAATAAAATCTTGTTCGACTATACTTTATATATAAACCTTATGCACTTACAATAAGGATCAAACTCGAATGTGCGTCGCCATTTAATAAGACGCGATTCGATCTCAAACTATTTCGATACTTCCACATCATTGTATTGGGTCTAATTTTCTTCAAGTATAATTTTCGTCGAGAAATCGAATCGGAATTGCTGTTATAAAACTACACTCTCTGTGTTTAAGATAAGATTCAATTTACATTGATCATGTTTGTTTCAGTATTGCTAGTGATATCGTGCGATAATGAGGTGAAACAATTCAAAATACGAAAGGATTCAAATATGTAGAGTTCTTGGCTTATAGTAATTGGTTTGTTTTATGTTATCGAAATTGTTATTTACCAGGAAAAAACGGAATACTTTGAATTCAGATCGATGGGTAAGCTCGCAAATCGATTTTAATTGAATGTTAGCTAACAAATACGCTTGTATTTATGTAAATATTGTTATTATATTATGTGTTTATTAATTACTAGCGGCCGCCCGCGACTCCGTCTGCGTGGGTTCCGATTTCCATTAGCCTAAAGCCTTCTTCGTCAAATGGATTATCCAACACAAAAAGATTTTTTCAAATCGGTCCAGTAGTTTCTGAGATTAGCGCGTTCAAACAAACAAACAAACCAACCAACATAAAAACAAACTCTTCAGCTTTATATATTAGTATAGATACCAATCAGATTAGTAATTACTAAAAAAATATTTTTGTACTTAAGTCTGAACCACTTGAAAATGTTTTGATCATTTTAATACGTAACATCATCATGTTATCAAATGACGATACAATGTACCTACTTGTGAACAAACACCACTTTTCTTTGTTCAAAACCATTATTGTTTTTTCTGCAAATCGCTGGCAGCTAAGCTGTTGTATTTAACAGCCTTCATTAGTTGAACCTTGGGGGAAAGAGACTGCTAGATACCACAATAACGAGTAAGAAGGACAGATGCACTCACCGGGCACATTTGGAGCAAGGTGCAGGAAGAAAACCGATCAGGTGTATTTGTTTAAACAAGGTGTTCTTTAATGTTTCAAGGACTGTCGTAAAATTTATAATTTCTACTCCGTTCCTGGGCATAAGTGAGACAATTATAGCGATTTTATGAGGGCTTTATAGCCACTAGAGTCTGGGCTAGAATCTTAGATACACCTCGACAGTAGAAAACAGTGTCCTTATTTTGTTTGTCATTGAAGTACGTTTAGTGCGCCGTAAACATGCTGTCACTGCGATAAGAAGCGACCATCACTTCATATTTTAGTGCCAAATCCAGATGGGGCTGAAAGTAAGGCAGGAGCATATCCTACGTTTTAAATCTATGAGAATCGTTGACTCCACAATTTTACTGATGAGCTAGGTATAACCATGGTATGACTAATTCATCAGCCACATACTTAATGAGGAGCGTAATTGAATTCTATTAAAAGCGGGATTTCTGGTGTTAGAAAGGTTAAAGCTTTAAGTGTCATAAAATATAACGTAAGAAAGCTAGGAGAAGGAACAATTACAAAATAATTATGGAAAAAACTATAAAAATTGGCCAAGTGCGAGTCGGACTCCCGCACTGAGGGTTCTGTACAAATTCTATTTTTGACGTATTAAAAAAACTACTGAATAGATTTCGTTCGAACCAATTTTCGTTGGTAGTTTTTATGGTAATATACATTATATAATTATTTCAGTTTTATCATCCTCTTATTTTAGAAGTTAGAGGGGGGGGGGGACACACTTTTTTCCACTTTGGAAGGGTCTGTCACGCAAAGTATTAACTTTAGAAAAAAGTGACATTAGAAACCTTAATATAATTTTTAAAGACCTATCCATAGATACCCCACACGTATATGTTCAATGAAAAAAAAAATTTCGAGTTTCAGTTCTGACTATGGGGACCCCCCATTTTTTTTATTTTTTTTCTATTTTCGTATGAAAACCTTGTTGCGGTTCACAGAATACATCCACTCACTAAGTTTCAACAGTATAGTACTTATAGTTTCGGAATAAAGTGGCTGTGACAGACTGGCGGACAGACAGACAGACAGACAGACAGACAGACAGACAGACAGACAAACAGACAGACAGACAGACAGACAGACAGACAGACAGACATGACGAATCTATAAGGGTTCCGTTTTTTTGCCATTTTGGCTACGGAACCCTAAAAAGGGGTCGGTGGCTTATTGGTCTATCGTATTACTTCTTTTAATACGTTTTTATTTTTAATAGGCTGAGCAATATCAAGTGTCAATAAAAGTGTTTTTTAGATATGTGCCTTTTAACATTTTTTTATACAATACTGTCGACAAACGAAAATTTTAACCGTATAGTAATACTGAGTTTATTTTTACTATAGGCTCCAACGCCTTGGACTAAGTTAAAAATTCAAATGAATTCTGCACTTCTTACCAACGAAAATCGTGGAAAAACGATGACTCTCACTTGAACTGCTACTCCATTTTCTTCAATAAATTTTTCTGTAATTAGATATACTTTTGCACGTCAAATTTTTTGACCTACCAAGCTCTAATCGAGTCTACCGTTTCGCCCACGAAAGCTGCGGATGCACTTGATATCTTCCCAGCAGGTGCACGGCACGTGGGAAGACCCGTATGTAATCTCAGACGACGGCAAACCTGCGCGGGCGCAGGGTGATCCACGATAGCGTTAAGTCAACCCAATTACTGAAGTTAAGCAGCTGCTGACACCCAGTTCTGATAGGTAAGAAAGCTGGATGTAGATTAGAGTCCTGTCTGGTGTGAGAACAGTCAACTTATAATAAGAAATCAAAATATTCGTTATTCAATTGGGCATAACCTAAGCACTTCTGAATTAAAAAAAAAAATACACCACTGACTCGACCACCGATAAAATTGAGGAGTATCCTCGCAAGTACCTAGTACTTCCTAACTACAGAAGGTAGATTGACAGTGATGGTGAAAAGCAATATGTTCAAATTGCATGGATTTGACAAGATCAGGTACTAAATTCATACAAATATAACTTTTTACATGTTCAATTAGTCTTTTTTATCGTCAGGAAAATGCTTTGACGCATACCCGTTAACCACTGGGGTGGTCTGCAGGACTCCAGGTCTAGAAAGGAGACCTAACTACCTGCTAAAAACCTGACGGTGTCTCTCCACTGCCTTGGGAGCCGGGGAAACTGGCGGGCTGGCTAAAGGCCTAAGGCTATAGGCATTCTCCGCGGTTCCCTGACTCATCTAACTCATTGTGGCAAGCTCCAATCGGTTGGCAAAGGGGGGCCGGAAAAGCGGGCTTAACTAATGGTACGCTATTTATAATAGCATTCGTATTACTGGGCATACATATGTAGCTCGGCTATAGAGAATTCCTACAGCAAAAAAAAAGTATTTCTGACTTGTAGGTATTGTAGGTGCACCGTTTTTTTTTCTCCAAGCGAACTTGTCATGATTGTCATACCACAAATCCACTCAATCGTTCACCAATTTACTATGATACATACCAAATAAAAATTAACCTTTTTATTGGTATAATTAGCTGCGTTCGGGCGCGTGCGTCGTATTTAATCTCAGCCGGCTGCGCGGGCGCACCCGAGCTGCGGATCGCGTTACCGTTTACTTCGAACAGGTGAATAGTTTAATGAGTGTGTACTTGGTGTTCCTATACCATCTAGCCACTGTGCCTCTAGCGCGCTCGGCTTGCGATTGCAAAGGTAAGCAACTTTTGCAGAGGCCAGTCATCGGATGAGTGATCGGAAAATATCATCTCCAGCTCCTCGGAGCTTTGGGAGGCACGTTAAGCCGTTGGTCCTGCGCCTGATCTCTCTACGGTCGTGTCAGATTACTGTCCCACCGAACTATGAGAGTGAGGATATAGGGGATGCTTGCGCACTTACTTGTGCACTATAATATATCCTGCCTGCCTGCCTGCTAGTAAGGTCAGCTGCCATAGTCGAAAAACGGCCTGAAGGGTATTACTATATCATCATCATCATCGGACTGTCGCAGTGCACTACTGGTTTCAGGCCTCTACTAGATGCCTTCACTCAGCCCGATCTTCGACGACTCGCGTCCAGTTCGTGCCATCTTCCGCATAGCACAAAACCACTCAATTGTTCACCAATTTACTATGATACCTACTTAACAAAAAAAATACACCTTCTTACTAGTATAATTAGCTGCATTCGGGCGCGTGCGTCGGTCGCCGCGTATGTAATCTCAGCCGAGCCACGGATCGCGTTACCGCTTACTCTGAACAGGTGAATAGTTTAATGTGCCCTTTTTACGACGCTGCCTTTGTGCACTTTAATGTTTACGTGATAAATATCTTGACTAAACACTAGTTCTAGGGAATAAATCTATATCTATACTTAATATATAAAGCTGAAGAGTTGGTCTGTTTGTTTGAACGCGCTAATTTCAGGAACTCATGGTTCAAATTAAAAAAAAAATTGTGTTAGATAGGTCATTTGTCGAGGAAGGCGAAAACCGAAATCCGCACGGGCGGAGTCGCGGGCGAACGCTAGTTAAGAATATAGAAGTATTCTATAATGTTCTAGTTTGGGTTTAGTGCGTGTTGCAAATAGCCGCGTTACTATCTGGAAGTTGCTAGAACTACATATACTTGCACCACGAAAAGGCTGTGCTTCTGACCTGAATTATCCCTCTTTTATAGTCATACGATTAGTGATTGAACGGATCGCTGTTACAAAGCTAGTGACAAAATAGGGAGTGTACCTATTTCAAGCAATCACTCGAGCACAATATATGTACCTACTCGTACGTACCTACATATAATATTTGTTGTAAGTAAAAATTACCCGTCGGCTAGAAAATAACATTATTCATTTTTTGTTCCAATATTGTTTATGGCTTTTGGCTGTTCTTTTAGTACAGTTAATTACTGTGCCTACATTATAATACCAAGCCGTACCTACACATTTCGCTCAAACCCTAATAAAATCCAGGTCAAGCACCTAAGGGGCAAAGGTGTGCGGTTCGGTTCCGCGTCGGAAGTGGGCGAGCGGGGAATCAGCTTTTGTGTTAATTTATAAAACAGAAACACCTGTTTGTGTTCTTATGTTTAGTGAATAAACCGATTTTTAAAATATAAAACCGCTTTGCCGTTAATGGTTTTGTTGGAATTAAATGTATCTATTGACATTATTATTAACAATGCCTGAGTTCTTTTGCAAACGTGAGAATTGTTTCGAATTTTTAAATTGGGTCGGGGCTCATATGACAAATATAGTCACCATATTAGACGCAGATACTTAAATCAATGGGAATTTATTTAAACCACCACCTGACACAAAATGGAAAGCGAACTCATAACCTCCAGATTTTTAATAACCCTTAGAAGTACAGTTTTCTGGTCGCAGCAAAATTAAGTTATAAGGACTACCCTTATAACTTTATTTTGAAATTGCAAATATGTGCAAATAAATTTTAATGATCGTCTCAATGATCCTAAGTGCATTTAATAATAATATTTATAACCTATCAGAGACAAAGAAGCCTGTATTGCCTAGCGAGCTTCAAGCTACACTTAAAGCGCTAGTTTTCGTCCTCATTAAAATCACTAAAAGGTGCGGCGCTAAACTTTAGCTAGGGGCGGCGGCGGAAGCTTTGGTACAGTTGCGTACAAAAGTATAAATATAATTCAGTAGTGTATATAGAATGTTCCTATTACAAATTATTTTCTTTTCCTTTAAAGATTTTATGTAAAATTGCAGAAATTCGTTGAGTAATAAATAATGAAAAATCTGAACACAAATGATGCCTCTACTTTGAAATAATAATTTTGATGTTTTATTATTTTTACTAGCGGCCGCGACTATGTCTGCGTTGATTTCGGTTTTCCGTACATACAGTGTTATACTATAGCTTAAATAATTCCTCGACAAATGGCTCAATCCAGAGATCCAACACAAAAATATTTTTTCAATTCGATGCGTTCAAACAAACAAACGTTTAAGCTTTATTAAATTTATTATTTTTATTATTCTAAGCTAAACACATATTGAGCACTCTCTGTCCTCAAACTGTTGTAGTCAAGTGTACCAATTCATTTCGCTCGCAAGTTAATGCTACAGGGTCTATTGGCCGCTGTTGTTCAGTGTACCCATAATCAAAGGCAATAAACGCTGGTAGGCTTGCATCTTTCCCTACAGGTGCGTCTCTACATGATTCTGTTAACAATTCCAATAAAATTACATCCGTCGAGTAAGGTCGAAAGGGCTGAATTATTTTAAATGTCATTAAAATGGCACTTAAGTTACATAGATTTCGTTAAAATTTCTTTGCATTTTAAAATTGCGTTCCTTAATACCTACCTAGGTTTTTTTTATTGTAAGTGGTACGGTTCAAATACAATTGATTTCATATAAAATTAGTCCAATACTAGATAGACTATATTTTCTGTTCCAATTTTACCTTTAAACCAAATTATAGTTATGTCGCAATCACAATAGATCAGAACTATCTTTATTCTAAAACTAAAAATCTATCTCCAATATAGTGCACAAACATTTGGTATGCAACTTACATTCAGTACGCATGGTAGCTATCCTAATTTACTGTTGGTGCCCGCATGCATCTCAATAAACCCACGGAATATTTAATTAATGGGGCTCTTTGGCACGTGGCCATACTAGTTACATGACAATTTTGTAAACATCAATGACCAATAAATAAGGTTCGAAGTACATCGCTAACAAGTGTAATTATTGAGCGGGAATCGAATCGGCGATCTCAATGTCGACTCCATCACTGCTCCAAAAAAATCTGGCTTTAAGAATCCAGGCATAAACTCTTTGATATAAAATGACAACCACATGTATTATTTCAACATCTCTCAAGTTTTCTCCGATAAAATTTTCCAATAAAATGAAACGAATTTAATCGGAACCATTTATGTGGTGTTAATACCGAATTCTTATTAGATAACACATCTCCCTCATTTACCGGACAAAATTATTACAAAACCATCATCTATTTCAACATGAACTTTAGATATGTATCTGATAGCAAGAGCGATTGTTTATACAGTGACAAAACAGGTACAAGCATAAAATTTTTAAGGTTCAAAACTCGATCATTAAGTGAGTAATAAACGACGGAACCAGTTGATGTTCGGATCTGTGTTCTGGGAAACACTCCTATTAGATAACAGATCAGAATATTCAAATGAAACGGGAACGATTAGGTACGTCGTACCTGCCTTATGGAATCCGACGAGTAGCGTTACAAATAAAATGTTTGGACACGTAAGAGTTGGTGACAACCGAATGGTGAGGTAGGTTTTTATTGCCCGCCCGTTCGGGGAGGCTGTGCCGGACATCTTACTTGTTCAGATCGGGGATGGCTGTGAATTATTGGTAGATAGTCATGTACGTTCCGAGAATTTTGGGAGAAAATGCCAGAGTTGACTTAACCAAATAGAATGTTTACCTAATGACGTAACCTTTGATAAAACTAAGAAACTATTAGAATAAATATATGATGTAAGTAAAGAAGTAATAATATCATGTTAAGAAAATAAATTAGTCATACAATATTTCATTGTTTTTTGGCCCCTAACTAAGAAAACCATTTGTGTCTACAAATGTATTGGGACCAATACAAACATACACGAATATTTTGAGACAATAATACATGCAACCACAAAATGAGTTGAAACGGACACATCAAACATAACACTTGCAAAAAAAAAGTCTACCCAAAACCGCAAAGCTCTCGCATCCCCAAAAAAGTGCACGCAAGTTCAAGTCATAATTTCAAGCGGATTTTATTAAAGTAACTCTATATGTAATTCACACGAGTTATAATGCATTATTTACGTACGTTCGCTCATAATAATAAACAAAGTGTGTGGGTATTGAGTGTCTTCAGTGTAACTTAATAACATTGGGGCACCTGCCGAGCCTCCCTCTTCATTTTATAATGTATACGAAGAAACGAAACTTAATGCATTCGGCAGACGAACTGAGGTAATTATTATTTGGTGTAAACGTATTGAATATTAAGGTGGGCAGGGGCAGTTATCTTTTTGTTCGGAAGGTATGCTAAATAAGGACTAACGGTCACTTTGAAACAAGGGTTCAGGACAGGTGACACGGGAAAAAGTGACGGTATTTTGATTAAGTACACCGTTGTTCGGCTGTATGAAGCCGTAATTCAAAATTTGACGAACGATTCTACTGGGAAGTTAAATAAAGAATTTATAATATGCCGCCAAAGGTACCTACTGGGTTGGATTACAGACAAACCAACGTGCATTAACTGCATTTTCATAGTTATCAAATAGTTTTGTAATACAAAATTCTACTTTTAATCAAAATCTCAAACTAAATATTCTAAACAAAACTGAAAAGTATTAAGTATCATCCTATTATATCACTGTAAGGCAAACGCCTCCATCATTTGAAATCATGATAATCGAATCCAGCACCTCGACCCACGGCCCGGTACTTAAACCACTAGACCTTCGAGGCACGCAAGGCTTCTGAACACGACATAATTTTAGTTAAATGCAGTAAATTAAACGATGAAACTAAATCATGCAAATCCCCTTAGAACAGTTCTTCATATCTCATTCCAAAATGTAACAAACTTTGCAACTACAATCTTCACGCATCGTAATGAAAATCCAATCTCAGACTGTAATAAAGGACCGTTCACACTTGATTGGACCGGGCCGAGCGAATCCGGGGTCGCACCTCCGCCGGCCTGGCACTAACCGGACGACTGATGGCCGGATCACGGACTCCGTCAAATGGACTCTTTGTGTGTGAGATTTGTGGAGAATAAAATAGATTTAAGTCGGCCGATCCGTTACTGAGGGTATAACTTTTATTGGACAATGTATTGTGAATCGAAAAGGATCAGGATAAATCTTATAATGCTTTGAATAAAAGGATGAGTGTTACCTTTTTAATACCTCGTGGGGGTACCTTTACTAAGGAACGAAATGCAATCTTATTTCTATTATTGTCGAAGAGACTAAGTTTAAAATGTGTGAAAATAAGTTTAAAATCATATTTTTTGTTAATTACTGACTTACCTACAAACCGCATTCAATATGTCAAATTTTAATTTCTGAAGAATGTTTCAGAAGATATTTAACAACGTAAAGAAATGAAAATTTTACATGTTTGCGTAATCAATAATTTAATCCGAAACACAATAACCTTTAAAGTTACGAAGCATGTAGAATGTACTTTTAATAATTGACAATCAATTCAAATTCGTCGATAATTTAAAAAAATATATACCAATATATGATGTAAAATCTGTTGCCTATCAAACCACAATATTGAATCCATCTCCCAAATTGGTCCTGTAGTCAGGAGAATTTGCATTGCATATTATGTAAAAGGACTTGAAAGCCACAATTCCCTATTTGTCATCTCTTTATCTCTGTAAACACAACAGAAAAACGGCAAAAGTGAAACGTGTCGCGACAGCCGGGCAGCGCAGGGTCAGCGAGATAAGCGCGGGATAAGTCCGAGATTGATTCCGGGATCAGCGGGCGCGGGATAGCGCGCGGGATAGTTCAACGAGTGTGGACGATCCTTTACTCACGGCTCACTGCGCCTTATGACTCGGGGTTTGAGAGGTTCGACGACTGGATTTGGATTTATTATGCTCGTGAGATTTAGAACAAACTATCTGGACGGTGTTGTAAGACAAGACGGAATTAAATGGATTTTACTATAAAATTTAAAGCTGGCCATACATGTACCATCTTCATATCAATGATGGAGTAGCAAAAACCATATTTTCGATATTATCTTTAAGCATTTACTGTCTTAGAAACCAGTCGGGAATGTTTATTCAGTAAACTAAATATTTCTCTCATCTCATCTTCATTAGATAAACCAGGAATATCAACACATCAGTTTGGTTTTATAGTAGAAAAATCGAGCTTTATAATATATTATTAATTAATAATTAATAGATAGAAATTAAACTGTGATATGTTATTTTTTTGAACACTTTTGGCTAACAAGACTAAATTGCGATAGTAATGTAAATATTTTTAGGCTAAAAATTACATAGGCAACCGCATAACACGTGTTTTTTAAATAACAAACAAACCAATTACCAGTGCAACTCGATCACTTAATCAAGCGGTAACATAACGCGAAACGTTTTAAATTAAGTAAAACGCGTACAAACAACGATCCACGACTATTGCCTAGTTAAACTTTATCGCCAGACTTCCTAGTGCTGTGGAAACCAGAAGTCGTACAATAGTCGTACAAAAGTCTTACAATGGTCGCGTTATATCGTTCTCAAGCCGCTTGTTAAAAATCACCGTCGTCAGTAATTGCTCAACACTTAGTTGTTGCTATCTAACCATCTCGCTAATTGGGCTATTTCATAATTTCATTTACGGTTTTCTAATCAAATATTTGAAGCGGTGTAATGGTCGAGTGGGTGAGTTCTAGACAGGTAGCGGGTTCGAATCACGTGTAAGCTCAATAAACGTTAATGTTTCGTTGTTGCTATCTTACCATCTCTCTAGATGGGGAATTTCATTATTTTATCAACATAATTTCATTTATTGTTTTCTAATTAAATGCCTAAGAGTGAATGGCAGGCGACTACTACAGCGCGTGACCGCTCGGTGGCGGCTTCGATTCTCTGGTAGGCCTTATAAATATTTAAGAAAGTTGATCGTACTCTGTTTGAAGGTAGTATCTTCTGTAATAAACTTTTAAAATCTTGAACCTCAATGAATTACATCAACAATTAATTTTAAAACTTAAATTTTTCATAAGAGATTGTTTCATATTTGTTTGTGTAACTTTTGAATAAAAAAATGTTCAATAATGATGCAACTGGATTCTAATCAAACAATTTAGAGTTTAGTTATAAATATATTCGTGGGAAATCAACAAATTATGTAGTTCTGTGAAAGTCCTCGATTACGTGATAGAACTGAAGTGAAGTCATGATTCGTCTTGATTCCTATCATCCCATTTCTAACATTTAGATGACTTTGTTACCTTCTTCCGTACTTGGTTTCATCGTAAGCACTGATTACAATCACTCTAAAATTTATTTACGCAAGTCCTTATTAAACATTCTGATTTTATTAAATAGATTATATCAGTAATGTGTTCTTGTTAACATACGCATAAAATTCAATGGTTATTCAATTAGATTAAAACAGAACTGACGATAGCTTCTATCTTCGATATCTGAGAACGTTCGGTCCATTGAGGTTTCTTATATTCATGAGGAAGTAGTTGAAGTGCTCAATAAAACTTCCACAATATTGTGATTGGAATGATGTGTAGCTGTAAAGGTGTAAGGTGTAAAGATCGGGTGCATAGAGGAATCCGTAATTATGACCTCTGGAATCTCTAGGTCTTTTTCAAATATTTCTTGTCCAATCTGTTGCTATGGAAGGAACTTTCACCTTTGATCAAGCTTAAATAAATTACATATGTCAATTGCACAACCAGGGTTATCTTTGGCTAAATATTTTAACTTCGTGGATGTTTTTAAGCATATCTTTTTTTTAAGGTCTTACCACCAGTCCCTATGAACACAATCAACCTATTTCTGTAGCATCTACGTCTGCAGTAGGTAACAAAGTAAATAATTTGAGTGAGAACTTATTAAAAAAAAAGGGAAGTTCTCTTTTAATTTCTAGCATATTTATTTAGTGCACAAATCAAACCGTTACATATCACCATTAGTCACTCGGCTGTGTGCTGAGGAATCCACTCCGTGTCCAACATTCCGAAATACAGCGTTTACGGTACAGTTATAAATCTATTGTGCCTATAGATTTTCCTCATTTGTACCATCCAATCAACCAAACTTCTGGAAAAGCCCTACTTCATGGTGCTACCTATTTCGGAAACTCCTAACTACATGGAAACTTGTAGTAAACAACAATAATTACTTTTAATTCCTAGTATATTTAGTGCACAAATCAAACCGTTACATATCACCATTAGTCACTCGGCTGTGTGCTAAGGAATCCACTCCGTGTCCAACATTCCGAAATACAGCGTTTACGGTCGTAATTTAGCGAGGTGCGAAGTTCCGTCACCGGGGGGTGGCATTCCGCCCGCGACGCCTGAGCGTACGCGAATACTGAGGGTTGCCAGCGTTTATGCACTTTAGAGTCTAGACTAGACTCTTTAGGCTAGACTCTTACTAAAGAATATAAATCCCAGAAAGATGAGTAAAATGGGTGCAATTATCTTGTCCTGGTAAAATATAGATTTATTCAAGTTGGGAAACTACAGTCGACGTCATTAAATCATGCTATGGTTTCATACAATCTTTCATTCCCTATTTTATCCCCTTGGGGATAGAATTGATCAGAATCCTTTCGTAGCGGATGCCTACGTCATAACACTTAACTGCACGCGAAATTTCAGCCCAATCCGTCCAGTGGTTTGGGCTGTGCGTTGATAGATATTAGGCACATTCTTCTAAATGAAAATATTTATGACATCTATTAAAATCTGTTTGTTTTTCTTGATAGTATATTAATTAGTTCTACCTTAATCTTTTGATAATTTCACCAATAATCTTTATTATTTGTGCATCTGGCAACCCTACGCCCGCCATTACCGGCTATAAATCCAGCAGACTGATGCCGCTTTTTGTTTCGCGACATTTTTTCCCGCGCTAGCCGCGCATATATCACCGCCGTACGCCGTGACTTATGCGTCTGTCGCAAACCTTCGCACGAATACCCGTATCGCCCGTCCTTAAAAATACTCACAATCAATCTTTGTTCAATAAAATTATCCTAAGAAATTACCCAGCCAGCGTAAAACGAAATCTACACTCAAAAAGGCCAATCGAAAACATTAATTGTTCGCTGCAACAATGTGCCACCCTTAAAATCCGGGCGGAGTTTAACCGCAGATAAAACCAGCTTATTAACTAAGGTCTATCGTCGGCCGGGGAGCGTTTTATAGGCACTTTTATCCGATGTCCATTCTTCTGAAATGCGATTAAAATTGAATAGGTCCATATGTCGCCGGCAGCGGGCCCGTTGCGTCACAATCACACGGCCGGCTGCATTTTCAATTTGCCGCGAGATAAGCGCGACTTTTGGACGACTTTTTCTGCGGAATGGCGGAATTGATCCGGTGACTTATGGCGGACTGTGTGCAAGACGACGTAATTGAATGGTCAATTGATTTGCCTTAAGTCGGGGATACTTTATCGTGACTTAGGGATAGTTGTTGTTGAATAATTATCCTTGTAAAATGTTGACAGACAATACTTAAGCGATTGATAAACGACATCCTGGCATACAAGATAGTATTGGCAGAACGGTGCAGACAAATGAAACAAGAAAAAAGTTTTATCCTAACCAACACCGCTATCTTCTTCTTAAAACATACAGGAATTAGTGTGAAAGTTAAATAATAACCAGATTTTAATATCAATATTGATAATTTATTCACAATTTCATTTAAAATACACAACTTCACAATGTTTTGTTTTACAAACTAAAAATTTTAGGTACGGGATATCGTATAGGCTGCTCTTGTAGTGATGCTAATTTACATTTTATTCCGATAGTCTTATAATGATTCTTTCATTTATTCTCTACAACGATCATTTACATGTCATATGTACATATTGGGGTGCCGGTACCTTGTTCGTGAAAAAGGCTACACCTTAATTTAGAAAACGTATGATTATTATTACTATTTGCCTCGATCACGAACAAAATTCCGCAATACAATTTATGGCCACTCGATATCTTAATTTTACGACGGTAAATAATACAAATTTTGATTGACGTGACATCTATATAAACCAACATGTAATCAAAACCAATTCAGGGCCTGCAGCAGCGGTTAATAAGAAAAATAGTCCATTTCTCGATATCCACAACGTCAGTTCTGCATAATGTATCTATTTAAAACAGCTATTTATTTACAATTCGCATGATTTTATAACTATTACATAAATTACTATTGCATTTCATTCAATATCATCTACACAAAATAAAATGTACAAAAGAAAAAATATCTCTGGGAATAATTTCTCTGAACACATCACAATTCCTATAGCGAACCGAAACGCTCAAAATTAAATAATAATAAAAAAAGAGAAAAAACAATTTTTACAGGAACGGATTATAACTTAATAAGATATGTACAAAATACACAAATTGTTTTTGAACTATACTTACGCATCGTATTACCGACATTATAATAACTATATTATAATACTGTACAATTTCGCTAGTTACTTCTTCATGTAAAACACTCTTAAATTAATACTTATAGGAAACTGATCACGGAATATCAAAGTCTTCACTGGGGGTCGACAACTGGGACGAGGTTTGTTCAATAGTGGGATATGTTCAAACTGTTAAACTGTTAAGTGTTCAATTCTGTCAGTGTTGATATAAACGTAGAAACATCAATTCTGGACAGTCTTATGTGTGATGTGTTGTGATGGGGGTCACAGCGCCCGAGTTCGCGTCGCCTGGGGGTCCGGGGGTCCAGGCAAGGACGGGGGGTCACGTTCACAACGTGCGGTTGTCCAGGTGGAGGCGTCGTTTTGGTTGACTTATCACGTATACTCACTCCTCCAGCCAGTCTGTAAAGAAAGTTTGAGATTAGTTTATGTGAATACAAGAAGACGCAATTTGTCGTAAGGTTTCATTGTTGAAATATGAAATGCAGAAACACGTGGAAAAGTGAACAATAGTGCAATACTGTTTGACTTACTGGGCTGTATTGCAAAATTAAATAAAAAGAATGCAAAAATCAAGATAGGTATCAATTAGAACGTGTTTATATTTTTGAAACATTTACTGGAGCTTTACTTTCTTTTGTTTTTTTATTTATTTCATCATAGAGTCTGATAATAAAATTGAATATTTCAATCAATGTATTTTTGAATTCGGAACAAAATATTCCAAACTTTTTTGAACGTTATTTTTTCTAAATTGATTGTGAACTCACCATAGAGTTTAGTTGCGCAAGGTGGTGATGATGGTACGGGTTGTGGGACGCGGGCGGGGGGGCGAAGCCCTGGTGTGGTGCTCCGTACCAGTGCGACATGTGCGCCGCTGCTGGGTGTACCAGACCCACCTGATGCTGGCCTGTAGGGACAAACGTAATAGGTTAGTTAAAAGTCAATCCTTAAAGTTAGAGATTCTTCATTATAATTCTACAATTATAATTCAAGATATGGTTTGCCTTGTACGAAACTCGTTTAGTTTTGAGTCTTTTTACCTCAAAAATATTTCAAGTAGGTAAGGATATCGTTTAGTTTATATATTTGAGCCACCTTAAAGCGAAACATCTCCCCCATTTACTAAATATATAAACATTTCAGACTGTTATGTTTACCATACTGCATTGCATTTAGTCGGCAGCAGTTCCTTTTCAAGTTGTGAAGTTGTGTGAATAATATATGATCTACATTTAGACACGCCTCGATGGTCTAGCTAGTGGTTTAAATACCGGGCCTTGGTCTCGAGGTCCTGGGTTTGATTCCCGAGCCGGGCAAACTTTGTGTTGATTTTTCTGAACACAGCCGGGTTTGTGATCACCAATCCGCATTTGGCAAGCGTGGTGATTAAGCCAAAACCCATATTTGTAACGAAAACATGATTTCAAATGATGGAGGCCTTTGCCCTGCAGTGGGACATTAATAGGCTGATACTTTACTTTTTACATTTAGACAGCTCATCACAATCTCTAAAGGCATTTTATTTCAACTTAAATTTTTCACAGTTTTATATTAGTATGATTTATGAACTCACCAAAGTCCATAGCAGACGGGAAGGCAGACCCCCCGAAGCCCTTAGTAGCGTCCCCTAGCGGCTTGATCATGTCTCCCATGACCCCGCCGAGCGCGAGTGCGCACGCGCCGCCGCCGCCCATGCCCATGCCGCCCTTCTTCTTCTTGCTTTTACTGCTCAGCTTGCGGTTCCGTGTCTGGATGCCTTCCTTCTTCATTGTAAGTGGCCGGTTTACCTGTTGACAAAGAGATGGATGGTTACAATTTTACAATTCGATTATTCTCGCGGTCTATCTACTAATACACTTATACGAGTATGCCGCGCGTATATCGATATACTAGCGGCCGCCCGCGACTCCGTCCGCGTGGATTTCGAATTTCAATAGCCTAAAGCCTTCCTCGTCAAGTGGACTATCCAACACAAAAAGATTTTTTCAAATCGGACCAGTAGTTCCAGAGATTAGCGCGTTCAAACAAACAAACAAACAAACAAACAAACATACAAACAAACAAACTCTTCAGCTTTATATATTAGTATAGATTTCAAGTTTATAGATTCTAAATTGGAACCGAATCTTGACTCACAAGTAAAGTCGTCGTTTTTAAAAATATGATTCGGTAAAATATACTTTTTTTTTACTAAATGCCCAACAGTACAGAATAATTTAAAACGTCTCATAATTAAACCGTCACAATATTCCACATGCGACAATAATCGTAATTGTCGTGTTGAATCACGGCTTTTGCCAGGCTCGTATCTCATATCCTATTTTATCACCGCGACATGACATTTAGCGGTTAGAAAAAAGACGCCGCGGCACCAATTTAGAATGCTAAATAGCATTTATAAAGGCTGCCGAACCATAAACTGGACGACAATAGTCGTGTGCGAATATTCTCCGTTTGGCGTACCATGCCGGCTGCACGCAGGACGCATCCTAATCACTGCAGTGATGCACTTAGTGCGTTTGGTGGGAATCGAAGGTGACGTATTGGGGTTAAGGGCCTTTGTCGCGGTTTTATTGTTTTTTCTAAGTAGATAGGTGGCTTCAGAGGAAGCGAAGTTAACAGATAGACCTTACAGGATATAATTCAATAAAAATAAATAAATAAGGAATGTCGTTCAGGAAAAAGTGCAAAGTCAGTTGGATGACATCAAGTACGCGATTGGCATTAAATGTATAAATGTTGCAGATCACAGTTCAATGAAACACACTGAGGAAAAAAGTTTGAACGTATTTTAGGTTTACCTTGTTTCTTGACGCAGAATTGCATTGTCATTATTACCGGCTAGTATTTCAATAATTATTCGAGGTTTGAACATTCTATTCAATCTTTAATAGACTTATCAGTCTGTTGCCGTCCACTGCTGAAGAAGGTTGACTTCTCCATCTTGTAGTCTTAAGGAAACTTGCACTCTACTTACGATCTTTTTAGTTTAGGCTAATAAATAATTATGTAGTCGCAATAATTAAGTGGATCAAGCCAAGTAAGACATATCACATAGGTGCTCTATTTTAAAAAACTGAGGCAAGCTGATGTTGATGATGAACAATATTTCATATGTTTTCGAAGTTTAGGCTATCAAGCCATCAGCGTTCGACTGCTCGCGTTCAAATCGCATTTTTACAAGTTTCTGTGTGGTTCGGACATCTCAGTCGATGCATTTCCGAGAACGGTGCGTCACGACACCGCACAATGAGTTATTCATCGCCTTCCTTGAACGGCGGCATGTGTTCTGAACGCGCGATTGCCGCCGTGACCCTCTTCTTTTTGGAGATTTGCAATTGCGCGAATGAAACAATCAAGACAAAGCCGACGCGGTCGAAGGCTTTCTAATTCCTCAAAAGATGGAGTTTTAAACTTTGATAATTGAAGACCATCATTGGATTGGATATCAACAAGACGGCAAGTGTCGCAAATCATATTCCTGCCTTCAAAATCTCATGCTAACTAAGCCCTATGAATTCTGAAGACCTTGCTCACCGATAGAAAACTACAGAATAGGCTTTTATGATCTGAAAATTGTCTGGTTTCCCTTGTTAGAGTTACAGAGGTCAGATGGTATTCGCTTCAACGTAATGGTCTCAGGCTAGTCAAAACAGGCTTATAATCTCAACTAGGACGATTATAACTACTATAACCTTCTGTAAGGTGGAGGTACGAGTACTTCCCCAGATGAAAGGCTTATTCGAGTGGAAACTCCGACTATACTCGACTCTTAAATAATCTCTCTTTGCAATTGCGGGAATGAAACAATCAAGACAAAGCCGTCGCGCTCTACAGCTTTCTAATTTCGCAACGATGAAGATGTTTTGACCGTACGAATCTAACTACTGGCACAAAAACCTCTGCGTATGCAGTAATTTATCACCTACTAAAAGTTCTGACATGAGTCGAACAGCCAATTTAGCTGTCACAGCCCCTGTCATTAAATATGTAACTTACTGAGTAAGTAAGTTTCTACTTTGGATTTCTTAGTTTTGTTTGTCGACTTCGTTCAAGTAGTGTTAAACGCCTCTGTAATTTTTACTTTATATGCCTCTATTTACTGTAATACTTATACTTATGTCTATATATAATTAGGAATCTTAGGTATGGGATAAGTTATCCAATGTATTCATGAATAACAAGCTGCAACTATAATAATACAAACTGTATACTATATTTACAAAACTCAAGTCCAACCATAATCGGTGCTACAAATAACCAACAATTGAATCCATCATCACAGTACAAGATTTCCTCCCGGCAAACAACAGGCCAAGTCCTACCAATTGGCGGCTAATGCTTTACCACGAATCGCCTACACGCCTCGCATACCGCGCCGTCGCCCTGCCAATTTAACCAATATAAAATGCATTAGCTGCACTGCACATGTCCGCAGATTTAGCGAGCGGCGGAATTAGGTCATTGGAAACCTCTGCTTAGGTTTGCTTACGTAAGCATCACTGACGTATTGGCTACGTCTAACCGTACATCTTCTGACTGCGGTTCTACATGCGATTACATAGTCGGTATATGGAAATTGGTTTAATGCGCATTCGGTACTACTAAAACTCGATGTTTTAACGAGGTTCATACATGTGCTCTGATTTCTACAAAAATAGCTGGGGTCTGATGTATATTCACTTTTTTTGGAAATAGAAAAGGCTTTTTTATAATTCTAACAGCTTTGACGTTTGACATGCTTCCATGTTATTAATAAATAAGTGTCTGTGACATACCGACGGACAGACAGACATGTCGAATGTATAAGGGTTCCTTTATGCCATTTGGCTACAGAGCCCTAAAAAGGTTCGTATCCAGTGGACCGGCAATCAACCAGTATTTCTAATTATAACTGCGCTATTCTGATATGACATTATTTCATCTATTGGTGTCATCAGCATGTGTTGTCTATGTATGTACTGTTTCACACTGTTTACTAACAAACGCTTATAGACACATAGAATTTGTCAAGAAAACTAACTCATCACATTAAATTTTTTACCGAAAACAGTGATAATATTTTTAATCTAGATAAAATATGTTAATTATACAATTATCGTACCCTGCTTGTTATTTTGTTTTGTCGATATATTACAAGACAATTAACTTGTCTACTCAAAATTATATGAGATAATATCTCACGCAAATACATGCAAACCACATAGCCTTTAATGTGCGTTGCCTTAACAGGAGCATACGGAAGGCACCATATACCTACTACACCGACACAAGACGTCGGTCGTGTACTGCAGAATTGCTTAATAACTGGCCATTATGCCAGGTTAATTACTCCACTGCCTGTTCTCACTTCGCTGGTGCTCAGTCTTAAGATAATAACCTATTTCGCACCACACTCTGACCGGAATGACATTGCACTTATGCACACAAAAAAACATTAAACAAAATAGTGCCGAGCAAGTTGCAACCTACCAAATACGGACACACATAAATGGAACATGAAATTGACAACGCGCATATTTAAAATAAAATACGCGAACTCGACAACGCAAGATGGACTGCCTCACATTCAACTAAACATGGACAAAACTAACCGCTATCTAAAATTCAAGACATGCTATTAAGTAAGAGCGAAAGGCTCTAAACTCACTTAACGTCATGTATTTGCAACTCACCAAACCTTATCAATGAAACTTTAACCCATAACAGGGAACAGTCATAATTACGTACAGAATTACAACAGTTGTATGGCAATGAATTCACTTCCAACTTCCATATATGCTGTTCGCATGCAACATTCCAGTTTTGTGTTAAGCTTTGGCGGGGTTTCTTGTCAAATTTGTGCTCTATGATTGTATCAATAAGGTCGAGGATGTTAGCAAGGGTGATCTAGTGGAAGGTGGAACAAGGAGGCACGTAACATAAAGCAGTGTTATTGCTGCCGCTTGTAAAACCCGTAAGTTTAGCTCTGCGGAGTCATTTGTAGTCGGGGTGCGATTCACAGAACTTTGCCTTTTTCTCAAAACTAGAATTCTCATATGTAATTTGACCAATTACCCCATTTGCTTTACGTGGTGATAATTTAAGTCAATAATAGTTAGAGTCTAGACTTTCATGTTTGGTATTGTAAAATGCCTTGTTAATACTATTTGAATGCTTTAAATTACTTCTTCCCGGAAATATCCTTAGGCCACCTAGAAACTGTGAGGTAATTTTGTAACATTACAGCGCTAGTTTGTGGGGGCAATTGACTAAACGTCTATCAATAATGAAAAGCGATATAATAGGTGTTTTGACTTATTCTGAACAGTTGGTTTTATGTTTGTTTCACAGTTTGACATTCTTGCCACTTTTAAATTTGATTGAAACAAAAGCTTGACAGTTGCTCATTCATGTTTCTAATCAATTGACAGGAGGTATTATGGTGAAGTGAGTGATTTTCATTCATGGTTCAGTTAACCCTATTCAAATGTAGAACGAACTATCCTACGCCCCCGCACTAGGTTTTGCGTGGCGTAAGTGTAGGAACACACTAGGCCGAAAAACGCGACCGAAGTTTGGCGGCAATGCATTTTCTATACAAGTTATGCGACGTAATTTCGTCAGTGTGTCATGTTCTATTTATAAAATATTGCAGGCGTAGTTTCGCCGAACTTCGATCGCGTTCTTTCCGCCTAGTGTGTTTCTGTACTAAGGGTTGGCGTGCGCAGGCTGCATTACCTACGCTTCAGGATGCGACTACATTGAGCACTATATCGGAACTAGATTTGTTTATAACTCGGCTTTCCTTGTGGATGTCTGCACAATTGCACATAGTATGAGACTCATCTGTTAACGTGATCATTTGAGACTTTAATACTCAACGTTTTGCGTGAACAGTGTGCCCTTAACGTTTAGTTAACCCTATTAAAATCTAGATCTAGGTACCCTACGCCCCCATACTAGGGTTCGTGGCGTAAGGGTTGGCGTGCTCAGGCTGCATTACCTACGGCTCAGGATGCGGCTACACTGAGCACTAACTCGGAACTAGACTTGTTTATAACTCGGCTTTCCTTATGAATGCCTGCACATATTACGGTTTGACTGGACGTTTTGCATGATTATGAAATGGTAAGCTACGGTAGTAATTAAAGGGTAATATGTTACATGTTTAGACACATTACAATTTCAACAGCCACAGTAACTTAAACAATTTCAGTTTTAAGCTTGTTCTTTGGAAACCAAATTCTAAGGAGATTAAATTTTTAAGATTAAAGTTACTCAAAACGCCATGTACAAATAATTATGAAAAAAGTCAAAAATAAAAAGTTATTCATTGGTTATGTATTTATTGTTATGGTTTACATATTATGAATGAGCGTTAAATATTGTCATATTTCAACAATCGCAGCAAAAAACATTTAAGTTTTATGTCCCACTATTACGGCTCACACACGCGTTCCGTGAATACATACATCGCTAGTAAGTACACTGACTAATTAAGGCGTAAATTTTACGTGTTCATTAACATGCTGACCGTTTACATTGCTCGCTCAGATTGCATTATACCCCTGCGACATCGAAGCAATGCAGCGATGGTTTAGAAACAGTAAAAATGCGTCGCTATGTATTTATGCGTGCGAATAATTGTGTTACGTTTCTAGAACGGAGAGTGCGCAAGTTATTACACTATCAACTGCATCTGGCCACAATACTAACATACCCATAAAACCGCTCAAATGGGAAAATAACAGGTTCGCTCCACAATGCTATAGAAAATGTTCCACACGGCTCTTGCGGAAAAATTTTCCGCCTAGAAAGCGATGTGTTCCACTCATGACACCTAAGACTTGATACGCTTAGGCATTTTACTTTATTCATATTTTGAAGGTTTTGTAAACTCCAAAAACGTGACATATATAATAGAAATCGTGACATATATAAGAAACATAATAGCGACAAAACACCTTGCTTACTAATTCAGGCTTTGTTAGATTAGCATACAATCTTTGAACTCGCCAACCATAACTTAAATATACTAAACGGGCATTTGAATGGTCAGACTTAAAGTTCAGGTGTCTTAAGTGGAATAGACTTGGAAAGATACATGCAAATAGTGTTTGAAAAATATCTGGCTTGCAATGCGTTATAACTACACAATAAAACTTTGATTAAACTGATTGTCTATTAATTAAGTGATGTCAGAGTTTATTTAGTGCCATCATAAACCCTATATTGCCTAGACGTTCCTGTAAAACGCTTTCTCAATATTTTATAACGCATTGTGTATTATGATGGAAATGATGAACGTGCATAGTTAATTTTACGTCTGTATTTTTATTAATTAAAAACCGCTAGCAAAGTTAATTGGAATTACGCACAATTACCAAGAAAGAGCATTCATTTATCATTTAAAGCTTTCCCAACATGATTCGAACATTCATGAGCTATTGTAGAAATAGAATTAATCTCAGAAAATAGTATGGGACTAAACTCGTCAGTACAATATTAATATTTTCTTTTGACGACCATTTAACACATTTCCATTATATTTTAATGTATCAGCCTATTATTGTCCCAATGCAGGGCAATGGCCTTAATCATTTGAAATCATGTTATTGGTACAAAGATGAAGTTTTGCTTAATTACCACGCTTGCCAATGCGGGTTGGCGATCCCAAACACGGGCTGTATTCAGAAAAATCGCTATTCAATATTAAATGATAGAATTAGCACTTTAATATTATCATAAAAATTACTACTCAATTTTCCATACTGATTAGTCAAACATTGACAACGGCCTATTACTATTGACAGCAAAAAGGTGCAATAACACAGCTATTATGTAGCTATCAGTATCAAATAGGAAAATAATACAGCTATTAGTTTCTAATAAGAACTTTGTACAGTTTTTGTTCGACTTAAAGTGATGTTTGCGTATAATTGGACGGTAATTAATTCGCGACACGAGACACTCTTAATTGCACTCTCGGTGCACCGAAATTGTTTCGCGTGACATTATCTTAAATTGAGAGATTAGTTGAGGTTAATTTAGTGCTGTTTAGGCGATAGTACGGGAGTGGTAGCAGGATAAAATTCAACGCGAGTTTTCATTGGTGGTATTGTCATCGCTGTTAAATTCAATGATATTGTCTTCTTGAGAGGACTCGATCAAATGACGCTCTAGTCAATAAAAGTAAGTGTTATTTATTTGCAATAGAATTTTATGACATGTTCATGACGTGAACAAAAGTAACCTCACTAACAGTTTTCATTTGGGTTATCATATTACACAAAAATTTTAGAGACTGAGTAAAAAGATGCCTATCATTAATTAATTTGAATTCGATTGTGATACATTAAAAAAAAACTTTAACGTGTGACGAGGGGAGCTTTAAACTGAAATCAAAGCGGACGGAGTCGCGGCGACCGCTAGTCTAAACATATTTTGATTTACCAGCAGAACATTTTTCATTAAATTACTTGTACAAGAGGTTTGTTTAAACAGCTCGACTATCCCATCGGGAAGACGCGTCCGTATTGCGTGCAGATACTTATTCTTTTTGCCCGGAGCGGTTTATATTTCAGCTCATTATCGCCGGTGTAAGAACTTGTCAGTGTTTGTTTCTGTAGCAGTTACTGCAATGAATTGTTGGTGCTACTGTCCAAGTGACAGATCGGGTTGTGCAAAGCACTGATGTACAATTTTATATTAAGGACGATGACTCATATCATATACAAAAATAAGTTGCTTTTAATTAACCAAAGTATTGGTTTGCATTCTGTTATTCAAAAGATTTTTATTTTTAAATCACTTAAAACAGTTATAGGTTGCGCAATTGTCTTCAAGAATTGTGAGGTCTTAATTGAGTATTTCCATACAAGCTTCTTAGAAATCGTTTTGAAAGTTAAAAAGTAAGTCACGCGAAGGGGTCTAGAGTGAAAACTGCCACATCCTAGATTTACCTATAGATTATTTTACATTTTACCAATTTAAGGTGAGGTTTGAAAGTTTCACTTTTTCAACTACAATTTTTAATTCTTTGCTCTTCTGATTTAATTAGCGGGCTGTATTTTAGATAGAATGTATGGAAGAATAATCAACTTATATAAGCTCCTTCTACTCGTATATCTGAAATTATTCATGACCGACCTAGTTATCATTGAACATTCTGAATACTGGATCGTTTGTAAGGCATACCAGAGATATAAATACTAAGATGGGAGTTACAACTAGTTATGGGCGTGGCCTAACCCTCACCATAGATTTTCTGGTTACAATATTCTATGATCTAACACATTCGCATAGAACATTTTCATAGTAAATGTTTTAATGGCTATATCTACACTAACTTCTTATACGATCATAACAGTGTACAGTCGAGTGCGCATACTTAAATCATTTTACTCCATCATGGCTAATATAACGCGGTGGAGCGTTTCGTGAATTTATGGCCGCACCTTGCAGTGAAAGTATGTATTTACAATTATTCAGATCAACGTTCCGTGTGAGCCGTCAGTTGCTGGCCACCGTACAATGTTTCACTGTAAACTGTTTGAGCCATTCCACACACCTATGAGTAAGCATTCTTTAATAGAAATCTTCGTTTAATTTGTTTCCTCGGTATGTTTGGTTTGGTTTCATCATCATTGGCCTTTTCGTCAATTTCAGGTGATTTAATCGTCGTCTTGTTTTGGTTTGCCACGAGCCATTTTGGTGACGTAAATTGCACATAAACTGTAATTAAACCTCTTAAACTGTGATTTCCATGTGGATTCTACACACATTACCGCCACTAACACTTAACAGGTTTAAAATTATATTCTAACATAGAAAGGATTTCCCTTAATATTAATCGGTTTAAAGATCACAATGAGAGCATAGACGATATTCAATCTTTGTATCAATAGGCCTAGTGTGAAAGACAAGTCATTCAACACGACATTTTCAAAGAGTTCATTTAACTAATTTGTCCGGCAAAAAACCTACAAAGGGAGGGTAGATTGACCGCGGTACCCTAATAGATAGTCAGACAGACGTCTCCATTAGCTCAATTCAGCGTGCACATGCGCCGGAGGATCGCGGCGCCCGCTAACAACGCGGAACTAATTCTCGAACGTCAACCACCGGCATGTTTTTATACAACTGAGGGTTGCCGGGTGCAAGCCAAGTCATATAGGTATAAAACCTTCAAATTACTGGTTATTTGATATGCCCAGAATATTTTATAATGTCACAAGATAGTACCTAACTAAGATGACCAAAAAAATTGTTTTGAAATTTTTGCGGCCGATTATACACATCGAGTTTATTTCATAAAAATAAATGAAATCAGGTCAGATCTTATTAAATGCTTTAAATAACAACACTGTTATGTATAAAATTAATTGTGTACTTTAGTTATTAAATATAAAATATGTATTGTAATTTTGCATGTTAATGATGTGAATTGGTTTTGACGAAATTGCGAAACCGATCTTAAAATTGTTAAAAAAATCCAACAGCTTGAAATGAACTTTGTACCTTTCAAAACACGTGGCAACCCTCACCATCCCATCATCGAATGTTTATTTTTGACTTACGACGCGACGGTTTTTTAGATTCACTTTTTACTCGGGGCTCCATCAACCCCTTTAGTGATAGTCGGTTTAAATCCAACCGAGCATTAAACTGTAATTTCGTTTACACACGTGCATCTGTTGGTTGAGATTTATTTTGAAGAGATATTCTACTCTTATAGCCGCATCAATGTTGACCTTTGCGTGTGTCAAAAGAGTTATGTAGGTGGTAAGGGAAGTATTTGGTATCTTCTTACTCAGAGACCATTTTAGATCGTTTGGTAACTATGTATTTGCAGCTTTCAATTGAATTTAAAACCAGTATTATTCGGATGAATCCATTATTTAGTAACAATCTTAAATTATTCACGAGGATTTTGCCATTTTTGGATAAAGCTACAAATTCACCGAAAAACACAGTAATGCAAAGGTATAGAACTAGCTACATGATGATTTCTATCGGTGTCACTAGATTTTCAGCTGTAGTCATAAACGACAACCTAACGGCCTTTCACTTTTTCATTGCAAAGATACGTATAGCAAATCCTTATGTCCTAAACAGATTATATAGGTCAAGTACTCATACTCCCCAATTCCCAGTACCCGCGTGTGGCCGCCGCACGGTCAATTGCGCGCGCGCCGCTTATTCAGCCACCGCAGTAGATTTTTCAATTTTGCTAAGGCACCTTTTCTTTGCAGTGGTTTATAAACCAACCTATCACAAAGCAAGTACTATAGCTAGTATATCTCAAACAGAATATAGGTCAAGTACTCGTACTCCCCAATTCCCAGTACCCGCGTGTGGCCGCCGCACGGTCAATTGCGCGCGCGCATATTCATCCACGCCACATTTCCGCCAGAGACCGTTGCCTTTAATTGCTACTTTCGACACTCAGCTGATTTGTTGCCGCTGTTTTTGAACGAACCGCTTAGAAAGTGCTATGCAGGAGGACTGACAGATGGTCGTGATAACAGTACCGGGAATTGAGATGTAAATCACGAGATCTTCGATTCTTGTAAAGTTTGTCACTAGGTATGTTCAAAGCAAGATTTGTCATACGTTTTTGAATACCTGAGATATGCATGCAACTCATCGATCAAGATAACGTTTTTTGTAACATTTTGTGTTTCGATTGGAATAAGCCTAAAAATAGAAAGTATTAACTTTAAGTTAAGCCACACAGATCAACCAGTACACCAAAATAAGTAATAATTAGAAAAGTAATGTAATCAGGTGGTTGATTTATGTTAACAAAATTAAATGAACGCTCATGTGTGAACTCATTTAGATTTAAAAAGATAATTCTCTTTTTTTATGGATAAAAAAGATAAGCCTATCTGCGATAAGCAATTACCTAAAGTTCCCAATTTGCGTTGATTTTACTAAAGCAGGTCAGACCTTTTCTTTCCCACTATAACACTTTTACGTCAAATGATTAACTCTTAATTTCCTTAACGAACATTTACTTCATCTTATCTAATCAACTTATTAACAAATGCCGTGCCTAGAAAGAGGGTATTTAAATAAGAAATTGCAATAGCTGAAATGTTATAAATGTTATAATTAGTGATGCACCGGCCGGTATGTTGATAAAATATCGAGACTGTTTGATGTGAGCGCGTGATTAAAATAAATACTCCGGGCAGTAGTCGACCGCCGACAGCTGCTTCTCCGGGGGATAATTGAAACGACGATTTATACACCCGCCAAATTTATCGATACACTCGATTTATAGTGCGAACGCAGCCCTTTTTAGGGTTCCGTAGCCAAATGGCAAAAAACGGAACCCTTATAGTTTCGTCATGTCTGTCTGTCTGTCTGTCTGTCTGTCCTGGCTCGTTCTCCGCCGTTTCTGAACCGATTGCCACGAAAATTGGTGGAGAGATGTATAGTGATAATTCAAGAATTGGTTTTTAAAATAATCTAAAAATAATTATTTTTACCCCCAGTGAAAAGTAAATTCGAAAAAAAAAATCGACTTACCCCATCGTGTTGGGTATCGTAAAAAAGGTATTTTTAAATACAATAAAACTTGCCTTGAAACCATGTGGATCAAACACCCCAGTCTCGAGATATATTAATACAAAGTTAAAATTAAAGCGTCCCCCCCCCCCCCTTAACTTTTGAAATACTATTACAATAATTCTGAAAAAAATGTCCTGTATACCTCCAAGTAAGTACTTTTAACGAAAACTATAGCGAACTCTGTATCATACATAGTTATTTTTATACAACTCGACCAACTTATGACGTACAGTTGCCCTTACTAAATGGTGTCTTAAGCGGTCGGGCCATCTTTTAGCTACGGAACCCTTTCATGGGCGTGTCCGACACGCTCTTGGCCGGTTTTTTATTCCGAACGCTATATTTTTCTTAATCAATCGCTGGATGACTGGTAATCTGTTTTGAATTGGACTAGAAGTTTTATTTTGTAGTAAAACGATATAGTAATTATATTTGAGGCTAATAAAAGAACCTACTACACAGTAGCAATGATTTTTTTTAATAACTTATTTCCCGGAAATATAGTTGCATAATATAGTCAACCTATATTCACGGATATTTATCTTAATCAATCCATTTTTCTTAATCAGTAAATTATGATTGGAGAATTTAGATAAACAGCTATCAGATAGGAACCGATGCAATTAAAACGTCATTTCTCAATTATCACTTCAATAGGCTATCGGCGAAGTGTAATTATTATAAGACAAATGGATTCTCTATCTACTTAACAACCGAGTAATCTGATTAACAATTGGGTACTTATTTTGACAATGTCTTTTTATTGGAGCAATGTATAATACCTCACGTTTTTATCAGGATATTCAAAATGGAATCCATTCAAATATACTTCAGTGACATTTTGTCGATAAAATTGACTGTGAAGAGGCGAAAATCGAAACGAAATTAATTTGGCGCCTTTCATCAATGCTTATTTATAGAGCAGGTCAAACACAGCAGCTTTAAATATTTGTAATGAAGATGGTATATGTGGCAGGGCATCACCAACTTCACATCTCAAAAACAATTATGGAAAACAATAAATCTGAACGTTTCGCGCCTGTGGCGGACCGGGTCCAATTAGGCCGGCCGCGTCTGCAGTAAATCTCTTGTGGCTACTACGCTACACTAATTCATACGCGGCCTCCGCGTCGTAACTGTCGACCGACACAGAGTTAACAGCCTCTCGATTATCGACAACTTTGTGCGCGCAACACTATTCGGAGATCGGGCGCTTTGGAATATGATGTATTGCGTGTTTGGTTTCTAATGAAACTTTAATTAAAACAACTTCTGTTTTAATTTAAGTGGTAATTTTAAGTTTGTGAAGTTTGTGTTATCTCGTATTCACTTATTATCTCGTAAGGCAGAGTTGCGAAGAGGTTGGAAGAAAAGCAATTACTATGACATTTATTTGATAAAAGTTGAGGTCATTTCTGCTTTTTACGCCATGTTTTAATTTCACGAAATTAAATTATACCTACAAGTAACATAACACACATGTAACGTTAAATTACTTTACGATAACTACTGATACACAATTAGACTAACGTTTACGCCAAAACATTTAATTTATGTATGTCGTCATTACGTCATTACATTCATTTAAAAAATGTTGTACTTCAAATTCGCATAGCTAATTTTCCATTTGTATTATCATTGCAGGTAATTATATTTTGTAAACCATTACGTGGAAATAATAAAGCGTATAATAAATTAAATAACGAAATAAAACAAACGGACTGTGTAATTATTGAGCGTATTGCGCTACGCAACCTTGCAATCTGTTTCTGCACCTTTCGTCTGATAGGTAGCTAACTAAAAGTAATATAATAATAAACAATACGCTTAGTTCCATATAATAAAAACAATCATTTTCTTTTAAATATCAGCATTGTGCATGATGGAGACGTAAATTGGAAAGCTGTATGTAAGTTTTGAGTTTAAAAAATCTGTAGTACGAGTATATTACATTTTGATACTTGTTTCTTACTACTTCTCTCCATACTTTGCCTTTACCGTCGTACTATGATTGTATTCATAATTGTAATCTTCATACAATTTTTCATTAGGAATGACTCAATACTATCACATATTTGATAAAATCTTGATATAGTCAATTTTAATTAAGACGCGAAAAAAATAAGTTGACGTCGTATTTTTATCTTTAAACCCGTCATATCAGTGAAAAGTGCACTTAATGGGGAAAAAAGTAAGAACCGAAGACAGTGGTTATCCACTAAGTATAATCATTTGTCTTTTTCGTCGGACGGCGGGCAGTAAAAGCCGTCTGCGAGGCGCGTGCTCACCGCACCTGCTCCTAAGCCCCACTAATTATTCCACCACTTATTATATGATTATAAGACTTTTTTGGTGCTTTCAATCAAATTACACCTTGCCTGGCCACTTTGTACGAGTGAGATGTCATAAAGTTTTTTTTTATTCCAACTACAAGGGTGGATAGGTGCGTGGCAACGGTGTAAAACGGAATTTTATCAATTATTTTCGCTTCCGATTATAATAATTTTGAATATTTCGAAGATATATTAAGTTTGAAGGGAACACCTGTATTTTAAATGAACCATTTCGAATATTAATGTTTTAATATGGGGGTTCCCTAAAGTGTGACTATCTAATAGTAATACACTTTGTTCTAGTAACTCCCAAAATCCTGTTCAGAATTTCAGATTCTCAACTAATCCTTCAATGATAATGTTTTATATTAATCAAGTATTCAAAATACTATTGTACCTACTTCATTCGTTATTCGAACAATATTGCTAAAATCTCTACATTCCTCGAATGCACAGGCAATCAAACTAAAAATACTAAAACTCTCTTCTCTAAGAAACAGCGTTAATTTCATGTGGTTCTAAATTTGAATTCGTGTAAGTCTCAGTTTTGCGCTCAACCGCGTCGATGGCTTGATAAGAGGACGTAAATAAATAATTAGACGGCTAGAGGAAGTGGTGGGGATAGTTTTGAGATGTAATCTCGAAACCGCGCTTTGTGTCAAACGTCAGATGGTTATCTAGGATGTTTACAGATGTAAGGGTACGAGTGAGGAGCCGGTGCAATCAACCGGCAACACTAATGCGCCTGACACACTGTCAGTTAATTACTTCGCTTTGTTTCGGACATCTATGTTAATAGACTGACGGAAGAGATTTGCTTTTTTTCTTGTGGCGTCGTGGTCCTTGTGCTATGAGTATTTGGGAAATTAGAATTGATTTTATCGAAAGAAGTCATCGTCAGATTCGTCAGGATATCCTTTCAAATCTCAATCACAATTTTATTTGTTTTATTCTACTTGTAGTAACTTTGACATAATCTTGACTGAGATATTTTAGAAGCCAATTTCTCTAACTTTCTTTAAAAGTATTGCTATTTTTCGTTATGAAGATCGTAATCTCCCATCGATTGTAATTTCGCAAATGTCAACAGTTCCAAAACAAGATTCAAATTAGAAACGTCCAGGTAAAAAGGAATAGCTTATTTTTAACCGGACCTCGTGGTTCGCGTCGCTCGTAGATCACGCTAGATGGCGCTGATAGCGTGGCGGTGCGCCAGATCGCAGATCATCGCGGCCCGATGTCTCACCGGCTAATTACTACATCAGCGGTTGCTAACCCTTACATCTAATATCGCATCATCATCTTGGGTAGCAACCACGTAGTAGGTTATAAGCAGTCTTGGGTTCTAGATGCAACCATTACATTTTTATCCTTTCAACATTATGGGTATTTTGGCTTGTGGTTACGTTCTTCTTTGACTTTTATCTGTATTTTATTATGTACTACTTGATTCTGGCATGATTGGAAATTATTTGAGATTGTGTCTTGTTCGACATGTTTAAATGAGTACCTCTTACAACTGAATAAGCTAGAAAAACTTGTCTTACTTCATCATTAGGTATCCCAGAAGCTGTTCAGCTTTCTTTCCGGGTCTAAACTTCTGTTATCATATAATCATATAAAATATGTCTACATACTAAGTGTGGTTCAGGAAAAACTTGTTAGATGTTTTATGTCAAACAGTAGCAAAATAATCATCTAACTTAGTAGGTCATGTCTTCTATTTCAAGAAGTATACTTCTAGCAAATGTGCGATAATTTTAGTTCATCCTTGTACACGCCAAGAGCCGCTTACCCATCTCTTGAACATGTGAGGTTCACACGCGATGTACCCACGTTATGAATTCCTAAAGAGACCTTCCTACTGCCTCGAAAGCCATGTATTAACTATAAAGATAAAAGATCAAACATAAAGGAAGAGCATAAAGCATCAAAGTCGTTAGGAGGTACCATGTAGGAACCATATTCTGAATCGTAAACATCTCCAGCAACTATCTTTATTAGTTTAAGCATACTGGTTAAAATTAATCATTAAGGTTTTAATTCGACGCTATTTTTATAAGTTTTACTGATTTGCTAAACGATAGTTTCTGATTAGGACTCACATATACCGCAGCCACTCACCGTTGGCTAAGCTTGTGTTCCAAATAAATTGCCATTATATCACAGCACGATATATCTATCATTCTAGAAACTTCTGTTGGTTTCAAATTCATTCCTTGCATGACAACATTTTGTCATAAAATAACATCATGAAAATCCCTTTTAGATTCTGATGGTCAAAGTACATTCTTTGCATTAGAGCGTATAGATAGTGTTTCAAGTATTAGCATTTCAAATTCTTCCATTGCAACGGTCACCCACAGATACTCGTGACCCTTGACAGAGGACCGGACTAATTGGATATTGATAACAGCTTGTACACCCTGGCTTTGTAGCTTTTCTTACGAGAGATAAGAAGGGAATTCTCGATCTCATGAGTAAAGCACATTCTAAAACAATCCTAGTGGAATTGGAAGTTAGACCACCAGTTCAACAAAAGAAGGAATAACTCGAATTGGTATTAGGTCTAGTTACCAATCCGTTAGCAAGCGCGGATATAAATTAATAATAATTACTTCTTTCTACCCATCTTCATAGTAATGGCCTGATTTTTATAAAATGACCAGAAGAATTTTCACACTCGCACTTTGAAATTTCAAAGTGTCCAATAGAAGTATCGACTCAAGTGAGGAAATGTACAAGATGTAACCTCCAACTTGTGCCATACGGTGCGCCCCTAGTTTTATACCGCATAAACCACCGCCTCCTAAGTGAAATGTTTACGATACCTAATCTAAATCTAGATGGTTGCCTCCCTTCATTTTACAACACCTGCAATCGCTGTTACGTAATACCCCAGGGTTCA
This sequence comes from Nomophila noctuella, assembly GCA_958496325.1. Classification (NCBI taxonomy): domain Eukaryota; kingdom Metazoa; phylum Arthropoda; class Insecta; order Lepidoptera; family Crambidae; genus Nomophila; species Nomophila noctuella. Next base: position 11,874,113 of record OY292487.1, on the reverse strand, counting down.
GATTACGTGCTAAACCGCCACCGGTCACCATGACGATAGTATCACACATGACATTAGTGTTATTTAGTGCTTCTGAAGGCTACATTAGTTTACCGTTTAATTGCGGCATAAGGTGTTTAAATGTCATTGGATTAGAAGTAGAGTTATTTCAAATAGCGACCGCCAGCGTCTCCGTCCGCGTGGGTCTTGCTTTCCGCACACATAGGAGTAGTGTTATTCTACAGCTTATACAGTTATTCTGCTGCTCCAGTAATCGAATCACAAATATAGATTAGATTTACCCATTTGAAACACTATACATTAAACGACACTAAGTAGTGTGTTACCAAATTACCAAACGTTTTCTACATGTTGTGTTATCTGCAAACGATCTAACCTTGGATTTGTTGATGAACATCAAAGAAATGTGTAAATTGTTTCCCGTTTATTCATTATTTATGACAAGTTAGAAGATAATAAAAATGTTATTTGATTCACAAAATATTTTCAATTGTATTTAACTTAAGCGCGTACTGTTGGTAGAACTTACTGTTCCATGGGAGACAAACATTCCCAAAGATCACGCGTTTAAAACAAATAAGTATTATGACCTAACCAACGAAATGACTAAAAATGGTTATATAGCTCGGTTGTATGCTGTGGAAGTGGGTGCGAGAGGTATACCAGCGAAATCTCTCTACAACCTACTGAAGGACTTAGGATTACCAAGATCTAATATTAGCTCGTTACTGGAAAGAGCAACTAAAGCTGCTTTACTCGGCTCATACCAAATATGGTTGGGAAGGGAGAGGAATGTCATCGGTGGAGGTGATCGTTAGTATACTATAAAGGGGCCCCTTAAACCTACACGCTGGGTCGCAAGTCCCAGGCGCCGACTGACATTCCTCTCTGTTCCACGCGATGGACCCGGCACCCGCACGGAGAATCCATGGATAGCTAAGAAGTTCGTCTCTCTCTGTCTAAAGTGATATTGAAAAAGTTTTTTACCTTTTTGTAAAAGTCGCTACTAATAGGAGATGAGATTTAAAAGTAGCTAGTAGTTAGTTATGAAAGTAGCGTGCGAGGACCAAAATGTGTTTAATCATTTATTAATTTTTGTTTTTACCGCGTTCAGCATAATAATAAAAAAAACATTAAAACTGGCTGGAAAACAAATCCGTCCGTCAAATGCGTTCTTTTTTTAAAAACTTTGACCAATTTAAAGTTGGAACAAATCCGATAGGAATCAAACAAAGGCAGCGTTCCATTGCGCAAATCCCGTCGGCTAGCTGTAATTGTTTGGTAGAAGGACACCGGCTTATCGGCGATCGCTGCAGCTGCCGTGGTTAAAAAATATAAATGAATTATATCAATGATACTGGTTTATGTGACATGCAAATTTTCAAAGCATATTTTATTTTATTGTTAACTAGCTTTCCGCACGCGGCTTCACCCGCGTGGAATCTGATAATATTTCAAACAATATTTTTGTTATCCCTCGGGATTATCAAATTATTCCGGGTTAAAAAGTACCCTATCATTTAATCAGGACTTCTAACAACACGTCTGCAAAATTTCAAAGCAATCGATTCAGAAATTATGGCGAGAAAGCGGTACAAACAAACTCACTTTCCGATTTATAACATTATTAAGTACCTAAGGATAAGGATTCCAGTGCATTAAAATATTTTACCACAATAAAACGTAGCTAATCATACATATAAATTCTTGATACTCGCAGCATGGAATATTCTTCATTGAATGAACATTTATTTAGTTACAAAAGTCCAGAGTTTAAAATATTTTTTTATTAAAATTTTACTGTTTCTTTTGTTTACGGTATCCTTTATAAAGTTTAACAGCAGTATCGTAAATAAAAAATCTCACTTAAAACATTAACGGATCATTTTCTCCCTCATTATAACGGACCATGAAGATTTATGAACAAAATTACCCAACATTACATTTGCTTTATATGCGAGTCATATATTGTCAGGCTTTAATTTATAACCTAAGGTCCAAGCGAAACAATAACATTAAGCGTTAATTTAATGTCCAGAATAGTAACATAAAGTGTTTTTAATTACGTTTCGGCGATTTCGTGAATACGCCCGACGTTTACCCGAGATTTATTACGTGGACCGTAAATCAGCTGGCACTCACTAAACAGAATGGGAGCTTAAGACCTCATGAATAAAAACATCCTATTTAGCGCTACGCTCACCACGTCTTCGAGTCTACCAAAATCATTCAGTAAATTGAATAAACAACATTGGATCTAAAAAGGTCCGCAACAAGAATCAAAATCGCGTATAAATTTCATCAAGCGTATTCGGCAACACTGGGTAGTTATACGCAAACGCATTTCCGGCCGAACGATGCCGGGAAAAAGCTATTTAAAACAAAAAAGAAAAAAATAGTAACGCGCCGCGCGCCCGCTCGGACACTTCCGGTGGGCGCCATTTTTTCTGTATTGCCAACAGATAAAATCTTTCCGGCCTACTGCGCGGACGCCCGCTTTTATTCCCTTTATTTTATTTATACGATCACATTTTGGCAAAATTAGACGTTTGTATACAGACAGAAGTATTCGAGTCGTTTTTGGAAATGATCGTTTAGTTCGGAATGGAAATTATTTTCTCTTTTTACATGTTTTACGTTACATTATTATGGCTTTCGTGTAATGGCTACTGAACTATTGAATCAAATGATTTATTCGGCGTTTTGCTTGAGAAATCGACTACCTAGATGGTTTTATTTCCGTTAGTATACCCATTGTTTAACGTAAAAAGTACTATTAGTATCTATAAATAAATGTTTGTCATTATTAGCTTCAATTACAATCAAAACGAATTCTCAATTCAATTTCCTTTGTTAAAACATTTGCAAACAGCGAAAAAATCAGTAGGAAACTCGTAGAAAACATACCGGATCGAACAATGGACATGAAAACAATTTAAAACGTAAAAAACAATACGTGCCGGATATCGCTAAATAGAATAAAAATACCAACTCCAAAGTTTTACACGAACAATGAACAGCACAATTAGTGTAGCCTGCGTCATTTGCGTCGGCACAAAATTCAACGGCCGAACTTATGCAAATGCGAGCGTTCAATGTGAATATTCAAATTGATGTCATTATAACATTCGGCCGGGCAGCCGTTTGGACACTAGCCAGTAGCGCTGGGATATAATGTAATGAGTAAATTAAGTTTTTTTATCGCCCCGTTTTAAAGCTTGGGACACTGCTCGTTAGATCTGTTTCTGCTGATTTGCTGGGTTAAGTCCAGGATCCGGATTGCATGTAAAACTTCGCCCAAATGTGGCGAAAAAATACAAGTCAAGTAACAAAAAAAATTGGCCAAGTGCGAGTCGGACTCCCGCACTGAGGGTTCCGTACAAATTCTATTTTTGACGTATTTAAACTACTGAATAGATTTCGTTCGAACTAATTTTCGTTGGTAGTTTTTATGGTAATGTATATTATATAATTATTTCAGTTTTATCATCCTCTTATTTTAGAAGTTAGAGGGGGGGGTACACACTTTTTTCCACTTTGAGAGGGTCTGTCACGCAAAGTATTCACTTTAGAAAAAAGTGATATTAGAAACCTTAATATAATTTTTAAAGACCTATCTATAGATACCCCACACGTATATGTTCAATGAAAAAGAACATTTTCATTTTCAGTTCTGACTATGGGGACCCCCAGTTTTTTTTATTTTTTTTCTATTTTCGTGTGAAAACCTTGTTGCGGTTCACAGAATACATCCACTCACTAAGTTTCAACAGTATAGTACTTATAGTTTCGGAAAAAAGTGGCTGTGACAGACTGGCGGACAGACAGACAGACAGACAGACAGACAGACAGACAGACAGACAGACATGACGAATCTATAAGGGTTCCGTTTTTTTGCCATTTTGGCGACGGAACCCTAAAAAACATCTTTGTTTAAAATTAGTCCGTCATCAAGAGGATTTAGCTATGGAATATCATAGTTTAAAGACTAAATTACCCAGTAGTGTAGTAAGTTGTAAGTGCTACTTAACGTAAGGCCGCTTATCGCGGATTTAACACATACATATCTTTCTTCTTAAAAATATACTTCTTTCTCAATTTGTTGTAAGTTGAAGTGTAAATTACTATATTTAATACTTAATCTCAAAGAGGCACTAAATAAAATTAAAAAGTACAAAACATCACTCTAACGCTAAGTACAGACGCGATGAAAAAACATTTTGTATCAAAAACCTAACATTAAAGTCTAACTGCCAAAGAAAACCGGGGGAAGAAAAAACGGTGACTGTCAAATTCGAATGTCGAACAAAACAGCACTTTAGCCGAAAAAAAAGAAAACTAGAGGAGCGTTCTCGATTCAAAAATTGAATTGATCGTCCCATTGTATTCGGAATGTATCATTTGAGCTGTGTTATTATGGGCGCTCTCTAGCTATGGCTGGTAATCCAATACCTTTGTATAGCAGGCACTTAACAGATCAGGATAGATACGAAACGGCCTATGTGCCAATGCTGGTTAATTTATTAAGTGTTTTATTATAAAACGATGTGTAATATTACCGTTTGATGTAGCGCTTATTGAAATTTTAAATAATGTTATTGGATTAACTAGCTGCGTAAAATATAAGTGAGGTTTATATTGTAAACGAGTTATAAAATACATACATTTATTATAATATGTACTATCTGACAGTTACATGACCATCGATATGGACCAAATCTAATACATATAACTGTGCTTTCTTGTTTTTTTAGTTACAGACAATAGAAGCAACAAAATTTTGCAGCTGTATTTAAATGCTTACTAATATATAAAAACTACGGATATCCACAAAAAAAGAATCGAATAAAAGTCGAATGAAAATCGAAAACAATCGGAAGACCGCAAAAACTTAATACCAATTCATTGGAAGATTAAAGGTCGTACCAAAAAAATTGAATACAAACCACAAAAAGCTAATCGAGTATAACATAGAGGAAGTAACGAATAAACGGGCGTGATAAATTAAATAAACAAATTTATAAAAACCCGCATCGACGGACAGACGGGCCTTTGAGCTGCGGTTGGCAGGTACTGCCGGGACTCGAACCCACGCACCACGTAATCCTATTAACGATTGTGGCCAAATAAATAATTTATTTTCGATGTTATTCAATTGTAGTGAGTTAGGACCGTTCCCAAAGCGAGTCTTAATAGTTTAAAAATTGCCCAATCATGGGCAACAATCGCGTGAAATAACCTCACAGGGGATTATTTAAATACAAATTCAAAATACTTTTTGTTAATAGAATTTAGATGTCATTTTTATTTAGTGCCGAGTTTTGAAATAACTTGAAAGTTAAATGGGTGGTCGAATATGAAGTTTTCTAATAGCATACGTTAAAAGCTTCGATGTACCCGCCTATGTACTCTCGAGATAATTGTGTGTTACAACAATACTTACTTTATCTATTGCTACACTAAATTATTTCTATGTTCAAATTGTATTGGAAAAACTCGTGCTTCAGAAGACAAACGATTATTATTTCCCATTTTCACAAGTATTAGTCTATAGTTCCTTAAAATATCTTTGGAATAACAATATTTTGATTTGAATACATAATGATAAGTACTTTTTCAAAAAAACATTTTTACATAAATGCATTATCAACATGCCATTTTCTTCACAAGATCTTATCGAACGAGATTGATCGCGACCGCGGGTTTTACTCAAAGTTTTTAACTGAAACAAAAGTCGTTACACATTCCGAGTTAAAAACTTTCCCATATCAATCAAGTCGAACAAACTGTATCAGAAACAGCCAATAAAATGTTTTTATTATAAACAATGATACAAAACGGTTTGGGACGAAATGAACACGGCCCTTGTCGGCCACTTGAGTTTGAGGGCAATTTGAACGCTTACGAACATTCATACGGCACACAATCGAGGGTCTGAGTATATTTTGAGTAAACATACTTGAAGATTGTTCGTAGTGTGTACAACAACCAATCGGTTTGATACTTGGAAAAATTCTGTTCTCACAACTTAGTGGCCGATTTCGATAATGTATCCGTCGTTAAAGAAAGGCTTACTAGAGTTCAGTAGCCTAGATCTGTTTGTAAAATAAATTGACAAATTGCATCTGTATCTAGTCGATTCTGGTAAGCATATCTTTACTGAGAGTTACATCATTGAAATCGACCATAGATTACTCATGTTAATTTTAAGAACCATGTTTAGTTTTAAAACCAGTTCACATTCGATTGATTTGAATTTGCAACTTACTCTTTTGCACGTTACATATTTTACCAGCCGTGAGTGGCCTGCTGAGAAAATGTTTTGGAGCTCGATCATGCAGTAGCTTAGGTATAGTATTACCAGACCGGTATTTTAAAATTCTTAAATAAGTTTTAGGTATAAATATTTCAAGTTTGATTTTAAGCGATATTTATGCGAAATATCTAACGAATAGAACGTAGGTCTTTTCAACGCTTAAATAATTAATAGAAAATTAATATTAAACACCGAAATGTTTAACATGAAATTAGGGAGTGATTTATCGTTCTCAAATCAGAAAACTATCTAAATTGGTATTACAAACATGTTAACACAAAACATTTTGATAAAATACACTTTTTTTTAAGTTGGACATTTAAAACCGTTGTAATCGATTTCTATACGAATACAATATTCGAATAAAAGTATCAAGAAATCGATTCGTAGTGCAGGGGGTGACGTCGGTAAATCACAATGCGCTCGTGCTTTGTTGTATGAATTGCGTTTTTTGAGTGAAATCGATCACGATGTACCCGCCTCAGCCCACCGTACTACATATTATACTGCACTTATTTATATATTGTTGCTGAACTATCAATAGAGAAGTTGTAATTTCACTTGAAATGCTTGTGCCGTCGGAAACAGATGCTTTGCAAATTCAAATCGGACGAAAATTGTTCGAGACCTATTTTGTGCTGAAAACAGTTAAGTTAAATTTCAATTGTATTTTTAAAGCAAGTATAAATTTTTGTTATGCATTTGAATTTTAATTACAATATAATATTATTAAAGGTAGGATATAAGATTTAAAACCATAACGTATAAACGTTTTTATAGTTAAATATAATGTAAACACTTCTGAAATGATCAGAGACTACGTACATAAGTCTGCTTGTTTTATTTATACTTAATTAATGGCATGCAAAACTCACTGTGCCGGCTATTAATGATTGAGGAATGATGATGAGACTAATATTAATCGAACCTACACGTAGTATAATAAATGACACAATAGAACAATAAATAACCAACGGTGTTGACCTTTGCTGCCGATTTGCAGAAGCGGGGTCGCTTGTAGAACTACCGGTTACATTTAAAACAACGAATGTCATCGCCCGAAGCCTTTTTTAAGTCACCTACAAACTGTCATCTCGCAAAAAAAGAAAAAAACATTCATTATTTATTCAGAAAAACCAGATTTTAGTCAATGAATTGAGATAAATTGCCTCTTCACGTCGCAGAATATGATGCATGTATAAATATGTATGAGGGGGTGGGCATTTGGCCCTCGACGACGCTACTGCGCTGCAGTATTGTGCCCCTGTCATTATGGCTGCGACTGCTGAAGTAGCAGGCACTCCCATCGGCCTTTGTCGCTCCTTCCGAATAATTAGAGCAAACAGCATTGTTGCCTTGCTCCTTAGAACGGCAATAAAGTATACATTTCAGCAGAAAAAATCTCGAGAGCCCTCCACAAGGGTCGCTTTGACAGTTAATTTTTGTCATTGTTGGGTCCCCGCCTTATAATGCTCGGATTTTTTCCGATACGAATGTATGACAGTGAGTAGAGTCTCGGGTTTGCTTTTTTTTTGTTTATTGTTTTCGCAGCGGGTCTGTAAGAGGCGTGAGAATCGCAATGAAGTTTATGAAGCAATACCTCAAATGCTTAAATGAACTTGAGACTTAATAGAACAAAACAATTGTATTATAATGTTCCCATGTTTAGATGTGTTATCGTCTGTGGTTAAAACTAAAATACCCAAACTACAAATGTGTCATGATAATAACCTGAACTAATCTTTTAATTAAAAGCACACCGCAAATGAAAATTAACCATTTGATACGTAACGAAGTATGTAGTTAAACTGTATCATTATAAATTCTAACTCTCTTCCTAAAACCAAATATAAATCTCAAAACGTATTCCGCAAGGAGTAAATAAACCAGTTTAAGAGATAAATAGCGGTCCCACCGATGCGATTTGATCGACAAACTCCAGATGAGATTTTTAAACGTTCGCGTCCCCCTCGATCTGCTAATCTCAGCTTCCCAGGGGACATCATTCGCGTCCCCGGGAGAGATGACAGTATCTTGGTGACAGATAACTCGGGGTCCGCCGCCCTAACACCACCTAATGTGTCATAAAACCAAATACGATTGTCTCAAATAAATTATTGCCGCGCGATAGCATCGGGAAGGTTAAATGAAATGATATTATCTCTATCTGTGGTTCAATTTTGTTAGTAGTCGGTTTGCTTTCGAAAGTAGCCGATCTGATGTCCTCTAATAACTATTACAATGACAGTGGTCGCTACTTTTCTGCACGGATTGTCTCAAAGCTGATCTCCGACCTCGATCTTTTTGTTACGTTTCGATATTTAAAAAGTTATTTTTAATCGATCTGTTATAGAATCGATTACTTATATTTGAAAATAGGGTTTAATGACTTGCTTTTAGTGATGTAGCAATATCAGATTAAGCAGATCGACTTAAATAAACTACTTGTAGAACGTTTTTAATTGCATACCTCTTTATAAAAAATAAATAGAGATATTCTTTACGCCGGCGTTGAACTTAGATATTTGGATATACCTACGATTGAAATTCTAGTTCGCTCTGTATATGGATCCTAATTGCGTCTAGCTAGTTCCATGAAGGAATCGTTCACACGTTCCTCTTAATAAATTGATTTAACTCTGATCTTGTTACGCTTAACATTTAGATCAGGTTTTAAAGCAATATTTACTAATTTAAGTATTCAGAACAGAACCTGATTTTGAATAATGCAAGCTATGAAATTACCATATTTCAACAAATTTTCCAGAAGTTTAAAACATATATTTATAGCTCGAGGCAGATGATTTAAATACAGAAATCTATTTAATTGATTGTTTTACATTTGATCTGTGTAACGTATGTTTTTTATGCATGCTTTGTATAATTTGTAAATATTTACAAACGCTTTCAAACAAACGCAATAGGTGGCTTCCTATTTTTTGTCGAAACGACAATGATTTTTGAAGAATTAGTAAAAGAAGAGTAGCAAGTCTTACACTAATGAATTCCAATTATATTATCGAGGTAGAGTTGAAATGTATGCTTCTTATTATAAACTAGTTTTTTGTATTAACATAGGAGCGTGTTAGTGACTCTCCAACGTAAAACATTATTTTGAAAGAAAATTACAACTTGAGCAAAAGAATTTGCAATAATACTACTAATAATTGATTGATTGACTCCGACATATTATTGAGTATCCTGAAGAGAAAATTTGGCACTAATTATGGTTCAATCAACGATCCACCTCACATCATGGTAAACACTACCAGTTTCAATAATGACATAACGGCGGCATAAAGTTCATAGTTCGTCTGACGTGTTGTAGTTTCTACCAAGTAGTACTTACATTATGTAGTTTGTAGTATAGTCCGCAGGCGTTGCAGACTGGTTCCCCGTTCTGGTTGCGCCGCCATAGAGTAGTGGTTGTCGTCTTGCAGTTCGCGCAAGATGTTCCCGCGCGCCGCGCCGCACTCTGTAGCGACTGAAACCAAAATTTACGATTATAACTCTTCTGTTCTTCATATTAAGACACACAATTGTAGTGTATAAATGTTGTGATAATTTTGGTGAAGTAAAGCCTCCTAAGTTTGGTGGAAAACTGGGATTTCAGGGTCGCAAGTTATTAGAAAACGGAATTGATGGTTTATCATCTACTACGAACGAATGAGACAGCTTTGAGATACATAATATATTGGTCGATCTGGAGTCTTAGTTATATTCCTGGAACGAGCAATATCCCACTGCGGGGCAAAGGCCTCCATCATTTGGAATCACGTTTTCATTACAAATATGGGTATTTGGCTTAATTGCCATGCTTGCTAAATGCGGGTTGGTGATCACAAACCCGGGCTATGTTCGGAAGAACCTACACAAACTTTGCCCAAACTGGAATTCGAACCCAGAACCTCGAGACCAAGGCCCGGTTTTTAAACCACTAGACCATCGAAGTGAGGAGGTAATGGAAGATTAATAAAAACTCAAATCGTTTTGCCAACTAAGCGTAAGCTGACACTTTACTGTACTGCGTTGGTGTTATAATATCACTGATGTTAATTTAACACGGCTTAATCCTTAGAAGGAGGTGGTGATTGTAAAGTCGATACCTACCTATTTGGGTTGGCATTTAAATAATTCCAAAGCCAGCGTTAGCACATTACTATAACAATAATTGTTACAAGATATTGACGGTTCAATGAATATAAATCTTTAAACTATTTCTAATTTCTGAACGTTGTCGATGACTCACCATTTGAATTCCGTAAATTCAATACGATTTTCCATAAATGTCGTTTAAGTAACAACATTATTCCGTTTTCTAATGAAATGCTTTTTAAGTACCTTTTTACTTTAACACTAAGCTTCGTAATGTAGGGCAGTAGGCGAAAGGGATTAAACATAAACTAAATAAATATTAATGTGGTGTAAATTAAATACTTTTTATTCCGTGCATGTCACATTACGGGTATAGCTGTCGTTATAAATATTACAAAAAGTCACCTGCCGGGTGAAGTTTTTACATTTATTAAAGCAAACGCGCTTCACAAAAACAACACGAGTACGGCGGCACAGTGAAATTTAGTAGGCCATTAATGTTCGGTACAACAATCAACATAAAACATGACAAAATCGAGTCGCGAAACGAGGCGACACACAAAAAGTGAATATTCGATTCGAAAAAGCGAGGGAGCTATCGGCAGACGCTCGTACGCACCTGCCCATTACTACCCGTCAATCAAATAAAAAATATCTTCGGCATGCGGTGGCCGTTTTATACACTGCCTCACTCAATTAAAAATGCATTCGTCCTAACTCGACAAGAGAATAAAAGGAACGACGCAATCCGACTCATAATAAATCCATTAATTTGTCATGTCATTTTACCGGACAAAAAGGATCGGGGTCGTAAAACATTACGATAGCAACTATTCGGGACACCGATTCGGTTCTCGGTAACTAGAATCGAGCTGAGATTATCGTGACCGAATCGACGTATTGTCCGATTTAATATCGTAAGTAACTGCGCCGGAGTCAACCGGTGGACACTCGCGCACGGCATATTTAAATAAACAAATATAATTATTTGTTTCTACAATTATATTAAATGTATCAAATTAGATACTAATAAAGATTGTGTGATAATTTATAGGTTAAATTCTGTTTTAAACATGAATAGAGATTTAACTGACATATAGATAACAACTTACACATTGGACTTACTCTTCTGTTTAGAATTTTGTCAAATATCTTCTGATACTACTTCACAAATTCGTGCCAAAGTCAAAACTTTTAATATTAAAGGATGAAAAAATATTTTGAAGAACTATTCAAAACCTTAGAAGCAACTCACGCTATCATGATATTAGAAAGGAAAATTACGTTATGAAGCAAACATTTTGTCAATTTATTTTGACGTACATAATTTTAATAAACTATTCTCTTTTGCTAAGTAAGGCTTCTTGTCACACACAACTAACTACTTACTCAACAAATGACTTTCCTATGTGTCCTTAGATGAGTTTAAATTTCGAATTGCGAGTTGCCACTAACCGCACTTAATCGATTCACCAGTCCCGCCTTCCGTTTGCCCAAGAGATAAGTGATCTGTGCTCGTCAGTACGCTGCATATCGAATACCTAAACATTAAATGGTCGCAAACATTCGCCGCGTCATGCGGCTTTGTCCAGATTAGTGCAGCCATATTAGCTCTCGAATGTTTTTTTATTGTTTTTTCCCTCTGCCTACTCGATCAGATGGACGGATATGTCATTCGAGACATTTTATTTGTTTAAAAAAATGTTACCTTTATACAAAATGTGTTTCTCTATCTCGGTTCGGTCATCGAAGTCCATTGTTGGCAAGATGGAGACTTAAATGTTGGGCTATTCACCATTAAAATAAGGTGTTCTATTAAGAACGTACTAATGGCAGTTTTCTATTAGGTTATATTAATAATAAAAAGTTGGTATTTCCATGACGATCGTTAGTTCGTAGTCTTTGATCGGGGCGCTTGTTTTTCCTTGTTATTCATATCACAGTTGTTAATATTGTTTACTTGCGGTATCAGATCAACGCATGTACGCGATATTGTCTTTAGCTTATTGTTGTTAACAAACAAAAGGAAGCTAATCGAAATTCCATTAACGTAAACAGTTGACGCCACAAGTAAACTAATTAAAACAAGCGATTGCAATGACTCCACACACGAAATTAACTCTGTGCTTTACGACTCAATTACCCGAAACCGATTTTATAATCTGCAGATAAGGCATCCCATCAAGTCATGGCGGTGCATCGCTTCCCTAGGGAGACGATCCCGAATCGGAGGGCCCTAAGCCGATTACAGGAGTCACCACCCTTCAAGGGGGTTTTATTCCCGTAGAAAAACGGCTGTTTACCCGTAATTTTATGAGCGAATTACTTTCGCTCCTCAAACGCTGAAATGGCTCGAAAACGTCGTAAATTTTACGAGCGGATTATTTTTTATTTGGGTCATTCGCTGGAGTCACGGACCTCGGATTTGATAAACGGGTGTTAGAAGAAGTGCTTAAAACACTGAACTGTGTACTTACAATGTAAGAATTAATCGAAAGAACGTGATGGTTGCCAATAACTTGGAAGAGGATATTGCTCCCTCACGGATTTAAAAAGCAGTCTTCTTATTGGCAGTCAAAAGTCATTGTATTTGTTGTATCACATGAATGTATGTATTTTCAATAATTTTTGGTTTGTTATGAAAGCAGAAGGGATATCTGAAAATCACTGCAAAGGATAACAAAGAAAATTAGCTATTCGACTATTCAAGTATCAACAAATCAGAACACTTAGATATATGGAACAATATAATCTTGTATCACCGGTACTCACAACATAATCAATCGTTATACTGTGATAATACGAAAAAAACAAAACAAACTCATGCAAAAGGTATTTTGGTATCAAACGAGCGCCGATAAAAAAGGTCCCATCATTAGAATCCCAAGTATGCACGCACTTGTACCAAGAGGTTTATTAATTGTTAACCCATTTCACTGTCACCGGCATTCCTGATCGATATCACCAAAAAACCAACTATCAGACACACGCCGACAAAGATAAAAAGAGCGTTTACACAAACAAACGACGATTCGGTACAATATTGTTGTGGTACTTTAATTTTCAGTGTAGTGTAAACTCAAAGGAGCATGCGCTGTGACAACATCAAGGACTGCTTTTGTGCGACATAACAAAAGTGCTTTGTTGTTTTTGGCATGAAAACAGACGGAATGTACGTTTGCTGACCGTATTAAGTGGACAGTTTATCTGCTTACGTAAGCGATTCGGCGGCGTTTGAATACAACCTATTCTACAAAAGATTTTTCAAGTGTAGTACTAGGTTCTTTGTTGTTTCGCTATTTTGTCGTCTTATTACGCTGTCAACGTTTAAATGGGTGGTACTTTGCTTACAGCTTTGTTTTTAGGCACGATTTATAAAATTTTTAGAAACTTTACTTAGGTATCTCATAAGTTTTTAAACACTTAATGATTCCTGCTTTAGCGTTAAAGATTAGAAATACGTTAACCTAGTAACTTTTATGCCATAAAACGAGACTGTATCCGTAAACTGTGCAATACAAATAGTGTCAGTTTTAAAATCTACGCCATCATTGCGATCTTAGTCTAGTAAATAAATGAAATGATTACCAAATTCGGTTCAGTGATATAATTACACAACACAACCAAGCCGTTCTAAAATTCTGATTGCCTATCTAGGAAAAGGTATTCAAGATTTTGAATGATAACATGGCTTAACGCACGACCTGAATTTGTTTTCTTTAATATTTCTCAGAACACTGCATACCATAATGCACAAGACAACCTCTAACAAAGCATGAACAGCTCCCCTTAAAATATGTATGTAAATATTGATACAAACCCACTCACAAAGAAAGTCGGAATCTGCTCTCACATCGTATTCATTGATTTACAAAGTAAGTTAGCGAACGGGCCCAGTTAATTATCAACAGCAAGCACATCGGGCGGATTACCCCGCTTCGCTTCACACGGCTCGGCTAATTCAATAAACCACCCACATTAAAAACATATTTCCATACAACCGCTCCCCGCGATCCAATCACTCTTATCTCCCCGACCCTCGCAAACACCTCCTAATCAAATCAAATCACAGCCTCCGTCTTCCCTAATCTATCCACCTATCTATGCTTCAACATAAAATTATATTACAAAAAGGGATGGTACCTACCCCTCATATATTTGCGAACACAAGCAAAATTTAACCTACCCTGATACAGCCCTCTACGGCGTACCTACACAACCCTAGCCGGAAAATACAAACCCATACAACACAGCCGCGGCGAGTTCCCACGCGGCACGCACACAGCGCCGCCTATCAGCATATCTACGACATCTAGATCCCACTATGAGAACCCCCAAGGGGGAGGCAATCCATTTACTACGGCCACCTCTGCATCGCAATATCCCTCTTGCCACTATAAGGTTAGAGATGACAATCGCGCGGCAAAACCGGTGTTTTTAAAGGTTTACACGGCCCCTAGCAGTGAAAGCGCGGAATCGATGTAGCCTTTACTCCTCGCCCCGCGCCAGTTTTTCCGGCGCTCCGTCCTTATCTGACCGGGGCGATTAGATAAAGAGAGATAGAGCGTGAAAATAAAGATTTTCATCGTGTTCACTCACACCAAGCTATTTTCAGCTCTACAGCGATGAAGCGGTTTGTAGTGTGGGTGCGTTATGTAGCCGGTATGTATACCGAGGGCTCCTCGAATAGCGCAAGGGTCGACAAAACTTTGATGTAGTGGGTAGGCTCTTTTGAAGCTGTTATCGTAGTTTATTTATTCACAAAGCCGTGGACGCTTTACAGAAATCTGGTTATACAAGCTTGAGTAGTATATTTCACGCAGGAAGTAATAGAATTCCCTTACAAGAATTTAGCAAGCGAAAAATTCTTGCGGTGTTTCATAAAAGGTTATCAATATAACTTTATGGCGCTGAGAATGCCTTGCCCATATGTAGAAACTCGTCCTGAAGTCTGAAGTAGTAATACGGCGATAATATTGGTAATGCTTATGAGAGTAAAATTATCCGAGGCTAGCTATTATAACATTAAGTTATTTACGCACGATCGTGTATCGCTGAAAGTTTATCACCCGTCGGCGGGGGAGCGCGAGGCTTCTCGAAGCGATCATAAAAATGAATGCGATGGTCGTAATTTTTTAAATTTTCACACGAAGATGCAGCTCGGCCCCCACCCCGCGCCGCCCCCTGCCTGCCATTGGCCGTACCCGCGGAAGCCATGTTGGGAAATTCGCGTAACGATTTATTTGTGTGCGGGTCGCTGAGGCGGCCGGCCGCGTATGACTCGATTACCGTGTAACGAGCGATGGCACTCGCGTGAAAATCGAAATCTTCAACTCGAGTAACGTTTCTTCAGACGGACCGAGAGCGGGGGACGGTAAACGTTCGCCTCACCGCGGAGCCGTCACTTTTTAATTCCGTTAGGATAACAAAGAGTGTCGGTTGCCCAATAGGAGCTATCGAGCGATACCGATCGACGCACGGCTGGAATGACACATCAAACCGCCAGTCGCTCGATCGAGATTACCATCGCAATACATTCTCCTCGTAATCGACACGCCGCCGACGTCACGCTGCCGCTCCGTGATGCCAAATTTCTTTTCTTAACATCGGGACAGGCAAAGGAATAGAAATCCAACAGTTACGAGCCAATAATACAGTCATCTCTCAACCGCCGACTGTGAATAATATGCATTCACCTGAAGAAATAATTAGATCAGCCAGACGTTGATCGATGAAGCTTCTACGAGTACTTAGTGCTGTAAAAAGCACGTCCTTGCCAAGCTATCGCCTTTGCACGAAACTTCAAAGATTGCTGCTCGTTGTTTATTATTATGGCCTTTTTTGATAGCAAGCGGTTGACTGGTGTTTGTTATACGAGTAAAACTTCATATTACTTGAAAGTCAAAAAACAAAAAACTGTCAAATTAATTAAAAGATCATCAAATAGTTAAATTGGAATTAACCTTAACTCATCCAAAGTCTATGCAAAGGTAAATGAATACGAATATTCAAAAATACACAATAAGACTTATGCAGCTCCGCCACCATGGTGTTAAAATTTTTATTCCCCCGTACCCGAGCTTTTTTAAAAGGACAAACGTCACTTTAAATTACGCGAACAAGGCGCGAGTTCGGTGAAATTACAAAGCAACTCAAAATTATGTACCGGAGGCGACTAAACGTTGGTAATTCTGGCTCGGATCGCTTCTTATATCGTGAGAATTTGCATTGAATGGCGAAGGACATCGCGGCGGCCCGGTCGGGAGCACAGGGAGACACGGGTGTCGCACAGTGCCGGTCCCCCCACGGCGGATTGCCCGCGAGACCCATCCGTGTCGATAATTGGAAACGGACTCCTTTGAACAAACTTTGCAAGCTTCGTCGTATTGTACTTGTCCGTATCCAAGTTCATGGTTCTATACCGTTTGCTGCATCTTGTAATGTTGACTTTTTATTTTCAATCTCAAAATACGTTTTGATGTTCGCTTTTCACTCTTTGGATTTAAATGCATACCTATTCTTTCTTTCACATATCTTCGGATTTTCGGAGTTAAAGGGGTGTACGGAATACTTATTATTTTTCAAACTCTTTCACCATTAGGCCATTGTTTGTCAAGTGTGTCTACGAGTATTATTTCTTACAGGTTCTTAATATTTACAACAGAGAACAAGTTTGTGTTTTGAAGTAGGTATTTCTGTTAAGTTAAATGTGCAAATGCTAAGTTACATTATTCAAAGGAAATGAACGAAACGTTTATATTATACGAAACACAGACAATACATCTTTTCAAGTACTAGCTAATAATAGAGTGCGTAAACTAATGGATAAATCATGGAATAGCGAAGGTAAAACGTAGGTTAATGTTGAATAAATTATTCTTACTTATCTGTGGTTGCCAGTTATAGGTATTTGTAATAGTAATCATCCTTATAACGAATTTGAAGTTAAGTCTTCTGCACGCAACATAACTCGGACATTTCGACTTTTTCAAAACGTTTCAATTATTCGAAGAGTTACATTTACGAGTACTTACAGTGGAACGCGACTGTAATGAAACAATTAAATGTTAATGGCCGATTTCAATTAATCAAAATTAACAGGTGTGCGGGAGCAGATGCGAAAGAATACAAATAAGAATTTCATTAAGGCCGGAGAAATGAAATAAAATGTTTTTAACTCATTCACTTTATAGTAATTTTATTAAAATTACTTAAATAACAAATAGTGAGAATGGCAAGTTTTATTTAAAAGAACAAATGAATGTCAGTTATTTCTTTCTTATTCAATTTCACCAAGCCTATAACTTCCAATGCACTAACCTTCAACCATTGCCCTGCGGTCATCTTCAACCTATATTTTGCCCAGCAGTGGGAAATACAGGTGGAATAAAGCATAACAGGTGGACTGACGAAGTTACCCGTAGGAAGTCATGAACTACACAGCTGCCTTTTACCTACTTAATATGCAATTCTAGTGTACGTTTGCCGATTTCCTCGTGTTGGAATACTTAATGTATGCTAACCGTTGCAATGTCACTCAAGTTAAAGCTGGACTTTATTGCGATTAATGTCCAGATTGGAATGAGTTTTCTATTTCGCTTTGAATTGCTAGACTTGCTACATTTAAATGGATTAAATGAAACTGGGTCGAAATAGGGATGTTATAGTCGCGTTTATTCCAAGTTACGAATCTGTAAGTCGGAACCTTAATAAGGTTGCACATTGAAATCCCTGTATTTTTTTTTCACAAGTAATGTCACTTTGTCATCAACTTATTATAATTATTTAACTGCATGTACTAAAAGAAAAATGAACGTAATCCCCTTCTAAAACAGAAACATCCATAGACCATACATCAATGGTTGACAAGACCCGTCAATGATTAACGTTCGGTTCTATAAAACACACTAGATTATTGTTTGCAACACGTTTGGCAGGCGCAGGAGTGGACTTAGGGCTGTACCAATTCTACCATCTAATATTGTTTCTAGTGTTAAAATATAGAGACATATAACATGAAGGAGGAGATCTGCTTTCAAACTCCTCTACTAGGTATTAACAATTCGTTACTTCAGTGGTTCAATTACCAGGCCGTCATAGTTGGGTCTTGTTTTCGGATGTAACAATTATTTACAATGATTGATTTAAAAAGTACGATTTTTTTTACAGCACACATTTTGACTATAAAATTTTGATTTTTATGATAGTCTTTCCATTGACTTATTATAACACAGCGGGGAAAGTTTATTGATAAATAACTCTACCCCTCGATAACTAGTAGAATGTATTTAGCCATCAGCAAAGTCGATCGCTGCGAATCGATCTAGCGGCCCTAAGTGGCTGTATTCTCGCACGGGGTCGGCGGGGTCAGTGTGCACAGTTTAGCACCGCGTCATATTTATAATTACCGCGGGCGAGCGCGAGCGAGGCACACTAGCCTCTCCCGCGCAGCTCGCGCCGATAAATCAAAATTTTAAATCACCGGTGGGCGGACCGGCCCGCTCGCCCAACGCCGAATAAAATGAATTAAAAATAAAATAACTCGAGGGGGCCGTGCGCGTCCTGAGAAAATTTAAAAGATTTCGCTTTAGTTTTTTTAATTAATACCTTGTTAAAATTTAATATTGAGGGCGCATGCGTTATTACAATGGGTGTGCGGGAGATTTTAAACTCTCGGTAACATATTGTTGCATCGCGGGACCGTTTAATTGGATCATTTTTTTAACGAGATATGATAAGCGTCGATGAAGGGTGCGACGGAGACGTTCCGGTCTCTTTCACTCTTGCAAATTAATTATGGCGTTACTTTTTAGTCGTCGTTAAATAAGTTCAGGGAATAAGGTCTTGAACTTACTGCTTTTGTAAAGCTTTCGCCGCGCTCCCAATGCCTCTTTCAAATTATACTTTAAAGTGTCCGTTTGACCCGAGTTAACTCGTGGTAGGTTCCATTAAGTGGCATTAACAAAATATACACATTTGAAGAACGCCTCTTTCGTTGTATTAACATTTGATATTTTAATACGAGTAGTTAAATATAGTGAGCTTTTTCGTCAGCTTTGTCCTAAACTTCAAGACTTTTTCGGGATCCCAATCAACGCTTTGCCGTAAGTGTCTCTCAATGATATGTCATAGTCACATTGGAGTCCATCAGACTCCATATCTGTCTTCCTAACAAAACATAACATTGTGAAGACAAGTCCCACGGGTTTAAGGACCCCTATACAAAAATACACTTACATCGACTGAAGTTGAAGGAATGCGCGGTACTGCCGGTCAAAGTAGACAAGCATGTAACGTAAGTTTCGTAGTTACCCGCTCGGCTGTCATACCGTGATACCCGTCACGAATCAACATTATAACGTACCTAATTAAACAACTTCACATACTCGCTACTAATTAAACGTTTTAAAAGTAATAAACGATGTTTATTGATCGGTAGTCTGACAAAACTGATTTATTAAGTGGTTTAGTTCAGTTTAATCGGGCATTATTGTCGAGTTTGAAAGTATAATAAATGTCACTATATTTGCTTTGAACCAACCAATTTCTAGATTCATTTCTTGTCTGAAGACTGATTAAGCCTCTCATTAAAATAGCCCAGTTTTTTGATAGACCTGTGCTTTTCAAATGTTTATGTCCATTGTAATTTGTTAAAAAACATGTGACAATTTGTTCTGACCCCAAAGTTGTTACATACTTTGTTTATGTTTCGTTTTGTTGGATTTGTAACAACTCAATGAGGGTTCGGCAATGACCAAATAAGACCTTGAACAATCAACGTTTATGACAACGATGGTTCAAACCACGTGTCTAACTCGCCCGTTCCAGGCTATAGCGCTGACATTAGCCATATTTCCCAACTCCAATGAATGTCAGATGCTGTTACTCACATCGGCCGGCACGTCGGCGGGGAATGATTAAAAACGTACAAGTCAACATTACGTCAGAACAGATGACGGCTGTCAGGGTAGCGACGCGTGCGTACCCGACTACCGCATGGATTTAACTCGAATGATATGCCCCGTCACCAGAAAATTGTGGCATTATTTTGGTTGAGTAACGTACGACGTTTAGTACGCTGTCACAGCGAAAAGAGGCGACTGTCGCTTCATGTTTTAGTACCAATTTTTGAGGGGCTCGAAGTATGGCGAGGGCATATCTAGAAATCTATGGACTACCGTCTGCGTACGACCTCCGGGTTAATCTACTGTACACTGATTGTATTATTTGGAAATGAATCAAACAGCTTACGATTTGAGACGGTAATTTTGAAAGACCATTACCGACGTGGGACGTAAAAAATACGGGCGTGTTTTGTTTTTTCTTGGATCACGTGAACGTTTTCTTTTTTTATGCTACTTCTGGGTCATGAAACATACGTAATGTTTAATGAGCACTTGAGCCTGTATAAAAACGGCACAAGAAGACAATTTTGAATGTGTTTGGGCCAAATACATATCATTTTAATCGTTACTTTAAATTACACTATGCCTACTAAACTATAAAACAGATATACAATCCTGATTGTCAAATAGAATGCAAATTCGAAATTACACCTTCAATTTTGCCTATTTACCGAGCCCTTATTTATGGGAACGTTTCAGATAATTTATACTAGCATTGAGCGCAACTACAGCACAATAAAATGGCAATACTAATTATAATCTTTCAATCCAATAGTACGATGTTCGATTCACACATGCCAAGTAACAGGTGAAGAAATGGACTATATTATGGTACTATGTATTTAGTTTCCGACAATCTTATTGGTTATATTAATAAGACAGCGAAAGTGATATATCTGCTTTAAAATATATTACTCCTAGTTTAATATTTTGCGATTTTAAATTTAAAGTGCGATTGCAAAAATATTTACATATCGTAGTTAAAGAGGTGGTGCCAAGCCACAATCCTTCACTTTTAATCTAAAAATCTTACACCATGTAATTTAATAATCAATCAAAAGTATCGAATCGAATTATAGCTACTATCATGTTATTTACATAATATAATTTTATTATTTAAAATACCGATACCTAATATACCTATATTTCTTAATAAAACCTAACCGGATTTATATCAAGTTTTCGTCATATATTACGGGTTCAAATGTTCCCATTATTGAAAAAGCTTCTAACTATGAAATGTTTCCTACTCAAATAAGTTTATTACACGTACCGCGTTTCCAATTACGCGAGTTTAAATAATGGGCTATTTAACAAATAATGAGGAGCGTTGGATGGTTTGCAAATGAGAACACATAAACAATTCTATGCATAGATACCATAAGTCAGCGAAAGGTAAAAAATGCCGCCAGTAGCGTTCTACCTATCCGTCGGATTAATTGCGAACAAGGCAACGACAAAGAGTAACGATACAGAAAGAGTATATTTAACCTAACAATTTCTTTGTTTTTGTACAATCTGACATTATCTGTACACAAAAAAAGTGTCAAGATCAAAGGAAGCGTCAATGTATAGATCGATGATTTTTTTATTCCCCTTATGGAATAAATTATTGCATAATATTTTTATCTCTATTGAGAGTAGTGTTTAGATTTGCATTGATGTTGTGTCAGTAAAATAATAATTAAAATAAATATTCGACTTGATAGGGATATAAAATTTAAGACATTTTCTTTATCTTTTTATTGCCTTCTTATTCGTATCAAGGGCGCGTTCTCAGGTTAACAACGAATGAGTTTTACCTCAGATACAAATAAATATTACGAGGATAAGTATCAAATGCTTCTCATGTCACTAACACCTACTTACGTCATATTAGCAGATTAAACATTTAACACATCCGACTGGGAACCATTCATGTAAATTCAAAGGAGTTTATGCCTCGAGCAAGCAGTTATAGTTAAAGTATACGACCGTATCTAGCATTACCGCTTAGCGTGTTACCTATGCACTTATACATTTCTCGCACCTTCTGTAGTTTCATATTTTTTGCCCACAAACCTTAAGTGACCGTGAAATGACATTCAATAAAAGAAGCTCAGGTGTTTTTGCCATAGACAAACTTAGGGGCTTTTAGTTTTTTCTCCATGACACGTGACTGATAAGCAAACTTAATTCTTAGCGCATTAAAGTCCATTTAATTCTGCATTTTTAACCATAATTAAGTATAAGCGATGGGGTGCTATTCAATTAGAGTATGACTTGTATCGCATGCGCGCAACGAAAGCCATTGCGCTATGTGAACGACGGAATAAATTATCAGTTTTAATTAAAACAATTGCGAACAAAAAAGAATTTACGCGTTGCGGAATACGGCAAAGGCTCTTTTACGATCAGCAATAAAGTCATTTTGGTTTAACGTTATTGGTTAGATGTTTAATTAAATAAGAGTGTTCCTTCCAAGTACCTCTTTTAAGATGTAAGAAGACGACAAAAAAGTAATATAATTAAATAAATAGGAAATAATAATAAAATAAACGCATCAATAAACTAATGTTAATCATAGAAGACACTGATATATCATTGTCCAACAAGAAAACAATAACAATTTTCGGGCTTGAAAAGATATTTGAACCGGAGGCCATTCCGATTCTGTTAAATACCACAATAAATCTTGTTGAAGATTTTCTCTTTACACAGTGCCAGAACAAGACAATGAAGAAAGGGAGAAAAGACCTACATTCCATTAAAAAGCACGACACCAACCGAAGTATTCGTACGCCACAATTAACATTCGTTAAACAAATTAAAGTCGCAACAAGACAAAAGGCTGGATGTCCCGGCCGGTAAACAAGGGTGGGCCGTTTCAGTAACAATACGGATTAATTATCGACCGAAATCGACGACTCAAATATACCTGTCACAGTGTAGACCCGGCCCAATTTATATGGGCCCCGAACAATGGTAAAAGCGGTATACACAATGGCAAACGGGTGCAAAATGAACAAAACTGCAACGCCCGCCCGGATCTGACGTATTCGGAGGAACGATTACGATAAATAGGCCCCCGTTTTTAATGGAAGTGATAATTAGAGTTGGACTTGTTTGAGGTGGTAACGGGTGCTCGAATGGGCAGTTGAAAAGTTAAGAAGTTGTGCGAGGGACTGACGCAACTTTTTGAAATAGTAGCCCTGCGCATCATTTGAGTTACCTACTCTGCTACTGAAAATGTTTAATGTACCTCTTTTTGTAAACATTTTAGATTGTTTGTCTTACAGTTAAGTACCCGTACGCTGTACACCCACCGTGATATTTATTGAAGAAAACTTCATTAAAAAAAACTCGCAGTAATGAAAGTAATTCCTTTGCAACACAATTCGGTTTCTTTTTACAATTTGCCAATCCCCGAACGTTTATCTCAGGGTAAGAGAGCTTTTGTATTTTTCATATAATGTACGAGCCTAAGCACAATATACGATGGCAGCACCCAACACGGTAGCAACTTACGGTAAATCAATACAATAATTGCACTAAATGTTATGCAAATGGACAAGTGTGGGACACATGCGAACAGCGGCGCACGCGCGCTGACGCGCGGACCACCGGGCGGCGGTGTCAGCCCTGATTCACGACCCTGCGAGTTAGGGTTGCCAATTAAAAGGACAAACTAAATTTCAAAAAATTGGGCTAATTCTAGTGTGGTGATTGGGTTAAGATGATAAAACAAGTTGAACCTTAAATTTTATATGATTTTATCGGGCTTTAGATGTCCTTTACAACAATACCGTTACGAATTCTAGTACTTAGATAATAATTAAAAGTACAGTGTTCTGGTTTCAAAATATTCTCATTAAGTAGCAGTAGCAGTGTGGTTTCAGCACTCCAATATTAATTAATAGGGTTAATCAACTGCAACAACTTAATCCAGAGCTAAGCGAGCCAATCGTGGTCAAAGCCTAGATTCTTCGTGACGCAAGCAAAGTGACGAGATATGACAACAATAGTTCCGCTTGTTAAGACCGCGTGACAGCCCTGCGGCGCGGCGCGGCGACAAGCGTAGCATTGTTAGGAGCCCGCCCTCAGCCCTGAATAAATACATTCATATTGCCACTCTAAATATCTGAGAACGAGCTCTTTAAGACACAAACGCCGACAAGCAAAATTCGCTACTAAAACCCAATGTGAAATTACCAGCAACCAGCTCGACATTATTCGGCGCTAATGGTTCTACAATCGCGTTTATGGCAAACAATTTAAATGCTCATTCAAGTAATTTATCTGATTTCCTAGTGAATTCGAAATGGTCCAGAAAACTTTAAAATTTAAATGCAGCTCGCGTCGTATCGACAGGTAAAGATCGCGTCAAGAAAGGTGTTAACTAAATGTTAACACTAACAACTCATTCTATCGACCACCACTGTTTAATCGCGCAAAATCTACCGCATCGTCGCAGTCGGCGTGCCAAAATGTGCAGAAAATGGAAAAAACATGGCGCTAAACCGCGAAACTGTATGTATTTAAACGCCGATTCCGAGATTCCGATTCGAGTAAAAAAGGTCGGCCAGTATTCGGTCATTTAAATTTTTCCAAAACGTGAACACAATGGAACAGAATCAGAACGTTTTTGTTCTATTTATAATTTTAAAATTTTAAAAAAGGAATTCGGTTCGGCAAGGCTGTCACATCATTCCAGCGCTGCTAAGTGACGCCGGACGCGCGTCAGTCCCTAGATATGTTTTATTTTCATACGAATCGGACTCTGACTGACTCGCCGCGTTTTTTGTTATCATAGTGGTTGTAAACGAGTCTTGTATGAGATGGGACTATTTTTACAGACTTGGTGTGGGTAAAAAGCATTATTTTATGAGGTCTTCTGTTTTATTTTTAATATTCAATTTTAAATGTTTTGTTCTCAAGTTAGATCACCAGTGTAAAATAACAATATGACTTTGTGTCATTACCTAGCGTATAGGTGAGTCAATTATTTATTTTTTAAAGTCAAGTATGATAGGTATCTGTTGATGATCATAATGGTGATCATAGCTTATATAGCTCGTAAAAGGCATCAATATATTTTTTTTGATTTGTGAAAATAAAACAAAACAATGTTTTAACACCTCTCTGAAATTAAATGCTACGTGCGTTCCCCGCCCTAGATAAGAAATAAAGGCTTGCACTCACTGGTCTCAGTATACAGCGCCTCGCGACTCGCGACGACTCGCGATTGACACGTGACGCTAAAAGGTCTATTGTATACGGAGCGCGTAACAACCCGGCCGACCGGTCTTTAACGCCCGGACAATGATCACTCTATACGCTATACATAGCCGGGGTTTATCTTTCGAGTTAAGGCTACGCATACACACTAGCGCCGTCAATTGTTTTTCTGTCATTGTAAAAAAACAGATATTTAAACTCGAATTAATAAATCGCACTTAACTCTGAGATTGATCATGAGCGCGAACTTGAGATGCTGTTTTATATGAGAATGACAATTGAAGTTCGCACTCAAAATCGAGCTCAGAGTTGAGTGAGATTTATTAATACGAGGCTTAGATAGAAAAACGCTCTGTAGTGCACTAAAGAATAACATCTGTTTTTTTTAATCAGCCTTAAACACTTTTCTTATGATCTTTACATAAGAAAAGTGTTTAATATTGTGGTGTAGTGTCCATAGTATTGTTAAAAGTGGCCACTTTTAGCTACATTTTACATTATGACAACCTAATGATAAACAATGTAAAAAAGTCACTTTTATAAAATCATAAATGTCATTCTTTAGTGCACTACAAAGAGTTATTTAATCAGAATATCTTAAATTATTACAATTAAATAAAAACGATTTTCGGCGCTAGTGTGCTGTCTGCACGCCCTTAAGAACAAAGTCAGATGTGTTTGCCGGAGGGACCTGTTCTGATATTATTAACTCCATTCAAAAGTTCATTTGTTTCTTTTTTAGTTATTCGTTAGGCAGGACTAATAGAACAATGTTTATGATTATTACTTAGCGAACACTAGAGGCAGCTAAATGGTTTTTATTTGAGGTCGTGACTAGGAGTGATTGAATTTTTTTGGAGACTAATACGCACGGTTTTGTTATACTGTAGTGTTTTACGAACGAAATATAATAACTTTAGGTTTGTAAACGAACAATTTTTCGAATTGCATTGATGTTGAAAACCGATGATCTTTTGTTTGGACAATACCAAACATCCTTAAATTAAAGTGTATAAACCAACAATACGGCGTAAAACGCAAACTTGCACCCAATACCAACACGAGCAATTATGTTAATAAAAAGGTCCATTATACATTTAGCGTTGTTAAATATTGTCACGTCGCATAAGGCTATCGGAGCGATGCGTGATCTTACACCGCGGATAATATCGGATTGCGTCAATTACGCGACTGATCGGCGGCAGATCGCGCGATACATACAAATGTGTGTATGCAACCGCCTTTATTATTTGACTAAAGGGCTTTGTGGAGACTGCGGAGATTTTGTACGAAGAGGATGTACAACTGTAAAAGTGATATTGTTTTGTCTAAAATGTTTTTTTTTAGTGGCTTGAACGAGCGAATCATAAGAATTTAAGAGTTACTCGTCAACTCGCTCGCTTGAAAATCGCTTGGTCGAGGGAGATGAGAAAATTCAATTTTTTTTTTACAACGATGCCTATTCGCAATTTCTTTAATGCAGATGTCAATGATTATTTTCTAAATAATTGATTTATTTATCACAGATGTCACTTTTACACATCACCAAATTGTTCGAGATTCAAGATTGCACGGATTTGGTATCTAAACATATCCTTCTATACAGTAAGACCAATTTTACTACAAAATGATTAAAATCCGCTAGCAGTAAATCTTCTTACTTGGCCTCTCTATACAGATGTCTTTAATAAATAAGTGTAATTGGATCAAGTTGAATATTATGCTCGTTCGGCGTCACAACTCACATACCAATAGGAAAGGAATAGAGGACGCAAGACCGATCCGATTGGATTGAAGTGGATCCAATTGGATCGAGCCTCGTTTGTTTGATTTAGCGAATGCAAGACAAGAAGCACAGTAAAATACATATTAACGTTCTCAGCTTAACAGAAGTAAAATAAGTGATCGTAAAGTACTTGAGCATGATTTTGGGCTATTGGGTGTTCTGATTGAAAGTCGCGAAAAATGTGTGTAGCATATTCCTTTATAAAAGTTAAGTAAGTTAGGTACATGATGAGTTCGCCCTCCGTAAGGGCTATGAATTAATAAGTCACTGTAGGTATCATTAGTAATCATCCATTCGACTATATGGCATAATAAATTTCATTTTAGGTGATTTCATTCTAGAAGCTTTTTGATAAAATGTTGAACACGCTGCTTTACTGTGATTTCTACCACTGCGCACGGAAGCCACGGAATCGAAATGGGGACCCAGTGGCTTGTTGGCCGGGCGCGTGGGCCGCCGACATCGCCGTGCCGTGCACCCAGTTTATTTAAACATTTAATAGTCCGTTAAATACGGATTAACTCGGAGAAATGTTCAGACTAAATCTTAACTATACTGTGAGTATCACCGAACTATGTAAAAGGTGACTAGAGAAGTTGATAGGCATTTTAAGTACGGATTTCTAGTCACTACAAATCTTATAAAATATGCAAAAGTAACTCTGTCTGTCTGTCTGTTACGCTTTCCCGCTTAAACATCTCAACCGATTTTGATGAAATTAGAATATCTAGTCCCTGAGAGGACATACGCTACCTTTTATTGCGAAAAAAGGGATCTGAAATCCACGCGGACGAAGTCGCGAGTGGCCGCTATTAACAAATAAGTGCGATTGTAGCGAAATGAAAACAATTAGGCCAGATTGTAAGATTAACGGTGCAAAAACAAACAAATGTTTTTCCGGAGGAAATAATCTATTGCGAAAAATTACTCAAAGTTATGATGAAACTGCACGCAAGAACAACACATTGTGCACAGAACAATATAAATGTAATGGTCTAACCGTATTGGCAATAAATCTTCGGGAGAACTTTATTCCTATTCGCTGATTTGCAATCACCTACCTACGAATAACTCAATGTGAGGTTATCCGGATTAATTCGGCTACTCCCACATTATTTATTACCTTGTCAGGTCGACATTACTGACTTTACTTAAGCTGTGAAAACAATACGACACCAAAGGACTTCAATATTAATTTTGTCCTGTCATTTATATTCCATTTTATTATGAGAAACCGTCATCCTAATGTTATATAAATCTTTAAAAAAAAAATATTTGATGACCCAGGAAACGAATTTGTTTTAATTATCAGCTTTCGTCATAATTTTAAATTACTACTTAAATATTTTTGATGGATTGTGCCTTGTGTTGATATCTCTTTAGTTACCCACTAGACGCACGGTAAAACATGAATTTCAAATACGCATTAGTTACCGATACCAAAACACAAGCTACTATCTACAGAATCAGACAAATGCGCGATCCTTGTAACCCCGGGCATATGTTGCCGATATCAATAATTGAAAAACTTAAATATGCTTATAACAGTGTTGGAACTGTTGAGCGCGGGAGTCGAGTCATTAGTCAGAGACACACCGACTGCAACCCGATAATTTGGACGCCTGCGCACCTCGGTGAAATTGCCGCCTGCCACCTCGCAACGCTCCTTTTATTTATTTGTATTTATAAAGCGTTCCGATCCTAATTACATTGCGCGTACTGTGATTTAGTTAGAGCGGTAACAATGCGGAGTAGCAACATCGATACTCGTGACAATTTACGGTGCGCCCGACGTGCGGCTAAATTGCAAGCGCGCTCCTTTTATGTCTAAGTGAGCATATTTGTGTCTCGAGCGTTTAGGTCGTAGTTGAATTTTAGAAGAAACTTTGTGGTATTTTCGGTTTTGTTCAATGTTATAACTCCCTTTTGGGCTAATAAATTGCTCAAGAACATATTAACACACCCATACTTCAGTTTCAATTTATTGCTCTAGATTGAAAATGATTACATTCGTTGACGCGAAACTGTTAACGAATTCAGTGAAATAAAATAGCCATATAAAATATGTACCGTTCAAGCTTTAGTTTTGAAAACAAAAAGAAAGTTTTTTTTCAATGGTATTTTGTAAACAAAACTCAAATAATTACCTTGTCACTAAATCACGTAACTGATAACTAAAATCCCAACCCTATCGCGAAAGCAGTGCTTTCGGAACAGTTGTTGCTACCGAACGCTGACGGGTTAATGACAGGCCACGCTTCCTGCTATGTTAATTGTCGAGAGGAAGTCAATAGGAGCGCATCACGATATACTCAAATCATTTTACTTTTTATTTATCTTTTTTTTTTCGTTCGATCAACTTTTAAGTCATGTTCGGTAGCCGTAAGTGCTCGACTGTCAGACGGAACGAATCTTAATCCAGATTAAAACGTAATACGGTAGTTGCTTGTCTCCGATGCCATTCAAATTATTGCTTAACGTTTAATTGATTGGATCTTTATGTTGTTGTAAAAAGTGTGAGAGCGAATTTAGTGAAATTCCGATGGGGTCAACGTGGCATTGGATTGCTTAATGAATCAATACTGTTGTCATTGCGTACATGTTACATCAAAAAATTCTATGTTTATTTTTAAACATGAACTTTGTGATGAATTGCTCTATTGCGACTTTTATTTATATCTAGACATATCTAAAGTTTTTGCCTGTAGTAAAATAGAGGAAAATATACATGCAGGGCATTTCAAAACGCGCTTATGAGAGTATATGTATTTGTATACCTTTCAACGGATTACACACATCCAACAAAGTGTTGAATGCACGGGAGTTGAACCGGGTGATTGCAACGTAATCTCGAGCCGTGCAATTTGAGGCTCTAAATCAAGACCCGAGCCAAGACAACCACAGCTACCGATAAATAACACCGTACCAAACGATTAGTGTAACGAGAAAATGTCGGAATGAAGACCGATATAACCCCTTTTCATTAAGTCATTATGTCAAAAGTCATTTATAAGGAAAAATGTTCTGCTGCAAAGTTTATCATTGTGGAGAAACTGTTGGCACTGCACCAATTATTGATAAGAAGTTTTGTTGTTGAAAAACAAGAATACCTTACCCAACGTTTTACAAATTACATAATTTCATAAAAGGTACACGATAGTTCCTTAACAGTAACAATAAAATGTAGACAAAATAAAAGCGACTGGTATTATACAAACATAATTTTAACTACGGCAACAAAATTAATGTCAAATAAATAAGATTAGATAATTTAATCGTAGGTCGACTCCTGTGAATGGCACCACGTACACCGATGAATCGATTCGCCCCGGCCGCTCGCGTGAAATCGAGCGCGCTCATTCCGAATCGATCGTTACTCGACCGCCCTATTCGATTAACGCCTACCCTTTTTAATAAAGTTAAATATATTAAATGACGTTCATTTATAACGAGTCCAAGCGGATATCATGCGATTCGTATTCGCAGCTCGCGACGGCTAAGATTTCAATTACCACATTTCTATTTTATGGTGCGATTAATTACAGCGACATGTCATCTGATTAAATGAATCAATAAGTTTTCGATAAAATGTGTAGTGCATCGTGCCCTTTAATAAACCTACTCGACAATTAGTTCGGTTAAACTTTTGCTACAATTAATTATGAAATGACGTGCGTAATTTAGTAAACAAACATGTAAAAAAATATCAGTTTATATTTCTACTAAGTAGCAGAACGTAAAAAATGTCATCCCATATTTTGACAGGGCAATAAAATAGGCCCGCACCACTCGATCAAACGAATTTATGTTCTCCCACAATGGTTGTTTCCTCATTATTAATATCGACATTAATACCGTCCCAATATCCTGGCCATAAATGTCACAGCCACTGGCGCCTAGCACAGGTAGAGCACGAAACTAAAAAATAAGTACACAAAAACATTCAATTCCCTACACAATGAACGGTGACTCGGGGAAAAAAACACTAAAATTTATAACACCTCCCGCTACTCGGCCACCGGTATAAAAATCCTTGGAATAGTAATTTTTCTTACAAAATTTAGTGATATGTCAGACCTGTTCGACGTGGCAAATAAAAATGTACGAGGGGAAAAAATCGAGAGGCTTTGGGTTATTGCTAAAACAAGGGAAGGTTACCATATCAATCAAGGCGTTGACAAAAGTGGGATTTTTTTCTCATCGGTTCGACCGTGGGATGAAAAAAGGGTCGGTGTTTATGGAAATGCAATAAAAGCGACGCGAGCGGTGCGCGGGCGCTGCGAGTATCTTCACCTTGAAACGTAACACTTGCGATTAACCTATAGCGTAATATTGTAATTTTTGTGTGCACTTGTGATTTATAATTGAACACGTTAAATATTTGTTAATTTATTATTCTTTATTCCCATTTTATACGCACTACCTTTGTATTAAGAATCGAAGGGGTTGCTTGTGTTAATAAGTTAATAAGTCGCTAATAAGTTATTGTGCAAATGCTAAAGTCACTGCTGTTATTAAAACCTTTAAAAAATACAAAATTATAAACGACATTGCCTATCGGTTTTATGTACAAAACAGACATTATCTATCGACAGGGCATGTGGCCCTAACTACCAAAAATTGTCCTTACATCCGTCCTCTATTTCACCCAGGAATCGAACCCGTTCCCATCGAGCACTGGCTCCTTCCAAGCATTCCATGATCAGGTAGCAAGCTGAGTGCGAGAATGGTAAAAATGTGAGGTGGCCCTCCCGCGGCGAGGATCCTTGCAGGGCTGTCGACTGTCCAGAAAGTCCATGGACGACGGACGTGCCAGGTTTTTATATGATTTTACAAAAAAAAAACAAATACTCGAAAGTCTTTAATTAAGAGAATTCAGAGATGCACCTATTAATCGTCAATTATGAAATTACAAGTAGAAATTAATATTCACCCCAAAAATAAAACATTTTAAGTATGCGTAAGTGGTGGTTGTTACATCAGGTATTGTGTATAAAGTGTTATTTTTACAAGATTAAGTAAGTTTTTCAGTAACCAAAATAATTGTTAACGCATATAAGTTTTTAGAATTAACTGATTATAGCAATGGACATTGAATGAAAAACAACGTTTTAACTAAGCATTCTTACTTCCCGCCACTAGTTCAACCAGGCATTCACCAATATCCACGACTGGCAACCCTACCACCCCGTGTGTCACTCAGAATACGTCCAATAGACACGGGCTCGTTTTTGCACCGTGAGAACGTATTTAGTTTTAATTTATGGACGCTTAGCCACTATGAACATGATAATTAACATTACCGATGCCAACGCATGCTTGAACTATGACACGGTACTTTATATGGTAACGTCTGTAATGTATATTTTAACTGGCCGATAAGAACTTTATTAGATAGCGATTGTGTTGTTATAGTATCAGCAAAGGAGGTATTAATGTCCTGGTATAATACGAGATTGACTTTTTAATTTTACAGGGAGGTAAAAAAACAAGAGGGTAACCTGATGGTAAGTGATCACCACTGCCCATGGACATCATGCATTGCCGGCCTTTAATGTAGGATATACTGTGTTTGGCCCAGTGTTGACCATGGCTATATAAATGATAAGCAAATAGGTAGGCTACCCCTGCACTGTAACCAGATGACAAATACTAGAAAAGAGGTAATTAATGCTTGATCCTACTAATAAAAACATAAGCACAAAGTAAACTTGCCGCCTATTCGCATAACAGTGAATAATAAAGCTTTGTTTAAAAACTGTTTCGCTTACAACAATAGGAAATTTAAATATTTTAATGTGCCTATTAATTTGACTACTTTCATCCGTTTGTATTCCTTTAGTAAGATAATAAACGCATGTGAGTAAAACATAATTTAAATTCAGAATATAAACTGTTTCCTAAATGTTCTCAACCGCTGTAAGTTTATGGTCCACGCCCTAACCCGCCCCGCCCATTCATTAATATGGAAAACGCTTTCCATCACCGCTATTCATCCATCAGCTTAGATGACTCTCGATAAATCAATTCGCAAAGCGGACATCACATTTTTTCCCCACGGCAACACCAAAATGTGCAAAAGTTATCCAGATAAGTTTAAAATTCGAACAAATATTTTTCAAGATCTGTGATCTTATAATAAAATCTCAGAACAAAATGCGTATGACATGTGACAGATATTTATTTAGATAAGAAACGATAAATATCTCGAATGACATTATTAGCAATTTGCAATTCATATCATAAACAATGGCGGTCATATCGATCAATAAAATGCAACCGCAGAACGCGAGGGCCTTATTAAACATTGTGTACCTATGTCATGATAGAAAATATAGCTTAAACAAGTAACCACAAAATGGACAAGTGGTAAAGGATTCAATTTTGTGCATTTTATAATTCAACATAAGCAAAAGTTATCATGAATTTACGTGTTTTAATTTGTAAGAATACTCGTAGTTATAAATATTCGTAAAGCGAATGTATTTTTTCTCTAAATTTTATTCTTTTGCTTTAAAAAGAAATAATCGCTTTTGTCTGTGACTCAGGCCACTCGCGCGCTCAGAATTTATTCGACGGTCGACCGTGATCGATGGCCGCGAGAGTTGTCCTGGCCACCAAGACAACCAACACTACCGTTCCGAACTTAAAAAAAATATATTTACCACGTTCCACGTTTGAAATTTTATATTAATTAACTCGTTGGCGCTCTTTGTTCAACCTTCTCTTGCTTTTACGATAATCTTGACGCAAAGCTTTTATTAATTATGAGAAAGAAGGAAGTTAGACTACGAATTCTGCTACACCCTTAGACATTTATTCGTTCTTTAGATTAATTTCTCATTTAAAATTAACGATGAAACTGTGAGTGACTTA
Source organism: Nomophila noctuella (assembly GCA_958496325.1). Lineage (NCBI taxonomy): Eukaryota > Metazoa > Arthropoda > Insecta > Lepidoptera > Crambidae > Nomophila > Nomophila noctuella. The sequence continues at coordinate 11,839,918 of OY292487.1, read as the reverse complement.
AAAAAATTGATGACACAATTATTTAGACTTGTGTTATTTTTCATTGGCAACCTTTCTCAGTTAATCGAGTATTTTTTAGTGTCAATGTACTATTTCTAACGATATAAGTTTCGGGAGCTACTACCAATCCCACGTTGCTATTCGGCGGGCATATTAAACTCATCCGGACCGCGGCTTTCAAAGCCACTAAATCAAGCAGATGGAATTAATTCGTGTTGGTCCGCTTAAGGCCATAGGAACCTCATTGTAATAGTTTATTTGGCACTAGTTTCGGCTGTGAATGCCAAGTAGGCAGGTCGAAGACCGATGGATACACAGAAGCTTTAGGGTTGCCAGAATTAATGTCAATTTTGCCGGATGTGTTAAATTTCTAGTCTACAAATTTGACGAAAGTTCTAGTTTTATTGACCAAATAGAGGCTAGAAATAACAGCTTTTATTTAAAAATTTGTCATGTTAACTCACAAATTTTTTTACTCTATAAATTGTAACTAACTGTAACCATGGCAACACTTCAATTCATTTCGTATGCGCACGTAGGTCCGCTCTAACGCTGAGCTGTAAAAATTGATTTGTAAAATTTAAACAGCGATAAAATGTGAATAACGTCGTCCTGTAAGCAATTTATGTATATTTGTTACGTTCGTTAACTCGAGAGATTCTTATTCCGCACTTGATTGTAGTATATGTGAAAATGTGGCGACAGAAGCAGTTTCCATAATCTTGAAAATTTAATAGCTCAGTAATTTGAAGACCGGTTCAGCACTGCAGTTTTACAAATTATAATTTAATAGTTCGACAAACCTCAAGAAGTACTGTCTAGATATTTTCTTACATACGTACCTATTTTTATTATCATGCCAATGTTAAAGTAGGTACTTACAATTTTAATGCTAATAAACATTTGCCATTTTAATATCACACTCGTAAGACTTCCAAAAGCAGCATGAATTAATTATTCAAATCGGTATTACTTACCAATTAATATTCTACGCATACTAAATATGACATGCCTTGATCCGATCGGAATTAATCTAACAAATATTTGTAATAGTGCAAAACGACTTTAACAACAATTCCTTCTACTTTTTTCAGGTAAAAGCGCACGAGCAGAACACAGGTAAGTGAAAATATTATATTTTTTAGTTATTTCCACCTCAACGTGCTTTCAACATTTAAATCTCGTCCGTTCGAATTAAAAGCGCGTAAATCACGCGAATAGACATAGCCGTAAATCAGCTGAATAATATCATGACATGTTCGCGCGTTTGTCAGTGTTATTTTTCGCTCCCGTGTCCGAGTCAGTGTCCACTTTGAGCACCCAATTTTAGAGCATCCGCAACTTGCCCTCCTGGCCTAATTCACTTTGACTATAGATTGATTTTTGACTGATTTATTTGGTGTTATATAACTGCTCAGAGTGGTTTGGTTAGGTGTTCAAGTAGTGGGTTGTCCACTTTGAGCGCCAATTGATATTTTTGACTGGCTTATTTGAAGGTTTTGGCAAGCCAATAATATCTATAAGTGCTCCAAGAGGTTTGGTTAGGTGTTCAAGTACTAGGTGCTCAAATATTGGGTGGTCAAAGTTGAATACCACCATGAGTTTGTGAGTGTTATTTTTCCGCCGGCTCCCGAGTGGATGGACGGCGCGCGCCGGTCGTAACGCATACCGCTGTTTATGCACTCCTGCGCAACTCGGGTTTTATTGCTTCGCAAGACGTGTGCACATTATCACGAGGATTACTTTGAAAACGAGAAGTGGGGGAAATGTTGATTTATTCGGAATTAAAATAAAATCATTGTGATAAAGGTATGCAAGAAATACCTAGTTAAATTGCAATAAAATAAGGAAAAACATTGAAATAATTGGATTAGTCACGGTATTGATGTTAACTCTTGCTTAAAAGACATTACGACGATTACGAGTATCACGGTCTAAAGTCTACTCATACATATTTTCGTAATAATATTTCATTATATTGAAATTCTAAACAGTTTCCTGCACTACACCATCATCCAAATAAGGATATGATAGAGATAGAAGTGAGCATAAAATGATTAATTCTAAAATCGGCTTTATGCTCGCCAGACCAGCACTTTCCTAGTACAGTCAATTACCCGTGTGAAATTTTATAGACTAGCTAGAAGGTGTCTTGTCATAGCATATTAAATTGCGGGTCCGCGAAGCACGACGAAATAACTAGTTGCCTCAGAGATAATTGCAAATTCTTTACTCTATTCCTAACATTAAATATAAAAGTGAAACATTTTTCAACTTAAGTGGCTGTGTAACGCTGCCTTTATAAGTGACATCTAGAAACCGCGCTAAACTTTCCTGTGCATATTCACAACTATTTTGTTTCCATAATTCCACGTATCCACATTATTTTGTTCCATGCTAAACAAAGGAAAAATATTTATTTCCCTCTCGATAAGATCTCTGTGAGAAAGCCTTAAATGCATATCCACACAATGCCAATTTAAAAATGAAATATTGTAATGATCTTTATTTAATGTCTCCTAGCGTTTTAACCTAAATTATTTTATTTTAATTCGCGATAAATATAACTAATATGCTATTCTTATTGTTAATGTTAATATGTGAGTACTCTCATTCACTTCCCGACGAAAATTTAAACTTTTAAATATATTCTGAAGCACTTGTATAATATTTTTTTATCTTGCAACATCTTCAGATGGAACAACGTAGTGGCTAAACGCGTTATAATTACAATGTTTGCTACCAACGCCAGTTATTACTCTATTTACATTTATAATTCCATATTTATAGATATTTAGAGTTTCTTTGAAGGCGGCACACATTTTTTGCATACCATTCTCACAGATATCAAGATCATCTACTTAGATAATATCATACATTAAATATTTCTTAAATTTATAACAGTTCCGATGGATGATGTCATATTATCATTTCATAATGTTGCAGATATGACCGAAATAAAAAGAAACCCAATCTGACCACTAAAGTATACAATACAGCTTTGGACGACGACGAAACTAAATTAACGAAAAATAAATAAGTTTAATCAATACTTTTTAAAGTAAGTGCGAGTTTTACCACAAGGTTGATTCATTATGCTCGTTTATAAAGTAAATTCAATTCCAGAAAGAAAATAATTGGCAAATAACTATAACATTTTATGCCGCGAAACATCCGAAGGAAGATAATAAATAAAGCTAATTGCATTAACACTTCAGCGGCGCATTGTGCATAAAGGTCACTGCAAATTATTTGAAAACAAAGAAATTTGTTAAATGCAAGGTTAATGGGTTATTTTTATTAAGTGAGACGAATTATATTTCAATTGTCTAGCCCATAGTTGGACAATCTGTATTGTCATAATATTCCCACTCCCAATTTGTGTCAAGTGCAGGTTGTTAATTGCAGTGTTCTAATTATTATGAATACGAATAATGTTTTAATTCATTGTTGTAGTTCGGCGTTTTGTCCAATTAGAACGCGGGCGCAAGGTCGTGGTTTCTTAATGGGTTCCGTTAATTGCCATGTACTAGTTCGGTCAATTAATTAGCCTGGCCGTCTCTACGCTCATGTTGTTGGATTGACGTAAGAGTATTTTGATTTATGCACTCAAACTTATATAAATATTTATGAAGCATTTTTATTAGTATAAGTATAATTGAAGTAGGAATCAGCATATTTTATTACATTGCTCTGTGTTAAAACTTTTACAAGCGCCATTGTGGATGCCGTCAGATCCAATTAATTATTATTTCTGCAACAGTTTCAGCACATTAATACTTTAGTATTTATTTTTTTAATTTTCTCATGAAAATATATTTATTGATTCTTGACATATTGTATGAATATCTATCAGTGATTGATTATAAATAAAATGAATGGTGTTTTAACGAAACACTTTATAATAAGAGTGGGAAAATCAAAATAAACGAATGGTGACGATAGCTTTTGCACTATTCTTTTATATTCTTTCTGATACTCCCGAATTTGTCCATCATCCTTGTTTGGCTAACGAGTCATTAGACCATTTTGCTTCGATTATAGTAATTCATCTTAAAATATCAGTGATATTTATTTATTTTACATAAGTTGCATTATACATTATTATGTTTATAATACATATGATATTAAAGGCTAAAAAAGATTTAAATTAAGTAGGTTTAAAGTTGCTTTAACAATTAGCGTAAGATTTAAAATGTATGTTGCCGTATGCAATAGCATAACAGTCCGTCTGTATGTATTAAACTAGTTATGCTAACATCGGGATTATCCGCCGGCCGCGAGAGCGCGGGTTCGACGCGTGCATTGTCTCACATTTCCCACAATGAAAATAAAAGTGAGAATTCAATCTTTTCCGAGGCGCATTAACGGTATCTCTGTACAGTACAGTGAATCTTAATATTAAAACTGCTCTCGACATCCGGGTTTAAAAACCATGACTCGAGTAGCGGCGACGCGCGACGTGAAATTGTTTTACAAAATCGCTCCTATTACAATTATGTTAATTTAAACATAAGATGCATTTTATTAAGTTTGTAATTTCGGTACCAACATTCGAATAATAACGTATGATGGTATGTAAACCGCTGTAACAGGCGGAACGTCGCGATGAAACCATAACGCTCGCATTACGTAATTTGGCCAACAAAAGGCAAATATTCCGTGCCATTCTGCTAGTTTATGTCTGCGGCGGGGTATTAAGGTAAATTGTACGTACAATTGCGCGCACGGGCCACTCGTTAGACGACACGGTGACGTGACGCGGCCGAATGTCGCATTGTTTCACTTATGCGTACCCGACCTTAGATTAAATGTTAACTCGAAGATTTATGGCGGTCATGGAGAGGCTAGTTTAGTGGACTCCGAGCGCTTTCGTCGAAGCGTTCAACTTTCGTAAGTGCCCAATTTGTGGGAGCGCTTAGTGCGGTGTCGTGCGGGCGTGCATGCTCCGCCTTTTTATTGCTGCCCCTTAACTGTAAACAACACCCATTCTTGTTGGGATTGTCTCGGAATCCTACTTATAACTGTGTTATCTCGACGTAAATGTCTCAAATAATAAGCGTACCCACCCATAATCCGAGTAAAACCGGTGTCATTTTGAGTAATAAAGAATTAACTACAACGTTAGCTGCGTACGCGATTTAAAATCTTCTTTATTAAAACAAAAGAAGGATGTTAAATATTAAGCATTTGACTAAAAACCTGTTGTCTATGTAGAAGAAACCTTTTAACCGTTAAAAAGAAATTCGAACATCGAAATTTTTTACACAAAATTTTAAAACAACCTACTAACCAATATTGATCTGTAAGAACAAAAACAACAAATTGGTCGGATTCTTACACTCACCAATCTTCGCTTGGGCTTGATGAGGGGTCGGTTCTGTCCGTTCATCTTGTAGTAGAGTCCGCAGGCGTTGCAGAGGTAGTGTCCGGTCCCGTCGCGTCGCCACAGTGGCGTGCTCGTCGCCCCGCAGTTGACGCACTCGCGACCCTCTGTAGCATTAGGGTGACAGTCAGAAATCGCAAACTGTATGTGCGAGAATAGGCAGCCTTATTTGAGTTGAACTGAACGTTATTATAGGTGGTAGGTACGTTAGTTTTAGCTTTGGGACTCTGGTTTTGCGTGACACTCTTATCATTTTGGTTTTAACTTTAATTTGATTCATTTATTATATTTTTACAATAATCATGTGTTTTTGGAAAAATAAGATAAAAACATAACGTACCACCTTCTTGCACTATCATCAGTTATTTCATTAAATGTTGTTATTGTTTTATTTAAAGACTAGTAAAGGGTATTTGATAGTCTTCTAAAGCATACCTTGAAATGGGGCAGGCAAATGCTGTGGAAAATCAATCAATAGAGAACTTGATACTTCTTTCAAATTAACTATAAAATTTAAGATCTTCATTACAACACATCCGAAATTATATTTGAAAGCTTTAACTGAAAAATATTGAAAGGTTACTAAAATTTGTATTATGGAAATCTGTTATTGAAAATCAAATACCCTTGTACCAATTGAACTTTGATAATTGAGTGACTTAATTAATTGTTAAAAATAAAATATCAATAGAAATAAATATAAAACAAGCAAACTTAACCAACCAACACCAAAAGTGAGTAAAAACAAATATCCAAAGCAAATGAAAGCGTTAGTTTGTCACGTGATTACCTGTCTCCTGGCAGGCTGGGGAAGATGAGAGAAAAATCACATTCAGAACCATTACGAATCGAATTTCACTAACAAACAAAGCATGCAGACACGTACAGTTACAAACACTTACCTACATGTATACAATCAAATATTAACTTTAGTGCTTTATTATAAGAATTATATTCGTTTTAATGCGGGCGACAAACAATTACACAAAACAACCGCGTCATCCTTCACGACTTACTTCGTAAACTCGAACGTAATTGCAATTACTACGAAAAATACTAAATATTTAATTAAACAGGGAAAGCGCGAGTGAAACTCGATGAAAAAATATCAAGATTTTTTACACGCAAGGAAAACTGGGAGAAAGTAAAAGACGCGGCCATTGCTGAGCTACACTCAGACGGTTCGAGAATCTAGATACGTTTTAGTGCTCACGATGTTATCGAATCGAAAAACGTTTGCAACATTTCTCGGGTGTATTATTTTCATGTTTTAATGTAAAGTTATACCGCGCATTTTAGGACTTTTAAGATGTCTAGAGATTGAGACCTATATGAAACAAAGACACAACTCGAAAGTTAGGTGGGCGGATCAATGGACTGAAGGCAATGTAGATTTTTGAGTTAGCTAGTTATGACTCTACTTAAGTACATTGCCATTTATCATGAGGCTTTGAATTGAGTTTTAATGATTTTTATAAACGAATTATTCCTAGCTTTGAACAGTTGAAATTCAAACGAAGAATCAGTATCCAAAGTTTATTCACTATCTACATAAAATGCCCCTAATCTTAACTTTTTACCATTAGCAGAATTAAGCCGGTAATAGGTATGACGTTATAATTATTCTACGTTGTTGTACGATATCAAATTTAATTTATTCACTATACGATGCATGCAGCGAACTGTAACTTCACCTCATTGTAACATGTTAACGGATTTTATTCGTTGTTGTTAAAAGGTACCAAAATAAATTAACTATTCTTTTGTATACGGATTAAGCCAAAGTTTAAAATTAAAATACACGTAAAAAATACAATACAAGATTTATTTTTCGAAATTAACTAAAAAAGTTTAAACCTATGAAGTATAAAAAATAAATCAATCGTAATTTAACGCATCACACTACTGGAATGGTAATTATAACAAGCAACAAAAGCGAATCGCTATAAAAATAAATGCTTGTTGCAAAAATATTCGAGAGCTGCCGGGAAACAGAGCATAACGAGAGCTATAAAGTAAAATATTACCTACATGCTAATTTTCGCTACATGTAATTGTACACACATGTAAGCATGTACTCTGAAATAATCTTCAACGCAAGCCACTAGCTCATCCATGAACCGTTGAATTGCAAATCTCTGCTATTTTACGAGCAAATGCTCAGATAAGCTAATCTTTTGTCACCTAATAAATCAAACTACTCAAGCATTGTACATTCATCATAACTCGAACCATACTACGGAAAATATTATTAATTTAACATGCAATTGAACATAGTAATGACCCCGGAGTGAGCCAACCTCCGGAAAAATCGATTCTAAAAATTCACTTTCTCGTAATTGATTTCTTTTTGTCCAAAAAAACAAGCAATTTCACATGGTTAGTGAGAGGATGTGTTCACATATGGGAAGCGCGTGCGCCGCCCACAATCTCTCTAAACTCGATTACACGATCGATGATTTACTGTGATCGAATTTGATGCTCGTTACACCTTCGCATCCTTTAAAGAGGTTCAACGTATCCATAACGCTTGGGAGCGTTGGGAATTCCCATTAATACCGCTGCTCAGCTAAAATGTTAAATCATTGCCAGTTGAAGTCGTCTACAAAAAAAAGAATCTATTCCCCGACGATCGATGGAATGCATATCGATGCAACTATATCGGTTAGGTATCTAGATCTGATTACCGGGCTCCCTCGCGAACGCGGTGTATGCTTTGAATAAATAAACGCAAGGATCGCCACAGGAAGGTGAAAGTGGTCGACTCTTCCATAGAAAAAACCTTTAAACGAACCCAAAATGTTTTACGAGCTTCAGGCGATGCGGCCATTCATCTTTTTTATGTAAAACCAGATCACAACCGGCAATTAAATCGCCCGGACCTTATCGAAAACTTATTGCGATCGAACCGACGACTCACTTTTTGGACTAACCCTTTACATTTTTTGTTTCGTCGATAAAGCCTGTAATTTGTTCCGAGTTTGTAATAAATAAACACCAATAACGATTATTAGTAAAAAATAACAGGATATTACAGCGAACACGATGTTTTATGATAGTGTCTCTAGCTCGTGGACTGAATTAGTTCAATAGTAACATCTCTATTGGTAAAAACGCTTGTGAAAGTCGGCGCGGCCGCGGGCGGTGGCGTTTTCGAGATTTACAGCCGTTCGCCTCTCATACATCGACATTACACGTATTATTAAAGAGAACAACGTCGCTGATTAATAACTACACGTTATAATTGTTCAATCCGGTTCAATCACAGTGATAACTGTGTTTTAATGCCTCCACGCTGAGTTATTTCTTCATTTACCCCGAAGTTTCGACTATCGAGCCATCTCGCGCCGGCATTACACAGACGTGGTTTTGACAAACAATAAAGATATATTTTAGAGCGGAGCTTGCGGTACTCGTCCGATATCTATCCTGAAAGTGAGTCGTTCGAGCGAAAAATTCTTGTGTTTGTTCAAAATTAGAATGCGGCTCGGTCTTTATAGCCCGGAGTGACGCGCGGTCGTGACGCGGCGGCGCTACGTGACCGCGATAAAAGATTTTCATCTGCCATATTTACGTGGCCGAGTGGGCGGTTTTTATTTTTCGAGAGTCTCAGGCGGCTCTCGCGGCGAGGGCTCGCGGAGTTTTCACACGCGGCGGCGTGGGGAAACAAACCACTAGCGCCGATTCCGCTGAGGGTGCGCGACGCCTCGAGTGATGTTGACCCTAGAACTATCGATGCGTTCAAAACAAACGAACGCTCCCGTTACCGCTCAATAAAACCGCGAGGTAAAAACACGAGCACAGTCACGTATAGCGCTAATGTGCACTGGGGTAATGTAATTTAAATGAAGGACTAATTCGCTCCCGTGTACCGTGACGCGCTCTCTCGGCGCATCGGCCCATCAACACGTAACGGTGAGGCTATTTTGCATACAAACCATTAAATTATTGCTCAAAACTTATTCTCTGTTGCGCCACAGAGGCTGTTATTACGCCTTAATTATATGCCCGTATGCAAATAGGAAATTTTAATGGTAGCCGATGGTCTTGCGCGGGGTCTGGGTTTTTATTGAGCATTGTACTGTTGGTGGGTTCGGAAAAAAGTGTTCGCAAGTTATTGACTTGTGAATCTTTTGTTTTTTGGTTTAATGAGTGTGACATAGCTAAGCGGGTTGGCGGAATGAAGTCATTTTTCACGGGGAATGCACCGGACGGCGGCAGTCAGCTGCCGGCTCATATTTGCATTCCGTATTAGCATATGGGATAATTACGTGTGACGAGATACACGGCGTAGTTGCAGTGAACCCAACATAATTATTATTCGAGTTACCGGTCATGTGATGACGGTCACTACATGCTCTCGTGTTTCTGCAGTACTGGATGGTCTGCTCATACCGGCTCCTTAAGATTGCCTAGGAGCCCTATTTGCCTTAAGCCGTACCTATCAAATGTAGAGAAGATAACACAAACATGATCATGTGTTTTTACGAATAAAATTCAAACAGTAACTACGAACTAAACATTTTCTCGTAAGGTTAGTAATATCGACTTCGTATTTAAACGATTTAAACGAAAACTTAAGCTATTTAAACGCCACGACATTTCTTGCCGGGTACAGTTGTTACCTTTATTTTATAATCTAAGTACTAATGCTTGTTTAATAATTCAATTAATCACCGGTTCGCGGACGTCCAACGTAAAATGCAAATTTCGAGTGTAATTGTGCCAGCAGACCGTGACGAATTTAGTATACCTACGTACAGGCACTGGCGGACTCTGTTCCGGGCAGGGGTGCCACTATCGACATACTATGTAGTACACAAAGAATGTAGCTTAAACACGGTATTTGAGTGATAGGTCAAATGCTTTTAATAAATGACAAAAACGTAACCATGTTAAAAAAACTTTGAATGGTCAAATCAATACTTTTTTAGTTACACTTAGATGTGGCGTTAACGATTTGTGCTTAATTTAAATTTCTTCTTAATGTTAGAATATAAAACTTTATTTCATATGCAGTAAACTACCCAATTTTAACCCGAGCAGATGGCAGAAAATAAACAATTGAAACGCGTTTTTTGAAAATCGAACCGAGCTGGCATATATGTATAGGTAACTAGACTTTGCCATAAACTTCTCATAAAAAATGCTGCCCACATACTTGTAGGATTCATGCTTTGGAACGTGCAACGGTTTCTATCATTTTGACAAGTTTTTTTAAACATACCAAATTAAATAGGGCAATAATGTACAGGCAGTTTTGTATTGATTGTGTCTGTCGTAACCGTTAAAATATTTTAGTAATTAAATATTTGTGTTCGGTGTTCCTTACAACCCTACAAACAGGATGCAAAAATTTTAACACAGCTCGCTCCCAAAGGCTAACTTTGTGTATATTTTTTTACATTTAATACAAAAACTCGTATACGAGTAACATAATTAATAACATAATATTATTATTCTCAACGACATCAACAAAGCTACCGTTGACTTGTACTTCAAAAATCGCCTTCAACCAAACCTTGCCTGGACTTCATTCCTTCTACTCGTCAGTCCGTGTCGCTTCACATAACAAACGAATTATTTAAAAATAGTCCCTATTACATTAGCATAGAGATTACGTGAATACGTGATCTAACCCAGGCGGTTAATTGGTTTCGTAAGTGACATCACGCGATAAGCGTATGCATGTAACTCTAGAGTTAGGTAAAGAAATTCTATTAAATTAATCAGGATCAGTTCAAATCTACACTTATGTAATGAAGCTGAAGAGATTGTTTGTTTGAACGCGCTAATCTCAGGAACTACTGGTTCGAATTAAAAATTGTGTTGAATAGTCTAAGTGTGCGGAAACCGAAATCCACGCGGACGGCCGCTAGTACTGAAATAAGGGCCAATATAAACACGGATAAAGACATCGGATAAGTACTAATATTAGGGGTTAAACAAAAACACAGACACAAAAAAAAAAGTTTTTGAAGATGCTACTGTGTCTTGTTAACCGACTGCCTAAGAAAGAGGAGTAATGTTTCCTTAGCAATTCAGAATAAAATACTTCATGATTTCTGGGAGGTCGACACTTTACACCACATTTTGAGAGAGTTATAAGAAATAAAACCATTTAATAAAACACCCCGTTTGATCTAGGAAAGTTTAACCCTAATCTAAGCCTAATTATAATCACACACACATTGACTGACACATTTAAATTGGTACTTTTTGTTACAAAAAGATCCAATATTGTGACTATAATCTGTGTAGATCATAATATTTAGTAAGCCATTAAATCATAATTGAAAATGGAGACGGTGTGTGGCGTCGACCAAGCTATTAGCGTTAGGGGTTCCCGGCCAAGTAATTACTCCCGCAGGGTCCTGTGAGTCAGGCCTACATAGTCCCGATGAGTGTGAATTTTCCTCTTGAGACCAAAGGAATAGTATTGAGGCATTCCTCGAATCACACAAATTTGAAACGCACACAAATCATTCCGCGAAACGCATACTTTTTGTGCGTTTGGAAAACAATTAGGTATGCAAGCAAAGAATGATAGCACACTCTTAAAACTTGGTCAAATACTTTAAATGTCATATTTTTGTCAACTAACATGGATAAAAAAACTAGCACTAAATTAAAAAGAGATAGACCACCAAAAACAGTATACCTTATAACGAATAATAAATTCAATGGACCAACACCAATTGCCTTGCCCCAAACTAAACTCCAAGCTGGTAATGTGGATGCTAGGGAACGGATAGACAAACTTAAATACTTCAAACACAACCATGACTCGAGTACAAATGCCGATGCTGATCACTCAATCATTTGCACCTAGCGGGATTCAAACCCGCAACCCTTTTGTAGCCAGGATCTCTAATCACAAGACGAACGGACTCGGTATATGCCTATTCACAAATGCACCCTGTGATATTTTAAGTCCCGTATTGGTACAATTGATATAAGTACAATATCGGAAATTACCTTCGTATTAGGACCGCGACCAGACAATACGCCGTCTTGGAATTGTTATTAGAACATAAAACTATAGAATAATTTAAATGCCACTTAAAGTGAACGTAGCATTGTTTTAGAAAGTGTTGAATGGAGCAGTTAGTTAAGAAATAGCCCGTGTAATAACTATAGAACAGGTTGCTAATGTAACTGACCGCGTGCTATTTCGATTGCCCTTTCCTTGGCATATTCCAAATATTGTATTTGTGTACCGACGAAATCAATTTAGGATCACGACTTCCACAGCGGTAATTAATAACGGCTGTATGTTTTACGACTACAATAGCTATTAGTGCACTTAGAAGAATTACTCATTGTTTTGCCCTACAATGTAATGGTACTTTATACATTGTGTTGACAATTCCACCTATTTACAATGACATTTATATCTAGAAATAAAGGCACGGTTATTAACTAGTTCAAAGTGGTGGTGGTTCGAACTAAATGTACAGAATGGGAGACAAGGAATTTACATAATTCCTTTCTTGATCGTTTGAATACACAAAATTTAAACTACCGGAATCTTTTTTCACTATTGTATAGATGTGGATACGCTTTTCATTAAAAAGGCGGACGGCGGTGCAAATCAATCTTGTTAGTCCAATTCATACTAGAAATACACATTGTCCTAGCTATTACAAACAAGAACTACTTACTTAATAAACGTCATCAACAATTTACGTGACACGATAATAGGTAGACATGGCAGCCACGTTCCAAAAGGATGATAGGTATATTAACGTAAAGCCTTAATTTGTTTTTAAATCCGTTTGTTTCATAGAATAGAGCGAGGCCCGAGGTCAAGCGATCGGCAACAATGGAATGGGCCATATCCGGCCGCCGTATTATCATAATACTGTTTCCACCAAGGAACTTATACAACATCTGTACAAGCTGTATAAACTCTTCTATTGAATCATGGAAAAAACTACAATTACGTCATACTTGGTCAACCAAGTCATACTTTATTGACTGTGAACTGACATGTTAAGGTCTTCAGAGACGGTGAAGGATTCATCGATCATTTCATTTCGCCACAATCCAGCGAATAAACTTCATATCCCAGGATAAAAACTATTTTTAATTAGAATTTACCCTTTAGCCAATATGATAGAGTAGTTTCAGTTATCATGCAACCCCATCGCATGACGATGACATGAACCTTAACGCGTGATGACAATCTACATGTGTCTATGAAAATAATTATTCGTAGCCTAGGACCTGACTACTATATTTAATACATACAGTTCTCTGAGTTATTAATGAAGATAAGAATAGCGCTTGAATTATATTTTTTCCACCTGCAAAACCTCCTCTATACAGTCCACATTTCACTATAGAAACGTTTCATAGAAGCAATTTGTTCGTGGACTAGTCCTTATTGTGTGCGATGTCCCACTGCCCATTAGCAAGACAGGACAAAGTACCATTATAAATGCTACACGCACTTAAGACTTTCGGCCAATATTTCTCCGCAACTTCTCGAAGGTAACAGGCAAAGTCTGGATACTTTACAAACCCTTTAAACTTATCTTGATTTACGAACAAATAAATTTACGTTCTTCGACGACAAAGTTTCATAAATAATCTCGTGATTTCCCGCTCAATTTGTATCCGAGAAAAATCACATCATGTAATACATAGACGAGCAGCGCCATTAATTTTGTAGCGCTCTGTTGTATTATCATTGTAAACACAATCAGCAATTAATTAAATAAATGAGCTAATACTCAATTTCCAATTACACACGCGCCTGGTAGAGTACCTATGCCTATTAAGTTTTTACAACAATTAACGAGAACACGTTGAACTGAACAAAAACTGGTTAACGACGCGGAACATTGTGTAAATTGGATCAAAGACCGCTCGCTCGGATCGATAGGAGCGTCTCTTACATTACTGCAGTGTTAGCAGCTCAATAATGGTATTAGTTTTCAACCGCTCTTCTTTTAATGAGTGTTTGCGTTGCTATCTCGAAATTGATTGATTCATCTACAACGTTTAACGACTCATAAATCTTCCCACAGATTATACCGTTTAGAACGGTAAGAGGTGCAATTAATTTTGTTTCTTAGATGTGCAATCTGTACCCATGTCACCTTAATTAAAGGTCTTTATTCTTCCTTAGTGAAAAACTCTTTGGGAATGGGACTATTATAGCGTACTTTCATTCTTTGCACGCGGAACTGCGCAATTTGACATATAAATGTCTGCTTTAAAGACTTCATCCACGTAATTAACATCGCATCTGGTTTTTCAATAAGATATCTCATGAGAGATCCGAGAAATCCCAGCGACGTCGTCGTGAGATCGGAACATGTTAAAACACTTAAAATTTCACAAAATATTGAACAAACATAATTGCAACGGTGATTCTAATTCAATGTTAATCTATATTAACAGTCATCCTATATAATGCTGCAGATTCATTATACTAATAAGAGACAATACCCCGTCCGTTTTTAGTTCCCGTCCATTGTCAAAGTTTAACTATGAGAGACATAATTACATTTTTAAATATAAAATAAAGCCGCATTATGTGGTGCTAATACAATAAGTGTTGAGTAATTCTCTGTTGTATTCGTAATAACTGGTATGTTCTTATTGCGAAAACTTGCATTTGCAGTAACAATGTTCACATTAGTATTAAAGGTCACGCCGAGAGCTCCCCACAAAGAGTCTCTCCGTGTCTGGATCTATACTGATATTTGCTTTGGCGGTAATGTTCTACTTACTGCGTGCGTTTGCTTTTATGAAATTGCCGAGTTCAACGCTATCTCGCCATTGTTGTTATTTGACGTACTAACATAACACTTATGAACCATATAATTCTCTCTTTTGTATTTTAATTCTAGAATCAGTTGTATTCCCTCACAAAATGACTCAGCCCTTCTATTCCATCAAAAACTTGACATGGAAATTAACAGAAATTTATTTAAAAGCATTAGTTTAATTGCGCATCTTAAACAATAGCCTCGAAAATAAATAATGAGAGACTATTTTGGTAGGTTTGGTCGACATCACAAGAGCCCGCGCGTTCACATGTACCGTAGGTATCTACCGAATAACAATGAAATGTTGCGCCCGCGCCTCGCAGCACCTACGTAAGGCAATAATAGTTAACAGTGATTAACCATGAGAAACGGAATGAGACATTTACTTAAAACAAAATCCTATTATTAGATAAACGGAGCGTACAAATAGATTTATCTCGCCCGGTCGACGTCAACTGCAAATAGTTAATGGTAAATTATATGTTAGTAACACCTTCACCAATAGAAATAGCGGTTAGTCTAAGCGAGAGTTAACATGGAACCATCCCAAGCCGTCGAGCGAGGCGATGCCGAGCCCCGATAGAGACGTGAGGCGCCACAACCCCCAGTGCAAGGACCACGCTTATCCGACCACATCGCACATTCCCTACACAATTATTCGACAATGCCATTCGGAAATTCCAAATGAAATATTAATCTCACTTCGTTTATCGAATTAATAAATCGCGATCGTCGATGAGACAATCTGTACTGAGATTCTAATTACGCAGTGACTATCGTGGCAGCCGTTTTGTAAAGGCTTCGATTAACAAGCCTCGAACGGCGCTCGGCGTATTTGATTTATTAACTGATTAGCTCAGACGGATTCTGCGAGTGAAAGCTATATTAAGAATGGACGTTTAGGTGAGTACTGGTGTGGGTACTGTCGTCCTGCGTTGCATCGAGTGCGTTGCATCGCCGTGCGTGCAGAAGCACGGGGTGGCTGGCGGCGTGTGATCGGATAAGCGAGCGTGTGTGTGCAGCGAGCGGTGCATGCGGGCAGTCCCCGCGGACTCACCGGCGCTCGTCCGCGTCTTGTTCGGCCGCGGCTTGCTCTGCTGCTGCGACCCACTAAACCCCTTCCCCTGGTAGTTGTAGTAGTCGCCGCCGGCGGCGTTGTACTGCGCGTTGTATTCCCCGGAGGGCTGGCTCGACTCCTGGGGACACGAGTCCGGCTGCGCACCTTCGCGTTGCTTCGCCGGGGGCGCCCCCATCATAGGTTTGACGTCGCCGCACAGCGGCAGCTCCTGCTGCTGCTGCATGAAGGCGACGCTCATGGCGGTCGCGTGCGCCACCGCCGCCTGGTAGTCCTGCTGGCCCAGCGTCGCCGCCGCCACCGAGTCCGGCGTCGAGTCCTTCGGCGGCGTGGGCGGGAACGAGAACAGGGGGTGGGGGTGGTGGTGCTGCGCGGGGGAGAGGGGCTTGTCCGCCGGCGCCGCGTCCTGCTGGAAGCCGCTGCCCCACGCGCCGCCGCCCAGCGCCTTCGACTCGAGCCATGGGTGCAGCGGCGTGTGGAAGTGCGGCCTGCACACTTGCCCGCTGCTGCCGCTCAACGTCCGACCTGCAACACACAAACGAGCAATTAAAATTACTTGAACACTATTTTGAAATCGGAGCACCATACCGCCAGATTCCGTAACTATGAATTTTAATGGCCCCAGTAAAACTTTCCGTATTCATAACAGCGATGACATTAGTGTCATTTGATTCCCTGAACCTCTTAAAGTTTACGAGCGTTTAAGTGACCATTATCATAGCTGACAGATCTGCTGATACGCTAGTCATTGTAACTCGAGTCCGAAGCATCGGAACCCGGTATCATTAGAGGGACAATTTGAAGGCGTTTTGTAGCCACGCCTGCGGTCGCTTAAATTAATATCATTTTATCTAACAGCTCCTCTTTCACACGACATCTTCATCCTCGTATTGTAATAAACATGAATATTCTCGGCTCTAATGCGTATTTGATAAACAAATAATGGCTTGTTATTATCGTTCGGATCTCGTTGGCTGCGTCCGTGAACAAAAGACTGGCCTTTTCCGAAATGTTTCAAAAGTGCGGTGTCACAACACTGGGCAATTAAAATAGTAGGCCAGCTGGAAATTTCATTAATTATGTGCATAGTGGTGTCAGTTTGGATGATACACTACGTTGATTTGTTTGCTTACTACAGTAATGGGTTTTGATTTACAGAGCGCTGTTATTACACAATCATGGCCTGCTGAATCGCTTTTGTTATATCACGACCCTTTCTACTCGCATAACCGGGATGAGTGGAATAGTTTTTATTGTTTCGGCGTTCGAGTGGTACGCATTTACGGTTATTGCAAAGATCGCTATGTACGAGGACAGCCCATCCTCGCACGAACATTCCCCTTTTAATTCCACGAACTGCATTCGACAATTATTATTTAAAGTGAAAGCAAACATATGTACGTAGCGCTGAGGGTGCCGGCTAATGATATCCTTCGGGTGGTTTGCGATTGGTTCGTTTCGGTGGGGTTCAGTGGGGCTCGGTGGGGCTCGCCCTAGAGTGATCCCCGCGGGGCGCTGCGGGTAGTAATAGCGGGTGCACAGTTGACTTGCAGTTAAACCTATGGTTTATTAGATTGGATTCCGATTGAACAGTGCGGAATTGATGTGGGAATGTAGCTGGGCTTGCACATGTGGGAGCTGTATACTCGTATATATGTATGAATAGATGAAACACATACGGACGTAGTAATTAGACACCATTATATACACGCGAGCGAAATTATATAGAGAAATGTAGAACTAGGTTGAAAGTTTATTTGAATAGGTCAGAGAGAGAGGAAAACAATACATCACGTTTTCCATTAAATAAAACTAATTTATTAATTATTCATATTATTCAATTGCTTAGGTGTTAAATGTTAGGTGATATTGTAGATATAATCAAGCCTAGCTCTCATACTAATTAAATTTCAGTCTAAATATTGGGCTAAAACCAATAACTTCAAAGGCAAAACATAATGGATAACAGTCATTAATTATACTAGAAAAGTAAGGAGGCAAAAGCAAAAGCACTTTATTCGAAGGTCGTGTCCGAGACTCCAAAGCATGTACGCGATTGCGAATCGGAAGTCCTACTCGACAAGTTTACGCAAATCATCGATACAATCTAAAAACCTACGAGCATCGTAAACAAAGCATTCACGTGGATCGATAGGACACAAAAATATCCATCGAACAATACACGTGTGTTAGATAGACCCGCATTCAGCCCAGGTGTCGATGGCAGCCGAGATTATGCGATGCTTATCGCGAGGGCACCCGTACATTGCGTCCTGGCTGTGGCTAGACGAATGGGGGAATGAACTTTAAGATCAGTGAATGTCGAATATTGGTTTTGTACGCAGCTTTTCCGACATACATGGGAGGTTTTTCTTATCGAATTGTTTCGGCTGCGGAACTGCGATTTAGTTCGAGCAAGAGAGATGGCTAAGGTGAACCTAGCAACATTTTCTTTTAATAGTAGATTAAATGATTTTATGAAAAAATAAGGTTGCGAGATGTTTATGTAGCCTACATCGTTACCCTTGAGCTCAAAAAACATTTCCGTCCCAACGAGTGATCGATTACGGCTAAATCACAGCTTTTCTAATGAAACAAAAAGTCGACATCAGCCAGCAGTAACCAACACTGAATAAAACAATAATCAATCGAGCTGGCGTCACATTAGGCCGAGTACACAACAACGTTGTGACAGCGGCTGCGACGACCGGGAGCCACCCCTCGCGCGTTAGGCCGCGTTCACAATAGCCCCAGCGATGGCGGACCGATAACGCGCGTATGAATAATTCCTGTTATCGCGCCATCTCGCCACATGCCCTACCTGCCCTCGTACCACGAGACCCGAAATCGACGACCGAAAAGCGACAAACTCTGTCGCTACCGTACGAAACCTCCGCCTGCCCTCTCCACCCACGGTTAAGTGGTACCGGCCGGCTACCAGCGCTTTTTATTCATTAGAGGGCTGCAAGTTTCGGCCATTGTACTAGATATGTCGTTTGTGTGCCACTAAGCCCTGATTGTTTGGGGATTTCGTGTTTTACAAGCACCGGGGCTAATAGAAAACAAAAAACTATAATGTGTACCCCGGTAAATACGGCGGAAATTGAATTAGGATTCACATGTTTTATCTTACCATCTACATTCACATACGGTACAGACCGATCGTTAAAATTTGACATCGAAATAAAAGTGCTGCTTTGATTGGTTTTCCTATTAAGTGTGTCGTAAAGTTTGTCAAACTGGTTTGTGAAGGTTGGAGACTTCCGAAAATTCTCACAGTGAAGAAACAAAGGCCCGGAATCGATCCCATGCCCCTATGTGGGTAACCCTCGGCAGATGCAGCACGAGATCTTATCACCACTGCGCCACAGGGCTCTGCTGGTGTTCAAATTGACGATACACTGTTGCACCCGTCTTGTTTACTCTCCGTAACGGTTTTACAACCCCTTTTTCGTACTTTTTTTTAAGATTTTATATTGAAGAAGATACAGCTGGCGTTGTAGACATTAACATACATATGTTAATTAAAGTGTTCAAGTAACAGCGATATTTTGGAAATGTTTTTACCATAATTTTGTTTTTTATGACGAAATTTCATTAAGCCAGTTATCGAAGTAAAACGCTTTTTCACGTCACTTTCGAAAAATGGCAATCTCGAAAAGAATTTCTAACATAGAATTCTTACATATAACTTTTGAAGAAAGAATAAAAATGAGAAGGAAATAGGATACAAGTAAACTATGGCTATCGTGCAAAATCGATAGCAAACAATCTCTTCAAAACAAGTGTTGTTACGTGGAAGCACAGACTATGACTAACAATAACATACTGATATCAAGCATTCACGACTTCGGTAAACAAGAAAATATCAAACGAAACATAAACGTGGCGATTACGTCGCATCATAAGGGTAACTCATACGTCAAATAATACACTCCCAATTTCATCCGCCCTACACTTATTCACATGTATCCACAAAAGTATTAAGGCGTGGTTAGATCGAAAGTGAGCTCCCACCTTTTTGTGTTCCTTAGCTAGCGGCGAAAATTGCCCCTTTTCGATCGAGACCGTTCCGTAACTGATGCATATGTACGTAATATACCCTAATGTGTGCATGCCGTTCTCAGCATGACGTCTTCCGGCGACAGTTACAATTATCCCCCTCTGTTTTAGCTAATAAAATTTGTTACAACATTTATAAGGTTAGCCTTGGCCCTTGCCACATTTTCTCATGCACATGTTTCAAGCGTGCACTTTTCTTTTTCATGGCGTTTTCATGGTAAGTTTAAGCGAATGCTGACTAAAATCTAAACGTAGCTTGATTCAAATTATTGAAGTGTGTATGTTCGAAAGTATTTGTATTGTGACCGTTTATAGCATTCATAAGACTGCAGAATATTTAGAATTGAGTTTCTGGACATAATTGATGAGAGGGCAGTACCCGAGCGGGTACGTGGTGAGGCGAGAGGGCCTGTGAGAAGTGCCGCGGAGGCCGCCAAGGTCAGGCGGGCAGCGTCGCCCCGTCTGCCGTTTATTTGCACCCGTGACATCAGCCGCATCCGCATGCGCGCTGCGTGCCCGCGCGTGTGTCGACGCCTTTACGACGCGCGCGCAAACCAACTTATCCCTTCCACTTATTGTCTTTAGACGTGTTATCCTTTGTTCCCGCGGCGGATCATTACGTGCTCAATCATCCGCGCGCCCGTAACCTCTAAACACATCGCCATAAAGATCACATTCGCCCGACGCGCGTTCCCTGTGAAATGTCCGACGTGTTAGCGAATGATAAATGTAGGCGTCGGTATCGCGTATCGGATCTCGCCGTTCGCACGCCGAATTAATTTTAATTTATTGATCGTCGTATCGACGCCGAGTATTTTAGGTGCCTACTAACACTGCAACGCTGCTTTGCTTTTAAAGTGTTTATGTACCTTTTTGTTTTTGCACCGATCCGGGGTGTTGTTAGCAGAATACCGCGAGGGAGAACGAGACAATCCTTCAACATCACGCGGGCCTAATAAGGCTGTTTTAAGTCATCGAAGTCGTAACGCGGAGACGCTCTTTAAAATCTGTCAGGACGTAAGAGGACCATTTATATTCCGTGATGTTTGTCGATTCCATTTTTAAAGTTGACATTATGTCGAGTATGGAAAGGCACGAGTAATGAACAACCACTACTCTTGTCCAAATAAAAAAGAAGACGTGTTAAGATTAATAGCGACGCCAGATGTTCATTAAAAGCTAGTAATCAAAAACAATTCTTCACTTCACTCCATAATTGTGCCACTATCAACTATCATGAATGAAATCCTTCCTTATCCATGCCCAGTAATATTAAAGTCGAATAACAATCTTGCGATGCCAACATTAAACCTAATGTATTTAAATATAAGCACTTCTAACGTGGGAATTATGCAAGTTCAAATTCCTTTGATACTTTTTATGCAGCCAGAGCCATAAATGATTCACAAAAGTATTTGTAATGTTGTTTATGTGCACAAATGTACATAGGAAATGGTTGTATAAATCAAATCTGTTCTGCGAATCTCGAGGTATTTAGAATCAACAGTTGTTCTCATTTACGAGTTAATTTAAATAGAACATGATGAGTTTTTACACATTCTGAATATAAAACATGCATTTGGAAATCATCTTGGCGGAAGTTACCATAACTTTTTACAAACTAGATACGTGAATAGTGCCTTTACATGTTATAAGAATCCTTCTATGACAGCATAAAAAGAACTACGAATAATGTAAATAAATTGAGGCATCCATAATACATGACATCGCCATACCTTCAAAACGAATGAAGGTCTAAAGTTATTCTTTATTTCACTTCAAATATTTGCGACTCATACATATGTATGATATCATTGTTCATAATAGTACACTATTGTGCACCCGAAAAGTACAAGGTACGGCCTACTTCCGAATAAGTTTGTATTGACTTTGCACTTAGAAACAGTACCGACCTTTGACCTTTCACGTAAAGCCAGCATTCTCTAAAGAGGTCAACATATCGTATCGTACAGCTTGGCGACACGTTAGTATAGTCCTTCCCGAATAAATGATAACAAAAGTAAAGTTGTCAAACAACATATCTGTTACTTTTTTAACATTCACGTTTTGTTTAAATATGATGTAGGTACATTCACTACTTTTACGAGCACAAAGCATTAACGTGATAAAAATTTCAAACCTCAAATTTTTTTTTAATTTAAAATTTTCTTTAAAACTGTGCGACAATTGACATTTAAATAGGTAATTTAAAAATAATATAATATTTTTTTCATCCACTTAACATATCACTTTTATCATTCGTAACGGACTGTACAAGACACTCGTAAGGTTTTATTGGGGCCTTGCTAATTACGCGGATTTCCCGCCATACCCGCTGCACCGCTCATTATGAAAGTATGCAAATTGAAATTCGGTGCAATTCGACCGCAATTGCACAACGGTACTGACAGTTCTCACACTTGAGACGAATCACTTCCTATCGGCTGCCATGTTACTTTCAATTTAAGAAAGGCGAGAAAGAATTATTTTATCAGAGTTAATTAGTTGCGCCTAAAAAGGAAAATGTTGTGGTTACCAAATTAAATTAATATCTCATGTACTTTTTATAAAGTGGTTCTGACCAAAAACCTATAGTAAAGTTTAAATGGTATCAGAATGAGAATTACCTACATAGCCAAATATGTCCCGAAACGAATCGAATACAAACACAAGACAACGAGACTATGAAAAGATTACATTACACCCGAAAATACTTTACGACAGTCGAGATCGCGGGTGGAATGGTAAATCGTCCCCATGGGCGGTCAACGTTACCTACCTCTGATTGGATTATAATTCTTTTATATTACGATTCTTATTATCGCCGTGCTACCGTGGCGTGTGACAGGCGACGTTGGGAATAACAACTAGTGTCGCAGCGACGTCGGAAGCGTCTGTGCAACTCGACAGCGCCACAAGCGCTATATAAAATAGAACAGATATTCGGGTTACGCCTTGCTAATTTAATTAAAACCGTTCGTGGGATCAGTGTTATGTAAAGCGAGCGAAAGCGCTGTTTTGGTAGAATGAGCACCGCATACAAGTGTGTTAGTTAGCACATAAAACTTTTTTAGTTAAACCGCAGACCTACTTCGCTTGATTTATTTATTTTAACGGATTTTTAATGTGCTCGCGTCCAATGACGTGGTTGTCGTAAAATTTTTGTTTCTTTAAGTTTATGAACAATATGCATAGTGATGAGACGTTTCCACTTTTTTATTTAGTACTTCAGTAACATCACCAAGTAAACATGGCAACTAAATGACGAGTCCCCCAAAAATGTCAATCAACCAAACCACACATATCGAAGTAACTTTACAAATTGATATTCCCATGATTACCGCCACCGAACTAGAAATCACATTTCGAATTACACATCTCCATAATAACTAAGTCTAATGCAACAATGACGGCTGTCAGTCATCTTTACGACGTCGCATTAGCTCGACGTGGGTGTCTCTGATTCTCGCCTCGCCCTGATCGATTACAGATTATACACATCACTATTATAACTAGAGGACGAATTTAAACTCCGAGGAATCAAAGCAATAATAACAATTTTTGAAAGTAAACTTTGAACTGCACATTATTAGTTTTCTGCTGGGCCTCAATGTTGACCGTAGGTTAGGTCATATGGAATTCAGTCCATAGGAATTTTAAGGTACACGTTTTTGTTATAAGCAGTTTCATTGAATATAAACAAACTTGAAAATAGGGAACTCTTTTTGTTAAAAGAAAACTCGTTTTATCAAATTAATTTTATTACGGCTTATTAGCGATCGCGTCCTTTTTTCGCACGCCTGAGCTATGAAAAACATCAACTAGATTAAAATGATGGACCCCTTTCGTTGTTGCGAACTGTACTTTTGTGTCTGTCTATGACATCAACAAAAACTGTAATAGTAATGTGGGAAGGTATTATATTTGCGGCGGCGCCCGATGTCACTGGTTTTACTTAACATAAATAATTCACAGGTATGATAATGTACAAGCCGGACTGATTTTGTTAGTGTGTGAGGCTGTGTTTCATTTGAGATTATAATGATGCCGATACCTGGTTACAGCAACATAGCTGTGAACATAGGACTGGTTACACGGGAACAACATCTTATGATGTATAATCTTAATCTATGTACATATGTATGTTTTTCCTGGGTAAAAGAAGGACGGAAAATTATAACACAAGAGCACGTTCAACTAAGCAAAGTTAATCTTTATTATAACAATAACCTATCTCAATGTGTTCACGATTCTAATGAATCTAGTATTAATTATCATATTATACTTTGTTTCGCGGAAATATAATTATCTGACTCATTCCTCATTTGGTAATCATCCTCGTCTTGGGTTTGTTACAAGAGCTGTTAAAAAGGCAAAGGTACTCGTTAATGTACCATGTTATTCAAAATCTGGAAGTTAACCTGACCGTTCAAATTAATTCAAGTCTGTCTTTGCTTGAATTCCACACAGTACAGAGATATCAAATTAAAAACCTCAAATATTCCAATATTAAAACAGCTACCGACTGCAACAAAATATCGCGCGTTGGAAAGAAACACACCAAATTAAAGGATCCCAATTAAATTGGCCGCAAACGCCGGCAATTATGCTAAAGTATTTATATTTTGTGTAAATTGCTCCATTGTTTCGAGTTATGACGTAGGTATTGAGATGTTTCGCTCGTCAATTGCTGTTTTTGTCAAAATTCGACCACAATGCGTTGACGAATATTCATGCAAGCCATCCAGAATGTATAAAATGCTTGGGAATAAATTCTAAGGAGAGCATTGGAATTGCACATTCGGATGCCGTGGGACTTCTGATTAGAGCTTTGATTTTACCATGAGCTGTGTTTACCGTCAGTCTTGACGTTTGATAAATCATACCGCCTAATTATAGAGAGAAAGTGAGTAAGTAGCACCAGCCAATGTTCCATCGCGTCGTGCAAATGGAAGTCGTAATTGAAATTAAATTGTCGTTTCGATGATCGATCAACGGACTGCTCTTTATTATCACGGTATCTTGGTGGTCTACTGAATAATTGCCATCAAATGTCAGATTCTTTAATTGTGATTCTTAAAAGTATTAAAGCAGAACTTTTACTTGATCAGATTCTCCGCCAAGATTTTAACATATTTGTTTTATTATATTTGCATAACCTTTACGTTTCTCTTGAAGAATAATTCTGACAGCTGTCATACTTCGTGTCTCCTGCTAACTCCAAGGTGGCACACCATAACTCATGCCCGATGAATATCAAAAATCAAAAAGCGATTTATGAAAATGTACTATAATTGTTTAGTTAAGGCCACGACGACAAGTCGTAATAAATTTCTTTGCATACGGGACATGAAATTTCAAACGAATGCGCCCTGCATACCCGATGATGCCCGCTCGTCGGAACCTCGGTGGTACATTGTATTTTTATTTTCTTACGAACCCATCACTTCTCATTAAGTGGCGTTTGGAGAATAACTTAACATCGCTAATGTCCGGACATGAATTTTATTGTTATAGCATTTTAATAAAAATGTCATTGTTCCAACCTCTCGGTGGCCGGTAGGTAAGTTTCCGATAATCGAGGAAGGAAGTCCAGATTCTGTTATTGTTTATTGATTTATAATTTATAAATAAGTTCCATAGACATGTTTTATTTGAATTTGTTTAACTTGCTTGAATAATTTCTAACAATCAGGTGGTGCCTACTACAGGTATATTGACCGTTTTTTCGTTATTTGAATCTACACAAACATAATAAAGCTAAAGAGTATGTTTGTTTGAACGGGCTTATCACAGGAACTACTGGTTCGGATTGAAATTTAATTTTGAGTTGGATAGTCCATTTGTCGAGGAAGGCTTTAATCTAAAGTATAACACTATGTGTGTGGAAACCGAAATCATCACGTAGGGACGCTAGTAGAACTTAGTAATCGAACCGAAGACTTATCGATTTAGGTGGGTTCATATATAACTGCGTCATCAACATCGTCATATCACGATCCGCCAGTATTACAACGAAACGTGAGCAACATAATACCTAGTTACATTATTGCACATGTGTATAAGGTACTATGTTCTTCACATAAAGTGAAAACACGTGTAACCACCAATTGCATGAGAGGAAATCCCACCAAATTAGACCTAGGAATTAAATCCTAGACTTTCCGACCAGATTATTCTAAATGAAAGGTCTCCTACGTAAGATAATAGCTAGTTTGAAAGTGGTAATTTAATCTGCATTGTTACTAAGCTCTGGCCCAGGTTACCTAACAATTGTACAAATAGATCTTAGACAGTGATTAGAACATGTAAACGTAATAGAACTGCTTTTACTTCACACTGTTGTTCGTTTTGCCAACATTTCCTGGAGCTTCTGTGCGCATTTGAGGGGAAAGTCACCAAAAATATCTTGAATATCCATTAAATTCCGACAACCTCCTTGTAAATTCGTTGGTCGAATAAGTCATATCTACGAGTATATGTAATCCACAAATGTTTAAAGCTATTTAAAAATGCTTCCAGAAACATTGCGACAAGGTTGTGTGCATTTTGAGAAATGTCATTATTTAACACTTATTACCATAAGATTTCGTCTTACTTAAACATATTCCGCTTTATAATTCCTTCTACGCAGCAACTTGAAGTGTAACTGCGATCGTCAAATGTTCAAAAGTCAACCAACTCTCCATCATCACGTCTCCATCATATCATCTTTCACACACCGAAAGATCTAGAAAAAAGAGGATAAACTCGTATCCGGAAGATGGTACCGCGACCGCAAGGCAGTCGGTATGCCACGCTACACTTGTGATTCACCAGATCAAAGTATGCCGCGTCTTTGCTATGCCGGCTCACGTACGGAGGAAGTTTCCACAACGCCGGGCCCACTCTGTTGGACTAGTTGCGATCGGTTAATCGACCGCGATTGACAGAATGGAATTGTGAGAAGACAATCCTGATGGTTTTTTGTTTTTTTTGAAGCGTGAGCGGTTGTAGTTGTTGGTTGGAGCTTTGGGGGGGCTGGCTTAGTAGTAAAACGTCTTTAATTGAACATTGCTTTAAAAGAAACCATAACCAAGAAAATAATATTTAAAACACACTAGATAATCCTGGATCATGGTCAAAGCGGACCCGTATAGAAACGGGATAAACGCTAATAAGAAGAAAACACACTAGATAGAGGCTACAGTATTCAAAATATCATTATGCTGTCTAAGCTAGCACGTCACACCACAATTTAATCAGCACGATTTCTATTCTACTCCCATTGCTACACATCTAAAACACTAGAGACATATTATTATGACAAAATTAAGTCTATTAAAATCCTTAACCAAAAGTAACATAGGCAATACAACATTATCAGCCCTTTATATAACAACATCAGTTCGTATGCAGGACAGTTATCAGTTTATCACCATATAGACATAAGTACATTTCAATCAATTTCGGTAATCCGAAGTCGCGGCACTTCACTTTGTGCGCAAATGGTAATACCTACACTTACGTTATATCTGATAAAATTTATCTGTTACTATCAGAAATAATTTTGATAACTTGTTGTTTCCTTTTTCCATTTCCATCCAAGATTAAGCCCGCAATAGCATAAATCGTATTCGGCGTGAATTTTGCCAAATTAAATAAATTACACTTGAGTAATTAAATCTACCATTTAGCAATGACACCTTTACCTAGTATTTATATAATACAGTTAACGTGCAACAAATTTTCCAAATTACACGTTATACGATTACAGCGCATTATTTGACAAATGACGTGACCCTCTTAAATCATAAAAACAAAAGGCTTTTAAAAAACACAATGCAGTGGCCTTAGGCATATCTTCGCGACCATGTAAAATTCTCGCAATACCTTGAAGCTGGTTAGCAACTAATACAACTAGCTTCTACTTTAATCACACATATAGATTTAAATCGGTAAAATGCCCCGATATCAGATAACTGTGGCAACATTTTGTTTGATATGACATACGTTTTAATATTCTGTCACTGCTAGAAGAAGCGACAGTAACTTTATATTTTAGTGCCAAGTTCAGAGCGGGTCGAAGTATGGTGAGGGCATATCTATCGATTTAAATGTATTGTAATCACACATATGATATTATAGTGAATTGGTTACACCATGCGTAGTCGCAGTCATTTCCATAATTAAATACCACGCTCGGTCACGAAGTCTATCATTAAGCATGATCTAGCCAACAGCTTCTCTAGGGTTTCCATCGCAAATTGTTTTACAAGCAGCGATTTATTGGGTTACTGTAGTGTTTCTCAAACTGTCACACGAAAATACCTAAATTAAGACACCATTACCTGTATTTTTACTTTAAATGTAATTTCAAATGTTTTGATAGGTGATAGATTACAGTTTTGTGAAGACATTTTTGTACGTCGTTATTACCTTATTCGTTTGACCAATTCAATAAATAAAATAACGTTTACTCTGCAACTTACATTGTGTTTACAAATAGAGGCGTGTCTAGTGTTCTAGTTAGTTAAAATCGTGTAAGTATTATGACATCTAACATCCTCACATTTTATACAATTATTTTAACTAGTTGCAAAAGTTTGGTTAGGACATTTCAGGCTTGAATCACCTGATTGTACGATAAGAATGATGATTTCGTGCTTCGGAACGCACGTTAAGCCGTTGATCCCGACTATGATCCAAATGTTCTGGCTCCCCTTGTGTGGGTTATGGAGGTAAGACGACAGCCTCTTATTCTATAGTAATAACCAGGCTGGTCAATTCAGGATCATAGTCGCAGCGTGCCCTGGGCTCCGAGGCAATGGCCGAGAATGCAACCGGGAGAGGCGCTACGACTATGATAAAATAGTTGTGGTAAATTATTTTGTGAATTCATCAGCATCAGCCTGTCCTACACCAGATAGGGGGTTATGCCCATAGGCTTCACATGAGTCGGGTGATTTGGTTACTGATCTGACTAAACATTGGAGCACATCTTAATAACCCTGATCAACATTTTTGCAACATCAAAAACTTTGACAACCGCCGAGTTATAGGAATTGTGAAATTACAAGTTAACGTCCGTCCGGGGTCCGTCTGACCCCACAATCTTGACAATGGCGGGCGAGAGGCCGAGTGTTCCCGCCGTAATGCCCATAATGACGGCGCCGCTCGGCAGCTTGCTTACATAACCGCTCGTGACTCGCGCATTACGGTATCGAGAAAAATACGAGACCAGACAGGGGCGGAATTGAGTAGACAAAATACATTTTGACTAGTACAAACAAGTATGTCAGCACAAACCAGTGCTGGCTTTACGTTTTTTTAAAACATCAGCAAGTCTGAAGATGCATCAGCATCATCATCAGCCTATCGCGGTCCACTGCTGGACATAAGCCTCTCCTAGGGCTCGCCGCTCAGCCCGATCCTCGGCGACTTGCATCCAGATCCAGCCAACAAACTCCCAACCAGCTCCAGCATTCAATGCATGTCTAAAGACATATTGAGACATGATTGGCAATTAAAGCCGAAATGCTGAAAGGTTTATCTCTCCGACTGTTCTCTATCTCAAATTCTGTTCTTAGTGAGGTTCTCATAGAATTTTACGCTAAAAAATATGGTTCCTTGTTTACATAACCGCTCGTGACTCGCGCATTACGGTATCGAGAAAAATACGAGACCAGGCAGGGGCGGAATCAAACATCCGAGTATGTTGAGTAGACAAAATACATTTTGACTGGAGGAAAACAGTCAGATTGATTTGCATTCGCACCTACTCTTATAGCTTCGCTATCGCTATCGGTTTATAAAAAGAGATTCTCTAAGAATTTCACGCAAAAAAATCTATTAATCTGGTTACATAACCGCTCGTGACTCGCGCATTACGGTATCGAGAAAAATACGAGAACAGACAGGGGCGGAATTAAGTAGACAAAATACAATTTGACTGGTACGAGTATGTCTGCACAAAACAGTGGTGGCTTGACGCTATTTTGAGGCGTTAGCACGTCTGAAGATGCGTTATTATCATCTTAGGCCTATCGCGGTCCACTGCTGGTCTTTCTGTTTATGGAAAGACATTCTCTGAAAATTTCACGCACTAAAATCTTTTTATCTGGTTACATAACCGCTCGTGACTCGCGCATTACGGTATCGAGAAAAATACGAGATCAGACAGGGGCGAATTTGAGTAGACAAAATACATTTTGACTGGTATGTCTGACACAAATAGTGGCACACACCAGTGCTATTTTGAGACGTTAGCACGTCTGTAGATGCATCATCATCATCATCAGCGTATCGCAGACCACTGCTGGATCTAGGGCTCTCCACTCAGCCCGATCCTCGGCGACTCGCATCCAGCTCCAGCCAACATTCAATGCATGCCTAAAGATGCATTAAAACCTTATTGGCAATTGAAGCCGAAATGCTGAAAGGTTTATCTCTCCCTCTGTTCTTTATCTCAAATTCTGTTCGTAGGGAGGCTCTCATAGAATTACCCGCGAAAAAATCTGGTTATTTGTTAACATAACCGATAGTGACTCGCGCATTACGGTATCGAGAAAAATACGAGACCAGAGAGAGGCGGAATCAAACATCCGCGTATGTTGAGTAGACAAAATACAATTTGTCTGGAGCAAAACAGTCAGATGGATTTGCATTCGCACCTACTTTTTTTATAGCTTCGCTATCGCTATCGGTTTATAGAAAGAGATTCTATAAGAATTTCACGCAAAAAAATCTATTAATCTGGTTACATAACCGCTCGTGACTCGCGTATTACGGTATCGAGAAAAATACGAGATCAGACAGGGGCGGAATTGAGTAGACAAAATATATTGTGACTGGTATGTCTGCTGACACAAATAGTGGCACTCACAAGTGCTATTTTGAGGCGTAAGCACGTTTGATGATGCATCATCATCATCATCATCAGCCTATCGCGGTCCACTGCTGGACCTAGGGCTCTCCACTCAGCCCGATCCTCGGCTACTTCCATCCAGCTCGAACATTCAATGCATGTCTAAAGATGCATTGAGACATTATTGGCAACTGGAGACGAAATACTCAAAGATTTATCTCTCAGACTGTAATCTATCTCAAATTCTGATCGTATGGAGAATTTCATAAAAACTTTCGCGTAAAAATGTGTTTATTTGTTTTCATAACCTTTCTTGACTCGCGCATTACGGTATCGAGAAAAATACGAGACCAGACAGGGGCGGAATCAAGCATCCGTTCGCGTATGTTGAGTAGACAAAATACATTTTGATTGGTTTGCCAGCACTATCCAACGCTTGTTTGGCGCTATTTTGAGACGTCAGCTTGTCTCAAAATGGCGAAGATGCATTGGGAATTATTGGCAACTGGAGCGGAAATGTTGGAAGATTTATCGCTCCCACTCCAATCTATAGCTTATTTTCCGTTCGTAGGAGGAGGCTTTTTTAGAATTTTACTTTAGTATAGCCCTGACTACATCCCAACCAGTATTGCCGATTTGCTGAATGTTTTTCAAAGATGATTTCTCTGTCAAGAGGAAGTTCCATATCAAGAACAAGTGGTTAGAAGCATCCTAGAACTCCCCATTCTAGTGCATACAATCTTCTAATTTCATAACAACTCAGGGCCATAATGTGAGCTCCTGTACTCGTTATGTTATTAGCATTGATTGAGATCTATTGTATGTGTTTAGATGAAGACAATACAGTCTTGAAATAGAAATAACCTTGTTTTCCTTAAACATTATAGCTTTAAAACTCCATTTCAAGTCCATTGAGTCTAAATAACATCCACCTCTTAATAACAAATTAAACAGCCCTTAAGAAAGCTAATAGAGATTATTACAAAAAATTCTTAACCAATAAACATCCATACTTATTTCACATGCAGTGAACAGCTATCCTATACGAAATGTACTCAAACTCGTTCAAATATGAACCTTATTGCTTTCACATACGACCTCCCCCGCAATCGCGTTATTGCACGTGACTTTACAAAGTTATTTATAGTTAGCGTACTAAGTACGATCGAACTATCGCTTTTATACCAGATATATTGTAAATCTTAGTAAGCTAAGGCGTGATTAGTCCGAAGGTCGCAGGTTCGCGGTTTATTATGTCATATTGATCTATTATCATATTCATATTCGATACAGAGGTTACATACCACTTAGTGTATTTACATCTTGTTGTCT
The DNA here is from genome assembly GCA_958496325.1 of Nomophila noctuella. Taxonomy (NCBI): domain Eukaryota; kingdom Metazoa; phylum Arthropoda; class Insecta; order Lepidoptera; family Crambidae; genus Nomophila; species Nomophila noctuella. The sequence continues at coordinate 11,807,435 of OY292487.1, read as the reverse complement.
GTATGTATAATATTTATTTTATATTAAGTAAAGACATGGATTTGTCAATTCCCTTAATGCTATTCTAGAAAAGTCGTTTCAATCCAATTATTGTATCATGATCGGCGTTAAATCGGGTCCTTGGTCTGTAATGGAAAACTAGTGCTAAGCTACTGTATTTCAAATAATTCCTCACATATAATTATGTAAATGTGTCATAAGATTTATGAGCTTTCGATAGGTATATACTATGTACTTACTGCCTATGTAACACAATATTTGAATACTAATGAATGTAGTGAACTAAGCAAGAAAATCATTTCGAATATCGAAACCAATTAGTTAAATATTATTATGAGTTTTTTTATATCTGTTAGTCAACCAAGCGGAGAGCACGCGAGACACCGCCCTTTGACCAATGAGGAAGAAACTTAACTAACCAAACAGCAATAAAATATCGAAAGAAATTGTGTAATAGTCGAACGCTCATTAAAATTGCGAATAGTTTTTATGTGTTATCTAATTAATTATTTTCAGATGGATTAGAATATTAAAAAGCTTTTTTACTTGACACGTGTCAATTCGGTAGGAGCACAGAGTGAGGGCCCAAGTTCAATTTCCGGTCGACCATAAGACATAACACCTTAAAGCATTTAAGACAAAATACCTTAAGGCACGCGACAATTAGAAAAATCTATAAATGAAAGATTACATTACTCAATCAGCAGTCTTTCCAAGTCCCGGGAATTCCAAAAGCATTAATAAAATGCTCAAATCAATGTTGATTAACCATTGTGCATTTGCTAATGAATAAGTATGTTTAGTAATAATGTATGCTAAGATTCTAATGAGTTGATGCTGACTTGAATCTTAATTATGGTGCATCTTTGTCAGGGTAACTACAAAGGAATTTTCCAAGATTCATTATAACGTTTCTCATGTCTACATTATTACGAATACATGTTTAAGCAGTCATTATTTTTCCTTTGGTTACCGACGAGAATGATAAAACAGTCGGTAAATAGTCGAGGAATGCACCAGAACTCCTGTATGTACCTATAGTTTTTATAATTACATATATTCTTAACTTTGTTACCAAGAGATTGATTTTTTCATTATATAAGATGTATTTAATTATTTAAAAGCATGCTTAGAGCTGGAGTCTACATTGGTATTTAATCATGTAAGCAGAATAATTTATTAAAAGACAAATATAATGCATCGTCATTAGCAAAATTGACTGCAAAAGGACCCTTTAGAAATATAAGACCGGAATACCATGAAAACTTTGGAATACTAGTTAGATAATTGAACATTTCGCACATGTAACAACTAGTTCTTATAAAAGTCATAAACATATTCCTAAGTCCCTAAGTCCGTGGCTGGCAGTCTAATCCGTTCACGGATCGTCAACAAGGTATAACTTAATCCCTACATGAGCGGGCTAGGCTGACCTTTACCTCACTGAACCACGGAATTAATTCCTATCCATTTGGATTAGTCGTACTTACCTTTTTATCACTTCTCTAGGCCATTAAGCATTTTATGTACACTCGGTTTTATTTTTAATGTTATTTTTAAACAGTAAATGCTGACATTAGAATCGTTGTGTGGTTGTGTAGTTTCACGCGAAAGAATCTTACAATTTCAAAATGCATGTTTCAAATGTCACGGCACATGTTTAAAAGACAAGTTTTGTTTACTATTATACGTAAGATATACTAAAGGTTCAAATAATGATGAAATAATAACCCCTTAATAGTTTTTGTAAAAGAAATATAATTTAAATTAAAAACAGTTGAGTTCATTAAGCCACCAAAAATTGCTACATCATTTTTCGCTATAAAGAAAACGGAGTTGACTTGCTTTATCTCAAGGAAATTAATTACAATGAGGGAACAAGAGGACAGCTTTATGCGTAACATCGTAATCTAATATAATAAATCAGCTGGCGCATTATTGCCTGGTTAGTGGACGTTTTAATCAATGTTGTTGCGCGGTGACAGATCGTGGCTATCGACGCTTGCGCAGCCAAATGATCGATATCCTATGCTGTCACGGTGTTGCATAAACGTGGTCCAGTAACTAGCGTTTCTTTACTTACTGACTCTTTGATATTTAAGTAACAGGTGTAAAACTAATTAAAGTGTAAAAAAACTCTTTGTTTGTTGTAGTGTATTGGCATTATACAAACAAAAATTTCATGCACATAGCAAGTGGTACTACGCGGAAATCGAACCCGCAATCTTTGGTGTTTCCATGAATCGAAATGTTGACTGCATTTTATAACACCTCGTCATCTACTTATTTACATATCTTTTGCTTCGACTTTCTTCATTTGTCGGTTCAAGGGACATAAAAAATCGCACGACAAAATCGCAGCGACAAGTCGCAAAGATTCAATATCCGCGGCGCCGGCGCAGCTCGGCCGCGAGGGCACCTGGCCGGCTGATGACGGTTATTTGGTGCGCGCGCAGCGCCGTAAACTATATCCACTTATTACTGCGCTCGTTACTGGCCGTGAACTGCAGGTGCATTACCTATAACGCGGTATGATCCTGTTGAGGTGATCCACTTGGAGCACCCAATTTTTGTGCACTAGCAACTTGAGCTAGTTCACATTGAAAGTGGAAGTGAAATAATTTATTTAGCACACAACATTATAATATACATAAGTAGCACATTAAAGAACATAATATCAGAACTTACAAATATGTATATTATTAAAATAAAAAATAACTAATGACAATAAATAGTGTGCCAAATAGGTAATCACTCAGCATTATACCGCATTATCACAGCGTGGCAACACGGCCCTAGTTTTCAGTGATCACCCGAGCACATATTGAGTACCTACCTACCTATTGATATTTTTGGCAAGTTAAAAAGATGTTTTTTGGGAAGTCAAATGTTAATGAGTAGGTGGTCAAAGAGACTAAGCTCAACTAGTGGGTGCTCAAAAATCGGGTGCTCAAAGTGGACTACCCCATAACATGGTATGATTCTGTCTCGGAACAAATTCCGGGTTTGTTATACTACCGCGAAGAAGACAGATCACTATCGATGATGCGATGGTAGGGGTCCGTTGTGGTTTTGCACAAAAACAAAAGTCGATCGAAGTCTACAATGTTATGTCAGAGGTTGATATTAACTTTACTATAGTGGCTACAAGCCTCGTGTTACAACTGACCAGCCGTTGATATTATTACTAAATTAACCAAGCTTGTTTGTTGATTTGAGAAAATTTACTATAACTGTAGTGTTCACTTAATATTCATGAGGAAACATTCTTCATAGCCATATATAGAGAAAATTAATGACGAAAGCGTTCGAATTTCTTCTTAAACACTTAATTAGTTTAACACATTTTCTCTCACTTTGACCGGCATTAAAAAATAATTTTACACTAACGGTCAAGGTCTAATTAAAAATGTAGGAGTATCTAATAAAGTTGTTGACAAAGTTGTTCTCTTTATCGAGATCTTTATTTATCAAGAAAGCGATTTAATTCTTATACTGTGAGTATCCAAATAAGGAGTCGTACCAACATCATTAACTTGTATCGCCCGGGACAAAGCCATTTGCTTTGACTAATGCGTTTCGTGTTTTAATTCGGTAATTTGAATACGTTTTGGTAGGAAAAGCTGAGGGCAGCGGACTTCCTTGCGTGTCAAAGATTAACTATTAACAGAAGCGCATGTATTCTACTACTTACCCGTATTGAGGATGAAATGCTTACATACAGTAAGAGTGGAAGATGTTCATGAAAAATACAATAAACAACATTTATTATTCTCATAATTTTACTGAAATTTCGAATGTTTTTTAGTTGTGGTACAACTTGTACTAGGTATAATTAAAAGGTTATCTCTGCTGGATGTCACTTGGATCTACCAAAGGACAAAACCGTTGTCTTATCACGTTCAAATGTTACAGTTCGTTGACATTTTCGATACGATTAAAACAAATAGAAAACACACTGATATCTGATTGCGTCACCGTCTCAAAAACAAAATACCTACGAAACATCGTGAGAACTGAGGCTATTGCACTGCCTATCAGACTTCGAGGAACCGCAGGTCATTAACATGCGAAAAAAAAACAAAATCAAACGAAGGTGCCCTTCCAGGGGCAGATGGAAATTTGATAACAGGCACCGGCCGATAGCTATCGCACGGAGAGGTAACAAAGAAAGACAAATGCAACAATTTCTTTACACAAAGGAGTGTCCATTCTTCACGCGCGGCCGTAATAGCTCTATGTCGCTGCCGGTTGCCTATACTGACGATGACCATGGTTTTGACGTTTCAGGAGACCTATCTTACCCTAGTATGTCATGACGGTGGTGTATCATATGGATATGTAAATTTAAACAAATGAAAATCAGGATTTATCGTGACTGTAAAATAAGTGATCCAGGGTTTTCGACAAAACTGGATTCTACTCTATACTTGTGTCTAGTCTATAAGTCTATATCTAGTGTGTTTGTAACCTATGTGTAGTCAAAACGGTGTCTTCATAAGCTTTCACCATAAATCGTCTGACATAGACGTAAAGGCCTGATATATGTAGTCTATAAGTGAAATACTTTACTTTACTAAAATCGTGTAAGGAATTTTCGTCGTCTAAAACTCATCTCTCTAATTAAAATTCACGGTTCTCTAACACCTGTCCTACACGTCTAGAGAAAATTTATTATTTTTCGTTTCATGTAAATTGTCCTGTAAAGTCCAGGAAACGTGGGAAGCCTACGTATACGGCAGTGCGCGGCATAAATCATGGCCGTCCAGGAAATCATTCATTCTCGGTAATGTGCTGCGAAAATAGGCTTCCACGGCCCGCCGCTAACGCCCTCTGCCCTCAATGTTTTAAACTTTAAATTGCGCCTCTAATGAAAATATAAATCGTGGATACCTCAGCGCTTAAGCTAAGACAGAACAAAGAAACTGGCACATTTTTATTAATTCTCCTGAACGCTGACTCGGTTAGAAATTGAGCTTTCGCTTTGCATTGTAAAACAGTGAGACTGAATATGCGTTAGACTTAGACACTAAGCATGAGTACTTACAATAGTTGCATTTACAGCTCAATTAGTCACTTAAGTAACATTTTTTTTAACAAAACTATAAGTCTAGGTGGCTTTTGTAAATTTTTAAACCAGGACGAGATTATACAACACTTCGACGAATATTTTTTCCCATCGCTTCTTAAGTTTTTATAGCGTCTACTAATAATATTATTAATTAACTAATTCAAAATCAAAAAGTACTTAATGTACGCAGGCTTTAAATATATACTTATAAATCATCAAAAAATATAATGAAATAATGAAAAAATATCACTTGTACATAACAAAAACTTGTGCAGAAAAGAACAAAGTAAATCTCCACATAGAACTACGTTAATTAGAGCTGTATTGTATAAGGTCATGTATGTGAAAATGTTAAATTATGAAACAAAAGGCTCTTCATGATTTGGTCGGTGCAGTTCCCTTCATATAATATTTTACGCCAGTAGTTTTTATAAGAAATATCAACTCGAATCAATCAATTAAGACCGAGCGCCGGTTCAACGGCCGTTCCCATGACATTTTTGTCATAACTTCTGCTTAGTCTGAAGCCTTCATTCCGTAACCGCATCTCGATGTATGACAAATCGTGACAAAACCACCGACTCATCTACACTAGGTCAGATCTCACCTATCTTTGTGAGTCGGGTTTATTTGCCAAGCGAAATTGGACTCTATCGTAAGTGGCATAAAGGTTAGTGTATTTGAAGTATGTGGTTGTAGTAATAGCAAAGTTATGTTTGTGGATGAGTACACGAATTCATGTGGCTGAACCGCGTGCCTGCGCGGGCGCACCTTCATCCATCAAGCTCGGCGCGCATCACTTTCAGAGGCGCAATCGCTCGGAAAGACCCTACACCCTTACTAACATTGGACACTTGGACAGTGACAATAATTAAACAGGCGTAATATTCGATTTCAATTAGTTAGGGAGTTTATATTTGATTTCATTGTGGTCATCAGGTAAATGATATTATAAGGCTCGGCCGGGATTTGACAAAATATGTTGGAAACAATGCAATGGTATTTTCTACTAATCTTATGACTCCAGTGAAACGAGAACTTAAACGGATTTTATGTCAAATCGCCAACCAAATAAATTAAACTTATGGAACTGTGTTTTCTTAATCTGAATGTGCTTGTTCCTTGGAGTTTAATTAATTTATTATAATTTTCAAATTTTAAAGATCTCTTAGTGTAAAAGTATCTTTTTTTATTATAATTATTTTTAAAACTAAAGTACTTAAGCTCATTATAACGTGAAGTACTTAATTAAACACAGTCGTGCACAAAACGTAAACGTCTCCTTAGCTATTCATTTGCATTCGCAAAAAATCAATTAAAACGGCAAATGTACTGCAAAAACCGATCGTTTTTTATCCATGCGACCGCTTCCGAACAACACACACGATAATGCTTATTACTATGCGAACCCCGATAAAAAAAGATGTTAGTTTTATCCACTCTATCTTATTGTCATTTGATTTCGTCTCCCTCACACGCTGCCGGCCGCCTGATTTTAATATCAAATATCAATATTTGGATGCAATCAATCAAAGTTAATCACGCGAAAGATACAAAAGCAAAATGAATACATTAAGTTCTTTAGTGAGCGGGCGTCGGTTCACTCGACCGAGGTCTACGGGGACCTCTTTTTATAACCAGCCTAATAATGACCGATTAGAAAAAAAAACTCAGTGGGAACGTATAAGTACAATGTCATGACGTAGGCAACTTTATGTTAATTAGCTATTATTAATCGGGGGAGAAAATCGGCCGACCGAATGTTTGGCCAGCGCTGGGCAATTAAAAAGTTAACTAATTAGGTCAACTCGTCCCGTGCTTGGCAATGCGATCGATAGTGGAGGGCAAAGTTTGAACAGCGGCGAAGAACGGCAATAAAACTAAACGTTGGTTCTGTTCTACCTAGTTAGGGTTGACCAGAGGGTTTAGCCGTATTTATTTAGATTTTTAAAGAACATTGTAAAGTTTCATCATTTGCTCATAGAACGCACCTCTTGAAGTTGCAATAATTGCTTGTGATTGGAAATACTTGACTTTTATTTTAAAACTATTTCTTCGTTTTTGATATTAAGACTAAAATTAACTGAACTTTAATTTTACTGTCAAATAGCAATTCTTGGTTTGTTGGATTAAAAGTTCTTTATTATCATTTATTGTCAAGATTTTTTCATCAATGTTACGCTCACGAAGTTTAGTCGTAGCAACCCTACCACCACCTAGTTGTTTGCGGCGAGCACAATCGATATTAGTAATTGTAACCGACACACCGCGTTCCTATAAAACGGAACTAGCTGCTAGTCCACTAGTCGACTAGTCACTAGTTACTAGTTACTTACTAGTTCGTCGCCAGTCGGCATTTAATCGATACGATAAACGCACAGCATAGGTATCTTATCGTGACTAGTAATCGTTTGTGTACAATAATTATTTCCCATCGTGCCTGTGCTCAATTAGATCTAATAAATTTTATTGATGTTGTTTACATATTTCGACGCTGTGACATCGGATATGTTTGACAAGCGGATTTGTATAAAAACACAGATACAATCACGGTCGAATTCTGATTTAGATGCGTTTGATTTAATACAATTTAAAATGAGACATATTAAGGGAACCAACCGTGCAACAAAGATTTAAGAAACACAAACAGACACACAGTCAAATAAGGAAACCTTCACTTTTATCTTCTTGTATAGTTGTTTTTAAGCATTTTTACATGCTAAATAATATTTACCTTGAAATATATTTTTTTGAAATTATAAATAAAAACATCGATCTCAGGCGGTGGAAACCTTTAGTCACATACTATTGAAGCTTTAATTTTACAATTGCTAAGGTTTGTGTATTTATTCAACCAGGTTTTGCGTGTAAATAGAAACAAGGTCACCGTATGATATTGAATTAAAATGATATTCGTGAACAATTTGCATGTTTGTACAGTGCACACATGAACTTTAATTGTTGAATTAATTTCGTTTCTACATTTCCTTCATTATATTTTTTTGTTATTGTTTGCATGCGAATTTGTAAATTTTTGTTGTAACCTTACATTTTCCTCTTACAAATTAAACCAGACAGTACCTAAGTATTGTAAGTTGTTGAAAACTTAGCAATTGCTGTCATAGCATACCTTAATAATAATAAAGTGTAGTGAGAACTTACAAAGATAAATTACTTCTGAAACATTTCAATTTCAATTAATTTGAAAATCTTCTATCGATAAATTCACCGCTAGAGTCGGAAAAGCCTTGCTCATTAAAGAAATAAACTACACGTTATCTATTTACTGTTGTAAAAATTGAAAAGCGTATTTACCATCTAAGCTCTACAGTCGTGAGTAGGGAAAAATCGAAAGTCGGTGCTCGCAGAAGCACTTCACGATTAATTAAGTCAAACTGGCCCGTTATTCATCAGACCGGCGTTTATTGGCCGTCACAATACATTTAACAGGCGGTCACTTTAGACCCGGGGCACACTAACATATAGGTACCTCTACTGTATGCCGAGTGCTGCAGTATTCACTCAATTCAGTTATTGTGCATTTGTGTTAATGTCACGAACTCCCTACACTACGAGTACTGAGTAGTGTTTGTACTTTTGTACTCTCATGTATTGTATATGTAGAGCTCCCCTGCAATACCCAATGTTTTTGTTAAATGAAAGCATAATACGTGTAGTTCGAATAAAACAATTGTACAAGGGCTTTTGCCATGAGCGAGTGCGTTTAAGAGAATACAATATTTCTATTTCATTCTATTGTTGTATAAATATATGCAGTTCATTTCCAGTTTCATTTTTGTTAGTCGTCATATCTAGGGTAGTCTAGAAGAATCAAAACAGGATTTTATACTAACATCCTATGACGCAAGTAATATTTTAATTGTATAATGCAATGTATTTATTATGAAGAAATACAAAAATGGACGAAGTCAAAGTAGGTTTGCCCCGCAAAACCATTTTCGACAACAAATAGATTTACACTAGCGGCCGCCCGCGACTCCGTCCGCTTGGATTTCGATTTCTAATATCCTATGTGTTATTCTGATGTATAAGCTATATTGTGGTAAAGTTTCATTCAAATCCATTCAGTCGTTTTTACGTGAAAGAGTAACAAACATCCACACATCCATACATCCATACAGCCAGACATCCACACATACAAACTTTCGCCTTTATAATAGTAGTAGGATAACTTACAGTAAGCTTACACTGTGTGCCACAGACCTTACTACCGGCCACTTTAAAGAAGCGTTTGAAAAGTCGTGACGCAATCGCAAGTGTGTGGTACCAAGACAATCACCGGTCGGAACCCCTTCACCTTTTGTAACCAGAGGATGTTTTAATTACCGTATTGTAATTTTATGAACCAATACCGTTTTGACGGTAGATTTTTATCGAATTAGGTAATGTTGTAGGTATCATAACCGGTTGTAATTAAAGATTACTCGTATTTTAAACTATTACGAGCAAACATAGCTACTATGAAATTAAAGCATTAACGTTTATAAATTACGAGTTCAAAATTTATGTTTATTGTGATTTTAACGTTAATGCGTACAAATTAACCTACTTGCAAACAAAGTTGCGGTCAGAACACCACCATTTGAATCATGTTTTGGCACTTTTTAAATCGTGTCGTCGGAAGTCAAACTAAGAGCAAACTTATTAATTGTCACGCATTTATCGCGCAATATCGGAACTTGAATACTAGCAAAACGTAATTAAACTTATTTTACTCAAATATAAGTAAATATCTTTAAAATCATTAAAATGCACGTGTATTGATTTCATCCAAATGAAAATAGTTATAAATTCTAGGTAATAATCCGAATCGGATTAAAAGGCATGTTCAGTGAGCGACGCCGAATTGCGTCTGGAAAGTTGCGCGGCAATATTCCATTTCCGCGCCAAAAGAGACCATGATGGCGGCCGCGCGGTACACTTCAACATATAAGTGCTATTAATTCAATATTGGGAGAAATAAAATATTGAAATGTCATAGAATTCTTTATTTTTTATGAGTTAGGTATTACGTTGAATGAAATTACTTTTAATATACGCTATATTGATATGTTATATTTTTTTTCTCATCTTCATTTCAATAATTTGTCCTCACTATTTTTACCTAAATAAGCAGCACGATATTTAAGTGCAGCAAAGGTTAGAAAACAAGGTAGCCGATATAACACACAATATCACTAGTAGGTAGACATTTTCTGTACATAAATACAAACCCCCAATAATAAGTCTACATTAAACTAATAAAATTTTGAATATAAGTTAACTGAACTGAAGGGCATTTATATGCGACTGTACCTGCGCTACGGCATTACTTTAGAAGAACCATCGATGCGTAATGCAGAGTTATTAAGACAACTTCTATGGCTACATGTGTTTCAAGCAATTTAACAAATTCGTAACAAAATTAGCCTACTTGAAGAATTCAATTAATGATACATGTTAAATTAATTAAAACTTTTTATGTTGAGTGTACGCACAAATATAGCTTATTAAGTATAACAAGTATAAATTATTATATTCACAAGTACCAGTAATATAATCGCAATATTTTTAAATAGGAAGGAATTAATTACTTTATCACTCTAATAATTATGATAATACCAGAATTCCTGATAATAATACTCGTATATATATTGCCAAATTGGAAAATTTTTACGATATTCAAAAATATATCCGAAGTAGGTACCTAGTGACTAGAATAGAAATCAAACTTTATCTATAATCTTTTTATATCAAAATAAACAACAAAAAGTGCTATAAAACGTAAGAAAAAAAAATATTTCTTTTCCATTTGTACCTTCACAATTAATAATTACCCATAGTGTGCAACCGTATATGCACTTTATCAATGTGTGATTAGAGTCTAAATTGCAATAGTGAGGTGAAACAAAGAACCAAACGAATCGTGAAATTTCCTCAACGAGCTAGGCTGTAAAGTGAAAATAAAAAGATGGGAAAATGCGTCCACATACCGCGCACTCCGTAGTTTACTGCAATTTGTACAATAATTAACTGTTTGTGGCGACACTATTTTTATGCAGTAAAGCTTGGAGATAGTTAGGGCTACCGGTAAAAAAAATGTTTCAATTGAATAGTAATTCTGTTCTGAGTTTTACTTTAAAAAATATATTTCTTCAGGTGACAATATGTAGGTAGTTGGTGACGACCAGTTTAGTGTTAATCTTGATTACGAGATGACTAAAATAAAACTGGAGCGATTTCAAAATTGAGAACAAATAAATTTATTTCATAATCCCAAGACATCAGCATCAGCAACATTTACTTTTATTATTATTTTTTTAAACCAACACAAAAAAATTGCATACCTAATATCACCCTCTTAACATACTTTCCTAGTTTCTATTTTCATCACATATTAACAAATAAATTTTCCGCCTTAGCCTGTTTAAAATCCCGATACTACTAGTACCAGTTCGTTAATACAATTAATTAACTTCCGACTTAACAAAAAAAAACAATTTCCCCATTTCCCATATTCCCCAAACAATCCAAAAATCCCGGTACCGCAAAGCCCTATCCGCCTGGGTGGATGTCGCCGGTCGCCCCGCCCCCCGCGCTAATTGCGCCAATCTGCGCGCCGCACGCACACGCACGCACTCCTGCGCACACGCACTCTAGTGATTGTCGTTAAATACGCTGCACTGGTTAATTGTGTGGCGAAAATAATAAACTGAAGTGAATAGTAGTGATGATACCTACGGTACAATAAAGTGTTAGGGAGACTTTTAAAAAAAAAAAATACTAAATAATCCTTAAATAAACATGTAGGTATAGTATGTATGAAAAGTCATTTTAAAAATTACTAATATCGTAAAATACAGAATTCTTATATAATGTTATATACCTATGTTTATTTTCATCAAAAGCAGTGATACGATGCACTGCTTAATTTTGTGGCGAACATAATATACCGAAGATACAATTACCTTGTATTCATGTTAAGGGAAAAAAGTTAGTGATAAAAAACGGTAAAATAAAACATATTTAAAAATAACTCATATATTGTCAGTATAATGATGCGATAATGTCTTTGAATTACATGTGATCCAATGATACTTTATTTGTTAAAGAACAAAAAACAACAAATTACAAAAACAAGTAGGTACAAATTACACAGAGCCATTTCAATTCAAAATCATTATGTGATATTTCCTCACACACGTATCCACAAATGGGAGCTAGCACTAATATAGAATCAATCTTTTATACACCAATCGCACATTGAAAGCTGACTGAATAGCGAATGAACAAGCTTATTAACTTGCCAGTGATGAACCAGACGTTGTCACATTCATTTATTTAGCGGCAGGAAGCTAGGTAATTGAAAAACTCTCATTTGAGCCCCTCTAGTGACGTAAAGTTTATGACGCAAAAAAACAATTGAGCGTCTGTCTGGCAGAGGCACTGAATGTCCCCCTGTAGTTGTTCACACAGAGCCGTTGGTACTATTGGCTTGTTCGTATAGGATGGACTGATCTCATAAATATGTAGCCAGTGGTGACATTCTTTGACAAGTGTGTGACGATTACTAAGCGATCTTGCTAAAAATAACGCCAGCGTTTGGTATTTGTCTCGGTGTTCTTTTGTTTCTTATTGTCGAACTGGTTGGTTGGTTTTCAGTGTTTAGTACATATTTATTTATTCAGTAGTATCTACTTTTTATGAGTAGATTACTTCGAATGCTTAAGTAATCTAGCAACTTTACAATATCTTTATTGGTAAAAATTGTTTTGAAATGAATGAAAAGTTAAGTTTTCAAACCCAGATACTATCCCGATATATTTCTTAATATAATAATGACAATAAATGGCTCTATTAACCAAACGATACAAAGCGACCCCGCGGCTTAAAAAGACCTTCTAAACTTTACCGTCATCAAAAAAGATATATTAAAACCCGATAGCGAATAGACAATAAATCAATTAATAAAATACAAAGAGACTCATTGCGAAATAAATATGACTTAAGTACGATCAAAAGTCTACAAATCATGTTGGAATGAGCCGCGAGCGAGGTAGAAGTTAGAAGCCGCTCTAACAATGAGATAAGGATCTAGACAAAAATCCGGCCGATCTGCAGGAGGCCATTGCTGTATAATTAGCCTTATGTACAGCCGACTAATCAAAATCACCGCGAGATACCGAATTGAGGTTGTTACAAACGATTTAGAGTACCTTTACTATTAGAAAGATGCGTTTCATTCAATCTATGAGCCCACAGGTGTTGGTTCTAAATACAAAAATTTAGGTCTTATTTAAAAAAAATATGTTTTCGTTTATTTTATTATTGTAATTATGAGCTCCTTGATTATAAAATTAAGGTATCACAAGTTCCTTCGTTATAATGCTTCAGAAAATTATACGGAAAATAGGATCCGTCGTCTTTTTAATGCTGATTGTCATCCCGGTGTTATGTCAACCTTATTAGCTTTTACATAATCTATGAAGAAGGTTTAAGCAGTTGTTTTTTCAAGTATACTGTACTATAATCAAACAAAAATGAACATCTAAGTACAGTAATTTGGCTTTCAATGTCTACTTATCTGCTAAAATTACATAAAGTAGATTGTGCCCAATAATTTAAAATATCGTATCGTAACATTACATACGTCTTTTTGTCGTACGGTTTCATTTCAAAGTGTGCTTTGTATGATTGTGTGTAAGGTGCAAATCGGATCGCATGTGATTGGTTCGGTTTGTCATTGCTCAATAGGTGTGAAATGGGCGATGAGCACCGATACAGGACGGTTGGATTGAATAATGCGTTTGTTTTGTTGGCCGTACGCCGACTTGCGTTCAGTGGAGCGTATGAGATAGACTCCCCGTTGTACTGTTTCCTGAAGGACTTTTTGAAGCTATTCAAATGAAAATCGAAATCATTGTGGAAAGAGACACGAATTATATTATCAGCACTTTTGCGATGAGAGGCAACGAAAACAGTTTTGACTTGAAGGTGTTCAATTGATTATATTTTTATTCAAAAACGTTGTTGTGAATTGTCCTAGGAGCCTACTATTTTATTTCTAGTGTTCCCTGCCCACCTGTGACAAGTTTTTATTGCTATTACCTACCTACCTAAGTGTCCACAAATGATCAAATGAATTAATGATTAAATTAGCACCCTATTACACAGTTTTTTTTATAGTAGTTACTTGTTTCCTATAAATAATTTATGTAAACATATCTGCATTAGGTAGTAGAGGAACTCATAAGTAAAAGACGCCTCAGAGTTTTATACTTATTTAATTAAAAAATAAACTCTAATGAATGGATTCTACTAAATTAACTAGAAGGCACGAAACAGACATTTTATGGTTCGAACGAGTATTTTAGTATAATTCTGATACAGTATAATATTTCATTGGCCTATAGGTGTAACATTACAGAAGTTGTGCCACAAAAAGAACAATAAAAGGCCATGAGGGTGACATAAATAACCGGCAGTACGTCATCAATCGCGTCACAGGCCCGTAAATTAGGCCCAGATCGGACCCTATCGAGTTACGGGTCGCCATAGCAACCGACATGTCATTTTGAAATTCGAAAAAACGATGGCTATGTCCCCCGAGGTCCCACGAATGAAACAGGTGAGAGATTTTTTTGTCTACACGGGTTGTGTCTCATAGTCACAAAACGAATAGTTTAGTAGGTACCTACGTACGAACAGACGAAGCTATGAAAACGTTGAACGAACTCATTATTATAATAAGTAAAATATGCATATTAAATACACGAGGACTCCTCGCAAATGAGCCGTTTATTCAGAACGCACCAACAACGAGTTGATATAATTAAATAATTTAAAGCGATATAAAGAGGTCGGCATATCCACTCAGTAAAGTAAACGTTGAACGAACTCTAAAGTAGGTCATTATTTTTATTGGTAAAAAACGAAAACAAGCAATTATCAGACAATAACGCTGTTGAACGCGAGACACGTTTTTGCGTATAGTGAATAAACTAGGCATATAATGCGGCGGCGCCGGCGCAGCCCGCTCGTAAACACACTGCGCGAAAACGATCCGGGTTGTCATCGCAGCCACTTTATGCGCGAGTACCAACGTTTAAAAATGCTTTTTACAACTGACCAGCACCGCGAAAGACTGCTAAAGAAAAAAACATTAACCTCAACCAGATAGATCGCAGTAAAAGTTTATGTTTTCATAAACAGCGCGCAACCGCGTAATAACAAAGTTGTAGAACGACCCGAAAGGACCAATTCATATTTTTATACAGTTATCAGTCCACACAGATCGGTGTTTCACATAATATCGTATGTAAGTAACCTAATCGAGAGGCCGCCGTGTGTCGGCCGATGAGTTTACCAGATCCAGATATAATCAGAACGACAAGAAGCCAGCCGAAGCGACTCTACACGATAACAGCGCTCGCGCCCGACCCGACCGCCCGGCACTCACATAAACTACCAACGTAACTGCCGTGAACTCGACGAAATCAATTCCCAGTTCCGATTCCGAGAAGTGACACAGTTTCTTAAGTGTCGCATCACTACCGAGGCACCTCCAAATAAATTCTAATCGTCCCATACCGGCCGCGGCCCAGGCCAATCTAGCCCCTAACCACCTCACTCTAGATGAACATTTGTGCGGCGGCCCGTGTACTTAAAATATAAAGAAGAGCCACCTGTCTCCACGAAAAACTTTATTGCCGCCATAAAATTTAAACCTCAAAGAAAAAACAAAAAGATGGAATTATTTTTTTCCTTTACGGCCGAAGCCCATTTTAGATGGTGTTTACCTAAGCTGTCACCTTACGAATGGCGATTTTGAGCGGCCGGGGCGGGTTGAATTAATTGTGGAGTTCGGGAGAGATATCGCCCGATGGATGATAACGTCCGGCTCGGCTGCCGCTGGCAATTTGCTTCGTTCTGACATTTCCACTCGAGGAGCCAGGCCGGTGACGTGCCTACTTACGAATAATTGTGACCGCGGCCGAGCGGGAGATTCCGACTTAGATACCTGCTGGTCGCAGCAAATTGGATAAATTGTCCGTGTGGATGACCTAAATAATTGAATCAAATGTCTATTACAATACTTGTGTACCTGAATACATTCGGTATATAAATACATTTTAATTTATAGTGTATAACGCAAGTCAGGCTAAGAATGGCAAAAGTTCATGTTATAGCACAGGATCCCACTATGGAATTAATAATCACTTATAAGCTGTTAAGTATGATATTGACAAAACGGCAATGCATTGTCGCCTGCCTGTTTGAAATGGACAAACTCAATTTTTATCGCCAGATATGAGTAACATACTTCGTGGTACAAAGAGCTCTGACAATAGGACTTGTAATTCGTTCCCAATCTGACTTGTGTTAAAGAAAGAAGTAAGGTAGTGACTCACCATGCGAGCTGACGGCCGCCGAGTAGGGCGCGTGCATCTGCTGGTGGTAGTACCGCGCGCGGCTGTGGTGGCCGCCCTCCAGCGGCGAGTGGAAGAACCCGTCCCCATTGGCTTCGGAGCTGACCTCGCCCGCCGCCGGGCTGCCGTTCACGCGGCCCTCGTACCAGCGCTGCTGCAGCGCGCTCGCACCGCCGCCCTCGCCGCTCATGTCCATGACAGCTGACCCCGCCTCACACACCATGCATCCCTTTCACCGACACGCACTATAAGTCCACTCGGACAGGCAGCCCTATCCGCATCGCAGTCTCAGTCACTCAGTCACTCAGCAGTCAGCACCCGCGCGCCGACCTTCACCATCTCATATTGCACGTATCTGCGAAAGAACACCACGTGATTACTTTATACACATCAAACACACCGGTGTTCGGTCGAAAGACAATCAATTAAGATAATAGCGTGCGTATCGAAAGACGTCCGAGATATCGATACGCTCCCAATTTCCCAATTTGATTAGGTGATACGGCGCGAACAACACTCGATACCGGCGCGATAAGCGATAACCGCGCATTAAGCGATGTTAGCCAACCGAGTCGTGATTTTTATTGCCACTAAACCCACACAACATATCTCTACTCTACATCTGTCGTAGCTAAAATGTCTGCTATGATTTCCGAGCGAATTATCTAGTCTACCTATTGTTCTGGGCGAATATTTACATTATAAAGCCTATTAGGTGGACCAACGGACAATAGTTTCAACTTCAAGGATTACTAAGTGGACAGAAACTCCTGAATACATTACAAGTTATATGTAATCCATACACTAAAATACATGTGCAAAATCATGTTATAAAAAAGAAACGGACCTAAATCTCCTCGGTGTTATCTAAATGTGAAACGTTATCAAATTTTATGCAGCATTTTGTCTTTGATTTGAAATCATATTACTGATAAAGGCTTACATATCTCCTTTGATCTTTGCGTTCAGTATTATATATACTTTGTTTTTGCGAAAATCACTTATAAGTATTGTTGTTAGGTATTAGGGTTTTATTAGCCCTGAAGAATTTAGTATTCGACTTATACTATCATGACTTAATACTCATTAATTATAAGCTGCTGTCGAATGTAATCAATGTCTAATGTAGTTTGAATAAGATTAAATCCTTAACTAACTCAACTTTGTTAGACTAACAAATTGATTTGCTTTGCAAATTTAATGTTATCTTATGTACAAATAATTTACATGATAATAAATAAATATTAAACTGACAAATTTGTAAAGCAGTATCTTGTCATATGTCCCTCTGCAGTTTAAAGACTAAAGACAACAATTTTATAATTTTTAAGTTTTCTAAAAGTAATCCAGTATAAGGGAAGAACGTAAAATATATTGCCTTTGTCAGACAATATTAAAAATACTAAAGCTATTTCATCAACATAAGGTTATTATCACCTAAGGTTATTAAATCATTTCAAAGCATTCAGGATTTCTTTGTACGATTAAAACACGCAACGTGAGAAAACCTGTACTAAAATATTAAAGCTATTTAATATAGGTATTCGTATAATGACACGTCTGCAACAGAAGCTTGAAACAAATTAGTTAATTCGTTCTACTAATAAGTCTGCTAGCCAATAATTATTCAGCTAGCCATTTCCTAATAACTTTATTAATGGAATAGAATATCTTGAATGTCCTTAGTAAATCATAAAAAATGTCATAACATAATAATTTGTTTAAACAGTCAAAATATCCGAAATCAATAATTGTACCTATCCGTAGTTGTACGATTTATATGTAAATGATTGAATGACGGGGGTTTTAAGAGGTATTGGGGAATGATCATGTAGTCATTCAGTTAAGAAAAAGACAGAGTTAATGTATCTTTAATGCTGATTTTGCTTGTAAATGCTGTTACATAGCAGAGAATTAGTTCATTTGCATTAAGATACATTTATATTTTACGTATTATTGACAGGAAGACAAGCGCTCAAGCATAGCTTAAATGGTTCAGAATCACAAGATAATAAATATAAAAAATACTAAATGTTATTAGCTACTTACTATTTTTATCATAGGCCTAAACAGATTAAACACTCCTAAACTTAACCGTCGAATATTAAATTACAAGAACGGGGAATATCAATTTAATAAGTGATAAAAAATACTTTTCTGATTCTAAAAACAACCGATGTGTCACCTTATGATTTGATTTGAAACAGTAGTAAGTTGATTACATAACTTCACTCACACTTTACAGTATCAATATTTAGTCCAGTGGTCAATAAAGTTTTACTTGAATATAAAAATGGTATTCCATAATCTACATTTAAAAAAATAGAACACTTATTTCTTATTCTAAAGAGACATAATATCTAAAAAAATAGAGATGAAAATGATGAAAAATATTTAGAGTTATTTTTATTACAATCCAACTTCAAATCTTACCAATTTGCGCGTTGATAAGATGGAATCTCGAATGATCACAAATTGATGACCAGGTGGCTTTGATATATCACAACCGACGAGGCCGCTATCTAACAATCGACTGAAAAAGGATTTTTTCTGATAAAGAAAAATAAATCACAAGGTTTATCACAAATTACGTTGATTTCGTCGTAATATCTTGATGATAAGCAGATAAACTCGGGCTCCACAAAGAAATAATCCTTGATTTCGCTATTTCACGGCTTTCGATGCTATCTGTGTTTAATTTAGGGTTCACACGGTAGCCATCTTTTATTACTTTTTATTGATTCGCCGTCAACTATTACTCGGCGATTTACAATCTCCATTAATTTAATTCAATCAATTCACTATAAATATACCGATTGAAGGCGATGGAACGTTAAATTATATTAATTTATATAAGTTTTGTTTATGTTCTTCATGGATGTTTTAATAAGTGTACCTAAAGTATAGTAAGTACTTATAAGAGTAATAATTTTATTTTTTAATAATGTAACTTTTTAAATAATACATCATTTATTCCACTTAATTTTATAAGTATTTTTAACATTGCATCGATACATTTAGATAAGATTAGATTATAATTGGATAGATAGATTGTAGGCTCATAAGAAAGATAACAAAACTTCAGTACGATACCCAAAAACAAACGACTAAACGTGCTCCCATATAGTTACTAACAGGAACTCCCCATGTTCAAATACAAGAAACCTTAAACGTAATTTATTTAACAAGCCAAGTTAATGTCCAAAGGAAATTTCATTAGAGATATTCATTAAAGATGGAGTCGGTCGCATAACTTTATTTTCCTAGACACAAACAGGTCCACAATTGATCCATGATACCGGCCGAGTGATCGATGCTCGGCCGCACGATAATACTCATACTATCAGGATTTGAATCACGATCGTGTGATCAACACACAGTAGCGTATCCACGCTATAAATCACCGCTGATTGCCTATGCCCGGCACCAATGATAAACATTGTGATCTTACACCCACAGGAGTATGAGTTATTTAATATTTTATGGACGCGATTCCTGTTTTGAAATTGTTAGACTCGACTATTTGCACTTGGAACTCGATTTGCGTGGTGGGAGAACCTGACGGGACGCGCGGATTATATAAATCTGCATCTTGCGGTCCAACGTTGCTGATGCAAATAACACTGGTCAACAAAATTTCAACTTTGTCATGCCACATGGACTTTTTTGATATTTTTTACTTAAATTGGTGATTGTAAGAAAAAATAAACAGTTAAAAAAAATTTGCTAGACACGGATTTTATTCTATTGAGTAATTTAAAATATTAAGAAAGAACACAGATCTCCTAAATCAGAAGGATTTTTTTTTTATAAATGACTTAATAATCTTGGATTTTCTTGAATATTCAGCTTCTAGTTGGTCCATTTTAATTGTCCAGCAGTAATCTGCTAACATATTTGGGCTCCATTTGCCCTGGTACCGCTTTTCCATATAAGACATGTCCTGATGGAACCTCTAACCGTGCTCGTCGCTGACAACCCCATAGTTCTGGCAATTTTATACACTGAGAGACTGATCTTATAGCCGAAGATAAGTTAGGGTAAATATGTGTGGTTTTTTCTTGTAATTTATACCGTTTAAGTCTGTGAGACAAAAATAGCAATCTGAAACGAGATCTCGCTGTTCAGTCCATATCATGGGTACAGCACACGGCATAGGTTGTGCGCCTTTCTTCCAGTCAGTTAAATTTTTGCACACACATTATGCAACTGACATGTGTGGGACCCAGGATTTGTCTTGATGGACCAGAAAAAGCAAAATATCTATAGCTATACTTACTAATATATCAAGCTGAAGTGTTTGTTTCTTTGAACGATCTAATCTCAGGAACTACTGGACCAATTTGAAAAACTCTTTTTGTGTTGGATAGCCCATTTAACGAGGAAGGCTATTGGAAATCGAAGTCCACGAGGATGGAGTCGCGGGCGGCCGCTAGTTGGTGATAACACTCCAACACAGGATTCGTAATATTTCGCCGTTGTTTTTTGAATGTTAGTTCATGGCAGACATAACAAAAAGAGTTAGGATTATTATTACACCTCCTCGACGTATTCACAGGGACATATAAATCACAAAAAAGTGTTCAATTTCAACAACAAATATTTTTAAAAGGATTTACTTGTAAGCGTTTCTGTTATTTACTGCCGTAGTACTAGTTATGAGTATTACCGTATCACAACAAATGTGAGGCTAATAGACTTATGGCAGCTATGGTTTAATAATAAGGGTAGACTGATAAATCAAAATTAGCTATCAAAGTTCGTGTGGCAAAATCAGTGTTGACCAGTGTAATCAATTTAATTTCTTAAATAGCGTCGAGAACCTATAATTATGTTTCTTGCAAAAATGTTATAGCCAGTGCCGTAAATAGGGCGGTGCCAGCGGTGCCCAGGCACAGGGCGCAGACCCTGGAGGGGCGCAGAAATGACCGACTTTCAAGTAAAAAAAAAAAAAAGGTCGCAGCTTTGTGAGCTCGCACCCTGGAGGGGCGCAGAAATGACCGACTTTCAAGTAAAAAAAAAAAAAAAAAAAGGTCGAAGCTTTGTGAGCTCGCACCCTGGAGGGGCGCAGAAATGACCGACTTTCAAGTAAAAAAAAAAAAAAAGGTCGCTGTTTTGTGAGCTCGCAAGGGGCGCAGTTTTGTGAGCTCGCACCGGGCGCATATAAGGCTATTTACGGCTCTGGTTATAGCCGCAAATAACTTTTGTATGTATTTAATAAAGAATGTATAATTTAGGTGCATTAAATATCAATTTAAAAATGCTTTAAGCAAGTTAACTTACAACAAGGCTTTAAGGATATCACATTTTAATTAACCCCGCGACAGCCACAAAAACACACACCGCCATCTAGTTACAAAGATAAACAAATTAATCTAACACTCATCGTCTTGTTAGAGATACGTGGTCGCGGAGCCACCAGGCCTGCTTATTAAGATTAGGCCAACTCCCAATTAAGATAATTGATTCCCCAAAGACCTCCCGGCCTGAGGTGAGGTTGCCCAAAAAACCGTGTCCGACACTATCTCGGCCTCTTATCGAGAGATGTGATACCAAATTGATTGACCCCGGGATGTATTTATTAAGCCGCGAGAAAATATTTGGAAAGTGATTTCCAAATGGTCTAGGGCTAGGGCAATGACCTCAGTAAAGTTTAGTATAGGAACACACTAGGCCGAAAAAACGGCGAGATTACGCCCGCAATGTAATTTAAAAGGAGGTTGACACACTGCCGAAATTACGTCGCGTTATATTGTATAGAAACTGTACTCCGGCCGAACTTCGGTCGCGTTTCTACACTACAACGTTCAAAATTAATGCTATCTATAATTTCTTAATTCAAACAAAATTAATGTTTTCATTTCAGTTACATCTTTTTTCCATAACTCTAGCGGATATAAAAAAGTAGAATTAATGAATGACAATTTATGTGCATTGCGCATTAATGATATACTATATCAGAATTTTTTTACAATGTAACATTACTTCATATTTTTGAAATGAAAACAATATTCTTTTCATTGCAAAATAGACATCACTTTTCCTCACCTAGAAAAGAACCACTTAATTTTTTTGCAGTCCACGTAACAATAAGTACAAAATTGGCATTTTACTACATCATAATTCCGTACTGTGTATTCAAGTTGGGCACTAAAAAGGAGAATAAAACACTGACAGTTCAGACTGAATGATGTGGGTGCTCAAAATAAGACCTTTGTAATAATGTCAAGTTTTATATGGTTGTTTAGTACTCGCATTTCAAATATATTTTGGTGTTCAACTGGCCGTAACGTTTGTACTTTATTTTATTTTATTTTAATAAAATAAAGTTTGGTTAGTTCTTGTCAGCACATGCAAACTCTCTTTAGATCTTTTATTAAAGGCATAGATTAAAAATAATAAACGTGTCCATTTAACTATGATATCTAAATCGAACATCATTGAAAATGCAGAGTTATATTAGAAATATATTCAAAAGAGACGTTGCCAACAGCCAAACTGACTTTTAAATTCTTGCCAATTATTATTTTTTTACTAATCACGCTTTGATTAAAACTATATCATGTGACAAAAGCTTGACAACCGCATGTACATGATGTTCAAATTACGAACTACAAAAATAGTTATACCTTTTAAATTACTTACAAATTTTTTTTCCATAACAATAAATTAATCAGAAAATCCTTACGACAAAAAGCTACTAAAAGCAAATCAAAAGTATCTAATAACTTCTGTTAAAACTGTTCTACAATGGGATTAAACACAAGTTCCCAGGCCGACTTGAGCCCAACAAAACAAAAAGCAATCTTTGTAAACTTCCCAGATAGAAGTTAATCTTTGATGGGAGTAACAAGTTGGCGTTATTTTACTTTATTTCCAGACCGCCGATATAGTTTGATCGATGCCTCTTAAAACGAACCATGGATCGAATAATTTATTGAGACTTGATTTATTTTTCACTCGAGATAAAAAGACTTTTAATCCGATTTTGATTGGTGTTTATCGGTACGTTTAAATATTTATTAACAGTTTACGGTGGTTAATTTATTAGTTTTTACAATCGGTATTGATTTTTATTAATAGTCTCTAGTGTGGCAAGTCATTCACTGATAATTTAGTATCAAGGTTGGGATTCATCTTTTTTTTACATAATAATCTCTTATAGACCTAATAGATCAGCAGAACTTTGCAAATTGTATTGACTAAGATAATTTTAATAGTGTCTGTCCTTATAAGAGTTGACAATTAGTGTGCCGTTAAATTAATTAATATTACCTTCTTAACATTAGGACTTATGGCAACCATTTTAGCAAATGTAAGTCATAAGTTTATCGTGCTACCTTAAGTAATTGCCTAGGTATTTTTGGAACGCCTTTGTACGGCTTAGGCGGCTGTAAAATGGAAGTACTTGGAATATTCCAATAACTAAAAATATTTCCAATAAACAATCCCACAGGATATCTACATATGTACCGTCCGGCGGAAACGCACACACGCGTCTTATCGGCGGATAATCGCGCGCGCATCTCGGACGCATTCAAATTTCGAACGCCAAGTGTCATGGCGGCCGAAACGCTAACCGATATTGTGAGGCGACATTGACATTGATTGGTTGCCAGTACTTATTGTATGGAAATGTATGGATGTATGTGATGTGCTTGAGTTTGTGTGTGAATATGCAGAGTTCTGAAGAATGCTGGGTTACACATCGATCGGTCTTATTTATGTTCCCTTTTTCACATTAAATATTTAAAAGTAGCTTTGATATTCCTTTAGATTTGAAAAAAGAACTTGTGGTCTTGTTGAAAATAAATAAACATTTTGTCATAAATAAAGCTTTACCTACCTAATACCTACTAGATACCAAAGCTACCTACTCATTGTTTTTAGAATTTTATATAATTAAAACGATTACCTTGGTGTAATACAAAATTAAAACAGGCATTCAGTCGATTTCCAGTTTTTTCACTAATGAAAGAGCCATAAAATGTTAGGTATTATATTTACAACAAAATAAATTCATTAAGGACTTATTGGTGAAAAACAAAAATACAATTAAAACATATTTAAAAACTATGTTAAAGACTTTAATTTATTTCAAGCAAGACAATAAAGCTTGTTTGCGAAATCACATTTTAATAGTTGAGCACATTTTTTCTCTGAAGGACTACATTACTACATATTATGGGAGCAGATGGGTCACACCACGAAATATCATTTTGATCACCACGAAATGAAGAAATAAGAAAAAAAACAAAGAAAATGGCTCTAAAATTGGCATTATTCACTCATCTTATTACTAACTGAGGGGTAAGACGTACCTACGTATATTCTGGTATCCTACTCTGTTGATATTATCCGAATTCGCCAAAAACGGACATGATATTAAAAACGAACACGAGCTTTATTTTATAATATGTATTTTATTAAATTATGTAGATAGGCCATTGATAAAAACTAATTATAAAATATTTGCATTCTGCATTTTAAACGTTCCGTTAACAATGTTAAAACAAACTGACTAATTATATTAAAAGACAGTCTTAATAGTTACCTAAACTATTAAGACTGTCTTTGAATAAATATGCATAAATGATCATGAGAAAAGAACCATATTGAGGTGTTAGGTACATAAAGGAAAATCGATATCGATCTCTTGATCATTTGTTAAACTTGTTTCTTTTATTGCACTAATTAGATAAGATACTTTACATTCATTGAATTTGTCTGTAACTTAAAGAATACTGTTAATTAACATAAACAAAACAGTCAAATTGTCACTACTCCTTCATATTTACTGTAAGACTGAATCTAACTTGTCTTTAATTAAGATTGAATATTTTAATTTACTGAAATAAGATGAGTATCAACGGACCAATTATTATCATTATTATAATCATATTCATAGATAATTTCGCGCATATGTGTTTGCTAAATATTTCATTATTGATAACGTTGATATTTTTTTTTCTTTTGGAATTAATAAGGCATTTAATGACTTTGACTCTTGAACTCAGAAATATGGGTCCCTTGTCTTTTCACATCGCGATTTACCCATAAGCTTATTTCAGAAACAAACGAATCGCGAGTTGAATCTTGAGACAAATAATTTTAAGCATATCTAGGATACCTAAAATTAATTTTGCATTAGGTAATATTAAGGCACCTAATATTACAGTATTGCATAAAATTAAACGCCTTTTTTCATGTTAATCAATTTAGGATTTGACCGCAAGCTTTATGAACTTCGATTATGGCATCTTCCCAAATTATCTCTTTCCATACATATTAAAGATAAATTTACCTACATATTTTTTAACATATTTATAAAATCATTCATGTAGGTATTGCAAAATATTTAAGCTGCAGTGGCTGAGGGCTATTTAGTATTCCCTATTTCTTTCAGTTTATTCAAAAGATAGCAAATTGTTGGACTTGTCATATTGTTTAAAACACATTGGTTAACAATCTCTGTAAAACCTTATTATTTTAATTTTCAAAGTAACGATGTATAGTGACTAAAATGTGAACGGCTGATATGTGGGTTTTAATTAAGTACTTTAAGTTTATTTACACTAGCACTAGAATATTAAATTGTAATGTAGTTGCACCCATTCACAAATATTTTTTTAAGCCATTGTCTCAAATAGTATTTTTAAAGGAATTCCAGAACAAAAATTAGTAGGAACATTATTTTTAATCCATCTATGATGTCGTTCATGTCTTTTCTATGGAGATGCAGATGCATCTCTACATCTATTGAAAAAGTACTTAAAAACTCTATATTTAATTATTAAAACCACAATTGTTACAAGAGATTAGCTTATATTATCATTATGAAGCGACGGATTTCCCTCCATTAACTGATTTAACAGATTCTAATTAGATTAATTAATTCAAAATGAAAAGTGTAGTCGTGTCATTTGAATATATTATGTTGTGTCAACTGTAATTGACGACATTACACGAATCGTTTTAATAAATTGAATGTTTTAGATTGTGTCTTTTTATCAGTTGTGGTATTGCGCGCGCGACGGGAGTTACACCGCCGCTCTTATCTTAGCAATGTCGTTTTTAGAACTAAATTTCTTTAACTTATAACAACAACAAAAAACATTATTATATTCTACTATATGACACAGTATTTTTTACTATAATCATATCTTGAATTTTTGTTTAATAACCATTTTTAGTTCTCATTTTAATCAGATAATTTTCTGTATGTAGAGTCCAATAACAAAACTCTACATTATTTTCCAAATGGTTTGAAAATAAATGTGATGGATGAAGAAACTTGTAATTAATATAATTTATCAATGAATTAGAGATATGTTGTGTTCATCTTGATTTAGGTAGAGATTGCACACTATTTTCTTCCAAATCGATTGTTTGTTTTGACCATAACAACTTATGCTACGTTTTAAAAATTGAGAAGCTGCTCTCAGGGTACATGAGCAGGTAACTAGTAAATGGTATGCTATCAAAAAATTGTAAATACCTCAAAAGTCCTTATCAGATGAGTATCACAAAGTTCACTATCACTATGTATCACTGTTAATACTGAGATAGAAAAACACACTGTAAACATTAGCTCCATGCCGTAATCATTGTCGTTGAGTACGTTTCACAGGTCGCGATGTAAACGGCTCAGTTTAGTTTTAGTTACAAAAACAGTTCATTGTCAAGCGCGAGCGCTGCCGCACGTGATGCGGCGTCGATGGGACGCAACCCGATACTAAACCAGTCGTATGACTTTTTGTTGTGAACGCTCGATCGGGTACGATCGGCGGCGCTCGGCCCGCGACCGCTCCGCTCGGGGAATACTTGCTTCTGATTGGCGGAGACGACCGCGGGCGGTCGGGGGGCGTGGCCTGACCCATGGGAGGGGTTTGGTTCTTTTTTCGTTTTGGGCGGTGCGGTGGTGTGCGTGCAGTTGACGCGAGAGCGCCGCGACTGATGGATGCCTGCGGAGAGATTTATAATTATTATGTTATTGGTATTTTGCATGATTTTTTTATGTAAGTATTCGATAGTATCGACTCCTTGACGTTCTGAAGCCCAATTAAATTAATGGTATTTTAATTTAGTGCTGGGCGCCAAATTGTAATGGCACTTTCCGATCATACCATTTGCAGTGGAAAGTTGATCTTTAATTACAAATTAATTATAAACTCTATTACATCGTCCTCTGCTTACTATTTTTTAAACTGGGTCATTACCTTAAGCAGGGACCTTAGGCAAGTTTGCAAACCATTGTTTTTGTAATGATTTGTCCTATTCGCTTAGTTTGAATTAATTATCTTAAAGAAAATCACACATTTCATAAATGCATAATAGTTGTATCTATGTGAAGATACTTCCCATTAAAATTATTTAAGTCTTCATGAACGGTTATTACAATTCCATTTAACCAGTCCAAATATTACAGAATATCATAGAGTCAAAAATGTAGTATGAATTTTATAAGTAAGCAAAATAGTCATTTTTAATTGATTTGAAACCAACTTCAGTAAAGGGATTATCAATCTTAAATTTATATGTATACTTAAAACTATGTTGGTACGATTGTACGTTCTTACTTTAAATAAATGAATTTTTATATACGAAAAAAATTCAATTAAATAAAATCATTTTCTTTTTATTAATGAAACATAGCGATACATATAACAAATTGAGATGGACTAGTCAAAGGAAGACTATTACCCCTCTACATATCACAAAACCGACTGAAGTAGAATTTGTAGAGCTACTTTGAATGGATGTTGGTTGATAGCGGATGCAGTTTATTACAGACAGCACATGTTATAACATTATTGCATTAGGTACCTACATTCTAAATAAAATATTTTTTATTTTATTTTATTATTAGAACATTGAAATGAGTGCAATAAAAAGAAATAGATCTACATAACCTACAGAAACAGAAGTAGAGTCAGTATAGTTACTTAGAATGGATTTAAGTTGCTCGATAGCGGACGCGTTTCACTCTATCCCCGTATTTCATACGTCACGTGCTCTTACAATGTAATTTTACTACAAATTATATTCACTTCTTTACAGTTTAAATTAAATTATTTACGATTAATTTACGAAAAAAACATTTAATTTAATTTAATCAAATATTTGTTTATTTATAAAACAATGCAATGAATACAACAAAAATACATAGAATGGTCACAAGAAAAGTATAACGTCTCTACATTTCTAGATAAAGACAGAAGAAGAGTCAATAGAACTACTAGAGCTACTTAGAATGGATGGAAGTAAGTAGATCGATAGCTGATGCGTTTCACTCTACACTCGTATTTAATACATCACGTGCTCTTACATTGTAGTTTTTTTCCCTAGTCTTTACCTTATCGATCCTTTGTAAGTATATTTTCAATTATTACTTAAAAAAATAATCAAATAAAATCATTTTTTATTTTTTTCGGATCAATTGAAAGGGTATAACAAAAAATAAAGAGATATTCACTAAAAACAGAATTAGCTAGAGTCAGTAGAACTACTTAGAATGAATAAAAGTAGATCGATAGTGGATGCGTTTCACTCTACAGACTCTACACCCGTATTTTAGACGTCACGTGCTCTTACATTGTAGTTTTATTCCCTAGTCTTTACTCCTATCGCATTTATCTGAAGAATACGATAGACTGTTAAAGAATATTGCGATTTTGTAACTACTACATATCCACACTGTTGTGAAGTTGTGATGTACTTAGTATTGTATATATCTTTTTTGCCCACAACCATGAAATACTGAATTTAATTTAAATATCTGAGAGGGCTGGGCTCAATCACTATAAATACCTATATCATTAAAAAAATAATTATCTTAATCTTCATTGAAGAATTTAATCTTACTGAAAAAAAATATTTAATGCAGCTAATGAAGTACATGTAGAGTAAACTAAACCGACGGTGAATTTGATGGAGAATCCTTATTTACCTCATATATGACAACATAGCACGTTGGAAATATATTTTTTGTTTCCGTGCCTTATTACCTATTTGTGGAACGTTTAGCTCATTTTCACATGAATTCTAATACAATGAGGCTGAAGATTGCTTCTTTGTTGCAACGCGCGAATCACAGGAACCACTGGTTTGAATTAAAAATACTATTTTTGTGTCCGATAATCCATTTGACGAGGAGCCTTTATCCTTTAAATTATAGGTAGTAGATGCGGAAATCGAAATACGCGACGGAGTTTTTCAATAAACCTACATTGAAATGAAATTAAGAAGTCAACTACATTGTTTAAGATTTAAAAATAAAATATTTTTTATAAAATGCTTCTCATGAATATTAGAAAATACTTTTCATAATCATATGGGTGTTAAGCAGATCAATGGCGATCTTCTTTTAAAATTCTCAACGGCATAAACCTCAACGTAGCTACTCGTAACAAACATTTCTGCACCCATTTTTCCCCGCTTAAACAATGCCTAGCTAAGACAGTCTAAGACCCGAGGGAGGCGGGGGTAACTCGGTGATTTATTCCATATACCCTAAAGCTATAAATCTTGGCACAACACTATCTCGCTAGTGCTGCGCGTTAATGGCTAATGACATAACGGGAACTGGGTGACTATGTTACGTAGAGTTTAACATATCCTTGGATCCTGAGCTTAGTAGAACATGAAAGCGGGACAGGATTTCGATTAAAAACTTTCGCATAACAAATTAACTTGATTATTTCTCTTGTTGAAAATCAACACACATGTTTCATATTACTTAAATAAATAAGTATCATGGTGTGATATTGGTCGTATTAATGTAAGTCAGGTGATTTATTCCATATGCCCTTAAGCTATAATTCTGGGCACAACACTTTGTCTTATTGCTAATTAATAACATAACGGGAACGGTATCTATCTGTTACATGTCCTTGGAAATTGCGCTTAGTAGAACATGAAAGCGAGGACCATATTTCATTTAAAATATCGAATGTAAACAAGGCGGTCGACATTTCTATTTCAGTTAAAAATCTCTTTGTAAGTATTTAAATAAATATAATTATTTAATATTTTGGGTAGAACTTGATAATTCTCTTGCTATCGAATACCTATATGTAAAATACCTATATGTATGGTTTGATAATTGTTTGCAATCATCTGCATTTGGCAAATGTGATGACTGAGTTATCCGTAGCATGTTTCTTTTAGGACTAATATATTAATATTTACTTTTCATATTTTTCAAGAAATATCTTGTATTTTTGTTTCAACACACGGACTATTCAATTTTATTTACAGGTTACCGAAGGTGAAATTATTCAAACCTTATCTTTTTAAATATCATTCCTAACCGTTGGCTTGCTTGCATCATACAATTTCCACTCCTTACCACTACATATATGGCAACTAGATTATCAACACTGCAATTTGGCTTCGGGGAGTAAAATTTTGTTTTTATTACGTGCCTTATTAATCCACTAACTCGATAATTATACCTCTTTATTATTAGATAGTTATCTAATCAGCCCACTCCACCCACAACCCGTATAAAGGCGACCGAACTTCCTTTTAACTTGATTTTTTCGTCCTATAATATCTTTGATCCATTTCGCACATTCCATGTGTAGGTATTATATTTTTAGTTTATCGTAGGCGAACGGCGATTTATCAAACTTCTTGAGCGCGTAGGTACTTACTTTGAGAAAGTGAGGCTACCGAACATAACTATTATAAAATCCGGTAGCACATTTGGAAAATCCTGGCATATGCCACTTTTATCAGTGGACGTCATATACAATCAGATGAACCACATGCTTTTTTATCTTTTACTAGCTTTCGCCCACGGCTTCGATCGCGTGGAATTCGGCTATCAAGCAAACAAAATTTTCGATTCCCTCGGGAACATTTTTTTTTCGGGATAAAAGTACATAGGTACCCCCTGTCATTTAATCCGGACTACTAACTTTGTGTCTGCTTTTAAAGCAATCGGTTCAGTTGTTACGGCGTGAAAGTGGAACAAACAAACAAACTCACTTTCCGATTTATAATATTAGTAATAATTTCACAAAAAGAAGCACCAGCTTATGGATCCTCCATCTCTATTCTATCTTTTAAGACTTTCTTATTGGTGTGTCTATCACCTATCACGCTTGCAAAGCACGGCGAGGAGTGAGTCTAATTCAGCTATTTAAAAATAAGTATGAAACACATCAGTTTGAGCTCTTTTCGTCTTCTAGAAGATTCTGTTTAGGCCGTATAATCATTGTTTGGCTGTACAGTACTCGTAATTAGCCAACTTATCATGTAAACTTGCATTAATGTAACGCAAATTTACGTTCTGTATAGACAGAGATCTGAACTACAGACAGGCACAAGAGTCAAAGCTTAAAAACTAAAATACATAGCATGAAAGTGTATTCAAATCCTAGTATTTTTCCTTTCCCCACGACACCCACACATTTTCTAAACGGGCAGCCTGAATAACATTTAACCCCTTTGAAATGTAAAAGCATTACGGAATGAAAAAACAGCACTTATGTACCCCGCGACTCAGATAAACCATCTCCAGTACAAAGCGCACAAAGATACAATGCCTCTGAAAGGGTTCAAGAACGCACTTTTAAATTAACCGCCGTCGATTCTACAACGGTGCATCTCACATCTCCCCTGCAAACCATTTTCAATCTTATAGTCTGTTAGCACGAAGGTTCCCCGGAATAGTCGCTTGCAAATATGAAGAGATATAAATTAAAGCAGCCGCAATACTTCTATTTAAAGTAGGGCCGTTTACATTTTTCCTTTTCATGTCATTGTCTCTGCTCGGAGAGCGCTTGCAACCGTCACGTTCTAATTTTGAAAAGTGTCGGAACAAAATGGTAGGCGCTTTGTGCGAGCCCCCGCTCGGGTCGAGTTTGGTAATTTAGCAGATGTTTCTACCTTTGATGTTGTTTAACATGCCAGTGACAACCAGACATCTCTCAACTATCGCGATATCTATCAGCGTATATGCCATCGTGCTATTAGAGAGAATTCGGTCGGCGTCGGCTCGTTGGAACATGATTCGTAATTATTCATACCGCATGCCGACGTCAAAAATAACAGCGACAAGAGTCATAGATACAACCTTCCATCAGCCAGTAACCAAATTGGAACATCACCGCACCATGTTTACAACTCGACAAAAAAGAATAAATAACAAAGGAGCCGAATTTAAATTCCAATCGAACTTTGACACATGTCTGCCACCATAAACAATGGAAATTCAAATCATCGTTGCGTTCGAAGGCGGCCGACGTAATGCGATTGTGGCGGGGCACTCCGTAGTCTATGGCTCCTCATCTATAAATAGGAGCCTTTTCTTTCGCTTTTTCTTCACAGAATCTGAGTCGAGATTGGGCGATAAGGTATCTGGCGTGAGACGTACTCAATATCCACAGATGGCCTTGCCTGTAATCTGCGTTCGAGGTGGATATTTCGAAGGTTTTTTGTTGTTGCTTCTTTGAAAATTTGTCTTTGTAAATCTAATAGGGACATTATTTTGACGTGAAGCGCACCGCTTAGATAGTGTAAACACTGATTGAGTAAAGATAAGTAAGACAATCGGAATTCGGGTACTTTTGTGTGATGCGAATTTTGAGCTCCCTTTAGTGAAGGGAATAGACAGTAAGAAGACATTGGCAGCTGTCATAGACAATGTAGGGAATCAGATACGAAAATGTAATGTATTTGTTGACAAAAGTGCTAACAAAAGTACTTATAAGTAGTTTATTTTTTAAAAAATACAGTCACAATTTACTTCTTTTGAACTCGTTTTATGTACATAGTTTTAATAGGGTAATAAATTACATCGTAAAAAAAGTATAGAATTTTTGGTTACTTTAAAATTTTGAAATTCGTAGCTTAACGGCTTAGGGCACTTGTAAAAACGTCAACAACATTCGTGTGGGTCAATAAAAATATTTCTTAATTAAGAGGGCGCATCAATTTCGACACCCATCGGATCGCACCCGCGCGCTTCCTCGGCCCCCTCTCGTCCTATGACTTCAACGCAATGAGACAGAGGTCGCCACTTAAATTTGTTTCGGGCGATTCCGCACAGTATTCAAAGTAAATCAGATAAAAATTGTCAAAGAGAGTATTGGAAGCAGGATGACGTAACTAAGCGGTGGAAAGCTAGTAATACATAAATGTTAGTATCATAATGATTTATTTTGTTTATGCTTTGAGTGACTTGTATTGTACTTTTTTCTGGTAGTTATTAATACGCAAAGGTACGCGCAAGTTATTTAATTAATAATCGTATAATATGTTTTTTTAACTACAAAATCTTTGTGAATTTTAATTTAATCTTTAAATTTTAATTTTGTCTTTTAATTTTTGATTTTACTTTAAATGTTTTAAATCTGCATGATTCCTCACACATGGCAGCAAATGGCATCTATGATAGCAACTGTTTTTCGATACGTAATAGAACTGTGACTGACTCGTCATTCTCGCAGTATTGTTGTGTGTATTAAGACAAATACCCTCATTAAAATTGAGAAAAAATAGACATAATACTTAAGGAAATACTAACATAAATTCAGATCTACTAATAAATAATTTACTTAGTTACTACTAGTGCTTGTGTTAAACGTACAGAATAATTACTAATTGTTATCCAGTGTTTCTCAGTGAAAGTGAATAACATGTATTCTGTAATTGAGAAATAAATGTCTTAAACCGTAAACCGTAATTTGGCACCTTTACATCTAATTAGACTTAAAATAAAGAATTGCTCAAAGAGAAAAGGACATTATAAGATACAAGATTTTTTAAATAACGTCGACAATAATTTGTAAATTTATCAAATTCTTGTCGCTGTGCACATGAATAAGAATGAGAACCATGTCATTCTTATTATTCTAGATTTTTAATTATTTAACTGACGTATCTGAAAACCAACGGCAATACAAAAAAAATCTTTAAAAAAAGATTTATTTGTATTTTCCATTTCCAGAGAACCGCAAGGCCCGTTTACCTAAGTGCTAGTAGGTTTAAAAAAAGACGTGTTTAATCGTTGTTAATCAACTTGTAAGAATTAATGAACATTAATTAATTTACAATGTGCTATATTTACAATTATTGCATAAAAATAATTACGGCCTGGTTAATTTTAATGTGTTTTGAAATAAGGCCCCATCTGCATCGCCACAATATATAGTTCCGTTACTACACCAACACAGTGTGGTTAGGAGCTCGGTACCCGAGCTAGATCGACCGCTCGGCAGAACTATTTCTTACTTTTAGGGAATGGGTAGTACTCCTAAATTTCTTAATTCTACAAAATTATTATACTAGTTCAAAAAACGTAAGTAAACATATTTGTGAAATACAAAATTTTTGATTTTAAAATACAGTGTAATTTTTTTGCAGTTGCATGTACCGCAATTCGGTGAAATTAACGTCTCCCTTACCTATAATATCATTTACTATGAGTTGAATGATTCCCACACACACAGACACACTACTGATTCCCGTCAACCAAATCAAAATCGAAATATACTATATTTATGTAGATCTCGGTGTGGCACTTTTAAATCGTCAATAATAATAGCACAATACTGAAAAATTCTACTACCGACTTTAGGAAGCAGTAATCTATAGACAAGAAATTTGGTAGTTGCTTTTTGAAACACCATTTTTTTGAACGAGTTTAATTTAGCTTGCCTCGTTATAAACATTATTTTTCAATACATTTTCTTTCGTACTCTCACTATGTCATACAGTTCCTTTTGCACAGTTTAAATATTAAAATATTTTATGTATAGATTGTCACGTTTCAAAGGAGCAAAACAAAAACTTCTAAATCGTAAATCTCTTATCTTGTAACAGTAATACACAAAATAAATCATTTACACATTATATTGCCGCAACACCTAATTTATTCGTCCATTTATTGTACACAGTAAAAGACTGATTATGAAAAATAAGTTTTAATAGTTTAGGCTGGAATTGTAAACTTTCAATTTCAAATTGCTACTAAGTCTTCCAACAAGCGACTATTTGAAAGCATCGTTCTTTCTTGCATATTATACTGCTCTCGGCCGATCCGTCATTCACGTCAATCCATATAATAATATTACGAAATATTTTTTCGAGCCGGGAGAGTACTGAATCATAGTCTTCTCGTCTCAACGGAGAGGTTGCGACTAACCGATGAAACAAAACATGCATGTGAGCACGCGCCAGGTGCGACAGACGATAGCTTACTGCGCGGAATATGAACGTAGTAAGCGCCAAACTAGTTTTCTTTGAATTACTCGTAAAATATGATATTTTTTCAAAATGTTCTGTGATAAATATTTAGATAATATAATTTGATATTATATGCCAAAATATTGGTTCACCAAAATGCATCGTCTCGGAAATAAATGTAACCAAAAATCAAGTCAGACGCAACTTCAAGATTTTTTTTATCAATGAAAATTGCAATTTTTTCAATATTTTCTGTGATAACTATTTAGGAACGATGCTTGAATATCTACGATTTTTTTTTCGGGTCATTTGAAGTTCATTTTCAAGGTTTAAAATGTGTTTGAAAATACGCGATATTTTTTACACCCCCTCTTAAATGCAAAGTATTGTTTGTTACCATTCTCAAATACGTTTAATTTTGACTGCAGAGGTTGTAGGATTAAGCTATAAAGTCTGAGTATTGGATACAAGTACGTGGTTCTGATTCTGGAATCAATGGACCATAAAGCATTTAATTATTTGAACCTGTTAGTTACCTGAACAAACATAGGTAATGATTTAGTTAGATGATCATAATCGTAGCCCTGTCATGTTTGACACATAATGGTTTGCAGGTTACCTACACAGAATATTAGTTTATGGTCTTAGTCGACCAATACAAAAATGTTATCAGGCAACTGGGACCACGGTCGAAAATGGTCCCAGTCGCCTGAAACCTCATAGAGCAATAATTTATTACCGAAATTGAATCTTCTTAAGATAACATACACGATGCAGATGAGGTGGTTCTATGTACTTCATTTCATGTATTCAGCTCAGTAACAATGTGCAGATTAGCCTTAGCCCATTATTTTTCGTAACCATATAATTTTCTTCAATCCCTTTCCGATCTAATGGTTAGAACTAAAGCTATGGTTTATTCTGGAATTCTAATGCTAATAAACAAATCCACAACCCCTAACTCTACAGAAGAAACAAAACCAATTACGCAGTCATCCTTTCCTATGCATCGAAATATTTTTTCGATGGTTTCGAACTATTTTCTACCGTATCCAGAATACCTCACGAAGCCGAGCGTCGATCACGCCATACAAATGGGCCGCGATAAGCGACACGATAGTCTCGTTCCGAATTACCCACGACACACGTCCCGTCGTTTTAATTCGGACCGGTGTTAATAATTTCACATCTTGTTTGCATTAGGTATCTGATTAGATAAGGTCGGATCTGAAAAGTATTTTAATGCGGCCAGTCTGCCTTTTACGACTTTGGTGCACTAAAATAGAGGTAGGGCACTAATTAATATTTATGATTATTTAAGCTGATTAGGTGCTTGAAATCATATAACTTTTTTGGATGTATTTTTAATTATTTAAAACAATAGTACACAATTAACTAAGAAAGTATTAAATTAATCTAAATAAAAACAATAATTCAACAATGTTATGAAGTAGTAGCAGAAAAGCGATTAAATGTAACATTTATATTTTAACTAGCGGCCCGCCCCGGCTTCGCCCGTGGTACTTGTCCACTATTTAATGGATGATATTATACATAAAAAACCTTTCTCATGAGTTACTCTATCTATTAAAAAAAACCGCATCAAAATCCGTTGCGTAGTTTTAAAGATTTAAGCGTTCATAGGGACATACAACACACATAGGGACAGAAAAAGCGACTTTGTTTTATACTATGTAGTGAAGAAGAACCCTTACTTTAGGAAATGTAAGTGACTCCTCATTAGGAAGCCAACTTAGGGTGTGTTTCCATAATAAGCTGAGCTGCTTATGTGGAAACACTCCCTAGCTGCAGCGTTTTACCACAAAATAGTTACCTACGCATTTTGTGGTTTCAAGTCAACGTGTTAGTTAGTAAAGACACTAGCATTACTTTCGAGATATACTCTTGCAACTAGGTACATTGTAGTTTAGACGTAACTAGATGAACATCTTTATTCTGAGCCGAGGATGCGACCGGGATGAGCGCTAGGATGATGATGATGACCTTTATTCTGAGTTCTTGAATTAAATTAACTACATAGTTATAATGCAGTTATATTTTCAGAAAGTCTTTAAACATTTTATAAGCCGTGTGGTTGCAGATGTCTATGGAAGGTAGCAGTCGCTTAATAATATCAGATGAACCACAGAACCGATTTTTACCTGTTAAATTGATTATATTAATTCAGTTAATAATGCAGTAAAGCAGATATTTTTATCTTCTCTAATATAATGAACAAAACGGTATTCGCTTAATTCAATTTAATATTATTTTGTGTACCTACTTTAGTTTAATATTGCACACACCTTTAGCAGCCATTTTTAAAAAGAGATTGCGTGTTGAGTACTAGAGCCATAACAGTTGATGAACATCAACTTGGACCTAGGTTCGATGTTCTTTTGTGATTCCTTCGACTAAACTTAACACGCGTCAGAAACTTAACGCTTTGCATAATTCCAGACGACAGGTTAAGATTTAGAATTTAAATTCTAATCCCAAACTCGTTATTAAATTCAACATTGCATTGTTTAAAAATTTTATCACGACATTTTCGTTAACGAATTAGCTACTTAGGTTTAGCTACTACATTTCGTTGTTGAATTTACTAGAACCGCTTTTCGTGAAAATAATATTTATTGAATTTGTGTTGTGTTAAATACGAAAGGTGAAAAAAATAGTCGAGCTTTTCTTTATTACGCCAGATCCGTCATCTTAACTACCAACCAATGTCTACCTACAGGAATATGAGGCCTATTTCATAGAACGTTGGCCTGGTCATAATAATACCAGACAAAACAAACTATTCGAATCATACACAATGAAACATTAAATTAACAAACGAGGCAATTTAAGCGATATAAGCGATCTCTTCCGCACCACTTTCAGATAAAGGCCATTTATTTTCAAGACTTACCATATTCTATCTCTAGAGTTTTATTTCCCAGCCCAGGTATTTGTATTTGAGAAAAGGCTACCATAGTTATCCCTTAGAAAGAAGATAATATATCAATTGTGTTATGATTTTGATAACGATATACACTATCACTATACCATTATCAAGCTAGTCGCGCTCTACAAATACCCATTTGGCAAACAATTCATAATGATAACCATAACAATTTGGTATAAACTACAATTCAAACCATTAAAAAATTAGGCATCCTAAAAATATCCTTATTTTAAAACAGGTATTCTGGGGCTAGCATGCCATCAATCAACCTGTATTTAAATTTGAAGCTGTTGACTTTGTCAGTCGTTAGTTTTAATGATCGCAATAAAGCAATGCAGCACGAGCCCGCACGTAAAATAAATACGATCATTCGGGCGAGATCGAGAACGCCGTCCAGTAAGCAGACGATCTCCGTACCTATCCCTTATCTGTGCAACTTAGCAAACAAAACATCGCGACGGGCAATAAGCATAAAACAAAATCGTTTCGACCCCACACACGCGTCGCCCGAACACTTGGAAAAATCCCTATGGATTTTCCGCGCGGGGCGGGCGGGCGGGGAAGGAACGTAAAAGAGAAAAGCTGCGAGTTTTTATCTCGGCGCCATAAATTTTATTCGTAGCGTGATTTAGTGCGCAGATTGCCCCCCGCGCCCGCGCGCCCCGCGCCTACGCCTCGCCGGGTAAGGCTGCTAGTCATTGTCAAAATTATTGCACCCCTATCTACTGAAGCTTTAAATATATGTCCCCGACACGTAGTTATGCCTCCGACCCGCTCCGACGAATACGACGCCTCCATGTAAATTTCATAAGACGTTACACATCTTGAATGCCGCATGCTACATTTTTACAACTACATAAAAGATGTTACGTTCATTTGCGAGCACGGAACCTATTTGAATTAAACGTATTCTTTCGGTTTGTTGCGCCATTGTTTATTGTTGTGTTACGCAAACTGCTTTGCTCCGAATGCGATTGCAGTTTCCACTTGATCTATTCGCAATACAGCCTCGAGCGGTATGCAAGTCTCGCGCGTCTAGGAATAATGCAATATCGTTCCAGAGCGGCGCCATCCGTCTCGGGAGCGATCGGAAAAAAAGCCAGCGCCGTCCTAATCCTCCATTATTTTTACTTTAGGAGTAAATCTTACTTATTTGTCAATACCGAGGCACAAAGGCGTCCAAATACCCTTACACTGGGTGAAAAGCATAATACACGCCTCATAATACTGGAGCAATTCAGAAACTGTTAAAATCATAATGCGCTTTTGTTGTGTTCCTGACAGGTCGGTTGCGGCGTCTCGCGTTGCAGCGCCGGCCAGCGCTCTAGCCGCGATCGCTATCGGCGCGCATTCGTGTAAACACAAATTCCGTGGCATTGATGTAAAATGGCGACCGCAGATGCGCCAGTATTACTTTTATTGTCAACGGAGGCTCGCATTTGATCCGGGACTCTCACTCCACACTGTGTCTTATCTCGGATCTGGTTTTATGAAACCCTAAATTTACGACTGGTGGCGTGGGGAGGGGGCTGTATAAGCCGACGTCGGCCGCTGCCGCAGACACTTTTGTCGCTGGCGATTCATGGCGGGGCACGTTCGCAAAAATTCTGCGTGTCAAATTTCCACGCAGAATTGTTGATGGATGTCGCGATTAGACAATCGAGGAAGGTGCTGAACCAATACAAATCACACTTTCGGCACGTACAATGCCAGGGGCGTGATTGTTATTGTATTTACACTTCAAAAGAGGAACTCGTAAGCCACACAATACACTTTGAATATTAATAAGCTCATACTTTGAAAGAAACCTGAAGCAGCCGCATCAGGGCCCTTTAACAAGAATAACCAATTGAAAAAAATAAAGACATTTTTTTCAAAAACTTGTGTCAATTAAAACCTGATCTCGTCAAGCACCTACAGCTATAAAAAAATTCAACCATAAATTCTGAAAATAGCCCATCGCTCATCGCCTCCGCAACTCCGGCAATTCTCAACCAAACTTTGACTATTACGCGAATCGTCCTTTTTAATTCTGTCACAGATGAATAGCGTCTTAATTAGGACACGAGGTGAGCCTTAATTGCGGACCGTAGGGCAGCCGGGTTAGCCCAGATACAGGCGGATCCTATAAATTACGGGAATAAATCCCGGGGAAGAAAAATTGCCC
The DNA here is from genome assembly GCA_958496325.1 of Nomophila noctuella. Classification (NCBI taxonomy): domain Eukaryota; kingdom Metazoa; phylum Arthropoda; class Insecta; order Lepidoptera; family Crambidae; genus Nomophila; species Nomophila noctuella. The sequence goes on along the minus strand of OY292487.1, from coordinate 11,766,621 downwards.
TCTGGAGCACATAATTCTTGCCTTGTCACAAACCCTCCTTATCTCCAGCCAATAGCGGATTACAATGCGATTTTTATTTCATGCTGTATTCGCCGCTTCCACTTCGGGTGTGTTTTCCTGTTAACATTGCCCAACACCTATGGGAGGCACGGTTTATCCGATGCCGGGTCTCGGAACACCCACACACTCCCATATACCCGTCGCTAACTGAATTTATTTGAATTTAATTCAAAATGACGTGATTTCGCGTGAAGAGATTAATGCTGTTTCGCTCATCCTATTTAAACGGTGACTACGTGTTTCTCGTGCCCTGAGGTTGCATGAGTGTCAATAATGCATCGAAGAAAATGAAAGCCAATAGGCAATAATCATTCAAACTTTGTTACAGGTAGTACGTGTTACTATACCAACCCTTAAATACCTATGTATATTAAGCGCACAGATTTGACCTGATTTAAAATTATTTGAATTGAATTGAATAATTTTCAAAGACACCTTTGGTAAACAAGAGGTCGCTTCGAGGATTCCATTCCCGGATAGGTACTACAAATCTTTGTGTGCATGAACTCGAAACATAGATATCTATTTGTTTAGGTCCGGCGGATTATATGTATTAAAGTATATTTGTTACATCACTATTTATTCTGATATGACAAAAAACTACTTATCACAAAAAATCACAAGTACCAAAACATATTTCGATCTCACATAGACCCCTAATAATTTACGGGCAATATTTCTAATATTTAACATGTAGATATCCCAACAATATCTTCTAATGGACAATGACAAATGATTCCCTTTGTGGCAAATATTGAGATGTCACGGTGGAATCTATTGTGCCACAACAATTGGACAAATTCACGAAAATATGCCACAAAAAATACTCTGTGCCCATGCGAGTTCAACGAAATATTTTGACAAGATAATAAATAGACAGGTACGGGAGTGACAAGCTAATGATGCTATAATAGTTTTCGAATGTGGTTGATATGAGTCAGTGCCGTTTTTGCATCCATTGGGCCCTTTCGCTTATGCACATAACACGCATAGGCTCTTATTTTAGGTATGGATAGAGTTAGATATGACCAAAGTATTAATCTTAGTCAGGTTTTAAACAATAAATCACAAAAAAACGTTTGGTTTAAAGACTTTGTCTAATGACATACATACCCTGCTACTTCTTTATATTTTGAAAGAACATAAATTAATTTTCAGTTCAGCTTCAGAGGCTTTAATAACAAAATGTTTTAAGTAGGATTGATCTTTACCAAATTATAATTTTAAAAGATAATTATAACAAACATTTTAGTAAAGAGCAACAAAACTTTCTGAATAAATCAATGATGATTACGGAGCCAATTCCCACAAGCCATCAATACGCAAAAATTCCAACATCACGCCTATTTATTGGGAACATTATCCGATATATTGCATAACAAATGCGGTGACATTGCATTGTATTAGAATTTATTAGCTCCTTTTGTTGGCAACAGAGGAATAGTTGGCAACAGTAGCCAATAATGGCGATATTTATTTATTTTGGACGGCACTGTTTGTCTAGTTGTCCGAACATTGTATTCTTTGTGGCTGTAAAGCTGACAAACATACTGAAGAGGCAAACACTCGACAATTGTTAGTTTTTCTTCAACATCTTTATTATTCGCGGTTTTGTTGTATTCCACAATGGTGCATTAGGAGATTAGGTTTATTGATCAGCAAGAAACGTACTCGTATCTGTTTGTTCTTTTGGCAAGAACAAAATCGCATTAAGATTACGCGACAATGTTACATTGTACATTAAATTCCTATGAAATTAATAATTTGTTAACTATGCCCTTTTGATGATTTGATATATACCTACAACATTGTTTACAACACACGAAGTCTCAACTAAAAATCACGGTTGTAAATTAAACGCAACTTCGAAAGTTGTATTTCGGAATCCACTGAAAAAAATCAATGGTTACTCATATATTTTCGCATTAAAACTCCTTGTTTAACCCGTGCAAATTAGAAAGTGTTAGAAAAAAACTGGCATCATCTACCTGGCACCTGATTCTTATTGTGGAAGGATTTGCCGGCGTCAGCGCACAATGCGTGACGTAAGGATTAGCAGCCTCTGTAGAGAGGCTTTAGGAGCTCGAGATCTGGCCTTTGTTCCTTTCATTTCGCTAGAAGTGTTCATATTTGGCCTAATTATGAAGTACCTAGTGCAAAACTTGCATTCCTTAACTTAACATGCAGGTCATCTATGGAGGTGTCTTTTTGTAAATTTATTAAAATTATCTATTCTGCTAAGGGTAAGATCAAAAATACAAACAAAAATTTCAATAAAATATTTGAATTATTACTTTGCCGGCGGCTTTAGTGCACAATGCGTGACGTAAGATTAGCAGCCTCCGTAGAGAGGCTTTAGGAGCTCGAGATCTGGCCTTTGTTCCTTTCATTTAGCTAGAAGTGTTCATATTTGGACTAATTATGAAGAAGTGCAAAACTTGCATTCCTGAACTTAACATGAAGGTCATCTATGAGGTGTTTTTTTGTTAATTTACTAAAGTTATGTATTCCGCTTAGAGTAAGATGAAAAATACTTACAAAAACTGCAATAAAATATTTGAATTATTACTTTACGGCGTCGTCAGCGCACAATGCGTGACGTAAGGATTAGCAGCCTCTGTAGAGAGGCTTTAGGAGCTCGAGATCTGGCCTTTGTTCCTTTCATTTCGCTAGAAGTGTTCATATTTGGACTAATTATGAAGTAGTGCAAAACTTGCACTCCTTAACTTAAAATGCGGGTCATTTATGGAGGTTTCATTTTGTTAATTTACTTAAGTTATCTATTCCGCTTAGAGTAAGATGAAAAATACTAACACTAACAAAAACATCAATAAAATAATTTAATAATAACTTTGCGGCGTCGTCATCGCACAATGCGTGACGTAAGGATTAAGCCTCTGTAGAGAGGCTTTAGGAGCTCGAGATCTGGCCTTTGTTCCTTTCATTTCGCTAGAAGTGTTCATATTTGGCCTAATTATGAAGTAATGCAAACTTGCATTCCTGAACTTAAAATCCTGTCCACTATGAGGTGTTTTTTTGTTAATTTACTAAAGTTATCTATTCCGCTAAGGGTAAGACCGAAAATAGTAACAAAAACTGCAATAAAATATTTGAATTATTACTTTGCCGGCGTCAACACACAATGCGTGACGTAAGGATTAAGTCTCTGTAGTGAGGCTTTAGGAGCTCGAGAACTGGGCTTTTGTTCCTTTCATTTCGCTAGAAGTGTTCATATTTGGCCTAATTATTAGTGCAAAACTTGCATTCCTAAACTTAAAAACAGGTCATCTATGGAGGAGTCTTTTTGTTATTTTATTAAAATCATCTATTCTGCTAAGGGTAAGACCAAAAATACGAACAAAAACTGCAATAAAATATTTGAATTATTACTTTACGGCGTCTTCAGCGCACAATGCGTGACGTAAGGATTAGCAGCCTCTGTAGAGAAGCTTTAGGAGCTCGAGATCTGGCCTTTGTTCCTTTCATTTCGCTAGAAGTATTTATATTTGGCCTAATTATGAATTGGTGAATAATGTCTACCTTGTCTTAAGGTACAATTCGTCTTGTTATGTTTTTAATTTAGTAGATTGCTCAAAATGATGAAACATGAAGAAAACACAACCCTCGCAGCGAATAAAATTTGATGCTAGGGTTTTGTTGCCTAGCTTATGTATCAAAATACCATAGAGCTAAAATTTTCTTTTTTGACGCGAAAACAACGTATATGGCATGAAATACAACATTCTGATAATTTAAGTACGAGTAGGGATAATATGAAAACATTGCATTGCATATAAAAAACCTTTCCACTTTCACAAAAATTCTAACAAATATTTAAACCAAACAAACTTCCGCGTCCATTTTTTCACCTTTCGCCGTCCACCCGAGAAGTTATTGCCACACAAAAGGAAACAAATCAATAACTCAAAAACTACAAAGTGTCAGTGAAACAAATCCAACCCCAAGTTGAGTGAGCGCGCCACACAGCGACCGCGGCCATTACAATCCGACATGGCCGCCTTGTCGCTAAACAAAACACGACATATTTATTGCAACAGACAATTTAACGATGTGAACACATCCCCGGAATTAATATTAAAGATAATTCGGTCAAAGTTTAACGCGGTAACAAAGATTTCGACCGGCTAATCGTTCGGGAGGCGCGACGTTTATTGCAAATCCGATGCTGATGTTCGATTTAATTGTGAGAAAAGTTTGTTGCTCGTGTGCTCGAGCTATAAAATTAACGAAGGAAAGATTTCAAATCATTGATATGGAACGTTGTATTAAACCCTTCCATTTTAATGTTCGCTTACAAGTTTAACTTATAATAAAACAGTATAGAGGCGGTGATGTGGAAGAGTTTTCTTATTACGTAAATTATACAGATCAAGTATTTTAAAATCCCTATTGACGCAAAAAACAAGGATGGTAGTTGTAATGTGCTAACATAACAAACTGTGTATATCGTACCTATACCTTATATATAGCATTCTCAACTAGTCATAAGGATATATTAATTAAACGAATGAATGTATGCTTGGAAATCTTTAGTAATCAAATATTACTAATTATATAATTTATCCTTTAAACATTTACTAGACCTACATATGTGTGTTCATCTTGTAAGTAACTACTATTACTTAGAATAACGATTGTTTCGTAAGCCAGATATTTGCTCTCAGATCCGACCTTATCATGTCCCAGGAGATCAATTTAGCTCAGTTACATCTACTAAACTGATAGCTATAGGGTAAACCTCCGTTGTTCTTAACATTTCAAGCAGAGTTTACATTCTAAGACGATTGTACTGTTGTCTCATTTTAAAATGAAATGAAGATGTTAAATAGTTAGAATAATGGAACATTTAATTCTTCTGTCTTTTCTTTATATTGACAAAATGTGTATTTCAGTTCAGCCAAATTTAAATTCCAAGACCAAGTTCTTCCAATACCTACATACTATACATATACATACTTCCAAAAATATTCAAAGTGGAATAACCATAGCAACCGCAGTATATTGTTACGCACCACGTCAAAAGATGTAATAGTTCAATCCAAGCACTATTTATACAAAAACACCCGTTTAACTGTGACACGATAATTTTACACCCTCAGTAATTTAACATACCGTATGATAAAATGGGTTCCGTCTAAACGATGCTAATTGAATGGGTTCTGGCCGAGAAATCTAATTACAATGAAAGTCAAATGAAGCGAGTGTTTGGGGCGGGCGATTGGCAACGGCTCATCATAGATTCGCCATGGTTCTACCGAGGGGTGCGATGGGAGAAAGCAAAATAGGATTTGAGCCATCCGGAAGTTCTTTGTAGAATCGATGTTATAACATTCGTTACTCATTTGTTTCACTGGCTAGCGCTGGAAATCTAGGAGTACGATTGCTCCTTAATAAAATAAATGAAATTAATTTAACATGTAAGTACGTAAAGTCAACTAGTAGTTCGGTTGCTTCCTAATTAAAAAATGAAATTAAGTTAACATGTATATAAGTAACCTGTGACACCTTTTTGATTAATACAACAGAAAATTAGATTTTTTTAATTCAATTTTAGAAAGCTGAAACGGTAATTTTCTGTTTCTTCCTTTGTACTTAAGAATCTTGAAATACTTCACTAAAGAAAATACATTTCTCGTGCAATACGTAATGTATTTTGCTGAACGGCAGTAGACACCAAAATCTATTAATATCTTATTTTCTGGAAAGGACTATGGTTAGGTATATAATGTTTTGTTGTTAAATGATGAGGACTAGCTTGTAATCATTAATTTAAAGCGGTTAAATTGTTCATACATGTCAATTGAATGGCTTCCATATATAAAATGTGTCCCGTGTAAAAGTCACGCGTCTGTGTGGTTTTTCATCCACGACCCTCCAAGACAGCGGGGTATTTCCCTCGGGATCTCCTCAGCGTTTGACCCTCGGGCTATGTAAGCCAATCTGTACAAAGGACTCCATATTCCACACATCGCCCATTTACTGGAACAATGGGGTATTTCGAAAGGATTTCATAGAAAAACATTCGTTTGATCACTGTGGATATAAATAAAAAAATTAAATGACGAAACTAAGGTTCGTGTATAAGTGGAAACAAAAACATTTACAGATTCACATTTGACAAACTTTATTTTAGTAGGATACATTAATTGGGATGAACTGCTGAACTCATAATATGTAAAATTAATTTGTTTTTAACTAGCGGCCGCCCGCCACTCTTCCGCGTGCAATTCAATTTCCGCACACATAGAGTTATACTATAGCAGAAAGCCTTGTCACACGGAATATCCAACACAAAAATATTTTTTTAATTCGAACCAGTAGTTTCTGAGATGATCGCGTTCAAACAAAACGCTAAACGTCATCTAATTTAACTGAAATAAAAATATAAGTTATTAAATATTTTTTTATTGATAATATTGAAGGTAATCAACATAATGTACTTACACGTGTTTAAAAGACTGCCTTGAACTGCATTACTGTTAAAAATAACTTTAAATAAATATGAAAATGACTAAAATTGTATTTCAATGAAACAAATCATATTAAAATTTCGTTAATGTGTATTAAAATTCATTTTGCGCTACCATTTTCACATCCGGAGTTGAGACACCCGAACGCAGTTTTATCATGAGTACAGTCGGATCAACCAACATTGGATAAAATGGTATTAATAAAATTATATTTAGGCACAAACATTATTGCATGGAAATGCTAAGAGCACGACGTAAGCACCAGATTAAATATACCATACATGGTTAGTAGCATTGACTTATATCGAATGTTTTCAATTTGTGAACTGAACATGAGAGAAAAAATAACTTAGAAATCGGATGATCGAATTTTACTACTTCATGATTCTTCCTAAAGTAAGTTTATGTTGCTACGCCCTATCTAATTACTTAAACACTTGCTTTCATACCTGAACATTCACGCTTCCGCAACCGTTTCAACCAAATGGACTGTACCACATAATATTAAAATATGTCTTTATTGCCCAATCATATTTCATATTTACGACGGAGCTACCGACCTCTTGTGCCGGGCAGAAGATAATTAATCTAATTATACATAAATAATCTGTGGGAGATGCGGGGATGGTTCGGAAGTTGATCCTTATCTCGATTGCCTTGTGAACAAGGATTATGAGACGATAAACATAATTTTAATAAGCAACACGACAGAATTTAACGAAAATATTGAGGTAAGTATGACGGCCGTAAAAGAAGCCGACGGTGTTCTTAAACAGAGGACCGGTGATGATATCATTAATGCATCGGATACTTTCTTATACTTGACTTGTCAGATGCTCCAAGTTACAACAAAAGATTTCATGTTTTCAACCCATTTTTTTTTAAACTAGATAGACATGTAACGATTTAGGCATAAAACTTGTACAAACGAAGACAACCTAAAGCACCTATAACAATGAAATATATATTTAAGTTTTAGGTCTCAATACAATATCTTAGTGACTTGTTATAAATATTAAAGTAATAGTTTGTTTGGATGTTTGTCCGTCAATCACGCTGAAACTACTGAACGAATTTTAATGTAATTTGGTATACAGGCAGGATATGGACTAAGGCGATAGGACTTTTTATTCCGATGTAATGCTGTCATGGGATGTAACAGGAATATGTTCCTGTTATATCCCATGGGAGCATTAATAAAAACTAGCAAAATAATATATTGATGCAATATTTACCCATATCATAACAACAAAGATACTGTTCTCTTCACTGTGATGCTGTTCGTTCCAGAGCATACGTGGTCTCCCCCCGGTCGTCAAGAGCTCGGACACGAGACAAGTAAGCCACCACTTACATTCCAATCACGTGGATACGAACGAGCTTCGGTTGCTGCGACCACACATTCGACTTAAAATAAATATTGTCTTTTTAACAGAAATTAATATAAGGCAGGAATAATTAAACAAGACAGATGGAAAATGAATTAGAGGTATAGTTCCCTGTGATGATGTTCGTTCCAGAGCATACGTGGTCTCCCCCCGGTCGTCAAGAGCTCGGACACGGGGCAAGTAAGCCACCACTTACATTCCAATCACGTGGATACGAACGAGCCTCGGTTGCTGCGACCATACGTTTGACTTATAATAAGGATAAATAAATAAATATCCCACAACACCTTATACATTGATCTGACTCCGGTTTAGTAGCTTTAGCACTTGTGTTACAGATATCAGAATCAACAGTGGTATTACAAATATACTTAAATAGATTACATATAACACCCAGACCAGGACAAACAGACATGTTCATGCGCACAAATGTTTGTCCTGTACAATAGAAGTTATTTTGCAACTACGTTCACGACCTTATGGTTAGGTCAAAAATGTTTTTTGTTTAGATTAGTTCAGAGTTTACTTATTGGGCATTGGTCTTAATTTGAAGAATTGACATAACACTATCATGCCTCTACGAGTACACCAACGTTGTTCTTGAAAATATTTATCGAGTAAGATTATAACATTTTATATATTAATTTTAAGCATGTCATTTTACATGCTTCTTCTTCTTGCGTCGATACCCAAATTACTGGAGGTTATTGTTGACCGTCTTTGATGCAACATGCTAAGTATGTATTATTATACATTCATCTCTATTTTATTGGTCTCGAGTGTTTGCCCAGATTGCAAGAGGCGCTGGGCTCCCGCTTGAGCCATCTAAGATCATTTTTTTTTTGTTTATATTTTTTTAAAGTGAGTTAATAGATTACAAACATTTCGGTACAGTCTCTCCCCATCTTTCCCGTTGGTCACCGCGCTAGTCCCGGTGTCCCCACGGTTCGGGGAAGCGATGCCCCCCGCTGGCACGGTAGCGCGCGGGCGGTCCGCGACCCCTTAATTAATTATAATATATTTACCTGAGACTGAGGCTGACTGGAAGACTTTTCACTCAGATTTGTTATTGATGTCTCATTAACGCGTCTGTCATATCTGTGTGACATGACGTTTTAGTCTACACGTCATCTTTGTATTTATTCCATAACATTATCCTTACAAAACAATACATCATTTTCATATTTTAAATAAATAGATTGTTTGGACTAACACACCAATTGCCTAGCCCCAAACTAAGCTCGAAGCTTGTACTATGGATGCTAGGGAACGGATAGACATACGTAAATACATTTATAAACATCCATGACTCGAGTACAAATGCCGATAATCATCACACAAACATTTGCACCTAGCGGGATTCGAACCCATGAACTTTGGTTTTATAGCCAGGGTCTCTGACCACTCGACCAACGGGTCTGTTTTATTTAATTCTATAATTAAGATTTATGTATTTAATTCAATAATCCACTACCTATGTTTCTTCTGGTGTGCTCCAGAGCTCAATAGGGAGGGTATGGAGTTGTTAAGGTCCTAAAAACTCCGATCTTTGTAGAGTTGTAATCTGTGGGCAGCGGTGAAACTAATGCTCGATTGCTCCTCTTACATAACAAATTTAATTGTAACACTGACTTAACTCGAATCTCACCTTAATCAATTGATGCGATAATACATACATACGTTATAAATACGCACTAGACTATTTTTACTCCGCGGTATCCACAAAGTGAACGATAACCGACTTCTTATTTGCCATTACTAATCGAACAACCCTAATTTGCATATATAACAAAGAAGAACCGTTATTTAAACGCACTTCCTTGTCTGAAACAGTGCAAAGAGGTTTCTTAGGCCCCCCTCTGAGAGCTAACGCCACCTACCTGTTCTTGTAGTTTGTGCAATAATGCGTACTATAGTTTAAGACATAGTGATTTGAACAGAGTTTACCATAGTCTAAATATTTTGAATTTAAGTTTTTTTTCCCAAAGGAGTCTAAACAGATGGGTTCTGGTCTTAAAATATTTATAGAAAAACCTCTAAGTGTAGGAACACACTATGCAGAAATAACGCGACCGAATTGACGCGGCTGAATGCACGTCCCATCTTTTTCATGATATGACATACTTTTAAATGGGGGATGACACACTACGCCGAAATTACGTCGTCGCGTAATTTTGTAAAGAATTTGCATTGCCGCCGAACTTCGGTCGCGTAATTTGAGCCTAGTGTGTTCCCACACTAACAGTCTCTAAGATTCTTTTAGGACTGAATTTTAAGATTTTTAACAATATCCATCCACAGGAATGTTAATTTGCACTGTCGTGATCGGATAATCATCCGTAAAACGCTACGCAAAACTCATCAAAACACTAGCACATTGCACAAAGCGCACTTGTCGAACAATTAAAACAAACGCCTGTCTATTGTACCCGTAAAGGAGACTACCCACTGCGCATACCTGTTTCAACCCTCGTGCCCCTAAATATTTCATCGATTTTATTGTGGCTCCAGTGTCAACCCCGTCTCGGCGACGCTATAAACACTCGTTATTGCCTTTTTTGTGCAATAACCAAATCTTGTTTCAAGCTGAATTGTCGGAACGCCTCTTCCGTGTAAAACATTGCCGATTTGTTTAACTTTTTTTAGTACAAACGTTTCTCTAGCGTCTAATGTATCGTTTTGCTCGTATAGATAAGTCTCTTGTTTACGCGTTGTTTTTTAAATACTTTACTAGGTTTTTTTACTATCTAATCTGAAAGGAACAATCACGGCTAATCAAACAATATTTAAAAATAGCCATTATCGGTACTGTTTTCCATTAGCTATGTATTTGATTTCCAATTACAGTCAAATGTAGGTATGTCAAATGAAACAAATTATGTCCGTCTAAAGAATAATTTTAGTTCGCCTTTTTAATTACTAAATAAGTACAAATGTTCTTGCCACGTGGATGAAGAATTATAAGCTAGTCTGGTTGGAATCGAATTTCGCCTAATGTTTTATTGAAATCATTTAAGCGTTGACAATCTATTCACAAATCAAAGCAGACAAAACTTTGAGTCAATGAAGGCTTCAATGCTTTCAAAGTAACAATTTGATCAAAGGTCACAAAGCAGCGTAGCATAGGAGGCTCTAAGGCGCTAGTTAACCCGTGCTCACCTGGCCGTATTCTCCCACAGAGAAAAAAAACTCTTATAAAGAAATAAATTATTGCATTATGGCTTTTTGAAAGAGTCCACTGCTGCTGAGAAATGACAATATTATTAAAAAGTACGCGTCTTTGTCACACTATCTTTTTGTGTTCGATATATTGTCGCCATAATAAATGCTGCCCCTTTATGGGCGAGCATTGTGCTCTCCTACCTTTGTGGACATTATTAAATATATTTTAAAGAGTTTTATTAATGGTGGGCGTCGTAAACAGAATGTTTGATTTATTTTTTCGACGCGTGTTCTCAGTATGTTTGTGATGTCCTTCAATCATGAATTGATTTTAGTACCTTTTTCGATTGTCTTTTGTTTTTTATTAATAAAAAGATCAAGATCCCAGTCATTTTCTCGTCGTGATTTTCTGGGATTTGTGTGAATGGAAATAATTAAGATTAAATCTAAAGTCTACACACCATACCAATAAACATGTTTCATATTATTACTTTGTACATAGTTTATTAATAGTAGTAGTAGTATAATAATCTCCCAAGTAAGAAAATTATCTCATGCAAAGAGCTTAGTATCACATAGAATAAAGGTTTCACCTGATACTTTTCAGACATTGTTTTCATAATGTAAGACCATATTATAATAACTATCACACAGCAACGGAAGTGTAATCCCGTGATTAATTAAAACGGTGGGTCCAAACCGCGAAATACATCGATTAGTTTGGTTAAACACAACATTAATTTTAGAATTTGCATACGACACGACAATGTGCATGAATTAAAACACTATTTTGTTGTTTTCTTTGCAGGACGAATACCCGACCATATTTCAATCCCACGGTCCTCCCGTTGACATAAAACATGCGAAAAATTGAAATATCAAATTCGTTGTTTTGAAATACGACTCTTTTACCTCGTTCGAATGTCTTCACACCTCGAATGGTTTTATAAAACCGATTTTATATTGTGTTTGCATTATGTTTATCTCGTTCTATAGAGCAGATCTTATTTCTCAGCACAGGTACGACCACAAATACACTTTTTACGAAGGATAATGTAATGTAGTAAAATGATGCGGCCTTTTTTCTGATCGTCCGCTAAACACCTGTGAGCACAATAAAGAGATATTGAATGGCATTGATATGTAAATGAAATAGTAGCTGATGTAACATTTCATAATTACGATTTATAATGCTATGTATTTTAAGCGCGAATTTGAAATATGCAACTAAATTTAAAGATTTACATTTACATGTACTTACTTCAGTTACCTACACAACAACTTGATATTTATTTACCCCGTATTCAATTTATATTACAACGATACGGCAATTTAATTCGTTAACAATACACATTTGCAACATTTATTGGCTTATACTGATGAGTTAACATTTAATACTGTTACGAACGAGCCAGAAGAATCGAGACATTGCGATATAACGTAAATATATTTAGAATGTTTTTAATCCAAATCCCGATCCTCACATTCGTAACAATACGTACAAAGTAATAACATTCAAGGTTTACGAAAGAACGAGAATAAACACTAAAACACACAGTTATTGTTTTCCCCACAGCACCATGGGCAGGCAACAGTTTTATTGCGATTATAACTTATGTCTTTATAAAATAACTGGTCTGATATTAAAATTAAGCAAGTGGTTGTAACTCAGTAGGCAGTGGTAAGGTCGATAAATAATTTAATAATATCACGTGGCGCTTAACAAATGGAGAGACCGTGCTTGCCACCGGTGCACTCGAGACGCGCATAGATTAATAGATAGTCGCAGAAGAGGCAACAGTCAGGATGTTGGCATTGGACAGTTTTTTTTTTAATGTAATAGGGAGGCAAAGGAACAAAACGGTCACGGGATGGTAAGTGATCACCGCTGCCCATGAACATCAACAACTGCACAAGGGTCGCAGAGGCGTTGCCTGCTTTAAATACCCCATATACTTTACCCAATTGATCTCTGGTGACCTTATTCACCAGCAGAAACACAACACAACCTTACGCACAACATTTATTTATTTATTTATTTATTTAAACTTTATTGCACGAAATAGATTTTGTACAAAAGGCGGACTTAATGCCTCATGGCATTCACTACCAGTCAACCTTAGGGCAAAACAGAGAGTGAATAGTAGGCAGTGCTATTAAAAGAAACTATAAAAATAAAAAATTTACGAAGTGCTATTTCACTGGTCGTCCGTAAGGTGGTGGTTCTTCCCCAGACGAGTGGCTCATTCGACTGGAAGTGCCACTAAGCACTTTCTCTCTTAAATGAACAAATATCAAACCGGAAACCTTTAAGAAAATCAACACGTTAGAAAATATAACACCAAAGGATAGCATCAATGTCATCGTCATTTTTTTCATGTAACTTATAATTTGTGGACAAGTCTACAAAAATGTGAATGTTCATATTTGTCCACTAAGAATTATTTGAATAAGAATTCAAATATCACCTATACTTAATAAAAGTCTGTCAAAGCACAGACAAAATAAGAGTACCTAGGTATAATAAGTTATTACTTTAACCATAATATACCTTCAGGATAAGGGATGCTGTATCTTAAGTCTTAACTAAGTTCCAATAAGATTACTTTTAAAACTTAGTGAGATCGTACTTTAATTTTCTTAAATTCGAACAATATGTAGGTTTCTTACCGTCCATCTGGTAAAATCATTTATTTGTTGATTCCAATTGGAGTCACAGTTTCTAATTACGGACTTCACCAATAAGACACCTATGAAAAAAAAGTTCAAGGAAGTTGTTAAAACTAGCTATATTATTATTTAACATTACAACGGGACTAAACGCGAGATTATTTTTATAAGTACCTAAGTACTTACTGCTTGACGTTTCGGCTGCGATGCTGCAGCCGTGGTCACAAGCGGACTGGCGGTGCGCGGCGTCGTGTACTTAGGTACTTACTCGTATAAAAATAATCTCGCGTTTAGTCCCGTTGTAATGTTAAATAATTATAATGCAACGCGAGAGTTTAAAGTTATAACTATATTATGTAAGTACACTTTACAACAAGGGTAAAATACATAAACGTTCGTCTCATAAACAATATAAAGGAGAAAACTTGTACATTTACATTATTTTACCATCACGCCGTAATCATAACGTTTTCGACCATGGCGGCCGATCTTACGGTCAGCCAGGTACGCAGGGTATATTATAGTGCAGCACTGGTGCACTCCCTTTTCCCTCGCTCTTATAATTCGGTGGGAAAGCAAGCTGACTCGACCGTAGAGAGATCAGGCGCAGGATTAACATCTTAACGTGCCTTCCGAAGCGGAGGAGCTCAAGATGAAATTTTTCGGTTACCTACCCGATGACTGGCCTCTGCGAAAGTGGCTAAACTTAGCGATCGCAGGCCAAGCGCGCTTACCACTGCTCCATCGAGCTCCTCGAGGTACAACCTATACTTCTAAACTAATATAATAAAGCTGAAGAGTTTGTTCGTTTGTTTGAACGCGCTAAACTCAGTAAGTCCTGTTTCTAATTGAAAGCATATTTTTGTGCTGGATAGGAAAGGCAAAGACTGCACTAAAGTACTTTTACGCATAAGGGAGCGTTTTCACATAAGCTGAACTGCGCGGAGCTGAGCAGAGACGTGTAAAAATTGACCAATCACATTAACACATTGCCAAAATACACATCTCATCTCCGCTCCGATTCTGATTGGTCAATTTTTACAGGTCTCTGCTCAGCTCCACGCAGCTCTGCTTATGTGGAAACGCACCCTAATACCCCTTCTGTATAGCTAGTCTTTGTCAGGACCCCCGCGATTCTTCGGCAGCTGGCGTGTCCGTAGTTCTCAATAGTCTCATCAATATCGCCCATTCCTAAGCATATTTCATAAAATAATAACTTAGAAAGGTTTCAAGGTAGCTCGCGCCTAGCAACGGTAATGATAATGTTGCCTTTCAACTTGATCAATTCGCAGCACTTTGAATACGTAAAATAAGCAAAACAATCTTATACTGTTTTTAAAATTATAATGAAGTGATATAAAAAAGGTAATGTTGGGTCATAAAGACAGAATCTGAATCAGAGTTTTGTCTCCAAATAGGCAGCCTTATTAGTAATTCAACTTCTCTCTCAACATAAAGTCTTATAGACTCACTTATTAGAAATGGTTTGAAGACGGATAAACGGATAAATATTTTAATAATATAATGAGATACTATAATATGATGTTTTTTTACATTATTAGAAGGCCCAATCCATCGTGAAAAGAAAAATTACCATATAAGCAAAGGAAACTTTAAATGCCATTTATATTGAGTGGTTAAACAATCTTACCTTGTCTTACTACAGGAGATAGAAATTGTTCTTATTAAAAGCTATTAACAATGAAAATAAAATACGTATATGTATTTATGTACACATGTAATACATATATGTATATATGTATTGTAAAAAATATTCTCCTTTTAGTTTGTATATATACAAAAGAATATTTTTTGAAAGAAAGAAAATACGTTTATTTGATGCAAGACAAAACATTAAGAATGATGTTTCAAATAAGAATAAACTCTCTCCCTTTAGTTCTACTGGTCGAGTAAGCAATTAATTATTTACGTCAATCCATGCCATTACCATAATATCCTATTGAAAATTGGTTTGTTATTTCAATAAACACAAAACTTGTTCCTTCAAACTTACCCATCTACTACTAGCAACATCCGCAATGTAGTGGCTACTATCATCCCTCTGTTGTTACCTAAAAACAAAACAAAATAATATGTCCAGTATCATGAACCCTTCGGTACCGCTGGCCGGACCACCTTGCGAACGCGCGTGCCTAAGTTTGCGCTCTCCACTTCACTCCACTCCACTCCGGAACAATTACCTTCAACGACCAGTAGTACTAAAGGGAGAGAGTTTATTCTTATTTGAAACACCAATAAGACTTAGACAGCTAAAGAACATAGAACCCCACATCTTACTACTTGGAATTCTAAAATGAAAAGCCATGGATAGCAACTTACCTCATTGCAGCAGCTTACATCACCTTATTATCAACCCTTGAAAATAACAATTAATGTGTCCTGTATCATGAACCCTACGGTACCGGTAGCCGGACCACCGGGCGACCGCGCGTGCCCTAGTTTGCGCTCTCCACTTCACTCCAGTCCTCTCCGGAAGAATTACCTACAACGACCAGTAGAACTAAAGGGAGAAAATTTATTCTAATTTGAAACATCAATAGGACTTGGACAGCTAAAGAACATAGAACCCCACATCTTACTGCTTGGAATTCTAATTAAAAGCCATGGATAGAAACTAACCTCATTGCAGCAGCTTGCAGCTCATTGGATCAACCCTTAAAATAACAATTAATTTGTCCCGTATCATGAACAATACGCTACACCGGTGGCCGACCACCGGGCAACAGCGCGTGCCCAAGTTTGCGCTTTCCACTTCAGTCCACTCCGGAACAACGGTGTCGAGATGCATCAACAGTAGAGCTACGGGTTCTTCTAGCTGGAATCTAACTTAAACAAACGACAGGTAAAAATACATGGGATAAAGTCCAAGGAATTATGAGCATGCGCACATCCATTTATACATTTAAAACCAGAAGTAGAGACTATTCTAGAGTTAAGACTCTTCTACATCCCAAACTTAGTAGAACAACATCTGACTGGCCGGAACAACATTGCAGCAGCTTGCATCACCACCTTACATAAACCCTTGATAATAACAATAATTAGTCATTGTGTATTAAGTTGTATCATAAGCAATGCGACACCGGTGGCCGACCACCGGGCGACAGCGCGTGCCCAAGTTTGCGCACTCCACTTCACTCCACTCCGGAACAACGGTGTCGAGAGCGTGTTGATACGCGAGGTGCGCCCGCGCAGCTGCAGAGGTGTACGTACATCCATGTATACTGTCATTTAAAGCCAGAAGAAGAAACTTTTTTGAGGTTAGAACACTTCTATAATCCCAACCTCTCAATAAAGTTAGTAGAACAACATCTGACTGGCTGGAATTCCAATACGACAAAAAAAAATAACAGTGATGCATAACATTGCAGTAGCTTGTATCACCTTTTTTTTTCGGAGGGGAATGCATTGACGCACCATGTCGCCGCAGGCTAGCTAAGCCCATGCGACCGTGTGTGGGACTCGGGCGCACAAAATAAGCGCCCACTACCCACTAAACCCCTCCGGTTTCCCCTTTCGCTCGCATCAGGACGGATCGCTGCCAGCCCTTACATCAACCCTTGAAAATTGTAATTAATTTGTCCTGTATCTAGAACAATATAAGTACGTCACCGGTGGCCGACCACCGGGCGACACAGCGCGTGCCCAATTCACTCCACTCCGGAACAACGGTGTCGAGAGCGTGTTGATACGCGAGGTGCGCAGCTGCGGCCACGCGCGCATTGTGCAGAGGTGGTCCCAATTACAACCCCGTTACTTAACCTCTTAGGCTCTTACTGACTTCCCTGTGTTTCGAGGGCCCTTGTCGACTAATAGGAGCGTTTACGGGGAATTTGTTATCATAACACGGAAGTTAAATTTGCTAAGCAATGTTGAGCTTTGTCACCCGTGAATTGTTTTAAATAAAATCCGTTTAAGCGAGGATGGTTTTTTGTAATTAGTGTCCTGTCCATATACTCTATAAAAGAGTCGAAGTCTTAGGACAGACATGAAAGACTTAATGAAAAAAAATTGTATGTATCTTATACTTATGTTATATTCTTTACCAGATGTATCTCTAGGATAGAATTCAAGTAAAAATATTTAAAGTAAAGATATTTTTACTTACAGTACACAACCCACCGTATATTGGATAACCAATATACCTTGTATTTTTATAAAACAAGTAAACGAATAAAAAATCTTGGAACAACGACGCAAACAAATCCACGTAACAACAGTTAAGGAAGACAGAAAATGCTGCTGTATCGATCACGGCGAGTTAAACCGCAAACTTATAGCAACAAATACGGAAGGAACTAAACTTGGACTATAAACAGAAACTCGGTGTTTGCGCACAAAGCTTGTTTGTACTGATTTATAACAGCGGGACACTTTTTACCCGCCTCTAATTTACAACGAAAGTTACAGCTACGGTGATGTATTTACTTGCTTAAGTGGCTATTTTGCTTCGCGAAGTCTTCATGACTTGGCGAGTGATGGATGCGAACATTAAATTTAGTAGAGCTGATTGTTGCCGGCGATTTCGGAATCGTGAATTTTAAGCGGTGCCGTGAATTTGTAAATTATTAATTTCGCCAATATTAACTGTCTTATGTAAATTAATTTTGAATCATTTACTTTGAAGTTTATTGTTAGGTGTATGTCTTTTGATTTACAAGCGTTTACTCAATATACCATGTGGAGTAGTGTCACACAACAAAGACAAACATTTTCCTACTAAAGAAGGTTCCTGGATTGGTTGGTGTTCGCCAATGACAAAGTCTAACTCTAACATCATTGAACATTAATCAAATAACGCAAAGTAGATGTTTTAACAAAACAAGGGTACGTTTGACTCTGTCAAACCTGCAATCACGCGCTCTTATGACTCTCACAATAATGATCAAATTAAAGACAACATTACTCGATACAAATATAGTTTGTCCCCCGAGTAAGGGAAGCAAAGGGCCGATAGTATCGCGTGTCCAAAATGCCACAAGCTGATAGCAGGAGTGTGGGTTGAATTTTAATACTTCTCAATCGCAGATTCATAGAAAAGTTAGGTAATTAAATTTATGGCACACGTGAACTACTACCCTCGTTTTACGTCGTAAAACTTGCGGGATTAATCCTATAGATATCACGAGAGCGGAATACATGGATTGGGCGAAAGGAGTTTTGCAAATTCGGTACCTAAATACATGGGTAGATTATGAAATGATATTGCAAATTTCCGATGGTGACAATTATCGCTCACAAGAGATACCATAACATGTTCATATTATGGATAGCGACTACACCGATGACAAAACTTGCAACATTTTATTCATCTAACCTTACCATTATTATAAAACAAATATAGTTATTTCTTGAAAATTTCGCTATCGGTTGCATTGATTAAATTACAGAAACACCATTAAATTCTACGTGTTACTTAAAAATGCACTTCCTGCATAACATTTAAGAATGTTATGTAGGAAGTGCATTTTTAAGTAACAAGACTTTAACATGCTTATTTTGCTGCCTTTTAAACATGTGAAATAACTAGACAAATGTTGGAAACAATCAGAAAATGGAACTTAGAATAATTTATATTAATGGATGTGGAAGCCTGTTGACGGTTTCGTGACTTGAGTGATTTCACCCTTCGGCCCTGTGGGGCTGAATCGTTACACTACTAAAATAGGAACAACAGCGTGCAACAAATCGAGCAATGACACTAAAGGGTTTGTACATTCACAACCTTATAAAGAAATCATGAAGTTTATGACAAATAAACTCCATGAATATCTAAGTTTGTGCACAAATATGGAGGTATTGCGAAATGTTTTCGACTAAAGATAGAGCCTAAAAGGCTAGACGTTCAATACTTTGTCTGCTCCAATGTTATATTTTATGTTTGTTAACGTTTCACAGAAATCTTTCGAGCATACCTTTGTTGGTGTGAACTTTGTGATGATATTTGCAGTTTCACTTTATATCCATCTAATACATTTCCTCACAATTGAAAATGTTGGTTAGTCCACTTACATTTTTTGAGATGAGACTACTGCTTTCTTTCGACTTAATTCTCTTATTTGAGCATAATTATGATTAAAGTTATAACAGAATCTGTTATTCATATGTGTAATCATAATTATGTGTGCGTAATGTAATTGATAATAATCCAATCCTAGACTTTTATATTGTCTTATAGACTCCACGCTGAACCTGACACATCTCAAAAACCAACCACAAATAAAAACGACATTCCATTAAAAACACTTGACAATCACACCATAATAACGTGACATCAAAAAACAATTTCGCTAGACATTATCAAGTTTACCCTGAAAAATGCAGGCCCGGCTTCGGGTCGATACTGAATCCCCCCGCCCCGCAGGTGCGACGAGATAATCCAAGATGGCCGACCAGATAGGACGTGACGTCACAGCGCCCCCCGCCCCCGGCGCATCCTCGAAACCTCTCGCCACCCTCCTTAGATCCTTTCAGAAATCCACGAAGTACCATCGGCAGAGCAATCTTGTCGCCTCAAAAGGTTATATGAAAATGTAACTTTACCGACTTCAAATGGCGTAAGTCGTCTTTTGTTTATATCCATTGGTATGGTCAGTCAGAACCATTTCAGTAATACATATTATCAAATAAATAAATAAATAAATATTTCACAACATCACATACATTGATCTGACCCCGTGTTAAGTAGCTTAAGCACTTGTGTTACAGACATCAGAATCAACAGTAGTATTACAAATATACTTAAATAGATACATATAACACCCAGACCAGGACAAACAGACATGTTCATGCACACAAATGTTTGTCCTGTGCGGGGATCGAACCCGCGACCTCTTGCGTAATAGGCAACATCTTGACCATTACACCAAGCGGGTCGTCAAAGCGTCGGTAGTAACTTGATGATGAATCGGTATATAACTCTTGAAAAATGCGGTCTCTAACCAGAACTCTTTTTGAATGCATAATAAAATGAACCCAAGGTGATCTTAGTATTTGTCACAGGTTTTCAACAAAGAAAGGACAATGTTAAAGAACAGAGGTTATGAACTTATACAAACAAAATCTCCATAGACTCGCTGAACACAATTGGTTATTATACGAGTAAGAATGTTTTTGGACTACAAGGTATTTCAAATTACAAAATCTAATGAATATCGACCCTTTGACAAGTTTCAATTTGTCAACTTCTCAACTTCTCAACTTCGTCTAATTTCGCATCGTAAAGACTTCTAAGTCTGAAAGTTGTTGCAAACGACGATATAAGCGATTCACTATTTTATTAAGTCTGTAGTATAAATGAAAGCTCGTAAAACTAGTTCATTGGTTTATTTCATTAAACTTAGAAGACTCTTGCGCTTAGATGGCGGGTACAGGCACTTGGACGGGCAGATGGTCTCCATCAACGTGGAAGCCGTCAGGGCCTCCATGGTACTTGGTGACGTAGACCTGGCCGTCGTCGCCGATGAACTGGTACTGGCCTTCGATCTCGAGGACGTAGGCGCCATTCGGACTCTGGATGAGGCGTCCGCGCTCTGAGACAACGGTATCTGGAAAAAGAGAAGCAAGTCTTAAAAAAGAAAATTTAAGGGATTTTGGATTGAGACTGCGGTCGAACTGAAAGTTTATCTGATTGTAAGTACAACAATCTTGACTGCCTTACTGCTTCCAAGGATTGCGCAACTAGTTGGGCAGCTGAGGAGCACGTCATCGATATATTGAGTCGGAACAATTGGATATCTAGTACTTGACTGCTTTCAAAATTAATTATGAAATCTCACATTAAATAAGTAATCAAAAAATAAGAACTCATCATTATGCCACAGTAACTGTTGCGCTATTGACAAATTGTTTCAGTTAATCGGAACTAAAAAGTATGGATAAAACAATACTAACGTGTGACGCCATCGGTTAGTATTTCACTCAAATTTCCCTACAAGTTAGTCAAATACCTTATTCTTGAAGCTAATTTAATCGTTAACAGTTTACGTAAGCAGTGCAAGTATTTTCAAAATATAACACCTCTGATCATTAATTGGTCCTTCCAAACCAGGTAAATTACCAACTATAACACTAACTCATGTTATGACCGCAACAGCTATCTCTCTCTAGTCTATCATAGTCAATTACTCACTCTCAGCAGTGATGTACCGGAGCGCGTACTGGCCGTACTCGTCGTGGACTTCTTCGTGGCGAAGGGCTGGCAACTCGCGCATACTCGGGTCGCCATTGGTCGGCGCGCAAACTGCCGCGGCGACTAGGCAGCTTAGGACTACGAACTGAGAAAATAAAAAATAAAGATATTTAATGATATATTTTTACCATCACTCTTTTAATGATCGTTCACAGAGTAACAAAGCGTGTTTCCCTAATGTAACTAAAGTGAGGATATGACACTGAGTGAGAAAAATTTACAAAAAAACTATTATCAATATTTTCAAGTATTCAGGGGCCCTAGCCAAGATGCCACTTTGTCGAAAACGTATGGCGAATTCGACGTTTTTACGTTTTCGTCGCGACTTATATTGCCCTCCCGCACACGTACTATTGATATGAGCGGGATGGAGATATAAGTCGCTACGAAAGCGTCTGGCGAATTCGTTAAAGTGGCATCTTGGCTAGCCTACCAGGTCGCTATTTGCCGGGTTAGTATATTTTTATAACAAGACGGTATGATTCTGTCATGACTTAAATAAGTGAACAACAGGCTGCTCTAATTATTACAAAAAAATATTGCGTACAAAATATCCACTTGCTAATTAAAATGAGACTCGCACCGAGAAAAGGGTACATTTGTAATTATCAATAAAATATAAATATTATTTGAAAATGTGGAATAATTCAACTCACGATTTTCATTTTGGTGGCGTAGGCTTTGGTCGTGTTTGTCCCCGAGAAGTTTTATGAATGACGATTTAATAGATTTAATTCGCTTATTTATACTGACACTTACACAACTATTCAATAAAATAATAAGCATTCCTGGTTTATGAACCTGACCTAATTAATGAACCGGAAAACTAAGTACGATTATTACACTATTAATAAGTAAGTAGGATTTTTTTTTCTAAAAGTTACTTATAATTTTTTGTCGATTGGTAATAGTATTTTACTAGCGGCCGCCCGCAAATCTGTCCGCGTGGATTTCGATTTCCAATAGCCTAAAGCCATCCTCTTTAAATGGACTATCCAACTAGGGTTGCCAACTTTTTTTAGCAGAAATAAAGTATATCTGATTTTAAAGTAGGTAAATAAAGAGCACGGACTTACAAAAAAGAGTATCATAATTTTTTCCTTTAACAAGTATACTTTGTTATTTTGGCAACATATAACAAATTTCCATTGTTTTAAAAGGAATTATGTGAAACATTTTGTAAAAAGAGTACTTTAGCGTACTTTATTAGTGATATAGATTATAGAGTACGCCTACATGATATAGAGGACAATACTCTATTTTAGAGTACGGTTGGCAACCCTATATCCAACACAACAATATTTTTTCAAATCGGTCCAGTAGTTCCTGAGATAAGCGCGTTCAAACAAACAAACATACAAACAAACTCTTCAGCTTTATAATTATTATTAGTATAGATAAATACAAACATGAGAGTTTTGCCAACCCGACCGCCATCTGCCACGGTATAATATATCTGTATTTTGTATCAGTAAATACAAACATAATACAATAGAAAAAACAACACACGTACAAGCAGACTCTTGAGAGAGGTTGCTACCACAAATGGAGCCTAATCCCTAATCCTTCATCCATAAGACACTAAGAAATCTTTTTAGACTTTTTTTATTAAGTATTGGTAAGTGTCTTATTAATAAAAGTTTTCTACATTCCAATACCTAATACAAAAACAACCGCGTAACGCGTTTTCGTCCGACGGTACAGGGGGTGGCGGGCGCTATGTGCTCTGAGCTATGTAAGGGGTTATCTCCGCAGTCGGCGCTCTATCTAAATCTGTATTATCGCAACACGCCGCCGAATAATTATTATTGCATGTACATCTTATACCTACATATATATGTACATGGGTCTGAGACGGGCCGAATTAATCCTGCCTTCATAGCGCTCGGCTAATCACGGTTAGATGGATCAAAATGATTAACGCAAATCGACATTGATTTCGAGGACTTTATTAATTTTACTTTGGTTTGGATTGTCAATCTACTATGGCAATGGCACATTTCAATTTATACATTTTGACGAATGAAATTTTATTTGAATAAGTTGTTTTTTATTGGATGGACTGGTGTTATCTCAGTATGTATAAGTAACACATTCATGGTACATAGTTTATTTTCAAACAAAGATATTTCCATTTTAAAAGAAAGATAAAGTGTGCCAATTTTGAAACTACTTGCTACTACTGTAAATTGGTATATAATTGAGGTACTCGTATAGTACTTTGCCCTTATATTCACTTTTTTCAAAATCTTCATATTTCGATAATTTTCGATGACAATGCTTGAAGTTGACAAAAGAAAATTATCATCTTAATCGTAGCTAGGGACTGAAGATATCTTAAGAATTTTGCTACTTGAATTTCAAATAGCAAGTATACTGCTATCTATTTATGAACAACATACCCGAAGTAGCCTTTATCCTAACAGTACATATCGAAACGTACCCATATAACCTGTTCACCACTTAACCGCTAATACGTTGTCATCGGCAGACATCCTCAGCCTATAGAAAGCCAACGAGCCCTCAACCGCTCTCCAACTGAATCGGCTTGTAACACTGGTGTTTCCCTCTCAAAGGTGGACTTGGTAAGGACAGAACAGTGCCTTATCACGGCATCAGAGAATGGAAGAGTGCTTTTAATTTCATTAACAACTCCAGGGGTTCGTCAGGTTGAGGGCCAGTTGGGAATGTTAAGTCCTCGGTATTACATTAAGTACGTGTGACAAAGAGGTTTTTCAGTCATCAAATAACAAGATATTCCATGGATGTAGTCTAAGTAAAGATTTGGATAAGAAACTCCGAATACCATACAGCTGAGACATGTATGAAGTTTTAATATTTTTTCCTTTCTTCTGGTTTTTTCGATTGAAATTGACATTTTGTACGTTTAAACACCAAATCTTCCTTCTTCTTTTCTTATTCTTATATTCACCTCCAATACCATTAACTCTGTATTGATAAGATATAGATAAGATCCCTTCCGTGTTTCATACTAATAGTAGATAAGACTAAAAAATGCTTTTTGGTCTATAAAACTTTTTAATATAATATTTGTAGGATTTATTTTCAACTTGACCTCATCAAATGACTTCGCCGTGTACATAATATGCAGTTTGAATAAGTAGGAAACATGGTTGTTATTCTTGGTCTTCACTTCAGCAATCCCTTGAGTACACAGACATCCCCCAAAAAGACTACCTCTCAAATACCCACCTAAAAACCATCACGTAACCCGTCAGAGGCAATCCACAAATCATCAATACGGAATCACCGGCGCATCGGCAACACACGCGGCGTCGTCTCGCGGCGGAAATGGCGTCTAACCGGATATTGTATCGCGCCTTCATCTCCGGCGCGCTTCCGGATCCGGCCGCTGCCCCCCCCCCCCCCCTCGCAACTTCACCCCCCACCCCCTCGGCCGTGCGTCGCCTAATTACTGCACGTATATCTCGTAAGGTGTGACGTGTTGCCCTCCATTTCGATCTTTTGTGAGGGTATCAATCAAATGACATCAGGTATTTTACAAATGTAATAGCATGAGAACATCACAGTCAAGCCTTAGCTCTTTCTTTCGATAGATGCTAGAAGTAACAATTTGATTGCAAATCAATTAATGAGTGAAAAGTTGTAACTCTAGGTACTTCTTGCTTACGTCTCGTAGATTTTTGTATTTCTTCTCAAATTTTAAGATGAAATCGGCATAAGTAGATCTGAAAACAATTATTCGACGAAAAAATTCATCGCTTATGCCCTTTGATTCAATACGAAATATGCCATAGATCCTGTTATGTTTATGAGTCAAACAAAGACATTGCATTTTTACAAACTTTAACAACATTATTCATTTACCAACCCGATTTTAATGCGCTAACAGGTTTCTAGATGATTAAATAATGTGTTAATGTCTTCCTACCGCACAAATATCCATGTTGACATATAAAACGCAAGTTGTTTTAGTTGTTAATTGACGGCGCGACTCCGAGGGAGGTCCCACAAGCATTGTGCGGGTTGTTGTGTCGTGTTAGCACTTGCGGTTTGCAGGGGGCATCGATGCGCCGTAATGCCATATGTAGTTGTTTTCATTGAGGAACAATCAATTAATTTCATTGCCTTTTAAACAATACTTACGCAATGGATGTATCTTGTGGTGATTTTAATTGTTTCAACAACATAATGTGTTGTTGTGAAAGAATATCTTTATGTTTTAACAAAATAAACCTTCTTAAGATAGACACGGTTTAATTTACAATAGATAGTAGGTACCTACATACCTATCAAAACTATCAATCATGTAGAAAAAGTCCTGGATATAAATTAGAGCAATCGCTTGCAATAACAAATATTAATAAAAATTGATAAGTACTTTGTTTTATACAATTGAGATATTTGTATAATTTTATTATCACCTGACAAGAAAATTGTACTTTACTTGTACTTTACATAAATGTAGCCTACATTATGTAGGTATTACATTTTAATATCATTTTTATTCGAAACGTATTCAGTCGTCACTCATTCCTCGTTTCGGCTATAACAAAAGTGCACACAACATATTCATTACCAGTACACTAGCTTATAGTAATAGTAAAAACGCCGGGAACCATCTCACATTGCCAGTTCATTAACCGTGCATTATCTAGCCGCATCTCCCGGCTGAATTAGCGGCTGAGTGATGCGCGGCGCGTGCTGCAGAGACAATGCAATGGCCGCGGTCGCAGAAGCGCGGGAAACGTCAATGGACTGACGTTTGTTTTTTTTTTCTATGCAGAATTATTTTATTTGACATGGAAATAAAAAAGTTTACAACACTG
The DNA here is from genome assembly GCA_958496325.1 of Nomophila noctuella. Taxonomy (NCBI): domain Eukaryota; kingdom Metazoa; phylum Arthropoda; class Insecta; order Lepidoptera; family Crambidae; genus Nomophila; species Nomophila noctuella. The sequence goes on along the minus strand of OY292487.1, from coordinate 11,739,827 downwards.
GTGTTGGTGGTGGTGATTTTTATTCGTTTAAAAATCCAATTTCGTTGAGTTTGAACGTGAAAAAATAAATTATCTTAGGGCACAAATCATTCTAGGGTTGTTTTTAGCTTCTAAGATTATTTAGCCGATAAGTTTTTAAATTGCATAATTATGTAATTGGGTCGTCCCGTTTAATTATTTTCAATAAATAAATAAATAAAATATTCTTGGCGAAAATTAATTACAAACATAAGTAACGTACCTACAAAAGATGTTAAAATGGGACAGAATAATGCATAGTGGACATGCATTTGAGAAATAATATGATACGTTTTTATTTCGAACTCTTGAGGTATTAACAAACAAGATATTTAAGAATAATTATTCTTCTAAAACAATTTTTTTTTTTTATAATTATAAAAAAAAATGTGGTTCTTTGATGCTGGTATGCGTTTTGATATGACAACAACACAACTATGTAGCTTCATACACGACTGTTTTAATACATTTTAAGGACATTAACAATTAACATGAATTTGTAATTCTCCACCTGAGGCGCAAAGGAGCCGGGTGTTAATTATAACATGTTCAACGCCATATTATAATTAACTCATTACGAAATTCTTGCTACTAACTACGGCAATGGTTGGTGCCGAAAATGGCTAAAGATGAAGATAACTTATATAAAAATTCGATATCTAAAGATAAGACAAGGATCTCTGGATCTTTTAACAGTTATTTTCAAGCGACCACCCATATAAATTATTGAAAACACGATCTAAATAAAGGCCCCATTAATCAAGGAATATTAATTAATTTAGGTTATAAATAGCAAAGAGCATTTAAACTGGAATGACTAATTTGAAGTGACATATTTTACAACTTATAAATAAAGCTATTATTTCATTGACTGGGCTATTAAAACATACCTACATTAAATAATTTTTCATACTGCTTCTGGTTATTAATTAGGGGGTAATGTGATCCACACTAATAAGTAAAATCTAATTATGTTAGACACGTGTATTATGAACATGCAGATGTTCATAAAAATATTTGATAAAATACAAGGGCATTTTTCTTATGAGTATTTACCTCATTAGAATAAAAATGCAAGACATAGCACCATACTCGCATTTTGATTACCGCATTGCAAATTCAAAGACAATATATGGCTCCATACTTTGACAATCTTGTTCAACATTTGAACCTACGACGACTCTCAAGCATGGACAAAGTCAGTGCAACAAACACAGTCGCATTAACGAACTGGCTCCCACTGCGTTAATTGCACCAACATTCCATCCACCCGACGAATTCAAACACAATTACATCTGTTATTGGAAACTAAAGAGCACGTTTAATGTGTGACTAAAGTGTCGCCCCGGACTAAAGTCGCCCTCGCCCTGAAGGGACGGTAGGGCTGGTAAAACCAGATTATAGTTCAAACGTTAGATACCTACGCGCGTCGTGTATTTTTTTAGTATTTTACACGCATTCATTTTGGTGAAATATGATTTTCACAGAAAAAATAACGCTAAATGTAATCTCTTTTAATCATAAAAAAAGGACGGTGTGCTTGTTATGAATATCTAAATAGGTATCATTTACCATTTAATTCTATTCTACATGCACCTAGCAGATTTGATAAAATTACTTAAAATGAAATCCTTAAACGCGATCATGTAAGCTAAGCAGCTATAGCAAAATAAACATAAATTGTTTGGAACATTTTTCATGTTTATCTGTAGGTACTAATATAAAAAAGCTGAAGAGTTTGTTTATTTGTTTTAACGCACTTATATAAGAAACAACTGGTTTGAATTGAAAAAAAAGAAATTATGTTTGATAGCCCATGTGACGAGGAAGGCTTTAAGTTATAGTATAATACTATGTGGGCGGAAATCGAAATTAACGCGTGCGGCCAATAGTAAACTGATAAACTGTTATGTTGGTAACCCTATCTACCCCACGCTTGTAACCCCTGGCAATAAACGCACAAAGAGCGCGGTGCGCGCGAGTGGCCGGTTGCTGTCACTTCTGCGCAGGCGCTGGAGATCTATGACGTAATTGATACTTTGACAATTGTTTTTTTTAATTTTTGACGCCTCTATTCTTTGGGTCGAATGTTCCCTTGTCGCGGAAAGGCGTGGGACCGCAAATAATGCTTGGTAAAGTTAAGTAGGTATTTTGAGTAGGTAATACTTTTATGTTATTTAAATCTGTGTCATGATTAATTTGAATGCAAATGGAATTCATATAGTTACCTACCTAATTGGTGTAAGTTGATTCTATTTCATGGATTTGGGACTAACTATACCTACTAAGTAAAATTATGCAAACAGGATGTTCTTAGATGACGAAATTGTATAACCTACTTTTATCATAAAAATCGAACACACTTTGATCTACAGACCTCACCTGCCAAATTTTCTCAAAAAACAAGGATAATGCGCACAAAATAACCTCGTATTAGGGGATGCAGCCAGGATCGTCTTCCTTTTACTATTTAAATTAACTTCTTTTAATAAAATCTCGTAACATTCTTTATCCCTTAATCGCGTTTGCAAAAAGGATTTGGTAAATCAATCAAACTTTTAAACAAAGATCATAACTCCCACGCAACGGCTGTGCTAGAAAACTTAAATTACTCTTTTTCCGCATTACGAGTGCGAATAATCTTCTTGACGGGCTGCGAAATTGATGGCGTCGAAAAAACGCCACCTCAAATCCTGAAGTTTTTACGTCAGCCGAGTTTCACTTAAGAAAGTTTCTACATCCATTCCCAAGTTGCTCCTATACGAGAGGCTGACAAATTTTAATGAACCCGAGAGGGCTGCTAATGTCTGCGTAATGGGAAAACTTTTGATTCCCCGCCCACCTACGCCGCGGAATTTTTCCCCGCTCCGATTGTTTCACGGGCATATTCGCTGGAGTCACGATGAAACAACAGTTCCGAGTTTGACGGCCGCATTACGCATTACTCACACGCAATTTGTTACATTACATTTTACCCGCTAATAGACTGGTCCCGCCGGCATTCGAGGCCGGGTAACACTATATCCCTGGGCGCGCACAATAAAAAGCGCAATCATTTTGACGTGTGCCATTACAACTCTTTCGGGTGGTATAAATTACATTATAAATTTTCAAGTCGAATGTGACTGGGTGACCAGCGAAAAAAATCGTATTAAGGGTCGCCGATTGTGATTTAAACGGGTAACCCCGCGAGGGCGGCCAGTCATCCATCATGCGCTTTACATATGTTTGAATAAAGCCCGTGGGAAAAGGATTTCCTCTCAGGATTCAATGCGGCGTTGCGCGTTAGTTGGGTGACCGCGCTTCATGTAAACAATGGGCCAAAAATCCTCTTTAGTCATCTCGGCTACCTACAAGACTTTCTTTAAAAATACATACCTGTAGGTACTTTGTAATACACCATACTCAGACATGAATTACTAGTTAGGTTAGGTATGGTTTCAGCTTCAGAGATAATATTTTATGGTAACAAATCTAATCATTGCCATCGGTTCATTGAAAAATTATCCGCTGATATTTGATGAACTCCATTTGATTAAAAAAAATCATTCAGTAAAATTATGTACTTAGTCTCTTTTTTTTGCCAACATTAGATATTAGAGGCAACAATGTTTTTAAACATTACTATTTATTAATCAAATGTGATGAATTTTTAAAATTAGTTGCAATACAAGCTATAATGCCAACATCCTGCATTCCCAGCCAGCACAGGCGCCCTACACTACAAATAGTGGGATTAGGGCAGTTTGGCAAACAAGGCGTCGCCGGCGCGCGCCGCCCTTCCTAATGCCGCATTAATGTCTATTAGCCGCGCTTTGTCTGACTCGCGATGTAGCCAGATTTATTTAGCTAATGCGATATGAGACTATTGTGCAACCAGCTTTATAAGGGAAGTTCGGAAGTGCACTTAACGAGTTTAACGGGATCAAGTGATGGGAGTTTAAGGAATTGGGTACATCATAAGTTCTGTGTAGCGTCGGGGAGTAATTACAATACTTATAAGTGTTATATTACGATTATAATTATGTGGATGCATAAATCAACAGACTGGGTCATAATACCTACTCACTGTTTTGTTTACAATCACAAAACAAAATATAACATTTGTCCACCTCCATTTAGTCGCCATTGAGTTAATACGGGAATACTCGTAGTCCAAAAAATTATGCAACTGCAAGTCATAAAACTATTTGTTTACTATAACAAAAAAAATATGACATTGCCCCAAATAGCTCCATATTGTTGTACATGCACTCATTCTACCGTGACGTAGCAACGTTTTAATTAGAGCAAAAAGATAAAATTAACAAGATAAACATTTTACAACATGTTTGTAAAATACCAAGCCAATCAATTCGTAACGGTTTCTAGCAGAATGAAGTTCGCACCGGATACGAGTTACAATCCAAAATTCGAAATTTAAAAACATGAATTTAGATTTTTTTAATACCCTTATCAAACCCGACAGAGTACAGGTTCCTAATCAATAAAGACGAAGATATCTTACGTTCTAAAATAATAATACTCGTATGTGCCATAATTTTTATATAATGGTCGGTGTGCTGAAAAGAACTTAAAAGTTTTTTGCTATGATGCAAATGATATAAATTTATTTAGTGCTATTGACAAAGCAAGAATGATTCAAGTCAGTTAAGTCAAATATCTACGTTGGATTTTCATAATATTTTTTGTTATGAGAGGAAGAAAAAGCGTAGATATAAGTACTCATCTGATCATTTTAATTCTTCAAAAGCATTCAAGACATCGAAGTAGAAACTGTGGTACAGGTAACTTATTACTTTGAACATTTAAAGAATTATGATCTTACACATAAAAGGCTTTAAGTTAGGTCTCTTCGGATTCACTAGATACATTTAAGAATACCTGACTCATAAAATGGAGTGGAACCATTTCTCAGGCGGTGTTCAAAACATTAATCTTGATTTAGATTAGTTTCTGGACCATTTTGTAACCAAATCTACCTACATGGATTTTGATGCTTTTACGGCCAACTCCTGAAGGCCTCGTTCCTCAAAATATTATCATCTTTGTTGAAATTATGACTATTTATTTTACTTAAATTAGCAAAATTTATAGTTTTACATGTCAGTGGATCTTGCAAATTCAGCATCTCAACATTAATTTTATTTAACCTTTCAAGCAACTCAGTGCCGAAAACATTATCTTATTGACGTTGGATTGCCCGCCAATATGCACATGGTTTTCATGGTTCATGGTAAATGCTTTTGGTCACAGTGCAAACATAACCACTTTAAATTTTCTTTACTTATTGACTAGATCTATTATCTAGATCATCCTCTTGGTGTGGTCCTAAATACCTATGTTTGATAGGTTGTATTTTAGTATTTTCAATTTGTCCATACTCGTATGGCGAGCAAAGCAAAGCTATAATTAGTTCTAACACATACTAGAAATAATAAAAAACATTGAAGAACACAGGCAAGGCCGGGCCAAGTGCAAGGCCGCCCTGCGGGGATCGATGTGGCGCGATGGTCGGATAGCGCTTATCGCGACCACGTCGCGTGATCACCCTCCCCCTTCGATCGGTATAGTCCAGGATTTGACCATAGTTACTTTTCTTGTTGACATTCTCGGAGAAACAAACATGAGGCCGCAAATCCAATCCCACTGATAAAAGGTACTGGCCGAAAAATTATGCATTATCATACTTATTTTCTTTTAAGTTCTACACAAAACTCTTTCTCTGTTAAAAGTTTGCGATTTTCGTTTCGTTTGCGGTAAAAATCAGCATTTTATCTATATCTGCGACACTTTACAATGTTATTTTACGCTGGAAACATTTTGTAGTGATAAATATACGTGCTGCATACATACATGCCAAGCTAGTCTGGGGACTGGAAACCCATGCCCGCAAACACATGAAACAAAGCAGTGAGATTTGTAAAGCAGAACCACTTCCGAAGCTGAACGGAGTGGCAGACGTATTGAGTTGTTTCAAGCTTTCAATATGTCGCGAATTTCCCCGGCATATCTCATTACCAGGCGTCAACCCACAAAGCGATCTCATTACCGTCGTTTCACTTTACACTTCCTGCCTATTCGTGTGCAATCTGTAGTGTGCAAATCCGTTAATCTTATTTGGCGGGTATTCGGCGCGCACGTGGCGCCACGTGCCGCGAAATCGAACTAATCTCGGGGCCGTACGCGTCGGCGGGCAGGGCGCGTGCGTGGACCCGATAACGCCAAGGAACGCCATTCATTCAGCCTCTTTTGTCGCGAACAATCACTTATTTATTTATAATATTTGCAAGCAACCTGAGCCCTCGCGAAGTCGAGAATTAATGTGCATTTAGCTCACTTAACTCCGCGCTGGGTGTAAGTAGTTATTTTGGCAAAAATAATCCCCTTAGTTGATGAGTCACGAATGCAAGGGTGACTCTTTCAGAAATGTACTTACCTATTACTACTTTAGATGTCGATCCAAATGATCTAATCCAACATCCAGACGCTGTAAAATGCCTATTTCATTGTAGTCTCGTGTCAAGGTACGGCTATAGACTGAGAGAGTTATCGTCATGATCCGGTAATGCAGTCGCATTGGCGTAGCCACTACGAGGTCACACTTTGCGGCAGCCGCGGCGGGGCCCGGGTCAGAGTTTGGAAGTTGGCGTTGTTATTCGGGACACGAAGCCATGGTTGCCTCATCTCTCTGCGATCCTGTCACTGTCAGATTGCCATCCGAATTAAGGGACTATGTGGGAGAGATGGATAGGGAGTGTAGTTACCCTGTGCTTACTATACTTAATCTTATATCCGGCGAACTTGACTGAGGCAGCAAATATTTAGGTTCCTGGCTGCTTTAGTTGAAACCGCTACTAGAAGTATAAATCCAAAGGGAGAGGTTTCCGCATTGCAAAAGCTATCAAACTCGATCGATACACGTCACCTTATTCCCTTCATTTAAAAGCTGGTCCATTGCGGGCAAATAAGATATGTAGGAAGGTATTTATTTTTTTACTTGTTTTCTTCTCATATAAAATGACTACCGGCCACCCGTACCCGCGACTTCGTTCCCGTGGGTTTGGGTTTCATTATCGCTTAAAGCTTTCTTCGACAAATGGAATATCCAACACAAAAAGATTTGTTCAATTCAAAATATCTAGTACCTAGTTCCTGAGATTAGCGCGTTCAAACAAACGAACAAACAAACAAATAAACTCTTTAGCTTTGTTATATTATTATATTAGTACTAGCGGCCCGCCCCGGCTTCGCCCGTGGTACTTGTCCACTATTTAATGGATGATATTATACATAAAAACCTTCCTCATGAGTTACTCTATCTATTAAAAAAAACCGCATCAAAATCCGTTGCGTAGTTTTAAAGATTTAAGCGTTCATAGGGACATACAACACACATAGGGACAGAAAAAGCGACTTTGTTTTATACTATGTAGTGATTAGTATGGATATGACATCACCTAGAGGTAAGCCCTTAAGCGCAAAATATATGTAGGTATTAGATTCTAGACGGAGATTTGGTAGTAGTCTTAACTCCACCAAAGTTAAGATGTGAGCTTAGTATCCTAAGACACATCTCCGCTCCACAGCACACAAAGATTGAGAAAGCTAAGAAGCTTTGGTGAAGTCTCAACCTTACCCTCTGATTAATAGACTTTACCCAGTCTAATAGCTGAAACCTGGGCCCTGGCCAGAGATCATACTTGGTGCAAGGGCGGATCCAGGGGGGGGTTACGGTGTCATGACCCCCCTGGGCGGGTTCCAGGACTAAGGTGGACCAATAATTGAACATATTTTTTATTTAAACTGACTTGACCACGACTATGTGACCCCCTGGAGCTATGTGACCCCCCCACCCCCTGACGCCAAAGCTGGGTCCCACCTACAAGGTGGACTAGCCAAGTCAAAGTGGCAACTTGACTAGTCCAGTAGTCCACCTTAGACCACAAAAGAAAAATTATTTTAACGTTTTCAAATATTAGATTCTAAACAATTTGAAATCCGGATTAAAATAAAGGTGTTCACTGCTATGAAAAAAAAAGAAATGTCAAATCAGATGTCTCATCATCATTCGTTCAATTAAGAAGTCATTCGTTCATAAATACGGATTTCACAACATAAAACATAATAATTATTTTAATTCTCGAAATTGGTAATCTTCAAAGACGCTTTGGAATAAACACCTCATCATATAGATTTCTTATTCTTGCATAAAGTGAAGTGCAAACAAATTAATAATAATAATGGGAGAAGAAGATGAATATGCGTGCGTCAACAGAGCTCAACTCAAAATCAAGGATAATTCGGGAATCAAAAAGAAAAAGAAGAAAAAGGCCAATAAAGAAACAGAGAAAATGATAGAAGCCGATGTTAAACAACAAATCAAGCAACAAACACCTCGTGATACTAAGACGAAAGCTGAAAAAGCGTTTCAGAAGATGCAAGAGAAAATGGTATTTATACTATGCTTTATCCTTAGTAATCAGTGTTTCCTTTATGCCCAGATGTTAGCGAAATTAAGTAAATTCAATTAAATTTACTTAATTTCGTTGACAAAAATATGATATTTAATTTTAATTTAATTTTAATAACAACTTGTATCAAGTTTATTTCTTCCTTCAATTGTTACCTATATTGTTTATTGTAGCTAAAAGTTTTTAATTTTCCCTAACTTTAATACCTAATTAATTTAATCTCTTTGTTCCAGCAAAAGCAGAGAATCCTCCAGAAAGCTGAAATGACCCACAAACAGAGAGTAGAGAAATTCAATCAACATTTAGACAGTCTGACTGAGCATTTCGATATACCTAAAGTGTCTTGGACAAAATAAATATTTTTGTTTTGTATATTTAAACTTATTTGTAATTTGTAAGGTCTCTGTAAATCGATTAAATATAATTTTATTGCCTAAGAGATGTTTTGTTTAATGTTACCAGATTATTTTCTCTGACACTGATGTCCTTGGTAGTTTTTTCAACAAATTGTTGTTAATAAGTGTAGCCGCACAATTTGATTCCTACTAAATTTACTAGACTGTGAAAGAAACTAAGCTTTACCTCTTTTTGATCTTAATATTTTTTTGCTTGAAGCCCCTCAGTACCTAACCTACATTAACACCAATAAGCCTTTTTGTTCAGTTTTTTCATCAAATGCTCTGTTCCTACTGGTTTTTACCAAATACTAAGCAAAATAATTGAAGCCAAGCTTTTGTGTATATAGCTGGAGAGCTGGCAAGCATTTTTGGGGAGGTGCTTGAGGCAAGCTGAAAACTTGTCCTGTCCCTCTCCTATTATATCCCAACACGAAACTGCAGACCTGGCTGGTGAGTAGCGGGGCTAAATCAACCCCCAAATTTTTAAAAGTATATTTTTTTTTAATCCAAAAATATACTTGAGGCAATTTGCAATTTTTATATGTTGTAGTTTAATATTTACAGAATATAAAAAAAAATAAGCCAGACGATTCAGCCGGGGTTTTAACATTGCCAGGCCCGTCCAAAAATATTTTGCAAATGAATATAAAAAATGTGTTTGAGGCAACTTGAAATTTTAATAGAGTATTATTTATAAGTAAAAAATAAGACTCTCAAAAAGACAGATCATTTCGGTGGGACTTTCTACCTGCCAGGCGATCTCACAAAAGACAATGCCGATTTTGTTAGGGAAGGTGGCGTCTTTTTTTTTTCGAGCGTCCACCAAACAAACTTGGTAATCGATATTCTTGAGGGCATTACAAACGATTTTTGCTATGGCAGTGACGCTGTAAACTCAGTCCGAACTGAGTGAGACAGCCTAGAACGTTTTCACTGTAGGCGTTCGCTCCTGCTTTTTTGTATGGGAAATTGCAACTTTTTTTTTCTCGCGTCCATCGACGAAACATGAAAATACATATTCTTGAGGTCATCACAAACGATATTTGCTATGGCAGTAAAGCTGTAAACTCAGTCCGAACTAAGTGAGACAGCCTAGAACGTTTTCACTCTAGGCGTTCGCTCCTGCTTTTTTGTATGGGAAATTGCAACTTTGTTTCCAACAGTTGAAAATTATTGCGATTACGACTTGTAATGTACCTTTAAATAGTTCTGGCCAGTCTCACTCAGTTCGGACTGAGTTTACAGCTTTACTGCAATAGCAAATATTGTTTGTGATGACCTCAAGAATATATATTTTCACGTTTCGTCGATGTACGCAAGAAACAAAAAAAAACAATTTCCCATAGAAAAATGTATGAAGCGAAAAAAAAGTTCAAACCTGATTTACTCGGTTCGGACTGAGTTTACAGCTATACTGCCATAGCAAAAATCGTTTGTAATGCCCTCAAGAATATAGATTACCAAGTTTGGTTGGTGGACGCTCGAAAAAAAAAAGACGCCACCTTCCCTAACAAAATCGGCATTGTCTTTTGTGAGATCGCCTGGCAGGTAGAAAGTCTCACCGAAATGATCTGTCTTTTTGAGAGTCTTATTTTTTAGTTATAAATAATACTCTATTAAAATTTCAAGTTGCCTCAAACACATTTTTTATATTCATTTGCAAAATATTTTTGGACGGGCCTGGCAATGTTAAAACCCCGGCTGAATCGTCTGGCTTATTTCTTTTTATATTCTGTAAATATTAAACTACAAAATATAAAAATTGCAAATTGCCTCAAGTATATTTTTAGATTAAAAAAAAATTTACTTTTAAAAATTTGGGGGTTGATTTAGCCCCGCTACTCACCAGCCAGGTCTGCAGTTTCGTGTTGGGATATAATAGGAGAGGTACAGGACAAGTTTTCAGCTTGCCTCAAGCACCTCCCCAAAAATGCTTGCCAGCTCTCGGGCAATAACTCATGAGATTTTGAAGTGGGTACAGTAATAAAATAAAAATATTATTTAGTAAAAATGTGCTTTATTTGATCTTAAGAAACTTAAAACAAATAAAATAAAATAAAAAAACATTCAAAAATGGACGGCTCATTTCGTACGTCTTGGAATTATAAACACATTTCATCAATCAGATCAATATAACATAAAAAGGACGGAATTACTTATATCAAAATATGTATTACAATCAATATTTTATACAACAAAATACAAAATGAGTAGAAATATTAACATAAAAGGAATGTTGTAAAAAAAATATAACTTAAGATTTAAGTTGATAGTTAAAGAATACTGTGATAGTGATAGTGACTACTACACAATAAGAATGGAAAAATAAAATTAAAGTTATATAAAAAAGGCACTGAGTTTATCATTAACATTAGAACCTTGCTATTCTTAGTCATTGTGATAACTACACTCCCTCAATTCAGTCTGTAATATTTGTATTTAAAATGTAACAGTAAATGGTACACATTTTACACTAAATAACTATGTTTATATAAATAAAAATTGTACTGTATAATTCATACAATACCTATGAGAACATCTACAATTTCTACTAAAAATACATAGACATTCTATAATGGTAAACAATGTTACAGGCACTAACACTATATTAAGGCACAATCATAACATTTTTATGTTTTTAAGACAATCTAAATAGCAGATCTATAAAATGAGATAATACAATATGTTACATTCTACAATGTAATTTAAGTAAAAGTCTTAAAACTAACACTTTCTTAATCTTATATCTTTGCAGATGAAAGACTTTGCAATCTATACAACATTTAGGGGACGGATGACACTACACACTTTATATTGCAAATGGTTTCCCAGACTTCTCCTCAATGAACAAGGAGTCCTACAATTATCACTTTAAGACAGCTGCCAATATCAGTCCACTATTTGTTAACCTACATTACTAAAGCTGTAAGAAGTAACGTGATTAAGTTAATACTAATAATATCAGCACTATTGCTCCTCCAGAATGAGTACTGGAAAGTGAATATTTTGATAAAGTTCTCCTCTGTCGTCCATGGATCGCTTCCATCATCGAAATGCATGGGGCACTGGTCACGCTCACGCTCGTACTCTTCCATCTCAACTGCCACCGCAGCTCCTTCTGTGTAATTCCATGACGTAACATCTTGGTTTATGTCACAATATGGTCCCAATGCTTGAGACATGAGGACTCTGAAACACAAAAAAAGATACATATAATAAGAATCATATGTTGCATCAAATTGTTCTCTAACAGGCTTTCACAATAATTTATCTAATTCAAAGGAACAACAAAAGGTTACCTGTTCAAATCTGCTCTTTGATACACCCAACATCTGTACTTTGAGTAAGGGTCCAATTCATCATAAGTAATCAAATAAGATTTCAAATTTTCTTTCCAGTAACCAATACATTTCATCCTGTAATCAGGATCACTGTAAATATCAACTGGACGACCCAAGTAATCCACAGTCAAACAGTAATTTTCCTTAATTTGTATCGTTTTCTGGTCAGTGTCACAGACGGAGAAGTCACTGATATTTTGTTTGCAATACAAATTGGGGCGAGGACTCAAAGTGACCCCTCCCAATATTCTAGTTTCGAATTTCACATCTCCTCTTTGAGTGAAATTGAATTTCCCTGCTACAGGACAACGAATTGGACTTGGATCCTTCTTCAAAAATATATCGTAACGCCATTTTTGTTTGTTGGGGAACTGCACCCAAGAGCAGACAGTGTGAAAATCACTCTGGATCATAGCCAAACTTTTGCGATACCTGCAGACACAAAATTTAAACATATTTTATATTAATTTCCTGAACAACTTAAAATAATGAATTGAAAATATTAAAATACATGGAATTTGAACTAACCTTATTATATTATGATGTTGTGGAACAAATTCAAAACAAATGTAATCTTTTTGACAACCATCAACAGTAAGACGAGCCATCATCACTCTATTGTCACGTTGCTCCCTGAATAACAAAAAACATCCTGAATTACATTCCACACTGTATCGTCTATAACCACACATTCTAAAAGTAACCTTACTTTACAGTATATTATGTTGAAATATTACCTGCAAACATAGATAATTCTCCTATATCTGCTTTCATCGGGATAGTATGTCTCAATGATGTGGGTCTCATTGATAAACACATCAGCATCAATATTGGCAGTGTTTATCCACTCCCCAGAAAAGTTTTGTGGCAAATGACAACCTGGTTCTACCACTTCTGCCTATAATGAAAAATATGAGATTATTAAATCATACCCTGGGCTTAGAAGCAATGGCGGAATGAGCATCCGGGAATAATAAGTACTCGGATGATGATTTTAATAATAATTAGAATATCAATAATACTATATTACTCTTTACCTTTACTGGAGTTACTCTGTATCTTTCAGGTGACTTCTCAACAGTTTTCAGTGTGTTGCACTGAGCAGTGATTGAAGCACCAATGAATAAGTCATCATCTCTGTTTTTAAGGAAACAGCGGTACTTTTCGTCTTTTCGAGATTCTTTTGTGTTGGCGACAGCAAAGAAATGATTTTTATCCACAAACCAATGACCTGTAATGATATTAACATATTATGGGCATGAATATTTATGTACCACTATTCAGTATTTTGCTTTATTATTTTTTATCACAAAAGGTATTTTTCTTACATTAGTTATTTGCCTCCTCATCAAATATGGTCATGGAGGTGTTTGTTATTGTGACATGATACTCCATCAAGAATCAATCATACTATTATAATAGATGCTTGATTGAGACTTTAACTTTTTTTTGTCTTTTATATAACTACGATCTGTCACATTCTCTGGACATTGACATTATGAAAACTTAAAAAACATTTCTTACCCAAACAACTGTATTCAACTACTCCATTGAATGTTCCAGACATTCCAGGACAAGATCGATATGTTATATTAAACTTCTGATTAGTAATTAAGAATTGCGTTCCTGCCGTTTGGCAGGATTTGATTTGGGCATCAGGGTGGTTGCATTCTCCGGTGAAACGAAACCGATTTTGGTATGCAAACTGCCATACACCCTCAAGAGATGAGCGGCAGTTGACCTGAAAGAGTGTTTGAAAATGCATTTAAATATTAATTGTCTAATAAATTTAGGTAATTGTGTATAAAAGAAAAATCCTACTATATATCCTACTACTATTATAAAGGCGAAAGTTTGTATGTGTGGATGTGTGGATGTATGGATGTATGGATGTATGGATGTTTGTTACTCTTTCACGTAAAAACTACTAAATGGATTTGAATGAAACTTTACCACAATATAGCTTATACATCAGAATAACACATAGGATATTGGAAATCGAAATCCACGCGGACGGAGTCGCGGGCGGCCGCTAGTACTATTATAAAGGCGAAAGTTTGTATGTGTGGATGTATGGATGTATGGATGTGTGGATGTTTGTTACTCTTTCACGTAAAAACTACTGAATGGATTTGCATGAAACTTTACCACAATATAGCTTATACATCAGAATAACACATAGGATGTTAGAAATCGAAATCCACGCGGGCGGAGTCGCGGGCGGCCGCTAGTGATACATAAAGCCTCTGCTATGTTGGCTTTGGCTCCACACATGCTTCATGAGCAGACCGAGTCCCTGTGGACTTGAAACTTCTAGATCGTATGTAGGTACTTAGTACAATTCAAATAAGAAATGATAAATGAGTTTGTTTTAAAAGATTCAAATAAGAAACTTACAGGTACATAATTTTCCGAGAACAATGTTATGAGCTCTTGATCTGGGTTCAGTCCCTTGCAAACTCTCTCAACAGTGGGCTCTTCATGCGGAGCTAATCCCACACAAGGGGTTTCAATCTTCTCCAAAACATTAACAGTCCTTACTATGAGTTTCACACAATAGAAGCAATTTGTGTATTGAAACACCATAGTATAATTCACATGATAATCTGCTTTTATATTTACACACTTTCCTCTGAAATGGAAAAAACATATAGATACTTACAAAAACTTCTGACAACTATACAACTTTTAAAGCAATTACTAGTGCCTTTCTTACTTTCCAGTCATATCACTCGCGTTTATATCCGTTATTGTTTGTTGACCATTTTCATATGAGAACCATGTATTCCTCAAAACGATAGGTATGGTACATTCGGCTGCAACATAGGACGCTGAAAAAAATAACCAAAATGTTGTATGAACTGGGCGTTACCGCTTTGTATTACTATTTGATAAAATATGAATTAAATAATTACCTCCAAGGATGAGGACAGACACATATAGTATAATTTTCAAATTAAACTCCATTATTGGAGACGTCCACACGATGTTATAGGTAAATGTTGTAAATATTACTTCATTACAAAAATTCGTTGATATTTTCTTTCAATGAACAGAAAGAACGAAGAATTTAATAATAACGCGGTGATTTGAATGAGTGAGTGAGTGTCTACTGTCATGTCGTGTTGTATTCCGCTTGGTATTCCATGCTCGCAATATTAAACAACTAAAAATAGCATAGACCAAAGCTGCAACTCATATAAAAAAACACTAATGTCATGCCAGAAATGTTTGACAATTGACACTTGACAGCCAAATGCCGAAAAAGTGATCAAATCAAAATCAAATCGTTGGTTATCAATGAAGTAAAAACTCATAAAATTAAACTTGTTCCTTTAAAATTTGAAGACATTATCATATAGTTTCAAGTAATGCAGTGCCCTACATAAATCTTTGCAAGTTTTAATATTTTTTTTAATTCGAACAATTTCTTATTCTTGCTTTTTGTGATTCGATTAATTACAGGACAGTATGGGACGCCGCAAATCGAAAAGAAAGCCTCCTCCTAAGCGAAAGGCAATTGAACCACTTGATCAACAATTTAACTGCCCCTTTTGCAATCATGAAAAATCTTGTGAGGTTAAAATGTATGTATATTTAATGCTGTCATCATGTTAACAACGTCACAACAAAACGTTGACTTGGTAAATAAACTTCGCATTATTATCTTGATTTCAGGGATCGAGCGAGAAACACGGCTAGAATACAATGTCGAGTGTGTTTAGAAGATTTTCAGACCACTACAAATGTGTTGTCTGAACCCATAGATGTCTATAATGACTGGGTTGATGCTTGTGAAAGTGCTAACTAGTTTAATTAATTTTAATTTAAGTTTAAGTATACACATATACTGTAAACCTTCTTTTTTATTGTGACATATTGATAAAAATATAAAAGATCTTACCCATACTAATATTTCAATTAAAATCCAGAAGTGTTGTTTTTTAGTATTACGACAACCAGTGAGATGTAATATAGTCCAGGAATTATAGATTTTATCTGCGGAATAATTCCTAGTGAGTTGAATTTTTGTATACACCTTTATTATGATATTGTAATGATGATGTGAAAAATCGACATTGATATCGTGCCGGCTAAAAAAGTTATAGGGGTCCAAACGTCACGAAAATCAGTTTTTCGCAAATATCTCGCGATCTATTGCTCAGAGGTCAATAATGGTTTCATAAAAGTTGTTCGTCGTAAAATTGTCTACAAAAAATGTCTCTGGCATTTTTCTGTACAATTAATTGTTTTTGAAATAGAGACTAGAACGCACTCACATATGGTATTGTATACCGTACGGCGCATACCAAGGCATAAACCCTATTGTTTGTTTTTTCCCTTTTTCGTTTGTGTGTTTTTTGTTAGTATGATGATCTACATATAGAAAAATTAAGGACTTGTAATACTAGTACAGTCAGGGAAATAGGAATATCAACTATAAAAAACTAAGTGGCAATTTTTTTTGTCACTTAATAACTCAAGAACGAGCTCATCGATCCAAACCAAATTTTCAGGGTTTGTACAGACTATTTAGTAGATGTTTTATGTGAAGTTTGAACAAAATCGGTCGTTCTTTTTATACGTAGCGAAGCACGTACCGGGCCACTAGTAATGATATAGATATGCAATGTGCATTTTAGCAGTTTTGATCCACGATCTGCGGATAAAATCCTAGTGGGCTGAATTTTTGTATACGCCTTTATTATGATATTGTGATGAAGATGTGAAAAATCGACATAGCATATCTATATCATTACTAGCGGCCCGGTACGTGCTTCGCTACGTATAAAAAGAACGACCGATTTTGTTCAAAATTCACATAAAACATCTACTAAATAGTCTGTACAAACCCTGAAAATTTGGTTTGGATCGGTAAGCCCGTTCTTGAGTTATAAAGTGACAAAAAAAATTGCCACTTACTTTTTTATAGCTGATATTCCTATTTTCCTTACTGTACAAGTATTACAAGTCCTTTATATTCCTATATGTAGAACATCATACTAACAAAAAACACACAAACAAAAAAGGGAAAAAAACAAACAATAGGGGGTTTATGCCTTGGTATGCGGCGTACGGTATACAATACCATATGTGAGTGCATTCTAGTGTCTATTTCAAAAACGGTTAATTCTACAGAAAATTGCAAGAGACCTTTTTTGTAGACAATTTTACGACGAACAACTTTTATGAAACCATTATTGACCTCTGAGCAATAGATCGCGAGATATTTGCGAAAAACTGATTTTCGTGACGTTTGGACCCCTATAACTTTTTTAGCCGGCACGATATGAATGTCGATTTTTCACATCATCATAACAATATCATAATAAAGGTGTATACAAAAATTCAGCTCACTAGGAATTATTCCGCAGATCGTCGATCAAAATTGCTAAAATTACTGGACTAATAATAAGCTACACCTTTCGCTTCATTTGAAGTAGGGAAAGCTTAGTGTATGTATAAGTTGTGACTATCAACAAAATAAGCGTTGAAAATTCAGTGATGTATGTTTTATTACGTAAAGAATAAACAATGCCACAAGGTATAAACACCAGAAAAACAAATTTAATTGCATGATATATCACTTTATTTCCAACAAATTTCAGGTCTACATAACACATCAATCACATAGACATTAGTGGAGACATAAATAGTTGATACTTTGGCTTTAAAACTTATAGGTAGGTATAAGTAATTTACTGAATATTATGCAATTTCATGCACCCAATATTAAAACCAGATAATGCGTCCTACATTGATCTGATACAAGAGTTCATTTCTTAAGTACTTATTTTATTATTGATAGAATAGATATCAAATACATAAATATAGGTACTAACCTCACCCAGAACAAATAATAATTAAAGTTTCTCAAATAAGTATCTTTTCTGGGTGAGGAGAGAACTGGAAACTTTGGCGATTACACTTAATACAATTCGATGTAGATAATGTGATGATTTCAATATGTAAATGCTATGATCAATTTCCTTTAGATACAACATTATTGTGTCTTGTTATTATAAACCTCAACACTTGTCAATTAACAATTGAAAAAAATCCAACTAATGGCTATGTCACATCCAACAATTCCATATACTCATTCCAATGAATTTAACAGACCATTATTTATTATTTATTGCGTTAAGTTTGTAACACTCAAGCACTACTCCTTTAACTCGCGACTAAAGCTTAGTCTGATTAAAGTTAATATTGATCACCATCCAATAAGGTGTAACAATTAATTCGGCGAATGTACGTAAACATGGAATGTAATACTCATCACCAAATAATAAGTAAATTACAAGGGTAACAATAAAAACTTGTCATTTCGACACTTTTTAACAATCTACAAGATATGTCATTTTAAATGAAAACATGGGGTTTTATACTTATTAATAAGTAGGTAGCTTTTTTTTTTAATTACAGGATGTAATTTAACCTTAATGTGATTTGATACTACTGGTGCATATTTCATTCGAATAAACGAGTATCATTGATTTCTGTAATAAATGCATTTCCTTTCGAAAATCCAAAATGCCCAGTGCTTATTACGTAATTGACTGTGGACTAACGAGACGTGCATTATCATAATTACCTAAAGCTTAATACATTATCAATCACTTCATCTTGTACTCAAGGCTATCAATTTTTAATGCGTCAAGTCATAATAAAAGCTTCGTAAAGGTTCTACCTCTATAACAACAATATTTTAAAAGTTTAAATACTATTTAGTATATTAGTATATTGACAACATTCGCTTATAATTAGCTATTCATATTAATACATATTACACAATGATCAAAATATTTCTATTATTAAGTATTCAACATAATCAACAGCGTCAAGCTGCATCACATATTTTAATAACAAATCAGTAATAAATAAAAATAACTCTATAAAAAATATAATACATCATAGAGAATTGAGCTATTGCCTAGACTTACAACCCTGGGATTTCTGTAACCATGTCATAGGTCACGCGAACGCATACTAATTCTCTATTGACTATAGAAAATTTCGTAAATATTATTTACAAAATGTGCTAGGAGAATTTAGCTAATAGAGGCCGTCAGGTCACAAAGGGACATGACATGGTTACGAGAGCCGCATACCACCGAGCCCCCTCTGTGCACAAGCTGCGGAAGAACGAAGCGGCGGGATAGCTCGCTAAACTAGGACCGGACGAACGAACGGCAACACCACGGCAAACTCGGAAACATAACCGTCAAAGTCGGGGGGTACATCAACACAAGTAGCGGAAACATGCATTAAGTCACATACATCGTTAACGTAGAAGCGTATAAATATTTTCGCATACAAGATTAAAAACAATTAACTAGAGTGTTCAGAATTTTCCCATATCTATAAACGAGTCGTACTGCAAGTCGGAACCGTCACACAGGGTATGGTCGTCGGGGGTGATGGGGTCGAGGAATGGGGCCAGCGGGCCGAGCGAGTCCGCGGGCGCGTCGCCGTCGCACACGGCCGTGCGGTCCGACTCCGAGCTGTCGCTGTCGACGTACTCGTACAGGCGGGAGGGGGGCGCCGCCCTCGCCGGGAGGACCTGGCCGCTGTCCTCCGTCTCCGAGGCGACGGAGAGGGCGGTCTCGTCGACGGCGATGGCGTCGACCGACTGCGAAAGGAGCGCGTCCTCGTAGGCGAGCAGCGGGACCGTTTCCAGGTGGGAGGAGCTGGCGTCCTCCGTGAAGCGGCCGGAGTCGACGATCTCGGACACGTTGAGCGTGTCGGTGTCGTCGACGGCGGAGGTGGCGGGGTCGCTGGGCTGCGCGTCGTCGCCGAGCTGGTCCCGCGGCAGCGACGCCGTGTTGTCCTCCGACAGCTCGCCCTCCGCGTTGAGCGTGATCGAGTTCTCGTCGTCGTCGATCTCGACCTGCAGGGGCTCGAGGTCGTCGACGCACTTGGTCGAGTCGTCGCTGTCGGATATGACGAGCTCGATGCTCCGGTCGAGCAGGGCGGTGTCGGTGCAGGCGGACATCTCGTCCTCGAACACTATTTCGACGCTGCGGATGCGCATGAGGGGCGTGTTGGCGAAGGAGATCTCGTTCCCGCGGGCGGTCATGCCGCGCTTGTGGTGGCCGCCGGTGTCGTGCAGCGACTCGGTGCACTCGCTGACGTCGTCGTAGTCGATCTCGTAGCTGCGGAGGTCGGAGGCGCAGGGCGAGCTCTCGCTGGCTCTGGTGCTTCGGGCGGGGGGTGACAGATGTGCTTCTTTGACTTCGGGTGAGGGCGAGAGTGTGGTATGCGCGTTTAATCCCTAAGGTTGCAATGATTCTTATTGGACGCTCGTGCCGAGATCTAGACACCCCTCCTCCTGCATCTTGGTGAGGAACTTGAACACCCGCGACTCCTCGTCGGTCTGCTTGACCATGTCGACGAGGGCCAGGAGTTTCTTGATGCCGATGAAGATTCTGGAACAAGTCGATTCTATAAGTCAAGGGTTCATCATCGTCATGATAGGATGTGTTCTTTTATTATAATCGGTAGCAATCCAAGTCCTGGTGATAAGAAAACTCACCTTTTCTTTTTTCCATCATGATGAGGACCCAACATGGCCCCACACCATTTGCCTAGCCCCAAACTAAGCTTGAAGCGTGTGCTATGGATGCTAGGGAACGGATAGACATACTTAAATACTTCTATAAACATCCATGACTCGAGTACAAATGCCCATGCTCATCACACCGACATTTGCCCCTAACGGGATTCGAACCCGCGGCCCTTGGTTTTGTAGCCTTCCTGACCACTAGGCCAACGGGCCCGTCAATGATGATACCTATGTCGAAGGTTATACTATGGTTTATTTTGATTATACATAGATAGGCTCAATATCTAAGGAAAATACTAAACGTTAAGCGCACAGTGCAACACTAGCCGCGTGCGTGCGCGTGCGTACGCCCGTTGTGTCGCACGTACACGTGTTTTGTTTGTATGTGCGTGTCTATGCGTGTGAATTCGCGTGTGTATACAGTCATGAGCACCAACATCTAAACAACCTTCAAATATGAACTTTACTCTGCCGCGCTAACAATAAGAGCAGTAAGTCGATTTTTTTCAAAAATGAGTTAAGTACATATCCTGGATTGCCACGAAATGCTCTATAGACTAGTCTTTATCCCGTTTTTCTAGTTTTATTGGAACCTAAAAAAAAACGTTATGGATGCAGCAGTAAGTCAATGCAATTATGTTTTTTCCTAAGCCAAAGAGCAAGAAGTATACTTAATTTACGGTAATTAGTGTATCTCCAATATAACAATTATACTTCACTTACAATAAAAACAGTAACATATTGAAAAAAACAGACCTATTAAAACTTATAAGCTACGGAAGTAGTAAGCACAAAATTAATAAAAATCTCAACTTGCAATTTCTTACTGACTTACTGCTTTTATTGTTAGCGATTTGTTGACATAAGAGTCGATGTCGAATGTGTATATATGTCGGTGCTCATGACTACGTAGATGTGAGATGAGAGATGATGTGATTCAGATGTGAGTGAACTCGCAAGGACTTTGTTATTTATAATTTGTTATACGTAGTATATACTGATTAAGTTTGTAAATATATCTTAGGAAATATAAATTAAGTTAAGTTAAGTAGTATTACTAATTTAATTGTTAAGCATATAATGTATAGTTTAGTATTTATCCATGTTATCGCATTATGTTTTAGCTTGTCATGATAACATAAAGGTGGTTTTAAATAAATCCCAACTAATAATTATTATAAATGCGAAAGTAACTCTGTCTGTCTGTCTGTCTGTCTGTTACGCTTTCCCGCTTAAACCTCGCAACCGATTTTGATGAAATTTGGTACAGACAATCTTTAGACCCTGAGACAGAACATAGGCTACTTTTTATTTCGAAAAAATTAAATCCACGCGGACGGAGTCGCGGGCGGCCGCTAGTAAATAAATAAATGTGCACGTACTTGGCGCCGCGCATGTCGTGCTGTATCTTGGCGAGGTCGCGGCGGGAGAACACCTGGCTCTCCTCCAGCACGGCGAGCACGTGCTCCGGCTGCGACAGGTTCGGCACGTGCAGGACTCCAGTGAACGCGGAAAGAATCTCCATGTCCTCCAGCACTTGCCTGGTGGTGGAAATAGTGGTTATAGTTCACGTCTTATAAAAAGAATGGGCAAAAGAGCGCAGGGTAAGACTGATGTCCCGTCCTGCCAGCACCTTCACTGAATAGTCTAAAGTGAAAGATGGTGTTTTGGCACACCTATCTAGATCGCCAAAATGGAGTAGTTCCGATGCAACTCAACAGATGGCGTTAAAAACTAACTGCGATATTTCCATAAAAACCTACATCGCGATAGCAGAGTGTCCGCCGCGACTTAGTATATATTCGACTACACCAACACAGTCTAGTTAAGACTAGGTCCACGTGCTAGATCACCCGCTCGCTCGGCAGAAGTACTTCTATCTTTTAGGGAACACCTAAAATGGGTGATTTCACTATTCACCTGGTACTTTGAATCGAAATAATCCAGGCATATATTCTATTAAAAAAACACTTTAATTATACTCTTTAGACACCTATGCATGTAATTACAAATTACTTCATTATATTCCAGAAAGGAGTTTTGTTTTGACTTTTTCCGTCGTTTCTAATGCCCTTGGTTCACAACTGTCATTCTTACCTGTGACCTGTACCCTTAGGCGTCTGTTTCTTCAGCAGCACCGACCGAGACTGCTTTGCAAAGCCTTGTCCATCGAAGACGTGTGGCGTCTCTATCAGTGTTTTATCGGCTGCATTTTGGTGAGTGTGCGTCGGTCTTACATGACCTTATTCCTCCAGCTCCCTTCCGCCTTCGGACAACTAGACGCGGTGAGGGCTTTCACCCTTTCATTGTTAATATTCCTCCTTCTCGCACAAAGCGTTTTGCTTCATCTTTCATAATGCGAACTGCTAAGGAGTGGAACTCTCTGCCGTGTTCTGTGTTTCCCGAACGTTATAATTTGGATGTCTTCAAGACTAGAGTGAACAGGTATCTACTAGGCAAGCGTGCTCCATCTTAGGCCTCATCTACACTTTCCATCAGGTGTGATCGAGGTCAAATGCAAGCCTATCTTAAATAAAAAAAAAAAAAAAAAAAAAAAGCACGAGTAACGCT
Organism: Nomophila noctuella; assembly: GCA_958496325.1. Lineage (NCBI taxonomy): Eukaryota > Metazoa > Arthropoda > Insecta > Lepidoptera > Crambidae > Nomophila > Nomophila noctuella. The sequence goes on along the minus strand of OY292487.1, from coordinate 11,716,456 downwards.
TGCAGCGTAAGGTTGGAGTAGCGCGGTCCGATCGGCCCGTAGTCTAGCAGTCGCTCGATGTTATCAAAAGCCATTGGTTCACAACACTCATTCTTACCTGCGACTACTAGTGCACAAGATGAGCAGTTTCCTGCCCTTAGGCGGCTGTTTCTTCAGCAGCACGAGTAACGCTTGCAGCGTGAGGTTGGAGTAGCGCGGTCCGATCGGCCCGTAGTCTAGCAGTCGCTCGGTGTTGTCAAAAGTCATTGGTTGCCAACTGTCATTCTTACCTGCGACTACTAGTGCACAGGATGAGTAGTTTCCTTCCCTTAGGCGGTTGTTTCTTCAGCAGCACGAGTAACGCTTGCAGCGTGAGGTTGGAGTAGCGCGGTCCGATCGGCCCGTAGTCTAGCAGTCGCTCGATGTTATCAAAAGCCAATGGTTCCCAACTGTCATTCCTACCTGCGACTACTTGTGCATAAGATGAGTAGTTTCCTGCCCTTAGGCGGTTGTTTCTTCAGCAGCACGAGTAACGCCTGCAGCGTGAGGTTGGAGTAGCGCGGTCCGATCGGCCCGTAGTCCAGCAGTCGCTCGATGTTATCAAAAGCCAATGGTTCCCAACTGTCATTCTTACCTGCGACTACTAGTGCACAAGATGAGCAGTTTCCTGCCCTTAGGCGGCTGTTTCTTCAACAGCACGAGTAGCGCTTGCAGCGTAAGGTTGGAAAAGCGCGGTCCGATCGGCCCGTAGTCTAGCAGTCGCTCGATGTTGTCAGAAGCCATTGGTTCCCAACTGTCATTCTTACCTGCGACTACTGGTGCACAGGATGAGCAGTTTCCTGCCCTTGGGCGGTTGTTTCTTCAGCAGCACGAGTAACGCTTGCAGCGTGAGGTTGGAATAGCGCGGTCCGATCGGCCCGTAGTCTAGCAGTCGCTCGATGTTGTCAAAAGCCATTGGTTCCCAACTGTCATTCTTACCTGCGACTACTAGTGCACAAGATGAGCAGTTTCCTGCCCTTAGGCGGCTGTTTCTTCAACAGCACGAGTAGCGCTTGCAGCGTGAGGTTGGAGTAGCGCGGTCCGATCGGCCCGTAGTCTAGCAGTCGCTCGATGTTGTCAAAAGCCATTGGTTCACAACAGTCATTCTTACCTGCGACTACTAGTGCATAAGATGAGTAGTTTCCTGCCCTTAAGGGGTTGTTTCTTCAGCAGCACGAGTAACGCTTGCAGCGTGAGGTTGGAGTAGCGCGGTCCGATCGGCCCGTAGTCTAGCAGTCGCTCGATGTCATCAAAAGCCATTATTTCACAACTTTCATTCTTACCTGCGGCTACTAGTGCACAGGATGAGCAGTTTCCTGCCCTTAGGCGGTTGTTTCTTCAGCAGCACGAGTAACGCTTGCAGCGTAAGGTTGGAGTAGCGCGGTCCGATCGGCCCGTAGTCCAGCAGTCGCTCGATGTTGTCCACCAGGATACAAGACAGGCTTGAACGGTATGCGTCGTCGAAGTACTGCGGATAGAAGATTTGACGTTAGTTGGTGGAATGACGTGTCTGAGGGAATGATGGTTTTTGTGTGATTCTCCAAACTGGTTTTTAAGGGTGGCTTTGCCCGTGTTATCAAGATTCCAGTTTTGTCCTTTAGCATTTAATTGGTATAAAAAGTATTCTACTTATCAATTAAGTTAGCCCATACTCTGAATGTACCACAAAGGAGATGGCTAAAAAAAACCAGCGTCAACAGAATCTTCTTATGTCCGTTTTGATAGGGGCTTTTATGTACATTAAATATTTGTTTAAAGAATTTTCCACACTAATCACAAAGAAACTTTCCCAATACATTTTGTACTGAAAATCCCTTCCTGATTCTTAAGAGAATATTTTTTTTTTGCGATTTCTGACAAACATGAGATCAAGATGTTTCCAAAATGACAAAAAACATGCCTTCACTCACCTTCCTGATCTGCAAGCATTTCGATGTCTCCGTGAAGCCGACCATATCCTCTGGCGAGCAGACCTTCACGAAGGGGAAGTCGGAGCGTTTGGCCAGCTCGGCCGCCAACGCTGTCTTGCCGCTGTTAGGAGGCCCCTCCAGTAGTACTGATACTAGCCCTGCGAGTAAAAATAAATACATTTTGAATGGGTTGTTTCTGTGTCACCAGATGGCGCCATTTAGGAATATGGTTAAGAATGTAATGAGGGAGTTTCTGATCTATATTTCCACTAGATGTCGTGACTTTAACATAATGCAACGGGTCAAAACTGTGATTGGATTATTTCTATAGGTGTCAAAATCACCGTCAATTTAGAGTCAAGAGCGTCTATGTGCGTATCATACAACCTTTATTTTATATTTCTTCGTTATATTATAATTTCAATGGCTAAAAACATATATCTTACCGCTAGTTTCCGTAGCCCTCGCCTGCTGAATGTACAACAGCCCATCTTCGAAAAGTGAGGACACGGGAGAGCCCCAGTTTATGATGCCACGAGACAAGAAGTGTTCCAAGGCTTCCGCCGCGGTACCGAAGGCCTAATAAAGTAGATCAAATAAATAATGTTAATTTACTATAACCAGTTCGACGCAGAACCCTCTTTCCCACTAGGCACTAACTGCCCGGGGCCCCGCGATCGATAGGAGCCCCAAACGAGGGTCTGGGGGCCCCACGTTTAACAATCAAGAAGTTTAAAGACCCAAATGCCCAGGGTTTCTAGTGTGTGAAAGACTGACCAAATTCGAGGCCATATGAAAATTAAAAATAAAAGTAAATTTTACACGTGTATAAATAGCCGTGCACTCGAAGTCCATGATTTTGTAAAAAATCGCGCAACCGACATTTCAATGTTCTTGAATAATATCAATAATAATTGTCTATAAACTAAACTGGATTGGCGATTTGTACACTCAAAATCACGATTAACATTAAGATCTTCAGGTCCACTCGAGTTGAAGAATCTATAAACATTACATGGATGGACGGCACAAGAAATCTTTTCTTAATAACAATTTATCTTATTCCTATTAATAATAACTTTATTGTTATTTATTCAAAATCAACCAAACATAGGCCTAAGATTTCATTTAGCAAGCATAAAATAACTAAGCGACATAAAAAAACAATAATCTCCAAACATACCGGTTTGATATCATTCTCGAGGGCGTGGAGGAAGTCCGTTCGTTCCACCATCAGTTTCTCCATTGCCTCAGGGTCGACCTCCACCTTGCTCGACGCTTTGATGAGTCGGTTCATGGCGGTGGACTGCGCTGCACGGACTAGACCTTCGAGCTCGGCACCGGAGAAGTTCTTGGTGAGAGCTGCCAATTCCTGAGGGGGATGATCGAAATGTGTTTTACATGAGGGAGTTTTACGTGTCAGAGTAAATTCTGATATTGGTCGGACTCAATCTGTTCATGATTATTTTTTATTTTATTAGTTAGCAATGGGATCTTAGTGACATAGAGTTTGTAATTGTTTTTTATATTCAAAATTGTAAATATTGGCGATATTTTAAAAACAACAACTATCGAGTTTCTTCTCTATAGATGACTGCTTTCCGAAGTCGGTGGTAGAATCTTAGTGTAATGTTATAGCTATGACGATTTATAAGTGCATCTTTGAGTGTAAATAACGAACTTTTTTTTATTTTGATTGGTTCATTCTTACTCAGTCACTCATTCATTTACAGTAAACAGCACATTACATAAAAAATGAATTGTCAACTTTCTTTTATTAGTCCAATGCCCGAAAAACACAGTCACACATACTACAAATTTGAATTGTACCTTACTACATTCACATAAGCCTCTTTACGTGCTAATCTTACTCGCGACCCTTACCTTATTATCAACATCTTCAGCGATCTTCTTGAACTCCTTCATCCTCTTCGTATGGATGTTCAGGATCTGAACTCGGCCCTTCTCGTCGGGCAGGCCGATCTCCATCTGGACCTCGAGACGCCCCGGTCGCATGAGAGCCTCGTCGATCATATCTCGACGGTTGGTCATACCGATCACGAGGATATTGTTGAGTTGGTCCACGCCTGTGGGATTGGGTGTGATGTTAGTTAGCCTCCGTGAATAAGAATAAGAACTCTTTATTGCTCAAACTGTGTACATACAACACATATAGGTAACTAAGCTTATGAAGCCAGTTAGAAGAGAGGATTGTTTTTTTTTTGTTATTTGATAACTAGTACAGAGAACAGAGATATTTTCCCTCTTATAAGTTCAAATAGATAGGTTTTAAGTATATGTAAAGATTGCAGAGCTAACTAGGGTTTGAATAGAATTTATGTCTTTCTCCTTTCGAATTTATTCATATGTAACCAAATTCAATAGAAGTATCAATACAGTTTAACAAATTCTGAAGTTTTTAACAGTCTTTAAGTTTCCTTAAAGTTCATGCTTAACAAAAAAAAACTGAAACAAAGTTGGAAATAGAGGTGGCATTTGGCGAATCATGGAACATTCTAGAAAAAAAAATACCAGCTTACCGTCAATCTTTGACAGCAGTTGGTTGACAACGGTGTCGTGGACACCAGCGGTTCCGCCCACCGACCCTCTGGCCTTGCAGATGGCGTCGATCTCATCGAAGATAATGATGTGGAGACCGCTGTTGGGGCCGCACTGTGGGCAAAGTTACTCGCTATAGTGACAAGTTGAATTATTCGAACTCATACTCTAAGTACCTGTGTTTGATTTTATCATGACAGCATGTTTATTAAATCAAATTGGTTCGACGCAAATTGCCGAATAACATTTTATGCGGCCACTAAAAAAATTAACCCTTACCAGACTTAAATCTATAGCTAATCTATACTTAATGTAATAAAGCTGAAGAGTTTGTTTGTTTGAACGCGCTAATATCAGGGAACAACTGGTTCGAATGGGAAAAATCTTTTCGTGTTGGATATTCCATTTAATGCGGAAGGCAACTATAGCTATAGTATAACAACACTATGATTACGGAAACCGATATCCACGGGGATGAAAACGCTGGCTGCTGTAGTTTATGAATATAGGGACATTTTTTGTAACCCTCATATTAATAATAATTTGTAACTTGTTATACATATATGTATGTACCCACTTCTGTATACACGTACTGTTTATGTTGCGGTCTATAAATGTTAACTTTTCTATCTTCATAAAATTACCGTTTGGCAACTTTCTCCAAAACAGATCAAGCACAGGTCTTACCCTCTTCTCCTCCTCTTCCGCCTCAGCGAACAGTCGTCGAATGTTCGCTTCGCTCTCGCCCACATACTTGTCCAAGATCTGCGGACCGTTGACGATCTTCGGTTCTCTAGCGTTCAACATCTTGCCGATCTGACGAGCCATCAGCGTCTTACCGGTACCGGGCGGGCCGTAGAGAAGGATGCCTTTGACGTGCTTGCATCCTGCGAATTAAACATTGAAGAATAACTACCACGTATAGAGTGGACAAACTCTATGCGTCAACTTGAGAGGGCAGGGGGCGGATATTTTACTACCTACAATAGAAGGCAACTGTTGTCCATGGACAACGTGCGTATAAGAAAATATTTCTTCGTGGTGTGGTGACTACTCTATTAATACCTGATGGAATTAACATAACTTTAATAATTCGTTCTCTGTTATGGAAAAGTTACTTTAGCTGGGGCAAACGATGCTTTATCTGAATACTAGCGGCCCGCCCCGGCTTCGCCCGTGGTACTTGTCCACTATTTATACATAAAAACCTTCCTCATGAGTTACTCTATCTATTAAAAAAAACCGCATCAAAATCCGTTGCGTAGTTTTAAAGATTTAAGCGTTCATAGGGACAACATGACAGAAAAAGCGACTTTGTTTTATACTATGTAGTGATATACTACGGTCAATCGTTTCGACATTTAAGTGAGTCCCGTACCTTGACTAAGAGCCTACTAATGAAAAAAAATGTCATGATTTGGAGTAAAAAGTATCAGGTACATCGTGAAGTGGAAAAGATCGGATGATTGTTGTAGCATATTGCTGCAGCTTTTTCCTAAAGGGAGTACACCCAGTAAAGACAAAACGTCGACTAATAATTTTCCAATGTTTTACCTAATTGCTCAACAACTTCTGGCGGGAAGACACGCGAAGCAAACGCTCGCCTGAAGATGGCGTTGAATTCCCGGTCCAGACCACCGATGCCCATCTTGCCGAAGTCCCAGTCTGGGTTGATGATGGACTGGCGCGGTTGCTTCCTGGAAATTATTATTATGAGAGATGCACCGAGTAACTCTTTTGCGGAGTAACGAGAAGCGAGTTGGACTCGTTTTTTTTTTCAACCGAGTACTTTTCTGAGTAACTCGATGTAATCAAATTCCTTTTTGCGCGCCAATACGAGTTCAAACATTTGGATAATCGCCCTCTTAAAGTCCCGCCCTATGATAGCAATAAGATAGCAAATCAAAGTAAATTTTGCTGGAATAAAAACAACAAGAGTCCTTTCGGGTTATGGGTAGGAGACCAATCAAGGTATTCAGAGCTGGCACGTAAAAGTTTTCTTATGTGCTCCTGCAAGCACCGTGTATTATAGCGAATGATTGTTTTCGGAGGCTGGTAACTAGAACATTGCTTTTCTTAAGCCGTGTTTACTCGACATTCAAACCAAATTACTCGCGGCCGAGTATCGAGCATCTACCGAGAACTCGTCCTATCCTTAAATTGTCATAGTCGGGTTTTAGTTTTTCATTGCTGTAAGTTGCGGCGGCAAATTACACGACCGAAGTTCGGCGGCAGCGGCAATGCATTTTCTATACAAAATAGTGTGTCATCTTCCGTTTAAAAGTGTGTTACATTATGAACACGACGGAGCGCAAATTCTTCGGGGACGTAAAATTCTAGCCTGCCTCACTGTGTTAGGACATCGGCATTGTATCGGCAACTTCGGACTACACTACTTACACACATCAACAGAATCTAGAGATATCTACATATTTTCAAATAACTAAAATACTGTTAGGAATTCACTAGTACTGTACTCGTAAATGAAAAAAATATGAAGTCATATATAATGTACAATTATGATATCCCTAGATTTTGTTGGTGTGTGTATTAAACTCACCCTTTAGCCTTCCCGACCAGGTTGAGCGAGGAGTTCTCGGCCTTGTCGAACTGCACCGCGGCGTCGGGCAGCAGGCGGCCCATGCGCACGCGCCGCGGCACCGCGTTGGCGCCCGCCGCCAGCGCCTGCACGTCCACCGCTACGATGACAGGAAACTGTTATTTACCTTCTCCCTATAGGCACCGTGCAGAAACTATAGAGGGCGCTAAAATCCCGATTTTTTTCTGTGGTTTGACAGTAAAATTTGACATTTACCTTGGTCAGTTCGAATTCGAGTCACTAGATGGCAGAATAAGGCACGGTGTTTTCCGTGGTTTGACAGTAGAATTACCGACATTGAGATTGACATTTAGCTTGGTCAGTTCGAATATGAGTCACAAGATGGCAGAGTCATCGCTACGCACGGTGCCTATAGGCACCGTGCAGAAACTATAGGCACCGTGCGTAGCGATGACTCTTCCATCTCGTAACTCATATTCAAACCTTTTAATCTCAATGTCGGTAATTCTACTGTCAAAACACGGAAAAACACGGTGGCTTATTCTGCCATCTAGTGACCCATATTCGAAACTTTCAAACTTGTCAAAATTTACTGTCAAAGCACAGAAAAAAAATCGGGATTTTGGCGCCCTCTATAGTTTTTGCACGGCGCCTATAGAGGGCGTCAAAATCCCGATTTTTTTCTGTGGTTTGACAGTAAAATTTTGCATTTAGAGTAAAAGTTTCGAATATAAGTCACTAGATGGCAGAATAAGGCACCGTGTTTTTCCGTGGTTTGACAGTAGAATTACCGACATTGGGAGTAAAAGTTTTGAATATATATTCTCAACTTTTATATTCTGTATTTAGCGTGGTAACCCTCCGTCTGCGTGCGTACCGGACATCTGGACCTAATCTTATTTCTTTTCATTTCATTAGGTTTTATTAATATTATATTTAAATGTAAAAGTTTATTTGTTTGGATGTTTATCCGTCAATCACGCTGAAACTACTGAACGGATTTTGATGTTATTTGGTATACAGGCAAGGTATGGGCTGACTTAGGTGATAGGAAGAGAATTTGTTAATTAATGTAACGTAGCATATTTGCAAATACTCGTAATAAAAAAACACATTAAATATTTACTTTATTCTCCAAAGTGTTTAAGGACATAAGAAAAAGTTTCTCAGTTACACAAAAGGTGATTTTAAAAAATCCACATAACAACTTACCTTCCAAATTCTTGACGAACAACGACAATACTTTTTTCTCTTGGAAGGCAAAGGCCATCTGCTGGCCCACAGTGAACACCTGATTCGCAAACTGAATGAGGAAATCCCGCGCCATCTGTTCCGAATCGTACGGATCCAAGGAAGTCCTGAAATCAAAATATTTATAAATAACATCACATCAGCCGTCTTTCACTTATTAGGAGCCTTGGTCACATGGATCTCGAAACCTCAGGTTTGGTAAACGTGCAGAGCCTGGGTGCCCTAAATGCAGGGTTTCGGGGCCCCGTCCGATCTTGGGGTCCTGGGCAAGTGCCCTAAGAGGGCACTTGAGTGCTTGAAAGAGGGATCTGACATCATATTTATAAAGTAAACATTGTTAGAACTGTATACTGTAATAGTGTCTTGTATATTTTCTTTTTTATTTGAGGGAAACTTCACTAACAAAGACTACATTCTTAATAGGAGGCAAATAACATTGTATTCATTTAGTTACTGCATATTTCATTATGATATTTTATCTTTTCGCATAATGGGACAGAAATGATTATAAATATTACTAATATGTAGGTCAATATAGCTATATCAGATCTCAATATAACGAAATGATATTCATTACAAAACCAAGCGCGTAAATATGAAATGCAAAATTGTGAAAGGATTTTCATAGATTTTTTTTACCATTCATGAACTTTGTTACATTATTTAAGAAATTTATATTTTATATTTATGGCAGTACATTAAATAAGTTAGTCAACATTTTCTCAATGCTTTTTTTAAAGCTTCGTAAATGCCGTTTTTTCATAAAGGTTTTGTTATTTGTGACAAACTTATGGTGATGCTTCACTAGATATCTATATAACTCTTCCTAGTTACGATACCGAGAATGAGTTACAATAGATGTTGGAAGAGTACATTCATGCACACAACTTTAATTGCATTATAGTATTCACACTTACGTTTTCTTCAGCATAAAGTCTGCCTCCAAGGTTATACTGCATAGACAGTCCGCCTGCTGTGGCTTGAATATTTTCACGTCTATTGGCTATCAAACAAAATTATTATTACAATTAAAAAACCACTATTCATCTTATGCTAATTAATATTATTAAAGTCACAACAAAATAAAAATCTTGGTAGACCATCCTGTTTCTTATATGTATAAGCACTTATTTTAATAATCAAGTATACATAACGCTGATCTTTACTATAAAAATAATCATAAAATGTTTGGTACTGGTACTAAACAAAACTTTTTGTCTAGAATTTCTCACAATATGTTAGCATAGTAAGACATGATGTCATCATGACATCATATTTTTCATATCAAATTATCATCATTTATTAATTTTGATCATTTGTACAAGTAAGAAAACCTGTACATTTTTGTGTAAAATTGTCATTTCATTTTGTCCAAACTATTCCTGCTTCAAAAATAATTGGTACTTTATCAAGAAGTCCAGTCAATAACAGAACCACTATGATTATTGTAAGCAATATGAGAATAAAAAAGTATCTGTCTACTTTTCCTTGGTTGCTGATGCTTGATCTGGAATAATTAGAAAATAAACTTACCTGGCCAATAGACAAAGTGGCCCATTTTCTCTGTGGAGCAGAAAATCCAACAGTCCCACGGTCAACACCGCTATAAAACCTGATGCTGAACACAAAATGCTGTGATGGGCCAGTTGTTATTTCTATGTGCCTGCAAATAACCATTCAATTTAAAAACTGCTAATTAATGGATTTCGGTCATGAAGTTTTGTGTTTTTTGTGTTTTGTAATTTTATTATTAAACATTAGATAAGGTAATTGGCAGGTTAACGTTGCCAATGTATTGAGCCTGTGAAAATAAAATTCAAACTCACACTCTGATGTGAATGATGAATGTGAATAAATGATAAATGATTTATGTATTAGATATTGCAATTAAAATTCACTTACTTGACATCACTAGGGAAGTCATCAGGGTTGATCAGGGCACAGTTTGTGACTGCAAGCTCATCTGAAGGGCATTTTACTGCCTTCATACGCTAAAATTATTAAAATAATAAATGATATATTAAATTATGTTTCCCACAAGCCAGACTAAAGTTTTTTAACATTTTAAAATTGAAAAATAAATAATGGTGGATCCATGAAGGTTCAAATAAGGTTTAATATATTAATTATTACTGTAAAATTAATATTTTTCTGTACTTTTTGTAGAAACTAAAAATATAAAATAACCCTTGATAGGGGGCGAAGTAATAAAAGACAATTATTTTTAATAAGTTTAACATTGTGTACAAATGAATGACAAGGCCTCTTAATTTATTACTTACGATTGTAGACATTTTATTTATTTATACGCCCGAAAGCTGTATTTTGACAAAAATGATTCACGTCGATGTTTTTGACATCAAACAGAAGTATTTCGCCGTCACTCGGAGAACGAATGACTGCAATGAATTTTCTTTTGCTGCAAAACCATTGGACGAGCGATCAATACTAGATTTTTCTTTTTTATTAGACTTAGCTTTGGGATCGAACTACTTGAGTATACACTGGCAACACTGAATTTTATGTTAAATGAAAAATTATAAATTCATAGGAGCAAATGGATTTTTAGTCCGGTCAATTTAGACATTCGAAGTTACATAAATTCCCACCTAGCTGAAAATCGGTAAGATTGTTTAAAATATCATTAAAAACAAAATTTGAAAGTTCCCCATCTTTCCCCTGTAAGGAAAAAAAAATATTCAAGGTCAAAGGTCTACAAAAAGAGTTATTCGCGATTTTCAGCAAAACGGTAAGTTTTATCATAAAAATACCTCAGACAAAATTGTAGATCATAAAATTATCTACAAAAAATGTATTTATACTTTTTTTTCTACGAGCAACCGTTTTTGAGATATAACGATTCTAAAAGTTGCAAAAGTTGTAATCGTCTTAATATGCACACGTTTCCTCGCCACCTATGAGGTAGTGTACTCAGCAAAAACAAACAAAAACAAAATTTAATTGAATGTGCTGAAGTTTTTAAAAATAGTAAATCTACTCGACAAGAAATTATTACTAACGGCATTCGCTTTCTTCTTTCTATGTACGGAGCTCCTAAAAAAACTACCTGCTTAGATAAATATAGATATGCATGTTTCGTTAAAAACACCAAAATTGAAAAACAAGTACAATTAGCTTGTCTTCCTCCAACCTCAGTTGCTGCTCATCAACATCTTTTTAGGGTATATTACCAAGTTCAAGTGTGGCTTGGTTATCAGCTAGACCCTACAGAGTGGGGTTGGAAGTTGGTCAACAATTTATTAGAACCAGTGCACACTTTACTTCCACCTGCGCCGGACAACTGCTGAACTCGATTTTTTGCAAATGCAAATAGGGATGCTGTTGAGAAAATTGAGGAATAAAAGAAGGGTTCTTGAGGTGAGTAAGATATAATTGACAGGAAGAAGGAGTGTCACAAAGACATAGAAAAAGAAGTAAAAATATAAAGCTTAAAAGAAGTTACAAAAAGGTTTTAATAAAAATAATAATAATAAAACAATCCGCAACATCCTCGCCCCCCGTGTGGCAACACACGATAACACGATTATGGTTTAAGAACCGAATCCTGGACGCGAGGGGCAAGCATGCTGCTAATGTGAGTTTGAGGTGGTGAATGAGATAATGGGTGAAATGAGCGAGCGGTTCGTAATGAAATGGTGAAGCTATGTAACAAATGAGAGCTAATGAGAGTATGAGAATGAAGAGTGCGCGCGCTGATGGATGGCAGACCGAAAGCCTCGCAGTCGAGCCCGCGCAGGGCGCCGGCGCCCGAGCACGGCCGCCCCCACGCCCCGAAGCCGAGCCCGCGCAGGGCGAACACGCAGCGCTCCACAAAGCTTAAATTCTCGGGAGACTAAATACTCGGGCACGTTTCGGAGGCGCACCATCACAATGCGGTAAAGAGATTTTTGAGCTAACCGTGACCTTTTACTTACTCGTACCTTCGTACTCGCACACGTCGCTCCGGGAACCGGAGCTTGAGGCGCAGTGGTCTCGAAGTGACCAATTTGAAGCGTATGAGCGTGTGCGTGTAGTGTACTGCTAGAAAGGTCACGGTTAGTAGCCAGAGGTGGCTTTGTGGAGTACCACGTACGCGCGCCCCGCCGGCCCGGCCCCGAGGTATCAGGGCGGCGACTTTCGGGCGGCGGCGTCCCCCGCGAGCTCGACCGCGAAGCCCCCAGTCGTGAAGCCACAGGCGCGGCGACGCTGGCGACTGCTTCGGCCAACCGCAATGTTTCTATATGATGAGTGCTCGTACACGTCGCTCCGGCATCCGGAACATGAGGTGCTAATTGTAGCGGAAGAGCGTGTACGGGCTGAGAACGGCTGAAAACATTGCGGTTAGCATCTACATCCTCATTATGGGGAGGCACGGTTGAGGGGCAAGGCCGATGAGTGAGCTGTTGAGGGCAAGGCTGATGAGTGGTATGAGTGAGCTGTTGAGGGCAAGGCTGATGAGTGGTATGAGTGAGCTGTTGAGGGCCAGGCTGATGAGTGGACTGTTGAACGTGCGGCTCTGACGCACGGCTCGATCCTCGGCGGCCAGCTCTGCTGGACGCTTTTATTGCCGCGATATGGGCGCGGTGCTCCGCCTCGACGACTGCCAGCTTCGCGGCGAAGGCGCGCTCGCGCTCCGCAGCCTCCGCGACGAAGGCACGTCTCCGCTCCGCAGCCTCCGCGACGAGGACGCGTGCCCGCTCCTTTTCGGCGACACGTCTTTGGCGCCGAGCTTCTTGGCTGGCGACTGCTTGGGTCAACCGCAATGTTTCTATATCATGAGTGCTCGTACACGTCGCTCCGACATCCGGAACATGAGGCGCTAATTGTAGCGTAAGAGCGTGTACGAGCAGAGTACGGCTGAAACCTTTGCTGGAAGCCTCCAGTGAGGCGACGTGGGCCCGGCGCTCCGCCTCGACACGCAGCATTATGAAAACTTAATTTTATCACTTCTGACACCAAAAATATGTTGAGAAAATTGAGGAATAAAAGAAGGGTTCTTGAGGTGAGTAAGATATAATTGACAGGAAGAAGGAGTGTCACAAAGACATAGAAAAAGAAGTAAAAATATAAAGCTTAAAAGAAGTTACAAAAAGGTTTTAATAAAAATAATAATAATAAAACAATCCGCAACAGATGCAGTGCTAAATGTGGTTGCAAAAAAGTCGGACTGTTCTGTTCTCCGGCATGCACACATTGTCAAGGCCAGTTGTGCTCTAATATTGAATCACCAACAGTAGAGGATCCGTTTGATTCCAACGAGGCAACATGCGATACATCGCTATTAACGCAGTTTTCATGCACTCAGGATGAAGATGAAGAAGAAGAACAAGAACAAGAACAAGAAGAACAAGAACGAGAAGAACAAGAACAAGACGAACAAGAACAAGAAGATCAAGAAGAAGAATTTGAAAGTTACGACTCGGACGATTAAATTTCTCTACTTTATTTTTTAACTTAAATTGCTTTTATCTTTTCAATCTCTGCGAATATCCATTATTTTTCGATAGTTTCAAATTAAACAGGATCAAAACTAACCGGTGGAATAGGACTACTGGGGAAACCACGTTAAAAAAACGCGCTGAGTACACTACCTCATAGGTGGCGAGGAAACGTGTGCATATTAAGACGATTACAACTTTTGCAACTTTTAGAATCGTTATATCTCAAAAACGGTGGCTCGTAGAAAAAAAAGTATAAATACATTTTTTGTAGATAATTTTATGATCTACAATTTTGTCTCAGGTATTTTTATGATAAAACTTACCGTTTTGCTGAAAATCGCGAAAAACTCTTTTTTTGGACCTTTGACCTTGAATATTTTTTTTTCCTTACAGGGGAAAGATGGGGAACTTTCAAATTTTGTTTTTAATGATATTTTAAACAATCTTACCGATTTTCAGCTAGGTGGGAATTTATGTAACTTTACTCTTATTTTTTGGTCTAATTTGACCGGATTATTTATAGAATGTGAAACTTAAACAAGCAATGTTTGCTTAGGATTTATAAAGAATAAGCCGACATTTGATTTGGTTTTAAGATGTGAACCACAGACATGTCTATTAAATATTTTAATGAAAAACTCGGTAGACTTCTACCATTGATTCACATTGATTACTCTTAATGTAGAGGTGGCACAAACTTTTATATAAAGCAATGTATGTTTCCCGTAGTATTATTATTTATTATATTCTACTCTATGATATTTCTTGAGATTTTAAGTTAAGTTACGAAATCGGCAGAATCAAACAATAAAAAATTAAATTATGTTTAAGTTAGTTATCACTGAATAAATCAAATGTCTTTGTTAACCCGTGGGTAGGAACACGGGCTAAACTTGGAATAAAAATAGAACAAGCAATTTTATCTGAGATTCTTTTCCAGTTTACACTTCTTACCATAGAGGATAATAATACTACTTCTTACTTAATTTTCTCCTTGGGCAACACTTAACGCTAAAATCTACAAATGGCTGGAATCGTCGTATAATTTGTGATTGTTTCAATGTATGAAGAATTATCGTGTATTGTGAAAAATTGTGTGTTGTTCCTGATTTTTGTTTGATTGATGATGAAGGACAATATAAACAACTGTTGCTTCGTAATTTAAGGAAAGATTATTGAACTAAAATAACCTCAATCTAAGAATATAAAATGGAGCTTCCGCAGCCGCCGCAAGGTTTATTTCTTCTTTTAGTTGCTAACTTTTTTAGGGTAGTGGCTATAATTAGTTTTATGTTCAATTGTGTTATAATTTACTTTTAGATCAAGATCTACGTAACATAATCGACAAACTAGCCCAGTTTGTCGCTCGTAATGGCCCCGAATTCGAGAAGATGACCAAGAATAAACAAAAAAACAACCCGAAATTCAGTTTCCTGTACGGCGGGGAGTACTTCAACTACTACCAGTATAAAGTGACGACAGAACAAGCAAGTAAGCATACCAAACTGTCGATGGATGAAATAGAATATTATGCGGTCGCGCCCGATCGCTGATTGCGTGTCGATATAACCGTTTCAAGTGAACCCCCGCTGTTTATAGTTCTAAAGCAATCGGCCGGTGGCCAGGTGGCACCCGCTCCCGCCGGGGCTTATATGGCACAGAACAGGCAATATGTAATGCCCCAACAGGGCGGCGCGACGCCAGCTCAGCTCGGCCTAGCGGCGTCGATGGCGGCGGCGCCCGCGCTGCAGCAGTGGCTCGCGGCCAACTCCGCGCCCGCGCCGCAGCACTCGCTCCACGACGTCGACAACGTAAACGCTCAGATCAACATGCTAAAAGAGCAAGTTACTCAGTCTGAGAACAATCTCAACGCCCAGCACACGGTTAGTTGTTGTTCACATTACTTATTATGTTAACCGCAGTACATGTTCAGCTTTTGTTGTTTCATCTAATAAATATTCTCATAAACATGTCAACATAAAGTTCCTTTCATTGTGTAATGAAGTTTCTACTACATACTTATTACAGCCAAATAATAAAATTAATGAGATAAGTATTACCCACATAACTCCTTATTTGCTTAGCTATAACTAAAATCATAATTTTATAGAGCTGAAAGTTTATTCATTCAATTAGGGATAGTGGCATACCTTTAACAAAAGTTCAGTACAGACATTTCAATAAAATAAAACTTAAATTGTTTCTAAATCAGATTCATGTTAATCTGCATGCATTATTATTGCCTTAAATCTTAAATATATAAGAAAGATATTTTCAGATTATCCTTAAAATTTCATTATCTATCTACTAATAAATGGTACAGATATTGAAGAACTAATCTTTTGTATTTTTCTCAAACAGTATAATGTTATTACCAACATTCATCACATTTCCTATAAGCACAATAAGTATTGTATTTATCTAATAACTGCATGCTAACATTAGTATCAAACCATTATAGAAATTTATTTGCAGGCAACTGGGCGATCATTTAATTAAATATGTTTTATTTTTTAAATTTCTTAAGTGACTTACTTTCCTTCGAAGACCTAGGTAATATGGATATGTATTGTGTTTTAGGTGTTGATACAGCAACAGCAAGCCAAAATTAATGAGCTAGTGAGCAAGGCGCAGCAAGAGAAGATCCAAATGATGGCCGAGGAGAACAATATCAGTCTGTCTGAACTTGACAATATCTTGCAGCCGATCATTGACACCTGCACCAAGGACAGCATATCTACTGGTATGCTATTCCAGGATAGATGTTACTTCAATTTATTGTGGTCATGCATGTGTTTGGGTTCAATATTCTACAGTGAGAGGTCTTTTAAACCAAAAAAATAAAAAGAGGAGTATCAATAGGAATGAAATTCGACAGTATATGCTTCGTTTAAGTCTCTTAATTTTGAAGAAGTGTGTGCCTAATGAGAAATATTATTGCTTTAAAGTTAGTTTAGTACAAATGTACTAGCTTAAATCTAGTTGTGTCACTAATGAACCGCTGAACAATTACAAAGTTTAAAATTAAACTGATTATACCTACCTATTTTAACTTGTTCACAAACATGAATAATTATGAGCTAATTGGAAAAGAGAATTAGATAATAATATATTAAGTTTAAAACAGTAAATTTAATTCATTCTTACAGGTAGTCTTAATGTTAATTTTACACTACTGAAGAATGATACTATACTTAACCTTTGTTAGTTCTAAGTTTCAGAATACTGCTAGTGTTATATTATTAATCAACTTTTCCATTATAAATGTAGGTAAAGGCTGGATCTTGCAACACGCCACTTCTCATGATGCTGGGAAAGTGATATCCCAGCATCTCCTTAGAAAGGTGACCCAGTCGGGGGCACCTTTCACGCAGAAGCTCCACATCATATACCTGGTCAACGATGTTCTCCATCACTGGTTTGTACTGCTCAAAATACTCTTTAGCTTTAGTGGGTCATCATCCTCTCTTGTGTCGTTTGTGGTTCATTTCTTGGTTTTCATTGTCCATTTACTTTTTATTAGAAATCCAACTTGTCTATAAAAATAATGGTAAAAGATAAAAAAACCTTATTCCTTTAGGATAAATTTTGTTATTTGGAATGTCTTAAAAGGAGCTTCAAATTTAAGAGATTTTTTATTAAAAAAGATAAATAATAGTAACGTGAATAAAAAATAGTATTCCTTTTTTGGTTCTTAGTATTGGTCTTTTCTTTGAGGAGGTATTTGTTTCATTGCATTTGTGTCATGTCTTTGTTTTATTTTTCGTGTCCCTAAATCTATTTGTCAAGTGGTCTCTATGATACTGTTATTCCTAATTACAGTGCTCGCAAAAACGCAGAAGATCTCAAGAAAAATTTGGAAAATGTGGTGGTTCCAATGTTTTGCAATGCCAGTATAGGTAACATATTTATAATAATGCCATCAGATGTAGGTCTCTTGTACGTTTGTGCATTCTCATCTCTATTTAAAGTATTTTTTAGAAGTCACCACCTGTGGTTTGCGCCAGTCAGGTAACTTGCTTAGCATCAACTCGGTTGATACGACATCAGTTTAATTATTTTGCTGTTTCAGCGGTTACCGAAGAGCAGGAGGCTAAACTTAACAAGCTGCTTCGTCTCTGGGAATCCAAGTCCAATTATTTCGAGACTGCCGTCATTGAGAAAATGAAGAGTCCCACCAGCTCCTATCAAGAGTACCAGAACAACTTGATTGCTCAACACTCCAATGCTATATCACATTTAACGCAACAGACAAAAAACACATTTGAGAAGTATGCATTCCATCCTTTATATTGGCTTGTGTTACTATTTAACAGTTCTTAGTAGTGGTTCTTTTATTTTTCAGCTATCAAACGCAACATCAAGCATTTGTTGCACATACAATGCAGCAAATTCAACAGTTAGAAATGCAGAAACGCGCTCTCGAACTTCAAAACAGTCATGATAATAATGATAATATGCAAAATAATTTTCAAAACAATAATTTTGGTGATCAGAACTTTTCACAAATATATGATCAGAATTTTGGATCAAATAATCAACAGTATGGCAGCGAAAGTGGAGACAATTACGCCTCGAATAATAGTATGAGTGGAAACGAGAATAGTTATGATAGTCAAACGTTTGATCAAATCACGAATATGAAGAAGAAAGAACCAATGGATGAGCCAGATTTGTCAAACCTTCCTAATGTTAATTTCTCGCAACCACCGCCCGGGTTCGCGCCCGCTGACAACTCGGCCCTGCTAGCATTCCAGAATGGTCTTCCAGATTTGAGTAAACCTCCACCTGGCTTCCCTCCATTCCCCGAAGTAAATAATGAGGAGTTGATGCCCTCTGTTCCGTACTTCGAACTTCCCGCGGGTCTGATGGTACCTCTAATAATGGTGAGTTATCTGTGATACGTAGGATCTCTGCTTAAACTAAAGAGCTGAGCTCTTGCCGTGTAGCTGCCCCCATTCTTGTATGCTCCAGGACAGCTGTTTGACTTCTCGATAAGACACGACGTTTACCTTCTCCTTTATTTGGCTCATGTACGTAATTCTAGGACTTCCTCTCCCTCTCTTTCCTTCCATGTTTCTTATGAATTCGTCGTGTCTTATATACTCCAACAATAATTTTAGTTATGATAATAGGATTCAGTAAGTATTTTCATTGTAGTAGAAAACTAATCTAGTTATAAAATATTACAGCTCGAAGACGACAGATATAAACCTCTAGACCCAGCGAAGATTCGATTACCACCGCCAGCGCCGCCCAACGAGAGACTATTGGCTGCTGTGGACGCCTTCTACGCATCACCCAACCATGAACGGCCTAGGGATAAGTAAGTTATTCTATTTTTGATTAACATTAGTTTTTTTTTTGGGTGAGGCAAACAATCAAGGTTTTGGTCAAAGCGGACCCCGCACAGAAACGGGATAAACGCTAGGAGGAAGACAAAAGGCAAACAATCGATGACTTTCGTCTTCCTAAAAAATAATTATCACCGCTGCCCATGAATATCAACCTGTCCAAAGGGTCGCACAAATGTAGCCTGTCTTGAAAACCATTCCCAGGTCTCTGAGAACTTGCTCACCACAGTAACATAGCACATTTGTAATGTTATAGCTATGTTTACCAAAATTTTATTACACCAGAAGTCTTTTTTCCTAACATTTTTTTTTGTAAATTTCAGTGAGGGATGGGAGAAGTTAGGTCTATATGAATACTACAAAGCCAAAAATGCTGCAAGAAAGAATAAGGAGGAAGCTATTGCGCAGGGGATGAGAGAACGATCACGGTCACCAACACCTATTCCTAAGGATCTACAGAAACAGCCCACACAGCCTGGCAGAAGATACAGGTATGAAACAATTATTATTAGGAAGTAGCCTAGGTTAAGGACTAATATTTATGGACAACTATGTAAGATTTTTATCAGGAATGTTTCTAGGGTAAACACTTTTATTTATTATGTGTGATCCTAAAAAATCATAGATTTATGTTTTCAGGATCTAACATAACTACTTAAATTAAGTAATTTATCGTTTTCAAGTGTTATTAATCGTTTTCATTGAATGACTATAAAAAGGACGTGAATTGTATTGTAAATACTAATTTAATTTTAAAGTATGTACTAACTTTAACAATGTGTTGCAATTTAAAAATTTTTTTGACAGGCCCGTTGGTCGAGTGGCTAGAGACCCTGGCTACAAAACCAAGGGTCGCGGGTTCGAATCCCGCTAGGGGCAAATGTTTGTGTGATGAACATCGGCATTTGTACTCGAGTCATGGATGTTTATAAAAGTATTTAAGTATGTCTATCCGTTCCCTAGCTTCCATAGTACAAGCTTCGAGCTTAGTTTGGGGCTAGGCAATTGGTGTGTTAGTCCAAGGCATTTATTTATTTTATTTATTATTTATTTATTAAAAATAAATTTTCCTGTAAAATTCAATGAGTATAAAATAAATCTAGTTGTTACCTAAAATAACCTGATTAAAAGTGCTTATCGTCCTAATATGTAAAACATAAAATTTGTATATTAATTTCAGGATTGAAAGGTCTGTGGTTTTGGCTATTTATTTTTTATAAATTATCCATACATTTGTATAATTTTCTACACATATCTAATTATTGCATGTGCACTTTATTGCCAGGGAGGGTAAGTTATTAGAAGATTGGTGTTTTAATTCTTATTGTTATATTCCTCAGATCAAAGAGTCGGACGCCAGAGAAAAGATCACCGGTTCAAAGCCGATCAAAATCACGATCGCCTTCGCCAAAGCGGAAAACGCCCTCATGGAGGAGAGAACGGGAGAGAGATGGCGGTAAGTATTCTTTAGATGTACCAAAAACACAATTGGATCACGGGTAATCCTTGAAATATGTATTTATTATCACTTTTCATTCTTGCTTATCAAAATTAAAATAACCATATCTAATGGTCTGGGGTCAAACCATTTATTTATATGATAAAACTTAAAATAGAGCCAATATGCCTTAATTGAATAATGATGCTTCTACAGTTATTTATTGCTACTGCACCCATCCAAACTTGATCACACATTGAGTATAGCTGGATTAATCACTGGTTAAACGAAGATTTTAAAGAAACCACATTTGTATGATTTGCAGTATAGAGCAGCACTGGTATCTCAAGCACCCAAAATAAATTCATCAGTCCTAAATAGTGATGAAAGAGACTCAGTCCTTTAAGTCGTTTTAGATAAGACTCGCCTCGTTTTAAACGACTTTGCTCTAAAATTAAGACTTTAGCTGTTAGTCTTAAATAATACGACTCAGGCAGATAAGGCGTATAAGCCTAGTATTGCTAAAACGACTTAAATGCCTTAACCGACTTGAACGACTTATACGCCTTAAACGACTTAAAGGGCTACGTGTTTTCATTCGAGAGAGCTGACGTGCGTAAAGAGTTTACTTCGTCGTCGTTTTTTTAGGGATCCGTAGCTAAATGGCAAAAACGGAACCCTTATAGATTCGTCATGTCTGTCTGTCCGCCAGTCTTTCATAGCCACTTTTTTCTGAAACTATAAGTACCTACTATACTGTTGAAACTTGGTGAGTAGATGTATTCTGTGAACCGCATTAAGGTTTTCACACGAAAATATAAAAAAAAAAAATTGGGTCCCCATAGTTAGAACTGAAACACGTTTTTTTTTTTATTAAACATATACGTGTGGGGTATCTATAGACAGTAAAAATTGTCAAGGCAGCACCTGTCATTTGTCACTTTGAAGTTGTAATATAAGTTTTTAAATTGTATTACTACCGGCCACATAACGGACGACTCTCGCCTCCTCAGGCGATGAGTTGCCAGTCTTTTAAGCTGTTTAAGTCCTTTAAGCCGTTCAAGTCCTTCAAGCTGTTTCAGTAACCGCTGAGCGTTTTAAGTTAAAAGACTTCGACTAATGAGACTAGTTTTAAGACTAAAGGTTGGGGACTAAAAGACTTAGTCAGTCGTGAGTCGTCAAAAACGAGGCGAGTCTTCATTAAAAGCCTTAAAAGCCTGAGTCTCTTTCATCACTAGTCCTAAACGCTTCCCACTATGTCTGATCCGCGGCTACTTACTTTGACGATCGGTGTTATAGTTAAGAAGATAAAACAAAAGACTGTTCATAGATACTGTATAGGCACCGTGCAAAACCTATAGAGGGCGCTAAAATACCGATTTTTTTTTCTGTGCATTCACAGTAAAATTTGACATTGAACGTAAAAGTTTCGAATATGAGTCACGAGATGGCAGAGTCGTCGCTATGCACGGTGCCTATTAAAAAAAGTTCACATGGTAGTACGGGGGCAATGTTATGCTAATGATGTTAATGACGTGACGTTCACAGGTCGCCGGCGGTCGCGGTCACGGTCCCGGTCGCGGTCGCGCAGCCGGTCGCGGGAGCGCGAGCGTCACCGCGAGTCGCCGCGGTCGCGACGCGTCGAACGATCGAGGTCGCCCACGCCGCCTAGCTTCCTGTTAGTACATGTTATTTACTTATTTTTAATTATTTTTGCCTATAGAGAATGCAAACGTGGACCTCCCTGCGGCAGTGGGTGGGATTTGGATAAGAAACCCACTGACTTGAAATCAAATAAATTAACAGAAAAAGATTTTAAGGATTTTGCCGCAGAAGCCATTGAAATGCAGTATTTGTTCAAAATAAAATTCTTATTTGTGTTTTAGAAAAGAATTTACTGAAACTTTACTCATGTTGGGGTTTAAAAGTCTTTTTCTTATCATTTAATGAACCTAAAGTTTTAACTGAAAAAAAAATGTTTATTGAAATTTAATATGTATTTTCTTACACAGGTATTTATTGAAATCATATTTCTCATTTCTTTTAACAGGGGTGGTCCTGCCTTCCCAAGTTCTTCAAGTGGAATAGACTCTAGTAACAAAGGCCATCAGCTGCTACAGAAGATGGGATGGAGTGCCGGCGGCTTAGGCGCGTCAGGCCAAGGCATCGCCGAGCCAATCAGTGGGGGCACAGTTAGAGATAAACAAGATCAATACAAAGGTAAGAAAAAATAAGCAATATTTATTAAACCAAAATTAGTACATTGTAAGCTTAAGCTGAAACTCCACCAAAGCGTAGACGTGCCGTAAATAGCCAATAGGATTTCAATTATGACATTGGGCATGTGTTAAAGCCTAAATTTTATTGGCTACTTACGACTTATCTCCGCTTTTGTGAAGATTCACGCTTAAAGTAAACAAAAATTAAAAAACTACAATGACATTATCAGTACTTTTTTCTTTAAGTTGATGTTAATGGCTCTATGCCAGAATCTTTGGTTAAAAAAAAAACAACATTGGGCAGTTTTTACTTCCTGAAGTGAGACATCTAATATATATATTTTTTTTATATTTCAGGTATTGGAGTAAACTTAAATGATCCATATGAAAACTTTAGAAAAAACAAAGGTGCAGCATTTATAACGAGGATGAAGGAGAGAGCATTGGAGCGCTCATCGTGATCGCTTGATATTACTAAGATGTGTAAATGTGTACAATTGATTGTGTGGTTGGGGTATGATTTATTTTATCTAAATCATCTGAAAATAAAGTTATATGACTTTTTAATTAATTATTTTTTTTTATCTTAAGGCACTAATAAAATAAGCACATTAATCACATCATTATAATTTGAACCAATTTAGGAGTGTTACAGTTCAAAGTCATCCTCATAATTATCTTTGAATTCAGCCAGTCTATCCAAACTCTCCTGAAATTCAGCAGACTCCAATCCCTCCTCTTTGAATTTGTGCAGTTTGGAAAACTTAATCCTGCTCACTTCCCTGTGGAGTTTCTCTATCATATCAGCCATGAAGTTGCCATTGTGATAGCCAGCCACCACAGCACAACTTTCAACTTTTTCCTGGACATTTTCATTTTTCACAAATCCATATTTGTTTAGGTTTTCAGAAAAGAACTGTGGATAAGGTGTTTTCAATTCTAAAGAGTTATTACATACAGTAACATTGGTTGCGGAAAGGAAGTTGCTTGCTTGGAAATAGAGCTCAAACATTTCCTTAACACTGTTACACCTGTATGCCGGAAGACCCATTTGTTCTTTGGCTTCTTTTGGAGGTGCTTTCAAATAGTTTTCTGGTATACCACGCACTGTTATTAGTTGGAACAGTTTATCAGAGGCTATTTTACAACTGGGTGTGATAGATGTGTAAATTGGCTTAGTGGTATTATTGAGATATTCAATAAGGTACTGTGATTCATTAATCGCAAACGGCATGCCGAGTGACGCTGCTGCCAGCTTCCTGCCGTAGCCAGTCATGTCTGCGCAAAGATCGGACAAAGTGTAAGTATTGCTTTTGTGTCTATACTTTTGTCCAAGACTATCTATAGCTGATGCTAATAATGCTGACGAATGGTAGTAAAGTCTTGGATTGTAGTTGACATAGTCAAATGATCTCGGAGTGCCTGGTTTTCTCCATCCTTTCTCCCCAGTGCACAGTGGTACAAATAGTGATGCATGTTCTGATAATTCCTGAAGAGAAAGTGCTATATTAACCAGCCGAGTAGAATCTTTTATGTTAGCTTTATCTCTATCTTCTTGGGTGGCTGGATCATTATCTGGAAAATGTGATGCAATGATTGGATAAGCCAATATTGATTTTGAATATTCATCTGATAAATGTTCTATGCATCCCATTGCTAAGCCAGCAAAACCATCAGTACAGTCAAAGTTTACTTGGAAGCCTTGCATACTGTCACATTCTTCAACATATCTACGGATGTTGTCACTGAATGAGTCTCCAAAATCCTGTTTCCATAAAGATTGTCCCAGATTGAAGATATCAAAACTCCCCTGGAAACAGAATATAAACATTAACGTCAAATGGCATTCTAAGGAATTATTAACAGGATCAAAGAAATAAGAGGTTAGACTGGTTAAACTTGATAAATATTTATGTTATACATTTTTGGTCAATAACTTACATTTTCATCATCGTAGGAATATTCTTTAACAACATTTATAGAGCGGGAATGTAGACGAGGGTACATGAAATCTGTCCATGTTTTAACATTTTCTTCAAGATTGTATGACTTGTCCTCTACTGCGCCTTTTGTATCAATGTCTACCAAGAACTCATTTTTCTCCACAGCGGGTTCTTCAACTTTTTCTATAGATTCCCATTCAAAACTGTCTTGTTCGACCTCTTCTTCAGCAAGGCCACCACTTCTTTGAAGAGTTTTTAGGGATCCTTTCAAATCGGCTAGTAATAATCTAGGAGTGTAAGTAACTTCACCCTTTGCTGTCTCGCCTTCACGATACAATATATCATGATTGACCTCAGTTTTTTTGAGACCGGTGTAGTCAAAACTAAGCTCTTGTATATTCCAGAAATGTGTGCCTATGTAGTTTGAATAATGTCCAAATTGAAGAGTTATTATTTCGCGCGTAGACATGGCTCAATTCATAATAAACTGACTGTAGATTAACAGAATCCTCGAGTATAATCTACTCACATTATATTACCTATCTACCGCAAGTGAAATAGATATTCTCTGCCTGAGACTATCTGCAAACACATGCACAAAGCACAAGACCATGCAAGCAAAGCAAAACAGTTGAGTCGAACTGTCACTGTCATTAACTACAGTAAGGGATGCAACGATATCGACCCCTAAAACTATCGATAGTCGACCACTGTTGCGCTATATAAGGCACGAAGCAATAAGCCTACTTCTATGAAAGATATGTTATGATCTTGTAATGAAAGAAAAGTGCGCACGGATGCGGTGGGGTGCCCCTATCACTACGACGAGTCAGACTATTATATAAATAAATTTAATAATTGACTGATATTGATCCCTGTAACATTAGTGCATTAACTACTTTATCACTGGGCCGGTTAAGTATTTTGAGCACTTATGTTACTTCTATAGTTGATTATCATACGACCTTAACCAATTAATTGCGGTTGACGCCATAATGCGTCGTTTGGATGTTTGGCGTTTGACGCCAAATAGCGTCTTAAACAATTCCTCTGAATATTTATGGAATTTCTATTTGGAGAGTTTTTGTTAATAAAATTGCCATGATAAAATGTGTTCAATCGTTGCTGAGACGCGCAAAGGCGTAACTTTGATAAGTGGTGGCTGATGGAAAATTTGTAACGCGGCACGGATAAAAGGTCTTATAAGCAGGATAAGCAATGAATTGGTTGAATTGATACAAAAATACACACAACCAAATCATTACAAATGCACAGACATGTTCAGTTCATGCACACAAAAGTTTTAGCAGGGCGGGGATTGAACCCGGGGCCTCTTGGGCTATTAGTTAAATTCCTAACCTAAAGCGGTCGTCAACTGAATAATCCGTCGGTCGGATTAAACTTGGCTGGTGAATGATATTTAATGGTCAATCTTCTTGAGCATACATTTATTTTACGAATTCAAAACTTGGATACATACATTGCGGTTACTTTAGCAGAATTCTGTTAAAAGGAAGAATATATTTTTTTCTTTACAACATTGTACGTTCAATAGGTAATTTTATAATCCTTTTTCTTAGAATATATTTTTGTTACGCAATTTGCAGTTTTAAAGATGAAACATCGATTAAACGTCAATTAATCTAGTGCACCTTATTCATAATGATATTTTTTATAACACTCACTTTATATATCGACATTATAGAACACCGTGCATCCCTATTTAATGTACCATAGAGTTTTTTTTGGTTCTCTTGTCCTTGTCAGGACAGGCAAAGGGAGCTATGCCCATACAGCCATTGTCCAAACAAACTATTTAGCTTGTTTGTTTGAACGCGCTAATTTCAGGAAGATTATATAGGTCCGATTTGAAAAAATCTTTGTGTTGGATAGTCCAGTTCACGAGAAAGGATTTATTTGGGCTATTGGAAATCGAAATCCACGCGGACGGAGTCGCGGGCGGCCGGTAGTAAAATAATAACATGCAACAAAGGGGAACATTAGAATCGATTTCGTCGTAGGAGGCAAATGCATAGAGTCTATTTTTGACGATGAATGTATGAGCTTATCGTATTAATATACTCTATGAGCTTATCTCCCTTTGTCCGCCCTGTCAAGGAAATATAAACACAAAAACTGAAAAAAACGCTATGGTATATTTGAGTTCGTTTGGGAATATTTTATCAAATAAAATTTTGTAAAACTGCAAATATCTCGAAAACTATGCGTCGTACGTAAAATCTGATGACATTTTTGATCCCCTTTTAGGAAAACCCATTAGATATTTTAGACCTACCCGATGACCTCACCCAAAAAGGTCAAGGTCGAGGTCGACTTTTTATCTGCATTAAAAATCAATTCAGTTTCGGTGACAACTTCAAACTAAAAATAAAGCTAGATACTTAAGGGGTGCTTAAAAACTCAAGGTTAGGACGACATGGCGATAGTAAGCGGAGGCCTATATCCAGCAGTGGCCTACGATAGGCTGATCATGAGTGCCTAACAGAAAAACCCAAAATAACAACAGTTTCGCAAAGAGGAACGAAACTTTTATAAAATTAGTACCAATTTCGTTTGGGAATATTTTATCAAATAAAATTTTGTAAAACTGCAAATATCTCGAAAACTATGCGTCGTACGTAAAATCTGATGACATTTTTGATCCCCTTTTAGGAAAACCCATTAGATATTTTAGACCTACCCGATGAACTCACCCAAAAAGGTCAAGGTCGAGGTCGACTTTTTATCTGCATTGAAAATCAATTCAGTTTCGGTGACAACTTCAAACTAAAAATAAAGCTAGATACTTTATGGGTGCTTAAAAACTCAAGGTTAGGACGACATGGCGATAGTAAGCGGAGGCCTATATCCAGCAGTGGCCTACGATAGGCTGATCATGAGTGCCTAACAGAAAAACCCAAAATAACAACAGTTTCGCAAAGAGGAACGAAACTTTTATAAAATTAGTACCAATTTCGTTTGGGAATATTTTATCAAATAAAATTTTGTAAAACTGCAAATATCTCGAAAACTATGCGTCGTACGTAAAATCTGATGACATTTTTGATCCCCTTTTAGGAAAACCCATTAGATATTTTAGACCTACCCGATGACCTCACCCAAAAAGGTCAAGGTCGAGGTCGACTTTTTATCTGCATTAAAAATCAATTCAGTTTCGGTGACAACTTCAAACTAAAAATAAAGCTAGATACTTAAGGGGTGCTTAAAAACTCAAGGTTAGGACGACATGGCGATAGTAAGCGGAGGCCTATATCCAGCAGTGGCCTACGATAGGCTGATCATGAGTGCCTAACAGAAAAACCCAAAATAACAACAGTTTCGCAAAGAGGAACGAAACTTTTATAAAATTAGTACCAATTTCGTTTGGGAATATTTTATCAAATAAAATTTTGTAAAACTGCAAATATCTCGAAAACTATGCGTCGTACGTAAAATCTGATGACATTTTTGATCCCCTTTTAGGAAAACCCATTAGATATTTTAGACCTACCCGATGAACTCACCCAAAAAGGTCAAGGTCGAGGTCGACTTTTTATCTGCATTGAAAATCAATTCAGTTTCGGTGACAACTTCAAACTAAAAATAAAGCTAGATACTTTATGGGTGCTTAAAAACTCAAGGTTAGGACGACATGGCGATAGTAAGCGGAGGCCTATATCCAGCAGTGGCCTACGATAGGCTGATCATGAGTGCCTAACAGAAAAACCCAAAATAACAACAGTTTCGCAAAGAGGAACGAAACTTTTATAAAATTAGTACCAATTTCGTTTGGGAATATTTTATCAAATAAAATTTTGTAAAACTGCAAATATCTCGAAAACTATGCGTCGTACGTAAAATCTGATGACATTTTTGATCCCCTTTTAGGAAAACCCATTAGATATTTTAGACCTACCCGATGAACTTACCCAAAAAGGTCAAGGTCGAGGTCGACTTTTTATCTGCATTGAAAATCAATTCAGTTTCGGTGACAACTTCAAACTAAAAATAAAGCTAGATACTTTATGGGTGCTTAAAAACTCAAGGTTAGGACGACATGGCGATAGTAAGCGGAGGCCTATATCCAGCAGTGGCCTACGATAGGCTGATCATGAGTACCTAACAGAAAAACCCAAAATAACAACAGTTTCGCAAAGAGGAACGAAACTTTTATAAAATTAGTACCAATTTCGTTTGGGAATATTTTATCAAATAAAATTTTGTAAAACTGCAAATATCTCGAAAACTATGCGTCGTACGTAAAATCTGATGACATTTTTGATCCCCTTTTAGGAAAACCCATTAGATATTTTAGACCTACCCGATGACCTCACCCAAAAAGGTCAAGGTCGAGGTCGACTTTTTATCTGCATTAAAAATCAATTCAGTTTCGGTGACAACTTCAAACTAAAAATAAAGCTAGATACTTAAGGGGTGCTTAAAAACTCAAGGTTAGGACGACATGGCGATAGTAAGCGGAGGCCTATATCCAGCAGTGGCCTACGATAGGCTGATCATGAGTGCCTAACAGAAAAACCCAAAATAACAACAGTTTCGCAAAGAGGAACGAAACTTTTATAAAATTAGTACCAATTTCGTTTGGGAATATTTTATCAAATAAAATTTTGTAAAACTGCAAATATCTCGAAAACTATGCGTCGTACGTAAAATCTGATGACATTGTTGATCCCCTTTTAGGAAAACCCATTAGATATTTTAGACCTACCCGATGACCTCACCCAAAAAGGTCAAGGTCGAGGTCGACTTTTTATCTGCATTAAAAATCAATTCAGTTTCGGTGACAACTTCACATTAAAAATAAGGCTAGATACTTTATGGGTGCTTAAAAACTCAAGGTTAGGACGACATGAGGATAGTAAACGAAAGTTTCGTTCCTCTTTGCGAAACTGTTGTTATTTTGGGTTTTTCTGTTAGGCACTCATGATCAGCCTATCGTAGGCCACTGCTGGATATAGGCCTCCGCTTACTATCGCCATGTCGTCCTAACCTTGAGTTTTTAAGCACCCATAAAGTATCTAGCTTTATTTTTAGTTTGAAGTTGTCACCGAAACTGAATTGATTTTTAATGCAGATAAAAAGTCGACCTCGACCTTGACCTTTTTGGGTGAGGTCATCGGGTAGGTCTAAAATATCTAATGGGTTTTCCTAAAAGGGGATCAAAAATGTCATCAGATTTTACGTACGACGCATAGTTTTCGAGATATTTGCAGTTTTACAAAATTTTATTTGATAAAATATTCCCAAACGAAATTGGTGCTAATTTTATAAAAGTTTCGTTCCTCTTTGCGAAACTGTTGTTATTTTGGGTTTTTCTGTTAGGCACTCATGATCAGCCTATCGTAGGCCACTGCTGGATATAGGCCTCCGCTTACTATCGCCATGTCGTCCTAACCTTGAGTTTTTAAGCACCCATAAAGTATCTAGCTTTATTTTTAGTTTGAAGTTGTCACCGAAACTGAATTGATTTTCAATGCAGATAAAAAGTCGACCTCGACCTTGACCTTTTTGGGTGAGGTCATCGGGTAGGTCTAAAATATCTAATGGGTTTTCCTAAAAGGGGATCAAAAATATCATCAGATTTTACGTACGACGCATAGTTTTCGAGATATTTGCAGTTTTACAAAATTTTATTTGATAAAATATTCCCAAACGAAATTGGTACTAATTTTATAAAAGTTTCGTTCCTCTTTGCGAAACTGTTGTTATTTTGGGTTTTTCTGTTAGGCACTCATGATCAGCCTATCGTAGGCCACTGCTGGATATAGGCCTCCGCTTACTATCGCCATGTCGTCCTAACCTTGAGTTTTTAAGCACCCCTAAAGTATCTAGCTTTATTTTTAGTTTGAAGTTGTCACCGAAACTGAATTGATTTTTAATGCAGATAAAAAGTCGACCTCGACCTTGACCTTTTTGGGTGAGGTCATCGGGTAGGTCTAAAATATCTAATGGGTTTTCCTAAAAGGGGATCAAAAATGTCATCAGATTTTACGTACCTACGACGCATAGTTTTCGAGATATTTGCAGTTTTACAAAATTTTATTTGATAAAATATTCCCAAACGAAATTGGTGCTAATTTTATAAAAGTTTCGTTCCTCTTTGCGAAACTGTTGTTATTTTGGGTTTTTCTGTTAGGCACTTATGATCAGCCTATCGTAGGCCACTGCTGGATATAGGCCTCCGCTTACTATCGCCATGTCGTCCTAACCTTGAGTTTTTAAGCACCCATAAAGTATCTAGCTTTATTTTTAGTTTGAAGTTGTCACCGAAACTGAATTGATTTTTAATGCAGATAAAAAGTCGACCTCGACCTTGACCTTTTTGGGTGAGGTCATCGGGTAGGTCTAAAATATCTAATGGGTTTTCCTAAAAGGGGATCAAAAATGTCATCAGATTTTACGTACGACGCATAGTTTTCGAGATATTTGCAGTTTTACAAAATTTTATTTGATAAAATATTCCCAAACGAAATTGGTGCTAATTTTATAAAAGTTTCGTTCCTCTTTGCGAAACTGTTGTTATTTTGGGTTTTTCTGTTAGGCACTCATGATCAGCCTATCGTAGGCCACTGCTGGATATAGGCCTCCGCTTACTATCGCCATGTCGTCCTAACCTTGAGTTTTTAAGCACCCCTTAAGTATCTAGCTTTATTTTTAGTTTGAAGTTGTCACCGAAACTGAATTGATTTTTAATGCAGATAAAAAGTCGACCTCGACCTTGACCTTTTTGGGTGAGGTCATCGGGTAGGTCTAAAATATCTAATGGGTTTTCCTAAAAGGGGATCAAAAATGTCATCAGATTTTACGTACGACGCATAGTTTTCGAGATATTTGCAGTTTTACAAAATTTTATTTGATAAAATATTCCCAAACGAAATTGGTGCTAATTTTATAAAAGTTTCGTTCCTCTTTGCGAAACTGTTGTTATTTTGGGTTTTTCTGTTAGGCACTCATGATCAGCCTATCGTAGGCCACTGCTGGATATAGGCCTCCGCTTACTATCGCCATGTCGTCCTAACCTTGAGTTTTTAAGCACCCATAAAGTATCTAGCTTTATTTTTAGTTTGAAGTTGTCACCGAAACTGAATTGATTTTTAATGCAGATAAAAAGTCGACCTCGACCTTGACCTTTTTGGGTGAGGTCATCGGGTAGGTCTAAAATATCTAATGGGTTTTCCTAAAAGGGGATCAAAAATGTCATCAGATTTTACGTACGACGCATAGTTTTCGAGATATTTGCAGTTTTACAAAATTTTATTTGATAAAATATTCCCAAACGAAATTGGTACTAATTTTATAAAAGTTTCGTTCCTCTTTGCGAAACTGTTGTTATTTTGGGTTTTTCTGTTAGGCACTTATGATCAGCCTATCGTAGGCCACTGCTGGATATAGGCCTCCGCTTACTATCGCCATGTCGTCCTAACCTTGAGTTTTTAAGCACCCATAAAGTATCTAGCTTTATTTTTAGTTTGAAGTTGTCACCGAAACTGAATTGATTTTCAATGCAGATAAAAAGTCGACCTCGACCTTGACCTTTTTGGGTGAGGTCATCGGGTAGGTCTAAAATATCTAATGGGTTTTCCTAAAAGGGGATCGAAAATGTCATCAGATTTTACGTACGACGCATAGTTTCCGAGATATTTGCAGTTTTACAAAATTTTATTTGATAAAATATTCCCAAACGTAATTGGTACTATTTTTTTTAAAGTTTCGTTCCTCTTTGCGAAACTGTTGTTATTTTGGGTTTTTCTGTTAGGCACTCATGATCAGCCTATCGTAGGCCACTGCTGGATATAGGCCTCCGCTTACTATCGCCATGTCGTCCTAACCTTGAGTTTTTAAGCACCCATAAAGTATCTAGCTTTATTTTTATTTATTTACTAGAGGCCGCGCACGACTCTGTCCGCGTGGATTTCGGTTATACTATAGCGGCTATAGTAGGCTTTAGGCTATAGTATAGTATAGCCTAAAGCCTTTTTCGTCATATGGACCATCCAACACAAAAATATTTTTTTTAAATCGGGCCAATAGTTCCTGAGATTAGCGCGTTCTAACAAACATACAAACAAATTTTTCAGCTTTATATATTAGTTCAGACTAGCGGCCGCCCGCGAGGATATTGGTTTATCCCAGGGGAGCATTTAATCGGAATAAAATTATCCTATCACCCAAGTCAGACTTTATCCTGCCTGTATACCAGATTCATCCAAATCCGTCCAGTAGTTTCAGCGTGATTGACGGACAAACATCCAAACAAACGAAACTTTCACATTTATAATATTAATGAATAAGAAATAAAATAAATATATAATCTTGTCTTATGTAAAATGTATAATCTTGTTGTCTTGGATGTTTGTCCGTCAATCACGCTGAAACTACTAGACGGATTTGGATGAATTTGGTATACAGGCAGGATATAGTCTTATATATATATATTTATAAATAAATAAAAACTCTTAGTACAAAAATGTTTTGTTGACTCGAATACTTTATCAATAGGCACAACACTATAGGTGTAAAGTTAGGTAAATTTTTGAAGTTTTGGTGGCTACACCCGTAGTATTATTATCCTCTATGGGCTACACTCAAACTTGACATAGGGATGATCTATCGTAGGTACTTCCAATATCTTTGCGCAGCCAAAGATATCTTATATCTTTGGGCGCACCGTTTCATGTTCTGTGTTTTGTCCAATTTATAAATATATTATATTTAAATAATCGGTCTGAAAATTTCAGACCAGGATAGGGACTATTTTGGTGTGTACGAGAGTTAGTCACTTTTTTATAAAATTTACTTTTGACATGAATTTCTGTTGACTGTCCTTTGCCTCATTTGCGACCCTAGGCGAATGGTGGATCCTGAGGGTTGATCTAATGATAATGTTGTTCAGAAAAAACAGTGGGTAAAGGATTACTGATAAAAAGATAGTCAATTAATTCATTTATTTCATTACAAAAATGTTATTAAAAATTCAACTTAATTCTGTAACTTACACTAACTTACCAAAAACTAAATATGTACTACTTTGTAAGCTTACACTAATTTATATAACATGAATGTTGAAATACTGGCAGTGGAAAAATACATTAACTACATACACGTATTTTAACTGTACAAATTACACTGACAAATATTGACTGCTCGCCTTTCGGTAGCCAAGCAGCAGTTGGGCATTTGATAAACCTTAGGTATGGTCTTTAATGTAGCTAGTTGGTGAAACCATACTGAAAGAAATTATGTGTTTTATAAAATAAACCATACTGTAATAAGGTTAAAATTGGTTAATACCAATGGTATGGTATTCCATACCTGTTTTGTTTGATAATCCGTGTATTTTGCCGTCTTGAAATAATTTTCAAAACAAGTTCATATTAAAGTAATTTTTCACACTTGGTTTCACATTTTCTAGATACAAGTAATTAAGTGCGTACATAAATCGATTTTAAACAACATTTTGATGAACATAATTAATAGTAATTATATTTAATTACTGCTTTTTACAAACAAAGTTTTGAATTAATACAATTTCATTAAAACAGATGCATTTGTATAAAATACTTAGTTTATTTAACTACAGGATAAAGTTTTATTAATTTATCTTTAGTTTAATCAGATTGTACCTAATTCTGTATTCTTCATTCCTTTGTGAAGAAAATTTTCAATGGATGTCTATATAAAAAAGTATTGGCCAATAATTTTGTATGTTATATTGCTAAGACATAATAATATCCAAACCGAATCTTCAATTGTATTCAAGTGTTAAGGAATAAGGATCTATTTACACAATTGCACTGTTAATTTATTAAAACAATAAGCACCTTATTTAGTAGCTGATAACCTAAAGTTTTGCTAGGTTTTTTTTTCTACGTTACGACTCACTTCAGAGGTCTCGTAACATGGCCAATTCTAAAAAAAACCTGTTGCCGAAACTTAATAATACTTTACAACCTTTTGCTCTACGACAATATAGCCATTATTGTCCGGTTAATTTAACAACTATGGCCTTACATAATATTTTTTCTACATATATTATTTCAGTTTTCAAGTGTGGCAAATATTTCCGTGCGAGTTGTGTGTGCC
This sequence comes from Nomophila noctuella, assembly GCA_958496325.1. Lineage (NCBI taxonomy): Eukaryota > Metazoa > Arthropoda > Insecta > Lepidoptera > Crambidae > Nomophila > Nomophila noctuella. Next base: position 11,681,662 of record OY292487.1, on the reverse strand, counting down.
CGAGTAGTAGGCTCAGTAAAACGCCTTAATTAGGAAAAGTTTTGTAACTAATTAATTAGGTCGCAATTTCAACATCAAATGAGTTAATTTTATCGACCCCATAATCATAGCCATCTTACAAATAGACTACATTTGATTCCGATAAATGCTCCTAATTTGAGACCACCGTATGTAAATTCATTATTTTTACAAATTACAAATAATAAATCATCACTCCAATACATAATTTATTTTACTTTTGCCCTAGGTATATGATTTTAAGGTATTTTCAATTAATTATGGTGCATGTTAACAAATATAGTAAATCTCATATCACAGATTTGTCTAATCTAATGGATTACATTTCAATTTCAATTATGTACCTCATATTCAAAATTAGCAATGGAACTGGAAAAACGTTCTTAAATTATTAAATCCTTTCGATTAAGTGGATCTTTCAACTTAATGCCATAAACATGGAAGATTCATTTTGAATGTTAGTAATTATGTGCCTTTTCATAGTTTAATGTGGAGGCCATCATACTATTCTACATTAGGGACACTAAACACTTCATGATTTTAACTCCTAATCGAAATACCTAACTTACGCTTAATGATGACTTTAATTCCAACTAAACACCCACATTCGAGAGATCTACCGTAGAAACGACTAAGATTACATTTCCCTGATTAACACCATACTATAGGACAAATAATAAGATTTATAGAGGGTCATACCTTCACACCGGTACATTATTGAATTTCCATGTAACTTTTATGGACTGCTCAATTTTGTCACTAAGTTTCATTTTTTATTTCCTTCAGTATTATGGAAGTCTTTATTTTATAGTTAACCTATCTGTTTCAAGGTACTCCCCTCTATAATTCGAATTATTTGGCCAAATTAACAACAAATTCAAGTTGTAAAAATACACTTTCATCCCATAGATTAAAAATGAAAACGTAAGTAAGTAAAGAAAGTACTACAATCCACTTCTTATTAATTTTTTATAGCTGCTTATATACCGTGGTTGGACAGAATACAATGTTTAAAAAGTTATACATAATTATTTAGGCAGTACATTAGGTTCAGGATGCCAAGGATAACACATAATTAAACAATTTATTCTGACCAATCCCTTTAAACCCAGTAGAAAAGCAGGAAGGAAAACGAATAAAAGGCGAGTAGTTCAAATTACAAGTACACTTTAAAGATCAGGAAAATAAAAAAATAAGGTTTGAATACTTCTTAAATAATAGCTACAACAATGAAACGTAAATAAAATTCTATTCATATGTCCACAGTGCACTAGTGTACCGATTAAAATTCCTCAAAAAGTTTATCAACTTAATCTTGGAATAAACAAAATAACACTGTTTTACTCTTCAATAAAAATAAAGACAAAATGTAGACAAATAAAATGTGTTAAATACTCTTTTCCTGTAGAATACAATAGTATTCCATTTCTTAATTACGTAGAAAGGAGCAAATTACGCATTTTTTGATATCCTATTGAAAATGGCAGAAATAAAATGTCACAGTTAAAGAATAAAATTATATACAACCAGCGGTGGGATTTTTATATTTAAATACCCGCTTGAACTTGCCCCTGTATGGAGACTTTTACAATTGCTAATAGAGGCAGGTGGGTAGCACATGAAATACGTCACGACACTTGGCCTAGAAAACTAATTGAATTTCTACATTTGTGCGTATCCACCATCTATTCACACTTTAATTTCCTACGTTTATGTTTTAAAAAGTGTCTATACAGCAGCAAGAAACAGTCTTTGTACTGAAAATGTGGTTGAATGCCAACCACATGCATTGGTACGGGAACAATATATTTCTAGTTTGAGAAGATACATTATTATTAATTGGAATTGAATTACAATGAGATGTCAATATGGAACTGATCACAAACTTATTAGGCTACTTAATAAAAATAATTTACAGTGGATATGTAACAGGTGTTCCAATTTTGTATACAACATGTAAATACACTTATCTGGTACAGACTTTCACATTCCATTTAGTAAAATACTAAGAATGTTTGTTTCGTTTTAGAAAACACATCATTACAAATATTTTATACCTCAAAACTTAGACAATAACGGAACATTCACTGGAAACTATTAATGCTATAATTATTGACCCCATATCTTATGATCACAATTTTAAAACTAAATAGTCTTGATTACATTTAATATTACCTTACATTAGTGCGACTCTGTTCACCAGCGGCGTTTTTCGTCTGCTCGTATGCGTTTGTGAGGTGACGGGCTGGTACACGAAACTTGTTTTAGCACGCTTGGCTGTATGTACTGTAAATAAACGAATTTAAAATGAGTGATTGCGACAAACCATTGTCTTTTTAACAATAATTAGAACTCCTATATCTTTGAACGCTTTGTGAAGCTTTTCCAGTCATAACTATTTTTTCATTAATAAAAGCTTAAACAGGGGCCCAAATCAATAGAAAACAAGGTAACTGCTTGACATGTTAAAAAGGTAATTTCCTTTTATGTTGTATCACTTACTTGTGTAGTCTTCTGTTAAAGATAAATCAAGCTTCATAGGTTTTGTGAGGTCTATATCAATTTCTTCATATGATTGATCCAGAACCTGAAACAGATTAATTTGATTGCTTTACTCTACTTTATTCGATTTGTTTGGATTTCAAAAGTTCTTATCATTTCTGAACTGAAGCTTTCAATAATTGATTCAGTCAATATGCCACCGCCATCCACTGCTTGCTTTTTAATTAGGCGAATTGATATTGAAGAAGGATAAAAAAAACAATTACCTCTATGTCACTGACTTCGTCGCCAGACTCGCCATCGGTAATATAGGAAGTTAGAGAGGACGGGCCGGTCGCGAGCAGACGGTAGGTGCCGCCTACCATGCCTGTCCCTTCGACGACCTCCTCCACTTCCAACTCCTGGTCAGAAACCTCCTGAGGACAAAAAACATGATAAGGTAAGGTAAAGTAGTTCTATCAAACTCGTCACGTCTGAAAGTAAAGCCAGTAGCGGTTTTAAGGGTGCCGTAGAAATCTCGGCCAGGGCGGTGGTAGAATTAAAACCGGCACTGCTTAAATATGAATATAGTGAGTAATATCTGGATCTATCTCTGATTTAGCAGTAATGTAGCCTGTTGCCGACTACTGCAAGATGCAGGCCCGTACCAGACATGTACCCTCAATATGTCCACAACTTTCGGATATAGTCTCATCATGGTCACCACGCTGGAGAGTTAGTGGCTGCAGTATGCTATACGGTAATACACAGGGCTACGCTGCTGTCAATCTGCCGGTATGTCTATCAGTCGCTAATTAAATAATAAATATTTCACACAACACAACTTCACATACATTGATCTGACCCCGTGTTAAGTAGCTTAAGCACTTGTATTACAGACATCAGAATCAACAGTGGTATTACAAATATACTTAAATAGATACATATAACACCCAGACCAGGACAAACAGACATGTTCATGCACATAAATGTTTGTCCTGTGCGGGGATCGAACCCGCGACCTCTTGCGTAATAGGCAACATCTTGACCATTACACCAAGCGGGTCGTCAAAATTGACAACATTTAAATTTTTTCATGTGCTGTTTTTATTTTCTATTCTGAAAGATTTTCAAAAACTAAAACTTACGTATTTTTTCTTTTTCGTTTATTTTCTTTCCTTTTTGTAAAATAAATTATTTAAAAACGACTTATTCTAAAAGAGCGTAAGTCAATGTCATGGGATGAACGAACATTTTATCTTTGCTATTTTAAAAAATAAACTTGAATGACGGAAGTTCACACAAATGTTGCCAGGAGACTCTAGGGTAAATTCATGAAAAATGTTGTCCAAGTACCTAAAGTGCCACTTAAGTACCCAGTTCGTACTTTGAACTTACGTAAATAATATTTTAGTAAGATTTCATAAAGCTATAAAATTAAATCTGGTACATCAACTGAGTTATAATTTTCTCGCAATATTCAAAAACATGAGTTTTTCCCCGATTGGCCAGGAGTTTTGCCAATCCGGCAACACTGTATGACAAATGTACACACACATGCACAGTTTTCTGTCAGTTTGACAAGAAACAGTGTCAAACTTACGTTTCTTTTTTTTAATTCACGATGGCCAAAGCGTGACCAAGATTGACTGTGTGTGGATCCGACGAGCATTGAATTTGGAAACTTTTCAAAATATCTTTTTAGTTACTGAATGAAAAAAATTTAAATCATTTTTTTTGTGTCAATTTAGCCAAAATCTCGAAATGGTTTTTGAATTATAGTACCTTGTAAAAAATTAAATGTTGTCAATTACGACACTCACGGGAAAAAATAGGCCCATAATAACATTAGGCCAGCAATTCATGGCTATATTTTTAAATGTACCTGTTCAATAATAGCCTCCTCCTCTTCCACCTCCTCCTTGACTTCGGGGTCGATCTCGACGTCGGCGTCAAGGTCGGCCTCGACGTCAGCGTCGACGTCGTCGTCCGCGTCCACGTCGCCGCCCGCGCTGCTGTACTTCATCTCGCCTCGCTCCAGCGCTTCTAAACTATCTGGAACAGTTAGAAATGAAGTTAGTCAGATTGACCATTACGTAAGTTTAATGTACTGAATACTACTGATATTATTGGAGCAGAGAGCAAGAGCAATTGCAAGATGTTCAAAGACAGTTGCAAGGCACAAGACATCAAATAGTTTCTTAACATTACAAGGGACTGTTATGGTCTCAGATTCAAAAAATATGTTGTTACAGAGAGTGTACACAGGAGCTACTGACAATATCAATCTTAATAAAGTATGTCGATAACTATAATAGAAGCTTTTGATTTTGTTTTGCAGGTCTGCTGACAAAGAGTTCACTCTATTTGCCGTTTTTGAAGTGTTTACTTGAACTTCTATAATCATTATAATATTACCTGGATACACCATCGCCTTTTTGATAGCTTGAGGGTCTTTGCGGGACCACTTTTGAACTTCTTCATCCATTTTGCCAACTTTTGATGGATTCATTGCCCATAGACAACCTGAAAGGTCAAGCAAAATTTAGTTAAATTACCTTACTTTGGGAAATTATATAAAAATATTCACTATAATTAAAAGTTTCGCTTTATACCTTTTCTTTGACTTCCATTTGTTGAAGGCTTTTCAATTTTCTCAAAACATTTATTTAAGCTAAGGTTATGCCGCACTGAATTTTTCCAACCATTTGGGGCAGTTTTGAAGTATGGAAAGTGTTGGCTGGAAAACAAAAATTACAAAAAATTAACACATCAATTTAAAAATCAATTATTTATAACAACTAAAGAAACAAAACTTTTACATACCACATAAAGTTGTAAATCTCTGAAACAGGTAAACTCCCTGTTCTTGAATTTTTTAGTGCCATTGCTATTAAACAAGAATATGAATATGCAGGCTTAGGAAACTCGCCTGATCCAATTGCACTTTTACTACTATTTAAATATTTAGATTGATTGGTCTCAACAGTAAATGCATTACTAACAGAAGTTTTCAAAATTTGCCTATTGTTGTTTAACGAGTTATCAATCAATATTGTCGCTTGACTTTTGTTGCCGTTTGCTAAAATTGTCCTAGATTGTTGAGCGTCCAATATGTGTATATTACCCGATATAATAGTTTTAGTTCCTAATTGATGTGCTATTTTTTGGTTCGTATTTAAAATTGAACAATTCTTGTTCACTTTCAAAATTTCAGATTGTGTTTTTATGCGAATAGGTGTATTTGTATTCGTTACTTTTGTTTTGTCCAAGTCTTTTAATAAGTCTTTTACCACATTCTTTTCATGTTTTCGGACGTAAATAACCATTTGAGTTGCTTCTTCTAAGGGCTTTTTAGGCGCGGGTTCGCTCTCCGTCTCTTGTACTTTCGATACCTTAATTGCATTTGGTGAAAATGTTAAATGGCTCTTTTCTTCCTTTGGGCTCGCTAGTGACGTACTAGTATTAAGATCGTGGTTCGCTACCGATGTAAGTAGTAAATTTGAGGCCTCCTCCTTTACAATACTTTTTACTGGAGTTTCAGCAAATGAAGATGGCATTACCGAGTTTGGATTAACCATTACGGCATTTGCTTCAGAGCCATATAGATCTAAATTGTGTACAAAACTAGATGTATTGTTTAACCACGATGCTGAATTGTCTGTATCGACGTCTAGTAACGGAGGCATTTCAGTAAAATTTAGTCCCAGCGAATCCTGAAATATTATGAAGAATTTAGAAATTTTATCCAGAAGGTGAAGATGAACTGTATTCAAAATGCGTATAGATAAATTCTTACAGAAAAATCTGTTATACTGCTGAGATCAGTTGCTATTTCATTCTTGATGTCCATGTCCAGCATGTCCTGGAGCGAGTCTGTGATGTACAAATCCATGTCTGCTGAGCACCCCTGTGAACAAATTAAACATACATTTTATATTTTGAAATTAATTGGTCGGACGGAACCCAGAATATCAATCTAGCATCGCATGAATGTTGATGTTTTTGTCATTCGATTTCCTGATATGCCTATGCGGGTGTGGAGCGCCAATTTTAGAAGAAATACCCAAATTAAGTAATTTGTAAACGTCTGAAGAAAACATAGTTATAGGTACTGTTATTTTTGAGAAGACTAAATACTGTGAAAAACTCGAATAAAATAACCCACATTTCATCTGTATCCTGTACTCCTTTCGCGCCTAAATTGTATCAAACAAAATGCATGCGAACGAGACGGGGCAAGAATGGAGCAGAAACAACAATGAAACCACTACGTGTACTACAGAAACCTGTTTCCGAGTAATGGTATGCGCCCACCGATAGCCAGGAATAATTGTGTTCGTAAAATCTACTGCATTTTCTTGTAAGCGTTTCACTGGAATAACTTTGAATATACCAGTAGGACATATTTAAAAATATTTCTAATTATTGGCTTTGTATACGCATAATGTTACTGTTGTTATAATAATGCTAGTCTAATAGAAATTGTCAATAAAAGGAATGTTATTTATTACGTTATCTCCAACAATTCAAAATTTTTAAACTTTGCTTACAGAACATTATCTACCTGCCTAAGCAAATTCTTCACAAAAACATAACAAAGTTGCTGTTCTTTTTTTTTGACGAAGACCTACACCAACCTACAATCTGTTGTTTGAAAGGGTCCGACTGGATCGGTAACTTTACTAGTGAGATGCATAAAAAAGACGTGCCCACAGGCCACGACTTCCAGTGTACGGACGGGGCAATGTTTTTGTCAGCACTTTTACTACACGCCTCTATAAATAAACTCGTTTTATAACTTACTCCATTAAGTAATAGATAAACGGGCATCACGAAAGTAAGTTACTAGTGAACGAAACATTAAACTACAATTACTGGTTTGGAACACGGTGGAAAGCAATTCATAAAAACTGTATAGGCTTAATATAAGACTATAGGTATTGAATATCATTCCAATGTCAGTTATTTTTACAACGACCAATGATTTCAAGGCGAAAAACCTGCTCCGGCTTAAAATCGCCAAGAGGCATTCTAAGATGATAAAGCTAAAAATAAAAACTTAGTGTAGGAAGTAACGAAGAAGGGAATAGATACTGAGTTGATAAGGGTCAATAATAGTAACAAGAAATACCTAGCTGATGAAGACTAGGTATTTTAAGTAAACATGTCATTAAGTAGATAAACATTAAAATCCTTTGTACATTAATAACTGTATAATTAGTTATTATGGCATTAATGATAATAATAATTTAGGTGGCAACAGTATTACGAAAGGCTCGAATACCTATTTAATATTCTATTTTGAAACGAAATAACATTTCAAAATAGTACCGGGTACCAACTTATATTTACGGTCTGAAGGTGCAGTGACTGATAACAAGATACAGTAGTGATAACCAATGACATGAACTTTTCTATACATAGCTTGAAGTAGTTTTTAAAGATGCCATAGGTACCTACCGATCATAAATATTCTTATTCAATCACTTTTTATGTTACCACTTCTAGAATAGAAATCTCGCGAAGTTTTCGCGCCATAACAAGACCATGCCGTCCAAAAACTGCGCGCCAAACATCTATTTGTAAGGGTAGTGGTATTTATCAAACGTGCGAAAGAGACGCCATGAACAGGGGTGGGAAAACGAGATGGCTATAGAAGGATCGAAAGAGGGTGAAGCGACCCCTAACGTTATTGCAACCACTAGGACGTCACCCTGCTCTTTTGTACTGTTTCAAGCTAATCCAAAATGGATCCGTTTTTAATTTTTACGGCTTGTTTTTGTGAAACATTTCATGTAACGAAAAATTTATTAGTAGGAACCTACCTTATGTAGGTATAAAACTGTTGGCATATAAAAACTAATTTAGGTGTATTATTTATAAAGCCTTTTATGTCTTAAAGTATATTGCAAGTCGAAAAATGTCCATCCGTTTCATGAGTCGTGCTTCAAAGGACCATGAACTCGTTCTTTATTATTTTGAGTTCATCTCGGTTGCTTACGTGCAATATGAACATGAATGGCTGAACTAAAGGAATAAAGCCTAATTGTTAGGTAGGTATTTGCGTCATTTTAAAACTTGCGTTGTCTTTAAATACCATTATGTGTATGACTTCCATTTTTTCAACCTTTTACTTAGCTAAATAAATGCCTAGCTAAAGAGCTAAGTAATTTTATTAAAACACGAAAAAAAAGACCGCAATTTATTCATGTTACCAGTAATATATAAATGTGTGTGTTAGATTATTTTGTTAAAACAAAACCCCAAGAAAGAAACCTCTTGGTTACTTTGAGAGTTATAATACCAATAAGAGTCATCATTACAAAAGAAAGTGTAGGTAGGTAGGTACCTACCTAATTTTATATTGATTGGATGTCAATGTGGGAAAGTATCTATTCATTTATTATTACCTATATCAATTATAAAAATATAAGATAATTTTCAGTTGTAGGAGGGCGGCAAGACAGTGGGGGGCCGAGGAGGCGCCCGCGAGGGGCCCGCGCCGTGTCCTCGAACCTGACCGCGCGCGTTCGCCTTGAACCCGCGGCTCGGCTCTTGCGCCGGTGGTAGACGTCCGCTTGAACGCGAAAAACCGACGTCTCGGAAAAATGTACAAGCTCTGAGTAGTTGCCAGTTGCCAGCTATACGTTTTTTTTCGTTTAATCTTTTTGAATTTATTTATAAGCTAATCCAGCAGAACCGTTACATAGGTATCGTGTACTTCAGCTACTAAGCATTTTCTTTAAATGTACCTTGAAGATTAATAGGTATACATTTTCATAAAATGACACTATGAGAATATGATGATTTAATTTATCGATGAATATAAATTCTGATGAACGAGACGGAGGGCAGGCCATGGAATATTTAGTAGGGGTCTGAAAACTTGTTAGGCGCGAAAATTACTTCGCCCCGTTCTGTGGGCGAGACTGAGAGTTAAATTTTCCATCTGCGCGCGCAATTTGGGGACGTACTAAGTATGTACCTATCACGGGAGGGTTCTGTATTGATTACTTGCGCGGCTGTCTCCCCTATGTTCTCGGTACGGTATCCCTACTTCCAACGCAAAATGTAAGGAGTAAAACCGAAAAGATTCGTCCAGAAAAGTAAACCTAATGCAATATACCTACCTAGGTCATAACAAAACATTGTATAGGTACTGCTACCCGAACAAAAAGAAATCTTTTGGTTTCACTTTAGGTTGGCTGAAAAGTATGAAAACTACGTGAAAATGAGCATAGGCAAGGTTAATGTCCTCGACGTAAAGTAGTCAATGTCATGCTATTGTTGATAAAAACAGACAGTCTAGCTAACATTACTCTTAGGTATGTAATAGGTAGGTATTATGTACATAATATGACTCATATGATTTATTTAAGAATAAAAACTTTATTTTAGTGAATCTTAAATGTTAATAAAGGTAGATAGGGCCTAGCTACCTACTAAGTTTCTACCTTCTGCATTGTGTTTTATGATTTGTTTACTTAAATTTATTACCAGACTTCTGCCTGTTCTAAGATGTATTATTTAAAAATAGAACTATTCGTAGAACCAACTCACTTTGGACTTAGGTAGATAGGTACCTAACTAGTAAGGACTAGGTACTTTGTAATATCAAGAAATGAATCTTGTTAATTTGCGTCGATTTTAACTTGAATGTAGGTAGGTATTAGGTACCTATTTTGTGGGTGTTACTTATCTTGCATGTTTCTAGTCTATCTACACAGTCATTTCCTGACGGAGTTCATGTAGGCAATCGAATTTTATGGTTCATAAATAATTTGGCGCTATTAAATGCGTTCGGACAGTTAGAAATTTAATGGATAAATTGATAAGGGGTCAAAATACCTACAAAGGCTGATTTGAAGGTTTTGAAGACTATAAAACTAAAATAACTACCTATATGTAGGTTACCTGAGCCTTGTCGTCAATAACATTCTAGTTATGGCCTTGATTTTTTTATGTCTATACCTACTAATCAAAATTTATTAGTTGAACGTGAAAAGGATACGCACTTCAATACATGACTAATGACTTCTTCAAAATTAAGCCTACCTAACTATTTGAAAGAGTACAAGAAGATACGATTTATTTTAGACACAAAAACATTCTAATGGCTTCGATTCCAGGAAAGGTACCATTTAAGTAACAGCCAGAGCTCATCCAGGGACTGACGAACGACAAAACCACAGGTGCATTTGTGTGCAACGAAAAGTAATAGTAAAACCTACCTAAAGAAACTCCGTCCACGTTGAACGTTCATAAGCACTGTTACGCATACATGGACAGGTGGCAGCTGCATGGGCTTCCTACAACCCAGTCCGCCGCGCACACACCGACACGGTGCAACCCGTGGTGCGTGCAACGTGCAACCGATCTGCAGTGTGCTTGCACACAGAGACACGGTGCACTCATTGTTTAACGTTTTGAAATTCTCACTCGAAACTGGTCGTGGGAACGAAATCGCTTTGAAATTCCATACATTTCTGGCATTAGGATAAATTAATAATAATTTCCAGTCATTCTAATATGAATTTATATTATTTTTAGCATGGTTAGATAATGTTAAGGGTTTATTGCGGTTGGGTTATATTATTTTACATTATAATTATGTATAGGCTCCTATTCGCTTGCTTACAATTAACCTATAGGTACTTAGTTGATGAAAATAATATGATAAAACTAATCATCACCCATTAAATGGCTCAATGTCATCACCACAACACCATGAGTCGTACATACTTGATGATAATTATTCACACTACAACCGTTTGTAAGTTCATTGACGGCGATTTGGCGCCGTTTTTTGCCGTCATCTACGATTATTATCGATTTGTGTACTTCGTAGATAGGCGATAAAAGGAGAGAACGAAATTTAAAGCGGGAAATCTACTTATTTACACAGAATATCGTTAACAGCAGGAGTCAGAACAAAATCCTTCAAGTCCAATAAAAAATACGGTTATATTTTTTCACCGTGTATTTCTGTCTCTTTTTACTAACCTAAAAACTCCTCTGGTGAGAAAAAGACAGGTGAAGGGAGAAGTCCGTTAGAGTGTAACTTTTGTAAAATTGCAAAAATAACTTCTAAAAAGAGCCACACAATATAGTTTTATCATTAAATTAAGATAAGAACAACATTTTGGAGTAAAATATAGTTTTAATAATCTAGAGAGAAATACAAGAAAAATATTGACGTACGTAATATTTCCCGCCTTCCAATACCATTCTAATAATTAAAATAACTATAAAATTCTTTAACATATAGATAGAACACAGCTCCAGTTCGTTAAAATACAAAGATCATTTACCTAATTTTCAGCAAAAATAACAGAATGACATTAAAAAGAGCGGGACACAGTAACTCGTTGGACTTTCCCATTGTTCGACTTGTTTTCACAACATTGCGATGAAATAGTGTCTAGCGATTTTTAAAAATGTACTTACCGAATATTTATTTGAATAAATATCCTTATGCTCTATAGAATAATCCTGAATTTCACACATTTACGGTTTTAACGTCATTAGATTGACAGATATAACACCACTCACTCCATAAAAACCACAATCTGTTTTACTATTATGCGAAAAGGTACACAAAGAATGGGATGCACTCCTATTGGTTGATTTTACCCACGTGACCGATTAGGGTTCGTGCTCATTGGTTCTAATTTTAACCCGGATAGACGTCACCTGCCAGTTGAAGAACTAAATAAATTTTACTTTACACATTCGCATCAAATGAAACCAAATAAAAAAAGAATAAATATTTTTAAGTTTTATAGAGATCGTTATAAAAGAACATTTGCATCAGGTCGCTTATCTATAAAATACACTATTTATCACCTTCTGTCTTTAGGTAGACAACATGGCGGTTTGTTTACACCGGCATGATAAGGCGGGAAGTAAATATACGGTGTATGTGTTGTTATTTGCAAAAAATGATATACGAAAATAAGTATCCCATGTCAAGGAACATTTTTATTGAATAAAACGATATAATAACCAAAACTTAATTACATAAAAACGAAATTAAATGGCACATGGGCAATACCACTTTTTTTTCTACACTGGCGCCGGCTAGTGGCAAAAAGTGGTACTTGTCGCTTCATGGCGGGTAAATTGAATAACGTAACAGTGTCAATTTGTATTCAATAAATAACATTATATTAACAAAACAGTTACATTACATGGGGATCCTCATGGTAAATTATTACAAGACATACAAATATCCATGTTAAAAACGCTCAACATTAAAATAGCATGAAAATAAATGGTACAGTCGATCCCTAATATTATGTATGAGGATTGTCGGTACATTGAACATTCGTTGTAATATTTATGCTTTTCCGCGATCTCTTTTACGTCGTGATTGGGCAACATAGATACATAGATTATCCGTAGGAATTAAATGAGTATCTCAGACTTGCAAAACAGATTGTCTGACAACTTATAAAAATAAAGGCGGAATAATCATCAGAAAAACAGTCAGTATTCAAAATTTGGTCATTTTTGTATTTCTGTGTTTTTTGTATGTTTCGTACGTACCCAGCCGTTTGATTTTTTTTCCATACAAATAATCATTTTTAAAATTAGCAACATTTTTAGATTGAGCCACAAATTGCACTTCCTGTGGTATTACATTTATTTTGAAATTAGTAGTAAAACCACTGCCCGATGTTATAGCAGTCGGAATGAAAGGCAAAACTTTAGGCGTTTTAATGTTACCCTTTTGTTTTTTCTCTATGTTAGTATCATTTAAATATACACTTTCTTCTAAAAATTTGGAAGGTTTATTCCTGCGTTTTCTAGTGTCTTCGACAACAAACGGTGTTGTAGATATTACTGATGATTTCTTTGATTCCAGAATTTCTTTCCTTGGTTTATCTTCCAATTGATTCAAGACTGATGAAGGCAGTCTAGGTATGAGAACTTTATCAGAAGAATTTTCTTTAAATATCTGAAATAAGAGGTAAAAATGGTAAGACAATGATTGCCAGATAGCACATACCACCAACTTAAGATTAAAAAATACCTTTGACACAGAATTTCCATCGTCATCATCCCTCTCTTTCCTCTTTTTATTTATCTTTTTCTGTGCGGCTTCTGAAAAACGATTAATTTCATTAACATAATTAAAAAGAAAAAACTGGCTCTGGCATGGCATTTTAGCATGTTGACATTTTGAGAAAACTACATTAAAAAAAAACAATCCAATAAAAAATTATGTTTATACTCTGTCTGTGTTTATTTTATGTTTGCTACTTAGATTTATAAGATAATATTGAATCGAAACGCAAGTTTATCGAAATCTTTTTTTTTGCGTACCCTGAATCGAATTATGATGTTAATACAATCGGAATGGTACCACATTTGAGACACCAATTTTGTCAGTCGTCGAGCTGTCAAAGTCTCTTAAAATGTACAGATGATGTATAATGGTAAAATTTCAGAACCTGAAACTTTACCTTGAGTTGTAGAGGGAGCTTCAGCAACCTTGTCACTAAGAGATGTCTTCCTTTTCTTGTTTTGGCGGCCAACTGATAGAGACTCATCAAAAGTATTCGATGGTGTTGGAATATTCAATTCATCTGTAACAATTCCATTATTATTTAAATTGCGCTAAGTTAAGTTTTCGCAGGGACAGATTTTATACGAACTGAGTTGGATCTATAAAAGTTCAATAGTGCAGTTGTTTTATCCATTATGTAGAACTCGTCTAGTGCGTATTGTCCCAATCAAATATACGCGATTGTGCTGATTATTATAAATGATTATTGTCAGCTAGTGCCAACCATAAAAGGCGAACACTTACCATTTTTATCCAAAGCATGATCAGCATCTGCAGAGGACATTCGTTTTCGTTTTTTTGAACGATTTGAACTGTTGTTCAAGTTGTCTGCAACTGTTTCTGGAACAACAAAAATGTACAGCTCTGTTAAAAATGTAATAGCTTTTTTTTGTTATACAGGGCAAAATGCCGATGGCGCTATATACGAGTCTATCTTATTTTTATTTAAATATATAATTATAATTTTAATTATATTTAAACATAATTTATTATGAAACCCTCCTTGGCATAGTATTATGTATGTTTCTCACCTGATTGAGTATTGACGATTTCTGATATCTCTTCAACATGTGTTTGATTTTTGGCATTTTCTGTTGTTAAATCCTTGTCTTCTGTAACAATGTTTTCGAATTTATAAATAAAAATAATCTTTTCACTTAGTTATGTTTGGAAAATATATAAGTACCTTCATTGGCCAGTGAGATGTTTATTGATTTATTCTTTTGTTTTTTCTTTTTGGCGCTACTTGCTGATTTATTGAGTGATAAATCAATCTTCTCGTCTATTTCTGAAAAAATAAATACATAAGTTGCAGTTAGTGAATATTTAAAGAGTGTAATATTTTGAATGACAACTGACATGACAATTGACTAACCAATGTTTTCTTCCTGGACTAGCGATTGCGACAGAGTTTTCTTCTTTTTCTTTTCACTACCAATTTTAAGGGAAGTATTATGTAATTCTTCATTTTTTCCTAAAAAGAAGAACATTAATTATTCATTATTACTCATTTAAAATTACATCTTACAAATAATAATTAATAAACGGGATAAGAAGCAAAATTACCTGTTAGACTTTGTGATACATTCAGGTCCTTCTTAGAACTATTGAGAGAAGTATTCATTCTGGGGGCTACTACGCCTTCTGAAAATACCAATAAGTTAGAACACCTATCAGGGACCAGTAAAACAATCGCAATAGATAAATATATTGTAATGCGCCTACGGGCCTGATGAGCTTAGTAATATCTACCTGTATTTAAAAAATATTCAATCATCATCACCAGCTGAATGAAGGAGATCTGATAACAACTTTGTATTTAAAATATAACCTTTTTACATTTACACAATTTACATTACTTTTATTATTTTTTTATTTTTTATGATAATTGACAAAATGAGTCAGAAATGAAGTAGGCACTTATAAAACAATATTTGTAGTAAAATAAAGCCTATTATAAATAATCCAGTCTGTAGGTATTTTTGCCCTACAAAAGGTGGAGTAAAAGCGTTTATGATGTTATGTTGTTAAGGTATGAAGGCCTAATAAAAATCCAAATTTTCGACCTTGAGAAGAAAAGGCGCGAGCCGCCGTCTTGAATTGAATGTGCCAAAATTAGGTTTTTTTTAAATAATGTCTCAACAGTTGACTTTGTGGCAAAAGTGTCTATGGGAAGTAGAAAGAAGACAAAATTTCTAACATTCTTCTCATACATGTTTATTCTGTAAGTCTTATAGGTAAAAAGTTACAAGCGCCGGAATAAAATATTTCCAAAAAAATTATACATCTCTATGTATTTTGGCCTTGGTAGCTAGCTATCACGCGGCGCGGGGTAATCCTGGCTACAGCTCTCTCTCTATCAGCTGCGAGCCCAGGTCTCCAGGACTCTGGGACTCTGTGTCACTCAGAGAAGGGCGCCGCTGGTGATTCCGGCCCGTTCTGGTTACTCACCAGACTAGGCTGATATAGCTCCCTCTCCGTCAGTTGTCTGAAGTGCACTCGAGCTCCACGTCTCGCCGCGTGTCCCAGACTTGCCATCCAGGCCGCAGCTCGCTCCAGCTCACCAGGCTAGGGGACTCGCCATCCAGGCCGCAACTCACTTCACGTTACTCAGGTCCAGGGAGTGGTCGGGAACAGTCACCCAGAGAGGCATGAAGACACCCACCAGGCTGGGCTGATACAACTCCCTCTTCGTCAGCTGTCTGAAGTGCACTCGAGCTCCACGTCTCGCTGCTTGTTCCAGACTCGCCATCCAGAGGTGCAATTCACTAAGCGCAAATCTCAACACTGTGTCATCGGCGTCAGTCTTAATTTACTAGTATTTTGACATTGTCAACGATTACACAGCCGTGAGATTATGACATTTGAGCTTAGTGGATCGCACCTCAGGCCACAGGTCGCTCCAGGTCAATAGCCATCACCCAGAGAGACATGAAGACACTTACCAGTCTTGGCTGATACAGCTCCCTCTCGGGCAGCTGGGAGTCCAGGGCTCTGGGACTCTGGTACACTGTGTCACCCAGAGAAGAGCGCTGCTAGTGATTCCGGATCGTTATGACTACTCACCAGTCTTGGCTGATACAGCTCCCTCTCCGTCAGCTGCGAGCCCAGGTCTCCAGGACTCTGTGTCACCCAGAGAAGGGCGCCGTGTTTCTGGATCGTTCTGATTACTTACCAGGCTAGGAAAGTAAAATTTAAGTAAATTGATGATTTTTGTAATTTTGTTTTTCTTCTACCAGATGTAACTTTTTACCTATAAGACTTACAGAATAAACATGTATGAGAAAAATGTTAGTAATTTTGTCTTCTTTCTACTTCCCATAGAAACTTTTGCCACAAAGTCAACTGTTGAGACATTATTTAAAAAAAACCTAATTTTGGCACATTCAATTCAAGATGGCGGCTCGCGCCTTTTCCTCCCAAGGTCGAAAACTTGGATTTTTATTAGGTCCCCATACCTAAACAAAATAAGGTCAAAACCGCTTTTACTCCACCTTTTGTAGAGCAAAGGCTTTTATAAGTCCCCACAGACTGGACTAAAATAGAAGTTTGTATTATTCATTCTCATTGCAACGTTTTTGACATTAACAAAGTAATGTCATAATTATCGTAAAGTGATCAGTAACTGGCTGGCACTTGGAATGTTATTTTTTTTTATAATGAGAAACATTTTCTATTTGTTTCAAGTGGCCAGTTGCTGGCCAGTTTGCCCTATTAACTCTTGGAAAAGTGACTTTTATGTTTCGGACTTATTATCATGAAAGAAAACTATTATCTACATCAGTGGTTCCCAAACTTTTTTTTCTCGTGGACCACTTTCAAAATTTTACTGATTTCGGTGGACCCCCCCCCCCCAGTTAATTTTAAACACATTCATAAAAGTCGCCAAAAAATAAAAATTGTGTCGCTTCTGAGTTCACAGGGTTGTACTGTATCTTTTCAACCACGTGTACTACCGACCATTTTGAACAACATAATATTTGTTCCATGGCTGTTCGAAATTCGCATAAACAAAATCAACTTTCATACAAAGACCGCCACGTAACTTGGTCTTTTTGTATGGGTAGTCGAACATTTTTTTAACTCGTAAAACAGAATGTTTTTCAGAATGGTTGGTAAAACACGTGGTTAATGAGATGTAAATGAACACAGATACACTCCGTATTCACACGGCGTATTTTAAACGCGCAGACGACGCGCGTTTCAGGAACGCGCGTTTTCGGCGCCGTAGATGCTGTTTGTTGCGTTTGCAATCATGAAACAAAGGCGCGCGCATGAAGCGCGTATTCGCGCATTTGAAGTGATACAAACGCGCGTACAAAGGAGCGGAGTAGGGGCCGCTGGCCGCTGGGGAGGCTTCTGCCGATATACATGATCTTATTACTGTATTTTGACGAGTTAACTCCGGTTTTAGAATCAAAAGAAGTTCTTGGAATGACGAATATGTCATTCGATAACACTTATTAAATTTCTTCCATCTTCTATGTATGACCAATTTTTTAAACGTTGTATCATAATGACCACTCAATTCGTTTTTCACTAATAAATGGATCTATCAAATAGATTCGCTTTTTATTTTATTTATTTCTTTTTAAAAGAAGTACTAAAGCCAACGTAATGTAACTTAAACTGTATGTGCGCGTATACGCGCAGTTAAGGCGCGTTTCACGATCGCCCCGTGTGCTTAAGGGCCATACCACACGGCGAATTTTAAACGCACAGACGACGCACAGATTACACGCGATTCAAACGAGATTCTATCGCAACCTTAGAGCCATAGCACACGGCGTATTTTAAACGCGCAGACGACGCGCAGATTACACGCGTATACGCGATTCAAACGAGATTCTATCGCAACTTGTAACTTTTGTATCATTATTGCAAACGCAACAATCAGCATCTACGGCGCCGAAAACGGCTATTGGAAATCGAATCCACGCGGACGGAGTCGCGGGCGGCCGCTAGTTTAAGAAATATTTGGCTTTCTAATACGATATTATCACACGTTTTGACATTCCTCAGAGATTGTAGTGGCAGCCTAGACCAAATAGCCTAAAATAGCCTAACAATGTAGGTAGGCCCCTATAAAAAATATGCCTTCATTTTTGCTTTTTACTATCAAAAGCAAATACATTTTCGTGGACCCCCATTAACATCTTATGGACCCCCAATTTTTATTGACGCCTTCGTAGACCCCCAGCAAGTCTTTCGTGGACCCCTGGGGGTCCACCTGGACCACTTTGGGAATCACTGATCTACATTATCAAAATTTACCCACCTTGATCAGTTTGACTTTCTGAAAGGCGCTTCTTCTTTTTCTTTGCGCTATTAGAGTTTAACGTCGTGTTGAATGACTTTTCAGCATCTACGAAAATGTTATAAATAGTAACGTTATTAGATTTTTTTTATAACCAGACAAACATTTTTGACAAATACACAGTATCAGTCATTGCTTTTGAATCTAGATACCGACCTTGGGATTGAACATCACCTTCTTCAGTATGTGTTTCAGGCGATTTTCTGTTCTTTTTCTTGTTCTTTACTTTTTCACTTTGATATGAAACTTCTTCAGGAGCCTCGTCACTTTCAATGGCTGCATCTGTAACTTGACAAAAAAATCCGAATTTATTATTTTATCTACTAAAGGATTAAAAAGGAATTACATTTACCATGAACTAATTGGCAAATTTCTTTAAACTGTGACTGAGAATTTTTGTAAAGCCAAATGAGCAGTATTTAAGATGTAAGAGTAAATATAAATAACCATATCCAAAAACAGATATATAGTGAGCTAGACTACTAAATTTCCACAAGAATTCAACCACAATAAAGCTATACTGCAACTACATATAACTATTACTGTTAATTACTGTTAATATACTATAATTGTTAATTATACATACCTGCAAATACTGAATCCTCTTTATTAAATGATACAAGGATATTGTTACTCTTCTTCTTTGCACTATTATAAGTAAGTGACATGTTGAAAGACTTTTCCGTGTTTTCATATGTACCTTGCGTATCCACAATAATTTGTATCCCATTATCGTTATCATCTGGAACTGAGAGAAAAAAAATGTTATGAATATCTTGATAAAATTGATATACGGATGTCAATAAAAAAGTGTATCGTGAATTTGTATGGGTCCATAGTGGATCGAATATTAATTTCGATGTATGTTTCGAAAATAATAGATGGTTAATTCTTGTAAAAACTATACTTACTAGGCTCCACTTCATCTGTATTACGAGATTGACGTTTTTTATTTTTCTTCTTCATACTTCCACCTTCTGAAGGACCACCATCTGAAAATTGTTAAAAGAAACAATGTATTATATCAATCAGATCTTAATACAACAGTATTTTGAATTTGATAGTAATATAGAATGATATAAATTAAAATTTATTTATTAAACAACAATATTGAGGGAATCTTACCTTCAGTGGATAGAATATTAGTTTTTCCTGGGGTCCTTTTTAACGGTATGAAATTATCTACATCGTTTTGTTTCAAATCAATCCGTTTGGTACTTTCGACTTTATCACCTTCATAATCATTGCTATCTTCGGAGAATAAAAGTTGCAAATCAATGGAGTCTGAAGTAGATCCTGTGTCCTCTTGAGTGGCATTTTTCTTGTCTACTTTTGACTGTAGCTTGGTTGGAGTAAGATCTTTTTTAGGAACCTTCTTGTTTTTAGTTTTAGTCAAATTAAGTTCATCTATGATTGGCTCTTTGGGGACTTTTTTATTTTTCTTATTTAGATTAAGTGAAATGTCAAGAGATTTAACAGTTTTTGTTTCACCTGCGTTATTAAGTTCATTGAGAACAGAATCATAATTGTTCATTATTTCCGAATTCTCACTAATTGAAGAGTCATCTTCACCCAACATTGTAACTTGTAAGGGATCTGTTCCTTCGTTTGTTTTCATAATTGATACATTGTTTTCAACCTGCACTTCTTCAATGTTTTCATTTATCTGCACAGTTGAAATATTCAGATCTTTCATGGGTGTTTTTAGTTCTATTTTAACATTTATAGATAGTGGATCATCATTTTGAGTTACATTTTCGTTATTAATGGTGCTTATTTGGTGCTCTTGAATTGGCATTTCATCACAAACAGATTCAGAGAGACGTTTAACTTTAGATTTTTTCTTGGATACAGAGTTATTTGATTTGTCTATGTCTTCATCATAAGTGGAATTTAACCTTAACTTCCTATTTCTTTTAGAGGGTGCAATAATTTCTTCTTCAGAATCTCCAGATTCTTCAGAGGATTCTATTTGTTGCCGTTTCTTATTTTTCTTCGACTTTGAGACCTCACTGTCTTTTAAGCTATGACGGGCTTCATACATTTCTTTGGATGCTTTCTTTTGTTCTTTTTGTTTACGTTCGTCATACTTCTTCTTTGATTTTTTGCTCATAGATAATTCCTT
Organism: Nomophila noctuella; assembly: GCA_958496325.1. Lineage (NCBI taxonomy): Eukaryota > Metazoa > Arthropoda > Insecta > Lepidoptera > Crambidae > Nomophila > Nomophila noctuella. The sequence continues at coordinate 11,660,647 of OY292487.1, read as the reverse complement.
GTCACTCATTGAGAGATCATCTCCAGAGCCACTGAGCAGATCATTATCTTCCTCATCAGAACTTACAACAAATGAATCTTTCTCGTAATCGGTGTCATTGGATACGTCATCTTCTGAGTCCAGCGTTTCGCCTTTTTCTACAATTTCATTTTCATCTTCATATTGTCTTTCGTCTTCATCTCTACTGTCTCCAGATTCATAATTATCACTAGCGACATCAGCTTCGTCATCTATAAACAGATTCTTGCTACCTGATGAATTTTCTTCGACCTCTGAATCAGAACCTTCTTCACTTGAGCTTTCAGAGGGTGCTGATATTTTAGACATTTCCTTTTTGGAATCGTTTTTGGATTTATCCTTTTTATTTTCAATGCTAGAAGTGTTTATTATAGAGCTGTTAATTTGAATTCCTAATTTTCCGAACTTTTTCTGCTGAAGTGGTGTGCTTGTAGAGTAGTCCTGTGAGAGATTTTTCTTGTCCAACGTTTTGTCTTTAGCACTATCTGCAGGACCGACAGATTTAGATAGAAGATCCTTAGAGTTTTTGGGTGATTTAGACACATTATGTTCAGTTGAAGACATATCTTTAAGTTGCGAGAGTATAAGTGTACTTTTATTTTCAGCAGCACTTTTTTCTAAATTTGAAATTGAAGACTTTCGCTTTGATTTATTTGAGCTTTTATTAATAGAACTATCTATTAATGGTGAATAAGAAACATTTTTTTGTTTATCATTTTCTAGAGACTTATTCTGAAACTTGGTTTCTGAAAACTCGGTTAATGAAACATTATTTGGTATTGTTTCATCTATATCCATTGGTTCGCAACTGTTGTTAACATCATCATTTTTCTGGTTTAAAACTGAATTATTTTCGACTTTTTCTTCTACAGGCACGCTAACTTCAACTAAGTTGTTGTCAATCACTGGCACACACTGGTCGCCATCCAACTGTTTCGCATTAGAGTCTGCATCAGAATCTTCATAGTAAATTGTTGACTGTAATAAAGCTGTAGGCCCTTTTTCGAAGAATTTTGCTGATGATTCACTCTTCTTTTCCGAATAAGCAGTTGATAGCACATTTTCTTTATTACCTTGAGGACTTATAGTTTCACTTATAAGAGGCTTACTTAGATCTTTGCTTGGAGACATAAATTCTTTGGAACTCCTAACTTTTCTTGATTTAAGTGGTGTATGTGAAGAATCAACTTCGTCCTTTTCAGATTGTTGTAAGTTAGATTTGTCATTTTTATTGTCACCTGACCCAGTGTGATTCAATGGACTGTTAAAATCTTTTGAGGATCTTTTTTTAAGTTTCTTCTTTGATGTTTCATTATCGCTGAGAAAAAGTCCATCATTCTCTTGTGTCAATGAAGTAACTGTCCATGATTTAGTTCTCTGTCTTTTATTTTGAAAATCAGTTGAATTACTCAATGCTGATGTACTTTTGTTCATAATGGACAATTTCTTTTTGGGCTTTTTATCTAATTCTTTTATCATAGAGAGACTTGTATCAGACAAATTATCAACCTCTTTTGTTCCTGATTTATTGTCTATTTCGTTTGTAGCTGCGGGCTTTGGTATGGTTTCTTCAATGTTAGTTTGGTTCATGTTAGTTTCTATTTCTCTAGCAGACTTTTCCAAGCTCTTTCTTTCTTTGTTCTTTTGCTTAATTTCAAATGAATTTTCCATCCCTTGACTAGATGTTTCATTATCATTTGTTTCTTGTACAATATTTTCCTTTGATTGATTAAAGTCATTCTTAGTAACATTTTCATAAATGTCTACAGTATCATTACTAGATTTCATAGAATTTCTTTTACTATTCTTTCTATTTGATTTTGAATTATTTAAATTATCTTGAACAGTACTTTCATCAGGGGTATTAACTTCAGTACCAGATACATTTTGTTGGACAACATTATTATCATCCAAAACACTTGCTTGCTCCATGCTTTTTCTGTCTTTCTTTACATTTTGTGTGGAAACATTTAATTCATCTTTCGTATTAACTTCATTGTTAGGTATATTATCAACATTATTTATTTGTTCTAAACTTTTTCTGTCTTTCATCCGATTTTGTTTAGGTACTTCTTCAACACAATTGGTTTTCGATTCCTCAACTTCATTACTGGCACTATCAATACTTTTTCTGTCTTTGCTTTCTTTTTGTCTAAGCCTTGGACTTTTCCTTGTAGCTGGGGAAGTTTCGTTAGTTCTAACTGTATCATCTGACTTCACTGACATATTTTCTTCCTCAATTATAACTTCCGTAATATGAGGAACGCCCGCTAATGTTGTTTCTGGAAATCAAATAAAAATAATGTCAATTAACTGCTGACTGCTTAGAATGTGGAAGACAAATGAAGGTAAAGTAAAATTAAACAGAGTATGTACCTAGTTTATCAATGCTTGATGTGGAATCCTTCCTAGTTCTCCTTGTTTGTCTGGATGGAGTAACTGGGGCCTCACTGTCACTACCTGGAAGATAAAAAAAATATACGTCCATAAACAACTACATAGGAACTTAGAAAAGAAAACCTATTTTTTTTAGAATTAGCGGCCGCCCGCTGCTTCATCCGCGTGGATTTCAGTTTCCGCTCTACAAAGTGTTATTTAGCCTTCCTCTACAAATGCATGGAAGTAGCCAGGCTTGCGCTCAGGGTGGGGCAGCAGTCAATCTATTCTCGCCATCTCCCGGTAAATATTATTAACTTAAAAAAAAATTGATTAGGCACCTGACTGATCAGAACAAAGATGGGGCAACTGCCCCAGCTTGCCCCAGTGTGGCTACGTCCATGTACAAATGAACTGTTCAAATCAAAAATATTTTTCCTTTGGTACCATTATTTCCTGAGATAAGCTTGCCTAAACTAACAAACAATTAGTATACATTTTTAACCAACTAGATAGATACCTAGAAAAGAAAATTCAAAATGCTTAATGACATTTTATCATATTTTTTTTATATAAGGGATATTTTATCAAATGCAAACAATACCCAAACAAAAATTACATTGCAATTAAGAAGAAATACAGTAAATCAAGAAAAAAATCATTATATTTTGTTCATACTGACTTATAGGCACCGTGCGTAGCGATGACTCTGCCATCTTGTGACTCATATTCGAACTGACCAAGCTAAATGTCAATCTCAATGTCGGTAATTCTACTGTCAAACCACGGAAAACACCGTGCCTTATTCTGCCATCTAGTGACTCGAATTCGAACTGACCAAGGTAAATGTCAAATTTTACTGTCAAACCACAGAAAAAAAAATCGGGATTTTAGCGCCCTCTATAGTTTCTGCACGGTGCCTATACATATTCAAATCAACAGGACAAAAAAACACTTTCTCAGGCAGATTTTATGCTTTGTTGTGTCTCTAAAGTGTTATTCTACCCTCCAGTTAAATTATGTCTAAGAATGCAAATTTTTCATAACCATTGGTTTCGTTAATCCATTATTTGAAGGTCAAACAAATCACTCACTTTTATTAATTGTCAAAAACATAAGCTTGTAAACTGTATGAAATTCTCAACTATGAAGTTGTGTAAGTATTGTCAAATCAATACTCTTTTAGTTTTGATCAACTGTAATAATTTGGTAAAAGCGCAACAGTAACTGTAGAATAATTATATCAAGTTACTTCTGCTCTAATGTAAGAGTTTCACAATTTATTTTGAATGCAGTCAAACACCTTATTGTTATATGCCTTTGATCTATATTATTTGAGGAGCAGGCGAACAAAAGCGGACTTGTCCAATTAATGTTTTTTTACAGGAGAGGCAAAATTTTAAAACATGCATATCAAATTTTAAGGAGGACAAGCCCGTTTCTGATTGAAAAAGCAAATTTCGAAGTAGTTTTACTATGAGAAAGAGCTGGAATTGATTGACAATATTTCGGCAATACATAGATGTGTACTTTCTAAAGTAAAATGTTAAATAAAAAAAAAATCTGATAGTATGGACAAGTCCGGTTTTGTTCGCCAGCTCCTCATTTATAGATTAGAATTACCAATGTATTGTAAACTCTTACAAGTACAATCTTTATTCTTTACAGATTAAAATTACTTATGTTATGTAAACTCATACACTCACCAACTTGTGATGTTCTGCGGGCAGCTCTTTTGGCTCGAGGTGAATCATAGCTCTGGGTAGTTTCCGACACTATGCTGGTGTTAGACTTGATTCTTGTACTTCTTCTTGATGGTGTAACTGCTTTTTCTTCTGCAGCTTCCACAATTTCCTTTGCAGAAGCTTTTCTAGTTGTTCTCTTGGAAGGAGTGATGTCTGCGGCTGGAAATCATACCAAAAATCTATGTCAAATGAAGGATCAGAATCAAGTTTGTTAAAGATATTAGGTAAAATAAAGAATATGCTATGTACAACTTGTATATTTTGTTAACAAAAGAAATTGCAAGGATTATTGCAACTATAACAATATTGTCATTAAAGTTAAATGCTTATTTGGGATATATTTATGAAAGCATTCTCAAATATTGCTTTATTTTTCAAATACATATTATATTAACATTTTTATTACGATGTTCATAAAATTTTAATGTTTGTCAAAGGATAGGTAATAAGAGCAAGAGAAAGAAGGCAGCAGGGCTTCAATGTTATTTCTATCAATAAAGCTTTTATAATTAGAAGACCTTAACCGACATTTGATTGATGTGCTAAATAGTTACCAGCAATGCAATGTTTACAGAAATATTTTTAATAAAATGATGGATGAAAATTACTTTAGCCTTAAATGATTTTTTTAAATATAGAAGAATTGTAGCACATAGATAAATTTGGTAAGCTAACATTACCATGTTCATCAATTAACTCAAGCTGCGGTTTGGCTGCAAGTCTGCCTCCACGCTTCTTAGTTGGTGTAGCTGGGCCTGGTGATTTCACATCATCTGACTGCTCCACTGACAGCCTGCGCCTCAGCCGTGTCACAGGTGCTGTAACAATTAATGAGATAACTATTAAACATTTGCACTGATAAAGCATGTGTTAGGAGTATTTATTACACAAAGTTTTTTCAAAACTTTTAGCACTTTGGAAATATATAAAATGTACCATTATTCAATGTTATGAAATAAAGGATAAGTCTGTAAAACTTATATGGTTTAATTTTAATTTAAAGTATTTTTTGTATTACCTAGCTTAGTATAGAATTAATTTATCTACAGGAATTTAATTCATTAGTCATGAAATGATAATGCACAAGTATTTTTTTTACAATGAATATCTTTGAAACCTTTACTTCTAAATGTTTAAAATGTATTTAGAGTAATACCCAACCATTTGAAACAGCTATAATCACAGTAAACCTTGTATAAATCAAGTTATAACGTAGTTAAAACTGCGTACCCAACACGAGAGTACAATTGCCGACTGACGCTTCGATTCGATTGCGACGCCATAAAGCAATTTAGGACGCATGGTCAGAACTTTTATCAAATGTAGACCTACTATACCTATAATTTAAGCATCTGCTTTACTTTTTACAAGGAAAGAAGGGTATGAAAGCATGGGCAGCCAAATTCCTTTTATCGGTAATGTGATAATACGACCCATGCTTTCTGTAAATTATGATTATCTTACAAAGAACAGCTGAATATATACCTTTCACACCGCTATCCTCCTCCATCACTCAAATAACTTCTAAAAACAATGTAAAATCTTTCTAATAAGTGAACACGTGCAACTAACTGATTTAAAATCGTAATCCGTGGGGCAACTGAAGAAAAACAGCTGTTGGGACGCGGTGAACTGTCAAAATCAAATCCGACGCGTGCGTGCTGTGTTCGACAATGGCAACACATTTAATTTCCGGCTGTGGTTGTCCGGTTAGGAAATTAGCGATGAACTAAATCGATGTATTATGATTATATTTTTTATTATTAGGAACTTTTCTTAGAGTTTTTAAACTAATTCCCTTTATTTTATTGTAATGTATTTTGTAAAAAAAAACTTTTGATATAATTTTTATTAAAGGCAGACCTTTTAAATAGTATTTTCGATGTACATTAAATTAAGATATATGAAACGGTCCTGTATCAGTTTAATGGTTTGTAATATAATTTGTTACACCTTGTCTTGGACTGGGTTTTTGTCTTAGTGGGTAGTTTGAGTAGGTAGTGGTTTTTGTGAGAGTCACATAAGAGCCACACATAAAATAAAGTATAATAATACTATGATGTTCATCATAATCGGTTTCCTTCTTCAGTGAGAGAATACTTACGTACCTAAACTACGTCGTTTTCAAATCAGTGCGAGCTGAATGTCAACAAAACGTTAAATCTAGTAAATTGTTCATGGGTGAGGGTTAGATCGTACGCCATCCGCCATCGCCAGCCGTTCTGCCCTGCGCTAGGGTTAAGTGGGCCCGCACTTAAAAAGACATCAAGGGTACAGAAATGGCATTATATCTTCCTGATGACCCCCAACACAAATTACTCTCAACGACGTTAACCCCGTTTCTCGAAAGGACGCGTTGTGAGACATCTCAAGGAGAGGGCTTAAAAAATTATGCTTGCGTTGTTTAACTTGCTTTATAGTTTATTTGACACAGACACAGTAAATAATAGATAGACTTCTATTTAGATACTGTTTCAGTTTTATTTGGATAAAATAATGATTATATTAATTAGGTATTTATTATTTACAAAAAGTTTTGTTTTGTTTATCTTGATTGACATAGGACTTGACTTGATCTCCCAATTCATTCATAGGCTGATGATGATGATAATTTTTTTTTCTGATATTCACTAGATCGTCGTTATGATACGTTTTTCATATCCCATTTATTTTTACTCTGAACCTGCACCCATACTAACTCGTACTGGAAGTACTGGAACTAACATACCTACAATAGCTTACGTTTCCCAAAAGCCATATAATCTGCAGTTTCTAGTCGAACCATGTCGAGAAGATTAATCATAAAATTGAGAACGGCGGTAAAATTCCGTATTTACTGTGGAAAACAGAAGTTTTACGTAGACAAAGAGTGGGATGACAAAGGCGGGAGGTACGCCGAGATCAACCATTCCGCAGAACAAAACGCGACCGCAAGTTTTGTCCTTCGCCGTGGAAGGGCCAAACTTGTAACAGACTGCTTTATTGTGCGTCTAGCTCGCATCGACTTTTGATATTATTTTCGGTCATGGTTTTGAAAATACTTCCCTAGAGAACGCAATTTTGGCAGTGTAACTTCGACACTGTTGACTTGTTAGTAAGGTCACTAGAGCTCAGTTGGGGAGGGTACGGTATGGGTATGGTATGGTTTTAAAGGCAGGCAACGCATCTCCGTCGCTTGTACTGTACCTACGGTTGTTTATTTCCATGGGCAGCGGTGATCACTTACCATCAGATGACCCTCGTGTTTGTTTGCCTCCCTTTCACATAAAACTGTCATGCTAATCATTAATACACGTCTTTTACTCTCTCTTTAATCGATTATCCTGGGCTCGCTGTTTTTGTCTCATCCCAACTAATATTATAAATGCGAAAGTAATCTAAAATAAAATGAGGTTGTCAAGCTGTCTCTTGTTAGCTTCTCCGGCTTATTAAATTGAATCAAATTAACTTAATAAGCAACGGTCGCTCAATGTGCAGCCGAGCTTGTGTCCTGTAGGTACACTAGAGCCTTTATGTAAAGGACTAGCGGCCGCCCGCGACTCCGTCCGCGTGGATTTCTTTTTTTCGAAATAAAAAGTAGCCTATGTTCTGTCTCAGGGTCTACAGATTGTCTGTACCAAATTTCATCAAAATCGGTTGCGAGGTTTATGCGGGAAAGCGTAACAGACAGACAGACAGACAGACAGACAGAGTTACTTTCGCATTTATAATATTAGTTGGGATATATTAAAATTCCGATATTAATCGCCAATAAGTCGTTACTAGGGACTTACAAAACACATCAGTATCACTCGTGTAGATCCGTTAGTTTCCAACTAACACCATCTCTTATCATAGCATAGCAGGTATTTGTTCTAACCGCTTTGTAAACAGATTAAAAAAAATACATATTTCATAATACCCTGCCTCGGGCTTGTTTTCTGATGTATCCATCAAATCAACAGATTACTTAATCCTCTCCATCAACTTAATACGTGAGAATAGCTCGACCGGTTTTATTGGCACTTAAAAATCGATTCCATTTCAACGTTATCATCTCGGCATGGTGGCCGATGATGACAAAATCGATGCCCGACTGACGCGAATCAGAGTTTTGTAATGGCTTCCAATAAAGAAAGGTTTACTGTCTGTTCCATGTTATTTCCAGCGTTTTTTTTCATTATTCGTACCATTCGCTATAACAAGAGTCGTCAGGGTCTCTTCTTTTATTAATCAGAAAGTTTTAATGTTACATTCATAATAAAATTAATTTTACTCATAAAAATTGTGTATTTGTTCAGCTGCTTAATTTGTTCTGAATCAATATGCTCCCAGTAGACACGTTGCCGAAAAAATATTTTTAACACAATAACTTAGCAACAAACAAGTGAAAATAAGATTAGTTCATTTCATCGCACCCGAAGTTGTGGAATATTCGAGCAACATAACAGGAAGCTGAAGAAATGAAGAGTCTCTCCCGTAATTAGCAGGAAGTGTCGTGTCTCGAGTCGCGAGCACAAACATGTATGGAATTACATTCAAATATGAGCTTTAATGCTTTGATATAAGAGTCGGGGTGTTTCTGTACATTTTTATGCAGACTCTACCTTCACAGCGGTTGACGACGATTTCGCCGTGAAATTGAGTGGCAGTCTTTTATGGATGATTCCATCACTCATTAAGTTACTCGAATGGAAACGTGTAAGGGAATTATTAATCATTATAAATTCGCTATTAACATTTGTTATTGTTACATCTACCACGAAAAAATGTTGAAGAGTTTAAAAATGATGCGATTCAGTACGCCGCACTTTTGCCGCGCCTATTCGTCTAAAGCGAAAAACTCTCAAACTAATTCCAGAATGACAGGGGACAATGGAGGCACGGTCTTGGGGGTGAAGAAAGAGCCATAGCTGTAAGCGTATCGTGTCTCGTGTCCGCTGTGTAAGCGGTCGGAGCCAACTCTGCCGTGAAATTGCATCGGCCGCCTTCAATGACGTGATAATTTACAAGTTGCTTCCCGCAAAAGGCGCTTTAATCGCCCCGGGCGGGAGTAATTACGTATTAATAAATATCTCACAACATAACATACATCGATTGGACTCCGTGTTAAGTAGCTTAAGCACTCGTGTCCTATGATATCAGAATCAACAGTGGTATTACAAATATTTTTAATAGAAGGCTTTAAAATACCCAAAATGAGACAAACATATGTTCATGCACATAAATACATATTGGTCTTGTGCGGGGATTAAACACGCAACCACTTGGTTTCATAGTCAACTTCTTGATCATTACACTTCTTCTACCCTTGATAGGTCGTTGAAGGAAAGGGTGAAGAAAGAGCCATAGCTGTAAGCGTGTCGTGTGTCGTGTCCGCTGTGTAAGCGGTCGGAGCCAACTCTGGCGTGAAATTGCATCGGCCGCCTTCAATGACGTGATAATTTACAAGTTGCTTCCCGCATAAGGCGGTCTAATCGCCCCGGGCGGGAGTACTTACGTATTAAGGCATACACTTACGAGCAAGTACGTCGAAACAATGTGTTTACACTTGTTGCGGTTACCATGTTTGCATTAATTAAGCTATTTTGAGAATCGTTACATTGTGAAAGGTAGTAAAGAAGCATAATTTGGTACTGAGCAGTAGTTTTTAAATGATAACGAATCACTCACAATACATGATGCGGAGAAAGTATTACATGGTATTTTATTTAATGTATAATGACAAGTTTAAAATTAAAAAAAAAAACTTATCCGAACTAATACTTAGTTAAGGAAACACTATTAATTGCTCGCCAGTGTAAGCATTAACTAAATTACTCTATAACTCAGTACATTTTCTAGGTTATAGGTACAGTTAGAAAAATGATTCTTAACCAAGTGCTAATAATGAAGATTAAGATGAAAGCCCAGAAGGTTTTGATCTATCTTATATGATTATTTATTTATCTTATATGAAAACTACTTATACGGGTAGGTATATTCTCTGTTGTAAACTATGGTTGAGAAAATGGCAGCCAGCTACGATGCGACTTCTGGCTACTTTCAACATGAAATACCTAGTCAAGTTAGAGCCGCGGATTAGTTTGGAACTTGGGAAAGTAGTTTGTTCCATATGTTACCTATAAGAGGTCACACACTTAGGTGGAGCATCTTCCATTTAGGTTACATCCAAGGATGGAAACTTGCTCTTTCTTTGACCATCTGTCCACAAATAGGTTGATAAAGGACATGTCCATAAATGTATGGACAAAAAACCCAGAATCGACAGGAATGAAATGTATACCAGTGGATTGGCATTGAAATGTAATGTAATGTTACCAAGGGGGCAACCCTGAAATCGTTATAGTATAGGAGCTAGAAGCAAAATAAAATAAGGAAAAATTCGTTCAAAACAATAATAAAATAAGTTTATGTCATGTTGTGACTTAAAATGACGTTGTTTTAATGTTGTTTCACTTGTGATAATTATCATCATCATCTTTCACAAGCAACAGCAACCTAATATCAACATCATATTAAATCATATCATAACAAACACTCTGTTTTTTGTATATTTTTTTCTTCTAGCCCATAGATACTTCAATCGTTACAGTACTGTGTGTATTATTGTTAATTCTGTGGCTAAAGATTGCAAATATAAAAATAGTTGGTATAGTATAGGAGCGAGGAGCCATGTTGTGGGTGAGAATATCGTTGTTAATGTTGCTGTTGCTTGTGAAATGTGTTGCTAATAATCATCACAAGTAAAACAACATAAAAACAACGTCATATTAAGCCACAACATGACGTAAACTTTGTATAGAACGATTTTTTTCCTTATTTTATTTTTCTCCTAGCTCCTATACTACAACGATTTCAGGGTTGCCCTCTTGGTAACATTATATTATATTCCAATGTCAATCCACTGGTATACATTTCATTTATGTCGAATCTGGGTCATTTTTTGGACATCACCTTTGGTTCCGTTAAGTACCCAGATTACGTACATAATGGTTGTTTATATAAGACTTCTCAAAGGAGTAACTGAAAGTTCTATTAATCTATTTAACTGCGTGTAGGCGTTGTATTGTAACAAGTTTATAGTGTAGGCGGAAGACACATTTTTCTACTTAGAAGGAGTATTATACAACAAAAGTACCTTCCTACCCGTTTTTGGTTCAGTAAACTCCAATGATGACCAATTATTTTGTCCATTTTTAGCACTTTTTTTTATGGATGGGTCAATTAAAAAAAATATTCAAAGATTATATTGACTAAACAGGTAGAGTTGAAAGTAAAGTGCAAGTCCCAAGATTTCTTAATATGGCTTAATTCCTTAATCAAGGTTATTTTAATTTTTAATTAAAAACCGTTTTAGAACTCAAAAGAAACACACAAGATTGGCTCGTGGCATAACCCCATGAGGAATTCCAGTCCAAAGCATATTTACCGTAGACGTCAACCGCTTCTAATTTATGGCGCAAAGTTTGCGCATAAAGGGGTGGATTTAACACGCAGCGCATACGCAATCGCACACTCGCAACTTAGACAGTCGATATATTATCGCAGTTTGTTGTAAAAGTGTTCCTCGTCAATGAAACTTTGACTCAACTGGGGTCCAAAAGTGTCACCCCATCATCTATCTTCCCGTCTTACTATCAGTTACCTTGTGTTAGAAGAGGAGAGTATTCTCGCAGTCAGAAGTTTTGGTACCAATTTATGTATCATGTAAGTTTCTTTCAGGTACATGTACTGTTTTTCCCATCAAAAACATTAAATGTACATACAAAAAGTCACGTCTTGCAACGCAGTGCTTCTGCCGTAAACCGCTGTGAAATCTTATAATGAACGAAATAAATTCATTATAAATATAATTATAAATATAAATAAATAAATATTTCACAACATCACATACATTGATCTGACCCCGTGTTAAGTAGCTTAAGCACTTGTGTTACAGACATCAGAATCAACAGTGGTATTACAAATATACTTAGGGTCGAAAGTCCCAGGCGCCGACTGACATTCCTCTCTGTTCCACGCGATGGACCCGGCACCCGCACGGAGAATCCATGGATAGCTAAGAAGTTCGTATCTAACACCCAGACCAGGACAAACAGACATGTTCATGCACACAAATGTTTGTCCTGTGCGGGGATCGAACCCGCGACCTCTTGCGTAATAGGCAGCATCTTGACCATTACACCAAGCGGGTCGTCAAAAACCCGGTCATTAACCCGGCTTCTTTCTTTAGAAGAATTACTTGGCAAAGACACACGAAATGTTATGGTTTGAAACAATAACATTTCACGTTCATTACTAACCAGCCTCAGAAATTGCGTTAAGCTGCACACTAGATCTTCTAATCGTGTTAGGTCATCCTCCTATGGGATTATGAGAGGAAGGGAATGGGGTGTACTCGAGATCATGCTCGCTTAGACGAAGTACGAGTAATATGTAATATAGTCTGTGTAGTTAATCAGAACAATGTCTTATCTGAATATCTAGGTTGCCAATATTCCACTACAACTTTACAATCATTCCATCGAATAATTTGCCTTCATTAAAAATGCATCTAATTCGATTTGACGAACTTTGAAGTTGAACATAAGGCGGTAAAACCCAGACATTTTTGAGTATGTTGGTACACCTGTTACTAAGTGGAAACCAACATTGTTTGAAATTAAATTGAAAGCCCAAACCGTAACACACAGAGTGTATAAAAACCCTTTGGGATTTCAAGTTTGAAACTTATTTTCAATTAATTGATTGTCCTACAACACCACCCTTACATTTACGGATAGTTTGACCAGAATCTACCTGCGAGTTTCACCTAACTTATTTATTATTATTTTTTTGTACTGAAACTTAAATCTACAACGAAATTGTAGAAACTTTGGATATTACAAGCTGACGTTTCATTGTCCTTTTAAATGTTATTCCTGATTAAAACATAATAATATATGTTCTGGTACAAGAAATACTTTAAAAGATTATGAGAAATTCGATTATCCACAGGCTATGTGTATTTGCTCAAGCAGCTTAACGTAGTACGTTGTTACTAGCTGCATACACAGAAATGACCCCATCCACCAGCCAGCCTTAGTACCGTGTTAAAATCCTTAAGTCGCGTCTAGAATAACTCCGGGTTGTACCTTTACTGTTAAGTATTATTTGGGTCTAAATAAACACAGTAACTCAATTTATTAAAGCAAATGCTGAATTATGGGTAAGATTTTCAATCATGGGACTTTTCATTTCTCCACCTTTTTGTTAATATGTTTTCCTTAACTCTGACAAGAGTAGGAAAAGAGCATCGGATTAATTCTTTGCTCTTGATTATTTTTACCATTTACATAACACATCGTTCGTATATGAAACCATATCTATATATTTTAACATTATCCGAGGATGGTTTTGTTTTTATATAAGAGGGAGGCAAGTTTGCATGATGGTCACATTTTTGGGAAGTGATAACTTCTACCCATGGACATTTCCACAAGGGTCGCAGATGCGATGCCTGCCTGCAATACCTATATTTATTAAGGATTCTAAAAAGTATTTATTTGCAATAAAAATTCAAAGCTGATTCGCAATAGTCGCCTGTTTGAAGACGATAGCGTGCAGTGGGTCTTATGCCAACAGATTGGGCAAACCGTTAGATTGGTTCCGCAGTGTACTGCTAACCGCCAAACATATTACGACGCATCTCCACGCTCGAATGTACGCCGCCATAGAATTGCATTGCACTTCTGCATCTTTCTAACTGATTAAATGTGATTATTTTCAGAAGTTATTGCAATGATAATGATCTATTTTAGATAAGTTGAAGCATACAATTAAAGAAACTTAGAAGGTATACGGTCTACAAAGAGGAGACCAAAAAGATTTAGCCCGAAACCTTATCAAATTAATCTTAGTAGAAAAACTTCTTCAATATGGAGAAGGAGTATTTTTTTATGAAGTGTTATTGTCTAAGAGTGTGTTTAATTTTTACTTGGCGTTAATACATATATTGAGCTAGGCAAACCTAAAAGAATCAGCACTGAATTCAAAGAATTTGAACTATTCGTGCGTCTTCGTTTGAACCTCTTTTCTTTACATTTCGATAACTCTTTTAGGCCTCGGAATGGAGTCCCGAATACTTACCGGGAATTGGGAAAGAAACGTATCAAAAATCCATTATGAAAGCCAAATAACAAGGGTGTAAATCAGGAAGCCCCGCACTGCCACTGCTTAGGCCGAGGGCCGGGATGTATTTCCACATTATTCAAGCGTAGCGATGACTTTCAAAATAAACGTAAGTCATCATCATCCAAGCGATTTTAGCCATTGCCTCGAACCCCAGGTTTCGCTGCGACTATGATCCTAAATTTACCAGCCTGGTTATTGCAATGGAGCCACTGTCATCTGACTTCCGCGCCCTTACGAGAAAATTAAACTATACCATTTCGATCATCGACGCACGGAAATTCGTGAAATCACCATTCTTGTAGGACAATCAGGTGATTCAAGCCTTAGATTTTTTATGAACTGCAATACTCATATTCTTATTGGCGAAAAAGCAGTGAGGTACTTATTTCAAAAAATGCGATCCAAAAAACAAATAAAAAGGATTGACATAATTATACTCTTAGTTAAATTCAAATCTTTTTCCTTTTGTGCACTTGAATGAAGTGCGGAATTTGTTTAATTAAAGCTCTAGAAGCGATCTTGAAATTCGTATTTTTAAATCAATAAAATGGCAACTAATTTAGTTGCCTTGCAGCAAGGGGAAGCGAGGGAACAAGGATCTTTCATTAAGTAGCTCAGAGCGGACTGCAGGATATTTTCACTGAAACTTCGGTACGTTTCATTCATTCATCGGTATCGAATTTAAAACTGTTTAACATTTCATTTCGCTGTCTTAAAGTTAGAATCGGACTTTCTTCAATAGCGGGTTATTACTTGACTGGAAATGAAATAAAATATAAAAGTAGTCTGTACAGATTTCACGTTAAGTTACATCCGGCCAAAATTACCAAATATGCATTAACACAAGTAAGGCGCGTACGGAATACTCGTATAAAGTCAGTATGTATGTTATGCTCATTTCATCAAATCTTATGAAAAATATCTGATATTAAACATTGCAATGTTAGAGAGCAAATGTGCTTTTTAATTCATTTAATACACCACTACAAAATGTTTCGGTCGAATTGGCTATCAAAAACTGTAGGTAATCCCATATATTTGTCGTAAGCTGAAAAAATTGAAGGCTCAGCCCTCAGGCTCTCTCAAAATGATCCCGTAGAGTAAACAAATATTTGAAAATAAATAAGGCTTTGTATGTGCCGAGCGAGCGACGCGTCCCACAATATTCTTCAAGTCGTACGGGCGTCGCCGTCAAGAGTGGCTGATTTATACACAGCCATTATTTTCTCGAGACGTAAGCACACGCTACGCGAATGAGCGGTAAACGCAGCTTATTATTAGGACCCCCTCATCCCGGTTAGCTTTACGACTACATGCCTACTAAACTGTAGCTTTATCTGTCTTCAGATTTTCGTGCCAAATTACGGCTACTTTATTTCATAGTCGATTGAATGTACGATTTGCTTTGGTTCATTTAGGACAATATTTTTCTTGTCATCCGGTATTTTGTGATGAGTTTATTTTTATTTTTCTGAGACTATTTGATATGTAGTAGTCCAAAAAGTATTATTATGAGGATACTTAAAGATTGAAAAAATGTTATTGATAAGTAGATGACAAAATATGTTTTTAGCACATTGGCTTTAGCTCTTCACCCATATTGAAATTTTTAGACAATAAAAAACAATTCCTCTTCACAAGTTTTTTAATGATAGGTAATGTGTTGGGATGTTTACATCTTTTAATGTTTCTGCGGTCAGTCGTAAAACAAACTAATGTGATAAAATCTCTCGTTATTTTGAAGTTTGGTCATTTTATTTCTTTTCATACAGGGCACTTTAGCTAATGGACGATAAAGAAATGAGTTTCATTCAATATGTTATTATGTTATTTTTTGGATTCAAAGTTAAGTCATATATTTTTTTGACGTTCTTATACCTACTTATAATAAAATACCAAAATGTCATGCCCAACAACTTAAGCTGATTATAAAAACTATCAATAAAGTTGACATTAGAAAAACCTTGCTTAAGTATGAATACTAAACTTTTTTTCATTTGTGCATTAAATTCGATTAAAGGGATCGAGATTCCTTATGTGTCGAGATTCCTTATGTGAGCGAAGAATGTTCATCATCATCTTAGCGCTTTTCCCGGCTGCATCCTCGGCCATTGCGCTCCGTCCAGGGAGGATCGCGTAGAAGGCTTCGTGCTACTTAACGTGATTCCTCCCAATTATGGACGATGAGGGAGCGCCGCAGGGGTTTTAGTGGGTATGCCTAGTTGGAGAGCCCCACATAACCCGTTTGCCCCCCGGCATCGGGTATGCATCAGGTAGCATTTCCCCAGCGACAAAAAAAAAAAAAAAAAAGGGTACGCTTCGACTTTGAACCTGAATTGACTAGCCTGGTAATTACATTGGAGCGATTGTCGTCTGACCTCTGTAACCCTTACAAGGGAAACCAACCTTAAAGAGCATTTGGAAGCACGGGATCATCATTATTATTGGACAATCAGGTGTTTCAAGCCTGCAATGCCCTTAGCAAATTGAGAAAACCTACCCACTTGGTATTCTTAGCAAGATTTTGAGCCCAGCGCTACAGTACAGTACGGAGGCAGTTAAGTGGGCTAAGAATGTTATTAATACTATTCTCCTGTCCAGTATCTGTACAATCCCAACATATACGTATTGTATGGCTCTATTAAATGAAGCTAGAATGAGTATACATTTATTATTAAGAGCTCCGTTGAGCTTATTAGAACCATATTTAAGGTCGTGCTGTGCACGCTAGCGCATCCTAGCCTTATTCTAATAACTTAATAATTAACCGATAGTTGCTAAGTAAGCTATAATGTATTTCTCAGAATATGTAAGTTGAGCCGTTATTAGAGCTAAGGCGTTTAAACCGTAGTTAAGCTAATGGGGTGTGGGTACCTTAAAGCAATACTTACTTCTAAGTTCTTTTATACATATGTTAACTAGCTATCTGTACCGGCTACGCAAGGGTGCAATTAAAATTTTATCAATGACTACCAACTTTATTATGAATCTATACTATAATACCATAAAGCTGACGAGTTTGTTTTTTTGAACAAGCTAATCTCTGAACCTAGCTACTGGTTCGAATTGAAAAAATATTTTTGTCTTTGATAGTCCATGCGTCCAGGAAGGCTTTAGTATAACAAACACTATGTGTGTGGAAACCGAAAACCACGCGGACGATGTTACGGGCGGGCGCTAGTGTAGTATACCCATAAACTTTCCTCTCGAATCACTTTGTCTGATTAAAAAACCCGCATGAAAATCGGTTGCGTAGTTTTAAAGATTAAAGCATGCATATGGACAGGCACAAGATAACGACTTTGTTTCATATGCACTATACATTGATCTGATAACATGCACTAGATAATTACTATGAATACACTACGTCTTCGCCTAGTGTTTCCCTGTAATATTCATTTCATCATACGTGATGTCTCATAACCCGTCGAATACACTTATGGGTACGTAGGTAAGTTGCCACTTTGAGTAATCTCGAACTTCGTTATCGTGTCGACTAATATTGCCATACTGCTGGCACAAATCCTTAGTGTTCGGAATTATAATATAAGTCGAATCGATAGCGAAGTTCGAAAACGCTCGAAGTGGCATCACGTCTAGAGGACACGATGTTTTAAACTGGAGTTACTCCGCTCCGCCAACGCTTTTACAAAACGTCACAATTCAATTTCGTGTGGGTGTAGTAACAAGTACTAACTAACTAGACTCATTAGTGTAACAATTATACATAGCTGCTACTAATGAGGTCTTACTTCAAAGTATATCCAGCTGATTACTTGTAAGTTACATGAATAACATTAGAACTAAGCAAAACGCTCGCTAAGCGTGTTAAAATGTACAAGACGGTGTGCAGACAAGGCACTTTTAACCGCAGTTACGCTAATGACATGGTTAGCTATGTTAACGGGATTTCAACGTTATTAATTTAATTGGGTTGACTTTCAAGTTAAATGTTTAACATTACAAAAATCCCTTTTACTTCAAAACTGTTTCGTTTGTGTTATGTGAAAAAATATCTATAACATTGGAAGTGTATCCATAAATTACTCATTATATATGATTCATCAAAGAATACAAGAAGAACTGACAAATTGATATATGCACGCACAGCACTGCAACTGCAGCTTGTAACTAGGATAAAAACCGGCGAGTTAACTCAAATAGAGGGTGCTATGTAGGAGGGCTCGCGAGGTAGTGAGCTAGGTGGGCTAATTAAGTATTAATGTTACTCGTGACATTTTATTCGTTAATGGTAGATTCAATGATAGGTACACAGTCTCACTGCACATTGCAACTATAGCTTGTAACTAGGATAAAAACAAGCGAGTTAATTCAGACAGAGGGTGCACCGTATAGGAGGGTTCGTGAGCCAGTGAGCTAGGGCTAATTAGATATTAATATTACTCATTTATTCGTTAATGATAGACCCAATTGATGGGTACACAGTCCCACTGCATATTGCAACTGTAGCTTGTAACTAGGATAAGAACCGGCAAGTTAACTCAAACAGAGGGTGCTACGTAGGAGGGCACGAGAGCTAGTGAGCTAGGTGGGCTAATTAGGTATTAATTCGAGGGGCTCGGCATAGAGGAGACTCCCACCGCCATTCGTGGAGACTCTTGAGCTGAAAAGTTCTTAGATTAAGATATAATCGTAACTAAGGTGTATTGTTAAATAATATTTCAAGTCATTTGTACTTAAACTACTGATTTGGTAACAAAATATTTGTTTTTTGAAAAATGTTAGTGTACTGGTGAGAAATTGACTAGTACATAAACAGCTTGTGGGCTCGATGACCCAAGTTTAAATAAATACAAATACAGAATTGCGTGCAAGACTATGTCTGTTTGTCTGGATTGAGTACGTGAATATGTATTTTTGTAAGGATATTTGACCAAAGGGGGTAGATCATTGTATGTGAATAATAAAAATTTAGGAATAAACATTTTGATTTTTCAGTTTGATACACTACTTTTGCTCATTAACTTTGGTGTAGCTTATGAAGAGGTGCTATTTTTTTTAAGAACGTACGAGGTCATAAAGTAATCTAAGATATGTAAGTATTCGTAGTGGACAAGAAATATCCGCAAGGGCATGCGAAGGATTTTCAGAATAAAGTTTGGGATTGCTCTCTAACCCTTATTTTGTAAGCCCGTTAGGCACCATTCTTCTTCTATGATTAACGATTCGGTGTCAGAAATTACAAAGCCCTCTATTTAAGTCTAACAAACGGTTTTTGCGATTGTCAAATTATAACTTTTAATAAAGAATTTAGGATAGCCGTTCAGGGTTTTCATGGCATTTGTAATGTTTTTACGTTTGCTCTATTGACAATAATATTATCAACGAGAATATATATGGTGGCAAGACCCACAAGAAACTTGCCATCCCTTGTAAGGGTTTCGTAGCCAAATGGCAAAATATGGATATATTATGGAATCGATATCTTCGATTTCACATACGTTATCAGCACAGCACGTTACCAGGACATTTGCTATCCCTGTCTGTCCGTTCATCACAATAATGAAGCCACCAATAGCCTCACTTTGAATCCTTCGCCGTATCATTTTAAATGACGATATCACAGTGAACATGGAAAATAGTGCTTATCTGTTTTAAGAATGTTCGTGGATTATTAAGTCGGCTGATTTATTAGAGCATGCACGGCACAGGCTCGAGAGCATTGTGCGCGAGTTTTTGCCGCGGCTTGTATAAAGGGCGGGCGGTCTTTTTGTGCGGGCGCCGGCGTCGAGTGCCGGGCGACCCGCCCGACAGACCAAACACCACGTAATACCAAATGTACATTCGGCTGAGCGTTTTAGGATTTTTGTTTTGCTGCCCTGGATTTGGGGATAGTTGAAATTGAGCCTCTACAAATTGTGATCCTGAAAATATGTCACAACTCTAAAATTTTCGTGCTCGTGATATACGAGTAGCATATACTCGTATACACACGTGTATATTACCTATCCCCTCAAAGCCCAAGATCCTCAATCGAGGATCTAAGTCTTTATTTCGTCTTACTCTTATTGACCACATAGATTATACCTTGGAGATAAAACTGCAATCCAAGAAGGCAGACAGTACATCCGTTATTTGTTATTTTCTGACTGTTAAAATGCAACTACAAACATGCATATATGATTTTTTAAGCTTGTCATATCGTAACGGATCTTTTGAACAACATGTTACAATCACTCCATAACAATAAAATGTTTCGTGCGAATATAATAAAAGTCTACGCGGAAACCCGAAAACAATTTCACCCAAGCAGTAACGTAGCTATACAAAATATTGGCGTCGTAGACTTGCAGCATTCCCTGCTTTTCGTTTAAAATTCTTTGATATGAGATCGTATTGCTGCTGCACCGCACTGTAAATAACGTTCTTGCGCTGTACGAGAGCGCTTTGTCTAAATAATATCTTTTGATATATCATACGCATCGAGGCAATTTCTAATATGAGCCCTGACGTTGAGCGGAGCTCAAGGAGGTTTGATCAGACAAGCAATTTCTATAAAATTTTGATTGAAGTATACACTAGAAAGCTTCTGTTTGGAATCAAATATGCCAAACTAAAAAACAATTCTTTCTTTCTTTCAAACAATAACACACACACAATATTTAAAATATGCCGAATAAAATAATATATTCTTTCTTTCCTTCAAATAATAGACTATTTAAGTGCAGCGTTGCATTGAGTGGTGTCTGTTGGCCGCTCAATTATGAAATAGATTTGATGTTGTTGTTGGCAGCTGCAGGCAACAGCAGAAAAGGGCTTAAGTACTCACTACGTTTTCTCCTTATTTTTTGTGGTACATATTTCGTCCATATTTCTTCGTATATTTATTCATTATCTAAATTTTTTAAGTCTGAAACATGTTTGGAGATCATGTTTGTGTGATTTATAGTTGTTTCATTTTATTTCTCAAATACCTTAATCTTACAATTTATACGGCTACCAAACATTTGCACAGATTAAACGGATAATACATTTTCCATCATTCTGTTTTAACCCCTACGATCTCACGAATGAAGCTGGCACATCGGCAACGGTTAAAGCCAGCGATAAATCGGAATAAAAGTGAAATAAGCAAGCACTTAAACAATAGGAGGCGAGCTCGCTAAAACACCGAGAAAGATTAAGCGGGAATCCGAACACAGCTTAAATTGTTACATAATTGGAATCTGGGAGTCGGCGATAATTTCAACGGGTGTCGTGTTGCCGTGAAATGCAGACCGGCTTCATTTCGCGGATGCGGATTTGTGCTAATGTGCGTCGCATTGGCCCGGCCCGGCGCTCTGCCTCACTGCTTCTATCGAGGTAGTCCACTTAGAGCACCCAATATTTGAGTACCCGCTACTTGAACAGCTCGGTGGCCTAGTGGTAAAAGCGCCACTTCGAACCCCGACAGGCACGCACCTCTGGATCATATCAATAAGCGTTGTGCGCAATTTCATATCAGCTGTGCGGTGAAGGAAAACACTGTGAGGAAACATGCACAATTGCACACTACGTCTACTAGTCAGTGTATGAATTGGAGAAGGCAATGGCAAACCACTCACAATTGCCAAGAGAGTTGTTGTGTATTTGATTTCATGCAATGATCATGACCTACAGACATGTGGAATACGACTCAAGGAGGAGACTACAAGTGGACTTGTCCAGGTGTCTTAGTAGTGGGTGTTCAAACATTGGTAGCTCAAGTGGATTACCTCCTTCTATCGCCCGCCACTCCGCCGCATGCCGCGCGCCCGCTTTGCCTCACCTCACCTCATAATGTTTGCCGTCTGCTTTGCATTTTATTGCTAAAATTTTAACTTGTAATTAAACAAGCCTGCGTTCCAACTATGTAGTTAGAGCACTCAGTTACCCATGTGTGCTTTAAAACTGATATTGAGTTTTGAAGGAGTTGTAATAAGATAGTGTATCCTCCAGTCACGTTACGCAATATCGACCAGAGCTTAATATAATAGTCCAAGATCCCGGTGCCCCCAGATGTTACTTATTTTCTCATAAGAAATATAAATGGGATAAAGTAGTGTTAGTACGTACTTTGAGTGTGTGCATACCTGTTACCTTGGGTCGACGGCCAATTCATAGGTACCAGGTGCTAAAGGTAGATAAATACAGTACTGATTTTTCTTAAATTCTCAGTGCTGATTTTTACAAATGTTTTAGATATTGTTGTTAAAAATTAATAATCATTATTGCCAGACACTTTCCATCGGCGCTTACCCTTACCAGACGCTTTAAAACTTCAAAAAAAAAAAAACATATTCTTACTTATAATCTCACTCTTGATTTTTATGTATGATACTTGGGGAACTATTTGAACACCCCTGGTCAGCAGCCAGACCAATTGGAGGGGTCAAACATCCCCCCAGACACACGTAAAGTGTCGCTATGTGTATAAGTCCAGTAATTTTACAAGTGCTTTATATTTCTATATGTAGAACATCATACTAACAAAAAACCGGCCAAGAGCGTGTCGGACACGCCCATGAAAGGGTTCCGTAGCTAAAAGATGGCCCGACCGCTTAAGACACCATTTAGTAAGGGCAACTGCACGTCATAAGTTGGTCAAGTTGTATAAAAATAACTATGTATGATACAGAGTTCGCTATAGAAAGTACTTACTTGGAGGTATACAGGACATTTTTTTCAAAATTATTGTAATAGTATTTCAAAAGTTAAGGGGGGGGGGACGCTCTAATTTTAACTTTGTATTAATATATCTCGAGACTGGGGTGTTTGATCCACATGGTTTCAAGGCAAGTTTTATTGTATTTAAAAATACCTTTTTAACGATACCCCACACGATGGGGTAAGTCGAAGTTTTTTTTTCGAATTTACTTTTCGTTGTATGGGAGGGGTAAAAATAATTATTTTTCGATTATTGATGACAGACGACGACAGACAGACATGACGAAACTATAAGGGTTCCGTTTTTTGCCATTTGGCTACGGAACCGGTATGTGGAGTACGGTATACAATACCATATCTGAGTGCATTCTAGTCTCTATTTCAAAAACGGTTATTTCTACAGAAAAATGCAAGAGACCTTTTTTGTAGACAATTTTACGACGAACAACTTTTATGAAATCATTATTGACCTCTGAGATATTTGCGAAAAACTGATTTTCTTGACGTTTGGACCCCTATAACTTTTTTAGCCGGCACGATATCAATGTCGATTTTTCACATCATCATTACAATATCATAATAAAGGTGTATACAAAAATTCAGCTCACTAGGAATTATTCCGCAGATCGTGGATCAAAATTGCTAAAATTACTGGACTAATACACATAGCGACACTTTACGTGTGTCTGGGGGGATGTTTGACCCCTCCAATTGGTCTGGCTGCTGACCAGGGGTGTTCAAATAGTTCCCCAAGTATCATACATAAAAATCAAAAGTGAGATTATAAGTAAGAATATGTTATTTTTTTTTGAAGTTTTAAAGCGTCTGGTAAGGGTAAGCGCCGGTGGAAAGTGTCTGGCAATAATGATTATTAATTTTTAACAACAATATCTAAAACATTTGTAAAAATCAGCACTGAGAATTTAAGAAAAATCAGTACTGTATTTATCTACCTTTAGCACCACCAGGTGCTAAAGGCCAATTCATAGGTACCAACCTATGAATTGGCCGTCGACCCAAGGTAGCAGGTATGCACACACTCAAAGTACGTACTAACACTACTTTGTCCCATTTATATTTTTTATGAGAAAATAAGTAACGTCTGGGGGCACCAGGATCTTACTCTATAATGTTGAGCTGAAAGAATGTTGTATGAAATGAAACTCAAACAAAAATTTGGGATGATTATGAAACCATCAATACATTAGAATCGAATAGGGACTACTAGCTCTCGTAAGTAAAGTTTGATTTGACCAACATTTAAAGCTTTTGTAAGAACATGATTAGTCCGGTAAATGACTTGGGAAATTATTAATGTTGGATTAGAACTGGACCTCAAAACATTTGAGAGTTCGTACGTAAGATTTTGATTCATAAAACAAAACGCTTGGATAATTCCTAGATTGTGTACTTTTTAGTTTAAGTTAGTAGTCCTTAACCTTTAAGGCATGAAGGACCATTTTGCTTTTTTAAAAAAAATTGGTATTTAGTTTATTAGTTATATCCGTCAGTAAAATGTAAATAAGAGTAGTTGAGAGTTGAATGGCTCCAGTATCCACCAGTGATCCACGGACTATAGGTTAAGAATCACTGGTTTAAGTCAATCACAAATCTGTAAAACCCATGCCGATACCCACCTACACAAAGCACAAAGAGCACAACCGATTGTTTATCTCGTAAAAGACACAAAGATTTTTAATCTCGTTTCCAGTTGCCCGTATTATCTCTGTAAATCCCTTCTTGTCCTGTTAGAGGCAAACACAACAAGCGTTTCCGATAAATAAAAGAGGTAAATTAATGTTGAGGCGAATAATGTAAGATTATTTTCTTTGTTTTTGCCATTTTTGTATATTCGTAATGGTATCGCCCAATATCATACACGTTGTTTTTCATTATCGACAAAATACATAGATAAATAATTCCCGCCATGACGCGGTGGGTGGATGGGCACTGATAAAAATTTCAAGTGACCCCTCCACCTACCAGTGGGTGAATTCAGTGGGTGAGCGGGGCATCGCCCATAATTTCAACTATGATTATTAGGTGATTATTATCCCTTCTGATAAAAAATCAAATTATGTACAAAAATTCAATACGCTGGTTCTAAAAAAACTTTGTTTCGGTATTATCTTCACGTATTGGGTACTAACGGCTTTTGACGAATCTATTGTGCCTATAAACTTGAGGGTTTATTTACTTTGCCATAAAGTCACCATTGTTCAGCCTTTGTTGTTTCCTTCCATTGAAAATAAGGTTTCAAAGGCTCACATTAAGGAAACAGGTGATATTTAAGGAAAATATTTTCAGGAATTTTGTAAATGGGTTGAAGAAAATATGTTGTTTTTTTTTCTTATTTTTAGCTCGGTTAAGTTATTATTTTGGTTGGTGCAACTTGCTTTCATTCATGTTTTTGTTTCTATTAATAGCTTTTATTACATTCTGGCTTTAATTTCGTACCTATGAGTTAAAATAATTATATAGTGACTTTTAAAGACAAAAGTTTCAGAGCTTAGTTGGGGTGTGGGTATGGGGTTTTAAATGTAGGCAACGCATCTGCAACCTTTGTGTGGTTATCCACGGACAGAGGTGATCACTAACCATTAGATGACTATCATTCAAAAATATATAGAATAAATTTATTCGAACTTACAGTAAAAAACCGGTCCCAAGCAGAATTCGACTATTTACAAGATGCGTGGCCGCAGCGTAAAGTTATTATTATCCTCAAGACAATTTAGAGTCTTGGCAGGCGACCCAATGGCAATAGTGCGAGATGCATAATGTGTCAACAGCCACACTTCTGCTGGTAACGGACGCAATGCAAATGCCCCCGTTTGTTTGTCAACATATTTTTTCAAGTAACAAACTATGCTTTGTTCGCTGCGAAAAGCGATGCAACTCGGAAGAAAGAACGCGAATTCTATAAAGGAAATGGTTTGAAACTCGTTTCTGTTAGGTTGTTTGCAGCATTTGTGTTTGACGAATAAACTTACTATTGTTACAAAGCCTGGTACATAAATGTCGCTCTTAAAAATAAATAATTGAGTAACTTCCTTCGGAGTGGATGTGTACTGTTATAGGAACTTTGAAAAAGGAATAATGTAAACAATGAATATACAAAATATGTATTCATGAAATAAAACTACTTTTAAATGGAAATCGCGGTGTAATCTTGACTCTCTCTCGATTATATTCGTTTAAAAATAGTTTTACGAGTAGTTTTAGGTATTTCGTGAGTAACAGCCGCGTAAACCTATTGAAACATTAAAATATGTATTGTTAAATGAAATTTAAAATTACTGGCAAACAATACTTCTCCAGAAAGTCGATATAAATTCTCAAGCAACTGACTTCCATTGAATTTACGATTAAATAAAAAAATATAAAACTTTGTAGATAACTGAATGTGCTACAATACGTATGTAAATACGTATTGTAGCACATTCAGTACTTTTACAGTTCATTTAGGTAGTGTGAAAATATTTTTATTACTTAGTAAAATAAATTATTTTCTTGGTATAGTTTGGCAAAAGAAGTCTTATAGAATTGAGAGATTTGATTTGAATGAAAAGGTTTTCACTCTCTTATATTAAATAGATTTATTATTAGAAAAGCTCTGAATAATAAAATGAACTTATAAAAAAGAATAACAAAATAACAAAGTACTCTGCCTCCAATATTGTGAATTGGATATTTTCAACACATTTTAATTTGAACTTTAAGAGCATGTAATTCTGTAGATGACTGTATTGATAGTAAAACATAACAGAATATAAAAGCGCAATGTTTTTGTACTATAACGAACAGCTTGGAAAGTCGACAAACTTTATAAAGTTAACAAGGCGAACTGTGAAGCTGAACTATTAAAGAATAAAACGGTTCGGTACATCTGCCAGGCTCTGGCATCGGCGAGGTTATTAAATACCGTTTTAGGAAATCGAATTGAGCCGAGCATTGTCTTTTCTTGTTGTTCCAATATAGAGAATGTGAGATGGGAAATTGCCTAGGAATTTTAGAGATACCCACTTAGTGCTGTCGTTTATTTTTGCAGATTTAACGTTATTTAATTGAAGTTGTATTTTTAGGATAACGTTATATAACCTTATTTATACAAGTTTGGTCGGATCCAATTTTCACGGAAAATTGATAAAATTGTAATTGGCTTAGTTATATAAATATGAATGACATTCGTGAACTCCTTATAACAATTTTTAACTACTAAAAATACCAATAAAATAGAAGAAAACATAGGCTGTATTTATAAGGCTGTATCTAATTATACGTGTGGCGTAGTAATTAGTTTACACTTTTGCTAGCGGTTTAAACTATCCGTTTGCATAACACGCTTATTACACCCGCACATTTCCCAGTAGTTCATATTTACTCGCACTTGGCTAACAGAGCACATAACGCGTGAAGTCTCATTTATGCCGAGATCCAAGAGTAAAATGGAAATACTGGCGGGTGTGTCGGGTCATGGAAGCCAACAAACGGTGACGGGCACTAGGGAACAGTTTCATTTCCTTTCGCACATATTCACGAGGCGACGAACAATATCTCAGTAACAATGGCTTCGTAATTTGGACGAGATGGCGCCCGCGGGACAATACGTCAAGTGACTCATTATTGTGGAGAACTGCTTCGGGCAGAAAAATCATTCTCCGCGTCTCGCGTCACACCGAACAATGAGCGTGCGTGTGAATGCATACGCAGGAGCCCGTCTCCGATTGCTATCTTACCCGCTGGAGATATGAAGTTGCTTGTCAAAATTCGACGCCTCGAAATAATAACAAATAAAATAAATATTAAATAAATTCTTTGGCCTAACACTTGTTGCCTAGTCCCAAACTAAGCTCGAAGCTTGTACAATAGAATATCAAATGCATATATACGGACATACTAAAATACTTTTAAAAACATTTATGACTCGAGTACAAATGCCGATGTTCATAACCCAAACATTTCCCCTTGGTTTTGTACAACTAGACCATCGGACCCGTTAAATAATAAGAAATAACAAGGCACCTCCTGTAAACACTTGGACAAGATGTTATTCTTGCCTATTATTTGAGAAATATTCAATTAAATCGTTGCCCTCTTCTCGTTCGGGCCTGGTATTTTGACAGCGTGGCAGCGACGTAAAGAATTTGCCGAAGGAGCAGCTATTCTTTCGTTTCGTATTACACGTTTGTTTCGTTAAGAATGGGTACCTATCGTAGTATTTTCCCGACTCAAAGTCAGATGACTAGATGTTTTGTCGGTAAAAATAACCGTCTGAAGAAAGGTGAGGGTGAAATTGCCTTAACGATTCGCGTCCGTGAGGCAGTTCTTATGAATTTCCCACTGAATTCCACTCTTTTATAAGAAAAGCGGTTGTTATGCGAATGTTGTTTAATAGGGATTCCCTAGCTGTCATGGTTTTTAGGTAGGTATTTTAGAAGACAAGCATTGTCCCATTTCTTGTGCCTATTTGGTGAAGTGCGGTGATTTGGCAAAGTGGCGTCAGTGAGCTTGAGTTGCATTGTCGCCGGCGTCACGCGTTGTTGCCATGTTGTCGCCGACACCTGCCTATTGTCAGTATTGTCACCTCGCGACAACAGCGCGAGTATTCCTACGGTTCATGCGTGCGGTATAATGTTTCTTTCGGAATTGGCCAGAATCATTATTTCAAAATGTCCCAAATTTTGAATGAATATACAAATCGCGGCCAGAGTTATATCGCCATTGGCCCATACTGTGATTCAACTGATTAAGCTAATTATCAAGAAATGAGATCAATATGTATGTTGGCAGATATTAATTTATTTCTTTCCACATTTATTCTCCTTGATCCACGGATACCTATCCTAGTATTGGATAGAACAAAAACATTTTGATCAGTTAAGGTAAATGGAAGAATAAATAAATCTGTGGAATTGCAGAGCGTCCACTGTTGTAGGTGCTGACGGGAGACGGCTGACACTTTTCACTAGATTTACTGTCTACTAACTCGTTTTTGTGAATAAAAGCTAGAGTGATGCTACAGTTTCCATTCTGCATGTATAAACGCGTTATTTATTGTGCACAACAATTTATTTTTAAGATTTATAGACATGTTATGTTATATGTAAATGTAAGACTTATTGCCAGGTGTTGCGTTTCACGGTTTGATAACGGAGGAATTCAGTTTATGTAAAAAAAATGAAACATAGTTAATAAAATAAATATTGTTGCTAGAAAAGCTTGCATTCTTTTAAATGAAAGTACTAATTGCTAATCGAAACTGCAGGATTGACAAAGAACTGCTACTACTGCACAAAAACGTATCAACTCAACGCGAGTTTCATGTAAAACCTTTCAAAAACACTGAACCGAGAACTGATACTGCAAACAATACTTTTTTAAAGTCGGGAACATGTCTTTTGTCGCCGAGTGCAGGTAATCTGAGCGCGAGCATCGGCGTAATTAGTCTCTAGGCCCCTTTGAGCGATCTCTGCCGCTACGACGGCCAAGCGCTACGGCAACGCTCAGTGCTACGAATGCTACGACACTGCTACGGTGAAATGTAAATTACAAAAATACTTTTTATTTTATTTTTAAAAATCGTACTCTGCATCCAGGCTGTTTGATGTTAAAACATTGTTAATAGAGCTTCTATGAAATTATAGTTAGTATTAATTTTCTATATTATTAAGACCACTATGTATTTGCTAACTTTTTATACCACTAGCTTTCAAACGTTGATAATTCCTGTTTATAAAGCCAAAATTCGAAACACGAACCCTGTGGTTGGATCCAATGGTTTTTGTGCGATATATCAACTTCCACTCGATTACAATCCATTACTTAATAAGATATCTCAGTTAATAGTATTATTTTTATTTATTTCCTCTTATGAGAAATACCAGCAGATATGATTCCTAGTGAAACAGATTCGATATACGATTTTCCCTATCGTAATGATATTGCAACCAACTTGTCTGTAGTGTACTCGTAGATCTCTTGCTACGATACTGCTACGGTGAGTCGCAGAATCACAAACATAATATTCGTTATAGATTCTCGACGTACATTAAGTAAAAATGATATGGTTTTGATTGTAAAGATTAATGATAAATGATATTTTGCACAAAAACTTAACGTTATGTATGAAGGAATCGAAGACAGAAAGTATACTTAACAAAATTTAAACTATGCTCAATAAAATAAAACTGCATTTTATCTATTTTACGTTACAACAGAAACCCAATGAAATTCAGAATAGTCACTGTGAAATATTGATTTAATTCAGATTCCTGTCATAATTTCTGTCTTTGTTGTTGTTTTTAAAGCTACCGCACCATGATTACTTTTTAGTACTTATTCTTCAAAATCGTCTTTTTAGAACTCCATCAAAGACGGATACTATATTGATAGAACTATTCGTTTCAAAATAGAGTCGAACTTGACAAAAGATCTTTTGATTGCGAAGCAAGTTCAAAACTGTTTGATTACAATGAAGCGCTATTAAATTGACCGAGGCTCAATCTATTCGCAGTTACGTGATTCAGTGTTAGGCAGCGATTTTTATTCCCCTTTCGGTCCCATTTGCGTGAACAAACTTGAAACACTTGATGCATCACAAATATAAATATTCATGAATAAGTGTTAGATAGTTTATTAGTCGAGTAAGGCTTTGCAGTATTAATATCTCTGATAAATAAAATAAAATAAATATCTCAGGACATTGTTCACACAGCGCCATCTGTCCCCAAACTAAGCATTAGCTTGTGCTATGGGTGCCAGACAACGGATAAATTTTTTATCTTTTATTTAATTTTTTAAAATATTATATGTAATTATTTAATCATAGTTTTGTTTGCCATCGACACGAAAAGAAGAAGAACGGATAAACATTACATATCGATGCCTAACGGCCAAAAAGGCCTAACCGCCGCTTCACAAACTTTACAGGAGAGATGATTAAAGACGAAAAATTACGAAAAAAAATCATAAGTCGTTGGGTTTTGCTTCCTAAGATTCCAAATTTTAGGTGTAAATATAAAAGATACTTCTCTTCAAAATGTATTTATTAAAGTATTACAAATCATTTTTTGTCGCTTATGCTCAAATGGATTTATTTTTTTACAGCAAAAATGTCGTAACTGCATTTACCAAAAAAAATCATGTTAGCCTAAGCGACTTAATTGCATCTGTATTTTTAATAAAATTGCTTAACCGACATTAAGCCAACATAAGAAGTGATTGACGAAAAAGTCTTAGTGTTAGCGAAATACTAAATATACAGGGTGTCGCAGATAACCTATACCAGCGAAAGTCTGCGACCAGGGACACCAATACCAATACAGAAAGACATGTCCATGCACCCAAATGTTTGTACGATGCGGGGATCGAACCCGCGACCATTGGTGTAGTAGCCGAATTCTCGACCATTACACCAAACATAAAAGTATAAAAGTGTTTGATTAAAATGAAGTGTGGTTGGGCTCAATCCGTCCGTTGTTTTGTATGTCAGTGTGAAGCTGTGTACGCACGGACGAACAAATGTGTTGCGTTGCATGATAGTTTGCACGTGTGCTCCACTAACGAACATCGGACACTCTGTTCGTCAAGAATGTTGTTCATTTTTAATTTTTTTTTATGTCAGAGGCGGCAAGCAAACGAGCTAGCGAGTCACCTGATGGTAAGCAATCACCGCCGCCCATGGACATCCACGACACCAGAGGAAAAAAAAATCATGTTTGATGTCTTTGTTGACTATGATTGTATTCATACGTGCATACCATTGAGGTATTACTACTACGTATAGAGTAGTAGTCAGTACTGTTGTCCATGGATCACAGTTGCCGTCTATTGTATTTTTTTTAATAGAAGAAATGCCGTCTTGTTCAAATCATTACACGACGAAAAATAAAGCTGGTGGCGTGTCATTTCATAGATAAAAAGACAACAAAATCACTTAACTACCCTCTGATTAATAAATCTAAACAATAGATGCAACGAATAATTTGATACTTATGGTATTCTTTGTCTCCTTATTTCGAATTACGTGTGATAAAGCAAGAGAGCAAGAGAGTTTTTGACGTTTTGGTGGAGACAATCAAACGTGACATAAGGAACATATAATATATGGTATTAGTTAATCTGAGACTCTATACATACTAGTAATACCTCAATGGTGCGAACACGGCTTTAGGCACGCAGCGTTGGTACGAGTAGTAATGGATTTTTATTTCACTCCGAGTCCCATTTGCGTGAACAAACTCGAAGCACTTGACGCATCAAAGTGAATATTTTCATCACGCCGCCCCCAGTTAGATTGCATTGTGTTGTACAACAAACAGAACTGCGTTGTTAGATGTCGAGGTACCGTAGTGTTCTGATTTGTATGATTTGTAGCGTTATTTTCGAAAAGAATATAAATATTTTGTGACGCCCAATATGTATAGTCCAGTCAAAATAAGCAAACATATGATTGCAGTTTGCATTTATTCCGTTGGGAAAGCTGGATTATTGTGCAGGCCTTGAATACGTCATTACAAATGTTATGAAAACAGTCACCATCGATCCCGCTAGTGCATAATTGATTGATGAAAGACAGAGGAGTATTTTAATATGAGATTTTTTCCTGTGCAGAATGTTTATTGAATAAAGTTTATTATTATTATTAGTACTCTTTCGAGATCACGGGTCCAAAGGGACCCGGTCCTTTGAAGCATGCGTGGGGCCAAAGCCAACAGCGCAGATGCTTTTTTGTACCATTTGATCTAAATGAAATGTGTACATCTGCCAGGTTCTATCTCTGACTAAATATAAATCTAGTCAAAGACA
Organism: Nomophila noctuella; assembly: GCA_958496325.1. Taxonomy (NCBI): domain Eukaryota; kingdom Metazoa; phylum Arthropoda; class Insecta; order Lepidoptera; family Crambidae; genus Nomophila; species Nomophila noctuella. The sequence goes on along the minus strand of OY292487.1, from coordinate 11,627,897 downwards.
GCACCTGGCAAATGTAAGAACTATTGCAGAATTAAAAGAAAATCTAAATCCAGGTCTATTGAGTGTGGTTTGATGGTTTGATTATCTGGGCTATGGGTTGAGACAACGGACGTCTGCCATGCAAAATGTCTCATTGTTTTACTCCTGGCAGACGGTGACTCGCCTCCCACTAGATGGGCCCCCCAAAACGGCTACCACTCTAAGCGGCCACTAGGGTTGCGGGCAGCAAGGGATTATTATTATTATTATTTAATACAGATAAAATAAATAAGTATAATTTACTGTATAAGACTTGATAGCTTAAAATTGTTATGAAGAGTCATAGTCGTACAAGGGAAAAATCTGTATTTATTGATAATACTGTTTTTTCATCCTCCGTTTTTGCAAAATGGCCAATTTTACCAACCATATTTACCAAAATATATCATGCTGTAAAGGACTTAAAGCATAAAACATCACAAACAGATCCTTGTTTTCAATTGGGGATTTCACTACATTGTTATTTGCGTGAATAAACTCCGGAACTCGTCGCTTCCAAGGAAATATTTGCGTAACGGAAAGGTAATGAGTAGTAATTACGTAAATATGAGGGCACCATACCATATAATAACATCATTCTCATTTGTGCATTTCAAATAAAATGAAACGGGAATACGTTGTATAAAGAGGGGGAAATAGAAATTTAATTTGTTCGCTGTTAAACGTGAAAATCAGTGCTTACCGTGGAACTAATGGGTTTATATTATTTGCCCGACGTGTTTGTGCACGTCAAAAGGAATATTTTCATTAACGCGGTGATCGGATAGGTAACGAGTGCACTTTAATTGCTTAGCTGGAAATTGACGTGATAGTATTGACATGTACATACGAAGTATCGACGGGCCCGTTGGTCTAGTAGACAGAGGCCCTGGTTACTTTGGGTTACGGGTTCGAATTCCGCTAGGGACAAATGTTTGTGTAATGAAATCGGCATTTGTACTCGAGTCATGGATGTTTATAAAAGTACTTAAGTGTGTCTATCCGTTCCACAGCATCCATAGAACAAACGTCGAGCTTAGTTTGGGGCAATTTGTGTGATAGTCCAATGAGTTTATTATTTTATTTGTTATCACTGTCGCTGGGGCATTAAATGTTTTGATGCGAGATGGTTGTACCGGTTGAATTGATTTATTGTAGTTTGGTAGCCATTGGCGAACCAAAGACCTAACACCAGATTACAGTTGAACCATGACAGGTATCAGTACACTAATAACCTCTTAATTCTCACTAGTTATGTCAATGTATAGCCCATCACTGGGGTATCTATTGTGATGCGAGACGATTATGACGTTTGAATTGATTTTATTGGACCCGCTGGGATCGACTGGCCATTGTTGGGTTTTATTAGATAATCCGATCAGTTGCACGGTTTGACATACGGATGCAAACAGTGAAGTATGGGAGTGATTGGAAGCTTTTTTCATTTGTTCAATTGTTCGCTATACTGAATCAAATGGTTTTGATAATGATTGGGCGATTGATATGAAATAAAAGATAGTCTTGCACAGTAATATTACATCAGTCACTTATTAGTAAAGCCTGTTTAGTTTTTTTGCATCTTCAGGTGCCTAGTTGTTTTTGGCAATAACTAACAGATTTTGTCCGTTTTTGAATGATTATATTTCTAGGTTCTGATGCATTGGTGCCACAATTTTTTTTCGCATTTTCATAAAACTATTTGGCCATTGCAAACAGCTGCTAGTAATATCTAATTGAAGAAAGTACTCTCACGCTCTACGCACCAATAGTAAAACCTAACACTAAACCATTAAAGGAAATTAAAGCCCCTTTCTCTCTGTAGTCGGTGAATGGCAGGGACGGCAGTTACTCTGGGCGATGCGACTGCATCCTTTTTGCACCGACGGATGCATCCGCACGGCACGTACGAAACGCAGCGCGGCCTCGGGCGAACGTTGCGTTTTTAAAGGAATAAATCCAGCGCTTATTTGACCTATATCGAACTTTTTGGAATGTCTCCAGCAATATTTGAGAAAGACTGTTTTGTTTTTGAAATTCTATATATGGAACTTACTTTTTGATTTGCGATTTATTAAGATTTGCGTTTATTCAGCTCTGTAAACTAAGTCTTTTACCAGTATTACATTTATTTTTTCGGAAATTTTCATTGTGTTTTCATTCAATTGCTGACTATTGCCAAAATTAACTGCTTACATATATTTTTCTTTTAAAGAAAATACGCCACGGCTTTTGTCATACTCCATTAGTATCACATTATGTTATGTAACACTCCAGCACCACCCGTAAAATCACAATCTTAACTACTATGTATCAAAGGAAATTAAAACCCCTCTCTCTGTAGTGGGTGAATGGCAGGGACGGCAGTTACTCTGGTCCGCGACTGCATCCTTTTTGCACCGACGGATGCATCCTGCTGCCCGGCACGTACGAAACGCAGCGCGGCCTCGGGCGACCGATGCGTTTTTTAAAGGAATAAATCCAGCGCTTATTTGACCTATATCGAAACTAGAACGTCACCAGCAATGTTCGTGAAAAAAATTTTTAGTTAAGACATTTTACTTATGGAACTGCTTTTAAAGGTGTCTTTATGAGCGAATTTTTAAGATTTGCGTAAACTTAGCTCTGCAAAATAGGATGATAGCGACGGATGCGCGGCCTCAGGTGACCGATGCGTTTTTTAAAGGAATAAATCCAGCGCCTATTTGACCGATCTTTCATCTCCCAATGAAACTTTTTGAAACGTCACCAGCAATATTAGTGCAAGATTATTTATTTCAATATTTTGTAAATGTATGTATGTAGACTGTGGTAAAAGTAACTTTTTATTTACGACTAGCGGCCGCCAGCGACTCCGTCCGCGTGGGTTACGATTTCCGCACACAGTCTTACTAAAAATAGCTGAATATAACAACAACGGTGTATCTATATGCATGCAGTCAACCAACTTGCACACTTTTATGAGACCAATTACTCAGGATAGAAATAATAGTCAAATTAAGTGACGGAAAACGCTTATCATTATTAACAATAATCTGGAGACCTTTTACATTTGAGAAATCATCTGTTCACCGCGATTCAGATCCGCGGCCGCGCCTCTAGCGAGGTGCGCCATCTATCGGCACATTTTAGAACTAAATAGTTCGCTAGCACAATTTACAATGATAAAATAAAGGAAATATACAATAGCTTAAAGCCTACCTCAATAAATGGTAAGTGGTAAGTGGACTATCCAACACAAAATGTTTTGTCAATCAATTCGAACCAGTAGTTCCTGAGCTTAGCGCGTTCAAACCAATTTGGATCTTGAGTTGCACGTGTTATTGTGCGTAAACCATAAAAGATAGACATATGCTGTTGGGGTATATTTTTTAGGCAATTTTATGTAGAATATTTCCGCCATACATGATTTCTATGTGAATTTAACCATTAAGGCTGCACACGCGACTGAAGCTTAAGAAATGGAGTAAATTCTCCCGTTTTCCCCACATTTCCCTTCACTATGCTACTCCTGTTGATTGTAGCGTGATGAAAAGTATCCTATAATATGCCCAGGAGTATGAAGAATAATGGTACCAAGTTTCGTCAAAATCCGTCCAGTAGTTTTTGTTTCTATAAGGAACATACAGACAGACAGACAGACAGACAGACAGACAGACAGACAGACAAAAATTTTACTGATTGCATTTTTGGTATCAGTATCGATCACTAAACACCCCCTGATAGATATTTTGGAAAAATATTTAATGTACAGAATTGACCTCTCTACAGATTTATTATAAGTATAGAAGATATGTATTAAGCTTTGCATGAACTTAGTTCTGAAAGCAAAGGCCTCCTGTAGATTTTTCGAAAGGACCCTGACAAATTTGAAAAAAGTAGTAGTTATTTTTTGGGAGCATTCACGGAGAGGCAATGCATTTTGATGCCCTAAAGGTGACAGTTTTTTTTGGGCCCATCAACAATCGGTAACGTTTAAGAGAAAGAGAAGTATGTAAAAAATGTATATGTTTTTTATGAATTTTGCAATTGAATTGAATTTCAAACGAAACCGGAGTCAGTGAACCAAAATAAAAAACCCTTATTTTGATTATATCCGTGAACTATCTGTCCAAAGATTAGTAAACAATGGCTGACATACAGATAACTAAAGTAAAAAGGTTTTAATCAAAATAATTAAAATACAACACTTGAAATCGAACATAAAGGAGACGCAAATTACTTTTGGAACGGTTTTCATGCCTTTTTTTATCTAAGGCGGTGATTGGAAGTGACTTTTAATCATTTAATTAATGAAATAAAATAATTCGAATAAACAATACAAAAAAATCCGTACAACGGAACGCAAGTGCTAGTCTATTGCCGGATTTTGATTTTATTTAAAAACTGAATACAAATGTCAGAAACCTCCCGTCTGTTAACTGTCATTAGTTACTATATAATAATTATAAAAAAGCTGTAGTTCGTTTGTTTGTTTGAACACGCTACTATAAGGAACAGCTGGTTCGAATTGAAAAAATATTTTTTGCGTGGATTATCCATTAGTCGAGGCGGGCTTAAACTAAAAAATGTAAAGCTATAGTTTAAGACTATGCGTGCGTAAACCTTATTCCACGCGGACAGAGTCACAGGCGGCCACTAGTCATAAATAATTGCTCTTACTTCAGATACATAGGAATAACATAATGGAAAATCGCCCTTATGTGTAAGTATTTACGGTTCAGGCGTTGAAAGCCAGGAAAGCAAAATGACAGATTACTTTATGAGGTTTATATATATTTTCACATCTTATTTCTAACGATTCCGGTTAAAATATGAAAAAGTAATGTTACCACTATAATCTAGAGATTATAAGGAATAAATTGATATCCATTTCGTAAATAAACGCTAAAATTTTATGTGGGCCTAACTCTCCATACAAAAACGATTGACTCCTTTGCAAATGTATATGGATGATGATGATCACTTGTTATTAGCCAATCTATCTGCTTCTATACCATCTACGATAAACATTTGGTCTGCCCCAGAAATTCAACCCGAAACTCCATAATTACAGCTAGAAACTAAAACTACCGAGCTAACGAGAAGCTACTTCTCTTACTGCATTGGATATTTCCGCCGGTACAAAGTTATTTATCTATTTGAGAAGGCAGAGCGACGGGCGCACTAAAGACATTCAACTTCAGCGGGACCGGAGACAAATATCCATCGGGTTGCGATTTCAATTCGCAACTCACCACCTACGGATCTAGCATCTTTGTGCTTTGTTTGTAAGGATCGTTATTGCACTTATGATGCTGCTTATTTCACATTGCTCTTTTGTGACTAGTTAACATTTGAAAAAATAGAGTTACGGGTGGAGATATAATGCATTTTCAAGCGTGAGTAGTTTACGAATGTTATTGAATATCTTATATTTTAAGTCTAATTTTATGTGAGTAACAATTACAAAAAAGTGCTTAAATTGCATTATTTGAGTACGTACTACGAGTACAAAGGATCAAAAATAGCATTTTCAATATTACATGCCACATTTGCAAATTAAACTTAATATTTTAGATGATCATTTGTAAATGTTAGCGTTCACATTACTGGTATATACGAACTGTGTTGGAATTCCAGCGATAACATTTAACAAAAACCTTCCAAATGAAATCCGCAACTTGGAAAACCTGCTGCGTGTAAAACGAACATTAAAATCAATGGGCAAACATTGATTTTAATTGAATGACATGAACAACAGAGATTGGGCCATTTGAAACATTTCCTAACGTATATAGAACCTCGTTCGGTGTGTACAGTAAAGTTAGATACATACAAAGACATTTATTGATAAGATTGATGATATTAAAACTGATGCGTTATTGTACTAAAGCGGCCGCCCGCGACTCCGCCCATGTGGTTTTCGGTTTCTGCACATATAGGTTATAATATAGCTTAAAGCCTTCCTCGTCAAATGGAATATCCTAAACAAAAATATTTTTTCAAGTCAGACCAGTAGTTCCAGAGATTGAACGCGCTACGTTTAAACAAACAAACGAACCAACGAACTCTTCAGGCTCATTATATTAGTATATGTAGAGTATAGATTAGTAGGTATACATGTAGTGACTTTTACCATTTTACTATTTACTTAGGTGGCTCAGGCGGGAATCAACCCAGCGCCTTTTGCAATCCGGGAAACCAAAGAACAGATATTTTTTTCTTTGAACGTAATTTAAAAAAAAGTTTTTCAGATTCATTCAAAACATTAATGAAAATAAATGAAATAAGTAATGACCATTATTGGCAGTGTGCATCACTTTTTAAGCATGATTAAACTTTTAATACAAACAAGGACGTGTATGGGATTTAACGAGTGTGCATCGTTAACGAAATGACCTGATTTCCATCCTTACGTGGAATACTATCGGAACAAAAATTCTTTAATCTTTTATTTAAAATGTGTCATCAAAGAAGTAAATAAAAAAACGTGTATGTGAATTTATTTATTGATAATTTTCGGAGTTGGTTGTCGAATTGCACGAAATTATTACTTATCATTTATTATCAAAATTAAAAGTAGGTATTTCAAGTTGTAGGTAACACTAAAGTTACTTAAAAATTAAGATTTAAAATTGTGACGGGACTGGGACTAAGACGATGACGTGTGTTTTTTTCAATATGTTCCAAATTATATCTAGGTAAACCCGCAACAACATCAAACCTTTCTTCTTCCTTGTAAAATTTTTCCCATTACCTTCCTAATCTTGCCAATAAAGGCCCGCAAAATATGAGCGTCACCGCACAATGAGCCCTAAAAATGTGTAAAACGTTCAAGTCTCATCTGCGCGGCGCGTTGTCGTGACATTGCAGGCCCTCCATCAATCCATCGCGATCCTATTTCCTCGCACATCCCGTCCTCATGATATAGAGTCAGAACTAATACAGATGGAACACTCGAATTAAAAGGGTTCTTGCTTCTTGCTGTCTTAACGCATCTTAATTGGACTCTGGTAAAATAATAGAGATATTATCTCAAATTTATAAATAAAATCTTGTCAATGCGTCGAAAAACACTGAAAAACCAAATGATCTAATGAATGTATTTAAATATGTATGATTTAAATCAATGTAATCGTATGTATATGCGTACAGTGTGCGAATTTGGTGGGCATGTTTGTGGACCTTTGATTGTATAGTATACCCAAATGAGATAACATTTTACTGACGACTGTCAAAACTCTAGTAATAATTCCATCAAAGCCAAATTCCACAACTTAATGTAAATTTAGATAAGTGTTATTTTATAAGAATATGTTTTTTTGTGCCTAATAATGTATGCAATTTTTTTTTCAAAAAAGTATGAAATGAAAATATTATGAAATCGTTTGTAATTCCATTCTCTCTTCTGCGTTAGTTCTTATTCTATGCCCCCACTTTTCATATCACGCACTGGTTCCGCGTTTCAGATATTGCCGAACGTATTACGACTCTATATTCAACGCTTTTTTAGCGCCAAAACGGCAGCAAGAGAAATGTTTCTTACGAACAAAAAACATTTCTCACGGAGCGGGTTGAGGTCGGGCGATCGATCTCGCCGATTAAATAATAGATCACTTGCACCGTTGACGTGACGCTCTTTGTTTTTGCTTTCGCTGGCTACCTGACCGCGGGGGTCCAAATACGTTACTTGGTATCGAAGCCATACAATACATCAAGGTAATTGATATAAAAGTAACATGATACATCAATCCGATGTTACAGCAAACGTAAGCGTAGAGACCCTTCTAAAGAGTTTTAATTGATTGTAGTGAACTGTTAAGAGAGGTAGAGTTTTGAGGAACTTCCACTTCAATGTGCCGATCGCCTGGGGAATCATGTCCACCTTACGGAAGACCAAAAGGGAAGTAGTACTTGTTAACTGTTGTGCTATGTTTCTACAGGTGGCTGTGGTCGCCAGAGCTCAGTTTGGGAAGGTATTGGGTTTTTAAGGCATGCAACGCATCAACGACCTTTTTACGGTTGTTGATGTCCATGCGCAGCGGTGATTACTTACCATCAGGTAACAACCCTCTTGTTCGTTTGCCTACCTATCAGATAAAAACATAAAAAAAAAGAAATTGGTTGTAGAGAAAAACATTTCATAATAATTGGCAATTACATGAGTGCCTGTCTATCGAGGTTCTTGCCGCTTCTTCTCAATAAATTATTATTGGATTATAAGTAATTTCTTTCCCTCTTTGCCTTTATTAAATGTTAAACATACCTCACATAGATTTAGTTTCAAAAAGCACAGTTTTTCCCATCAAGATTACATGAAAATCGAGCCTAGTGCAGAATTAAGCTCGCCAATTGTACTTTCTTTGTGTAATTAAGAAAAAGAGGGTCATGATAATTTGACATGACTAAGGCCATTACTAGCAATCAGCCCCGGCTTTGCTCGGGTGCAATTTTACTAATGAAAGAAGATTCCCTCTTTGATTTGAAATTTTGCTTAAATCGTTTTTAGCGCGTCTAATGAAACACTCTTGATTCTAAATTTTTATTTTTTAGCTAGCAACTAGAAATGAGCCATTGTTTTATAGGTTCTTGATTGGTAACAAAGATGATCAGGAACGAGATTATTAATTATCCTAGTCATTATCAAAACTGCAAACCAGCAGAAACCAATGACGCAACCAGCTCTCATCATACGTCATCGAGTCATCCACTTCTCTTTCACTCACTTCTTTGGTCCACCTCTTCTCATCAACCAAATATCAAAGCTGCTTCGTAGTATCATCAGAAACAAATGACGCAACCAGCTCTCACTACTCGTATTTAATCCCCACGTTAGTTCACAGATGTCTGTAACATAACAAAGTGTGGTTCATCGTGTTCGAATCGCTTGGCCAATAAAGCACAGACGCCGCTCGACATGAAATCAGAAACGTTTATGTTACCGTTTCGCCCGGTGGCCAACAAAGTGATGTGTCGTAAATTCAATAACTCGACTCACTGAAAGCAGATTCTAATGCTCGAGTTGAAGAGTATTTTATTTCATACGCTAAGGTAGAATCAGAGGTTGAGTTTTCTTCTTCATGCTGCTGTGACAGATCTGCACGTGAATTGATTTATAGTTTTTTTTTGTCTTTTATAATAAGATTGAACACGGGAATGTACAAAATAGTAATAAAATCTAAAAAAAAGTTTGTAAAGAACGGGCAGTACCTTGTTTGTCCTTTAAAGGAAAGATTACCAATTGATAAGGCTCTTTCTTTTTGTTTAAAAAATAGTAAATTAAATACTATTTCAATCAGTATTAAAACTTGAACAGACGCTCGAATGTTTTTGTACATATATTTTATAAGTGATAGTGAGGCAGGCGAACAAGAGGGTTACCTGATGGCTAGTGATCACCGCTGCCCATGGACATCAACAACAGTACAAAGGTCGGAGATGCGTTGCCTGGCTTTAAAAACTCCAAAACTCCCCAACTGAGCTCTGGCGACCTGACCCACCAGCAGAAACATTCCACAACAGTTACGAAGTGCTACTTCAATGTGGTCTTCTGTAAGGCGGAGGTACTTCCCCAGACGAGCTGCTCATTCGAGTGGAAGTTTCACAAAGCTCTACCTCTCTTAATACATATATACTGTATGTAATTAATGCACATGCTTTCGTCAGTTTTAATTAAATACACGTATTGAATATCTGACATAACAAAACCACAAACGTAGTCTTTGTAAAATCAGTTACGTTTATATATCTCCACGGTGACCACACAAAGTGAAGCGTCCTATATTCAATAACGGGTTGTACTCACTAGCGGCGGCAGGACATATTCCCGTATTCTAATGCTCTCATATCTCTATTGAGTATATTTTTCGATTTGCTTCCGTGTTGGCCAAGTCAATATGATTTATGTATAAGGAGCGTCGGATGTGGCTGTCTTGCCGCAAGATGGAATGGTTTTAGTGTGATCTTTTTCTATCAAAGTTATCATAAAGACCCTTACCTATCGCATTCATGTTACTGTTTTAGTCAAAAGTTTAATTATACAGAATTTCGAACGTAGGACAGAATTTAAATATAAAAGCTTGTAATATAAAATTTTAGCACATATTAATAAGTACAAAAGATTTTAATGATGTAAATGTGGATGCTGTTCTGATAATGGATTTCATTAAAAGTATTCAGCAGTATAAAGTAAATTAATGAATATCTCTTTAAAGCCATTTTAATCATAATGGCATGAAACCTGTTTAAATGATATTATTATTTTTTCAATTAGAACTCTCCTGATCATTAATAAATTGATAAAACATTTTTACCTTCAAATGGATTTGTTTGTCAGAAACAAAATAACAAGACTTAAAATATTTAATTCTAGTTTTTACCCGCTTTGCCCGCGTTATCAAGATTCCATTCCATAGGAGCATTTTATCGGAATAAAAAGTATCCTTTCACCTCAGTCAGTCCTTACCCCGCCTATATACCAAACATCAAAACCCGTTTAGATGTTTCAAGGTAATTGACGGACAAACTTGCACATTTATAATATGAGTATGATTAGATTATTTTGTATCTTGGCTTATTTTATAAAATATATCATAAAAAGTGCTAGAAAGAAAACTACTAGATTTGTTGCAATTCATCAAAATAGCAATGTGGCTTCATTGAAATTCCGATGTATCGAGTTGTGTATGGTTACTTTATCTATGAAAATAACAAGATTTAAAACAAGGATGATAAAAATTTTAGATTACATGATTGCTTTCCTAGTCTCGAGTTTTGTAAAGGTTTGGATGTATTCTACGAGATAACCAACTCGAATACAATCGGAAGAAAGACGAAAAAGAGGAAAATCCGTACCATCGGAGAGTGAAATCGAGAAAATGGAAAATATCCTGTTGCGTTATGATAACATATCCCAACCGCGGCAGGTCAAAGCCAGCTTTTAACAGATTGAGAGTAAACTCATCTATTTCGCCGCAATAGTTGCGAAATTTCATGTCTGCAGGCAGAGATTTAAATCTTTAGATATGCCCTCGCCATACGATGAGCAGCTCCAAAATTGGCACAAAAATTTGAAGACAGTCGCTTCTTTTCCCAGTTACAGCATGTTGGAACGTACGTCATGTCAAACATAAAAAGTCCTACAGTTTTCTGATGTCGAGGCATATCTAGCGATAAATCTATGTCTGCAGAGTTCCGTAACAAACAAGTGAAAATAGAATCCGGATATACCGATGGTCGGTTCAAAGCTTCTTGCCCTGCGGTAAAATGTTGTTCTTTGTTTATTCAAATTGAATTTTACAAATATTTTCCGAATCGTGTTACAATGGAAATCGAACTGCTACAAGCTTTGTTTCTCCTTTTTATCCTTATTTAAGCATATTGAAATGAAAGTTTAAAAATAATTAACAAAATGTAAAAGTATATAAGACAATGAATAGAAGTACATATATAGGACATCAATGAGTAAGGTAGTTTTATTCTTTCTAAGTAGTTTTATTCATATGTTTAACCTGGTCACTATGAGCTCAACGTACCATTTTGAGACATATACATAGACGTGGTACCCTAAAGAAGTAAAACTTTTGTTTCTCTATATGACAACATCCCGCATGTTCTCTGGTTGAGAGAAACGAAACAAAATTGGCCAAGTGCGAGTCGGACTCCCGCACTGAGGGTTCCGTACAAATTCTATTTTTGACGTGTTAAAAAAACTACTGAATAGATTTCGTTCGAACCACTTTTCGTTGGTAGTTTTTATGGTAATGTACATTAGATAATTATTTCAGTTTTATCATCCTCTTATTTTAGAAGTTAGAGGGGGGGGGGGGACACACTTTTTTCCACTTTGGAAGGGTCTGTCACGCAAAGTATTCACTTTAGAAAAAAGTGATATTAGAAACTTTAGTATAATTTTTAAAGACCTATCCATAGATACCCCACACGTATATGTTCAATGAAAAAAAATATTTCGAGTTTCAGTTTTGACTATGGGGACCCCCCACTTTTTTATTTTTTTTCTATTTTCGTGTGAAAACCTTGTTGCGGTTTACAGAATACATCCACTCACTAAGTTTCAACATTATAGTACTTATAGTTTCGGAAAAAAGTGGCTGTGACAGACTGGCGGACAGACAGACAGACAGACAGACAGACAGACAGACAGACATGACGAATCTATAAGGGTTCCGTTTTTTTGCCATTTTGGCTACGGAACCCTAATAAAAAAAAATCGCCCAAGCGCGAGTCGGACTCGCGCACTGAGGGTTCCGTATAAATTCTATTTTTGACATATTAAAAAAAACTACTTACTAGATTTCGTTGACGTGACGAATCCGTAAGGGTTACGTTTTTTTGCCATTTGGCTACGAAACCCTAAATACATTTTGGCAAGTCATTACCTTTTAATGTGAATACAATTTGTTCCCAATGACAAATGTCCCTCGAGGCTTTGGGTCAACGGAAGACCGATATTGTTAAACGGTACTTGCAAATGTGTACGCATTTATTTAAAACAAAGACATGTTCTTGTGTACTACATCAAAGAAACTTTCGATTTATTTTATATCGATACATAAACCTTATAAAAATAAAAGCCTCGATGGTCTAGTGGTTTAAGTACCGGATCTCGAGGTCCTGGGTTCGATTCCTATTATTTATTTATTTTTTATTTATTTATAAAAGGTACACCAACAGTTTATACATATTACATTAAAAAAATATGGGGTCATATTCCCATATTGGGACATTAATAGGCTGATACTTTACTTTTTTAACGTTACTTTACATAAACCTATTTCTTAATATATTCTATCTGTAACGTTGTGACCATTACTTATTATCAAAATTAATCAATTTCTGCTCAACCAAACATTTTAGTAGATCTATGTACATATGTTAGTTTGATATAATTTACCTTGGCCCACTCTTTCATTAGCTCTGTTGCTTCGCTTAAAGTTCCAGAGTATTTTGTTGAAACGAATCTTTTCTTTACCAAAACTCAGTTCGTACTCAACATTTCCTCGTAACATTCATTCGGGAACCAGTGTATTAAGCAGAACACAATTAGGCACTATAGCCGGCCATTGTTTCGGGAAACTGCGTTCATATCGCAAGCTTCGCTAGCCATCTATTGTTTCGTCGTGAGTAATGAAAAATTCACCACAAATGTTTACCGTGCACCGAATGCGGCCGGTAATGAGACGGATGCGAGCTCCTGCGGCTCCTTGTCGCTACATTTTATTATTTTACTAGCGGCCGCCCGCGACTCCGTCCGCGTCGAATAAGGTTTCCGGACACACAGTGTTATATTATAGCTTTCCTCGACTAATGGACTATCCAACGCAAAAAGATTTTTTTCAATTCGATACAGTAATTCAAACAAACAAACAAACTCTTCAGCGTTATTATATTAGTAGCGATCCTCCCCGGCTTCGCACGGGTGCAACTCTATCGCCGTTCCTCTTCTGTCTATACTAATATTATGTATAAAGAGGAAAACTTTGTCTATGTAATATATGAGGAGCTAGATGGTGCAGTGGTTAGCGCGCGTTTACTAAGTTGAGCAACCTTCGCAGAGGCCAGTCTACGGATGGGTGACTGAACATCTCGAGCTCCTTCGTGCTTCGGAAGGCACGTCAAGCCGTTGATCCTGTGCCTGATCCCTCTACGGTCGTGACAGGTGGCCGTCTGCGTAGTTTTAAAGATTTAAGCACACACGGGGACAGACAGAAGTATGCTACTTAGTTTTATACTATGTAGTGATTTCACCGCGATATTCTCTGAGAAGTGCTCGCTTTAAACATAAAATGTAAACGAGATAAAAGGTAAGGCTAATTCTCTTGAAAGTTACTTCGACTTAAAAACTTTGTTAGCGGCACAATGGACGATTAAATACGTCGTTAACCGCAGTAGAAATAAACATTTTACATTACGAAATGTAAGAAATTACCGTTTTGAATATTTTAAGTGACAATAAAACTGTTTTTGGTGTCAGAGATGGGGCGTACTGTTTTGATTACTTGAATAGACTACCTTTTTGCTCGTGGATTTCCCTTAACAGACACTATCCCTTATTTTAGATATTTGATATACACATATTATTATGTGTCCCTAAATATGTTTTCCCTGATACATGTGAGATTACTAAGTATTGAGAATTATTTATACTCTTTATTTTAAATTATCTGGATATTATTGGCAATTCGGCTTCAAGACTTTGAGACTTGTACTGCCTTAACTTTTATGCTCAGGTAAAAAAATATGGGTATATGAACCATTTACGCTTTCCATTTTCCCTGTTCATCTGGGGTCGGAACAATACGTTGACTTCTTCCATGCGTCAAGATAGGCCTTATCTTTCATCATCTAGTTATTCACACCTTTTACAGTCATGTCGTAGAATACGTCGGATATTGACTCCTCAACATAAGAAAGTAGTTGTTTAACGCGGCATCATACTTCACTTCTCCAGTAAAACCACTGCAGATCCGCAAAGTTATCTAATTACCGCAAACAGAGCCGCTTACCACACTCGACCGAGTTCTGCTACACAAGTCCGGGGATGTTATAACTTCATTATTACTCCGATATTGTTATTGGGAAAGATGATTCCGAATATCCTACTCGGGTCCTGTGATCGAGAGAACTTGTGTCCAAAGGCGGACTACAAATGAGATAGATAAATTGTTTATTTACTTATGTCGGGATACTCGTACAGAAATGAGGAAGTGGTTCGGTATCGATCTGATTTGATTACTGGTATGCGATTGCAATAAGAATTATTTCAAATTAGTTTTAGAATAAAACATAACAGAGAAAATAATATTATGGGAATGTGTTCTAATGACGCTTATTATTTTCCGATGCAGTAAACAAAAAGCAATGGATATCCCAAAGAAGTTACAATGCAACTTGAGTACAAGAACTTCAATAGGATACAAAATACAAGTGATTTGGGTAATCACTTGTATGTCATTTGAATTTTTATTAACGGGTAAAGAGAAAAGCTGTTTTGTAAAAAGAAATAATACTGGCAATACCACAGCAAGGATTCTGAATGCTAATCGCTTACGAAAACAATAACGAGCAAAAGTTTTAATCTGTTACAGGAACGGGGAAACGTACCCGTATTTTTAGAGTTTTATGAAAATAATTAACAAAACAACTCTGCCAATTATACTTCGAGATGGAGTGGCGCGCGGGATTATCGCCCCTACACGAATGGGTTACGTTACATATTGGTGTCAACGCGGCGGATTCACGATCGTCATTCGTCCTGTTCTTGATTTGCATAATCCGAACGTAGGCTTGTCTATTGTTAGGCTAACAAAAGGATTTCAATAATCTGGGAATAATCCATAGTCGCGCTGGTGGTGAGGTCGGCGCCTGATTCAGGGCACGTGCGAAAGTTTCCGCGAAGAAATCGGGTTGGTCTCAGGCGCGGCCAAACTTACTCAAATGTTATGCTCCAAATGCAATCCAGCCTTGTTTGCCGGCCAGAGTTCGAGTGGGACTTTCGCGTCGTGTTTTCGTAAGATTAGAATTGGAGGAACTTACGAGTATTAGCCTAAAGTCACAGAAACTGCGACTTACTTTAAATTTCTGTCGCTATACTACTTTATTTTACTGATGTCGCTAATAAAATAAAGGATTATTTGGTACCAAATTTTCTGGAAAATAGGTACATGTTGTGATAGATTGTAGCCGAATATTTACAAAAGCAAATGTACGAGTATAAGATAAGAAGAAAGTTTAAGTTTAAACCCCTCGGTCGTATCTTGGATTATAGGTACGTACACATAAGCATATATTTATTTTACGTTTCTTTATAGGGTTGTAGCTATCTATAGCCCAGAGCCAAATAAGCGTGTATACGTACATTACGGTAACGAGACCTTCCGTTCTTTATTATTTTCTTTGACTTACGAAAGATATTGCCTAGCTGTCTGAGCTAACCTTGGTCTCTGGTTCCACTTGTCACGTTCCCCCGGACCATTCGTCTAATTGCCGTGAACCTACGTGCCGGAATCCGGGCCGAGTGCGACAGCGCAATTGTCAGTATTCGAGACTTAGGAATCCGAGGAAGATGTGCTCCCACTAAACTTCCTTGTAACAAGATATATTACTATGAATATTAAAGAAATTCCGCTCGTGTGTCGCGTCGAGTGAATTTTCGTAGAATTTTCAAAATTAATTTTAGAAATAATATGTTTTGGTATGAAGTATTTACTATTGCGACCAATCACGAATCTTGCCAAAAAAATCCGCAAGATATTATGAAAACATATATGAACACATTGTTAGGCTAGGCATCACAATATCAAAAGTTTTGTTTCAAGCGAAAGGTATCGCATAAAACAGTTTAAAAAAGGAATCTATCATTCGTTAAATTATGACACAAAAAGGTGACTAGTTCTTACTGACTGCATTCGTATGGGGATACAATCTAGGGTAGCGCTTACTAGGGCGGGCAAGGGGCTTCCTATCAGCCACGTTTTCATTCCGCAGTGCACGCAATGCAGGGCATGCCCACTATTACCCACCCTCCGACGACCGTACACAGAGCTGAATGATTTTTCAATAAGGAGAACTAATAAAAACTTAAAGGAACTTCATTGAAAATTATATATTTCTAATTCTATTACGATTAAAGAATATATTGCTTCAATAAAATTATGTAGCATGGACAAAGGCAAAACTGTCCTTTCAAATAGTTGGAATTATTATTTTCTAGCTGCATCTAAACATCGTTTTGTTAATTAATGGAAGAAACAGTAACATGTTTTTAATTTTCTGTAATTAAAGTTGCAGCATTAGGTATATTACTTGTTTACGTATCAGCAGAATCGCATTTGCATAAAATTGCCACTTAATCGTTTGCTAAAAAAAAGGTAGGGGAAAAATTATTGCCTTGTTATGCACAACTAAGTCCTGTCCATAGCCGAGAGTTATTAGTATTGGTCGGATTTAGTACACGAGGGTCTACAACATACGGCTGCCCGCAGGAATAAATCACTCAATATGAAAACAGAGTGATTTGTGATGAGTCCGCTCCCGGTTCCCGCCGAACATTCGGGGCACGTACTTACGCGGCTGGCACTGCACTCCAGCACTTAACACTCTCGTCATAAGGATCAAAATACTGGGAAAGTTTGTCGCCTGTCGCAATCGCGAAGTTGTAACACTGCCGGAGCAACTTTACAGATATTTGTCAGCGTATGTTACTCGCAAAAGTTAATCCACAATTTATAATTACTGTGCAGTAAGGACTCGTTACTTGAGTCGCGTAGCGTAGATGTGTAAGTATTTTACTGACATTTGCATATGTTTAGTGCACTAGTTGTCGACATTTCATTATAGATAAAGCATCTTTTGCAAATGTAAGTGATTACTGACGCCTATGCAGGGCGGCGGTTATCACAATCAGATGCATGCAACGCGCGTTTGCTTTCCTTTTACATAAAAAATATTTCTTAGATAAAAAAACTTTCAGATTGCAGGTGTTCTTTGATCAACTAATCAAAATGAGAAATGAAATTATAAAACTCTGTTTAATAACTAAAACCTGTGAGATTCAGAACAACGATATGCAACCAAATATGTGTATCCACATATAGACACAATACACATGTCAAGACCCTTTGTGCTTAGGGAAAAGGGATTAGGGACATAATAGAGATTTTTAGGCCTGAGACGTGCGTAGCTACATGCGTCGGTTTCAGGTTTTATGAAGTTAGAAAAGGTCTCAATAAGGTCACGCCCTTTGGAGCAAATCGCGTGAGACCTACGCTCGTCAACTCCGTGCATTATCCGAGTAGATTTCTAACTAATCCCTTTGGGGCGACGAGAGAAGATAGTGGGTACGTAATTAAATAAAGGTGGACAGGACAAGTGACGCAGTACCTGTTTAAAGGTTAAGGTAAGGAATTTTAAATTTGCGATTCTATTCGTTTAAAAGTATATTTATTTCATGTATTATTCATACTAGATAATTATAGTTTTTCGGTGGTTTTGGTTGCGAGGCATCCTTAATTTAAATCAACCTACCGTTACAAAAACTGTTTCTTCGCTACCCTTTTAACTGTAGATCGAAGAACCTAGGCGAGTACATTTTTTATTGATCTGAATGTAGAACTTAGAGCTTGTTTGCTCGTGTTTTCGTATGCTATTCTACGATTAAGGTAACAAAAGCGTAGCAAAAATTTGCCTTCACATTTTATTACTTATAATTTGCCTTTATTTTCCGCCTGCTTCGTACTTACGACCATATCGTGAAATAAGAGCGTTTAAAATAATGATCCCCGGGTCGGACTTTACTGTGTTGTTGGTCCCGAGTATAAAAACTACATAAAACCTGTTATATCCTGGACACAGTAAAGAGCCGTAATTTTTTTCACGTCCCAAAGAAATCGATACTTTATCGGGCATAAAATAAACTTCAGTATTTTCAACTGATGAACATTCGGTCGTGGGCTTTATTAAATTTTATTATCATCGTTTGAAAACACGGATTGGTGAAGCCAACTCTGCCATAAAAAGTTATCCTTTGCATTTTAATGTGTATGACTATAGATTTTAACAGTTACGACTTTATTTCAAAACGTTTCCGCCCTTCGGAAAGCATTGTTGACTGTCTGTGTTTGAAAAGGATTTTCTATTGTTTGTACTTCTGGTAGTAATAAGTTGGATAGAGGAAAAATAAGAAGTTTGAATGAACTAATACATTTCCGCGTCACTAGCGACCAATAATTCGTACGTTCTCATTCATAAGAACAAACGGAGAGCTTTCCATTTACGTTAATAAGTCAAGACTACTGGCTAGTTGTTAAAAAAATTTGGCTATGCCTAATTACACTTACATTATAGTGACGACCCGCTTGGGATAGTTGTCAAGCAGTTGACTATTAGACCAAGAGGTCACGGGTTCGATCCCCGCACAGGACAAACGTTTGTGTGCATGAACATCTGTTTTTTCTGGTCTGAGTGCTATACATATGTGTCTATTTTAGTTTATTTATATATAAAAAGTATTTTATATCCGTTTTCTAGAATCCATTGTACAAGCTTCGAGCTTAGTTTGGGGCTAGGAAATTGGTGTGTTAGTCCAAGGTTTTTTTTTATTCGAGTTTTGAAGTCCACGCAAAGGCGAATCTAGAAACCCCGGAGCGCCGAGGATGAGCTGAGTTGGCTAGCAACGAGTAGCTTTTTCATCAATGAAACATCACATAAGTTTAATTAAAAACATTCCCCTTAATATTTACCCGCTTCAAAGCGGAACATCGGGAAGTTTTTATGTTTATTCGAAAAAGTACATTTGAAATTAAATGTTTGTTCGGAAGTTAAACGTTTATGCTTGTTTGTTGGCGTTTCCTTTCGGCCGTCGCTTTGAACTTGCTGAGTTCGCGAATTCTCTCTCTCAGTAAGCGACAAGCAGTGCGCGATAAAAGCATGTATTTCTTGTTATAAATAAGTATTTTTACTTGAAACAATTCACTATTGTGCTAATTTAACTATTATATTAATATAAAAGTAATATGAATCATTGGGAATTGATAGAGAATAAAAAAAATCATACAGTTTTAATCCGCGCAATCGAGATTAAATAAAAACTTTCTTTAGAAGGTTGAATATATCCCATGGGGAGTTAAAATTCTTTATTGTTTACGTTTATGTAATTAATATGTCAACAAAATATGAACGCTTGTAAGGTAATGAGGGTGGTTGAATAAATACATATAAAAAAATAATTTAATAGATCAATGCATAAACAACATTACTCTATTTTTATTATTTTCTAAAAGGCTTTTCAAATTGTGCTCGGTTGACAACATTCATATTTCGCCCGTATAGCGAGCATTATGATGATACTACTTCGCCAATATGGCATCACAATGATTTTTGCTACATCAGCACATTATTTTGAGTAGAGCGTAACAGGAAAAAAATCGTATGGGAACGAATAGAGTGTAATCCTAAGAACGATCGTTCATACCAATACGACGTATATGGGGCGTCACTTTGTTCCCGTTCAAATGGTCTCTATATCCATTCGGGTTTCGCTGGAAGCCAAACAAGACACAAAGGGGCGGGAGATAAACTGTGTAAATCCCCCGGCATACAAATGCGATCCAGGCTCCTGATCTCTTCACGGGATGGGCTGACTGTACCCAATTCATTCATCATCTGATGCGCTCGACTGTACGTACCTAACCCAGACTCAACATATGAATACTATTCCGACGTCGCTCTGTTTCATCTAAATTTATCTCGTTCTGAACAGATACCGTCTGAACCAAATTTCAGTGAGAAGCTTTTCTCAGAAAATGCTAGGTTTAACCAATCCATTTGTAACACGATTTAAACGATCATATTCGAGGAATTCAATATCAAATCATGGGGGAATACAGGTGCTGTAATAATATTAACGTATTATTAAACCAATCGATACATTTTGCGGAAATACAAACTTGTAAAGGGTTTTCACCAGATGTCATGCAATTGAATTAAAGTATTCGTTCCATAAATAAACTACTCGTATAGTTGATTTAATTCAAGATTTTTTAATGTCGTTATTACATAACAAGACTGGCAGTATAACTGCCGATAAGTGCCTCGTGGTGAAAGAAGCAATTGCAAAGAAATCAATGTCCCTCACTTTAACCGCGCCTATTAACCGTGTCGGCAGCTGTTTTGATCTCCAAGACATTAATTTCATCGGGCCATTCTACGAAACACTGAAGCACATTAGAACTCTACTTTAATTTTACCAGAAAAAAATCAACCACTATATATTTTCTGGTGGTTTGTTTAGATGTTTCCTGTTATCTAGAAAATAGTAATTCTAGTATTTATTTCATTTCCGTAAAATAAACGGAAAATTGTTTAGGAGGGTGCGCCCCTCGTTTCGAACAGGTTTCGGCGTGGCTTTAGTTCGTCAAAGCCGAGTTCAAAGCCTTTTGAAAACTCTGTTTCATAGGAAAAGACGCTTTTCATAGGATATATTGGCATGTGAAATTCATGCCGGAATATTCTGCCATATATTGGAGCGCGTTAATTGGTTTTTACTCGTTTGCGCACTAATTTTAACACATTTTGATTGTGCACAGGTACATAAAGGTTGATTAATTGTTTTTCCGGGCGTAATGTGGATTAAGTTATAATTTGTTTTACTTCCAACGGTAGGCGTGGAGTGTGCCTTTGAGGATTTCAGTGTCACCCACGCGCTAATCGAGTTTGATAAAATAGGATAAGTTAAGCTGTGTACGGTCGCAAACATAAATAAAAGTATGGGTAAGTTCTAAATTAAACAGGTAAAGTTTCAGCGTATATATGACATGTTGATTTTTTAAATGACACGTTAAATAATTTTGTATTGGTAAAACGTGTGATAATCAATGTTGATAAAGGATAAAGTAACCATTTTAAATTACTTATTTTCTGTATTGACTCGTAGTTAATACAAATTTTACGGGTTTCGAATAAAATAAAAACAATAATAACACATAGGCACGCGTGTTACGTATTAAAGACCTTGTTTCGTGCCTGTTATAGCAATGCGGTTATCAATATTTCACCAGTTCAAAGCAACATTGTATCGGCATTGAAATTTGCATAGAGGAGCGTCCTCTAAATCCTGAGGATTCCTGAGGACATCGATCAGTTAGCCGGCGCTTGGCGACCCTCCAGCGGTCTCCGGCGCATCCGTGCATGCCAATGCATGACCCTGTCATATCAGCATAAGGGTAAATGATAACTTTTGCTGGCAAATATGACGTATTCTCGAAGCGCTTTTAAGGTTGTCATCAATAATCGTAGGTTGGAACTGGATAGCGAATCTGGCTTTCATCCGTGAGGGTCAACCGTGAAGGCTAAGCTAAATTGAATTGAAGTTAGACACCTTATAATATATAGCGGCCCGTCACGCGGTTTCACTCGCGTCACGGGGGAACTACTTCCCGTACCGGGATAAAATATAGCCTATGTTACTCTGGGTGAATGTAGCTTTCCAACAGTGAAAGAATTTTTCAAATCTGCCAAGTAGTTTCGGAGCCTATTCAATTCATACAAACAAACAATCAAACAAAAAATCAAACCTTTCCTCTTTATAATATTTGTATAGATTATAGTATATTTAGATCCACAGAAATACTAAAGTGATTTTTCTTTTAAGTGTATATTGGTCGGAGTGGAAAACTGGAACAAAATTACCAAGTTTTTTTATTATTTACAATGAATTCTACTTGTGTTTTTGTCGACAAGTTAAGTTTGTTGTTTCGAAGTGCTCTAATACGGTATTGTAGATAACAAAGTCTGTTCAGAGTTTAAAACATACTCCATTTTTCAAAAGTACCTGACTAACAAACCAAATATTATGTTCTTCACAATACACATTTTGATTTGCTAAGTTTAATTGGAATAAGTATTTTAACTCTAACATAGCGCTTTACCGTTTAGCATACTATCTCATGCATTATTAGTTCCCTAGCTATTGTAACCCGATGCATTATTTGCGTAATTTATCGCCTTCGCATCCCCAGCAGCGGGCCCTGGGGCCCATCGATCAGGCCCTGGCGAGCCCCCGGGGCCCCGTGTCACCTGTATTGCCCCACTGGGCGACTGTGAATGCCCTTGTCGTTACAAATGTCCGGACTGGGATTGCAATTGTTTTTTTATTATTTGAACGAAGAATTGTTTTTGTTTTTATGGTGTGCTTTCTTAAGCATTGTCAAAAAATAGAGCGCTGTTGGCGTGAAATCCTTGTTACTTCAACGCCACATCAATCAAATTGTTAAACGGTAAATGTTTGAGAGACGGGAGAAGGATATAGTTAAAGTATCATACAATACAGTTATTATTTCTAGTATCTAATTTGAAAATAAATCTTGTTCATATCTGTTTTGAGTGTTGGGACGTACAAACTAGTCCTTCGTTGTAAGCGTTCGTTGTACCTTAATCGTATTCACTATGATATTTTTTTATGATAAAAATGTAATAAAGACTACGAACCAAAACAATTTTCCAGCAACGTTTAAAAATATACGTAGTTAGATACGCATGGTCACGTCGGAGCGCGGTCGAAATCTTCAGTGGATTTTCGGCTCCAAATTTCATCTCTTCAAAGCGACAATGGTAAATCCGGTATGAAATTTGCATAGAGCAACGTGTGCCGTAAATCCGGTGATTCCCGCGCCCATCGATCAGCCGCTGGCGGCGCTCCAGGGCTCCGGATGACCTTGCCCGGTGCAGCGGTGCATAGGTGCATAGGTGCAGCGCAATAGTGGTGTGGGTATGCCGAGGTGTTGGTTTGCTTTGATTGTCAGTTATCTAGGGCTCTAGCTTTAACGTTGCAAGTCTACTAAGTACTATATAAAAAATGGGTCTCACCGATTTTAGCTTGTGTGTGATTGAATTACATTTTAATAACAAATTTTTATTATAATATACTACAAACAACTACTCGTAGATAAAAAAAATATTGAAAAATTGGTTTTTACCTTGTACCTGTGTGATCGAAATTTATATTTTTTCATAGTTTATAAACTCTCTACGATGTTTTCATCTTTGGTAATTAAACCCGCTTTTGGTACGTCAAACGTGAATACCGAACAAATAGCAATAAATGTTGGCTGGTTTATTGCGTAATATTTACGGCAAAGCTGTGTATATTATATGTATAATAGAGATTTATACCTTTATATCCACAATTTTCGTTATTTAAATTATTAAAAAAAGATATTGTTTCAATCAGTGCCGTAAATAGCCTAATATGCGCCCGGTGCGAGCTCACAAAACTGCGCCCCTTTTTTTTTACTTTCCAGGGTGCGAGCTCACAAAGCTGCGACCTTTTTTTTTTTTTACTTGAAAGTCGGTCATTTCTGCGCCCCTCCAGGGTCTGCGCCCTGTGCCTGGGCACCGCTGGCACCGCCCTATTTACGGCACTGGTTTCAATCACTATGAACAAAATAGTTAAATTATAATGCCAAATTAAAGAAATCAAATCACAAAACTAGCTAGTGTCCATAACACTCATGAAAAATCGTCTCTCGTTAAATATAGAAACGATTTAGCCGTCAACTCAACATGCACCCGATATTACACTATTAATCTTAGTTACGGTTAATACAATAACAGCTCTTAGTGCTCAAGTGTAGTAAGAAGTTGTGAATTTTATAACTAGTTGGTAACTGGAGTAATAAGTTTGCGCAGTAAACACTCCACCGCGGGTACAGGCGATGTACACGACCTATTGTTAAAACATAGTTGTTATTAAAATATATACTGGTTTTGGACCCTTAAGTATCTTAATTAGTTTTCCCCATTTATACGTGAACGAAGATTTTTTGGATGACTAAAATTATGATGCTGATCTTCATTTCCCTTTTCACAAAACGACCAATGGCTAAATTAATGATGAAAATTAATTTATTGATGATGAGTGAAATATTAGTAACAAGTATGTACTTCAATTGTTTTAGATGCTGAAGTTATAATTTACCATTTTAAGGATTCATTTGTGAGAAGTTTTGATACTCCCATGTGAACAATAGTCAAAAGTACATAGTTTTCATAAAGGAAAAGCCTATGGCCCCACAACATTACAGGAATATCTGTGGAAGTTCCAATTTCACGCGGACGTACCAGCTTGCACAGTTAGTCTTGTGATACTTATTTCCACGGGTGCTCCTGGATTTCAATCCGTCGCTCTGAGGGATTCGCAGGAGACCACTCAATTTGCAAGTACAAATTCGTAAGTCTGGTTGAGCCCAGGTTACCTCTGATTGTTTTACTAATTTTATTTCGGGATCCGACTGTTATTTCGTTTCAGTATGCTTCATTATATTACTAGATGCCAGAAATTTCAATGATACACAATTGAGGTGATAAGTTTCCTTTTGTAATAGAAAACGAACTTATTTTTTCATTTTGGAAATTCTCTTAAACTAAATTGGAAAGTCTGTTAAAAAGTGTAGCTGGCAATTTGACCCATAGAAACTCAATATACCTTCTTTTTTTCACGTAACTAAAGTAGGTATAGCTGCAGGATCCTACTTGCCTATAAGCAGCAGCAATCTACAGTAACAATCCGTGTGGTATAATAAAATGGTAACTAATATTTTCGGATAGTAAATAAACAATCGACGGTCGTTTGATGCGCGGCTTTCCCTCACGCGCCAAAATAATAGCCAGTTGCCGCGACAAGCTTCACAATAACTAGTGAGCACTTAGTTGCGTTCGGCACCAGCACAAGTATAGACAAGAACAAGTATAGGCGGGTAGTTAGTGCGCCCGGTCACGTGCCTCACTCGAGGGAAACTTCCCGGATTAGTTCAGCCCGGGGACCCGGCACCGCAGTCTTCCGAGCATGAAGGAAGGCTTACCAAATTATGTTAAATTTATTCATCCTGTCCCCGATTAAGAAACATTGCGTGCAGATTTCATCACGGCGAATGACATATTTTTCTGTGTTACCCGGAATTACTCCGGCGAGTTCGTGCCGCAAGGATCCATTTCCATTAAATTAGCAAAGTTTGTGCTGAGTGAAATGAGGAATATGGCTTTATAAAAAGTGAGATCATTTGATCTACTACTTCATAGAAATAGTATTGTAGTTATAAAAGGAAAGGAAAAGCCAATTGCACTATTTGAATTCTTCGAATTAGTAATGTAGAAATACGAATTAAAAATGAATGTTTACGTAAAATTCAATACTGAAAATTATTCTGAGAAGATTTAATACACTGTGTACGTAAATTTGATTTTAAGTAAAAAAAAACCGGCCAAGTGCAAGTCGAAATCGCTCGCATTAAAGAAACTACTAACTAGATCTCGTTCAAAGCAATTTCCAATGGGAGTTTTATCATTATGAGACTGAAATATTACTGAAACAGTTCCCGAACTAAATCATATAGCCATACTCTGAGCTATGTTATCTTGTATCATAATGATCGCACATGGGTGACGCAGACATGATGTGGGAGATTGCTCGGAGCCGCGACTGGAAGCTCATCCGATAAGGGATGATGCCCTTTTATCAACCCCGTGTTCCGCCGCTCAACACTCCGGATAAACATCTTTTCTCGTTTACCCGCAATATAATTATTTACCTGGCAAATGCACTTTTCGTGTTACGAATAATATGCAAATATGAAAGCTTCTGTTATAAGTTTCACTGATGCAATATCAGGGTTGATTATGAGTAAAAACGTTTCTTTGTAGTAGGAAGAAGAGAAGATTAACTTAAGATTTCACTTTGCATATTTGTTGATGCCATTATTGCTTTAGAATATTTACATAGTTCAGTGTAACTAAGGTGTAAATTATTGTTAAATAGATAATTTCGACGCCCCTTTCCTAAATTCACGTAGGCGTTAGTTGCAAATCTGTCTGGTTCCCCTCTAAGAGTACAGAAGGTCTGATGGCAGTCGCTTCACTGTATTATCATGGCCAAACTCTAGGAGGATGATGAGTGAATTCACACAGATAGTTTAAATTATAAAACGTTGAAGTGAATAAGTTGTGCAATGCTATGTAAAGATGTCAGGAAATCAGTATATTAACTAATTAATATTTTTAAAGAGACATCTCCGCACTTTATTAATATTCTCAACCTCTCGCCTATATTATATATCGCTTCTGAATTACCCATTAATAATACACTTGCAAAACTTTCCGCTGGATATTTTGCAGCTACCTGCTCCTACCGGACAATAATTCCCGCTACTAATTTCGGAGTTTCGTGTAAAATTGAAACGAAACTTTATTGTGACATTTGAGCGAGTTTTATAAACTGATATTAAAATTGTTGGCGGGCTCAGCGAAGCGTAAATAAACGATGTGTGTACAATTTGTTTCATTTATTAGTATCTAAAATTAAATTGTTTGATTCTACTAAAATTTGCATTATGTTGCATGAATAATTTGGTTTTCTGGATATTTTCTTCTATCTTGCAACTGTTCAACAAAAATGTTGTGAGAGTTTGTTTTTCAATGAATAATCAAGTTAAATAAATAAGGCCTCACGGCTTATAAACGAATCTTAAAAGTTTTGTACCACCAAACTCAATTTAAAACTAATCAATTTGTATTTCATGTTGTAAATGTATTTTACACAACTATTGGTAGGCATCGTTAGAACCGATTTCCTAAAAATAAAAAACAAAGCTGATGTGAAACAATAGAAGTACAACAATGACACTCGTTCGGGAAAATTCAATAGCTACCATACGGAGAGGTTGAAAGGTTGCCCGGCGAATAATGTCGACCGATATAAAATATCGGTAATTGTTTTAAATATTGTTGGTTCTTATTGTCCCAAGCGATTCCTATCGTGTTGTAACGAGTACTATGTGGGCAGAAAATAAACAGTACATTGTAACAAAATATCTGTTTTGTACACTAAACCTTGAACTTAGGATTATGCGTGGGTCTGACTCCTTGAGCGACAGATTAAGTTAAATTGGACCAGTATATTCGTATGTCAACAGTTACAATGTACTTTATCTTCGTTAGGATAATAAACACTTATCGAGTATTAAAACTTATAAGTGCAAACATTACATTATATGTAAGTTACCTTTAAAGTGTCAAAGAGATTATTGCTTTTATGATTTTCAAAGTAGACAATGATAATATACTCCTTCTTATTTAAAGTCGGTAAAAAGACAAGTGGTCGTTATAAGCCACTCGTTCTTATGGGTAAAACACTGGTAGGTAAATAGATTAATTTAGGTATGTATATATTTTAAAACACTGCGCCTGAAATCTATAAGACTTGTTAATAATAAAGAATATTTGATTTTGAATGATCATAATATTTAATGATTCAATCGTAACAAATAAAAATCTAAGTTGTTCGTACGCGGAAAATTTGCTAAACAAACAATGAGTATTACCATAAGACTAATATTTGTATTGTTTTGCGTCTACTTGAAAAGTTAGATTGGTTGACCTTGTGTTGTATTTGAGCCTATGTAGTGGAATTCTAGCTTTCACTAGTCTTATACTACAACTGAAAGTATTTCAGTTTTCAGGCATAACGTTTGACCTCTTTTCAGGGCTTAAAAGAAAACTAAAATCGATGAAATCCTTTCAACAAAACAACAAATACATTCTACTTCTAGAGCTGAAAATAATACTGTAACAATCCCGAGGGAGATCGTTGTGTGAAGCTCGTAACCAGTCGATAATAAACATAACGTACTGAAACATATGGCATTGGCTGAGGTTTGGAGTTTTCATGTTTCAGTTGAGAGTATGAGAAGTGCTCATTATTTATTCCGATATGAATGTATTCTTGAATATTTTATGTGCAAGTCTTGCGAAGGTACCTTACCATGTTAAATCGGCAAATATTTTTTAAATCAAAAGTTTTATTGAAGCTCGAATCAAATTATATGAAGGCACACGTTTAGTCGTCGCAAGAGAGTGCTATTTAACACGAATAATTTATTATATGAAAATTTTGCTTGTTTAAATGAACAGAATAGTGTGAAATCTTACTGCTTACTTCCTAATAAAATTAAAATAATTTGAAGCCGACGAGCTAGTGTTACATCAACCATGCTTAAGATTATTCGCTGCTCTAGTCGGCGCTTTATAAACCGGAGCTTCCAAAGTGTTTTTTTAATTACTTTCCTTTCTTTATCGAATTATAGAGTGAGGTTTATGGTCTCGGCGGCCGCGTAAATCGCGACCGCTGGAAATTAGGAGCTTATCCCGGATTACGGAGAACATTGAGCACCAAGCGGAAGCGACTGACTCCTTTTTAGAGTTGGTGCAATGCAATCATCGTTATTGACCTTCAGTAGTTTTTTTACATTTATTTAATTAGTGAAAAAGGCAAAATTTTATTTAGTTTATTAATTGTTAATGTTATCTCAACATTCATGCCGATCCAGAACGTTGGAAAAATTTGATGCAAATTTTATATTTTTCTGAGCTTTGTTTTGGATTGCAATCATTTTTACGAGAAATATATTTTTGCCATTTCAATATTTTTACACATTTTCAGGCAAGTTGTTAATATCTGACAGGAAACATTCCACGAAATGGATCATATATTACTAGCACCATACATTTCTTAATAAGTGCACCTCTCAAGCCAGGGATGGAGAATATTATTTTTGTTTGTAAAACTCGTTGTTATTACGGTCAAGCGATTCTTTCCGTTTACGGCACAGTTAAAATTCAACGTAATATTAAATAGGTTTACACCGGAGGGATAAAAACTCAGCGTTTTATTTCGATGGAGCTTAATACAATATAAAACAGGATTACAAGATTACGTTTGCATTCGGACAGATAAATTAAAATGTAATGGGTACGGGTTGAAGTAGGTTATCTGCGCTGTCTGCGGATAATGTAACGCTCCTACCTTTTACTGGCTAAGTTTATTTTGTTCTTTGCATTTTATTTTACTGTTTTGTTTCTATTGTTAGTGCTATTTCAACTCTGAAATGTAAATGGGGTTTTGGAAAGAGTTTCGACCAGTTCTATCGTAATGTTTTCAATGGTTGCGAAGTTGTTTTGGCCGTGCATTATATTAAAATTATAATGAATTCTTTCGAAAATAATGACTTTTCCAAATGTATTTCAATCCTTTATCAATAACTAGCGGCCCGTCACGCGGTTTCACCCGCGTCCCGGGGGAACTACTTCCCGTACCGGGATAAAATATAGCCTATGTTACTCTGGGTGAATGTAGCTTTCCAACAGTGAAAGAATTTTTCAAATCTGCCAAGTACTTTCGGAGCCTATTCAATTCATACAAACAAACAAACAAACAAAAAATCAAACCTTTCCTATTTATAATATTTGTATAGATAATAACAGGACAAACTGTCATAAAGTGAGACATGAGAAAACTTTGACAAACACACAAACTTTAGCCAACTAAATTACATAAATATTTTTCCATACGCGGACGCGAAATCGCAGTCCTCTTTTGTGGTCACTAACCATAACCAATAGGCCATTATTACACCTGTCGGTATCAATACTCAAACAAAAAATCAATTTAGCTATTTAAATGCGAGCGTCATTAGGCCGCTCATGGTTCTGCAATGGCGGGCTTTTAGACAGCCCACCTTCGCATTCTCTCGCAAGTCAATTCGGTTATCCCGCGAGATAAGAAAACTAGCTTCTATATAGCATTATAGCTGTCAATATAAATATTCAAACGCCCAAGTGACACGTGTACTCAGTAAATAAGTCTAAATTAGGCTCTTATAGGCACCGTGCAGAACCTATAGAGGGTGCTAAAATCCCGATATTATTCTGTGGTTTGACAGTAAAATTTGACATTTAGCTTGAAAGTTTCGAATCTGAGTCACTAGATGGCAGAACAAGGCACCGTGTTTTACCGTGGTTTGACAGTATAATTACCGAAATTGAGATTTAAAAGTTTTGAATATGAGTCATGAGATGGCAGAGTCATCGCTACACACGGTGCATATAATAAATCGCATTAATAAATATATTGACATCTGTCAAAT
This sequence comes from Nomophila noctuella, assembly GCA_958496325.1. Taxonomy (NCBI): domain Eukaryota; kingdom Metazoa; phylum Arthropoda; class Insecta; order Lepidoptera; family Crambidae; genus Nomophila; species Nomophila noctuella. Next base: position 11,597,409 of record OY292487.1, on the reverse strand, counting down.
GTCAATATTGACATTGACAGCTGTCAATATCAATATTCAAACGCCCAAGTGACACGTGTACTCAGTAAATAAGTCCTAATTATAAAATTGAATTTAGCTATTTAAATGTGAGCGTCATTAGGCCGCTCAAGGCCGTGCAAATGGCGGGCTATTAGATAACCCACCTGCGCATTATCTCGCGAGTCAATTCGGTTATCTCGCGAGATAAAAGCAAGTATCTAATCCTGACCAAAAGTTAGGCTCGTATTAATAAATCGCATTAATAGATAATATATTAACATCTGTCAAATGTCAATATTGACAATGACAGCTGTCAATATCAATATTCAAACGCCCAAGTGACACGTGTGCTCAGTAAATAAGTCCAAATTATAAAATTCAATTTAGCTATTTAAATGTGAGCGTCATTTGGCCGCTCATGGCCGTGCAAATGACGGGCTATTAGATTACCCACCTGCGCATTATCTTGCGAGTCAATTCGGTTATCTCGTGAGATAAAAGCAAGTATCTAATGCTGACCAAAAGGTCGGCTCGTATAGGCACCGTGCAGAAACTATAGTGGGCGCTAAAGTCCCGATTTTTTTTCTGTGGTTTGACAGTAAAATTTGACATTTAGCTTGAAAGTTACGAATCTGAGTCACTAGATGGCAGAACAAGGCACCGTGTTTTACCGTGGTTTGACAGTAGAATTACCGACATTGAGATTTAAAAGTTTTGAATGAGTCACGAGATGGCAGAGTCAGCGCTACGCACGGTGCCTATTAATAAATCGCATTAATAAATATATTGACATCTGTCAAATGTCAATATTGACATTGACAGCTTTCAATATCAATATTCAAACGCTCAAGTGACACGTGTACTCAGTAAATAAGTCCAAATTATAAAATTGAATTTAGCTATTTAAATGTGGGCGTCATTAGGCCGCTCATGGCCGTGCAAATGGCGGGCTATTAGATTACCCACCTGCGCATTATCTCGCGAGTCAATTCGGTTATCTCGCGAGATGAAAGCCCGAACCGAATTAAGCGCTAAAGCAATAATGTAAGGGCGCACGAAGCTATGAGCCGTGATACAGGCAAGGTACTAAGGCATCCGTCGATATTTGAAATACACATAATTATGAATACGCGTGGAAATTGTCTGTAGAGGTTTAAAATTTATCAACGAAAACTATTGAGGGTTCTCATTATAAGTCACATAAGGAATCCCTGATGATGAAGTCGATAAAGGTTTTGGTAAAATGAAACTAAGTTGATATTTTATTATTAAAAATGATTAGAAAATGAATCAAATTTTATATTATTTAAAAATATTTGAAATTGACAAAACATAATTCTATGAAAATGTATCCGTTTTGTTTTGAATTTAAACGATATCGCACAGAAGAAGCCAGGTGTGCCTTTTGCGCCTACTATAATTTCAGTGTATATTTTCCTTATATAACGTAAAACTTTTCAAGGTCTTTTATGGTAAATTATTTTGTTTATGAATGACTTCTCGCTCGGTAACTTTTTGATTGCGATAGGTTATGTTGAGACTGGTTTTAATTAATTTTGGTGTATGAGAAGCTTTTAAAAGCGCATTCCTTGCGGCAGTAACAAATTAGCGTATTAGGTAGTACATGTTATCTCCTCAAAAAGATTAACATTAACGTACGCAGTAGGTAAATTTAAAGTAGTATAAAAATAGAAGGCATTGCTGTAAAATGTCTCATGAATGCTTGCGTTAAACTTAAGTGTCATACTTAAAGGTGTGTACAAACAGATATGTTTATATTTGCGAGTTTTTGGTGTTTACTATTTATGTGTATCCCTAGCTTACTACTAAAATTGCATTCTCTTTTGGTATGGCACCGAAATATAACAAGTGTTTGAGTCTAGATGGCGCTGCTGTCCTATATCATTTATTTATTACAGCGACCTCATCTCCTGTCATATAATGTGATTGGTTATTTCGCCGAGACGAAAGCCCGGACCAAATTAAGTGCTAAGGCGATAATACGAGAGCCCTGTCGTCGCTCATATCACGACGGGGCATCACGTTGGGTTCTGTGATGCTTTTATTACTATTAATATGGGAGTAGGGAATCAACAGAAGCCTGTTGAAGTCCGCTGTTGGAGATATCATCCAGATGTGGGGTTATAAAACCAATGGTCAGCACCCTGGGCAAGCAGGTTGAAACTTTTAAGAAAAAAAGCCTTGGACTAACACTTTCATTACCTAGCCCAAAACTAGGCTCGAGGCTAGCTAAGGATGTGCTAGGGAATGGATTACTGAAGTACTTTTATAAATATCTACGACTCGAGTACTATGACGATGTTCATCACACTAACATTTGCCCCTAGCGGGTTTCGAACTCGTGACCCTTGGTTTTGTAGCCCCGCGAGATCAAGGGGCCTGTCAAAATGTCCAATATGTTCTTCAATTGCTAAATATACCCTACTGTACCCTAATACCCTAGCAGGGTCTATGTCATCATTAGGTTTATTGTCATTTATCTAGTGAAAGCATGTGCAAATAAATAAATAAAACGAAAATAATATGGGATTGAAAATATTACGTCAATTTTAAATTGGTGGAAAATTGTCTTTGGTACTTAGTCCAATGGTACTTAGTCCAAATTTAAATGAAACTATTTTTAGTTTATATGTGTATTATTATTTGTACAATATGTTAAATGGTATTCTGAAAAAATAAAAAGCATACAATGTCACAACTCACAAGGGACAAAATTCGACATCAAAGCTTCAGTTGTTCTATCGTGATCAGGCAAATATTTGCTTTATTTGATTACACATGTATTTGTTTACTATTTCAGGATATCGTTATTGTGTTTACCGATCATTGTAAGCAAAAATGTTTTATTTATATTAGCGTGTTAAAACACGATTGAGTTAACTAGTAGCTGTGCATATCAACACGTAAATAATTTTGTGCATAAATATGACATTACTATGTTTACCAGTAAATTAGTAAGTTTAAAAAGTATACAAAATATTATTTGTATGTTTGCTTGTTAAAATTTCTGTATGCAGTAACCCAATAGCTATTTACACTCGCGGTCTTCAAATTAAATTTTTACGCATTAATATTATTTAGTATGTGTAATTTACCAATCATTTAAATTAATATTAATATTTTATTTACATTAGCGTGTTAGTACACATATTCTATATTTTGTTACCTATTGCCTAGGTTGATGATTAGTAGGTGTATCCCCTCATTAAGGGGATCCTGCGTCTATCTCTCTCTGGACTGCATTAGGTACATATTTGGTTTGTTACTATATTAATAGCAATTAAAGCATCACATAGAGCTACACACATTCAAGACACTCGTACACAATTTTGTGCATTTCAAGTCAAATGGACTATCCAACACAAAAAGATTTTTTCAAATCGGTCCAGTAGTTCCTGAGATTCGCACGTTCAAACAAACAAACAAACAAACAAACATACATACAACCAAACTCTTTAGCTTTATATATTAGTATAGATATAGATTAATCAATCACAGAAATCATTTATTTATTTTTGTGTCGAAGCACAAATTGTATCTTTCTACTATCTATACATTCTCGCGGCACTCCTACAAAATTGTATGCATAAATATTGTTCAACATCCCAATTTGAATGCGGAATGCAGCTCGCGCCAATGTCATTAAGGTGAACATCGACTGATACTAATACGCGCAGTGAGAAGCGTAGTGTGTGCACAGCTTTAGCTAAAGTAATTAGCAGGCTCTTTGGGTCCTTGATTGCATTTGACGCGTCGCCATTAACGTATCCGCGCTGTACTCAACTTGATACGTTTAATACAAGTTACTTTAGTTTCTTACGTAATTGCTTCGAGGAAATCATTAAGTGTCTGCCACACCTGGGGTTAACGCGAGGTACGTTTTCACGGGATGTGTTAACTGTTAATCCATTTCATAGAAGGCGAAATAATTGACAAAAAATTCAATCTGAGATTCAATATTAAAAACGAATTTGTAAGTTTTTTAAATGATCAAATAGCATATTAAAATGTTTTTGCAAATAACTATATTCCCGAACACATTATATTATTAACGAACCGAATTTTTACGTTTTCGAGAATTCATTAATGTAATAGCTGAGAGCCGGAGGGCTCATATTTCATCTACATAAAGCGAACTAAAAGATGAGACTAGATTATTATTACTCAAATAACATATGTATTACTTATCCTTCCTTGCGTTACATTTTCATGGATGTTTTTAAAAGTATTTATTTAAGTACCTATATCTATCCCTTCTCTAGCATCCATAGTACAAGCGTCGAGCTTAATTTGGGGTTAGGCAGTTGGTGTGTTAATGCAGTCTAGTTCAATGAATTCATTTATGTATTTTATTAATAAAGTTAAGTATTAATTATAACAGAAACATTAACAGCAATGTTGCTCACAGGACAGCTACCTCTCCTTGAAAGAGTTAAATTCCTAAACTATGAAGTAGCGTCGGTCCCAGAATGCTGCGAGTGGCCGGAGCTCTGCAGCTTTGGAGCGCATTGCTGTGGGCTAACTATGTCGAAATAGCGGACTAACTACCTGACATTGCTCATAATGATGCCTGGCGAAATTAGTAGCAGCGTATTTGATAACATCATATTTATATTTAATAATATTTTATTATGTTATTCTGGTAATGGCTTACAAAAAGAATTATTTAAACATTACACAGAATTTATCATAATCTGAATAAACAGTAACCTTATTCTGGGGGAATTTTAGGGGTTTTTTTTTTTAAAGGATAGCATTGCATTTGACCTCTATCACACCTGATGGAAAGTGTAGATGAGGCCTAAGATGGAGCACGCTTGTCTAATAGATACCTGTTCACTCTAGTCTTGAAGACATTCAGATTATATCGTTCGGGAAACACAGAACACGGCAGTGAGTTCCACATAAACATAAATAGCAATGTTGCTCACAGGACAGCTACCTCTCCTTGAAAGAGTTAAATTCCTAAACTATGAAGTAGCGTCGGTCCCAGAATGCTGCGAGTGGCCGGAGCTCTGCAGCTTTGGAGCGCATTGCTGTGGGCTAACTATGTCGAAATAGCGGACTAACTACCTGACATTGCTCATTATGATGCTAGGCGAAATTAGTAGCAGCGTATTTGATAACATCATATTTATATTTAATAACATTTTATTTTATTTTATTTTATTTTATTTTATTTTATTTTATTTTATTTTTATTTTATTGTATATTACATAAAAACATTATACAGAATTCATCATAATCTGAATAAACAGTAACCTTATTCTGTACTACTGATGATTAGGTGGCTAATACATATAAAACATGTACGCTATAGATTATTGTTATCTCAAATTACAAAGACGCATGAGGAAAAAATATTTATCAAATAAAAAACACTTGAGGCTGAATTTATCGACGTATAAACCTTTACTCCAGCTTAATGTAGCATAAAAAATACAGTTAAAATTTAAATAAGTAAGTGGTGGAGTACGCGCATTTAAATTAAGTGTTCCAGGAAAAGTGTTTGGCATCCATTTATTTTATTTCTTTATTTAATTTTCAGAACGGATTTATGATGAATTAAATTAATAATTTAAATGTAATATTGCATAAAAGTTAAGTACACATTTTTAAAAATTAAATTTAAAAATATTTTAGCAAAACAATTTAGAAAAGTCGATTCTCTAAATTGCTCCGACTGAGTATCTAACTCGCCGTCAACACTTCGCAACGACGTTTAAACTGCTTGCAAGTCCGCAGCCTTAATGCCTCCAAAGCTCCTTTTGCACAAATAGCTCGTCCGGGGCACTACAACTATTCCGAAATGCTGAGGCACAAGCTGACACTCGCATAATAATGCCTCGACGTCGCAAGGCACCCCAGATGAGAGTTACTGCAGATTGAATCGCAGAAAAAGACGAAGTCAAATACGCAATACGCCCACGCTTATCGTTGTTTAGTGTTAACGGGAATGTTACAGCGAAAATTTCGCGGGAAATGATTACGCGAACCGAGAACATAACCTCAAAATTGAGCTCATTTTTGCCTCGACAGTTTTTTTTTGTGTAATGTTTGCATTAACGGCATTGAGCACTTAATCTTCTAAGCAATAATTGTTATGTCATTTATGCATGCTTTACTTTACATGAAAGTTGAGTAGGATTAAGAACTTATTAAAATAGTACCACCAATTGCTCAACCGTAATTTTTTCCTTGGTGAATATAGCGAATAAAATATTATGTTCTTGTGTTATCAGGTTATTTATTCTATTATACTTATTTTTCATTGTTTTAAGAAGTTAAATAGCGAAGGAATCAATGTTTTCAGCTTTAACAACTCTACCACATACCTACATACATAAATAGGCATTCACCGTAATTGTCACATTCACAACACGTTTTATAAGCCAGTAGTTCCACTTTAGAGTTAACTAATTACATTCGGATGAGATCTCCGGCAAACTAACCGGGATTCGCGCAGAATGCGAACGGGCAAACGGCTTAACGAAGCCTGATTTGGAATGTTATCGGTATTTAGTTAGCTACTTCCTTCCTTCTGAACCACTTTTAGGTCAATCCCTCCTTACAATCTGTTTTATGTAGGTCGTTTGCGTTCGTATTAATGTGTTTTCAATTCTGTGTTCTTTGTACGAGTATAAACGTAGATAGTTTTTTGCCGTAGTTGGAAGAATTAATGGTGTCTGACTCTTATTGGTTCACGCTTTGGTGTTTATGTGTTTTAATATTTAATCAGAAATTCCTTTGTTGCTGTCGTCTGCCGAGGCCTTATACATGTGTTTCCGGTTCCAAGATACATGTTGTCGAGTGATTGATGGAAACATTATTTTGTCCCATAATTTTAAACGTGTCAATATTGTCTTCTATACAAAATTATTTATTATAGCTACTGAATTGAATAAAATCTACTGCAAGATTAATTTCGCTTACTTGCGATGACGAACGATTCTCACTTAATTTCGCTAGTCCCCAATCGTCAAATTATATCTGAAACGCATTTCCGCCAGAGAAAGAAAGGGATCACACCGTCCCGCCTCGCGGGAGTCGCAGACCCGAGGCAATTTGCAAAAGTTCATTTGTCGGGGAAGCTTTCTCCCATTGCGCTAACGGGCCGTCATAATATTAATCATTCTACAAAAATCTCATTATAACCCTGAGAAAATCCTGAAATATGAAGAAGAAATCCGGATGGTACAAACCCCTTTTTATTAATTAAAACGAAACAAGGCAGTAAATTAGCTTCCTATCAGACAGTTGAGGCAGTTTGTGTTCGTAATAAATATGTTTCAGGAGGCCTCACTCAACACTCACTCGAGCACCTGTCAGAATATCTTTGCCGACGAGAATTTAATTTCTTCGCAGCTTCTGCTAAGACACAAACAAAACACAATAATAACATGATTTCCTTGTCTTGTCCTTTGTATGTTTTTATCTTCCGCATTGCTTTGTGTTTGGTTATTGACCAATCACAAAGTTGTTCCATTCTTTCAAAAACATTTGACAGTAACGCCAGTATTCAACCGAAAGCGGAGTCTTTGTATGGCGTAAACAAAGATTTTTATTAAGGTTTCTTATTCTGATTTTTATTCAAAAAGAAAACGCATGTATGAAGGCAAATACCGCTACTGGCTTCGTCGGAATGAATGTATATGAGAACTTTGCCTAAATACGTTGCTTACGCTGCTACTAGAACAACTTTACACATTTTAGGCTTAAGTTACGTAATTTACGTAAAATATTATGTCAGATCATATGTGGTAAAACACATTGTACACCCTTGAATGGTTTAAGAGACTTAGTTTATTCTGATTAATTACAGTTTTGATCCAATTTTGTATTAAATAAAATAATATACCTTCATTCATATTTACCAAGAACATTAAAATTAAAATCGATACGTAGTCAATTCCCCTAATAGCTCACTAATTGGAGTTATGGAAAATGTTGGCCAAGGACTGATTAAAATGTTACAGGCAATTACGGAGGTACATTATAAACTTTGAGAGAATATAAGAGAGTGTTGATCGGATTACTCGAAGACAATGCGGTCGAAGGCCCTCAATAAGAAAGTATTTTGAATGAAAATGTGTAAGTGCTAAAAATGGGAAAAGGTGTTCTTTTGTTTCTCCTCCTGAGCTGTTATGTATAATTACTCTATTCATGGTGGTTTGTGATATTTCATTGAATTTAGATTATTTTATTGACATGTTTTTTTTTATCAAGTACCTCAGCTGCAGGTACTTGTGGGTTATAATAAACCAGTCAAGACTAGGTCTACGCAATGTTAAATTACCTGCCAGAAAAAGAACATACTATAAAAAGGTACAGAAAATTAATGGCATTAATTTAAAACTTGCTCCGCAGACGTTTATTGTATAGGGCTTAAGCTTCAGTACATTATAATGTTAAGAACATTTTTCGATAAAGTTGTCCATTTCCTTCTTTATGTGCACCGCAGAGGCTCAACAATTTTAATATTTCTTTATTCCCGACCGAGTCGTGCCTTGCTGAACTTTGCAAAAAGTTGCGCAAAACTGCGCTACAATATGGGAGAACGGTATACCATATAGTATGATATGTATATTATGAAATATTAAAAATTCAAGAAGAAGGTTAGGGTGAAACAGTATTTATATTTTCTTTTGGAGTCAGGTTAGCACCAGATGTGAGCATTTGTTTTGATTAGCAGGTTGAACATTTATAATCATGTTTTTTATTATCATAGGATAGTATGTAATTTCATATTCATTTTGATTGAACAAATGATTATTTATTTCTGTTTTTGTATTTAACATTTGAGATGAGAAGGCTTAGAAATACGCAAATATTTTATGTTATGTTCGATCATGAATTAATCATTTCATAACTCAATGTTGTACAACTTCAGAAAAACTCAAATCGAGAATATGAATAAAAGACGAGATTGCAAAACTTTAGACTCTATTAGGCACTCCATAGAAATGCCGAGCAAGGTAATATACTGAATAGTTTCAAAGAAAGTGAACCGACTTCAAAAGAGACTAGAGTAAAAAATGTTCTTCCGCAAATCCTTTTAAGCTTCATACCTATTAGAAGTTTTTAAAGTACGAGTAACTTGCTTTTCTTAGACATGAAATTAAGTTTTAATTATAGAGTTAAGTTTTTACGATGTAGCAGAACTTTTTTCTTTGTTTATTGAAAATTATGCATAACTAGCATCCCAGTACATACTTCGCTACGTGAAATGAAGAACCACTTCACCGATTTTGTGCAAACTTCACATAAACATCTACTAAATAATCCAAACAAACCTTGAAAATTTGCTTTGGATAGGTGAACCCGTTCTTGAGTTAAAAAGTGACAACAAAGAAGCCACTTATTATTCTACATATTTTAACATATTTACAAACTTATTCGTTCTTTTCAATGAAGTGAAATTCGTATTGAAGATATACATATGATAAGAAACCATAACACCACCAAGTTTCAAAGGGGAAGGCATAGTTTGTTATACGCGGACATATCCTACATGATTATAACATATCAAAGAGGTCGCTTCTGCAATGCTGGAATACGCGCTTTATCCCACTACGACAACTCACTATTGTTTTCGCTTAACACAAGTTTTCTCATCTCATCTCCCCGTTATTAATCTACAAAAAGGTTTCTCTTTAATGTCGTGAAATTTTTAAAATATTCCCGCATTAAAGCGGCTCACAATTTGTAACTGCGGAAAACGTTACATTCGGTAAAGGTATCGCGCGTACCGGATTGCCGCGAACACTCGTCAATTCTGACCTCTATGATGAAGGAGTTACAGTGCAAGCCTATGCACTGCCGCGGCGATCTGTACGTATCTCTGGTACGCAATTACGGGACAATCGTTGAAATTATGACCATTATAAATTCCATGTTCTCAGTGGGCGAAAGATCCTTTTAATGCGAACTTAAATCATTTTTATTAACTTGAAAAGGTTGGATTTATTGGATAGGCCTGGTGGCTGTAATTTGCTAGTCTAGGGAATTAGGGGTCTGTTCCGATTCGGAAAATATTGGGAGGCGAGGCGGTTGTGAAAGCGTTCACGGGGGAGTGGATTAGTCGCGGTAATTGAGGTGCGATGCGCGCGCGGTGCGGAAATAATGCACGTCAGTGCTGCCAACCACAGTATAGAGCTAAACTGTAGATATGCCAGAAGAAAACTGTAGAAAACTGAAAATGTTTATTGGAAAACTGTAAATGTACAGTTTTTCTTTTTATTATTAGTTTCTTGTTTTTTTTATTTTAATTTGAGTATGAAGTAGGATGTATTTTTCGAAAAGAATTCAAAACCAGAAATATCATGAAATTTATAATTTCTTACATTATATTTATTTGCCTTAAGATGAAAAAACTGTAGATTTAATGAAAAACCTAACTGAAAACTGAATGTTCGAAAACTGTAGATTCTCAGTTAAAACTGAGGGGTTGGCTACCGTCACGTCAGCGCGCCGTCGCCGCCTGCATGTGCAACTTGCACCTACAACCTACTTGCATACGTACGGAACATCGTTTGCGTCCACGCTCCGCAGAATATTTAGTAGTGACCCTTTCCTGTGCTCTATATCCGAACTCGGAGATTTATCCTGTTACATTTATACGATTCATAAGTGCCTCTCTGACATGAATAAAGAATATGTTTTTGATTGATTAATATACCTCGGAGTACGAGTTTGTGATAACCAATCAGAATTTGGAAAGTGTGGTGTAGCATTACCGATCTTAAAAATCTTTAGTTGCCTTATTATCGTCTTCTTCTTGGATATGCCCACGGCTTTGCCCGCGTAATCAAGTTCTCATGGGAGTATTTAATCGGGACGAAAAGTTTTATCACCTAAGTCAGCCCATACCCTGTATGTCATCTAAATTCGTTTTGAAGTTTCAGCGTGATTGACGAACAAACATCCAAACAAACAATCTTTCTCATTCATAATATTAGTTTGATATACGAGAATCTTAACTAAATAGATTGAGATAATACTAGTTATTCATGCGATTATCTGAGTTTTGGTTCTATCGAGCAAGTCAAACTTCACGCTTTAGCTACATCTTTTGGTCCAGGCACACTATTAGTGTGTCACTCACGTCACGTGGCATCCCAAATCTCAGTCCGGACCCTTGTATCGCGGAATCAAGCCTCCCTTTTACTGCGAAGGGATAAACTTACACTGTTCACTTAATAATTAAAAAGGACTTTTCGAGCGTTTGTTTGTAATTGTCTGTACGAGTATCTCTATTATTAAACAAAAAATAATATTTCGGACTAAAACACCAAATGGCTAAGCTCCAAATTGAGCTTCATGCGTGTACTAAGGACATACTGCGGACGTACGTACGGATAAAAATACTTAAATCGATACTAATATAATAAAGCTGAATAGTTTGTTTGTTTGAATACACTGGTTCGAATCGAAAAAAAAAATTGTGTTGTATAGTCGAGGAAGGCTTTAAGCTAAATTATACACTGTGTGCGAAAAACCGAAATCCACGCGGACTGATTCACAGGCGGCCGCTTCTTTAATAAACATCCATAACTCGACTTATGCGATGATTTAAACTCGAGTACAAATGCCGATGTTCATCACACAAACCATGGCAACTTACTACGATCAACTTCAACATTTAATAAGTTATTGTGTATTATGTTAAAGGTACAAATTCCATTAATATAATGATGGTGGATTTCGGGGAAAAGCTGTTCGACGGATATTCATAATATTTCGTAGTAAACGTAGCACGTGTGTGTATTACACGTGTTTCAAACAATATATTAGTTAACGAACATTTTTGCGTATTCTTTTATCCACCAGGAGAAAAAAAATGTAGCCTACATTTTTATTGTAATTATGTATTATATTAAAGAATGTTTTGAGGAATAGAAATTTCCTTATTGACATCTAAGGTCAGATAAAAGGGTGACGGTTGCCTGATGCTCGAGGAAGATGATTTTTGACGGGCCCGTTGGTCTCGTGGTCAGAGACCCTGGCTACTAAATCAAGAGTTGCGGGTTCGATTCCAGCTAGGTGCAAATGACTATGAACATTTGTATTCGAGCTTTGGATGATTATAAAATTACTAGCGGCCGCCTGGGACTCCGTCCGTGTGGAATTCGGTTTCCGCACTCATAGTGTTAGACTAAAGCTTTAAACCCTCCTCGACTAGTAGATTATCCAACGCAAAAAATAGTTTTTAATTCAAATGATTCGTTCCTGAGATAAGCGTGTTCAAATAAACAAACTTCAGCTTCATAATATTATAAATGGGGTATTCATTAACCTACCCCGCAAAGCACTGGACCCGCGGGGTCAGCCGCGCACGGCGTTTTTTGAATTGGCCGACTGACCCCGTTACTCGTACCACGGGGTCAGTTGGGGTATAACTATTTTCGACTACGTCGACTGACCCCGGTCAATAAATAAATTTCCAAAGAACCAATTAATTTTATTTTTGTTTACAGTTCCGAACTAAAGTGCTTCGAAAAGGAATTTAACATATTTTTATTTAAACAAGAGCTATGGTTTTTTTATACGGGAATTATTTCATTAATTTGATATATTTACGCGTATGTTTGACCAATTTATAGAACACTGTACTGTGACACTGTGATTTGAAATACATTATCCTAATGTCTTGGTGTTTGCAAAATGCGCACACAAATCCTACTTCCTACTACTGTTATAAAGGCGAAAGTGTGTATGCGTGGATGTATGGATGTTTGTTAGATATGCCGAGGTACCTACTATAACATTGAAGAGATAACGCAGCTTTGCGTTAAGCAAATAACGGAAAAATTCGTCAGGTCTACTAACGGTCTCAGTAGCTTAGTGGTCAGAGCGCTTGCCCGGATTGCAAGAGGCGCTGTGTTCGATTCCCGCCTGAGCCATGAGATCAGATTAATTTTTCTTAGGTTTACTAAAAACGTCGTATGTTTCAAATTAGTTTTATTTCACTGATAAGCTTAGTTAAAATTATCTGCAAATTATTCTAAATCTGTTTAAATTATTTCACTCGCAACGTGATTTTATTTAATTGTTTAGTTATTTATTCTTATTACACGTATGTATATATGATTTGAGCATAAAAGCTCTTAGAATTATAGTTGTGTTCAATAAACCTTTAACAGTTTTCTACTGACCTGTACGTTTTATTTTGTTCCTATCAGTAGACGAAGTCATAAAAAATATTTTGCGGGGTCAGTCGACGTAGTCGAAAATAGTTATACCCCAACTGACCCCGTGGTACGTGTAACGGGGTCAGTCGGTCAAATCAAAAAACGCCGTGCGCGACTGACCCCGCGGGTCCAGTGCCTTGCGGGGTAGGCTAACGATTACCCCTTATAAATAAATAAATAATAAGTACGTAGAATATATTGTTTATAAAAATAAACACAGACAAACTAGGTCAATTCAAATTAGGAGCAAAGACATTCCGGTACTTCCTTACCTTACATCTGCAGTGCATTCTCCAATGTCGTTGGTATACAGGCAGAGTATCAGGGCAATTAGGCGTAATAGACAAGCGTTACCGCCAACTGCGGACACGAATAACGTCGCGGTATATCATAAGCTATAAGCGTCGCTTGAAGTTACGACGCTGTTAGAGACAATGCCTTGTGACCACATTATGATATGCTCTGATTTATGAAGTAAATAAATAAATAGTGAATGAAGTTGTTGGACTAACTCAACAATTGTCAAACTTATTTATCTTTAATAAACTTGTTTATCTTTAATTTTTAAAATTATAAACAAAGAAAAACTCATCTGATCTCAGGTGGCTCGCTTGTCCATTAACGGTCTACCCGTCTTGATAGCTTAATGGACAGAGCGCTTGTCCGGATTTTATGAGGTACTAGGTTCGAAAATCGCCTGAGCCACCTAAGATCAGATTATTTATTCTTTGTTTAAAGTTTAAAAATTATAGGTATTTAATTTTTTAATTATTTTATAAGCATCTACAACTCGAGTACTTAACGTCAGTAATCAGTTTAAGGACTATTTAACGCTGGTTCCCTCAATGCTTGTGGTTGCTGAAGATTGCGCGGTCCCAATTATGATCTACTACAGGAGTAGCGTTGTTTCATTTCGGAGGAATTAAGATTCATAGACAATTTAATATATTTACTGTCTTAGGGCTGCAACTAAAATGAAATAGAAAATATGAAAAAGAGAGGTTGCCAAGTCGTAGTAAATAAGTAAGCAGTTATTGAGAGAACATCTCACCAAGACTTGTTAGTGGATCGTAGCTTCTTGTTACCCGCGATGCCACCTTTATGACGTAGCTGGGACAGATCAGTATCTTATTCTATATTATATGTATTTAAAATTCTTTAAATAAATACACGCACTTGGCAAAGTATTTATTTTGATTGTTCATGTTTAGTTTCTCTGAGAAGCAGTGTAAAAAATTTGGTCAATTACGGACGTTTGAATCGCATTAGTTTTAATCTTAGCATGAAACAATTCCATTGAAGTGCCTTTCCTATGCCTCATCTCTACCAGTAAAATAAAGCAGAAGTGTTATTTGTTAGTTGGTGTCTTTGTGTGTTTGACTGTTTTCAACCCAGTTCTATTTATATGAGCCATTAAAATATTCAAATCACGCTCAAGAAGTAGGGTAAACCTCATTCTTAACTACGGTCGATGAAGTAGAATTTCTTACGAGAGAAAGCTCGTCTTCGTTTTTATGAAAATTGTTTTCCTGCTCCCAGTGCATATTATTATGCAGTTGCCGTTGCGCTGTGCTCCCGACCGTGTAAGGCCACAACTTACTTTATTTCAATAATGTATGCTATAGCATCTCGATTTTAATAGCAGGATGTCTTTTGAAGGGTAGCCTTGTCCGACATACCTCATTTAGTACACGACAGTGTTCTAACACCGTCGGGACTAACACTCTCATGACAAAAGGTTTTTTATTTCTCTAAAAGAATACATTATTCACTTATAGGAGAAATAAAATCATCATTATTCTAGTTGGCAGTATACTCGTACAGTACAGTTCAAAAGTCGTAAACAATTGGAAAAAAATATAGCCTAGCTTTGTTACTGATTATGTGGCGTCACTTATGACTTTGATTCGATTGTTCATACATTGGTTAAGGTCGGTTTTGGGGAATTTTATTATTGTCTAGCTTTTAGGCTTAATATAAAAGAGTTGTGGTAACGTAATGACCACGTTTGTTAACTTGCGACGAGTGAATGAAATAGGGATTAATGCAAGGATGATGATATATTAGAGCTGTGGTTAATAATTTGTTTTTGGTGTTTTAGGTTGCCAGAGCTCAGTTGGGGAGGGTATGGGGTAAGGCCGGCAACACATCAACGATACCTCTGGTGTCGCGGACGTCCATGGGCGGCGGTGATTGTTTTCCATCAGGCGACTCGCCAGCTCGTTTGCCGCAACTGACATAAAAAAAATATATATATATATATATATATTTCAGGGCCTTGAACACTTCTTAATAAACATCACAGATAATACAGATACATCCTTTCGTTCGTAGAAGTCTTTGCTCTCGGCAGATTACGGATCAACAGAGTTTGTATGCGTAAGTAGTTGCGAAGTTATCCCCTTAATTTGTATTTACCTTGTGCAAGTTCAGCTCCCGTATCTCATAACGGATACTCGCGACTGCAACTGAACGCGTAGTTTGGACGCTATTGCTTTAGGTAACTTGGGTTTTTCTATAAACATGTATTGATTTTGGAGTATCTAATTAATATGTGGTTTGTTTTCAAAAATAAAAATATATTTTAAAGAAGGGAAAGCTCAGTGGAATTTCCACTCGAATGCGCCGCTCGTCTGGGGAAGTACCTCCACCTTACAGGAAACCACAGTGAAGTAACACTTCGTAACTTCTGTGCTATGTTTCTACTGGAGAGTAAGGTTGACAGAGCTCAGTTGGGGAGGGTATGGGTCTTAAAGGCAGGCAACGCATCTGTAACACTTGTCTGGCTGTTGATGTCCATGGGCAGCGGTAATCACTTACCATCAGGTGACCCACGTGTCCGTTTGCCTTCCATAACATAAAACATATTTATAATTACATTGATAATAATTTATAAATATGCAACAACTTTTATGGGTGAACAGTTATACAAAAATAAATATAAAATAAACATTGCTTATTACTTAAGTATCTTGTCATACTCGATTTGTTAAACGAAGTTCTAGCAATAAATGTTTATAGCGACCGCCTTACACCGTTCTCCTCAAAACTTTAAATGATTTTACTCATTAAAACTCTCAACTACAATAAATCACTGAAATGTAAAAGTATTTAGGGTCGTAATTAAAATACGTTAGAAAGTAATAAATTTGGTAACCACGGGCAAGGCTAGACTGAAAATAATAAAAACAGAGCAATTTCATGAAACTTCGTCCTACGCCGGGAGGCTAAGCCTACCTCGCAACTAAATATTATTCCGATCTCGTAAATTACATCTGGAAATATTCAATACAAAATGTTAGATGAGCTTGACAACTTTCCGTTTTGATGTTTCTTTCTGTATCGAAATAGTTAACGAGGTTTTAAAAAAGTTTTAACGTATATTAATGCTTATTGATCTCCGTCACTTTGTGTCGTTGATCAATCGTAGTAAAAGGGAGTTTTAGATTTCATGATAGCTTCATCCTCATCATCATCATTTTTGGCCTTAACGTCTATTATATTTTAAAGAAAGTAGTGAGCTATTAATGTTGCAATTAAGTTGTGTCCCTTGCAAGGATTTATATAAAATGGTTCAATATGTACTAAGCATTTTTATTTTTGTGACTTCAAATGCGGTTTGCGAACTTTCTTTCTCTATAAAGAACTAGCAAATGTGTTTAAAGAAAATAAAAATCGTCGTAGCGTATTGGCTACGAAGCATGCGGCCGTAGCGATCAGTTGCAGCCGACTCTGCGGCGCATAATCCCTCGTAGCACGTAGCCAGAGTACGAGCTACGGATTCGGGCGACTCCGGGCGACTCCGTGCGGCAAGTTGATATCTCGTATTATGTGACAACTGGTGTTTTAAGTTTTAAAGTTTGCTTCGATTTCTATTTATTTAAAATATTCTGTATTTTGAGGTGTTGTACGTGTGAGTGTGAAAGCCTATGTTGTAACCACTGTTGGAATTTTTTACAATGTGTCATGTTGAATGAGATAAATTAAATCCTACCTTATTGTTTCTAACATATGAAACAAAATAACTCGGTTACCCTAGAATATAAATGCGATGTTACTCGTATCAAGAAGGCAAAAGTTAAAGTTTACTAAGTTCTGATTATACGCAATAAACTCTACTGGGCTTGGCATGTTACTTACAAAACGTAATCAAATTGATTTACCCAATTAAATAGTTCCGCGCTATGTTGGAAGTTGCGATCTAATTGCCCACTCCTTTCCATCTATGTCGGTTACAAACAACTCCTCCATACTTTTGCGAGCGCGCCTCGTCAGCCGAGCCCACTCCCGTTATTACAGTTCATTGGTTCCACTTTAAGCGCAATATTGTAAAGGGATTTAACATTTTAAAAAATTGAGGCTAAAATCGCTGGCGTCATGAAATCTACATCGTATATTGGCTGCGTATTTACACAGTATTTTTTCCCAATTCCCTCATGAATGTAACAGGGGCTCATGAATTTTATTGCGATCGCGAGTCGCCGGCGATTGTCGCGCATTCGTACAGTCATGAGCACCAACATGTATACAAACACATTCTAATATGAACCTTACTGCTTTGACATAAGAGTCGAGGTAAATACATGTTAATTCTCGTGACTGTACCTCCACTACTCATAATTGAATTACAAATCGCATTGAGACTTGTAGCTTTACAGGAGCACCGGTCTCCTGCCCGTAAGAGGACGTTTTATAAGCCATAAAAAAGAAACGAACTTTTTTTACGAGCATAAACAAAGATTGTGTTCCCTGACGAGCCTATGAAGTTAGTCCAGCGTATTTGTCTCATACAATCTAATCTTTCATCAAGCGTATTGTCCTAATCTAATCAATCTACTTATCAAAACTACTTTTAGACCTTAGGGTGCGTTTCCACATATGCTGAACTGTGCGGAGCTGAGCAGAGACGTGTAAAACTTGACCAATCAGAATCGGAGCGGAGATGAGATGTGTAATTTGAACAATGTGATTGGTCAATTTTAATACTGCTCAGCTTATGTGGGAACGCTCCCTTATGCTTTTAGTAGAAATCAATTTAGAAATGATAAGATAATAATGCTAAAGTGTAAGCATTTGAAATGTATACTTCAAATGATAGTTGAAGCCAACCGACTGCCAGGGCCCCGAGAAATATTTTTTATTTTCTTATATTGAAATGGACATAATCGAATATCTAAAACTTTACGCTTGACTAACGAAACAGGCGTTAAAAGTGTAGGTATCCAATCTAGGTTCGGTAAAAGGTTACACGAAAAATACATTTTATTTTTTTGGAAAAAGTTTTTAACAGTTTTAGACGCGTTAAAATTTCTATTTATACAATGAAAATGAAGGTGAAATATACCTGCTGGTGAATTTCCGTTGATGTGTTTTTATAAATTCATTTTGTATTTTTCGAACATTGTTGTTGCATTGGGTTATTTGAGCCAAGCTGTTACTTTAGTTGTTGTATGAATGAGTGTAAATATTTAACACAATATTATATTTTTATTTGACGCGACGGCATTTAGCCCGTGAGAAGAAGTTCACGATTTGCAAGAGTTCTACTTGAACCACACAACAAATGATCCCTAGCAACATCTCTGAGTCAGACAAATGCATAATTCCTACTGCAAACTAAGAAGCTATTATTTTTGTTTATTATAAAACAATATCAAGGTACAACGTATTTTATTGAAAGCAGCAAGCATTAGCAACCGTAGTAATATGATAAATGTGAAAGTTTCGTTTGTGTGGATGTTTGTTCGTCAATCACGCTAAATCTGCTGAACGGATTTTGATGAAATTCGGTATACAGACAGGGTATGGGCTGACCTAGGTAAGGGACTTTTTATCCCGATAAAATACTCCCATGGGATAAAACAGGAATCTTGAAAACACTGCAAAGCCAAGGTAAAATCTAGTTAGTTACTAAATTGAAGTATCTAATTGTCTAGCTCCCTGGTTTGGTCTCAATATTTCGACACACACTTAACATCGTACAGATACCTCGAGACTTCTAAAGCCACTCCCGCTCGTATGGTCGAGGTGGAGTGTCCATCCATTACGGTGCAATATTCAAGCAGTCCGATATTGCGTGCAGCGCAGATTGTGCACGTGACTGCGACCCCGGCCACTCCGCACTTCAGCGGCTAATATTGCTGTGACTCGGCTATCTTTACTATCTTCACACTTCGGCATTGTTAACACACAGTACCTTATATAAGAAGCTCTAAGATACAAACTAAGTTGTAGTAGAATTTCTGAGTGTGGACACACAGACAAACACAATTATCTACTCAAGTACATAAATAAAATAAATAAACTCAACATAGATATTAAGTAGTATTTACTAACAAAATCTGTTTTTTATATATTTTAGTTTGTAAGGTTTATATTAACATGTTTTGGTTAACATTGTATACGGAGTGTATTGGCTATGTAGTGTACTGCGATACAAGCAAATACCTAATTGTGCTTAGTGTAAATAAGCTTTTCGTGAAATAAATAAATAAATTGAATTGTGTATGTATTGAGTAATTCTCTATTGAAAAAATAAATCTTATTTCGATGCGTAGTTTTAAATATATGGTACACATACGAACAGATAGCGAGCAGAGACTTGGTTTTATACTTTTTTGTAGTAGCAACAAATACTAAAATTATTAGTTATGCAGTTATGAAAGCTGCATAACACGGTTAAATAACATGATTCGTAATGAAAGTATATTAAATATAGTTGAAATAAATACATATATTATACTCTACAACAATAACGAGTAAGAAACCTTGCATTACATTGCAAGCGTTCTCCTAAATCGAGTCGCATTGGTCGAGAATCGATACACTCGTATTCGTTAACAAAGGTTCCCGATTCCCGAATAAGTTGAGGACGTGACCGCTGCGACCCTCGGCTATCAACAGCTAATATTGCTGGGACTCTTGTTCCCTGCCATATAGGCCATTGTTATGTTATAGAATGGTATGGTTATTTTTTGTATGTGCGAGAAACGTGAGGCAAAAGGCACGTACACTTGTGTGGTACAAATAAATACCCATATAACATTTAAATAAATATTTCACAACATCATATACATTGATCTGACTCCGCGTTAAGTAGCTTAAGCACTTGTGTTACAGACATCAGAATCAACAGTGGTCTTATAAAAATACTTATACATATATGTATCTATATAAGTATATTTATAAGACCACTAATTATATAATATATAATATAATAATATAATATAATTGTGATTGTTGAAACTGTTAGTCTTCCAACAATTAAATAAATAAACATGTAACAAAATAACAAGATGCATGAAAAAGGATTGCTTATCACAGATTCATGGCTAATTAATATTGTAATGGTATATGAGAGACATGCCTTTAAAAACCTGGAGGTGTATAAAAAAAACACAGAAATTAGGCAGAATTTTGAAGAATTGATTGCATACTCGTATGTTTTTTGCAACATTAACATCTTTTAGCTCCACCCATTGACCGTACTTTTGGTCAGTTTGCCTAATAAATTCCTTTAGTTTGTGGGCCTTTGCTTTGCATTAAAACCCCATTGTGCATGGGGGAAACTGTAGTTTCATGGAGAAAAGGGCCGGGCCTCAGTAATAGCTGTGTGCAATATATTACGCCATACATGTTGAATATTTATAGAATATTTGTGTATATTTTAAGATACATATAAGCATGGCCAGGAGTCCTTTAAGTGCCTATCGCAAAACAAAAACAGCATGAAAGCATCGCCAGAGCTCAGTTGGGGAGGATATGGGGTCTTAAAGGCTGGCAACGCATCTGCAACCCTTGTGTGGTTGTTGATATCTATGGGCAGCAGTTCACTTAACACATCTGACAGGCCCGTTGGTCTAGTGGTCAGATACCCTGGCTACAAAACCGAGGGTCGCGGGTTCGAATCCCGCTAGGGGCAAATGTTTGTGTGATGAACATCGGCATTTGTACTCGAGGCATGGATGTTTATAATATAAACGTATTTAAGTATGTCTATCCGTTCCCTAGCTTCCATAGTACAAGCTTCGAGCTTAGTTTGGGGCTAGGCAATTGGTGTGTTCGTCCAAGGCATTTACATTTACTATTTTACTAACATCAGGTGACCCTCTTGTTCGTCCTCCCAACATAAAAAAATCCAATGTAAATACCCCCGCCACGAGTACAAACGAAACGCTAAAAAGGAAGACAATATGCAAATCGCAGCCCTTTCCATCAATTGATCGGCCCCGGCTAATTAGATTGCGGCGTAATTAATAGCGGGCGGAAGAGCGAACGGTCGTCGTGTTTGCCTTGATGCGAGCCGCCATTGCCGAATCATTGCGAATTACTGACGCGAGACGAGTATACTTTGTACGTATTTGGAACAGTTAACAGATAAATACAACCATGATTGCTGGGCGGTAGTGCCGCACTGCCGACCTAACTTTATTATGTAATTATTGAAATAGATTGTCAACAAAAAATTATTAGATATTTTTAATATTCAATAACTTATTCTAGTTACTGCCTCCGTAGTGTAGTGGTTAGAGTACCAGGCTTATCAATTCCGGATCATAGTCGAAGCGTACGTACCCTGAGATCCGAGCCAATGGCCATGAATGAATGCAATCGGGGAAGGCGCTAGGATGATGATGATGAGTGTTTATTAATAAGTATATGCGTTAGTCTTATGCAAAAATATCTACAAGGTAAAATGTTAAGGAACTCAATTTAATCTAGGAACTGTGCGAAAACAAAGCTCTTGACATTTGGTATACGATCTATCCTCCGCAACATTTATACCAGTTGATATTAATATTATTGTAATTTATATTAAATCTTTTGTATCTTGTTACGCTTGGCTCAAGTTTAATTTCTCTAAATTCCTCTGAAACTGTAATCGAACTTGAGATTAATTTCAAATGTAGGCCATGGGTAAAATTCCACGGAAACCCTTTTCATTTATTCCATTTCATGTTAAGCCACAGTTGATTTTTGGAAAGTGGTGTAAAAAGCAGTAACAATCTAAATTGAGATCAATATAATCCATTATTATAGTTTGAAGTACCTAGTTTCCTGAGATTTTTTGCGTCGAATTCCATAATACTCCATTCACTGAGAGATAGGTTTAGCTCCGTTTTTACTTATTTGAATTAGTGCACACTAAATTATAATGATTTTTGCCGTGTTTGGTATAAGAAACTAAAATGAAAAGTCATTTAACCGTTCCGCTTCCACCCTCGTATTCAAACAGGCCACATGCGAAGGCACACACGTGAACACGATTTCGTAAATCTAATCGGTACAGAAAGGTGTCATTAGGGATAAATACGGCTTACGGGCTAACTGCGGCCCGGGGCGGGGGACACACGCGCTGATTCACCGGCCTAACCGAAACATATATTATATAGACTTTGGTCATTCTGTAATCTGTGAACGCCTTGTTGGTATTATAGGTTTTTTAAATACCCAGCTACAGCTACACTACAGCTCAGCGACACAAACGTTCATGCGTCTACGAATTCATTTTTAGAGTAAATGCTTGTGTTGGATTTTGCAATTGCAAGAAGCAGGATTCTGATTATTACCAGCCAAATTCACCAGTGTCTTTGTAACATGCGGTGGACATTGCTCTGCTGTGGGATATGGCACATATTTTTTATGTCCACCTACACAACATGAGTTGCGTTCCTTGCCATCCAAAAAGGATTAAATGCTCTTCTTGAAAACCCTAATGGTACCTTCAATGAATAGGTAATATAAGTAAAATTTTGAACTTATTTTAGAGTTAAGGTCAAAGTTGTCACACCTTCAATGAAAAGGTAATATACATTGAATTTTGAACTTATTTTCGAGTTAAGGTCAAAGGTGAACCCACGCAGATGAGTAAGAGTCGATTGGCCGCGGGCGCCAGGCGCGGCGGTCACCGCACAAAGGCGCAATCTGCGTCGCCGGCTAACACGCCATTTACGAAAGTATCCGCCGTCCGCTCTGTATTGCCGAAATTTATTGGACACTAAACTTTTCATACGCTTTTATGTTTTCGGGAGATTACGGCACTAGCAGCAGTTTGCAGAGCCCCGATGTTTATAAGACGCCCGCCCGTCAAGGGACGCGAATTTTTATCCTCCTCTAAACAACGTTTGACTCGCAAAATTATTCCACAAAATCAATTTATTGGACGGCCGAGACTGAAGATAGGTCTCGTAAAATGCGAAAATAGGACTATTCCCCGCCAGCCTATACAAACTTGCCTTTTTGTCACTTTACTCTCACATAAGCCCGTATTGAGCCGATAAAACTTGCATGTTATTCAATGGTTTACACGAGGATTTTTATACATATATAAAAGCTAAACCAGTTCTTTTGCCCAAGGCTATGAAATGTATATTCTTATTTACCATTTACGCATTTTTTAAGTAAATTCAAGTAAGTATTACAAACAATGATTTACGCTTATTCTTATAAAATGAAAACCATTTAGACGCTAAACTATAACCATGATAGTAATTGACTTAAATAAGAAATCCAATACACCAATAATTGAAATATAAACGCAAAAAATCACATTTTAAAGCACGCAGAAATAGAAACGAAACATCGAAACCAATTAGATAGTAATTTTACAAACACACAGCTCGCAAAAAGTTATGATGAAGCGCGCGGCCGAACTTGCTAGTTGCAGGTTTATTGAGCGGAAGCCGGCCGCGCCAACTTTATTCCGTTTGGAGTTTCGCTTCACAAAAACTGACGGCCGACTGTACCTGTGTGGATTAATTCGTGTCCGAGATAGCTCTTGATAACTCCGCGCGCGTTTTGTTAATAAAGTGCGCCGTATAAAGTGGACAGCGGTTGCCGATCGGATTTGAATGAAGGCGCGACCGTTGATTTTGATGGGGAGAGTGCCTGGGTTTGCATATGTTTGCGTTTTATAACGAGGGATTGGAAGTTTTAACTTTTTAGTTGAAAGTCTGGTGGCATATTAATAACGACCGATTAATAGAGGCTGAAATTCATTTCGAAAAAATATAGTCGGTAGGTACATAGAGTTTGCGAATTCGATCCTCGCATGGACGTAGCTTAAGTTTGTGATCACCAATCCAAGCGATCATCTTTTGAGCCTTTTTCGCTGTCATATGACATGAATAAGCCGATATAATAATGACGCAGTACAGAAAAACAGATAAATCATTATGTGAGCCAACCTCCCAACGCCTAGTTCAAAACGACTACTTCATCACCACAGAACCATCAGCAATTGCAAAGCCAAACATGATTAAATCGATGATAATTTGGTACACAAACTCGAGAGTGAGTGTTGAGCGCAGTGCTTCGGCGCAATGTGTGCGGAGCGGCCGCAGCTCAGCACGAGCGCCCTCGACCGGTAATGAGTGCGTCGCGGTCGCATACACTGCAATCGTGCATGTGCACGCACTTTTCAATGGAATCAAAACTGATAACTGTATGTACTGAAAGCTTTTGTTGAAGAACTGCGTTGATGGCCTGCTAGTTTTATTGACACATTATGTTATGTGTCCAAGGAATGTAAAGAGAGAACAGTTAAATGTCTACCTGGGTGTTAAGGAAACCGCAGACATTACGTGTTACATGACTAGTGGCGGGATTCATCATCCCAGGCCCGCTACACAAGGGAGGTCTGGTATGTAAAAGCATTCCTCTCTGCAAAAATATGAAGAAGATAAAAACGCCCTATGTTGGCGATACCCGCAAAGACGAGCTTTAAAAACAATTCAAAATTAAATAAACCATTCCCTGATATAGCTCACCAATGGACTACCGTCCTCTAAACTTAGTTAACAGCGTGCTAATAGAAATTAGGGACTAGACACCCTTCATCACCACAGAACCATCAGCAATTGCAAAGCCAAACATGATTAAATCGATGATAATTTGGTACACAAACTCGAGACCCGCATCGGGTGCAATATGTGCGGAGCGATTGAAGCTCAGCACGAGCGCCCTCGACCGGTAATGAGTGCGTCGCGGTCGCATACACTGCAATCCTGCAGGTGCACGCACTTTTCAATGCAATCAGAACTGATAACTCAACATACTAAAGCTTTTGTTGAAGAACCCGCTTTTGTTGGTGGCCTGCTAGTTTTATTGACATATTATATCATGTCCCAAAGGAATGAATAGAGAGAACAGGCCAGTATCTACCTGGGTGCGAAGGAAACCGCAGATATTAAGTGGTTCGTGGTGGGATTTATAATCCCGGGCCAAAATTATACGGAAGATTTGGCATATGAAAGCATTTTTTTCAGCAGAAATAAGAAGAAGACAAGAGCCCTCGGTTGCTGATACCCGCAAAGATGAGCAATGTAAAATAATATACAAAAGAAAACAAACCATTCCCCAATCTAGCACCCCAATGGCCTATTGGAATTCTACACTAAGTAAATAACGAGCTTTAGGCGTAAGGTTTTTGTATAGACACACATCATCACCGCAGAACTATCAGAAATTGCAAAGCCAAACATGATTAAATCGATGATAATTTCGTACACAAACTTAAGAGTCATGCTTCGGGTGCAATATTGTGCGGAGTGATTGAAACTCAACACGAGCGCCCTCGACCGGTAATGAGTGCGTCGCGGTCGCATACACTGCAATCGTGCATGTGCACGCACTTTTCAATGGAATCAAAACTGATAACTCTACATACTGAAGCTTCTGTTGGTCTGCTATAGTGTATTGACAGATGATATGGCGAAAAGAATTTATAAATGGCATCGGTTCATGTCTTATCTGATGTGAACGAAACTGCAGAAGTTGGTAGTGGTGATATTTTCAAACCGGGCAATTTTGGCGTGGAAAAGCGTTCTAATGGGAAAAGAAGCCGTTGGTAAGTGTATCTAAAAAAAGTGTAAGTGTCTAAAGAAAGTTAAGCGATACTTTTATTCTTA
The DNA here is from genome assembly GCA_958496325.1 of Nomophila noctuella. Lineage (NCBI taxonomy): Eukaryota > Metazoa > Arthropoda > Insecta > Lepidoptera > Crambidae > Nomophila > Nomophila noctuella. The sequence goes on along the minus strand of OY292487.1, from coordinate 11,571,290 downwards.
ACAAATAATTATTTCAAGTCATTTAATCAAAAACAAAAATCAACCGTACCAGCTCGAATCAACACTATTAATAAACATTTAGACCAAATAAATATTATCAAAGTTCCTGGTAAGTGGGGCGGGATCACTTGCAAATGCGCCGTCGAGCCAGTTGATACATATGGGAGCTCATTGACCGAGGCTTACCGGTGAAGGATTCCTCAATAAAATCGGTCAAAGTGACCGCTTAATCAGATGGACTACGGGACTACCCTTCGGCTGATTCTGTATAAATATAAAAGCGATTTTTCGTTTTTGATTACTTAAATTTTACACAGTAATCGTTTTCATGGAACTGAGTATCAATAAACTTGAGTTTATCCTTCTGATTTCATTTATTTTTATGAGCAGTCTTCGCGTAAATATCAGAAAACAATTATTTTAATGTAGGTACTCGAAAGTTTAATGAACAAAAGTTTTTATATAAAATATTGAGTGGAATAAAATCTTTTGATTGCTTTCCAGTTATTCTTATAGCCGAAGCACTTTCAGAATTATTACTGTCCGGATACCGAAGATTTAATTTTATTATTTGATGTTATAAATTAATTTCCGAAACTCGGTAAGAAAAACCGTCAAATACATAGCTTCTTTGAACAAATCAAGTACGGACGGTTTTCAACTTTGGTTTTCCATACGCGCCTTAACCAAAATTCGATTGAATTCAATGTTTTTATTTGCTTAACACCTTCCATTTAAGGGAATCATGGTACCGACTGACTGTTTATAAACAGAGTGAAGCTAAATTCGGCATATTTTTGAGCGACGAAATAGTTTAGCGGTTATCCGTCAGAGCAGAGACGAGTCTTGGCAACACAAACAGTAATAAGCCCGAGAAGTCGCTCAACTCCGCGGGCTTCGGGGACTCGGCAAATATTACGACAAAGCGACACAACTTAGATATTGTTTGTCGGACATCCTTCTGCAGAGGATTGCCGCGGGCCGCCCGTCATAATTATGTACGTATCTTGAACCAGACTAGTCTTAGACTGAGTCCTGTTGAGTCTATAGACCTTCTGGTATCACTACTTAACAACAAAAGTTGTATGAAATGTGCGAAATGTTTTCAAATTACGAACAAACTAAATCACGCACGACCAACTTGAAATTGACTACGAGTATGACACTAGAGGATACCGTGATTGACAGTTCACATCTTTGTTAAGAAAGTTAGTTCTGTTGTTCTGCTGAAAACTTCAAAAGGTGCAAGTAGGTACGAGAATGATATATGTATTTCAGCCATTTGTCGTGCGTGGGAACTAACAGTGGCCATCTGTCGTCATTTTTATTCCGTGAACTGATCTTCGTTTATCAGAAAAAAAGTTATAAGAATAGGTTTTTGGTATTGGTGAGTTCACATCGAATAATGGTCATTTAAACCATTTACCTACCCAAATATTATTTTCCTTTAAGAAAACCCTTTGAAACAAGGTCGGCGTCTTGCTCGTTCTGTCCAATTTGGCACTTACTTAGGCCACCACCAATACAGGCAAGCCGCACGTGACCTGTCAGGCACATACAAAAAACGTAATGAAAATACTCGCTTCCCTTTTATTTGGTGCGAACTGTGTCCTCGGAATGAACGGCATGTGTTTATGTCAGTGTAAGTAAGAATAATGGCCGCACATAAATCAGTGGCATCTTCACGTCGTTTTGAATACTTACAAAAGATGTCACCTCCTTGGAGTGAGCGCGATTCGGTGGAGGAGTAACCCCATTCGTATCGCCTTATTTATAGTCGCCCGCAAGTTTCTAAACAAAGGAATAAGGACGTATTAGCCGCGCCCCATCGCTTTGCTCACTTTGCGGGCTCATTGTTACTTACTTACAATGATATACTACTTGCCCGCACTTCTTGAATTGAGCCAGTTACTGTTACAAAGTTATGTTTCTTATGTGTCTAATTAGCTACTTATTACACCCCGACGGTTTAACAGAAGAATGGAAGTCGCTAAGGATACTGATGAGAAGGGTTTTACTTAGACCTAAATTATATAACAAACTCACAACCCACTGTCGTTAGTTGTAATATACGTTCTGAGATTAAGGTAAATATTAAGAAAGCTATCACGTAAATATCTTAAAGGTTGTTTTGGAAAAGCAAATACTCGTATCGAGCAGTCGTCGTTTGGAGGCTTTCTTTTGCTTCATTCGCAATAAAACGTAACATCACTTATAACTCTGTCCAATATATGAAGCGTCTTTTGACAGGTCGCCGATTGACAACATTGGTGATGTCCTAAAGTATCTCAAATGAGTCAACAATCCGATTGTACTATTATCATTATTCGACTTAGGTACGTAAAAAATAACCGATTTCGAGAGATTTATTGTAAACAAATATAAATCCATATATTTAAGTTTATAAATTAAATATAAAACAAGTAAGTCATATTAGTAAAAGAAATTTAAATCCAAATGTTGTTACCTTTCTATGTAAAATATACATTATACCTTATGAACATGTTATGAAGAAGTTTCGATTTATTCATAGCATTTATTTCTATCGATTATTTGTAATCGGGGGCACAATCGTTCTAATCGTTTTTCGTAGCACATCACTGAGTTGGCAGTAACCGTCCATGAAGAACAATATTCTTTTTTCGAAAATTAAACGAAAACAATTCGAACTTTCATGGGCGTGAGCTGTCAAAAGACGCTTCATAAAGTGGACAGAGTATAATAGACCGTGCGAAGCCAGAAAAAAAAAAAAAAAAAGAGTATAATAGAAATGCCATAAAGGACCAAGACGATTATAACGTTTCCTTTTCAATGACTGCACTAAGCTGATCCCCTTTCCTTCATATGTGAACTTAACCAAGAAACGTAACGATTTGCCGTACCTTTTAACTGTGATTTAATTCCTTTTCCGCGTATCATTTCAAAAAGCGCTCGAGTTTATTTCGCTTTTCAATGTTTTCTTTTTTGAATCGTAAAACCGATATAAATCTCTGGCGGCGGAGTATCCCGGAGCTCATCAAAATCGCGTTATCAGCTCTGCACTAACAAATCAGGAGCAGGAGGGCACGCGAGCCCGAGCCGTGCCGACCTGGTTCCGCGTGACAACCTTATTACCGCACAATAAGATGCAATTTTATTTTGAATTTGTTTGAGCGACGCCATCGGCCCATGTATAATAAAGTGCAGAGCCGCCATCACGTCATAAAATGGCAAAATACTCGTGTGCACGTCGCGAAATAGATACGTTCGTAATTTCACGTAACCTCGCGCCCCTGTAATTGGAAGATGCAAATGCGCGCCTGCATCTTACTAGAAAGTTTTATTGCGACAGGTGAAAGAGTTAATATCATTTTTATGTAAAACCAATGCTCACTTTCTTACATATCTTTCTCTTTAATAACTGCACTTGTTCTTACTAGCAGATTTATCGGTGAAGAAATGCATTTTAAAATTTATTTAACGTTTAATTTGTGGTTGAAATTTTCTTGCATTCAGGGGCTTGGTTTTGTATAATACGAGTAAAGTGTATACAATTCTAATTACATATTTATGTCTTATTAGGTTTGAATTATATCATTGTACTGTTAGCTCACAACACACAACATGATTTAATATAAATCACTTTACAGTAAATGGTCGAGTATATTTTGCGCTGATAAATAAAGAGGCGACTGCGCTTTATGGAAAGTCAACTTATTGAATTTTACCCGCAGCTCCGTGAGTGTTCTCAAGCAGTAATAAAACGCTCATCTCCGGCCATCTCGCACAACAGCATACGGCGCTTAATCGCAGATGAATGAAATTCGCCGCCATCGATCACTGTCGGCAAATTTTGAGATAACCGTAACGGCTTAGGCCACTTCCTACTCAAACCGGACTTTGTTATGTAAGTATACTATTAAATATAAGACAACGAAGGCGCGAGAGAAATGGCCGAATAAATAGGATACTTTTTTATGGAATTATTTATGACCGCCTCTTTGGAAGAGTAGTTTTGCTTAGGTTCAGTTCTAGTGCCTTGGGTAAGTTTGGTTAGATAATATAATTATTACAGTCTATGAGCCTGGAAAGTGCGCTTTGTGCACTAAGCATGCCTTTAGGAATAATTCCATACTGGTAGTTTTATTATGGAAGCCTGTATTCGCGTATGTAGGTTTTAGAAATTAAAAGGTGATATTGGTTCAAAAGATGATTTGATTAATAAATTCTTAACTTTAAATGAAATGATTCCATCTAAAGCTTTGAAGTTACTCATGCAAATGAAAATCTGTGTTATACAGAGGTTGGCAGCACTTCCACTTAATCTTTTACAACGTTGGGTTCACAAACTACTCTTTATACTCTTTAATGGAATAGATTATAATATATTGCTCCGGGATTGAAAGCTTTGTATCATCAAAGCCCAAACGGGGATTAAAATCATACAGTGGAAAGTAGGGTTAGGATACGCGAGCGCTGATGCTGGCTGGATGAATCTGCATAAAAAACGAGATTGATGTAAAAAATCTACTTATAGAAACCGTTCCGTATAACAGAACGAGCCTTAGAAAATATATTTTCAAAAATGACCAAGTCCTAATGGATTATATTATGTATAAATCAACTAGCGGTCGCCCGCGACTCCGTCCGCGTGGTTTTCTGTTTCCGCACACATAGGTATATATAGCCTTAAGCTTTCCTCGTCAAATGGACTTTCCAAAACAACTTTTTTTTCAAATCGGACTAGTAGTTCCTGAGGTTAGCGCATTCAAACAAACAAAAAACTCTTCAGCTTTATTATTATTAGTATCTTAGATACATCGATCTGACTCCGCGTTAAGAAGTTATACACTTGTGTTGCAGACCTCAGAATCAATAGTGGTAAACAAATATTCTTACTTAAAGACCCAGACCAGGACGAACAAGCATGTTCATGCACACAAATTCATGAACCCGCGACCTCCTGGTCTAATAGGCAACTTTTTGACCACTTCACTAAGCAGGTCGTCAAAAAAGCGGTTCGGGATTGCTACAGAAGATAATATGTCTAAAAACCTTGTTAAGGAAAAAGTTTGCAAATTGAATAAGAAATATCCGCAGGGAAAAATAATTTACCGCAAGAAGAGACACGTGTAGGTACAAGCCACGGGTAACAAAGCTAGTTGTTTTGCTTAGGAACAAGAAATTCAACTACCCTCAAGTTTGAAATTAAAATAAATTATTGTTCCAGACTTGGTGAAGCAAACAATAGGTATCAGGTGAAAACAGTTGTTGAGGGTTTAATTACTACTAGACTTTACAATTACTTTATTTGAAAATGTAATATAGAAGCGGTAAATATTTGGAAAAGAAAGGTACGAAAAATAAATTACTTGTACCTAGGTTTATCTATACAAATATTATAAAGAGGAAAGGTTTGATTTTTTGTTTGTTTGTTTGTTTGTTTGTATGAATTGAATAGGCTCCGAAACTACTTGGCAGATTTGAAAAATTCTTTCACTGTTAGAAAGCTACATTCACCCAGAGTATCATAGGCTATATTTTATCCCGGTACGGGAAGTAGTTCCCCCGGGACGCGGGTGAAACCGCGTGACGGGCCGCTAGTAAATAATATTTGTTTAATTATAAAAAGATGATGATGTAATATAATATTTTTTTTCTTTCACTTAGGGTTTTTCGTTTTAACTTATGGTGGTTTGAGAAGACAATAATAGAGAGATATTTTAATTAATAATTTACCCAACACTGCATGATACTTAATCATTTCATATTTAACGAATACCTAAACACTAATAAAAATTAGGTATCTATTTTCTAACACACAATTTGTTGGCAAGCATTCTTGTCCCTAAAGAGCATTTTCAACAAGCCATTGTTATGGCGTTCCTTATCGCAATGTAGGTATCCCGTAAACGGATACATCGGGCTTCAGTAGGCTAATGAAGTCTCGCCCAGAGGGTACAATGGGTGGAACGAACCGTTAAGTGGGTCCTGATTGATTTATGGTCGGTCGTGAAGCGTTATTCAAATGATTATTCAACTGATCGCGCCGGGTCATGTCAGCCCAGATCACAGCCGACACTCGACGCCAATGAATTTATAAACAAAAGCTCCTTGTGTTATTGCTCTGTTTTGTTGTCAAACACAATTATGCGATTGTGAATAAATGACAATTTCATATTGTTATTGTTGTTACGACCGCTATTTTTAAGCTAGTTTTACGGAGAAATGTATCTATTGCGTGAGTGTAAACAAAGCACAAAAAAAAAAACTGTGCGATTAACAGCGCAGCGATCGGTGGTTTGAATGATACACCCGTACGTAACCTGATTTAGGGTGAGACTCCAACAAAGCTAAGATGTGTGCTGTGTCGTAAGTAGCCGATAGACTTTTTAAGTTGTGATTGATTACCTCAGTTCAGGGCAAAATCCTATTGGCTGCTTACGATTCCGCATCATCTCTGCTCCACAGCACACATCTTAGCTATGGCGAAGTCCCACCCTTAATGCACACTTACTTCGTTTATGTCATCATTACAACCTAAAAGTTTCAATATTATGTTGAACTTTGACATTTTGTTGTAATATACGTTCAGTAAAGCACATTATAGAGAACATTGGTGGTAGGTAAGACCGTTAGTTGACTAAAATAACGACGTCACAGGCGCCCGCCTGCGCCCGTAATGAACCACGGTCTCCATCGGCCACCGACGATCCAATTATACTCATTCAATGCAAATTTATTGCTAAGCGGACCTCCGCTAGACGACTTTTATTATATCTTCTAATATCGATAATGAATAGTGATTAAGTGCCTTACTTAAATGATTTCAGAAAGTGAAGTGGTCTGAGTAAACGTCTAGAGGATTTTAGGCAGCTACTAATTTAGTTGAATATTAGTTACTAGCGGCCCGCCCCGGCTTCGCCCGTGGTACTTGTCCACTATTTAATGGATGATATTATACATAAAAACCTTCCTCATGAGTTACTCTATCTATTAAAAAAAAGCGCATCAAAAACCGTTGCGTAGTTTTAAAGATTTAAGCGTTCATAGGGACATACAACACACATAGGGACAGAAAAAGCGACTTTGTTTTATACTATGTAGTGATTTCACCCTCTTAGGGAATTAATTTTGTTTTTTTTCTAGACAGTTTAAAAGGATTTTAGGGTTACGCTAGAAATGCAAGCGGAGGGGTGAACATTGAACTTTTCTACAATATTTTTGCGATCCTTTTGCCATACGTGCGATGAAGATATTTTTGTCATTTTTAATCTTAGATTAGATAGTTACAAAAAAAAATACTAAATAAAATTATCGAGTTAGAATACATTGATGACTTTCAGACAATCTTAAAATTGGAGATTTATTTCGTAAAATCGACGATAAATTTAGAAATACTTCAGCGTTTTCCCAGATTTACTTTTTAAATATGAACCAATTGACAAGGCCCAGACAGTCTTGCCTTGAGATAGGAACACTGCTCAGGGATGCAACGAACTTATAAATAAAGCACTGGCTTTAAAGATGTTTTCCATTTTCTAATAGCAATACATTCACAAGCAGGTACTATGTAAGTCTTTGTAAGATTCTTTCAACTTTGCAGCAGCGAAGGCGGAGTCTTAAAACGCCAATAGTAAAATAAGGAATAAAACGAGTTAGCAGACTCTAGCACGAACTTCACTTACCTATTCACTCGTATTTTGTCTACGGCTTTCAGCGAACTTTGTTTACGGAATCGGATGCACCCATTCAAATCGAAAATTATTGCTGCATGTAAAGTATTTCGCGAGGAGGATCGCACCGTACAATGCGCTACGGGTAATAATAAATTTTTCAAGATGTTCCGAGGGTAGATTGTGTTTCTCGAGTGCAGCTGGGTTGCACGCTAGTCGAATATCGCCGGGGGATAACGATGGCCCCTATTTCTCTAAATGCGCGCGGCTTAGCGGCGCGGCTCGGCACAATGGATGCCTCGCAACCACAACATACACAACATCGTATCAATAACGTGCCTCCCAATACGCTTTACTTAGCCGCTCGGAAATTGTGTCATTGAAGTTAAAAATGAACTTCCAATTCAATGGGTCGTAGGCCGCGGTCAATGAATAATAGCAATGAAAAACGTTAGGTGAATAAATAAAAGTTGGTACTTCAAACATGCACAGCCACAAATTGAAGACCTAAAATGTGTGTGAAAAAATTGTAACACTTACCACGAGGTCCCGATATCACAGCCTTCCCAAAAATAACCAGAAAATATCACTTCACTTTCACTGCACTGATAAAATGTCATTTGACCGAATTCTCTTTTCAATAAACATATCGATTCACAAATATAACAATTTTATAATTACTGTATTTTATTCTCACGCAGGTAAGCCTACTCACACGCGCGGTAGCTGCAAGCTAACTAGACCTGCTGTCTCGTGCGGGCGACTTCCAACTACCCACTTAACCGCTGCAGATTTGAAATAAAACTACTTTTAAACGAATAAAAGCGCGGTATATTTTAAACTACATGTTTTATGCCATGAATAACAGACGCGTAAACCTAAGAAAACTAAGGCTATAGATTTCTTGAAACTCGTGTGGTTTTCTTTTGGACCGGTTATTTTACGTAGCTAGTGAAATACCCGGTTCCACTATAGTCCAGTAATTTTAGCAATTTTGATCCACGATCTGCGGAATAATTCCTAGTGAGCTGAATTTTTGTATACACCTTTATTATGATATTGTAATGATGATGTGAAAAATCGACATTAATATCGTGCCGGCTAAAAAAGTTATAGGGGTCCAAACGTCACGAAAATCAGTTTTTCGCTAATATCTAGCGATCTATTGCTCAGAGGTCAATAATGGTTTCATAAAAGTTGTTCGTCGTAAAATTGTCTACAAAAAAGGTCTCTTGCATTTTTCTGTACAATTAACCGTTTTTGAAATAGAGACTAGAACGCACTCACATATGGTATTGTATACCGTACGCCGCATACCAAGGCATAAACCCTATTGTTTGTTTTTTCCCTTTTTTGTTTGTGTGTTTTTTGTTAGTATGATGTTCTACATATAGGAAAATAAAGGACTTGTAATACTAGTACAGTATGGAAAATAGGAATATCAGCTATAAAAACTAAGTGGCAATTTTTTTTGTCACTTTATAACTCAAGAACGGGCTCACCGATCCAAACCAAATTTTCAGGGTTTGTACAGACTATTTAGTAGATGTTTTAGGTGAAGTTTGAACAAAATCGGTCGTTCTTTTTATACGTAGCGAAGCACGTACCGGGCCGCTAGTAATGATATAGATATGCAATGTCCAGTGACGTTTGGACCCCTATAACTTTTTTAGCCGGCACGATATCAATGTCGATTTTTCACATCTTCATCACAATATCATAATAAAGGCGTGTACAAAAATTCAGCCCACTAGGATTTTTTCCGCAGATCGTGGATCAAAATTGCTAAAATTCACATTGCATATCTATATCATTACTAGCGGCCCGGTACGTGCTTCGCGACGTATAAAGTGAAGCGACCGATTTTGTTCAAACTTCACATAAAACATATATTAAATAGTCTGTACAAACCCTGAAAATTTGGTTTGGATCGATGAGCCCGTTCTTGAGTTATAAAGTGACAAAAAAAATTGCCACTTAGTTTTTTATAGTTGATATTCCTATTTTCCTGACTGTACTAGTATTACAAGTCCTTAATATTTCCATATGTAGATCATCATACTAACAAAAAACACACAAACGAAAAAGGGAAAAAAACAAACAATAGGGTTTATGCCTTGTTATGCGCCGTACGGTATACAATACCATATGTGAGTGCGTTCTAGTCTCTATTTCAAAAACGGTTAATTGTACAGAAAAATGCAAGAGACCTTTTTTGTAGACAATTTTACGACGAACAATTTTTATGAAACCATTATTGACCTCTGAGCAATAGATCGCGAGATATTTGCGAAAAACTGATTTTCGTGACGTTTGGACCCCTATAACTTTTTTAGCCGGCACGATATCAATGTCGATTTTTCACATCATCATCACAATATCATAATAAAGGTGTATACAAAAATTCAGCTAACTAGGAATTATTCCGCAGATAAAATCTAAAATTCCTGGACTACTACTGTATTTCCTAAGTTTTTTAGCCTTATTATTTCTTGGATGTCACTTTCGTTTTTCTGCATGCATTCCACGCATTATTTGGATTTAAAACTAATATGTTACTTTGGAGAATACAGGCTACCGTCAGCAAAAAATAATATTTTATTAACTAATTAAATATTTTTTATCGGAATATAAAGTATGTAAAACGTAAATTGAATGTTCATATATAAAATACAAGAATAGTCCGCTACTTTATTCTTCACAAATCCTATTTTATTCCAAGAATAAAGGGTGCTATTTAGAAAGATGGAGTCGCCTTATGTTTGTTAAAAAAGGGACAAAGGAATCACGTGAACTATGTACAAAAGGGTACGCTCCATACGTACTTACTCAAGAGGCCTTTATCCGAGCAGTTATTGATTCGGGATTACGTTCCAAAAAAGAAAACTGAATAGTTTTTAAATAAGTTGAATGGCAAAATTATAAATAATTGTATGCCAGGTGCTCCTCTTGAGCAAATTGTAAATTCAATACAATCAAATAATTATAATGAAAATTCAATCATGGTTTTAATGATTGCAAATGGACTTAACACTTGTAAAAGGGAGATTATAAAATCACTTTCAACTTTGTCAAAATTATCTGTTGAGAAAATAATATTATGTGCTCTGCCCTTTTCCAAGTGTTATACACATGAACAGAATAACAGTATTCATGTAATGAATACTTCAATTTACAATTTTACTTTTAGTCATAGCGACAAATTTGTGTTTTTTGACACAAACAAATTTATTAATTATAAGTTCACAGTGACTGGCAATATGTTTTATTTGCCTTACAACTTAAAATCTGACATAGCTACATTGTTAGCATTCAATATTAATAATATTATTTGTAAAAAATCTTTGGAATTAGTTCCAAATAATCATTTAAATTTAATTTAGAGACAATAGAGGATCACTCTAGCAACTTAGGGGTAGGTAATGGACACCAAAATTCAATTTTTTTAATTCATCAAAATATTCAAGGATTAACTGGAAAGGAACTTGAAATAGAATTATTCTTAAATGATCAGAGTATCGATATTCTTTGTATTACTGAACATTGGTTAAAACAGCATGAATTGATTATGAGCATAAACAATTATAAGATCGGTAGTTCGTTCACGAGAGTATCGGCTATCAGAGGTGGGTCACTAATATTAATTAAAAGTGGGATTGATTGTAAAGAACGTAAAGACATCGTCTCACTCTCTGTGGAACGAGCTATTGAAATAGCGTGTGTAGAGGTAGGGCGGCACATTGTTGTATGTGTTTACAGACCTCCATCGTCTAATTATAATGAATTTGAGACTGTTATGGAGGATGTGTTAAGAAGGTTATGCACCTCCAGTAAAAAGATAATCTTATGTGGTGACTTTAATATTAATATTTTAATCACACAAAACTCGGGTAGGTTTCTCAATCTTTTCCAATCTTTTGATTTGCACCCGCTTTTTGTGGAACCAACGCGAATAACGCCTACATCCGCTACTTGTTTGGATAATATTTTTTGTAATGAAAATGTTTTAGAAAAAAGGATTATCAATTTCATTAATTCTGACCATAGCGGACAGTTGGCGGTATTCGAGTGGCGTTTTGCCTTTCCTCCATCGACATTTGTTTGCAGGCCAATTACTGACAACCGTAGACAACAATTTAAAGAACGTGTCGACGGTAAATTGTCCATGATACAGTGTGATGATAATAAAAATGGACATGAATTATATGGAAACCTTTTTAACATTATTGAAAAAGAGTTCACTAAAATCTTCACTAAAAAAACTATTAAAGTCGATAGTAATAAGGCTAAGTTTAGTGACTGGGCTACTCCTGGCATTTATACAAGTAGAAGGAGGTTATTTGAACTATACAATTTAAAAGCAAATTCAAATGACCCTGCTATTGCAGATTACGTAAAAAAATATTCGAAATTATTTAAAAAAGTTTGCGCAGTAGCCAAATCAAATCGTATCAAAGATAAAATAATTAAAGCTCCTCACAAGAGCAAAGCTACTTGGAAAATTATTAATAAAGAGACTTGTAAAAATAAAACACGAGACAGCAAGTTCTCTTTAAATATAGGTGGTATTAGGCACGATTCGGATGTTGACGTAGCAAATGCATTTGAATCATTTTTCTCTCATATACCAGTCACAACTACAAGTAAATTGAACTCTAGCCCTCAGCTTGCTCAATCCATTCTCATGTCTAGTGTAAGTGAGTGTACAACCAGCTTTAGTTTTACACATGTCAACCCTACCACAATTTTAACAACTTTCAAAGGTTTAAGCATGAAAAGAACAGAAGACTTATGGGGAATTTCACTAGATATAATAAAAAATATCATTCACTCCATGGCGCCATTTTTAGCCGTTATATTTAATCGATGTGTTGATAATGGTCAATTTCCAAATTTAATGAAGTATAGTAAAATAATACCACTATTCAAATCAGGAGAAAAAAGTGATCCTTCAAATTACAGACCAATTTCGATTTTACCAACATTAAGTAAAATATTTGAAAAAATTATATTCAATCAGCTATTGCTTCATTTTAAATTGAATAAGTTATTACATACTAATCAGTATGGGTTCACTAGAGGGAAATCCACCACAGACGCGGGAGTGGCACTGTTAAAACACATTTTTGACGCCTGGGAAAATAAGCAAGATGCTATAGGTATCTTTTGCGATTTGTCGAAGGCATTCGATTGCGTTGATCATCAGACATTGTTGATGAAGTTGCGGCATTATGGTATTACTGTCGACTCGCTGAATCTGATACAGTCGTATCTATCAGACAGAATTCAAAGAGTAAATATCAATGAGGTAGACTCAATAGGAGCTCCTCTAATTATGGGCGTCCCCCAAGGCTCGATATTAGGCCCTTTGCTTTTTTTAATTTATATAAATGATCTTCCTTATTATTCAGAAAACCTTTGCGAAACTGTTTTATTCGCAGATGACACCTCTTTAATATTCAAAGTTGACAGACATAAAAATGTATTTGACGATGTGAGTAACTCGGTCTCGCTCATTGTTCAATGGTTTACAGTTAACAATTTATTATTAAATGCTAAGAAAACGAAATGTGTACAATTTACAATGCCTAATGTGCGACACGTTATTCCTACTATTGCCATAAATGGGGAACCTGTCGAGATTGTCAACTCAACAGTGTTTCTGGGAATAACACTCGATTCTAAATTGCAGTGGGGCCCTCATCTTACTGCTATAGCAGGGCGACTTAGTTCAGCTGCGTATGCAGTGAGGAAAATCAGAAATCTGACTGATGTAGAAACAGCTAGGTTAGTTTACTTTAGTTACTTCCACAGTATCATGTCGTACGGGTTGCTTTTGTGGGGCTCGGCTTCTGACATCAATAATATATTTATACTGCAGAAGAGAGCTATCCGTGCTATTTATGGCCTCAAAACTAGGGATTCTTTAAGGGAAGTATTTAAGGAGATAAATATATTAACTGTTCCATCTCAATTCATCCTTGATTGTGTCATGTATGTTCGCAAAAACATCGAACAGTTCTCAAAAAAGTCGGATTGTCATAGATTTAACACAAGAAATAAGCATAAGCTTGCTATCCCTAAGATTAGACTTCAAAAGATTGGAAATTCGTTTATAGGATTAAGTATTAAATTATTTAATAAACTCCCTCTAAAAATTGTTAACTTACCCTTACATCAGTTTAAGTCTCATCTAAAATCTCGTTTAATGATGAAAGGGTATTATAGAGTTGAAGATTACCTGAGTGATGGAGAGCTGTAGATATTGGTGGCGCTGGCCGTCTTGCCATTTCTGCTTACTTGTTTATGTAAATTTCTATGTTAATTATCCAATGTTTCTTTAAAAATGTATCTAATTTACTTTGGTATTGTTGCAAATTTATTTTATAATTAATTGTTGAAATTGTTTATTTAAATTTATTATTTGTTAATGTGCCAACACTCTGTCCTACAGTTACCCCTTTTTATATTTTTTTATTGTTTTTAGATTCTTCAATATTTTACTCTCTGACGGTTGGCCTGCTTGAGTCTTAGTAGTCATGCTCACTTAAATGTCCCTGGGGTGGTGGCGCTATGTGGCGGGTCATTTCATTCCCTCTAAGATGGTTGAGTGAGGTGATGGCTGACACATACGTCATACTTGTGAACAGGTGCCACCTTTGGGGACTGGTCCACTAGGACGCAACCAGTCCAGAATAAATTAGGTTTTAATTTTAATTTATATTGACAGTAGACTGTATGACTCAGTGACAGCTATTTGATGCATTATTGTAGACACATTATTGTAAAAATTATGGCGTTTAAAAAGAGCAACTGTCGAGTTTCTTGCCGATTCTTCTCGGCAGAATACTGCCTTCCGAATCGGCGGTCGAGTCATTGCTACTGTAATTCTTTTTGACGATTCATAAGTGCTTATATTAAGCCCAATTGAATAAAGAATATTTTTATCTTTTTTTTATCTTTATCTTTTAATCATTTAATAAAATAATTGATGTATTAATTTCTTATAAAGAACACATTTTAAGAGCAGTCATTGGCTGTATCGATAAAAAAGATTTATACATATGTAATGAAACAAACGAATCGAAAACAATGGTTACGTGGACATTAGTTCGGGCGAACTTGAACTAGTAAAATAATTATTGCCAAGTAAACACAACCGTTCCTCAGGAACTTATCTATCTCCGTAGCCACGAGGCAGATTCAACACCAGAAATGTGCTAGTTAACAGTGAGCAAGCAACAAACAGAATGTTATAATAATCAAAGCTAATCTTGAAATTATTTCCACTCGTTTAAGATTCGTTCTCGAACAAGAATGGAATAAATCAACATATTCTCAATCTCATAATTCTGAATAAAATTATTATTTTTGTCAAAGTACGAAATATGTATGTTCCAATACGTTAATAATGTTATAGGATGTTAAAAAGTCACCCTACATAGCTAAAGTTACTGTTAAACGTAAGCAGAGCCGAATACCTCACCTGATAAGATATGTTTTGAATAATCCTTTATCTGCTTAAATTCAATTACCTGCATGAATCCTGGCTTGCCAAGCTCCTTCTACATATGGCTTCGCTCACTTAGTTTTCCACTTGAAGAGCTAATCTATGAAGACATAAGGTACCAATTAGAACACGACATGCACATCTCTGGTGTGAAATCAGCGTAAGAGCATGAATGCAACGTTCAACGTTATGTACAATTATGTTAAACATCGACACTATAACAAGTTCACTGTAACAGCGCACTCAAAAACATCGTAAATAAGGCCTTCTCTACGTAACACACAAGTTCACAATTATGTTCAAAACATGTTCATAAAGTCAAGCATCCAATAGGCTAGTTGCCACTATTTTTATTATTTGATAGAACGGTTCATTACGATTATATTACAACATAAAAAAAATATTACATTTTTTTGAAGCACCTATCCAACTTTATTTTGAATTTTAAATTATTAATTTCACTATACTACCGTAAACGCCGTCCGCCATGATGGTCTGTGCCTTGGCGTCACTGTTCTTGTCAACAATACGCGTGACATAACCAAAAAGTGTTTATCGGAATTAAAACCATGTCTTCGTAGAGATTACATGATACATTTATGAATTACCACTATTGTATCGTGCGTGAATGTAAGAAAACATCAATAAGAAGTTGTGGATTAAAGTACCCAGTGATGAGAATTTGCGAATCAGAATTTGAAGCAAAACATTTTGCAACCATCAAAGTATCTATTTTGGGCAGGTTTGTTTTCAATAAATGTGAAGTGTATAATTTTTTAATAGTGAAATAAACAACAATCAACGCGTTTAAATAAAAGACCACGAATAACCTGTCGAAACTGTCGTTTGAATTTGTGTTGTTTACAATATTGGTGACGTAGAATCATGGCGGACGGTGTTTTCAATCAAGAGAAAAAAAAGTAAAAGTGTATCGGGTTTAAGTTGAATTTTTGCAGCAATCCCTTATTTATATTTCATGAAGTTTACATATTTTGGACCCTTGTACGGAATAATATTCGAAATAAAAGTGATTTTATAAATAGTGATATGAGGCAACTAGCCTATTCAACTGATTTTTTAATTATATTAAATAATTATTATAAACAGAATATTTCCTACAAAACATTTACACTACAAATATAAATTCCGTTTTACAACATTCTGTATTGTTCTATTCGGAAGAGAAAAAAAGCTTTTTCAAAGTTTTAAGTACCGACATTTACTTCATTTACTTATCCCGATATAAATAAATCTTACACTAAAATAACTTAATATTTAAACTGATAATATTTCGACACTTTAAAAATTGTAATATACTTTATAGAAAACGTCTGTTTTCTTTGTTGCATTATTATTAAATAAGATCTTTTAAATGTTTTATACAAGGATAAGAAAATGTCACATAGTGATCTTGTCTTTTACAAATCGCTTCCCTTACTCAAGTCATCTCGCCGATAAATTCATCCATATCAAAATAATATTCCCAATAAAACTGTATGACACTTTATCATTTCATATTTTACGAATTAACACTAAAATTAGTATCTTTTCCTCAACGCATAATTGATGGCAATCATTATTGTCCCTAAAAAGCATTTTCAACAAGCCATTGTTATGGCGTTCCTTATCTCAATGTAGGTATCCCATAAACGGATACATCGGGCTTCAGTAGGCTAATGAAGTCTCGCCCAGAGGGTACAATGGGTGGAACGAACCGTTAAGTGGGTCCTGATTGATTTATGGTCGGTCGTGAAGCGTTATTCAAATGATTATTCAACTGATCGCGCCGGGTCATGTCAGCCCAGATCACAGCCGACACTCGACGCCAATGAATTTATAAACAACCTTGTGTTATTGCTCTGTTTTGTTGTCAAACACAATTATGCGATTGTGACTACTCGTATATTATGATAATTTGTTATTGTTCAATACAACCGCTTTTAGTAAGCTAGTTTTACGGATAAATGTTTGGAGGTGGTGCGTGTTTGTAAATCAAGCACAGAATTAAAAAAAATCAGTGCGATTGAAAGCGCAGCGGTACGGTGTGGTTTGATTGGTACACCCGTATATAAATAACCTGGTTAAGGGTGAGACTCCACCAAAGCTAAGATGTGCGCTGTGTGCTGTGTCGTAACTAAGTAGCCGATAGGACTTCAAGTTATGATTGATCACGTGTTAAGGCCAAAATCCTATTGGCTGCTTTCGCACACAGCACACATCTTAGCTATGGTGGAGTCTCACCCTTAGTGCACACTTACTTCGTTTATGTCATCATAAGAACCAAAAAGTTTCATTATTATGTTGAACTTTGACATTTTGCTGTAATATACATTCAGTAAAACACATTATAGAGAACATTGGTGCTAGGTAAGACCGTTAGTTGACTAAAATAACGACGTCACAGGCGCCCGCCTGCGCCAGTAATGAACCACGGTCTCCATCGGCCACCGACGATCCAATTATACTCATTCAATGCAAATTTATTGCTAAGCGGACCTCCGCTAGACGACTTTTATTATATCTTCTAATATCGATAATGAATAGTGATTAAGTGCCTTACTTAAATGATTTCAGAAAGTGAAGTGGTCTGAGTAAACGTCTAGAGGATTTTAGGCAGCTACTAATTTAGTTAAATATTAGTTATTTTTCACCCTTTTAGGGTATTAATATACATTTTTTCCAGACAGTTTAAAAGGCTTGTGAACATTGAACATTTTCTACAATGTTTCTGCGATCCTGCTGCCATACGTCTTTGAAGCTATCGTGCATTTCGTGCTTACAACTCCACCGACTTTCTGGCTTTGCCAAATCGTGTATCATGGAACAAACGTCATCCGATTACCTATTTACTTGCGCAAATTATTAATAGATGAAGCTATTCTGGACATTTTTAATTTTGGATAAGTTAATAATAAATGTAGTTGCAAAAAATGGCTAAATTAAATTATCGAGTTAGAATACATTATGATTTCAGACAATCTTAAAATTAAAGATTTATTTCGCGAAATCGACGATAAATTTAGAAATACTTCAATACTTTCCCAGAATTTACTTTTTAAATATGAACCAATTGACAAGGCCCAGACAGCCTTGCCTTGAGATACACTGCGCAGGGATGCAACGAACTTATAAATAAAGCACTGGCTTTAAAGATGTTTTCCATTTTCTAATAGCAATACATTCACAAGCAGGTACTATGTAAGTCTTTGTAAGATTCTTTCAACTTTGCAGCAGCGAAGGCGGAGTCTTAAAACGCGAATAGTAAAATAAGGAATAAAACGAGTTAGCAGACTCTAGCACGAACTTCACTTACCTATTCACTCGTATTTTGTCTACGGCTTTCAGCGAACTTTGCTTACGGAATCGGATGCACCCATTCAAATCGAAAATTATTGCTGCATGTAAAGTATTTCGCGAGGATGATCGTACCGTACAATGCGCTACGGGTTTTAATAAATTTTTCAAGATGTTCCGAGGGTAGATTGTGTTTCTCGAGTGCAGCTGGGTTGCACGCTAGTCGAATATCGCCGGGGGATAACGATGGCCCCTATTTCTCTAAATGCGCGCGGCTTAGAGGCGCGGCTCGCGGCACAATGGATGCCTCGCAACCACAACGTACACAACATCGTATCAATAACGTGCCTCCCAATACGCTTTACGTAGCCGCTCGGAAATTGTGTCATTGAAGTTAAAAATGAACTTCCAATTCAATGGGTCGTAGGCCGCGGTCAATGAATAATAGCCATGAAAAAAGTTAGTGAATAAATAAATGTTGGAACCTGCTTCAAACATGCACAACCTCAAATTGATAACGTAAAAGTTGTGTGAAAAAATTGTAACACTTACCACGAGGTCCCGATATCACAGCCTTCCTAAAAATAACCAGAAAATATCACTTCACTTTCACTGCACTTGTAAAATGTTATTTGACCGAATTCTCTTTTCAATAAACATATCACAACTATAACAAGTTTATAATTACTGTATTTTTTTCTCACGCAGGTTAACCTACTCACACGCGCGGTAGCCGCAGGCTTACTAGACCTGCTGTCTCGTGCGCGGCGACTTCCAACTACCCACTAAACCGCTGCAGATTTTAAATAAAAATACTTACCTACTTTTAAACGAATAAAATCGCGGCATACTTTTAAACTTCTTACATGTTTAATATCATGACTCATGAGTAACAGTCGCGTCGCGTAAATCTAAGAAAACATTACGCTGCAACTCGTGTGGTTTTCTTAACACATTCACTGCCACCAAGATTTTCTTGAAGTTCATCGAGATGCCGCCGTTTAAAACTGCGGACACGCTAGGCGTGTTCACGGCATTGCTACTAGGAAAAACAGTGAACACACCGGGCGTGTTCATGGCACTGATTGACGGCAAAATCTTTAAACGGCTATTTTTCGGTTTTATCTCTGTTTGCCGGTTAGTATTTCTTGTGCTTCGCGAGAATAAAGGTGCTTGAATAGTGTCGTGAGTTTTGTTACTCGGAAATATGGCGAGAAATAGATTTTATGGTAAGTAAATGTATTATAATGTAATATGTGGTTCTCAAACTTCATCAATTGATAAAAGTCTGCCGTTTTTTTGTACCGTAACATCGGGATTCTTAATTGTGCAAGTAGATTTGTTTTATTATTACAAATATTGAGTGAGAATCGTTTGTAAACATATTTTATAGTCATAAACGAGTGAATTCATTAAAATTATTAATCCAATAAAAACTTCGAACTGCAGAAAGTTTATTTACTTACGTTATTTATCTCGTAATATGTTGGTTAGTTGGTACGTAACTAAAGTTTGACGTTTTAAATGAAATAAATTGACTTCTTATCTTATGATTTTTTCAGGAAAAGCTAAATTTGTACCGGAAACTGAAGATATCGAGAATAAGGCAGACTGCTTTCTTTTGCTTTGCGTTCAAATATAGAAAGTAAGAATCAAGTACTTAATATACTTAATCAATCTAAACCATTTTTACCATCAACATCACAACTCACTACGACTAATGTATTCACCCTGGTGATGCTGTAGGTAATATATTAAGACCTTATTAAGTTTGATATCGAAAAGTTTATCTGTGATATGACAGGTTGGAGATTATAGAATAGTCTAGCTAGACGCTCGTGTTAGCCCATGTCTTGTGTGCCGTAATATGTTCCCCAATCTTCTGCCGGTGGTCCAGGGTTCGAATCCCGGTAGGGGCATATTTTTGTGTAATGAGCACAAGCATTATTTGTTCCCGAGTCATAGTCGGTCGTTTTTATGTATCTGTTAGATATTTACCTACTCTTCAGCTTAGGAACGCACCTTTAGATCTGGCAAATGTGCCGCTCAAGACATCTCAAGAGGTGCACCAGACAAATCGATGGCCCCAATGAATAAACGTGCAAGAGCTTTTACCCAAAAAATTTTTTTTCGTATTTTTCGTTTGCATGGCCTAATATACACCTATATCGCTCATTTGCGACAAGAATGTGACAAGTTAGAAAAAATCTACATTTAAAAAACGACTTTGAGGTTTAAACTTTAAAGTCGTTTTTTAAACGTTCATTTTTTCTGATTTGTCACGTTCTTGTTGCAAATGAGCGATATATATTTTTTTTGTATATTTTAGATTTAAAATAAGGCTTTTATAGCACAATATTCGTTTATTGTACGGAAAAAAAATATTTACATATCACATGAATAATAAAACATGCGCCTATTGCAGATTATTTGTTTATTTGAGTTCACCAGAATAAACGTGTTTAATCAATCTGCCGCCCTCGTGTCTATCCTTTCCTTTGGGTAATAACTCTTGCACGATTATTCGTGTAAAAATGCAAGCGACTTATTTCAGCAATGCCTTATTGTAGACGGCAAAACTTTGAATATAATAAATACAGCTATTCTTTTATCCTTTACTCATTAAAAATATACGTGGAATAACCATGCAACATTTCAATATACTTGTTTAAGCTTCATTTATGACACGAATAAACGTACAATGATGCAATACTGTTAACAAGTCAGATATTATTTACTAGAATAATAATTTAATACGTTTTTTCTTAAATACTTATGTCGTAAACCGATAATATTTTTTTACAATAAATATATGAGCTGATAGATATTTTTTTTACCTTTAATTTGATAATACATTATATGTGTCTATTCATTATGTAATTAAAGTTATTTGATTCCAAAGTTTTTATTTTTCCTGATAAGTTGTTGTTTTTCGATTGCACGTTTATTCGTTGGGGCCATCGAAATACAGTAGGTATCTGCATTGCACGTGTTCGCGCCTCGCGCCCGGATGAGATTTTTTACTAGAGACCCTGATGATGATGACTGATCTGATAAACTTGTTTATTTTACTAATCATTTTTTTAAGCAATAAGAAATCTTCAATATTATTTGATTCCGAAATCTATTACTATCTAGATTTATAACTAGAGACCCTGATGATGATGACTGATCTGATAAACTTGTTTATTTTACTAATCATTTTTTCAGGCAATAAGAAATCTTCAATATTATTTGATTCCGAAATCGCAATCGCAACGCAATCTCAAGTATGCTCGGAAAATGATACCACTACAAAAGGTAAAGAGAGATGTTAGTTATGTTCCATCTAGATGCAAGTTACTTGTTTAGTTTCGTATGATCTAATTTGCATTTATTTTAAGCTAAAGATCAACACTATGAAGCAGATTCTGATTGCACCTATTTTGAGCAAGATAGCCAAAGTATTGAAGACTATCTAGCCCTAGGAAACAGGCCGAAGTATACAGAAGACGAAGAAGTTTCGAAAAAATACCACGATGCATTATTATGTTCAAAAAAGTTAAAATAGTTAGTTTATTTTTACCTACATTATCTCAAATAAAGATTTTTAAAGATTGATAGATTTTTATTCCATTTTATTTATTTTTAATCAAGCAACAATGGCTCATAAGCAGATATAAGTATAGGAACCTTAAAATAAAATGTACATAAAACAAACAAAATAGTGTTCAATAGGTACATTGACAGATTAAGTATATTTTATCCCAATTAGAGAAACGAAATAGCCATGGGCAGCCAAAACCAGGCGAACAAAGTTTATAAAGTACCTAGTAGTAAATATTATCTCTAGGAATCTTGGAAACATGGATTAAGAAATTTGTTCTTATTAATTATTTTTCTAATTACTACTTACTTAAATGCATGAATAATATCGTACTAATCACCAACAAACATATAATTGTGTTTTAGGCTTAGGTATTTGTTGATGGTTGCAATGCAACGCACTGTTAAATAAAAGTAGATTTTTGCTCCAAAA
The DNA here is from genome assembly GCA_958496325.1 of Nomophila noctuella. Classification (NCBI taxonomy): domain Eukaryota; kingdom Metazoa; phylum Arthropoda; class Insecta; order Lepidoptera; family Crambidae; genus Nomophila; species Nomophila noctuella. The sequence continues at coordinate 11,548,813 of OY292487.1, read as the reverse complement.
TCGAAGGGGTATTCATGTTTATTAATATAGAAGATATAAGTACCTTTGTTGTAATAGTTGAAAACAGAAATGTAAGTAGGTACTCATTAGATTAGAAAATGTCGTCATACAGTCATCCACCACATTTTTGTCCAAAAAATTACCTATATGGTACGCTACGCTGGCACAAAATAGCATTTACCTACACTTAGTTGAGCTAATAAGCATTCAACATTAAAATTCATGTCTCTTGCATTTTCGTATCTGTGATGAGTAAATAAAACATTTGACTGATTTGATTGATTGATCTGTTCATTAAAATAAAACACACTTTTTCGTATCATTTAAACCGAAAAAGTGTGTTTTATTCAAATTCATAATATGTATTATCAGAAAACAAACGAACGAAAACCAACAGTTTTTTCAAGATTATGACTTGGGAACAAACCTTTTGAATAATTTCAAATGATTCTTTTTTAAGTGACATAAAAATCACTCACGCAAGTTTTCACTTTGAAATTAGTAAAGTGTTCAATCGAATAAAAAAGTTTGGGAACCTAAGGATAGCTTCAGCAATTGAACACGCCTAGCGTGTTCTCGGCACTACATAATACCTTTTTTTCATAAAAACATCTAACTAGTTTTTTAAAGTAACCACTTCAAAATGCCATAGTATATCCCTTAAAAATGATACACTATTAGTTTGAAATGAAAATCAGGCCTAGTTTAAGAATTATAACCGAAAACACCAAAACACGCCTGGCGTGTTCTTGGCGTAGAGATATAGATTTGCCTGAACACGCCAGGCGTGTCAATGGCAATGAATGTGTTAAGGTCCGGTTCTCTTACCTAGCTAGTGAAAAATATCCGGTTCCGCTATTGTATTTCCTAGAAGTTTTTAGCCTGTTATTAGTTTTTGGTTGGCACTTGCGTTTATCTGCATGCAATCAACGCATCATTTGGATTTAAAACTAATATAATATTACTTTGGAGAATACAGGATACCGTCAGAAAAAAATAATATTTTAATATTAACTAATTCAATATTTTTTATCGGAATATAAAGTATGTAAAACGTAAATTGAAATGGTCATAGATAAAACACAAAAATAGTCCGCTACTTTATTCTTCACAAATCCTATTTTATTTCAAGAATAAAGGGTGCTATTTAGAAAGATGGAGTCGTCTTATGTTTGTTAAAAAAGGGACAAAGGAATCACGTGAACTATGTACAAAAGGGTACGCTCCATACGTACTTACTCAAGGGGCCTTTATCCGAGCAGTTATTGATTCGGGATTACGTTCCAAAAAGACAACGGAATAGTTTTTAAATCATTTAATAAAATAATTGATGTATTAATTTCTTATAAAGAACACATTTTAAGAGCAGTCATTGGCTGTATCGATAAAAAAGATTTATACATATGTAATGAAACAAACGAATCGAAAACAACTGTTACGTGGACATTAGTTCGGGCGAACTTGAACTAGTAAAATAATTATTGCCAAGTAAACACAACCGTTCCTCAGGAACTTATCTATCTCCGTAGCCACGAGGCAGATTCAACACCAGAAATGTGCTTGTTAACAGTGAGCAAGCAACAAACAAAATGTTATAATAATCAAAGCTAATCTTGAAATTATTTCCACTCGCTTAAGATTCATAATTCTGAATAAAATTATTATTTCCGTCAAAGTACGAAATATTTATGTTCCAATACGTTAATAATGTTATAGGATGTTAAAAAGTCACCCTACATAGCTAAAGTTACTTTTAAACTTAAGCAGAGCCGAATACCTCACCTCACATAAGATATGTTTTGAATAATCCTTTATCTGCTTAAATTCAATTACCTGCATGAATCCTGGCTTAACTAGCTTCTTCTTCTACATATGGCTTCGCTCACATAGTTTTCCACTTGAAGAGCTAATCTATGAAGACATAAAGTACCAATTAGGATACATCATGCACATCTCTGGTGTGAAATCAGCGTAAGAGCATGAATGCAACGTTCAACGTTATGTACAATTATGTTAAACATCGACACTATAACAAGTTCACTGTAACAGCGCACTCAAAAACATCGTAAATAAGGCCTTCTCTACGTAACACACAAGTTCACAATTATGTTCAAAACATGTTCATAAAGTCAAGCATCCAATTAAACTCATTTTTTAATTATATTAAATAATTATTATAAACAGAATATTTCCTACAAAACATTTACACTACAAATATAAATTCCGTTTTACAACATTCTGTATTGTTCTATTCGGAAGAGAAAAAAAGCTTTTCAAAGTTTTAAGTACCGACATTTACTTCATTTACTTATCCCGATATAAATAATCTTACACTAAAATAACTTAATATTTAAACTGATAATATTTCGACACTTTCAAAATTGTAATATACTTTATAGAAAACGCCTGTTTTCTTTGTTGCATTATTATTAAATAAGATCTTTTATATGTTTTATACAAGGATAAGAAAATGTCACATAGTGATCTTGTCTTTTACAAATCGCTTCCCTTACTCAACTCATCTCGCCGATAAATTCATCCATATCAAAATATATACCAAATACATTTATGATTCATTCATTGTGTCATTGATATCATTTATTTAAAATATAACGCCATATATTTAATATGTATATTAAAACTCTTACGGCTACACGGTAACTGAACTAAAAGAGTCATGGAATATTTTGTTCGAATCGAAAATAAATTGCATTCACTTGCATTAAAATTAAAAGACTAGCCCTTGTCAACTGTTCAGATTATATATTTGTTCTAATAAAGAAAAACGGAAAGTGTTATTGCGTTAGTGCCGTTAGTAATACAAGTTCATATGGCACAGGTAGACATAGAATGTTAAAACAATATTAGCACTACATTCAACACGAAAAAATACAAAATTAACTATAAAATTTACAAACTCCATCAGGTACGTACATTGTAAAAAGAGTCACTAAAAATAAGCATGTACAAGTGTGGAATGAGAACGAGCAATTTGATAACGAGTACACGAGATAAAAGCATTATGGCATTGACACTAAGCCGTCTTCTGATTTTGCAGGCAGAAGACACTCACCACAGAATAAAATAATAGTCATCCGAGTTGTAATTCTACTAACAAATAGCACCTAAACCGACAGTGAAATTAAACTGCCAGATTTGCCTCAAATCTAAACTTATGAACATGATCAGATCAGGCAAGCGAAGCTAACTCCAACCGGGAACAGATTCGTTCACTATTCTAACTGAGAGATAATTAAAACTATAATAATTACACCTCCTCCGTCGGAACGAACAGATCAAGAACATTTAAGTCATATAATATCACTTTAAAACATTATATTACAAGAATTCGATAGACAAAGATATTTTCAACAAAGATACTCTCACATCGAAACACTCGAAAACAATCGCGTAGAGTTTATAACGGGTCGCCACCGTGGCGGGTGGCGCTGCGGTCGCATCAGGGAGCGGCGACGACGCAGACTTTGATGAGTCTGTGGATGATTCTCGTGCGGAGCAAGCCCAGCGGTGGGGAGCTGTGCTATCCGTTGGAGGAGAGGTCGTCCTTGAGCCAGGGCGGCACGGGCCGGCCGAGGCGCACCAGCAGCTTGGACAGCGCCGTGTTGTGCGGCGTGTAGTAGCGCTTCAGGAACTTGGCCGACGCCTCGTCCATGGGCGGGTACACGCGCCCCTTCGACTTACCCAGGCATTTGGTGCGCTCGTTGCTTACCGCTTGGCAGTAGAAGCCTTTCTTCGGATCGAACCTGATGACAGAAGAAGAATATCAGAAGGAATATAATTTTTTTAATTGCTTTTCAAATCAATCAGTTTCGATTCCTAAATTTTGCTAAAAGCTGACTTCGGCCTACTATTACTGTCCTTATCTATTTTTGGCTGGCATTGTGATGTTAAAGTTTTAGTTAGTTCAAAGGGCAATATCGAACAAAATGGTAGGAATAGCTTTTGTTTAAAACGTTGACTTTAGTTGCGAAGTTTAAAGTTTTGCTCGTTAAGACGAAGTTGTTTTTACCCGTTTGTCTATTTTGTTGTAATGAAAGTAGTCTACGTAGCAGTAACGGCGAAAGACTTGGTTGTCGTGTCTGGTTGTCCCACCGAACTATGAGAATGAGGGTATAAGGAGTGCACCTGTTCTTGCGCGTGCACTTTTGTTCTATAATACACTGCATACAATAATGATCTTAGAATTTGCTGCCCTGGTGGAAAGATTTTTATTTATTATTTATTTTATTTATTTATATTAGTTATAAAAAGGATAATAATTAAAGTTATTAGTTAACTATTGTATTAGTTCAAAAGACCTTTTTTATAAGATTTAAGACTTTGAGATTTTATATTAGTTAATATTTGAGTTAGAATGCAACTTTGCATCTGTACGTGTACTCGTATACTATGTATTTACTTCTTAAAGATTCGTCTGTATTACAACAGCCGTGGACACAAGCGGATACATGATCTAAATAAATATAGCGTTTATCCCAATATCTAATATTACTCCTTTAAAGATATTTTAAAGTTGGAATTAATAAAAATGCAATGTATTATTATACTAACTTGAGCAACTTATTATAATCGACGTGCGGCTGCAGCTTGAGGAACTTCTGCAACGTGTTCATGACGCTGGACGGGTCGGACCTGAGCAGCGACCCGTCGATGATGTGCAGCTGGTGCGTGCTGAACTCCGCCAGCCAGCGCTCCAGGTAGTGGCTGTACTTGCCCGGGTTCAGGCAGCGGTTGCTGGACAGAGAGACACTGAGTTTAGTACGGAAACAACGAAGTAGGCAAGGTGGTCTAGCCAAGGTGCCACTTTCGCGAGCGCGAGCTATCGCTATCGTCGCGATTTATATCTCAATCCTGCTCACACATATACTTCGTGTGATAGATAGAGATATAGCGATGATAGCGATAGATCGCGCTCGCGAAAGTGGCATCTTGGTTAGACCACTAGGACCACGGAACTCAAACGCTTTGAAGGCTCAGTCCGAAAATTCACAGGAGAGATTTTTTTTTTGTGTATCCGAGTCACATGTAATATTTATTTTTGTGTAATCGAAAGGTTAACGAGCAAGAGAGTCACCTGATGGTTAGTGATCACCGCTGCCCATGGACTCAAGGGTTTCTGATGTGATGCCTGCCTATACCCTTTCCAATTGTGTATTAAAAATCCGACTGATCAGCAGAAACATAGTACAACTGTGGGCGCGTGGCCTCAATCAAATCAATAAGGTATCAATATCATAATCATGACTTCACCGACTGCAGTTGTACAAATTTTATAACATACGAGTAGAAAACACTGAAATAAGCTACCCTTATTTCGGCCATGTAGGCAAAATTCAAATAATTTGTTGCAATTGGCAACAATTCATTCGTAATTAATTAAATTTATTGCGCGTTCTCTGGCGCTAATTTTAACACATGTAAACTGTTAACGTGAAAGTAGTATTATTGGACGATTTTTGCTAGGGCCAAGCAGTTCTATCATAGGTATATTATAAATGTAAAAGTTTGTTTGTTGGGATGTTTGTCCGTCAACCACGCAGGAACCACGAAACAGTTTTTGATGAAATTTGGTAACAACCAGGGTATGGGCTGACTTCGGTGATGGGATACTTTATAACGATTAAATGGTCCCATGGAATAAAACAGGAATCTTGATATCGGGCAAAGCCGCGATTAAAACCTTGTTGTGAAATAAATACAAAATTACTGAGTAGGTATTTTAGCACCGTATTATTCACGGGACTGAAAATTATAATATAGATGTCAAACAATTCAAAGCGAGTACAACTAAGTCGTAAATAACTGTTGGAATTAAACTTGTTACACAACTGTGACAGAATAATTTTGATTGACGGCCAGTTCCCAACTAGACCATTCACCAATGCCCAGTCTAGTAAATATTTGCTGAACTTGAGTTATTAGGCATTCATTGAATTTGAAATGTAGATAATTACAAATTTATCAGGTATGAATTGATATTATCACCGTGTTAATAACAAATATTCGATACGGCATAGTAAACACGATAATTTGTATATTATGAAGCAATATTTCATTGAAATGGAATATTGTAAATATTCATACCGTCGGTTGACAACGGTAATCGATAGTGACTAGTGATAAATTGAACGCAAATTTGCTTTCCATTTACAGAATACGTTAAGCGTCCCGGTCCGATGTTAGATCAAAGGTCGATAAATATTCTACACGACTCGCGTTTGTATGTAAATTGTTAGTATCGAGCGGTGATGTAAAAAGACGGAGGTCCGAATGGAGCTGACGTGAGCATTCCGGTGTGTTAGAAATAATCCTTCGAGAGCTTGATAACGAAGAAAGTTATTCAAAATAAGTGCTAAAGCTGTTTAAAACACAAAACGGTTGATGGGGTTAATAATGGACCTGATACGTTTCATTTTAAATTTAAGCTGAAAGATTAAATGTCGAGTGATGCAATTTATTAATAAACTGAATAATGCAATTAATAAACATGTCTGTGAAAAGATTAGATACCTACATTCTAAACATTATTAACACGACAATGAAATGAAGCATGCCTATTCCCCGCGGTGGTACTTGAAGCCATGTTCGGAACTTTTGTTGGACCAAAGTGAAAAGTATAAACAACAAAGGAGTCCAACTGTTTATTACATTTGGACTTTGTAATCCAAAGAGGTTTATGCCCAATATTGAGATTACAGCGCCTTAGTTTACGATCTATCTTATAATCGAGTTTCTGATCTTAACAAACAAAGGGAGAACAGTGTGTTTTGAACTATTGATCCCTAAAACTGATTAAAAGGCAAGCTTGCCTAATTCAAGAGATGGATTTAGCTCTTAAAGGCGCGATACCGAATAATAAATTCATGGCGCCCGTCAAGAGAGGAATCAAATTCTTTTTTTAGACGCTCGTAAACGTGCACGGTGTTTGCTTCCGATAATAATATCGCTCCATTTTAAATCGGTTTCACGTCAACGCGTTATTATAGAGATTTCCGTGCGTTCCCTTAAAGACTTCATTTACGTAACCGGAACAAAATTAATTTCATTATCTACATCGTTCGTTAGTCATTTCTTGTATGAATAGACATTTTAACATGGGTCCATTTATCCACTATGGTGGAGTTACTTCCCCAGACGAGCGGCTCATTCACAGTGGAAGTTCCACAAAGCTCTCTTCATTATCCATATAGTGCGGTCACACGCTGCATGAAGGTGTACCATCTGGTAGATTCCCTTCTTCTAGGACGTCTGACATTTCATTGACCTTTGGGATACGCTTGGAGAAATCTAAGAAGATCGATGAAGTGTTGCATACTCACCGAAGGTCCCTTAGTGGCTTCGGTGCGGAATCGTTGGCGCTGATGACGGCGTGGAACGAGTAGTTGTTGGCCACGGGGTCGCCGTGAGACCGGATATGCTGGTACCAGGAGTATGCCCTGTGCAAAAAATATTTATATAAATAAATATCCGACAGCATCCAGAATAGATCTAATGAAACAGGCATGTTCGTGAAAACAATGCGACGTCTATATACATTAGTTAATTTCTTAACCATAATACATTTTATTGAAAGTATTCATCCGTCATATCATCAGTGTAACTCAATTTAATTAAAATTGACAAAATTTGACAGGCCCGTTGGTCGAGTGGCTAGAGACCCTGGCTACAAAACCAAAGGTCGCGGGTTCGAATCCCGCTAGGGGCAAATGTTTGTGTGATGAACATCGGCATTTGTACTCGAGTCATGGATGTTTATAAAAGTATTTAAGTATGTCTATCCGTTCCCTAGCTTCCATAGTACAAGCTTCGAGCTTAGTTTGGGGCTAGGCAATTGGTGTGTTTGTCCAAGGTTTAAAAAAGAAATTTATTTCCGGCCAGGCAGCCCTATATAGTTAGATAAAACGAATTCTTAAAAGTTAATGTTATTTTATTGCCTGATATGAAAAATTTGAAACAGTGCTATGTAGTGTGCTAATTTTGAACCTTGGCTACTTATCGTGGAAAAGAAAAAGTTATCTAATGTGACTAAGCACTGGAAAACGGGGCCGAGGCCGGCCAGCCTAAAGGTGATCAAACGGTCAAAGGTTGTTTAGAACACGCTAGTTGCTGCTTTTTTCCATGCGAAACTTTATTTTGATGTTCTTTTTTCACTTTAGTGAACAATCCAGTACCCGCCCATTTGATAAGATAAATGAAAAAAGAAAATAACGCCATTGTATTGCAGGGAAGAGTAAACGCTCCGAAGTGATTGACGCCAAGGGAATTCTAAAGGATTCAGCTATAGGGCAATCAGTCATTTATTTGTCAGCGTTTCTAAAGCGTCGATGGGAGAGGACATTATTCTCCCCCCGTTCTTGGGTTCCTTATTTCTAGAGAGGGATCAGTCAGCCCCTTTGGGTAAGGATCAGTTAAGTTTTTGATAATATTATGCCTATGTAAAGAATTTGTATGGATCTCACAGATAATATTATGTATTATATTTCATCGCTTCATTCTTCGATATAAATTAACAATGTAGTCCTTTTATCCTACAAGGCAACTTCGCACGGTTAAGAGATAGTCTATGGTCTCTTATTTTAAAAAAGTTCGCTGTCAACTGTCAACCTGTGCGCCTGCGGCGCGCGCTTCGTCATTCTTTTTTCGTGCGAGGCAACGAGCGCACGCAGTTCGCAAGCGCACACGCGACTTACCCACATTTAAAAATTTCATTATTTTAAAAGTTACTAAAATGCCTAAGCGTAGCGCACAAGAAAAAATTGAGTATTATAGTGCAAAGTTAAAAAGGCTTAAAGAAAAAGAACATAAAAATCGCCGTCGAGTAATCGTTTATTCCTCGTCGGATTCTGAAAACCAAACAGGTATGTACAGGTGTTTTAAATAATCTCAAGTGTGTGATATTCAAATGATTTTGATGGGCAAAATGTCCACGTAACATTTAACTTTTATTTGTTACCTACCCGAGGGTAGACAATCGGTCAAACCGATGGTACTTTTATGACCTGGGGGTTAACCGTGAGTTAACACGATGGTACATTAACGAGCCTGGGGGTTAACCGTGAGTTAACACGAAGGTATTCTTAACAACTATTAATGTTGAGCCGGTTTTCTAATATAGTACCTACTCGCTCGGAGCCGCCCGCTTTGCAGCCGTGCCTATAGTGTTCCATACCTATTCGGCACTCCGGATAGGTATTGAGATAAAGTCGTTTTATGATTTAAATAACAAGTAAAATTATTTGTTTTAGAACACAATTCAGTGGAACGAATCGATAATGAACCGACGCAGCTTATAGAAGGAATAAGTGATTTCACAGAAATATTACCTTCTCATGTGGATGAAACGTCGCAACCGACACCATCCCATTCCATGGAAAATAACGACTCGGATACTGTACCACAGTTAGATTTAGAGTTGTTATCAGCCCTTGGCGATACCGGTGAAGACGCTCCTGTGTACGGAGAAAATATACACCCTGATTTGGCACAAAGATGGCTCCCTATCCTACGGAAGGGATTAACCAAAGAAGTTAGAGAAAAACTTTTAAAAGAAAACGTGATACCCGAAAACTGCAAGCAGTTAAGGGCACCGACCTTAAACCCGGAGATAAAAGCGGCAGTAAATGATGGCGCAAAAGCAAGAGATAAGAAAATTGAAATTGGGCAGCACCAACTTGGAGCGGGAATCACAGCCGTCAGCAAAGCCCTTAGTCTACTTCTCACAAATGATGATAAGCAGACAAAAATTCAAGCAATTAAAATACTCTCTGATGCTTGTCGTATACTAACGGATTTACACTCATCCGAAACGCAAAGTAGAATAAAAGCAATAACTCCTTTGCTAGATAAATCATTCCTTAGCGTGATACAAGACGTGGAAAGGGATGAGTTTCTCTTCGGTGATAAACTTGCAGAGAAAATTAAGGCTTCGAAGGCAATAGAAAAACAGGGTCTGCAGATTAAAAAGACCGGCCCGGTACAAAAGGGTCCTATACCATCTACTTCACAAGCCCAGCCAATAACACGTTCACGATTTCAGGGAAACTGGACGGGCCCTCCTCGGTTTCAGTCGTCGAGCAGGGGGGGGCGCGGAATGGCACAGAGGACGAACCAGGCTACGCGCAGGACACAACCGGCACTCAACCAGCCGAGGTCTTCGAATTACAAACAACATCGTGCCCTGCCGCGGCAATAACGCAGGTACATGCTACAAAATTACAACATCATTATTCATGCTGGCGTAAGATAACAAAAAATCTCATGATTTTGAGATGGATCAAATTAGGTTTCCCCATCCCTTTGAATCAAAAGGTGATTCAAACTCATATACCTAAAAATAACCTATCAACATCCGACCAATTTAATATGACAATAGCTATTCAAAATTTAATCGATCTCGGAGCAATATCAGAATGTCAACCGGATCCCGAGCAATTTTTATCATCAATTTTTCTAGCACCCAAACCCAACGGTGGCTTTAGATTTATTTTGAATTTAAAACCGTTTAATAAATTCGTCCAAAAACTTCATTTTAAAATGGAGGATTATCGCACTGCCTCCAAACTAATACCGGAGGGCGGCTACTTAGCCACCATTGATTTAAAAGAGGCGTATTTATCTGTTCCAATCTTACCCTCTCATCGTAAATATTTAAGATTCAAATTTGGAAATATCACTTATGAATTTAATGCTATCCCTTACGGTTTGAGTGCGGCACCCCGAACGTTCACAAAATTGATGAAAGAGGTAATTACTCATTTGAGGCGTAGGGGATTAACTTCAGTTATATACCTGGATGACATATTATGTATAGGTAAAACGTACTCTGAATGCTTATTTAATGTAAAAGTAACATTAAATCTGTTAGAATGCCTGGGGTTCGTAGTTAATTATACTAAAAGTTGTCTCGAACCACAGCAACGGTGCAAATTTTTGGGTTTTATATACGATTCCATCAGTATGTCTTTATCATTACCTAAGGATAAATGTGACAATATAATGCGACTAACAAATCAGTTTTCGTTACTACCCAAACGCCCATTAAGAGACTACGCACATCTAATAGGTGTTCTCGTAGCTGCTTGCCCAGCCGTCCGTTACGGCTGGCTATACACTAAGCAATTAGAACGAGAAAAATTATTAGCACTGCAAAATTGCAATTCATACGACATAAAAATAAAATTTTCAAAACATGCCCTGGTAGACCTAAGATGGTGGGCAAATAATGTTAAGGTTGCTAGTTCTCCTATGAGGCCTTTGAGCTTTAATATTGAGATTTTTACCGACGCGTCGCGCACAGGATGGGGTGCTTACGCTAACGAAATAAGAGCGAACGGTAAATGGAAAACTGATGAAAAACATTATCACATTAACTATCTAGAACTATTGGCAGCTTTCTTTGGATTAAAATGCTTTGCTCACGACAAATCTAATTGTACAATACTGTTACGCATAGACAATGTTACAGCAATAAGTTACATTAATCGCATGGGAGGTGTACGATTTCAACACTTGAATAATTTGGCTAGAACTATTTGGCAATGGTGCGAAGAGAGAAAGATATGGCTGTTTGCTTCTTATATTAACACCAAGGATAATGTAGAAGCGGATCAAGAATCGAGACGAATTAATCCAGATACTGAGATAGAGATTAATCGTTCAGCTTTTCAAAACATTTCTCTAAGACTAGGACAACCAGACATCGATCTTTTTGCCTCCCGCACTAATGCCAAATGCGCCCTCTACGTTTCGTGGAAACGCGACCCGGAAGCATTCACTGTAGACGCATTCACGCTTAACTGGAATTCTTGGTTCTTCTATGCTTTTCCTCCCTTTTCAATGATCTTGAAATGCCTTACTAAAATTATCCACGACAAAGCTGAAGGCATATTGGTTTATCCAATATGGCCTTCTCAACCCTGGTTTCCACTCCTACAGAGACTGATTGTTTCTGAGGTACTGTATCTAGATCCAAATAAAGACGTGGAAATATCTTCTTCCAGGAGTCGACAGCGAATCAGTCAACATATCCTGGCAGCAGCGACGCTCTCAGGGTCGCGTTCTCGAAGCGAGGTTCGCCCTTACAGTGTCTAGATTTAATGATTGCGTCAATTTCAAAAAACACGTTATTGCAATACAATGTAACTTATAAATTATGGTGGATTTTTTGTAACAATAACAATTTTGATCCATACTATGCCTCTGTGACTGCAGTATCTTTGTTTTTAACAGAACAATTTAATAAAAACTCATCTTACGGTACGTTAAATAGTCATCGATCAGCATTATCATTGCTATTGGGACATGACATTGGTTCACAAGAACAAATAAAACGGTTGCTGAAAGGAGCTTATAAATTACGCCCAACCACTCCTAAGTACATTGCCACTTGGGACCCACAAATAGTATTGAACCACATTTCTGATTGGTTTCCTAATGATCAAATTTCAATTGAAAAATTAACAAAGAAACTGTCTATTCTTTTAGCTTTATGTACAGGACACAGAGTCCAAACGTTCTCCCTTATTAAGATTGATAATATTAAAATAGGTAATGATGGAATCAAAATTATTATATCAAATATAATCAAAACATCAGCACCAGGATGTGATCAGCCGGTTTTGTTTCTGCCATATTTCACAGAAAATAATAGCATATGTCCTGCAACCACATTAAAAGATTACTTATGTATTACCAAGCATTTCAGAACTGGCGAATCGCAAAACCTGTTGCTGACGTTTAAACCGCCCCATAAACCAGCCACAGCACAATCCATCAGCCGCTGGATAAAGCAGGTGCTGGCTAGCAGCGGGGTGGACGTGTCTATATTCAGTGCGCACAGCACAAGGCACGCGTCCACTTCCGCTGCCAGAGCTGCAGGGGTCTCTGTCGACACCATTAGGAAACACGCAGGCTGGACAAAAACGTCCACTACGTTTGCAAAGTTTTACCATCGTCAGATGATAGACGAAGGAAATTTTGCAAAAGCTGTTTGCTTTAGACATAATAATAGTAATTAAGACAATAATGTCTAGGTCTATAAATTAAGTTGATTGAGATTCCGTTATCGTAAGTAATTGTTACGCTTATAATAAGAAATAAAGACTGATTGTTATAAAACATATTTGTATTTTTATACGACATCCTAAATAAAATAAGAAACCAAAACTTTATCCTCTAAACATCTACATTGTTAATTTATATCGAAGAATGAAGCGATGAAATATAATACATGATCAAACGAACTTCACAAGTGAACTTCGATCAGTATTATATGAATACGCTTCATTCGAAGATATAATTTCCCCCCCACCCTTCCCGTTATTAAAGTTTTGGTATGATCTCTGAAAGAATGACGAAGCGCGCGCCGCAGGCGCACAGGTTGACAGTTGACAGCGAACTTTTTTAAAATAAGAGACCATAGACTATCTCTTAACCGTGCGAAGTTGCCTTGTAGGATAAAAGGACTACATTGTTAATTTATATCTTCGAATGAAGCGTATTCATATAATACTGATCGAAGTTCACTTGTGAAGTTCGTTTGATCATGTATCATCACCTATTCGTGAGTGTAACAATAGGAAATTAATGTTGTTTATAGTGACAATTTATGTGCAATTTTTTTTCTATTTCGCCCAGTACGTAAATGAGTTTCGTAACCATTTTGAAGACAGAAAAGACCTTTATGACTTTTATGACAACCGAAGTTATGTCTTGAAGTACCTAAACCCAAACATTTAATTGAACAACTTCGATAACTGATTCCTTTGAGGATCGAAAAGCACAGTTGAATTCTAATTGGCAGTTGCCCAGACGGCTTGGTAGGGCCAGCCCGAAGATGCGGAGATATCCCGAGGGTGATATACATTTTCGATTACAAACCCATTTGACGAGCCCGGGATACAACCCGAACTAAACGCCAATTCATATCTCAGATAAATACGAGTATACAATATCTAGATAATTATCTTAATTCTCTAAGTATTTCTAAGTATAAAATATGTAGTTTTTACAAAATATTTTCAAAAGCCATAACAAAATGTCTGACTTTGTAAGAACCAATTTGATTGTTATTGCACGTAGGTACTAAAATATAATAGTGGTTATAAAACGAACTACCTATATTCATAGTAAAAGCTTCACGATGTCAACAAAGAGAATGAAAAATATGAGTGGAAACAAATTAAAATAACACACGAGTTGAGGCCTTTCTGAATGTATAAAAGCTTTTCACGAATCTATTTCTACATAGATCCTATTTCAGAATAACAATAGACTAGAATAATCACAACGTATTCATTGTTGATAGGCTCGCGAGGTTATTTGTTGGCCACATTTGAGTGACGTTGAATAAATGCCCAGAAGGTTTGTGTGGAATAATTGTATCTACTCGTTAGATATCTATACTAATAGTATAAAGAGGAAAGGTTTGATTTTTTGTTTGTTTGTTTGTTTGTATGAATTGAATAGGCTCCGAAACTACTTGGCAGATTTGAAAAATTCTTTCACTGTTGGAAAGCTACATTCACCCAGAGTAACATAGGCTATATTTTATCCCGGTACGGGAAGTAGTTTCCCCGGGACGCGGGTGAAACCGCGTGACGGGCCGCTAGTTAGATATACGAGCCGAAACCCGAAATACGAGTCCACCCGCTGTAGGTACATACGAAGCTAACAAGGGATAATCAATTTATTGCTTTTTCGGTCCAGATTTGGCAAAGTTAAGGGAGGTCGTAGGCATTACACCGACAACGTTTGAAGGTGAACGTCTAGTCAGTCACATTATTATTTCACGTTTTGATCTGGATTTAATCGCGAACGTTACTAGCGTCCCGTCTATTTAAAATTTGACGAGAGAATTCTAATCTCGTTTTAGGGTTGCGTATAAATATCTAATGGGCGTTCGAGTGTTAACCTTAAGCGAACGTTGTCAGATCGATGCACGATGTATCGAATACGTTTCAATTTCAACGTTCGTTCCTTCTCATAACAAATTTATTTTATGACATGTAAGAAAATATACGATTTCTCTTTGCGGTGCAATACTTAAACTCGCCACAATGTAAGAATATTTTCCCGTGTATTTAGGGGTCTGAATATTAATAGAAAGTTTAAAGGGAGACAATTTTTACTGCAATCATTATACTATCGATAACCGGTGTTGGCATTATCCTGATTGCATTATTATGATTTACAGTAATGGTTTTTAATATTAATTCTCAAAACTGCAATCAAATCGTTATTACATAAAATTGAGATTGGGTGGTGGAAACTAAGTGATAAAGCTTACAAACAAACAAAATTAATAAGAGGTCCATCACTGATCTA
The DNA here is from genome assembly GCA_958496325.1 of Nomophila noctuella. Classification (NCBI taxonomy): domain Eukaryota; kingdom Metazoa; phylum Arthropoda; class Insecta; order Lepidoptera; family Crambidae; genus Nomophila; species Nomophila noctuella. Next base: position 11,533,468 of record OY292487.1, on the reverse strand, counting down.
TAAGAGATGCTTTTCCAACATATTTAAATAACTAGTGAGGCCGAAAGCAAAAAACTCGTAAGCGAATATTACTCATGACTGTAAATGATGTAAAACTCTTTTAAATTTTAAAAACACCTGGTTATCTCGAGATATAATTATTATCCTTGGATACAAGCGTTGCAAAGAGATTGGCGTGAATATTTAATGCGCCACCAGTCGTGTGCAGGCAAAAACAACAGCGAAATGGTCTTTGTAAATTAAATAAGTACGAGTACATCTTTTCGCGAGATCGCTCGTTATTTCACTACATAATAAAATTTAAACGCCTTTGTTGTTTTAATTATGTTTTGTTCGTAAAATGGAAAAACACTTTTTTACTCCTGTTTTTGTCCTATTACAACACGAGCGTGATTATAACTCGCCGCCCGGGGGATGTACGCCGGATTTCAGTTTCAAAGATAAAAATATTAACAGGCAAACGTTACACTGAAGTATTCACCACGACCGACGAAATGCAGGTAAGGTAAAATATTCATGTAGTAGTAGAAATATTAAAAGCAAAAGTTTGTGAAACGATGGTAAGTTACTTTTTGACGAACAAACCGGAATACGAGATCTTTGGTGAAATGGACTATCATTTCACCAAAGATGATCCCGATGAAAGTTGGCATTTTAAATAAAAATTATCACTATTCCTTAAGAACTGAAATAAAGTTAAATTATGCGTAAGAAGTATACCAGTCTCAGAGATCAGCTTAGATTGTAATAAAGTGAAATAGATTAACGATTGCATAATTACCTACATTTTACAGTTTTTCGGTAACTTAAAGCTACTTCAAATCAACATTACTCGGAGTAGGAATAACAATGTTAATAATAATATTGAATTCGAGGGAACGACCATTTAGAAAATGTATCAAGATGGGGCAGGTCGCCCGCAGATTCAATAGCTCGTAGTAGGTCACTATGCCGTCACAATATAATGCCACGGTGTTTAGAGTCCAGAGGTCGTCGGAATATTCTATGATTCTTTGTTGAAATAATTTTATAAAAAAACATCTACAGAGTATTACTGCGGGAATAAAATGAAACAAATTTCAGCTTCATTCTTGATGCATTTTTGCACCCTTTACGTGAAGTAGTAGTAATATTTTGAAGTGTATAAATCCACACCAAGTACAAGGATAAGCTTTAATCTCTCAAATATTATTTTCTAGAATGTAACAAAGATTACTTTTGCTTTTAAAATTAAAAAATAGCAATTTATACTGGCCTGAGTTTTAATATTGCTTTTTTACATGTTGCTTTCGAACAACCAACGTTTTTAAATAACACGATTCTAATGTTAAAATTAGAAACAAAGAAAAAATTCATCTGATCTCGTGACTCAGGCGGGAATCGAACCCAGCATAATATTTTATATATTGAATATTTTATTTTCATTTAAAAATGCTAAAATAAAATATACAAAAAAAACACGATTCTATTTTGATATTTTTCCGATAAAAATAAAATGTGATAGGCGGAAATTTAAAGAAGACTGTGAACTGTTAATTTTATAAATATATTATTTATAATAAGCATATTCGTTAGTTACGAAAATAACAAAATATATTTCGTTGAACTTCCAGCATAAAATTATTCGACTTAATTTGAAGAGTCAACAAGTTTAATTTTGGATTTATCGCCAATTACTTTTACATTATCGAATTAGATCGAGAACTCTTCAGTTGGGCAGAATCATACTTTTTATGGCAGCTTCAAGTGCCTTTGACTGTTGCGACGTATTCCGTGAAATTTAATGAGATCTTTTTTACATGAAAAATGCAATAAACAAATCATATCTGTGGCGTCTTTTCTTTGTGTATCGTTTTGAGGTAAGTAAACGTATGTAGCATTCGAAAAATGTATCTAACTGTATGAAAATCACGCATAAATCAAACGTTCCGGTTTTATTTAAAGGAGATTTGACCGCACCCGCATAATTTTCAGATACGCTGGTAGATAACGCATCAAATAACTGGGGCCCAATTCGCGAATAGTTTTACTCTCTTTTAGTGTTCCAAATATCACACTAATTCTATAATTATAATATTTTCTTTGTTTGGATGTCTGTCAAAACGCTGAAACTACTGAACGGATTTTGATGAAATTTGGTATACAGGCATGGATGACAAAGGTGATAAAATTCTTTCTATCCCGATTAAATGCTCTCATGGAATCTTGATAATCGTCAAACACTCCGAAAGTAGGTACTGAACGGATTGTGCTGCATTTTTACATGCTATGTACATATCCCAACTATCCCAACTAATATTATAAATGCGAAAGTAACTCTGTCTGTCTGTCTGTCTGTTACGCTTTCCCGCTTAAACCTCGCAACCGATTTTGATGAAATTTGGTACAGACAATCTTTAGACCCTGGGACAGAACATAGGCTACTTTTTATTTCGAAAAAAAGAAATCCACGCGGACGGAGTCGCGGGCGGCCGCTAGTTATTTATAGTTTTTAAAATTATAATCTGAAACACAACGATCACTTATTAGTACAGGTCGTAGTGTTTAAGATTATATTTTTTTAGGTTCAAAGTGAACAAACCTCTTAGACGGTGATATGAGTATCGCAATAATCTTCGCGTTGGGCAGGAGCGCGTGCGCACGCCGCGGGACGAGGTCGCCGTCGAAGTACGTCGCAGACTTCTCGAACGTGACCTGCGATGTGTTGCTCAGGCTCGGAGGGAAGAAGTTCAGGTACCTGTGGCAAGGGTTACAAGTTTTTTGTATTCTGATTACGTCAAATAAGGTTGAATATCACTGGTTTTTACATTATATGAGGCAAACGAACAAGAGGGTCATCTGTTGGTCTAGGTAAGGTGCCAATTTACGAGTGCGAGCTATCGCTATTGTAGCGACTTAGATCTCTATCCCGCACACGAAGTATCAGACACCATACCTAGACCACCTCATTGCAAGGATCGCAGATGCAGTGCCACCTTTTAGACCCCATACCCTCCCCAACTGAGCTCTAGCGACCTTACGCACCAGCAGAAACATAGCGCAACAGTTACGAAGTGCTACTTCACTTTGGTCTTCTGTTAGGTTTACTTATGTCTACAGCATGTTCAAGTATGCGCTGTAATAAAACACGAACGTTTTTTACATAAGTAGGTACCTACCTATTTTAGATAAGGAAAATCACAAAGAAGGATGTCTGCTGAATACTTGTAGCACTTGTAGTGAGCAGTAATTTATAGATTGCGTTCGTATAATAAGGTAGTAGGAATCTAGCCAGTAAGACGCTAAAAACTGCTATCATATACCTGATCCAAGGCGGGAATTAAATAAACGTTTCGAGTTATTAGACTCAAGACGAAAATTGATCTTAATTTTCATATCCGTATTATACGGATATGAAAATTAATATCAATTGCTGTTAAGATGAAAAGCGTTTTAAGCCATCAAGTACGAATTGCACCTAACACAATTTGCTATCGTTAAGTCGACGGAGGCTTACATGGCAGCTTGAGTAACTCCAAAAATTAGGTTACCGCCACACACGCGCATTGAAGTAGGCCGATGTATGGCGATGTATTAATGGCGAGAACTCGCGTTTAACTGAGGGCCCGCCTTGGAAACTATATAGAGCGTGACAAACTTTTACCAACTCGCACGGTTGCATGTACGTAGGTGTATTATTTGTTAGGGGTGAAACTTCACATACAGCAATTTATTTCAGTTCACGTTGGGTAGATAATGACTGTTTTGAGAAAAACCGACAAAGGACTCGTTGAATAATGAGAAAAAAAGTTGAGTTTCGATATGGAGTGGATAATTTATATTATTGGTCACTTTAATGTACACGGCTTGATAACAAACTTACAGCCGGTCAATTAACATTGGCTCTCAAGCAACGTAATTAAAAAAACTGCGAACTAGGCTCAAAGTCTCTAAAATGCAAATATCGCCGACGGTGAATGCACTGAACGTGCCGGCAATCGAAAACTCGACACACATATCTAAAGTACTTTTACCGCTACGCCGGATCAAAGGGATCAAAAACCGTAAAATTGAAGCGTGTACAAGACAACTGATTGGATCCAGAACGTCGGTACATTTGCACACGGACATCGCAGCCGTTTTACTGCCGACGCGGTCTATCCGACCCCGGAATCAATTTAAAACGGAAGGTATAAAACTCCCTTAACAATTTTCACAGCCAACAAAGTTGTTTTTAGTTTCGAATGTAAACCGTAAACTGGTTAATAAAATCCGCCAATACGTTGCCAAATTGATTTCCGTGGCGTACCTCAATTACTACTTTAACCCGCGCGCGATGGGGTGGGCGATGTGAACGGGAAGTTATGAAACAAAGTTTATATATCGACCAGGTAGCCAATACCTTTTACATGGGCGGTCGAATGAAGGACGATGCAAGATCGCTACAAAGCGGAAATTTGGAACAAAGTTTTCGTAACTGATGTGTATTATATTAGATTATGAGTGTATGAAATTCTATATCAAACTTCTCATTTTCCTTGTACGGACAATGAAGGACTCCATGAATACCTAGGTAATAATAACCAGACCCTAGATCATTGTAAATCTAAATTAACTTTTTAATTTCGGCTTTATGTAACAGAAACTTTACACGATGGGGTGATGTTTTCAAAATTACGTTTTGCAATTTCGAAGCAGACAAGTTTCAAAGAACTGTCGTTACTTTCTATTTTAACTTCGCAATAAAACTAGAAAATCAGATCGGAATATTCGAAATCGATAATGAGGGTTGAAGTTAGTTAAGGCGCTTTACTAGTTGAAGTTGTGAAGGGGCTAATTGTAGTTAGCAGAACAAGAACAAGACGGTTATCAACAAAGGCTGTTTATAGAATATATTGTTACGATTAAACATGGTTTTCAGAACTGATATTAATTGACGTGATGATACTGTATATAATAGTGGGCTAATATTATTAATATTCAATATGTGTTTCAATGGAAATTCGGTAGAAACAAGAGTAAAGGTTGTCAATTAGTAGCCTCATATAAGGCTGACCTATTTCCAAAAAAACTAGTATTCATTTATCGTGATAATAAATGCATATTGATACATACATACATTTGTCTCATTGGTAAAAGAAATAAATATTTAGACCTGCCAGAGTTTTAAGAGTTAAGATAGATTTTATTCAAAAGTGATTTATTTAATTAAATATAAAAAAAAATCACAATGTTTTGTCTTTTGCGGCGCGATCAACAGCAGCACTTTGTCTTACGTGCGTACTTAGATACGCCTGTGTCAGAAGTCGTACCTATATCGTCGCATGGAATGTGGATCTCTAGTAAAAAACAATAAAACTCACCAATCCAACCCCTTCAAATAGTTGTTATTGTTGAAGAACTGCAGCTCCTCGTAAGTCGACGGGCTGGGGTTGTTCGGCGCGAGCGCGGGATGCATCGCCATGAAAGTGTACAGTGCTGTACTGCCCGTCTTCTGAGGTCCGATCACCAGCACCTTCGGCAGTGTTCCGCACCACTTCGTCTTTGACCAGATGCGCCTGTGACGGATATCGTCGCACGGATTCTGTATGGAAAAGCGATATATTGGTAACGTTCCTTCTTTAATCGAACGTTTTAAGTTGCTGGTCAACATAGCTATGAGAGTGAGGGATTTAGGAGTGTTTGTGCACTAAACTAAATATCCCGCGCAACTGGCAGATTGTAAAGATGGGCAATTAGCCACCATATCCAAGAACTGATACAAGGGGATTTTAGTTTATATTTTATACTAGCGGCCGCCAGCGACTCCGTCCGCGTGGGTTACGATTTCCGCACACAGTCTTACTAAAACCCTTATACCCTTGCAGGGTGCATGTGCTGAACTACACCATGTATACCATCCTCATATGTACAACCACATATTTATGCAATAAAAATATTATTATTATTATTAAAATAGCTGAATAAAACAAACAAAACAACGGTCTCTATGCAGGCAGTCAACTTGCACACTTTTAGTTAGGGGACTAATAATTCAAGATAGATAGAAATAATTGTCAAGTCAAGTGACGGTAAACGCATATTAATATTATCAATAATCTGGAGAACTTATACATTTGAGAAATCATCTGTTCACCGCGATTCAGATCCGCGTCCGCGCCTCTAGCGAGGTGCGCCATCTATCGGCACATTTTAGAACTAAATAGTTCGCTAGCACAATTTACAATGATAAAATAAAGGAATATACAATATACAATAGCTTAAAGCCTACCTCGACAAATGGTAAGTGGTAAGTGGACTATCCAACACAAAATGTTTTGTCAATTCGAACCAGTAGGTAGTTCCTGAGCTTAGCGCGTTCAAACCACTTTGGATCTTGAGTCGCACGTGTTATTGTGAGTCAACCATAAAAGATAGACATATGCTGTTGGGGGATATTTTTTAGGCAATTTTATGAAGAATATTTCCGTCATACATGATTTCTATGTGACTTTAACCATTAAGGCTGCACACGCGACTGAAGCTTAAGAAATGGAGTAAATTCTCCCGTTTTCCTCACATTTCCCTTCACTACGCTACTCCTGTTGATTGTAGCGTGATGAAAAGTATCCTATAATATGCCCTGGAGTATGAAGAATAATGGTACCAAGTTTCGTCAAAATCCGTCCAGTAGTTTTTGTTTCTATTAGGAACATACAGACAGACAGACAGACAGACAGACAGACAGACAGACAGACAGACAGACAGACAGACAAAAATTTTACTGATTGCATTTTTGGTATCAGTATCGATCACTAAACACCCCGTGATAGTTATTTTGGAAAAATATTTAATGTACAGAATTGACCTCTCTACAGATTTATTATAAGTATATATAGATTTGTATTATGCTAAATAACAAACATCCGAAAACAGCGTCTCCTACTTTCTCCGCGTCGGAAATGGGTACTTTCAAGATTATTAACACACATACATCATTATTACCATTGTTTAACTGTAATATATTGTTCATAATGCTCTTAATGCTACGCATATGCAATAGAGTTATGACTCTCATGTGACACAGGTGCGTAATATTGTGTAACGCAAATAAATCACAAACTTTCATTAAAATGGAATCACCTAGTAAATGTTAGCGCTAGTTAAAACTCTGAATGGTTCCCATTTACTATAGTTTAATTTGGCATCGCATTTTAATTTTACTATTTCAAATACGAGTATTGTGCTAAAATATCCATTTGAAAACGCGACACAGTTATAACGTGCACTCTGATTGAAGTGTCATTTTATTAAAATTGTCGAAAACACGCGCGGAATGATATGGAAATTCAAACTCATTCCACCATTACTTAAATTAAATATGTCAACAGTCGAAGCCGAGCCGCTGTCCGTGTTCGCTTGAAATTCATATTTGCCCGTTCACAACAGTCGCTGAAATATTATTTAATTCAGGCTATAAACAACGCGGCGTGCATTCATTCGGAGAGAAATATATTTTTAAAATTCTCTATCATTTTTCAATAATATCTCCAGATCGAGAGACAATAAAATATTAAGGTCCGTGCGTCATCCATATTGTTTCTGCGGCTAGTCCGTGCGATTCAAAAGCGAGGTCGTCCGTGCAAGGCTTTAGAATCCCTCATACATCGCCGTTAGATACATTTCAAAGCCTTTCTCGTATATTATCGAAAAGCTCTTTTATTGTTGTACGAAATAAATGGAAGCTATCAGATATTTATGGTCTAACTTAGATTCAGTTTGACGATAAGTGTTTAATAATGATCACCATTAGGCACAGCTAGTTTTAATGTGAGGCCCATTTATTAAATTGGTACGATGTGAATAATTTTATCGGTGAATAGGTTGTTAGTTATTTTTCATTGTACTTTATGACTACTGATAACATACATACATTAGTAAAACTCTACTGGTTTAGTCCAGGTTTACGGGTCACTATCGTTAGTTAGAAAAGTAGCACTCTTATAGTCTTAATTAATGTCAGGAAAATCTTCTATTTTTGAAATGTAAGATTCCTCCGATCTCGAATGTGGAAATCAGAAGCCAACATACCGTCGTGGAGTTTCTTATGAAAGCCGTAGATAACTTAGATTGCGCGATATAGGTTTTATACCGATATCGTTGGTAAGCGCCTATCGTCAGTTAACAGAACTATTATGTTGCAAGTGGAGACTTAGGGTCGTATTAATAAATCGCACTCAACTCTGAGCTCAATCTTGAGTGCGAACTAGATATGTCATTCTCATACAAAACAGCACCTCAAGTTCGCGCTCAAGTTCGAGCCCAGAGTTGAGTGAGAATTATTAATACGAGCCTTAATGTCGAATATACATGTCGCTACAATAGTTATACACTATACTCACTCCCCACAGCGGGTTGAGCTCGTCTGGCCTCAACTGGAAGTACTTCTCAGCGAGCGCGAGCGGCGGTGCTGAAGCCAGCCGCACGTTGGTCCAGCATCGGAGGAACTTGACCACCGACTCGAACGTGTATAAGGCGAGCCGATCGTTGCCGTAGTTCGACATGTGTGTCATGAACACGTTGATCTGAGGACAAAGTTGGTCAAAAATAAAAAAAATATTCATCAAAAGTAATTGAAAAGTGATAGAGTAATTACCGTTTTTTTATGTAAGCGCGAGATTAGCCGATTTTTATATATTTATTACACACTAGCCTTCCGCCCGCCACTTCGTCCGCGTCCCGTCCCGTCCCGTCGTCCCTTCCCTGTTTTTCTCGCCGTAAGAACCATCCTTGGACTTCAACGAACATTTAAAAAAAAGAATTGGCCAAATTGGTCCAGGCGTTGTTGAGTTATGCGCTTACCAGCAAATTTTGCGATTCATTTTTATATTTACACATAAGGAGATTAACAAGCGTGCAAAACTCCTGAAGGTAATTGATTAGCGACATAGACATTTGCAAATACGCATGAGTTGCTAAGACGAAACTCGCTCTTTAGTTGAAGATTAGGTCAAACCAATTTAAAAAATAAAAAATAAATAATAAAAATCATTTATTTCTATAATCATTGTTACAAACTGTGGCCGAGACTACCCAGTAAGTTGTCAAAGACACTTGTGTGGGGTATGACTCGCAACTTCCCTTACAGAAACAAATTTAAACAGGTGAGTGCATCAGTTTTTTTAATTAACACCAATTGTCTAGCTCATAAACAAAACTTGTCGATTGTGGTATGGATGCGAACGGATGTTTATAAAAGTATATAATACGGATGTGTGTTTTACGTACTGAGACAACATTACCGCGACATTCAAGTAATATTTTCAGGGTCAATAACATGATGGATGTTTTTCCGATGAATGTTCAGACTTCAACTTTTGAAGACGTGTAAGGTATAAGGTTAATAAATCATAATATTTAAGACCATTATATCTAAGGAAAAATAACAAATACTTATATCCCCAACCGAAAACTTAAATTTTAATGATGTTGAACGACTTTGTAATGTGTTGATGCAAATATAAATAACATTGCCTTATTAACATTTTCACAGATATTTTTCCATCACATTTCGTTGCATACTAATAACAACAACGTATGATACAAAAACAAGGTTGTTTCTCATTTCCATAAAAGCGAAATAATGTATGTTATGTTACAGATAAAATGGGCGCCGTTTTACAATTTCTGATAATTGTAATATTAAAAATGCATATTATTGACTGCTAGTGTTTACTTTAAACAAGCGTTCGACGATCCGCCATCGGCTCTGCCGACGTGTGAAGAGTGACTAAGTGATACAGAATGTAATTGAGTTGCCCTGGGCTCATTTATTTTACAAGCAGAATTATTTTATCAACATGATTGCGAAATGTGGGTCGGCATCCTGTTACAAGCTTGAATTTTGCGCGCAGGGAATTCGAAGCAATTGAAAATTTAAGGCTAAGCGCTACTCATATCCGAGATTTCAAAATACGGTCGTAAATAAAATGTTTTACTCCGGTTTTAAAATTTATCAATGGGCAGGTTTTATGTCTTCTTATAAGTTCAATTTTAATGCACATTAATAAAAGGGTTTCGGATTGAGAATTACTTATTTTAAAGGTGTTAGAATTGTATTTTCCCCACAATTGTTTAAATTATGTATATATTGTATTTTTATCTGTACGGCTGCAAATGTCAGGTAAGTCTTCTCTCAAACGAGATTTGGCCGTTTCCTGGAAGTCCCTGGAAGTTTCACTAACTGTTTGAATCATCAGCTCCCAGTGACGTCACTCACCGGGTTGTTGATGACGGTCTGGAACAGCTCCCCGCCCTGGATGGAGTGGTCGAGGCGCTGCCTGCCGCCGGGATAGCGCTCTAACAGCAGCGTGTGTGTGAACAGACCGCAGGTTTGCCGCGGTAGCACTGACAGCCTGTGACGTCACTCACCGGGTTGTTGATGACGGTCTGGAACAGCTCCCCGCCCTGGATGGAGTGGTCGAGGCGCTGCCTGCCGCCGGGATAGCGCTCTAACAGCAGCGTGTGTGTGAAGAGACCGCAGGTTTGCCGTGGCAGCACCATCAGCGTGTGACGTCACTCACCGGGTTGTTGATGACGGTCTGGAACAGCTCCCCGCCCTGGATGGAGTGGTCGAGGCGCTGCCTGCCGCCGGGATAGGGCTCTAACAGCAGCGTATGTGTGAAGAGGCCGCAGGTTAGCCGCGGCAGCAATGACAGCCTGTGACGTCACTCACCGGGTTGTTGATGACGGTCTGGAACAGCTCCCCGCCCTGGATGGAGTGGTCGAGGCGCTGCCTGCCGCCGGGATAGCGCTCTAACAGCAGCGTGTGCGTGAAGAGACCGCAGGTTTGCCGCGGTAGCACTGACAGCCTGTGACGTCACTCACCGGGTTGTTGATGACGGTCTGGAACAGCTCCCCTCCCTGGATGGAGCGGTCGAGGCGCTGCCTGCCGCCGGGATAGCGCTCTAACAGCAGCGTGTGTGTGAAGAGGCCGCAGGTTTGCCGCGGCAGCACCATCAGCCTGTGACGTCACTCACCGGGTTGTTGATGACGGTCTGGAACAGCTCCCCTCCCTGGATGGAGCGGTCGAGGCGCTGCCTGCCGCCGGGATAGCGCTCTAACAGCAGCGTGTGTGTGAAGAGGCCGCAGGTTTGCCGCGGCAGCACCATCAGCCTGTGACGTCACTCACCGGGTTGTTGATGACGGTCTGGAACAGCTCCCCGCCCTGGATGGAGTGGTCGAGGCGCTGCCTGCCGCCGGGATACCGCTCTAACAGAAGTGTGTGTGTGAAGAGGCCGCAGGTTTGCCGCGGCAGCACCGACAGCCTGTGACGTCACTCACCGGGTTGTTGATGACGGTCTGGAACAGCTCCCCGCCCTGGATGGAGTGGTCGAGGCGCTGCCTGCCGCCGGGATACCGCTCTAACAGAAGTGTGTGTGTGAAGAGGCCGCAGGTTTGCCGCGGCAGCACCATCAGCCCCCTGTGACGGAAGCCCCGACGTAACCTGGACAAAGGAATTGCTGGTGAGTTTGCGATCTAACATAAACCATTTATGTTAGAATTAACAATATGCTAAGCAAAAATTAATGAGAACAATCGCAGACAGTTACAGTATTTCATATAAACGGTTCACAAATCTTGATATTAACATGGTTTGGTTGTCCGTATCACAACAGCTTCAATATTCTATTTAGGAGTACTTTACTAGACAGGCCAGGCATTTCAAGTCTTTTTCTTCAGTCCGCTTTCCTCGAAAGATAAATGTTATTTAACAATGAGATGAGAGTTCAATAAAGAAAAATAAATGTTATTGAACAATGAGATGAGGTTTCTATAAAAAGGCTTATGCAGAAGCTAGTTGTTTATCAGAAGTGAAAGCCGCGATGGTCTACCCAAGAATTACATGTACAAATCAATACCACCTGCACCACATAACTTTAAAAACGACAGACTCGTATGCCTGTTCACTCGCTCTTTGCATTAGCAATTACTGCAGTTCATTAGCGGAGCGCTAGGTTTTCGGCATAATCACACTAAGCCCGCCGCGACGACGTGTTGGTTAAACTCAAACAGTGCGCGCGCAATTAATGCACTCCGCCTAACACAGGGCAGGCTTAAGTTTGACGTAAATAATAACATTTGCAGCGCAGTTACGACTAGCTCATGTTTACAAGTTTGCGAGACCTCGTGGTCGAGCACAACACGATAATCGCCCGGCGGCAGATTGAGTGTGCGTCTGGTTCAACGTTATCAAAGCCAAAGGTATGTAGGTACATTCAAATAAAGAGTTAAGATTTTATAAATAAACTAGCGGCCGCCCGCGACTCCGTCCGCGTGGATTTCTTTTTTTCGAAATAAAAAGTAGCCTATGTTCTGTCTCAGGGTCTAAAGATTGTCTGTACCAAATTTCATCAAAATCGGTTGCGAGGTTTAAGCGGGAAAGCGTAACAGACAGACAGACAGACAGACAGACGGAGTTACTTTCGCATTTATAATATTAGTTGGGATGGGATAAATAAAAACAATAATACTTATTGTAGTTATATATACTGTCAAACATCATGAAACTCAATCAATTCACGCCACCTAACACAGGGCAGGCTTAAGTTTGACGTAAATAATAATATTTGCAGCGCAGTTGCGAGTAGCTCATGTTTACAAGTTCGTGAGACCTCGTGGTTGGGCATAGTTTATGGTCGGAGCGACACGATAATCGCCGGTCGACAGATTCAGCGCGCGCCTTGTTTAGTCGTTATCAAAAACGTAAATTTGTTGGTATATTCAGATCAATATAGTGGCCACTTATAATGTCAAACAAGCTGTATTCACGCATTTAATGCTCTCCGCCGAACACCGAGCAGCGTAACTTTGGCCTACATAAATAATAACATTTGCAGCGCAGTTACGAGCAGCTCATGTTTACAACTTCACGAGACATCGTGGTCAAGCATTGTTTATGGTCGGCGCGACACGATAATCGCCCTGCGGCAGATTGATTGTGCGCCTGGCTTGGTCGTTATCAAAAACGTAAATTTGTTGGTACATGCAGATCAATATTGTGGCTACTTATAATGTCAAACAAGCTGTACTCGCGCATTTAAGGCACATTGCTGAACACCGAGCAGGATAAGTTTGGCCTACATAAATAATAACATTTGCAGCGCAGTTACGAGTAGCTCATGTTTACAACTTCACGAGACATCGTGGTCAAGCATTGTTTATGGTCGGCGCGATACGATAATCGCCCTGCGGCAGATTGATTGTGCGCCTGGTTTGGTCGTTATCAAAAACAAACGAGTTCCTACCTACGAACGAATAAATACATTAGTGGTTAATTAAAATGATGTAGGTATACTACGTATGCTGACCTTAGTGATGCATCTTTACGTCGTATTTGTATGTACGAGTAAATCGATAAATTACATTCATTAATAATATTAAGGTAGTACGTACAATTAAGATTGAGCTAAATATTCACACAAAGATAAATAAATAAAAAAAAGTCCTTTATCGGACCAACTTCGTATCTATTTACATATTATTTTAGACTAATATACGAATGTTTTGTTTTTGCAATTACATAACTAATCTTAATTTTTGTAGGTCTGTTTGCTAATCGGAAAAGGCCTCCTCCAACCTATTGCATTCCTGTCTGTTTTAAGCCACTATATTCCAGGTTACTCCTCTCCTGCCAACTGTCTGATGACAACGTCCCACCTTTTCACATAAAAGTCACAAAGATCAAAAATATCTAAAGGATCAAAAATATCTCACACAATTTTTTGATAAGTCAGACTTTTCAAAAAATTGTGTGAAATACTCTGACGTTACATCCTTTACGTAACATCATCCTATGCGTAATCATCATTTTATATTGAGTTACCATAAATTGGTTCTGCCGGGGAGGAAATTCGATTAAAAGTTTATGACTAATTGCCCGCAGAGTGTAAGAGTTTGTTTTTAAAAGCGTTCAAGTTTACGAAGTTACCGTGATAGTTACCGAATAATTAGATTAATGAAAAACTTCTCGACTTATTAAACAGGTTGAAACTTTCATCGGCTATCAATTTTAATAAGTTCGACAATTTAAATTATAGGCGCAAATTAGTATCCCCGCCCTTTAATGATATTCCAAGTTGGGATTAATTTACGAAATTATAAAAGTTGAGCCACTATATTTTTTTATAAAATTAAAGTATTCTAATGTAATCAGTAATAAGAACTTCATTTGTTTAAAGTAGGTATAGGATTATTAAAAATAATCATATTATTTAATAAAAACATTGCGATAACCAAGGAATAGGTAGCTATCGTTTTCCTGTTTCGTTACTCTAATTACCTCAATGTTGACTTCCAGAAAATATTATTTAATTTAGGTGTTTTCGACAAGATTACGTTTTCGGCGCAAACCTTTGTAATCTAAAATAATGTTCCCCTGATTCACAAACGATATTAAAATTAGCAACAATGAAAAGGTAAAAAGATTAAGCAATCATTCCTTTGTATTTTTCAAGATGCTGTTGTTTTGTTTTTATGTTTTAATGAAAGAGTGGAAAGTAATAACGAAAACTTCCAAGTCGATATGTTCCTTACCAGAGTAAGGCTTAATGAATTGCAATATTGTTACAATATCGCAATTCAGTTAAAAAATGAAACTGGCAACTTATCGCAACCGTGATTATAGAATGTCATACATAGGTACATGGTAAATGTCAAAGAATAAAAAAAAATAAAAAAAAAACCGATCATGGAATGACATAAATGTTCGATGTCAAAGAATAAAAATAAATTTCGACCGTGACACGAGGCTAGGTACATATTGATTTAAGTTCACTATAATGAGAGCTGTTTATAGGTCGAAGAGCTCGGTAAACATTACAATTTCAGTTGCTCTTAGTAGCTGGCCGCGTATAAAAATTCCATACAGTCCGTTAATACGAACGTTATCGGCAACAACGGGAAACGTGCAAAAGCACCGACACGCTGTTTAGTCCGCTGGCAATTGTAATTAACATTGCGGCGCTTAGGTAGGGACATTCTCGTAATGCCCTCAATTCTAGTATTACAATTATTGGAATTTCATTGGACTCACGACGCCGCAACGCAACGTTTGCGGCCGATAGGAGTTCGGGGCAGACCGCCGCATCCGCAGACAGTTTCAGTTAACGTGGACTCTTATTGCTGCCGTTACTGTTTTCCTACCGCCGACGTATGTATAAGTTGTGCGGTCGGACTAATGAGCGCATTGTGGACACGAACGCAGTTGTGTTGTTAGAGCTTAATTGTACATGTATATTTTTATTGGAGATAGTTTTAATTAGAAATGCAATAGACGCTTGTTGTTTCGTGATAGAGATAATTACAGGAAAAGCTTTTTATATAGTTAACAATTTATGTTGTCCAATAAAATGTTATATGAAGTGAACGTAAATGGAATTTATTAGAAATTCTTGCACACAAGTAATTGACACTGACTTGACGTATTCGCCACCAGCTGTCACAACACACTTTCCTCCACGCCTCGTACAGCGGCTCGTGCACGGGGTACACGCCGGAGTGGTGCGGCGACACGGAGTAGCACACGAGTTGGTCAGTATGACGTCACCCTTGCACATACGTGACTCATAGCAACACTCACCTAGCCGGCCTGAGATGCGGGTACTCCTCCGTGCTGGTGACGCGCACGTCCCACACCTTCCTCCACGCCTCGTACAGCGGCTCGTGCACGGGATACACGCCGGAGTGGTGCGGCGACACGGAGTAGCACGAGTTGGTCGGGATGCCGTGCTCGAGCGCGAACTGCTTGTTCAACATCATCTCCGCTTCGAGTTGCGACACGTTGTTGTACAAGTGCGGCTGCTGATGGTTCCACATGTGGCAGAACCTGGTGACAAAGAACAACAACAACAGGTTAATAATTATGAAAAATAAAATGTTGACCCCGATGACTACAAGGCATTTTCTAACAGCGAATTAATGAAGTCTTGAATTTCGGAACATAGGAGGAAATAATTCTGGGTAAAAAAACACCAACATCAAACACGCCATCAAGTTTAAATAAAAATGTTTAATAACAGCTCCACAGTTACTCTTGAGTAGAACTAAGAATGGTCTTAAAAGGCTGGTGTTGTAAGTCTTTCCGACAAAGGCAGATTAGTAAAGGAAAATAAAACAGGGTTAAACGAACAACTCGTGGTTTAATAATACCACTTGCACATTTTAAACCCGTAATAAAACAGGAGTTTATCCGATTAACGTGCACTTCACGTAAATGAATTACGGCGGTAAACGCGTGAATATCAGCATATAATATGGAACACTCTACCTCATTACGCTATCAACCAACATTTATTCCATTAAAACTTTTTGTGTTAACCTGCATGGTAATATCTCTGCAGGTTAACACGAATATGGGTGACCTGCGCGGGGGGGTAGCTCCCCAACCCGCGCATTGCACTAGGTCACCCGAGCCATGTCTGGGGACCACCTAGTTTCCCGGGTGGTCCTCCCTAGGCGCCAGCCCCGGCCTACCGCATCAGGTCGGGGCGCTCGAAGGACGGGTCGAACATAAGCCGCCACGTGGCGGCTGGCAGCGACCCGTCCTGATGCGAGCAAAAGGGGGAACTGGAGGGGTTTAGTGGGTAGTGGGCGCCTTTTGTGCGCCCGAGCCCCACACACGGTCGCGGGCTTAGCTAGCCCGCGGCGACATGGTGCGTAAATGCATTCCCCTCCACAAAAAAAAAAAAAAAAAAAAAAAAAAAAAAAAAAAAAAAAAAAAAAAAAAAAAAAAAAAAAGGTTAACACGAATCAATGTTGAAATTAAACAAAACATGTTAATTATAATGAACCAAACCAGTATACTTCAGTTACCAAGCCGCAGGTAATTTAACACGCATCTGCGGTCAGCGCGCCTAATTTCGCGACTAGCACTCGCGTTAGTGCCCAAAATATCACAATTGTACATCGGAAATAATTGTACGTACAAATACATATACGAATCCGAACACAGAGTTTGCAGCTTTAGTTCAATACGTTGGATTGAGCGGACAGAAAAGGAAAGTTCAGTGCACAGTGCAGTGAAACTACAAAAACAAAGCTCACTAGGTCAGACAAACTCTCATTTAGCCGGTTTCGAATTAGGAAGTCCGCTGCCCGGTTGGTTTTTCCGAATAAATCCCGGCAACTCTCTTTCATTTTGTTAACACTGCTATTGTTTAGTGGTCCTTTTTCATTGCGAGGAACGCTGTTCATTATTTGATTTGGTGTTTTTTGCCGAAACAGAAAAAGTAATTGGATGTTTGAGGATAGTTCTACCGTGATATTAAAGGTTTTGATTAATCAATTAAATAAAGTACATGAAAATTAACAAGAAATTATAAATTGAAAACAAATGAAATGATACTAACTTAAACGGGCTGCGGGTCATATACTTAAGTTTTTTATTATATGAAGCAAAACATGATGAAGTATTAACAAAAGTTTTAGTCGCAGATAAGTTGGAAACGATAGAAATCAAATACAAAAGTAGGTCTTGACTGAACATTACACAAAATTATATATTAAAACATTTTTATATTTAAAACATACGATTGAATAAAAAAAAGTAGCGTTTAAACAGTGGCGCCCGCCTAGACTAATTTATATGTTCCGAGTGCGCTGGAAACTAGGCAAGATGCCAACTCTTTATCAGGTGTAAACAAATGATTTCGTGATAAAATGAATTATGAGTGCAATGTTTTGAGGTGAACCGGAATCCTGGCACGAGCTACTGCGGCGCGGCCGAGACACTAATACTCTTTGTAAAATGTAGACTTTCGGACGACATTTTGTTGCGCTATGTATTCCGTGGTAGTATTAATGTCACTGCTGGTACATGTTAGCTGTGCTTATTTGCATATTTCACTACGTAATAAGCCAAAAATTCGGACGAGCGCTGTACGAAAGCTTAAGTTCATTAAATAGTAGTAGGATTTTGCGGCGATCTTCCGAATAATGGGAAGAATTTTAATGGAATAATGGAAGAGAATAGATTACCATATTGGAATTCGAATCTTTCGTGTCTATGAGGTATCATGGTGTGACTCTTGAATATTATGGATTTCGTGAAATCTCGATAACATTACTAAGGCGACGTTAGTTAGGAAGATGACTTCAAATCCCAAATACCACTGCTGCATAATTTAGCTAAAAGCGAAAAATAACCTTAGATACGAATATGGGCACAGGAAAACTTGGCGTAAAAAGGCGTATTAACCAAGTTCGGAACTAACAAAATAGGTTAGGTACAGTACAACCAAATCCGTTCATAAACGCTAAATAGCACTACTACGAACTTACCAGTTGAAATGGTCTCTATGCTTGAGAAGTGCGTCGTCGCCTCTGTTCTCGAGGCTGGTGCCGTGGTGGTAGTACTTGGCGCTGAAGCCGAGGTTGAACCTGAACCCCGGCACCAGCCGCTGGAGAGCCGCCTGCGACGCCATTAGAGCTACGTCATTCTTGGGTAGGTAATCTTAGAACTCACCAGTTGAAGTGGTCTCTATGCTTGAGAAGTGCGTCGTCGCCTCTGTTCTCGAGGCTGCTGCCGTGGTGGTAGTACTTGGCGCTGAAGCCGAGGTTGAACCTGAACCCTGGCACCAGCCGCTGGAGAGCCGCCTGTGACGCCATTAGAGCGGCTACGTCTTCCTTGGGTAATCTTAGAACTTACCAGTTGAAGTGGTCTCTATGCTTGAGAAGTGCGTCGTCGCCTCTGTTCTCGAGGCTGGTGCCGTGGTGGTAGTACTTGGCGCTGAAGCCGAGGTTGAACCTGAACCCTGGCACCAGTCGCTGGAGAGCCGCCTGCGATGCCATTAGAGCGGCTACGTCTTCCTCGTGCAATCTTGTACCTGGTTGCACACATACATACATTATGAACGGCCAAGGCATAAAATAAGCCTTTGCTCAAAATAGACCTGATCGCTTGATCTTTTGACATCACATGTATTCAACTTTTTTGTACGTGACTGTAAAGACCGTATACGAAATAATACGACCCGTTATAAAATATAAAATGAATTATGGAAATACTGCTTTTTATACTATACTCCCGGTAGTCGGGGATATTATAGTTCAAAAACAATTTCGGCATTTTGGAGTCGAAATTAAATAAATTGTTGGAGCGAAAACATGAGCAATGGACAACGCTATAATAGCCCGAAGCTTATAAATTATTAATTTTAAATTACGGCTATTTCTTTTTCAGTGTATAAATTAAATGATTTATGTAAACTAACACATTTCATTAACGAACAATTATATGGAGAGAGTACTTGTCGCCAGGTGAAAAAAATAAAATGTGTGAAAGCATACAAAAATTACACTAGATTGTGCACTTACCACAACTCAAAGTAAGTTTTAAGGTAAAAAAAATAAAGTAATCAATTGATGGTGCGAATATCTATGATTAAAGTGAACAATTGTTTGTGCGAGGATTTGAATAATGAACTAAAGGAACAAGATCTTAATAAAAAACAAGTGACAGCTACACATGCAAAAAAACAAAAGAAGACAAAAAACAAACGTGAAACCAAGATCCGACAAGACAACCGTACCTCTCTCGCCAACGAATATGTCATCGATATCGACGAGTATCCACCTGTCGAGGCTGAGGCTGAGCTGGCCGTGGCTGAGGTAGCTGAGCGCGTCGAGGAACAGAAGCCGATGCAGCCAGAACTGAAGGCCAGAGCCGAAGAGGACGCGCTGCACGCCGTCCCAGCGGCCGTGGTCTTGGATCACCGTGGCGAGGGGAGCTCGTTCTTCTGGACGGAAATTAGATTAGGTTAATACAAAATAATCTATACTTACATCTACGGGACTGCAACGCTCCACGTTCTAACCATCCGCAGGTTAGCTGACGAGGCTTGACGCAACCGAAACGTCTGGCGCTTAAGTGAGCATCGATGGCCACCGCCAGTGTCGTTCTCAATTGTCCCTCTACCGTTCTTGCAATGGGCCCGAATTTGATCAAAGCCATTGACTGCTGAATTCTACTCCTACCTTAGCTGAAGAGTTTGTTTGTTTCCGCGCTTATCTCGAGAACTACTGGTTCGAATGAAGATCAATTTTCGATCTTTGTTAAAGCATTTTAATCAAATTGGATGGGACTGACGGACTTTTAACTTTCCAGTAAATTAAACATATATAGGTACACAGTAAAGTCAGCCATCAACATCGTCATCAGTAATAATAACAGGTGTGTGTGTACAACATTGTCACCAGTTACATCAGGAAATCTCCAGTCCAGACACTCAAAAAAATTAACCCCATAGCGAGATTTCCATAGAGACGTGTTCTGTTGTATACTTTGATGGCTTTTCTCGCTATCACAGTTCATAAGATACAGCCTGGTGACAGACAGAGACACGAATAACAAAGTCTTACACATAGTAATTCGATCTCGATTTTGCTCTTTGGATACAGCATTATGATAGAATTTTGTTTTAAAATGTTTTAAAATAGAAGTTGTTTGCGGAAGTTTGCTTAACGGTATTATAAACAAATTCATATTTACTTAAACGAGCTATTCTAAACATAAAACTTATAAACTTTATAGTTATATGTATTTGTTCATTCATCGACAAGTTGACCAATACAAGCTTTTCAACCAAACATGTTTCACACATGACTAAAGTAACCCCATTCTACTTACATAAAAAATCTGGGTTTACATCCTTAGCTGAAGCATCAGTGTAGTTTACGGTAAGATTCGATCATAAAAAGGCACTCTCACACGACCTCAATGACGAAAGATTTCGTGAGCGTAAAATTATGAGTGACCTGGAAATGTCCTATTACTCTTTGTTTACTCTTTATGAAGAGCAAGTGTTTGAATCGGGAATTCGATTTGGAGTAAATCCTTCTGAAGACTCTAAATGGATATTGAAATATCCGCCTAGAGTTCCGTCAGGTGATATTTGTCGCCGTAATATCACACACGCTCCTTTGTGAAATGTCAATAGAATAGGACGTCTACGTGATTCTATCGTGATCTACGTGCTTGTCAAGATAATAATTAATATAGATAACGAAATGTGACCGACCACAATTACAATTAATAGGTAAGTGTTTTAAAAAGTGTACAGAATCTTCCTGTACCCAGATAAATAATTGTTATGATGTTCTCTTTAGATAAAATACGGACATACAATTTACTTAAAGATAAGATTATTGGTCGGCCGGCGGAGACGCAACATGACACAACGTAGAAGGTTATCTAATTGTTAAACTATTTGCTAGTTCTAAAATCAATTAGTTATTACTCGGAGGTATAAAGAAGAAGAAGAAACACTGGTTCTTTAGGTCTTTTGATGTGCAGACGATAAAAAGTATTTTGTTTTTAATCAATGTTTAAAAGTAAACAAAGAACAAAGACAGAACTTAACAACAGTTAACTCAAAAACATTGATGACATTTTATGTCATATGTTCGATTGTGCCTATAATAAAATACCATAAAATGCTTTTAAAGACGGCTTATAAGTTTTGGCGATATAAATTTATTACTGAGGTTTATTACGTTGGGTTGGGATAACAACTGTTTGCCCTAAATTCCTCTTAAATCAGCAATTGTTAATATTTGTATTTGTTTCTTATTCAAATTAGTAGTGTGTAAATACATTATGATATCGTGCAGATAATAAAATACCTTATTGAAATACCAAGTTCAAAACGGGTTACACTGCATGCTTAGATCACAACACAATGCAATTATATTCATTAAAAGCTGAATATATTTGTTTAATTTATAATGCAAAACTATTATTATGTTGCCTTTGTTGGTTAAGTTCTCAATAAATCGTTATATGTACGTGTTACTTAATATTCAATTTTAAAATGAAGTATTTGTATATATTTTTTTCTAAAACTAGGAATTGAATATATTTGAGAAAAACATGTAAATCTGTAGAGACAAAAGACATGTTCAATAATAGCCTCCGTAAGATTATTGCACCACGCTTTTGTTCAACATCTCTCTAATTTTTTTCGCTCTCTCCGAAGAGAGGTCGATGTCGTGTGACATTATCGACGGATCCATTGATCTAGTTGTCAGAGACCCTGGCTACAAAACCAACACAATGTTGGTGTGATGAACATTGGCATTTGTAATCGAGTCATGGACATGGATGTTAAAAAAGTATTTAAGTATGTCTATCCGTTCCCTAGCATCCATAGCACAAGCTTAGAGCTTAGCTTGGGGCTAGCCAATTGGTGTGTTAGGTCGAATTTTGTTTATTACTAGCGGCCGCCCGCGACTCCGTCCGCGTGAATTTCGATTTCCAATATTCTATGTGTTATTCTGATGTATAAGCTATATTGTGGTAAAGTTTCATTCAAATCCATTCAGTAGTTTTTACGTGAAAGAGTAACAAACATCCATACATCCATACTTACAAGTAGTAAGATTGACAAACATAAATTAAAATAAAAATTGAATTTAATGGTCCAGCACAGTTACTGTCTTTTACAAGTTACTAGTCCCAGTTATCGCGTTACCTGGCTCGTTTAGAGATAGCCATGATAAATGCAACGTGAACGCCCTCGCTATCTCCGTGAGTGGTAGACGAACAAACATGCGCACATGTAAACATTAGATCTCGATGACAAAAAATAATATGTTAAAATTGAGTCATTTGTGACAAAATATTTCATCAAACTTGGCCATGCCCTTACAAAATATTTTAGCCAACTAGACAATGATTGTAGATTAAATACTGACAATAGTTAAAAACGAGCCAGGACAGACAGACAGACAGACATGACGAATCTATAAGGATTCCGTTTTTTGCCATTTGGCTACGGAACCCTATAAACCTTTTTACAATGCGGGAACTGAACTGAAAATCTTTGGTTTATAATTTAACACTAATACGATTTATATACATAAAAAGCGTTACAACATTCGTTATGTAAACTATGTCAGAAACTTTGCCATCAGACCGACTAGTAGCAGCGCTATTTAAATATACTACGAGTACGAATATAAATCATACGATAGCAGTAGTACGAGTTATTTAGTAGTTCCAAATTACATGATGTTAGTTAATCTGTCCAAACTTTGTTGATACTGCTAAAGACTTTGGGCTTTACGAACTGAAGACATATATGTAAACACATTTATCACAAAGTTAAACTTTCTAGTACACTCGTAATTTATATATTATGGACACGATTAATGGAGTGGAATTTCATCGGACAATTATGGGTTCTCCATGTTATTATCTATACTCTATCTATATCTCTATCTACATATACTAATATATAAAGATGAAGAGTTCGTTTGTTTGTTTGTTTGAACGCTAATAGTTAATCTCGGGAACTACTGGACCGATTTCAAAAAATATTTTTGTGTTGGATAGTCCATTTGACGAGGAAGGTTTTAGGCTATTGGAAATCGAAATCTACGCGGACGGATTCGCGGGCAGACGCTAGTTGTTTGTTATAACAATCACACAAAACTCTTGTTGGTACGACACACAAATATAATCTCGTTCACTAATGACCATTACCCAATAGTTTAGCGATAAAAATGATGGCATGGTAAATACATATAGGAATGTATGAGAATAATAATTCTAACATATTTTATTAACAATTTTTGTATTACTTGTATGTTTTTATATTACCTCTATAACTCTGCAATTTATGATGACTAAATACATAACTGAGAAGCCTTAAGTACTCAAATAAGTTCCTATAACATTTACGTTTTGAATAAATTTACCATTTTATTAACCGACTTCAAAAAAAAAAAAGGAGGAGGTTCTCAATTCGTCTGTATGTATAATATTTTTTTTTTTATGTATGTTCATCGATAATTTCGTCAAATATGGACGGATTTCAAAAATTTTTTTTTGTTGGATAGAGTTCAGTTCTGAGGTGGTCCCATTTTCACCAGTCCAGGATCTGATCATGGAATCCAGGAGAAATCGAGGGCAACCACCGAAAATTGTATGCTCGTATGGTGTTTTTGTTACGTAATCATGTTTTACTCAGGTATATGCTTCAGGGTGTCAACATTTGATGCTGCTGTCCTGATGATGATGCTACAGTACTCCTTAGCGGTTAGGAGTTGGAAGGCAGAACTGCAATTGGTCGATGGAAACTATTTAGTAGTATGTAGGGCTTAAATGTTGCTTGTGAGGTATGCTTGAATCAACATCTGATGCTACTGTGCTGATGATGAAGCTACAGTACTCCTTAACGGTTAGGAGTTGGAAGGCAGAACTGCAATTGGTCGATCGAATGTATGTGGGGCTAACGTGATACTTATGTATATTACATCCAGACCCATGGCGAGAAATCTCGCCGAGAAGTCTCGCTGGGCCTTCTCGCGAGAACAAGTAATTTATCCACACTCTCATTTACTTTTAACAACAACTAAGTTCCTATTAATAATTAAGTTCACGACGCTTTAACACAACTAAAAATCATGAAATAAACTGACTTTTTTAAAAAAAAATTAAACCGACTTCAAAAAAATCGTGAACACAAAAATAAACTAAAAATTAAAAAATAATTCCTAATATCTATTACCTAATACTATAATTTTCCTAAACTATGTCGAAGTAATCTTAAACAAACTAACTGAAGTCGGTGCCTGCCCAAAAAAGCAGAAGAGAAAAAGCACCGACTTCAGTTAGTTTGTTTAAGATTACTTTGACATAGTTTAGGAAAATTATAGTATTAGGTAATAGATATTAGGAATTATTTTTTAATTTTTAGTTTTTGTAGTTTATTTGATTATTGGTTTGAATTATTGACTGTAAGTCAGTTACCTAATAAAATTTACGTCAATGTGCAGGTCTAAACGGATTTTTAAATATCCTTTAAAAATAAATAAACTCAACTCTCACTCAATTTGCAGCCTTCAGCTACAGGAAGCGTGCTTATTGAGCGAACTTTACTGCCCGCATATCATGACGAAGGATAAACGACTTTCCTTATCTGCGTCGAAAATATGATGTTCACGTGATGAATTCATCAGTTCGACACAACTTATTACATTACATGGGTGTGCGTGATTTATTGGCCAGCTATCGCTCATATTCGGCTGTTTTAGATTTATTGAAGTTTCTCGGAATAAACGGTGATTTGTTTCAACTTAAAAAATATGTTGTTAATGTGCCTAGCTAAGGAAGGACCTTACGTAGCGCTTAGCAGGTTGCTATCCTACTACTATTATAAAGGCGAAAGTTTGTGTATGTATGGATGTATGGATGTTTGTTACTCTTTCACGTAAAAACTACTAAATGGATTTGAATGAAACTTTACCACAATATAGCTTATACATCAGAATAACACATAGGATATTGGAAATCGAAATCCACGCGGACGGAGACGCGGGCGGACGCTAGTGTTTATAAATACATATTTTGATATGTTTCTGTCGATTCAGACCGTTTTCCATAACTCAATCATGGAGGCATAGTTTAAAAGGTAATGCTTCTGGTATTAAAAGCGAGTTCCACTTATGCACCGTTATTATCAAAGGAACTCACCAGTGCGTGGAACCAAACTCGTCGAGCAGTTCGCCCTAAACCAAGTTCAGTAGTCACCTGATAAGGCGCCTCAGGACGTCTCGCGTGCCCGGGCCTGTCGGAGGACCAGGGATGCCGTGTTAAGCACCACATATGTACCTATCAATGAAAGGAACTCACCAGTGGAACCATACTCGTTCTGCCGCAGCGCCCATGCCACGGGTTCGTACGTCGAGCTGTTCGCCCTGAACACGGTCCAATGGTCGCCGGGCAAGGCACCCCACGCCGTCTCGCCCGCCCGTGCCAGTCGGAGGACCGGAGATGCCGTGTTGAGCGTCGCATCCTGGTGAATAAGTATGTGTTATAGAAGGTTTCAGTAGCAGTTGCCATTAAGACAGGGCAATTGAAGTAAAACATGCGATTGAACTTTAATGTATTGTATGTATCTTTATAAAAACCAAAACGCTTGAAAGCTTGTATAGGAGTAGCATATTCGCTGGGTAGGAAAATTGTGAGACTGTAGTCTAACATCGTCATTATCTCACAATAAGGTGGACGCAATTCTAAACCATGTTTTCTTTCCGCATATACATTTTAGAGACGAAGTTTTACAAAATGAAAACCGGAGATTGAAATATGGAGAGCATAAAGCAAATTAGGCTATAAGGTGATTGATATCTTTTGAGTAAATGGGATTTGTAAGATGGATACAAGAAGGAAAAGTGACAGACGCGAATGAATAAATGTTCGAAATAATTGAGGGAGCAGGCTTGCAATTTTTAAATCCATTATGCAATTAGGAATGCCGCCTTCTGGAAAAATAAAGAGGGGGAAAACGCAAACTGAGCGCTAATAACGGCCACTTCGAAGACCAGTATATATTCCGAAACATTAAGCCTTCTCAACTGAACTGCGACCATTAGCAGTAATTACTCCAGTTCATTACTAACATTAGGTAAAGGTTCGGTAAAAGTTAATTGTAAATTGAAACAGAAAATTTGCGTTATGCACGAAGTTTCAAAAATACTTCAGAGAAGTATAGCTTAGTGGAACCCCACTCGAATGAGCTGCTCGTCTGGGGCTAGCACTTGGTAACTGTTATGCTATGTTTCTGCTGGTGAATAAGGTCACCAGAGCTCAGTTGGGGAGGTTATAGGGTTCTGAAGGCAGGCAACGCATCTGCGACTTTTATGCGGTTGATGTCCATGGGCAGCGGTGAGCACTCTCCATCATGCAGCCCTCTTGTTCGTCTCTGTACCTCTTATAGGTTTTACCACAATTTATCATGTTTTTGCCTTTTGTCAATCTGCAATCAGCTTTCTATAATCAGATTTCTTGTTTCTAAATAGGTAAAAGTATCCCATTCAATGTATAATTTATATTATGTGCATTAAATTGACGCTATCCTCTTTCGTTTTAGCTTGTGCGCAGAGCTTGTTGACTTGATGTGAGAGTCTTTCTTTATAGACCTTGTAACCCTATTACATAAACAAAATAAAAAAAAAAAAAAACTTGCCTTCAGTCGAAGATTTGTATGCATGAAAAGTGGGAATCCTTTTAGCTGTGCACCGACGAGTGTTTCCTCGCCGGGGGTGGCGAAAGCGACGACGCCTACCGAGTACTCGCGGCAGTACTTGTCGAGCAGCTCTCGATTCCACTTGTCCATGTTCGCGTATTTCGACAGCGACTCGAATACTATGACGCCGTAGCGGCCCTTGTCCAGAGTGGTCAGTACGGGCAGACTTTTGCCCGCAACCTCCACTTTGTATCTGTAACAATTAAAAATATTTTATCACTTTATAACTCAAGAACGGGCTATCCGAACCGAATTTTCAGGGTTTTTCGGACTATTTAGTCGATGGTTTATGTGAAATGTGAAGTTTGCATAAAATTGGTAGAGTGGTTCTTCATTTACGTGTGGTAAAGGAAAAACCACTCCACCTCATTAGCCATTAGCAAAGCAGATACCAGGCTGCTAGTAGTTTATTATTTTCTATGCATTTTTCTTCTTCCATTCATACTTTTATCTTCTTTAATTCATATTTTGGTCAATTATGAATGCTTCATGCAAATACAAAAACCTTTTAATAATATGCATAGTACTTCCTTGCAATCATTGTTGTAGCCAACAATGATAATATATTTAATGGAGGGAAAATGAAATCGATGTAGGTCATTTGAATACTATTTCGTGTGAGAGTCGACATTGAACTTTAAAATCTCTAATTTATCGATATTCTATACGCTCGCGTTCTAATGCAAATCGGTAGTAGTTTAAAATCTGTTTTATGGGACGAATACCGTCATAAATAAAACACTATTGAGTAAACGCATTAATGCTTAGAATGTCTAATTAATGAGTTGTCATATAAGCTTGCGCTAGACTTGATTCATTGCTTATTAAATATCGAACTATAAACCTTCATGTGCGTCATATTTATCACATCTGACGGCGCTCCACTTCGGAGATAGTGAAACCGTACGCTAATTACTTTATCATTGCTGTAGTATTGTGAGGCGTGATTTAATGTGTGTGTTTGTAGAAATTATCGACACGGCAACAACCACTCATGTTAGTCAGAAGTTACATAAATTGGCGCTACAAAACCACAAAATTATCTTAACACTAAGTACAATTTCCTTCTAACAGAGTTGACTAGTTATTTATTCATCGGTCTAGCAGGCTGGCGCCATTACTAAAGTAGTAACAGTGTAAACATAATTAATTATGCTTTTCAAATCGGAGCACGAAATTTAATAAATCTTTGAGACGTCGGTTTGTATGCAGGTATTTATTATAGAAAAGAAGCAACATCTGTACTTCCGCATATTTTACTGCTTTATAAATAGAGAGAGAAATAGGACGGTGAACATGCGTAGATATTATTATGCGTGCCGTATCAGACCCTCTTATCTCGGTGAATAAACATGATGTGAATAGTTACAGCGATAATAAATATTCAAATCTGGTTTACTCGCAAATTATTTCTCGTTATTAATATTATGTTGATGAATATGCTTAATTGATGGGAGTATTATTATGCTTTCAATTTATTACATCTCATCTTGAAAATTTCATCATTGATGATAGTTGGACTGTATATATTACAGCATAATTTGTGTACACAAATCTGACTAAGAGCGTGTAAAATTTAGTTTCCGAGACCAGATTCTCAAAATCTGAACTCAGAGCAATGTAACTTTGAGATGGATATATATAACGTTTTGATTTTACAGTCTGTCGCTTGCCAGACGCTAACCCTCTTTGCGAATGATATCACGTAAAGATGTTTAGACTTTGATTACAACAATCTTAATTCAAATGCAAAAGATTTGCTTTGAAATATTTAAATCAATTTACTGAATTAATAACAGCATTTCTGTTTTTCCTTTGTACTATATCTTCGCTATCATCTTGAAATGTTATCTACAGCTTTGAACCCTCCATTTGGCTCAGAAGTCATAAAGGAAGCGACGTCGAAATTCAAAGCAATAACCTTAACCAAATAGTAATCAAGGCAATGATGGTCGACCCTTGTCATAAAACTGTACAATTTAAATAGCAGCCGCGGCCTCCCCTTTTCAAACAGAACAAGCGGTGGAAGTTGATTGGCAATATTGAAAATTGAACTGTCCAAACATTTCCCTTTTCGGATACTTTTCAATTTTCAATCCGTTTACTAAAGCCAACAGATTCTACAGGTCTTCCATTTTGGGGACAAGGAGGGTCAGCTAGAAGATAAAAACATATGTATGTCGATATGTTCACATACATATGTATGTAAGATTGTATAACAGAAGTTTGGACATTGGCGACATTTCATTTTGCTCCAGTTAAGGTACGTTTCAATTTGGCAACGGGCGGGTGGCACATCCAGGTTAGGTGAGCGGAAGCTTGCAAATAGTATTTACCTACTGCGCCCGAGCCCGGTGCGCCTCTCTAAATGCCACTCGTTGGCTACTTTGTGTCGCTCGCATATTGGTCTCGCCTGCAATTGGCCCGCCCATTGATATGAGTCTGCGGGTTGCCAACGTGAATTACTTGTAATTTGTTTATATATGACGACGGTCGTAAAGTTTGGACGTGAGCAACGCCGACTATTCAGCTGCGCTAACATGTTTCTAATTACCTTAATTAGTGTCCTGCCATTAAACGGGAGAGAGCTCGGTTTAAATTAGAGCGCGCGGGAACGGCCTACTTTAACCGTGAACCGAATGCGACGAGGGCTAATTCGTGATAAGGGAGCGCGACTGACTTCAATAAAGGGGCAATGTCAGAGTTCGCCCGGGTCGGCGGTCCATTTGCAAGATAGCATTATCATTGTCTATCGCAGATGCACAAGGTCGCATAAAGATTTAAGAAAGGAAATTATTATGTTTTTCTTTTAATTAATGTAGTACAATGTACATAAAAAGTTGCAAAGAGATTATTTTTCGAAAAAAAAAATTTCAGACTAAAATTATTGAGTGAACAGTATAATACATTGATTACATGGTTTGTTGCATCGTATTAAGCATATGTATTGTTTAATTTAGGGACGTTTTAAGCTCTGAACAAAGTCAGCTATCAAACGCCTATAAAGTTATTTATTTATTCATGACCACTGGGCGATAGATCGGTTGCGATACGTTACTAAACTAATCTAGTCCGACATTGTACAACGGTAGATTTATGTTCTACGCAATTACAAACGAATCAAACAAAGTACAACAAGTTTTAGTTCTGTCGAATCAGCAAGTTGATGTGTCAATATAGCTCGGAAAACTGGTAGCCATTGTGAGAGAAAAGTTCTTCAATGGAAACTATTTGACAAAAAACGCTGTTCGTTTCACTGGGTACAGTGATGTCCAGTTACTGTGGAAATCTAACAGCAGTTGAACATACACAAATAGAAAGAAATAAAAAAGTTTTGCACTTAGTACAAATCGAAAAATTGTTTTGGATATTTAAATTAAAACATTTTTTTGATTATTGACATGTATTAACATTACTAATTATATTAATACACCTAGTCGAAAGGAGAAAAGGAGTGTTTTCAATTGGACTCATATATATTTATTTATTAACTTTAATTGAAACGGAACAAAAGACCGACATATATTAAATGTCCCGTTGTAATGTTAAATAATTGTAATGCAACGCGAAAGTTATATATCACTACATAGTATAAAACAAAGTCGCTTTTTCTGTCATGTTGTCCCTATGAACGCTTAAATCTTTAAAACTACGCAACGGATTTTGATGCGGTATTTTTTAATAGATAGAGTAACTCATGAGGAAGGTTTTTATGTATAAATAGTGGACAAGTACCACGGGCGAAGCCGGGGCGGGCCGCTAGTATTAAATATTACGATGCACGACATGTGTACGAATAAAGCACGACAGCTTATGAAAAAGATTTGAGTATTCAGTTAAATAAGAAAAAAATAAGAGAACGTTCCCAATCATAACATACTTGAGTTTAAGCTAATTCAGTACCATAAGTAATGCAACGGTTCCGATAACGTTTTAGACTAATTCACTCCCCGACCTTACTATGTATAACTGTTAAAGACCTTCCTACAACGACTTTAATATAACTGTTAAAGTTAATGTAACTACAGTTAATGGGGGCAGTAAGTATCCTCACTAAACAGTGTTACAAAAGTAGCGAGCTCTGGAGGTGCGCTCCGGTAATGGCCATACTGACTTACTACGGGCGAAACTATCCTAACTACTCGCAGAACTACCAACATACTTACGTAGCTTTATTACGGAAGTCGTAGTATAAATGACAATTCTTATTGTTTTTATGCTACATTTTAACTATATTGACGACGCGCTTTGTGTATTGGTCACGAAGTTGCCAATTATACCAAAACTAGCGGCCGCCCGCGACTTCGTCCACGTGGATGTCGGTTTTCATTATACTAATGTTTCTTCCCGCTAACTCCCGTTCCCATGGGAATTTTGCAATATCCTTTTGCAACTAAGCATCAAGTTTACTAAGGGACCTGCATGCCAAATTTCAAGCGTCTAACTCAAGTAGTTTAGATTTTCCATACAAACTTCCTCCCCCTCATTTCGGGGAAGTGGGGGGTTGGAATGGGTCAAAAAGTAGCCTATGTTCTGTCTCAGGGTCTAAAGATTGTCTGTACCAAATTTCATCAAAATCGGTTGCGAGGTTTAAGCGGGAAAGCGTAACAGACAGACAGACAGACAGACGGAGTTACTTTCGCATTTATAATATTAGTTGAGATTTTGCGGGTTTAATCCCTGCACAGGGCAAGCATTTGTGTGAATAAACATATGTGTTTGTCCTGGTCTGGGTGCTATATGTATCTATTTAATTTAATTGAATTTGTCATAACACTGTTGATTCTGATATCTGTAAGACAAGTGCTCAAGCTTCTTCACATGGAGTCAGATAAATCTACGAGTTGTTGTGAAAGCGAAATAGCTGTTTAATCGTTTTACAAAAATACCTAATGATAAACAATTTATAAAAATTATTACAAATTAAATTAATACTAATTAAACTAATACAAATCAAATCAATAAAAATTAAATTAATACAAATTAAACTAATACAAATCAAATCAATACAAATTTTACAAATACATTTCTAATACAGTTGTGAAATATTTACGTATTTATTTACAGATAAAGACAGTGTTTCTTTTCCTGACGAAGGTATTTAAAACAACTAAACTAAAAGAAGTCAGGTGAAATATTTTAGAATAAAATCCGACTCGTCCGACTCCGAGAAGTAATTAATTATAATTGTACTGTGCGATTGTTTTTCAATTATAATCCACCTAGCGATGCAAAAATAAACACCGTGCCATCATGACATTTGATAGTCACGTGGAAACAAATCACCAGTCCATTAACTATTCATCGGGGGTGTGCCGCCGCCAGCAGTCAACCTTTTCAAATACCTGTCGGTCAATCATAACTGGCGACTAGCAACCGACGACGGTAGTATCGGTGAGTGAAATGACTTGTTTAACTCAAATCGTTTTATGCGTCAAAAAGAGTTATCAAATATGTAGTATAAAGATTTTTTTCTCCTTTTTGCAGAAAAGAGGTGTTGGGCAATTCGCAACATGTTTCCATATTACACACCATGTACACTGTCGTATTTCTGACAAAACTGAAGAACAAGTTTTGTTGGCATGGTTATATGTTCTTCACGCTTTGTATCACATGGGAAATGTCGCCTTAAACTAGTGAGTTAAAGGCGACATTTCCCATCCATCCTATTTGTTAGTGCACAACGACATCAAAACATTGGGAAAAACATAAAAGACAAAGAGATTTGAACTCTGACGCCGGAAAGAACATACTGAGACAAATAAATATGTACACAATTTTATCTTTCGATGC
The DNA here is from genome assembly GCA_958496325.1 of Nomophila noctuella. Taxonomy (NCBI): domain Eukaryota; kingdom Metazoa; phylum Arthropoda; class Insecta; order Lepidoptera; family Crambidae; genus Nomophila; species Nomophila noctuella. The sequence continues at coordinate 11,500,628 of OY292487.1, read as the reverse complement.
GGAATGTTGATGCTACATACATATTTGGCTCATCAATATCCCACGAAAGAGCAATGGCCTCTTTCATCATCATCAATGAATTCAAACCAATGATGGATAGCTAGCTTAATCACCACATTTGCAAATTGTCTTAGGGTTGCTACACAATTTTCATGTGAAATATGATACATCTTAACAAAAGTTTAGTTGTGTAATTACAGAACATTTTATCGATCCACACATCTCCTAATTAATTGTTCAGAGAAAGATATTTTATTACCAGATCATTAAAAAGTTTTCCAAACGATATTATGAAATCTGTTGGTAATGTTGATAATTATTATACGAATTTGAAGGGACACAATATTCAGCAGTGAAAGAGACGGGCTAATGGTGATGATAATAACGGTGTTAAGATTAATATTATATTATATTATTAATTTTTATGTAGTGAAACCCTGCCAGATTCGTTTTTCAGATTTTTCTGGTCTGTTTTTACACATCAAAGGGGTTCGCAAATCAGCAAACCATACACATGACTTTGATATTATGACAGGTCGTACGGTGGAATGGAGAAACATTTTATGTTGCCATTGATATGGTAACCCGTGATTGATGCGTAAATAAACAGTCTGTTGGAAAGTGATAGATGACATTTATCTTGCACATCATGTTTCCTCTTATACCCATTCACATTTATTTGCTTTACAAAACATAGATCTGTTTGACGTTTGACATCGATTATAATATATTATTTTTGTTTGCTATACATACTCATACAAGAGTATTATGCACCCCCTTACAAGACTCTTCCATTTAATATAAATGAGAACCGTCTGTAAGTGCTAGCTTAGCAGTAAGAGATTTTAAGAAAACAGCACATACCGATAGAATTGTCCCCACTATGATCTGATCCTCCTTTCGAAAGTTTAAAAGGTCAGGACGGCAGATTCTCCTGTGTAATAACTGCACTTGCTATCTTGGATCAAGGCCTTAGCGCACTCGGATTCCCCCCTCCATCCCCCTCTCGATCTAGACAACGTCTTGATACGATATTTTCGAATTAAGTTTCATTCGGAAAATGTGTGTGCTTGAATCGGTATTTATAAGCCAGAATAGAGATTTACGGTGAAATCAGAGACGATAACTGATAGGATCTTTAATTGTTTAACTTATCAAAATTACCAGTATTGGCTCGATGTCAACTTTTACTAACAACTTCATTTTCACAACATTTGGTAATATTACCAAGTTGCGGGTATGAAAGCGCTAATATTAGTTGGCGTATGCCCAAGAAAAATATGATGTTAGTAGATATTTTACTTCATTTATTTTTTATGAAATTTAATACCATTGCCATTGCCGTGCCCACAATGACATAATGTTTCAATAACTTTCGTCATGCTGATTTCTTTCTTAATTAAGCAGTACCATATTCAAATGCTAATTCAAAATTACAAAGTGGAGTAGCACAACATCTTTCATGTCATGATCATGACAGACATGCAACAGTTAACATTAAGCTCAAATAAAATAATTTAGTATTATAACTGACGATTAAATACAAAAGAGATTATAAATACGGCGGCAAAAGTTTACTCTAACCATACACGAAAAATGGCCGTATGTAACAACACGAGTGTAGTTTTATATTCAAACTCGTATCACAATCACCTAACAGGTAGAATGTTTGGCGAGCAAAGTACACGGGCTATCGAGCGTAACGAACTGCATTGACGTGGGATGAAGGGTCGATCTGAGGGCAAAACCCGAGGGCATCGGTCTACGGAATATCCATTAGTGCTCTATTAAAAAAGCGATTTTCTCTCTTGTGCCACTATAAAGCGGAGTTTACGACGGGCGGGAGCAATAAACGGCGCCGGCGTTTACATCACAAAAGGGTCAAGTGGAGGTAACAATCAAACTCCAAAACAAACTGGAACACGTATGAGCGTGAGGAAATGTCGCTCCGTTACTGCCATGTTTTCCGCAGCGAGTGTCGGCGAGTTTGTAACGAGTTTGACGAGAATGTTTCCCAGTCTGTGTTAACTTGTCATATTTAGCGGATACTGGTTTCGTGGGGTTCCAGTCGGCGGAGTAGGTATATTAAAACGGTTTGGGTTATTCCTTAATTATCATGGCCTTATTCTTTTGTTATTGCTTTTTGGCAGTGGACTACTATCACGCCTACGGCAAGTGTAGTGTTGACGACGCTTAAATAGAGATAGAGAGTTGCTTCATAAGAAACAATATTAATTACATCTTCTAGATTATAAAGGCACAACAGGAGATTAACCATTTAAAGCCAATGAATTATCCTCGGAATCGAAAATTCGAATACATTCAAACTAACAATTTAATTTTTATAAGCAAATTGATTTTCCTCCTCATCAAGATTCCAACCATTTACGAAACGCTTTATTGTAATTAAATAACGTAATTAATAACAATCAAACCACAACACCGCAACAGAGGACTTATAAATTACGTCAACGGTTATTATGCCGTAACGTATTTCGGTGTCTTCAATTCCAGGCAAAGCCACGTGGAGTATGAAACTTGGCATGCTCTCACGGGCGTGCTTTTCACGAGATTAAACGAAACTGTGTCAAAACGAGTTAATGTAAAGTAATTAAGCCGTTTTGACACAAACGAGCATTAATGGAGAACTAGGCGGTGAGATAGGGGGCGGGGTGGGCGCTAATGGCGCTACTAACTAACTGTTGCCGCATCGACTTGCTGTCGAAGCGCGGCCGCGGTACGTCCCATTCTAGTCTTTAACAACATTCGCAGGACTTGGGACGGGGAAACGAATTATAACTAGGAAGCACAACGTATATGCAAGTTACAATGTGACTTACAAGCCCTTTTAAACTATGTATCAGAAATAATATCTACATTGTATGATACCGGTATTAGTATAACAGGCCGTTACAGAATACAATGTGAAAAAGAAGAAAATAACCATAATGTAGTCATAACTAAATTATTGTAATTGAATATCATTTTTTATCGCGACTTTCATTTGTTTCATAACAAATCGAATAACCTTAGCTATCAGTATGACATAATTAGAACTTGCACTTGAAAGTAGCATATATTCTTATTTAGTCGTAGATTCACCCCCCACTCATTAAATTAAACTTTGACAGCACTAGTTAAGGGGCGACAGTCGCCTTTGGGCTACATCCACGTCTCGTCAGTTACCTTACAACTTGCTTCATATTTAATTAAGTTTCCATTATCGCTCGCTGTAAAAGCTGATGGTTGTTATTAAATTATTTGCTAATTAAGCTACATTGCATTCCGAGGTCGGGTTAATGTTATTAAGCAGTAATACGAGCTGGGTCAACTATGAACTTAATAACAAATAGAAATTATTTCAGCGGCTGCTTTTGAATTAGCGGCGTTTTCCTTTGTGGAATTTTAATTGTATTTGCTTTAGTGTTATTCCATATTTCATCCCGAGTTTTCACCGGAGCCGCGTGTTGATATTTGGCTTTAAAATGTAAATGAACACTAAAAATGCAGCAAGGAAAGCGGCACTTTTAGTTAAGTGATACATGGTAATAAGTTATGGTCTTTGCTACACATAAACCTGCATGTTCCCGGCTTCTACGTTTTAATTAAAGTTGATTTCTGATTACTTTATTTTGTTATAACCGCCTATGTGTAATACGAAACATGCTTTCAACAATCATAATGATTTACAATGTATTGTGCTTTATAAAGCCTCCATTTAGAAGTTCACTTTTTACATAATGTGTAATTAATTACCTATATTATACCCGTGACGAGAATAATATGCGCCGATATGTTTTTCCTGTATATTATCTATACTTATAATAAATCTGTAGAGAGGTCAATTCTGTACATTAAATATATTTTCAAAATATCTATCAGGGGGTGATTAGTGATCGATACTGATGCCAAAAATGCAATCAACAAAATTTTTGTCTGTCTGTCTGTCTGTCTGTCTGTCTGTCTGTATGTTCCTTATGGAAACAAAAACTACTGGACGGATTTTGACGAAACTTGGTAAAATTATTCTTCATACTCCTGGGCATATTATAGGATACTTTTCATCACGCTACAATCAACAGGAACAGCGTAGTGAAGGGAAATGTGGGAAAAACGGGAGAATTTTCTCCATTTCTTAAGCTTCAGTCTCGTGTGCAGCCTTAATGGTTAAAGTCACATAGAAAACATGTATAAAAGAAATATTTTACATAAAATTTTCTAAAAAAATGTCCCCCAACAGCATATCTCTATCTTTTATGGTTGACTCACAATAACACGTGTAACTAATGATCCAAATTGGTTTGCGCGCCAATGCGTTAAACTCAGGAACTACTGGTTCGAATTTGACAAAATATTTTGTGTTGGATAGTTCACTTACCATTTGTCGAGGTAGGCTTTAAGCTATCTATAGTAACACTGTGTGCGGAAACCGTAACCCACGCGGACGGAGTCGCTGGCGGCCGCTAGTGTAAAATAAACGAGGCATGGTAATGCTTAGCAGACTTAAGCTCACAAACGGTCTAGCTTTACTTTGCGTTTTAAAATATCTCAAGCTTATTCTCTTACGTGCGTTTAGAAAAATTCATAGTGACGTTGTTTGTAGAGATCGAGGGGAGAGTAACTGTCTGCCGTTGGATAGAGGAAAAAGTAATGGAGCTAAGTTGTTTGTTAAGTAGGTACCGGTAGTTAGGTAAGAGGGGTGCAGCGGGAAAGATCTTTAATGGCTCCACGGAGTTAGTGGTAAAGTAAACTGGGTGTATTAGCGTTAAAGTTTTAGTAAATTAAAATAAACAAAATTTAATCAGCAACATTGTTTAGAGCTAGCAAAGTTCCTGTGCTACCAGGGTACAACATAAACGCACAAAGTTCTACATCCATTCAATTTAACCCATTCACTTTTATAAGCACTTGAGTTCACTCGCTATGATAGCTCCCCAGTGTCATCTCTTACGAAATGAGTCATGTAAAGTTTTTCAAACATTTCGTGCATGTCGCTCACAATTTCTCGCTCGCTAAAATTCTTTTGGATAAAAATTATTCTACGGATTTCATAAGATTGTTATACGTCTCCGTGTCGTGTCTCTCAGTAATGTAAAATGTTCGTGATTTTCCTTCAGACACATTTTTTTAAATCAGCTCACTTATCCATAACGATTGCAATTGCAAAAAATAAATAAAGCGTGTACTGTTGATTTCTACTAGTAAGATTAGTTGCATTGGTTATGTCAGTTATCTAAGAATTTATGAATGAACAATGCATCGTACTCAATTTTCCTAACAATCACAAACGAGCCTACTTTATGATGTGAAATTGCTCCAAGTTATAGGCGTAAAGTGAATCAATTTCTTGTACGAGTGTAGGCACCGCACGTACCGCCGGTCTAAATGCGCCGTACACAGACAATATTTCATGCACGCCGTTTATACCACTTATGGGACCGCCCTGCCCTCCGTGCCGTTTCGCAAATTAACAGCAATCACCGAGTTAACCAAGTAGTTTATGAATGTTTCGGCGTCTGAGGAGGATGTGCTTCGAAACCAACTGACAGCCTTGTGATTACTTAATATAAAATTAACCGGCGCCATTTAAATGAAAACAAATGCTGTTTAAAATTATTTTCACTCGCTTCATTTAAATACAGGAATACGAAAATCCACATCAAACGATGTGAGCCGGCTGCATCCAAGGGCTCATTACGGGTCTCAACCGCCATGGCTTGGCGTCAACTGTAGCTAACTGAATAGTACGTACTTATTTTTTCTTATTTGATCGTCATAGTTTATTAGTTAGAAACTTATTTTAATATTATCGTATGTCAGAAACATATAGCGTATTATTGCTATGCTATACTTCCGTTGTTAAACATCTTTATAATTTACTAGCGTCCACCCGCGACACAAACCAACAAATGCTTCAGTGTTTCAACCGCACCTGATCTGTCAATCCATTTCTAAATCAGAATCGGTTTACCACTCGCCAATCTTTATTATTTTTTTCAGGACACTGTTCAATATCGACGCGTTTAGACTGGGAAAAGATGACGTACCTACATCAAACTCTGAAGCCAAAAGCTTGAAAGCACTTTAGCAAAAAATGTTATGAGGAGGAAACTAATTCCGTGACTCGTCAAACATTTCATGAACAAGCGTCGGCGAGCTCGGTTCAGTTGGTTCGAGCGGAAACCGATTTTTAACCCGGCGACGAGAGCAAAAAGTGTGATGCGAGGGAGGACGGCAGCGGGACAGATATACAGGCGGCGCAGTAAATTATGACTGGGACGGACAAGAAAAAGAAGTTTTGTCCCTAGAAAAACGGTTTGGATGCCAGCATGTGCGAGGGGCGTTTGCGAATCGAGCCGGCTTGTAAACTGTCTATTATGTTGTAGGCATAGTTGGTAGGTCTAGATAAGACCTCGTCAGGGACACTGAAACAATTTTAGTTTAAACAGTGGTGTAACGAAATAATCAATGTTGTACTCACGTCTCGCCTGTGAATAATTGTACAAGTTTAGCATTATTTTAATTGCATTCTATTAAGTTCAAATATTTAAAATGAACTGCTTAAGGTTCTGCATTAATTTGTGCATAATAATATAACAAATGCTCAGTTTCAAATATTAAATAGGTACAAGAAGTCTTGAAATATCTAAAATATTGTCAGACGAGGTCACCTTCGCAGGCAAATTTACTTTTTCTTCGGAATGAAATATCGTCGGCCTCGGATTTTTATGTCGCACACAGTAACTCGGTTACTTTTTCAAATTTATAGGCTGATATTACGTGTCCTTATAATGAATCGGGTTATATTGTTTTGCAAGATGCCTAAAACTTTTGCAGTGATTTATCTTTTCGCGTGGGAAACGCGTAAGTAATAAATTAAGGGATTACAATTGAGCTGCATGATAGTATTTGCATGTTGCGGCTCAGCTGCTATGTACAGTAATATACATAGATTGGTTCTACCACAGCTTTCTAGTTAAACCACTAGGTTAAACATCTAAAAGATTTCCGTTGCTTCATTGAAGCACGAAAAATGAACATATTAGGTACATACATTTAGATAATCTTATGTTTGGTTTAATGTATTTTTAAAATTATTTTCTAATTTGCTCTTTGCCGCGATTAACATTTCGTTTTTCCTAAAGGTTGACTGGCAGAGAACGCTTTCAGCGTTAAGTCCGCCTTTTGTACCTGCTTTTTGTGTGGTCAATAAAGTTTTATAAATAAATAAAATACGCAGATTTACTCATTTCATTTCCAACAAAGATGCTTGGCAAAATAAAATCCGAAAGGTATAGTGCTTAATCTCTACCTCTTTGTTAGAAGCTATATAATGAATACATTGCCTATATAGTGTAAATAATATCTTGCATGAGCTATATCATGCTGTTCGCTAGACGTTGCAGGTTCGTATTCCATTTCAGTAATGGAAGTTTGTGTATATTGTGTCTGAATTTGGTTGTTAACAATGGTTTAGATCGACTCCGATAGCATAATAGGCCAGTGCACGGGGATCTGATATTGGCAGATATTCGATATTTCGAGATATTAAGTACAAATGTATGGATTCAAATTAACCTAACGGAGATTATAAATATTAGTCAAGTCTAGTGTCATTATCATCGTAGACCACTGCTAGACCTAAGTGTTCAAGTGCAGACTTCCTTGAGACGTCTAAGAAAGAAATCCATACCTGAAACCATCTATGGATATATGTATGTTCAAAAAAGGTTTGGAAAAACCCAGAAGAGTATACCTATATTCAAATGCGATTACTAGACACAGTCCCTCCCACATTCGGGACACCGTGTATAATCCGGCTGTGCACATAAACACCCTCGATCTTCGCAGGCAGTACATCAATTCGTCCGCATATTAGTTGTCAACAGGCGCGACCGATCGTCTCGCCTCCCGCGCGGAAAAACAAACAAAGCAAACAAGACTCGGTAATAGTCGCCAGCCGAGCCCTTGGTAAATATTTAGAGGGAACCACTAAAGGCTGAACCCATTTCACGGAACTAAGTAAGTCAGTTTTACCGCACACATACATATCTATAAAATAAAATGTTAGTATTTGATAAAAAGAGGTCTAAAAATCAAGATCTTTTTCAAGCTTGTGGAGGATCCTTTGCCCTTATCTGAACATCATTACGTTTAATATACCCTATTCAACTTGATATAGCAACCATTTCTAGGCACTCAAAATTGACCATTTAATGGTTCATTCATTTTGAAGTTAGTCTACGCAGAGAGAAAATTCAGGACAGCAAGTTGGGGACCTCATAAAACTGATAACAGGTTGCCAAAAACTGCTACAATAAAAACGAAACGTTCTATTCGAAACGCGGTGTCTCATGCAGTGAAAATTTGGTTATTATGTCACCGTTGAACTCAAAAAGCCATTTTAAAAAGCATTATACTGTGAATTTTAGCTGACATACGGAAAACACGGGTTCTGATTTATTCAAATCAATAAAATCCTTCCCCCACGTATGAGTTGCTGTATCATTTGCAGCGCTTAATCAATGATTCTCCCTTTTAATGGCTTCGGAGTGAAATATAATCCTTCTGTATATGTCCCGTGTTCGGCGGATTAATCGGTTTATGAAAGAGGTCAAAACATTTATGTTTTCAAACGAGTGCGCCGTACTACCAAGGGCAGTTAGCTCGATAATATTCATGTTTCATTGACTCACTTTTCAGCAAACTTCCACTTGTTCTTGGAAATGTGGTGACTAAAACGCCTCTATGCTCCACTTAATTAAATTTTGACTCAGTTTCTAATTACTTCTATTATCTAGTGACCTGAATTTTATTCAATCACTAAAATAAGAGTAATTTTCGTCAGATTTCGACTATTGACATAGGTACCGCCAACTGTATATTCGATAATTTACAGAAACAAATATTAAGCTTTCTCCTGACGTTCAATCTTCATTCCTTTCCGATAAAGCAAATACATGTGGTCCACGCGCACGTCAGAGCGGTGGTCACGCGTCACACTGACAGATCACAGACCGACGATGACGTGACGATGATGTTGATAATGACAGATGTAAACTCACCGTATTCGGTTGGCGACAAGGAGCTCGGCTATGTCGCGGCCGAGCCTCGAGTAGGCGGACTCGACGATGACGAGCACCTTCGCGTCGATGCGCAGGCGCGCGTCGGACCGGTGGTCGCGCGCAGCTTGCTGCTGTGACGCCAGCAGCGAGCACTGCGACAGCGGTCGGGGGACGCGGTCTCGCCACACCAGGCTACAACAAAACACTCTGATTAGTCGTATGTACCAAATCGGGTCAGCAGTCGTTAATAACTAGGAATCAGCACTGGACCTGCGTGGTGGTCCCGTCATGAGAACCCCGAACACCCCGTTGTTCAGGAGATTTTCGGGCGGTACGCAATTACCGAATTTATTTATAACGCGCTCGCTACTATTTAGGCTGGCTTGATCTCAGAACGGGTTTAGGCCAGAAGTCACTAGCCAGACTGGTAGAATGCAATGATGCAGTAGGTCCTCATTTTTTACTACCAAACAAACAAATGAATTAAAGTGAAACCACCACTATGATTACAAGCGTCACTTAATTAGGGCTTTTGGATGGTATTTGAATTCACACATTACAGTATGAAAATAAGTAAGTATTAATTTTCATTTATACTCAAATTCATATAGAAGCAACGTTTCACACACGTTACAGCAATCTGATTTGACCTGGCTTTCGTATGCTATTCCTGCCATTGGATAGACAGACAGGATATGTTAGAGTACGAATCCAAATGCACACAATGTTCTAGCGTTGAGAAAGCGCTCTCGCAAACTACGGCCACACTGAGGCTGGCCCAGCTTTGCATAAGCAAGGCTTCTAGATAAAAAGCAGAGGCAACTAGGGCTATCAAACCGTCTGAAGACACCGAGATCTAATTTGATGGCTGATAAAATAAAATGGAACCGCATTTTATGGATTACTTAAATTTTGATACGTATGGATTTGGATTTGAATTTGGATACGTAAGAAATGTGCTTTTCACGATCAAAGTAAATCCCATATTTACTACGCGGATAACACAGCCAAGGTGATCTTTACCGAATAATATCTAACTAAATTAAACCAAATTCGTCCCTGAGAACAAATTAACGCATTGGTCCAGGTAATCCGCTTAAACTAAACGTTATGATTTCAAAGTCCGCACCACTATTAATGTCTCTAGGCAGGGCAAAAAACTAGACCAAAGTGGAATCCCTACAGTTTCAATTATTTTAAGGACTGAAAATATGACATCATAAATTATAAAATAGTTGCTTTTACATAAATAAACAATACCAATGGTTTTTTTATAACTACCAACCATGTAACAACTTTAATTTAAAGTTAAATAAAGCAACTAAAGCACTTCAAGTAAAATTAATTAATTAATTTACGAAAGGATCCCAGAAGTTCGCGATTATGAATTTAAGACAACGATCCTTTGTCCTTTATAAATCATTTCTTCTTTCAATGGGTTTTACAGAAAGTAGAAGATTTCAAGGTTGTTGTTCCTAATAAATAATAAATAAATATGAAGACTATTTTTTGCTACAGACATTAATTACTCGAGGCTCATCGGTAGCTGGTTTATTCTTTATTTAAAGTCAGTTAAGTGACTATTGTTGATGACAAAACCACTACGTTAAACAACATACGTTTCCATGGTTTATAGAAGCAAAAGTGATAATTGAATTTAAATGCAGATTGACTAAGTAATTACCGCGGAGAATTTCACAAGAAAATCAATCAAAGACTGCCAAAGTTAAGGTTGCGTTCCAAGTTAGAGCCACATCAAAGCGCCATTAGCGTTAATATCTAAAGCGCAAAATAAATAAAGGTGGTATTCGTGAAAACATTTATCCGTTGGCAGCTGAACCCTGCCAGCCAGACTTGTGGCTTCTTTGTTTTGATGAAATCCCTAATCGAACCAACCAATTGTAATACTCGAAGAAGAGAACAAGGTCAAAATGTCATATCAGACTACAGTCGCAAGCTGTCATTTTAATTCCATCTGTTCCAATATTAGATTCAGAACTATACTTTCAAGTTCTAATATGAACTGCGCTTACGTGTTAATGATCAAAGACAATATGCGTTTAAATCAACGAGTTTGCGGCGCTCACGAAACAGCTTCCATTAATTAGCCCGAACACAAGTTTTGCTATAAATTCAACTGAGTCGGCGAAACTTACTCCCCTTACTGTTCATCCCACCAGTGTAATTTCAAGCTGATAAAATAAAATTTTATCATCCTAGCCCCGCGCCACCTACCCTAATTATATAAAATCACGTTATAAATCACTCTTAAATATTCGTCTCTCGTCCCAATTTAACTGTGAAAAGCTGCCAAACAAAGAGCCACGAGGAGACCCGGACAAAGTTAAACGCCTTCAATCCTACTGTTAAGCAATTTTAAGAATTAACTGCCAATTTCATGCATAACGTAATCTTTTGATACAAAACAAAGGTAAAATATTCCCGCTTCTTAAAGTTAAGTGAAAGAAAATACAACCTAGAAAAGTTGAAGAGTTTAAGAATGTTTTCTCTGTGCTACACAATGGAAGATAAGAATGTGTATGCAAACATCTTATGACACTTCCATGTGTGTAAACGCGAATGCAGTTAACTGTGTTTTGAAAACTTCACTTTGTAAGCACGTTCCCAAAGCGGTATTTTGTTAAATAAATACTATTGAAATTCATTCAAAGATACCATGTAAAATTTCCGTGTGACAATATTTGATATACGAGTGGCTGGTTCCCAGAATACACAATGATTGTGGACGTTATTATATGAAAGATCAATAGAAAGTTGACAAAATATTTAATCGAGCGGTGACATCGCATGCAGACATGAACGAATGAACTCTATCATTAATCGTTGCGTTGTGCGGGACTATTTAGTTTCCAATGGAACACGTAACAATGGTGCTTCCATTATTGTTTTAACATTATCGCATTAATCTGTTTTTCAAAACACGAAGCGGATTTCTATGCCAGACTTTATAATATACTTTCAAAAAGGTGTTACGGATTTTACGATGAAAAGCGATAGCCGAATTAAGTGGAGAGGATAATAGAAGTAAGTGTGCAATCTCGAGCGAGAGCGCACCCGACGTCGATCGGGCATGTTCGCCAAGACTCCCCTGCATTATTAACGAAGCGCCGACTGAATACCGGTATAAGCAACCCCGTACTTTGGACTTGCCCCATTTATGAAAACTTCAATATCTAATTCACCTTCGGATTGCGTAATTTGCTTTGCATGCTATAATCTTATTGGTTTCTTTATTAAATGCAAGATTAAATCACAGTTTCGGCAGTATCACATTTTGAGAAAGTTTATTTTAACATAAGCTTAAGCGATGTGGTCGTTAGAGTTTTTCCGATGTGCAAATAATACCACTCGTATGGCGCATAGGTGCTCGTATACACGAAAGAGTTAAAAGGAATATACACAAAGTGCCGTTTACGTGTGGATTTAAATTTCCCTTAGTTTAATAAAGACTTGAATAAAGTTAGAGGGAACTTAAATATAAAAAGGAATCGTGCCTTAAATACGAAAAATGCAACAATATTTTACATAGACAACATTTAACGAACCATAAAAGAGATATCGAATATTAACCCATTAATGGTTGCTGTGCCAATTTGGGAACACTTAGTTATTGAGGGTAGAAATGATAAGTATTGACACCAGTTAATATCCGAATTCAGTTTTGCATAGTTGAAAGTCTAGTCAATAAATACTCAAAACTAAATTTTGTTTATAAGCCTTGGTGTTTTCATAATTGTAAGTTAAATTTTGAAATCAGATCATGCTGGGAGGTACATAGAGATTTAAAAAAATAATTAAATAGTTTTATACAATAAATCTTATTTTTCCGTATATTATTTGAATACAATAAATAACCAATGATTTAAAACATTTTTCAATGAGAAATAGTTTTTATGTAAGCTTTTATTGTGTCCGCAACTTTGCTGTGCCAATTTGGGTACAGCGGCCACAAGCGATATCAGTTTTACTCGATTTCTTGGTTTTCGAAAATGATTCGCTAACATATTTTTAGCATTCATTACCACATAAAGGGCTCAGAAAAGACTATTTATGCCAACAATGATGACAATGACCATGATTTGGAGTATTACTTGGCCATTATCCCACCATAGCATAATTGACAACGTCGAAAAATACGGTTTTATAATGACCTGATAAAAGTTTGACAATGTATTATTTACATTTTGAAATAAAAATATAGACGTGTTTTTTCGCGTTTAGGGTGTCTTTCTGATAGCAGCAATGACAAGTCATATGCCACAAAAAATCTTGAATCCGATTTACTGTAACTAATGCACCATCAAGTTTTCCTGTCTGGCATAGAAAAATACGAAAATCTACATAGACCCTGGGCAGGGAAAGAAGAAGGAAAGGGTCAGTGAAAGATCTTATATGTATTGGTCAAATAGTAAAATAGTTGATGATTGAATATTAGACATGGAAGTCAATACTAGTATTTTGTATGTGATTCAAAATATTGGACATATTTTGCTGTAGAGCAGCGATAAAACGTTTTCTTCACAATACAGATATAGTGCGTATGCCACAAACTTCTAGGAAATTCTAGAAAGTGCTTGCATATATCATTGGTGGATGACAAAAGTCTATTCATCTACTACTTTTTACACGAAGCTAATTTTCCGGACTCTTTACAAAGAAATCGCCAATAAAACCCTCTGTTTGTCCTTCAACATCAACCATGCATGGTCTGATCTGCACCACCTACACGATAAAGCAGATCAGAAAGCTTCTGAAACGAGTACCTTGTGTCATTTGCCATAAAAGAAGCCAATAAAATTGCAAGTTATATATGAAAAGATGACCCTAGTACTAGACTACTTACTACCCTTTAGTGGCCACTGTGCCAATTTGGGAACACCCCTATAAATTCCTGAAAAACATATTTTTTCAGTTTTTTTCTCATAAGCATATTTTTTTGTATTATCTATAATACGAAAATAAATAAATTTTTAATCAAATCCTTCTGGTATCACTTTGACCATTAATGGGTTAATCACCCTCTCTAGTGAGAATTGGGCAACATTATTTTATGATAAGCTGTAACAAACACGTTTCACTAATCCAGAATATTAATGGTGTGAACTGCACTGACCGACTACTATAATGATACTATTAATTCATACGAACTGTATTTGCTTGCAATAGCCCCGATAGGATGTAAATTGAATATTTTGTAAATGACGCATATTTTCACTGGAGCGGAGTGATTAATTTAGTTCCAATCTGTTACACACAGGATGCAATTTAAGTATGATACTTAACTATAAAGTTGAAGAGGCTTCAAACTTATGAAATCTGTAGATCTTTGTTATCAATCACCGACTTATCTACTAGTATGATGATCCTCAATAACGAACAATGCTCTTTCTTTTTTGTTATCTAATATAAATATACTTCCCTCGTACACGTTTGTATCTACTCGTAATTTCACTAGGTAAGATAAAGTTTGTTGCCGCGGAAAATTACAAATACTAAAAGTTTGCAGAACTCATTTACACAATTTCAGCACTAAGAAAATATGCACTTCTCTATAGCTGGGAAACTTTTACAGAAACTATTTTAATACTGCGTTCTTAGGGAGACAAAGGTTTACTATGACGTCAAATATTATGATGTAAAAATGGTAATATTATTTTGTTGACGATCCTATTACCTACAGTTAAAAACTTTTTTTAAATAAGTACAGAATAAAATGAAACGTCGGTAAAATATAATCACTTTACTGTGAAATACTAAACCGCTGAGTTTATTTATGCCCAATCTCCTTAAAAGCAATAACTTTTCTAAAATGGGATCTAAATTAATACTACTACAGCACAAATCTATAAAATATTAGGCGACAAACTCAAATAAAACCTTACAGTGGAGTGTTATATGGCAGCCATTTCCGTTCATTTAAGTGAGTTCAAGGTTCCGACCTCTGTTGGGAGGCCGGACCGGCGTTAACAACGTAAACTCTATAATTAATCAGTACCTACATTTCTAATACTAAGTTTCAGTCACGAAATTTAATGTTAGTTACCAAATCGGGTGCTGCTATATGGTACAACTACATTGTTGTTGTCTTACTACAGTACATACTACATCAAGTTTAATGAATATTAAACAGAAAAAATGAAGTAATAAATATTCCTCAGACATTATTCACTAGCCCTAAAGTTTGAATAGTTGAGGGCTCGTGAATAATGTCTTAGCTTTAGTTTGCACGATGGGTGTTAAACAACGTTTAACGAAGCGTAATTATACTAACCTCGTGAAGGGCACGGTGACGTAATACGTATAGAAGAATATTGTGAGGACGGATAGGAGCATGATGCCGGCGACGCACTTCCTCACGTTGACGTGCCCGGCCAGCCAGAAGCAGCACCGGGGCGCCGGCGACTTGTGCCCGTGCGCGTACTCGCCGCACTCCAGCAGCGGCGTCCGAGCTCCTCGACCCTCTGCCATTCTTAACATCTAATCACCACTATATTTACACAGAAAGTAACACTTAGGCCTCTAAGGATATCACTGTACAACGTCTCTATCTGGGCACTCTGACGGCCGCGTATGTCCTTGGTCGTGACGTTTTCTGTCGCCACTTGCCGTGCTTCCACATTTCATAGTGCTGATGCGAGTGAAGGCGCCACTGCGCGGGGTGGCTGGGTGCGCGCGCGCCGCGGTTGACGGCCATCTCGAGCCGACAAACGCCGTTTACGGTTTAAAATGGCCGCCGACGCATTATGGCGGGTTGTGCTCATCACGGCGACGTCGTGTGCTCCCGGGGACAGAGCTCACGACATCCGTGTTTTGCAACACTTAGTTACTCCGGTTTTCGAGAACATCAGAATATCTGGAAAGAAAGAATAAAAATATTACAATTCTATATAATACAAGACTGAAGGAAAAACACCATATTTTATTCGTAAGGAAAATGCTGCTATCTTTGAACGTGAATTTAAAAGCCACAATAAAGATTTTGATGGCTATTAATTAGCTTTGTGGAAGTAGGGAATTTATTGCGTTTAGATAATTGTCTGTGCGTAAGGGAACTGAATGATATAGTCGTTGCCTACAAATGAAATTACACTAAGCGCCCTAAGGGCGATTTTAGAATACTTCAGTAATGGAAAGTTGAATAGATTTTGCCTTCTATTTTTTAAGTAGTTACATAACTATGCAAGAGGAGAACAAATATTAAAACATGATGAAATTAAATTTCTGCCACTACATTTTTATCGCTGAAGCAACGACTTTCAATTTTTGAATTTTCCATAACAACGCTTCAACTTCAGAATCCAATTTTGCTTTTCAAAGTTTCTTAGCTCACACAAGTTTAGATCGCTGAGCAAGGTCCGACTTTTATATCGCCTCGTTGTTAAGATATTACACAGCTTTAGACTGCTGCTAAACTTGTGATAAGAAAAACACTACGTTATCATTTAGCAATATATCAATTTATCCCGGGAGATCTTTGCGTTCGGTGAGTCGTGATTACTTCGGTCGGCCGCTCCAACAAATCCGACCTTCGCGTTATTTGAATGAAGGCTTACATTGAAACACTTCTTTGCAGCCCGAAACAAATCCATTCAACCATGAAATTGGAAGAGTGATCCTCAAAATTCTGAATTAAATTTTATCAAAAAGTTAAGTAATGAATACGAAATACGGTTTGGGAGACAATGAAATGGGGATTCACATTTTAACGTCAGCCAATTTGAGCAGGAAAGTATGGCAAAATCAAGTATTTGCGGACGCTTCTTTTATTGAGGTCATTTTAAAGAGTAGTTTTTTTAATGACTTTTGTCACAGCCACTTTTTTCCGAAACTATAAGTACTATACTGTTGAAACTTGGTGAGAAGATGTATTCTGTGAACCGCAACAAGGTTTTCATACGAAAATAGAAAAAAAGTAAAAAAAGCGGGGGGTCCCCATAGTCAGCACTGAAACTCGAAATATTTTTTTTCATTGAACATATACGTGTGGGGTATCTATGAATAGGTCTTTAAAAATTATGTTAAGGTTTCTAATATCACTTTTTTCTAAAGTGAATACTTTGCGTGACAGACCCTTCCAAAGTGGAAAAAAGTGTGTCCCCCCCCCCCCCCCTCTAACTTCTAAAATAAGAGGATGATAAAACTGAAATAAATATATAATGTACATTACCATAAAAACTACCAACGAAAATTGGTTTGAACGAAATCTATTCAGTAGTTTTTTTAATACGTCAAAAATAGAATTTGTACGGAACCCTCAGTGCGGGAGTCCGACTCGCACTTGGCCATTTTTTTTTTATAATTACTGTTTATTTCATACGAAAACAATGAGTATTTTATAACTAAAAGTAACGTTTCAAAGCTCGTTTCGAGGCAACATAGAAGTAGGAACGCGCACGGAATCCGTGATCGTGCGACCCTTTGAATATTAACTAGTAGATGACCCGCTCGTAACCGGGCTACGGATTTACAAACTACTCCGAAGGTTAATTCAAAGTACCAAACGACCAAGCACACTTCATTCCTAAATCTAAGTGCAAATTGTTTTCAAGTGCCTAGAAAAAATATCTTGGCACGAGGAAAAGAAAACACTTTAACAGAAAGTGGACTTCCGTTAAAAATACAATTTAAAAAGAAAGCGAATGATTACCGCAATGAGTACGAGATGAAGAAAAACTGAAGTTGTTAATTAAAAGGAGCAAAAAGTCTAAAGGATGTTCATTTGGAGCGTAGTCATTGCGTCAGAGATAAGACTCTTGAAACGAAACGTAGAAAGGCTTTAGCAGACTCCTCGTTGATTCAGCTGCACAATAGCTAGCTCGCTCGACTACCAATATCATAGCTTTGATAGTGGAGGTCTAGCCGCTTTCAATCTGGTTTTATCTTCACTAATCAAACTATTGAATCTGTTCGTAGAACTTTAATCTCTTACCTATTAAGTTATATTTTGGAAGCAATTTTATGGTATTTGGTGAATGATACTGTAACGTATTCGACTTAAAGAGTAATGAGTATAATGCGAATGAAGAAAATAGCTCTGCCTTTTGAAGACTTGACAATGTAAAATGTCAGTTAAAATAATGTACTCTGATCAATATTTTCAATTAACAAAGTTAAAAAAATAATATAAAATGCCACCACCCATTGTTTTACTTAACAGAAAGTGTTATGAAACTGCACTTAGCGTTACTTCTTTATTTCGAACAAGCCTTTACGACGACGATTTAATCATTGTCACATGAAGATGAGGCCATGCATTTCCTTTCGTGACTATGCAGACCAATTCTAGAGCAGCAGATTCTTTCAAACAGAAATACATATAATACGATAATGACTGTAAGGGTGTTAGATAACTGCGGATCAAAAGACAATGCTCTCAGGATAGCAAAGACGAAGGGACGGCCAACTTATTATAACTTTGCTCGTTCACCACACCTCATCGTCACGGCTCCGTTCGGAAACCCGCATAATAACATCGCCGTAACACGAAACTCACGTAACGCTAGATATCTATATATCTATCTATGTGTAAAGATACATTTATCTTCTGAAAATATTTGACCGCATGAATCACATTGGGGGCCATCCATAAAGTACGTCACACGTAAAGGGGGGGGAGGGGGTCGACAAAGTGTGACATGGTGTGACAAGGGGTGGGAGGGGTCCTAAGTTTCGTGACATCACATTTCAAAATCTAGAGGTACTAATCGCGTTGGATGAAAAAGATGTTGACACCACAAATGTTCCTGACGTGAAAAACGAAGTGAACTGTGAAGTGACTGCCATGCCAGTTATGAATAATTTAAATGACTGGGTTCACAGTCCATGGACTGAAGATGATTGAGTTTCTTTTTCTTCTTTTTCTTTATATTCATTAGTTTATTTTTAGGGTTCCGTAGCCAAATGGCAAAAAACGGAACCCTTATAGTTTCGTCATGTCTGTCTGTCTGTCTGTCTGTCCTGGCTCGTTCTCCGCCGTTTCTGAACCGATTGCCACGAAAATTGGTGGAGAGATGTATAGTGATAATTCAAGAATTGGTTTTTAAAATAATCGAAAAATAATTATTTTTACCACCCCTCCCATAAAGCGAAAAGTAAATTCGAAAAAAAAATCGACTTACCCCATCGTGTGGGGTATCGTTAAAAAGGTATTTTTAAATACAAAAAAAAACTTGCCTTGAAACCATGTGGATCAAACACCCCAGTCTCGAGATATATTAATACAAAGTTAAAATAAGAGCGTCCCCCCCCCCTTAACTTTTGAAATACTATTACAATAATTCTGAAAAAAATGTCCGGTATACCTGCAAGTAAGTACTTCCAACGAAAACTATAGCGAACTCTGTATCATACATAGTTATTTTTATACAACTCGACCAACTTATGACGTGCAGTTGCCCTTACTAAATGGTGTCTTAAGCGGTCGGGCCATCTTTTAGCTACGGAACCCTTTCATGGGCGTGTCCGACACGCTCTTGGCCGGTTTTTTTGTTATTGTTTCAAATGTTTGATACTATGTTGATTTCATAAAAAAGTACTTAATTTAAATGGTAATAAAACTAATTTCGGAACTGCTGTTTTAATTTAATAATTTTTCGATGATAAATTGCAAAACATGTGACGTCACACTAGGGAGGGGGGGGTCTCAGAAATGTGACCACCTGTGACAAGGACGGGGGAGGGCTCAAAAACTCATGAAATTAGTGTGACGTACTTTATGGATGGCCCCTTGCGACACTGACGATGACAAGGGTCTGTCGAATTTCATTAAATGATCCGAGGCATCGCGTTTCATGTTGTCGCTTCACATGCCGTTTTGCGATGACAATTGGGAAACGATGTTTTAAATTCGAAGATCGTTGTCAGTTTAGTTAAATATAAAACATTTAAACACGTAACTTTATGTTATACAAATATCAAAGGACTGATAAATAAATCTGTCTTATTTAATAATTAGATATTACTCGAAATGCACTAAAACCACAACCAACGCACAAAGCTTTCAAGTCTGAGAGTAATTGAAACAGATATCACTGAATATGGAGTTGAAAGCGATTTACATTCGTAAGTTGCCAGTAAATAACGATGTCGGAGATTTATTCCGAAAGTCATATCTAAATACGGGAGCATATTTCGCGAAGCTAAGATAAGAGACTATGTGAATTGAACCGCAAGTAAGCGAGACATAGTGGAACGTCGTCATTAGGAGGGAGGGCGGAGGCCGCAATTCGCCCGCATATTTGGTCAAGATTAATTGCCCCTAACATCATCTGTCAACTCCGTAGGACATTCCGTGAACATTTTGTTTGCCGTACAAATGGCGACACATATCCACCTAGTAATATAGCATTAATTAGAGGTTGACTTTACTAGCACGCGTTTGGTAAAGTCTTACTCGTAAGTTTGCTAAATAAGATTTTGATAACAGAAAAAGTAATTCTTTAACTCTTGTAAAAAGAGGTAGTTTTCAAAAAGAAAACTAGTCCTTCGGTGTCAAACTTTATAATTAATGATTAAACGAACTTACCAAGTGAAGTTCTATCATAATTATACGAAGCACCTCGTCCGAAGAGATAAGTATCCTGAAATAACTATTATTATTATTCACAACATGTAGTAACGCATATTAGTCACCGTTTATGCACTATGGTTTAGAGTAGAAAAAAAAAAAACGTTTTTGTAGTGGACATCCCCGCGTCGCCATCTTGTATTGTCATTTTGTTTAGAGCTACACGGGAGAATGTGATATTACCAAATCCTGATAGGGCCGGGATCAGGGAGGGTATTACTTATCTCTTCGGACGAGGTGCTTCGTATAATTATGATAGAACTTCACTTGGTAAGTTCGTTTAATCATTAATTATACTCGCACCTCGTCCTCGAGATAAGTATCCTGAAATAACTATTATTATTATTCACAACATGTAGAGGTTGAGAGCTATTGGTTTTATTTGGGAATATCACAGAAGTTATAGTTTTGCAATAAAAATATTTTTATAATCAAAACTATTTTTATTTAGAAGAATTTAGTAACTTATACTAGATTTATAATTATGACTTCTCTCTTAATTATCTCATATAATCAGTAGGAAATCACTTAGCAATACCTAAAATATAATCTTAACAGAAGTAATATTTTATATCTCGTTAAATACTGCGCTAGCCAAAGAACTTTGATTAGCCGAATCACTTACTGTTCTATTGTAGAATTTACCAAAAGTTGTGGAGGTACCGCTCCAACCTGCGGTTCTCCGGATCACATCAACATTGACACCTTTATGGTAGGCCCTGGAAGTGGAGGCGTGTCGGGTGCTGTGTGCCGTGAATATTGTCACATCAACTCCACAATCTTTAAGAGTGGACTTAATCCATCGACTGATACTTTGTGTGGTCACTGTTTTATACGGTTTTTTAAGAGCTATGAAAAGATTTTCGTCTTGTCGAAGCGATGCAGTTTTCTTAATGTAGCACAGTAAGGTAGTTGCTGGACATATATTATTTTTATTAGTAAAGAATGGAATACGAAGTGTAGGTTGATTATGACCAGCTCTGGAGGTTTTAATAAGGTCTGGAATTTTAATAATAATTTGAGATGAGTGAGATTCTATGTTGCTTAAGAGAATTTTATTAAGTGTTTGGACTCTCTGAGCTGTTGCTAGGGCCAGTAATGTAGCACATTTTCTGGTAAGCCTTTCTAAAGAAAGTGTGTCGTTTGGGTACCATTCACTAAGGGAGTCTAATACTAGGTTCGTATCCCACGTCACCTCGTATTTAGGCATTGGCGGCCTTAGTCTAAAAATGCCTTTAAAAAACCTTTTTATTCTATCATCGGTGGAGATGTGAGGACCGAGTATGAGAGAGAGAGCACCCCTATAACTGTTCAATGAGCCATATTGAGCTCCTGAATGAAACAGTTCTGTTAAAAAATAGATAATTGTTGGAATTGATGCCACAAATATATCACGGTTGTTTTGAAGACAGAAGCTATGCCAACGCTTTAAACACACATTGTATTGTTTGATAGAGTTGTCACTTAGGGATGCCAACATAATTTCGATAGACGATGGTGGTATGCTTCGCTTCAACAACGCTGACCGCACAAGATTCCGAAAGCCAGGGTAAGGTTCTTGTGAATCTGGCCTTTGCTGGAATGAGAGATAATTACATTATCGTTAGGCTTGAAAATTAACAATTCAGATACGAGGAGTCGTCTGAATATCGGGTACCAGGGTTGTGTAGGCCATACAGGTACCACCACAATACCTTTAGCTCTATCTGCTATTATTTTACGGAGAGTTTTAAGAATAATAGCAAAAGGAGGAAAAGCATAGAAAAAATAATCATTCCAGTTTAAAGTAAAGGCGTCAATAGTAAATGCATCCGGATCTCTTTTCCATGATACATATAACTCACATTTCTTATTTATGCGACTAGAGAATAAGTCAATTTGTGGGATTCCTAATTTTGTTGTTATAACACTAAAAACAGAATGTTTCAATTCCCATTCAATATCTGGGTGAGAACGTCTTGACTCCTCATCTGCAACGTAATTGTCGATAGACCTTATGTATGAAGCGACAATAAATATTCTGCGTTGTTCGCACCACTGCCAAATGCATTTTGTTATTTCTGTTAAATGGGGGAACTGTATGCCCCCCATACGATTGATGTAGCTTAGTGCTGTCGAGTTATCTACACGCATTAAGATTTTGCAGTCGGTAAAATGTTTAGCAAAAGTTTTGAGGGCTATGAAGGCAGCCAAGAGTTCTAAGTAGTTTATATGGTGATCACGCTCTTTGTTGGACCACGGACCACTGGCAGTTTCCGTACCACATGAGGCCCCCCACCCCGTAGTTGAGGCGTCAGAAAAAATCTCTAACTCATGGCTGTCGTCTCTGATTTGTTTGACGGAGTAAGGGACTGCCTGCAGCCACCATTTAAGATCTTGGTGTAAGGAGACAGGAATAGACATGTTTCTGTCGTAGTCTCCATGTCCATGCAGATTAAGATATTTACAGCGCTCGAGCTCTTTGGTATAAAACCAGCCATATTCAATGGCAGGACAAGCTGATACCAATAGTCCAACAAATTGTGCAAAATACCTAATTTTACAACTTTGAAGTTTCATATTTTTTTTGGTTTCATTCGTGATTTTTATTCTTTTATCAGTGGGTAGTTGAATGTTAAGTTTATTAGTATCAATTATATAGCCAAGATATTTACATTTGTTTGAGGGAGTCAAAACGCTCTTGTTCAGATTTATTACAAAACCTAAACTAGTGAGTAGATTTTTAGTTGTCTCAATATTATCGCAGCAGGCTTCGTACGAATCAGCTATAAGACACAAATCATCCAAGTAAATTGATGATAAGTAACCTGCTGTACGTAACAGTTTTACCACAGGTTTCATCACTTTGGTAAAAATGTAAGGTGCCGTGTTAAGACCAAATGGGAGGGCGTTAAATTCATGAAGAATATTATTAAAAGTGAATCTTAAGTATTTCCGGGACTCTTCATCTATTTTTATTAAAAAATAAGCATCCTTTAGATCTAAAGTTGCCATAAGCGAGTCTTTTGAAACTAGTTTAAGAACTGTGCGTATGTCTTCTAATTTGAAATGATTAGTTTTGATATGTTTATTTAAGTTTTTTAAATTAAGTATTAACCGCGCCTTCCCATTTGGTTTTGGTCTTAAAAATATGCTAGAGATAAACTGACTTTTGCAGGGTTGGCATTTGGAAACAGCTCCAATACTGATAAGTTCTGATATGGCTTTGTCAAAATCAGAAAACTCTTTGGGCGAAAGAGCAGGAGGCGTAGGTATTGAATATTGCTGTATATTGCTATCAAATGCAATTTTGTAGCCTTGTATCCAGGATAAGACCGTTTTATCGTCAGTGATACGCAGCCATTGTTTGTAAAACTTGGATAAGCGACCAGCATAGTTTACCTCTATTGACGGCGATAGTTGGTTGCCTTCTGCTGTGGATATGACGTCTTGGATGATCCGCCGGGCCGATTCTGGTGAAAGGTAGGTTGAGCCTTCCGAGTTTGCACAGGTGGTCTCCGGCTTGGAGCCACCTGTGCTTTCGCGTTTAAATTACTTGATTTTGAAGTAGATGGTTGTGGATGAGGTCTTTTATCCTTCCTTGCAGCGGTGTTTTTTATTTCAGCGCTGGATTTGGATACAGCTTTCGCAGTTTTAAGTGTATCTGCTAAGTTTTCGCCAAATAGGAATTTGTCGATTTTTGCATTAGTGATCTGTGATTTGACATCTTTTTTCAGTACTGATGTACTGAACATTCTCCTAGTGACAGAATCGGAGTGCTGTATATCACAAAGCAGTTTGCTTGCGTCCATTAGCTTCTTTAACAAATCTTTGTTTTGGTTGCTGGGTTCCAGTAGCGATGAAGTCGCTGAAGCTATTGAGGAGATAGCGGAAGCAAGGAGTTTTTGTTTCGCTTCTATTGCCTTATCACTAGCGATCAACGTTTCGGGCAAGGCCGCTTTAATTTCTAGGTTTATTGCAGGTGCACCTAAAAGGATCGCGTTAGAAGGAAGTAAGTATTTCTGACTTAACTCTTTTCTTGCTTCTTTTGTTAGTCCGTTAACTGTTATGTGTTGCAGCCGGGTTGCAAGTTCTTTATGAATTTCCTCCCCGTACTGTACAGTGCTGGATGGATCAACGCCTAGCAAGTCTAGGATATCTTTATCAAGTTCTTTATTGGTAGCCTCGTCAGGATTTTGCTCTGGGGCGGCGAGCGTCAGGTCACAATACTGGTTATTTTCTGACAGGTTTGCGTCAGTATTGGAAGCTTCCGGCTCCAGTGGCTGAGCGTTATCAATAATATCGACTTCTGATATAGGATCTTCGAATAACTCGCCTGGAACAGTGATAGCAGCATATGTAACCCTGGGCTATTGCAATAACTGTTTGCTATTCAATAAATATGTGGGTTTTTATAGGTTAATAAGTGGGTATTTACGAAATACTTTTATAAATTTAATTTTATAATATAGTGGAACAGTCCAAAGATCAGTCCGATTACATTATTTAAGTAAACGCATTGAGTCAGTCCATAGATCAGCTCGAGTTGCATTTAGGGTAGGCAAAGTATAATTATATTTATTCGCCGATTACACGCAGTGAGACAGCCCAAAGATCAGCTCGAATTGCGAGTAATATTTATTAAAAGGTGGACATGTAAACAATAGTTATTAATTGACCACTGGCGGTATACATAAATGTATGTATGTGCCTACGACACGTTCAATGCAGTGAGACAGTCCGATGATCAGCTCGATTGCAAGTAACATTTTTTGAAAGTAAAGATGTACACAGATAGTTGTTATTGACCGCACACAAGCGGCAGATATATAGCCTACGACACTTAATGCAGTGAGACAGTCCGGTGATCCGCTCGATTGCATTTCGTCGTAATTAGATACCTACGTTATATGTAAGGAAATACGCTAAAAGCGTTTTTATTTTAACAGTGTGAGGTAGATTCACATTGTAAGCGAGCGTAGCAGACTTGTTTTTTACACTAAGACAAAATATCACTTCTATATTTTGACTTCATAAGTTTTGCAGAATACTAATAAAGTAGGTACTCACCTGCTGAGCTATTTTTAGATTCCGAATCACTGTCGGCGGAAGACACATTGTGCTTACGCGCCCGTTTTAATTTCTTTTTTAACTTTTTAAGTTGTTCACTGATTTGATCGTAATCGTTATTGTATTTACGTTTCGGCATTATGATAAAACGTATCGTTCGATTTTTTAGTGAAATTGAATCGTATTTGAATAGTTTTTGAATTTAACTGTGTGCAACGGTGGGCACTAAAATGCGAATGACAATACAAGATGGCGACGCGGGGATGTCCACTACAAAAACGTTTTTTTTTTTCTTCTCTAAACCATAGTGCATAAACGGTGACTAATATGCGTTACTACATGTTGTGAATAATAATAATAGTTATTTCAGGATACTTATCTCGAGG
The DNA here is from genome assembly GCA_958496325.1 of Nomophila noctuella. Classification (NCBI taxonomy): domain Eukaryota; kingdom Metazoa; phylum Arthropoda; class Insecta; order Lepidoptera; family Crambidae; genus Nomophila; species Nomophila noctuella. The sequence continues at coordinate 11,474,541 of OY292487.1, read as the reverse complement.
ACGAGGTGCGAGTATAATACAAGTTAGAATTTACATTAACGTCAGGAGAATAATTATGAAATCATGAATCTTGGTGTTTCCAAGGGCTAACAGCGTTGTGTAACGTGCCCCAATAAAACATTAAATCAAAACCTCGATAACTTGTGCTGAATGTATTGTAGATAAGAATCAATAGCTAACATAAATAGACGTTCTCGTAATGCTATTCAATTAAATTGTATAATAATTCTATTTGAACTCCGACGCCATCTCAATACAGCTGAAGTGCGAAACAAACTCGTTTTCAATTATCAAAACAAACAAAAGTATTCTCGGGAACAATGTCTTACCATCACGTCGTTAAATAAAAATTCCGAACTAATTGAAGAAGCTCTTACAGTTGTACAATAAAACATAGCGAAAACTGTAAATAGTATTGAGAAACGAACACCAGGTCGGTCCTCTCGCGATCTCGGTATTGTAACAAAAGGCACGCCTCGGAATGGAAACAGAGCTATGCCGCTTCATAATTTATTTGCTGAATCTCTTACCTGGTTGTTTCATTTGCTAAATGCAAGCTGCAGGGAGGACAACAATCGAGCGCTAATTGTGATTCCACTAATTTGCATTGGCGCGCGACTTACCCTGCCTCGTGGCTGCCACGAGGCACCAGATTGCCGCCTATGTGTATTTGTATAGCCTAAGCGCGGTATGGCGCCAGGTAGGTACAGTTGCGCCTTACTGACACACAAACCTGTACTCAACTACAGCTATCCTTATTTGTGAATTGAATTATTCACAACTTAACAACTAACAAAGTTAAATTACTTGTACTGAACTTTAGGAAGGATTGTAATGAGTATGTTCATGAGACTAGACTTGATGACGGTAAATATGACTGGACAATGTTACAGCAACACGCCCTTTCTCTAATAATGGTAGTAAATCAATAATCATATGTAACTCCAGACTAATAATGATAACCTCCAAGCTCCAAGGACATCGTAGTGTTTGTTGTCAATACTATCATTTATTATATAATATAGGGGAAAACCGTTTTCCAAAAAATAAGTTACATTAGTAACACGAGTCTTAACGTATTCTGTTCATGACGCAAATTTGGAAGTTCTATGAATACGGATTTATCATATCTATCTACAATACGAATCTTCCAATTCATCAATAGCAGACATACCAGTCAAAGCAATGCGTTCTGCTACTGCCGCAATAATAGGCGTAACCAGATACTGCCGAAGCCGAGTAAAGGCAATCAAAGCGTCCATTTCAATTACACTTCCATTCCATACAAAGCAGCAACAATAACGGCGATCGAAGCTGCACCTAACAGGTATCCCCAATTAACGGAACATTAGAGGGCGCTATCAAATCCTTGTTCCCATCTATTCACTCGTCCATTTAATGCGATTGGAAATGGGAAGAGCAAATCATTTTACTAATCCACGTTCGGTTCATTGGCACAGGATTCAGGCGACTGGTAAAGTTTATAGCACAGTAAATATTCAAATTTTAGCAAGAACCAGTCTATGACGTTCTAGTGCATGCAGTAGTTAACAATATTAGACGATTAGGTTATTCATGTTAAGATTTACGTCTCCTATGTTTGAAACCAAATTTATTATTCATACCTGACAAAGGTGATGTCGAAACTGCGTCTGAATATCAGAGGACAAGAAATACAGAATATGCGGTAGGTAAATGTGAAAGGCACTGGCAACAATAATATATTTGCATTTCCCAGACAATCTATCCTAAGGAGAATTTAAGCAAATAAGTTATGATTTAAATAACAAAACCAGCAACCCAACCTTATTACTTAAATCCTATCTGCCTGTGACGTTTTTAATATAAACTGCATTGCCGTTTGCATTAAATTATGCAAGTGACACTGGCTTAACACGATTACAGTAAATTTATGCAAGACATTATCCGAGGACAGCGGCGTCGCATAACAACGCCTTCAGTGTCCGAGCGGCAAGGCTTCGCCGCCTCCTTTATGAAACCCCTCACTATGATATATGGGAGTGTGGCGCCGCTGTCGGTACGTTATTGCTTCTCCGTCCGTATGCATGCGACGTTTTTGCACTGTGCTTCACTTGCAATATTTTGTTTTATTAGGTCAGACCTCGGTTTTTCCGCTAATGACGGCGGGGCGGGGCGGGGGCCGCGGACGCGTGATAATCCTCCCGACCATTAGGCCCGACCACTCGCTCGCAAATCGTCCGCATATTTTGCCCAAGATTAATTGTTCTCGAATATCATCTATCACGGTGAGCTCTCTCGTGACCGTCGTCGGCAGTGCGTACGACGTTTTATTTGAAGCACAATGGCTCTCGAGAGCACCGCAGTTAAGGTAATTAAATTTTTGTTGGATATAATGATACCGACAGCCGAAAAAACATACCACAATTTAATGAAAACTTGGCCGGCGATGCCCTTAGCGCCTTAGGAGATGAAGGCGGCCAGGTAATGTTGTGAAAGGATGCGTGGTTATGGTGCGCGTTTACTGAAGCAATCTCATGGGATTGGATATGAAAACGTTAATAAAAAATTACGACCCAAAAGCTTTTCTTCCTAAAAGAAGGGGTTTTATTGAAGATACGAACCGTTACAATAATGTTTTGTTTCAGTATTCTGAGGGGAGGCAGATGTCAGCAGCGCTAAATGAATAAAATTAAACCCTGAGAGGATGTTATTTAAATTATAAAAGCTATTAAGGGACGAAATAAAGGCGGACCATGTTTCATTAATACATTTACATAACCCATTAATTTACCATTTAAACACTCCAAATCCTAATTCCGTGGACGAAATTAGGGCGATTACAGACTCTCCCAAAAGATAAATCCGTAGTTAAAAATACCCCTCGCAGAGTTTATTGCGTAACGGACAAGAACAAATTGAGTCAATCTTTTTTTTAGCAGAGACGAAAAACCGAAACGCCCTGCATTTTCAGCGTTTTTAACGTGTAAAGTTCGAATATCAATCAAGTCGACCTTTTTTCAATAACGCTACCACAGGGATCCTTTTCCGAAGCAATTTTTCGAGTAATTTCGCTCGTAGATCCGGGTGTCTATTGGCTTCCACTGGCGTTGAGTTTGTTTCCGTCCAACGGAACAATTTATCAGCGAAGGTCATTTCCGAACCTTTGATCAGTTTAATATTGCAAAAACGACTCCGAGCCGTTTAGGCAATCGGTGAGGTAAATAAATAATTGCAAATCAAATCACTGGATGCGTAGCAGTGTGTTGAACAATCATTATAAATAACACAATATATGTAAAGTACGTAAACGCGTTTTGGTTTATTTTTTGCACAAGGATTTTATTTTATTTCAGTTCGAGACAGATAACCCCGTTTGTTTTGTTTCGACTATAAAATTACTACTAATCTGATGCCATTATTTTACGAAACCACATCGACGTTAAGTATGTTTACCTAACACCCACCTCCATGATAATATGATCAAAATATAATATGGTGACCTTGTGACCTTTCGATATTCATAAAGACAAACATATAAAAAGTAGCAAATGTATCAAATCTAATTAATTACGCAATTAAGCAATATCATAAATGTTGCGACGCCTACTGATTCATGTAATTGAATCCCCTCATGTGGCTTGGCAATTAATGAGGAGCCTCCGCTCAATAAAGAAATTTGTTTGTTGTATACATTCTTAATGAATTATAATTTTGTCTAGCCAACGAGGTGGTTAAAATACGTATTATTACTGATGATATCCTAAGCAATTTATTTGTTGTAGTTTGGACTGTATTTACCGTAATACCTACAACAATAATTTGTTGTAATAACCTTTTACGCAATAGTTGCTATGTCATTACCCGAAATCCATATATGATGAATAATATTATTTGTAAAATTACAGTCATGGGAGGCTTGTTTTTACTGAGTAAAAATTGGGTATTACCTAATTATCTCACAACTACTTTCCAGTCCACTAGTATTACATACACTGTATTCTTATCATGGTAACGGTATCAGGCAAAACAGACAAATACAAATTAGAAAAGTCCAAAATATTCTCAAATGGGTCAAATTGTAGTTGCCGAAAAATAGGGTTTTACATTTTTTCTCATAAAATGAAAAACAGACTAGGCACCTTCTGTTCATATAAATATTGTACAGAAATTTAATCATATAAGAACATAGAAACCTGATTTAATAGACCTAAAATTTGATATGTAACTCCCAAAACTTGTATTGTTAATGAGACAAAAAACCGGAAAACAAAATTAACACTTAAAATAGGCTAAGGCTAACTGACAATTAAAAGTGTAATTATAGTTTGACTTCTTGAATAATACACGGATTTGGTAATAATATACCGGTGACATAAACATTTAATTAATACGTTTCAAGTAAGGACTGTTTTGTGGATGCTATTTTTATAACTAGAAATTAATTTATGAATTTGATTTGCGTAAATTCCCCCTCTATACTTCAAATAGAAAACGAGCAAACTCCATTCAGCTAAATCAAATTCTAATGACTGTGCAGATAAACTTTCCGAAGCCTGTTGGTCCCCGTCGTTAAAATGCAATAACAATGAGTCATTTTGTTTGGTCAATTATTCGTGAAGTGCGAGGAGAGAGCCGATAAAAGATGATTAAAGCGTTACAAGCAGAGAGCGGGCCGGGCGCCGACAATGAACATTCAGTGCATAAGCATTATGCGGCTGCAATCTTAGCGCACCCGGCCTGTCGCTACTGCACCGCTGCCCATTTCTCATCTTAAATGGCAAGCAAAGCGCCGGCCCGACCCGACGCTTTTTTATCATTTTCTTTCTTGAATACCGCCAGCGCTGATACGCCGACCGGCGTAGGCGTAAAGGAAATAATGCCGCGCTTTTTGTACGGCACGCTTGGAAGCCCAATACCTACTCTAGTCCTAACAGAAAATAACCGCCCAACTTCCATAAAACAAGAGTTAAAGAACAAGCATAAAAAATATTTGTTACTGCGAGAAAATTGGGGAAATAAAGAACTGGGTACGAAAGACGTACGACGTGTAGTTCATTATTTGTATGTTGTAAAAACTTTCATGCGGTGATTCATCGAGGGGGAAAACACAGGTTAAATGTAATGTGAAATAATATTGCGTGTGTATAATGGTGGTGAGCGGAAAGTTGATCGATTAAATCATAACAAGTGGAAAAGATTTTGTTGATAGATTTATAATTACCGCCTTCAACGGTATTATGAACTATTACAAATAGTAACATATTTACGACCCATGTGTTATAATTAGTTGACATTTAGTATCTCACCCTTTATCGTTGAAAGAAGCTGCTTTTCATTCGCAAAATTATTCACACAAAGCAATAAATTTCATGTGCACTAGTTATTATTCTAGTCTTAAAATTTAATGTATTGTCTTAACAAACAGTAATAGTCTATAAACACATCAAAATTCTAGATAACAAAGAGGAAGCAACACTTATTGTCACACATTTCGTACGCGAGTCGAGTGCGAGACCGCGGCGCGAGGCGTCCGTCCTCTCGTGCGTCTGGGGGCATACTGAATTAACTGGCTCGCCGAATCACTGATACCGAACGCGGGGAGATATCAGAGCCGCGTTCGCTGGTCGGGCGAACAACCTGCTACGAAGCTACGCGTTACGACGGAAAAAAAAATTTTCGCCGAGGAAAAATTAGGCACGTTCCGACCGCGACAGTCCATCCATTCGCCGCCGCCGCTCACCCGGCCCGTCGCGATACAGCGCACGATCCGACCCGATTAATACTAAGCACGCCAATAAATATTGATACTGGCTTCTTTGTCTTGCACGGAAGATTCGTTCCATTTTATTAATGGCACACTTACGTTTGTTTGACAAATAGCGTGGGTTAGCTATTTTACGATTGCGGTTTCATTGGCTCATTTTGCTGTATTTGAAACTGGCTTCCCGGATTTCATTTTGTTTATATAAAGTATTTTTGTGTTTGCTGGGAAAATTGAATGAGAAGGTTTTTTTCGTGACATTTTGTACAAAAAAATGAGTAAATTAGTATTTTTATTTAAAAATTAAATACATATATTTGGCTAGGAAACATTATGGGTCGCTTAGCTCTCCGATGTAAATAAAGGTATTTCAAATCAAAAATTTCATGTGTAATTACACAAAATGTACGTTATTGTATATATTTTGAATACAATCTTTTTAAGCTGTCATTAAGATAAGTAAACATAAATAATGTCCAATTTAAAATAAGGGCCACATTCAATAGAAAAATGACAATTGCTGGTTACTCGTAAAATCCTCCCAGCTCCACGCAATGGATCGCAGCGTTCACAAACTGAAATTTATTTGTTTTCGATACCTACATAAATTAATATCCGATAAATATTAACAGATTGATAAATGGGATCAATTTCTGGAGCCTGGCCGCAAAGCCGCTTGATAGCAATAAATATTGAAATTGCAATGATCCGGAAAATATCAGAGATATGCGTTTCCACGTAACTATACGTTTAGTTTAGGGTTGATTGAGCATGTGGGCGAAAGTAAGGTTGAGAAAAGATAAGCCTCGGGCAATTTGCGCGCGAGAATCGTCTCGCTGAGCTGACAAATCACCCGTATGAATGTGTGACGGACGATAATCCCCTGCTAATTAATGTATAGCTCGGGCGACCAGTTCAGACAAGCCGATATTATTGTACGAGCAAGATCGATCACCGGCCAGAGGGTCGTGGGTACGATCCGACGGCATCATCCGTCCCTGTCGACTCACGTTCCACACCTTTTTCTTCAATCAATTCCGACCTGGATGTACTCGTTCCAATTACTCGTTTGCCATTCACTGTTTTTGTTACTTTTCCAGCATACATTTTCCACAACTACGATGAGTCACGTTTGAGAGGTATAATAAAAATTCGGAATAACTGTAAATTATTTTCACAGGCCGGAGTCATGTTTTTAATTAAGTTGCTAGTTACAGTTATACATTTTATACCGAATTATTTTGAATATGTTTGAAGAGACTACTTGCTCGGTTCTACAACACTTTTGCTTTTAAATGCCCATTTGTAAATTGTAACAAATATTAGCTATTAAGATTTCAGTATATTATATTTGTTGAAATAAAAATAACTGCAAAAATACCCCCAGATATTTTACTGGTAAGTGAAAATTAAGTGCATGATTTGCATCAATTATTTTTTATCCGCATGAAAAAAGTATCTCTTTCGGATCAATTCTTTCTCTAAATATCTCCTGATAGCCCTCCTCAGTTCGGACAGGTACATATGCGTACGTGTGTCGTAAAATTTCGCATGTTGACCGCCGAGCTCGTCTGACATTTAGGGTATCCTTGGATATCCCTGTTACAACCGGTTGTTTTATTACTTCAAAGGTGACTGCATGTTAGAGACAGAAGCGGACAGTACTAGACAACTTTTCCGTGGAACCCAACAAAAACACACTGTGAAGTCAAAAATTACTTCGCGTAAAATAGTGTAATGAGAATGTGTGAGTAACGGATGTGCATTTGTTGCATGTCTACACATTCTGTTAATTCATTATTCGTTATTATTTCCATTAAAGATAAAAGTAAGGATAACAGTAGTAAGTATCAAGATGTAGAAAAATATTGTTATAAGATTAAGAAGCATTTGATCAAGCTTACTAGCATAGGAAACAATCTCCGGAAAATTCTAAAAACACGATTCATAAAAAGCATGGGTTTGTTGTCTATTTTGGAGCTTATGGGTCAATTTAGCGCATTTCAAAATAACACCAGAACTGATTAAGTTTAATTATCCAGACTAAATACTGAACAATGGCAACCCTGATCCTAGTATATGATTGGTCTTCCCAGGGAGCGGGACTCACGTGGAATCGAGCAGAAAGAAGACCCACGGGCCGAATACCTTTTATTATATCATTAAACTTGACATGACCTTCCAGGAAAGTATTTTGAATTATAAGCGTGACAACTTTTCCTGCAGTAAAATTGTCAATAAAATAAATATGAAAAGTTTATGGAATAAATTGATAGTCAGACTTACATGCACTCTGAAAGTAAATAAATAATAAATGAAGGGCTCGTCGTGATACTAAGTCACGGTTTTAAATGACAGCTCAGGTAGAAAATGAGTTTATTTAAAGTAATATCTTTACCGAACGATGCCTTAAAATAAGCGAGCATACTTCCTTAATTAATTCACAAGCCCACATTTGTTACAAGTCACTTAAGAAAGTACATTTTATTTCAAAAAAAATATATGAAAATTAGCTGTTGAATTGATTTAATACTATTTTGATACGAATTGAAAAACCTGAACAGGATACGATCATTAAATACATATGTCATGCTTGACTAAATGATTCCTATGTTAGTTGCCGTTTTTCATTTATTTATAATTCATTTCCTTCCAAGGCATTGAACCGACCAATCAATTTCAGTTACTTTGACAAAAATCCTAAATCCAGGCACTTTCGCCACACATGTTATCAGTCCGTTCATATTGGCTTGCTCACCGCACCTGAGGTCCCGAGCGGCCGATATCGCCTTCTAACGGTTAGCCGATAAAGTTCAATTTTACACAAAATCCATGTTGCCAAAGGTAATTTCTATTGTCTTTTTAATATAACAAATTCTAGCTTATATTCATGGCATTGTCCAACTTTAATCTAAAAAAGAACTGGTTTCCCTTTAGCGTAGGTCAGATGGTAGTTGTTTCAATGTTATAACCGGGATGCTGATGCAGGATGCAATATCAGGATCAAAGTCGCTGAGTACCCGTAGATCCACAACAGATGCAACCGGGATAAACGCTAAGTTCGGAGAATTAATTTATAACCGAATCTCTTATGCGAAAAAACAATCCGTGAAATTAATTAATCGTGTACCAAAACTCTACAAAAGTCGACATGTCTAAAATTCGTCGCGTTTGTTAAATGAAACAATTGTTCCCGTAGAACAAATTGTATGATGCGTCTCACTGGAGCAATGGCTCGAGGCATTTAATCAAAGGATCTGCTTGATATGTAGATACATAAGATCCATACCATTCTGACAAATTGCAAGACATGCTCAGATGTATTCAATTTTCATAATTTTACTTGTAAATATAAAGTTCAAAGAGTACCGGGAAAAAGAAGGAACACCGTTGACTGCTAATTGTGAATAATTTATTTAATTATCTTAATCAAACGCGGCTTAATAATATCGTGTACACATACACAAATATACTCCACATACATAAGTTATGAAAACGTTTTTTGTTTTTTAATTTAATAATCGTTTATCAGTGCAGATCGTATATGTTTTTCTTTGTGTTTAATAATACCCGTTATTTCTCAATAAACCTGTTCTGTTTAATGAAACAGTGACAGTCACGGGTCAAAACAAATCATAAAGTAGTCATATTACGTTTAATTTTATGCTACAGACGAAGTGTTGAATGCTTTGAATAATTTATAAAGTAAATGTTGTGATTTGGGTAAGTCAACTGCCCGTAGAAAGAAATCGTTCTGTCAATATTTTATCAAACAATATAGGCATAATAAAATGGCTACAATACGACTTGTTTGTAATAGAATTCAGCTGTTCCTTTCGTTCCTTTTATTATTCAGGTATTCAGCTGAGCAGAACGACTTCGAGTTCCGAATTCCATCAAAAATAAATATTCTATTTTTACCAATTCTATAGCGATTTTCTAACGTGGGCGCTGTATTGTTGCTTTGTCATCACGGATAAGTTAATCTATTGCTCAGATAAATTTAACGACTATACAAAACTGCTAATTCGATTCCAGTAGTTTAATTTAGAAATATTAATTGATTTTCAATATCTAGGACAATTAAGTACTTGTAAACCAAGGAGAGAAATATTATTCTGTTAACATAGGCACGATTATTTATCATTTGATACTATATCCCGCCAAATATTTCAGTATCGAGATTATCATAAAGTTCATATTTCCACCGCATAAAGTAAGAGATCCCGGGGGATAACTAAAAGAATTTTACTGTTGGTTCCAGAGCCTGACGGGCAACATTATAGCGGTCGAGGTAATCTTCCCTTTACATTTCGATTACCACTAATGGGACGAATATGAAAGATATAGTTTTTGACTTTTAGAGTTATTTAGACAGATTGCACATAAGTCTGATCATTGTAAAAAAACAAACCTGAGAATATACATGTATGTATACCTACAGTACTTATTCGGGGCCGTAAAGTGCAAAATAAAGTAACTGTTTGAACCAGAAAGAATCAAGACATAACTACACAAAAAAAATACCGATATGGTACGTGTTATTTCGTCAACTCCGTTCGTATCCGATGCCGATAGACATCTCCTAATGAGTCGCCCATGTAACCCTAATGGCAAATAAGTGACGTAAGTCAGCTAATGTGTTTGTCATGACGTCATCGCTGTCAACCCGTCCCATGTCAGAGTGTAAAGTTTCTTCAACAAGGGCTTTTAGCCTTGCACCCAGGTGAAACCACACTGTAGGTTCATTTATGAAAAGCTTTCAGCTTCGACACGGCTAACAGGAAGCTCTATTCAAATCGTCTTCCCCCGACGAGCCTTTACATAAATCAAGTATTGAATAAGCTATTTTCTCTTCATGTGTAAAAGATTTGCTAAGGCTCGAACTTATATGGCTAGATATGTTTTCTATCGGGTTCAATTTGTTTTGTGGATTCTTGATATCTAACTACTGGCTAATGGCCAACAAATAGCTCGTATCAATATAGCAATAGTTTATTATGTTTTACATGTTTTTTTTTTTATTGTATTATATTATATATTGTATTTTTTTAATGTTGTTTGTAATGTCTAAATCATTTTAGTGGTATTATTTTTTCGGACAAACAGCCTTTCGTCATCAGTTCTGAAACAAAAGTACCTATCATTAACTACAAAATCATAAATATAGCTTTTCTAAAATGAAAGATCTCGCCAAATCATACGATTTGGATTGTAAAACCTTGAATTATTCAAAACATACTTGGGTGACGTGGCGTCAATTAAGCTACTGCGGGTTTAATGAATTCTCGTTTCTATATGAATTCATTCATTACAAATCTCTCTCCAAATGTCATATTGCATGTGTTTGATGTTGATTCTACTAATGATTCCTTTGATTTTATCACTGTTTGTATTGTATGGTTCGCACTTATCTTTCTCTCCTACACCAAATAAATTCATGTATTTTTCAACCGATTTTTAAATAAATGATAAATTGGGCAGGCCTCTTGGTCTAGTGGTTAAATACCCTGGCTACAAAACCAAGGGTCGCGGGTTCGAATCCCGCTAGGGAAAAATGTTTGTGTGATGAATCTGTATCTTTGCAATTCCACGACTATCCGTAACTGTGCAAGCCCGCACTATACTGTCAGAGGCTTCGTAGTTGAAGGCATTGTTTACTATGTAACCGATACACAAGAGGCCGGTCTAACACGATTGAGTTTCCAGCGGAACATTGCGTGCAACCGCTACAACGAGCTCGGTTATATTGTGAAGCGACCATCACTTCACATCGCGTAGGCACCTTGGTAACCTACGTACATACGTCACGTTAATCAAAATATTGCCGGAGTTTCTGGTTTAGGGGCATATCTAACGATTGTGTCCTTTACTCTGTTTAACTGAATACAAAAATTGGTAATTGGTATCCTTAACTAACTCGAGAACATTCCAGAACAAACCGTGTCCTTGCAAGCCCGCACTGTACTGTCAGAGGCTTCGTAGTTGAAGGCATTGTTTACTATGTAACCGATACACAAGAGGCCGGTTTAACACGATTGAGTTTCCAGCGGAACATTGCGTGCAACCGCTACAACGAGCTCGGTTATATTGTTGGTATCAACCTTAGTAACCAGTGTACGGCAGGTTAATCAAAATAATGCCAGATTTTTCTGTTGTCGGGGCATATCTAACGTGAAAGTAGCACCACAGATATGGTATGGGCATGTTATGAGAAGGGAAGATTGACATGTCACTAAGAAAGTGATAAATAAGACTGGATGAAAAGACGAGTAGGGGGAGACCGAAAAAGAGATGGAGGAATTGCGTGATGTACGAGTATGATATGGACGTGAAATGTGTAAATGTAGAGTTGACGGCTGATATGAGTGAGTGGAAGGAGAAAACATGTTGCGACGACCCTGCCTAGTATAGTATAAGGGCAGGAGAATGATGTTAATGTGTCAACTTTTACTTTCATTCATTAATTTTAAAATTGTCTTTCTTTTTATTCAAAAGTAGGTAAATGTGTATCCTTAACTAGCACGAGAACATTCCAGAACAAACCGTGTCCTTGCAAGCCCGCACTGTACTGTCAGAGGCTTCGTAGTTGAAGGCATTGTTTACTATGTAACCGATACACAAGAGGCCGGTCTAACACGATTGAGTTTCCAGCGGAACATTGCAGCAACCGCTGCAACGAGCTCGGTTATATTGTGAGTAAGCGTTCCCCGAAAAATGGTTACGAAATAAGGTAATTTCGATAAAAGATGGTTTGTCAAAGCATACTGTTATTCATACTCGTAGCTTTATCTACGAAATGCTTTCCTAGTAGATATTAAACGGCACCAGAGCTGAACTGATTTAGGGTAGATGAAACGGGATTATGTGCACAAACATTAATAGCTGAAATATATCAAAGTGTATGTATGTTATAATTTTCATCCGTGCAATATATTGTCTCTTTGCATTTTAACGTTATTGTTGCAGAACGGGACGAAGCTTAGAGCATAAAGGGCGAATATTGTAAACGCAAATATGTTAAGACTTTAAACTTTCGCGTTGCATTACTATATAACTAATTCTTTGAACGGGACTAAACGCGATAAAAAATGTTTAAGTAGGTACTCTCGTACGAAATTTCGAGCAGGTACTCTAAAAAATTGTATCGCGTTTAGTACCGTTCAAATATTAGTTAAAACGGAAACATGTCATTTTCCATTATCCCCTAAGACCACTTCATTGACCAAATTTGCATGTATACCCAAATAATATGTTATTTTATATGATCCCTTTTGACCAATTTATGTGACGCACACCGCATAGTGATCGGTACCTATCACTATAGACACCACGTGAACAAATATTTCAACATGAAATATGATAAACGCTTAGGTATTTCGCCTGGTATAGGGGAAGACTGCATCAATTGATATAGGGGTCAGGCCGCATGCATAAGCTTCGAAGCGGGCGCCGCTGCAATAACCTAATCAGAGAGCCTGGCACAGTTCGGATGCAAGGAGAGTGGCTTACGGATTTACGAGTACTAACAGAGAACACAATCTGGATAAGTCATATTAATTTTGAATTAGGAGAATGAGAAAAATAGTGTTGCCTTACTGCATACAAAAGTGATCTGATCAGTACATGGGTTGTCTAGTGCTTATCTATTGCAGAAAGCGCAATAGTTCTGAATAAATATACACACATCAACATTATCTAGGGATATCTACATATCATCAAATATCTTAAATACTATTAGGAATTTGCTAATACTGTAAATGGAAAAATTATAGAGAATTTTATAGTTTTTAATAATAAATAAAATAAAATGTGATTTTAATTGTATTTTTAAAAATAATTAACTTTTTATCGCCCTAGGTAAATTTGTGTGGTAGAAAATCTGCGTTTTTTTCAAATTAAATGATCAAATTTAATTTAAATAAACAATTTTAATAATTTAATGTGTGTTGCCACCTCTCACGTTTATTATAGCGTCAGTCTCAATTGTCAATGCTTAAAATTAAGTTGTTAAGGTCTTGTTGCGTAATGAGACCCCCATGCTCTTTCAAAGTGATGGTGAAGTTATTGTACTGTCTTGGAATTTGGTGGGAAATGTCTTAAAACTCATTGATGTAACATGCCGCACGCATGCTTGATAGGATTTAAGCCGAACGACTGAGCAGGGCAATCCAAAACTTGGATATCGTAGTCTCGTAGATCGGCCGGCACCTACCGCGCCGCATGGGAATTAGCACTGTCGTCATGGTTATAAATTCCTGGATGATTTGGACTTTGTTTAGGACAATGACAGATTTTACTACCTTTTTGAGATGTTTTTGCTTAGTCATGATGAACTGGATACAAACGGGCTGGGTTTGTTCACCCAGAAAAAATCCTCCTAAAACCATGATTGTCCCGCCTTGGTATAAGTAGACCTCATAAGGGTGTCACAGACGGCTAATACTGTCAGAAGTTCTCAAAACGTGTGTTCTTCTTGAATCTGGATAAAATCTCTAGCGGGAGTCATCGGTTTACAGCATCACAGACCAAGGGTCGTCAATCCATGGAAAATTTTCCTAAGTCCAAGAAAGACGCTTACCGCGATTGCCCCATCACAATGCTCGTACATGCAGCGGTTGTCCAACACGAAGACCCACTTCATGCAAGCCCCTTTGCACGGTTTGGTCGCTTTCCAGCAGCTGATGGTCCTCCTGGAGCCTTTTTACTAGTCGCATCGCTGTGATGTTTGGTCGTCCTCTAGCAGTTTTTTGGAAAAATTGATCCTGTGTCTGGGTATTAATGCGATTTCTGTTTTAGTGCCGTTCAACAACGTTCCCAAGACTGCGATAATTGCTCCAAAACCTTGGTAACATGTTTTGGTTGGTGGTTAGGGCCTCGGCAATGACGCGTTCGAAGGAAACACTTTCTTACAAGTCCACGGATCGCAACATTTCATTTCAACTCAAATGATACCGTTACATTACTCTTAAAAGAACACTCAACAAGTTTCATAAAAAAGAATTTAAAAAAACATCACTTGTCTTAAGTAAAATATCAAAAAAACAAATTTAATTTTCATGCACTTTTCCCGTGCGGAGGGAACTACCAATAATTTTTTGCTATTCTTTTGTTTTTCTATAAAAATATTTTTTTTTTATAAAAATAGAATAAAATACCTTTCAATCGATATATAAACTTCATATAAATATAATAAAGAATTAACAATATAACGTAGTTTATAATATACAATTAAGATATCCCTAGATTTTGTTGATGTGTGTATATTGATATACATATAGCAATTTACAGACAAAACAAGCTTTTACTTTTAATAAAATATAACAAAAACTTGATTTTGTTTCACTTGTTCGGAATAAAGTTTCTTAGGGATAGTATCAAAGCTTTAATGTCAATGCTTTTCCCTGTCACTGGAATTCATACAATTACAAACTTATTTATATAACAAAATAACCTTCGTTTCAACAAATGTCCGATGGCACAAAAAGATAAACCACCTAAAAGAATTTATTACTCTAATTTCATCAAATTATCTGTTCGTCTCCAGGACAATCAAGGATTGTTGAAATGTGTTTTTCCGGAATTAATTAAAAGATATGATTATGAAATATTTATAATTTTACACAAAAGAAAATGTATTATGTTCCGGGATTACAATTTTAAACATTGCAATGACGGCTTGATTAATCAAGAGAGGGATGACAACAATCCGTTTACAGTCTTTAAAACTTTTCCAATCTGCTGTATCAATATTATTTGAATGGGCGTGGAATTCTTAAAATGGTAATTCTTCCGGGAATCCAGAGTTGATCAAGAATGTTAAAATTGAAAATTAAAACATCAATTACTTTTTGCAAGAAGTAAAATGCGATGAAAAAATAAAAGGAACGTGTCATCGTTGAGTATTTTTTTACATCAATTTATCCAAGTGACATTCATAACATGCGAATAATATTAGTATTCAATGCAATCATAAATGTTTATGAAGTAATGATGACATTAGTTTTCTTTATGATGTTTTAACGGTTTTTCATTCCCACCTGCAGAAGAAGTATGTGTAGATGAAGATCACCTGCCATTTTAATTATTACCGAGAGCTTGTTAGATTAGAAC
Source organism: Nomophila noctuella (assembly GCA_958496325.1). Taxonomy (NCBI): domain Eukaryota; kingdom Metazoa; phylum Arthropoda; class Insecta; order Lepidoptera; family Crambidae; genus Nomophila; species Nomophila noctuella. The sequence continues at coordinate 11,458,685 of OY292487.1, read as the reverse complement.
TGTTGTTGATGATTGATTAATTTATGTTGCCTTTTAAAAATACACATTATCTTTAAACAATACAAAACCGGTCGAAGGGTTTTCCCTTTGTTTATTTCGTAAAAATAGGTTTTTTATGAATAGGTATGTATTATGATATTTATCACTTCGGTTTTTTCGATTTTTGTTTTTCTTTCGGTTTAACTATTTCCATATCCGATTTTTGTTTTGAAAGGACAGGGACTCCATAGATTTGACGAGTGCGTTTTTGAGTACGAAAACACACTACATAATTTAACATCAGAATCCTGTTAAATAATAGCCATTTGGAAAAGCTAAAAACACAACACTAAATTAGGTTTCATCCTAAAATATTTTGAGAAGTCCATGCAATGTAGGACTAAAATATTTAAGGATGACAAGATAAAGATTTTGTTTTAACAGATAAATATTTAATTGAGGGTAAGATATCCTTTGAACGCAACGAATTATCTTTAAAAGAGGCTTAATAAAAAACAATCATAAAGTTGACTCAATTAACTTTAACCTATGATAAAAGTTTCAGTAGATCTAAAGTAATCTCAACTGTTTCATAACGCTGTCATAACTGGAATATAAAGAAAATTAGATAAAATAAATAAAATGTTATTGCGTGCACTCGTCTGAATATAAAATCATATTGCCAGTTAAGAATTTCAAGAAGAAAGCCGTATTGGAGTGCATCGGGCAAAACTTTTTTCATAAAAGTGCTGAGACGCAGTCGGTTGCACCGAGCACAGGGAAGTGAACAGTTGTAGAGGTTACTTATTAACTTTTATAACTCTTGTTATATTCGAGCGCTATTTGCATGTTTTAGGATTTATATCGGCGTATTATGCAGCTGACAACCTAGCACTATAACAATCTAGCTATTTTCTTGCTCCATGGATTGGGAGTAGTAAAAATCCTGACTTCATAATTCCCTGTCTAGTAATTTATGAAACGAGGTATTCTAATTAGCTTTAGTCTCCGTATTTTAGAGCACGTATCCTTGCCGTCGCCGTCTGGGAGATACGGGCTCATAGTAAAGCAGTAGTAAAATGCAAGCCAGGTAAAGTGTGCATTTTAATGTTACATTTTCCCCAAACGAAATGAAAACATAGACACAATAGATATTTTTTAAATAGTAAGATTAACTTTAGGCATGCTTTCACTACTACCCAGGGACAGCTGGCTTCAACATTTAGGGCTAAGGTTCCATGAACTTAAAGGAAAAGACACTTATATGCTCTTTTAGATAATTTATTAGAACAATAAAAAACTTCCCTAAGCAAGCTTATATTCGTTGAAAAATACGTATTCAGGATTTATAAAGCATTTCATAACATAGCGTAATGTTAAGGACATATTTCGCCGAAAAAGAACTATGCAACATAAAAGGCGGAATAAATTTGACCGGGGTAGTCGAGAAGACAATGCCAAGAATGTAGTCGAAAGCATGTCGAAAGTTTTTTCATAAATGGCCGTGGGGGGTATTCATTAACCTACCCCGCAAAGCACTGGACCCGCGGGGTCAGTCGCGCACGGAGTTTTTTGAATTTGCCGACTGACCCCGTTACACGTACCACGGGGTCAGTTGGGGTATAACTATTTTCGACTACGTCGACTGACCCCGGTCAATAAATAAATTTCCAAAGAACCAATTATTTTTATTTTTGTTTACAGTTCCGAACTAAAGTGCTTCGAAAAGGTATTTACCATATTTTTATTTAAACAAGAGCTATGTTTTTTTTTTTACGGGAATTATTTCATTTGATATATTTACGCGTATGTTTGACTAATTTATAGAACACTGTGATTTAAAATACATTATCCTAATGTCTTGGTGTTTGCAAAATGCGAACACAAATCCTACTACTATTATAAAGGCGAAAGTTTGTATGCGTGGATGTATGGATGTATGGATGTTTGTTACTCTTTCACGTAAAAACTACTGAATGGTTTTGAATGAAACTTTACCACAATATAGCTTATACATCAGAATAACACATAGGATATTGGAAATCGAAATCCACGCGGACGGAGTCGCGTGCGGCCGCTAGTTATACTATAATACAGGGTGATAGGGAATTCGATACATTTCTTGAAAGTAGAGCTTATTTGCAATCTTTTAAGACTTAAAAGTCATAAAACTTGATATACTGAGGTACCTACTATAACATTGAAGAGATAACGCAGCTTTGCGTTAAGCAAATAACATGGAAAAATTCGTCAGGTCTACTAACGGTCTCGGTAGTGGTCAGAGCGCTTGCCCGGATTGCAAGAGGCGCTGTGTTCGATTCCCGCCTGAGCCATGAGATCAGATTAATTTTTCTTAGGTTTACTAAAAACGTCGTGTGTTTCAAATTAGTTTTATTTCACTGATAAGCTTAGTTAAAATTATCTGCAAATTATTCTAAATCTGTTTAAATTATTTCACTCGCAACGTGATTTTATTTAATTGTTTAGTTATTTACTCTTATTACTTGTATGTCATCTTCTATATCTATAAAACTCAAAGGTGACTGACTGATTGCAGACTGACTGACTGATTACATAGTGATCTATCAACGCACAGCCCAAACCACTGGACAGATCTGGCTGAAATTTGGTATGCAGGTAGATGTTATGACGTAGGCATCCGCTAAGAAAGGATTTTGATTAATTTAACCCCCAAGGGGGTAAAATAGGGGATGAACGGTAGTATGAAACTTTCAAATAATATTAAAACGGGACTAAACGCGATATTATTATAGTTAAGTACTCTCGTACTTACTGCTTGACGTTTCGGCTGCGATGCTGCAGCCATGGTCACAAGCGGACTGGCGGTGCGCGGCGTCGTCTACTTGAGCGGGCTTGCGGCGGTGAATCGGAAACTACCCCCGAATTAGCACTAATATTTGTACTGCAACGATTGTCAGTAAAGTCACTCCGGCACACTACACTAACAGTATCGGGGTTTATATTTTGTTGTTTTGGCAAATATCGCGGTTTGCATTTCTCAATCACTGGATTCCATGCTGAAGACAATTTAAATCCATCCTCCCGATTGAAATTTTTATATTTCTTGATTTCAATCGCTTCACGTACTACTCTGGAGTAATAATGACGATCAGTGGAGAGGATTTGGGGGTCATGTAACTCCATCCAGTGATTGACATTTGATTGCAGAAGATGTTCAGCAACTGCCGATTTGCTAGTCTGTCGGTTTTTTACAGCTGCGATATGTTCTTTGACACGTGATCGCGTTTAGTCCCGTTTTAATATTATTTGTGAGTAATGCAACGCGAAAGTTTAAAGTCTTATAGTATGAAACTTTGTCAATTTTAAACCTATCGGGCTGATATTTTGCATACATAAAGCTACTATGACGTAGGCATCGCTTAATTAATGAGATTTATAAATTCTAACCCCCAAGGGGGTAAAATAGGGGATGAACGGTAGTATGAAACTTTGTCAATTTTAAACCTATCGGGCTGATATTCTGCATACATAAAGCTACTATTACGTAGGCATCGCTTCATTAATGAGATTGATAAATTCTAACCCCCAAGGGGGTAAAATAGGGGATGAACGGTAGTATGAAACTTTGTCAATTTTAAACCTATCGGGCTGATATTTTGCATACATAAAGCTACTATGACGTAGGCATCGCTTAATTAATGAGATTTATAAATTCTAACCCCCAAGGGGGTAAAATAGGGGATGAACGGTAGTATGAAACTTTGTAATTTTTTAACCGATCGGTTTGAGACTTTGCATACATAAAGCTACTATGACGTAGGCATCGCTTAATTAATGAGATTGATAAATTCTAACCCCCAAGGGGGTAAAATAGGGGATGAACGGTAGTATGAAACTTTGTAATTTTTTAACCGATCGGTTTGAGACTTTGCATTCATAAAGCTACCATGACGTAGGCATCGCCTAATTAATGAGATTAATAAATTCCAACCCCCAAGGGGGTAAAATAGGGGATGAACTTTAGTATGAAACTTTGTCATTTTTAACCGATCGGGCTGAGACTTTGCATTCATAAAGATAATATGACGTAGGCATCCCCTTTCAAAGATTATTTCAAAAATCCACCCCGGGACCAACGGGAAAAAAAGTTGATATATAAACCAAAATCCACGCGGACGAAGTCGCGGGCGCCCGCTAGTATACATATATGATTTGAGCATAAAAGCTCTTAGAATTATAGTTGTGTTCAATAAACCTTTAACAGTTTTCTACTGACCTGTACGTTTTATTTTGTTCCTATCAGTAGACGAAGTTATAAAAAATATTTTGCGGGGTCAGTCGACGTAGTCGAAAATAGTTATACCCCAACTGACCCCGTGGTACGTGTAACGGGGTCAGTCGGCCAATTCAAAAAACGCCGTGCGCGACTGACCCCGCGGGTCCAGTGCCTTGCGGGGTAGGCTAACGAATACCCCGGCCGTGGCACGCGCAGTAACAGCTGACGACCGACCGGCCCGCGGCGTTCGGCCGAGTCACTTTCTGGCAGATGTGTTAAAAGGGGAAAATGCTATCTTGAGAAATTTTATCTCCCGCCTCCGGGCGAAGAATAAAGGACTGAAAGGTAAATAACTATCTGAAGGACCGAGATCTTGTATATTAATCTTGTGAGTGAATAATATTACATCCGAAAAGAGGTTGCCAAAAGGAAAATACATAGGTATTATGTACATATAAAAGGGTAGCAAATAAATACAATTGAATGTTCAATTGAAACAGACACATATGTTATACGAAATCACGAAAAGTTTTTAAATACGGGAGCATAATTAATACCGTAGCAAGTATCTTTCCCGTAAATATACTGATTCTGGTTCCACAAAAACATGACGTATAAGAAGCAGATCAAAATTAACGTTACTCAAATAATCAAAATTATTACAGTTGCCGATATTCTCTCGAACTTGACTGACATGACATTACAAACGTAAATGTTTGACGCAACGATTATTTAATACGGAGATATACCGAATTCCAGTGTAAATTTTCCCTTTCACAAGACAAATTTCATTGTTATAGTTTGTAATCTCAGCATTTTAGTGAAATTATGCTGGGAATGTGCCTGTATTCATAACAAAATGAGTTAAATTTAGAAAAAATACGACTATTCGATAAACATGGCTATTCGATAAGGTTACCAATTCCAAAAAGGTCAATGTCAAAAGCCATAAATCTTTGCAACGTACAATTCTTTCAGACCGTTCGGTTTTGTTCATATTTATGATAAACAACATTAGCACAAGGTTACTTGCAAATCATGTTCATCAAACATACAAGTTCAGTCCGCAACTTGCGCGGTCGTAAAGCGTAGGTACCTATAATTGGATTCGTTACTACAACAAACGGATTGTCGTGTCTAAACTAAATCAAACTTTATTTCCGGAGGGAGTCGACGAGCAGCAGTCGTTACGGACGATATTGGGAGCAAACTATAACCCACTTTTGTACATTATCATACCTATCCTGAAGAGCGGAAGCCGCAAGAGGGCCGCTTAAACAGCGGTCTAGGAAACAAGACTAGATTATAGCTATTAACAAGTTTGTCCTTAACCAACATATTATCTCCTAATAAAGTGATATCAAAGAACTTTATTTAGTTGGTTAGTAGTATGATTTCCATTAAATCAATTTAGATAGCAGGGTCCAATTAGTACTATGAAACAACATTTTAAGGTTAAAAAACATTAATTTAAAGCACGATTTTTCAAACTGTGTCTTATTTCGGGGTGAGATTATGCGAGTTACGTGTTTACAGCTGCACAGTTTACACGAAAATTGAAAACAATCCGAGCGTTAAAATGAATTATACATTGCACGTGGTCATGCATGCACAACGATACGACGTTCTGGAGAGAGTGAATATCGCGAAAGTGAAACGGAATACAATAAGCAGCGTGCGATATTTCACGCTAATCAACCAATCTTCAGTCTTGTTTAATAAACACGTAAGAAATTATAATGATCGCTATTACTTTATTATGCTACAATAACTAAGAAACGATAAAGCATAAATGGTATCGCCGTTGATTCAATATGAGCAATAAAATATAGCAAAAGGCATTAGACACAAATCTTGAGCAGACGTCGCAACTTAAAATAAGCTGGCACGATTTCAAAAGCCGCCAACCTGAATGCGGAGTATTCAGTTCATCAAAACCAGATGTTTGTGAGTCCTATGTAAACACGGACATTCGCGCGCAACGCATGATTAAACACTACGAGATTACGCTCGTTTACCTCAGCCTCGCATCTGCATGCTTAATTGCAAAAATTACAATGCAAATACATGACACTCTGCAACATGGCGCCAATTGCCTGCTTCTCTTATCAATATTCTAGGAAACGGAGCTTTAACAACAGTTTCACACCTTTAATCTGGAAACCTCAATCTAAGCGTTATTTCCTTACTTGAAATCATGCCAAAATCCCATTCAATATTATGTCATTTCACAAAAAAAAGTCGAATATTTTACGCTGGAAATTTTCAGATATTCTACTGAAACGATAAATCATTTGTTGTTTCATTCGAATTGGACTCGCGAAACGCTGATGCGACTAAATTTGCTATACTTTTGCTAGATTACAAAATAATTGTCAGCTTTTAATAAACGTATCATTCATCACTTTAAAACTTTGCCATCGAAGTGCCGCAGTCTGAAACTCTGAAGATTTAACTATGATTTATGCAAATACATTCAAATCTTCACCAAAGTGTGGCGGTGTATTGCTCTTCGCTCTGATTTACTAAGCGTACCCTTATTGTTAGAAATCATATGTGCCAGTTATAAAACGGGAGAAAGCTCGCAGAGAAGGCGGCGGGGCGACATTAAAACGTTTTAATGTTATAAACAAACAGTACACGTTTGGCTGGAGGCCAACTAGGCTGGGCGCCGGCGCTACCGCCAACACTCGTGCCATTTCAAATGCAACTATTGCTCTATCTGCAGTCGTCAATCTTTCAATTCCATTACCACCACTTCCTAGTTTATTGCCATAATTTAACACTTCCTGCAATTACCCTTTTATAATGCAAATAGTTAACATAAATTGTGCGTGTCATCTTTATTATTGAAAGGCCTTGATAGAAACTACGCTTTATGTCTAGGCATAGTAATTAACTAAATAATCCTTAACACCGTAAACAAGTTAGAGGGTTTGTTATTACTAAACGGGTTTATTTATGCAGTTAATTGAAAACAATGATTACCTATTTATTCTATAAACTGTGCAAGTATATCCTCGGTTTCAATTAAATCGTGGCTCGGCTTGCAAGTTGCGCAGTTATAGAGGCCCTATTATCTCCATGAAATTTGACTCACAAACCACACTGTCCCTGGTGGGTCGACATAACTCGACCCAAGTTGAAAGCTTTAATTACGTGGAGTGAGCTGTTCACGCAGGTGACTCCTTAATTACAGGGTTGAAATTGAGCTGCCCATTCGACTGACACGTTTGCAAACGGATTATCGTGTCCTCTCCCGACCCTTTGTGTGTATAGCGCCATTATTATAAACTTCTTACTAGCCCGGATCCAGTTAATTAATACTATACTCTAGTTGAGCCGCTTTAATTACTATAATACCTTTACTTTTCTTCTTAGATTTATTAATAGAAAGTCTTAAGAAAGTTTTGTCTAGAAACTGGGTAATTGTACTTTTCTGAGATATCCGTAAGACTATTTTACAAAATATAATTGAAAAAGAATTTGTAATTAAAGAAAATATGTAAAGTACGTAACGTAAATGACAGAAACACCGCGCGAAAAAATATAACAGCAATTTGAAAACATGTAACTTTAACTTTCATTTAATAGTATGAAATAGGCTCTTATTGGCTATTCTGCGTACGTACGGTTGTTTGAACAGCAATAGACTCGTGGCAATAACGTTTTGCTTTTGGTACTTGAGCCCCTATGTGTTCCCGCTTTAACTATTTAATATAGTATGCGATCGCGTAGTATTCGAAACGGGAACGAGTATCATTTGAATATGAAATTGTACAGACTGCAGAGCACCTACATACATTAGCTAGATTGCTCAGCTTTGCTGGATTTTTTGTCAGTATTACGTAACCGAGATATGTGGATATTCTTGCGCTGAAACAGTACCAAAACCGGTGGTGCTAATGAAAAGAAAGAATGAAATTATGAATAGAATTAAATGTGATAACGGAAGTATCGTCTTTTTTATCTTGTAGGTATATTATACCATAATAACAAACATATTTTATGAATTATCATGATTCTAATAAGATTAAATTGACATTCCGTGCAAGCGTTTGCAATAACATGGCTTGAATATTAATTTTATAAATGGGTGTATATTTAAATTGCTCATTGAGATATTACTTAGGCTAAGAGAATTACTGATCCATTTTAAATCCCCATGTATGCCTCCAAAACTGATATTATTACAAATTAATTAGTTTAAACATTCGTGTTATGGGAATCGTAATTGACGAAGGTGCCACAAGCGCTCAGTCCCGTGACCAGACCCTACTCATCAAACGATATCAGTCTGCGGTGCCAAAAATGAACCTGCGCCCCTACTAAGCGGACCCTTATCTACCTACTACACCAACAGGGCCCTTAAATAGATAATTGCATGAATAAAATTTGCCGAAGACAATGTATGTACCTCATAATCATAATATAATTGCTGTTCAGCAAACACCGAAATTGGAACTAAGTCTATTACGGATACAGTACCATAATTAGTTTGAGCTGATATTGAGTTAGAGCGAATTAATTAATGTCTCTAGGTGTTTATACACTGCACTATTCAGAATAATTTCGCGTTCACATGCCGAGCGAGATAGTATTAATCTCAATTATGAGTAAGATCCAAAAGCAAGATGGATGTGTGTGAAACTTTAACAGTTCGTCGCTTCAACTCTACGGGTTAATTTGCGCTGAGTATCTTGAAATCTCATTAATACTGCACAAAAAACACATGAAGCTTATAAAGAGGTGATGGAAGCTGGCAAAGGTCTTTGATAAAATCATGGAAAGGAATTAAAAGTTGACTATTGGATATAAGAGAAGTGTCTCGTATGGAAAGTGTTAGAACGGATAAAACCATTTTATTTCCATTGTTGTTTGCATCTACGATGAAATATAATTAAAACGATTGAGTTCATTTTCAATTTGAGTTACTTTTCCTGGTAAAATTAATATTGTTTAAGACGTATTTCTTCCAATAAATTGCGTGACATTCACTTATGTTGAATAAATCCCGAATTCATGATTTCGTTCATAATACTACGATGCGACTACTGAACTTCACGTTTATGCACGACATGAATAAGTCGGTTTATGTATGGCTCAGACTTTTACGTTTCATAGTAAAATATGTATGTATTAATATGGTAAAAGTTCCCCGCCATCACAACCAGGATACGTGAGGTTAAAAACGTTATTGTACGTACTCCTGTTGATGGATATTTTTATTACTAAAGCGCGTACATAGCTTTACTGGCCCTAATCTTGTTTATACTTCTTCACCCGGTAAATAAGGAGCCTTAATATTTCCCGAGTGCCAATAAAATACTTTTACCGTGTTCCGAGTCAATAAACATAATCAACAATATTGAATAATCACGAACCTGTACGGCCGGATCCTAAGAAGCCAGACTAGTACAATTTTTGGCTGGCTTCTAAGATTTGTGATTTGTTTATCTTTGCGTAAGATGCAGCTTCAACAATCTTGTCAAGTCATTTTTCTTCGTGAATGTGCAGTTTACTTGTGGAAGGCACAATGTCAACACGTTGATTAAATTACTTTTTCAGAGTAAGCGAACAGCAAAAGAAAATACGAGTTTTTCCTTTACCCGCTAGATGGAGACAGCGTTGTAAATTTAAAACTATTTCAATATATAATTATTATTATATTATATCAACATGTCGCAGATGTGTTGTCAGAACTGTGATAGATCAATCTACTCGTATCAAGTAAAATTATAATATTAAGGTGTGAAGAGCATGAAGTCAATTGGCTCTATGTTTCCAACATAATAACTTTAGCTTTATTGACCGTGACATAAAAAGTGCATGTAATTTCGACTACTGACCCTCTCATGCATCAAACACAATTGAATTGAATAGATGATACATAAACAAATTGAAAACAGATAGTTTAGGAGCTATACCCTAGGAGTAGGTCTTAAGAGAAAGTCAGAATCTCAAATTAAGTTGAACATAATACAAAATACATTGACGAATCCCTTTTTTCTGGAGAAGACTAAAAAACGTCTCGAATCGATAGCGCCCGCCGCGCCGAGAAGAGCTTTTGGCTTATTAATGCTGTTATGAAGAGAGACCTCACTTTGTAAAGTGAAAACTTATCGATGTTAGCATTCATTCATTAACAAAGCATCTACTGTTCAAACTCTAGGTTTGCCTAAGATCGGAACTAGTATCTAAGGCATTTATCGTGAGTGGCCGTGTTAGGATTGAACACAAAGTCCTGTGGAAAAACACCTTATAAATGCCAATCCCGCCCGGTAGGTGAAAATATTTTAGTCGGTATCAATATGAATTTAGCTAGTCAATGACGGTAATAAACAACGTGATAATATATTAAAAACAGAAATATTTTTATGATGCTTCCGTAAATTACAGCTTTTATAAAGCTTCTCTCCATTTTTATAGGTGAAGCTTGGTATCAATCGTAAATAAATGGTATAAACTCAGTAACGACGACGAAATTGGAAAGAAATCTCTCTGTATAAAATATTCAAATTATACACCAGTGGCTGCGAGTGTTTGTACGAATTAACAGAATACATCGTGTTGTATAGCATCGGAGCACAAATTGGACAGTTTTCATTCTAAGTGGGTATATTGTAAATTTTCACACAAATTAAAAAGGGCGAAGCGTCGATGCCGCATTATTTCGGCCCGTCCATCCCTTGTGAATCCAATTTGCGGGCCGGCGCGACGTCTCCCCGTAATGGGATTTTGGCCTCGCTTTAAAAAGGTTATTTACACGTCTCAAACACTTTACAATATGTGATTACAAAATTGATATTTAAAACAAAAAACACCTCCAATACAACCCCCATTTAAGAGGCAAATTATTTTATTTTGAATCTGTAAAAAAGACAACGAGTCTCCGCAAATATTAAAACTGGAAATTAGATTGCAAATACACGTAGATTGTAACGCAAAATGTGCTGGATATACTGAACAACGCGAATATATGTGGGTTCTGTTCATTAAAAAAAACAGATTTCAGTCGGTTTAATTAAGTCCGGAAATGAAATGTGGATGTTGCCGGAACAAACAAGCGAAGAGGAAAATTTTCCACAGAGATCACAGGTTCTTTCAATGTCGGTCAATGATATTTGCAGTTATGCTAGAATAAAAATAGATTGAATTGAATTTTAAAAATATAATTATTTAACGTGAAAACCACAAAAGAGCATATTTCATGTTCAATACATTGACGTCAAACAATAGAACAAGCTGATTGATATTCGCAATCAAGTTTGTTATAAATTGAATCTGACTAAGTTGTGGTACAATTTCTGATAAAGTTGTCAAAGTACTCGTACCTACATTTCGAACAAGTAATTTCAATAACGGGTTTGCGCGACACAGTTGTGTTACGATAACGACATTCGACAAGACATTAAATATTTGATGTATAAGGGAGCGCGTCTTACAGGAGGTAATTTTCAGTGACAAACGAGCGGTTGAGCACCGGCTGCGTCGGCGGAGTACCTAGTCCGTCACGTGCGCTCTGTAAATAAAATACCTTTTAGAAAACCCCCCGGCCTCCCTCCCGCCGCCCGACGACCAAAGCGGGACGACAAATCTCATTCCGCATGCTAATTTCACAGATCCTGTCTTGAATAACCTTTCCAAACTTTTTTCTCATTTAAATCTATGAGTCGAATATGGAAACGACCGGATCGGTCTGGAGGACATGTACTTAAATTTTCATGCGTCGTTTAGGCAAAATTGAAGAGCTCCATCACGTGTAATGATAAGACACGATAATAAAAGGGAGAGTTTTACGTTTTCCGCATTTTACGCAGGCATCGGTATGGATAAGATCCGGTATCCACGGGGCGGAAGAGCGAGTCGGCCCAACAGCGCGGACGCACGCTGAATCGCAAAGTAGTAAATCAGTTCATTGTTGTGAACGGCTGAATATTCAGTTACCAGCGGTATATTCGTGAACAGAATTTACATCTCTATAGATCTATCAAATTGCTCCTAATACGTCGGAAGATTCACAGCTTTTTTTTCATATGTATGCCATTACATGTGGGGAGAGGTGAACTAAAGCCCTTCATAAGCAAAATGTAAGACGGTCTTCTGTTATTTACACGACCTTTTTACATTAATTCAAAGGGAGCGTGGGTGTACGCCATCAAAAAGAAACGGCATCATAAGCTGCCGCAAATTGTTTCGTCGACCAAAATTCCGCGGTTCCACTGACTTTCTTTACTTCGTACCCTTTGGATCCTGTTTATCATAATTTCTATATAAATTGAAACGTTAACGAGCACTACCAAAATTCTCTTTCATCTTAATATTTTCAATCTAAAAGTTTATTACTTTTTCTCTCTGAAATTTCGACGCCGTTAATGAAACCATCTAAACATCATATTACATGTATTTCCTGTAATAAATGACTTCACAAAATGGTTCGACTAAGGTATTTGCTTTCACAATACCTAGAAGAATACTTGTGTACGATCAACATAATGGTTAAATATATTCTGTTTACTTTAACGTCACAAAGAGTTTGTTAACTTTACAGTTGCTATCCTAATCCCGTAAAGAGCTCAGCGGCGTATTTCGTTCATTCTGTTTTCCCATTTAAAAACATACTTAGCGCGGTTGCCTCAGAGACGGCGGCGCTGCGGCGCAGTCCCCGTGCATTAGCGTGTAGAAGCCTAATGTTTACGAAGCGTTACTTCGTGTTTGCTCAACAGGCTTTGTCGACCCTCTAACCTGCCGGGTTGTTATCCGCCTACCACACCAATCCTGCTCTTTATGCCGACCGCTCTCGCTAATGTACTTACTTTTCAATTCGGCTTGTTTGCACAGGACACGCCAAGACACGACCGATGACTTCCCGAAGAAATGCCGAAATGTTTCACTAATTTAATACACCTCATCGACCCGGGAGGTTCTTGTTGAGTTTGGAAGACGGAAATCGAATTCTCAGCTAGCTGTCATTTGGTTTGATTCGACCCTAACAACATGCCATGGGAGACATGCCCGCCTCAATAATTCCGGAAGGCGAGATATAGGAGTTGGAAAACCTCAGATTGGTTGTTTTGACGTTCCCCTTGTTACTGAACGGCACGTTTACGAACATGGAATAAGCCGAGTGCGAGAGTGTACGGGCGGAAATCGTAGCCGTCGACGAACCATCATCATATCGTCAGATTGGCCCATAACGCGGAGCCCTATATCCGCCGCGAAATTGAACGTGATTCCACTTCCAATATCGCTAACGTCATACTACACCAGTATTAATGTATTTAATAATCATAACATCATTCAATTAGCGCAAATTCGTTTGAACTAAACGAGAAATCGATTTCAGCTTTTTAATTGAGGTCATATCGATTTTGATACTGTAGTGAAGATTGGTGCATAATAAACTTTTCAATTTAATTTTATATCGGATATTTGCGTGACTACTATAGCATTGGAAGTAGGTTTAGACTTCAATATTTAGCAAAACATCATTTACAAATTATATTTAAACATACTTTTAATTGTAGATATTCCGATCTATAATTTATATTGTTTTTTGTACTAAGTACCTATATGTGAATACACAATATTATTAACTTCTTCATTAACAAGCAAATGTACCAGACGAACTTCATAAATATTAATTTAAAATTAGTTTTATTATCTCAAATAATTCATATAACACCATGATGCATTCGCATGCATAATAAAGTGTCTCGGCGCATGCATAACTCTATAATGCAATGCGTCAGTAATGTGTTTGCATCATACATGATACAAACAGTGTTAATCGCAGCCAGAGTTCGTGTTAACACTCCCCTAACTATTACCGATGCATTACAAGATCCGGTAATCTGCATCCATCTATATTGAATACGAATCAATTGAGGTCAACAAGTTAGGTGAAGTGTATGGATGTAGAGGTACATTGAGAGTAGTTAACTGCAAACTGAGTGGAATCTAAGCCATTGTCATTAATTCGTTGTAAAGTAAATTAAACGCTAAACTTTTTATTAAAAATAAAGCACATTATATTCTTATTCTTCTTTTAAAGCACGCGTTAGTCAAGAATTTAAATGAAAATAAAAATTTAAAACTGTAATTGGACAACTTTTCATCTCTTTAAAGTAACATTTGTAAAACTAGACATATTTTCGGAATGGTATTCAATAGATTTAAGTTGAAATTACTTGGTGACAGATGTTTCCTTCCGAGAAAGTTCAGTTGAACTTTGCTAGTATGAGAATTCTTTGGCGAGGACGATCTTTCTCAGAATTTGCGATTAGATATAATAAAAGTCTTTGACTTATATTTAATGTAATAAAAGCTTGCATATTCAGATTACGAACAGTATTAAACGTCCTAGAATAAAAAATACAAAAGAAGCACATAATTTTACATATCCTGAAATAATTTTATTCGGGGCACAAATTACTAACCGAAGACACACTTAATGGAACAAAAACAAATGGACTCATATTTCCATCAAGACAAGAAGAAATTTATACTGTCGATATTTTTAAAGCCCCATTTTCTTGAACGCAAGAATAATTTCCATACTATAATGAAACGCGTCTTCAAAACGAACGTTCATTTGCCTCCCCAGATCACAAAGCCAATATGACACGAGTGTTCATCGCAAAATATAATGCGAGCGAGGCAGCAGCCTCGTTATCGATGCAACCTGCGCCAGATCTTGTGAGTATATCGTATTGTATCTTTTATAATGATCAGGCCACGACGTCTTATCATACCAGCCGGAATTTTTCTTTAATACTTTTATATCCGGAACAGCTGGTTCATGAAAGAACCATTTTCGTAAAAGCCTAATTTTTGGAGTGCACTACCAAAGAGAATGATGTTTGATAGGGTAATGTTTTTTTTTAGTGTTAGTCAGTTTCATATACTAAATTGGAAACTAAGACATCAAACTGTTTGGATTCGAAAACATTGGTCGTAACGAGTTATCAGTCAATTTGTAATTAGTAAAAATGTTGTCGTACCAGTATATAGTAGGTATACCGACCGTATACCTAAGAATAAAACATTTGACTGTCATATCCATACGACGTCAGCAATTAAACACAAAACTATCAAAGAAAATGCAGTAATAACTTTTCAAAACATAACTACACAGTTTATCAACTCAGTCGCCGAATATCGTTCCGATATGAACAGATTGAACCGATATCTACCACAGTAAATAACGCGGCATCCGTTGATTTCGTGCCAAATTCAAAAATATAAAGTTACGTACATGACAAAACATTTTATAGTCCGAACTTTGGAGATACAATAAATTCTCTCTGTTACGTAAAACGTGGCGAAAAATCGTCGGGAGAACGTCGTAACATGTCAGAGGGCGTCAGTCTCTAGGTGGAGCAACATCCGAATTAAATTCCTCTGCTTTTCGCCAATAAGTCCGCCGCGCCGCGAGAATTTTACGAGAAATTTGATAAAACTGAAGAGATTCCCGGAATTAGCTACGTTATTTAGTTGAGTGTGAAGCTAAGGGTACGAAATGTATGGTGCTGCCGCTTTAGAGATTTTAACACAATTAAGTAGTTCCGATGTTTGCCCAGTAGTTAAATGCTGTTAACAACTAGCCATGTCAAGAGGTAACTCCGTGATTTTATTAGCGTTTCGAATGAATTGATTAATACCACTTAGATTTAATTTATCAGTGGCGGTTGAAACTACTAAATTAACATATTTGTTAAATGTTGTATTCGCTTGATTTTTGTAGCGAAATAATTAGATTTTTTTTAATTTGGTGATTGGCAATACATTATTCCAAGAGATTTATTTATCAACTCTGTAGTTAGTACTAAACTTTCTTCTCAATAAATAAGTGGCTCGTTAAACATTTGGCAACACTGAACGTCCGTATTAAAAAGCGGGCGTCGAGTGCGGCGACGTATCAAATATCGCGCTAACGACGCGTCGTATAGCTGAAACAATTGCCGAGTGGAAAAGCAAGTTATGGTCGAAGTGAGGGGAGAGGACAGGACAGTGCATTAAGATAAAGCGGGTTGGGCGCCCGCCAACGTCTCAAGTGTCCGGCCTGTGCCAGCGGCCCGCGCCACATCGCGCCACTTCTCACATCCTGCCGCCCAAATGGCAATGAGCTACAATTAATAAACTAATTGACATGTTATCAACTAATGGATAGGTATCGTTATGTACAACGATAAGATCTTATCTTCATTGCGATCTTACAAGCCTAAGTGAATTTGTAGAAACGTGTGCTGGAAACTAAGACAACTGTACAACGGTTGGAATTGTGATTATATAAGTGTCAGCAGCTAACTTCTTCTACTTGTGTGACTCAAATCTAATGTTTAAGTTGACGCTTAGAATCAAAGTAAAATTGATTTTTATTTGACGGCGCGGATATTCGCAATTTAATTTTAAAATGACGTGGATGATACAGTGCCGCATGTTTGCGACGAAAGTGTTAAGTTTATTTTAAAACAACTATTTTAAGTCGAAAATAATTCGTTTATTTACGCCAATTTTTTTTTCAAATGATCTTCATTGTCTATCAACATTTGTTTTCGTCGAGTAAAATAACAACAGAATAATCAATGTATCTTTCGAAGCGAGATACTTACAAATTGTTTTCTCTTATTATGTTACATGCGACGCGTTCACGCTACAATGCCTTTGGAAGTGAAAATAGACAGAAGAATTAGATCGTAGCGTATTACTTCATGTTATTGCAAAATCAATTTTGTATCGAACGCATCGTTGGACATACGTTCTTATGTTAGATAACAATAATTTTACGTCCATTGGTCATGGGGATAAACTCAACAAGAGATGTGTGGTACAAGAACATTTCTTCATTGTATTGGAAGAGTGGAATTTAGTCCAACTATTTCGGCCATATATTTAGTTTATTAAAAGATCAATATCTTTTCTTAAAATAAAATAAAATTCTTTACATTTTTATTTATAAAACATTCCAAGACAATTTATTATAAGCATCTGGCTTGCAGATATTACGAATTTTAATAATTCTCTTCACCTGGATTTAGGTGGCCCTTAAATATCCAGCCGTCGCCGTGCCGAGGCTAATTTCCAACACACTGTAGCTGTACGTGTAGATATTGTAAAATTGCGACTCGTGAGTATTGCCTCACTTCCACTAAAGATGTCGAGACAGCTGGCTCTCAGCATAATTTCACTAAGTCATCTCGAGCTCCCGTCAACTGTTACTACCTCGTTCTTCATCATAAATTCCATAAGACACGTATAAGATGGACGAATTTTAATTAAATCTAGAAGTAGACGAAAGTCGTTCTCAGCGAAACTATATTAATTATATGAATACCACTTTTACTTTACCCATAAACGCCCATAAAGTTTTGACTTCTTATTGCTGACTCCAGGAATTGCATTAGAACTTTGTAGATTTATTGGTAAATTATTTAACTTGAGTTAGTTTTTGATTTTATGTTTTTAACTTAATCGAAATATGCCGATTAACTGAAAATAAATATACATGGGTCTTAAAACAAAGTGGTCGTTGTGCTGTCATCTCAACCCAAAACAAAAACAAACAGTACAGTGTATTTTTAACTTAATACAATTGTGTGTACAACTGAATTAGCAAAATGAAACAAAAAGCTTCATAAAGCCAACAAAAAACAACCTCAAAGTGTCAAGTTTCCAAACGCTGGCTCATCAAAAGTTAAAAGGCGGCGAAGTTTTTTAAGTCAAACAACCGTCACGAAAAGTTGGCAAGATGCTAGCCGAGGCAGCGTTTTATGCGATAGGTTTCATTAGGATTATTGAACCAGGGTTTATTGAGCCGAAATAAAAATTTAAAAATATCGCCCATTTCATTTAAAACGTTTCCCGCCCGCCTTATTGCCTTCTAGCGTCTAGCCAATCAAAGCTAAAATAGTCCCATATTTTGTACATTTAAATCGCGCAACAAGCCTTTTACATGAAGCATATTGCTTTAGCAACTAAGTATAAGTATCATTGCAATAAGAATTGTTCGAAAACAACTAAATGGGAATGCGTTATCTAAATATTATCTTCATTGCGTTCATTACGAAGCTTTAAGTTACGTATACGAGTAAACCCAAGTTTGTGTGTTACAGTTAGTTTTAACAATCGCTAGACAATTATTTTATAACCTCTTCATCTTTATTGCGTAGGTAAATGGTAGCATCTTGAAGATAGTATGAATTTTGAATAAATTGATTAAGTATGTACTTTGTAAAAACTTAATTAATAATTATATTTATTACATGTTTGATCAAGAGACATAGCATTGAAAAATGAATAACTAACCATCTCACCGCAACACGAAATCACCAAAAGCACCGCGATTCAGTCAATAAAAATATATCAAGATACGTATCACTAGCAATAAGGCAGGTGAATCGTGGTCATTAAAATGCATAGCGTATTAGCATCTAACCTCAATATCGATAAGTTGCCGAAAGCGCAATAACGTTTGAACCCACTCACGGGATGGCTCCGAGTGCCGTCAGCAGTTTCTTTGAGCCGCATCCAGCCGAGGGCTGAAGACAATAATGAATTCTGGTTGGAGGGCGCCGGGCGGGCCGCTTGAGCGTGCTCGTACGCCCCACTTTGCACTTCCTCTCTCATAAAGCGATTAATGACAGAGCGCGACCTTTGAGGAGACTAACGATCAAAATAAGTAAGAAAAAATCCAATCACAGATACAGCTTCCTTTCCCGCTCCGCTTCCTCACAATAAACTAGATAAGATATTATACTGCTTCGCTTTACTTTAAAATTCTTTGTGCTCCGCGCTGTTAGCAAACGTCCGACGATGGAA
Source organism: Nomophila noctuella (assembly GCA_958496325.1). Classification (NCBI taxonomy): domain Eukaryota; kingdom Metazoa; phylum Arthropoda; class Insecta; order Lepidoptera; family Crambidae; genus Nomophila; species Nomophila noctuella. The sequence continues at coordinate 11,439,628 of OY292487.1, read as the reverse complement.
GCGTCAAACATAGTCGCTTTTATATAAGGGATGCGGTCTATTGTATTATGTAAATGGTTACAAAATAAAACTCAACGTCGTTGTTGCGATTTCGCCTTTTTCGCTTACGACCTATCAACTTTACAACGAAGACATGTCGGCTCAGTGCTCGCGAAATACATTTCCTGGCTTATAAACCATATATTCCAAGGAAAAGCGCTGACGTAATACAAGAAGACGTACGAAATCATGTTTTGATGGAGGATGTACACATTGGTACTTATGTTTCTTCCAAACCGAATGAAATACAGATGAGCGAAAACAGAGTAAGTGCAAGAATAAATTTACGTTGTATATGCGAAAGACGAAATACGAATCCGCCTTTATTGTAATATTCTAAAGTACATACGAGCAGCTGTAGTTTAGATTATTGTACAAAAAAAATAACAATCAGTCTTGTAGATCGTAAATGAATCTTGCGTGTACGAATCCAAATTAACTTAGTGAAATCTTAAAATTTATCGGTAAAGTCGTCTGTCGTACAAAACGACAGCTAGAATGGTTGACATTATCTACTTTATAAACTGTTCCATATATGAGGATCTTTTAGCGAAAACGTGCAGGCACAAAAGAGCTGAGCCTAAGATAATGACGCTCGAGTATTTCACATTAAGTGGGAGGTAATGGTCGACTCGCTTGTATGACTGTGCAGATTTTCAGGTTCTGTTTAATGCGCAATTTTTTGCAAGCCAAGTTTTTTGTTACGTTTAAAATATTCCAACTTAAAAATGGGTCGTTTTGTAGCGATTACTGAGATTTGTAGCTAATAGAGAATAAGAACATTTTATTCGAAATAAATTTATTTAAATTAAAAGAAAAGTACTAGATATTTAATGAATCTTTAGCTACTTCTAAGTTACCGGTTAATTAATCAACCGAGTCCGACTTAAAACTTATCTAAATTAAAGTAAATAAAAAAAGTAATTATTTCATAAATAATAAATGCCTAAGGCTTTCGAGCCAGAATTACTTGTTTCAGTCACATTTAATAAAGCTGAAGATTTAGTTTGTTTGCTTGAACGTGCTTATCTCAAGAACTACTGAACCGATAAAAAATGTTTTTTTGTGTTCGATAGTTCATTTATATACATATGTGTACAGGAACCGGAATACACGCGGCTGGAGTCGTGGGCGACCGCTAGTCTTTAATAAATCTGCCACGTGGTGTTCCTTACAACATGCGCAATACATATCTTGTAGGTCCATTAGACGAGTGTTGTTGTACCATTATTCGTGACTTGGCATCCAGTTAGCTGGCTAATGTGCAATCAAATAGAGCCGGTGACTGCTGGTTAATTATGCGAATACGCTCCATGAATTCGAACTAGCCCTTTAATTGCCAATACAACGTCTCGTGTAAGCGACACCGTGTCAGACGCCTCCAGCTATTTTGTCTTGCAATTTAAATTAGCTGGGTAAACCTATTGCATTAATACGTTAATGTTATATTAAAAGATCTTAAATTTACTCGTTTGTTATTACTTGTATACAACACATTTCTAAGCAAATTCCCAAATAAAATGTAAATTGAAATTTAAGTTTGTGATATTACGAACAAATTTAATTTTCGCTAGGAACAATGATATCAACTCAGAAAGTTTTTGAAATTGTTTAATATTTGAAGACGATAATTTCAACCCGGCACAGTCGGTGACGTAAAAGTTTCCACAGATTAAGACAGAATTTCCACTTTTATTTGTTTAATGAGCAAACATAAACAGGAACTTGTTCAAAGGGTGGGAATGTCTCTGCTTAACCGCCGCGACCCGGATTTCATGCCAAATATTTATTTTAATTACATCCCCGTTCCTTCAAAGCACAAGTTAAATGTCTCAGCCACCTTCTGCGCCAATATTACGAATTAGCCGTTTTATCGTATAATATCTCTAGAATTTTATATTTACCACTGGGAAAAGGAAGTGAATTAAGCCGAAGAGTAAATACTTCATCTATAATTGCTTAAGAAATTAAAAAGGAAGTACCGTGATGAAATATCTATTTGCGGAAAAATGGCGATGGAGCGGTCCCCCCAGGGAAATGCAAAGTTAATATGACTAGCGCATTATCAGGTCGAGCCCTACTTTCTGCGAGAGAAAAAAGAGTTAATACGTATTTACCGCTGTCGACAATTGGAAATGAACAGTCAAAGGGGACTTAATTAAAACTAAGCGGGAGCTTCAGAAGGGGACAATGCCTGTGAGAGACAAAGCGATGGGAACCGTCATAACTGCTGTCAACCACAACCGCCAACAACTATCTAAGATTAGCTCTCAACAAGTTTAATAGCTGAAATAGTAAATTCTACCCACTACTTTTTTACTGTTGGGCACTTAACGTTTGTGATTTATTTCAAGGAGAGTACAGAGTCAGCATCATCTATCAAAAGGGACCAATTGGTGTGCGTTCTGAATGCTAATACAATAATACGATAAGTATTTTGGAACGTATAGTAACGAGTTGTATCCAGAACATAAAATCAGTACAAACTTGACAAATGTGATAGGATTTATGCAATAAAATAAATACTCCGTTTATAAATAGCTCAGTAGGTAAGGTAATTATCCAAACTCACTTGAAAGAGTTGGGTTAATTAACTGTGAAAACGACCTGAGTGTTAATAATAGGTTCATTGTAATACACCTGTACCAATTGACAAATCCTGCATTAGATTCAAAAGGCGCCAGACAAGAAGGCACATTGACGCATTAAATTCTGAACACGTCCGGCGATATAAATTTATAAAGGCGGAACGAACCGGGGACAGACGCCGCTCTCGACTCTCAACGAATTTATTAAATAAATTAATTGAACCAAAACGGACGAACGGCTTGAATATTGAGCGAACAGCAGAGTGTGACTAACAATGTCGCCGGAGACAAGAATGGAATTAGTAGACATTCCAATTAGAACAGGATTTGGAATTAGGCGTTTCCCAGATATTCCATTTCGTTCACAATGATATTGTAATAAAACGAAGACTTTAAAATGCTAATTTAACTCAACTCCTCTGTCTTAAAGTGCAGTCCCGATTGAATGAATTTTAATGGACAACCTGCTGGAAGTTTGCTTTGACTCCTTGAGTGGAGTATTTAAAGATTGGAATCTTATAAATGTTACTTTTATAAGTTGTCTAACGACTTCCTGAATAAAGCCGAAGTTGCGAAGAATCAAATTTGGTATATTAGAATTTTTTTGTTTATGTCCTGCTTTACTTACGAAGTTCGTTCAATATGGCTATTATATTAAGATATTTTTAATATCAAGAAGCATTGTTATTCTAATAATCTCTTAGGACTTGAGATTACGCCATATAACACAGCGAGAGATAACTTATATAATGGCACAGCGGACGGTTATTACAAACAACGATATTTGTAAGTGTGCAAAACAAGATAAATTCCTTGTAATGGGTATGAGGGGCATTAAAAAATAGGTATACCATACTTCTACATGTTTACCCACATTGGTGAAAAATCGTCAAGATATTTAGCCGTTTCACTAGTAGGTACATCATCACGAGACTCATAACGAATGGCAATGATTATTGTTTTCTTTCATTATTCACTTGCAACACCGCTGTAAAACCAACTATGTAGCGAATTTCTAAAGCCTTAGTAGGTGATTCATATGATGAATATTGATTGATAGATCAGGGACGTTCATGTTACATGCACGCACAAAGATAGATACGTAAATATAGATAAGTACATACATTATCATCCGTGAACACTAATTATTCTAATAGCCACGTTCAATATCGGCACATAAAGTAATAACTCCTACAAAGATTACTAATAGCTTGAGAGGTAAACGATTATACAACAATTCTTGGTCTGGAACTCCTGATTAATTTTTCTTCAAGAGTTTTACTTTAAGCCTTTCATGAAAGTTTATTGACGACCACGAGTTTAACGAAGCCGAGACCTACTTCGATTTCTCACTTATTTGCTTAGCCATCAGATAAAAAGCCACGCCTATTCAGTTTTCCACCCAAAGTTTTCCTTATTTTCTTCCTAGGTATAAGTTTTCCGGTTTAATTTAAACGTTTTGTTCTGTATACGTTTTTTAAGCTCGAATAAACATGAATAGATCTAGGCACATTTTTATTGAAAGTTTCAAATTTACTTATTCTGCGGAAATATTTGAAATAATAACTACATTAAAAAATCTATCACGAAGTCACCGTGCGTCGATGCCATCCTTTTTGAAACACCTCCATACCATTCACAGGTAATGCTGATTAATCAAAAAACCTTTGTTAATTCAAAAAGCAATAGTAATGGAAGAGCCAGTAGTCACTATTAAAAAAATAAACCGCAAAGCCACAGAACAAAAATAAAAGCAACACTCATTTAAATATAGCCTTTCATCTAAAGGAACAATGAGGACATTTCCACTACTGTAGACAATTACACTAAGCCTCCATAGCTGGAGTTACAGGATTGGTTTGAATAAAATATAACAATGGCTTTCTTTAGAGTAGTTCTTACGAGCCAGTCGTTTCTAGTTATACTCGTAACCAGAATACATGTACATAAGAGAGTTTTCGTTTCTCCCAGTAATAATATTATCGAATCACTTAAGTAATGTACTGAAATTCATAACATTACAGCATTTAAACCATGCAAATGTAAAGATCTCGAATACAACTAAACATATTTTTGCTGTTGAAAATCGTTCATCCCACTAGATTCCAGACATTCTAGTCAAGGCATAAAAATACAATCCACGCAATAATGTCACATCATACCAGAATAACTATAAAAACAAAGCCTCGCGATCATAAAAATAGAAGTAATCGGGTGTATTTAAATAGAGTTAAAGTCATGTCTCGAGACCAATCCTAAGCGATACATCATAAAATTCAATCATAAAATAATTTTCGAATACGAGAATAGAATTACTGGCACATGAGATTTCCAAACTAACCTTAATCGGATTAATGGTAAGATGTGTGCCGAAGCGACATCGGTAATCCATTGAATAACGATGAGAAATATGAACAAGACCTCATTTGCATAGGGCTTAGAAGGTGGCAACTAGGTACTACGTGTCTCGAGGGCGGATATTCGACTCCGCAGTTCGGAAGTTCACGATTATCCACGAGTGAATCGCGTACGCCGCGTAATGAAATTCATGGGGAAATGTTTCAATCCGCGACGCTTTTTAACTTTCAACTGCGTCTTGAACTGAATTTACTAGATAATTTATAACACCGGTGTATGTTATAGATGTATCCATTGGAAACCTATTTAAAGTGAAAAAATCAATTATGATGCTTGCATAAATCGTACGTGCATGGGCTTAGAAGGTGGCAACTAGGTACGTGTCTCGAGGGCCGATATTCGACTCCGCAGTTCGGAAGTTCACGATTATCCACGAGTGAATCGCGTACGCCGCGTAATGAAATTCATGGGGAACTGTTTCAATCCGCGACACTTTTTAACTTTGGACTGCGTCTTTGAATTGAATTTGCTTGGTCATTTATAACACGGATGTATGTTATAGATTTATCCATTGAAACCCTTTTAAAGTGAATTAATAACTCATGATGCTTGCGTGTATCATATGTGTTATAATGTGTATGGGTTTAGAAGGTGGCAACTAGGTACGTGTCTCGAGGGCGGATATTCGACTCCGCAGTTCGGAAGTTCACGATTATCCACGAGTGAATCGCGTACGCCGCGTAATGAAATTCATGTGGAACTGTTTCAATCCGAGACACTTTTTAACTTTGGACTGCGTCTTTGAATTGAATTTGCTGGTTAATTTATATATCATCAATGTATGTTATAGATACCCTCATGTGTTTATTTTACATAACAGTCAACATCTCCTTTAGTCCCCCATTAAGATGATTTATTTTGAATACCTACCATAGAAAATATTAAGCAGCAGTTTAATTTGTAAAGTCTCATAGGACCTCAATTTTATTTTTTCTTATCAACCTGTAAAAGTTAATTTAATTTACATTCTTAAGAAACAAAGAGGGAAATTGTTTCGATCGGAAAGGCAGGGGAAGCTGCAGTCGACAGGTGGGAGTCTCTTAAATTAGAGGCAAAAGTACAAGAGAAACTGCATTAATAAATTATCTCCAAGAGGAAGTAAGTAAAATCCACGAAACGATTAATTAAGCGCCCAGGTGCAGTAAAAGATGTCTCATAAGCATCGAGTCTCTATGTGAATATTAAAACAATTAATATACAGCATAATGTATTCTGTTTTTACAAGCGCCAAGACCTCTTACAAGATATGTTATGGTAGATATTAAGCTTTTAAAAAAATAAAGGTAAGCAAGCATCGTTGTTGATATTAAAATTTTGCTTTTGGTACTCATAAATTAATTATAGAACATCACGAATTTCTTGGGTATTTTTGTATGTAAAGTATAACTTGATTAAATTATTTCCATTAAATTGAGAAGCAGCGTTGCCCACGAAAGATGTAGGTACGAAGCTTATACGGCGTTTGATAAAAAAATTGGCCAAGTGCGAGTCGGACTCCCGCACTGAGGGTTCCGTACAAATTCTATTTATGACGTATTAAAAAAACTACTGAATAGATTTCGTTCGAACCAATTTTCGTTGGTAGTTTTTATGGTAATGTACATTATATATTTATTTCAGATTTATCATCCTCTTACTTTAGAAGTTAGAGGGGGGGGACACACTTTTTTCCACTTTGGAAGAGTCTGTCACGCAAAGTATTCACTTAAGAATAAAATGAGCTTGGAAACCTCAATATAATTTTTAAAGATCTATCCATAGATACCCCACACGTATATGTTCAATGAAAAAAAAAATTTTCAGTTTCAGTTCTAACTATGGGGACCCCCCATTTTTTTATTTTTTTTTCTATTTTCGTGTGAAAACCTTGTTGCGGTTCACAGAATACATCTACTCACCAAGTTTCAATAGTATAGTACTTATAGTTTCGGAAAAAAGTGGCTGTGACAGACTGGCGGACAGACAGTCAGACAGACAGACAGACATGACGAATCTATAAGGGTTCCGTTTTTTTGCCATTTTGGCTACGGAACCCTAAAAATAAGGCAAAATTAAACAAAATAGAAGCTATTTATGGGACTCAAAAGTTAAACAATCTAAAAATATATTTTAATATAATTTTCATTTCCATCAAACGTAGCTTATCGTTGCCAGCTTGAAGAAAAATTCCGACGCTCCCAAGAATAGAGATGAACAAACGATGTGTTTAAGAATAATCTGACTCGCTATGAAAAGTAAGCTTAAGGTACTTATTATGTCCGATCCCACTGATATCTCACAACTACAACACTCAAAGTAAAATCTGCCAAACGGAATGTTTAATTGACACAAAAACAAATGTTTATTGCACCAAAAATAACAAAACACACCAGTCATTATCATTGTCTCTTCGAATCAATACATCGAACACTGCGCATATGGCACTCATTAACGCAGCCAACACGTTGCATTGCCAACTACCGACAATCCAGGACTTAACGAAAGGTAATTCACCAGCTGATGCCATTCGTGGCCCGACATCGGCATAATGCAGCATGTAGCTTACAAGGCGAAATATCGAAATCCATTAAGTACATTGCTCGCCTAAGGCGTATCGACTATTAATAAAGTTGCACACACGACTGTACCTAGTAGTACGTATGTAGGTAGATTACTTAAATCCGATCAGATATCCGAGAGTTGACAAAGATGTCGTGAGCCACGCCAGTATTCCCCGAGGCAAACGTCACACACAACTCAAATAAAACTTAGACGTGTGTAGGTAGTTCGTCCCGTAAGGGATTGAACTTTTCAAAATAACAACGGTTAAATAAAAACTTTTTGAATGCTATAAATCAACCAGGCTTAGAAAATAAGTATGATCTGCTTGTGTTGTAATGTTTTGAAATAAAAAATACATCTCATTCTAATTCCATATAGCTTCGGCGCCTGGCGTTTTCCTTTAGTAAATACGAAGCTTTTGACTTGATATCAGCGTGTACACATGTGTTATCCTTAAGTTATCTTGCTACCTGTGCCAGTGATAAATAGTATACGGCAGACAATTATTGCACGGCACTCCCCTACGCTCTCAGATCTCGGCACTGAATATTGTAAGAAGCAGCGTGTTTTATGTGCTCAATTAACACATCGTCTCTATATCCCATTTTCTTGAGAAATTTTTACCAATTTCCATTATACGCCCCACGATATGTTAGTTCTAAAATATTAATCTCGCCTTCATGGCTTAAGTATGTACGAAGCGTGTGAAATGTTAGAGGGGCGGTTATTAAGATACTTGGGTGGGTGAATTTCGGTTAATTAAGTCGGTATACAGCAGAAATTACCGCGGTCTTGTCAGGCATAAATTTAATTCGACGAGATTATATTCGGGGCGCAGCGTAATAGTTACATAAACAATGGTGTGAGCTTGGCCCCGAGACTATTATAAGGCGACACATTAATTCAGAAGGTGGAACAATTGCGGGCAGCTTCGTTAGACCGCCGGCGACACGTGTAATAAGATAAAGTAACGCCGGGCGCCGCCGCCCGTGCCCTGCAGAACAAAGGTCTTCCGACATCCACGCCGCGAACAATACCTACGCCGTACTCGCCTTACTGTCCTCACCCACTTCTAACCACTCTCCATTGTGCGCCATATGCGTTCATATTACACAAATCATCACGTGAGACCTCTATTCTGACTCGATCTAAATACTATGCTAACTAGATATTTGAAGAACGGGTTACGTGCTTTATAGAACTAGCAGTGAATGTCCAACATGAGTACTTCGTTGTTATAGTCAATTTTCAGCAGAAATTATTTCAGCCACATTTAACTTTCGCAAGACACATGTGCGGGATGTATAATAATATTTTTTTAATACACGTTCAAAGGGAAGTCTCATTGAGATCTTCCGGCTTCCTTTGTAAATACGGGAATAATGTAGACACCAACCCTTGACGAAGAAAATTAAACTCCAGTCCTAAAGGAGGACGTGCAAATATTTATTTGGTTGAAATTTTCATCTCGAGGTAATAAAATATCAACAGAACCCTCCATTTCAATTTTAACCTTAATCGCGTTGAGAATAATGGCATCTTCGGCATATTGCTACGAGAGGAGCGAGGTCTTAGTAAATATAAGAACAAATAACAGTTTTTCCATTTGCATTCACAACGTGAACTAGCCGCAAAGTCTCCCTAATGTTTAATTATACTTTATGGTTCCATTATTTTAAGTAGTGTAGTAATAGTAGACATTAGCGTAATGGACCGCAGGTACAAGCGTAAAATTTTAGTTTTAGTTTTGAATAGATCCATTTCTATAGTTTGTTTTGTATACAGAGTTCAAGGAACAATTAGCGTCTACAAAGTTCTATTTACCTTTAATAGGGAAAAGTTGCTGTTATAAATAAAACACAACCACTATAAATGATTACAGACGAAAACAAGGCCCAATGAAATAATAATTTTCAAAAGGAAACTTCTGAGTGCCAACACCGAAACTTAGTAGTAAGTATTCAATTGCGAGACATTTGATTCCAAGATATTCGTCTTCACTAAGCCATTTGTCTTGCGAATTCCATTCCAACAAATTCAACATTTAGTGTTTGGGAAATTGGCAAGATAAGTCAAAGTATTTCACCGCTTGGACTGAATTATATTTACATAATATCTTTCATCAAGAATCTAATAAATACAATTAATACATACCTATACTGAGATAAATCTAATATTAATTTTAACGTCAAATTGTTACGTTACGAGTATCTTCAATTGTAATGCTCAGATCAGCGCTCCTTCTTACCTGAAACAAAAAAATATTTTATTAAATAACTTCTTCACAACGTTAATATCACTAGTCCTCTTTAAGTAGGCACATATGTTATTTTTCACATTACTTGAATAAACTCTGTCTGTGTGTTACGCTTTCCTGATTAAACCTCACAACAGATTTTGATAAAGAGGGACGCCGGAATTAGGCCCAGAAGTGCACACGATGTTCCATTTTATAAAAATAGCTAAAATATTCGTTCTTAATTATTCGCGCTATTCGTATGTCGCTAAAAGTTGGGGTTAATATAACAAAAATTAAAAGAAATTCAACTATTTATTAAACCCACCGGAATTGCGTCCTTTTGACAGATATGTGTAAAGAAATCTATCTACGCCCTATCAGCATTGAAGTAAAGCTCAAATTCGTGTGTATCGAGCCGACCCGCGGCGGGCTCGTATGTGTTAAGAGTTGCCACTACAGAAGTATAATTTCAGATAATCGATTATAAGAGAATATCGAATATTATTACGTTGGTGGATCTTAGCTAAAATAGAAATAAAAAAATACCACTTACAATTTATCTAAAGAAATGAGGTGAATAATTGGTTGCAATTTTTAAGATACCCGTACGATCCCGTACGATCGTGACATGAGGGGTAGCATGCCTAAAATAAAAAAATAAATATATTTTAGTGTCATTATCCTATTTATCTTTTAAATATTTTATAATCTTAGTAAAATATTTTCATGAATCAATCAAACGTATATTTTAGGCTGCATTATTTTATTAAACTATATTAGAATCGAATAGATCTAAAATCGAATATCGATATTTTTTACGCAATGGAAACACTAAATTCAACACTAAATTCAACTGCCAATTCAACTGTCAAAGTTCAAAATATCAAAAAGTAATTGTGTTTTTCTTGCATCAACAAAGTGATCGGTTTTATTTCGTGCGTTTAACTAAACAACTTCATCATGAATACTGACTCCGACGATCCGGGTTCAGCCGTAGCAGGTAAACAAATACTTTTTACAACCTTCAACAGCTAAATGGTGGAAATCGTAGATTGTATTACTGATGGAAAATAATAAATATGCATTTACCCAAAAACACTGACTTTTTTTAAACCCTTTCTTTCGCTAGTTAACTAATGACTATTTACCCTATATTTCCATAGTACTTACATATGTGTGCACTGTGGGCCTAAACTTCTATGGCCAGCCGGCGTCCCCCTTTGGCACAAAAAATCTTTCGACTCTTTACGGCTTTATATTAGAGTGATAAATTCTAAGTAAATAACCGGCCGATCTTACTAACATTCAGCCCAATACGCAGGAAATATTAGTACAAAAGTGATTGCGCAACTACAGATGCACTCCCTATTCCCTTACTCTCATACTTCGGTGAGACAGCAATCTGACACGACCGCGATCATGCGCAGGACCAACGGCTTAACTTGTTTTCCGAAGAGGAAATTATTCGGTCAACCACCAGAAGACTGGCCCTTGCCGCCCTTGGAAAAGATGCTTAACTTATCAAACGCAGGCCGAGAGAGTTAACCGCTGCGCCATCAAGCAAAAAAACTCTTAGTAATGACATGGCCTAAGCTGTACATGTTTAGTGGGCGCTATCGCCGGCTGCAAGCCATGGGAGGCACATATTTAACGCTCCGGGCTTATCTCGGAGGGCGCGGGGAGGCACGTGCTACAATATCGAGCCTATCTTTCTACTAATGGCCTACATGTGAAAGGTGAATAGCTCCATCCCGACGCGGAACGGGTAAGCCACTCGCAGAGAAGGATGGATGATGCTTTATTTCGTTATCTGTGGTTTATAACCTTCCACGGGGGTAAGTAAAGTGGGGAAATTTAACTATTGCAACAGATACATATGTACATGTATCGAACAAGGCAAATAGATAAGCTCGGAAATACTAAGTAGGTGAGGGAATTTTTCTTCCGTATATCTACATGTTGAACAGCTGTATCAGAAGGGAATAAATTTACCTATTTTGTACTGAAACACCACCGCGAGGGACGTAACGGTTAGTTTGCTACGCTTTAGGTATGTATTATTCGAAGTTTCTAAAGTAAACTCACAATTTGCTAAACGCTGTTGCTACGATTTAACAAGAGAAAATATAGAATTTTAGTAATCAACGGTCACTTTAACTTAGATATCATAATCGTTATTTACACATATTTCGAAAGAACAAAGCTCATTTCTAATGAATGACAATTTTTTTTTGGTATAATATGAGTCATAATATAATCACGAGTTTTAAGAATTGCTATTATTTGCTTCTCGCAATACAGAATAATAAAAAGAAATAGGTAATTATTGTTGCCATCCGAGTAGAGCAGATGTCATAACAGTATTTTCCATGATTTAGCTAGTATTGTCACCGAGGTAGTGCTCTCGGCCATTGCGGCAGAACGAGCAATGAGTAATGAGAGATAGATGCTTATGCAAGCTCAAAATCACTCAAATAAATAAGCTCAAATGTGATCAGGACTACAACAATTCTGGCAGTTTACAGATTAAATATTGATCCAAGATCCCAGAGATCTAACTTTAGCACCTGCTACCAATGAATTGGCCGTTGCCCCAAGCTACCAGATATGCACACATTCAAAGAACGTACTAACACTACTTTATCCTATTTCATTTTTTTCTGAGAAAATAAGAAAGGTCTGGTGGCCCTGGGATCTTGCTCTAAATGTTTAGGATAGTAACTTTACTATTCCACTAAAATCAAAAACAAAACAAACGAGCTAAACATTAGAATACAAAACGAGTTGTTACGAGTGTGACCGCTACTATACACAGGATGTGCGCGTCCTCTTTTGCACAGCAAAAACCAACTTCAGACGACTCGGGGTAATGTTTAGGCAAAGCAAAAAGCCGCGACGGCGTTCACAATTACATGTTATAACGGCGGGCCACGCCGGCGTCACCGATGTCCATTACGATGAAACATGTTGGTCTAATTAATGGACGTAGTCTATTATTGCGTACCACGTGCCCGGAATACGTAACGCGCATTCGCATCCTAATATGAATTCACTTTGACATCAAACGATTGCGTTGATAACTTCATATTTTGGGCAATTTGGATTCAACTACTCATAATACTACGAGTGTATTGTTTACGATTCGTACGTTTATTAATATTCATGTTCTACAGTCATCCTTGTGGGGGTTGCAAAGTAGCCGAATAATGTACGTAATGTGCTAAAATATCCAAAAAGAAAGAAAGAACCGCATAGCACAATCAGCACCCTGGGAGGCCGTCGTCAGGTGTGCTCAACGTGCCGTAAGGCCTTGATTTTCAGAAAGTGCCAGTGGTGAAATAACGTAAAGTACTCTAATAGAAGCTAAGGCAGACACTTCTAACATTAGAACAATTCCAGCAAAATGAACTCAAACTACCAGCCCTATTTTTCAATTTGCCACAGTGACATCATATCTCTACAAAATCTTAGCAAGAAACGCTGAAAGCGGTTGCTACCCACATTGTAAACGATAAGGACTGCAATTCATTCCACATGCTGTCTAGCTGTCTAGCACATGGCTAAAAGATGACATATGTCGCATGCAATCGTAGCTTTCCGCGACCGATGTCGTTTTTTGCCGTATAGGGTTTTCGCATTGTTATACAATTGGCTAGCACGGAAACTACTGCTCTACATTGTTCCTACTCCGCAATGATAGTAGAAGCAAATGATATTCCGATAAGGTATACAGGAAGGAAGGAGGTTCCTCCGTTTACAAATAAACAACGCTTAGCGGAGCGGATATGAATCATTCGGTCGGGCGGCTGGCTGATCGAGGGTGACAGGGTATGGGCATCGGCTAAGAGGCGAGGCCCTGGCTAAAAGGGGTTCCCAGGGAGGGCAGCGGAACAGCTGGCACCTGAGACCATGCGACGACGCGACAGGGCGCCGGCTAATGGCCTGTCGCGCGTCCATCCGCGTCGGTGATTGATCGACACGCCCGCGATGTGTGCACACATCGCTTACATCGTCTCCATGATAACACGCGTAATCCATCAAGCAATCTAAATTTTCTGATGACTATTCAAGTGAGAAAACGCGTCACCCAAATACTGGATCAACCGCAGAATCAAAGGACTTTAATAGTTATTTTTTATGTCTTTCAACTAATTTACAGATAATAATTAAAGATATATATATACGTACCAATTTATGTTTATTTATCAAAAATACCAGTAATATTTTTGGAAAAGCCTTGTAAAAGGCTGTATACAACTCTCTCAAAAAAATAAGATCCAATCGTAAACTTGAACATATACTAGGGTCGCAGAAAAACTAGACAAAATAAGTTTACCGAGAAAAAATAAAGAAAACTAACCGAAAAAGAAGGACGTCTGGAAGAAAAGGGCAAGGATGTTTGAGGACATATTTCACAGAATCTCATTATTTTCCTTACCATACGACTAAATCTGAATTTTATTAGATAAGTTTGGCCATTTGTGCAAATTATTACTATTACTACACCACTTATTTCAGTTTGTACCACATGTATAATAATATTAATGTGCCTCAATAATGACTTACTGTTATTTTCAGCTTCACATTTCGCAATTTATTTTTGGTATAATATTAAAATAATGCACTGTGTCCTAAAAATGGGCTTCTATCGATTCCTTAAAAATGTAATACATCAAAGTAAAATTATTTATATTCGTAAAAACAAAAATTAAAAAGGGTTCAAAGTGATCATTTTCATAATACGGGTCAAAATTATTTAGAGATGGGATCTTTTAAGTCGCTCGCAAGGGACCACGAAAAAAAGAAAAGTTATAATATTATATTTAGAAGAAATTTTAAAATTGTTGTCTTAACAGTTTAAAAGTTCTAAAATTTTATAATATTCTTCAATTCTGGTTTGCATAACAATTAGGGAAAAAAGTACGGATCAATCAATATATGAAATTTTAAAACGGAAAAGGTCGATCAGTGTATCGAGCTCTCTAACAAACGAATCGACTTTTGGAAGACACGGGATAACGGGCAAGCCCTCATAAATGCTTATCCGTTGTAATATTTTCCAGTGACAGCAAAACACGTAGGAAAACCCATAATTTTACGATACGTATTTCTATTCACCTAATAGGATACAGGATTTGGCTTTGCTAAATAAACAAAACCCAAGAACGCCTTTTACAATAACGAGCCCAAGTTGTTGGAGTGGAAGTGATCAATTTTCTCAACAATTTCACCGTCATCTTGAATCTTTTCAGAGGCACAAAACATTTAGCCAATTCAGCGCACAGGGGCCGAGGCTTGATAATAGAGCCTGTTGGCTGAGAGGGACAGTCATCGCAAACATAAGCCATTAGCGTATTGTTAGCGCCCATTTAGACTTACCCTCAATTTTCGGGACATTTTTTCTCGAGAATCTTCCGAGTGCCTACCTAGAATAAATCTCGACTGGAATGCGATTTATAAATAACTTATCTATCACCAATTTTGTATTGTTTACTTTTCTTGTTTTATAGTATTGAATAAAAGAATTTGTGGCTCTCTATTTTCTGGATGAACATCGTAGCTTCTAAACGTGTAATATATTAAGTGCATACCTAGATAAAATATGATGTTGTCGTTATTTAATCAATAAGACAACACCTCATTATATAGGTATACATTATTGTTTCTGACAACGAGTCTTTCGTCTTTTAGACTGCATTCCCTTAATTAAATGCCACAACAGGAATAATGCAATAATAACGATCTACAATAATAAAATTCATTGTTTTGATTTATATATACCTAGATTATTATTCTCAATCGATGTGGAAATTATTGCATTGTCACTGACATACCCTGAAATTGGTCCGTATTGTCTCCAAGTTTGATTGGACACGAAACCAATTGTCAGTCAATTGGATATTCCCATATTCTCAGAATGTACATAAGGAATTGGTTCATTACATATCCGAGAAGTATTAATTGTTTTGAATATTAACTTACAATACTGGTAATCAAAATGTAAGCTTCGTATTGGGTGTAGATTAGGGCTTGCAATTCGAATATTCGAATATTCGAATAATTCGAATATTCGACTCATTTTACTATTCGAATATTAAGTGACGCGTTATTCGAATATTCGAATATTTTATGTCCTTTTGGGATTAATTAGGAAATGCAATCTCGATAGCCTCAAATCTCAAAATATAGGTAGGTGTTTTTCGATACTCTATCTAGACGCTCTATTATCTCGCTATATGTGATATTGATCGAGATATCGACAGTTTTGATCGAGATTATCGAGATTTTAGACCGATATTAAATGACCCTAAGCAAAAAACTTTAGCGGCTTTAACTTCTTAAGTTTCATCAAAAATGAATGTTTGATGGATCTCGTGAATAATAATGTCTTCGTCTAATGTTATTTCACCCCTTACAACCCTTCTTGGTAAAAAGACAAGGCCGATTCTTGTAGGGGAGGTGGGTTTTTTTTATTTTCGAACGTCTATCAACCAAGCATGGAAATATGCTTAAGGGCATCACAAACGATACTTGCTTTGGCAGTATAGCTGTAAAGTCAGTCCAAACTGAGTGTGACAGGTTTAGACTTTTACACTTTAGGCCTTCGCTTCATACATTTTTCTATAGGAAATGGCATCCTTTTTTTTCTCGCGTCTAACGGCCAACTATGGAAATATATATTTTAGAGGTCATTGCGAACGCTATTTAATTTTACAGTATATCTGCAAACTCAGTCTGGACTAAGTGAGACAGGGTTGAAACTTGACCACAATGTACCCTCGCTTCAATATTTTTTTAATGGGAAGATCGATGGCGCAGTGGTTAGCGTACTCGGCCTGAGCTTGCTAAACTTAAGCAACGTTTGCAGATGCCAGTCGCAGGT
Source organism: Nomophila noctuella (assembly GCA_958496325.1). Lineage (NCBI taxonomy): Eukaryota > Metazoa > Arthropoda > Insecta > Lepidoptera > Crambidae > Nomophila > Nomophila noctuella. Next base: position 11,422,920 of record OY292487.1, on the reverse strand, counting down.
GACCGAAAAATTTCGTCTTGAGCTCCTCCCAGCTTCGGAAGGCACGTTAAGCCGTAAGGTGGCCTGGCGTCTTTACTTTTTCGCGTCCAACGATCATTTAATCAAAATATATTTTTGAGACTATGTATTACAAACAGTATGTGCATAGACAGTATAGCAGCAAACTCTGTATGAATTGAGTGAGACAATTCAGAACTTAATAAAAGGGTATGAAGCGAAAGTTCAGTCAGAGTGCAAAAGTTGCCTGTGTTTATCAGTTCGGACTGAGTTTGCAGCAACACGCCTTTTACAAATATCGTTTGTAATGTACTTAAGAATATATATTTCCATGTTTGGTTGATGGCCGGTGGAAAAGAAAGGACACAACCTCCCATAGCAAATGTTGAAGCGAAGGTCCACAGTAAAAAAGTTCGAGCCTGTCTCATTCAGTTCGGACTGAGTTTATAGCTAAACTGTCTTTGCAAAAATTGTTTGTGATGATCTCTTGAATATATTTTTTCATGTTTGGTCGATGGACGCGACATAATAAAGACGCCACCTTCCCTAGAAAAATGTAAGTAGCGAAAGCCCAGTTTTTGTGTAAAAGTTCTAACCTGTCTTACTGTGTTAACATTCATACTGCCTGTGCAAATATCGTTCACTGGGCTCGTAAGAATATATATTTCCACTAGCGGCCGCCCGCGACTCCGTCCGCGTGGATTTCTTTTTTTCGAAATAAAAAGTAGCCTATGTTCTGTCTCAGGGTCTAAAGATTGTCTGTACCAAATTTCATCAAAATCGGTTGCGAGGTTTAAGCGGGAAAGCGTAACAGACAGACAGACAGACAGACAGACAGAGTTACTTTCGCATTTATAATATTAGTTGGGATGTTTGGTTTATGGCAGCAGGAAAATAAAGGACACAACCTCCTATTAAAAAATATTGAAGCGAGGGTACATAGTGTTCAAGTTTCTAGCCTGTCTTACTCTGTTCGGGCTGAGTTTGCAGATATACTCCCAAATGAAATAGCTTTTTAAATGACCTCTAAAATATATATTTTCATTTCTCATGATTGGTCAAAAGACGGAAGAAAAAAAAGTGCACTTTCCCATAGAAAATGTATGAAGCGTAGGCTTAAAGTGTAAAAGTTTAAACCTGTCTCACTCAGTTCGGACTGAGTTTACAGCTATACTGCCATAGCCAGTATCGTTTGTGATGGCCTCAAGACGATATATTTCCATGTTTGGTTGGTGGACGCTTGAAAAAAAATTTCGAATAATATTCGAATATTCGAATATTTTTCGAAAAATATTCGAATATTCGAATACCTGATTTCGTCGAATATTTGCAAGCCCTAGTGTAGATACTAAGCCCGATATGTAGGTACATTACCTAATCCAAAACTTGTTTTTCGATGTTAATCTACAGCAAACACAGGGGTTCAAAAGCGGATTATTTCAGAGTGGTTATCTTGTTGTTCGTAGACATTAACGTACGCTGCGGTTAGTCAGGGAGAGGTGAAACAGGTATGTAGGTGTAGCCGCAAACTCATGAACAGGTCGCGTGCGGCCGACAGACGATAGCGGGCGTGAAGCCGGCCATTCTCCGCGGAACAAAGCTTCCCTGATCTAATCAACGCAACAATACACCTCGGATAACTCCACAATTGAGGTGGAAAATAAACCGCCGCCCGTGCCTACACACCCGATATTTTAAATTACAAACAATATTACACGGCACGGATACAAACGAGTCCATTGTAGGCGGTGTGCGCTCGACAGCTGCTTTAGATAACGTGTGACCTCCCCGGAATAAAGAGCCGCAAACCGTGTAAAGCTACAATGATGGCGCACGTCATCCGCACGAGCACATGGTGATTCAATCAATGACGTGCTGATGTCAATGACACCGGCTTATCTACAAATAAATCAATCGAGACAGGAGTCCTTGATAAAGATGATTCAATTTACAATCTTACTAATCTTTAGTCTGTATCCGTACGCAAATAAAAGCTGAATTGATTTATTTTACTGTGCAAATTGAAATTACAAATAATTTTAAAAAAGGAAGAGGGGCCAGAGTACCTCTACTGGAAGTTGTTCAATCAACACTGCGGCCGTAAGTAGGAAAAACACAATCATGTGCAATGTCGGGATGAAAATTATCCAAGTTATGTTCCTACGATCAGACTACATGACTTTTAATGAACAATAATTGGTAGGTATGGTTAATCGGAAAAACTGAACTCAGATTGGCACTAGATTATTTTAGCAACTGAAAATTTCGAGCCTGAATTCTCACGTTAACTAATGAAATCAAAGTATTGTTAGCTTTGACTCAATAAAAGTAAATAGTTTGCTCAATTAAGTACGTAAAATTACAAACAAGGCTGAGAACACCTGTAACCGTCAAATATGCAAATCGTAGCACTTACTGCCAAGTGCTTGGCTTGGGCGACAGAAAGCGACAGAAATGGCCTGCATTACGCGAGTGAGAGGCATTATGCGGATGATTTGGCACTGATGACTTAATCACAGGGCTCACTGGATAGACAGTTGACCTCATTCCGGCATAAATATCGGCTTTCAGATCCGACACCGCCGACTACGACACGATTAATCTTTTCAAACGTCTCACTTCGAAGTGTTAAGCATAGGAAAATCCACGCATTTTAATAATAAATTGAATTCAGAATATAACTCATAGGTCAAATGGAAAATATCTCCTAAACAAATACAGAGAAATAAGTACCAATCTTCTTTATTTATACGATTCAATGCCTTTGAGCTTAGGCCTTTTGAGAAACGCCACTCAAGATTTACAGAATATTTACTAACGCTTAAGTACATAGTTTTCTATTTAAGTTCAGCTCTTGGAATACCTAATAATTTTATGAAAAAACTTAACCTTTTACGATTTGAACATACCTTTATCAGAATCGTACAGATAAAGTGCAATCGTTTTTCTTGCTGTAACGTATTCTGTGAAAACACAATACGAATCGACGCTAATAGTTTTGGGACGGCCATAAGTGGTGTTATTGTAAGTACTTGAGTTAGTAAGGTCAAGGCAACAGGCATTGTGCAAAATTGGGAATACGTATCGTGATGCCATGAAGTTAATGGAAATCATTTATTGCCATCGTTATTAATATGCAATTATTTAGTAACCAATCGTCAGTACCTAACAATTACATCTGCTCATTCCTCGCTAAGAATTAGTAGTCTAGTCAGCTACGCACGCAGGTCTACTTCCTTCAAAATCCTTCATTTACGTCAATTTAAAAGTTGTGTTCATATTTATCTCAGAGGTGTTAAGTGAAGCATTATCTGCTCGACGGATTAAGCATTAAAAACCGGCCAAGAGCGTGTCGGACACGCCCATGAAAGGGTTCCGTAGCTAAAAGATAGCCCGACCGCTTAAGACAACATTTAGTAAGGGCAACTGCACGTCATAAGTTGGTCGAGTTGTATAAAAATAACTATGTATGATACAGGGTTCGCTATAGTTTTCGTTGAAAGTACTTACTTGGAGGTATACAGGACATTTTTTTCAGAATTATTGTAATAGTATTTCAAAAGTTAAGGGGGGGGGGGACGCTCTAATTTTAACTTTGTATTAATATATCTCGAGACTGGGGTGTTTGATCCACATGGTTTCAAGGCGAGTTTTATTGTATTTAAAAATACCTGTTTAACGATACCCTACACGATGGGTTAAGTCGAATTTTTTTTTAGAATTAACTTTTCGCTGTATGGGAGGGGGGGTAAAAAATGATTATTTTTCGATAATTTTAAAAACCAATTCTTGAATTATCGCTATACATCTCTCCACCAATTTTCGTGGCAATCGGTTCAGAAACGGCGGAGAACGAACCAGGACAGACAGACAGACATGACGAAACTATAAGGGTTCCGTTTTTGCCATTTGGCTACGAAACCCTAAAAACAGAACAAATTTTTCCGCTGTTCGTCGGATACTTGTGAAAATCTTTAATAAAGTCTCTATTTTATGGCATCGCGTTTGATCGGAGCGGCAAGCGTGGCCTGCTACAATATATAGGATAGTCGAATGCGGGCGACAGCCGTGCAAGATAAAGAGCGTTCATGGGAACAAAGCTTGCACCAATTTAATCGTCACCCAAAATGACTCCTGTACTCAATCACCATATTCAAAAATCAAAATCAAAAAGTTTTTTATTTCGTACGCTTCAAAGGTGCACTTGTAAATCGTCAATAGTACTACCTACATTACACTAAGATTCTATCACCGACTTCGGAAAGCAGTCATTCAGCAAGAAAAACGATAGCACTTTTAAAATGGCCAACTTACCTATATTTTTTTATGGAATTACAATTATAACAAAATTTAAGTCTTACATTTAACGAAATAAAAACAGGATATGAACTAACTGGTGTAGGTCATGAATTAAGTAAAAATGGATTTATATGGTGATTTTTAAAATAACGACTTAAAATATACCCGTTCAATTAAGCATCAAAACTGTAATCTACAGGACGTAGACTAACTCCTTCATACAATCAAAAAATACAATTAGACGCTGACCGTATAAAACAAAAACACATTTCAACGTAAGGTGTCCAAAGCAGAATTTCCCTGGCCGGCGCTTCGAGTTAGAACTGGGACGTCCCGTCCGTCGAGTGTGACTGACAAGCTCAAGATAATGCGATCAACCGAAACAAAGACTCGGCGCTTTATTCAATCAACGATTCCATACGAAAGCCCAGCGTCACCACTTGACCATCGTCAGGCGCACGTGACGCTAATATGAACCTTAAGCTCAATCATAAATTATGAATGCAAGTAATAAATTGAACATGAATCGAGATTCGAATTCATAATAGCTAACAGGATTGTAATTCTTAATGCATTTATCGTTTCCATTTATGTGATCTTTGATCCTAGATTACCAATTAAATGGATGGCAACAACGATGACGTAATTTTGTCATCAGTCGTAAATTATATTAGGATGTAATCGGATGGGCGGGCATAGCCATTAGAGTAAATATAAGGTTCTTGTTTAAATAAAAATAAGTATTTTCCACCGTTTTGTTTCAAAAATGAGAAATTAAATCAAATCGCATAGGCGTTGCTCTTCAAACACCCCTCCCATTTGGGGCAGCCATGTATTTTAACGATTTTTGCACAATATAAACAAAGAATCAAAAAGCACGTCTTTAAGCGGCATGAGCGTGCCATAAAGTAAAATGTTTAGGGCGTCATCGTGAGAAAAGCGGGCAATTGAGACATTACACTGTTTAGCGAGCAGGGCCATAACGTAGGGCTGTCGCGGGTCCCAAGAAGGGTCTCGATTAGCAAACTATGTGTGTCCCTTTAAAGCAGGTGTCAAAACTGGTATTGAAAAATTTAACACATTCTATTTTTAAAAGACAATGGGCGTATTGGCGCTATCCATTACTAATGCTGGTAGGATTAAATAAAAGTCTATTTTACGAACGCAACGAAATGAGTAAATCTAGCAAGACCGTAAATATAACATTAGTTAAAGTATATTAATTACAATAAAATCTGAGGAAATAGATTAGGTACCTATACCTAAATACAAAATTCACCGTCACCCGATTACAGAAGTGTGGGTGTGGAGCACCTTAACAATGTCTCCAATCATAATTATCATCTAATTCTTGAACATGTAATGTAAAATTTAGAAAAAGAAACTCGTATTTCCGTACATTTTCAAATAAATTACTAAGATGTGTAGCACTCAATAATTACGCGAAGGAACTTTTCCCTCCGCCCCTTCAACCCGATGATTACACGTACGACATTCTTAATTCTTTGAATGTCTCATTCGTACCAGTTAAAGTCTTTCTATTAACTTCTGAGTAGAAGTCCAAGTACTATGTTCTAACTGGTATAATGGCAACCCTAACGTTCAGTAACGAGCGCAACTTGGTTAATGCTGGCAACAAATTACGAGTAGCCGAGCACTATAGGACCCCCTCTCTTAATTACCGCATTTCGTCACCTCATTATGTAAACGAAACTTAGGATTCCCAAATATGCGTCTAATCCGATATGCTGGTGAGGGCCACGACATAAGGCAGTAAATATTGACCTAGGGTCATTTCGCCTGTTTGCGTCCATTTAGTGCAGTTCGCAAGTTTGACGGCGAAAATAAAAATAACCCAGCACTAGTATCTATCTCAAAATTATTTAATGAGTTCATTATATAGTCTATTTTAAGATTAACTTCCAAATTTGCTTAAAACACTTTGTATTTATTTTAAAAAAATTAAAATGTCGGAATTTGGCGTTTTCCCAGTTTGCGTCCACGAAAATCCAGATTGCGTCCACCCATGGACCAGTTTGCGTCCACCAGTTTAGTAAAGGATTATAGGGGTGATATGAAGAAAAATTAAAAGAAAGATTGTATTCTATCAGTGTCTTTATGTAAGAATATAAATCTTAATTAAAAATTAACATTGTAATCACTTTAAATAATTAATTTTCAACAATGATTGAACTTTAACTTAGATAACTATGTATGTTAAGGGGCCGTCCATTTATTATGTGATGTATTTTTTGGCCATTTTTGACACCCCTCCCCCTTGGTGATGCATGAGCTTTAAGACCCCGCCCCCCCTCCCCACGCTACAACACTAGATGAACATAATTTTCTAATAATGTCTTCACATCACAACATATTTGCCGGAAACAAAATAAACATAATATATTACTACGCCCCCTCCCCCCTTGTGAAATTTCGTGATTTTTTTAAGGACCCCCTCCACCCTTCCACAGTAATGGACGAATCCTAATTTTAAACTAAGATCAGTATTGGTTAATAATAATGCGCTTTCTGCTGTTCTTTCCTAATACTACCTACTTTCTTCATGCAGCAGAAGGTATGGTTGCTGGAGTGCTGGGATTATCTTTTCCGGCATTGTTAAAAATACTGGTCAGCTGGTCAGCTTCAGGTGGTGTTTAAATTAATCAGTGGTTCCTTTTTGTGTAGTGGCTGAAAATGGTTGTAATAAAGACTCTGAGGGTATAAAAGATGGTAGCGATACAGTTGGTGCTGATGATGAAGTCAAAGGAATTTCTAGAGTAAGTTCCTTCGCGAGAGTTTCCTTTTCATCACTTAATATTGGTTGGATGCATTATCTTCTAATGGGTTCTCCCATTCCCATTCTTTCGTCGTCTAAGGACACCAAAGAACTAACGTCGCGGTAACTGCCAGAAAATCAAAAAGAAGACAAAATAAGTGGTAAATAAATTATATTCACTTTTCATTTAAGAATGTACCTAAACGTTTAAACTATTTTTACAAGAAAGTCAATTGTTTTAAACAAAAATACATAGTGGACGCAATTTGGTCTATTATGTTTATAGTATGCGTCCACCCGGACGCAAAGTGGAAATTTTGAAAATTTGATGTAGTGATTCGCGTCCACCTTATTTTATTAGTTAAATATATAAAACATAAACAAATTCTTAATTAATATTATTCCTCTTTTCATTATAAAAGTTTTAAAATATTTAAGTTTCCCAAAATACATATGAAACAATAAAATACTAACCATCGAACGCGCCGCTGCACACTATTTTTTTTCTTAAAATCCCGCGTTCGCGCACTTTTTGTTGAACAGCAAGGACAAATTATTTTTTCATTTTATTTTGGTTTGACGTACAGACCTTTTGTTTATATGTGCTAGCCTATTAAACATACAGGTATAAGTGGTAATGATTTTACGTTTGATTGATTTAGCAGTTTACTTATTTTCGAGGATTTAAAAAAAAAGTGGACGCGAACCGGGCGATGGACGCGAACAGGCGAACTTACCCTAATATGTATAACTAACTAACGGCCGCCCGCGTCTACGTCCGCGTGGATTTCACTTTTAACGCAAAGAAGGTAGAAAGGAAATTCTCAGGGTCTAAGGATTTTCAGTGCCATAATTGGTTGAGACGATTAAGCGGCAAAGCGTAACAGAGGGAAAGACAGAGTTGCATTTATAATATTAGTAGGGATTCCGCTTACCAAATAAAGGAAGGCACAAGATAATATGTCTACAGATTAATGGAATTCTTGTACCATCTACTGTTATCAGAGTTTTTATATAAGTTCTAGCAGCTGCTGGCTGCTTCATCCCCCTTGATTTCTGTTTCTGCACACATAGTGTTATATTATAGCTTACAGTCTTCCTCGACAAATGGACTATTCCACACACAAACAACTTTGGTTCCTGATATTTCATTCCATTCAGTTGAAACAAACAGACAAACTATTCCACTTAATAATTTTAGTATAGAAGTATAGATCTTGCTTATTCGCTACTTGATTCCAAAGGCTCCCAAAAAGAAATGCTGTTTGTTTTTTCATGGTTATAACAAACCTCATTCTCCTACCCTTTTCCCCCACCAAGCAAATTTTATATCTTCATACTGAGTATTGTTTAGTTTATGGCTTATCAAACTCATTTCATATGCATTAGAGAATAATGAGTTTTGATAAGATAAAAGTTCCTTTAGACACTCTTAAATTTAATACAAATGACAATTAGCAACTGTTTCAAATACATAAATGATCAATGAGATATAAAAAGTAAAGGTAATAGATATATATATACTAGAAACGCTGAAACTTAAGGTTTACTCATTCACCCTACCTAATATTATATTGCAGCAAACAAAACATTTTTTTAATATGTTACTGTATCCAAATAATAAAAGCCGAATAAAAAAATCTAATAATACACTTTGGATTGGCTAGAATTTTAAAAATAAGTCAGCGCTGCCCTTTCAAGAACTGCCTGAATAAGAAACAAGAAGATAAATCATATTCCATTCATTTAAGTATATAAAATGTAATCATTCTAATTTTTTTTTATTAAAACCTTTCTATTAAAGCAGCCATAAAATAAAAACTCAAAAACACATGTAAACATAGGTATGTTTTTATGTTTATTTTAGAACTTTTATTACACATTATAGTAAAAAATATATTTTTACTTTAGATGAAAAACTTTTTGTATTGTAGTTCTGATGCATCTGACTATTACAGTTTTAAAATGAGAATAATACATTCGTTACTTTCTGTTGTGATCAAAATAATTTTACAAACAAAGCAAGTTTCCAAACAAAACAAATATAGGAGTGAATGAAACGGTATTATGTCAATGCAAAAATTAATACAATAGCACTTGCTGCCTTAACTAATCATTCTAGTAAAATAAACAAAGGAGTGTTTACAAAGAACTCTAAAATTATAGAATGCTTGTTGAGCAAAGTGATACAATACCTTTTGGATTCCGGATGACAATTCCGTGTAAAGGTTACAAATTCCAACAACACACGAAATTGTACATTTCAAACACAATTACACAACGAAGAACTAAGTTTTCTGTTGTTGTGTGAGTATTTTATCAATATTTATCTTCAAATTCACTAAAGCACAAATGAATCCAACGTAACTCGTTGTGTCGTATCTTACGACATTTTTAGATTTCTATGGAATACGTTTAATTTTATCATCGAATGAGTAAGATGGTCATCCATAATATTAATTTTTAAAAACGACGAAGTATTTCGATTTTCTTAAATTCAAGATAGTAAAGACTTGTTATTTTTTAATTGTCTTGTATTTCTCAAATAATCTTTTTTTTTTCAAATTTTAATGAATTAAAAACATTTTAATTTTATTTAATGGAAAGACGAAACGCTCGTAACTTTTTTTTTGTCACAGTTTTGGATGTTACTCTTTTGAGCCCATTAAAAAGTTTTCAAAATAATTTAAAAATGAAGTTACAACTATGCCGCATACACACTTTTTTTATAAATGCATACTTTTTAAAAATATTTGTTAAACTCATTGATATACAAATATCAATGGTTAAACTACGTTTTTTTAAGGTTATTTTCATAAGCCTATTAACAGGTAGCCATTAATTTATATTTGAATAAAGCGATTAAGTAAGTTTCTTAAATAAAGTATATTTTTATTTGTTTTGTTTCACTCCAAGTCCATTTGTTGGCACAGCACATCTGCCTATAACTTGCCTACCTGTTGCTATAATTTTGCAAAAAACAAAACAAAATGTCATTGTCATAAATCAAAAATGACATTTTGTCTTAAACAAATGCATTTTGAGGTTATCGAGGTAAAATAATTACAAAATGAATAAAATAATCAGCAGATTATTTAGAACAACGGTTCTGTTGTGTAATCGCACCCAAAATGTTTTTCTCAATGGTCCCGCTTTTGCTTCTAAGAAAGACTTTCATACGAGCTATGCAGCTCACGACCTGATGGAATTCTTCGATAATAAAAAGAACTGGAGTGAAGACAATATTCGAGTCGGGCGTGCATGGAAATTAGATGAATTACGAATAAAATCAAACACAGATTTGCATAAGTTATGGTACATATTACTAAAAGAAAGGAATATGCTTTATACAATGGAACATGAGTGTAATAGACAGCTACAGTTGTTCCCCAATCCGGAAAGAATTGACAAAGTCCAAGTATCCATGAATAACATCGAAACTGTGATCAAAGAACGCAACATTGCATACTATAAACTTGAAACTGGTGAGACAGGAGAACGGCCCGTGGAAGATGTTGTGAGCTTAGTCGGATTGCCTGAAAAGTACGAAAAGAAAGAGTATGCCATACCCAGATTTATGAACTCACGGTGGGTGCGGCCGTATTTAGAAAATGGCTACATAAACAGTTTTGCTGTCAAAAAGTTCTTGAGATTGTACAAGGAAAAAGAGCATAATGAAAGAAGAAGGGCTCGTAACAGAGACTTCAACCATGTTCAACATCTATTAAAAAGATTTCCTGATATGGACATGGACAAGCTTAAAGCAGAGTATCCCGGTGTGGATATAGAGAAAGCAAAGAGATGTAAAAAAGCTAGAGGACACTTTTTCCCGAAGTATTAGATAAAGATATTTAACCAGTTTTGTAGAAGTTATTTTGTAGCTGCAGAATCCACTCTACACAAATTTAAATTAATTCATTTAAATATAATTATGATGTGGTGACAACTTAAGCAGTAACAGTTTAGGCAAAAATGTTTTTGTAAGTTGTGGATGCAAATGTTTTATCCAAAAATAATTAAAAACGACTTTCAACTGTTATAAGCATTTTAATTAACCCAGTTAATTTAATAATTAACAAACATAACTTTCTTATATTATCTTCATATGGCTCTTAAAAGTTTTTAACAAAAACCAGTACAATCATCATAATGACAAACAGGTTTAACAATCTACAAAAATAATTATTATTCAAATGTGCAAGAAAATATGACATAAAATTATGAAAGGGGCATAATTTCATAACCAATTACTGGTTGATCAATCTCTAACCTGTCAGTAGGTTATAATTGTTTTTGTTGTACATGGCTTATTCGTTTTAATTTGAATAATATATAAAGAAGCTTTTTACAAATTGTTGGTCCCATGATACAGATTTACAGATATTCCTAGTAATGTTTTTACCTACTACTATCAGTCATTTTTTGGTACACCACATAATCTTTTAGTTTTATCACATAAAATGTTTGTTACAAATAACATAATTGTTGTCATTCATACTGACAACAAAGTACCTGTAAATATAAAAAAAAAATACATGATACAATTCTTTGTTTCATGTAAAATTTGAAAAAATTAGACTTAGTTTACTTTACATACTGAAACAAGCTTTGTACAAGTTTAATATATGGCTTACATTCCTAAAAGGCCAATCTTTTCAAACACTTTGAATAAAGGTGGTAACTCTCCACTATTTTTTAAATCTTGTAACATCATTATAAGTTCTGTTAATGCCTGATATATTGATCTATACTTCTTTATTAAGTTTTCTGTGATGGAATAGGAACTAGATTCAGGAATACTATCTTCAGTAGATGCAATACCGTTAACCAAATTTTCATTTAACATGTCTAAAGTATCTTGGAAATCTTGTACATTGTAAGCATCTAAGTAGGCGTCTAATGTTATGTAAAATATGTGTACAATGTGGTTCAATGTTATTTTCGATGCTTTTTCAATAGACTTAGGATTTAATTTACAATATAAGTTAACTTCCACAGGATGACTTACATTTGATTTTAAAATCTCACACTTTTTTATCAGATAATTTGTGAAATTCTTAAGATTTTTACGACTGATTTTATTTGTTTTCAAGATATTTATTTCCGTATTTGTAGTAGAAAACTTTTTCCATTGCCTTTCTTTAACAAAATCTGTAAAACTTTTAATCGGATCTATTTCGTCTATTGAAAGCAAAGCTTTGATGTGAAGGGTTCCCAAAAGGTACTGCATATAATCTGGTTTTATTCTTCCCAGTATTTTAGCTATTGAGTCTGGTGGCATTTCTGTAACACAATTATATTCATTTAAAAATGTAAGACATTAAGTTTAAACGTGATTTTTTTAAATACTTACTACAAAGAATAATAATTTACCTGATATTATTTTATAAAACTCATTTGCAAAAGTCTTACAATATTTTCCAGTATTTGGATAATCACTGTTTGAATTACTTTCACAGATGTAGAACGTCTGTATCATCGTATTTAGCCATGTCTGAAATGAAAATTATAATATTATTGGTACAATAACCAATTTCCTAAGTTAAAGCAATTTTGAGGATTTTTTCAAATAAATTAGACTTAAGATATTATTTTAGAAATTAAAGTACCGTTATTGTTTTTATATGGTCTTCAGGATAACCAAGATGCACCATGTAGACAAATAATCTCAAAATCTGCCGACAATTATTGTTCACTGCTCCAGTAAAGAGTACATTGTTAGACCACAAGAGGTAAGCCATTAGAGGTTTATGAGATCTCATTATATGGGTACCCAACTTATTTGTATATCTGAAAAGTAATGTAATTTTATTGTTAGCTATCAAGGTTTCTGAATTTTCACCAAACAACCATCACATAGTATTGTTAAGGTATGTATGAACTTTGTAACCTCAGTAAGAGATTATATAAAATATACATAAAAATTAATTGCTGTTCGTTAGTCTCGCTAAAACTCGAGAACGGCTGAACGGATTTATCTTATCTTGGTCTTGAATTATTCGTGGAGGTCTAGGGAAGGTTTAAAAGGTGAGAAAAATACGGAAGGGACGACGGGACGGGACGGGACGGGACGCGGACGAAGTCGCGGGCGGAAGGCTAGTATAAAATATAATTCTAAAGTATCCCATGAACAAGGAAAGTATTTACTACGAGGGTGAGACTGTTCTGCTATAATTACAAACATTTACTGTTATTTTATTAGTATTGAACATATTACCTGGAATGCCAAATAGCTAAATCAGTTTGGAGTAGTTCAACAACACTGTCTAGTACAACCATTAGCCTGTCGATTCTCTCCGTTCGTTCCAGCAGTTCATATATTTCAAATTTCTCTTTCTGCCAATGCAAACCTTTGACACTTTGTCTCATTTCTTCCGGTATATTCTCATATTTATCAACAAGCGGTCCATCTTGGCTCTCCAAACTAATTTCATATTCTAATCTGTTCATACAATATTTTACGATACCTTTATCATGCCCAAACTGGGACCTGTTGGTGAATGTGTTCTCTTTTGCATTCATTGGAGAAGTAAGGAAGTCATTATAACATTTTCTTAATGTCTTTGTTAGACATGGAGGATGATAACTGAAGTTCAGCTCAAATACTTGTTGACATTTATCTATTAAGTAATCAATTGTATAATCAGCATATTCGTCATCATGTGCATTCTGAAATATCAAAAAAGCTAAATTAAAATAACATTAAACATCTGACTAACACAACATGGAAGCCATATTCTACGTTATCTTATAGCCTACTTGGATGGAAGTAAGTTGTAAGAGTGGTAGATAAGGTATAAATAACAAGGCTTAACTATACACTAAGAAACTAGGACTACATAACTGGGCCTTTATGAGTACCTAATTAAGTTTCTAATGACTGTCGCTAGCTATTTATGCTTAATCAGTTAAACTGAAGAAAGATCTTGTGACAAGAAAACTTATTTGATAATAAGAACGAAATTCTATGGTTGAAGAATTTCGTAATAGACAAATACTAGGTACTTCAATAGTGACTGAATTTATGTTCCATACAACTACATACCTAAAATAAAAGAGTAATAATAACAGAAAATATGAAAACTAAACTAATATATTACCAATATTATTTCCACCACATCTATGAGCACATTGGGTGACAGGTACTGTTGTGGCGTTATACAAAGTCTGCAGACCTCTAGCGCTTCCAGCCACATGTTGCTCTTCATTTCAATCTTCAAAGACTCCTCTGTGTATGGCGGCATCACCTTAATGTTAGCCTGAAAAAGTCAAACTGATTATTAATAAGAACAATAACAATAACAGGTATATGGTGAACCGTTATGTCTGCCCCTCTAATATCCCAACTAATATTATAAATGGGAAAGTAACTCTGTCTGTCTGTCTGTTAAGCTTTCCCGCTTAAACCTCGCAACCGATTTTGATGGAATTTGGTACAGAGAATCTTTAGACCCTGAGACATAGGTATATAAAAATGTTATAAATGATGAATTATGTCAATGAAAGTTACTTTATCAAAATTTGCAAAGATTTAGATGAAACTAAATACTTCAACATGGGAGATTTATATTTTATCCTGAAATGAATTTACTGGTATAACCACAGGAAAGGGTATTTCACTGGAAAAACACAAGAATAGGCTATTATTTTTAAGACGGGCTAACGGCCAGAAAAACTGCCCTTGGTGCATCTAGGTGTAGGTACTGAGATGGGCACAAAAAAAGAACCTTTGGTCTCCCAGATGAACTAAGCAGGTGGGCCACAACCCATTCCTGGCCAAGCTAGCAGCTTTTGTGATCCGCTTTCGGTGTATGTAAAAAATGTGTAAAGTGTATTGCGAGTGAGCCAATTGTTATTTACCAAATAATCAGAAAGACTAACCCTGCCCTATACAATGCCATACAAACAATATCAGAAACAACAAAAACTTACACCATTTTTAAAATCTTGGTGTTCACAAGTGGTATGATTTGCACAGTCCGGTAAGTAATCTAATTGGAAACGTTGTTTTTGATCGAAGTACGCCTTGTACGAGACCACTTCACAGGCCTTTATGAAGTTTTTCCTTCTTTTCGCTTGAAGATCTTCGTTGGCGGGTTTTTCGGTCTTAACCCGCTTGGAAGACGTTCCACTATCATCGTTTGCTCTTTTTAATGTATCTTTTTCATTTGCTTGAGGTGAATTTACTAAATTCATCTTTTTTTTCTTTGGACTACTCATATTCGCAAATATTACATGCAACGAAACTATTAATTTCGTATATTACTATAGTAAAATACTGATAACAACACAACACAACACAACCACAACTTGTTATTCCGTCCGTATTTTTGACATAAATAAAGTTTGACAGATTCATTTTTAATTTTTGTCCCTAAAAGGCAGTACGACGATAGTTTATACAGCCTTGGATATTTTATAGACGCTACTTGTTAAAATAATACAAATAGCTTTGAACCTACCTACCATCAATATTGGAATATGCAGGTACAAGTAATCACACGTTCCGAATCATACACTTAGACGACCCGCTTGGTGTAATGGTCAAGAAGTTGCCTATTAGACCAAGAGGTGGCGGCTTCGATCCCCGCACAGGACAAACATATTTTGTGTCCATGAACTTGTCTGTTTGTCCTGGTTCTGGGTGTTAAAAAAATGTAATATAATAAAGATAAATTTTAACACCCAGAACCAGCACAGTATTAAAATTTGGAATAACACCGTTTGTTCTTGTATCGCACTTTAATAGTTTAATCGCACGTAGTGGTTGACTTTTTGCAATCGATCTGTCTATTAAAATAGATTTATTCTATTTTAATAGACAGATCGATCAGAATATAGCAGGGACTAGATAATCAGGAATGAATTCCCACTAGGTTTTGTATAGAGGGTATCGTGGGATTTTGTAATTTCCTCAAATACCTACTTGATCATAAATACGGCGGATGCCTGATGTAGGTAGTATGTACTTAAGTATGAATATAGGAATGGCTCCTTTTCCAGGAACATCAGAACTTTAAGAAATTAATATTGCAATCTTCAATTCTTCTGCTACATAATACCTGTCAATTTTTACAGTTATCTTGTTATTCTGGGACCAGAAAAAATAAATTAAATAAATGCGTAGGTAATAATCTACTCCTCAAGAATATAAGAAACAAACAGTTGTTGCAATAATTAACCTACGCAATTTACAATGTAATGTTTGACCGCGGACCCCGAATATTGAAAATTATTGATTCATAGTTTGCCGCAACTCTCAGCAAGTTCACGATTGCTATTATTTCATAGCTTTCGCTGCGGTGTATAAAACCACAACAGTTGGTTGAACCAGCAACAGTATCAGGGTTGATTTCTTGGCACCACCACCGTCGAATTATTACAAGAAAATGGCTTTCGTATTTAAGGTAGGAACTCAAATTTATCGATATTACCGCAGTTTAAAATAAAATTTGTTGTCAAAAAATTAAACGTTTGAAAATTCCTTGGAAAAGGATTTTATCATAACATTAAATAAAGTTATTATTTATTTATTGTTTCCATAGAAAATTGTTAGTAATATATTAGTCATTCCGAATCCTGAAAGTAGTTCTAAAAATTTTTTATTACTAACTTGTAATTTATTTTTATAAGTATTTCAAATCTTAGGAGATTAGTAGGTATGTGGACTAAGTTGTGAGTTCATAAACAATTCACAATTATCACGGATAACATTATTGTTCCTCAAGTAAAATTGTTTAATACATAATATTTATTTTTTTTATTAACGTCCTTCTTACCTACATCTCGGAAAAATAATTGTCACTGATAAATTGATAACCGTTCGTGGGTCACTAAACTTTCTTTGCTGATTGTTTTCAATGCCATTGGTTAAGCAATGAGATAGTAGCACTTGACCGTGAAGGTCGCTGATTTTTGTGGTCACTGACTTCATGAGTCGTGAAAACCGTTTTAGGTTTTCTCTTTTTAATATTGCGAACAGCCACGATTGTTAAACTTATTTGTTTAGATTATGCAATGTTTTTTGGTTACAAGGTCATGGGTTCGATACTTTATGAGTTTTACCAGCTTAATACCGTAGGATATTCATACTTAATACTAAATGTTTTACATGGCGTTTAAGTTATTCTAAGTACATACTTGTAAAATGTTGTGGATTTCTTCGTATTGGGATTTAAATATCAGCATTTACCTACTATAAATATTACCTACTATAAGCACTCAGAATACAGAATAAACCAGAAACCGTCAACGCGCTCATGTCTGAAGATGTTCGCAGTACACCTAATAGGTGTGGTCGACTAAATTGTCAGTTAGTCAATGGCTGACGCCCGCACTGTTGACATCTGATTGCAGCTGTTAGTTTTTTAATAATTATGCCGTCCTCTGTCGTTCCCACTTGCAAAAGTGCTACCGGGTTTACGAAAAAAAATGTTGGGATTACGGTTCATCTGTAATTATCACATTTGCAGTCCATTCTATTAAAATATTGAATTTTATTTTTCGTAATTAAACTGTCATGAAAATTATGTGTACCTTTTGTGCGTGTTGCCACAAATTACCCAAATTTTTACAGGACTTATTTCAATAAATTTTCTTGAATTAAGTATATTTGCCTAAAAAAACACATACCATTTGTAAGTGTTGTCACAACATAATATCATATGTGGAAAAAAAAAGGTTTTAGATTTGGTTTTTCTGTCACATTTTATTTTTAAATAATTCTGAACATGTGCTTTTTATTTATCCACTTTCGACTGATGTATAGCATATTTTATATATGTAGGCGTATCATATTATATTGTTGCTAAATATATTCAAACGAAATATACTTTAAAAACTTTCTCATTTTTTTTCCAATATACTTTTACTTCATTCGCGTGGATTTTGGTTTATCCTATGGGAGCATTTTTAATCGGGATAAAAAGTAGCTTATCACCCAAGTCCCCCATACCCCACCTGCACACAATTTCAATTTCATTAAAATCCGTCCAGTAGTTTCAGCGTAATTGACAGACAAACATCCAAACAAACAAAGTTTCAAAATAAATTTAATAATTAGATGCATTTATACAAACTGGATGGTCAAGCCTAGTTACTTTTGAAATAATTGTTTGAAAAAACATTATTGTTCAAACGTTTTTCTCAAATTACTGTAGCAGCACCGAGGTACATGAACTTAATATTTTTCTTAAAAACTGTAACTTCATCGAGCGCTGGTATCACTACGCGGGTGGGTGACGCAAGGGGGGAAAGACGTTTTGGACACAACGCGCTCCATAGAAATTTGATTGAAAGCTCTTTCTGGTTTATTCTGTATTCTGAGTATAAGCATTGAGAACTTCAGAAATCACGCACAAAAATACACCACCTCAAAAGAAAATAATTTCGAAATCCAAACATAATACGTATCAAACTTTCCAGGTTCTCCTGCCTCTTTCCCTGGCCGCTCTTGCCGCCTCAGTAAACGCTCCAGGGGGTTACTCCTACAATCGGTTTAGCGGTCCCGTCAGCGGTCAGATCGTCGAGGTCCAAGTGCCAGCCGCTGAAGGCATAGCGGCCCAACAGCATGCAGACTACGGCTACGACCACAAGACTGGCCAGATCCACCCTGATACTGCCAAATACGCGCATCTCAAGACTGTTGATTATGTCGTAAGTGAAAATGTCTTAAACTACATACTTTTCCATTGCATTGCAACAATGCAGTGGAACTACAAGAAAACGAGTTCGAAACAAGACTTTGAAATATCTATGGGCACAATTGGTCCTTCGTTAAGGACCAACTTCTATGACAATGTGGGCAACCGAGCATTCGGCTTATCTGATGGAAGGTTTAAAAAACCGTTGATGCCAGAAATTGGATGTCCGTATAAAAGGGGCTTTTGGTAGCCTTACTGTCCTAGTTGGTAGTGGAGTAACTTATTTACATTAAGAAAGTTTGTTGACACAGTCATTTTAGTTCTAAAACAATCCCAAGCAATTTATTTTGTTTGTTTTTTGCTAACCAGTTCGAGTTTTGTGTTTCTAGGCCAAGCCAGACTACCATTACGCGTATGGAGTAGAGGACCCCCTCACTGGAAACCTGCAAAACCACAAGGAGCACCGCGATGGTGACGTCGTCAGAGGAGAATACTCCTTGGTAGAGCCTGACGGTTCTCTCAGACTTGTGCGGTACACTGCTGATCCTAAGAATGGATTCCAGGTTAGTAACCGGTAGTATTTTTAAAGGCTTTATACGCAACTAGCTACTTGGATACTGTTACACTGGATGGGACTGGATGAGAAAGTATCGAAAAAATATAAATTCACATCGGTAAGAGGGCGACTGGATGAAAATATTGTAATGAACTTCTATTGATTTACAGAAGTACATAAACTAAAAGAAATGAGCTCTATCTTGTAAACATGAAACTGGTAGTAGGATTTTGTCCCCTACTATTTTTGACCAGTAGGTACCAAAGTGGCGCAATACCGACCATGATTGGAGACCAAGACTCACTTTAGGGCGCTGCACCAGCCTAATTACCTATGTTTCAAACCAACGAAATCTGTGAAAATATCGTAAATTTTCTTGGTGTTATTTTGTTTTTAACCGACTTCAAAAAAGGAGGAGGTTCTCAATTCATCTGTATGTATATACATATTTTTTATGTAGGTATGTTCACCTATATTTTATAACATTTCTTTGTCGGTAGATTTGGCGTATGGAGTCAAGCTAATGTTTTTTTACATTATTTCCAGGCTACGGTGCACAAACAAGCCGCTGGACATGGACATGGCCAACTCCAGCAGAAACCAGTCCACTATGGCCACGTCAACGACGAGAACGCGGATTCCCGGGAATACTAGTCGATTACAATGTTGTTAGATACTTTTAGGCTCGTATTAATAAATCGCACTCAAATCTGAGATCAAACTTGAGCGCGAACTTGATGTCATTCTCATATAAAACAGCATCACAAGTCCGCGCTCAAGTTGGATCTCAGAGTTGAGTGCGATTTATTAATATGCACGAGCGCTAGTTTGTTGTTCCTGTTTTTGTTAAATATTTATTAACAATGTTTTTAATAAAATAAAATTTCAAATAAGGTAAATGTTTTATTGTCAAAAGAATTTAACTGTTATAATTTATAGATTGCACTTTTGCTTGAGCTTTTGAACAGAACCCAAGGAGAAGGGGAATACAATCGTGTGGGTATCTGGACCGGCTATAACGTGTAATGACTGCAAGTATCTCAGCTGTAAATTAAGATAAAGGATTAAAATAAAAATAAACGAAAGAAAAAACCAAGATACCTACTACTTAAATAATTATGTTTGCAACATAGGAAGCTATACAAGTCGGTAATCGGTTAGTTTTTAGCTTTCAATAAATTATTGCATTCGAAAACTAAGGTACTATTTCCAGTTTCTTTCATGTTTTAACATAATAAGTAGTTATCAAATTACCTGCATGCACAACGGATTATCAGAAAGTATCGCCGAAGCTTGCTGGAGATTCTTGGTAGCTTCTATTTCGGCGTCAGCCACAATTATTTTAGCGTTAGCTAAACGAGACGATTCCGCTTCTGCGGCCATTGCCTTCTGCAGTTGAAGTGGTAGTCGGATATCTTTACTGTTGAACGAACATAAAAAATAACATTCATATAAACTGATGTACATAGGTACCAAAAGAATTAAGTAAGTATAACGATGTTCTAGTGGAGATCGCGGGAATATTCGGTTTGGTGTTCCTTGGGAGAGTACCTACTTGACTGAGCGTGATGATGATGAGAAAAAGTTTTAACTATTTTAGTCCTAAAAGCAGTCCTTACAAATAAACTTGACAGCGTAAATTACATAAATAAAATAAAACCCTGGTTTGATTGTATGGATGGCTTTAAGAACTGGAATGGAGTATGAGATCATAGACCTTTACCTACTACACAACAACACTCACATATCCACTCGAAGCACGTCTATTCCCCACTTGTGGCTGAGCGTGGAAGTTTCTGCTTGCACCTGTTCTTTAATTTCTTTTCGTTCTTTCAGCAAGTCTTGCAATCTTCTTGTCCCCAGAGCGTTACGCAGCGCGGTTGCAGCTAATAACTCAATCGAATATCTGTAAATAGAAAGTTACGTTCGCGTATCGATAAGAGAAATACAACATTGATAGCTTACAAATGTATTACATAAACAACATACACAAATAAGAATCGTCAAGACGTTATAAAAATGCAAATAAATTCAAGCAAATTGTTTTTAAACCTTTCCTGTACCGAAATGCAATACATGCAATAAATGCGAAACGATATCCTAATTTAAATCGATTTTTTTTCAACAATTTTAGTTTGTTGCTTATAGAAATAAATTACCTGTGACCAGTAGTTTTCATCATTGCAGCAATCGGGTCGAATATTCTATAATAAACCACTGCATCAACGGATACTGACAAAGAGTCTTTTGTTAGTGCCTGAAATATTATAGTAGTTAAATAAAATTTTAATTTTTATTGTGACTATTAAAGTGCGCTTGGCTAAAATTCGAATGTTCACATGTAATTTTTTCAATGCATATAAGTCCTCGCAGAGTGCCGAGAAGAGTGATTGCTTCACCGGTAAGAGCAACGGTCTTAAATTTCGATGATTTTTTTTGTGTAATAACTTTCTAACAGGTGTCAAAATTAAATAATGAAAATACCTCTTTCTATGTCTATCAAGTTAATAAAATATTTTTATCACCAAAATAATAAAGAGTGAATCAAGTATTGAAACTGACCTCTTGTGGTGCTATTGCAAAGCAGAATATCCTAAGATCGACAAGGCTCACATCATCGATGCATGGCAGGTAAAATACAAGTCCAGGTCCGAAAACACCTTTACGAAGTCTTCCGTTCCGCAGTATGATAGCTCGTTCAAATTGCTGAACGGACTATAAGTGCAATCAAATACAAAGTTCTATAAATATCTTTAAAACTATCTTGTACTGCTTAACATCATAAGTTTCAGTTTAGATTGAATAACAAAGCTTCATTTTAAGCCCTTGAAGTTTAAAACGTTATTAAACCACGATTGTATCATTTTACTTTTACAAATTAGGTAGGTACAAATTGGTAATTGGATAAGAGATGCCTATCAATTAGGTAGGTGGCAACTGTGCCCTGTAGATATGGTGTCAGTTAAATTAAAAAGCCAATATGTAAAGCTTTATATTTATTTGATTGTTTTAAAAAAACATATATTGTGTGAGTTAACATAAGTGGTTATTTGCGAATATTAAAAACAACGTAATGCCGCATAAACAAATTGCATACCTGAAATACGAAAATCAAAGAAATAGGAAAGCCAATGATGACAGCAAGGTACGACGCAATCACTAAAATATGCTCGCATGGTCCTGAAAATGATGTTTTGGAAAAAAATGTTTTTTAATTATAGAGGTTCGGAACTTGAACCCGGCTGCATTAGCAGTCGTTGTTAACCACATAATGCAATGAGCATGCGTGGTGTTTAAAGACCCGATCTCTCTATCTATTCGCAGGAAAGTCCCGTATCTCAGAAGTGAGGACGTGAATGTGTTTATGATTTTGATAGTAGCAGCTAGGCTAGCCAAGATGCCACTTTGACGATTATTCGCCAACGCTTTCGTCGCGACTTATATTGCCATCCCGCACACTAGCTATCTGTGTGAGTGGGATGGAGATACTTATAAGTCGCTACGATAGCGTTTGGTAAATGATCGTCAAAGTGGCATCTTGGCTAGCCTAAAAGGAGATACTGCTGGGAAGCTGTGAATATTCACAGCTTCAACTTCTGGACTAGAAAGGCTACAACAAGCATTTCGTTTGGCGTTGCGTGCGACATATTTATTACTAGCTGCCGCCCGCGACTTTGTTCGCGTGGATTTTGGTTTAGCCCATGGAAGATTTAATCGGGATAAAAAGATTTTCTCGAATTTCATCAAAATCCGTTCATTAGTTTCAGCGTGACTGAAGACAAACATCCAAACCAACATACTAATTACTAATTATCACATTCTTTATGATCATACAAAATCCCAGTATGGAAGCCAATATGGAAGATAAAAAAATTCCAGCTTATAAGCACGAGCGGTTATTGAAATGTTAAATACATTTATTTTTACATTACCGGAGGTACCAGAAGAACTATTTTCTCGTCTCAACCCTACTCGATTTGGATTTGAAGCTTTCTGCATAAGTGCAAATCGCGTATCAAAAAGTACGGTTTCAGTTAAATTGCTCTCATAGTTGTAAGACATTTTAAATAAAATAGATAAAAAAGTCAACAAAAATAGATTTCTAATAATGTCTGATGTCACTATTTGCCATAGAGTAAAGTAAATATACCAATAGGAATAAAGTCGAAGATTTTATCTATGGTCAAGGACTAAAACTACTTGGACTCTTTAAGAAAACCTATGCCTGCTCGTTCTCGACACGTAGAGCTAGATAGCACAGTATACAATATCTGGTTCAATAGGGATAAACCATGTCTATTCAAACAAAAAACAAACTTTTCAGCTTTAAGTTAGTATAGATTACAACCAAAATCCTGTCACGTCGAAATTTTCAACTTCGAGCGATGAATAATCCCCTCTCGTGCAAGGCGCAAAGCAGTCAGCAGAGGATAAGGGGGTTTTAGCAGGTAGTTGCGGCGATTCACGCGTGGCAGCCCTATTATGCATTTTTTTATTCGAAGGAGAACGCTTTTAGCGCCATAGCGTACAGGCTAGCTAGGCCTGCAGCCGTGTGTGGGGCTCGGAACTAGAGACGTTCGTCCCACTACCCACTAAACTCCTGCGATTTCCTTCGCACCCTGAGCAAGGATGAACCGGTGTCCGCCTTGTTAGGCGCTAGACCGATCCATCCCCGGGTATGCCTGGTAGGCTAGCCAAGATGTCCCTTTGACGAATTCGCTATAAGCGTTCGTCGCGACTTATACTGCCCTCCCGCACACGATACTATTTATGTGAGCGGGATGGAGATATAAGTCGCGACGAACGATTTTGGCAAATTCGTCCAAAGTGGCATCTTGGCTACGGGCCCTTGCCTAATTAAATCAGGCCAGGGGGGATAAAACAATCGTTTAATAAATAAGTTTATAATTATTATAAAAAGCTTGCATTTACTTTATTTAAACGTCAGCAATAGATACTTTAAGTATATTTATTATTCTAAATTTGTATGCGCCGACTGAGAATATCTTGTTGACGGTTGTGGTAAATCCATGGGAAATGGGAACACTATTGTTGTTTCTCTCTCGGATGCAATGAAATTAAGCGTTTGTAAATATCTCAGCTGAAAAAAGAAATGTTCTGTTATAAGCAATGAAAATGATCACGTTGAACGAAAATAACTTAATTAAAACTATATATCTGACCATTTTAATGTGGAATACAAAATATTCATAAATTAAAATAAAACCGTTATAAAATAATCATTTGTGATGACAAAATCACAAAAAATATTATAGTATTTGTGATTTTGTTGTAATTGACTAGACCTTAACAATAATAATGAAATTGATATAAGAATTAATGAACTACTTGGTTTTTAAGGAAAATTTATGAATATAGTAATTTTGTATAATTACAAGCATGGTTTGAGGGTTCTCCAGCATTGATCTAGAAGCTTCTCTTAGACTTTCCGCTGTTTTGATTTCTCCTTCGGCCTCGATGATTTTTGCTTTACCAAGACGTGTACCTTCAGCCTCCGCTGCTAATGCTTTTTGTAATTCCTCCGGCAACACAATTTCTTTTCTAAAAAGATGAATTGGACTTTTTTATAATAAACATTGAAAAAGCTAAAAAGAGCTCATGGCAGTCAAACCAATGTTGTAATTTGGGATATTAAATTGGAAGACTGGTAGGCAAACAACTTTGTTATTTATTTAAGTTTAACTAATTATTTATTTATATCTGAAATGCCCAGTTGTGGATTTTATATCTTGTATTATAAAGTACGTTTATTTCGCATAAGTTCGCAGCAATTGAACAAAATAGTAAAAAGTAAAAATAAATTATACTTACAATTCAACTCTCTCTATAGCAACACCCCATTCCATAGTTATTTTATGTATTTCGTTTCTAGCAGTAATTCCAATATTACCACGATTGCTCAAGAGATCGGACAGAGAATATTGTCCCATAATATTTCTTAAAGTTGCGACTGCTAGTAACTCCGTGGCTCTTCTGTATATAGGAAGGTTATTCTCTGAGTAATCTGATCCCAGAGGCCCACGTCCCGGAGGATCCTGATTGTCTTCTCTCAACAATCTTATTATATAAATCTTCTTCGGGGTTCTCCGGGAAGGAGCATCCGGGATCGGGGTAGGACACGTAAGTAAGTAAGTACAAAAGTAAAACGTGGGTGGGAGCAAGTATTGGAGGACAATCAGCCGGGTAATTTGATGGTATGTTAGGTATGGCCGGTAACATAAGGTTTTATTCATTATTAACAATACCAATTAAAATACGCAATTGCTCTTACAAAAGTGCTGAGTATATAGATTTAATAAAAATTTAATTCAAGTCAATAAAATTATTCAACATACACATGAGATTTAACGTTTAGGGCACATAGTACGGGCTCTTCTACTCGGTGGTAAATAACAGCGTCTACCATGACCGATACTGAGTCTTGAGTAAGAATCTAAAACATAAATATGAAAGCAATTTTTATAATCATGACTTTATGAGAATTACTTATAAAATGAAAAAAAAAATTGAGGTACAAAAAAATCTATAACAAATGACTTTGACTTCAAGTTTCATGAGGCTTTTAACCTTGAACGCTCTCTAGAAACCAGAGGTATACCCCCTACATCCCCTGTAAAGCCCTCTCATCGTGAAAAGATCAAGTTAACTGGCACGAAATTTATGTTACCCCTTATTGATGGGATGAAATTAATTGTTTCGTTAATGACAAATGGTAGTATCCTAATGAACATTATAATATGCATTTAATTTTAATAAAATACATTGCTCTTATTATGGTTCACATAAAACACAGGCGATCGTTACCATTGTTTCTCACTATGAATTTCTTAAGAGCAACAAGAACGGGAGAGTGAAAGAAAGAGATTAAAGGAAAAAATGTAACCTCTTGCCCAGGAAGATTTGAAGACTTCATTCGGAGGTCGAATAAATTGACTGAGTCAGCCAACGGTACTACCCAAACCATTCCGGGGCCCAAAGGCGAGTCCTTTCTTAATCTACCGAACCGTAACACCACAGCTCTTTTATACTGTTCAATTACCTGAAATAAGACTTTCGTTACGAAATTATTATGATTTCTTTCCATGAAGAAGAAGAATCTGTGATCACAAAGTAGCTCTCAGAGCTCTACCGTAAACCAAATACGCACTTTGAAAATCTTTTATGAAAACACAATACTCACTTTGAAGCAAAATATTAAAAGCACCGGAATACAAATGATAAAAAGAATTAATAAAATAAAAAATATCGTCTCAATAAACGATGGTGAGGTATTTTCTGAAAAAAAAAGAGTATGGTTTTATTTAAGAAAGTTATGCAATTTTTGTCCAAGTAAATATTTTTTAATGTTAATTATTACTAATTCCAACCTAAGAGGACATCGGGATCTATCATCGACTGACTCCCTTTCTTCTTCTTAGCCATGATTAAAATTACAATACACTGGGCCAAAAAATTATGTACTGAAATTATAAAATTGAATTCGCATCCAAAAATCCTTTCCAGTTTTATTTCATTGAGACATAAATACAAACTTAAAGATACACGAAGTTATAGTAAATGTAAGGAGATACATAAACATATCAAAAAATGCCACAGAAATGTCCTCAAATGTCAGGAAAAAACTATTATAGTCTTTGAAAACATTTTTTTTTCAGTTACATCAAGTCAGATTTAGTCTAAGTGAAAAATCATATTTAGCCGATAATGGCAACGGTATTAGAAAAAACACTCTTGATAAATTCCTAATTTTTGCTTATCTAAAAAATTGAATTGGCAGAACTTCTATCTATCCTAATCTATTAAAGCTGAAATGTTTATTTGTTTGAACGCACAAATCTCAGGAACTACTGGTTTGGATTAAAAAAGTATTTTTGTGTGATGTGGTATAGAGCATTTATCAAGGTCAAGAATCTATACAATTATGAATTAGTAATAGTGTACTAATATGTATAATTCAAAAGTAGGTAATATAATTTATTCGTCAGATAAGCTAGTGGTAAACATACAGTAGCCTTAAAAAGAAACAATAAATAAAAGTACTTGGAAGTTTTATATAATTTTACTAAGTTAACCATATTCTATGACGTAATTATAAAGGTAGGCAAGTTGATGAGCTGGGTCCAGCGGGCGGGTGTCCTACGAAAGTTTTGATGAAATCCATCGGAAATGGAAAAATAATGGTGGAATTTTTCTCTGCCGATATCGTATTTAGTGACTGTAGGTATCTCAACTGAAATCAAAAGTAACAAAAACATGTAAATGTGGTTTCATAAAAGAAGATTAAATTATTATTCAGAAAGTCCCTAATATTTAACATATATTATTTTTATCCTACTTAGCTGAAATAATTGACAAGCTCTGTCTTGTTTTTTTTTCGGTGTGAGATCGCTGGTGGTGGCTGAAGGCTACCTCCACAGCTAACCGGGAGATTGTTTGACCGGAAAGCTCACACCATACTTAATTTAGCGGCGACACTCTGCCTTGTTAGAAATATTCTGTTTATTTATCCTCCTGCCCTTATCCCACACTAGGCGGGGTCGGCGCCCCATGTCTTAATGTGAGAAATTAATCTGAGAATTGTTTTCCATATCTAAATTGAGGTACTCCTTATGATCAACAATATTACCTGTAAAGCCATAGGATTGTCTATCATGACTAAGGAAGCCTCGCGCAGTGCTTTAGATGCTTTGATCTCCCCTTCAGCGGCGATGATCTTCGCGCGAGCCTCTCGATCAGCCTCGGCTTCAGCAGCCATTGCTCTTTGAAGCTGTACCGGTAATCGGACGTCTTTACTGCGAATAGAAGTAGTTGATTTATGCATAATTAAGTCATCATCATCATTGGCCTTTGTGTCTAAGAAGATTAATGGGTGCAGCGACTGACAAAAGTCGATTTATCGTCAAACGTTGAGTGAACGGCATGATTTTCTGCAGATTGTGACAGGTCTAATTTGGTTAAAAATATTGGCATGCAGCGCTCGTGTTTCTTAATAAAAGAATGCTTATGGTGTCCTCTAGTAGTGATACCTATTCAGATTTATGAATTTTAATTAGAATGCAGACTTATGAACATAAAGAAACCATTCCTGCTTTTTGACTTCCAAAAAGTATATCAAAGTTTTACTTTCAAAGAAACTAAATAAAAGCCATTATTTTCAACACTTACTTGTTTGAGATTTGTTCAGGAAAACTTACGTTAAATTTTCTAAGTAGAAATTATGTTATTTTAAAGCTACTAAGTACACTCACATTTCTACTCTCTCCACTTCTACGCCCCAGGGGTCGGTGGCTTCATCCAGGTTAGCTTGCATCATGTGGCTGATAGCTTCTCGATCTGACAGCAGCTGGGCCAAGTCGCGCATGCCCAGCACG
This sequence comes from Nomophila noctuella, assembly GCA_958496325.1. Classification (NCBI taxonomy): domain Eukaryota; kingdom Metazoa; phylum Arthropoda; class Insecta; order Lepidoptera; family Crambidae; genus Nomophila; species Nomophila noctuella. The sequence goes on along the minus strand of OY292487.1, from coordinate 11,394,258 downwards.
TTGCGAAGCGTGGTCGCAGCCAGCAATCTAGTGGATGCGCTGAAATTATTGTCAGATATAACGTACAACATATCCGGACGCTTCTGTCTGTAGTACTACCATAGGTTTCGACGGGCAGTTACCCGCTAACCCACCATCCTAACCCACTGGTGGGTGGAGGGGTAACTCGAAAATTTTAGTAGTTCCCACCCACCCACCGCGTCAAGGCTGGAATTCTTTATCGATGTGTTTTGTCGATAATGAAAAACAATATGTACGATTAAATGAATTGTTTATTAAATTAAATTTTAATATTATAACAAAAGGAGTTTCTTAACATGTGTATATAACCTTTTCACAAAATATCTCATTTGCCACTTTCATAAAACAAAAGTACCTACGATAAAATTCTATGTCATCTATCCTTCAAATATCGCTGCATGTGATAACAAATATAATTATTATTATTTCGTATTTTGCACATTGAACATGAGCACGGAAATAAAATTTATACGCCGCAATCGCGGCAATATTTTATTATATAAAGGGCATCAGTATGTGAGACAAAAAAATATGCTAACAAATCGTCAATTTGGAACTGCACAAGAAAACAGAAAATCAAATGCAAAGGGTTACAGGGAATTAGAAATCAGAATGAACTATTAAGAAATCGTCCGCGTGCATTTCGATTGCCGCACACATAGTGTTATACTATTGCTTAAAGCCTTCCTCGACGGATAGCTATCCAACACAAAATATTTTTTCAATTGAAACCAGTAGTTCTTAATATTAGCGCCTTTAGACAAACAAACAAACAAATAAACAACCAAACAAACAAACTCTTCAGCTTTAATATTATGTGAAAAGTTTATATGTTAAGAACCCCTTTTGTTCGTCCACGTTGGTTTCCTGTTTATAATATTAAAATTTAATTTAATAAACAATTCATTTAATCGTACATATTGTTTTTCATTATCGACAAAACACATCGATAAAGAATTCCAGCCTTGACGCGGTGGGTGGGTGGGAACTACTAAAATTTTCGAGTTACCCCTCCACCCACCAGTGGGTTAGAATGGTGGGTTAGCGGGTAACTGCCCGTTTCGACGACCCACTTGATGTAATGGTCAAGATGTTGCCTATTACGCAAGAGGTCGCGGGTTCGATTCCCGCACAGGACAACCAATTGTGTGCATGAACATGTCTGTCTGTCCTGGTCTGGGTGTTATTTGTATCTATTTAAGTATATTTGTAATACCACTGTTAATTCTGTTGTCTGTAATACAAGTGCTTTAGCTCCTTACAACGGAGTCAGATCAATGTATGTGATGTTGTGAAATATTTTTTTTTTTTTTTTTTATATTTGCATTAGATATGCCCTCACCATACAATGATCCGTTCTGAAATTGGCACTATTTGAAGCGTCTCGCTTCTTATCGCAGTGACACATGTTAGTACTTCATGAAAACCAATGTCGGGGCAAATCTAACGATTTATATCCCTGTGTAACTAACACATCTCTTCCTGTGTGGGTTGTAAGTATAACCACCATTTGGGGTAGACAATCATCCATCAGTCGACTGCATCATCATCAGTTTGATAATGATGATAGAGACAAGTCAGAGGATGTTGGATATTACATATAATTAATTATCTTTTTTTTTGGGCCTGTTTTATTTTGTTCAAGTTCATACTTTTGGCAAGTTCATACTTTCTGACACAAATAAAATCACTATAATATTATGTACATTGTCTACTTTACTGTCCATTGATCTAAAAGTTTTGAAAGTAAATGACACTGTTATAGGTACAAAACTAAAACTGAACAAAAAGTATGCACTTGTTATGTGCGCAGAAAAGTTGAGTAGCAGACATGATAGAAAGTTGTTGATAGGTCTTCAATCAGTGACCTGTTATGATATTGCTCAATGCTCAAGTGGGATACCTTTCTCCAAACTCTTCTTCTTCCTAGCGTTTATCCCGTTTCTATGCAGGGTCCGCTTTGACCATGATCCAGGATTTGGCAAGTCTGGTTATCACAGTGAAGCGACTGCCATCAGACCATCGTGACCCATATAGGGGAACCAGACAGATTGGATCATGGTAACACATTCAGATCTAACTGAACACATAGATTTCGAAAAATCCAGAGGTGCGGGCCCGGATTCGAACCGCGGACTTCACGTATGTGAGGCGCCGTCCGTACCACTAGGCCACCATCGCTCTTATACCTTTCTCCAGCCGATAAATTAAATTTTAAATTACTATTGAAAAGCTAATTTACAATCATCGCTCGGGACTTTTATTATTTTGATCCTTACGATGACGGTTTTACACCTGACAGTAATCGATATAAAATCAATGTAACGAGATTTTGAGTTACTGCACTTGGTGCTGTGTGTGCAATATAGTCTTAAACTAGGTCTAGTGTCGAAATAGTTATTTCATAAAAAGGCGTGGGTAGAATAGACTGGATTTTCAAGCCTGTATGACATGGGTATGGGTATCTGATTAATCATGTACTCGTACTTGTACTAGCGAACTAGTATTTGCAACGTTTTCCAGTGCAGACCATGCTAGTAGGTACTTTTGATAAGTAAATATACTACTAGATATTATTATCATCGTATATGAAAATATTTCTAATATGAGCAGAAATATTTTCATATACGATGCGATGTAACTAAATAACATCTTAGTTCATATTATTTTCAGTCAGTTTGTCTAAGAATCTATATTTATATTATCTATATTTAAGAATCTATCTTATAATTTCCTATTTTCGTTTATTTGTCTGAGACATTTGAAGATGTTGCACTTAACCTTCAATGGGCATGACCACGAGGTGGAATGAATATTCGAATATAACTGCCACGAACTTGCTCATTTGTTTACGAAATCGCCTACATTCATCATACAATGAGTAATAAAATGTGCATTTGCGAAAATGCACTGTAATGTGCAGAGATTGCATTCGATTGTACGATATTATCGCCCACTTGATATCTCGCCTTCTGTTTTGTTCCGGTCAAGAACATCCATTTGTTTTAATGTGTCGGAGAAATAATGTGACTCACATTTCTTATTTTTATTGCCTTTGGTTAATGACTTTCACGGCACCGAAAGAGAAATGAGAAAATGTATATGAAATCTCAATGATGTAAATGAATTAGAATTGTTATTTAAAATGCAGCACGTTAATACATCGACTCTATTTTTCACGACACCGAAAGGAAATGTGAAAATGCAAACAAAGTCGCAATGATGTTAATATTAAAATATTTATTTATAAAAATGTAACACGAAAATGTGACCACTCTTCTTGACAGTGAAAGCAGTAGAGATGCGGAAGGCTTCATGTTAGGAAAATTCTAGTTACTACCTTGATAGCTGTAACCAAAAAATATATTAACTTACCTATAATCAGCTACTTTGACCACTGCATTCAGTGGTTCCTTTATTCTGTAGTAAACCACGGCGTCCACAGCTACTGTTACAGAATCTCTCGTCAGTACCTGTTAAAAATAATTTGAACCTCAATTACCAAAACTACTTCTTATTCTTCGTACACAATGTTACATAGCAGAATGCCATAATGTATGTATTTAAAAACTGGAAAATATTTCTAAATAAGAGTGATATCCTTTGAATTTTTATGGTCTAATCTAATCGGAATAGACCTCTGAAATAATTGCGTTACTTGCCTTATATACCTTTTATTAAATTAGTCGTTTGATGCGATGGATTATGACTTGTACTTAAAAGCTGTTATAAGAGTCTGTTATTCGCCTTTCCACAATAATAAAACTTCTTTAAAAAGGCAGAGTAAGTACAAAAGCCCTTGAAAGTTGAGTCCAGAAGAAAATCAGATGTAAAGTTATTATTGGAGATGTGAGTATGTAGACTTGATTTAAATCTCAATGGTCAAGGCTTCCATGGGCCCAGATGGATGGAGCACGCTCTGACTGCATGGCATTTGGCAAGTTCAAATGTCGTGGGAAGCTGGCTTGGCGTTGTCACTGGCGCAAAATGCTGCCATTTGCCCGACTAGTCGCTGATTCATATTGTTTCCACAAAATCTTGGTTTTAACTGAGAAGGCATTTGATAAGATATGGGAACCTATATGACACAAATTCACAAATAGAATTCGTTTACGTTAGGATTTATATGGTAAAAGAAATACCATATTGATAGGTAATGATCATTTAGCAAGTTATTTCCAATCTGAAATATAATTTCTGTAAATATTTATAATCTTCACTGCTTCTTTATTACGTATGTCGTATGTGTATCGGACAATAACGATGAAATGCACCAAAATCCATTCGTTTTTTCAAACCTGCAATATTTTAAACTAAAACATTTAACTCATCACGATCATGAACACGACGAGAAAATTCTTCATCATCTCATTTAAGATAATGCTGAAAGACAAGACATGAAGGTACTGAGCAATTAACCTCTTTGATGTCTAATCACAAGCGTTATTTGTATCTGATTATCTCTCAATGCGCGCATCAATCGAGGTGCGCAGGCGCAGTGCTTAGAATGAGGTCAGATCTGTTCGACGTCTGTTCACGCCGTCACTGGACATTTCAAAATAACCTCCCCTTCGTACTAAATTATGATATTGACCATCTATTTACACTAGACGAAGTAGCCGATAGTATTAAATTAGACGCGCCAACTAATTTGTCTGATTCACATAAAATACTATTTTCATGTTTACACAATAAGTTTTCCTATACGAAACCAGATGTTTTTGTACAGTTAAATCCAGTGGGATTTGTTTCTGTTACTAGCATTTAACCCATTCGTTTATTCAATTTACATTAAATAATTGGTGATCTAACTGTATAAACGTGTACTCATACTGAAATATACATTTCAATTTATTTTATTCTTTCAACAGTCGTTTTGTACAGTTTAACTGCGAATAATATTTTTAATTTATCATGATTAGTTACGATTATTTTTTCCATAACATTTGCCCGAAATTCAAGGTTGATTGGTCACTTCTTGATTTTTCCTGTTTGAGCACTTTTATCATTCGGAGACTGGCAGTCAGTATGTTAATATTAAAATAAGGTAGTTCCTCAATGCCAAAAAGAACTATTGTTGTAAAATTCACGACTGGCGATCGGTGATATTACTAGGTCGCATTTCGACTTTCGAGACAATTGGTTTACGATTCCCGCTCGTTTGACGAGCAATAAACTGTGAATGATTCCCGCCGTCAATCAATCGACGCACTGAATGACAAACAGTTGGTTTAGCCGTGCTCAATACTAATTCCTAGGTGGCTGTCCACATTAATTTTTATTGTTGGTTATAAGTATTATGTTCAGATGTAGTTACTTGAACTACATACTCGTAGTTGCATCTTATTTAATTATCTTAATTGTAAAATGGAATTGGTAAAATTATGATAATGTGATTGAAAGGGATTTGTTACCGGCTAAACCTGATTTCAGGACAAACTAGTTTTGCCTAGTCTTAAACTAGTTCTTCTCGTGTAGGAAGAATTAGATGGAAAAGGCATATATTTATTTGTATATACCTAAATTTGAGAAATAAACATAATATTTATAAGGGTTTAAAAAAAATACCACGAAGACCAAGTGGACTTCTAAACCTCCTCGAAGAACTAGTTTGGCCTAGGCAAAACTAGTTTGTCCTGAAATCGGGTTTGGCTGGTAACATAATAACAGTTCAGATGTGCAGAGTGTAATCTTGTGTATTGTACTAATGTGTGAGCAAAGTTTAATCTTACTCTTCCTCAGATTTATATGTTGACTAAAATGTTTAGTTACTTAAGGTTTTACTTAAATCTTTTAGAAATGTTTTCTAATTGATAATTTGACTACCTTAATTTTTTTAACGAAATAAGTTAATTCGAAATATTTTTACTTAAATGCCCAACCTTTTTATAAATTTTCGACTTTTTATGACTCTTATATGCACGAAGCTTTACATCGATACGTTTTGTTGCAGCCACATGGTGTTCCACAGATTTCGTTGTTTACGTATTTGCGTATTTCTGTATCCTGCGGTCTCTGATCAGACCTTGGTGTTAGTTATAGTTGTACGCATTAATCGGTGTTCACAAGATTGATTGAATTCCTTTTTATGCTGCAAGAATTTGCTGTTATCGATTAGTCGTTGTTAGCTAAATATAGAATGACATACTCATATTTTACTCTTTGGAATGTTATAGTTATAGCCACTTTGGGAAAAGTGCAGCTCTGTGCATTTTTAAGACATGTTTTTATTGATTGATGTGTTATGGAGTTAGCAAATTATTTACTTTAAGTGGGAGGGCCACATCTATTATACTTTACGAGAAAATGGTGTTTGTTCTTGAATTCATTTTCAATATCTCAATTTTTTTTGGCTGCGTGACCTATCTTTGCCCGTGTCTAATGCTTATTACGTATTTGTAACTTTGTTAAACCACATTTATTACCGTTTCAGCGATACTAAGAAAACAAAATATAAGTTAAAAAATACAAATGAGCACATACATAATTACCTCTTGCGGGGGGACGTCGAAGGACACGGTTCGCAAATCGACCTTTCTGTAGGTATCTATGCAGGGCAGCACGAAGAATAAGCCTGGACCTCGAGCGCCTCCCTTGCGAAGCCTTCCGAGCCGGAATATCACTGCACGCTCGAATTCTTGCACTACCTGTGGTTGACAAATATTTTAGACGGATATAATCGCGGTATAATTGTAAACTACATATTTACAGGATACCCTAAGTTTAAAATTGTACTAGGTATGATGTAAACTAAAGCTTATGTATACTAATTCGTGTTATCCTGTAAATATGTAGTTTAAAATTATGCCGCGATTATATCCGTTTAAAAGTAGTTTTATTTCATGAGTAACAGTCGCGTAAACTTAAGCAAACATTATGAAAAATATTTATTTGTATGTTATGTTAACCGGCACTTATGACTTCAAATATTTATATTTGCGAAGATAAAACCACTTTTCATTGCTGCTTTTTATTCGCATGTAATAGTAATGAATAGCTTGAAATGTTTGTATTTATGTTTTACTGCATAATTGAAATAATACCTATTCCAAACGTGCATTTAATAATAATGTATCAAGATGGTATCAAAGCCCACTTGTACCTACAAATGCGTAAGGCGCAAAAAAGCTTATAGCTTTAGTGACGGTTAGACGAAACCACTTACCTTAAAGCACTCAAATAGTGAAAAAGGGAAGGTAATGATGACCAGAAGAAATGACAATAGGGTGGCGCACCGCTCCACGCACCCAACCGGTGCATCTGGGTTGGCTATGAAAAGAAAAACATTATGTGAGATATTTTGGTAAGTCCAAAGCGTAACTTAGGTCAAAGGCTGCTGCGAATAAGTCAAATTGCCAATATGTAATATGTCATTGACTGCGCGTATGGAAGTAAAAAAAAAGTTTTAACATTTATTCAACACAGCTGTCGATTGTGATATATGAAAATCAATTGAGAAACACAGTATTAAGTAAGCCTATCGTTGTGATGATCCCTTAAATTACAACAAACATTTTAATTAAAATATCTCAATAGTCAGTACTTATTAATTTTAACTACCAACATTAAACGTCTCATGACAAACGCAAAATTTTTATGGTTCATAGATTTGATTTATCAATGAATTATTTAAACGATGATAATAAACATAATGTTAATAAGCTTTATGAATGGTAATATTATGTATGAATGCTAACTACGACTTGTACGCATTCTACATATATCTAAGCATTTACTTACGCATTTGAATTGTGATAGCACAAGAGGTACCCGTATCGCAATCTAAAATATTTAAATTGAATAATTAGATATTTTATTATTCAATAATCGAATTAGGTTCTTAAATGTACTCACGGCTGGGTACATTTTCACGTCTAGTGGTTACTTTACGAATTTCCGGAGGCATAACTAACACTTGATTGCTTTGTTTAATTAGAGAGCTCGAGACTCAATGTATTAGCACTTGTTGACGATAGCCGACTACGCTGACATATGGACTAACTTACTGTCAGAAGAGCACGACTGTTTACACGACCCAAAAACAGCGGTGCCAACTAAAAATATCAATTACAATGCCATGATTCCACAACAATACGATTGGTGATAAACCGAGGCGATTAGTCAAAAAGTATTTACGTATTTCGAGGTAGCACTCCACTTCTCCGGAATCCTTGTCATGGCAACCGAAATCCATGTGTAGGAGGGCGCGGGGGATACAAAGCATTTAATGTATTGTAGATTAAGTGGTGTCTTCAACGCGGTGTCTACATTTGTACTAAGGCGTGGACCGGGAAAGTTCGGGGCGGTGAAAATAAATAAATAACGCACTTTCAGCCATGTCGGCGCGGGCGCACTCCGGACCGCGGTGATCCAGATTGTGCTCTTACAGGTTCGGATTCCGCCGGCTTCGCTTATACTTTGGTAGAGGATGTTTGGATAACCGCTTCGAATCTCAGGCGAGGATTTGTTTTATTTCAGGGTACATTTGTTTGTTTTTGCGATTATCCAGACATAATTACAAAACAAATTAAGTCCATGGCGTCCATTTAGTCTGGCGAATGGACGATGAATAAACAATCTGTAGAGTTAATATTAAACTTAAACACACAATTGATTATTATATTAATTGTATTATTTTCGTTTATTGTATTCGTGAAACCGTTAATTATTTATGAAATCGTCGGACAATACCTGAGTAAAAATACAAACAAATAAACGCTACTCTTCTTCTCAGATACTTTATGCCAACCAATGGTGCTAAGTATAAATGTTTCCAAAAAAGTATTTAAATGATTGTTTGTTTAAAATTTTATATTAAATTACAAACATCATGAATAACTTCTAGTAATATCTAGGGAGAGAATTATTAGAGTAAGAAAAGTAGGTATTTGTCGCATACGTGGTTTCCGTGGGTGATCCTTCTAGTTTCTAGGTTATTTATAAACAATATAAAATAGCGAAGAAAAAACATTTATATCGAAAGGAAATCGCACAAATGTATAGGACTGAAGAATTCCTGGTTGTTTTCGCTATAAGTTTTACATTCTGAGTTGGTTCCTCGTGGACTGATTTTTGCACATTTTGTTTATTTTTATTTTTGCAATTTGGGATTTTAACCAGACAATAATTGACAAGGGTTGGGCTTTCATGTTGATTTTGGCTTTTGCAGTATATTTCCGTGACAGATCTCCACTGATATGGTAGACAAAGATGGACGAAAATACACACAACGAGACGTGCAGATCAAAGATGTCGATATGGCCTGGACGGACCGAGTTTGATAGCCGTGTGACCTGTTTTCGAGATTTATTAGACAGTAATGCGTTTCAACCGGTGTACAATTTCAGTTTCCGAGGGAACGCTTTTTTTCGAATTCTATTCCTGTCTTTATGGATAACAATGTATTCCGATAATGTTATTGTAAAAAGTTTCGTTGACTATTTATATGTTATCGATTGCTTGTTTTCATCACTTCCTTCGTTATACCATAGACGTGTTATTTAATGTCATCATTACACGATTATCATGTTCCATCAAGTTTTTATTTCTGCGGCAAAAAGAGGGCTACATTGATGACTAACTTATTGCATCGCGGTAACTAAACCAGTCAATAAAAGAGATGTTTTGAGTTCCTATTAATAAGCTATTTAATTGAAAGAAAGTTTGTAACGAATATAAATATATGTAAGTGTCTCATAAAAAAAATTAATATGTTTACGAAACCTTCGCACTTCTTCGTACGAGAATACCTAATACATTATTGAATAAAATGCTTCACAAGAAAAATCGTCCCCGTTGTTATTTAAAGTGGATTGGTACTACATATAAGTAATTAATGCCTACAACTAACCAATAAACTACGTTTCGTAAGATACGATGAGCGTGGGGATCCCTTACTCATTGTTTAATTTTCACATCTTTGTCGCCACCTTCGAATAGTCTCACGGTTTTTCATCGGAAGTGGCGAAGAATGGTCATGTTTGCCAATTCTTTGTTCAATACGGTCTAATTGGGGTAAAAAAAGTTAACTGTTGTTTTGTTTTGCCAGAAAGTGTTTGTATGTTTTTAAGGCTTGCATTGAATGATTCTAAATGAAATAAAACACTGCTTCACATGTTTCAGCTCGATTTAATCTAAACTAATATATAAAGCTGAAGAATTTATTTGTTTGTATGTTTGTTTGTTTGTTTGAACGCGCTAATCTCAGGAACTATTGGTCCGATTTGAAAAAATATTTTTGTGTTGGATAGTCCATATGACGGGTAAGGCTTTAGGCTATAGTAGGTATAACCGAAATCCACGCGACGACGGAGCTGAGTCGCGCGCAGCCTCAAGAATCTTTATATTTTTCTATTTGGGAACTATTTACAAATGACCTAACGGAGAATGAGAAACTTTTATATGCACGAGGCATCCCGATACATTTACCAGAAAATTGAACTCATAAAATTAGCAGATACGTAATTATAACAAATTAACTCCGTTCGCGTTTGTTACGATTTTCGCACACAGTCTTATCTCATCTCATCTCACTAAAAATAAAAATAACACAACGGTTTATATGCCTGGAGACCTTATACATTTGAGAAATCATCTGTTCACCGCAATTCAGATTCGCGGCCGCGCCTCTAGCGAGGTGCGCCATCTATCGGCACATTTTAGAACTACATAGTTCGCTAGCACAATTTACAATGATAAAATAAAGGAATATACAATAGGTTAAAGCCTACCTCGACAAATGGTAAGTGGTAAGTGGACTATCCAACGCAAAATGTTTTGTCAATACGAACCAGTTCTCGAGGTGGGTGATGTGGTGGTGAGCATCCTGGAGCTCATGCTCGAGCAGCGTTACGCGCCGTAGGTTGTGTACGTACTCCTGGCTGCATTCGCCAAACCCATCGACTAAAGATTGAAGTTTGTCCCTTTCCTCCATTAACATAATATTTTGCGTATGTAACTCAGTCAGATCTTTTTTCATCTTACTACTTTTGTCCAACACGCTCAGCAATTCCCGTTCACTGTCCTCTCTCTCCCTAACCAATTGTGTAACTTCCTCTTTGGTGGCCTTTAATTCCTTCAAAGCTAGGTCTAATCTAGACTCAGCCTGGCGTGAAGTGGTGAGTCCAGACCCGTCCCGGCGAGCAGAGGCCTTGCTACGCGTCAACATTGTTAAAATTTACGTCTAATGTAATGAACAGATGCAAACGGTTTTGTACCTACAAAGAGTTGTTTACACAATTGTGAGGTTATCTTATACCTCAGCGCGAGTTTATATCGTTAATTATGCGGCACTAATGAAATAAATGAGAATACTACAATTATTAATTAAAAACAATGGTAGATATTACCTAATTGAGAGAAAAACAATGACTCACAAATTCAAAATTTGAACTGTCACTGACGCCGGTTAACACTTCTCACAAACCTTGTAAATATTGTTCTTAGACACTATTTTACACTTAATACACTTAAAACTATATTATTTGTTATGTTTTGTGATGTTTTTAGGACCTTTCTTTGGATTTAAACTTAAATTTTATAAAAAATAGTCGGGAGCAAATTCAATCAGCTGTCAACCGCGGTGTTGCCACAGCTTTTTTGGATTGCATTTTTGGTATCAGTATCGATCACTAAACACCCCCTGATAGTTATTTTGGAAAAATATTTAATGTACAGAATTGACCTCTCTACAGATTTATTATAAGTATAGATAGATTACTTTTAATCAAAACACTTCCCTGCTCACCTTTTATGCCACAAGTCCTTGATCCCGATGATAAATTAATCAAACCACGATCAATTTCCATTATTATAATGACGTGTCACGTAACGTTGATACACAGTCGCAATAGCCGGTAAATGAACCAAGTTAATTTGCTCCCACATGATATAACATTATGCCCTGGAGTCGTTGAAAGGATGCGCACTGATCTTTAAACCAGTATGGCCATTCACCATTCATTTCGCTGGTCGGTTCGACCTTTAGGCTCCATCGGCCCTATGACAGTTATGTAATCTTCGTATTGATTCTGTTAGAAACTTTAAGTCCGAGTACTATTGTTTCTTTGTATTTTAGCACAGTTGATGCAATCTCTTTTTTATTAATTTAAAAGAATAATGCATTATTTCTTTTTAAAAATCATTTTGCATAAGTCAATAGCCTATCTATCATAAAAGTTTGATGGGTACCTGCCTGTCGAGGAAGTACTTAAGTAACTATACCCCAAGTATGGTCTTTCCACAGACTTCGTATTTGATCATTGCAGAATTATGGTCTACTCTTCATCGAGGGCTGAAAAAGTGTCTTATCTTGAATGGTATTTAAATACTAATCTGGAATGTGCTTGTAGATTCTTAGTGGTGTAGACATTTGAAGGTTAAACATAAAATAAATTAGTCAAGTTATCTAAATTGAATGCATACAAAGGATTTTGAAGGGTAATAATTATGATTTTCTTAGCTAAGTTAATTATACCATCTATCATTAATTACATGACATAATTGAAGTTTAATTCTAAGGCGGTCCTATTAATTTTATGATGAATTACTTACCTTCAGATCATTCATCCTTTATATGGCTAGACGGACATTAAGGCTCTGTTATAGTTGGATAAACCACATAATTAATTTGATCGGAACATAAGTTTATCTGTTATTTTTATGGCACCGCGAGATAGTTCAAATTTTATTGCTTGCCTAGTTATTGGAACGCGTCGGCAAAAAATTTTTTGTTAATGCACTATGAAACTGTTCTCAGAAGTTATCTAATCTGATACATTACGTCGATATACTTACTAGAGGTTAAATAGCTGATGTTCTAATGCGTTTATAGATTAGTTTTTACACTTCATAACATTAAATTACTGTTCAATGACTCGGAGGGGTTGTGATTTTAAAATAAATAATTAACAAATGAATAAAATTTAAACACTAAAATGAAACCGGCTAAATTATGATGAAGATAAAAATTATAATAAAGTATCAGTATATACAAAGTTAATGATATTATTACTGGGAACCGAAAAGCTAGCTATTTGATTTAATTAGTTCAATCAATGTATTGGATGTAGGTATGTAGGTAGGTACTATTACGAAGAAAATCGATCATAATGCACAAGCGATACTACAGACAATTCGACACGATCTCGAAAACGTATGACTGATTTATCGGCTTTTGCTAGGTAAGATGGTGATATAACAGCTGGTAACGCGCCCCATAGTTACCCAACACCGATCAGCGCTTCAGTTATTGTTTGTAGCGTTTTAGAATGCAAGATTACAGGTCCGCGGTGTGGAGCGAAACATTTTTGTTCAAGCACAATGAAACTGTTCTTATTAAGTTAATGTGTTTAAACATTAGTTTTTGACTTACAGTCAAACAGTTCAATAATGTCTTTGCAGGACTGGTTTTCTTTTTTTTAATTTTGTACTCATATTTTTATCTTATTTGGGGAATGCCTACCTCCGGTACTAATGATTATGTTATAAGTTTTCTTATTGCTACTAGGATTAACACACAACAGAATCAACCGTTGAATAACAAATATACTTATACCTATGTTGATCCTGGTCTTGGTATTACATGTATCTAACATAATATAATACCCAGAACAAGAGCAACAGCCATGTTCATGCAAGTATGTAAATGTATGTCCTGGGCGGGGACTCTTGGCCTAATAGGCAACTCCTTGACCATTAGACTAAGCGGGTCGTCTTATGACCTTGAAAGAAAGTTTAATTTCGTAAGTCTAAGAAGTATACCTGTCACAGAAATCATCTTAATGAAATGGACTATACTAAGTATAGCAAGATGGTGATAGATCAGCGGCTTTGTTGGTAGCGTTTGAGATAGAAAGGGATGCAAGATTTACAACAGGTCCAGTTGCCTGTGGTGGTGTGGAGTTGTCGACTGGTTTATCCCACTCGATCTTTGCACCATTCCGTGATTTAACGATGCTAGCATTTCTCTAATTCTATTTATGTTTTGGTGTCTTGGTAATTTTGTATCGTGAAACTCCAGTTAATTTTTAACTAAAAAACTCCGTATCGGTGGGTATATGAAGTTGTAGGTGTATAAAGAACAGATTTATTAAAATAAATAATGATTATGAGACTCGTCTTAATTAGCCTCATAATTATCAGTGGCAAAACTGTTAAAGTAGAAAATTCTAAAAGAGAGTCATCGTAATTTTCGATTGTCAAAATATACACATACCTACTCGTAGTACCAAAACCTTGCTGTACACTAAGATTTGAATTCTTATCTGATAAAGATATCAAAACAAGAAAAACAGTGTTCTATTACATTATCTTTTTGTGTTTTTAAATAAATGCACCAAAATCACCACACAATCCAATCAAAACAGGTTATTGAAAATCGTACTGCAGGAGGATAACTTGCCAATCCTTCCGTATCGAGTGAAATAACGTAAATCACGTCTAAACATAAATAAGGATTCTATCATCTCAAGTCGGTTGTAAAACAGAATAGACGAATTGAGTTCGCCCTAATGCTTATAGATCTAGCGAATTTAGGTTAAACTACGTGTATTGAATGCACCTACAAAGCAATATAAAGGTTTCGAAATGGCCGGAATGCGCGAACTTTGTTTTACGTTCCAAATCAAATTCTTTTCCGTTGGAATTCTGTGGAAAAAATCTCTGTGAACAAATATTTACTGGGCGATTGGACGAGAATGACAGTTTCCTTTTTAGAAATACCAATGTACGTAGAATAGGACATGATGTAACAAAGTAGGCGCAGTGACTGACAAAGATAACGTTTGCATAAGAAGCAGCGGGTCTGTTTACAATAATAAACATTTCTAACTGATTTAGATCACTGTGGCCATTTATGGGAGTGTATTGATAATGATATTCTATGCACGTAGAAGAAATAGTGCAAGAATATTTTAGGTTTCAATCTGCATTAAGGTGGCTTAAAAAAACCCGGATAAGGCATAGCAACATGGCTCTTCTATATCAAAATACTTATTGGAAGCAAGCATGTTTGAACGAGTTTTGAATTTAAAAGCTTTGCCGATGTTTAAAAAAATACTATCAATACTGTCGCTAGTTGGTCATCATCATCTTGATTCAACTAATTAAAAGTAACAGCGCTGTTAAAATTGTGTTAAGAAAATAAGAATTCTTGAAAATAAAATCATTATGTGACACGTTTTTTACGGTCTATTAAAGTTTATTACCTTCAGTTTTCATTAGTGTTTCAACGAAATACTGCGAGTCCATTGTCAGGTCGTTAAGCAAATTAAACGGACAGTAACAGTTGTGGACAGATATTATAGCTAGGAAGTTCCGAATGTTACACAACAGACCGATTTGAGGGAACATTAGAAAACACCTCACTATATTTATGATATTTTATTGCTAGACTTTTTCTCTAGCATAGACCCCGCATGATGTTAAGCTTTAAGTCAATTTTTACTCTTGTATTACGAGGAGCAACACAAATCGAACCTGTAACACGAAGTCTTCCTCAATTGAACTATGCAGGAGTTTACTAACTAAAGAAATATTTATAGCACAACTTTATTATGAGTTTCTCGACTATGCATTTGGCAAGCGTGGTGATGTAGCCAAAACCCATATTTCAATTTATGGAAACAGTGGACTGGGCTAATAGACTTCTCTTTTTTACTTTACTTTTATTATGAGTTGCTTCTTCACTTTGTTGTTCTCCAAGTTTATCAATAGCAATCCAAAAACCAGTACTCCGTCTATTGCTGCAGTGTTAATCGGACATATCCTACTACTATTATAAAGGCGAAAGTTTGTATGTGTGGATGTATGGATGTATGGATTCCTACTACTATTATAAAGGCAAAAGTTTGTATGTGTGGATGTATGGATGTATGGATGTTTGTTACTCTTTCACGTAAAAACTACTGAATGGATTTGAATGAAACTTTATCACAATATAGCTTATACATCAGAATAACACATAGGATATTGGAAATCGAAATCCACGCGGACGGAGTCGCGGGCGGCGGCTATATTGACATACCTATACATTATGTAGTGTCTACCTAGTTACAGACTCAACACTAATTAACTAAAGCATGTATTACTTTCATATCAGCCCTTTGGACTGGACAAGGCTGTGCAATATTCGATGATTGATTTATGACTAGAGGTGATATGGAGTGACTTAAAGTTTACGTGGAAATCTGGTCTTACCAATAATGTCACTTATGCAAGGCGCATCTTCGATTATGGATAACGTGATGAAACTTGCGGGCTAATTTTACAAACTACTCGAATATTATAAATAATTTAAACAGTTAAGAAAGGTACAAACAGAAGGTACAGATTAAGTTCCACATTTTGGTAGTTGACAAATGAATAAAAACAGATTCACCGAATCGTTGATGACAAGTTTAACAGGTTTATCAGAGTACAATAAAATACAAAAAATAATGCAATTTTCTGGCTCATATTTTTCTAGATGAAATATAATGTCGAGCTTGCAGTATTGAAAATCCCTAGGTTTTATTATCTCATCCAAGAATATTTTTTTAATGTTATCGGCAGGCAAACGAACAAGAGGGTCACCTGATGGTATGTGATCACCGCTGCCCTTGGACATCAACAACCACACAAGGGTCGCAGCCTTTAAGACCCCATACCCTCCCCAACTGAGCTCAAAATGACCTAAGATAATTAAAATCTGTCTTTGAAGCTAGCTCACGGCAACACTAGATAAAATTATTACCTACATATGAGTGCTATAGGCACCTGCCTATCACTAAGAAAATCGCTTTCTAATAGCCCTTTCTACTTTTAGACTAGGTTTCGTAAGAGTACTAAGTATCTGGATGAGTGATTTATACAGCTGAGAAGTGGATCGGTATCGGATCAATATCGCTCCTCTATGATTTAGGTTTGTTTGTTTGAGGTTTGAAGTCCATTGACTGGTGTCTATTTATAAGTTTGCATTGCAAGCTTTGCTGAGCTGATGAGTAAGCGGCATTGCTTCTTCAAATATAGGACTGAATTGTTTCTTATCTTCTTATGTAATTTGTTTGGTTATCTAATCACTAGGAGCAAAGCATTATTTCAATATTCAAGCAGGATTTCGAATTCCAATAGTCTTTACCTAGCCTTCCTCGTCAAATGGACTATCCAACAAAAAACATTTTTTAATTGGACCAGTAGTTCCAGAGATTAGCGCGTTCCAACAAACAAACAAACAAACAAACAAACAAGTAGGTGTTGCAGTTTTAGTATTATGGTGTACGGTTACATTATTATTGAATGAAACATTTTTAGTATACCTAATTGGTGGTTACGGATTGGTTATGCAGAACTTTAATAGACTATCTGTCACATTGTCAGAGACTAAATTTGGTGCAACCAAAACTTAATATTTTTCTACTGGCTAAAGGTGGAGTGTCAGTGAAAAAGGGTAGTACTTAGTAATATTAATCTGGTAAAAGTGACCAAATATCAAAAAGCCTTATCATTACTTGTAAGCAGCTGCAACTCATATGATTTAGATTTCCGAGCTGTACTGAATGTGTGAGTATAAGAAAATAATCCACTTTGGACCAGCGATTCGATAACATGTTAGATTTTTTTGTTAAATGTGTAAAAAAAGACGTAGAGTTGGATTGGAAATGTTAATTTCTAATGAAATTGCAATTCTTGCAATTTTCTAGTCATCCAGTTACCCGTGAAACAAGATCCAACTGGCAGTGACCTTTTGTAAGTTTTTCCAGAAATTGTCACAGTTTTAACTGCCACATGCATGATAGACTTTCTTTCACAAAAATGAAATATAAATGTGAAGATGACGGCGATTAGTTTTTAAGTTGAGGGTAGTTTTTGTAATGATTTAAATATGATAAGTGACGCGTAATACCTGAGACATTCCGTGATCACGGCTCCTGAAAAAGAGCCGAAACGTCGGGTTTTCCTGTAAATATGTAGTTTGAAGAATATACCGCGATTATATCCGTTTAAAAGTAGTTTTATTTCATGAGTAACAGTCGCGTAAACCTAAGAAAACATAATGAAATAAATATTATAGTTTAGCGTAAAAGTGTAAGAAATAAATTCAAATCTTTAGTTTATGGCTGCAATGTGGAGGCGTGTGTTGTGCCTTACGTTTAGACTTAGCCGCATAGATAGAATCTAACGCACTACGCAGTCCCAAGTGGCATGCACTTGAATGCACCTAGCAGGTGCATAGTATGGTGGGGTCCTACATTTATAAGCCGTGGTCGGTTGCTCAGACTACCCGGAGAGCCACCTAAGTTGTAAACCAGCGCGTCTGTAGCAAAATGCGGGTGAGTTACGTAATGAGATTAACGATATATCAGGTTAACTGATAACATTTGATTTAATCATGAAAGATAACATATACAAACTTGCTAGTTAACAAAATTAGTAAGAGCGAATGTGCAAACTTAGTAGCGTACTAAATCATACAACTTCATTTTGGTAATTGATGTTTCAAACTATACATTTTTGGAAATAACGAATTGTTTTGCCTGTAGAAAATTAAATTTTAAATAAAAGTTTTTTTTTAATCTTTGTTAGTGTTAGGTGTATGAAGATAATAATTATTATACAAGCTACAATTATTAGCGATTGGAGTATGAAATAGTCGAGAAGTCGATTTCTGATTAAAGTTCACGGGTTAGATCCCCGCACATAACGTAAAAATAATCTTCTTGCGATTTTCAAATGTAATCTTGTTTGAAATTTAGATGATTATCTTCTGATTAACATTGTTTTACATCATAGTTTCATGATAATTACTAAATTATCGTTTAAATTAGAAATATTTATCAATTACTTCAAGTATAAGATGTTAATCATATTGAGTTCGTTGCGGGTTGGTTGAACCTTTAATTATTACCAAGCAATATATCTATACTAATATATAAAGCTGAGGAGTTTGTTTGTATGTTTGTTTGTTTGTTTGTTTGTTTGAACGCGCTAATCTCAGGAACAACTGGTCCGATTTGAAAAAAAAGTTGTGTTGGATAGTCCATTTAACGAGGAAGGCTTTAGGCTATTGGAAATCGAAATCCACGCGGACGGAGTCGCGGGCGGCCGCTAGTTCTCATATAAAGTACCTACTCTTACTTTTGGGTGACCCTTTAATATCTGCTATTAAATGAATTGCACTATTATTCACCAACAGTTAAGTATTGGTTTAAAACTCTTTTATACCAATAAAAACCCATTCAAATAAATCAAACATTTTATACAAAATTATGATTCCGAATCAAATAATATGCGAATAATTTTGTATTTAATTTCTTTTTATTTTATGGATTGGTTTAAAAATTCTGGTTTAAAATATTTTATTCCTAAGTTGTTAGTTTATAGTAGTTATGTTTGTATTTATTCCTAAGTTTTAAAGAAAAGTTGGCCAAGTGAAGAAATCAAGTGAAAGGTGGAAAAAGCACGTAGGTCATATTTTTCTATTTTGTGATAGGATTCTATTCGGATCTTTATCCGCGATTAGAATGTTCAAAGTGTCCAAAGCTTCGCATTTTGTTGCTCTTAAACTTCCCTCTTAAAGTTTAACCGGTTAATTATACTTAAATCATAGCTTGTTAAGTTGTCTGTTATTAAAATGAGGGTCGTAGTAATTACATTTAAGTGAGGAGTCATCAACTAAGATGTTACCTTTTGGATTATTAAGGAAAATAACCGTGTAAATTAATATTGAAATTGCCTCTGTCAAAATGTTCGTGAGATCGTCTCCCTTTAATATTCACCGCGATATTCCATTGCAAGAGTATCATTACGACCTCAAAGGCCGGCAACTCATGCGATACCTCTGGTTTCACGGATGACCATGGGCGGCGATGATCGCCTTCTATCAGGCGACGCGTAAGCTCGTTTGCCGCCTCTGCCATATAAAAATATCTGTGTGTGCGACAGACAACTGAATTCCACGCGTCGGAGTCGCGGGCGGGCGGTAGTTCTAACTAGTGCAAAGAGGTACCTAATCTCCATCTGAGCAACCTAAGATCCGATGACGTTTTCTTTGTTTATAATTTTAAAATGATAATGATGTGTCGCAGATCCTATTGGTGCTAGCTTGCGTGAGCGCCGCGCTGGGCGCGCCACAATACCACGTGCCGTATGCGCACGCGCCGCTCGTCCACGCGCCGGTCGCCATCCACGCGCCCATTGCCGTCGCCGAGCCTGTGGTACGTGGTTCGAATCCTGGTCTGGCCACCGTGTTTAATTTAAATGACTGTATTTTTACATCCAAGTGACTAAATACTTAAAGAGGATTAATAATTTTGTCGCAAAACATTTTAGTCATTTTGAGATCACGATTGGTGAAAAGCAGTTTAACTGCTATGTTTTACTTTTAAGAATGAAGTTATACTTGAATTACGATTAAATCAGTTTTCAGTTTTTCAAGTAAAACAATTATAAAAAAAAATACAAAAAAAAAAAAGCTATGTGAATATTTTGCCCTCAAGTGTTGTTTAATTGAATCTTGAAAATGAAAACTTACTGTATGTACTATTTTTTTCAAAGTGATATAACCGTGTTTTTACCGATTCACAGGCGTATCCAAAGTACGCGTTTAACTATGGCGTGAAGGACCCGCACACCGGGGATATCAAATCACAGCAAGAAGAGAGAGACGGGGACGTTGTTAAAGGTATTTTATATTTATGCTTTTAGTATGCCTAATAAAACTTATCTTTTCCAATTTATAAACAAATACCTAAAACCTCAAATGTCCTTAAGCATCAGGACGGGTTCAAAGCATTCAATTGCTAAAAAACATATAATATACAAGAACGTATGTCTTAAGCCTACGCACTAGGCAGGCAATTTGCTGTGCCTACCCATCATTCATCATTATCATTCTGAAAAATTATGATCACTACGCTGTGTTTTACGTGTAAATTTTTGTCAGCTTTGCTTTGGTCCACGGCTCCGAAGTCGGTGGTGGAGTCCTAGTATATATTTTTTTTCTTTGAAGCCTACGTAAATTGGGAACTTTTTGATTTTGATTTTTAGGATCTACATACTTACGTTGAAACTTAATAAACTAATTAATTCTCCATAACTTTTAGCTGTTTTCTTTCGATTCAGCTGTTTTTTTTCGTTAACTATGCAAAGCCGTCTAACGATTTAGTATTTGCATAAATTACTCAATCTGGAAATAAACTTACACATGAATAGCGGCGCCAAATAACTTCTTTTTACTATGATAAATGGACTTTATTAACAACATGTCATGTTAAGTAAATTATGAATACTTAAGTGGACATACATAAATTACTTAATTTAATACTTTGAGACGACAGTTCAACGTACAAACATTTGATTTTCTCAATTAAATTTAAAAGTAATCAACTGATTTCAGATATTTTTTAAGAAAAACGGACCCAAGGATTTTAACATAATTACCATACATGCATCTTATTAACATTTATTTCTCATGTTTGTTCTATGCAGGGAGTAAACAAAGCCGTTTCACAATTTATTTTAATCAAATCAATAATAGTGTAACAAAGCTGAAGAGTTTGTGCGTTGGTTTGTTTGTTTGATGACACAATCTTAGGAACTGCTGGTTTGGCTTGAAAAATATTGTCATGTTGGATAATCCACTTGTCGAGGAAGGTTTTTAGCTATATATATAGTACATTAGGTGTGGGGAAATCGATGTACACGCTGAGGGAGTCGCGAGCAGTCTGTCAATGGATTCGAATTAAAGTTCCATTTCTGCTTGTCCAGGGAGCTACTCTCTAGTGGAGCCTGATGGTTCAACACGTACCGTGTCCTACTCCGCCGACGACCACAACGGATTCAACGCTGTAGTACACAAGTCCGGCCATGCTGTGCATCCGGTGAGTTTATAGTTTACTAGTAACATAGAGAGTTACTTATGTTACTTAGGCTCGTATTAAAAAATCGCTCTCAACTCTGAAATCGATTTTAAGAGCGAATTTGAGATGCTGTTTTATATGAGAGTGCCATATCAAGTTGAGTCAGAGTTGAGAGCGATTTATTAATACGAGCCTTAGAGTAAACAAAGAGTCTTTGTATAGAAACACCTCCTCCTCCTTGAGTTGTATTCCTCATTATTCAGGGTCGTAATCATTGTATGAAATGAAACACACAACAACTCTCTTAGCAACTTTAATTGAGTGGTTTGCCATTACCTTCTCCATATCACACACACAAGAATACAAGTAAGTATAGAAACACACTAGGCGGAAAAAACGCGACCGAAGTTCGGCGGGACTACGCCTACAATTGTAACATTTATTAAAAGCAGAACTCTGAGGAGGTCATACGCGTAAAAGGGAATTTTACGATAAGACTGAGGTAAAAGCTCCATTGTTAAAATAAATATTGTTCATAACCGTTTTTAAATGACACTGTATGCACCGCGCTTCGAGCCGTATATATGTAAGTATTGATGTCATCATCATCCTAGCGCCTCTCCCGGTTGCATCCTCGGCCATTGCCTTGGAGCCCAGGGTACGCTGCGACTATGATCCTGAATTGACAAGCCTGGTTATTACAATGGAGCGACTGTCGTCTGACCTCCGTAACCACAAGGGAAACCAGACAATTTGGATCATAGTCGGGACCAACGGCTTAACGTGCCTTCCGAAGCACGGAATCATCATTCTTATCGGACAATCAGGTGATTCAAGCCTGCAATGCCCTAACCAAACTGGGAAAACCAACACAAAGTGAAAGTGTTCCCCGCGGGATTCGAACCCACGACCTCCGAGTTCGTAGTTTTTGAGCACAGCGCTCTAACCACTACACCACGGAGGCAGCTACGTATTGATGTAATACATTATATACTCGTACCACTTACTGCTTGACGTTTCGGCTGCGTTACAACAACCGTGGTCGCAAGCGGACTGGTGATAAGAACCGCGTGTAGTCCCGTTAACTAAATAATTATGATTAAAATGCAACGCGAGAGTCTAAAATCATGTAAGTATTGAATTTACACTAAAGAAAATACTTTTAAGCCTTACATTGTGGCTTATTCTCAACAAACTTGTAAATACGTACAAATTACACATTAGGAATAACTACAGCATTAACTTCACGTTCCAGTGACTTACTAAGGCTTAGATAAACCGTGAATTCTTCCGAGAAAACGTTTCAAGGCCTACCTGAGAAATTCGGTAAAATATGTTGGCCAAGATCCACGGACTAGCTCGTTTCCTTATAAGCCTACGCGACTAGGAGGTTGCGCAAACCGCGCGATTGCAGAGAAATCGAGTTTGTGTAATGTTTAAGACCCCAACTAGAGGTAGTCGTTCCATAGAAAACAATCCTTGGGTACTCATTGGCCATTAGGAACGTTAATTTTACGGAATTGTGGGAAATGTCTAATTTAATTAAAGTATTATAGATAGAAGTCGGTACGAACACAGGGCTCCAGTTTATACATTCAATGTTTTAAGTAGGTACCAATCAGTTCTAAGTAGTATTTTAAAAGTAGATTGATTGGATGAATAAGATCTGATTTTTTTTATATTTTTTTTCTTTAGAATGTTTTTTATTTTATTTAATACTAGAAAGTGAAATAAGATTTTTTTAATTTGTTCACAATGATTTCAATAAAAAGAGTGGAAAATATGTAGGAATGTCTTTTGCTTACTCTCAATAACATTGAGTTTAATTCTGTGGACTGACACATCAATTGCTATGGAAGCTAGGGAACAGATAGACATACCTAAATACTTTTTATAAACATCCATGACTCGAGTACAAATGCCGATGTCCATCACTCGAACTCGCGGCCCTTGGTTTCGTAGCCAGTGTCTCCGACCACTAGACCGACGGGCCCGTCAAATGATGATGATGAATCTTTTTAATTACAGGTAGCAGTAGCACCAGTGGCCCACTACGCGGCGGCCCCCGTGGCGCATTACCTGCACTAAACTGCAACAAACCACCTTACATAATATAAGTGCATCGCTTCGTAGAATACTGAACACGTTACCTTAATTTTACTTATTAGTTAATGAACATTGCAACTAGCTTGATAGCGTACTGGCGTAGGTTAGAACGGCTTAATAATGCTAATTTACGATAATGCTAGTTAGCATTAAAATTTAAATGTAGTACTTAGGACAGGTTAATTTGATAAAGATACTTGTGAGAATGCAAGAAGCTTATTTTAACTTTGTCTTCGTAATTGAAATTTTTGCTGTTTGTTTTAGAAAACTTTGTAAAGATCAATGTAGTTATCCAAATGCAAATAAGCGCAATTACAATTTAATATTATGTTTGGTTTAAGTTAGTCGCCTTCCAATTAAATTGAGAAAGGTTTCAGTATTAAATCAAAACCTAGTATGCCCAGTACTGCTATGAAGCTGGTTCAACGCTTGCAAAGTTGGTGCGAACAGGGTTAGGCTATGAAATACACGTAACCATTCGAAAGCTATATATAATTTAATGTATTATACTAAATATTTGAATGTTACGTATCATACACTGTAAAACCAAAATACGAACAAATACATCTTCCTTACTGTCCTCATACAAAATCACTTCCTTGGTTATATTTAGTATCGAATACATGTAGAGATTATTAAAATTAGTATTTAGGAAAATGCTTTAATAAAGTGAGTGTACAGTTGTATGGATATTTTGTACACACATTTTGTATTCTTGTGTAGGTACATCTTGCCATTTGATAGCATCTGAAGTACAAAATTTATTGTATTGTATTTACTAATTAGTTTAAGATTTTGATTAATTAAGAGTCCAGTGTACCGATTTCGAATAGATGTTTTGTATTAGACTTTTTGAATTTTCTCTGGCTTTTTGTCTATTTGATGATCTCAATTGATTTTTCAATCTTCGCAAATCTTAATTGTATTACCAAAAATGTATTTAAACATGGTGTGTAGTTTCATACTGTATGTAAAGTTCGATTAAAAATAAACTGCTGCGTATTCAATTTATTTATTGATCATTAAAGGTTTATTTACCCTAAGCCCGGAACACACTGAAGAGAAAAGTAAAATAACGCGTCAGTAGGTAAATTTTGTCCTTCTACTGTTTGGTTTATGTAAAAGTCGCAATTATATAACAACATGCTATAATAGGTAAAGCAATTTTATTATAATTGCGAGTTTTACATAATTATACATTAAATAAATATGATACAACTAAAAACTTATAGTTACTGCACTTAACTTTTATAAATAACCGCAGTAGCCTAAAGACGTCGAAAATCATAATTTGCGCTATTGGATTTCATTAAGAAACTCAGTACTTAATAGAAATCAAAAAATGGCGTTATAAACATTTTTTTATTATAAAAGCTTCAGCTTATACAATTTTATTAATTGCGTGAAACGTAATCAACCTCCGCCATATCCAATTCTTTGTACGCATAGTGAGTATACAGCGTTATGCAAAAACCTTAAACCGACGGTAGTACTCGATGAAAAATCGGAGTAATTTAGAATACGACCGGTCTTAATAGAAAACATGATATATGTGACAAGTTCGGGGTCAACATACAAGTGACTAATACACTTATATAAACTAAATTAGTAATGGTTTTTCTTCTTAATACTGGTATAGCTATCTGTGTAACGACTTTGGTTATTTCTATGTTGCCCGTGGGCTAAGAAAAAAACGTTTATAGGTTTGGTCTGGCTTAATGGCACACAATGGCTGTCAGAGGACAGTGTCAGCGGCAGGGTTCGATTCCCACCCATGATAAAGGTCAATGTTCTGGGTTATATGTGTCTGGATTATGATTTGTTCTAAATGTGTAGACAGCTGTGCTTAGGTTCGTTTTATATGTTGTCATTAGCAACATTTTAATAAAGTTAAAAGGTAAAGAAAAACGTTATGGCATTAAAGCCATGAAGACCACATTTTCGAAATATGATGTTATTTTAATATAACTTATTTATCATACTAATGTTAAAATTCAAATTTATTCTCTCTAAATTCCTTAAACACTGATTGCTACGTGTTTGGTAGCGGTTGCCGTTATAATACTATCAATCACGCTCCACGCAAACTTTGCACGTATTTGGATATTCTGCGCTAATAACCAATTTCTTTTACATATACAAATCATTATAGTTTTAGAGTTAGAAATAGATACCAGAACAACACACCAACTTTTCATTTGATTTTTTTTGCATCGATTTAAGTCATATACATTATTTCTACGACTTTATTAACAGTTAAAGAGTTAACAAGGGTTACGTGGGACGAAACGAATAAAAACAAAAAAACAATCATATACTTGCGGCGCCTTTATATGTCGCGAAAATGATCAAAATACGGCATTAACTGTTTATATAGGCTTTATTGGCGTCAGTGGCACAGTGGGCGATATTGTCGGCAAAGTCGTAAAACCACCACATTAAGCAATTTACGGTATCACGCCTTTTATTGAGACTTTAAACCTTATGGTGCACTATAAGCTATTGAAGATTTAAGAAAATTGTCGCGATTGCATATTGCGGTTGCGACTGACAGCAATCTTAATCTGTTAACTTTGAATTTCATATGTATCAAAGTAAATATCATCGCATTGATTTCAGGTATTTGAAATATTATAACTGTTGAGCTACATATGTTTCTGCTGTTGAGTGAGATTGCCAGAGCTTAGTTGGTCAGTTGGTGAGGGGGTCTTAAAGGCAGGCAACGCATCTGCGATCCTTGTGCGGTTGTTGATGTATGGGCAGCGGTGAGCACTCACCATGAGGTGACAATCCAGTTCGTTTGCATCCATTTAAAAAAAAACAGACTAAGAGAGACCCTGGATGTAAACACATTCGCTTACCTATCCTATGAGACTGGAATATTGAAAAAGTACCTATTTCGAAACTGGGAAAACAAAAAATAGTCTCTATAGTACGAAGTCCGACTTTCTTGTGTGGTATGTAGATTGAAAATCGCAAGTGCTATACCGTATCTTTAAGTGTACAGATTGCTCATGCATTTTTGACCCGCATAATGCATTCATGCATCGCACCGCACTTGACAATTCAATGACCGGAATTAGGTATTCTTGTAGTCGTTTAAAACCTTTAAAAGCACTTACTGAAACATTTTAAGTTTTACGTCAGTTTTATTTTTTACCCTGCATTAATATTTTGGTTAGAACAACTGTTGACATTATTATAATAACGATACTTACCTTTTCGAAAAAGGAAGTTACAAATGGTATTGTTTAGCTTAAAACCAATGTTTTATTTCGTGATTTTCAATTTTGTTCATTTTGATTTTTATGGTTATGTTATGATATAATATGGATATAGATTAATGAAATTAAATCGTTTTGACACACGTTTTCCAAAATCTTCAAAATAAAAACTTTGAAACCAAGTTAATTCTAGAAAAAGTTACCTTGCATCTAACTAATATAAAACAGACAAATAAAACGAGATAAGGCAGCCACCGTTCTTCGCCATAAACATGCTAGCTTTCGGCAAATCATAAAAGGAAATTCCTTATCCTGCCATGCCTAATGGCATGACATCAGTGTAAAACGGATATGGGCGAAATTGCCCTCACCCACAACGATATGAGAAAATAGGGCTGCCACGATTGACTTTTTCTTTTATTTCTTGAATAGAAACGTTACAGTGACAAACGAAAATTTCTACAAATAAAGTTTAACATTCACTTATCACGCATTCAGATTTTGAACGTCACTTACATCTTCGGTATCAGGTTTTTTTCTGATAGGGCTTAGCCTCCACTACCTACTTGTTCAACAGCTTACATGGACAATATGGACATTCATTTAGGGAAGGTACTCACATGCAGTGCTAGGATACTCTTAAGATTCATAGATAAGCTCTACCTGAGTACCTATTTAAAGGCTATAAATTATACATGCCTTTTCGTGTCTCAACTAGGTACTAAATCTATATTTGCGCTCAACAGGTTTTTTTTTATTTATTTAATTGTTCCTTGTCACTTGTCAACCCTACAGATTTACATGTGTGTTGTTTTTTGCCGGCAAAAAGCGACTAAAAAGAGGGGGACGGTTTAGAATCCTCGCATTGCGAAACCTGGTACGACGACACTTCCGCGCTTCATGGGAATACTGTGCTTGTGTTATTAGTTTAAGATAATTGTGGATAATGGATTTGTGGGTGACGGTAAGTTTGATTTATTTAAACAGTACTAAAGATAGGCGTTCAGAACTTTTTTTATTGGTTTTATGTGGCAGATAGGACCTGAAATTCAGTGTTTTAGATTTGCCTTAAATTTGAGTGGCGCAAACATAATATTGTAGTTGTGAATGTACAAAAATACCTACTGGGGCTTAAGCATTGGCAAATTTTTAAGTGATCTGTTGTGACTTGTTGGATTGATAACAAAGGCCAACTTTAATCAAGGATTAGGTATCTGAGCCCGCGACTTTGTAAGTGATCTCCAAGCCCATGGGACATGGCTTCGTGAGTGATCACCTCGCCCATGGACAATTTGGACACCAACAACACCACAAGAGTCGCAGATGCGCTGCCTACCACTAAAACACCATACACTTCTCTACTAAGCGCGGGAAACTTACCAGCAAAAACATAGCAAATCAGTTACAAAGTGTTAACTGTTGTCTTCTGTAAGGTGAAGGTACTTCTCTAGGCGAGCTGCTTATTTGAGTGGAAGTTCCACTTAGCTCTACCCCTCTCAAAAATTCCTGTTGAAAACACTGTCGTGACTATCTTGCTTTTCCCCGTTTTTGCTATGTTTTTTACTGATACTTCGCTATATTTCGTCTTAGGGTAGTGTTAAATAGCTTTAAGCTTTCCTCGACAAATGGAGTATCTTACACAAAATAAACGCGATCAAACAAAATGATAGCAAAATCTATACTTATATAATAAAGCTGAAGAGTTTGTTTGTTTGAAAGTGCTAATATCAGGAACTATGAAAAATGAAAAATGTTTGTGTTGGATAGTCCATTTGGCGAGGAAGGCTTTAGGCTATTGTATAAACCTATGTGTGCGGAAATCGAAAATCACGCGGACGGAGTCGCGGGCGTTCGCTAGTTTCGTATATTTATGCTTAAATTTTAATTGTAGAGTGACATCGTCTTTATTTTTAACTGTGTTTTTAATAGATGCAAAGACATGTTTGTCGGTTAGGCTTAATTGCAAACAATTCGTTAAGAAACTTATTACATTGATATATGAATATTGCTAGTGGCTATTTTCAATTAGTTTTAGTAATATGAAAAACTTGAAGGCCTCCAAAAGTCAAGAAGTAAATATATTGGTCTCAATGTTAAGATTCTTATTTATCTCATCTTATTATTTCAGGTTTTACTTGTCGTGTTCCCTCTGGGCAGTCATGGACGTGTGATGTTTTCTCCTAGACAAGCCAGATTGAGTTCGGCTGAACCTGCCCCCTCATATTACTACAATAATATCAATGGTAAAGTCTTATCAGCATGTATTGTTCGTTTAATACATAATTTGGGGACTAAAGCACAGGTGCACAACTTGTTATTTGCTAGCAAAAGCTCGTAATGAAAACTACTACGTATATGTGCAATACTACATATTATGTAGTATTTCTATGTCACGTTCTTTCGGGCACGTTATTGTAACAACATTGTGCGAGACTTGACTGTGAGTTCTTTAGGAAATTGATTTTTCGCCCGGGAAATAATATTAAAATAAAAATAAATCTCGTACACGTATGTACTTGTTCAGTCCGGCGCTGTTTTTAACCCCTGACACAATAACTGTCAATAGGCCTAGCCCTGTGTTTTGGCTTAGAAAAGTCACAAAAAAAATATATTTTGTAGAGTTTATTTCACAGGCCCGTTGGCCGCGTGGTCAGATAACTTGTTTTCAAAAATAAGGGTTGCGGTTCGAAGTGGCCCGCTAATGGCAAATGTTTGTGTGATGAATATAAAATAATTTGTACTCGAGTCATGGATGTTTATCAAATATGTATCTGTTGTATGATTTATTTAAGTATGTCTATGCATTCTCTAGCAACAGTAGTAAAAGCTTCAAGCTTATTTTGGGGCCAGGCAATGGCTATGTTAGTCCAAGAAATTGCTTTATTAACGTTTTCTTTTATTTGTCTTTAGGCCATCCCGGCACATACGCGTTTGGGTACGACGTCAAAGACCCTTCTACCGGCAACATCCAATTCAGGAGTGAGGAGCGCTACCCCAACGGGACCGTGGTCGGCAGCTACGGCTACGTGGACAGTGGTGGGCGACCACAGAGATACAGATACATCGCTGACCACAGAGGATATCGGTTCGTTGTCTTTAAATATCATTGTTTTCTTACTATTAAGGTTTTTTCATTTAAACATTATCAACAAAATACATAGATATTAATTCCAACCTTAAAGCGGTGGGTACACAAGCACCGATACAAAACAGGAGTTACCCTTCCAACCACTGGTGGGTGAGCGAGGTATCCACCCAATTTTTAGATATGAAAGTATGGCTACAGTCAGTAGAAATTAGGGTTCTTTTAATATATAGTGAATGATAATATCTATTCAACGCGTGCATTATAACGAATTTCAATATTATTAGATATAGTGTAACACAGACATTATAGTGTTAAATTTTTGCGTGTTAAGTAATACTATGCACAGTTGTATGCACTAGAGGCATCACGAGCTTTTTTTATACATATTAATAAACATATAAAAAATAACAGCTCACTGACACGTGTTCAAGTTTCACTCAGTTCAGACTGAGTAAATAGCTACCTATACTGCCTTAGCAAATATCATTTGTAATGCCCTCGAGAATACATATTTGGTTGATGGACTCTAGGCAAAAAAAGACGACACCTCCCCTACATAATCAGCAATGCCTTTTAACATGGATATTTATTTTCAGGGTGATGACTTATAAACCGAAACCGCCTCCGGCTGTTCCATCAGCATTGTCAGTAAGCGAGCCTTCCATAACGTGGTCGAGACCCAGAAGACCGAACAAGAATTACCTAACAAAACTACCAATAAACAAAGGGAATGTAATCAACAGAGTTGATTTGCTGCCTCCTAGTTACTACGCTTCGTATGAATAGACTTATTTGAATACTTATTTGCTTGACGAATGTGTTTAATTCAAAGAGCATAGACCATTAGGCAGAACCATTGATTATTTACTATTAATACTAAATAATTTATTTCTTATCAGTCTTTTATTTCATAAAAACAAATAATAAGAATTCCACGTTGAATATATTGTTAAATAATACTCGTACGTTTACTGTAGATACTCTATGATAGACAGTCTCTTTGTAACTGTTATTATTGTGACATTTGAAAACAATGACATATTTGACAGTCATCCAAACACACCGTTTGTATTATTTACATTAATATTATCCAAGGAAAATGTCGAGTCTTTGTCGTTTCATGAGGAGTAACATACCGCTTGTTACAATTATTATTATAATGTTTAATGCAGTATATTGTAAGTAGTGTGGCTATTCTGTCAAATAAATCTTCAAACTTAAGCTTTGGCTATACTTAAGCACTATATAGCAAAGCTAATTAGCCCATATGTAACTTGTTTTGTTCGTAGTAAAACAAAATGTAGGTCCTCTTAATGTTGGAAACGCCTGGTGAAGATTTATGAGCAAACACTATTTAAACATTTTATAGGCGTTATGCACTGCGTTACAGATAACATGATTTAAAGTTTAACTTTCTATTATAGGCTATCCTCTAGGCAAGCCTGATCTAAACGGGGATTTAAATAAAGACGAGAAACGATATCCAAATGGTACGATCGTGGGAAAATACTCTTACAAAGATAAGGAAGGAAACCCTATTCAAGTAAAATACTATGCTGACGATGCAAGCTATGGGTATGTAAAGTATCAATTTACGATTAACAACAATGAGGGAGAATTGTATTGAACATTGAATCTAGAAGAATCAAATGTCTTTTAAATAATCAGCAATCTTCAGTGTTACCCTCCCTGTAAGATTGCGTCAGAAGGCTATCATTAGTAACTACATATTATGTTTCAAAGAAACACAAGGACCTTTTAATTTTAAAGCGAACTCATATCTAATTTTTGTTCGTATTTTTACAGAGTTGAATTGAAAAGCCTTAAAGTAGTGAGCAGTTCAGACAGTCCGTTAGTGCAAGCTTTTAAGCAAACAAATGAAAACAATTTGTTTCCAAATACCGATACAACTTTAGGTGTGGGAGCTGATTTTTATAATCCAACTAACATAAAGTATAAGACGACCGATCCATTTGAAATATTGAAAAAAGATAGTAAAAATAATCCATTCAAGTTAGACAAAACTGATTCGGATTATGAAATATATTTCCAAAATGAACTCAAAGCTCCCAAAAAGTGTGGAAAGGATAGAGTAAAAGTGTATTTTGACAAAGAGAAGAGAAAGATACGGGAAGCGTCGAACACTTTGGAAGAAACTGCGAGATTCTGCAGTCAGTTTTAGTAATATTTGATTTATAAACGTGTACCTATTAGCTTAAATAAAAAACAGTACAAGTAACATTGTCCTATTTCTGTTTTAAGTTGTAGGATGTTTGGATTATAGTCGGGACCAACGGTTTAACATGCCTTCCAAAGCACGGAAACATTATTCTTATCGGACAATCAGATGATTCAATGTCCTAACCAAGCTGGGGAAAACCAACATAATTTGTAGGTGTTCCCCGCAGGATTCGAACCCTCGACCTCTGAGGTTTTTTGAGCGCAGCGCTCTAACCACTACACCACGGAGGCAGATATGTGTTAGTTATAATTATACTCATGTAATCATATTTTTATAAACAATTAAAACATGATAACAAGACCAAATTTAAGTTTTGAAAGTTCTTTTCATGTGCCAGATAAGCAGCCTTTTTGGCAAATTTTAAGCTCCTCCTTTATAAACACGAGCGGTGGCTTACAAGTATTTAATTGAAACTCAATGAAAGACAATATCTCAATATCTATAACTTATAATAAAAATATTCGAAAAACTAATGTATATTGACAAAAACGTTTAACTGTCCGTTGGGGTCGATTAATCTATTTCCCGCCTTTAGTTTTAACATGAGGCCGTACGCATTCTTATACATTGTTGCAGGATCTTGTTCATCTCTAACGTGAATTGCTTCTCCAGTGTGACTATAGCCTAATTTTCTGTCTTCTCTCGTCAATGTTAACTATAAAAACGAACGACTTCGTTACTTTCATTGTAACTACCTAATTAACCTTACCTAATAACACTAGCTGATGCTAGTGTTATTAGGTAAGGTTTATTCCTAATAACACTAGCATCAAGGTAAGGTTAATTCCTAATAACACTAGCATTATCAAAACGATGATCATCATCATCGTTTTTCTTAAAAAATAATATGAAGAATTTTCCAAAATACACGGAATTTTTCAAATATTATTTATGAATTTTCGACATGTTTTGATTCCATACGTACATCGTAAATAGCTTCACCATCATCAAGTCTGCAAACCC
Organism: Nomophila noctuella; assembly: GCA_958496325.1. Lineage (NCBI taxonomy): Eukaryota > Metazoa > Arthropoda > Insecta > Lepidoptera > Crambidae > Nomophila > Nomophila noctuella. The sequence goes on along the minus strand of OY292487.1, from coordinate 11,360,778 downwards.
AAAGCAGTATGTAATCTGTGTCATTATTGGATAGTCGTGAATCAGCATTATTATTTTCTTCTCCTTTGTTAATCTGAAATTACATTTGTTACTTTCTCTCTGTTACCTCATTTCAGTTGTACGTCACAGAATTATTTATACTTCTATAAAACAATATACCTTATCGTTTTTTCCAAAACCTTCAGATACGTTTAAACATTTTGAAGAATTGATCAAGGCACCCATCAACAGAAACGAGCTGTTATTGGACTGACATAATTCTTCATCTTTTGCATAGTTGGCTGTATTTTTCATCTTTGCACATTTTTTTAGCAAAAGAACAGAAAAACATTTCGTGATATGATCAAATTCAGTTACTTTTATTAAAGTATGTGCTGGTACTTTTCTTGTACAATTCAATCTTGGAATTTTAGAATGATCAAAGTAAAAATGTAGCATTACTGAATTCACAGATATTATAATGGCACATATTGGGCATTCTATAGGTCTGAAAAATAATGCAAACAACATTACTTATATTTGCAATTTACTTACAAAATGATGCACGTTTTCAATAAAATTACCTTGTTGAAGATTTACTCCTAGAAATTATAAAAGTTTTATCCCTATGTTGTTTACTTAAAGGAGAATTACTTGAAGTAATGCTTGAGATGCTGTCGTTATAATCTTTATTTTTAAATTTGAGCATCAGTTTAGGTTTATCCTTTTGCAATTCTTCCTAAAATGAAATATAAATTATGAATTTCTAAATTTTCAAATCAATAATTTTGGACACAACTAGTAATTTCGAGATTTTGTTGCCTACCTTATAATTTATATTCTCTGTAATTGTAGTTTTATGTCTCCCAGAATCAATGCATTCTTTTGTTACATCATTTCCATTTTGGCCATTTGTTAGTCCTGCGAGAAGTAATATAAAGCTTAGAAGAGTATTTGAAAAACCAGTTTAAATAAAAAATTAGAGCACACCTTCATTTTTGACAGTGCAGCTTTCTGTTGAAACAATTATGTTAATTTGTTTCTTTGCATGAGAACTTCGATATTTATGTGTATGTTTCATCATATCTCCACAATCTTGGCGTCCATCTATTTTTTTAATAAAATATTAATCAATAAGATGAATGATTGGATAAAATCTATTATATAGGATAGGATAGGATTTCTACACACTGTTTTGTTGACACTTTGTGCATAAAACATGGCCGGAATCGCAAACGTATAGAATCGCCTTTGAATAGACCTTACAAATGGTACATTGTGATATGTCATTTTTGAAATTACACCTTTTTTCACCGGTAGCATCCATTTGCTGGAAAAAAATCGATTTACTTATGTTTGGCCAGGAAACCTGGAAAAATCTTATTTTTAATTGGACGTAGTTACACGAAAAGGATCCAATCCACATCAAGTCATATTGTGAATTGGATCCTCTTCGTGTAACTACGTCCAATTAGTAGGTAGGTATGTTAATGTAGCGGTTGTACAAATCACACAGTTTAAAAAAAATATTCACATTATTTTTTGTAGAAAAGGCAATTGATTTGGTTTATAATAAGTTGATGAGGAAAATAAAATTCGACATTCTTGTGCACAGATTGTGCACAGATTTCTTGAGCACCCAACCTAATATTTACTGCGATACCGTAACTAATTGAGGTTACTGTATCACAGGCATTTACCCAACGTTATCAGCATTATTTAAGAATGAACAGAAGTTACATAAAACCGATTTGAATTCAACCGACAATACCCAGTGCACACGTAAGGTAACGTTTACTACAATACCAATAACCATATCAACACCCTTGGTCTATTTCAAATGAATTTTAAATTCATTGGTATTCTATTGAGGTGTTAATGCGAATAGATGCTAGATACTACTGTTTAACAAAGAAAGGTATTACTGATTGTGTTTAATTTCTTCCGGTTTGTTTCAAACGAAATCTTTATTAATTATTTAGTGGAGTCAATGAAGCATTTGACTCGAAAGTCCTCAAGAACAGCTCCGATTTCGATGATTTTTTTTTTGTTAATTTTGTTTTTTTATATTATTCAAAATCAGAAACCTCTAAGAGCGGGGACGGAACTATTTATATTGTTTAAACAATATCAACGATATTTATATAAGAAAATAAGTTTGGTCCCCATATAATAATTCATTTTAACAAATAGTTGTGACGAAAAGGTTTTAAACAATAATTTAATATTAAAATTAAAAATATCCTTTTTAAAAAAAAAATGTCAAGGCGATTTTCTTCACAAATTTTCTGAATATAAATATTTATCGGAGTGAATATTGTTTACCAGCATAATGCAGAAGGTATTTATTTATAAATAAGTTAATTACATAAATATAATTAGTAATTCATACTTTCTGAAATTACATTAGTTAATAGTAACTTAACATCAGTAACTATTAATTAAGGACGTCAGTGCCGGGTGCATTACCGAATCTCAATAGAAAGTTATTAAAAAAATACTTTCATTGACTGATGAATCCATTCAAAAATATTAATAACTAGCGGCCGCCAGCGACTCCGTCCGCGTGGATTACGGTTTTCACACACAGAGTTGCTATAGATAGCTTAATTATAGCCTGCCTCGACAAATGGTAAGTGGACTATCCAACACAAAATATTATGTCAATTCAAACCTGTAGTTCCTGAGCTTAGCGCATTCAAACCAATTTGGATCATGAGTTACATGTGTTATTGTGAGTCAACCATAAAATATAGACATATGCTGTTGGGGGATATTTTTCAGGCAATTTTATGTAGAATATTTCGGTCATACATGATTTCTATGCGTCTTTAACCATTAAGGCTGCACACGCGACTGAAGCTTAAGAAATGGAGTAAATTCTCCCGTTTTCCCCACATTTGCCTTCACTACGCTGCTCCTGTTGATTGTAGCGTGATGAAAAGTATCCTATAATATGCCCAGGAGTATGAAGAATAATTGTACCAAGTTTTGTCAAAATCCGTCAAGTAGTTTTTGTTTCTATAAGGAACACACAGACAGACAGACAAAAATTTTACTGATTGCATTTTTGGCATCAGTATCGATCACTAATCACCCCCTGATAGTTATTTTGAAAATATATTCAATGTACAGAATTGACCTCTCTACAGATTTATTATAAGTATAGATGTCAGTAATGGTTTTTTTTTTAATTCTGAATTGTCTAAATACTTCTTTTTACAGGAGGAAGAACAAGGCGCTGTAGATTCTACACATAACGTTTGCTGTATTTGCGAACTAGGTGTAAATATTAATGTACCAAACTAGATAACTAGCGGCCGCCCGCGACTTCGTCCGTGTGGATTTCGATTTCCAATAGCCTAAAACCTTCCTCGTCAAATGGACTATCCAACACAAAAAGAATTTTTCAAATCGGTCTAGTAGTTCCTGTGATTAGCGCGTTCAAACAAACAAACAAACAAACAAACAAACAAACAAACTCTTCAGCTTTATATATTAGTATAGATATAGATTGTTTATAACATTCATTAATTATATTTACAAGTTTTTTGTGGATATTGTATAGTAGAAATTTTGTTTGTGCATAAATATCGTTGATATTGTTTAAACAATATAAATAGTTCCGTCCCCGCTCTAAGAGGTTTCTGATTTTGAATAATATAAAAAAACAAAATTAACAAAAAAAAAATCATCAAAATCGGAGCTGTTCTTGAGGACTTTCGAATATTGCCTGTTTTATGTATTCATTGACTCCACTAATTGTATTCTTTTTCATGGAAGGAGCTAGCTTTAACAATACTGATGCCACTACAACACATTAAATTTGTTTTATAATATTTTTTAATTTGTTAAACTTCTATTATAAGAGCTTCCTCAGGTTTGAACATTTAGTCTGTCTGTGTCAAAAAATATATTCATTGTGATGTGAGTACCTACTAAAATATTCAGTAGTTCGATTATTACGAAATTCCTACCTGTACCTACTTTGAAAAGCTATGACCTATCTGACTTATCTAGGACTATTAAGGATTACAAACATACTGAACTAGTTAAATCTTTTTCTGTTTATATCCGGTGTACGTGATTTGCTTTGTTTAAGTTTGAATGTAAATGTGAATAAAACACTCTGAGACTGTGTGACTAAAATAAAATCTACTTCATTACCCATTTTCGATTACCTACCATTACAACACTTATACACTTCACTCTTTACGTGATAAAGTAGATCTATCTAAACAAAAATATGCTCTAAAAATTGCTTTGCCCTCAGGTTTTATCTTCAACAATATTGACATTTAAAATGACAATAAACATCAAAATCTATTTCAGCGTTAGTTTTTCTTTATAGCAATGGATATCAATGAAAGCGCTGGGAAAATACTTGTAGCAACATCTTGTGTTGTGTTTTTGAATTGAAATTATTGTCTACTTTTTACACCTTATATAAGTCGTCATTACAAAAATATCAAGCCTATTTATGTAACCATTGATAAATAAAACAATTCTTCAAAGTTTCCAACATAGCACATTAATGATTTGATACTCATTTCCCGAATATACCTTCTTTTCTTGATGATATTGCGTCGGCCACTTTGGAGAAGTTACGTTGACAATATTACTATTGTTACGGTAACACAATATGACGAAATATCACATAGTTATAGTATTGAGATGTCACAATGAATGATTTACCAGTTTCTTATTCGGTTTAACCTTGGGATTGAATGATCATTACGCTGCTTTCCAACGTTACAGCTAAAAGCAAATAAGTAATCTAGAAACGTGCAAGATTGTATAATGTTAACGTAATGGATTATAACCGACAACAGTTCAGTACAATGGTTAGGCTCAGGATTAATTGAATTAAGTAAGAACTGCATTATTTTGATATTATTCCATTTGGCCAATATAACTTACAAAGTGTTGATGATCTTGTACAAAGTTTCTTGTCGTAAACATAAGCTTCCGTAGTCAAAAATCTAAACTTTTCCTTTAATTTTATGAAATACACCGATTCATCATAAAATAATAATTGACGTTGGAGATATAATTATATGTCAAAACAACTGACTATGACAATAAAATTATATTATAAGTATCCATTTTACAATAAAATATATAGTATAGATAATTGCTAAGATGGCTGTAGGCCCCTTTTCTCATCTTCAATTAAGTGATTTTCCAATCAAGTGAAATGATGACGTAGAGAGTAACGTCATTTATTATTGAATCTTATTTCTGAAGTACTTTAGCATCAACAATAATTGTAGTCCTCTTAGTCTAAAATTGCATCCTCAGGGCTAAGGAACGTAGAATCAGTATGAATTATCCCATGTTTATAGCATCTTTATTGTTTATGTTTTGCAGTTTTTTTTAACCGACTTCAAAAAAGGAGGAGGTTCTCAATTCGTCTGTATGTATAATATTTTTTTTTTTATATGTATGTTCACCGATAACTTCGTCAATTATGGACGGATTTCAATTTTTTTTTTTATTAGATAGAGTTCAGTTCTGAGGTGGTCCCATTTTCACCAGTCCAGGATCTGATGATGGAATCCAGGAGAAATCGAGAGCAACCACCGAAAATTGTATGCTCGTATGGTGTTTTTGTTACGTAATCATGTCTTACTCAGGTATATGCTTCAGGGTGACAACATCTGAAGCTGCTGTCCTGATGATGATGCTACAGTACTCCTTAACGGTTAGGAGTTGGAAGGCAGAACTGCAATATGGTCGATGGAAACTATTTAGTAGTATGTAGGGCTTACATGTTGCTTGTGAGGTATGCTTGAATCAACATCTGATGCTACTGTGCTGATGATGAAGCTACAGTACTCCTTAACGGTTAGGAGTTGGGAGGCAGAACTGCAATTGGTCGATCGAATGTATGTAGGGCTAACGTGATACTTGTGTATATTACATCCAGACTCACGGCGAGAAATCACGGCCAGAAATCTCGCCGAGAAGTCTCGCTGAGCCTTCACGCGAGAACAAGAAATTTATCCACACTCTCATTCACTCTTAACAACAACTAAGTGTCTATTAATAATTAAGTTCACAACGCTTTTACTAAACTAAAAATCATGAAATAAACTAACTTTTTAAAAAAAAATTAAACCGACTTCAAAAAAACCGTGAACACAAAAATAAACTAAAAATTAAAAAATAATTCCTAATATCTATTACCTAATACTATAATTTTCCTAAACTATGTCAAAGTAATCTTAAACAAACTAACTGAAGTCGGTGCCTGCCCAAAAAAAACAGAAGAGAAAAAGCACCGACTTCAGTTAGTTTGTTTAAGATTACTTTGACATAGTTTAGGAAAATTAAAGTATTAGGTAATAGATATTAGGAATTATTTTTTAATTTTTAGTTTATTTTTGTGTTCACGGTTTTTTTGAAGTCGGTTTAATAGTATATAAGGTAGAAGACCTTTCAGAGTTTCCATGTCGGTATGGGTTCCAAAAGTTGAGTCCAAGAGTTGATTACTACATGTCGTAATATCATTTACCGCATAAAATCACAATTTCACACCAAGTTTTGCTTAAAGGTTTGGGTATCAGTAGCGACAAAAGCATCATAATTATTTGTTTGACTTTTTCTAAGAACTAACCTGGAACCTCTGGCGTAGCAATCGGTTTAAAGCCCGACTAACCACTGCGCCCAGAGAGCTACTGAATAACCGTGTGAATATTTTAATTGCATATTTCTACGCTGTATATTAAACGAGACACCTCAGTTTATTTGCATAATGAAAAAGATTATTTATAGAACGGTAGGCTTTTACTTTCGTTGGAATACATCAAATGATATAAAATCATAACGTTTATATAATCAGTTAATGTTTTTTTAAATATTATACAATATTACGAATAATGCATAATGTACTGTTCTGTTTTACAGCATTTAAAACTGTCATTGTGAATCACTGTACTTTTTATCTTTATAGATACTAATATAATGAAGCTGAAGAGTTTGTTTGTTTGTTTGAACGCGCTTATCTCAGGAACTATTGATTCGAATTGAAAATATGTTATCGTGATGGATAGTCCATTTGTCTACTATGTGTGCTGAAACCGAAATACACGCGGACGGAGTCACGGGCGGGCACTAGATAGTTCATAAAAGGTTAAATCATCAATGTAGCTTAGTTAAATGTTGTAGAAATGGAGTAAAATGCTACTTACGCCCACACACACTATTTTGTCGTTAAAATAGGTCAATTTTAAATTGATTTTCCTAGTTGCCGCAACAACTGATAGTATACAATATAGGGCTAGAATAACCACGGAGTTTTATGGCGTTTGCGCCACGGACCATATTACTGGCTTTGTCACATAATTAGGTGGTATAAGGAAAGTGGAGTACAAATCGCTCGGCCGCTTACGAAACTTTTCGAGTATCTGCGATTTTTACGTGTTACATACGTTTTTAAGGCAATAGTAGAATTTTTGTGGCACATTTTTCTGTTACGAGTAGAGGCGTATGTGTACTTTCGACAAATATGGAACTTATTATTGTAACATCCAACTACATCAATTCGGTTTTGAACCAAGTATTTTACATTGGGGGGGTACTTTGGGAATTTGAATTTCCATTTGCCACTGGTGGGAATCAATAGTGGTGGCGGGTGGAAATAAACGAAATGTAAGTCACCACATTTTGCAGGCGGGTTGATGATGATGTATAAATGGGGTGACACTATTCTATATAACTTTAAACTTTCGCGTTGTCTTATTATTTTTTAACATTACAACGGGACTAAACGCGATTTTATTTTTTATAAGTACCTGAGTACTTACTGCTTGAAGTTTCGGTTGCGATGCTGCAGCCGTGGTGCTGCAGTTTGTTTGTTTGGACATTATAAATTTTAATGAAATTTGGTATAAAGGCAGGGCATAGACACACATAGGTGATAGGACTTTTTCCCGTTTGAATGCTCCCTTGGGATGAAACTGGATCTTGATAACGCGGGCAAAACCGCGGGTAAAAACTAGTAAATAAATAAATAAGTTCCCAATTGTATTTTACAATAGGAAGTTAGTTACTGATTGTTTTACGTTGATGTACCACCTCATAGACTGCTAACATAGTAATGATTCATAATGGCCCGTTCTCGCATCAATACGTGCATGAGCGTTTAAATATTGCATGCGATATACTCCGGCCGATTTTATAAACAACTCGCGAAGTAATGATATAATCGTACGCCTACAACGTAATAAGTGATAGAAGTAGTCTACTATGTTATTTATCCGTTATTTTATAACAACTCGTTTCTTAATTACTTACTTACTGTAACTGTCCATTAATTCGAGTAAGCATCCAAAGAGTATTCATAGGTACTCGTATTTTTTAAAACCTCCAATAACGATCAGCTTTCTAATAAATTAACGATGAACTTTGGTGCCGCACTGAATTTGAACAGTACGATGATTTTATAGAATTATAAAAATAAGGGTTTTGAAATTGAAAATACTAATGTTCATTCTAATCTTACTAAATCTCATTGCCCTTGTATTATATAAAAAGTGCTCATTCTTTAAGGTTAATAATAAAATAATAATAAATTCTAAATTCATTGGACGAACACACCAATTGCCTAGCCCCAAACTTAGCTTGAAGCTTGTAATATGGAGGCTAGAGAACGGATAGACATACATACTTCATCAAATCACAGTAACATTTTCCTCTAGCGGGATTCGAACACGCAACTCTGGTTTTGTGGTCAGGGTCTCTGACCACTAGACCAACGGGTCCGTCAATGTTTAGATAGATGCTTTGCGGTGTCGAGGAAGTTGCTGTTTCGATCTGTTAGCATGACATTACTGACTGATTTAAGATCTCTCAGGGGTTTAAACTTTACACGGGGTCAAAGTGCAAGAGAAACTGTCAGTTACTTCCAAGAAAAGTCTGAACTTATCCATGGTGTTGATTGGAAACAAGACGGTTTTTTGTCCTTAACATCAATTTTTATTTTATATTCTGGTGGATCATATTAATTTTAGGCATGTCATTTATTCAAGACCTATATTAAGTAGAGTAAAGAAGTTATATTATGGCAATGCTTTCATAATGGAGAGTATGTTACGAATTTGCGATATAATATAGGTTACACTAAGTAAAATGTCAGTATTAACATGCGCTATTGCTATTTCAAAATTTTAATATTGGGCACTGGGTTATATAAAGTAGACTCGGGTATTTAAAATGTTAGTAATTTAGAAAAATAAAAATTCCATTAAAAAATACTTACTTCTGTTTCCTTTTTTATTTCGGTCAATTGATGATAATGTCAAAAGAAATTGCACCAGTAGAAATACCTTCAGATGGCAACTACATACATACATATATTGTACAGCCAACAGAGACTGAGCAATCGCTCTTTAATCATAAACTTTTTATGTGTTTTGTGTATTTACTTTTCCAAGGCTAATGAAGCCGATTTTTTTATATGTCAAGTGGCTTGTCAATCGCCTATCGCTAATCTGTCCATGACAGTTGTTATGCTTAAAATAAAAATCTCAGGTAAGGCCGACACTTGCAAGTTCTCAAATACTCAGTACTACCATTAGGTACCAAAATAGTATTGGACTAAACATATTTTTCCAACTTTTCTCGAGGTAGCCCCACTTTTTTGACGCCATATATATTTCGCTACGGCCGTTTCTCCAGTACATTCGACACACAGCTTTTGCCCATTCTTGTTGCGCCGTGTTAGTGGTGTGTAGTGCCTTATTAGAGTCAGTGTTGCCATAAAATTAAAAAGGAAAATGGCGTATAAGGTGAGATTTATTTCACATTTTTAGGAATAACTTATTTAAGACTTATCAAAATTAGCTTATCCTCCTGCTGAGGTCAACGGTTTAATATGTTATATTTTCGATTTATTATTATGGAAGCGGAATATGGATAGAAGTTTGGCAACACACAAATATATTTTGAGAATTGTTTTTTCTTTACTATGATAAAATCAAAAGACAGTTTATTATATTTTTAGTATATACTTGTAATACTTGTTTGTGTAAACGAGCGCACTTTAAACTTATGGTGTGGTCATTGGGTTTTGAAAGAACTATTCACGTACCTATTGGTAATAAAAAATATGATTCGCCAACATGATATTTATTTCTGTACACTCTTTTATTTAACAGAAAAGCACTCAGTGGAAATAATGGACATCACTGTAACCATTTCAATGAGATTACGACAAGTCATAGTTTATTGTACGAGGGCAGTTCAATAATTACTTAGCCTAAATATGAAAAAAACGAATTTTTAAGAAAGTTTAGATTTATTTTACAACACTGTCTCCTTTCAAATCGATACACTTGGCACCGCGATGCTGCAACCATTTTAACCCATCCAAAAAATACGATTTCCCGAGGTCTTCAAAATAGGCCTCTGAGGCGGCGATGACCGCATCATTCGACCCAAAACTTTTTCTGGCGAGTGATTTTTTCGAATTTGCGAACAAGAAGTAGTCACAAGAAGCCAAAATTAGGGATTACGATGGATGGAGCAACAATTTGTAGCACAATTCTATCAATTTGGCCATGACAACGGCGAAGGTGTTTGCCGCCGCGTTGTCGTGGTGGAGCAGCACTTTTTGCTTTGCCAAATGCTGCCGTTTTTTTTTAATTTGTCGTCGAATCGGCCTGGTAAGTTAGAAAAGTGGAGCCCCATAGTCGTTTTACCCTTCTCGATGTAATCGATGTAGATCATACTTCGTGAATATCAAAAAACAGCGGCCATTGCCTTTCCGGCCGATTTAACAGTCTTCGCCTTCCTTAAAGCACATTTGCCGGGAAAAGTCCACTGTTTCGACTGTTCCCTGGGTTTAGTGTGTACCAGCGAACCCACGCTTTGTTGCTGGTCATAAAACGCTGAAAGAACTGCGCTGGACAGCGTTGCAACAGGGTCAAACATGTTGCCGATGTTGTCTTACGGTTGCGCTTGTTGTCAGGTTGGAGCAAACGCGGCAGCCTCCGCGTCAACAACTTTTTCACACCCAATTCATAGTACAGAATATGATGCAGTGTTCTTTTTGCCATGCCCACAGTCTCAGCTATCTCGTGAATCTTCAATCGCCGGGCTGCCAATACGATAACGTGGATTTTTTTACCTTTTCCTCCGTTGAAGCCGTTTTTAGCGTGGGTTTGCTTTGCTCATCAAAAACCGACCTGCGGCTTCGATCAAATTCATTAAACCAATTTTTGTCGGTCAACATGGAAGGAGAAGAGTCACCTTTCACAGCATTCAAGCGCTCTTTGATATCCATGCGCATTTTCCCTTCCAAAAACAAGAGTTTAATCACTGAACGATTTTGTTCATTTCCATTTTTGTAAAAACCGTCTGACATGCTCACTTCCATAGGCTGTCAAAATAAAACAAATGAAGGGAGAAGTCTGAAAAGTCCTCAGTATACTTCAAAACGTATTTACTGCACGATAGTAAAACATTTTTGAAATAATAGCGGCATCTGGCAGCGAGGCTAAGTACTTATTGAACGGCCTAGGTATTGTTGCACCGTACACCGTAGGGAGTTAACCCCGGAAAAGCTTCCTACGGTTTCTTATTTGCATCTCTTTATAATAATCTGACCTAAAACTCGAGCTGAACTTTAGTCCATCAGTGTATTATTATTATTACTTTTACTTTTACAACATAATTAAGAACTACGGAAGTAGGTTCAAAAGACAGTTAAAATGTTTGTTGACTGCTAAAAGATAAAATAATTGTAAAGCTTTTTAAAGTTCAGAAAAATCGTTACGAATTTGACCTTGTTAAACGTTTACATATAAATTTGTTCCCACTTTCCCGGAATCTAATATAATCATTAAGTTCACACATAATCACTTGTATTCCAGTTGATACATATTACCGGTAGAAGTCTCCGAATATTATTTGTGAACTATTTAAGAGAGTTAATTGGGGAAAAGTAAAATGTATCAACACTTCAAACAAAATCATTTGAACGATTAAGGTTTGCCTCATAGTTTGAATACATTTTACTTACATACAAACACATAACATGTCACTAGTATGATTTAAGGGGACTTAACGCGATATTAATTATCACTACATAGTATAAAACAAAGTCGCTTTTTCTGTCATGTTGTATGTTGTATGTCCCTATGAACGCTTGAATCTTTAAAACTACGCAACGGATTTTGATGCGGTTTTTTTTAATAGATAGAGTAACTCATGAGGAAGGTTTTTATGTATAATATCATCCATTAAATAGTGGACAAGTACCACGGGCGAAGCCGGGGCGGGCCGCTAGTCTAGTATATGTAAATGTATACTACTTACTGCTTGACGTTTCGGCTGCGTTACAACAGCCGTGGTCGCAAGCGGACATATCGCGTTAAGTCCCGTTAAATAATACTAGTTTCATAATGCAACGCGAAAGTCTAAAATCTTACACATAACATGTGTTAAATAGTGAATATTAAGATCATGATCAAGACAACGATCTCAGTAACAAGTGCGTTGACTAGAGAGTGATTTTTTATTCATTTTACGTGTAACTGGAACAATGTATCTATTATATTATCCGATGAATCGATATTCTCTGAAGATACAAAGGTTGTTTTTTCGCCATTTCCCAGACTTTCAATGGATGCCAGTTATCACTATTACGTGAAACGTTTTCTTGTCCGATGTTACGCCTCTTGTTCGATGTAACTACATAGAGGCCACTTTTGTTTTCGTTAAGAGTGTAATAACATCAGTGGTTGGTAGTGAAATAGATAACAGATGGAGTACCTACACTTCTGCATTTCCAACTTTTTGTTGCGATCACTCGATCGTGTGGCCATTTTTTATCATGATCTGAATAACATATTTAATTTTTTACAATAATTACGGATCTCGGGTCTTTGATTACAAACAGACATTTGCAAGTGTCTTATTAGTGGGCCCAAAAGTCAAGTGTGACAGAGAATATACTCGCATGACAGTGTATAATTTCTACATTAGTGCATTTGATCAGTCTACTACTTTTACGAAACTATGAGTTCCTTCCTCATTTCCTATCAATTATACTTAATTTTGTATTGTGGTCGTATTATTAAACTGATAGGTACGGAAGTGTAGTTAATTGCTGATAAAGCGTGATGTATAAAATTAATGCAGTGGATTCTTCACTTTATTTTTCAAGAATTTTGCATTTGGCAAGCCTTTCATCCGTCTCCAAAAGGGAAGGACAAGTAACTTAAAAATAATATTAAAAGGCCGATGAGAATTTTGCAGCTTTTCTGGAATGAAATTTCTTTTTGTAAATTTTTCGCTGTTTTGGCATTATTTTGTACTGGCATTACATATGCAGAAAATTATTTCCAAGTCAAAATAAAACAAGCTTGACAAAAGCTTGTTTTGCTCTTTACTCACTCGATTTTCCGATACAAACAGAATAATTGTCATTCGCGATTAAAGTATATCATCTTCAAATAGTCCCGTGTGAAGAATAAATACATAAGCTTCCTGTCCTTAAAAAAATCTGTAAATGATTCATGTTATATCTTAACTGGCTTTGTAAACCTTCTATTCGAGCCGTCTCTCAACACATGCTAATTAGTTCACATATCTCATGCAAATGTGAGATCATTAAGTCGTCACATTAACGACTTTAATTGCAGCAGTTAACTGCTGTTAGTTGGAATAAAGTGTTAACAATTGCTGTAAAAACTTGTCTTTGTTAACATCCTATTCCTCATTTCTTTCCGGTGAAAAGTTAGAAGAATTCTAAAGATCGATAAGTACATAATATGTACTGGAATGAAAAATTTAAAAGAAACCGCAGGACGCTTTTTTGTTTAATGTCGAAATTATATTAAACTATTATTTTCGGAAGTCTTCGTCTCATTTCAGAATTCTATTTTTTTAATATAGTGATAACAACCTCTTCAAACAGGCCGGACCGCGAATTATGGTACCGATATTGCGCGTGCTAAGCACTTTTGCGCTCCAACGAGCAGAAGAGTTTCTTTATTTGTTTGTTTGAATGCGCTGATCTAACGAACTACTGCTTCGAATTTCAAAAATCTTTTTGTGTTAGATATTCATTCGTCGAGGAAGGTTTTAAGGTATCATACAACACAATGTGTGCGGAAACCTAAATCCACGCGGACGGAACCGCTGTGGCCGTTAGGTAGGACTATACGTGGTTTTTGGTTTCTGCACACATGGGTAGATACCTACTAGATAGCCTAAAGCCTTCCTAAAGACATGGCCTATTCAACACAAAAATATTTTTATAAATCGGACAAGTAGTTCCTGAGATTAGGGCGTTCAAACAAACAAACAAACTAACTATTTGTATAGATTGTGTCAAATAATAATAATAATAAATAAATAAATATTTCACAACATCACATACATTGATCTGACCCCGTGTTAAGTAGCTTAAGCACTTGTGTTACAGACATCAGAATCAACAGTGGTATTACAAATATACTTAAAAAGATACATATAACACCCAGACCAGGACAAACAGGCATGTTCATGCACACAAATGTTTGTCCTGTGCGGGGATCGAACCCAAATCTTAGTCAATTCATTTATCTTTCCAGTTGGTGCTGGTCTGCTTAGCCCTGGCGGCGTGTGCGCAGGCGCGTCTCTTCACTCTGTACCGCCCCACCCTGGACTCGAAGCCGGCGGCCACGCTGCACCCGCAACAGCGTCTGGGTTACGACCACCACCACATATCGGAAGACGAGCATGTAGACTATTATGTACGTATGAATTCATCGAAAATAAAAAATAATATTACTAAAGCTTATGCGAGTTTTGACATCTGACAGCAACATTATATAATACATTAAAGTACAACAAGTTCAAGTATCACAAGTACAAGCACCAGAAGTACAAGTATTTAGTACAAGTACAAGTACCACATGTACAAGTATTTACTAGAATTACAAAAACCACTAGTACAGTATTAAAAAAAAGTTACTTGGCAGTTTTAGTCTACCCAGATTCGAACAAATAAGGGAATGATAGAAAAGCACAGGTAAAAAGTTGTTTTGGGGATCTGAGGATCTGATTTGGTCTTAACACGTAGCTCAATGGTAAGGGGTTACATCGAGCGTTGTTTTATCAAACATGACAAAATGAAACTTAACCTGTACCTACAAAATAAAGCTGAAGAGTTTGTTTGTTTGAACGCGCTAATCTCATGAAATACTGGTACCCAAAGTCCACGGGGATGGAGTCGCGGGTGGACGCTAGTAATAGGTACTATGTAACAAAAGATTGTGTCACAATGGCACCAAAATAATAATATCAACTTTTACAATTAATCAAAGGTCAGATGAAAACGAAATGATAATCACACTGGAAGGTATTCTATTACAACGAACATTGGTTCAAGTTACACTTAGATTGCACTTTCATTCAGCTTTCTTGCCAACCTTGACTTCACCACTAAACAGTAAACGTTGATGTCCAACCGTTCATTATCTGTGTTCACTGGGTTACTGTATTAGAAAATAAGTTTTCTCCGTATTGTGCTTCAGAAGCACTCAATTATAAAACAATGATTAAAAGTGTAGATAACTTTGAACTTAACTAGAAAAGTTTAATTTATCAAAAGACCATTTTTTTTTAAAACTATAACAAATTATTCTTAATTCGCATTACTAAAGAAAAACGTTATGTTGACCTCTACAAATCTAGGTCTAATCCTCTCCATCGAAATTCACTCTCGTTCGTTATGTTAAATCATAATTTTCGTCATAAAACCTTAATAACAGATTTCATATTCCGGTTTTAAGTTACTGTTATGTAAAATCCGCGGCGATTTAAAACTGATTTTGGAATATAAATGTGGAAGTTTTATGATCGGAATTGAATATTGACCTAAAATATGAAGTATTGATTGACAAGTCGAGATGGTCAAGTAAAACACGAGTTTGATGTTTTCCCACAATTTATTCAAAGCTGTTATGCATTATTATTATGCGATTGACATCGTGTTGCTTATTTATATGCCAGATTAACGAATGCTCAATATTTCATTATTCAACTAACATTTTAAGTATTATCAACCTAATTTATCCTTTGTAATCTATGGCAATCTAGATCATGTGAGAGAGCTTTGATACTCTTACTTACGCAAATAATTCAACTTTACCGGGAGTAAAAATTTTATGACTATTTTATAACAATGCAAACGGAACTTAAGTAATAAAATTACTTAAGTCATTACCTATCGAATGAGAACAGATCACTAATAAGGAACAAATAGTGATTGTATTTTATGACATCGTGTCAGTAAAACAATGGAAAATAATGATGTAAGTAAAAAGCTGTATCTTCGTGGTAAGTGAATAAACAGGAATCTGTGACGAACTTACACTTCCGTTGCGCAGGAAATGTATTGTTGACAAGACTTTTGCGGTTGAGACAGTTTTAATGGTTCAATTAATAAGCAAATGCAACGAGCCAATTAATGAGGATATATTTTGTAGGGATTCGTAGGGAAATAGCTATCATACAATTTTTTGATTGGTACGGAGAGATTTTTAAATAAGCATTTGGGGATTAATTCAACTATACCAACTACCTTTACTCACTCTGATTTAATTTAATGAAAATAAATGAATTCCATGGATTTATGTTGACAGAACTTTTAATCAAAATAAACTTAATTATGTATGTATGTATGACTAAACAGCATTATATCATCAAAAAGTTAACGCCATGTCCCAAAGTTTTGAATATCCAAATCATTCTCATACTCACAGAATTATTGAGATGCTAAAAAATATTTTTGCGCTCTCCAAAGCCGACGACAGAATCGTAATCACAAACAAGCCTTTCCATGTTTCTTAGCATATCCACCGTGTCAAAAATAAATACCACAAAGGTAATTGTCACTACTTATGTTATCGCGTACTCCATCGACTTGCACATTGTAATAAAACCGTTTAAAACGGTCACAAACGATTGCATAACACACCCACGCACGTGCCCAGTTCAAACATAGCGGTTTCACTCACGCGTCACATACGGGGAAGCGTGAAATGCCGTGTGAAATAGTAAATTCATAGATTGGATTAAAGGTGAATACAAAACGACGACCCTTGGTGTAATGGTCAAGAAGTTGCTTTGACCAAGAGGTGTCGGGTTCGATCCCCGCACAGGATAAACATTTTGTGTGCATGAAAGTGGATTGTATCTTTTTCAATGATCGTGTAGCATTTCGTGCTAGTTTATGTAAACAAAAGATTCCATAATTTGTTGGCTGGTGTAACTCAATATGGTATAACTCTATTACGATCATTTTTTTGTTTCATTAGATAACAAGAATTTTCGTAATTGGTATTATCAGTAGCATCATAACTGGAACATGCAAGTGGGTCGACCTCTCAAGACCGGACACCTGCATTTATCAAAATCAGTGTTTTGTCGGACCAAAGTTTTTCTTCGTATAATTTTCACTATAGGGAATTTGTTTATAGTGCAGGGTTTCAAAATTGCCGATGAGATTAGACTCATCATATTAATATTGACCCGATCCCAAAACATGCCGAATCTAAGTGAAATCGTAGGGTCACCTCTTTATGAATAAATTATATCATAAATCTATAATTTAATATTTGATGAGCTGCTGACGGAACTTTATGATTATATCATTGCTTTTTAAAATATCAATTCAATATCTTACGGGCTCATGTTGGTGCCGATAGAGAGGATACCAGGATTGTTCCACATCCATTGTCAGACGCTTTTCTTTTGCTTACCACCACGAGGAGTTGAGACAAAATACTATAATGAAAAAAAAATAAATTCATATGAATTTTGTTTTTCAGTCAGTATTTAAACAGCTTTTGGAGCTGTAGTCCGTTTTTTAAGATTAGTAATAACGTAAACAAAGAACCTCTGCGTCTTTTAATCTTCTTCTTTGAATGACATTATTCTACAATTGTACTAATAGTGGAAGCACTTTTAGAATTATGACACTTCTCGGCTTCCCAATCTTTAGGTATGATAATGTGCAAACTTTAATGATGACAAAATTGAAAGTGCTTGAGTGAAACTAAATATAAATTTATGACAGTTTTCGCTGGTCTCAAAAGTGCTTTTTAAAAATACCAATATTTATTTTTTTCTTTTTGTACAAGATACAATTTTAAATGTTTTACTGTTTATCAACACTCTTTATGTTATTTTCCAGGCGTATCCAAAATACGTGTTCAAATACGGAGTGAACGACTTCCACACTGGCGACATCAAGACACACCACGAGAGCCGCGACGGCGACGTTGTCAAAGGTAATTTGACACTTACCCTTCCGTCTTGCATTTCCTATTTTCTTCTTACGTCACGGTGTATCCAATTATGTATACGTACCTGAGGATGAGGAAAGAATGGTTGATTAGA
This sequence comes from Nomophila noctuella, assembly GCA_958496325.1. NCBI lineage: Eukaryota > Metazoa > Arthropoda > Insecta > Lepidoptera > Crambidae > Nomophila > Nomophila noctuella. Next base: position 11,342,403 of record OY292487.1, on the reverse strand, counting down.
TAAGTGTAATTGAGATTTGAATATGGTATTGATGTGAATTGTTTCACACGTTGGTGTTTGTGGATGTGCATTCAACTTGAACTATTTGATTTGGGTATTTAATTTAATTTTTAATTTATAATTAAAGGTAAACTTCTACAGGTAATCTTATAATTTCTATTGAATTGAGTCTTTTTTTATAAATAGTAAGCACCTGTGCAACTTTATAACTTATTTGGAAAACATTGTTCAAATACTCTCTTTTTTCCCTGGGTGTAGTAAGAGAAGGCTACGGGATATTTCGAGGGGAGGCAGCAGCGTTTCTTCGTTGTTTGTCGTTAACCATACTGCGGCCACCAACGCGCTTGCCTGCCTGGTGACTTAGCACAAATCCCTCATCTAGAGAAAACCTCCGTTCAGCACTAGACTGCGATAGAAAAATGATGATCATGCTTTAACTTATCAGCCATTTCCATCGTTCCAGGTCAATACACAGTGGTGGAGCCTGACGGTTCCATCCGCACGGTGGACTACACAGCTGACAAGCACAACGGGTTCAACGCCGTGGTGCACAAGACAGCGCCCATATCGCAACACGAGGCCGCGCATCTTTGAAGAAAGTCGTAACTTTAGTTACGCCCTTTTGAATTTCAAACAAAGATATTAATGGGCACTATTCGAAAATAGATTAAATATTAAGCTAATAATAAGGATGCAGCTGTTATTAACCCAAAATTCAAACTTATTTATTGGAACGAAACTAGCCAGAAAATACCTAGCATTAAGTTATTCAAGATGAAGTTTTAAATATTTGTTTGAAATTCAGATGTGGATATTAGTATTGTGATTTTTGGATTTATAATAAGTTGTTGATTTTTGCCTATTTAATTGTTAAGGTGTTACTATTGATTAGTGCAATATGTTGTAATCTTTGAAATCTCTTTATTTGTGTCTGTTATGGGATGTGTTTGTCTTCTTAATTTATAATTAGGTTAACTTTAAATGAAAAATACTACTCAAAGTACCTGATAAATATGTTTGTTGTTATGAATTCTTGTTTGGATGTTTCATTGCCTATATTGAAATTTGTTAATTCTAAGCTATGTTATTATTATGAAAAAGTCAATAAACTTGACAAAATCAATATGCTTTTTAATTACTCGTAAGAAATCGTAGGAAGTTTCAGACTAGCTTGGATATTTGCCTTTCAATTCTTTCTCATTTTTTTTCGCTAAGTCCACGAATATGCCTATATGTAGCCCCGCGGGAAACACTTTGGAAGGCACGTTAAGCTGTTGGTTCCGAATATGATCCAAATTGTCTGGTTTCCCTTGTAAGGGTTACGGAGGTTAGACGACAGTCGCTCGCGCTTGTAAAATAGCCTCGTCAATTCAGGATCACAGTCGTAGCTTTCCCTGGGCTCAGAGGCAATGACCAAAAGATGCAACCGGGAGAGCCGCTAGAGTGATGATGATGATTGCAGATGTAAGATTCTAGCATCTTCGGCATAACTTTTGTGTCGCCAATCTGCAAATCTATGATCCTGAAGAAAACGTCTCCCAGGAATTTACTCACTAAACACCGCGGTACCTCTTTTTTTGTTCTCGTCCGAACACTACACTTTCCCAAAAAGGTCCAGAAATCTGCACAAGTAATTCACAGGCCTCTGGCTACTGCACGGCAGAGCGAAGCGTTCTGAATTCAAAGTTTGAATGAAAACATTCTTTAACCGTTGTTGTTTTTAAGTTCACTTGATTGGACATTTGGAGGGGGATTATTTTACAATTGTTCCCTTATTCTTGAATTTAATTCAGGTAAAACATCGCCACAGCACCAAAAAAAAATGTTGCACTGATGAAAACATATGTACTTTCATGTACGCGTCTCGAAATAGGAAGAAGGAAATAAGATCTTTTCAATTAATGATAGCTTCTCAGCAATTAATATGATATATGCTTTGAAATATGGCGCATTGTTCTAACGATACTCTTACAGATATTGATCAAAGTAAATTGAAATAATCTTCTACGTTTGTGTGTTAGATTGGTGCGAATGGTTAGCAGTTGGTGCGTTGTTATGATATAGGGTAATTATAGGGTTGCGGCTCTGTTTCAAGTAGTTTTGTATTAAGTAATAATAATAACTAAAATTATAAAATCAATTTAATCTTCATTTTCCAAAGGTTTGAAAGTAACATAAAAAGACATTCTTTGTCAAATTAAACTAATGAATAATATGCAAATAAACAATAATTCAAAGAGGTTGGTCGGGAACATCCAGATGATGACTTTCGTTGCTAGTATGGGCTATTCCAAAATATATGCGCAAATGATTCAAAAGTCTTCATCCAGACATTGAAACTTCACCATAGTATTCTGTGAGGTGGTATCATCAGCTGGTGGCAGTCAAACTAGATTGACCTGTCGCTTTTATATCATATTTCATACAACTACTATAAATTATGTGAAAGTTTGTTGCTTTGGATGTTGCTTCGTCAAACACGCTGAAACTAATGAACGAATTCTGAAGAAATTTGGTATAAAGGCGAAAGTTGAAAGGATACTTAGTATGCCGATTAAAAGCTCCCATACGAAAAAAACAGGAATCTTCATAACGCGGGCAAATTCACGCGTATAGCCCTAGTATGATATACTCACTCGTACATCATAATAATATTTATATACCTATTTATTATGACTTAGGTAATAATTTATTCAATGACAAATTCTTCACTTCTAATAATATGTCTTATGTAAGCGATGAAGTAACGGATTAAAATATCCTTAATGAAACTGTTACGTGCTTAAAAAGGAATATCATGCGTGTACCTCAATATAAACTTTGAAAGTGAACGAAATTCAACAGGTTATTCAACATGTTAGCCATCTCACGTGTTGTCATGCGAAGAGGAAATCGAAGGTGATAATAAATTAAAAAGGTCCATTTAGGAACACTCGTTTATCGGTGAAGGAAAGATTTAATGAGCGGCAAGGATTTCATAACCAAAATCGTTCAGCTTCCTTTTTTTAACATCACGGATATTGAATTTATGTTTATCATCATATTGCAGACTTAGAATAGGGCAGAAGAATGATGATACTGACGGATATTTAATTTAGTATAGGTATATTTATAAATATATTTGAGGAGCTCGATGGCGCAGTGGTTAGCGCACTCGCCTGCGGTTACTAAAGTTAAGCAACGTTCGCAGATGCTAGTCATCAGATGGGTGACCGAAATATTTCATCTCGAGCTCCTCCGTGCTTCGAAAGGCACGTTAAGCCGTTGGTCCTGCGCCTGATCTCTCTACGGTCATGTCAGATTGCTGTCCCACCGAATTATGAGAGTGAAGGAATAGGGAGTGCACCCTGTGCTTGCGCACTCACTTGTGCACTATAATATATCCTGCGTACCTGGCTGATCGTAAGATCGGCCGCCATGGCCGAATACGGCCGGAGGGTATTATTATTTATAAATAGTACATTTGAAACACTATTTTTCCACGAGTGACGAATGCAGTGTTATGCACACTGACACGGAAAGTTTTGTTTCAATGCCAGTACCTAGTGGAATTTTGGTAAACCGGTACATCTTTTTAGTTATTTTTTTATATCTACTGTAAGGACCAAAATTATGTCGATAGCTCAATTTATTATTTTTAACAAAAACATGTATGTTACACTAAACGTTTCGACGTGTAGCTCCTTTTATCTAGCACTGGTATCTAAATACAAATAAATAATTGTCTTGAAAATGAAAATGCGATTTATCTGAACTGTAGAAATATGAAAGTGTAATTTTATGTAACTGCATTACATGCACTAATTGTAATTCATTCCTTTGTTTTTACGACATTCCATAAAGTGTTGCTCATCAACAAAAATAATACCTATTTAAAGTTTATTTCAATTATAAAGACGTTAATTCTTCCAATGTGATCCATGATATATTCGAGAAAGGAAAGTAATTGGCCTTCGACAGCGAAATTTGGCGTAAAAGTAAAGTAAGTTTTAACTTCGAATATGCAAGTGATATTGAGGGTTGAAATGTATAAAATGAGCTCGCATTTTTTTGAATGTATCAGTAAGTGAATACTGTTCAATCCAGCAACAAAAACAACAAAAATGTTTATTAAGGTAACAATTTATTAATTTAAAAATATTGTGAATTTTATTATTATCTCAAAAATCAAACGCACTTTTATTTACGACCAATATTAATATTTTGAAGCTACTATGATATACTTAGGTAATAGTAATTATTTTTTAAGATTATAAACTATTCCACCCTCTTCTTACAGATCTAAAGATCTATTTCAGACACTTGCTTGAGTAGTCGTGTAAAATTAAATTTTGAAGAATCATGAATATTTTATCACTTTTTAATTAATATGAATTAAACACTATTAAACTCACATCAAAAAGCATTCCTAAAATGTTTACTTAATTTCTCTCGCACAGGTAATTGCTGTCATCGCCGTCATAGGCGCTTGCCAAGCCATACCCGTGGACCATGCGTACTCATCGCAGAGTATCGTCAAACACGAGATCCATCATGAAGTTAAACACGACCACCACGACCACCATGATCACCACGACCACCACGATCACCACGAATACAAGCACGAAACTAAGAAGGTGGAGAAGCCAGTGGATGCCAAGAAAACCACTGTGAAGCACGAAATCAAACATGAAGTTAAGCATGATTACCACAACCACCAGGAGCAGAAACATGAAGCTAAGAAGGTTGAGAAACCCGAGGAAGCCAAGCCTGTGAAACATGAAGTTAAGCATGAAGTCAAACATGAAACCAAACATGAAGTAAGACATGAAACCAAGCACGAAGCCAAGAAGGAACATCATGAACACAAGCATGAAGAGAAGAGGGTAGGAAATCCTGAAGCTAAGAAACCCGAAGCCAAGGAACCAGAGCACAAGCATAAGCCAGCGACTTCTTACTACCACATTGAGCGTCACGACACTCCTGCTGAGCCTCCTAAAGATTTCCACAAACATGATGTGAGTAGATCTTTGTCTTCTTGTAATTTCATTTTGTTGCAACGGCCTTAATTTCTGTTTGTTTTGCAATCCTATGCTACTCACCCTGATCAGCTATTTTATGAGATCATACGAGTCGTATTAAATAGTAAGTGTTATCTCTTCTGTCATCATTTAGAATCCCCAAGGATTAAATTGATTATTTCTTTTCCTTTTCGACGTTCATTGTTCAAGAGAAGTAGTGTTGTACCCTCATCTGCTTCATTTGAGATCATATTAAGCTTATTATGCCAATAACTTTTAAGGGCCACGCGAAGTACGAGTTCGCGTACTCGGTGCACGACCCTCACACCGGCGACGTGAAGGAGCAGCACGAGACTCGCGACGGTCATGTGGTGAAGGGCGTCTACAGCCTGCACGAGCACGATGGATCAGTTCGTACGGTGCACTACCACGCTGACAAGAAGACTGGGTAAGCTATTTTATAAACATTTAACGAGGACAGCAACGATTTAACAAGAGCAGCATTTTGGAGGAAATTATTATCGGAGGCCAAGACTCTCATTTTGGGTCGCTGCGCTACAATAGTAAAATGACAAAAAAAGCAAAACTGTAATGAAGTTCTACTTTTGCAAGGTGGAAGAACTACACCAGACTAGTGAATTTTATGCATTTGGGTGATTCACTCTCTCAAATTAATTTATTGAAATCAGTATATTTCCGTTGCACAGTATCCGATAGGGAGATTACATTATAATTAAATATTTTGGTCATAAAATGTACCTCAAAAATATCATATCAGTACTAATTCTAATTTTTATTAATGTTTTTTTTATATTTATTTCCAGTTTCAATGCCGAAGTCAAGCATACCACGAAACATGTCGAAGAGAAGAAACATCACTAGAAGTAAATAAATATAAATCATTACCGACTTGAGTCGGAGTCGTTATTAATATTTATTTATTTATGCTCAAATAAATTGTTTTAATCAATTAGATTGTTTCTTATTTTATTCCTATTCTTTACATACTTATTATTTTTGGCAGAGCCACATGCCCTCAGAAAACAATAGAAAATGTTACGATATAACTGGGAAAAATCATTTGGGACTTAATGATAAAAACTGGGTAATTAAAAATTAGCGGTGGGCGATTATGACTGATCGGCATAATCGATTAATTTTGTATTACTAATATTGATAATCGATTATGGAATTAGTAACTAATACAATTTCATAATCGAATGAATTAGTAACTAATTAGTACTACTAATCGTGTTTTCGATTCGAGGCTTCGAAAAGCATATAACCGTAAAAAATTAACATTGTATTTGGCGTAGTATTAACATAGGTGTAAAAAAAAACCTTGTTCAATATTTTGATAATATTATTTGCAATATTTTGATTTTGATTAAGTATTAAGAAAGATCATTTTGTTTTTGATCTCAAAATGTTATATAGTTGTTATACTATATTAGTAAATTTACATATAGATTTAGATTACATAAATTTTAAGTAAATTTTGTTTGCACTACTCAGCAGTGCTGAAAAGCCTGTAAATAGTATGAATTGACTTGCAACCGCTCGTGCATGACTGACCATAAACTTCATATTAGTACTACTTATACGTATAAAGTTAATAGTACTAAATTATTAGATACTAATTTAGTTACTTTTACTAATACTACTATTTACAAGTTACTAATACTAATCTACTATTAGTAGATTGCAAGTTACTAATAGTAAGTCGACTAATAGTAGATTAGTATTAGTAACTTGTAGTAGTTACTAATACTAATCTACTAATTGTACCTACTAATAGTAACTTGCAACCGCTCGTGCATGACTGACTTCATATTAGTTCTACTAATACGTATAAATGTAATAGTACTAAATTAGTAGATTAGTATTAGTAACTACTAATTGTTATAATCGAGATATCTCGAGACATTTTCATAATCGAATGATTTCGTTAGTATATCTCATAATCGCCCACCGCTATTAAAAATGTATCATTTCTTAATTTTATTAAATAACATGACGGGGCCTTTTGATGACTCAGAGGTCACAAATGACATTGAAGGACAATATAACAGGTTCAGATTTGTAATGAAAATGTATGAGTAAGATAAAATTATTGAAATTTATGAATACAGGTGCATCTTGAAACTAGTTTACTTGAAAATTTACCTCGATTTATATTTCTGCACATTTTTCGATTTATTAATTTATGACATTAATAGATGTCGACTGTCAATCTTTGTATATATATAAAATAAGTACCATTACTGTTTAAACAAAAGTCAAGTTCGAGTTGTCTTGTAACCTGAATAGCTTTCACGTCGCTGCACAAATGTTTGAACAATTTGAAATGAAGATCATTCTTATCTTGCTTTTTTCTGCTTAATTTAATTCTTATGATTAAATTGCCACAGTGTCCGAGCTTACTATTTAGTAGGTTCTGTACGCCGCTATTTAAGTTAGATATCGTCATTCTAATGATGAGTAGATTATAATGTTCATGTCAGGGACAATTTGATTGTGACAGAACACCGTCCATGCATCAAGAACATTTAATTCTTAGGTAAATATAATAATTTTGGCCAAAGAACCCTTAAACTAAATCATGTAGATCTTTCAATGCCTTTTTCATGGTTAATCAAGTAGTTTGGTGCTTGTGTTAACCTTGTTGAAATTATAGCGTCCATTATCATTTTCATTAGCCCTTTGTATTCAACTTGAGAAAATAAAACAAAAAGGCATTTAGTTGTAACAAATTAGTTTTTATCTTAAAACACAATCAAAAGTTGGAAAGATATAATAATGTTGGATAAGAATCACATAAACTTCTTTGTGTTTGTATAATAAATGATTAAGTTATTAAAATATTTCTAAGAAAATTAAACTACTAACTGATAAATACCTGAATTAAAAGAAGCATGATGTTTACTTCTAAATAGATTTCAAAAAAATCATAAGATTTTTTGATTGCATTTCATTGAACTGGTTGAAAATATTTTTGATGAAAATATGTTGATAATTCAGAAATGATTTAAAAATATAAATAGAAGCTAAATGCTAAAATCTGAGACGCCAACACTGATTGAGCTTACGTGAGAATGATCTGCTTACAGTGATTGAGCTATTACAAATCAGAATAAAATATGTTCTAACCGTAAAGTAGGCAACAATATATATATTTATATATTTCACAACACCACATACATTGATCTGACCCCGTTTTAAGTAGCTTAAGCACTTGTGTTGCAGACATCAGAATCAACAGTGGTATTACAAATATACTTAAATAGATACATATTACACCCAGACCAGGACAAACAGACATGTTCATGAACACAAATGTTTGTCCTGTGCGGGGATCGAACCCGCGACCTCTTGCGTAATAGGCAACATCTTGACCATTACACCAAGCGGGTCGTCAAACAATAATAAAAATTCAAAAACTATTGACGATTGCTTGCGTTGTGAAGGGCTACAAAAAGCATTTAAACCTAAATGCCTGCGTCAGTGTTTACACGGTGAAGTTCTATGATTGATATCACACGCCATAATTGCTACAACAGCGGAAAACTTTTCTATGCATAATCTGCCGACTATTTGATTAGAGGACCCATTGTCTCGCCAGGATACGGCAGCCTCAGTACGGCGGAAGACGCCGGATTCATTGTCCGACGGTGACCCTTGTTTGCGTTTATTAGTTCCACGACCATTGTTCCAAAGGAGACTAGTTATAATTGCTTTTATTATGTTTGAGTTAAATGTATTGGCAATATCTAATAGATAATAAACACACCTCATTTGAATGCATTACATTTATTTGCGTACTGTATTTGGGGCTATAACTAATAAGCACTAATCCTGTAATTTTAGAGTCTGATTTTACGTAGTATACTGACTCCCAAATGAAATTATAGTTATTGTGCCAGCAACAGAATGAACCTAATATTGTGCCAGCAACAGAATGAACCTAATCCTTTGGTAGAGGTTGGCACACAGTTAGCTCCTGAAATAGTCCTTCTAGTGAATCGATGATCACAGGGTTTTATGACCGACCGATATGGCTTTTGACTGATCCGAGTCACGGAAATATTCCCAACGTATCCACTTTATTGTTATGTGAAATATGTAGTCACTAAATAATATTTTTACGATATATCATAGAATTATCCCACGCTGTTATCCCACAGTCCAGGCAACATAAAAGTACGTGAGTGGCATGAATATGTACGTATAAACGGTTTGCTCTAAACATGAAATCATCCTCAAGTTCAGATGTGGGTTACGTCACACTAAACAAAATTAAATCCAAAGTAGTTAAATGACTTACCAGATAACTCATTATATTGAAATTGAAACCATAATTTTACTTACATAATTATGTAGGTACTAGAAAATATCCGATATTGGATATAAGTCACGCTAATTCCCTGAAAGTTTTTTTTTACCAAAATTAGGAATTTTACATCAATTATTAAATTTCAACATGACATCGAATAGCTTAGTCGAAGTTGCTCTCAGGACTTTTAAGTTGATTGAATACCATAAAAATATTGATATCTTAACGCTTGAGTACGATTAAATCAATACGCACATTTGTGACTTTAGAAACACTTGCATCCATCAATTGTTGTGATGTTTGATATCTTTAGAAAGTATCAATATGTATGGAATCCATTTATTGTCAAAGATGTTAAGACATATTGTAAGTGGCAGGAATTTGGTAAAAAACGGTTCCCTATAAATCTGTGTCATCCTGCTTTTGAGTTTAATTTTTATAAAGATCCGTACTTTAAGTCGAGATGAAGGTATAATAATTATAATTTTAATTCTTAATTCAGCTATTTTAATTAGCACTGAGGTCACAAACTATGGTATTTATTGGAAACCAGATAAATGTAGTAATCGTGCTAAATAAAAAAACGAATAAATGAATAGTAAACTAATTCGTGATGCTAGATTACATTTAATGCTATTTTTGAGTAGTTATTAAATCTCAGTCCGAATGTCAAATTTTTGATTAAATTAATCCTGTTTACCTAAAGCATATCTGTCCAGTCTACACGGATATAGATTTTGACTTAATTCGTTATTTTATATAGGTGTGTATATCATTTCATCTTCAAATGCTTCATTAATATGTATGGAGGTTAACTGGTGGTTCGTCTGCCATTTCTGCAATCTGACTATTCTAGATTTAGTTCACTTGCATAATGACGCAGATGGATGTCTACGTGTGCCTCGGCGACATCTTGAATTTTGATTTTTAGATTTTATAATCAATGCGAAATATTAGACGTTCATGGTAAAAAATGTATGTCAAAAAACTTCTTTTAGATTCCTTTTTAAAATTGACAATAAATTGCAAAGACCTGGGTTCGCATAGATTGCGTATAAATCCACCAGCTTATTTCGAAGCATCCTAACTGATTTTCGCGTTAATTAAATAACAACGATAACCGAGTTTATATCTCATAATTACAGGGTAACACTTAAATTTTCCGCGGCTCCCATAATCCAGTGTTGCAATCCACATAACCTATTGTTCCGTGCGAATATTTTCTCAATTAGCCACACAGCGTCCGCGGTAAGGAAACTTCATTTTCGGAAGCCTGCCCCAAGGTTGATGGCCACACTCACTGGCAAATAAGGCCACATATAAATGCCTGGGAAAACTTCATTGTCGTATTCAGGGAGTTAGCGTTAGGCAAACCAGACGTGCAAAGACAAATACAAATTTCAGCTCGTCTGTTAGACGGGATATTAGATAAATAAATTAAATAGTGAACGTTTATAAAATGTGCGTAACAAAGTGCCTTGTTTTGGCGATCGTGGTCAGTGTGGTGCAAGCTAAGGCGAAATTGACAGTGATAAATCCTGCGTACCCGCCTGGATATCCCGTTCCAGTCGATAATTACCGCGTAAGATTGTGTTTTATTTATTCTAAATTATTAAGGTGTTTTTTTTTTACTTTTGTCTTATTTTTTTATATAAAAGAAATTACTCTTAATGTCAGGCTTTTTTTACTGTCGTGGATAAAGTCTCAAAGATATTTAAATTCATTTATTTAGCTAAACATGTTTTTGAAAATTAATTTTGGAGTTCTGGCATAAATAATTTTGGTGGCTTTTACTCTTCTTAAGATTTTATGTTATCATCATTAACTTTATTATAAGAAATTTTTAGTTATGAATTAACTTCATTTCAGGGTCAACCTAGATACGCGTTTAATTATGGTGTCGCAGACCACACTACAGGAGATGTGAAGTCACAGCACGAGGAAAGAGATGGAGATGTTGTTAAAGGTATTCATCAAATATTTCAAGCTTATTTAATAGAAATGTTTGTTTTAAAAAATTCGTTTTTCAAGAATACAAAAGTTCACCGTTATCTGAAACTGCTTATCAAATTATTCAAAACTAATGACTGAAATAATTTAAGTATTGCAAAATGATATAGTAACTGACGTTGCACCAGAATATGTATAAATGACAATTGAATAAGTATTTGTAGTTACAAATGTTGTAGCAAAAGTTTTCGGAGTTAGGGAAAAGTAAAGATAGTGTAGATAAAATTAATAAGACATTTTCTTCTTCCACTTGAAATGAATATAAACAGATAAAATTAAAGAAAATTAATCTTCCTCCATCTTTGAAGTAAACAAAAGACAAATATCAAGATAGACTCGCGAGATACGTCAGTTTTTGCGCATTCTTCCTTCAAAGTACTCGTACATACAGCCATTGTGTACCATCAGAAGTCCGTAGTCGCAGCGATTTAATCTACCGGTTGCATTGCGTATTGTTTGCAAACTGTGCGGCCATTATCGTTCGTTAGTGCCACCGGAATACAATAAAAAGACATGAAAATTGAGGGAGACATGGTGTAAACGTACGGTTTGTGTTTGTAACTTCATAACTCGTTCTATTTTCTCGCAAAGTTCTTTAATTGATTCTGGTGGATCAATATATTGTTCATTTGTCAATAATGATATGTTTACTTAAGAAAAAAATAAGAATACGCTCTTTTCACTAGTATCAGCTACTAATAAATTCGAATTGAATGCAAGCTCATTCATCCTTACTTACATCCTTTGTTTGTTTGTTTTTCCGCTTTTACTTTGAAAGTTTTTATCTTGTCCATTTTCTAATATGAAAAAAAAACTACATATAATGTTTTTCTTATTTGAACCAAATTTCCATAATTTTTGAACAACCACAATACGAGCTGTAATAAGTATAGTAATGTCCATAGTCGTCTCATTGACTAATCTAACTCATAATATCTGATTTCAGGCCAATACTCCTTAGTCGAGCCCGACGGTTCCATCCGTACCGTGGACTACACAGCTGACGCCGTGAACGGTTTCAACGCAGTAGTGTCCAAGTCGAACCCTGGCGTCCACCCAGCGCCCGCGCCGCGACCTGCGCCTGCGCCGGTCAAGCCCGTCATACAGTTCGTGCCGAAACCCATCCCCGTGCCAGTGGAAGTGCCTAACCAGCTGTTCGCGCCTCAGGCGTACCCTGTACCCGCGTCTTTCCGTAAGTTTCAAAATGACTCATGTTACTACGGCAGAAAGTACATTTTTCTATAGCACTGGACGCAGATGGGAAAATCTATCCCCGTGCACGTGGAAGTGCCAAATCAACTGTTCGCGCCTCAGGCGTACCCTGTACCAGCGTCATTCCGTAAGTTTCATGATGACTCTTGTTGCTAGGGCACAATGTTTACTTTTCTATAGCACTGGAAGCAGATGGGAAATCCTATCCCCGTGCACGTGGAAGTGCCTAACCTATTTGATTAGGCGCTATTGTCTAGTGCCTTACCAGCTAGTGCGTAACCAGCTGTTAACGCTTCAGCCGTATCCTGTACCCGCGTTATTCCGTAAGTGTGAAAAACTAAGTCATTAGGGGAGTAAAATACAAATTGCCTTAGCACAGGTTGGTGACCTCAATATGGGGATTGATAAAGCACGGCGAAACGCAGATTCGTAATGTTATATCCCCAGATAGTAAGGGTTATTGCTTACAACCTAAGCAATACCCCTTACTCAGCAGTTTCATAGTGCAGTAGCGTATTCATTCACAATAGTTAGTGAGTCCACATCTCGACTCCGTGACGGCTGCCAGTCCAAAATTAATAAATTGTTTTTTTTTAAAAAGAATCCCGTAATCATCCGTATAACAATGGTGGCAGCGGTGGGATACGAAAATCCCCCAAAATCCGTCTAAAACCCGAATACGTCTCCGAACCTATTTGATCCAGCATATAATAAAGAAACAATGTTTCCCGTGAGTGTATCCTGCACGTTATAAAAACAATCGATTCCTGTGAAGTGATTCCTGTTACGAGTGTATCCAGTACATTATAAAAACTACATCGTGTCCCGTGAATAAATCCTGTTGCGAGTGTATCCTGTTCATATAAAAACTTAAATCGTGATCCGTGAGTGTATCCTGAGAAAGTTAAAAACTATGTACTTTGTGTCCTGTGAAGTGTATCCTGTTGTGAGTGTATCCTGTGCGTAATTAAAGTTACATCGTGTTCTGTGCGTAATCCGAGAGAAATTATGAAGATGCTGTACCTGTAAGAACACTTATAATTAATAATTATTCTACTCAGTCGGGACTCAGTGCAGCTGCATTATCTCTGCGCCCACGCGCGCTTGCCGAGTCCGAGCGGAAATTCCAGGCTTATCTATCTTGTTTAGAATACGTCTCGCTCAAACTACAATATGCCTAAAGACGAGCCAGGCAGCTTAGTGCCAATTGATCTTAATATCTTAATAAAATTTATAAATAAGTTTGATGGAAATCGCGATAAATTAAACGCATTCTTAAATAACTGCCGGAACGCGATTCGCTTAGCGTCGGCTTCTCAACAAGATATACTTTTAAAATATATCCTTAGTCAATTGGAAGGACGCGCCGAAAGCGCTTGTTCCATCAAAGAATTCGAAACCTGGGAACAATTAGAGGACTTCTTAAAAGCACAGTATGGTGATAAAAAGCATTACGCTGCCTTGCTCTCCGACCTACAAGAATGTAGGCAACAGTTTAATGAGACGGTCAACCAGTTCGCCCTGCGAATAGAGTCATGTTTGTCAAAGCTTCTCACAGAGATTAACATATCGATACCCACTAAAAAGAAGGGTGAACTGGCTGGTCGCCTTGCAGCCATGCAAGATCTTGCGCTGCATACTTTTGTCATAGGTCTTAACCCTCAATTGTCTACAGTTGTAAGATGCCGTGATCCGGAAACTTTAAATGACGCGATCAATTTTGCTGTGTCAGAAGAAAAGATTTTAAAAGCATCCTCAAGACGTAATGGTTTAGGTCAACATTCTAATTTCAGTTATCAAGGGCGTCCTCGTTTACTCCAACCTTATAATAGACCGGCTCCGCAACAAAGGACTCATGGTAATGGTAATCCTAACAATCAAACATCATTCCGACCAACGTTTATAAATTCTTTAGTGTGTCGATATTGCAAACTTCCAGGACACACCATTGAACAATGCTCAAGACGCGAGTACAATAATAGGCGTTTTTTCAATAACAATAATCGTCCTAGCACGTCTTTCCAAAATAATCGGCCTATTCACGCGATCAATTCGGAGGTCGAAAATTCTACCGAAGATCATTTAAACGAGAGTGCTTTCCCGTCCGATGTCGTACGGGAAAATTAAATTCTCAAATCGATGTCAAATCATATTTAAATAAAAAGGTCATACAACAGGGTAACCAGCCCCAAAACGGAGACCGCATTCCAATGTCTTATGCAAAGGTCATACAGCAGGGTAACCAGCCCCAAAACGGAGACCGCATTCCAATGTCTTATGCAAAGGTCATACAGCAGGGTAACCAGCCCCAAAACGGAGACCGCATTCCAATGTCTTATGCAAAGGTCATACAGCAGGGTAACCAGCCCCAAAACGGAGACCGCATTCCAATGTCTTATGCAAAGGTCATACAGCAGGGTAACCAGCCCCAAAATGGAGACCGCATTCCAATGTCCTATTCAAAAGTCGTACTTCAGGGTAAACAGCCCAAACCTCAAAATTTTAAATCTATTGTGTCTTCTAAATCCTGTCTAAAGTCTTCTGACAAATTTAATGCAACTTCAGTATCTAATATCATAAATTCCGCTATTCCAGCCGTCACTAAACCGCATGCATCCAGCACTGCACCTGAAATAGAAAACAAAAATATTAAAATTTATAATGTCACATCAAATATATCAAGAAAATACTTACCTTTCGTTGAAATACAATCATCAGTATCAACTAAACCTTTAAAAATGCTTGTTGATACTGGAGCATCCATAAGCCTTATAAAACAATCTTCAATTGATAGAATGCCTGAAATAAAAAGAAATATTATTACATTTACAGGAATTAATTCCGCTAATAAACCAGAAAAATCTTTAGGACATATTCCAATAGAGTTTAACTCCTTAAAATTTGAATTTCATCTTATAAATAATATAGATTTTCCTTATGATGGTATCATTGGTAGTGACATCTTGTCTGAGAGTAATTCTCAATTAGATTTTCAGAAAGACATCCTTATAATTAATCAAATAAAAGTAAACCTTAAATTCAATCAACCAGTCTACGTGATTTCTCCTCGGACAGAGACTGTCATCGAATGCTCTGTACTAAATCCTGCATTAAGAGAAGGTCTTATTGTAGATCAGAATCCTTCTGATTCAATACTTATAGCTAACTCAATTGTCAAGGTCAAACCTAACTCCAGAATAAATATATCAGTTGTAAATATTTCAGAATCGCCAGTTACGTTAAATTCAGATCTTAAATTAAGATTATCACCTCTAGAAGGCGATTACAACAAAATTTTTTATACTTCTGATCTTAAAAACAATCTTGACAGCGTGTTACATAGAACTGATGAAGTCCTAAACCTTTTAAGAACTCCTCATCTTAATGATGAAGAGAAAAATGCCCTTTACGATTTGTGTTCATCATATTCCGACATCTTTCATCTTCCAAATGATAAATTATCTCATACTGACGCTTTGGAACACACGATACCAACCACTAGTTCAGCTCCCATTAATACCAAATCATATAGGTTCCCTGAAGTTCATAAAAAGGAAGTCGAAACACAAGTTAATAAAATGCTCGATGAAGGAATAATACGACCCTCATCATCTCCGTGGTCTTCTCCAATTTGGATTGTGCCGAAAAAGACGGACGCCTCTGGGCAACGCAAATGGCGTATTGTAATTGATTACCGTCGTTTAAATGACATTACTATTGGTGACTCTTACCCTATTCCTAATATAACAGAAATTCTTGATCAATTGGGTAAATGTAAATACTTCACTACACTCGATCTAGCCTCAGGATTTCACCAAATAAAAGTCTCTGAGCAAGATGCGCCAAAAACCGCGTTCTCAATTCCTCAAGGGCACTTTGAATTCACTAGAATGCCGTTTGGGCTCAAAAATGCCCCGTCCACATTTCAAAGATTAATGAATATAGCCCTATCAGGCCTTCAAGGCATACAATGCTTCGTATACCTGGACGATATCGTCTGCTACTCACAAAGCTTAGAAGATCACATAAAAAACCTATCCAATATATTTTCCAGACTCAGAGATTTCAAACTTAAACTGCAACCAGATAAGTGCGAATTTCTTCGTAAAGAAGTGGCTTATCTTGGCCACATTATTACAAATGAAGGCGTTAAACCTAACCCCGAGAAACTCAAAGCTGTCGAGCAATTTCCTGTTCCTAAAAGTCCTAAAGACATTAAATCATTCCTTGGATTAGTATCTTACTATCGCCGTTTCATACCAAATATCTCCAAAATTGCCAAGCCTCTTACAAACCTTCTTAAGAAAGATATCCCGTTTTTATGGCAAACTAATCAACAGCTTGCCTTTGAAACTTTAAAAAATAAACTTGTAACAGCCCCTATCTTAGCTTACCCGGATTTTACACAGCCTTTTAATCTTACCTGTGACGCTTCTAATACTGCAATATCTGCCATTCTATCGCAGGGACCTCCAGGCAATGACAGGCCTATCGCTTATGCTTCTCGCACATTATCCAAAGCTGAAAACAATTATAGTGTTACTGAGAAAGAGTGCCTCGCAATTATATTTGGCACAAAAACTTTTAGACCATATCTTTACGGAAATCGTTTCAAAATAATAACAGATCATAAGCCGTTACAATGGCTTTTCAATTGTAAAGATCCAGGTTCTCGATTAGTCCGCTGGAGGTTGAAGTTAGAAGAGTTTGAATATGAAATTGTTTACAGAAAAGGTAAAACCAACTCAAATGCAGACGCACTTTCTAGATACCCCGTCAATCCTGTTCAGGGTCAATCCGATCCAGAAAACCCGTCATCCTCTAATCAAGAACCTACCGACACCCAAAATCAAGATTCTGAACAAACTTCTTTAAACAAATCAGCTGATAATGACTCTTCACCTCCTTTCAGTCCTTTGACACTAGAAGATTTAAGTATTTCACTTCCCGCTAATTCCGATAGTAGTAACTTACCCAATATAGATCTCCTTGAGAGAGATGATCCAATCTCCTATAGTCCTGAAAACAAGAATAACTCACCTGTCCAAGGTTCTCTTCCTTCTACTCTTGATAGCCCTACAACACAAGAGAACTTACCTGCACAAGCTCCTCCTTCTTCGCCTCTTGAGCTGCTTGAAAACTTACCTTCTACTTCCCAAAATTCAGCTTCAGCTGTAAGCGTCGAATATAAAGAATTCCTGAAAGCAACTTCTAATAAAAATGAAAATTTTAACACCCCTATAAAAGAGCATAATGAAAGTTTACTAAAATCTCATTGCAAAACTATTCTTGTTCCAACTTCAATTGACCTTGATGACTCAAATCCTTATATCCAAGATATTCTTTCCATTGCTGGCGATTCTCCAGCCATTCTTGACTCTGAAAGAGAATTACATTCATTTATTAAAATAGAATCGAAAGATAGAATCTACTATCTCTTATTTACAAAAGTCTACTATTTTGAAAACTGTACTTATCCAGATATATTTAAAACACTTAAAGCTGTACGTGATGATATAATTCTTAGCGGAAATATAAATGAAATAGCGATATCCGACTTCAAAAGCCTTTTCGAGCAACATTCTTTTGCTAAATTATATTGTATGCTTATGTTCTTATTTAACAACTCTAATATAACAATAAACATCCATCATAATACTATTATTTACCCTGTTCCAACTGAAATCTCTAGAATCTTGAAAGAAAACCATGATATTCCTATTGCAGGACATCTTGGCTCGAATAGGATGTTTAGCAGAATTAAAGAACGTTATTATTGGAAGAACATGAAAGCAGACATTGAGAATTATGTAAAGCAGTGTAAGCTATGTCAATCAAATAAAGCATTGCGTAAAATAAATCAATCTCCAATGCAAATCACAACCACATCTACGCGACCCTTTGAAAGAGTCAGCTTAGACATAGTTGGTCCTTTGCCCGAAGCTGGTCTTCAAAAACTTAAGTACATACTTACCCTTCAGGATGACTTGACCAAATTTTCTCTTGCTTACCCTATCTCAAACGCCACAGCAGAAGAAACCTGTGAGTGTTTAGTCCATTTTATTTCACTGTTCGGAATTCCTAAATCCATCTTAACAGATCAAGGTACAAATTTTACAGCCGAGCTTTTCAAGCTTACATGTCAATTTTTAAAAATTAAACAAATTTGGTCTTCACCTTACCACCCGCAAACCCAAGGTGCTTTAGAAAGAAGTCACTCTACTCTAAAAGAGTATTTGAAATCCTATGTCAATGAAAATCAAACAAACTGGCACAAATTTGTCTATACAGCTATACTTACCTACAACAGTACAATTCACACCACCACCAAATTTACTCCTTATGAACTTATATTTGGTCACAAACCATATATCCCTGACTCTATTTTCGATTCACGTCCAGACGTGACTTATCCTGAATATATCAAAATGCTTCATCATCGACTTAAGATATCTCGTGAAAAAGCCGTAGAAAATATTAATGCTTCAAAGGAAAGATCGAAAACTTACTATGACAGACATACAAGATCTGTCCAGTATAAAGTAGGCGATTATGTTTATCTTAAAAACCATGTCAGGTTGCGTAAAGCACTTTCCCCAATCTGGAAAGGTCCGTATAAAATCGTTAAGATTCATGGCTTCAATACTTTGTCTCTTTTAATTAACCGTAGACATGTCAAACATCATTTTGACGAAGTCAAACCAGCTCATGACAGCTGATCTTCTAGTTTTAATATTATGGATAGATAGATTAAGTGTCTTAAATTGTAAGTTTTAAACTGAGTTTTATTTTATTATTTTTCAATCGAGATTGATCCTGGCGGAAAAAGAAAATCAATATATTGAGACCATCGATAAAAGTCCTGGTATTCTCTTCGATCCTGTTGACACACTAAAGATTATTAATGATCAATTTCACATTGTCATTCCTTATGAGATTCTTCCATTTAAGAATCACTTAGAAAATATACGTGATGTTATGGTCACCATTCGAGTTCAATGTCGCGAAACCGACGAAATTGACAATTTCATATGTCAAAATATGATACAACCGCTAGAAGCTCTACTCAATGACGTCTCACGAGACTTTAATTCAATTTCACATATTATCTCCAATAAAATATCAAAAAGATCTGCTTGGTTCTCCGTGGTAGGAACCGTATTTAAACATATATTCGGAACATTAGATGAAGATGATGCACAGATGTATGACAACGCAATTAAAGCTCTGTATAATAATGATAAAATTTTAGCAGAATCTATTACTAAAAGCATCATGGTTTCACAATCTGCTATCGCTAATATAAATAACTCTTTACACGAAATAAATGATAATCAAGCAAAATTGAACGACGTCATTGAACAGTTAACTAGTTCCTATAGAAATGTAACGGTAGTAATAGATGAACTTAGTTTTAAGGCTAAACTTCTCCAAGTTCTTTATGTACTACAATCTAGTATACTTACTTTATCTTTTAAGATCGAAGATCTTTTAAATTCTATTTTGTTTGTTAAGAGTAATACTCT
The DNA here is from genome assembly GCA_958496325.1 of Nomophila noctuella. Taxonomy (NCBI): domain Eukaryota; kingdom Metazoa; phylum Arthropoda; class Insecta; order Lepidoptera; family Crambidae; genus Nomophila; species Nomophila noctuella. The sequence goes on along the minus strand of OY292487.1, from coordinate 11,322,322 downwards.
ACATCCTTCCATTCTGACACCGAATCAGATGTATAACGATATTGTTAGTAATCTTAAGATAATTCCTAAGTATAAAGATTTCCCTGTCAATCTAGATATAAGCAACATTCATACTTTGATCAATATAGCTGATTTAACATGCTATTATTTAAGCAATAAGCTGATGTTCATTGTGAAGGTACCTCTAGTTAGTTTGTTAGAATATAATTTATATAAGAACATACCTTTACCAACTCCTCGCGCTGACAAGGAACTTACCTCTTTCGCGTTGATCCTTCCTTCTGAACAGCTACTTGCTTTAAGTAAGGATAAATCGTCATATACTTACCTTAAGTCCTTGAGTAAATGTAAAAAGATACTTACCGAAACTTACCTTTGCGACGTCCCTGACGTTTATGCTGTAATGAGTAATCCATCCTGTGAAATAGAATTAATTACAAAAGCAATAAATTATCTTCCCGAAAATTGTCCTGTGAAGTTCCTTTTCGGTGATATTGACATTTGGCATAAACTTAATAACAATAAATGGATTTTTGTACAATCACATTCCACTAAGCTTACTATTGAATGTTATAACGAAACTTTAGAAATAATAATATCCGGTACAGGTGTTCTTAATATTAAGCCAGATTGTATCGCGTTTCATAAGAATCTTAAACTAGTTTCTAAGACGGAGCCCAAAATATATGTTCCAAAGATATCTTCTGATTTTAACATTATAATTGACAAATGTTGTAATTTCCAGTCCAATAAAACCAAATTAGCCAATATTTCACTTCATAAAATCAAATCTATTTCTCTCGACGATTTAAAAAATTTTAAAACAACCTCCGATCAAATAATCAAAGAATTACACAGCGTAAACCCCCCCAAATTATACAGTTTTAAAGATCATATTTCCTTTCCTATAATTAGCATTTTATCTCTTATATTAACCTTATTGATAATATTTACATTGTTTTGCAAAAAGTTTAAATTTTCTTCCAAATTATTTAATCGTAAAAATCCAAATAATCCTACTGAAAACGTCGTAGAGTTGCAACAGATTGGGCCTCGTCTTAGAATCGACTAATTAAAATTGTATCTCCTATTATGGATATATCTTCTATCTATCTTCTTATATTATATAATATTCTATACAGATCAATATTGTATTTTAATAAATCACGGAAGTCGTCACGCTGTCCCTTAAAATTTAAATTATCTAATAAACTTCAGTATCCTGAAGTTTATTCTCAAAGGGGGAGGTGTTATATCCCCAGATAGTAAGGGTTATTGCTTACAACCTAAGCAATACCCCTTACTCAGCAGTTTCATAGTGCAGTAGCGTATTCATTCACAATAGTTAGTGAGTCCACATCTCGACTCCGTGACGGCTGCCAGTCCAAAATTAATAAATTGTTTTTTTTTAAAAAGAATCCCGTAATCATCCGTATAACAGTAAGTTCAATAGAAGTTCTAATTTTTTCGGTGAAATGTCACATTTTTAAGTCACTGGATGCAAAAGAAACATTCGTCGAACACCCGATGACTGTGTGTTAACATAGAAAGTTATTTGATTAGCTTAGGATATTTAGGTTCAGTTTCACCACCTCAATCAGATAAGATACTGATAGCTGTCAGTTGATCAGACAGCCTAAAGACACTATCTGATGGTGGTGGAATCAACTTTTAATATCATTTTCCCTTTTTAGTAGTAGTTTTTTTTTTTTTTTTTTAAATGAAAAACAATACTGCCACAGGCTCTTTGGCCCGTGCCTTTTTTATGTTGAGTTGTTTTATTGTTATGTTTATTTAGGTCAAATATAATTATCTCTCCGCGCAAAGAGACGTACATTTCAAAGTAGTTATAGTATAATAAGTTATTATTTTAAGTTTTATTACGCTTACTCTAAAAAATAACAATTTAAACATTTAAATGTGTAACTTATAAAATTGTTTTTTTTTTTTCCCTTTGTTAGCTGGTTCTTGTTGATATGTAGGTTTTTTTTTTTTTTTATTATTATAAAGTTAATAATAAGTAGTAGTTTTGCACCAGCACCTTTGCACATCTTGCATTCTCAAACTTGCACAATTTTGCACTGTATATTTTGCACTTCCATACAGCCACTTACAAGGTCGCGTCTCCAACAACTGCACCACTAGTAGCTGCTCCATCACCATCTCCAGTGCCTCAACTTCAGCCAGTTCAGCCGGTCTTCCAAGCGGTCCCTATTTCAATTCAGGACCCTGACAAAGTGATCTCTACTAGAGCGTACTCTCTGCCTACATCTTTCTGTAAGTATAGTGTTCCCAGCATGAACAATTGTGCATGGCTTTGCATTTTTAACAGCATGTTACTATATTTTGCCAGAGTACTGATTTGAACATTTAAAAGGAATAAAAGTCATGAAATATCGTGAAAACATCCATAATATTTAGATACTGTGGGCCTTGTACTGATTTGGACGTGGCGCTTTCATTAATAAGTATGATGAAAAACCTTTATAACCAATTTTTCATTCTTCAAGGCGAAGGCATGTTACTAGTTTCGAGCAGCTTTGCACTTAATATGTTGAGTTAGTTGCTTGTACGCTCTTCCCCAATGCTATTTAGGTACAAACGTTTTTATTCTCCCAGAAAACAATAGAAATAATGTACAATAAATTATTAGATTGTATCTTTAGCTTTATTGTCATTGACATTGAGCTCCAATTAGCAAAAAAGATAAGTGATCGATGCAGCCATTTGATTTCGAAATATTATATAGTTGGTATATTCGACTGTCCCGTTTGCCTAGTGGTCAGGGAGCATAGTTCCAAAACCAAGGGCCGCGGGTTCAAATCCCGCTTATGGCAAATATTTATGTGATGAACATCGGCATTTGTACTCAAGTCATGGAGATTTATAAAAGCATTTAAGTATGTCTATCCGTTCTATAACATACATGATTCGAGCTAAGTTTGGGGCTAGGCAATGATTCATTTAAGTATTTTATATTCGTATTACCTATATTTATTTAAGTGTATAGGAATACAAAGCTTTACCACTCAAAGCAACGTTGCATATATTTTAGCAGTTGGAAAACAATGCCAAATGCCTACGATTATAGGTGTTTTAATTTTAACATCCGTCGAGTATATGTAAATTGCATTTTAACATTTGTATCATGAATTACGGCCCTTCAAAAAAATCTACATAGATATTTTTTCCACATCTGATCCTTCAGATTTCCATGGTACAACAATAATTTGACAACATTTCAACTAACCCTTGTAATTTCCATTTCCAGTGTACCCCAGAGCGGGCCCAGCCTACCCTGAGTACGACGGCTTCGACGTGGAACAACCATACCCCTACCCTCCCATCGGAGCTTATTACTAGACCATAACTACACTTAAGTCTATTTATATGTATGAATGCATATGCTTACAATAAGTAAATATGCTTTATATTCTTTACAGTTTTTTAATACCCAATGCGGAATTTTGGAATAGAAGCTAAATTAAGTCAGAGAAGTTAATGGATTTAATGGGCGTGACTCGTGTGTTAAAACTTGGTATATTAATTGTTTTACAAATGTTAGTGAGGAATTATACTCATATAATATTTTGTTTAATTTGTATCGCAAGAATACTATTAGAGCTGTAGTCTGGAAGGCGGTTTATGTTTTACCAGCGGCCCGTCCGTCCCGGCTACGCAAGGGTTGACAAAATTATATTAAAATTAAATAGTAGGTACTTAATTCAGCCAATGTTAGATAGGTATTCAGTACTAATGCTGCTGTCTTATTTTAAACTTATTTTTGAAAACAGTCTAGTAGGCATTTTTTGAATTTATTTATATTAAAACATATATTTCCTGTTTATAATATTAGTAAAGATAAATACACAGTGAGCTCCTCACTAATCCTCACTAATAAAATGCCGTGCACCTTTTTAAAGTAAAGGCAATCACACTGGGAACAAGATACCTTGATACGATCCTACTTAAACTGCCAGGCGTCAGCCTTACGTTCGCTAACGCCTAGATATATGGTACAGCAACGATTATCGATTCTATAACTCTGCTCACATTAATTGTTAAGGTAAATCCTTGAAACATACTGTAAAATTAACATCTATGAGTGTCGCGTAGTGCCACCTAGTACAATTTTATGAGATAACATGTCCCACGGGACAATAATGCACAATTTTGTTTGTAGTGTTTGCATTGGACTTGTGAACTTTGACTAACTTCTTACTGAATTAAATTTCACTGTTAGACTTAGTACTGCCAACTAGTGATCGTCTACATAATACTATTATTTTATATGACTAAGTTTGTTTGTTTGGATGTTTGTCAATCACGCTGAACTTAATTAATTTTGATATTCTGGAATTCAAAATTTGAAATACAGGCTGACTTAGGTAAGATACTTTTTATCCCGATAAAATGCTCCCATGGACAAAGCCGGCGGTTAAAACAAGTATTTTATAATCCCGAAGTAAGAAAACGAGCAGTAGAGTACAATTCAAACTTAGGGATTGGCAGCGAAATTTTGTTATATCTATGGTTTGCTTACCAACATACAATGGTTTATACCATATACCAACTTACAATGGTATAATTCTCAACGTGTTTCCAGAACGTTCTCACCCGTCAGAGGCGGCACTTGAAGCCCTGGAGGCGACGGAGGCGCGCGAGGCGCGGGAGGCGAAACCATTGTATGTTGGTATGCAATCCATAGATTAATTGTAGGTACTTCCTTGAGGACCAAAGTAACATATGCAAGTCATACTTGCTACACGTTCAAAAGGTTCGGAGAAGGCCGCAGAATTCGTCAATATACCATCACAATAATGCAAAGAATCCAGACATCAAGAACGAATCGTGACCGATTCTACCAATGTATTAAATGCGGATCAAACACGAACTCATCTCCATTTTTATTGTACGAGTACACTTAATTGCATTGATGAATACGAATTTAGTGAACGTGTTGAAATGCGTTCATTAAATTAATTAAACCCTGTCTTAGATCTAATATTAATGGTAACAACTTATTTGATTTAAAGATTCAGTTAATTTAAAGTCGTGCAAAGTATTAGGTATGAGTAATATTGCAAAGTTTTTGTTTATATTCGGCTCGCTGATGACTTAATTAGTAATAGCGGCCGCCCGCGACTCCGAGACAGACAGACAGACAGACAGAGTTACTTTCGCATTTATAATATTAGTTGGGATTATAACGCCTAACTAAAATCGTGCTTTAAAAAGCACTTACGTACCTACCTACCTTTGATTTATGCATCTGATCCCTCTAACTGTTGTAATTAATTATTCTAGAATATTCCGAGTATTTCATTTCATTACCTACACATTATTAGTAGTGTGCTTCTAGATTTTCTGACGGGCCCGTTGGTCTAGTGGTCAGAGACCCTGGCTACAAAACCAAGGGTCGCGGGTTCGAATCCCGCTAGGGGCAAATGTTTGTGTAATGAACATCGGCATTTGTACTTGAGTCATGGATGTTTATAAACGTATTTAAGTATATCTATCCGTTCCCTAGCTTCAATAGTGCAAGCTTCGAGCTTAGTTTGGGGCTAGGCAATTGGTGTGTCTGTCCAAGGCATTTATTTATTTATTTTATTTTTATTCATTTCTTCTTTTTCAGCCTGCGTCTATTGAAACAAGTGACATAATTTTTTTACCATAAGGTTTATTTCCATTTCCCCTTGCATAAATAAAGAAGAAAAGGGGAAGTAATAGAATGCTTATGTGCTATATTTACACAATGAGTAGAAAGCTTACAACAGCAGGGCAAAGGTTGCAATCATTAAAGTCAAACCACGTAACAAGTTGGATATTTGCCACTTTGCGATAATGGTAATGCGTGTCAATTACTGGTGAAGAGTTGTTGAGGTAGTACTATTAATTTAAAAGAACTGTGTAAATACCTACATTGAAAATTAAAATAAATAGGTAATTTATGAAGAAAAGATATTAAAAATTCACATCGTAATAGATGCCTTAGTATGTATAAGATCGAGTTTGTGCCCATCATTGTAAATAAATATTAAAAAAAACTTTTTATTTCGGGCAGCGTGGATTCATAGTTTGTTAGTAAAGACATTTCTTAAAAGCTATGTTATTGTGCTGTTTTGCTATTTTATATCAGTATAAACAGACATGATCAAGCTAATGTTGAGTGTTGAAAGTGAAACCTTTACTAAGTATTTTTTTATTGACGGAGAGTAGAGTTGATGCTACATATATTCCCAAAATAATTATAATTTAACCTTTAACGCATACCCACAACAGGTAGCAACAATCAACACCGTATAAATGCAATTTTCTTAATCAAACTGTTTAAAAACCCAATTAATTAACCCATTAAAATGTCGAAAGCGAATAAGCGCGCGCAGTTAAGATTAATAAGACAAATTGCACAGCAGCCGTTCCATTTAATTTGCACGCAAGTGTACCAGAAAGCGCTTCAGGTCGTGACCTATTGATAAACCGCATGCCGTCTCACGCATCGGCCCACAAACAGATAGCATCGCATTTCTGATTTCGGTGGTATTTGCTCATAACATTGATTTATGGTTCGCTAACCTGCTCCTGTTATGTTTAGAATTTGTATTACCTGTATTCTAGTAGTATTTTGTATGGTTCAATTGTTTTGTTATAACAAGGACACATTGTAACATTGCTATTAAGGCGAACTGACAAGTTCTATGAAGTTTTTTTAGATTCAAGCCCCCACTAATCTTCTTATTATTTTTACCCAGTGACCTGGCGCTGATTCGAACGGGTGCAATGCTGGTACTTAAGTTTACTAAAGAAGATGCATCTACCTATTATACACAAGCTGCATGGAAATGGGTTGCGTGGATTTTAAAATTTAAGCATAGGGACAAACAGAGATAGCGCCTTTATTTTATGCTATCTGATATCTGAACGTGCTTAAAAGTCGCACGATTTTGCCAAATATTCTAAGAATAGTTATCCATGCATGTATTTAAATTGGTTCTAAATATAACCTGCAGTTAAGTAATTGACAGGAAACATTCACGGTTTCATCAAACGCTTGTCATATTAATCACCAATATTCCACCGAAATGTCCTCACTTGGCATTAAAGTTGTATATAAATTGATATAAATATTAATAATTCGCCATCATTAAAATTTTAAGACATTTCGTAACATGTTATGAATGCTGTTATTCATACATATTATTGAACTGAAAGCCTTTAATTATAGAATACTAGCGGCCGCCCGCGACTCCGTCCGCGTGGATTTCGATTTCCAATATCCTATGTGTTATTCTGATGTATAAGCTATATTGTGGTAAAGTTTCATTCAAATCCATTCAGTAGTTTTTAGGTGAAAGAGTAACAAACATCCATACATCCACACATCCATACATCCATACTTACAAACTTTCGCCTTTATAATATGTAGTAGTAGGATTAATTTAATTTCGCGAAATGTGTTTTTGGTCCATAAAGCCTTGGAATTTACGAGCATTAGTGCGTTGATACAAGCTTTTACATCTGATATTTTTTACAACCTGGCCTATTTATATGTATGTATCATTGAAAGGTTAATTTGTCCAGTGGAACTCTGTTTGTATCTCTGTGTGTACTCTGTTGGACGAACCGCTTGGTGTAATAGACAAGATGTTGCCTATTACGCAAGAGGTCGCGGGTTCGATCCCCGCACAGGACAAACATTTGTGTGCATGAACATGTCTGTTTGTCCTGGTCTGGGTGTTATATGTATCTATTTATGTATATTTGTAATACAACTGTTGATTCTGATGTCTCTATTCAACTTAATTATTTCTAGATTGTTCTAGAGTTTTGAAATTTAAAACCCCTAATTCCATAAATAGTTTTATCTGAAACAGTAGTCTTAAGTATCATTTGCAAGTATACATCGTATCAAAACATATTCCCCATCAATCATAAATCTAAGCAATGTGCCACGCCTATTGGCAGTTAAGTTTGGAGACTCTGTGAGCTATGTGGGTCACCTTGCTCCTCTGTGGGAGCCAAACCGAAATGATCAGAGGTATTCCACGCATACCTCCTTGCTTTGGTCACTCTGAGATTACATTCGACTGGCCTGATATCGTGTTTACAATTTTGTAATAATACCAAGGACCTTGTTGATGCAGTATAATACTCGTACATGAAAGTAAAGGAATTGCAAGGATAACATTTTTTTCATAATACCCATCTAATTTTCAGTACTATTCTGATGCCTTCCATGTCACATATTTTTTTGATATAACTGTTTTGTACGTTTTTGCCAAATAAATGAGAGCACTTTTGTACCGAAGCAATCCCAACTAATCCCAACTAATATTATAAATGCGAAAGTAACTCTGTCTGTCTGACTGTCTGTCTGTCTGTCTGTCTGTCTGTTACGCTTTCCCGCTTAAACCTCGCAACCGATTTTGATGAAATTTGGTACAGACAATCTTTAGACCCTGAGACAGAACATAGGCTACTTTTTATTTCGAAAAAAAGAAATCCACGCGGACGGAGTCGCGGGCGGCCGCTAGTAGTCAATAAAATAAACTGTCATGCTGCAGGCATCTTTGATCTTTAATATAAAAATAAAAACTACATACCATACATTATGTACATTGTACAGCACAATGACCTCAGCGTTTTACTTATTAAATACCATTTAAACACCAAATCGTCCTACCTATCAGTCTATTATTTACACGCCATCAAACTAACAATCTCGTCATGTTGTAACAGTGATAAAAGGATTAATTGAACAGATACGTGTCATAACATCTACAGATGCAACCACACTAACCGAAATTCATTGCATAATACTAAGACAACGATCATTACTCCGATTGTTTGACCAGAGCATTGTCAAGAGGAATAATTACGTCATTTGTTATGCATATACTCGTACTACACGGACTAAGCCCCTTGCATTATTCGACAAGTGACATTAAAAACTATGGGAACCAGAAGACCTTTAAACTATTACTTTGACATCCATCGTCGATTCGTTTTACACTTCGTGGATGAATCAATTCGATTAGTCATAAAACTGTTCTTGATTGGACGGCTGGGGTTGCTAAATTGAATTTCATGTTATGTACAAACACAACTGAAACTGATTTTGTAACAGTGTTAGGGGGTCAATACTACCATAACATTATTCGTTATTGGAATGTGATTTGCGGCAGAGCTGTAAAAATTAATTTGGCACACATTTCGAAACTTATATGAATCTTTCTTAATCTCTATTGTTAAATGAAGAATCTGGGATATTAATTTTTGAGGTAGTATGTTGGTATAATTTCAAAGTAGGTATCTAAAACGCTGGCTTTCTTAATTTTTGTCAAGTATACGATTTTTTGGTTACATACAAAATTTTGAATGAAATTATATGTACTGCATAATTTGTAACTTCGATATTACATAAGACTTTTTGTCATTTATGAGTATTTAAAAAATAATTAATTTTAATAACAAATATAAACAGGCACCACTTAATTGTTCGGAAGAAACAAAACCATTCCGCAATAAAGCAATCAATGTTACGTATAATAAACCCGTAGTTGTTACACCGATAACACTATCGTTGTAACACAGACGTCTGTAACAGTAACAGTCAAACGTAACGCGGCACTTCCTTGGCGAAGCCCCATTTCCTGCTGCGGCATTCCTTTCTGATAGTTCGATAGCAATAATTGTAGCTAGGCCCAAGTTTACCGATGCAATTACGATGATACCGATCGATCAAGCGCTCGATACACCAATTACGCTTTGTTTCAGTTTTGTACGATGCTTTATTTTGAGATAGGGCTGCTGCTTGTTCAGACCGGTTGTAATTTTATGCGCTGCGTCATATTTTATGATGAGACTAGCCTTCCGCCTGCGGGATCACACGCGCGTAATTTCTTTTTTAAATTATACCGCCCCTTCCCCCCACATTTCCGGGATCAACAGTGAAAGAATCATTCAAATCGGTCCAGTAGTTTTTGAGTTTATTCGTTACATACAAAAATACAAATCTTTCATCTTTATGATATTAGTGTAGAATAAGTGTAGATGAGATTTGTATTTATGTATTTAAATTATATTTGTTTATAATTTCCTGTTAATTTATATATTTAAAAAAACATAAACCTCAACATAAAGTAAATATTTTATGATCAGATGAAGAAGCGATGAGGACTTTTATTCAATTACGTGTGATATTTTTACGTGAATATCAAAATGATAAGCAATATGGCAATGCAAAGGTAAAAATAACAATTCAGTAGCTATCCTGTTCCAACAATAAATATAAATTAATTCGAATCAATTTTTGGTCTGCGACTCTTTCGTTCTTAGGCAGCCCTGTTCTAAGTGAAGGTAGTCAAGCCCTCTAGACATGAATCATTGTTCTATGTCCTCCATTACGTTAGCTGTTCAGATCGATCGCCAGATGCTGGAAGGAGGGCGATCAATTCGTAGAATGTTTGTATCTTCGCATCCGGATTCAGTGTGCTGTCATTTTAATCTGATCGTTTGAATTGATGTGTCATTATTGACGTTTAAAGATAAAGCCTTTGTTGACATTTCTCTAAAGCTGTAAGTGAGATACAAGTATGCTTAGAGAGTCCTTTTTTATAGTAATCGTGTTTTAGTCTAGTGCGCGTAGATACACAAAGAAGAAATTAATGTCGTATTTTAAAAAAAGCAATCTTCAAGACAAGTCAATTAAGACTCATTTTATAATACATATCTATACTAATTTAATAAAGCTGAAGAGTTTGTTTGATTGTTTGAACGCGCTAATCTCAGGAACAATTGGTTCATACATAGTTTTATATTGGAGTGCCATTATTTTATAGTTTTATTTTTTGTAAAAAATAATTTACAACAATTAAACGCTTTAGTAACTACAATCGAAATGTCAGAAAACACACCTGGCTATTAATTAACGGTCACTCGATTCGTTTAATTTTGTTTTATTTCCAAAGTAAATTAAGTGTTATAGTTACCTCGACAAATATGTCAATGACTGCACAATGTTGATGTCGTTGAATGATAAACCTATTTACAAAGTAACATGCCTTAGGCCGTGTAAACATCCATGTTTATTACAATTTTTACCCATTTGCTTTAATGAAATCACAATTCAATGTGTTTTAAATAACAAATCGTTTATTTATATGCGCCAGTTCTCATATTGCACAGAGCTATGAGTTTGTCCTTTCTGGTAATGGATGCTCGGAATAATGTAACCCTTAACTTTTCCAATCAAGCCACATTTGGTCTAGTTACAACGAATGTATTAATATTGATGCGACTTAAGGCTATATCTTATTTAAAGGCAACTACGATTGAATATTATGCTTTGGTTTGATTACGTTATTTCAAGCTAAGATAGCATTAAGATTGAAACCTCTATACCAAGTTTATGTGTAAAGAGTATATTCCATCTCAACTTAAATTATAATATTTTTATTTTTGTAGAACATTTTAAGATTTTCTATGCATACGAATAACACCTTTCAATTGGGAAAAAATAATGTAATGCTTCAATAAAAAAATATACTATAATTTTAAACTTATTTTCAATAAAAAAAAATAAGGAACCTTAAAATCTTCCTTAAAGCAAATGCAAATTCCACAGCAAAGTTTATAATCCAACTAAAACACCGTCAACAATTTGAGAAAGCCCTTAGACGTCCAAAGCGGTAGACTTCCCTGTAAGGTTTTGTAAACTCGTAACTCAACACGACGTCCTCTAGAGAAGAAAATATGAAGTTTCGAAAGGGAGCTGGGCAATCGTCACTATGCAATGTGCTGATATTTAAATAACACCAGTTAACATTGGTCCAGCGGTGGCCTTGACTTTTAAAGATTACCTCCCAAATAGGTGCACCTTGATGGTTGGATTTTGCGGGACATCTTGGAGTCTAATACAATGGACGATATTTTAAGACTGTATGGATAAATCGTTAAAAACACTACGAAATTGACTCACCGATTAAAACGAAACACGTGCACTAGCTTTTTGTTTCTGACTGGGCGGATGATTGCTCGGTTAGGGCATTTGTGGAATATAAATGATTAGATTAAATTAAATAAAAGCGCTTAATTATCAATACTGGCTCCATATCACTTATACCCATTCTCCAAACCAATAAAGTGAGGGGTTCCTAGCACGATCCATATGAGACGTATAACCAAACCTGTTTCGGATTATCAGGTTCTCGTGTTTCATTCCTTTCTTTAGTGATAATTCTTTAGCACCTCCTTTTAGTGATAATTTAAATTAAAGTTGAATATTGGTCACCCTACTCTGATCGCATCCGACGTGACAATAATAGAGCGGTAGCGTATGGCCAGCCGCTAAGATGCCCCTCGGTTGCTCATAGCGTTTCGAAACCACCCGGTTTGGGACCAGCTATTAATCTTCATTCGCACATTAAGGATGGCGGACGCCGGTAAATGCCGCATTTAACTCGGTTTATTCGCAAATTAAATATATTTTTTATAAATCTGTTGTGGCCATATCGTTCAAATGAAGATATCATGAAATGGCCAAGTCTTAACTTACTACTTATCTTTGACCAGATCATGAAATCATCTACATTTCAGAAAAATAAATAATTAAGCATCCACCGAATAATTTTAAAGATAAAAGTTTTAAAGGGTATACAAAAAAAAAAATAACCTACATAAATCATACAAGTTTTCCGTCCCAAAGTAATGTAGACGATTTCACGATCTGATCAAACTGAATTGGCCATTTCATGAAATGTTCAATTCAACGATATGGCCACGACATATCGATGTCGATCTGCTTTTGGCTTGATGCCATTGTTTCAGTGGGCCTCGATATAATCGTAAAATACCATCGATTATAATAAAATGAGCTGCAGTTTTGAACAGGTCGATTGCATATTTGGGAGTGACCCTGCCCCATGAGCTTCGGGTCGTAGATTCGAATTCGAGCCAGGATCAACATTTATTATTGTGCGCTGTTTTGTTTAGTACCTGTATGTTGTTTGTGTTCTTTCAAATATTGTTATTGGTTTGGATTTTACCAATGCCAATCTCCTTATGTACAACATAATTCGGGTTTCAGTAGGCGTATTGTAAAAAATATTTATATTTTAAATCAAATTATTCATAAACAAAAAATGTCCTTACTCCACAATGATTTATTGCATCCTCGCAAAAAAAATAGATCCATGAAAATATTTATTATATTGCCTGAGGCAAAATACATAACATATTCAACTAATAGCAATTAGACACATGATTTACGATTTTAGTTTTCACATACATTATTTTACGAACTGTAAAAATGTGTTAACTTGGATTCATTTATCTTTACAAAATCAGGAAGCTTCCTTTAAGAGACGTCATGAAATGAGTATCAGGAAACATAACGTTTACTCATTTGATAAAATAAACATAATTATTTAAATAGTGTACCTGACCTGCAATTAAAATTATAATAGTGAACAATACGTGCAAATTGATACAGGGTCTATTTCATCAAGCTGTATATTTAAGTTTGGACAACATTTGCGGGAGAAAGAAAATCCTTTGGTGATTTTGGGGAAATCTTTATAGTAGTCAGTACATACCTTAATAAAAAGGTTTGTACTGACTACTTTTCGTTAAGTAGTAGGTACCTAGCAAGTTCACTTATTTTTTACTATAGCCCTTTGGAAAAAGTTGTTGTCTTTTTTTGTTGACTTATGACTTTATATGCCTTCGCACACTTTGCTTGCTTATTCAGAGCTTCGTGGATGAGATAATAGAAGATCAGGAAATCTTGATTTATTACCGTACTCAATGAGGGGGAACTAGAATCACTGCGCATGATTCAATTGTTGGTTTTGTTCGGTATGATTTATTTGTACCAATATGTAACATTGATTGATGGAGATTTTGTTTTTTATCAATAGAGTTATTAGTACAGGATTTGTATTTTTTTCTCCTTTTTCATGTTTTGTTTACCTGTTGTTTTGTATGCTTTGAATTGATTTTTGGTGTTAAACTTGTAATTTTTTTGTTCTTTGACCGATTCTGATTATTTAATGTGGTAGATGAAGGGTGCCATCCTGTCATTTGCAGATTCTTTGTTTTTAATTTTAACTTATTTTTTTAGAGATTCGGGTTAAATGTATTCGAACTTGCACTTATTTAACAATTGTTTATTGGTTTTATAGGGCAGAAAGAAACTCAGCAGTATAAACGTACTGAAAAGAAGTTCAAGGTTAGCGAATAAAATTTTAACTCAGTAAAGCTCATTTAAATAAACACATGTAAATAAAAAATAAGGTTAAGGTTTAATAGGATACAAATAAGGATCTTGCACCTATGACTAACGTTGACATTTAATAGTAGTTTTTTTAGTTACTTAATTGACTTGTGGTGGATTATAAAATAAAGTACCCGGATAGTCTTGAAACTGAATAGGTCCATTAACATTTAGATATTACTCGTTCTTTGTAAAGTCATTCTGAGCGGATACTTCGAACTAACTTCCGTTCGACTAATCTAAAAATTGCAACCATTCATACCTAGCACATTTATACACAGAAAAATTGCTAATGTAAGATTTACGAAGTAACTTAAAAAATTAAACATTATTTAAATACTCTCAGCATTTCTTAATGACTATGAAATATATTGTACTCAAGCTCTAATACAGCTTTAATTTACAATATAACGTTGCATAGAATAACCTATTAATCTTGTTCTACATGACAAAGTGCATTAACGTTACGAAACGACTTCGACACATTCGTAGATATTTTGAATGCAGTAGATTTAAAAGCCAATTTGTCCGTCCATTCGTGTCAAGCTCGGCATCAATAAAATAGTTTAATGCCAATCTGCATTTATGGCTACTTTAAACAGGTGAGCTTCTATAAAAATTCTATCACGACCGTGGCTTGAATATTTTATGCAGTGTGCATAAAATGTTGCAACGTGGTGTATTTATAATTATAATAAAGAGAGTTGGTTTAAAGAAATTGTGTAACGGATACTTAAAATGATGCAGGGCTAAAGATTTGATTCAATTCGCGATAGATGACTGGTTTTAATACTTGTTGACATTTTAATCTGCCACCACAAATTATAGAATTTTGGTATATTATACATAAATACCAAAATTCTATGGGGGAGTACAATTAGGGATCCACAATAATTAAGATGTTATTATGTTCATACAGAACATAAGTAACTTTTGGCACCTCTTACATCTACTGACTGTACAGAAATGAGTAGTGAGAAAGGAAATTATTTTTTACTTTTGATACAAAACTTCATGCTGTCTAGAAACATTATAGTACCTTAGCAATAGTGATTAAAGCATCAACAGTTAACAATGCAAATTTCTCTGATTATCATAAATGTAGCATTTCCGCCCAATATTATGTTCACATTTCACATACGCTGTTAAACTGGAAACAAAGCAGGCGAAATGAAGATAATAATCTTATATTATACATATTCTACATTGACTTTAACTTTACCCTAAGTAGATTATAATAAATTATTTAACAAGTGCCTGCGTGCAGCATTTTATACGCGATAATTCAGATCAAGTGTGCGGTCGTGTAGTTGACGACCATGAGCAGCGGCAGACGAGCCGTCATCTACCTACGACCTGGCTGCATTACACTTCGCATCAATTACAGGTATTAAATAAACATGATCATGAGGGTCATGGTGATCTCTGCTGTACTGGACATTGCTCACAATTGACATATAAATAGGTACTACATTATCTTCTTCAACCTTGCGTATATCCCGGTATTATACATTGTGGGCACCAGAATACGCTACGACTTTGATCCTGAATTGACCGCCCTGGTTAGTACAATGGAGCGACTGTCGTCTGACCTCCGTTACTCTTGCAAGAGAACCAGATAATTTGGATCAAAGCCAGGAACAATGGCACAACGTACCTTCCGAAGCACGGAATATCATTCTCATTAGTCAATCAGGTGGCTCGAGCCTGCAATGTCCTATCAAAACTAGGAAAACCTACACAAAAAGTAAGAGTTCCCTACGGGATTAGAACCTACGACCAAGGAAGCAGTAATACGCTTCAATATTTACAGATCAATTGTGCAGTCGTGTAGTGGACGACCGTGAGCAGCGGCAGACGAGCCGTCATCTACCTACGACCTGGCTGCATTACACTTCAGGTACAGGTATTAAATAAACATGATCATGAGGGTCATGGCAAACTGCTGTACTGGACATTGCTCGCAAATTCGTAATTGATATAAATACTACATTATGTTTTTGAACCTCCCAAAAATATCCATTGTAGACACCAGAGTACGAATCTATGTCCGTAATTTCATACCAGTTGTACGGCGAAGGAAAACATTATACGAGTAAGTGTGTGAAATGGAGAAGGCAATATCAAACCACTCCATTAAAATTTCCAAGAGAATTGTTGTGTGTTTCATTTCATACAATGATTTCTTATCCAGCCTGCAATGTCCTAACGAAACTAGGAAAACATACTCAAAGTGTGTGTTCTCCGAGGGATTTAAACCTACGATCTCCCACGTTTACCAATACACCAAGAGTCGGTTGTGTTGTGGACGACCGTGAGCAGCGGCAGACGAGCCGTAATCTACCTATGGCTGCATTACACTACGCACCATTACATAAACATGATCATCGACTTGAAACATGAGGGTCATGGTGAACTGTGTTGCTCTGGTCAATGATCGCGATTGACGTATTAATTCTACATTATCCGAAGGTACGCATTAACTTCTGGGTAGTTTGTTAGTTTTTGTAAGTTCTTTTAAAAGTAGATTAGAAAAAAAATGGTCATGTTACTTGTGCCTTAGGCAATGGTTATACTGAGCGCATATATTACTAAGAATTATTGCAAAGTGATAAGGTGAAGTCGGTATATTTACGTGATTATACTCGTATTATTAACTTGTCACAGAAACATAATCAGGACTAGTATGGAATTAGATCATACACATTAGATAGACCGTTTAATTTATGTGTGTACTACTCCTGTCAAATACTGTTAAATAAAATGAATGTTGCAACTTTTAAACCTAGATAACTGAATATTAATAGATGAAGCGAATAATTTGACAACTATGCTATCCTTTTTCTCCTTATTATGAATCTCGTTTAGAGTAACATAGCAGACACACGTACCTACTCTAAAGGCCTAAATGCCAAGTGGGATGTGGAAACTTATTTTCTCGCCCAAATTCTCCTTACCTCCTTCTCACAATCTGCAAACGCACTGCATTTTTATTTAATAAATATTAACCTTTAAACAAGAACTTCTAATCAATCTTCGAATTTCTTAACTTTAAACTTTTGCCAATCGTCTTCTGTTGAGAGAAACTTTAACTTTGGGTGGTACTCTCAAACGTAACATAGGGAGCATCTATGGTATTTAATAATCAGATTTTTTTAATCGGAGATATGTCTGAATTTTAAAACACTCTTCCTCATCCCATGAATGAACTTTAGAACACTAAATAATGACCTGACAATAAAGCTATAGAACTAACAAGGCGTAAACGATACCTACTAAAGCGAAAATTATAGGTCCCAATGTGCAGTTAAATTGCAGTCATTAGGGCAAGACACTATGAAGCAACATTTAGAATATCCGAAGAAGATGCAAGATAGTTAGCAGGGCCATTATGCGGTTATCCACATAAATTGCCCAGTTTAACTGAGACCTAGTTCTCGTAATGGTTATGAAAAATTTGAACTTTTACACTGTGTTTAAGTACTACATTCATGTCGGAATGCTTTATGTAGTAGGCGGAATCCTTAATGTAGTATATTGAATCATCTCAACCGAATACACATTTGTTTTATTTTCTTTGGTGACGTAAAAGTCGCACTGGTATCACTAGTGACTATGATTTCAATCTATACTAACAAAATAAAGCAGAAGAGTTTGTTTGTTTGTTTTATTGAACGCGCTTATCTCAGGAACTAGTGGTCCGATTTGAAATAAACATATTTTTGTGTTGGATAGTCCATTTGACTAGGAAGGCTTTAGGCTATAGTACTTATATATCTATGTGTGCGGTAACCGAAAACCACGCCGACGGAGTCGCGGGCGGCCGCTAGTAATTGAATTTGTTTACTTTTTCAGGAAATACTAACTTCTAGTCCGGAATATGTCAGCAGCGTCAATTATATTCATAGCGAATAAAATAATGCGGTACATCTGACTTGACCGATTGTTCAATGGCTTTCTGACAAGCTACAAGACGACGCGAGAGTATAAGGCTTAAACATTTGTAAGGTTATCATTTGTAAGGTAGGCTGTTACTCGTAGTCGAAATTTTGCTATGTAGAAAG
Organism: Nomophila noctuella; assembly: GCA_958496325.1. Lineage (NCBI taxonomy): Eukaryota > Metazoa > Arthropoda > Insecta > Lepidoptera > Crambidae > Nomophila > Nomophila noctuella. The sequence goes on along the minus strand of OY292487.1, from coordinate 11,303,983 downwards.
AAAACAGACAAATAACCAGTGTCATCCATTACGCATCACAGATACACATTAAGTTCGTTATTCGATAATCAAAATGCAACATTCATAATTGCTGTAATCATAAATAAATAATTTCCTACTACAATATCTCCAAATAACTTCTGTGTTGTCTTTAACGGCCAAACTAGATCATTACAGCACTTCCTACCATAAAAACCATGAGAGATGTAATAACGTTTCTAAAAATAATTACTTTGTATAATCTGATAAAGTCATTTATAGACACAAGGCAAGAAGCATTTCAAGAACCAGAACTATTCACCTCATGGTTAATATTAGAGTGTATCGAAATTTTAATAGAGTTGTTAATAAAATAAAAAAGTGTTTTTGAATAGATCTACTTCCAGCACTTGTCTTTAGATGTAAGGACAATTTTATTTTAGATACAGCTATGATGTAATGGAAATATGGTGGTTACATTTATTTTAAAACATAGTTAAATAAATCAAACAAAAATTCAAGGTACAATTTTATTTAAATAACGTGATTCCCGGGAAAATACCATATATGTAGAAACAAAACATATTCAATTATCTGCTGACTGTAATTTTGCATAATTGTGACAATACATTTTTGTGTAGCACATTCTAAGAGCCCAAACTAGACCTAATCAATTTATGTAGAAAAAAAAACAATTCTTTGATAGAATGTGGTATGTACTAATTCTATCATTTGGCATTGATTTATTAACCATTATTACGAGATAATACACAATAGCTAATAATAAAGCCGGCTTTGTATTGCTAACAGTAGCTTAATGTTACTTCGATAACTACCTAAGTTTTAAGTTATTCAAATCAATGAAGTAATCCTTTAACTGGAATTATACAGTATCTTCAAATCATTCGATTATAAAATTTATTGCTTTTGATATTGACATGGAAGTAAAGTCAGCTCTAAAATTATATGCTACATGATGATTTTGGTGTAAAACGGACATAACACTTGTTTAAAATCGACCACTTGACAAAACCTAAAAACCTTTTTTAAATAATAATAGTCCACTTTTTCTTTGACGCAGTGATGGCTTTTTTCCTTAGCTGCTGGGTAGAATTACCACAGTACCCTAAGCCACTTGCGGTTTCTTTGACATCCGTGTGGAAGGAGGGATCGAGTGCTCTTGGCAGTCAAGACCTACGACCTACCTGATGAGAGTCGTGTCCACCGTCATCCAAAGATCCTTATTACCCCAAAGATTAAAGAAATTGGCGATTGAAAAGAGCAACTATTGAGTTTATTGCCGCTTCTTCGCGGTTTAATATGACAGCATTCCGAAGTCGGTGGTAGAGTCAATATGCAGTTTTTATATTTTTTTACTGACGATTCATAAGTGCTTTCCTGAGGCCTAGTCGAATGAAGATTTGAATTTGATTTGATTAGATTGTGTAACTTCATTGTTTATGAATTTTCGCGTTTGACTCTACTACCAAATAGGACCGCGTCGTGTTTCAACCGGCCCTGAGCGTGGAACGGCAGACGAGTCTTCAATTAAGCTTATCCAGCCATCTGACGGCTTCACCAGGGCTGCTCTCTATGGTAATAAATTGCACATAATTGTGGGTCTGAGTATCCAACAAATCTACACTAATATAATAAAGTTGAAGAATTTGTTTGTTTGTTTGAACGCGCTTTTCTCAGGAATTACTGGTTCGAATTGAAAAGAATATATTTTTGGATTTTTTGTTTTTCTTGTTTCTGGTGAGTTTTATCCAGAATTACTCATATAGAAAATATTTTATTCAATTGGCAAAAAAATAATTTTGGAGATGTTGGATGTGTCTGTCGCTATTTGATAACTAGACCTATAGACTCATTACGGTGCATATTAATTGGGAAACAGTCGCTGTTATAATTGTTGAGAGGATAGTCCATTTATCGAGGAAGGCTTTAGGCAATAGTGCGCGAAAAACCGAAATCCACGCGGACGAAGTCGCGGGCGGCTGCGAGTGTATTATAATAGTGGTAGAGTGGTGTATTTCGATATTGGATTGATACGAGCACAATAGTTTTTGGTTGATTTGGAATGCATTATTCGGATGGCCTTTGAGTAAGGCACTTTTAAATCAATTGAAACTGAAATGTAACTTAGTATTATTGCTATTAGTGTTTTCAACACTATCAATTATTACTCAACACAATTACTATCAATTTAACTCATTAAAAGTAGAGTTGAGTGAGTACTTCATAACGTGGAAGAGTTTTTGAATCATAGTGAATGTACCTTTTATTTTACAATCTTTTCCTACAAGTGGTTCTAGGTATTTGCAGTTTTCCTTTATTTTACTTAGTTCTACTTAATGAATTGCATTAATAGCAGGAAGCGATACCCTGGACGTAAATGATTTACTGTATATCTCTCAGGACAGGAAATGTTATTGATACTAGTTAAGTTTTATATTGAATCTCCCGTTTATACGCAGTCCGTATAAGGTATGTAAGTAACGAGCAAGCATGTTAATAAATTGGTATGACTTCAATGTAGTATAATAATGATAATAACCAGTCTTCCTTCGTGAAAGAAATATTTTAATTAGTAAATATAATTATCTATCTAGGCTAACGCATTACGTTTTTATGCTATAGGGAGGCAAACGAACAAGAGTGTCACCTGATGGTAAGTGTTCACCGCTGCCCATGGACATCAACAACCGCTCAAGAGTCGTAGATGCGTTGCCTGCCTTTAAGACACCATACCCTCCCCAACTGAGTCCAAATTCATTAGTTTGTTCTAGTATGTCTTCATTAAAATCCTTGTGCCATGTACAGACACACATGCAAAATGTTACATTATGCATGTGTAGGTACCATAAAAGATTAGATCCACGGATATGATTCTCAGCCCGGAACATTTTTGTATCGACATTAACAAAAACTTGTTATAGGCATAAATCAATAAAAACGGCTAACCACCTATCATTTAACCAATAATTGATGACTACTGAAATTATACAACCATATATCCTTGAGGAGGTAATAATCTATTTTGTGGTTTTTATGCCTTGACTTCGTATTTATTTCATCGTAAAGATTGGTAAGGAGCTCGGCATCGGAAAAAAGATCGGAAAAATAAATTTTGACATAAACAACATAGAGATAGACCATTATAATGAGCATTAATGAGGAAATAATTATTTTTAAAGGACTGTACATTTTATTATATTTTATTTTGAGAGTCCCGCTTGCCAAGTGGTGAAACTCAAACCACAAAGCGGCCGGCGTTGCGGGATCCAATCCCGCTAGGGAAAATTGTGTGATGATCATCGGCAATTGTACTCGAGTTATGGATGCCAATAAAATTCGTTACCCTGGTATTCATAGTACGCTTTAAGCTTACTTTGATGATAGGGATATTTGGGGATTACCACGAATATATCTATTTACTATTTATTTATTACTAGCTGCCCGCCCCGGCTTCGCCCGTGGTACTTACTTACATGTATTATACATACAAACCTTCCTTAAGAATCACTCTATCTATTAAAAAAACCGCTTCAAAATCCGTTGCGTAGTTTTAAAGATCTAAGCATACATACGGACATACAGCGAAAGCTACTTTGTTTTATACTATGTAAATTGAATCTGTTTATGTGCGTATGCCATGGAAGGATTTTCAAACGGCCACAAGTAATGCTTCTGACCTTCGCGTTAATTATCTTAGTACATCTGGCTCAGCAAGTCCATAAAAACAGAAGCCGATGACATTTAGAGCAAAAACTGGAGCAAAGCAAAAAGTAAATCGAGGAAAATAACACTACGTTTTTGTCGAGAATTGTGATTACTATTTATTATGTAAACTTATATGTATTTTCTATTATTTTTAATGAGTTTGTATTGAAGCTATACACCCACATGAACTTATTTTTATATTTAAGTTTAACGAGAAAGTTTTATCTATTTTGTTTGTTTTAGTAAGTGCCGCTGTTATAAATAAAGATTCCATATATATATTGAATAGGCTAGTTGCCTCATATCACCATTTATAAAATCACTTTTAATTCGAATATTATTCCGTACAAGGGTCCAAAATATGTAAACTTCATTAAATATAAATATGGGATTGCTGCAAAAATTCAACTTAAACCCGATACATTTTTACTTTTTTTTCTCTTGATTGAAAACACCGTCCGCCATGATTCTACGTCACCAATATTGTAAACAACACAAATTCAAACGACAGTTTCGACAGGTTATTCGTGGTCTTTTATTTAAACGCGTTGATTGTTGTTTATTTCACTATTAAAATATTATACACTTCACATTTGTTGAAAACAAACCTGCCCAAAATAGGTACTTTGATGGTTGCAAAATGTTTTGCTTCAAATTCTGATTCGCAAATTCTCATCACTGGGTACTTTAATCCACAACTTCTTATTGATGTATTCTTACATTCACGCACGATACAATAGTGGTAATTGATAAATGTATCATGTAATCTCTACGAAGACATGGTTTTAATTCCGATAAACACTTTTTGGTTATGTCACGCGTATTGTTGACAAGAACAGTGACGCCACGGCACAGACCATCATGGCGGACGGCGTTTACGGTAGTATAGCTAAATTAATAATTTAAAATTCAAAATACAGTTGGATAGGTGCTTCAGAAAATTTTCATATTTTTTTTATGTTGTAATATAACCGTAATGAACCGTTCTATCAAATAATAAAAATTGTGGCAACTAGCCTATTGTATTTATTTCCTACTAGCGACCCGCCCCGACTTCGCACGGGTGCAACTAAGTTAATTGGTGTTTCTCTACTATGATATGCATGCATTATGCATAAAAACCTTCCTCTTGAATCACTCTATCTATTAAAAAAAACCGCATCAAAATCCGTTGCGTAGTTTCAAAGATTTGAGCATATAAAGGGACATAGGGACAGAGAAAGCGATTTTGTTTTATACTATGTAGTGATGCGGAAATTGATGTTTTATTGTAACAAAACAGCATCTGAACGGATAAAATGAGTCTGTGCTGTAGCACAAGACTCATTTTATCCGTTCAGTAAGTAAGTCAATATCACCATAGCCACAACCACATCACTCTAGGAAATAAGACATCGGTGATATTTTAAATAATATATTTGTTGAATAGATGCACAGAAAGCTTTATTTTTACTTGAAAGTTTATACAGGAAAATACCGCTTGCTTCCAATAAAAAGGCGCAAGTTATTTTCACGCACTTCTAAAAAAATTAGATTTGGTTTAAACTGGAACTTAGAAATTTATTATTTTGCCTGTACCTAGAAAACTTATTGGATAGCTGTAGTTATCTAGCTAGATATTCAACACCTATGTAAGAAGTTGTATAGCAAAATGTGAACTGTCGTCAAAGAAAAAAACAAGCCAGACGTAAATGAGCAACCCGTTAGAACAACAACTATTTAATGTTACAGGGAGGCAAGTGAACATGAACAAGAGTGCCACCTGAAGTAATCACCGCTGCCCATGGACTTCTAAAACCACATAAGGGTCGCAGATGCGTTGTCTGCCTTTAAAACCCCATACCCTCCTCAACTGAGCTCTAGCAACCTTACTCACCAGCAGAAACATAGCACAACAATAACAAAGTGCTATTGTGGAGGTGCTACCTCAGAAGAGCGGCTCATTCGAGTGCAAGATCAACCAAATTCTGAACTTCTTATAAAAAATCTAAAATAAGAAGAACAATAGGCTTCCTATTGTCTCGTCAAATATGGTTTACCTGCCTTGGTTTGCTTTGTAAACATGTCCTTTTGGTGAAAGATATAAAGCCATTTAAAACAAGTACTTACTAGTCAAGATGTAGATGAAGTCGCCGGTACACATAACTCCATAATTTATTGTAGTTAACCTTCAAGACAGGCTTTTTGTTCTTCTGACGACGCATTGTAAAGTTAAATTCCTTGATCATCAATCTGTTTCATTTTGATCTTTATTAGAGTACAAATAAGGCTGGTCCAGTATGCTTTTGTTATTTAATAATAGTAATTTGTAGATAAACGTTTGTGAATAATTAAAACAAGATACCTTCAAGAAGCACTTTGAAAGTCCAGGGTGACATTTCACAGTGTCAGCCATTTGTTTGATGTCATTGATTGGTATTGTGTTATAGTGCTTAATTAAACTCCAAAAGCCAATTTACGTTTTAAAATAGAATTATCATAATAAATTTATAACTAATCAAAAATAAAATTCCCACAACATCACATAAATTGATAAAACTGCGAGAAAAACCGAGTTTTTTTTGTGTTTAGCCTAATTCAGATCGAAAGAAACAAAGCAGAACCGTATATTACGGTTATAGTACGTTTCGTTTTGGCTCATTAATTAGTTATATACAGCAACAAATTATCGTTGCTTCGGGAAATAATCAATGATGAGTTAACAGAAGTTCCCGAGAAATTGTTACTTTTGGTGCGTAACAATTTTTCGGGGACTATGAAATCATAATTTTGATTTCTTAGTAACCAAAAAGACGTCTTCTTCTTCTTTCTAGCGTTTATCCCGTTTCCATACGGGGTCCAGGATTTGGCAAGTCTGGTTATTACAGTGAAGCGACTGCCATCAGACCTTCGTAACCCATAGAGGGGAACCAGACAGATTGGATCATGTAACCAATAAGACGTAATAATTCTAATATATTACATTTAGATGTATGGCTATAATTTTATTATGCCCTAGCCGTGACACTTACATAAATGACAAGGGTTTAACGACCAAACAACTTATCGCCTATAAAGATTCTATAAACTCCGCGATCGCATTAAGATTATCAACAAACACGTCTAAACGTTGATTGTGATTGATTGGGCAATATCGCCCCAGGTTAGCTGTTTTCTCGGACCGTGACATTAAAACTTGACGCATTAAGCTACATTACCCAGACCAATTAGTCTAAAGGCGCGCAAACAGACGAAAGACTTTGTACGAGATAATAAAATAAAATGCCACGCTTTAATTATAAAATGGTAACTAATTGGCTCGAGCTTCAAGTTATAAGCAGTTCTAATTGAGTCATATAATGATGAATAATTTCATGCCAATTTTGTAAGTTAATCATAAATGAGCAATATATGTTAAGTTAATATTCTGGTACCATCTGTCAGAGCAAGAATTATTGTGAAAGCTGTCAACTTATTATATTAACTTACTCGTATCTCATATAAATATTAACGATTCATTTGATTTACACTAGACACAAAACTTTAGTTGATAAATAGAGAAAAATTAAAAGATGTAATAATTTTGTTCCCATACCGATGATGAGCACACTAATTTCCTAGCCCGAAACACAAACTATGCTAGAAACTTGAACTATGGATAATAAGGAACGTAAAGACATACAGAAATACATTTATAAACATCCATCATGACTCGAGTACAAATGCCAATTCGAACCCGCAGCCTTTGGTTTTGTAGTCAGGGTCTCTGACCACTAACCCAACGGGTCCATCAAAAGTAGTTGATGCAACGAATTGATGAGAACTAGATGGAATTATTTTCAACTAGCGGCCGCCAGCGACTCCGTCCGCATGGGTTTCGTTTCCGTACACAGTGTTACTATAGATAGCTTAAAGTCTTCCTCGACAAATAGTAAGTGGACTTTCCAATACAAACGATTTTGTCAATTCTAATCAGTTGTTACTGAGATAAGCGCGTTCAAACCAATCTGGATCAGGAGTTACACGTGTTATTGTGAGTCAACCATGAAAGATAGACATATACTGTCAAGGGATATTTTTTAGGCAATTTTATGAACAATATTTCCGCCATACATGATTTTTATGTAACTTTAACCATTAAAGCTGCACACGCGACCGAAGCTTAATTAATGGAGTAAATTCTCCCGTTTTCCCAATATTTCCCTTCACTACTCTGCTCCAATTTATTGTAGCGTGATGAAAAGTATCCTATAATATGCCCAGAAGTACAAAGAATAATTGTACCAAGTTTCGTCAAAATCCGTCTAGTAGTTTTTGTTTCTATAAGGAACATACAGACAGACAGACAGACAGACAGACAGACAGACAAAAATTTTACTGATTACATTTTTGGCATCAGTATCGATCACTTATCACCCCCTGATAGTTATTTTGAAAATATATTTAATGTACAGAATTGACATCTCTACAGATTTATTATAAGTATAGATTACCGACGCGGTGACTTATATCTGCTATTCGATAGAGCACGTTTCCAAATATGCGACATGAATAGAATGTTATAACCGTAATTTTAGACAGATGCAATACCCGTGCTTGTAATACATAAATATGTTATTTAAGTAGGTAATTTAATGTACACAGGCAACTTTTTTTTTATCAAAATTAAATACATTTGGGTTTTTTAGTTTTTTCATATCTGTGCTTTTAAATGTTGAGAAAAGTTTGTAAACATGTTTTTTTCTTCGAAAGTTTAATTGACAAGCGTCATCATTAAGTACCTACTTCACTATTATTACTCCCTAGAACTCATTTTCCGCGTGTTAATCTTCACTTACTATTTTAATCGTATAAAAAAATCGGTAAAAAAATACAATTGAGCACACGATTCTTTTATAACAAAGGTGCCAAAGAAAACTTATTACAAACGTGCGTCTTGATATCAATAGATAACATTCTATCGGTATCGGCAAAGCGCAGTCGAGATGTTTTTACGTTCTCGTGAACATATAAATCAAATCGTAATGCCCTCACACCAGAAAACTGCGGCATCAATTTGTTTGACATGACGTGCGTTTCAATATGCTGTCAATGCGATTATGACGCGACAGTCGCTTCAAATATCGCGAGGGCATATCTTATGATGAAATCTTTGCTCGTGAGAAACAGCTAGACGTGATGACTGGTATTGCTTCCTCACGAGCATCGCAGCTTCATATCAAGGTATTGGACACAATTAAAACGTGTCTTGTAAACACGGATGTGCACTAGCCGTAAATCAGCTAATCGATTGAATAATAATAAGTTGTATTACACATTTCCGTTAAATCTCTAAGCCTTTTTTGCTAATATGGAGGAACGACGAGCGGGAAATAGATATGGCTGTCCAGAGATATCCTACTACTATTATAAAGGCGAAAGTTTGTATGTGTGGATGTATGGATGTTTGTTACTCTTTCACGTAAAACTACTGAATGGATTTGAATGAAACTTTACCACAATATAGTTTATACATCAGAATAACACATAGGATATTGGAAATCGAAATCCACGCGGACGGAGTCGCGGGCGGCCGCTAGTCTGTAATAATATCAAAGGTATCACAAAATGGACTATCCTAGCTAGCGGGACCCCTAATTGGGGTCCCGGGGTAGTTTGCGGTCAAATGGGCCTAAGTATGTAGGTATTTCATCAGGTATTATTAAACTATTTATATTTACTACGATGCATTTATAGGCCAGACAGTGTACCAGAAATTATTGAGTGAAGAAACTGACCCTTAGGATATTTTTTAAAAGTAATTTAGAGGCAATATTTAGTCTAAATGAACTCACCGAAATCCTATCCGAGGCGGCTCATCACCTGCCATTCAAAAGCACCTAACTCAGATTTCCACACAAAATGTGAATTTATGATAAACACCGAGCAAGGCTATAATATAACCTCATTATCCTATTTACTGGTGGATTACGACAGACCGTTACTTCACTTAATTCCACGGCTAAGGTAATTCGAAGCATGTCTCTGAACAAAATACTACGCGTGCTCTTATATGGAATAAAAATATTTGGTGCAGGCAAAGTTTATTTCGAACGAAGTGTATTCTTAAGGGTTCCGTTGTATATTCACAACGATCACGCGACTTATGTAACAGTGTACTCGTACAGTTTATTTGTATAATAAGATACAAATGAATAATGGTACAAATTAATCAATAGTTGTATTATTATCCTGCTAGGGTCAAACGTTTGTGTGATGTACATGGACATTTGCACTTGAGCCATGGATGTGTTTAAGAATGTCTATCCCTAGCATCAATAGTACAAGCTTGGAACTTAGTTTGGGGTTCAAGGCATTTATTTCTTCATCTTCTCATTCTTTATAATTACCGTGTTATTTATTTAAAATTTAACAAAAAAAAAATCGTTCAACGGTTCATTATTCGAACTTCGTTGCGGATCTTCAAAACCGCTGCCGTGCTGATTACAAATGTCTTCATTGTAAATCGAGCGGGTGATATCACAGAAACGGATCGAATGCTAACTATTAGACCTCTGATAACATTACCGGTCATTATTTAGGTATACTTATTTGGAATAACATGACAGTTAATTAGTCCAACCTCCATTACGGAGAAGATATTATTTTAAATTGGCTGGTACAGCACAATAAAACCATTTTTAGCTTGTTTTAAATTCAATTCTATCGCTTTATCGCGATTTATTGAAATATTATGGTTTTTAAATGATTTCGTTAACCTTTTTCAAGTTGTTGCTCTGTGTCACATAATGAAAGAATGGAAAATTCGAGTAGCTTACTAATATCAAATGATGAGGGTGTAATAATAAATCTGATTTCCATCACCTTTGTTTACCATGTGCTGCATCATCGCTTTGAAATAGCTTTTATTTAGAACTAGCGGCCGCCAGCGACTTCGTCCGCGTGGGTTACGATTTCCGCACACAGTCTTACTAAAAATAGCTGAATAAAACAACGGTTTATATGCAGGCAGTCAACTTGCACACTTTTAGGGGACTAATAACTCAAGATACAAAGAATTAATAGTCAAATTAAGTGACGGAAAACGCTTATCAATATATTTTTTTTTCGGTCGGACGTCGCTAGTGATTGCAGAATGCTCTTGCTCTGGCTACCTTAACAGCTTAACCCATAGAACACATAGCTTAACCGGACAATTGTGGGAGCGGAAGGCTCACACCACACTAAACGTTAGCAGCGATTACTTTATCAATATTAACAATAATCTGGAGACCTTATACATTTGAGAAATCATCTGTTCACCGCGATTCAGATCCGCGGCCGCGCCTCTTAGCGAGGTGCGTCATCTATCGGCACATTTTAGAACTAAATAGTTCGCTAGCACAATTTACAATGATAAAATAAAGGAATATACAATAGCTTAAAGCCTACCTCGACAAATGGTAAGTGGTAAGTGGACTATCCAACACAAAATGTTTTGTCTATTCGAAACAGTAGTTCCTGAGCTTAGCGCGTTCAAACCAATTTGGATCTTGAGTTGCACGTGTTATTGTGAGTCAACCATAAAAGATAGACATATGCTGTTGGGGAATATTTTTTAGGCAATTTTATGTAGAATTATTCCGTCATACATGATTTCTACGTGACTTTAACCATTAAGGCTGCACATGCGACTGAAGCTTAAGAAATGGAGTAAATTCTCCCGTTTTCCCCACATTTCCCTTCACTACGCTTCTCCTGTTGATTGTAGCATGATGAAAAGTATCCTTTAATATGCCCAGGCGTATGAAGAATAATGGTACCAAGTTTCGTTAAAATCCGTCCAGTAGTTTTTGTTTCTATAAGGAACATACAGACAGACAGACAGACAGACAGACAGACAGACAGACAGACAAAAATTTTACTGATTGCATTTTTGGTATCAGTATCGATCACTAAACACCCCCTGATAGTTATTTTGGAAAAATATTTAATGTACAGAATTGACCTCTCTACAGATTTATTATAAGTATAGATATAGATCATGTTTTAAATCTAAAAATAATTAGGCCGACCTTTACATTGTTTTAAAATATGAAATCTCGTTCCTCCCACGGGTTGAAAAGTTTGCCTTTGCGAAGAAACACGGGTTTAGCTTAGCATTTACTGAACTGTTGGTGCATTCCATCGCCGGTCAATAGATTAAGTAGTACGCTAAGAAATAGGCCATAGTTCTCCGTCTTAATGGAGAAAATAGCAGGTAGGCTTACTTCTAATAACGGTGGCTGAAAAGTGCAGAGCACTTTTGCACTATAGGGTTGAACCAAATATTTTACGGTTATGAAATGTCAACTATTTAAATTTTTCTTCATTTTTAGATTGCATTATCGCACTCGTATGAAATTACATGGGTTTGACTTTCCACCATTGATATATTTGTATATCAATGCTTTCCGCCCAATCATTCAGAAAATTGTTCTTTTTTAGGGTTCCGTAGCCAAATGGCAAAAAACGGAACCCTTATAGTTTCGTCATGTCTGTCTGTCTGTCCTGGCTCGTTCTCCGCCGTTTCTTAACCGATTGCCACGAAAATTGGTGGAGAGATGTATACTGATAATTCAAGAATAGGTTTTTAAAATAATCGAAAAATAATTATTTTTACCCCCCCTCCCATACAGCGAAAAGTAAATTCGAAAAAAAAAAATCGATTTTCCCCATCGTGTGGGGTATCGTTAAAAAGGTATTTTTAAATACAATAAAACTTGCCTTAAAACCATGTGGATCAAACACCCCAGTCTCGAGATATATTAATACAAAGTTAAAATTAGAGCGTCCCCCCCCCTTAACTTTTGAAATACTATTACAATAATTCTGAAAAAAATGTCCTGTATACCTCCAAGTAAGTACTTTCAACGAAAACTATAGCGAACTCTGTATCATACATAGTTATTTTTATACAACTCGACCAACTTATGACGTGCAGTTGCCCTTACTAAATGGTGTCTTAAGCGGTCGGGCCATCTTTTAGCTACGGAACCCTTTCATGGGCGTGCCCGACACGCTCTTGGCCGGTTTTTTAATCTAAGAAAGGACTATGACGTGAAAGAATTAAAAGGCGGTATATTTTATTTTAAGAACTCCACAATATTATTATTTTGATTGACTAACAATTCCTGACTTGTTTTGTTTTCCTAATTGGTAGGTAATAATTTTTACACAGAAGATAAGATTTTTTAAAATTGAATCCGCGCATTGTCACTTTAATAATACTCAATCAAATCAAATCTCGGGTCGGTCTGGCGATGCCAACGTATATGATACCACCTTGGTACCGCATCCGTTTTCATGGCAATTTTGATTATCATCAGGCAGAGTGGAGCCACCATCATAAAAAATCTCAATGTCTTTTCTCATTCATCTCTTGACTTATTAATCTCCGTCATATTGTAACCTGGTAACCAACCCTATCAATTGATCCCTATTTAACAAGGAGAACGAATACTGCGCTAATTTGTACATAGCCCGTTCCAATGAATGATCCTTTCACGATTGTTTCAACACTCGATAATGACCCTTATACGAGTAGTTTGATATCATACCAAGTTGATATGATTTAATAACTAGGTATATAATAAAAGTAATTTGCAACATCATACTATATGTACGCGAAATGTTTTAAGATGATCACGTTACGTGATAGATCATCCATTACTCTTCAAGGTAATAAATAAAATGTATTTGCGAGTATATATAACATTGGAAGAGCGAGGTGATATTAAAAAGTGACAAAACATTTGTGTTTTACGAAAAACTTTATCATTATGTCAGTGGCAGATTGGAGTGTTTTTACAATTTGTTAAAAAACGCTTTCATCAAAAAGTACTAAGAACAAAAATACATTGTCGGTCAGAAAAAATTGTTCCGCAAGAGCATAGTTACTCTCCCAAAGATATCTGTGCCTGAGACATATTGAGAAAAACTAATTGAGTCCCTGGCAACCTATTTCACTACTCTATAGCATGGGTTGCTTTGTATATTTGTTTTTTAATAATTTTCCATCAACTACACTCAGTACCTACCTCTGCTACTTATAGGTCTATTATTTATAAACGCAGTGCGATATTAACAGCACCGATCAATATGTAATATTACTTGCATTCTACGATCTCATTGTTTCGTCATTCCGATGGGTAGAAACTAGTTGGAACGTGAGGTATCGTCATTATAAACAAATTCGTGACTTGTTACAGTTACGGCAGACGAGCAGATATACTTAACAAGACGGTAACTGTGACTTACTGAGATGTACCGTGTAAGATGAATAAGCAAACTGTCTATTTTATCGCTGAGAAGTTATTCATTTCACACTTCTTGTGCAGAAGATAATGAAGTCAACTGTGTAACATAAGCATTCTACGCTCGTATAAATTAGGGTGTATAAGTTTTCTAACTTTTTTTCTTAGCACGCTTAATAAAATTATCAGTGACATAAAACCATTGTATAAAATTACTGTACTCAAACAACATCTATTTTAATGTAGTTTGTGATTTTTTTAAAAATTGTTGTCTCTATTCTTAAAGACTTAGACAAGGAAACATCTTTCTACTACGTGTTCAAAATTCGAATCGTGAAACTAACAATCCATACACTATCAATTCTATGGTTCAATTGAAATAGGCCTCTTTGAGAATAAAATAATATCCTTAAATAATATATAGAGATAGAGTCTTATGATACCATGAATGGTATATGGTTTTCTATTAATCATTCTTATGAAAGTGCTCAACTAGATAAGTGCTTACGAGCATGCGCTCTCATCCGCGAAATGTTTCATTTGTTCAAGATAAAGAAAACTAATTTGCAATAAACTAACAACACAAGTCAACTTTCGATGAATAGTTGCACAACAATAACGTATGTTTTGTTGTTAAAATCAAAACACTAGTTTTCAATGTACTTGTATATTACAAAATAAAACAAAATACAAATTAATAAAATAACAGTTTAATAGCACTACTTGCGAACAATTTGCTTAATTAATTATGATGTAAAATTTCGATGGCTATTCAGTTCGTGAGTTAACAATCAGTTTTAGCACTTGCATTATATACAAGCAGGATTATAATGTATGCAAAAAGATGTTATCTTAATCATAAAACATGGAACATAAAAAAATATTATCAGAAGCGGGACTCAATGATTTCAGTTGTTTCTGACTGCGTCATTTTTTACTTCATTTTACTTCACTGGCCCGTTAGTCTAGTTTGACGGTAGAAAATCATCGGTATTTGTAGTCATGGATGGTCATAAATGTATATAATTTTGTCTAATCATAGCATCTACAATGTAAGCTTCTTTCCAGATTAGAGTGGTGCTAGGCAATTGGTGTGTCAATCCATGGATTGTATTCACTTAAAACCAAAGCTAAATTATCTCTTCCACTAATTTCGTAATTGAATTTCAGAAAACACTATTTCATTCATAACACGAAATACAAATCTATTTTTTTACTTCAGAAAACAATGAATGGGTGTTAATTATATCAGTTATCACAGCGTAAAATTAGCGTAAAACGAACGGAACGATAAAATGGGCGCTTATATTAAAGATTCAGTGATTTCTAAATCTTTGCAGTACTAAAATTAAAGTTTATTGTGCGTCGTTAAGTCGATAGGATCCGTTCAAAATGTAAAATCGGTATAAAAACTAACAAGAGTGTCGAAATTATCGATGTAAAGAGACCTATTTCACAATTTGCTGTCAGTGTTTTGAATTACAGACTACGCAACACCTAGGTGTTCACGACTTAGGTTCGAAGATGGGTCGGATCAACAAGGTCAAGTGATTCCATGATTATGGATGTGTTTGCAAAATTCAGAATTTTCTTCCGCGACAATTCGTCTGTGGCTTGTTTTTCAAAACATGACATCAGAATATGTAGAAGATTTTTACATTTTTGTAAGTAGTATACACATGAAGGTGAAGAATATAATGAAGATGAAGAATATAATGTAGAAAGCAATGCCAAACCACTCGTGCTCTTGTCGAATTCATACAATGACGTCGACAAGAGCACCGCTATTTTTGGCAAAGAGAATTTAAGAAGGCTTTCTTGAATATAAGGGCGTTACCACACCAATCGATCGATCGTCGAGTCGACATCGGTCGATGTTGATCGACTAGTGTGGTAGCTTTAATTGATCACACCCTAAGGTAACACCCTAAGGTAGGGTTAACAATATAGTACTGGTGCGACACGATCAAAACAAATTATTCTTTTCTTCAAAGTGCGAATGACTGGCCGCTGCATTAAGAACATACTTTCCAATGCGCCGCAGTCATTCGATGTAAACAAACATTAAAGTTCACTTAATCGCATTACCGAACTGTTTGTGCGTGATCTTGAGTTGCTCCAGTTTTTATCGCTTCCTTGTTGTCAGAGGCAGCGGTCGAAGCGGCGTCTCGCATACATAAAAAGAGGTGATTAATAAACCTGTATTCGGTAGATCGATGGGTAAAAAGTAGCACTGACTTTAAAGTTGATTAAGTTCTATAAATACACGGAATCAGGGATGTCCCTTAGCTTACAAATAAAGATTTAAATGATTCGTAGATTCTGAAGACACTCTACTACCAGTCATCATAGATATTGTCTTTTTTCTTTTATATTCATATTACTGGCATTTGTCTTAATGCCTTTTGAAGTTACTTTACATACCAAACTAAAAATAAAAAATCTGCCAAATGCGGATTAGCGTTTACAAACCCGAGCTATTATAGTTTTTTTTTTTGCAAAAAATCGACAGAAATTTGACCGTTAAATCTATCTGAGGAACCAGTTTTAAAAACCCAGGAATTCAAATCACCAAGAGATTGTGGCCAGCGACGTTAAACAGAAGCCTAATACTTACTGCTAGACTTAATCATTTGTTATTAACCTGCGTTAATGGTCTTCAACTTTCTTGACGGACAGTACAATGTAGTTAGCATAACAACTCAAGGTCAACGTTAAGATAAATCGCCGTATCTTCATTTCCTCTTCTGTTAATAAGGTTCCTATCATTGTTCAATCTGTCAAAAGTAGGAAGACGTCGAAAGTTATCGGTAAACAATAGCCTCTTAACGCGGAGTTCAATAACCCTGACCGCATCTTTCCTTTTCCTCTCGAAATAATGCTGATTTATTTTTAATGACCAACTTACTTTTATATAAGAATTACGCTGGCGAGTCAATAGGCGCCTTCAGATTCAAATAAAGAATTAAATAGAAAAAAATGGCTATAGAGAGCTATATAGACTTCTTTTATATAAAATCTTAGCCAATTAGGGTTTGATCTTTAGAATGAAATCTTTTAAATATTGGGATTGTGTAAGCAAAGAAAATGTACAGTCATCAAATATTTAAATGGCTTCATAAATCCCTCATGTCGTTGAAAGTAACTGGTTACTGAAAATACTTTGAACCTCGATTGTGTAGTTCAGTCCACATTTAATTGACAACACAAAGTTCTTGAGAAGTCGTGGTATATCTCTTTGGATATATGCTTATACTTGTTACAAACAATACGTTTTTCCTGCCATGATAAACAAAACAAGCCAGTACCAATACATAAATTGCATAAGAAAATCAATTATGTGTTTCATAAGAATTAAGTATTAAGTAGTGTGTGATGGAGGAAGACAAAAACGTGCGGTATACCACAAACAAGCTATGCATGAAATTAGGTGTTGCTCCAATTGAAAACGATTGTGATTTGTTTTCTAAATCTGTAACCACATGATGGCCATGCATGCCAACAGGTAACACTAGTAAAAAATACTTTTGATCTGATATAAATCGCAATTAACTAAACAGCGATCGCTGAAAGTTATGAAAGTGGCAGATGAGATATTATGTGAGAAGGTTATATGTTAAGAAACCCATTTACTTACTATATTTATACAACATATATATATAGTAATAATATTAAAATTTAATTTCGTAAACAATACAGTTTATCGTGCAAATTGTTTTTCATTATCCAGCATTGACGCGGTGGGTGGACGGGCACCGATTAAAAAATTTCGAGTTACCTACCAGTGGATGAATTTAGTGGGTGAGCGGGGCATCACCCAATTTTCGGAGCAACTTTAATAATATATTAAATTTAAAAGTACTATAATACTTAGTGACGGCCTTTGTTCTAATATAGACATAAATCGTAATAAGACACAATTCTTCTTAATACCTTCTCTTAGCTTTAGTAATACCAAAAGTGTTTTCTTGATAGGATATTTAAAATCATTATGGCCTATTTCTGTCTTGTAGGCCGGTATTTAGAATGTACATTGTAAAATCTACATAACATCGATTAGCATTTTATAAACTGTTGTTTATTGCAAATGCATAACGTCTTCGTGGGAGTTAATTATATCGTACCAACCACAAAATTACTTCCACGTTATATAAACCGTTTCCTTTACTCACAAATATCGATTTGATGTAATGAGAAGTCAGCTAATTATAAGATATGTTACATTTTACTTATTTGGTCTTATAATTTTATTAAGTAAGGGTCGCATTTGATTCGATGAGAAGTCAGCTCTCATCTCAGCATCTAGAGTTCATATTTCAGTCAACTCATAGTAAAAACAATGTGCTTGCATTTAACAAGCCTATTTTCCCTTAATAGAGAATTTAATACACTAAAACAGGCAATGTCATAATGCAAGTTAGTTTACATTACGGTTTTGAGTAGTAAAGCTCTATGTGCTTATTATTTTGTTGCCTTAATCAACAATAAATGAAGAGCTACTTGTTCACTTTTACCTAATGAGAGATATAAATGCATAAAAACGCATCTTGACAAATGAATCATAATTAATTCTTGGAAAGGGAATTCGAAAATTTATCTATTCAAACTGTGACTTTATAAAAATACATTAATTATATTGGTTAGACGACCCGCTTGGTGTAATGGTCAAGATGTTGCCTATTACGCAAGAGGTCGCGGGTTCGATCCCCGCACAGGACAAACATTTGTGTGCATGAACATGTCTGTTTGTCCTGGTCTGGGTGTTATATGTATCTATTTATGTATATTTGTGATACCACTGTTGATTCTGATATCTGTGACACAAGTGCTTAAGCTACTTAACACGGAGTCAGATCAATGTATGTGATGTTGTGAAATATTTATTTATTATTTATTATAATTAAATACATGTACCATGTACGAATGAGCCTACACATAGCTAATTAAGTTTTATATAATTTATCAACACATAAAATAAAATATATCCACGCGTATAAAAAAACTAGCCTTCCGCCGCGGTATCACCCGCGTGAAATTTCTTTTTTCAAATTTTAATATCCTCATCTTCCCCCCACATTTCCGGAATCACTATTACCCTATGTTCACCGGGGATAGTGTAGCTAGCCAACAGTGAAACAATTATTCAAATTGGTCCAGTAGTTTTTGAGTTTATTCGTTACATACAACTAAACAAATGTTTCCTCTTTATAATATTAGTGTAAATGTAGATATTGTAGATGTAGAAATGTAGATAGTGTAGATTGTTCAACATATTTCAATAGTACTTTCGGTTACATGCAAAACTTGTCACATAAAAATATGAATGATTTATCGAACACTTATGTATATTTATCAGAACTCCCATTTCGTGTTTGATATGACCATGTCTATGTGGGGCTTGTAGGTTTGTAGGCTTGTGAAACAAAAAGCGTAGCTGTCAATAATAATAATAATAATAAAAACATTTATTTCGGAAAAAATCACACAAGATTCAATTATAAAATAAAACATGAACAAAGAAAATCAACATACAAACAAAAACAAAAAAACGTAGGAACTTCTACTATAATTAAATGAAAACAGAAAGAACATACAAAACATTACTTATAAATTGTGCGAAAGTCTCCGAAGTGGATACCACTCAGCTGTTTTGTCATGTCTTAAAAGACATGACGCTGGTTTTCTGTGGTAACCATTGATGAAGAAGAGGGAGCTACCCAAAGATTAAATATTAAACATATGTAGTTATCTCAAAATTACATTAAACTTATCGTTAAAAGTAATTAAAAATCAAGTAGGTACAATACAATAAAAAACAACAACAATATTAGGCTGGTGTTTGACCACGGTGTGTGTTGTGTGTGGGCGAAAGTGTGTTTTGGTATATGGATGAAAAATAAATATATATATGAATACTATTAATGTATTATGATGGATAATTTGATATTAACATGAATACATACATACTTAAAATAATTAAGGAGATGCCAATAAAATTCTACATTTAATTTTGTTCACTGAGTAAAAAGCTTTTCAATTTTATTTTAAATGATTTAACTGACTCTATATTACAATATGACATGTAATACAAGATGACATGACGCAAGAAGCGACTCCGTCTAGTAAGGAAATTCAAACTATTTAAGGAGAAATATTAAATACATTTCTGCTTGGCGTCATGGAAGTGCGCTTAAAAGGTGTTTGATGCCATACTTGGTATACACTTATAAATACAAAAGTAGAAGTTATAGCTCTGTCAATATTTTTGACAAGCTCATAATTTTGGCAGCTGCACT
This sequence comes from Nomophila noctuella, assembly GCA_958496325.1. NCBI lineage: Eukaryota > Metazoa > Arthropoda > Insecta > Lepidoptera > Crambidae > Nomophila > Nomophila noctuella. Next base: position 11,283,729 of record OY292487.1, on the reverse strand, counting down.
GATTTCACATGACTGTGTGTGCTTAAGTGTTTTTACCCTAATATTCTTAACTATGTATGAAGGTACGTATTATGAATTGTCTCAAGTTCAAAAATATCTTTAAAATGTTTTGTTCTACATATATAACCCAGCACAAAATTCCTGAAAAAAATATACCAAAATTATACCTACACACGATTTAATAATTCTTATAATAAAAAAATGGATGTGAAAAAAAAAAAAAAAAAAAGTTCATGTAAATGAAAACCAGCTAATCGCAATAAAGTAGAAATGAGCTGATCATTATCCGTACCTAATACGGTATTTAAGTCAAAAATAGCTATTAAACATAATTAAACTGCAGGAACTATACACGCACGGTAATACATATTATAATAACTTAATGGTACTATAGAGCCACAAGCAGAGCGGAACGATTTTACAAAATTTTGTGGAGCATGCAGAATCTGAATTAAATCACCTTTAAATTACAACCAAATCGCTAGGTGAAGGACGTGGCAATATTTATGTAAGCTTAGTTTCATAAATCAACTTATTTGTAAAATTGTCAACACAGGTCAATGCTTCTTTACAGTCTAATTGAATTAGCACACCATTTAGTTATTTGGACGACATACTAATAATGAAGCCATGCATACCTATTACCTATATTTCTTTTTTTATTCTTTGATTTAAAACAAACACAGGTCAATACTTTTTCACGGTCTTAATTTTATTAGCACACCATTTAGCTTAATTTACTAATACTTTTCTTAAACCCTTGATTAGAAACACTTATGAAAAAAACACGCAATAGTCTTCCAAACTCAGCTTTCAATTAAATTCAATTCAAATCATTTATTTCAGGCCATGTAGCCCATATTTACTTTAGCTTTACCACTATCGCAAAAATAAGGAGGAGTGAAAAATCCCAGTCGCTAATAGCATTTACACAAACGAAACTAAGCTGCCACATAAAAAATTAATAGGTTATAGGAAGGAAGTATCGATCACAAAAATCATAATACATCCTTGCAGTAATTCTTTGAATATAAGATGACCAAGCTAATCTCTAGTGGGCGGCCCAAGTAGTTATAATACTAAGTATGATGTCATTATATTCAATGCCCCCAAATAAACGCCTAGCATTAAATGGGTGTAAAAAATCGACTGTCATTATCATGTCATGCTTATTATCATACAATAAGCCTCTGTAGCTTGTCGTAGTTGAAGGTTAGAAACATCTCGAGTTAGTGTCACTTCCAATTCGATTAAAATACTATTTGATATATCGATAATTGAAAGTTATCTTGATAGGATTGGGCCGTGGCTTTCCGTTTAAGGATATCGCTTATGACAAACCAATTGAATTATTTCAGATTTGGTTAGAAATTTGACGTTTCAATTGATCAATTATTATTATGTACATTCATATTAATGTTAATATGTTAAAGGCAATGACTGGAGTTCAGTTAAACCAAATAATACCTAGCGAATTCGGCCAATATTAGAGTATTATTGTTAATAATTGAGAGAAAATATTTATTCGAAATCATAAGTGTTTTAAATTGACGTTTCAGTATTCAGTATTGCGTAAGAATGTGAATGTTACCAAAATACTTTACGATGCTAGGTAGTCTATAAACTGCCGAATTACGCAGATTGTCAATAACATTATATAATTTTGCAAAGAAAGTACAGATGATGAATTATCGCATTATTAAAGTATGCTGTAAGAGGCTCATTTTCAGCAGAGCCATTTAGATTCACAATTTGCCTGCTTAATCCTGCAGTAAATAATTTTAATCAGAATAATCAGTCCGGTCCTCGAAATCTCTTTAGTACGTAATCGCACCATAAATCATGAAATCACCGATGTCAACCTCACGTTAACCGGTAAAGACACAGATCTATTCATAACACACGCTTAATAAATGTACTGAACCACCAGAATAAAATGACATGTAATGCATTTGTTTTTAGTGCGTGTTTATCAGTCACATATCATAAATAGGGTAAAGATATTCGTAGATTCAACCGGGTACTAGGAAAAGCCCATCTTTAAAATCACCAATTTCAACAATATCTGTTTAAAACTATTATCGTAATTTTAAGCTATCATGATTGTCCCTTTTTCATTATTAAAATAAAAATATGTTTAAATAGATTCAGTCCCAGCCGACCGTTCTCATGTTTTGTTATCTAAAGGTCTGGTTATTTTGGTTGCGTTTAATTTCGGTAGGTGTCAAATTGATTGACTACCTCAGTGGGAGGGCGCCACACTGCGTAACGCTCATTGCCGTCTTGGTAGATATTGGCTGGGACAGTTGTGAGAAAATGTGGTTTGCTCCATTATACTTTTATATTGCGGTTTTATTAATGTTTTATCTAAGAACTTAATATCATTACACTAAAGGGAGTTCAATATCATTCTTTATGTGTTATTATATCACAGCTAAGTAAAAAACAAAGTCAACACATTGAGCATCTAATTTTTGAGCACCTACAATCTGATCACTTGGCTGAGTCTACATAAGACACCTATTTCTATATTAATTAAAATATAATTGCCTTGCCAAAAAATTCAATTCGGTCTCAGCTATAGGAAAATGAATCTGATTGCTGTTTTATAATTGCAATGATTATTTTATTTAAATCATTAAAAATTTTCATATTATTCGTGTCATCTTATGTCATACTGATAGCTTCTTAGTAAAGCTTTACAATGTTGAAATTAGGAAGTGGGACATTTCATCCACGATGCGCTTTAACGACTTATCATTTAGCTGCTATCTTTTTATGCCCGGAAGTATTTAAAGTTTTAAACCAACCCGAGATGAAATATAAAATGGAGTAAAAGATATGACTTTTGTATTAATCTTGACAACATCTCACGGCAAACAAACGTGCCGCGATCGAATCGATTAAAATTTCACGATCTTGGTTGACTATGAAATGAAAGGCGCGGTCATTAACCTGATCTTTTGTGAGGGTTCATTATTTGTAAACAATAAAAGTATTGTAAAAACAAGTTATTTGTTTAGAAACCATTATTTATATTAATCACTTTTTTATGGCAGTTTCTTGTTTCGTACTAATTCACTTAACACTCAGTAATTTTTCTATTGAGCTCATCAAAAAAATCAACAAAGATAGTAGTCATGAAGAGTGTTGTCCGGATACCGAGATCCTAAGATCCCAGCCATATGATACTAAACTTAATTTTGAATTTTTTGGAATTGAAATGAGTGAATGATGGGATTTTCGGGATTCATTAAATTCAATAAAAAGCTTATTAGCTTTCCCGGGACTAACTGTTAATAATCCATAACTCCAGAGATTAGAAAAAAATACCGGTATTGAAACCTCTAGTCGTAACGCATCTTACAGGTTAGTAGAGAACTGATAAATAATTTAGGCTTTAGCATAGCCTAGTCGTAGTCGCTTTTGTTATTTATTGAATAGGTACCACGTAATAATATTAATTCATTAACTAAGTAATTCTTGTTATAGCAAAAGGAAGTGGCAAGGCAACTTAGGAAGTGTTTAAAGAACCAATGGGAATCGGCATAATTTTCTTCGAGTGTAGCTCACATACCCATAAAAGGCGATTGCATTTAAATCCAGTTCTAGTTTTAAAATTTACAATTCCAATTCCCTTCTTAAGAATAATGCGAGCGGTTTCCGTAAACAAAGATTGAAACACGATACGAGTACAAAGACAAGAAAAATAAAAGTTGTAAAGCAGGAGGGATTGTCTTGTTTACCAGCGAGTAAACTGGATCATTTTTTATGTTTTGTCCTCAATGTGAATCCACTGGTCATTTTGTTTTACCGAGGGTATGTTGTTTACCATTTAAATTGAGGTATACGAAAGGACACATGGTTAAGACTTTTTAAAGTTGGAAAAAAAAACGTGTTTGCGGCAATAAAATCTTGATTAGACCCTTTGTTTGCCGATAAAACTTTATTTTCGAGAGTTTTTATTTTTTTACGAATAAGTAAGAAATGTCCAATACGTAACAATGTGAAAAACTATCTTAAATTATTTTTGTAATCGTGTTTAGAGAAGAACATTGCAAAACTTAAACCCAAATCACAGTACATAAAAAAATCTCATAATTTAAATTACCTATTATATCATCACGATATAAAAACAAGTCTTAGTGCTTGTTTACGTGCATCATGCAGAATGCAAAATACCTATGAATTTATCTTTTTAATGGATGACACCACTTATCATAATCATTGTATGTCTTTGTCATTACGCTCTGTCGTGTAATTATTCACAATTTCAATAGGTCATAATAATTTACGTAAAACATGATTCGTGCAATGACAAAATTGTTTTAATATTTGCACAATCCCACACGCAAGCGGTTATTGTTAAATATTGACATCTACATTGTTGTAACCATTTTTATTCCATCTTCATCAATATATTAACAACATAAACTGATATTGAATGAGTCCAATGAAAATGTTTACACAACTGAACCATTGCTTATACGATTCTTTAAGTAAATTTTTAAGAGCAGAGAGACAAAGATAACGTTGACTTGATTGAAAGTATTTATAACTGAATTTAGCAATGCTAAATAAACCAATAATATTATGTTCCGTGCCCTTTCCCCAGAAACATACCTATTGTTACGAGGCAATCCTACATATGTGTAAAAAAAGCAAACTAAAATATAAACTAGTATACATTTCCTGCTGTGATTTCCTAAAACAGATCAGAAACGGACGAGTGAAATAACTTGCTATCAAAACCGTGATGATCCAATAAGGTCATAGAATAGTCTTGCAGAAAATGTTCACATAATACAATTGTGTGATTACGTAATTTGATAAACAGGGGTTTTCTTGGAAGTAGGCAAGTAGGTGCATTCAAGATAATCAGGCCTAATGATAGGTAATTTGTACGAGTCTTAAATTGTATTAATGCGTGGCGTGCCAATATAATTTATTCTGTTTTATTGATACGCAGTATGTTGGGAGTACTTAGATTGTTGAATATTCATCATTTGTCATTATATCTCTCGTGGAATATTAGTATGGTAATAATTTAACTTGAACTATGTTTTAAGATATTTTTATTCACTTTTACATTTTTTTTAATTAGACGGAAAAAAATATTGTGGAACGTGTGAGTAATTAGTGTAAGTAAGTAAATAAAAATATTTAAATAATAAAAAAAATGCAAACAATTTCTTTTTTCAATATTTATAAATCAATATTTATTTATATTGATTAATTTTTAATTATTATTTAAACAAATTGCAATGGGCCCGGATTTGATCGGTGAAGCCATTGACTGCTGAGTTCTACACCGGCTCAAAAAAGAAAATGCAAACAATATTTATTTTACTGTAAGAAACAGAAGTTCAAATGTAATGTTTAGTGTTTATTATAAACATCGCGTCTAATTAGTACGGTAACGAATGACGAAAATACCGAGAGCATGTAATTATGTACAAGGCATTAAGAGGCGAACAATCGTTTTGCTTTACAAAATAGTTCAATGAATAAAATTTTGTTTTGTATGAACGCGTTACAAGCAAAATGTTTTTGTAATCCTGGAAAGACCGTTTGACAAACGACTATTGCTGAAACTTGCTTTTATCATAGTATACGCCCAAACTCAGTAAGGAAGAAGTTTTCACATACACACATGACCACGAATTTGAGATTGTTGGCCAGAAATCGTAAATCGACCAATAAATTAAAAAAAAAACAATTATAATTCAGTGTGTTCAATCAAAATAATCATAACACATATAATGTTTTAACTTTTTCTAAGATTATTACTCTTCGTTCGTTTTGTTTCGTGACAAAATCTTTACTTTTATTTGATCATCTACCTGAAAGTTCAAAATATGAAGCATTATACATATCATAGAAATATTTGGCTTTTATATTCAGGCATCAGTTTACTTCTTTTTTAATTTCAATGTGTTCTCTTTTTTTATTATTATTTAGCAAGTTGATTCTTGCTCATTTATTGTTTTTTTATACATATAACTTACTGTTTATGATATTATTTACTACATTAAAATCATGTTCACTGTTGTAAAAGAGCATTTACACGGTGAGATAAACAAAAAAGTCTACGTTTGAAAATATATGAATCGTTGCATTAACATTGTAAAGCTATTGCATAATTTGTTTTAGAGTGAAGTCACTATACGGAATCAAGTCATCAAGTACAATGAGAATCTAGATATAAACGTACAAGATGATTACAAATACGATGAAATAATACGAAAATTCTGCTTGTATTTTTAAGTGATCAAAGGAGAGTTATGCCTTAGATTTTTACTATTTTATGAGTTTATCTTAATAGTTTATTTTTCTAATCGCAATTCGTATTCTAGATGTTGACATCAGAAAGTATCGTTAATTAAACTATCACATCGCTGGTTTTAGTCGTGTTTTGATTTCAAATTTTAAAATTATTAACAACTGTTACTCTAAGAATCTAAAAGATGCACTGCAATCAATTGTTATTGCCTTGTTATGTCATTCCTAATTAACTGTCCACTAACTGAAGGTTGACTTAAAAGATAATGCCGTCTTTAATGCATTTTTGTTTTGTAACAATAATGTCCTAAATATTTTAAAAAAATTATGCCATTCATAATGTTCAACTGTCTTTATGTTATAGTGTGTACGTTTTTTTCTCCCAAGAGGGTTCCTAATAGAGTTAACTCTGTCATCGCTTACTAAAATGAAGTTATTGTTTGAGAAAATGTGTCTAAGGGGATATTTGCTATGCTCGTTTATATCTTCATTTGCTACAGTTAGCAAAACAATATAGCGGTCATTGACAGCTGAAGATGATCACTTTTACAATCCGTGAAATATTTGGCAATTGGCAATAGTAAATAGACATAACGATTTCACACATCTTAAACATCACATATTCACCACTGAAGTCACAAAGGACAAGCTACATTCTCTTTTTTCAGGCTTATATATTACGCAGTCTTTAGATCCTATAAGCTTTTAGTTTTTTGTTGCGAGCTTACCCATGGTACTTGTGGCTATCGGTTATCGGGCATCGCAACGTGCGCGTCTCACTCCGACCGACAGTTGATGTTCGTGCGCCGAGAGGAAGACACCGTTGGCATAACCGGCAGTGCCTGTGAAGTGATCGATATAACTTACGAGTGATTTTTGATAACACTGCACTTTTTGACTGTGGAACGCTGGTGTTTTTGAATCCGGAGGGTGCGTTTGACACATTCTTTTTGTACAATTGAATGCTTTTGTTTTTTTTGTTTGTATTGTAGCCTCCTGCCATTGTTTTTATTTTTTGCCAGCACTATTTTTTCTATTTATTCATCTTCAAGGTTGTATTTGACCTTTTTTATATTTGGAAAACAATAGTAAAATTTAAAATACGTTTTTGAAATTATGCAACGTAAAATTACGAGATGGTATAATAAGCTTTCTCTACATAACAGAATGTTTATAAAACGAATGCGAAATCGTTGCCCGTGACGAATATTTTATGTCAGACACCACAATAATGTTACACTGCCGTAGATCGACACATAACGTCTTATTAAGTTTAGACTGTGCGTTTTTCCGGAGATCCCGTCTCGGTTTTTGGGCGGAAAAATTGATACGTCAATTATTATCATGCGTATTGTGAAGTGTTGTCGCTTTTTTTCGAAGTGAAATTGTAACATGTTTTTTTTTATGTGGTCTTGGAATTAAATAATCGAATTAGACCTATTAAGATCTACATAATATTTTTTATGTACGCAAATTAAAACCAATTGCTGTATGTTCAATGTGAAACCGGTTCCACTGATTTAGTAGTTGTTTTTATCGTGTTTCTATGATAAGACTTGAAGTTTTGCATAATGATGATATGTTTTTGCTACACTTATATGTTTTTTGAAAGGTGGACGTAATTTTTATCATTCATAAATTTTATGTCAAAAACGAACAAATTTTAATTGACCTTTTCAGTTGTTATACATACCTAACCTATATTACAAAAAAAATAGTATTTTAATGATTTGATTACAGCGGTATCCCTAAAATATCACTTATGTTTTTCGGATCCATAAATTAATTTTAATATAAAGTTACTGGCATTCCTACCCGTAATTTTGTTATTACTTTGATCAATTATGTTTTACGAGGCACTTTAAACTAGAGGTTAATTACTCATATCTCTTCAAAGAATGTTTATTCCTTCAAAGCTTCCTTAGAAGGCAGATGGTTATCTAAAAAGCCGTTGTTATAACTATTTTCCTAATGCTGTTCAAATTGGTTATGTTGATCGACATACTTGTCTTAAAGACTTAAAAAATAGAATATAAACTCCCATGAATAACGATAATAACTAATTATAGTATGTCTTAATTTGTAGAAACAAGTGATTTACTTAATGTACGGTTTGATGCAATATTTTAAAGCAAAACGCACCTTCAGTAAGTTAATGGACTTAATGATCTGTTTTGAATTAGATGTTACGATACAACTACAGTTTCAAAAGACGCTCTGTTGTTACTAAAACCTTGGAAAGGTTACTTGTTATGTTTATTGTAATCTATTACTTTAGGAGTTATTTTTATGTGTTGCTTCAATAAAAAATTAAACAATGCCTCGAAGGTCTAGTGATTTAAGTACCGGGCCGTGGTCACGAGGTCCACCGACCCCAGGTTCGATTCCGGGGTCGGGCAGAATTTTGTTGATTTTTTTTAACATAGTCCGAGTTTTTGATCGCCAACCCGCATATGGCAAGCGTCGTGATTAAGCCAAAACCCATCATTGTAACGAAAACATGATTTCAAATGATGGTGGCCTTTGCAGTGCAACATTAATAGGCTGATACCTACTTTACTTTTGCTTCAATCCGAATTCTCTAGTCTTACTGCAGCAACATAGAATTACCCTATTTCTATGTTGCTGCAGTAAGAATTTTCCGATTATTAATTCATAACTGAAGTTGGATGGCAGATGTATTCAGGGCAATGGTTTATTCTAATAATTATTTTGTATAAAAGGGATTATCTTTTAAAAATGACCGTCTTTTATTTTTAAGTCTTCAGTTATACAATTTTAATTTATTTGATGAAATATTAATCTATTTGTATTACACATCGTTTGCAAAAACATATTTTCAAGATGCTCATTTGTTTAAAATACAGTATAATAAAATAGTCGTAGGAGCCGTTAGATTTTCCCATATTTAGGTCCATCCAAGGCTAGATTTAAAAGGGTTTTTGTGTAAATGTAATTGCAGCCAGTAATAAGCCTTCTTGTTGCCATGCTTGTAATTAGCACCACAAAACACAGGACAGTCATTATTCATGACTCACTATAATGAATCCTTACCGAATTCCGGCTACGGCGGATAATCTTGATGGTTAAAGTTAAATAATAGTTGGATATCAATTATTATACACTGGCGGCTGCCCGCGACTCTGTCCTCGCGGATTTTGGTTTTTGCACACAAATTTATATGACATAGTTTAAAGCCTTCCTCGTCAAATGGACTATACAATACAAAAATATTTCTTAAATTTGAACCAATAGTTTCTGAGATTAGTGCGTTCAAACAAACCGAAAAACAAAAAACACTTCGGCTTTATAATATTAGTAAGTATAGATAGATATAAGTTTACAGGCAGGAACAGGTCAACTGCCTATTAGTTTATAATCTTAAGGATTAATGTACATCGCGGTACCAACGATTATTTTGGTAAAGGAGACAGTTTTATTTGGGCTAACCAAAAATCGGTAACGTTTAAGAGAAAGAGAACTTCGTTAAAAATGTATATGTTTTTTTATGAATTTTGCAATTGAAGTGAATTTCAAACGAAACCGGACTCATAAAACCAAAATAAAAAGCCTTATTTTGATTATATCCGTGAACTATCTGTCCAAAGATTAGTAAACAATGGCTGTCATACAGATAACTGAAGGAAAAAAGGTTTTTATCAATAGAATTAAAATAAAACACTTGAAATCGAACATAAAGGAAACGCAATTTACTTTTGGAACGTTTTACATGCCTATTTTTATCTAAGGCAGTGATTGGTAGTGAGTTTTAATCATTTAATTAATGAAATAAAATAATACGAATAAACGATACAAAAAAAAAACCGTATAACGGAACGCAAGTGCTAGTCAATTGCCGGATTTTGATTTTAAATAAAATTAAACCAAATAAAAACTGAATACAAATGTCAGAAACCTTCCGTCTGTCAACTGTCATTAATGGTTTTACTATATAATATAAAAAAGCTGTAGTTTGTTTGTTTGTTTGAACGCGCTGCTATCAGGAACAGCTGGTTTGAATTGAAAAAATATTTTTGCGTTGGATTATCCATTAGTCGAGGCAGGCTTAAACTAAAAAATGTTAGGCTATTGTTTTAGACTATGTATGTGTGCGAAAACCTTATTCCTCGCGGACAGAGTCACAGGCGGCTACTAGTCGTAATAAATTGTTTTTACTTCAGATACATAGGAAAACATAATGGAAAATCGCCCTTATGCGTAAGTCTTTACGGTTCAGGCGTTGAACGTCAGGAAAGCAAAATGGCAGATTAGTTTATGAGGTTATATATACATATTTTCACGTCTGATTTCTAACGATTCCGGTTAAAATATGAAAAAGTAATTTTACCACTATAATCTGGAGATTATAAGGTATAAATTGATACTCATTTCGTAAATAAACGCTAAAATTTTATGTGGGCCTAACTCTCCATACAAAAACGATTGTCTCCTTTGTACTTCTTACATACTTTTTATACGGTATTTTCCGTAGCTTTTCTTTGTTGATTAACAAATAAGTCATCCACATCATCAACGGTATATGAATGCTACGAATAGATATCAATGCTGTTTACTCGACGAATGTATAAAGTTATTAGAAAATCAAAATATCGTGCCTTGTTTAAGAAAACGCAGTGTTTTGTGAAACACCATCACCAACACAGATGGTGTGTGAAACACCATCACAAGAGCGGAATGTTTTCTTACATGGGCATTATTTAGTATGTTCAATCTTCTATCAAAACACATCTTTTGTAACTTCATTTTTTTTGAATTCATTGTTGGATAGTCCATTTGACGGAGAAGGCTTTAGACTAAAGAATTAACTATTTGTGCGAAAACCGAAAACCCCGCGGACGAAGTCGCGGGTTGCCGCTAGTAGAATACATAAAATATGTGTATTTGTATGTGTGTACTTTGTGGGAATTGAACTCGCATTTGCAGGTGCAGTCCCTATTAGCCGACTTCTAAACTCAAATGACACATTTGATTCAAACCCAGTGCAAGGCTGCAGTAGCAATTTGCATTCAACATCATGCATGAGCTCGCCCACGCGTGTCATAAACATAATGCCTGCGATAGCCTATTTTTGTGTTTTCAAGTTCTAGGCAATGATATCGTGCCTTGAACGTGAAGTACGTACTTAAAGCTAAAATAGGGCATTACAAAATAGTTCTGTCATAATTATGTTTGGCAGAAGTTCGTGTGCTTAACTAACGTCTTATAGTTGCTTGTGATATAAATGTGGGAGACTATTGTTTACCAGCTTGATATACTATTGTTTGGTTCACTTAATAACTTGATAAAGCAAAATACATATAACTCATCTACAAAGATTGACCAAAAGTACGAAAGGTGTGTTCAATACCAAAGTTACTAGAAACCGATTTTTTTTGTAAAGGCCAAGCTTTAATATGATCTTATTTAACGAAACAAACGATACGACAATCTGATGCTGAGCACTATTTCTGCTAACAGCAATGCCCGACAATAACATAAAATCTAGTGCTGACGGTACAAGATATCAATGTGCCATGCAAATGTAATTTAGAAACATTTTATGGGGATGTTTCTAGTAGGTTATTCAGAGCGATAAAGAAGAAGGTCTAGATCATGATAAGCAATTAGGTGTTACCGTGCTTTTAAAACTATTACATAAATAAGAAGTACGCACAATGTCAAAATATTTAATACGCTTTGGCGTGAAGTTTCACGGTAAAATCTCAAAGAAGATTTCAACATTGAAATGTCATGTTTTGACAGCAAAGAAACGATACCTTTGGAAATCTGAGACGAATGTCTATTTCACCATACGTTTGACCGACGTTGGAAAAGAATTTGCGACCCCTGTGAGGCTACTAATAGGCGAGGTCAACGATCTCTGTCAGTATGCCACGTGTTTTGTATGAAATGATGATTTGTGAAAGGTGCTGGTTTTGTATATTGTTGGGCGCTTCAAGACCGCTATTATGGTATTATTTGACATGCAGTTATATAAGAGCGAGCGTTAGTTATAATAATCCATTCACCGGAATGCATCTGTTGGTCTTTAGACCGTTTAAAAAATCTGTGATAAAAGTTAAATTGTAAACATGAGACGGTCGAGTTTGTGTTGCGTTCACGAAAAAAAATGTGCTGACAGGAGTTCACTATGAGTGAGGTTAATGTCAAAACGACACATTAAAAAAAACACAAAACAACATTAAAATTAATTTTATTTTCCTACTACTACTTCGTCCGCGACTCCGTCCGCGTGGATTTTGGTTTCCGCACTCATACTATTATAACTACCTATAATTTAAAGCCTACACCGACAAATGGACGATCCAACATAAAACAAAATTCAAACTAGCAGTTCCAGAGATAAACAAACAAACTCTTCAGCGTTATTATATTAGTAGGTATGGAGATTTTATACAAGAACAACTTGTATTCATGAACTTTATGCAGTTCGACTTGAGCGTGCGCTATTTCAGTTTCTAGTTACTTCTTACTAGTTTCGTAGCATCGGTTAAAACAGTTGGCAAATTTTGATGAAGATTTCATGCTGATTGCGGCTGCACTCCATTTGCTTGTAATTTATCGAACTCACTGTATAATCAAAATTCCTCATAAACATGCACTGTTTATCTATGCAAACCAGGTCAATGGGGTCTCTGGATTAGACTAATCTGGCTCTAATATCCATCTTAATAAGACTTAAAATAGTGACGTAACAGACCTAGTCATAATCGTTTTGCGCTTCTGAAATAATAATTATGATATTAATGCAGACGAATTTAATTAAAACTAACTAACTGCGAAGTAACTTATAAAGAAATTTACATGAGTGAGACGACTTCTAAAGGGATTATTAAAATTAATTACTTGAACTAGAGTTGTAGTCCCTGAATTAATTGATTCGAACACTTTATTTTACCGTAGATTTATTTTACCGTAGAACCTTGTTAAATATGAGCAAAATCTGCAGGTTGATTAACAATAATATTATTGCCTTTAAAATGAGGATGTAGTGTTAAATAACTTTGTATTGTAATCTATGTATATCATTAATAGAATAAAGCTGAAGAGTTTGTTCGTTAAAACGCGGTAATATCAGAAACTACTGGTTAGAATTGAAAAATCAGCAAGGCAGTGAGTAAAATAAGAAGCAAAGAAATATATGGCCATAAGAATTGCATTAAACAAGAAATGTTTCTTCCATATTCGGAAACACATTTTGTGTGATGTACCTCGGATATCTTGCTCGTGTTTTAAATTTAAGTAGGTGTTGCTACATAAACATAGCCTTTTTTGTAGTGTTTCGCATTAAAAGTCACCTTGTCAAACTTATTGTTGGCTTTATATGATAAAATCTTTATTTAAATTTAATCTCACATCTTATGTCTGCATTTTAATTCAGTAGTTTAAAAAGTTGATGCAACAAAAACTAGCGGTTGTTTATTATAATTCAATTAAATTATGTATTGTTGTTTTATAATGTTAGTAACAACATTTAGACAAGTTTTTTTTTGCCATTATGAATAGGCGCCAAAGTCAATTATATTAACATGTTTTAATCGACAAATCAGTGATGACAAGATCGTTCAAGATAACGATATCTTTATAGCTGAAATTCCATGTATCTTAGTGACAATTATAATATAATTTTAGAAGAATAGAATAAGATGAATGCGTATTGATTTTTGGTTCGATAACACGATGTAGTAAGTGGTCCGAGACACTTAAACAAATCGTTTGTCAAGTGATTTGTCCAGTTTACAAATTGCTTAGATATGATACTAGTGATTGCAATATAAAGTGTCCTTTAGAAACTTAATCTGGTTGGTTAAGTAAGTGATTTATATCGTCTTTAATAGGAATTGTTTTTGACGCTGCTAGAGAAATTGGAGCCATAAAATGTCCGAACGAATCAATATATTTTAAGTGCATTTCGTTAAACAGCTTTGCGTTGGTCTTTTCAAAACAAACCTTGATTTATGGCTCGTTTGTGCGAAAACACTTATTGCATAATTTTTATACATATATATTCTCAAACGTATAAAATAATTACTGTTATATCTAAGCATTTATACAAGTTTTGTCGTTTGCCGATACTCAAGTGGTTATTAAGCGATGATTTGACGCTGGCATTTGTTTTCAAGGCGAGTACACTTCCGACCAAGACATTCAATGCGTGCGACATTGTGAGCAGACATATTTGAAATGTCAAGAGTGTTTATACTATTTTTTTTTACTAATAGTTCTGGTAATGTGAAGTAATTACACTTAAACTTATGCAACGGATTAAATTCAAAACATGTCAGCTTTTGTGTTTGTTGATGAAGATTGATTATTTTTCTCAAACTTATTTACATGCCAGGTATTTCTTGAACAGTAAAACATACCTTAACGCTTCTGATTCTTACTTTCAAAACAAAAAAATATACTCATGAATTAATTATTATTCAATAAGATTTAAGATTTATGTTTTATCCCGTGAGAACATTAAATCGGGATAAAAAGTATTCTATCACCGAAGTCAGCCCATACCCGGCCTGTATATCACGACTGATTGACGGACAAACATCCAAACAACCAAATTTTCACATTTCAAATATAATATTTCAAGTATGACTTTTATGTCATACTTCATATGCACATTCGTGCATAGTTAAAAAAATGCAGTATTGTTTTAAATCCTATACTTATTCATTGTTGGTTTATCTGAACAGACGCTGTAACATATTTTAGAAAAATATTTATTTTACTTTATTTTACTACCCGATTACCTATCTTTACCTCGACCACCCATATTCTCTCTTCTTGAACAGATAGATGTACTGCTTTAAGATAACAAGCGTCTATTACACATTTTGGATGTGTTATGATAAAATCTAGACGCAGATTTAACGTGAACCATGCGCTCAATGCATTTGCGTGGACGCACCGACGTCACTCCCTTTGTATTTACTGAATATGGCGACTAGAAGGACAATCAGATAAATTATGCGTGGCAGACCTTATCCAGTGCAATGTATGGAAAAGATACGAGTAATTAGTTACTGGTAGGCACGCCCGGTACATTAATATGCAATCATTTGAAACTCTTGTGTTATAATTACAGTACCTATTTCTTATTATATAATTATCCACTGCATCTGAATCTGCTTAATATTTGCTGTACAAAGCTAGTAAAAACATCTCTGTGTTTGGCAGGTGATGATTTTTAAACGCTACTTAGTTAATTACAATTCTATGTAGCTTAATTAAACGCAATAAAAATAAGGGAACTATAATAAGTCACATATTTTTGTGGTTTAAGTACCGGGCGGTGGTCTCGAGGTCCTGGGTTCGTTTTATTAGTCGAGCAATTTCTGTTGATTTTTCTAAACACAGCCCGGGTTTTGTGAACGCCAACCCGCATTTGACAAGCGTGGTAATTATGCCAACATCCATCTTCGTAACGAAAACATGTTTAAACGATGGAGGCCTTTGCACTGCAGTGGGTCAACCTTATTTAGGCTGATACTTTCTTTATTTTTTTACTATTCAGGATGCTTTAAAGACAGAAGAACATTTCTTATCACTTCACACCTCAAAAGAGACCGAAAACGCCTATTTGTAGTTATAATCTATACAAATCTCAGTATACCTCGTCTTACCGTGTACTCAACCACGCGTAGCGCCTCACCGGACACGATATTATCGCTTAATAACCGCCTAATGACGCAAATTAAGCATGCACTCTGTTTTTACTGAGTGTAAACGCATTGCGTTGATAGCCGATAGTCGATGGTTCGCAATATGCTAATGTATTTCGACGTTTAAAGATATTTGATAAGATGTGTAGACAAGGCCGATAATGTAACACCGTAAAATTAAAATTGGGAGTATTTGTGTTTGTTTTTACGCACTAAGTATATTGAAATTCCGTTGTACATTGTTGAAAGCATTTTTAATACTTTGTTAGATCTATTAACGTTCCGTGATCGTAGAAAAACAACGGATGCATTGCGAAAAATCCCACTGGTTTTTTCTAGGTAACAAGGGTTGTAAAGCATGCTTAATCTAGGTAAACAATAGATATGACTGAAACATCAGAAGTATACGAGTAAATAGACATAAAAATGTTTTATTCAACACGACTTGATTTGTGCGTGTGCTTTTACATTTAAATATTCAACGGGTACCTGTTTATTTTAATCAATTTATCACGAGATCAGTGTTATAACATACTACCTCGTTTTTACAAACACAGCAACTGCCATAAAAGCCTGTTTTCGAAATAGGGCTGCTCCTTACTTTAGTTGGGCTGTTTTAAACTGGAAAAGCTCCAAGTGCATAATTTTTAGAATAAATTTTATGAAAAAAAAAACACAAATGAAAAACCATCAGTAAGGCAATTCCTAAAAACAATACCTACGGACCAATTTATTCTGACGTGGGATATGTAGAGTTATAGTTAGTTACCTCTTCATATTTTTAAACCACGCAAGCAATTATGTCACACTGTATATTTCTTGGACCGTACTGTGCTACATCTATTCTAAGAAAACCGTTAAATGTCAGCGACATAGTTATCTTGGGTTTTCCTAACCCACTATTAGTAAACTCTTTCACCTGCTAATTTTGATCCATGATTCACAAACGTAAGAAGTGTATATTGATCGATCACTCATGAGTTAGTAGTTCTATTGACATAGTATTTTCTTTAAGACATAAGAGTTCCTGAACCGATTCTTCTAATTCTCCCGGATTTTCCTCCTTTTGCTACCGTGTGATTAACTTCTTATGTAAACTGATGTTCGAGATTTATTATTAAGTACAAGAAGCAAGGTTCCCAATTGACTTGAAATGACGAATGTCCTAAGAATCCCTAAGCATGTATGCTATAATTAAGTGTCTTTTTATATTGCATATTAGTCTTTTTGTTTTCGACAGAGGTGAACGCATATTTCCTCTTTATGACGCGTAATTACTTGCTGGCTAGCAAAACCTTCAACCATATATGGGGCTCAGGAAAATTCCTCCAGTTTCTTATCACTCGAGAAAGGATAAGCTTATGCCCTCCTTCCGTTTATTGAACTGAGGGGCAATTCACTAAGCACTAAGTAACTTGGGAGTTTTGCTTAACAGCCCTACTGGTCAGCTGTTAGACAGCCTACTGTGTTGTCCTCATTTCTGCCCTGCTCATCTAGTTTTTACTGTCTTCCGCTTTCCTAAAGTGGAAAGTTGCGTATGCTGTTTCCTATTTCAGTGCGACATTACTAATACACGCTTCATTATTGCAAAAAAAAATGTGCTAGGAATAGTAAATCACATTAGTGACATTCCTTGTTTTAGCAAAGAGGTTGAAAGTGATTTTTCGCTGAATGTTCTTTTTTCGAAATATCTTAACCTACTGGTTAGCTACTGGTAGGTAACGATTAGCACAATTATTTGTGCATAATTGATTGAAGCATTGGAATATAAGAAGTAAAAAAAAAATTTAAATAAGTATGATTTTTTCGAACAATTATATAATGTTGTGATCGATATTGTAGTGTATAGGCAGAATCTAATCTAATCAGGAAGGCAAACTATAGTCGTGCCTTTAGTACTCCCGACTACCTAGCTTTCCTTCGGCAGAAGGTTAATGCATGCAAATCATGCAATGGACTGATTAAATTAAATTAAATTTATTAGCTGTTAAGTTGATAGACCCTTAGCAAACATACAGACGTCTATTTATCTTTAGGGCATGATTCAACTCTACTAAAAATGCAGTAATCAACCGCAATCACGCAAGTTATGTGGCAAAGGTGTGGTAAAAATGGAATGGAATCATAGTATTTGAGGTCACAAAGTCTGCAAGCATTTCGGATTCCTCGCAGTTTATGAGTAAAGAGGCTTTGCACAATATTCTGTTTCCTAGTGAAGTCTCTAAAAAATATTTTTGTAGAAGCAGACATTTTTATAGCATTCTTGTAGAGTAGTGGTGTTACTTTCGTTGATTGAATTACTTTGAGTCTGTTTAATGGATAAAATCAAAACTGTAGTCTGCAATTGAATTGGCCACAATTAAGATCTTTTTTAACTCTGAGAAATAGGCGAAAAATTACACTTAACTGTTACGTTGACATTTAAAAGGAAAGTATTCCTCAACGAATCCAGCGACAGCTTAACATTAGATAGCAGTATCTACTAACTGCAAAGGTCCACGGTAAAATTATTCCAAGCCGTGTTTATTAAAGACTAGCCCTTTTTGTCCTGAAGCTACATTCACTATTCAATTATATTGTGGGTAAATTCACGGTTGTTGTAAGAAAGCATTTCCCTTTGTAAATCGATTCCACCCACTTGCGTATGCGTGCTAACCATCGCAATGAAACCCGTCCCGTGTTTAGTTTTATGTCAGTATTTTATTTGAAAAGCGTCCTTCCGCAAGTATTGAGTTGTTATTTAGGATTATGGAAAGCTTTAAAAATCTGTGAAAATGAAAATATTTATTTATTTATTTAAACTTTATTGCACGAAATAAAATTTGTACAAAAGGCGGACTTAATGCCTCATGGCATTCTCTACTAGTCAACCTTAGGGCAAAACAGAAAATGAATAGTAGGTAGGTAGTGCTATTAAAATAAAATAATTTACTCTTATTAACTAGTTAACATATAACAGACTACATCTATTT
This sequence comes from Nomophila noctuella, assembly GCA_958496325.1. Lineage (NCBI taxonomy): Eukaryota > Metazoa > Arthropoda > Insecta > Lepidoptera > Crambidae > Nomophila > Nomophila noctuella. Next base: position 11,264,792 of record OY292487.1, on the reverse strand, counting down.
ATATAAAAATCAAGAAATATAATTTTAAGTAATTTTTAAACGCAGAAATGCTAAGTAAAGTTAAAATTCTGCGTATCATGCGGAAAAAAGCAGATAACAACGAAGGTACCGATCATGAAAAATAAAATAACTAAAGATTTAATATCTTTCAAGCAAAAAAGAAACAAACTGACTACAAAAGTATGACCAATGAATAATTTTAAAATTAACCTCTTTTTTCATTCATTGTAACTCGACCGTTCACGCTAATTTAATAAGGCGAGTCGTACTGAGGAAACTTTAGACGCAGTTATTAAGGTGGCGCAATCTACACTTGTAATATTATATTCCTTAATTCTTTACAATGCTATCATTTTAAGGCTACTGGTGTTCGTATTGTATAACAAAGGTTGTCGAATCTAATTTTACAATGCGTATTATATTTATAGAAATATCTATTCTTTAAAACCTATTTTTGATCATATCTGACAACTCTTTTTGATTATTCAAGAACATAATATTTGTGGTTTACAGATTTTTTATAAATTAACGTTATAAACTTGCGCATGTCAGTAACTTTTTATATTTGACTCATCATTACTCTTGGTAAGTCTTGGTTGACAAGAACAATGAAAACGTTTGTTTTTTTAAAGAATAACAATGTGAAATAAGGAAATTTGAACCGAATGGTAAAGGTAATGTTAGTCGTGTTTAAATTCTTACTTAAATCATCTGATTTGTAGATTGGCTGTTAAAATCAAACATATTCTTTACAGCTCCTTTGTAACCTACAACAATTTGCAACTGAGATGTCTAAGGCGTGGAGTAAATTTGCATCAACTCCGTTCAATAAAGTCACGAATTAATCGTCTGAGTGGCCAGTAAACTTCTCACAGCCGATTGTATTGGTGACGCGTTAAACGTGCAATATTATTAATTGGCCATTAAATGCACATCCAAAGCTTTATGTCAGTAACACACCTTCTTGGATAGGCAGGTACTTTATTGTGGATATGGTTACTTCATCTAATTCTAATACAGACTGCGTTCTACCCAATTCTGTTGCGACACGACGCTTCCCATGCCCGATTCGCGACCTAACAAAATATCTATTACGTTTCGTCATTGAGGTATTACTACTACGTATAGAGGTGACATCACGAACAAAAAATTCCTTACCTGCATTGTGGTCCATGGACCACAAAGTAGCCGCCTAATTTTCTATTTTTGACCAATTTAAAAATCAAAAAATGTCGTGTTTTTTTTTTTAAAAAACATGTACAATCATTTTAAGACGAAAAATAAAGATGGTGGCGTGTTATAAAATACATGAAAAGACAAAAATATCACTGAATTATCCGCCCCCTTCCCTCTTTGACGCAAAACTTTTGTTCGCGATGTCCACTCTATACGTAGTAGTAATACCCCAATGCGTTTCGTAAGGTTAAGGTGTGTGTAATGTGATAGATTGTCTTTTATTTTTGTCATCGGATATGAGTTGGGCTTGATATTATGACCTTGACGTAGTGTTGAGTATCGATTCTCTAATGCATTTTCTTGCTGAAGACAAATAAACATATTGTTGTTACGATACTAATAAAGCGTGAAATAAATAGAGCGCTCAGCAATTTGATAATTGACCTTCTGAAGTAAAGTTTACGTGCAGATTTCGAAGGATTACTCTTTGTTATGACATATTTAAAACATGACATAAAAAAGGCACATGTGCGATAATACATCTTTATAAAATAATTGCGTTACAAAGAAATGTAATGTCGATTTTTGTAACAACCCAAAAAGAACAGGCAAATTGGAGCGAATGTAATATGTGTGCCAAGGAACTTCTCATTGTATTCTAGTTTCTGACTACACATTGAAAGAGTAATTCAATTTAAAACTGTTGATACAGAAACTTTGCTATCACTTTTGCAAATCATGTCATTGTTACATTTGACGACTGACGAAACCATCTCTGTATAATTGTATTCCACACTTGGTAGCATTAAATCGATCAAACAAATGAAATGTTGTGATTGATTCATGTACCTAACTAATAAAAATAAATCATTTTTCTAGCTGACTCATGACATTTGTAATTTGTTTTGTTACAAACTTTTAATCTACTGTGATGTCATTATTCATTTATTATATTAGAAGGGCCTGTTGGTCTCGTGGTCGCGGGTTCGAATCTCGCTGCTAGGGGCAAATGTTTGTGTGATGAACGTCGGCATTTGTACTCGAGTCATGGATGCTTATGAAAGTAATGATAAAGTATGTATATCCGTTCCCTAGCATCCATAGTACAAGCTTCGAGTTTAATTGGGGACTAGCCAATGGTATGTTAGCCAAATGAATTTTTAAGCATCTCTCTTTTCTATCAGTACTTCTTTTTAGAACTATGTACAATTATTGTACATAACCGCTACTGGCCCTAAAAATTAAAAAAACAACTTTTTCCAAATCTTAACTTCGACTATTAATTCACACAACGCCTTTTACACTTAGAACAGATTAATAGGTACGCATAATTTGCAACTTTAAAATGGAGCAAGATATGAAACATTAAATGACAAGGAAGGCCTGGTACTCGATTGTAACTTACGAATTAAGTAGGCGAGGCATTTACTGCCATGGTAAGTAATCTTGTTATTTATATTGGTAATAGCTGACAATTCCATACGATTTTACGCGTTCCCCATAACAGTAGCCCAGAAGCGCGCCTGTCGTTCTAAATTCCAAATTACTGCCCTGGAGATAGTAATTTCCTACTACCTGAGAATGTATTAGGTAGCCCGATTTACAGTCGGAAAGCAAAGTGACTATTTATCATGCGGAGCTCTATTACATTGTATTCGAATTGATAAGGTTGGCTATCGGTAGTCGGAACACTTAGTGCCATAATAAGAGCAATATTTTTTTCATCTTCGCGACTTCGTCCCCGTGGATTTCGGTTTCCGCTCACATAGTGTTATATTATTAGAGCTTAAAGCCCTCCTCGAAAAATGGACTATCAAACACAACAATGATTTTTCGATTAGAACCAGTAGTAGTAGTTCCTGAGATTAGAGCGTTCAAACAAAGAAACTCTTCAGCTTTTTTGTATAAGTATAGATTTAAGTGTGTTATGGTTATACCGAACATTACTAAAAGTAGACATTTGGTCCTCAGATGCCAGTTTTTTGCTGGCGAGATGTCTCATAACCCAAATTACCGGAGTCACATTTCGACAAAAACATATTTGTGGAATCGATTTTATTTGTATGTACATACATTATCATGGTCCTAAAACAGAAGTACAGTATCCAAAAAAGGAAACAAAAAAAAACATATTATTGTGATTGTGACTTTGGACCCGCCTTAGAATTATTAAGTAAGTTATTAACTTCGTTAACAATCTAATCTATTCTGTCCGATATAATTATAGTCATTCTCTGTTAATACGCTGCTTGTCATTATATTTATATTTATGCAGCTTACCAGGTACATTGTCTGATTTATGGGCATAACAAATGGTCAGTATTGCAGGTTTCCGCATAACAGTAGGCGTCTTTGCGCAAATACTTGTTTATTATTGAAGGAGAAATTAATATTTTCACAGAACGTAAATCATTTAGTTTACAGTATAAAGAGATTAACTCTCCTTACTCTAAATCTTGATATCTTACTTAGAAAAACAAGGTACTTTCTAAGTATAATTAAGACACATATTAAGCCCGTTCAAAGTATTCTTCAAAGCAGTTTATTTATATATGATATTATATTTTTTCGTTCAGTGTTATTTGTTGGCTGTACCCAATTATAATTTGTCTTTATTTACAGTTAAACTCTATGTTTTCAGTTCTTTAGTCACAATTTTACTAATTTTGCACAAAAAGACTGATTGTATAAAAGAAAAAAGTTTACGATAATTCATTTCATATTATTATTCTATTGCTCTTTTTAGATTAGCTAATTCCTCATTAGTAAGTTTAAGAAACGTGTAATCAAAACTTGTAAATTATAATTACTTTTGTATTTTCATTTCATGAATGTCAATTTATGGTTAATTTACATCTTTTTACTGTACAGTTTGTGTTAAGATATGTTTCTTTCTCGCTTATGTCTCTGTTAACGTTATGAATGAAACCTAAATCACTATTATTTATTCATTCAGTTGAGGTAACCTTGAATTATTACGTTGCGTTATTCGCCAATAAAAGCGTAACATTGGCTATTTAACGTTGACAAACATTTTATTGTAACAGCTTGACATAACTAATCCGTTGAATTATTGCAATTGCCCGGTCACGGGATTTCCATTGGCTCATTGAAGCGTGTTTTCTCTATTAATTCACTTAACGCGCATTCTTAACAAGCTTGATAGTTGACGCCAGTCCAAGCTTCTAAAAGGTTATGAGAATTCAAATCATTTTAGTCTCAAAATTTCAAAGTACGTAGGTGTACGAGTGAGTTTTGATGCCATATTTCTCATGAATAAATCGATTTTCATGTTCCTCTCAAAAAAGATTCTTAATAATTTTTATAAATAAACCCAGTAATATAATTAAATAAAAAATGTTTTTTGTTATTTAAAGTTATTTTTATTTTTAGTCTGATAAATTTATGGCAAAAACATTATGCTTACTCATACTACCTAATTTGATCAATGTTTTGGATCGCGATGTATCGAGGATGTAATGACTTCATCTCTCTCTGGGTGTCTATTTACACAACAAATTGTGTTCGTCTTACGTTTATTTGATGACAATAGAACAACGATTGTGTTCGAACTGTTATTATATTGTTGTGACGTTTGTTATTAGTCCAGGAATTTTAGATTTCATCTGCGGAATAATTCCTAGTGAGCTGAATTTTTGTATACACCTTCATTATGATATTGTAATGATGATGTGAAAAGTCGACATTGATATCGTGCCGGCTAAAAAAGTTATAGGGGTCCAAACGTCACGAAAATCAGTTTTTCGCAAATATCTCGCGATCTATTGCTCAGAGGTCAATAATGGTTTCATAATAGTTGTTCGTCGTAAAACTGTCTACAAAAAAGGTCTCTTGCATTTTTCTGTACAATTAACCGTTTTTGAAATAGAGACTAAAATGCACTCACATATGTCATAGTATACCGTACGGCGCATACCAAGGCATAAACCCTATTGTTTGTTTTTTTCCCTTTATTGTTTGTGTGTTTTTTGTTAGTATGATGTTCTACATATAGAAACATAAAGGACTTGAAATACTAGTACAGTCAGGAAAATAGGAATATCAACTATAAAAAACTAAGTGGCAATTTTTTTTGTCACTTTATAACTCAAGAACGGGCTCACCGATCCAAACCAAATTTTCAGGGTTTGTACAGACTATTTAGTATATGTTTTATGTGAAGTTTAAACAAAATCGGTCGTTCTTTTTTACGTAGCGAAGCACGTACCGGGCCGCTAGTAATGATATAGATATGCAATGTGAATTTTAGCAATTTTGATCCACGATCTGCGAAAAAATTCCTAGTGGGCTGAATTTTTGTATACGCCTTTATTATGATATTTTGATGAAATTGTGAAAAATCGACATTGATATCGTGCCGGCTAAAAAAGTTATAGGGGTTCAAACGTCACTGGACATAGCATATCTATATCATTACTAGCGGCCCGGTACGTGCTTCGCTACGTATAAAGTGAAGCTACCGATTTTGTTCAAACTTCACATAAAACATCTACTAAATAGTTTGTACAAACCCTGAAAATTTGGTTTGGATCGGTGAGCCCGTTCTTGAGTTATAAAGTGACAAAAAAAATTGCCACTTATTTTTTTATAGTTGATATTCCTATTTTCCTGACTGTACTAGTATTTCAAGTCTTTTATATTTCTATATGTAGAACATCATACTAACAAAAAACACACAAACAATAAAGGGAAAAAAGCAAACAATAGGGTTTATGCCTTGGTATGCGCCGTACGGTATACTATGAAATATGTGAGTGCATTTTAGTCTCTATTTCAAATACGGTTAATTGTACAGAAAAATGCAAGAGACCTTTTTTGTAGACAATTTTACGACAAACAACTTTTATGAAACCATTATTGACCTCTGAGCAATAGATAGCGAGATATTTGCGAAAAACTGATTTTCGTGACGTTTGGACCCCTATAACTTTTTTAGCCGGCACGATATCAATGTCGATTTTTCACATCATCATTACAATATCATAATGAAGGTGTATACAAAAATTCAGCTCACTAGGAATTATTCCGCAGATCATGGTTCAAAATTGCTAAAATTACTGGACTATATGTGTTGCTATTATTACAAGAGTAATTTTTAGACTGGGTTTGAATCTATTTTTGTGACAATTGGCCATTAGCTCGTGTTACAATACATCTTTACTTGTTCTTATTGTACCTTACAAAATGCACTTTTTACAAATACCTCAAGCTAACATCTCTGCGTGAGATCTTTAGGTGCAATATCGTAATAAACAAATTATGCAAGAAGATTGCATTTTAACTTCTGCGTTCACACAATTCAAAGAAACTTTAAGAATGTCATTTGTATTTACAAAATTACACTGGTTGAAATACGCTTCAGGTCATTCGTGTCTCAATAGAAACATCATAATAAACACGTCAGTTATAAGTGCAGGTCAACAATGTATTTATCTTAACCCTTATTCCAATGAAACAAGGATCAGATTTGATTACTCGCATATTTTCGCTAACTAGATGCACGCATGATAAGTTCAAAGCCTCGTTTCAATTTAATGTATTAGGCTTAAACGATTACATGGATATTTAAGCGTGTTGTAATTTTGCCTTATTACGTCTAAGTGGCCGCTTATTTATACTCCAAGAATCAGTGTTATATTGTAAAGGAATGAAATAAACGCTGCGTTGTTTGCACAGATTGATATAATAACAATTTAGTCGGCAGGCTTGAATCACATTTAAAGGCGTGGGCACATTCTATGTCGAACTAATTTTAAAGCGAACTTTGGACGGAAATTGCTTCTCGACCTAAGTACAGTACATATTGCTATTTTTAATTTAGCAACGCTACTTCCCACTATTAAAATGCAAAGGTTAGAATGTTATGTCTGTTTCTCAATGACTGTATGTGTAATGGCAAACGGATTTGATGAAATTAGTAAATTTTAACTGACCGTATTATTATACTTGATAAGTGAGCATAGATGTGTTACACCTATCATGTACTTTATAATGAGCCATAATTTCTTGCGCATTAGGCAGGATCACTATCTTGTAATTTTTTATTTCTTTTTACTAGGTAAAATTATTGCCTCCACTCTGCTTGATGATGCTATACATTAAGCACCCTATATATCATGAAATAAAACGGATAGAATCACGGTAATTAAGAGTAATTTTATTTCATGAGTAACAGTCGCCTAAACCTAAGAAAGCATCTTCCTATATTTTTTTACTTTCGTATAAGAAATACGAATCGAGTTGGTCAAATTAGTGTTTTCTGTCCGACCCGAGATGTGAACTCTTAAAACATAACATGGAAGCGTTTGAAGTGCGACCTCCATGTTGCGCTATGGAGGCAGACAAAAATAAACAAAGCATTAGAAATACGACGAGGTTAATGATGATTCCACGATAAGATTTGCAAATGAAGAAAACCGACATAGGCCCGATTACATAAGATAACGCAACTTGTTCTAATTCCCCCGATGTACCTCATATAGCCATTATATGCTAATTGGAAGACGACACGCGAATTGCAGGGTTAGAAAGCAATATTTAAACGTGAGCCGCAGTAATGCTATCTAATGCAATCTGATTATACTTCGTATTTTGTCCATATAAATAAGCTTCCGGCATTACAATAATAATTGGTCACTCCGACGGTATGACATTGTGTCATATCAATGTTACAAATTGGGCGGGCAACGAAACCACAACTTTTTGCGTAATGGTTTTGAAGATTATTCAGACTTTAAAGTTGTTAAGTGTATGACTGTCAAATTACATTCGTCACAGATGGATTAGGATTTCAGTATTTTTTTATTATGTAGCTGTTTCATACTTCGTCATATGACTGATATCAATTCGTTTCAGGGTATTTTTTTTACCAATACTTGTATAAATATTTTACTGATGATATTGTAGGAAGAGTGTAGAATCATTATTCTTTAGTTTTGTTTATAAATGGAATCAGAATAATGCACTTTAACTCGCGAGACACGAATGCAGGAATTCGGATACGCATGCTTCAACGGCCGCGCTTTATTTTTTCCCACGTAAAGGTCAAATTGGATTGAACATGAACCAGTTGACGATTACGACAGTATCCGTACATAATAGATCGCCAAATCGGGTAGCGCTAGTCACAACCAATTCATTACGCAACGTCAAACGAGGGATGCACGCGGGTCGCATAAGAATGCGCATATTGCATGCGACACGTTTTTTTACGTTATTGCACGCATAAACTCTTAAAGTGCATAAGATTAATGGCCATTGTAAAATGCATCGTGAAAGCAAAACGAGTCCCAGTTCTGAATAATAGAATTTCGTTTCTGCGGTCTGCGGTAAGAAATATTAAGACGAGATGAGTTGTGGTCGAAATCGCGTAAGATGGGATTTTTCTTGAAATATTTTTGCAATTTTTAGAGCTTAATGGTATCACACAGTTTTCAACAGGTCAATGGTTAATTTTTGCACTGATTTCTTAAATTATAACACAAATATCTCAGAGAACACTACCAGATTTCATTAGCTTGCAACCATGGTCAAATCGATCTATGTATTTCATCTACCAAGGATTATGACAGTTGTTTCATTTTAAATGCTACAATTGACTAATCTTGATTCTTGACTTGACTCATTAAGTAACCTAAATGGATTAGGGGAAACGGAATGGAAATAAAAATCTATTCTACAATTATTTCAAATCAAAAATGAATGAATCACCGTAACACTGTATTCGTATTTCATATTCATTGTATTTTCAAAGGGATTTGCATGGAGTTTTATGTTTTAAAATTCTGTTATATTCGCAAATGAATCTGCTTTTAGACAACGATTGATCAAAAGCCTAGACGAAAGTGAGATAATGTTTCGTTACACTGTATTCGTATTTCATATTCATTGTATTTTCGAGGGTGTTTGCATCAAGTTTTATGTTCCAAAAAGAATTTATTTTCACAAATGAGTCTGCTTTTAACTAACGATTACTTAAAGCCGACGAAAGCGGGATAATCTTTCGTGCTATACTAAAAAAGAGCGTTCACACGCTGCGTGTTCCAAAAGTGGTCAGCGGTTACCCAACCCATAAATACCGCGTATCTTATCTAATTATGGCGAATGAAATGAGATGAGTGGACAGACCGCAATTAGGTTCTACATGCTCTCAGGTCATGTCATAGGTAGAGCGGGGTTTACACGTTTCGACATTCGGTGTTTTTCGTTCTAGACGAAAATACAGTTGTTGTAACATGACTTTGCGAAATCGGGGATAAATAAATGGAGAAACATGGAACATATTTTTGCACTTATTTGGGTCCAAATCAGGGCTTAGTAAATGGGGTAAACATAAAACATACTTGCGTTCATGTTTGAAAATTGTAATATTGCGTCTTCTAATCAGTTGAAAGGATAATGTTTTCAATCTGCAAGCAATAACACAACATGACTTTCCCGCGAGATTTTTTCACTTAATAATTAAAGACAAATTAATACTTTAAATACGTAATAAGATAACCATAATTATGTTGTTAAGAAACCTTTTAAATTAATAAACGTAAAGTGGGACAAAACACTTCATCAACTATTGATGAAGAGCCCTCTACAATGACAGTGCTGCGCGTAGAAAGGAAATGTTTAAGTAATTATAAATTAAAAGCCGTGTCGTGTGAATCGCATTCAAGTGGTACGTTTTAAATCGTGACGGCTTAACCCGCATCATGTAACTTATGATCTTCGACCTCCATTACCAAGTGACGTAACAGATAACAAACCGACGAATATTCCCATGTCAACGATGATCGTTAATAACAGTATTTTTGCTTCGTAAAGTTGCCAGTATGTAACTTGCAATCTTAAGCGTGAGCCACGTAAGAAGTACGAGTATGAAAATACGGGACAAAACGTTTTTTTTTAAATACATATTTTGTTTGTAGAGTTACTTCAATATTTTAATTGTTTAAAATATTATTAGCCAAGCGAGCTGCAGCCGCGGGTCTTGAAAAATAGGTAAAGAGACTATCCAACACCTGTTTTATGTAACTGAAATGTTTGGGGCACTTGATTTGCATTTCTTTCTGAGGAGAACCTTTATTAAAGGACAAAAAGAAATTTGCACATGCTTTTAATATTAAAACAAATATTTTTTACTAGCGGCCGCCCGCGACTTCGTTCGCGCGGAATTTGGTTTATCCCGTGGGAGTATTTAATCGGGATGAAAAGTATCCTATCACCTAAGCCAGCCCATATCCTGCCTGGATACCAAACATCAAAATCCGTCCAGTAGTTTAGTCAGCCTGATTGACGGACATTTATAATTTTAATAAGTTTAATAAGATATAAAATATTATATATAAAATATTTTTATTAATAAATAAGATAATAGGATAGTATGTATCTTAATAACTCTTAATTGAACCGAATTCCCCGGAACATTACCGTCGCATAAGATAACATCAGTTGAACTCGTAACCTCTGATTCGGTCTTGTCTGTCTGCAGCCATTCTAAATAATGACTCTCGCGAAAGTAATGTTATGTAAAACTAAATAAAGTGCGGAACTTGTGAAAAGACTTGTGTGTAATTGTGACAGATATAGAGTCCCTTTAAAATTGTGAGAAATTCCTTAAAAAAAAAATTAAGTATGTTCGGCTCTATTCTAAATTATTTGTATGTAATCAGGGGTTTTATTTTATAATGTATAATGTTCTGCCTCTTCTGAAATGTGTATAAGGTCGTCTTTCTGTCTCAAAATCATATACTACAAGTATGTACATACATATACTCGTATTATGTATAACACGACATCGTTAGTGTAAAATGACTTTTAAAATCAATTAATTATTTATTATTATTTATTACAGATCATACGTTATAAAAGCATTATTTGACACAAAAACAGACGCAGCTAGTCAAAAAAAATCATTGCAAAGAATCGTGGATTTAGTTAAATAGCATTAGCGGTGTTCGTGATGATAAACGAAGAACCACTCGACCGATTTTGTCCAAACTTCACATCTATTTGGTTTGGATAAGTGCTATAAAATTACAACGAAAAGTGTCCTTCATTCTTATATAATTAATACAAATATCATTTCGCACAAGAATGCAACTAAAACAGTTATAACAGCTCTTGGTCACAAAAACAGCCGCGGCTATCGTCCGTACTATAGTCGCATCTTACCGCGGCACTGTTCGGTTACGCAAGACTGGCTTGACCATGAACTCCGGCGCATGCGGTAGGGTTGAACAGAAGAAACACGATACGTTGCGAGGTGTTTTTGTTTTTGGATAGAATTTACTAATGGAAATATTATTAAGATTATGTTTTCCGAAAAAAAAAACTGTTTTCATAATTACAAATTATGTTAATGAATCGGTTTTCGCTCACATTTTCATCATGTTGCGTTGAAACATGACCTTTGAAGGTCCGACTGATTTTGCAATATGTACCTAATTTGAATTTTTCATTGAGGTTTCTTTTTTTAATTCCAACTATAAATGTTTTCGAGGAGCTTGATGGCGCAGTGGATAGCGCACTCGGCCTGCCGTTGCTAAAGTTAAGCGACGTTCGCAGAGGCCAGTCATCGGATGGGTGACCAAAATTATCATCTCGAGCTCCTCCGTGCTTCGGGGGGCACGTTAAGCCAATTGTCCTGCACCTGAGCTCTCTACGGTCGTGTCAGATTCGTGTCCCACCGAATTATGAGAGTCATAGGGAATGCCTTTGTGCTTGCGCAATCACTTGTGCACTATAATATTATGTATATCCTGCGTACCTGGCTAATCATAAGATCTGCCGCCATGGCCGAACAGGGCCGTAAGGGTATTTAAGTTTTAGTAAAACATGGTCTGTACTTCTGGTACAAAATATTTTTTAATAGAATCCATTATTGTATGGCAACCTTGACAGTACGTCCCCAATACGCACACAGGTTTAATTGCAATCTTCTCACTATTGTTCACGTTCATAGGATGTTGTTATAATAAAGCATGTTGTTTGAACCACGTTAAACGGTTTTTAATTAATGCCGATCAGAATCTATGCCAATTACTTTAAATATTAGAGTAACGAACAAAAAGATGTATGTTTGTTTAATTTATATGCGATCATATCTGACTAAATTTAGTTAAAAACATTATTTTAATTTATTTTTCTTACAAAATTACAAAATAACTGTACCGATCAATTGTTGTTTATTTGTTTTGAATAGGCTTTTGAATTGACTTTACCGATAAACATATCTTCTACAGAATCAGTCATAAGTTCGTTCATCATATTTATCATTTTTATCATCTTTAATACTGATTTTATCATCCTTCTAAGCAGTACAACTTACAGAAAAAAAATTAATATTACATAGAACAATAATAATTTCTTAAAGTTATTGTCATGTATAGCCCTGACAATAATAAAATTGATTAAATGTCGTTATTACTAATCATTTGAGAACAAAGCGGTTTCTCATAAAGAGAGATCAGGATTTAAATGTACTAATAATCACAAGTGTTTATATCGCAATGCGTATTTATCAGGCTTATAATGCAGATTAGATGAAAGATTTATTAAACTGGTTTGCAATCATGTCAAGGGTTCAAGGTTGTGTAATTGGTAGCATACTGATGATTGAATAAATTATCTTGAAGGGTGTCACACGCAAGCTTAAAATTTAAATATTTTATTTATTCAAAAAACAGAATAATAACTCAGTATTATACCAAAAGAAGTATTAGCATATAAATGTTCTACTACAGGGCAATGGCCTACATTACACCTACAAAGATAGGTTTTGGTTTAATTACCACGTTTGCCAAATGCGGGTTGCCGATCACAAACCTGGGCTGTGTTCAGAAAAGCAATACAAAATCTAGCCGACCCGGGAATCGAATCCAGGACCTCGAGATCGCGATCCGGTACTTAAACCACTAGACCTCGATGGTCTAATAGTTTAGTAGCAAACCACAGGTAAAAATTTCACCGTCTGATATTAGACTCATTTGTTCTACAATTGAGTTTATTTTTTAAAACGGTTACTTTTTACACAGTAGAAAATATCTTCATCAAAATGAAGATGGATAATAATGTTTTTTTTGTTGATCTATAAAATACATATTATCTGACACTAACAACTATCCATGGTATACTATTATCTTGTTATCTTATTCAGAAGTCGAGATCAATCGACTTAATAACTTAATGAGTAGGAATAAAACCGGTCTTATGAAGATGATGATCAAAGAACAACTTCCTGATTATTGTTTTTTTGCAAAACAAATACATGAATTGTAACAATGGTACACAGTAAATACTTCTATGTACCATGTAATGTTAATTGTTGTGTATGATTATTAATACCAAGGAGGAAACCGTGGCGGATGTGATGTTTAATTAACAACCTCTTTGGTCTTGTAAAAAGGTTTTTATTCATTTTTAAGTGTTGTTCTGTGGACTTCATTTTTTGTTTGTTTTTTTTAAATGTTTCATTCAAATTTTTGAACTGTTAATTGTAAATGAAATAAACGTTAGGTAATAAAATTATGTGTGAACAGATTATTTGCAGCCTAATTTTGGATCGTCCTTTTTTGTGCACAACTTATATGGTAGGTACTCGTAAAATTACGTTATATCTCAATAAATCAAGTTTGTAAAGTTCGTAAAATTTATTAATATTTTGACAAAAGCTCGCAGGCAATGATCCTTATAGTAAGTACCTACATTAATGGAATAAGGTAGACCGTCAACAATATAGTTAGTTATTTTGTTTTAATATTCTCAGAAGATTTCTTAATATGTAGTTTTTGTCCACATGATGGAGCAGTGTGCTTTTTACGCACAATTTAATGTGTTTTACGGTTCCAAGGTTCATCATTATTCTTTGTTCCCGTTCAATTCACTTATGTTGAAATATAACGACTTAAATTTTGTTTATAATGACGATAATTATGTTATGAACTCGATTATTTATTACTTTTTGTATGATCTATATAAAATTTTGTCATTAAAAAGAACAATTAATTCAATATAACATCCATGTAAATTCCATATTCATATTATTCAATACTAGATCAAAACCAAACTTAAATAATTAATTGCCGGTATACTACACGTTCAGTAGTAGATAGCAATTTGTCTTATAAATTCATTGAGATCACCCACATGCGATTATTGTAGCGCAATTATTTGAATTGAAAGAACTATTTCGCAATGTGATTGATAAATAAAAATAAAAAGGAAACACTTGTCTAAGCCTTGATAATATAATAAAATAATTACTTATTAATAAAACAAGATCTGTTCAGTCAACCTTCAGTTATAATTTACACTACAAAAAACTCGTTGACATCCCACACTGCGTTATACAGAAAAAACCATAAAATTGAAGCAAATGATCACTGGCTAATTTATAAAACATCTGAACGCATTCATCAAATATTTATTATCGGATTAGATAAGTAGGTAGGCGAGTCGTACTATTTACATGCACAAATGGAGAAGTTAAATATTAATGCAGAAACGACGACTTACAATGTTGTGATGTAAACTTATTCTTGGCTATTAATTATAGAGTCGGCTTTGGCGCCAGTTTTGATTCTATATGGAGATAATTTATTATACGAATAAGAAGTGGAAGAATACTACAAAGAATCGTAAATATCTTCTAAGATTTTCTTAACCAAAAGTATAAATTGATGAAATAATAAAGACTGCAATGGCTTCCGCCTGCGGTTTCACAATGGCGTAATTTTCTTTTCTAATATCTCTCCCTTTCCTCAACATTTTCGAGATCAAAAGTACCTTATATGTTCACCATAAAAGAATTATTCAAATCGGTCCAGTAGATTTTGAGTTTATTCGTAACAAATAAAAATACAAATCTTTCCTCTTTATAATATTAGTGTTCATAGATAGTGTAGATGTAGATGAAGATACAAATGACACTTAATAATAATCATGTTGACCAGTTTAAAAAAAATAATCAGTAGCAGGTGTTCATAATTTATTACACAATATTAATTTCAAGCATTACTACTATAAGCATACGTAACTAATGTTTGCTGACCTCATAATATAAATTATATGAAGTTTGTTATTAAATGAACTTTTTTACTTTAATAGGGCAATGAAGTAATTCATCAATCTATTATTTATATTTGTCGAGAACGTTGACAAGTTCATGAATTTAAAAATAATGTTTTGCCATAATAGAATCAACATTATTTATCAAGTCTGTATGTATTAGGCCGTCATCATACTAAATACAATCAGTGTTTATACATAGATCTACTGCTAAAATGATACTTTATGTATATTAAAAATACATCAAAATAAAGACAGTATTATTATAAGCTATCCTAAAGTTTCTCAATTTGATCAAAGAAAAAAATAATGTAAATTATTTAAGTGGATTTATTAAATGTTTTCCAAAGTCGTCTTAACAACGCTGGTGTTTGTATCTTGCACTCACATGAGTTAACTAAAAATATAGTTATATTTAATAAAGCAAATACATTTAAACAGGGTCAAATGTTTGCGAGGATAAAACCTAATGGGCTCGTAGCAAGCCTAATTGAATCTCATTGAATCACAACCTTGTCCTATGAAATTTATGATGTCACTCGTAAAACCATACTGGCACATTATCTATGCCTATTTGTTACCTAATGTGAATGAGCAAAATGTAGCGTGGGAGACTGGAATATTTCATTTGCACATAATATGTACATATAACATATCATACATCATTGCATGAATTACTCGTAGTTGTTATTGAAAATGTATTTTCATGTATAGTATAGTAATTTAAAAATGTTTATTAATATATCGATGCCTAACGGCCAAAATGGCCTAAGCGACATTTTTTGCGAAATCGACTTATATACATCATTGGAATCGCCTTTTTTTTCTCCGTCGTTCTATCTAGGTTTTGTCACTCTAGCTCGTAGTTTTTGTCGGTTATGCGGTTGGTAAATTAAGGCTCCAAGCCTTAATTTTACGTCCTAAGCGCCCAATATTTTGGGGTTTTTTTCATTCTGGTGGTTAGAAAATATAATATTTTAAAATAGTCACTTAGACAATTTGGCTTAAAAACAATAAATAACAAAAATGTCGCTTAGTACTTTCGGGCCGCGAATTTCAAACATAAGATATGGCGCTTAGGATTATTTGCCCTGTCACATATTTCTATTCGTTGTGGCGCTTATCCCAATTTTCTCTTAAAATACATGATCCAATTTATGGGTATTGGTGTCCCTGGTCGCAGACTTTCGCTGGTACAGGTTATCTGCGAAACCCTGTATTTTTAATATTTCGCTAACACTAATACTTTTTCGTCAATCACTTCTTATGTTGGCTTAATGTCGGTTAAGCAATTTTAATAAAAATACAGATGCACTTAAGCTGCTTCTGGCTAACATGTTTTTTTTGGTAAAGGCGGTTACGACATTTTTGCAGTAAAAAAATAAATCCATTTGGGCTCAAGCGACAAAAAACACTCTTAGATGAATGATTTTGAATACTTTAATGAATACATCTTGAAGAGAAATATATTTTATATTAACACCTAAAATTTGGAATCTTAGGAAGCAAAACCCAGTTACTTATGATTTTTTTTCGAAATTTTTCGTCTTTAATCCTCTCTCCTGTAAAGTTTGGTAAATGGCGGTTAGGCCTTTTTGGCCGTTAGGCATCGATATGTATACGTATAGTTATTTTATATCAGCACTACCTACATACTTCACTTTCTGATTTTCCCTAAGGTTGACTGGTACAGAATGCCATGAGGCATTAAGTCCGCCTTTTGTACAATATTTTATGTTGTACAATGAAGATAAAATAAATAAATAAAATATTTGCGAAACACTATAAATGCTATCCGAATTACAACCGTGTAACACACGAGTAATAAATGTCATACCGTGAAAAGTAACACTGAGCTCTAGGCGAAGTTATTAGAAAATGCTTAATACTTCGAACCAAACACATTATGAAACGCTATTCTCATAATGATCCTCCCAGTTTGTCCCGAGGCGTTCATTCGTCGGTGCCAATCATAACGAAATAAATAATTACTAAGATTCGATCCTAACCTTTGAAAGTGTATTCAGTATTCACCCGGTTGGTTTAAGATTGCAAAAATCTAAATGCTGTATAATAGTACCTTACACCCATCGTGTTAGAGTACAGTGAATAAAAACAAACGAGAAGATAGTGCTTTAGTTTGAAACCTTAAAGTTAAAAGCTTAAGGACGAGTTTTGTAATTAATAAACCTTAGTTACTTAGTAAAACCTAAAACTAAGTAAAAGAAAAAATGATTAAATTTTCTTCACGATATGATTCATATCTTTTGTTGTAAAGGAAGTTGTAGAAGTTAAATTTAATCAATGCTAATTAAATTCATAGCAATAAAACTGGTCATTAGCCTTTAAGCCACTTTTCATAATGACTGTAAGAATGAAATTTCTCAACAATAATACGTAAAATTTAAATTCCTTGCAATCATTATGATTTTTATTGCTATGGTATAAACAATCCCTCCACATTCATGTTGATTTTGAAATAATAATAAATAAGGGCCTGTTGATTTTTATTATGGATTATGGAATAGACGCCTCTTTTCTTTTACTTAAGAAGCGAGCAACAATATTCTGGCTCACTAATGGTTCAAGTCTACTCGTATAAACATTCAGTTTAGAACATTTACTATCGGCAGGGTTGCCCTAAACAGAAAAAAAAACTTTGTAGTCGAATCTCCTGTTATTTTTATAATAAAGGGATGACGATTTATGTAATGAAATGTTGAATGATTATTATTATTTTAAATTCGATTTACCCAATCAACTTTTGTAATCAAACCCAACCCCACATGTCATTACTTTTACAACAGAACGTTGTAACTATAAATATGAAACGAGAACAGAGAAAGGGCGTATATCAAATTGACAAGCGCCCTTCCTCGTGCGCAACTTGTCCTATTACGTTAGATTACGTGTCGCGCGGGTAATACACACCTCGTCCTTAATGACACCGTTCATTTGCGATGGTTATTGAGGCCGTACGCAGATTTATAAGATGTTAGAAGTAATGAAAGATTCTGTGGATGCTTCTGGAGTTGTGAGATTTACTCTTCTATGTGACTCTTAGTTGTGGCTGCGAATTTTTAAGTGGCTCAAAATATACACTGGTGTGAATGACAGTCGAATTTGCAATAATTATTTGCAATAATTGACTGCTTTGCAATGCTTTGTGTATACGGATAAAAACAGGTGTTTCATAGGTTTATTTTTGTTAAACTTAACTTACACTAAAATTAATCTGTTTGGAAGTTGACCATGACTTGCCTGTGAAAATATTAAATACGCGAGAAATTATATTATTTAAATTTTATATTTGGGCTTTCATCATATTATTAGTATGCGATCTTGTAAAATGTTAAGATGTCGTTAGAATGAACATTTATAGTATGCGGATGGCATGAGGTGTATAAATCAGAAATCACACCAAAAAAGCTTTTCCCAACGCAATCTTCAGACGTAATTTTTTTTTCGTAATGACCAGTAATTGCTTCAATCAATGCAAATAAAAATGAGAGCCAATCTGTACAAGCTTGCGTGTCGACCGAGATTAATCGGACTAAAAAGGCTTCGGCTCATTTAACCGATTATGCTTATCAATCAGTCAACAGCTTCGCGCACGGCCGGCGGCGTGCGACAGGTTAATAACCCTCTTAAGTAGAATGAAATTATGCCATAATATGTATATAATTAAAACATTTATTTTATTTTTTAAAGTAACAGCATTTTTTTTAATAACATTCAAATTGACCTTTTTTTTCAATAGGCCACTAACGCAATTACGATAACTTTTGTTTGTTCCATTCGGAATTGTTTGGAAAAAGTTGTAGTGCGACATATTTTATGAATTTTTAAACGGTTTGAAGTGTTAGCTATCACAAGCACCGATAGCCATTACATTTAGTTTTTCTCGCATGCAACTGTATCTAAAACTCATGTTTTCAGATTTATCAACGTAGATAGAAATCTGATCTAGTTTGGCATTTAAAACTTTACCGAAATTTATAATTTTCACAAACTATTTCACTACACAACATTGTGTATCCAGAAAATATACTTGTGCATGCTTATATTCGATTAGTGTTTAAGACATTGGATAAGAATATCATTTAAATTACGCCTTCTATTTTAGTTGGGCGTCTGGTGTATGGATCGAGTTCATTGAATTAGTATTCAACAGAATGTCTGCAACTATTACTTAGAAGAGATTGAGACTATCAAGCTTGATGATTGGAACTGTGATCTAATCTTCGTTGCAACAGATAGTTTTATTGTGATCCATTTTCATACGTTTTAATACATAAGTTAGCTTAATTTCGTTTCCGTCATGCATTTTGACTGTCGAATAAATGTCTAAACCTATCGCAGTTATATCATAAACCATAATTTTATTTGGTAACTATGTTTGGTAATCTGGTGAACCAAAATTCACTTGGTTCATATACATAGGTATATATGTTATTATTCATCTTGATTTACGCAATCTAAAAGTCTCAATCAGTATTCTGTAGGCGACAAACAAAAATAATTTAACAACTCAAATTTTAAGGTAACAACTCAGATTTTAAGATAATTTAACAACTCAAATGTTAAAATTTGTTTTGTTAAATTAATTGTTAACACAATCAACAAACAATTTAACTACTGAACAAATTGTGATTTTCACAGCAATATTTTTTTTTTTTATTTTTTTTTTATTTTATTAAGAAAACCAACTGCGTAAATACAAGTTTATCTTAATTTCTACTTATAACTAAAATAAAGTTAATTACAGGCTTCCCTTAAATTACCAATAACAAGATGTGGCACAAAAATAACAAATGCTTTATACATATAAATCTATATATATACTTTTATACACATACACACACACACACACAAACACACAACACATACACGCACAAACCCACATTCATTTACAATTTTACATATTATATAATTATATAGGTATGTTTTTATTTATTTATTTATAAACACATACATATAGGTAAAGTTACATTTTTCGTTTTTCTCCACGTCTATACTTTAATTCACATTTTTTTTTCCTTTTTTATTGATGATATCCATCGCTTTACGCTTTACTATGCTTTTACTGAGAGTGAACATGTCAATATCGTGGAAAGTATCATTATAGTTTTGCAGCAACCGATAGACTGGCGAGTTACGCGCATAGTTAGTACTCGTTTTAGGAACCACAAACAAAGATGGGATCCGCCTGCGACTCCGTCTTGTTGGTACATTATACGTTATGTTTTCGACTAGTTCGGGGCAATCTACATTTCCCTGTACTATGTCGTATAACAAACACAAATCCAGAACCTTCCGCCAATTCGTTGAGTGGAACTAAACCATATTGTTTACAACTTTCCTCATATGTCCCTACCACTGGCTTCGGAAAACGGTATTTCAAGTGACGGATGAATATTTTTTGCAATCGCTCCAAGCGGTCTATGTAAACAGCATATTGCGGATTCCATATAGCACAAGCGTATTCAATAACGCTCCGCACATAAGCGAAATATATACAGTTTTAAGTGTGTTTATATTCTTGAAGGGTTTGCAAATATTTCTTAATCAATGCTGTAGGTACTTGATGGAAAATCACACTACTTTGTATTACAACATGAGTTTGATCAACATGGAATTGACTGGATATATAGGTTAATAATAATGTTACTATCAAAGCAATATTCAGACGAAAGCATGGGTGTGTCAACTCGCTTAACAGAAATTGTGGTGCTGCGTAGACATACTCGGTACTTTTAATATTTTTTACTAGCTGACCCAGACTTGGTATTGGATAATACTTTTTCTTTGAAGATAAAAGTTAATAGACCCAAAACATATCTACAATATCTCAATAAAACTGCTTTAATTTTCAATTGCTACAAACTAGTTTATACACGCGATTTTACCCACGTGATCAAGATTTTGATAATGTGAAGTGGCATTCCTGTTCTAATCCATGGGAACATTTCATCGGGATATAAAGTAGCCTATCACCTAAGTTAGCCCATACCCTGCCTAGTAACTAATTTTCATTAAAATTTGTAGTAGTTTCAGCGTGATTGACGGACAAACATGCCAACAAACTTTCACATTTATATTATTAGAATAATATACCATAGTTACGAGTAAGTAGGTAGCGAATAATTCAAATGCTATGTTTCATTGATGAGGGAGTGGTAGAGATGATAAAGCAGAAGGGTTCCTGCTTCTTATTACATAGAAAAAATATTCAGAACCTGACACGAAAGCAACCTGACAAGATTATTACAGAAACAAACTCAGCTATTGCTTACAACGCTGCTGCGACTCTTTGCATAGAAATTAGAAACACACTAGACGGAAAAAACGCGACCAAAGTTCATCTTGACTACGCCTGCAATGTAATTTAAATGGAAGTTGACACACTATGCCGAAATCTCGTCGCGTAACTTTGTATAGAAAATGCATTGCCGCCGAACTCCAGTCGCGTAATTTCAGCCAAGTGTGTTGCAACATTTTATCGTCACTGTTCGTTGGGAAACATTTGAGTAGGCGTAGGCGGTACATTTGCATTACCTGCCCTGACTAATGCTGGTTCTTTGTTGTTTGACACATTGTCAAGGCACCGAGCCAAGGAAACCAATTATTACTCGCATACAGCTTCCTCGCGCCAAACGCACGCACTATCAGAGCTGTCATTAGATATAATGGTGTGAAAAAATTAGATGTTTATAGTTAAAGGTCGTGACGATGCAGTTAGGTACATATTAATATGTGGGTAGGTTGGCAGTCAAAAAAATGTAACCAGTTGGTAACCAGGCGCCGACTGACATTCCTCCCTGTTCCACGCGATGGACCCGGCACCCGCACGGAGAATCCATGGATAGCTAAGAAGTTCGTCTCTGTTAATATATATTTATATTTTAAACCTGGGTTACGAAGGTCTGAAAAACCAGACTCGCCAAATCCTGGATCATGGACAAAGCGGACCCCGTATAGAAACGGGATAAACGCTAGGAAGAAGAGAGAAACCTAAGACATTTTTAATTTTATAATAATTCACAAAGTAATGACAAATAAGACAGATTAATAAATCTTTGATCTAATGACTTTTGTGAGACGATTAATATTTATTTAAGTCACACTTTTGATGTTAACATTTTGTCCGCAATCATCATAAGAAATTTTAATTCTGTTCTAGTAAATTACACTACTTTGACCAAAGACATTTCGAAAATATAATTATGATAAATACGACCGATTAATAATGTAATCGTATCTTTTACCTTTTTATCTCATGGCAAAGTTCGCAATACCTTTTGCAATCTAAATCTTAATATCACTTGCGTTGAATATTTATGATGTTTATTATAAATGTTGCAATGAACTTGAAGAAACCCTGCGCAGTGACATATTAGATTGGCTTGGAACTCAGTAATCATTGTATTATGCATTCTGAGGTTATTTATTGCCTGTGATGTAAAGGTGACTATCCAATAAATCAAACGGTATATGTAACAATTTAATGCTGATGGAAAGATTTGATCTGCCACGAAGAAATAATAATCCAACTGAGTCTAGGTCAAAAAAGTATACAACTTGAACTCATAAGCTTTGTCAAGTTCTATAACCATGTGGCGTGAGGATTCTAGCATCTAAAACTTATATTACTAACTTTAAAATATTTTAAAGCGTTATTTGTTATATGTATAGTTTTTGGACGAACATCCCAAAATTAAAATCTTAAACCCAAAGAAACGCTCTTTCATGTTTCGTGCGACAAAGATGACTCATTATGAATTTCGTTTATTTTTGTCCCATTTGATTTAGTCCCTGAGTGTGTTCATTAATTTATTGTAAATCATAAAAAAAACAATAGTTTATCGCAAGTGTCCATCTTCGTACTCATTACACATATTGAATAGGTGATAAACACAGCGATGCGTAAACAGAGTCAGGCGACTCACGACGTAATTAATATTATGTGCATAATAAAGGCTAACCTACTTACCGGTCAGTGACTAAATCTTGAATATTATTAACACTGACTAATAAAACAACAAAATATAAGAAAGGGCTGATTTAAGATAGTGTAGTGTGCCTGCAAATGAGAGAAAAAAGTTAACAAGCCTGACATAGATGTCTGTGACGAACTCATTCTACAGACGGTTACCGAACCGATGTGCAATTTTATCGACACGTAAAAAAAACGCGCAAATGATATATAATTCAACCGCGATTGCAACGTCATTTCTTATTTGGTCACAGTGCAAAATAACTTGCCTCTCGCGTGCTGGTGTACTTGTGTTTACACACAAAATGTACAAGTAATGACTAATTTGCATTGTGCATACATAATCGTAAGAGGCAGTCCAATTCGATCACCCAGTTACGGAGTACCGGCACTTTGAGCGCCTACCCTAGTCTATTTGAGCATCTATTGATATTTTTTGGTTTCCGAAAATATCAATAGGCATGCTAAGTATAAGATCAAAAAAACAGAACCATGAGAGTAAAAAAAATAGGGAGTGCAAATGTGCTTACGCACGCACTTGTGCACTGTGTACCTACCTGGCTGGTCGTAAGATCGGCCGTTATGGTCGATAACAAATGGAAGAGTATTACATTATTAGGTATATCAATAAGTTCCCAAAGTGAATAGAGGAAGTAGTCAGACGATGTGTGGGTGCTCAAAACAGGGTGCTTAAAGTGGACAGCACCAACTGTTCACCTTATTTTCTCTCTTTGCGCATCGTAAATTCGTATTGAGTGTCAGATTACGAGGGCTAATTGCCGGTTTTCAGCCAACAGGCACCGTAACAGGTGCAAGACTCTGATGACTAATGAGGTTTTGTAATTTTGTTTTTTACCGATGATATTAATGGATACCGTCATGGACTTAAAAGTTTAATGAGCATTGTGTAAGTTGATGTCCTTTCACTAATGGACGGAACTAATTAGAGTCAATCAAACCGCACAGTGCTACAATTACTCGTTTAATATCATCCGGACATAAAATGAAAAAATAAATATGAGAACTCTGCCTACCGTTTTTCTCTCTATGCCATGCCGGAGTCACAGCATTATTTGTACAAGTTATCTAATTGATCAATAAATAAAATTGTTATTAGTACTTACCATCAGAAAGACTGCATGCTTGTCAATCACCTGAAACAAAATAAAATCTGATTAGATTATCTTGCAACTTTAGTTATATTTTGGTTCTGGTACTGGACAGCATGAATTATATAAGTAATTTACTATGAACTAAAGCGAGAGCAACAGTAAACTATTTATAGCTTATGGTTTAAAAATTTAGGTAAATAATAATACCTACTTAGGCTACATATTGACGACCTGTTTGGTGTAATGGTCAAGATGTTGCCTATTACGCAAGAGGTCGCGGGTTCGATCCCCGCACAGGACAAACATTTGTGTGCATGAACATGTCTGTTTGTCCTGGTCTGGGTGTTATATGTATCTATGTAAGTATATTTGTAAGACCACTGTTGATTCTGATGTCTGTAATACAAGTGCTTAAGCTACTTAACACGGGGTCAGATCAATGTATGTGGTGTTGTGAAATATTTATTTATTTATACATTTTTTTCGATCGATACCAAACATTTCTGGTTCATGAAGTTTTTATTAAACCTAGGTACTTCTTGCAACACGGACACTACAAATCGACACTCAAATAATCCCCAACTAAACTAGAACATAAAAACTACTCAACAATTTTACTATAAAAAGTGACGTAAATATTTACGTGTACTAACAGAGACACCGCGACTTCAGACATGCGCAAGCGGCCAATTTATGACAAATTCCCTCACACTTATTGGGGTATAAAGTACCTTATTCGGAAAACGGAACGAGAACGGCGTTCGTAATTTAATTTATTACATCTCGTCGCTCCAATGACACGATTCAATTGGTGTGTGACTGAGCGTAAATTGAACTACCAATGGGTAATGATAAATTCTCAAGATTAGGCGTATTGGACATAAATTTTAATGACCCGAGTAAAATTGGCTTGATTCGAACAGCCAGTGCCGTAACGGGATGGGTGAATACAGATTATTTGCTTCTGAAAATACTCGTATGTTTGTTTTAATGAATAAGTGACAATCATAGTTAGGCGTCGAGGCCCAATAAATCATCTGGTTTTTCCAAAGACTTTGCCATCTTCCGAAGTTTTATCTCTATTCGGTCAGACAACTGGAGGTGTACTATGTTCAGAAAGTTTTATATACATAATATTCTTGACCCGTATTATGTAGTTATGTTGTAAGAAACCCTTTAGCCAAATACAGGTTTATCATCAATTATATTAGCATGACAAGACGTCTTGATAGAAGTTATGTGCGTGCACTTCTTACAAAAGGTATTCGGCACTTACGAAAATGTCGGAATGCGTTACCAAATTTCTTTGCATGTTGCTGTTAAGTATTTTTTAATAGTGATATGTGTAACCTTAGGTTGAAGTTCACCGTTGTTTGCAATGCTTTATTTAAAATTTTTGTAAATAAGGCTGACAAAATTTAATCAGCAAGTATTAAACTGTAAAAAAGATATACATATTATGTATTTTTTATAAGTACGGAGAATACTATCATTCAAATTGTAATGGAAAAATATTATGTCTTATACTATAAACCAAGATAGAGTTCTAAGGCTATAATGGTGTTGTCATTCATTTAGTAAGTCTTATAAATTAAGAAAAAAAGTGTAATGACTTCACCGAGCAAATCCGGGCGCTTTGCAACAAAGAGAAATAAATAACGAAATATTATAAAATATGTTACGCGTACTCATTCCCATCGGTTAAAATAATAAAAAATTAGGATGTTCCTTTCATTTTGTAAACCATGAAATTTTCAATTAATATTTTCCATAACATGCAGACGAAACTCTTGCATAAGTTTAAAGTTTAAATTAATACGAAATCTTAACCTTACCAAATTATTTAAGATTCAACATCACATTCTCTTACCCACATTTATGTTGTTACTTATTACTCAATAATAGTTACGATCAAAACTTACAAGTGGGATCAGAATGGGTAATGAATGTGTGATAATTAATGTTTTGATTAATATGTTGTTGTTCGTGAAAGATATTTTTCCGGAGTACCGAATCAAATAAATAAATAAAATAAAATATCAAAAAGGTAAAAAAATATTTCATAAAGGTAAAAATGTTTAACCCTTATGTTTTTATAGCGTATAAAACCAACCTGATTTATTTGAACATATCCACACACATTATTATTCATTTATATATGTATGTGTATAATACTCATAAAGTTGTTTGCATTATTGTGTGAATTAATTAGTTATGACAGAACGATTCGCTACTTTGTCATAATGTAATGCTTAGGTATCTGCTCTGTGTCATGTAATTGAAAACACCTGACATTGTGCATAATATAAAAGATGTCTATGCAGCTATTACTTTGTTTTAAAATCAATATAAACAGCAAAAAAAAAAACATTTATATCACTTAAAATAATTAAATAATCATTTATTCGATTTACCCCAATCGACTTCAAAGTAACAAAAAGTACTTTTTAGGTGTGTACACTTGAACAAATTAAAATACATTAAAATATAACAATTACTATGAATAACTTACTAAGTACTCTATCCCTCTCAAAGTTTCTAAGAATTGCAATCCAAACATTATCTGCTTCGAAGGACCAGTCTGTTTATCCATGCCATCTCTATTGCTAATGTAACCGTTACAAAATATTGCAGTAACAAGCTTATCATACGTATCATATAAGCTAGCTTTGCTGTAATAAATGTCAGGCTCTATTTACTCAGTATTGTGATGCTAGAGATTGCCAACCAGCTCACCTTTCTTTCTATTTCGTCACTCATCTTGGGCTACTGCCAAATGACGCGTATAAAATGTCTTGGACGCTAGGTGTATGGCTAGTATGGATGCTAGGGAACGGATAGACATACTTAAATACTTTTTAAACACCCATGACTCGAGTACAAATGCCGATATTCATCACACAAACAATGCCCCTAGCGGGATTCGAACCCGCGACCCTTGGTTTTGTAGCCAGGGTCACTGACCACTAGACTAACGGGCCCGTCAAAGTATAACGTATAAGTACATTGTTATGCTTGATGAGCTTCGGAAGTGAGATGTGCGTTGCTATTTCAAGTTATATGTGAAGTGAAGAAGATTTAAAGAAAATTCTTCATGTCACAAATCTCATTAGATAGAGAGCCATTCATTAACATCATTTCGACGACAGAGTTTGATTCAAATTATCAGTTATTTGCATACTTTTTGTATTTAGTAGTACACTGATACTCACATAAAACGACATACAAGAATACCATAAAGTAATATGTAGTAGTTAACCAAAGACATAAAAGTGAAGGTTTCGTAAATATATACGTACAGATTTTCGTAAATGCTGTAATTTTACAACATACTGCACTACATTTCATTATTAAAATTTTAACTAGTGAGAGTTAAAGATAGGTTGACGCACTTTTGAATAAATATTCATAAACTTAGGTACCACTAAGTAAAGTTTAAAATGAATGTATAATGGCGTACAGCGATGAATGATGAATTATACTAAGTATGCCAATTATACATAATTGCGTAATTGGACCAATCTTACAAAGATTATCATAATAAACTGATTAGTTAATGAGTATTTTCTTCTTTGTTCCAGGTTTAGTCGAATGCTAAGTTAGACTACGTACGACATCACATCAACATGAGGTTCTTAGCGAGGTTACAGGTACGTTAAAATTGGAATATAATTTATATTTATTTATAGTCATAACATTCAATATTCCTTATCTTTTACCACATTTATTATCAGTTTATGTTATTATCTTAATAATGGAATATTGTTGAATTAGTCTGATTCTATGACATATGTGAAAATCACAACCAAAGACTTAATGAAAATTTTTTTTTTATTAAATTTTACTTTAAATTTGACGCCCAGTTTACGCTTGAATAAGGCAGTACGGGTGTATTTATCGTAAAACAATTTCATTCATTTATTGTTAAACAAACTTATCCGGTAATCTTCTTTTCACACTTTAGGTGAAGGTCACTATGTATTCTTCATTAAACAAAGGTGTGAAAACTGGTGTTAATTGTCTAGTCAAACTTCACAAGGATTGTAGATCACACCCCATTTACTTATTTATTGCTCTTGTAAATTAGGTTGTTAATAGAATTGTCGAGATTCAATGATAAGGCGTTAAAATCTCTGGTATTTTAAAAGAGTATCTTTGGAAAGATGTTGCTAAATACGGTGTGCCAAAAAAACAATGGTCCCAGGTAACATGAATGCTTCGCAACGCTTGCTTGCTTAGCATTTAATAGATAAAATTTCGTGCAATTTTGCCACTTAAATGTGTATTTAGAGTACTCGTGGGAAATTTCGGCAATACGATAACCCCGCAACATCTTGATTAGTCTTAATTGATTTAAGTCTGCTTTTAAAGATAAAACCAAATGTAAATAAATTAGATTTGTCTTTAAAAATATCTTGACGATGTAATTAGATCAATCGTGGGAGCATCCCACGAAGGCCGTGATGATAAATTAAGATCGCTTTAATTTAAAAGCGATCTTAATTTAGCTTTAATCGATTCGAAATCTGTTTACGGAAAACGGATGCCTTTTAAGTTTGCTTGGGAACATTTACTTGTTTCAAGGGAACTGGAGTTATCGTTCCATCTTAATCATAGCACGCGTTATGAAATGAGCGAATTAAATCAATGTTGTTGGAGTAAACTCTTGCCGTAATAAATTGCGTCCGCTCCGGTGGTTTGTTAGCGGGTAGGCAGTAGATCATGCGAATATCTATTAGTTTTGACACGACTCATGATTCAAGCTAAATGATATAATTTTTACAAGCATGTCTTCATAAATAGTTTATGGCTGCCTCGGTCTTGCTGTAGGTCGCACTAATTTAAAGTGAAATTAATTTTAAGTTTACTTATGATTAACAACTTGGTCGACTTTACTGGCAGAGTAATAAATAAGCGAGAGAAGTCTTACTTCAAAAAATTATTCAAGATGAGCTCTTGATATCTTCACTCACCAACAGATGTGTAATTGTTTTTTTTTGTATTTTGAGTTCTAATTGTCTTTTGTCTTTTGTATAGGCTCATTTCGCTCTACCGTAACTTGATTTCTTGCATGGGATACCGTTTCATGATCATCTTTTTCAGCCTGTTATATTCCACTGTTGTACGTAGGCATCTCTATGTGACAACTCGTTACCGTATCTGATCCACGGCCAGTATTAATTCAAATTAAAAATATTCTTTATATAAAAAGGCTTCATAAAAGCACTTATCAATCAGAATACTACGAAATAATGACTCTACTCTCTAACGTCGGTTCGGAAAGCAGTTACTGGCGAGAAAAATCGACAAGAAACTCGAGAGTTGCTCTTTTCAAATGCCATATTTTCATTATGTTTAATAACCAGTTGAATCTCATATACAGATGCTGACATGCCTGATGGTGTGCGCGCCCAGTGCACACGCAATCATGGTGAAGTTCGGCACGAAAGGAGGTCCCATCGAGCCGCCCGCGCCGGAGCCCGTGCTGCCCGTGCCGCAGCCGTACCGCGTCCCGGCGCCCGTGTGGGAGGGAAGATCAGACGACACGCCCGACCCTAATGCCCACTGGTAAGGTCTAATTTTGTTTGACACCAAAACAAGAATCCATTAATTGACTCCCAAAATAAGGAAGATCAAAATGATACTTCATGCTGTCGCCGACTGGTAAGAACTAATTATGAGGAATTTTGGTACTAAAGGAGGTCCTAATTAAGGGCGTTTCTTATTTCAGAGTCACTTATAAGTAAATCCTTTAGTCCTTTATCCTACAAAGATTTGACGACACGCTACTACTAGTCTTTATAATAAAGTAAGGTCTTTGGAGCTAAACTAAGAAGTCTCTCTTGATACACTGCCGAATCTACTGATGTAATTAGTTCTGGCAATTTGTAGGAATGGAAACCTGGCGAAAATACTTATTGTTAAGAACTTGACAGGTAATTTTACATCAATAGAGCCTAATAAGGAACGCCTACACTACGTCTAAGCAACAGTATGACGAGTATTAGCTCTTGAATAAGACAACAATTTTGGCTTTCGTTTGGAACCAACAATTGAGACAAGTCTTCAAAACTAACAAAAAAGAAAATTAATGAAACCGTCATCGCATTCATAATATTATTTCAAATATTAATGAATGAACTCTTAAATACCTGGAATAAGATGTCATTAGCTTATCCATGAATGTCATCGACATTCCTTCATATTTATGTAATTGAACTGCTAATGTATTTGCTCTGTTAACCAGT
Source organism: Nomophila noctuella (assembly GCA_958496325.1). Classification (NCBI taxonomy): domain Eukaryota; kingdom Metazoa; phylum Arthropoda; class Insecta; order Lepidoptera; family Crambidae; genus Nomophila; species Nomophila noctuella. The sequence goes on along the minus strand of OY292487.1, from coordinate 11,234,181 downwards.
ATGATCGCCTTGATTAGCAATCGAGATAGCTTTTTACATATTTTGCGCTAAATACATATGTATTCTTAGTTATTGCGTCTTATCTAGGTGGTGACAAACCAATGAACTTGTTTATTTATGACTTATTGGTTCAGATGTCAAATTAAACCATATTTGTGTGTCCAATCATAGAGTGTGGGTGTAATTTACTTCTAAAATAAGGTTAAAATGATAATTGCAGTAGTTACAGTTAGTTAAATATTCAAAAGAAACAATATTGCAACAAAAATGCTCCTCAATACTGTATCTATAAGTTTCTTCCCATGTTCTCTTTCAAATCTTTGTCATGGTCCAAACGTGGCATTATCACCATAAGGTTCTAACAATACCGGTATTCTGTAATGAATATTCAAGGCAGCTTGATGATGCAGTAAGCAATAAACGCATAATCTAACACGATAACTACGATCAAGATCATTGGTTACAATTATAATACAATTCAAGCCTGCACTCGAAATGAAATGTTAAGCGACTTGTATAACATATAATAATATTGTTACAATTTCCATATTAGTTGCAAGAATGATAAATTCACTTGCTTTTGGCTGCACGACCCATTTTGTTTCTCGAAAGGGTATTACGTAGACGTGAATTATTAATTAATGGTTATTGTTTTATAATGCATCAAAGAAGCTACATGAATAAAGAAAAAAAAATCTTCCTTTCTAAAATATAACTGTTAACTTCTATTTTTCGCAGGCGACCTCAGCTATTCGTACCTCAACCGAGATACACTCAGATCGTGTTCAACCCTTCAGTGCCGACTCAGGAGCCTCTCAACAACGCGCAACGATTCGTCAACTCCTACATTCCGATCCAACAGAACGTGCACAAACCAATCCAAGCTAAGCCTGTTACCGACTACTTCACTCCATCGCAAGTACTAAGCTCTCAAAGCCTTCCTGGATTCGGTATCAGATACTTCTTGCCTACCTACGCGAAAGATCCTAGGCAATACAGGCAGGAGGATGCCAAGTTAAACGAGATTAATACGAATGAAGTCAGCGATGGTAGCAAGGATTCTTCTAGCGACTTGCTTTGGAAGAGTGAGAAAGAAAACGCGAGGAGACCTACAAGGACTGCGCAAGAAGTAAGTAAATAAAGGTGTCTCAACTTTGTTCAATAAATGACCTACACCTGTGTACGAACGAGTAAACAGAGTCAATTCAAAATGATGTTCAATTTCTCTTGATGACTGATTTAACAAATATTGAAGAAATTCAGTGTTTAGCTGGGGTATGAATGGGGTTTTAAAGGCAGGCAACACATTTGCGACCACTGTGTTGATGTGCACACGCAGCTGTGACCACTTACCATTTGGTGAATTTGTTGTCGAGCCGCTTGCTGTACCGGTCAAGAAGTTGACTATTAGTCCAAGAGGTAGCGGGTTCGATCCCCGCACAGGACAAACATTTTGTGTGCATGTATATATCTGTTGTCCTGGTCTGGGTGTTATATGTATCTATTTAGGTATTGGTTTGACAGGCCCATTGGTCTAGTGGTCAGAGATCTAGGCTACAAAACCAAGGGCCGCGGGTTTGAATCCCGCTAGGGGCAAATGTTCGTGTGATGAACATAGGCATTTGCACTCGAGTCATGGATGTTTATAAAAGTATTTACGTACGTCTATCCGTTTCCTAGCATCAATAGTACTACAAGCTTCGAGCTTAGTTTGGGGCCCTAGCCCCGCTTGCCTAGAATATTAGGTGTGTTAGGCCAATGAATTTATTTATTTTGTTTCAATATGACACTCTCTTTTTAGGGCTATGGAGTTCCAGTATACCAGTGGCCAGTGTACGTGCCCTCTCGGCATTTGTAGTTCTATAAATACAGTAATTTAAGTCACCTAGCCAGAATTGAAAATTACACCTGACACTTTTAGGCGAAACTAAAAATATTCTAGATTTCTAAAATGAAAACAAACCACACTCTAAAAATTGGTATGTTATATTAAGGCTATGATGGAAAAAGATTCAATATTCCAACCGAGTTTCAAATAACTTAAGATTTGTTATTGACTTTTCAATTTTCAATTCTGGTAGGAGCCATATTGTAAAAACATCGCAGATTAAACAACTTAAATTTAAAATATTTAAACTAATCGCTGTGATGTCATTAGCTAGTTTTAGTGTAAGATAAAAGTGCCAGATCAAATTACGTTTTACCAGCACAGTATAATAATATCGAAACGTGGATAATTCAGCTCAAGATCAAACACTTACATTTTGATACGAGTGTCTCTTTACTACAAAAAGTGTAAAACATTTTTTATCAAAAGATATGATTTTATAGATCACGCAATGATTTAAGAATAATCTTTTTGTTTGGTTTAATTCTTAAACTTGTTGCTAGAAAAGATTGTGTAACTAACTTATTATCAAAAGTGTCTGTTACGTTCTTGATTACTATGTAGAGTACGTCGATCAGATAAGCAAAAGCAGCTAAAATTGGGACTGGGTCATGTCTAGATTTCATTAAGTGGGAGGGAATCGTAACACAACCTTTACATTATTCATAGTGTTTGTGTTGAAGGTAAAGCCATTTTTGAATTTTTCCGAAATCTTAGGAATACAGATTCAAAGCCTTATTTTTACGCATTCGAGTAAATTACAACGTGATTCAGATTAAAAATTACTTACTTTAACGCACTTTTAGTGTTAATATACACTAAAAAGCGAAACACTCAATATGAGGGAGAACTAAAGTGGCATTAAATATTTGTCAGACATGAATTTTTACAAATATCCAAATTTTTTTGAAACAGCAGTTCAATTTTGTTACTGTAACAGCTTTCATATTAATAGGAAGAAATTCTATTTGCTACACTGTAATCAAATTAAAATCAGATCAGTTCTAAACTTAACAGAATTTACTATTAACAAATTGCTCTATAATTAATGATTACAATTTTTGTTAAAATCATCTTCGACTAATGACAAGTAATCAGATAAAGCGATCGACGTTACGTTTCATGTTATCTCGTACTGAACAAGATGAAGTCCATTGCGATTCTAATTTCAAAACTACATTCAGCGTAACGAATCGAAATGAAAGACTAAATATTATCGAGGTATAAGATGGTATTATGCGCAAATCAAACCATGTTACGAGATTAAGTTTCCTTTTCCGCGTCTAATTCGTCTCGATTCTCATATTTCGAAGTCTCATCTCGAAATATGTATGTGTTTTAATGACTTCCGAACGAAGATTGTCGATTGTCAAAACCATAATGATACTAACCTTTAACGAGAATACTTGTTTGGGCAACCATTCTGAACGTCTTATATAATTTATATTGTTCGTGGTACTTCCACATTTCACTTAACTTTCCGATTTTGTATCGAATAGGATGAAAAGAGAGCGATTATGAAAATTTTGTTTCTGATGACAATACTAACAATTTGTGATTGTGGACCGTGTAATAACGTTTTAAGTTGTTTTTTATATGTTATTTTGGTGTACCAATTGTACCGTATGATTTCAGAACAATTCTACTTTTAGTATTTAAGAATACTTTTCCTCGCATACGTAGGTTGAACCGCGGAAATAATTGTTTATAAGACAAAGGAAATTTGGATGTTTTGTCTGGACAGTTTTATTTATGCCATCCATTTTTAACTTCTTTTCAAAAGATAACGTAGATGAGTTACTCGTATGCATTGTTTTGAAAATAAAAATGATTTTTAAATGTTCTGTAGATACACATTTAGAAAGTATGGTATTCAAGTAAATCGTATTGTGAAAAACATATTTTAAGTTTATTATGTTTTTTAGTGTTCTTTCTCTTTATTTTTTTATTATTGTTTACATTAAATGTTTTGAATACATATTGATGATTCAAGTGAAAATTGTGAATTGTAAGTTGTTATGTGTTAAAACTTTAGATTTTACTTTTTAAACTTCTTAGCTGTAATTAATGCTTGTAAATATGTAAAATAATTAAAATACTTTTATTAAAAATGTTTTGTTTTATTTTTCGTTTAGATTAAACTTTTTGGCGTACGAGCACATTACCGCTGAGTATAGTCGATCGAAAAAGTTAGTTAAATTCTTGATAGGATTCCTCTATATTTTCAGTATTTTTCATTCAAGATATTTAACACTTCAAACAATAAACAATCCAACTAACAATAATACTCGTACTAAAGGAATATGGAAAAAAAGAGTGCAGAATGCAATATTAAAAAAATATAATGTACACTTAAATCTTTTTCAATAATTACAGGCTCGGCAGTCCTCACAAAATTAAATTACTAGTTAATAATTACGACCCAAAGTGAATTTCATTTGTAAAAAATATTAATATTATTCATAAATACTCACTTGACGTTACACATGAGGCTACAACCTCGACATTATTGCATGGATGTTTCGTATTATCGTTGGTAAAAACAGCGGAATAACCTACCATACATACCTCTGTTTTATTGCCGAGGTCACTAAAACATTAAGCACTTACTTACATACGATTGGCTTTTAAGTACGTTCCGTTCATATTATATTTATGAATGAAGACTCAGTCGCAAATCTTATTAAATCTTGTTAATTGATCCTTTTAAGATTGTAGTACCCTTCCGGCCATTTTTCAATCATGGCGGCTGGTCTTACGATCAGCCAGGAACACAGGATATTATTATAGTGTACAAGTGAGTCCGCAAGCACAGGTGCACTCCCTATTCCCTCACTCTCATAGTTCGATGGGATAGCGATCTGACATGTCAGGAGAGAGATTAGGCTTAAAGTGCTTTCCGAAGCACGGAGATGCTCGAGATGTAATTTTTCAGTCACCCATCCGATGACTGGCATCTGCGCACGTTACTTAACTTTAGCAACCGTAGGCCAAGTGCGCTTACCACTGCGTCATCGAGCTCCTTCAACTCATTAAAATATGATTGGTGAGCAAATATCAATCTACATTGATTTTTCATACGTGAAGGATGTTCACATTGCATATTAATTGCAAAAATAAGTAATTTACCTCTCAAAGACTTCTACAACATAATATGTGTTTGTAATCAATATAAAATTGCAGACTCTAAAAAAATAGCTCTAAAAGTGTTTTCCAAATGTTTCAAATACTACAAATGATTGAGTTAATATTCAATACGCCTGATTCCCGGTGAAAAATATAAAATACTAGCGACCACTTGCGACTTCGTCCGCGTGTGTTCTATATCCTATGATATTTCTCAGGGTCTAAAGATTTAAACGGGAAGGCGTAACAGACAGACGGAGTAACTTACGCATTTATAATATTAGTAGCGATAATGTACGATCTCGGACTTACATCAGGTAAATTAAGCTGAATTCGTTTTACATAACTAACTATGTAGTTTATTCAGTACATGTTACAGATGAGCTGTCGCAATGAATAATGTATTCAGATGAAACAGGAGTTGCTTGGGATTTAAATGAATGAATAAATCATTTTAAGAACTGAAACTTGAGACATTTACTCTGGGTGTGTTTAAATTTTCGTAAGGTAATGAAGACATAAATAAATTTAAAGTTACATTTACGTATATTGAACGTATGTAATGGTCTTCGTTTGATTTGAGAAATTGGCATTAATCTTGTATGTAACCATACCATACAAAGCTTTGGTATCATCAATAACTAACCGATTCCTTAAAACTTATTAATAAAATTGAAAAATTTGTAACTAAAAGTAAATATTAATGTAGCAAAACTTTATGCACTAAAAGGGCAGATAATTTATCAATAGTAATAAAGGTCTTATAAATGCTGAAGCCTATAAGAAACAAATAAAAGGGTGATATATACATAACACATAAAGTGTTTAGTAATAATATAAGCCTTCACAAGACACTTAAAGATTAAATGCAAGCGAATTTATTGCAATTTGATACAGCAGATGTCAAGAAATAAGTTAAATTTTATCTCAGAGGCAATCGGAGATATGTACGAGTATTTTGATATTTATGACATAAATTATGATACTACCTGTTTCGTGTCTTGAATAACCAAATGACATTTTAAAGTTTTATTGAGGAAATCATGCCGTACCTATATTAAAGTCTTATTTGCTCTGTGTAATTAATTAGATGGTAATTCATAGGACAGAATTGGTTTTTAGTTAGTTTGAAAATTACGATCTCATTCGTAAAGAAAAGAACTTCGAAGTTACAAGTGAAAATATTTATTTTTGTATTTCGATATGATTTATTGAAATAATTTTCCACTTCTATATTTATTTTCTACTAGCGGCCGCCCGCGACTCCGTCCGCGTGGATTTCTTTTTTCGAAATAAAAAGTAGCCTATGTTCTGTCTCAGGGTCTAAAGATTGTCTGTACCAAATTTCATCAAAATCGGTTGCGAGGTTTAAGCGGGAAAGCGTAACAGACAGACAGACAGACAGACAGAGTTACTTTCGCATTTATAATATTAGTTGGGATTAGCATTTCAACCTCAGCGGCCTACTGACAAATACGTCCTATTCCCTCGTCATTACAGTCAGACAGCAATCGAATAGTAGATGGGTTCAGGCTTAAGACTAATATATTAGACACCACAAAAAACTTACACAAAAATTTTAAGAAAATAATATATTTTTTGTTGTTAAAATTGTGCTTAAAATAAACGAAACAACACGCCTGGACAGCTATTATACTGAATTATACTATGTGTTGCCGCCGGGTCAGGATCGGGGCGGCAGCAAAGAAATAAAAACGCCTGCTCTTCCGTGTAAATTCGCAACCATATATATGTTTGTGACGTAAAATCTTATAAAACAAAATCCTTTACAAAACGTCATAGAAAAGAAAATATAAAATTCAAAAATATAATGTTAAAAAGAGGTTTGCGTCGGCAACATGGCCGCCCCCGGTGTCGAAGACACGAAAAAAGTGAGGAAGGCGACGCTAGTCTCACGGGGGAGCTATACTGCCAACGCGGAACCATATAAATAAAACATACAAAATTATCAAAAATGGTCCGCGAGCCGAGGTCTACTCCTAGCGAACCCGCCGAATCATGTCCCCAAGAGATGAACTCGTGAAATGGAACGGCATTATTGCCACTAGAGTTCTTGAGTTGACATGATTCAGCGGTCGCGAGTTCGCGAGGCCCTCCGCTTCCGCCGGTGAAGACGTGCAGCCGTAGGTGAGCCGTCTCAATAAAAGCGACCAGCCGCTCCCAAACTCCGTCCGTAAAATCATCGCCGGTTATGAAATGGAGACCGGTCTCTTCCTCTGGTAGGCCTCGTAGGCCTCTGCTAGGTGGCGTCCAGGCCACTCTCTCCGCCGGCAGGCCTCCAATGGGCGCATGCACGTCCGCAGACTCTCTGTCGGGCACGTCGGGTGGCCGCTCACGACCCGTCGAACTGCCGGCTGCCATCCAGGGATGTAGTGGCGTCGCGCTGGTGGTGGTGAGCTGCACAACAGTGGAGACAGTGAGTGGCATGACGGCTAGCCACCTCGAGGATGAGCAGAGCGCTGGAGACGACGTCGAGATTGACACAGCCGGAACGCGCAGCGAGAGGCGGAGGAGGCCGTCTTGGCTTAAGTTCGGGTAGACTTCGGCTGGGCAAAGCTCTCCGCGACGAGTCGGGCATGTGAGTTGAGTTGGGAGCGGAGGCGTCGCAGACGCTCGGCATCTTCAAGTGCTTCCACGGTGTCGGCGAGTCCACGATGGGAGGGCCGTTAAAGGAAGTAGGAGTAAGACCTTCGGCTAGAGGATAATCGCTCGTTGAGAGGTACGCGTACGCGCGCCAAAGAGATAGCGCGCGCGCTGTCGCAAAAGGCTTAACTAATATCCCTGAAGGGGTGCGCAATGGGCCCTGAAGGGGTGCGCAATGGGCCCTGAAGGGGCGCACAAAGAACCTAGAAGGGATGCGCAATGTGCCCTGAAGGGGCGCGCAAAGAACCCTGAGTCTCAGAGGTGCCGGCGATAGTGCGCCGAAGGGGGGCGCAGCCGGCTCTGAGAGGCCAACAAGAGGGCGACCAGAGAGGCAATGGACGCGGCCAGCTCAGAGAGGCCGGCGATAGTGCGCCCAATCGGAGTCGCAGCCGGCTCTGAGGGGACAGCAAGCAAAAGGGCGACCAGCATGTTCCTCTAGTCCGCTACATTGGTGAGCATGATGACTAATTTAGAAAGGGAGCGATCAGAATTTATGACAAAGGTGAGCGATGTGCCATTCAAGGAACTGTCAAGACCTCGTAGGTCCTATACGACAGAAACAACAAGGTCGTGAAGGCGGATCACGAATGAAAAATGGAATGTCGAGTCGAGATGTATGGCCACGGGGCTTGGCTCATTAGGCGGCGCCTGAGGTGTCGCGCTCCGATATCGGAGCGATGAGTGACACGGCTGACCGCGATGAGCGCCCGGTATGAGCTTGGCTCGTCCTGGCGGCGCCCGAGGTGTCGCGCTCCGATATCGGAGCAATGGGCGACACGGGTGGCCGCGACGAACAATGAAATAATGAGATAATGAGCTCAGGCCTCGATCGAATGGAAAAATGGAACTACATGTAACAAGTGATAAGTGCATGATCGTGAGCGTGAGCCAATGAACGGGCGGCGCGGCGAGAATCGTCGGCGATAGCCCGCCGTCCAGCGCGCGGATGACGATGATCGCACGAAGTCGCGCTCGTGGTGGACGCGCACGCTGGAGGGCGGCGGTGCGGGTGCCTCGTAGTCGAGCTCGCGGAGGGCGCCGGAGCCAGATTGTAGCCGTTCTGACATAATGTGCGCAACGGGAGGCCGTCACCGAGGGCGCGGATCGCGCGCTCGTCGTGGTGGCGGCGATAGGCCGCTGGCAGCGGGCGGGACTGCATGGCCCAGGCAGGTGAGCAGCGGCCGCGGCAACCTCAGATATGCCGACCAGGGGGCGCCCAATAGGGGGCGCGGCCGACTCGGAGGGGCCAACAGGAACAAGGCGACCGCTGGTACCAACCTCTGGCCTAGAGGGCGCAGTCTTCAAAGCGCCGCGCGTGAATATGTCTGTGGGCAGAAACGATCGAGGTACGTTACTTAAAATAATAAAATAATCCTCGCGCTCGGGTAGAACCCGCGGGGTGTGTGGCCCTATGTGTGCGGGAGCTTGGCTCATCAGTGCGGCGCCCGGTGTGTCGCGCTCCGATATCGGAGCAGTAAGCGACACGGGTGGCCGCGATGAGCGCTCGGTGTGAGCTTGGCTCGTCCTGGCGGCGCCCGATGTGTCGCGCTCCGATATCGGAGCACAGTGCGACACGGGATCAGGCCGCGACGAGTGCTCGGCACGGGAACACACAGCAGCCCGAGTGGGTCCGGGCTTAAAAGCAGGACCGAGCATGGGCGAGTAAGAGTCGCGCGTGGGCGACAGAGCGTCATTTGTCGGGTTGCGTATAAAATATCCCTCGCGCTCGGTTGGTGTCCGCGGCGTGTGTGGCCCTAAGAGTGCGAGACCTTGGCTCATCAGTGCGGCGCCCAGTGTGTCGCGCTCCGATATCGGAGCACAGTGCGACACGGGATCAGGCCGCGATGAGCGCTCGCCAAGGGGACACACAACAGCCAGTGCGGGGGCAGGCTTAGCTGCAGAACCGAGCACGGGCGAGGGAGGGTCGAGCGTGGGCGAGGGAGTGTCCAACCATCCTCCGATAGCGGAGCGGCTTGTGCGGGAGCCACACGCTAGGGCCGCGATATTCGCCTGCAGCTCAAGGAGCGCGGTGGCTTCCTCGGCTGCGGCAAGGTCGCGTCTGATCTCGTACACGCGCCTAGCGTGCGCTGCCTCGAGGGCTAGTATCCGCGCGGCTCGGCTAGAGGAGTTGGACATCGCCTGGGATGTCATCGCCGGTAGTGAGAAAATATAAGGAATTGGGTACTCACAGTTTCCACATAATTACTTACGGGGGTGATGCCGACGACCACATCCCACTTCTGACACCACTTGTTGCCGCCGGGTCAGGATCGGGGCGGCAGCATAGAAAATAAAACGCCAGCTCTTCCGTGTAAATTCGCAACCAATATATTTATGACGTAAAATCTTATAAAACAAAATCCTTTACAAAACGTCATAGAAAAGAAAATATAAAATTCAAAAATATAATGTTAAAAAGAGGTTTGCGTCGGCAACACTATGATTTATAGTAATTAGATGTTTTAATGAACATTTTGCCGCCCGTAATCATTGTTTCATTGGGTCAGTGTTTGGAAACATTAATGTTATAGCCCGTTTGATTATAGGTCGCTCCTAATATTGCAAAGTAAAATCACTTTTAATGATAGTTAGCGGAACGTTTCGCAAGGCGTTATAAGCTTTTGTACCTTGATACTGCATTTAAAAGAAAATTTACTTCGCATTTACTATTTTGTAATATAACGGTGTATACGATTTGCTGAAACCTGGATCTTGGTACAAGTATCAATGTAATTTTACCAAGTTGGCACAAAACGATTGGATTCACTATTTTGTAGGTTATACATTTACCACTGTCAGAAAAATAAAGGTCAACTATTAGATATAATCTGAGTGTAGGACAAAAAATGACAAATACCTTTAAACATAAATCGAACCAATAAATAATGCATTGTTGAAGTAAATGAATATCTAAATAAACGAGAAAATTATTTGTTCAATATGAATAAGAAGTTTTCATGTCAACAGTTATAACAATGTGAAAATTTCCATACGAACTACAAAACTCTTCATTATTAGGACTAATATCCACTATACATTCATTCAAGTGTAATTATATCATATCTTACCAAAAGCTGTATGACATAAGAATTTTGATTTATCATTTAAGTTCTTGAAATAACTAACTACGATTCATTTTATGAAGACTATTATATCTCATTAAGATCTGACCAAGTGCTTAATTGGCCTACATTTCTATACTCAACAAAATACCCCGCTACTAATGTGAGAAATCTCCGAACACTCCATCAGATATAATGAGAATGAGACGCTATTGATACGCTTTTGATAAAATAACTTAACTTCTTTTAGATAGATATGGTTATGATAAAATAATTTGTGTGGAGAATATTCTACTCGTGCTATCCAATATCTACTCACAAATGTAGTCAGGGACTTTGCAGGTATTATTTTTTTATTTTTTGTACAAAATAAAGACCTCGATGGTCTGGAGATTTAGGTACCGGGCCGTGGTCAGAAAGTCCTGGATTGATTCCCAGATCGGCCTTTGTTTGGGTCTTCCAAACACAGCTCGGGTTTGTGATCACGTATACGCATTAAGCTAGCCTGGTGATTAAGCCACAACCCGCCTTTGTAACGAAAAACATGATTACAAATGATAGAGACCTTTGCCCTGCCGTGGGACATTAATAGGCTGATCATTACTTTGAAAATAAATTAAATTCACGTTTAACCACGTGAAAACGTTTCACCCATCAAAAAAATAAAAAGGGCAGACGGGTCGGTGTCGTTTTATTAGAAGAAGCGTTGTCATCATAGTTATTACAACAACATACAAAACCATACAGTGTAATATCATCTCAATAAATAAAGGCGTGTAAGAGATTAACGCATAAACTAAGCGAAACATAAAACAGCGGCCTGTGTAATTATTAATTACAGGGTCGCTTGTGTCGGACCTTTATTACACAATCAATAATAATTTTATGACAAAATTGCAAGTTTTAAGCTTAAAGCCTACGTTATTACCTCAGAAGATACCATTAAGGAATTAGTGTTAAATGTATGAACGTTCACTAAAGGCTCTTTGTAATTAAACTCCTTGTAAAGTGTATGTATACATACATAATTATGATTTGTAGAGAGTACAATACATATTTATTTGTATTATTAATAGAATAATTATTCTTTTACAAGCACACTAGATTTTCCAAAAAGAATGTTTACAATATTTCATTCAAAAGTAAATAAAGTAATTTACTTTAAGAGGATGGATATTCGAAATAACTTCCAGTTGATTAATTTCAGAAAAAAGTAATTTTTAAAACTTTAATTTGATCACAGCGAACGTTGTATTTTAAATAAGAAAGTGATTCAAGCGCCCGCGCCGGCGCCGTCGCAACTCGTCATCTGACATACTACGCCTGACGTCAAATGACGATCGCCAAATCTTCAGATTCACTTTCGTTCACTCACTTTCGTCGAAAGTGCGAGTGACCATGACCTACCGCAACTTGTGACGAGATTGCATGACGTCACACTTTCGATCTCGACGAAAGCAAGAGTGAGCCGAAACCGTGTTACCTATTGTGATACTTTCACGTTCCGATGAGACCGCGGTTTTAACAACCGTGCACTCTTTGAAATGATGTCACGCGTTGAATCGCGTTGAAAAGATAATGCGCGAGTTATGTACTTGTTATAAAGATAAGACTTCGATATAAGTTGTTTGCTAATCTAAAAAATCTTTAAAATGTTTTATCTAGTAAAATGATTAATGTCAATATTATTAAAAATACCAAATACGACGAACAACGATCATTGCTCGATAAAAATCCCATAGAAATAATTACTATTTATCTATAAATAAAAATTAATTCTTTTGTGAATATGCTAGGAACATACGCGCCCACAAAAAGACCAATCTACATGACGACAGAATTGTCAGAACAGTAGTCGATTGCGAAATAAAAAGAGACTCTATTCACGTAACGTTAGAAAAAAGAGTGCATCGTAATTCACATTTAAATGCCAGTATTTGGGGCAATGCACAATTTATGCGGCTACTGGTATTAACCGCCGTTTAATGGCTCTTGCTCATCACGAAATGCACGTTGGTACGGTCCGAAGTGTCACTTGCGCGTATACAATAGAAAAGGGTACAAGGTCGGTCAGTGGACCATAGAGTGACCATACAGAAGACACGTTTGCAGTTAAAACTGCGAGGTGATAGAATACCAGAACTGTTTACTTTGTGATAGATCTGAGTGGATAGGACACAAGTAAATTTTTGCAACGAATTTGTATATTTTGGAACACCATTGATAAAAAAATCGGTTAATATACATACGTTTTTTTTTTCTTAATGTTTCACCTTTGCCTTGGAGTACAAGGGTTCATAATTTATCTTACATGTAATTTTAAGCCGTTAAAATAGACCAGACAGGCCAAACTCCCAAACAAATCATATCAATAGTAATGGACACTTATTCACGTAGGCCATTTTCCACCATCATTCATAAATACAGGGACAAACCACCACCATCTATTATTTTTCCAGTCGGTGTGTCTGGTCTTGGTGGTCCTCACTCGACTTACAAAAATTGAGGTTCATTGACCGCTACTAAAATCGAGACGTTGAAATGACGCCTTCTGCAAGTACTTAGTAACTGGCCAGTTTCATAATGTAGCGTCTTGCGGAGGTGTGCCGATGGACAAGAGTTAGGGTTGCCACTTACAACGATGGCTATTTTCTTTCCGTGACATTTCGAGAGCTTCATTCAAGATCATCTTAATATATATTATTACACATACATAATATAATTAGGTACTGAAAGACTGAGATAAAGTTGTTTGTGATGAAATGTAATAATATTTCAAAATTCATTCAGGTTTAGTAAGTTTGGCGTATTGCTTTTAAAATATTATTATCCTAATTTTATTTTTATTTTAGTAAGGTTGTACGATGAAAATGGTCACCAACAGACAGGAGACAGGCACAACAATGTATGGTAGGTAATCGTTGTTCATTTCCTTGTCGTTCATAAAGAAACAATTAAATTGAAAGAAATCTTACAATGATTCAGAAAGGTTAAATTTAATACAACGTTTTAATGATTACTTTATCCCTCTGACTGACAGAAGTTGTGACTATAATCTCTGAAGCTCAGAAGCTCACATAAACGACTTTAAGTACCCTTTAGGTTTTTATAAATAATTAATTTACGACTGTAAAACGATACGGAGATTAAACTGTCACCCAAAAAAGGTATTAATTAGTAGGTCTGATTATAAATAATTGCTCATATCCATCTTTAGTGGAGTGTAAGACGGATAATAATACGAAGACGGGTGAGGACGACCGGTCAGATTTACGATAAGATCGTTACGAGATCGCTCTGTTTTATATGCGGACCGCGTGTCAAGACATTGGCCTCAATCGGACATGTGAATCACCATGATGGGCATAAAATGAGCTCTGGTTACTTCTCTATGCGAGAAAATAAAGAGATAAATTATAAGCTTCTACGTATACTAAAATAATCTATCTACCTACACAAATCTACACTTGTACACAAATATTATAGAGAGAAAATATTATTATTTTGTATTTTTTATGTAACGAATAAACTCAAAAACTACTGGACCGATTTGAATGATTCTTTCATTGTTGGCAAGCTACACTATCCCCAGTGAACATAGGGTACTTTAGATCTTGATACAGGAAGTAGTTCCCTCGGGACGCGGGTGAAACCGTGTGCACCCGTGCGAAGCTGGGGCGTACAGCAAGTGTAAAAATAAAGTAAAATAAAAGTAAGTACATCGATTTGTTAACATAAAAGAAAACTTTTCCATTGTCCATTTTTATCCACTTAGATAAAAATGGTAAGGAATACATTTTTATGATATGTAAATAATTACCTTACAAGCATAGATTTAAATCGTCAAGCACGTCAGTGACAGGAGTATGTAAGATAGTTTAATGGAATGTTTCAGCATCTGCTTCTGTGATTACGTAACTAGACAAGATCCATTACTTGATATTTCTGTGCTAGTAAAGGATTGCCAAACAATAACTAAGAAATTCCCGTCTGGCATTGCCCAGTGTTTATTACGCGAGACGACAGTTGCGTTTTGGCCTTTGTAACTAATGTTTAATATTACATGCACAAAATTGTTCATCATCATCCTAGCGCGTATTCCGATTGTATCCTTAGCCATTGCCTCGGGGCCCAGGGTCCTCTACGACCATGATCCTAAATTGACCAGCCTGGTTATTACAATGGAGTGGCTGTCGTCTGACTTCCGTTACCCTTAAAAGAGAAACCGGACCATTTGGATCATAATCGGGACCAATACCTTAACGTGCCTTCCAAAGCACAGAATCGTCATGTTTATCCGGCAATTAGGTGATTCAAGCCTTCAACGTCCAAACCAAATTGGAAAAAAACAACACAAAGTGAACGTGAAACACTTTTCGGGATTTGAACCTCGCCCTCTGAGGTTTTGGAGCACAGCGCTCTAATCAATACACTTCGGAGGCAGTCAAACTTGCACATAAACCTATTAAACCCTATTAAAACGAACTCATCACTCATATTTTTTAAACATCTTGTACTCATATAAGTTTGCTATTGCTAGGCGGCTAAACGAGTTTTTTTTTGAGACGAAGCCATGTAAAGTAAGTGGATAATTTACGCTTCAATTATGCAGATGCTTTTTCAATAGCATAAAGGATATTAAGTACGTAACACAGTCATTAAGCAGACACCGCAATGACCCTGTATGTCAAGGTTTTGAACTGCACCTGATGATGATAATCTTGTATGAACATTAACAAGATGACCCAATATTACGTAAATACGTATAATAGCGTTAATAAAGCGAAGACGACATGGAAGTGTTAATTAAAAGTGTTCTGTTTTATTTTGTGATATTAGTAAGATATTATTGTTCTTTTACATGTTAAATTATCTAGTTAAGATTTCGATACGGTTAATTATTTCATAAATAACGAACGATTATCACGATTGTTAGTATGTATTAGACAAAGCTACGTTCATTATGAATTACGATCTTATTAATGTGTTTTTTAGGGTTCCGTAGTTTACTAGGAACACTTATAGTTTCGTCATGTCTGTATGTCCTGGCTCGTCCTCCGCCGCTTCTGCACCGATTGCCACAAAAATTGATGGAGAGATGTATACTGATAATTCAAGAATTGTTTTTTAAAATAATCGAAAAATAATTATTTTTTACTCCCCCTCCCATACAACGAAAAGTAAATTCGACAAAAAAAAACATCTTACGCCATCGTGTGGGGTATCGATAGAAAGGTATTTTTAAATACAACAAAAATTGCTTTAAAACCATGTGCATCAAACCCCCCAGGCTCGAGATATATTAATACAAAGTTAAAATTAAAGCGTCCCCCCGCTTAACTTTTGAAATACTATGTATTACAATAATTCTGAAAAAAATGTGCTGTATACCTCCAAATAAGTTCTTTCAACGAAATCTATAGCGAACTCTGTATCATACATAGTTATTTTTATACAACTCGACCAACTTATGACGTGCAGTTGCCCTTACAAAATGGTGTGTCAAGCGGTCGGCCCATCTTTTGGCTACGGAACCCTTTCATGGGCATTGGATTTAATATGTTTAGAATCAAGAATACGATACGTTATAGTACAGTTTCGCTTTATTTGTTGACACTTGTTATTGAGATATTTTGCATTATTTTACAGCACAGCTAGTTAGCTATATCAGTTCTTGTTAAAACAGATTAATGTTATTTCAAATGAAGCCAAGTTACTAGGTTCTAATTACAAAGATCAATGGTTTCACCCTGCAGCTACACTTCAACAGTAAGTAAGCTTGATAATTATTTATTGCTTTAATCTGTTTTACACTTTATTATTTCAACATCAGTCTGTTACAGCCCACTGCTGGACATAGTCATAAATGTACACATTATTTTTCAAATACATATTTTATTATCTCATCAAATGTAAAATAGAAACGTCTTTTTGCTCCATTGATCAACATTAGTTTAGGAAATTGTAGTTAACTCTATGGTTCACATTAAGAATAATTGAATTGCTCGTATTCTCTTAGAAAACGTTACAATTATAATATAAAATAAGTATGATATGTATTTAAAAAACTACCACTGTTTAAGCGAATATCTACACACAAAAATTGCGATCATTATATCTGCAAAAAAATAAAGAGGCTATACTTAAATCAGCATTAATTTAAAGTAAACCATATGGAAGAGATTTGTCACGCTCTTGCCACACTGTCCTAAAATATCCTTTGCTTTGTTCCTTGTTCAAACAAACCGCTTGTTGTCACAATGAAACGCATGTTACCGCGGTAATCTTCAGTCGTGGTCTCAGTCAGGCACAATGCAATTACTATTATCTTTATTGCGTCGTTTTGGGATGTTTATCCTTTATAATTATTTATTGCTTTAATCTGTTTTACACAATAGGCTAGTTGCCACTATTTTTATTATTTGATAGAACGGTTCATTACGATTATATTACAACATAAAAAAATATGAAAATTTTTTGAAGCACCTATCCAACTGTATTTTGAATTTTAAATTATTAATTTCACTATACTACCGTAAACGCCGTCCGCCATGATGGTCTGTGCCGTGGCGTCACTGTTCTTGTCAACAATACGCGTGACATAACCAAAAATTGTTTATCGGAATTAAAACCATGTCTTCATAGAGATTACATGATACATTTATGAATTACCACTATTGTATCGTGCGTGAATGTAAGAATACATCAATAAGAAGTTGTGGATTAAAGTACCCAGTGCTGAGAATTTGCGAATCAGAATTTGAAGCAAAACATTTTGCAACCATCAAAGTATCTATTTTGGGCAGGTTTGTTTCCAATAAATGTGAAGTGTATAATATTTTAATAGTGAAATAAACAACAATCAACGCGTTTAAATAAAAGACCACGAATAACCTGTCGAAACTGTCGTTTGAATTTGTGTTGTTTACAATATTGGTGACGTAGAATCATGGCGGACGGTGTTTTCCATCAAGAGAAAAAAAAGTAAAAATGTATCGGTTTTAAGTTGAATTTTTGCAGCAATCCCATATTTATATTTAATGAAGTTTACATATTTTGGACCCTTGTACGGAATAATATTCGAATTAAAAGTGATTTTATAAATGGTGATATGAGGCAACTAGCCTATTCACTTCTTCACAGTAAAATCAACTTTATCTTAGTGGAGATGATTTTCTGATGTGACTTTCATTGAAATGTCTTTTGCAAGAATGTGACATCATGTAACAGTTGTCGGAAATAGTTTATAGAAGTATTTTCTTTAATAATAATTTGCCGCTAACAGTTATCCGATTAGACCACCGAATTCACTAATGTCAGGCAGTCTGGTACATGATTATTACAGCACTTATTAAATAATACTAAAGTCTCACAAAATAACCACTTTAGCATCGTTACTACAATAATAAACATTGCGTGTAAATAACATCAAAGCTTATGAAATTAACTAATGAATTTGGCATTAAGCGTAAAACTTCGTAACAGGGCAACTCACTAGATGATTATAATGCACTATTATTGCAAAAAGCCAAGTTCTCCCCACAAAAGTAAATATGAAAAATAATTTCTGTTTGATAACCCATTAAAACAATCTCCTTCAATCATAAAATCATCATAATACTTAAATGTTGGTTTGAGTAATAGTGCATCAAACAAATAAATTGACGCTTTAGAATGCAAACAGAAATTCTCTGCAGGTATACCTACTGATGTATCTGTTAAATCTTTATTATCTAACACGGTAATTAATTTCCAACAATAAAGTGTAATATTTCTTAAGATTGTAGAATCTAATTAATGGAACTCATAAATGTCGAAGTCCATGAGCTAAAATATATATCTTTAAATGGAATCGCAGGATTGTTAATCAATTTATTTTTATTTATTTTCTTTTATTATGGCTAAACTTGGCCGTCCATAGTCATTAACTTCATACATATAGTAGCTGCGTACCTCTAAAACCCCAAAGCCTATAAAAACCTTTTTTATAAAATCAGTCGAAATCCGTAGGGATTAATGAACGCAAGTTCATTTAAAACACTTAAGATTCTTAAATCTATACCTATTACAGCACTAAACAACATGCGTGGCTCCAGCTTTAAAAATCCAAAATATACCTAACTGTGAGTTATCTTTCTTTGTTCAGTTGTTAACACTATTTTCCTTTAACGGGGCTGAGTATAAAATAGTATTTTCGGCAGTAATTATATCTCCATCATCATCCTAGCGCCTCTCCCGGTTGCATCCTCGGCCATTGCCTTGGAGCCCAGGGTACGCTGCGACTGTGATCCTGCATTGACTAGCCTGGTTATTACAATGGAGCGACTGTCGTCTGACCTCCGCAGTAATTATATCTATATCCTCGAAATCAGCTGCTGTGACTAGGTCCCGTGCCACATATTTTTTTACAAATCCAGTTGCAATCCTCTAGTTCATTTAGCAAGAATTCCGCGAGTTTTTCTCGCACTGGGCAGGCATCAGCACAATGCGGTCTTTCCATCTCAGTTTCACTACAGCATCATAAAACTAATTAAAACACACGCAATTGAGGTTCGTAATGCAGACCCTTGAGTAAGTATGTTGAAAAATACTAACATTAACTTTGTTTGAAGATTAGGTGACCGCGTGGAAAATTCCGTATGCTAGGATTATTATATGTTAAGCATGTGAAGTTGTAACGGTGTTTTGTAATTGTTTTATGATAACGACTCATCCGTAGAACAAAGTCCGATCTGCAGGAATGCTAGTTTTCAGTAGAGGGCAAAGAAGTTTTAGATCTTTGTTTTCGGGCTGCGATCAAAAACGGTAAGACGTATCATTTTGAATTTTAGATATGTTTATATAGCGCAATAGCGTAATTAAATGCTCTTTAGTGTATATTTCTATTGCTTTTATTTCACGAAATAGTGAGTTCCATATCAACATCGGACATTTTCTAGCGGAAGACCGGGAGTCCTTGGTGAACATAACACGTTGTTTTACGGAGACGTCCGAATTAAGTGCCGTTCTATATGAACTTGGGGCGTTTTTTGATTGAATAATTTATCACTTTAAAGTCCTATGTGAATACTTATCTGGTTTGAAATGTGTTTTTTGTAATGTTAGCCATAACATAACATAACACAATCTTTTATTCGGGCTTACACAAGGTTTATTCGTTAAAAAAAAACCGAATTAGGAACTTTATGAAGCCCGGTGACCTGCTTGGTGTAGTGCTCAAGAGGTTGGGTTGGGTTCGATCCCAAGATTTGTTGGCATGAACATGTATCCATTTAAGTGTATATATTTCAAAACCCCCAGAAAAATAAAGAGAAAAAAAAAAGTGTATATATTTGTATAAATAAAATATATTTAAGCATGTCTTTCAGTTCCCTAGCTTGCCATGGTACAAGCTTCGAGCTTAGTTTGCTGCTAGGCAATTGGCGTTTTCAAACCCATTAGGCAAGGATCTTCACAGAAATCAACTCCGTGCATTTATTTATTGCCAACTGAATGGTGATTTTTCATTTGGTATGGAAAATCACTTCAGTTTGAAGATTTAAAAGTTCCACATCACAAATATTTCCCGGTTAATATGGAACTGTCAGTACCAACTCTTCCAAATATCCTTGCCTAATTATACCTATTCAGTCTGTGATAGTTAATTCTGGCGATATATTATGGAGAAAGTTTCTTTGTGATTTGTTCGTCGTCATTTAGCACCTCTAATTAACTAGAAAACCATTTAAGCAGAAAACCCGTGGCCCCTAAAACCAATAGAAAAATGCAGAGACGCCCTAAGTAATGAACAGACCGTAAGCGCAAATGGTTCAAGAAACATAACGAAATAATCGAAAAAACGATGGGACCATCTTACAATGTCGTTAGTCGTTACAAATCTTCTTCTTCCTAGCGTTTATCCCGTTAGTTGTTACAAATGATCCAATTAAATATCTCAGCAACAGTACTTGGTACAGTAAATTTTTGGCAACTGGGAGATCGAGTTAAGCTATGGGATATCATCATCAAGTTTTCAGATAAAATCAAAAAGAAAATATGCCTCAAGTATCTCCTAATAAATTTCAAAGTATTATTGTCACAGGCACCAACCAATCTCACTGCGAGAACATTGAAGTATGTGAAACAATATTTATTACACTTAAGTTTATATACTTTTGCCGTAACAGCTTGTATCTTAAAGAATGTGTGAAATACAAAGGAGGTCAGCGTACAAATAATAAGATACATTTATAAAGCACTTCCATCGTACTTCTTCCACGCAGTCTTTAAGATACGAGCTAAAACGGCAAGATATTGAAACATTGTTTGATATACTTATATTTTCTCTCAAAAAGATTCCTTAAAGCCTGTTTATTTATAAAATTTTATCAAATAACTTCATGATGCAGTTTCTTTCCACAAAAACAGAAACAGTCTAGGCGCTGTTGGTGAGATATTGTATCGAATCATTTGTAACAATAAATGGCATTTTCTACACGGTCCCATCGCTATTTTGACTTTTTCATAACATTTGTCTTGCCTAGGTTTTTAAATCACTTGCGTTTAAGGTCTGTCCATTCTTTATTAGTCTCTGCCTTTTTCTAGTGATTTTAGGAGCCACGGAGCTACTGCTTCAATACGAAGACAGAGGTGAATTTAGTGGTGCCTAATGACGAAGAACAAGACAAAGAGAAACAGTCTCTATGATAAGGGCAGAATAAACTATCACAGACAGAATGGATGCCCATTGCTATGCCTAATCCTAGTAGGAGAGGATCTAGGAGTTAGTACTGACAGTTCCATATAAACCAGGGTAGATCTGTGGTACAAAATATGTTAATCCTAAAACTGAATGAATGATGAATTTTCATAATTTGATGGCACTTCTAAGGAAAACGTAAGTTGATTGCTGTAATGATCCACACCTAGTGTGCCAGGTATGGCGTTGGATATTAAGCTGTAGCAGGAAATTTTCTCGGTCTCGTCATGGCCATCCAGATTTTTTTCCATTCTATCAGCTCATTATTTAACACTAGCGGCCGCCCGCGACTCCGTCCGCGTGGTTTTCGATTTCCAATATCCTATGTGTTATTCTGATGTATAAGCCATATTGTGGTAGTTTCATTCAAATCCATTCAGTAGTTTTTACGTGAAAGAGTAACAAACATCCATACATCCATACATACAAACTTTCACCTTTATAATAGTAGTAGGATTACAACGGGACTAAACGCGATATTATTTTCGCTTGTGACCACGCAACGGTTGTAGCATCACAGCCGAAACGTCAAGCAGAAAGTACTCAGTAATATATAAAAATAATATCGCGTTTAGTCCCGTTGTAATGTTAAATAATTAAAACGCAACGCGAAAGTATAAAGTTATATATTCTCAGCTGATTTTTCTTCATCAGTAGGTAGGCAAAGGTGACTATGGTGGAGTCAAGTTTTAACAAAATTCTCAATAAAAATAATAGAAAATGTATTATTACTAATAAGGCAAGACTATATACCTGCCTAGCAATTCATTACACAATGTTTAATTAAAATATTTGAATAATTGAGGATTTTTTTAATTGAACAACGTCTTATCTTATTCCGTTCTTCCAGTAATAACGTCCCATTTTACCATCGGACTAACAAATCGTCTCATAGATTCCGAAGAAAAGTGTTCTACATTCACATGCAACACTCAGAAGTACCATTAATTTCGTATAAAATGGTCCTAAGTTCTGTTAAGACTTCTACTTTTTACTATTTATTTTTACAGTTATAGTGGTTATCCTGCGAATATGCATTACAACGCATGTATTTTCGTACGAAAATTACGTTACTTAACTTTTCCATCAAAAAACGCCCTATATAAAAATCGATCACCCACAAATAGGAACGGAGCCAAAAAGTATGAATAAAGAGACAAATTGATTCTATATTCTAATTTCATTTTTTCGAAGAAAACCTAAGCCCGTGAAATGTAAAGGAGAACGGCAAACTGAGTACCACTCGTAAAACTAAGCGTTCCCAGAACTAACTATATAGGATTTAAAGGTAATCATGAGACGAACATTTTTCAATTTGAAGTAGATTTTTAGAAGCTGGGAATAGCCGGAAATCCTTGATTGTATTATCTTATAAAATCCCTGAAACAAAACGCCGGTCATCGAACATGGAAAAACAGAACGCATTTGACGTTATCTGAACAGCGACTCTTTAGTTTATGTTTGATAATGTGTCAAAATTGATCGGAAAGACATCGGTCGGTCAATTAATATTCATTTTCATAATCTTTATTGCATTCTTGTTCACAATATTTGCCGTGTTATGATTTGTTAAATGATTTGCCTTCAGTTGAGCACGCAGATACATACAATAATAAATATGTTGTATACAATAATAAAAATGTAATATAATAATATTACAATAGATGTGTGTAGCTTGAGCACCTTTGCTCCTGCGCTGTCAGCTATTCTGCGAAAAGGGACTCTTCGAGTGTGATTTGTGTGATTATTTGTGAGGACTTTCTAATATATACCAGAATGTTTTAGTATTTAGTGTGGGAACTTGCTAATGCGGTGATTATTGAAATATGCGCGCCTATCACGCATACATCGTCATGTCCAATAAGACTCGAATGAAAATCTTCTCAATATTGTTCAGCGCTGGATTTATCTTATCTTACAAAGAAGAGAAGCATAATATTAATTTAGAGAAATAAATAATAATAATTACATAATGATGTTGGTCTTTATTTTCCTCCTTGTTTTATTTGTTTTGAAAAAGCAGTGACTGTACGTTGATCTATCATAAAAATGCTTAACCACTAGTAAGGTGTTCCTCCACCCTACAGGTTTATATTAGTTTGCGCAATGTTATACAAAATAATAAGCAATAACAATGGAAGGTCATCAATGATATTTAAAAAAATATCATTGGGGCTCATATTTAGTACACTTCAATTTGACAGGTTTAAAAACTGTTTATAACGCCATCTGGAGAACGAATTTGACGTTGGCATTATTTGGGACAGAACTATTGACATTTTAGACCAATAGATGTCGGTGCTCGTATATTTAATATACTCCATGGCAATAAGGTTAATTTTTGCTTACATTTCAAAGTGACAGTCAGATGGTCAAAGCCTTAGTAACATTTGGGAAAATGGCAATTCTGTGGATAATGTAAAAGTTGCATTGGAGGTTATGTTTGAAATCATCTTTTTATCCCTAGCTTTAAAAAATATGTTACCATTACATTTTTTGATAAGCATCATTAGAGGATTGATTTTCTAGTATTCACTTCTTGGAACGCTAAGTCTTTATGTGGTACTGGAAATACATGGGATTCTGCCGTTGTCCTTTCCTTCCTCCACTGAACAACGGCCGGTCTCAACAACAGACGTGGCATCCGCACCGCCCCCACTGTCCCTTGGTCACATGAAGCGTTTTTTTACGGAAAGTTTATCACATGGAACGTTATTCGACTCTGTAACTCTGGAACTAAATAAGATAGAAAAAAAATAAAAATGTACGTCGATAGAGTTCGTTATCCTTATACTGTTAAGGTATTTAACTCAGTTTTGCTCTATGATCACATCGGACTTTGTTCTACGGATGAGTCGATAAACAAATACAAGTTTTGTTGAATCTCGGTTATAGGTGAGGTGGTTACTTAACAATGTGGCTTAGGTAGTCGATTCGCACGAAATTCATCCACATTGCGAAAGGTGGCGTTACAAATATACTTAATATTTTTTATACGCTTCGTGTTGGCGTTTTTAGACAGCAACACAGGTTGCTAGGTTACTGTTGTTGATTGTCGTGAAAAACTCTGTAAGCAAAAAAATAATAAAAGTGTTCATCTGCAAACTCCATCATCGTATCAATTCCACTGCACCCACCATACTTCTAGAGGTTATGGGCTCCCACACAAAATTCGTAATATCAAAATTGAACGGAATCGAAGATTACTCGACATGGAAATTTGCCATCAAAATGCTGTTACTACGTGACAAACTTTTCTCTTTTACATCGTCTTCACCAGATCCTCATGATTCTTCCGCCATCCAAAAAGACGAAGAAGCCATGGCTACCATTTGTCTTCACATCGAGCCGCACCTATACCCATACGTGCAAGAGGCGAAAACTGCGAAGCAAGCGTGGGATGCATTAGTTGCTGTCTTCGAAGACAAAGGATTCAATAGGAAGATAAGTCTTTTAAACTCGCTACTTGATGAAAGATTAGATAGACATGCTAGTATGCATGAGTACGTTGCCGCAATAATGAGTCATACTCAAAAACTAAGAGAGATTGACCATAATGTTGATGACGAGTTAGTAGCTGTTATTCTTCTGAGAGGTCTACCAGATGAGTATAAACCTATGCGAATGGCCTTGGAACACTCAGGTATGACACTGACATCTCAAAATGTACGACAGAAGTTGCTGCAAGAAGACTCCACAAAAGGCACTACATCTACTTCATTAGCGACGAAGACGACAGAGAAAAAGAAGAAGCAGTCCAAACCAGTCAAATGTTTTAAATGCGGAGAAAAAGGACATAAGAAACCGGAATGCCCACTCCTTGCAGGACAGAAGAATGGCGACGTCGGGTTAGCAACATCGCTAAGCGTACGTGATACATTCGATTCTGGATCCTGGTACATTGATAGTGGTGCATCGGGTCATATGTCATTTCAAAAACATTGGTTTAGAGACATTAAGGTTTGTGTTGGCAATAAGAATTTTGTTACATGTGCAAATAATGATAAGGTGTCAAGCGAGGGAACAGGTAACATTATGGTTAGACTGAAAGGTGTTTTGCTACCCATAAGGGATGTTACGTATGTGCCTGACTTGAAGGTAAACCTTTTATCAGTTTCCAAATTGGTTGAGAGAGGATGGAATGTAGTTTTTAACGCAGATGGATGTAACTTGTTTCACAAATCGGTAGGTCACATTTCGAGTAAGCCTGTAGCAACTGCTAGTAAGGTCTCTGGCATCTACAAACTTGATGATTGTTATCCTGTTTTAGATGAGGCGTGTGCAGCTGTGGTAAAGGCTGGCAACTCGATGGCGTTGTGGCATCGGCGGCTTGGTCACGTCAATGAACGCGACTTACGTAAGCTACCTGGTCTCGATCTTGGTAAAAGCGTAATGGAACCTTGTGTTGACTGCATTAAGGGGAAGTCACACAGATTACCTTTTCCAGTAGGTGAAGCAGACAGAGCAACTGAAAAGTTAGGATTGGTACACATGGATATCTGTGGTCCAATGTCAGAACCTTCTTATGCTGGATCTCGTTACATGTTTATTTTGATAGATGATTTTACACGCAAGATTTTTGCATATTTTCTAAAATCTAAATCAGAATGTTTTAATTGTTTTAAGGACTTTGTGACGCATGTGGAGAACGAGACAACATTAAGAGTTAAGGTGATAAGATCTGACAATGGAACAGAATTTGTCAATCAGCAGTTCAACCAATACCTGAGAAGTAAGGGAATCAGACATCAATTGACAGTTCCTTACTCACCGGAACAGAATGGCGTCGCAGAGCGAGCTAATAGAACAATTGTAGAGATGGCTCGGACAATGCTGGGGGACAGTCTAAGTAAACGGTATTGGGCAGAAGCTTGTAATACTGCGGTTTACATTAAGAATAGGCTACCACATTCTGCTAACCAGGGGAAGATTCCGGAGGAGCTATGGACGAACAAAGCTCAAACTTTCAATCAATTTAGAGTATTTGGATCTATCGCATACGTGCATATACCAAAGGAAACTCGGAAAAAGTGGGACAAGAAAGCTAAAGAATATCGGTTCGTGGGATATTGCACGGAAACAAAAGGTTACCGTTTGGCTGATATTAATAATCCACGAAATATTGTCAAGGCTAGAGACGTCGTTTTTATAGAGGATACAGGCGGACTCAGAGACAGCTTGAAGAATACCAACCAGACAGGGCTGCCTGAACAGCAGGACTCTGACGTAGTATGGGAATTCTACAAGGAACTGCCAGCTGAACCTGCACCTGTCTCTCACTCTGAAGAACCATCTTCTACTACAGAGCCGACTGAGGAAATAGAACACAACCGAGACCCGGAGCCGCAGCCAAGATATCCTTTGCGGAATCGGATGAGAAATCAAGAAGATTTTGTTGGCCTCGCCTCTGAAGATGAACCTGGTAGTGTCAAGGAAGCTCTTGGAAGTAAAGATGAGATTAAGTGGAGAGAAGCCATGCAGAAGGAAATGGACTCTATGTACGAAAACAAAGTCTGGAAGCTTGTAGACAAACCACCTGACGCAAAAGTAATTGGATGTAAGTGGATTTTCAAGAACAAGTTTGACGCGGATGGGAACAAGACCTATAAAGCTCGACTTGTGGCGAAGGGGTTCACGCAGTCTTATGGTATCGACTACTTCGAAACATATTCACCAGTTGTCAGAAGGTCAACCATAAGATTACTTTTTTCAATAGCTGTTCACAAAAATTTAGAAATTGTACACTTCGATGTGAACACAGCTTTTTTAAATGGAGATTTCCATGAAAAAGTTTACATGCAACAACCAGAAGGGTGTGTAGAAGACAGGAAAAAGGTTTGTTTATTGCTGAAGGCAATTTATGGCCTTAAACAGGCGTCACGTTCGTGGAACGAAAAAGTTAATGAAGTCTTGCTGTCACTGTCATTCAAACGTTCCCAGTATGACAACTGTCTTTACTACAAAGATAACATTTATATAGCTTTATATGTTGATGATTTTCTCGTATTTTTTGATAACGTTTTAGAGAAAAACATGCTTTTAGAAAATCTTAGGAAGAAGTTTAAAATCAAGGACTTAGGCTCGGCGAGGCAAGTTCTTGGAATGGAACTCACTAGAGAGGGAGGCGTATTGCGGATTTCACAACGTAAGTTTACTGAGAAACTGTTGACGAATTTTGGTCTGGCGGATTGCAAACCAGCGAAGACTCCTATGGAGGTAAATCTTCACACGGTGTTGGCTGAAGGGGAAGGAAGTGATATACTAGATCACCCAAACCGTACAAGATACCAATCACTGGTAGGAGCTCTGAACTACCTGTCATGTAATACGCGGCCAGACATTTCTGCAGCTGTAAGCTTCTTATCGCAATATAACTCTTGTTGTCACCAGGTCCACATGAATGCAGCTAAAAGAGTGCTGCGATACCTGAAGGGGACATTGGATTATGGCCTCATCTATAAACGGTGTGGTTCATTGAGTATTAATGGATACGTGGACGCCGATTGGGGGGGTAACGTGAAGGACAGGAAATCCTTTTCCGGTCACTATTTTCAGGTTGGTGGAAACCCGGTGGCATGGGAGTGCAAAAAGCAAAGCTGCGTTGCGCTCTCTTCCACAGAAGCCGAATATATTGCGCTGTCGGAGGCATGCAAAGAGGCTACTTATTTGCAAAGCTTCCTCGCATCACTGTTGAAGGTTTCAGCCCTTCCCGTACATATTCTGGTAGACAACCAGAGTACAATAAAGCTCGCGCAAAACCCTGTCGCACATAGGCGGACGAAGCATATTGACATAAGGTTCCATTATGTTCGTCAATGTATCGAGGACTTGACTGTTACGTTGCAGTATGTGTCTACTGAGGACAATGTAGCAGACGTCCTGACCAAGCCGTTGGGGCGTGTGAAGTTTGATAAGTGTGTTTTAGGTTTAGGTTTTGTTTGAGCGATTGTGTGTATTGTGTGATGGATGATTCGTTTGAGGGGAAGTGTTGGCGTTTTTAGACAGCAACACAGGTTGCTAGGTTACTGTTGTTGATTGTCGTGAAAAACTCTGTAAGCAAAAAAATAATAAAAGTGTTCATCTGCAAACTCCATCATCGTATCAATTCCACTGCACCCACCATACTTCTAGACTTCGCCCGTATGGATGTCCAAGGGCAGCGATGATCACTTCGTTTAAGGTTACCCTCCTGCATTTTGCCTCCATCTTACGATTAATAAAACTAACAGAAATAGTTGCAAACCTTTTAAACTATTTCTTATTCATCTCTATTGTGTGTTTTCATGATGTATCCGTCCAACTATGAAATCCCATTGTGCATACTTAGACACGCTTTCACGACTTTCTAGTTCCGTTTGAACTTCTATTTATCATCTCTTAACAATATCTTTGTACCGGTTATATGTAATAATGGTCTAAATGATATGTGTTTGCATAATGGCTTTTTCCCGAGTTAAACTGCCGCCTTATTTAAGAGTTTACATTTTCAATTCACAGATGAGAAAAGATAATATTGTATTAAGATATTTTGATTTGATAGCAGGATGTTTAACCTTGTCAAAGGTTATAAAAATAATATATTTATTAACAAAATAATTATGTATCTGGGTCTCTCTATTGAAATCATCTTGTTGAATATAATTTATTAATGGCGTATTACCCAATTTCCGCCACGAAGATCAGTCCACAGTCAGATTAACTTAAATATTAATAATATGCACTATTCATTGGTTTTAACATAAAAGGAATGATTAAATATCAGTTTTAATAAAAACCACAACAAGATATGGCATGTGCCCGAGTATGGCTACTTAAACTGAATATAGATACGTCATATACAAATATAAAAATTAATGCTGGATAGGGTGGAAAAACGCCGAGCTACAACAACTCCTGACCCACCCCAAGATCATCGAAGATACGAAAGGTCACAGGCTCCGATGGTTGTGCCACCCAGAGAGAATGGAGAAAGATTGCAGCGTGCTGAGAGCCTATTTCGTTAAACCAACCAAAACAAAAACAAAATATATTTTTTTTATGTAGGCCACAGTGAGGCACCTATAAATCGTCAATGATATCACAATATAGTGAATCTAGTAACCGACTTCGGAACGCAGTCATCTACCGCGAAGAAGCGGCAAGAAACTCAATAGTTGCTCTTTGATATCGCCCATAATTACAATATTTTTTCAATACAATAATTTATGCCTGCCTGTATAATGCTGCAAATTTCATCAAAACCCGTCTAGTATTTATGTAGTTTCAGCGCGATCGACGGACAAACATCCAGACAAACAAACTTTCACATTTTTAATATGATTAAGACATAATTATGATTAGCATGATCATTTTCGTCAAATCAGTGGTTATTCTTAACAAGAACCCAGAACCATAGCAGCTATAATTGTACGTTTTTAACTCACTGCAAAATTACCTCGCAAGTATGGCAAGCACTTTTCTGTCTTCATCAAAATTGCTCAAAAGGAATTTCGCACATAAGAAGCAATTAAATTGCATACCTTCTGTTCTTATGATATTATACAATTGAAAACATGCGTCCTTGACAATTTGTTATTTATTAACCCGTATAGAAATGCTGAAATGCGTTAATATGCTTGTATCTTCTTTAAATTCAAATTGAACATGCATAATTAGCATAAAATTACATACCTGTGTGATGCAACATATTACTGTATGGGTAGTTATAAAATACAGTATTACCAAGCTTACATACTGAAAAGTTATCAGCATTGAAAAGCAATGCTGGTTACTTATAGTCCATTTTACGTAAGATGATCCATGTGACAGTTGTACTTCTTTTACGAAGTTAAACTTATTTCAAGGTTTAAGTTCCACTTCTCCATTTCCCACCAACTTGTTGTATGGAGATTTCTTCAGGATGTTTTTTTTCACCGTAGAGCTGGTATGAATTCCGCGCATAGATTTTACAAATCCAGAGGTGCAGAGGAGTGTTTTCTTTATGTCAGAGGCGGCAAACGAGCTGGCGCGTCGCCTGATGGTAAGCAATCACCGCCGCCCATGGACATCCGCGACACCAGAGGTATCGTTGATGTGTTGCCGGCCTTAACCCCTTACCCTCCCCAACTGAGCTCTGGCAACCTTACTCACCAGCAGAAACATAGCACAACAGTTACGAAGTGTTACCCAACATCCACAGCTAATACAAAGTCCTATAATGGAACTCCATTTTAATGTCCAGCCTATTAGGTCTTAATTGTGCGCCTTTACATAAGTACACGTTATCTTCGGTGATCAGATGCGAATAGCTCCGAGCGTGCCATCAATCTGCATTGCCACACAAGACGCACTGATGCAACGCTAATTTGCTTTTAAACGAAAATGTAAATGCATCCTAATTTGTGGGACCTTTTTCATGCCACTCAAACGTTCGTCTTAAATAATACACTCATTAATCAATAGCTTGACTAATTGTGTCCGCTAATGAACTTAATTAAGATCTTGCAAATATTATCATTGACAATAAATCATGATGTTTTCAAGTATTTTGCTATTCGTGCGTGCCAGTTTTGGAAACGACTCACCTGCAAATCACTTTTTAGGGATATTTTAGTAGTCATTGTTCGAGAGTATTTTGGTGTAGTTTTTAATACTCTATTGCATCGTAGCTTCTATTTGCAAATCGGACAAAGGAGAAATCCGTTTCTCATACAAACGGGGGCCTGGATGTGCACGGCTACAAATTGGTCACCGATTAGAACACTTCAAAAGATTACATTTGCCCAATTTTAATAGCTGAATACAACGGCCAAATATGTTAAAATCATGCATGAATATTCATTATTATTGCCATATCTATATGGTGTGACATCAAGTGACAGGATTGACATTGACGTATGACGTAAAACCATAATGCACTGATCTATACATAGACAAGATATAGGTCAGTGCCAAAATGACTCCATTTCAATTGACACTGATCGTTTAATCGATCAATTGTTTGATTTTATTATTATCTTAATTATGAATACGTAAAAAGTAGATCTTTATTAAGATATAACGAATATTACAAATAATAAATGATTGTAGTTTTTCAAAATGTAGCAAAAACACACTGGAACATGATGCATTTAATTTAATCTCCGCTTATCGATTTTCTCTAATCGATTCTTTAATCTGTCATGTTATTAGGTGCGTTTTTGAAGACAGTTAAAAATTAAAAAATATAGTGCTATGTCGTTTATAAAGTATGTTTGATAATGTAAAATATATAATTATGCAATTAACTTAAGTTGGCCAAAGCCTATTCCGTTGTTATTTATAGAGGTTAATTAACAAAAATTTACAGTTTTTTTGGTATATAATTTATCCATGCACGATCAAGCCCAAAATGGATCGTCTCCTTTTATTAATGAGCTTTGAATTGAGTTGTGGAGTTATAAATAGAAAAATAACGTTTTGTTTCCCTCTCTACGAACCCTAAAATTTTACTAACTGTGTACCCAGATATAGTTAACTGGATTTAATACAGTAATAAAATTATTCATTTTCATTGTTCAGCATATTGGTACATCTGATGATCGTGACCACCCAGGATTTATATTCAGATCGTGAATGTTGGTTTTATGTCTGAATATAAATTTAACTATCAATAAATAACTAGTTTCAAAAACAAAGTGTTCACTTTTAATTTAGAATATAATATTGACTTTGCTACACAACTGGGCATTGTTTCTTCATCTCACTGCTAATAAATAATTTGATTCATTTAATAATGTGAGTTTCAGTCCGAAACGAGATTAAAGTTAGTCGGTTGCAAGAATAGAATTTTGTAATGCCATAAATGGGTTTTGATAGATTGAGGCAATTCATCCTACTACTATTATAAAGGCGAAAGTTTGTATGTGTGGATGTATGGATGTGTGGATGTATGGATGTATGGATGTATGGATGTTTGTTACTCTTTCACGTAAAAACTACTGAATGGATTTGAACGAAACTTTACCACAATATAGCTTATACATCAGAATAACACATAAGATATTGAAAATCGAAATCCACGCGGACGGAGTCGCGGGCGGCCGCTAGTTTATAATATGTATCAACTTCGCCGAGAGCCACCACGAGTATTATAATTTTCTGAGTAATGGTCAGTGGGATCGAATGAATAATTTTTAGTTTTGCGCAATCTTATAAAACAATATGTCCTGATTGACTTGGCGTTTGTATGAATATAACGTTATTAACAAATTATAGTTAGTTATAGCAGGAGCGATTAAAATATATTAATGCCAGTTTATTTCAAATTTCCTATGGCTGACTATTTTAACGCGTGGTTTCATTGAAAAAAATCTTTGTTCTACGAGGGTCTGCCCTCAGGTCAACAATGGTATTGTTTTTTTGTGTATCAAAGATTTGACTTCATTAATTTCTGATCAAATTGTTGTGGTGAGTAATAAATAATAGACATACGTCAACGGAAACGTTTAATGTGAAAAAAAAACTTTTAACTTTTTGACATAAAATATAAATTAAATTATTTATCATTTATTTGTCTCTTTTTTTACAAGGACTGTGTTAGCTAGTTTAATCGGATTTACATAAACCGTTTGTGATAGAAGTTGCTTACTTTGATACTAGTTAACTATATAAACAGTTATATTATTATTTGTTGTTGTCAGATATTTATTACTCTTATTGTAATGCGGCATCACAGGCTACTTCAAGTATATGCCAAGGTTGATTGTAATGGACTGCATGACATTACTCTATTTTTAATGTCTACGAGAAGTTGATCTGCTTTATTTGATTTTAAATTCATTTAAATTATGAATTAAGCTCGAACGAAGGCTAAACGTAATCGAAATTTAAACAATCAAGATTTCAATTTATTAATATGACAATGCAACTGCTTATCATGATAAAGCATTTAGCAGTGCAGCATTTCGTTTGAATTAACGTACGTTTATTAAATTAATTTCCTTATAGGTATTAAGAAATTAATTATTAATTAGGGGAGTAAGGGGAGAACGGAACCACCATCTTATCCGACCCAATTGTCAACCTCACCTGCACGCGCTTAGGCGGCGACATCCAAGCGGATATCGGGTGCTCCCTGCTAGACAACAAGCGAGGCTCTGGCGACCGAGCCGATGGCGGTATAACCATCTCCCGATCAGGACACTGGTCGGATGAGGCTACAGCAGCCTTGAGGTACAAATTGCCTCTAAAAAGTCTGGTGCAGAAGGCAAGGGGAAACCACTGCACTATTTTTCCCACGAAAGTCATCATGGAAGCACCCAATAATTTGAAGTGGCCATGCGATCCGCTTAGCAACCGGCGCCGTTCTGTGTCCGGGACAGACGGTGGGAAGTATGTTACCGGCCGTGTGGATGTAGGAAACCAGGCAACACACGGAAACTTGACTACTGGAAACTCTTTTAAGTTGCGACAAATCCAGACGATAGGCACATGGAATGTACGTGGCTTATTACAGCGAGGAAAACTAACAATCCTCCAAAAGGAGATCACTAGATGTCAGGTGAATATTTGTGGCCTCAGTGAGACACACTGGAGAGGCAATGGACACTTCCTCACCGATACACATGCCATTTACTTCTCGGGTAGCGACAACAGCAGCCGAAACGGAGTCGCTTTTCTTCTTCCGAAACGCCTCAGAACTTGCGTGATGGGGTATGAGCCTATTAGCGATCGCATCATGAGTATTAAGCTGAAAGCGACGCCAACAAACATCAATATCATCCAGGTGTATGCCCCCACCAGCACTGCAAGTGATGAAGACCTGGAAAGCTTCTACTCAGAACTGGAAACCACCATACTAAAGACTCCTAACAGGGAACTTCTTATAATCTTGGGTGACCTTAATGCGAAGGTTGGATCGGACTCCCATTTAATTAGCCAAAATGTTGGACAGCGCAATGAAAGAGGTGAACGTTTGTTGCAGTTTGCCGCAGATAATAATCTGATAATAACAAACACCTGTTTTCAGAAACACCCTAGGAGACTCTACACCTGACATCACCTGACGGGAACCACCGCAATCAAATCGATTATATTCTGGTGAGGTCAAGGTGGAAAACCTCAATAAGGAACTGCCATACTTTGCCTGGAGCTGACTGCGGGTCCGACCATCAACTTCTTATCTCTAGGATGCAGATAAAATTGAGAGCAGCCAGGAAGCTTGAGAAGCAAAGAAGGATTGATGTGGCGGATACCGCTCATTTTCTGAGAGCTCTTGAGCAAAATTGGTCTACGTGGTCAGCTACTGATTTAAATGTAGAAACATCAGAACAGCTTTGGGAACGAGCCAAAGGAGTTATCAAGAGCGCCGCTAAGGAGTCCGAGCCAACGATAAAAGCACGCAAGCGACAGCACTGGATGAGCGAAGCGACCTTTGCACTTGTCGAGGAAAGGCGGCGAATTAAAGCTGAAGGAGCAAATGTGAGAGCCTTGAACGAACTTTCTGCTAAGATACAAGCAGCATGTAGGCGAGATCTTAATACGAAACTTCGAAATATATGTGCGGAAGTCGAAGTCCACGCCGATAAATATGAAACCAGGGATCTCCATCAGAAAATCCGCTCTATCACAAAGCCGTTCACATCCAGGACATGGGCGATTGAGAATGCTCATGGCGAAACGGTCACCGAAATAGATAACATCTCTGAGACTTGGAAAGAATATTGCCAGTCGCTGTTTCGTGACCCTCAGTCTCAGAGCTTCGTCTCCACTGAGCCCACGGAGGAAGAGTTTGAGCCTAACATACTGAAGGAGGAAGTAAGAGCAGCAATCAGGCACCTCAAGAAAAACAAGGCTACTGGAAGTGACTCCATTCCTATTGAAACAATTAAGGCATTGGGAGAGTATGGCGTCCAGATCTTCCAACCTCTTTGTAATAAAATCTGGCAAACAGGAACGTGGCCAAAGGAATGGGCTCATACTGTTTTAGGACTTCTTGTTTAACAGTAGTTATCATTGTGCGGCGATAATGGCGGACGATCGGTGCGATAGTGCGTGTGCGAGCGAGACGGCGATCTTGCGTTAGAGCGGGAGCGGCGATGAATGAATGGCGAGCGAGCGCGTCGGTAATGCGGTCTTGTGCGTAGCGCGGCGACTTCGAGTGATAATCTTCGTATTTCTTCTAGTATTTGTGAATCGTGTGATTGCGGAGTTGGTGAGCGTTGTTGCGATGATGTTTGAGGCGTCTGGTGCGTCGACATAGCGCTGATTTCTTGCGTCTGCTCGAGCATTTTGTCAGCAAGTAATGCAAGTTCATCGAGCGCGGCGGTCTTGCTGATAGTGTCGCTGACGACGAGTACTGATCTGACGTGGGCTGGCAGGTGGTTCATCCACATCAGGCGGAGCGTGGACTCGGGGACTTTTTCTCGTGCGAGGTCTCTCATCCGTCGTAGTAGTTGCGATGGTCTCTGCTCCCCCAATTCCATCTCGGAGAGTAGCTTCTGGAACTGTCTTCCTTCGGATTCCTCGTACACGGAGATCAGCCTTTGCTTCAGTGCGTCGTAGTATCGCTCTGCCGGTGGGTTGTACAGCAAATCGCTAATTTGTTCTATGTCTTGCTTTTCTAGTTGCGCGATGACGAGCTGGGCAAGTTGAGTCTGTCCTTTCTTCAAATCAACTGTCGCGGCTTCGAATGTGATGAACCATAGTCGTGGTTTATCTCGCCAGAAGGGAGGTACGCGCATTGACAACGCAATACCCGCCACTTCTGCGGTTCTTGAGCTGGAAGCGGTGCTGGTGGTTTGATCCTCTTCGGCCATATTGATTGTCTTGAATAAGCTTGTCGTTGAATATTTCTTCCAGAGGTTGCTTCTTGTTCCTTCAGTCGGTCTTCGGGCGTCGAGCAGTCGTCGGGGTCACCACTTTAGGACTTCTTGTTTGAATGAAACTCCATTTGAAGTGTAGAAGAAGAGAATAATTTATTGATTAAAACTTAACCTAATATATACAAAAAGATGGTTCACAACTAGCGATACATAAAGGAAGCATTTACAATTACAATATAAAACTAATTAAAATATAAACTATCTCCCTCTCGCTCTTGCGTGCAAATGGCCGGCGCGTCGCGGTGTCGGGCTGCGCGCGCAGGTCTTGCGCGGCGCGGTACTGGAAATGCACGCCGCGAGTTGAGAATACTGCACTAAAACAGTATTTGTTTGCAGCAGCTACACTGTCTTTGTACCGCTGCACAAAAAGGGCTCTACAAAGATGTGTAGTAATTACCGTCTTATTGCTCTAATATCACATGCCAGCAAAATATTACTACACATACTGAACGAGCGTCTCAAGAGCTTTCTGTCCAAAGAGATAGCGCCGGAACAAGCTGGCTTTGTAAAAGGCAGAGGCACCCGCGAGCAGATTCTGACGGTACGCCAAATAATCGAAAAGGCTCGGGAATTCAACAAGCCGACTTATATTTGCTTTGTGGACTTCTCAAAAGCGTTCGATTCCGTGAGATGGCCAATGCTTTGGAAGACACTTCTGGAAATGGGTGCACCAAAACATCTTGTACACCTTCTTCGTAGATTATATGAAGATGGATCAGCATCGGTGAGAACGGATGGCGTCTTGTCGAGTCATTTCCATCCTAGTGCAGGAGTTAGGCAGGGATGTATAATTTCACCACTCCTGTTTAACATATACACGGAGCTCATTATGAGAATATCCCTTGAAAACTGGACCGACGGAGTTGCAATCGGAGGCCTTAAGATCTCTAACCTCCGTTACGCGGATGATACCACCTTATTCGCGACTAGTGCTAGTCATATGGAGGATCTACTGTGCAGAATGGAGAGGGTCAGCCTGGAATATGGTCTAAAGATCAACCGCAACAAGACCAAGATGATGATTGTCGATCGTGCCAACAACAATTCGCCCGAGGTCTCACAAATAGCGAATTGTGACGTCGTACAGTCATATATCTACCTAGGAGCTTTAATCTCCAACAACGGAGGATGCGTAGACGAGATCAAGCGTCGTATGGCTATCTCTAGAAGCGCCATGGATAAATTAAGAAAAATATGGCGGAATCGTAACATCACAAAAGCGACGAAAATCCGACTCGTCAGAGCGCTTATATTCCCCATATTTCTCTACGCCGCTGAGACGTGTACCCTACGGGAAAGTGAGAGAAAGAGGGTAGATGCCCTGGAAATGTGGTGCTGGCGAAGAATGCTTGGGGTATCGTGGACCGAACACCGCACCAACGTCTCCATACTCCAAGAACTCGGCATCAGGCAGCGTCTATCCTCCATCGTCCAGGCTCGCATTCTCACATTCTTTGGGCACGTTTCTAGACGTGGAGTCGTATCCATAGAGCGACTGGTGGTGCAGGGTAGGGTGGAGGGTACCAGAGCGCGAGGAAGGTCGCCCATGAGGTGGACAGACCAAATTAAGGCGGCAATGAAGGGCCCGTTGCACGAGTGCGCAAGACGAGCAGCCGCCAGGGAGGAGTGGAGGCGAGCCGTCAAACGTGTCACAAAGGGGGACTCACAATGATGACCACGACCGCTCTGTCAAGAGTGTCACGATTGAGAAGAATTAAGAAATTTCTCCAAATGTATTGTTCGAAATTAAAAAAACGCTATTTTTCGAAGTTGTTCAGAAATATGTCTACCTCGGGCAGACATTGCAGTTGGGTAGAAACAACTTTGAGAACGAGGTGAATAGAAGAATTCAGCTTGGTTGGGCAGCATTTGGGAAACTACGTCGAGTTTTCTTATCGTCGATTCCACAATGCCTCAAGACAAAAGTCTTCAATCAGTGCGTCCTACCCCCCGTCATGACTTATGGAGCTGAAACGTGGACACTTACGGCACGGCTGGTTCACAAGTTTAAAGTCGCTCAGCGGGCTATGGAAAGAGCTATGCTCGGCGTTTCTCTGCGGGATCGCATTCGAAATGATGTGATCCGGCAGAGAACTAAGGTCATCGATATAGCTCACCGAATTAGCAAGCTGAAGTGGCAATGGGCTGGCCATATAAGCCGCAGAGCCGACAACCGTTGGGGTAAACGAGTTCTGGAGTGGATACCGCGTTTTAGCAAGAGTCCCAAAAAGCGCAGTGTAGGACGCCCTCAGGCCCAGGTGGAGTGACGATCTGCGCAAGATGGCTGGTAGGAGCTGGATGCGAGATGCTGAGGATCGGGCTGAGTGGAGAGCCCTAGGAGAGGCCTATGTCCAGCAGTGGACTGCGATAGGCTGTTGATGATGATTGATGAAAAAAACGCTAAAATGTGATATAATTAATTTGCCGATGCAATTGAATTTGAAAATATCATTCTTGGACTTATAAGTAGTTCAGTTTGTTATATTTATATTACTCCTACTAAAATCAAGTCTGCAAAGTTTTGTAGCAGTGTCTCTATTGGCTGCCAAAAAGAGCTACTTAAACTAATATTTATGTACAAAGAAACCATTAGTATGGTATATAGGTAAGTCATCACACACTGTATAACTCATTAATAATAAATAGTAGCCGAATAATAATAAATATCATGGATATATGTAGATACCGTAGACTTCTAACGTTTTATTGTTGTTTTTTACTAGGCAATTTCTAACAAATGTTCTGTTAGCATAATAAGTTGTGAACTATAAAGATGTGGCTGTTAGTAGGGAATAAATGTGTGAAAAGAGACAATGGAAACTAAGACTATTATAAAAAAGAAAGTCTTGGAATCTATTGTGATCGCGGAATCGTATTTTCAAATTCTTTATAATAGGCGGTTGTTAGGAAACACGGAATGGCACATTCCTGGTTTAGATTCAGGTTTACACCACAAGTTTAGGCTTAGGCGTTGAAAAAGTTTAGGTATGTTTTAAGAAAATATTTTATCAGACAAAATATGTTACCGGTTTTTCGATGTTATATTTTATCATAGATTTAAATCAGTCCCTTCTTATTTCAGTAACTACTGTCACTGCTGAAATTTAATTATTAATCTACATACGTAAACAGTGAAATGTAAAAAAAATGTCACAGATTTGAAGTGTCGCGGCAAAATTACCAATGTAATGATTTGATTCTATGATGATTTATAATATGAGAGGTAGTAGGATAAAAAACAATAAATTAAAAATATTTTACAAGACAATAAAAGTTACTTGCCTTTAGAAAGGTGCAGTACACATATCTTGAAGGTGACAGATCGTTATTATATTTATGCATGATTTCCTAAAACTGTTTAAAGTTCAGTCAAATGCCCCAACGTATAAGTAGGTATGTTCATTAAGGAAATAAAGAGGGTAGGGTCGCTGCATGAAGTAACATGTTTTTGCAATTGCATCATCCAATCTTTTAATAGTTCAGGAAGATGTTTTGTACATTTTTGAAGAATGACAAAAGGATTGTAAACGAGGGAAGTTAATGATTCTCCTGATCCTGACCTGGTACAGTTAATCTTATAATTTAACCCAGTTATTAGAATTTCCTCTGTTTTGGTATTTTAAAGTAAGTTATTTGGCTAAAAAAGATCGAAACAGAGGCAATCAGTATAAAAATCAGGGAAAAGCGTCTGTCCATCCCCGCTGAAAGACCCATAGTCACTTAAAACTGCCACAAAAGAAAATTAAAATACAAAATCAAAATATTATCTAATGTACTTCGCATCAACATTAATTGTTGTTGATGGTATGCCTCCCAAAAACATAAGTAAAATAAAAGTAGGGCATCAAGGAAAAAGGCATCATCAGGGTTTAAGTAAATAGGCATTTATAAAATCTCGTAAAATCATTTCATTTATTCTGCAATAAAAACCAATAAAATAGTTTCTTAGTATGTAGGCCAAATCACGAGTGTGTATCTAAATATCTGTCATTGGTAGTCATTTACCAAGTGACTGACGATTTAAGTTTAATGTCTTTAATTAATGCTGTCAATTAACCGTAATTCGAAGTATCTTCACGCTCAAATCACTGAGCCATTTGCTTGATTTAAATTTAAAGCGAAGCTCAAAGCTTTGGTTAATTAACTTACCTTACAAAATTTAATTTGACAGTCAATTTGTGCGCCTCTAGATATAATGCAAAAACTTATAATCTTAGATTTTTTTTTATTTTTGATATAGTGTTTAAAGCAAAATCACACGTACATTTTTGTACTGGTACGTTTAACAGCATTTCGGCTTTTATTTTTTTTTCCGTATGAAAATAATAATAATAATATTAGAGCTTGAAACAAACATAATAATATAAAATATATAATATAATTTTATTACAAATAACGTTTTTAAAGACATCTAGAGAGAGAGAGGCATCTCTACTCTTAACCCATAAAAAAAGTATTATAAACTCCAATACACACTAATAACAACAATATTTAATGCCAAAAATAAATAATAAGTAAAAACAAGTAAACCCGAGGAAATAAAGTATCCATAGTATCAACATAACGTTCTAAATGGCAGGGATCTTCCATCGATCAAGGCGACTCTTGCCATCATACTCATCATATTTCGTCCCAGTTTGGAGTAAGACTGCATTGCATTGCGGGTCGCAGACCATATGCGTATGACAAGTATTTTTTTCCTATATAGGACTAAAGACGATTGGCGCTAGAAGTAGATCTCTCATTTGACTAATTTGCCAGCATAAAAAGTACGAGTACATAAATCTGAGTAAGTAGATCAGCCGGTCACTTACTGTTATGGTTAACTGGCTTTTTCCCACGGCTTTGCCCGCATCATCAAGATTCCTGTTTTATCCCATGGGACCATTCAATCGAATTTAAAAGTATCCAGTCACCTAAGGCAGTCCATACCCTGCCTGTACATCAAAAATCACAATCAGGTCAGTAGTTTCATCGTGATTGACGGACAAAAATATCTAAAGAAAGTACCTATGTATATGAATATTATTTTCTGTTTTTTTGTCCTTATGGTAATCTTATATTATGATAGGAACTGGAAAGTTTAATGATGGACTAGTGCCAACAAAGTAATTTATTTCATATATGGTTGTCCAGTCTGATTAACTAGTAATGATTTTTTTCGTATTCTTTCGATTGCGGGTTATGAATTTACTGGGCTATCATTTTTAAAATAAATATCGTAAATTTACCTTTCCTTAATAACATTTTAACCATACTTATTAAGTGAGTCATACTTAATATCCATACCTTAATCGTTAACAATTACTATAGGTTAACAATAAATATAAATATTAACCGCTCAATATTGACAGATTTCTGTGCTAATTAAGTTATTTGTACACGCCACCCTAATTATACGTTGACGCATTGTTTTTGATAATGTCAAGTGCATTAAATGAGAATCATTAAAGCAATCATGGCAGAGTGCAAAAAATGTGGTTTTAAGTAATTTTTCACTCAACTATCGGCCGCCTGCGACTCCGTCCGCGTAGATTTCGGTTTCCGCACGCAAAGGGATTAAACTTAAGTGGACTATCCAACACATCAATAATTTTCGAATATGTAATTCAAACCAGGAGTTCCTGAGATCAGCGAGTTCAAGCAAACAAACAAACTCTTCATTTAATTAGTATACTAGCGGCCGCGCGCGACTCCGTCCGCGTGGTTTTCGGTTTTCGGACACATAGGTATATACTATAGCCTTAAGCTTTCCTCGTCAAATGGACTATACAACACAAATAATTATTCAAATTGGAACAGAACTTCCTGAGATTAGCGCGTTCAAACAAACAAACTCTTCAGCTTTATTATATTAGTATGGATAGATGAAAAAAATGTGGTTACGCGTAATTTATCGATCAATAAATTAAATTAACATCGCCAACATGTTTTATAATGCCTTTCCTTTTCCTGCTAATATTGTTTACGAGACCGATATAGTTACCCTTGATATTAAAGATGGTAATGGGAGGCAGTTTTTATTAACGATTAACTTCGTGGACCACTTATCGGTATTTACATACATTTGCAAACTGGTTGTATACAATGTAATGTAATGTAATGTAATGCAGAGCTATTGAAGTCTAAATGACAATCTGGTTTGACAGTGCGATTATTTGTTTTTATAGGTAGGTAGGCATGTAGGTTGTGTAATAAGGAAGGTACGGCTTATATAAAATAAACTTTAAATATTGAAAAATCCTGCATCTCATAAACTATGTGGTGACCAGTAGGAAAAAAATATTTTGTGCTTGCGTACTAATTTGTGAATATATAGAGGTTGTAACGGGCACCGTTACAATACCGGGGCGGCCGGCGCAAAAAAAAATCTCTGAGGATTTTTTTTTTTTAGTATAACCTGAACAATATAAAATACAAATATAAAATAAATGGAGATGCATGATAGAATTTAGGGGGTGCAAGTGATATATACAATGTGAAATTTACACTAGGTTGTTCCGTTTTCCAAAAACCCTACATCGCATCTACAGTCTTAATTCATTTTTGGAATTAAGGCCAATTTGTTTGAGAAATCTTATATTATAAAAGAACTCTCTCGTGAAAACAACCTAGAATAGTGTAGGCTTATTTAAATGACCAGTCACCACCCGCTGGTTTTTGGTGAACAAGGTAATATGATTATTTACAAATTTATAAGGAATAAATATAGTGTAGGCTTATTTAAAAATACCAGTCACCACCCGCTGGTTTTTGGTGAAAGATAATGATAGTGTAGGCTTTTTTAAAAGGACTAGTCACCACCCGCTGGTTTTTGGTGAAAAATAATATTATTTACAAGTTTACCACTATCCTTTAAGGGATAAAGTAGAAGTATAAACTTCATTACTCTGTACTTTTTAGAAGTACTAGGAGTAAGTAATAGTAGAGTAAAATCATTTACATATTTACAAAGTACGGGTTAATAAAAGTGGTTAATGGATTAGCCGAAATAATGGTGAAAGAATGGAGATGCATATAAAAACAGAATGATATAAATAAACAATGAAAAGTACATATTAATGGTTATTAATTTATATTTACAGATTTTTATTTTTACTTCTTACAATAAATATGTTCACATTTTAATAAACTCGTTATTACTTAGTAGGAGAGCTAGGTCTGCCTTACATTTTTTTATAATTTTACTTGTGATTTTTACTTTTCATTATTTATTTATATCATTCTGTTTTTATATGCATCTCCATTCTTTCACCATTATTTCGGCTAATCCATTAACCACTTTTATTAACCCGTACTTTGTAAATATGTAAATGATTTTACTCTACTATTACTTACTCCTAGTACTTCTAAAAAGTACAGAGTAATGAAGTTTATACTTCTACTTTATCCCTTAAAGGATAGTGGTAAACTTGTAAATAATATTATTTTTCACCAAAAACCACCGGGTGGTGACTGGTCCTTTTAAAAAAGCCTACACTATCATTATCTTTCACCAAAAACCAGCGGGTGGTGACTGGTATTTTTAAATAAGCCTACACTATATTTATTCCTTATAAATTTGTAAATAATCATATTACCTTGTTCACCAAAAACCAGCGGGTGGTGACTGGTCATTTAAATAAGCCTACACTATTCTAGGTTGTTTTCACGAGAGAGTTCTTCTATAATATAAGATTTCTCAAACAAATTGGCCTTAATTCCAAAAATGAATTAAGACTGTAGATGCGATGTAGGGTTTTTGGAAAACGGAACAACCTAGTGTAAATTTCACATTGTATATATCACCCCCTAAATTCTATCATGCATCTCCATTTATTTTATATTTGTATTTTATATTGTTCAGGTTATACTAAAAAAAAAAAATCCTCAGAGATTTTTTTTTGCGCCGGCCGCCCCGGTATTGTAACGGTGCCCGTTCCTTCCAGCCTTCATGGATGTTCAGGCCTCCATGATGGCTGGAAAAACCTAACCTGCGCGCCCACTGGCCGCTAATTAACTTCCATTCAAAATTCAAAATTCAAAATTTGTCTATTATGTTCTATTTTCGCATTTCTTTTGATCAGGGATTCAGACCTAGACCGACTGCGGAGCCAGACAGAGCTCTATAAATTAATTACCTTTAAATATAAATCT
This sequence comes from Nomophila noctuella, assembly GCA_958496325.1. Lineage (NCBI taxonomy): Eukaryota > Metazoa > Arthropoda > Insecta > Lepidoptera > Crambidae > Nomophila > Nomophila noctuella. The sequence goes on along the minus strand of OY292487.1, from coordinate 11,189,724 downwards.
TTAAATATAAATAAATATCATAATTTAATATCAGTAAACCAGTGCAACAGTTGTAAAAGTCGTGTATTAGTGTTATGAAATAAAACCAGTTCATACAGACCAGCATATAATTCATTTAAAACTTCACACTACTGACGACGGGAGTCGCATCGAGAACCTAATAAGAGCCCTGAGATCGCACCCCGTCACAAGGTCAAGCTAAAAAGTTTGCTTCTTGAATGTTCAAATTCGCATTACAAACTAACTTATAATAATAGACTTGTCATATTAATTCGGGCGCCAATCCTGGTTTCAAGAGCATTTACTTAATGTGCAAGGTAATATAGCATTTTTATCCGGGATACGAGACTTTATTTATGTGTTTATTTTATAGTAGAGTAGTGGAGTAACACTCCAGCTTTTGTTTATAAGTGCCATCTATACGAAGAGTTTTGAACTATATTAGCATTAAACCTTACTTGCGATACGGTTTGCTAGCTAGGTATCTCTAGAAGAGAAAGGAAACCAAGCACAGCTGTGTTATTGCTGGTAGTATGTCGATTTGATACTAGGTGGCGATAATCAAGATCAATATTATAAATCGTTCGTGATATATCTATATCTATACTATATATATTTTTGTGTTGGATAGTCCATTTGACGAGGGAGGCTTTTGTAGCGGCCGCCCGCGACTCCGTGGATTTCGGTTTACAATAGCCTGAAGCCTTCCTCGTCAAATCGATTATCCAACACAAAAAGAATTTTGCAAATCGGTTCAGTAGTTCCTGAGATTAGAGCGCGATCAAACAAACAAACAAACTCTTCAGCTTTATATATTAGTATAGATAAATTAAATATATATATTAAATATATTTTTGTCCAACTAATCGTCTCACATGCAGCGTTAATTAGCACATCCTTTCCAGCCATTATCTCTGATCTACCGATATCGGCTCTTAAATATGTGACAAGTAAAACAATTGAACGCGATACTATCAAGCATATACTTTCTCACGTACATGACTTTGACCATATGAGTCAGCCATTTTCTAATAATGTGAGCGAGGCCGATATTAGGTGTATTCCACGTAGAGCAACCATTTTAAAGCGCACCAAATGAGGTGCCTCTACTCGTAAATATTATACTTTCTTGAAGCGCACCAAAGGTTAACACTTCGACTAAAAAGTTGATGCTGTTGGTGTGTTCGAGGAACAGTCTAGGTGCGCTTCATTAGGTGCGCCTCAAAATGGTTGCGCTTCGAGGAATACCCCCGATATTCGGTCTAGTTTGCGTGTGAACCTCTCCTTACGTGTTTCGCCCTACTTTCAGCAACTCGTGCTAACTGTGCATAATTTGTAACCAGGCTGCTAGATTTCAAGGCAGGGGTGATTAATAAGGACGTAACAGTGATTCTTTATTGACTATTGTAGAGGTGTTAATTTCATAGATATTATGTGGAAGAAGGCAGTTCTGACCAGTTGGTAGCGATGGCTGTGTATTATGTATTTGAGGTATAATGTCATAGAATAGATGACCCTGAAAAATTACCTTAACTATTATATTATGCATACAATTGACTTGTGATAAAGATAAGCATTAGTCGCATTTATCTGGGAAACTTATCCGTAGAAACAATTCTATTAGATACAATTTTTTTTCACATATGCCGTCTCATTTACTGTATATGTACCTACTTATATTATAAGGCTGAAGTTTGTTTGTTTGAACGCGCTACACTCTGAAACTATTAGTAAAATAAAAAAAAGATCTCTTGTCTTGGATAGTTTTTTAGTCGAGGAAGGTTTTAAAACACTATGATTCCACGCGGACGGACTCACGGGCGGCCGCTAGTGATTATCTAAAAGTGAACTATGCTAATTAATACCCAGAGCTGTAATATCATCTGATTTCCTTATAATGTACATAGTACGAATATATCATCAGGATATCACCAACAATCTTATGAATATTTAAACATATGCAGATGTAGTATTTTTATCCTTCATTTAGTTCGGACAGTAATTACAAACGCAATATTGTAATGAGGATATCTTCAAGTACATCTGAATAAGGCGTTGGTATTATATTCTTATAGGTTTAAGGTCAAACTTATGGTCGTCTTATCATTGTTTATGTTGGAACTGAGATTGAGACACCGTATTTATCTCAAGTTGTCATTGCATCTCCTATTTTTGTAAATTGTAGGTCAAATGTTTAAATGTGAAATCCCGAATCATCTTAAAAGCTTACTAGCGGCCGCCCGCGGCTCGGTCCGCGTGGATTTTGGTTTCAGCATACATATTGTAGTTTTATAGCATAAAAAAAAGCCTTCCTCTGCAAATGCGAAACAACTATACAAGACAAAATTTGCCAGTAGTTCCTGTGATAAGCGCATTCAAGCAAACAAAAACTCTATCTCTCCAGTTTTATGATATTAAACAGATTCTGAATTGATCATGCCAACGTGTTTGGAGTAGGAAAATATATAATTTCAAAATAAAGATGTACTAAGTTGTTGTTGTTGTAGAAGTCCCTAGGTTGATGCTTTCCAATAAAGTACCTTATATATATTTGAACAGCCAGTAATATTACGAGTCAGGTGTGCGTGACTCTTTGCCCACGAAAGTTACATAAAGTACAATGTAAGAACTTAATTAAAATATTTAGTACAATATCTCTACGGTGGCGTCGTGTTACTAATTTCAATACAACAATTACTACACGACGTAACCAAAAAACTCGTTAAAAAGAATAAATGAATCGCTATGAGACGGCGTAACTTACTAGAAGAATGTTGCTCAAGTATCAATGAAATATTTTTTGCTTCAAACGTGATGTAAAGCAGCGGGCTCACTATGGGTGCGTTTAGTCACTAAACTTCCAAAACCGATCAAGTCAAAAATCATCGATTTTTACTTTTTGATGGCATTTGATACATATACTCATTGCGCGTCTAACCATTGGTCACATGTTGTAAAATTCAGCTAATAAGGAATCTTAATTAAAAAAGCGGTTACGCGCGTATGTTAAAGGACGCGTCAACGACGCAAGAAAATTAAATTGCGCTCTATATAATTTTTGCGAGTGTAATCTTCTAAAGTCTAGGTCTAGTCAAGTTGAACTAGAAGATTAAGAGGTAAACTACACTATTTAATAATGTTAACTGATTTATTCGTTTTAAGGCAGAAACAAAGTAAGATAGTAAAAATTTCATACTTTTTTTTTTACTTAGGCTTAAAAAGGCCTTCAACATTTCGTCTCCTGTAAAGTTGCTAAAAACGACTTATGCTGTGTTGTAATTAATCTAAAGGACGGTATCCAACCTTGTAGGCCAAGTACGCACTAGATACCGTACTAGATGTTTCAAAAGTTCCCTTGGCCCGCCACGTGGATTTGGCGCACATTTTTTAGTGGAATCTTGAATTTCGCAATGGTTATTGGTATCGAATTCAACGTGTTTAATGAGGTGTGGACCGTTTTTGTTGTTGCCCTGCGGTTTTCAGCTAGAACGTGACGGTCATAAAGTACAAGAAATGTCCCTCACATCTATTCAGACATTGTATATTTATAAAGGCATGTCACGGCAATAAAAAAAAAACATCTAATTTCGATTAAAAATTGTTTTAACTAACAGCACTAATGCTTATAATAAGTATTTTTTCCTAAAAGAAAACGTACTGTACGACCTAATGAAATGCTCTGCTAGTTAAGAAATTAACTAAACTATTCATAACTTTTAACTTTGGTCTGCTTCCTTACGCCTCGATAAAAATATCAAAGGATATAATTATAAAATGTATGAAGACCAATTACTCCAAACAGTACCTAAGTGCTAAGAAAATCAAGGACCACAAATATTACTCATGATACAGATGACTGGACCAGCTCTATTACACTAACGTTTCGGAAATGGCGAAATCAGAATATCCAAATCGACAATCGGAACATCCTGATTATCCAGTGCCGTAATAGCAATTGATGCACTTCGCCTCAATTGGCAATTATGGAAGCTTTGTTCTTATCATCAGTTGGGCTAATAAGCGGCTTAGGCGGTTCGAACACGACCGGTATCGTTGCGCCAACAATCGCCTTTTAGGCATTGCCCAACCGGAATATTGGCGATATTTATCGGTTCTTCGGTAATTAGCGGTAATAGAACGAAATTTGAGGGTTCATAACTGTTTTTGGGCTTTGAATTCTGGTTTAGCTTGGAGATCTGCACGCACATGAAATGCCCTTATGTGGGTGTAATCTTTTGTTGCATGCAGAAATTTTGTTTAATATTGCAAAGTCCATTATTATAAGAACAGTATATTTCTGTATTACCCGGAAAAGTCTAATATGTATTTAAAACTCTCGATCTGACTGATGCTCAAAAGACCGTTTTGGGAGAAAATGTAAATAACACGCTTTTTGTTTCTTTTATACAAGGCATTGTGATATGTAGCGTGATATATATTTGCAAAAACTAATTTTTAATTTAATACAAAAAAAACATCTCTTCACTTTCGACCGGAAAAATACCGATAAAATTATCATCTAATGACGTTCAATTATGGCATAAAATTTTAAGACTTTACTAAATCGTGATAATTTCATACAATTTCTAGGACAATATTTAGCAACGGACTCTGTTCTTTTTGTTTCAACGTTTTGGTTTTAATATGTATGAAGTTAAAGCGAATGATACGCAATTGGACACAAAGAAATCTACAACTGCTGAAGTAAAACGGCCAAGTGACGTCAAAGGCACTTTTTAACCTTTGCTTGGTTTGTTTTGTAATTATAAAACCACAATAAATGTAATTTAATTAGTGTATTATTTAAGGTTCTGCCATTTAAAATAATAATTAATAGTTTTATAAAATCCTAGGTTTTTTTTAAATCTACATATTTTGAATAAGCAAAAATTAAGTATATCCTTACCCTTATTCAAGTAAATATACACAGTTATCCAGATAAGCGATAATTTTAAAGTCGTTAACAATTAAGACTAATTTGCATAGTTGAAAATTAATTGATAAAATTAAATATACCGGCACAATTAGCATATATGTAGTTAAAGTTTAGGTTCGATCAGCCTAATTAATAATTTAAACTCTGATTTCCTTCACACTGTTTTCTTATTCTTAATAGCAGGATAATAAATTGGGCTCTTCCTCTGTATTGAAGTTAATCATGCATGTAAACAAATGCATTACGATTAATTAAGTTATCTTTACATAACGGTTTCGTATTTGTTTTCAATAACGCTACTACCAATTTTCTTGATATAATATGTACATAATTGTAGGTATGATAATAAGTGGGTAGGAGTTAATATAATAATCCCCTTAGTCAGAATGTGCCGTTCATACAACGAGTTGTCCCGCGGTAGCAGAGACATAGACATTTTTGATTCTAACTTTTCTCGCTATAAAAAAGTCATATCCAAAGCCCTAACGGTGAAGTGATTCAGCCGCAAAAAATTGTTAATATAAGTTGTAATACTAAAATGTATGTTAATTACTTAAATTTTAAATTGTTCCTACTTAAATCTTCTTGTAATTAGTAAGTTAAGATTAGATTTTCTTTGATTTGTATAGATTTATATAATTATTTATTATTATTATTATTTATATTTTATTATATTTATATTATTTGTGTATAAGTTATCACGTCCTTGTAGCATATCTTTTGTCTGTTACTAAGCATGTTGTGTATACTATTTATGGGCTACGGTCCAGATCAGCTTGTTTATAGAACTAGTTTAACCATGCAATGACTGTATCCTGTCTGTATACCAATTATAAATAAATAAATAATTTAGGTGCAGGTAAAATTCATGTTATACCGTTAAGAAAATTACATTAACAGGGAAATTTTAGTTATTGAATACGTTGACACGATTATTCATTCATTCATTTAATTTATTGTTATCACCAGATTTTGTAATATAAACTTTACTTCTAGGTTGATATAAATAGTTTAACGACAGTTTGAAGTAAAAAATCAATTGACAATTACAAAAGATTACGAATAACAAGTGTTATTCAATGAATTCAATCGCAAGTTCAAGCTAAACCTTGATCTTAACAATTACGTTTTTCACGGTTCGATGAAAATATCCACTTCAATTGTTTCAAGATCAGTTGCAAAGACAGTTCATTGATTGATACATTTTGGAGATAAAACAATAATAAATGTTAATCTGGTTATTTAAGTAATAAAACCTTTATAAATTTTGTTAAATTTAGGCTGGTTATTATCAGGATGGCTAAATCAGGTTCATAGTTGCAGTTGGATCCACAATGGTTGTTTCTAGGAAAAATGCAAGGAGGAGAGATATTGTAATAAATATTGTCTCGTGTCATAAGCACAGGGTCCCAAAAAATATATTTATTTATTAGTGTTATCACCACAAATAACATGAAAAGACAAGATGCAATTCACTATCATGTTGTTCTAAATGGAATTAAAAATTGCGATGTCTGTCACACAATTATGGTGTTACGAGTTTATCAGTCGGACACAGAAATTAGCTAATTCCTTTGTTCCTAGTGATAACATTAATTATCTTTAATTTATTGAGTAGTGAATCTAAATCAGTTCAATTGAACAAAACTGTGTGAATCGCTCCGAAGCGGTATAGTCTAAGATCCCGCCATACTAGCACCTTCATCGAGCTGGTTATTGGATGAGACCTATTTTATACACAATTTAACATGTCAATAATTATATTGCACAAGGGTTGCCTAGAAAATTTCAGTCCAGGATGTGATTCATTTACACTTAAAAAAGTATATTTTTTCAAATATTTCATCGGCTTGGTTATTGAACAAATTCCATACCAATCGAAAGTATGAAGCCCATATAATATGCAAACGTTGGGTTGCCTCTTGTTTTCCAGTCAGAACTCTCGGGTTGCCGGGTATACCTAGTCACTTGATAGGAGTATTTTGCATCGGCCTGGTTATTGAATCAAATTTAAATGAAAATAAAGATTATTTCATTATGAACACGGTGGTACAGGGTTGCCTGCGAAAAATCAGTCCAGAATGGGGGTTGCCGGATTTTGAAAAGTGAAATATTGCCGCGATGAAAAACTATTTTTGATAGTGCAAATGACAAGGACAACGACAGATTTAGATATGCTGTGTATAATTTTGGAGTAATAATTACTAAAATTGAAGAATTTTAATTTTATTTTTAACTAGCAACCGCCCGCGACTCCGTCCGCCTGGGTTTCGGTTTCCTCACACAGTGTTACTATCGATAGCTTAAAGCCTTCCTCAACAAATGGTAAGTGGACTATCCAACACAAAAGATTTTGTCAATTCTAACCAGTAGTTTCTGAGATTAGCGCGTTCAAACCAATCTGGATCAGGAGTTACACGTGTTATTGTGAGTCAACCATATGACGACATATGCTGTTGCGGGGTATTTTGTAGGCAATTTTATGTAGAATATTTCCGTCGTACATGATTTCAATGTATCTAATTGTAAAACACACGCAACAGATGCTTTAAAAAATTGAGTAATTTCTCCCTTTTTCCCAACATTTCCCTTCACTACGCTGCTCCTTTTGATTGTAGCGTGACGAAAAGAGACGAACTTCTTAGCTATCCATGGATTCTCCGTGCGGGTGCCGGGTCCATCGCGTGGAACAGAGAGGAATGTCAGTCGGCGCCTGGGACTTGCGACCCAGCGTGTAGGTTTAAGGGGCCCCTTTATAGTATACTAACGATCACCTTCACCGATGACATTCCTCTCCCTTCCCAACCATATTTGGTATGAGCCGAGTAAAGCGGCTTTAGTTGCTCTTTCCAGTAACGAGCTAATATTAGATCTTGGTAATCCTAAGTCCTTCAGTAGGTTGTAGAGAGATTTCGCTGGTATACCTCTCGCACCCACTTCCACAGCATACAACCGTGCTATATAACCATTTTTAGTCATCTCGTTGGTTAGGTCATAATACTTATTTGTTTTAAACGCGTGATCTTTGGCAATGTTTGTCTCCCATGGAACAGTAAGTTCCACCAACAGTACGCGCTTAAGTTTTCTAGAATAAACGAAAAGGTCTGGTCTAGACGACGATAACACAATGTCTTCTGGAATAGTGTAGTGCTTTTCATACGTGTCCATCATGATCTTCCAATCTGGAGCTACACTAACAATGGAGTAAGGTTTGACTTTGGACTTCTTGGTAGATCCTTCCTTGACGAAGTTGATGTTCTATATCTATAATCTGTCCAGGAGAGAATAATTGTACCAAGTTTCGTAAAAATCTTTTGAGTATTTTTCGTTTCTATAAGGAACATACAACATAACATGGCAGAGAACGCTTTTAGCGTTAAGTCCGCCTTTTGTACCTGCTTTTTGTGTGGTCAATAAAGTTTTATAAATAAATAAATAAATAAAAACATACAGACAGACAGATAGACAGACAAACAGACAGACAAAAATTTTAAAAATTACTTTTTCGGCATCCGTATCGATCACTTATCACCCCCTGATAGTTATTTTGAAAATATATTTCATGTAAGTACAGAATGGACCTCTCGATAGACTTATCATTAGTATAGATTAATTATAGAAATATTAAATCGTAAAATGTTTATTTTCTACAAATATACTAATGAAGAATACATACAATAACAAACATCAAAACTTCACGCGAATAAATCATGAACGAACACAACATTAAAACAAACACATTAAGAGGGCGCATCAATTTCGACAACAATCGGATCGCACCCGCGCGCTTCCTCGGCCCCCTCTCGTCCTATGACTTCAACGCAATGAGACAGAGGTCGCCACTTCATTTTGTTTCGGGAGATTCCGCACAGTATGCAAATTAAATCAGATAAAAATTGTCAAAGTGAGTATTGGAAGCAGGATGACGACCAACTAAGTGGTGTAAAGCTAGTAATACATAAATGTTAGTATTATAATTATTTATTTTGTTTATGCTTTGAGTGACTTGTATTGTACTTTTTTCTGGTAGTTATTAATACGCAAAGGTATGCGTAAGTTAATTAATTATTAATTCTATAATATGTTTTTGCACCACAAAATCTTTGTGAATTTTGCACCTTTTACATCTATTCAAACTTAATATAAAGAATTGTTCAATGAGAAAAGGATATTTTAAGATACAAGATTCTTTAATTCAATTTCTTGTCTCTGTGCACATGAATAAGAATGACAACCATGCCACAATGAGAATGACAACCGTATAATTCTTATTATTCTAAATTTTGAATTTTTTAACTACCGCATCTGTAAACCTATGGAAGTACAAATAAATGAAAGAAGGCAAACTGCTGAGTTTCTTCCGGCGCTTATTTTCAGCAGGCCAGGCCCGTTCAAATGCTTGTAGGTTTAAAAAAACTTGTAAAATCGTTTTAAATCAACTTGTAAGAATTAATGAACTTGAATTTACAATGTGCTATACTCGTATTTAAAACGATAATGCATAAAAGTACTTGCGGTCTGGTTGATTTTAACGTGTTTTGAAATAAGGCCTCATCTGCATCGCCACAATGTATAGTTCCGTTTCTGTACCAACACAGTGCGGTAAGGAGCTCGATACTGAAGTACTACTTACTTTAAGGGAATGGGTGGTATTTCTTAATTTCTAAATTCTGCAAACTTATTGTACTAGTTCAAAAACGTAGGTAAACATATTTATGCAATACACAATTTTAGATTTTAAAATACAGTGTAATTTTTTTGGAGTAGCATATATCGCAATTCGGTGAAATAAACGTATCTTTACCTATAATATAATTTACTATGAGTTGCACGATTCCCACACACATAGACACACTACTAATCCCCGTCAACGAAATCAAAATCGAAATATACTTTATTCATGTAGATTTTGAAAAACAAGATAATGAAAAATTCTACTACCGTCTTTGAAAAGCAGTATTCTATCGAAAAGATACTTGAAAGTTGCTTTTTTAATCACCATTTTTTGAAAGGTTTTAGTAGATCTCTTATCCACTAACAGTAATACCAAAATATATTATTATCATATTATAATTGTCGCAACACCTTATTTATTCGTCTATTTATTGTTCACAGTAAAAGACTTTGATAATAATAAAAAATAAGGTTTTAATAGTTTAGGCTGCAATTGTGGACTTTCAATTATAAACTGCTACTAAGTCTACCAACAAGCGACTAGTTAAAAGCATCGTTCTTTCTTGCATATACTACCAACGACCGTTGCGTCATTCACGTCAGCCCTTGTAATAATTTAACGAAATATTTTTTCGAGCCGGGAGAGCACTGCATCATAGTCTTCTCGTCTCAACGGAGAGGTTGCGACTAACCGATGAAACAAAAAATGCCTGTGAGCACGCGCCAGGTGCGACAGACGATAGCTTACTGCGCGGAATATGAACGTAGTAAGCGCCAAACTAGTTTTCTTTGAATTACTCGTAAAATATGATATTTTTTCAAAATGTTCTGTGATAAGTATTTAGATAATATAATTTGATATTATGTGCCAAAATATTGGTTCACCAAAATGCATCGTCTCGGAAATAAATGTAACCAAAAATCAAGTCAGACGCAACTTCAAGTTTTTTTTTATCAATAAAAATTGCAATTTTTTCAAAATTTTCTGTGATAAAAATTTAGGAACTATGCTTAAATATCTACGATTTTTTTCGGGTCATTTGAAGTTCATTTTCGAGGTTTAAAATGTGTTTGAAAATACGCGATATTTTCGACACCCCCTCTTAACAGTCCTTCTCATCTCAAATAAAACAAAAATATAAATTAAAAGTAGCAGTTTTCGGTCATGACAAAGATCTCGCATTACGACCACTGTTATTTATATATATATATATTGTATGTAATGTAAAAGTATGTATACTTCTGTAGTAAATTATATGTTACGGGCAACATTTATATTCAATTAGTTTTTGCATATTTCCTTACAACATGATTAAAACGTCGGTATCAGAAGCCTTAATTAAAATGCTTTTTAATTAAGGTTTTGCTTTAGAAGCATGAAAAACAATTCGCGTACCTGCCTCTTCGTGATGGCATTCATAATTTCTCTCTTAATTTTTTTTTAAGGAATTTTCTTGCTCGTCGTATGAGTAGCAACGATGGTCGACTGTTAAAAAGTTTGCCAAATGATCGTTCTCCCAAATCAGCCAGAAAAAGCACCAAAGCCTCCTTAAAACGAAAATTTTCTATCAAAAATAGTTTTTCATCGCTGCAATATTTCACTTTTCAAAATCCGGCAACCCTAATTCTGGACTGATTTTTCGCAGGCAACCCTATACCACCGTGTTCATAATGAAATAATCTTTATTTTCATTTAAATTTGATTCAATAACCAGACCGATGCAAAATGCTCCTATCAAGTGACTAGGTATACCCGGCAACCCGAGAGTTTGACTGGAAAACAAGAGGCAACCCAACGTTTGCATATTATATGGGCTTCATACTCTCGATTGATTTGGAATTTGTTCAATAACCAAGCCGATGAAATATTTAAAAAAATATACTTTTTTAAGTGTAAATTAATCACACCCTGGACTGAAATTTTCTAGGCAACCCTTGTTCAATATGATTATTGACATGTTTAATTGTGTTTAAAATAGGTCTCATCCAATAACCAGCTCGATGAATGTGCTAGTATGGCGGGATCTTAGACTAGTACGAAACTAATGATTCAACTGACTGATTTATATTATATGTCAATGAAAAATTTTTTTTTAATTTTATACAAGATTTTTAAAAATAAAAATTATTCATTTCTTTGTAAACTAATTATTTGCTTCCCTTACTCCTAAAAATATATTATTTTAATTTTTATTGACCCCATCCGATTTTTTAACACTGACTACTATTTATTATGTAAATGAAGAACTATATATAAAAACAATAAAAAGAAACAAAAACCACACAATACCATACAACCGTGTGTGTAATCATAATTAAGTTTTGATATTATCTGGAGAACTGATTGATTGAAATGCTAAATCTTAGGTCATGGTAATAGGCGTAGTACTATGATTGCCTCGTTTACTATCCCTTCAATTAAGCCTTAGGCTTTGTTTCAAAATTCAAGATACTGCATTCGACTATCTATCTTGAATAAATGTTTGAAATGGTTGCAGTTTTCTTTAAGAACGGAAAATATTAGGACTGAAGACTTAATAATTATGTTCATTAACTTATTCAAATATAACAAGACAAGGTTTTTAAAGCAGCAACGATTTCATATGTTATTTTATTTTAGTTTCACATGGATTTCTTTTTTACTGATCCACGTGTACCCGAAAAGTTTCAATGACTATCTTGGTCACTTACGAGATTTCCAGGGAATGGGTACTTGGGCAGAGCATTCCCAACGATACTACTGCAATCACTCACTTGCTCATCTGACGGCCACGTCCAATATTAGATTGTAAAAGGGTCATGATGACAAATCGTACACCTAAAATAAGACTTGTGTAACTGTATAACTCAAAATTATTGAAAACTGACTATATGACATGGCCAGATTCTGCGTTCAAAAGTACATGATCTCCAATGGCACACAGGTTTCTTTTTGAAGTTAACCCAGCGGATGGTACCGCGGGGTTCAGTGGGTAAACCCCTGGGACACAGTCCCAGGAGCAGTGCTACTTTAAGCACCGGGAGTCCCACACACGGCCTGTCCACTCCCCCAGGACTAGGTTAGGGTACAAAACGCATTCCCCGCGTTAAAAAAAAAGTCTTGTTCTAAGTGTGCAAAATATGTATCACAAACGCATGACTCTGAGTAATACATAGCAGTGCACTCTGCAAAGCTAAAGCGCATTGTTGTTACTAGGCCAGATCCTGCGGTCTGGATGGTGTGTTGCAATACGCTATAAAATCGTATTGATCCGTTAAAAGGTATTTATAGCATCTGGGGTAATGCTTCTATGACTTAAACAAAATCATGTTCGTGCAGCAAAAAACAATTCATATTAGTAATTAGATACTCGTATAAGGATTTACTCGTAATGCGACCATTAAGTTATATGCATCTAAAAAAAAATGCTCGCATCTTTATTATTTTCAGTTACTAATTGCAGCCATAAATATTGCCATAAATCCTGCTATTGCCTGTTCCAAAAGGTTTTTTTTAAGTATCAAAAGAAAGCAATGCAAACTTTCTATTATTAAATTGATTTAGTTACTGATTGTGAGTAACTCCTGTTCCATTTTTTCCCGACAAATTAAAAAGGATAAGAATTGAAGTAGTTCAAAAGAACCCTAAGTTGACTTTTACAAAATACAAAGCAACGCAAAGTGAAGACATTATTTTTATAAAATTACTAGCGGCCGCCCGCGACTCCGTCCGCGTGGATTCGGGTAAACCTCAAAAATTGTAGCCTATGTGTTATTCTGATGTATAAGCTATATTGTGGTAAAGTTTCATTCAAATCCATTCAATAGTTTTTACGTGTAAGAGTAACAAACATCCATACATCCATACATCCACACATACAAACTTTCGCCTTTATAATAGTAGTAGGATCATCTCGGACAAGAAAATACTTCAAAGCCCAAGCTCGAGTTATCACGAAATTGAAAGCTCGATAAATCATGATAGTAAACTAAGGACTTGATCTACTTTTCCTAGTTTGCATAATAAATAACAGTTCACGTTTCAAAATGACACAACCGATGGCTAGTCCAGCCCTACGAGCTATTGCAATGAATAGCTTTAGGTGGATTTTTATTTGTATCATTTAGTTGAGTAAGTATACGCTGTTTAATGCTGTCAGTGGGCTGCAATGGCATTCTTATTTTAGAATCTCAATTGAAATAGCAGGACACTTTAACAAAAATAATGTTAAGACATAATATTCATCATCATCCTACTAGCACCACGCCCGGTTGCATCCTAGGTCATTGCGTTGGAACCCAGAGTGCGCACATTTAATATGACAAGATATAAATGACATAAAAAAAATGGCTTCGGTGGTCTAATAGTTTAAATACCGGGCCGTGGGTCGAGATCCCGGATTCGATTCCAAGGTCAGGCAAATTTATGTCGGTTTTTACGAACACAGCCCAGGTTTGTGAAGTAAGCTACTAATACACCAATCCGGATTTGGTGATTCAGTCAAAACTCATCTTTTGATTTCAAATTACGGAGGTCTTTGCCCTGCAGTATGGCATTAATAGGCAGATATATTTTTAAAATGAAACCGTGAATGCAACAAAAAAACGTAATACCTAACTTTGTTATAAAATTAAACCCATGACTCCGAGATCACGGTCGGCAATTAGACCACTATCACAACGCGTCGCTCGAACATATAAAACCATTTATTTATGTAGACAGTAGTTGTAATGCGAAATGAGCTTACTCAACTTCTAGTCGCAAAACTAGCGTAACACTTAATTATTTTCTGCAACAAATAGCCCCACAAATGAACTAGATCAATTTGTTGATAACTTTGGTAACTGTGATGTAACAAATAATGTGCCATACGTTGCGGCGTCCTCTTGTTTACGAGCCTAGTAAACAATACTTCAAAATAATTTATTTATTGGAAATCTTGATGATACAAACGCAAGGAAGATGCACTATTCTCATTCAGTTTACAAAGAGCAGCACGAGCTTCGTCTTTGAAAATGACCGTACTCTAATTGGGTTCTCCCATTATGTAATAGCACCTAGCGCATCAACAATCAAGACTACCAGTGGATAGGTTTTGATACAATATAATGAAGAAAGAAAAAAACATAATGCTTGACAAACACCTAGTGATCATCATCCTCGCGTTTCTCCTGGTTGCATCCTCGGTCATTGCCTCGAAGCCCAGAGACGGCTATGACTATGATCCTGAGTTGAAAAGTCTGGTTACTTTACCTTTCAAAGCTTGGAATCATCATTCCTATTGGACAATCAAGTGATTCAATGTCCTCACCAAACTCGGAAAACCAACACAGAGTGAAAGTGGTCTTCGCGAGTTCTGAACCCACGACCTCCGAGGTTTTTGAGCACAGCGCTTTAACCACTGCACCATGGAGATTAAGAACAAAAAGCGTGTTAGTTAGAGCTTGTGTTAATAGATTTTGCCACTAATTAGTATTTACAAAACAATGAGGTGAAACCACTATCCACCCTGCAGGAAACCATGGTAGTCTCTGTATGGTTTCCAATGACTGAATATTTTTTTGTTGTCGAGTTTTAAAGAAGTTTGGGAATAGAGATGATATGGATAGTCCTTCGGTGAAAGCTTATTTTCCAAGTGAATGGACAAATAACCAACATTTTATTTATTTAACTAGCGGCAGCCCGCGATACGGGATACCGTCCGTGTGAATTTCGGTTTCCGCACACATAGTGTTATACTATAGCTTAAACACTTTCTTAACAATCGTTAGAAATAACAAACTTTTTTACCTAATATAACAGGAATATGTGTTCACTCACAAAAATAAAGTAAAATGGTTCCTATCCGGGTTATGGTCAAGCATGTTGTGTCGTAAGTTTAAATACGTCCAACTGTGAACTATTTGATAAGACTTTACAAAAAAATGCAAATTAAATTTATTGGAGCGTAGGACGACAACTATAATAGTTAATTTTACTTTAAATTGAAATGCGAAGTATGTTGCATAATAATTCTGCATACTGAAGTCAAATGAGCGGAATTTTGTGAACAAACATTAGACTCTGTCGAAGTGAATTCCAAAAGGCATGTTTCGCATAATAGCATCTATCAAAGTACGGGTATATTGTCTTTTTAAATAATTACAAACTGCAAGAATCAGATCTTCCATTGTTTGTTATACGTCAATTTTATTAAAGAATTGTAGATGTTGATTTTTATTACTGGTCCTTTGGTGGATAAAACAAAACTCAAATTATGAATATTATGATATGCTCAAGATTTATTGTTTTTGTTTTTAATATGACCATGATTTGGTAATACGATCTTAATAGAATATTATTATTATGTACATAAGTTCATTTAATTGGAATTATTTTCATAATCCATTACTCTTTCATGGATCGAGTAATTATTGCTGTATTGGAAGTACCAAGTGTAGATATGGTCTCAATATTTACTAAAATTTCAAGCCAAATTATTAATTGAAGCATGAACCTATTTTCACTTTGGCGCCTGATTCAAAGTGATCATTGGAAAGGGTTCGAGTTGGTTTATGGCCACGTTGTACAAGAGCGAAAAATAACATGGAAGCCTAAAGAGCTGAGATGATTTAAGTTATAAGTATTATCGACATAATATAGTTAGGAACTTGTTATCACAACAATGATAAAAACCGAAAATACATGGTGATCCTTACATGAAATAAAAATGTTGCTTCTTTCAGCATTTATTTTTGTTGGCTGTATTTTTTTCCATAATCTGTGAATGCAGGTTCAAATATCTGAAAAGTTTTATGGATTGTACATGCGTTTCAAAACCCATATAAAATTCATCCTGTATAAAAGAATTGTTGCAAGATAATACCTACGAAGATGAACTTTCTGGCCTACATATATATTTCTGGCCTATTTAATATTCAAGCTATAGTCAGTACATAGCTTGAACATTTAATAGCAATGGACTTGTCTTTATACTTTACTGGGTTTTTGTTTTTTGTCAAAACCGCCAAAAAACCTCACGTACAAAAACCGTACGTCATATCAGCGCGATACTGTATCTGGTGGTGCAACGCTCCACAGCGTTATAAATAGAGTGCACTCGAACACCGCCTCAGTGTCAGTTCTGCTCCTGTCGGCTCGGCTGAAGAGGACGAAAGTGACCAGTGATAAAGGATATTAACATGCGTGCTTTTCAAGTGAGTAGAGTATTTGGCCTTTAAGGAGTCAACCAGTTGCGAGTGAAAAATATTTTTTTCCGAAATTAGGGTAGTTTTGACAATCGATCCATTTTATAATGTAGTGTTAGTGTAAAATTGACATTAAAATATATAGAAGCACAAAAATCTACGTGAAAGAATATAAAGATCAATAGATCTTTAATAAAAATAATTAACTATTTATTCTTACCGACTCCAAAAATGAGAGGCAATTCTCAATTTGTCCGCATATTAGTTTGCTATTTCATATTTACAAAGTGTTAAAGGAAAGAAAAGTGGAAATTGTCTACTTAAAACTTTGCGAAGCTTTGTAAGAAAGCTATATAGATAACTATATCCTGCATCGAATAGGACTATTATAACCAATCGATAATTTCTATATTGCAAAACAATGAACAACATTTCTATCTATATCAAAACACCAATACCATTTCTTAATATTTTTATCAAAATTGGCATTGATCAATCAAATATTATTAATAATCTGCGTTAAGTGGAGTAATATACTATTAAAACAGATTGTTTAGTTTTAAACTTTGGCCCATAGCATAAAGTGATGTAACAATATTTTGCGCTATTACAATCGATATTCGAAAATAATAGCCCTTCTAAAATATTATAAAAGCTATTGACAAAAACTATCAATAAAGTGACAGTGGGTGTTTACTTTCAAAAGCGACCATTTCGATACTAAAATGTCTTGTTACCTTTACAAATAAGTCACGATTTTTCCAGTTCGATTCACACGTTAAATCTGAAGGAATAAAATGTAATCATTTTATCAATCAATCACGTAGTTATTAATAGCGAAACTGCAACAAGGCGATTTTTCACTTATTTTTATAGCACTCATTTTTGTGGAAATCGATGTACTTGATAATGATTCAGTTGCCAAAGTTTCAAGAAATTTAGACCACGGCCACGCAGGCAAAAGTCTATAAATAATGATGTTATAAAAATAATATTGAAATCCTTCTACTATTATAAAGGCGAAACTTTGTAAGTATGGATGTATGGATGTTTGTTACTCTTTCACGTAAAAACTACTGAAAGGATTTGAATGAAACTTTACCACAAAATAACTTATACATCAGAATGACACACAGGATATTGGAAATCGAAATCCACGCGGACGGAGTCGCGGGCGGCCGCTAGTAGTACTATGAAACAATACAGGATCATTAAAATAAGAAAACATAATACACATCATCTTTAAAGCTCCTAGAGCATATGACCACGCAATCATAAGATGGTACATATTTTTGCTCACAGCTTTTGTCGTCTAAAGTTAAAAGGGCAATTTAAATAGAAAATTTCTCGGAAAAGCGTGTGTATTATATAATTCATTATTAAGCTAGGCAATATAAGGTTTGTGAATATTGAACGTTATTTATAAAGTCAACCCTTAAAATATGATTAGGATCATTTTAAAGTAATAAAAAGACTTTTTGCTCTACAGTGGGATATTGCACCGATATTTTATTAACATCTCAACTCAAATACCGTGAAATTCATGATACAATTTTCATAAGTTAGGTTCACAGTTCAATGATCCGCAAAATAGGTACAATTGTATTTGCTGTCCACAAAATAATATAACAAGTCACTAAACAGACAAAAACATTACAATGCGGGCCAATGATTATTTTTTGCTGATGCCTTACAAGGTGAAATAACCACTTATCGTTTACAAATAGGTTGCAATGAAAATGACACACATGTTCCGGTGTGTTTCCTCAGAACTGTCGCAAAATGTATGTATGGTCGGCAAAAAACACACTAAAAGTTTATAGTTCGAAATATATAGTTTTCATTTTGAGGTCACTAAAATTAGTATAGATCAGTAATGAAGTGGTTACGAACAATTTTATTATAGGCTACAGAATGACTTGGCATGTGTCCGGAAAATTTCGATCACTTAACTGTATAATGTGTATGTGTTTGTGTAAATGTTCCGAATAACGTAAAACTTTGAATTTTACAAGTGACCAATTTTTGCTGTACTTAGCTTAGCTATTCTAAGACAATAAAATTTAAAATTCATCGTGGCTTACGAATTAAATAATTTTACTACATAATATTATGATACCGTTATTCAAAATACTTGGTTGATTGATTTGATAAAAGTATAGGTAACATTTTTTTGCACACCGTACATACGATCATGCGTAATACTATGGGAAATATTATGAAGGCAGAGGGGTGAACGGAAAGCCTATATACAATTATTGGCCATGGCTTCCGTCTTTTGTTTTTACTTGTCCTATTGTTCTAATTCCATGGCTCCATACAAAGATGTTCGACGAAATAATCAAATTTGAGGCACGCAAGTTGGTGGTTATTGTCAAAGGCTTAAGGTTTGAAATTGAATAGCAGTAGTCACGAAACACAAATGAGTTTTGTGATTGATAGGTAATTTGGGGAGGGCTTATCTTGACTTGTGTAGTACATAGAGCTGTCTATTCCTAGTTTATTGTCTTAGCGTCATTCAGTCCCATAATGACTTTGCTGACCTGACTTATTATTATGCAGATCTATATCTGATAGATATTTTTTTTAACTTATAATGGTTTTGAAAGCAGGAGTAGGTTTTTATTTTTATTCTAGATTTTAACGTAGTCATGATTAATTTTGA
The DNA here is from genome assembly GCA_958496325.1 of Nomophila noctuella. Classification (NCBI taxonomy): domain Eukaryota; kingdom Metazoa; phylum Arthropoda; class Insecta; order Lepidoptera; family Crambidae; genus Nomophila; species Nomophila noctuella. Next base: position 11,170,282 of record OY292487.1, on the reverse strand, counting down.
AGCTGATAGAGTAATTAAATTCAATTTTTTTTTCGTGGTTAATCCGGTTGTAAGAAAGAATGTTTACTGATGCATTTGACATTCTTCCCTTTATCCATCATGCGTAGTTTGATTTGTCCTTTTAAGCGTAATATATTGATATCCCTTTGACAATTTATGATAGACTTGTTTGTTTGTTTGAACGTGCTTACCTCAAGAAGTACTAGTTTGCATTGATTTTTTTTTTGTTTTTAATAGTCCATTTGTCGAGGAAGTCTATAAGCTATAGTATGACATTAGTATACAGTAAAGTAACATATTTATATAATATTTCAGGTAATAGTATTCGTCGCCGTGTGCGCAGCGGCTAAGGCAGGGTACATCGGCGCAGGTTACGGCGCGGGGTACGGCGCAGCAGGGTACAATGCAGCAGGGTACGGCGCGGCAGGTCACGGCGCGGCGGGCTACGACGGAGGGTATGGCGGCTATGAGGGAGACGCTCACGGACACGGCGATTATTATGTGAGTCATCATCATATTAGCGCTTCTCCCGGTTGCATCTTCGGTATTTATATATTGGAGGCTTGGGCTCGCTTCGACTGTGATCCTAAATTGACTAGCCTGGTAATACATTGATGCGACTGTCATCTGATCTCCGCAACCTACACAAGGAAAACCAGATAATTTGGATCAAAGTCGAGACTAAAGACTTGATCGTGTCCTCCGAATCACGAAATCATCATTCTTATGGGACAATCAGGTGATTCAATGTGACCAAACTGAGAAAATATTAAACATAGTAATGGTGTTCCCCGCAAAATTCGAACCCATAACCTCCGCTGTTTTTGAGCCCAGTGCACTAACCACTACAACACGGAGGCAGTTAGTGGTGATTAATTTATGATTAAAGGGTTTTTTCAATTACTGATTATTTTTGAGTTCTGCAGTTATTTAATGGGCTTACAGAGACTCAAAATATTTTTCAGGAAACATCAACAGTCGTACTGAGAAAATTGTTTTTATAGTTTTAACTGCTTTTGCTTTGGAAATAATGTGAAGTGTGAATTGAAAAACTCTGAGTGAAGGTCTGGTCCCTCTCATAACGCCACATCACATTCCTCAGAGGAACACGACGAGGCGCATTAAATAAATAACAACTTATTGTTAAAAATAAACGTTTTTAATTGTAAATATGTAACAAAGTAATATAGCAAAAGTAGTTCCATGAAGCAAGGGATATAAAAGGTAGAGCAGAGGCCTTAAATGATGCAAGGAATATAAATGATCAACCATCAATTTACTTCAAAATACTGTGAAATCACTTCCAATACACCATCATTGTGACACAGGAAACAACCGTTCAAGACTGCCGTGACTCGAACCTACTATCCACGTGACGTTGCCATTAGGCGACAACGAAGCATAGAGCTCGGTCAGCGTGACCACTTGCGTCAGAGTGACGCAAAGTGTGTCATTATGTGACGCATAGAGTCTTTGAAGAGGGAAAATTGAACTCATTTTCCCATAGTACAATCAAATGCAACTTGTCATACTGTTTCTATTTTTAGTACTATTTAAATGGTTTCTCTTTTAATACAATGCGATGCTTCTTGTCATATTATTTCTCTTTATAGTACTAATAAACTTGGTACTTTGATAATAATGAGTTGCGCTTCAAAGAAGACAGCGCCAAGGTTAAATAATGGGATAGGTCAAGAGTAGGTGATTGTGTTTTTCTATTTAGAAAACTCAGCAAGAGTCTTCTGAATAGAGTGTCATGTGGTTTTTTAGTTCGAAAACCTGCAAACTGGAATGGATATTAATTTATAGATTAAGAAAATAAAAATTGCTGTTGATTTGCCCAGGCCCGTTGGTCGAGTGGCTAGAGACCCCGGCTACAAAACCAAGGGTCGCGGGTTCGAATCCCGCTAGGGGCAAATGTTTGTGTGATGAACATCGGCATTTGTACTCAAGTCATGGATGTTTATAAAAGTATTTAAGTATGTCTATCCGTTCCTTAGCTTCCATAGTACAAGCTTCGAGCTTAGTTTGGGGCTAGGCAATTGGTGTGTTAGTCCAGGGCATTTATTTATTATTATTTATTTATTTATTTCATTTGTTTTTGAATATAATTGTAATTTATAAGAAAAATTACTACACCAAATGTTGTACTTTACACATAACACATCTACGTTGCAACTTGCATAATTTGTCATTTTTATGACCTTAACAAATTCCGGGAAACTGAAAATAATAGCAAATATGAAACTCTGTACGGAAATGAAGAGCGGACATATGACTATTTATGTGATTATGCAACAGCCAATTGAATTAATTGGTATGCAAATTAAATATCCATTTTGCATCTAATCAGGCGTTAATATGAAATCGAATGACTAGCTGTATAACTCAACAAATTGAAAAGTAGAGTCGTCATAAATGTGTTATGAACTGCGCGCGTTGATGTCTTTTGTATGGGATGAGCATCTCTACTAAGCATTAGACTACAACGGGCTCTATATGAAATAAACTATTATATTTTAAATTAAACTTCAAGCTGATCATTTCCTTATCTACACGCATGATTCTGATTATTTATTTTATATAGGTACATAATATTTTTTTGTGTGAAGGTAAACGTAGGATTACCTAGATTATAATTGTAGACATGGAAAGTAATGAATTCCTCGTATTTGTTTTTTTTTTAAAGTAAATATTAATGTTATTTTTCCTATGTTACAGGCGTACCCAAAATACGCGTTCGACTACGCCGTGAAAGACCCCCACACCGGCGACCACAAGACTCAGTGGGAAACCCGCGACGGTGACGTTGTTAGAGGTAATTTCAATTATGTATTATTCTTATTATTAATGTTATATCACATGAATTTAAAGCTAACAACTATAACGCTTCAATGAGTAATGATTTTCTATGTACTTCTGCTCTTATATTAAATTGTCAAACTTAGATTTAGATTTAGTTCTTATCTTCAAAATATTTGGAGCTGGGCCAAAAGTTCATTATAAACGTAATAGCTTATTGAACATTATTCTATATTCGGCTTTTCTCACACAAAATATTGCAGCTTGGTCCCTACCAATACTCACAAATTAAAAAAGAGTCAGCATAAGTGTTAGAATATGATAAAACAGGAATAAAATGTTATTTAATGTTTTTTTCCCCAGGCGCCTACTCACTAGCCGAACCTGACGGCACCACCCGCATAGTCGAATACACCGCCGACAAGCACAACGGGTTCAACGCCGTAGTCAAGCGCATCGGCCACGCACACCACCCGCAAGTCTACGGGAACCACTACGACGGCTACGGATACCACTAGATGGCGCTGATGACTAGGCTAAAGCACGCAACAACTTAGTGTCGACGGTACTCGCTAGATGGCGTTGTTTTATAGAAACGTTCACCTTATATATTACGTTTTACATATTTCTAAAACATTATTGTAATTGCAAATTATATGGAGAGCAATTTATACGCCAATTGTATAACTTCAAGTTGTATCACTTTCAAAATAACTTCTGTTTACACCCATATAAAATAGAAAGAAATCAACTAAGCAACTTAGCACGTTAATGTTTTTTAGCAAGTTACCGCAACGACCACTAGAGGGCACTACTTATATAGCGCTCAAGTACCTTTTGTCGACTTCACTCAGTGGTGAACTGTGATACTCATCTCCTGCAAATATTTATTGTATTTTAATATTTCATTTCTATTCGCCTTATGGTGACCATTGTCTAGTTTGTAAGGCAACGAGCAAAACAAATGTTATTGTTGTTTTGATACGAAAATACCAAAATAAAACTATTTTAAACAAAACGAAATGCATTTTAATTTCGCCATAGAATGTGGGCAAATTGGGACATAAGACCACGAAATTGAATAAAACCAAACATTTATTCATTGTGGACATTTATGCTTTTTTTTTAAAACTATTCATAAATTAAAGACTTTAAAGATATCGATAAAAATTAACAATGCTCTTTTATTTCATTATACATTTATATTTTTGCATAGCTAAGTTTTTTGTTTTTTATGTATAAAAATTACAAATAAATGAATGAATGAATGAATGAATGAATAAATAAAAAGAGGCTTTTATTGACTATTTGTTCATATCACACACTGGCATACATCTATTACTGACGTCCACAAAAAGAACTAAGGCTAAAAAAACAATTAATAATAAGACAAACGACCAATCCCGATGTAAGCTTGACACCTTAGTTTTATTACATTTCTAACACATGGTTAAAAAACATTCATTATTAAGATACTGACCAATTACTCTACATCACTCACAAAGGAAAGTGTTCAACACTCTTGAAAAAATTTCCTACTGAAATTCATCATCGTTACGAAATAACTCGTGCATGAAACATTGCTGAGCTGTGTCTAGTGAAAAACCGCAGTTATTAATGGATAACACTTGGATTCTATCATATGGTTACACTTCAATTGGCAAGGTACTGTGATTTAGGAGCCGCTTGGGGGTTTATTCTTGGAAATATATTCTTTTACATAATCTTAGAAAGGACGGTAATACTAGAGACTAATATTTCACTTTAGTTTCGTTGCTTTTAAACATCGTTGGCAATTTTTTTTTTATGTGTTTTGAGGGTCTGAGTGAACTTCCCTATCTAACCTACACTATTCTTGAATTATTTGTGGATCTCTAGTATGATATCATCTATTATGTTGCAGTAAGTGTACGAGAAAGTAAACATTTCCTGACATTATGGCTATAAGCATTGATATAAAGCTGGGCAGACTGTTTGGCGACTTCAGTTAGATAAAACTAAAGTGTATCTCCGGAAAAAAATAGATGTAAAGAAATTTTCTAACGATTCAAGAATATCACAGCACAAAATATACTAGTACTTAATAACGACAAACGCTTTCTTTGAAATATAATTTACCGAGACACTTAACACTCACTCTATTGTTACTTGACTACAAAGTAATTCCGAAGTGTATTGTTATAACTTGTTCCATTATGTATCCTAATCGGTCGATCTAGACTTCCGGACTATAAGGAACGGCCGAAGCCACTGGACTATACTATGCTTAGTATTCTAACGTCCGGATTAAATTGGTACCTATAGCGTTTCAGAAGAGTGAAAGAAACAACTTTGTAACGTTACACATCGAAGCAAAGACGATAAAATGTGAAATTGATTCTCATTTTGGTTGAAAGAAAGGAAAACAGTAAAAACGACTCCAGATTCAAAACAAATCAACAAAGGTCGTACATGCATTTACTGCTCCTAAAGAAACCAGTTTCCTGCCTGAGTGAGCTCTATAGACTATATTATGTCAGTGAGTATTCACTGACATAATAATATCACAACAATTAATTTTCCTATTTATTAAGTGTGACAACACTTCACGAGACAACGGCTCATTCGAGAGAAATTTCCTCTGAACTCTTTATCCTGCCGCATTTACGAAAATTAACGACGCTCTATGGAACATTGTGTAAATACCTTGCTTTGCACAAAACCTTTGACTACCTCAAGTTTTAGTATGCAAGTTATTTCAAATAAAATAATTCTGTACATCTTCACTTGCATTGGTCTCAAGAATCTTTGTACAATTATACAGTGTAAGTGGAATGTGAACCAACAAAAGTTGTTCAGCTGCCGTCTTAGCTCAAAACATGTGAATTTTGCAATGCTAAGTCGTTTGATATATCAAAACAGTATAATTTCAAATACTTTTTTAAGATTCAGAAATCTATATTGATATATTACAGTAGGCACTTCCTGACTTTAACCAATCGTAAAGTATGGTCCAATAAGCGCAATTAGATGTGTTTGAAAGTTGTCATGCGACAATTTGCATGCGGCGCGCTATTAATCGAATTATGCATTTTGTCTGTTTGTTTAACGTGATTTCTCTGTTTCTAACAAGTTGTTTGAGCTGCATTACAAAATATGCATATTAATTGCAGTCAATCAACATTTATTGTCATAGGTCTTAGGCAAGCAGTTTACATATTATTTTATCATTCAAACCAATAAACCCAATTTTCTTGTTCACCAACCCGCTTTGTACAAATGTTAAAAACCAATCACAAAGAACAAAAACATTTATGCACATAACATTAATTCACAATGTTTTTTACTCAGAGCATTATTGTTTGAATTCGATACCCAGAAGTGGGATGATAACAATTGGATTTCGGTTCCGGCGTGAATTTCGGTTTTCACAAATAGTGTTACACTATAGCTTCAGGCCTTTCTCGGCAAATGGACTATCCAATACAAAAATAATGTTTAAATTCGAATCAGTTCCTGAGATTAGCGCGGTTGTGTCAAATCAGATCAGCTGTCCCACCGAACTATGAGAGTAAGGGGATTGGGAGTGCACCTTTGCTTGTGTACTCACCTTTGCACTATATATCCTGAGTACCTGGCTAATCGTAAGATCGACCGCCATGGCCATGGAGAGTATAAAAATCAAATTAAACATAGTGAAAATTTAACCACTGTCTCATAACGGGTCAAATATTTTAATACAGTTTCAGAGATTCACCGCAAGCCTTCATTCACAACAATGTCGTCTTCCTGAAGATAATTTTCCGCATTTTCGCTTTCAAGAGATAATCTCGCCAATTTGCGACGCAACGATTCAATCTCTGCGAAGTTACTGTGAACACTGATGTGTGCAATATGTATGTTGTAGTTTGCTTGTGAAAACTAGTTTTTTTGAAAAAACCTAAGATTGTAACTTCAAGCAATATTCAAACAGAATACTGTCATTGTTTATGTTATTAAGAATAATAAATTATAATCTTCTTGAAACAAACAAGCTAACTCAATCAATCAGAAAGTTTTTTTTTTAATAGTTTGAGTCATATTTATTACTTGTAGTCAATTGTTAAATATCAAATTTAATAAAACACATAAATTCCAAAATATTTTAATCAATACTAATATAATAAAGCTGAAGAGTTTGTTTGTTTGAACGCGCTAATCTCCGGAACTCAAGGTCCGATTTGAAAAATATTTTTGTATTGGTTAGTCCATTTGACGAGGAAGGCTTTAGGCGATAGTATAAACCAATGTGTGCGGAAACCGGAAACGCTGGTTTTAAATATAATTAAAAAAAAACACCACAGAAGAATTGTTGAAATAAATGTTATGTGTATGTTATATTATAAGATCCCATAATAAATAGGCTTTGCTTTAAAGTTATAACATTTTAATGCCACAACATCATCTTCTTCCTAGCGTTTATCCCGTTGGGGGGTCCGCTTTGAACATGATCCAGGATTTGGCGAGCCACAACATCATATTAAGTAATAACTTATTTTTCTACTCCCCTGCGGCATATATGCTCTATACGCTATGAAGAGCATGTGTGCGTTTATAAATAGCAAAGTGAAGGCCGGCTCGGCCCGTCTTTGCATTATCCCGACCTTGGAGATGGACAGGTCCATACTAACATAGCCTGATTTTGTACTAACAGTATTAACCCTTTGGTTTTTGACACTATTAACGCTTGGTTTTGAGTCGGTGGTGTGGAATGTGATATAGGATTTAAGTGACTGAACTAACGATATGGCTAAGGCTTTCGTATTATTGGTGAGTTTTTTTTTTTATTTTTATCATTATTCATGTTACTTTTTTTAACAAACTAAGTTGCATAAATATGAGTTAACAAGTAATAATTTAATAACTACAGTAGTGATAAATAAAGCAGGTATTTTTATATGTAATTAATTGTATAATTAATTTAACGTGTGTTATCAAAAATATATTTTTTACTTTAATACCACATATTTTAATAATGTAGTATTTTCCTAACAGTAGATGATAATTTAAATTAAAATTTATTCTTGTTATTTCTTAAACCACTTTAAAAAGGAGAATGTTCTTCTTTCTGACCTTTTAACACTAAGATACAATGACAGAATAATAAAATACATTCACTATTAAGTAATTATGGAATTTAAGGAACAATGTGAAATTGTAACTTCTTTAAATTTTATTTCTAGATCCTCTTAGTAAACCTTTTGGCATCGAATTGCCAAGAAGAGGAATTGATAAATAGAGAGCTGCAAGACAACACCGCAAACAAAGTAAGTTATATTTTTTTTGTATTGATAAAAAAACTAAAATATAAAACATTATGATAATGATATTACTAAGAGTATTCAATCATGTAAAGATTTTATAGACAGATCTTGCATGGTTTATAAATTTTAAACTGGAACAGAATTTGCATACGTAAACCTATATTTTCCATTAAAACACGATATAATATATTATGTTAACATGCCAAACATTTAACTTTAGCCTAAAGGAAAATATAATTGCCTCGATTTACTCTAATTTTCAAATTAATAACACAATATCAGCGCAAAGTATTGTAATGTATAAGATAAATTATAAAAAGAAAACTTTAACTTTATTTTTTTAGGCTTTAATTTAAATACATTTTTTTTTATTTGCATGTGATTAATAACTATCAAATGACTTCGACTAATCGTAATCTTTTAACACCTATTAGTATGAAAACCACAACATGCACGTTCTTTCATACAGTAATTATAGTAACACTTGACGCTGAAAGTATGGTTACATTATCGCTTGTACTCGTAGTAATTATAGTGATTGACACTTAGGAAAAAAGGAAAATATTAAATGAAATACAAAATATGTGTTGGACTATGCGGTTCCTTACATTACTCGTACTCGAATGAAGTTTACGTTAGGAGACAATCTAGTTTAAAAGAAATTAAAATAAATGCCGTGAAACAAACAATATAATATATATAAACTTATATTACTCTCTCTATGTAGGTACGTATGTTTCTTTTCCTAATAAAATCTTGCACTTTTTTATTCAAATTGTATATTTTGCTATGTATTTATTTATCAATATCTGTCTATAAGTATTTATTTATTATTAAACATGCCACTCCAAGCAGGTCCTACCAGAATAACAGCGTTGCCGCGGTGGTCTACTAGGCCGCCATAGTAACTCATGCTGAGGTACGGACCTGATTGGCTTAACGCACACACACACACACACACACACACACGCACACACAGACACACACCTGTTTTGTAGTATCTCTTTTGTTTGTCATATTAGTTTTTGTTCTTGATGTTTATTATTATTATATTTTTTGAACTTCTGCTGTCTGCTGTACATAGTTGAACTGTGTGTGTGATGAGTTTTTTAGCCAATAAATGTATTTTCTTTCTTTTCTTTCTTTCAAACAAATAGACCAACAAATGATACCAAGAAGTCTTTACCCATTTTATAGTTAACACTACTAAAGGATTCCTAAATTATGTAGGTTTCCTTCCTCAAGGTGAAATCTAATAATGATTGCTTATAGTTAATTTGTGATTGATTTATCAAGATCATACCCTTAGACCAATAAAAAACCTTATTTCCTAATTATAGTGAAGAGCGCAGCGCATCCATATTTTTTTGCTTGAACACACGCGATTTTCACTATCCATTACATAGAAAACATGCAAAATGACACTAACATGTCATTTGTTTCAAGCTAATTAAGTTGGATCATTGAATGTGTAATGAGCTGTTGTTGAACCGTTCAAATTTAATGTATTGCATTGGATTATTGCGTGACGGTTTTAGTTACAATGTTGAGGTATGATTATTTTATGAAGGAAATCTTGTTATGGTTTTACATTTATGAGTTTTCTTTGCAAAAATATAATAAAACCAAAATTAAATCACAACAGTAGTATTATTGTAGGACAATTTACGAAAGAACTGAATGTTTTTTATTAAATCTCTTACGTTTTATTTTCAACTAATTTATTTTGTAATGACTCTGGCCTAAGTTAAAGAGTTTTTAAAGTAAAACTATTTCCGACATCTATCTGACTACGTGTTACGCCTGATAATTTCCAATCTACGAATTATTAAGTCACTCAAATAAAACATTTTAATTAGACTACAAAACGATAGAATTCATTTTGTTCGTGCATTTTATCTTATTACTTATTTTCAAAAGGAGGGTAAAAATGTTAAATGTCCATACTGGCGTATGTTATAGTAGATGGTCAAAGAGATAACAAGATTTGTAATAAGGTACCTGTCAGTTTTTTTTTATGCGCTAATAAAAAAGAACCGAGCACAATAAGAGATACTATCGCGTATTACTTTCAGTTTTGCATTTTGATAAGGATCATATTTATGAAGCTGATAATATTATTCAAAACGTAATAATTGCCTTGCATTTGGTGAGAGTATAGGTATTGGGATAGTGCACCTATGATTTTGCGTTCACTTTTGCACTTGGATGTAGTATTGTAAACTCGTATTGGTAATACCGAGTTGTTAATATCATGTGAACATAAATGAATGCCTTGAACTTACATAAATATCGATTTCAAATTACGCTTACATTCTAGGCATTTTTTTATTAAAAGCCTTAAGCCGCTAGATTAAGCCTTAACAAAGATGCCATTTTTGAAATGAAAATAGTTTAAAGACCATAACACAATTTAAGGTAGGTATTTATATTTTGTCTCATCAAAAGAAAAATAAAAAAAATCTTTTTTGGACGATTTTTACAGTTACAATCATGGCTTCTTTTCTAATCAAAATAAAATAAACTAAACCGTTTGTGAACCATTTGAAACAAACGTCTGATCATCAAATAAAAACCAATAAAGGTAAGGTACACAAACCGCAAAAATAACGAGCAAAACGAAGTATAAGCTTACAACCTATCTATTATTAACATAATATCGTAACTGTCTTGACGAAACACGACATAAGCAGTACAAACACTTATCGAAAGTGGTCACGAGGTTACGAAATATCGGTTTATATTGAGTCCAGTTCAGTTCACCCACTTTTCTCCATAGCAACGTGACAACTCGTTTTGTCGCTCTAGATTGTTAAATTTTGTCATGAAAAAATATGCATAAGCCAAGTCAAGGTGGTCCAGTATTTGTACACTTTGTTGGTTTTGTACTCGATTCCATTAAATCGGTATAGAACACATAAAAACTCTTTTACTTATATGGCAACGTTTGGTCTGAAAACGTAATAAATAATTAATTGTTTTGGGCGGTTGCACATAAATGGCTTAGAATAAAGCTTGTTGGGCCTATAACAGTATAGATAGAACTAGATCATTTTCAAAAACTGTCCGTCTAACGTAAAAGATAGTTTTATTTCACCTCAGAACTTACATCACTTAAATCAAAATACATAGATACTAACCAAAAAAATTAACAAGGAATTCATCCAATTAATCGAGATCATAATCCAATAATACGCAATAATCGCGTCATAAATAATATCAATGAAAAGTGAACGCGAGCGGAAACAAACGAAAGCGAACCGATCTGTCATTGACATTGAGTAACAACGATGCGCGCGCAACTCATCTTGAACTTGACGAGAAAATGGCCGCCAACAAGTGACATTTGCAGAAGTGCATTGACTCCTGCGATGTTTTGTTATTATGTAGCATGTGGCATCAATAGTGATTTATTTTTATAAAATCAAATGGGATGCTCATGATGGATTTTTAAGTTGCTTTAAGTGTATTTTTGTTTAATAGCCGTACAAGTATATTTCTTTGTTTATCCATGTCGTATACAAGTATTTACATACAATGCATTGTCTAGCTTAGCAAGGATTGGAGATTTGAAACATTGTATAAAAATGTTCTTCCTTTTTCAAATATTAACACACCACGAAGTTTTTCGACAATTGATATTTTGTTGTGAAATATTTATTTATTTATTATTTATTTATTATTATTGTTATTCGTTTTTTAGTATCGTATTACATTGATAGATTGAAATGTTACCCACTGGTACAAAATGCTAATATGGAGAGCTAAACTAAAAATATAAAAGCATCACGTTATTAAATCGTCTTGACGCTACGAGTGACATTTATATACTCAAATCGACTATAATTACCTACTTACATTCCAGACTTATGGAAACAATTACACCGCTCATTACTTATTCAGAATATTAAACTATAATAAGCAGGCATGCAATAGAATGTCATTACGCGTAAAATACCGAATTTTCGCACGCGAGCTATCACTTCGCACATTCTCTTCTTTACACAAACTAACGTTGTAATTGAGGCAGTGATAAAAACATTGATTGGCGGTGTCATGAAATTTACATCGATTTTATTGCAGGAAAATCCAAGCTACTCGTTCAGTTACGGAGTGGCTGACTCGCAAACTGGGGATATCAAGACCGTGTGGGAAGCGAAAAATGGTGATACCGTAAAAGGTAATAATTAAAACACACATCTTTTTTTAATGTGTCTTTCTATTTTTAATATTCCATTTGCCTATTTTTTTATTGTGAATAATAATATAATATTATAAAACACAAGTTTAAATATATTATTTATAACGGTCCACATATCCTTTTGTGTCATTTTCATCCAACAGTTCATGCACTGAATGAACAAAAAGCAAAATGTTGTATTTCAAAATAATGTACACATCAAAAACTAATATTGCAATTACTATATCTTTCAGGTCACTACAGCGTGGTAGAACCAGACGGCTCTGTCAGAACAGTGGAATACTCAGCAGGGCCTGACACAGGATTCACAGCAGTAGTTAACAATGAAAACCAAGACACAGCTCCGACTCAAACCGGCAGAAGCCTTGCAGAAGAAAAAGCTATGAGAGACTTCGAAAGAGTCTATGATTTCTCTGACGACCACGATCCAGAATATTACCCAAAAGCAGAAAGAAGGAGGAGAAGACCTCCTTTTGACTCGTTCAGTGACTATTCTTCTAGAAGAAGACCTAATTATCCTAGTGACCTAGAACCAAGTGAATATACGCATAGCTACTCTATTAAGCATCCGTATGACGAAGAAGCTGCTGAATCCCACGTAGGCTTCAATTTTGACCCAAACTGCAAAACAAAACATAAGAAAGAAAACTATGAAAGCAGCATGTACACAAGCATTCTTGACTCTGAACCAACCAAGTCAAAATACCCCAGCCTTACTTCAAACGGCTACAAAGAAAATAGTTACAAAGATAACTATGAGAGTATGGACAGCTACGACTTTGAGAAGCCCTACAATTCGTACAGAATAGGATATAAAGGAACAAAATTGGATGATGTCAATATAAAAACGGCTTCATCAATGAAGCACTCCTACCCTGCGTTACCTGACGCTCCGATTCCAGAGAAAATATACGCTGAAGATATTCCTTCACGTCCTAAAAAGAAATACAAACCACACAAGTATGCTGAACATCCCTACTTGAGCGACGATCTGGATGATTACATCTTAGTTCCGAAGAAGAAGTATAAGAAACCTCTGAAGGACATCCCGAACGACTATAGGCACGAAAATTATGAAGAACTCGATCACCCTCGATACCCCAACGATGAAGATGACGAACATGAGTACTCTCGCCCGCCGAGAGGTAATGTTAAAGAAGTAGTAAGGAAAATAGTTAAGAAACAACGAAAACCTGTCATCAATTTACTAGATATATTCGATATATAAAATAAACTTAACATGAGACAAGATGGATAGACTGTTTCTAGCTAAACCAAAAAGTATTGTATGGACTAGAAGATCCCTTAAACTGTAAGATTAGAACAGCCAATTCTGAATTCTAATACTTAGACCGGCCAGTTCAAATTGTATTGAAGAAAAGTTACTATGTCAGTCTGATGTACTGTTGGCTGTAGCTAGTAGCTAAGTTTAGTTGTCTAATATTGGTGATAAACTTATTAAAGCTATTATTTAATGGTTGTATAGTGGCATTTATTGGATAAACAAAAGCCAAATAAGTTCACAAAAATCAAATAATTTATTTCAGTTATTACTTTTTGTACTACGTCCTAGATATTTGTTTCTTAGAATTAACAATCTATATTCGAATAGTTACGATAAAATAATATTGTAATAAGAAATAATTTAAGATGATAGCCTAGTAAATTTAATAAATAGACGTTTAGTCTAATTAAATCCACGTTTCATTTGAATGTAAACTGTAAACAAACGCTTTTTTTTAAATAACAAAGGCAACGATGACAATCATAGATAAAATAAGGTTGATGTTTTACATTAAACCTTTAGTGTTACAATTTCTTAAAACTCAATAAAAAATACTATTAAAATAGACTAACGCCGAAACCCATAAATACAATGTCGCAATTAACTTTATGAATACTGTTCCTTGAATTATATCGTTATTTTAGGTTCAACAAACGTGACGGGCGTATCCACGAAAACCGTGGCTTTATCAATAGCACTTTATTTCTTAATGATAATTACTTTTGACAAAGCTATATCGGTTATTATTATGCACGCGATGTTGCATTGCGCAAACATTTTTACAAAGACAGTGAAAGTGCAAAAGGCACAGAAATTGGAGCGAGTGGGAGTGTCTTGTTACTACGCAAGGACGTTAAACCTGATCTACTTTTGAGGTTTTTTTGGTTTACGAAAAGGAGCCAATGCTTGTTTTAACAATACATTTTATAGTTGTATCTATATTGAAATCCCGGGAGATAAACGCATTGAATGGGCCCGCGACATTGTTTGGATTTTTGTACTTGCGTTGAACACCGTTGTCGAAGTGTTATTTAATTACGTATCATTTTTAATGTTAAGCTCAAGTTAAATTTACTTACATCTTAATAAGTTATTAGCGTCTTTAGCATTAATAACTGTTAAATTTAAACTATCCCTACCTTGTTCTGCTTCCGATTAAGTAGGTCACTACATCACAGATTCACTTACTAGCTGAAAGTTGAGGTTATTTCATCAAGTTCACTATTTAACGCGATTATGATGAAAAGAGTAATCACAGCACTCACCGACGAATATATTCCGCGTAATGTATAATTAAAGACAAAATAATAGCTCAGAATCTTAAATAAAAGAGACGGAGACGCATCCTGAACTGCGCTATGACCGAAACTAATATTATTTGTGTCAAAGAATTAACAAACTACCGACATTAAGCTGGCATCGCTCAAAATTAAGAATAGGCTTTGTGTTACCCTTCACGATGAATTAATCTTAAAACGAATCCTTAATTAAAAATCAAATTAAATCAAAACACATTCTTACAACAATTCTGAAAATTAGTTAAGAATAAATTCTTCAAAATATATTTTATTTAAAAGTATTGTTAGATTTTTTGACATACAGAATTAGACCAAACATATTGCAAACAAAACGACATTGTATCGTGATGAAATCGACCAATATTGGACAGTGTGTTTTTATTGTTGCAATGGAGGATTTTTTTTTCAATTTGTATTAAATGTTTATTATGATAAAATAAGATCGCTTGTAACGGAACGTTACTATGACAAATAGTAATCGTTATTCTTGAAGGTCATATTGTAAGTAGGTACAAAGGGTAGGCAAGTAAAGTCCCGTGAAGTCATTGTCAGTTTTCCATTATAGGCACCGTGCGTAGCGATGACTCTGCCATCTCGTGACTTATGTTCAAAACTTTTACTCTCAATGTCGGTAATTCTACTGTCAAACCACGGAAAAACACGGTGCCTTATTCTGCCATCTAGTGACTCATATTCGAAACTTTTACGCTCAATGTCATATTTTACTGTCAAACCACAGAAAAAAAATCGGAATTTTAGCGCCCTCTATAGTTTCTGCACCGTTCCTATAACTAATCAAAGTTTCCAAAACAACTGCCAACAAATCAAAATTTGAAATTCGAACGCGACATGTGATCAGTTGTCAATCTCCCACGTCGCCATGTTTAATTCAGGCGCGCACGCATTCCGCGCACATTCACCGCGCGGCCGTGACACGCCATTGTCGCAACCGCAGCGGCCATTTCTAGAAGAAATTTCGCGGGAATTATCTGGATTGTTCTCGAAGGAAGCTTAGGATGGTATTATGCGGCTATGCACAGCAGATACGACGGTATTTTCTATATAGGATACAGGAACTATTTGGAATGGTTATTTATTATTTGTTTGCGGAGGAACAAGATACGAAGAACGATGTTTTTATACTAGTAAATGTTCTCTGAGGAGGAGCTTGGGGAGATCTTGATTAGCGCCAAAGCAGTTATGGTGAATATAACAGGATGAGACATGAACTACATATTTGGAGTATTGTCTAGTGTCTACGGAGGGCGCTTAGGAGAATCTCGCATCTAAAATGTAGATGCGCGGTATGAAGAAATCGGGACGTTAAATTGTTTTTTGCGTAAAAAAACTAGGGTGTCTCTAACTTACATTTGTTATTTTTTTTGTATATTTCATATTCAGCATTTTTACATGCTAAGTATTAATACAGAAGTTTTATATTTTATTTTTAAATTATAAACTAAGTAAAATGTATCTGATGTCAGGTGGCTCAGGCGGGAATCGAGCCCAGCATCTCTTGCAATCCGTTCCACTAACGGCATCGGTAGCTTAATGCTCAGAACGCTTGCCATAGTATTCATATACAAGTGTTACCCACCATTTTTTTAGGACCGATGAATCACTATTCAACGCTGAAGCTTTATGTCTGGCAATATCTTAAAGCCAAGTATGCAAAAAACAAATGACATAGGTAAGTATATTTTATGCTTATAAACACGGTCATTATTATCCTGAAGTATCTGTCCTCTGACCGATATGATGTCATTCAGTTATTGGAGCATGCAATTAATCGCCTGCCGATTACAGATAATCGTCACATTGCCATAATTGTCAGGTAGGATATTTATGGCCGTGGGAATATTTATAGTCGTTTGAAATCTTTTGAACTTTGCGCTATATTTAGTTTGACATAAAAATGTCCTCAAAATAATTAGAATGGTCTATTATCATAGGATAATCATTGTTTCATTCTCGGTTTCAGGTTAACCAAAAATGCTTTCGATGTTATTTACAAATACATCCTCAGGCAGTGTTAATAATTTGCCATAGACATTGCAATTCTACCAATGGGTTCACTGTTAAAAATAAAGAAATAAGAAAGAAGAAAATAGTGTACTATTCGTGTTTTTTTTTTAGTGCAAAGTGTATGAGAAAAGTTTTATTGCGATTTCAGTCATTTTTCGTTCTCATACCTCAAATGGTCTCCGTCACTCATTTGATCGTAAGGTTATGTAGGATCGATCAGCATGAAAAAAGAAACCTATTTCAGCAGTTATTTGCTGACTGTAACTTTATTCCAAAATTGTTGGCAACATAACAATGTTTTCTTGTAACAACAACAGTTAATGTATGTACTTGCCTTACAAAACCCATTACAACATTCTTACCTGTAAAGGTAGGTACAAACGCCCTTGCCACATACTGGGATTTCACGTTATTGATAAATTTCCACTAAGTCTTCTTTACTAAAAACATTCTTTTGGACTATAAAATGCGCGTTAAGTACAGTAATTGAGATATGTAGTCCAAATTAAGTTAGTACACCGATTAATATCAAACTGAAGGGGCTAATTAAAGATTTTATAATTCGCCGATAAGTGCTCCGAATTCTTATCGCGGACGGCTTAAAAATTTCAACACGACATTTTTAATTTACACCACTATCTTTGCCGATTATATTGCATTTTATGAAGTATTGGATAAGTGAAAATCAGTCAAGGATAACTACATAGTAGGTTGATTTCAATCTAGGATCGAATTCAATGAAGAAATGCAGGATGTAGTAATAAACATTATACGAGTATGTATGTTCTCATGCAATTTTTGTAAGCATAATAAATAATAAATAATAAATAAATGCCTTGGACTAACACACCAAAGGTTATATATAGTATGATTAAGTCCTTAAGTAATGTAGTATTTAGGTGTCATGAAATTTACTTCGATTTTATTGCAGGAAAATCCAAGCTACTCGTTCAGTTACGGAGTGGCTGACTCGCAAACTGGGGATATCAAGACCGTGTGGGAAGCGAAAAATGGTGATACCGTAAAAGGTAATAATTAAAACACACATCTTTTTTTAATGTGTCTTTCTATTTTTAATATTCCATTTGCCTATTTTTTTATTGTGAATAATAATATAATATTATAAAACACAAGTTTAAATATATTATTTATAACGGTCCACATATCCTTTTGTGTCATTTTCATCCAACAGTTCATGCACTGAATGAACAAAAAGCAAAATGTTGTATTTCAAAATAATGTACACATCAAAAACTAATATTGCAATTACTATATCTTTCAGGTCACTACAGCGTGGTAGAACCAGACGGCTCTGTCAGAACAGTGGAATACTCAGCAGGGCCTGACACAGGATTCACAGCAGTAGTTAACAATGAAAACCAAGACACAGCTCCGACTCAAACCGGCAGAAGCCTTGCAGAAGAAAAAGCTATGAGAGACTTCGAAAGAGTCTATGATTTCTCTGACGACCACGATCCAGAATATTACCCAAAAGCAGAAAGAAGGAGGAGAAGACCTCCTTTTGACTCGTTCAGTGACTATTCTTCTAGAAGAAGACCTAATTATCCTAGTGACCTAGAACCAAGTGAATATACGCATAGCTACTCTATTAAGCATCCGTATGACGAAGAAGCTGCTGAATCCCACGTAGGCTTCAATTTTGACCCAAACTGCAAAACAAAACATAAGAAAGAAAACTATGAAAGCAGCATGTACACAAGCATTCTTGACTCTGAACCAACCAAGTCAAAATACCCCAGCCTTACTTCAAACGGCTACAAAGAAAATAGTTACAAAGATAACTATGAGAGTATGGACAGCTACGACTTTGAGAAGCCCTACAATTCGTACAGAATAGGATATAAAGGAACAAAATTGGATGATGTCAATATAAAAACGGCTTCATCAATGAAGCACTCCTACCCTGCGTTACCTGACGCTCCGATTCCAGAGAAAATATACGCTGAAGATATTCCTTCACGTCCTAAAAAGAAATACAAACCACACAAGTATGCTGAACATCCCTACTTGAGCGACGATCTGGATGATTACATCTTAGTTCCGAAGAAGAAGTATAAGAAACCTCTGAAGGACATCCCGAACGACTATAGGCACGAAAATTATGAAGAACTCGATCACCCTCGATACCCCAACGATGAAGATGACGAACATGAGTACTCTCGCCCGCCGAGAGGTAATGTTAAAGAAGTAGTAAGGAAAATAGTTAAGAAACAACGAAAACCTGTCATCAATTTACTAGATATATTCGATATATAAAATAAACTTAACATGAGACAAGATGGATAGACTGTTTCTAGCTAAACCAAAAAGTATTGTATGGACTAGAAGATCCCTTAAACTGTAAGATTAGAACAGCCAATTCTGAATTCTAATACTTAGACCGGCCAGTTCAAATTGTATTGAAGAAAAGTTACTATGTCAGTCTGATGTACTGTTGGCTGTAGCTAGTAGCTAAGTTTAGTTGTCTAATATTGGTGATAAACTTATTAAAGCTATTATTTAATGGTTGTATAGTGGCATTTATTGGATAAACAAAAGCCAAATAAGTTCACAAAAATCAAATAATTTATTTCAGTTATTACTTTTTGTACTACGTCCTAGATATTTGTTTCTTAGAATTAACAATCTATATTCGAATAGTTACGATAAAATAATATTGTAATAAGAAATAATTTAAGATGATAGCCTAGTAAATTTAATAAATAGACGTTTAGTCTAATTAAATCCACGTTTCATTTGAATGTAAACTGTAAACAAACGCTTTTTTTTAAATAACAAAGGCAACGATGACAATCATAGATAAAATAAGGTTGATGTTTTACATTAAACCTTTAGTGTTACAATTTCTTAAAACTCAATAAAAAATACTATTAAAATAGACTAACGCCGAAACCCATAAATACAATGTCGCAATTAACTTTATGAATACTGTTCCTTGAATTATATCGTTATTTTAGGTTCAACAAACGTGACGGGCGTATCCACGAAAACCGTGGCTTTATCAATAGCACTTTATTTCTTAATGATAATTACTTTTGACAAAGCTATATCGGTTATTATTATGCACGCGATGTTGCATTGCGCAAACATTTTTACAAAGACAGTGAAAGTGCAAAAGGCACAGAAATTGGAGCGAGTGGGAGTGTCTTGTTACTACGCAAGGACGTTAAACCTGATCTACTTTTGAGGTTTTTTTGGTTTACGAAAAGGAGCCAATGCTTGTTTTAACAATACATTTTATAGTTGTATCTATATTGAAATCCCGGGAGATAAACGCATTGAATGGGCCCGCGACATTGTTTGGATTTTTGTACTTGCGTTGAACACCGTTGTCGAAGTGTTATTTAATTACGTATCATTTTTAATGTTAAGCTCAAGTTAAATTTACTTACATCTTAATAAGTTATTAGCGTCTTTAGCATTAATAACTGTTAAATTTAAACTATCCCTACCTTGTTCTGCTTCCGATTAAGTAGGTCACTACATCACAGATTCACTTACTAGCTGAAAGTTGAGGTTATTTCATCAAGTTCACTATTTAACGCGATTATGATGAAAAGAGTAATCACAGCACTCACCGACGAATATATTCCGCGTAATGTATAATTAAAGACAAAATAATAGCTCAGAATCTTAAATAAAAGAGACGGAGACGCATCCTGAACTGCGCTATGACCGAAACTAATATTATTTGTGTCAAAGAATTAACAAACTACCGACATTAAGCTGGCATCGCTCAAAATTAAGAATAGGCTTTGTGTTACCCTTCACGATGAATTAATCTTAAAACGAATCCTTAATTAAAAATCAAATTAAATCAAAACACATTCTTACAACAATTCTGAAAATTAGTTAAGAATAAATTCTTCAAAATATATTTTATTTAAAAGTATTGTTAGATTTTTTGACATACAGAATTAGACCAAACATATTGCAAACAAAACGACATTGTATCGTGATGAAATCGACCAATATTGGACAGTGTGTTTTTATTGTTGCAATGGAGGATTTTTTTTTCAATTTGTATTAAATGTTTATTATGATAAAATAAGATCGCTTGTAACGGAACGTTACTATGACAAATAGTAATCGTTATTCTTGAAGGTCATATTGTAAGTAGGTACAAAGGGTAGGCAAGTAAAGTCCCGTGAAGTCATTGTCAGTTTTCCATTATAGGCACCGTGCGTAGCGATGACTCTGCCATCTCGTGACTTATGTTCAAAACTTTTACTCTCAATGTCGGTAATTCTACTGTCAAACCACGGAAAAACACGGTGCCTTATTCTGCCATCTAGTGACTCATATTCGAAACTTTTACGCTCAATGTCATATTTTACTGTCAAACCACAGAAAAAAAATCGGAATTTTAGCGCCCTCTATAGTTTCTGCACCGTTCCTATAACTAATCAAAGTTTCCAAAACAACTGCCAACAAATCAAAATTTGAAATTCGAACGCGACATGTGATCAGTTGTCAATCTCCCACGTCGCCATGTTTAATTCAGGCGCGCACGCATTCCGCGCACATTCACCGCGCGGCCGTGACACGCCATTGTCGCAACCGCAGCGGCCATTTCTAGAAGAAATTTCGCGGGAATTATCTGGATTGTTCTCGAAGGAAGCTTAGGATGGTATTATGCGGCTATGCACAGCAGATACGACGGTATTTTCTATATAGGATACAGGAACTATTTGGAATGGTTATTTATTATTTGTTTGCGGAGGAACAAGATACGAAGAACGATGTTTTTATACTAGTAAATGTTCTCTGAGGAGGAGCTTGGGGAGATCTTGATTAGCGCCAAAGCAGTTATGGTGAATATAACAGGATGAGACATGAACTACATATTTGGAGTATTGTCTAGTGTCTACGGAGGGCGCTTAGGAGAATCTCGCATCTAAAATGTAGATGCGCGGTATGAAGAAATCGGGACGTTAAATTGTTTTTTGCGTAAAAAAACTAGGGTGTCTCTAACTTACATTTGTTATTTTTTTTGTATATTTCATATTCAGCATTTTTACATGCTAAGTATTAATACAGAAGTTTTATATTTTATTTTTAAATTATAAACTAAGTAAAATGTATCTGATGTCAGGTGGCTCAGGCGGGAATCGAGCCCAGCATCTCTTGCAATCCGTTCCACTAACGGCATCGGTAGCTTAATGCTCAGAACGCTTGCCATAGTATTCATATACAAGTGTTACCCACCATTTTTTTAGGACCGATGAATCACTATTCAACGCTGAAGCTTTATGTCTGGCAATATCTTAAAGCCAAGTATGCAAAAAACAAATGACATAGGTAAGTATATTTTATGCTTATAAACACGGTCATTATTATCCTGAAGTATCTGTCCTCTGACCGATATGATGTCATTCAGTTATTGGAGCATGCAATTAATCGCCTGCCGATTACAGATAATCGTCACATTGCCATAATTGTCAGGTAGGATATTTATGGCCGTGGGAATATTTATAGTCGTTTGAAATCTTTTGAACTTTGCGCTATATTTAGTTTGACATAAAAATGTCCTCAAAATAATTAGAATGGTCTATTATCATAGGATAATCATTGTTTCATTCTCGGTTTCAGGTTAACCAAAAATGCTTTCGATGTTATTTACAAATACATCCTCAGGCAGTGTTAATAATTTGCCATAGACATTGCAATTCTACCAATGGGTTCACTGTTAAAAATAAAGAAATAAGAAAGAAGAAAATAGTGTACTATTCGTGTTTTTTTTTTAGTGCAAAGTGTATGAGAAAAGTTTTATTGCGATTTCAGTAATTTTTCGTTCTCATACCTCAAATGGTCTCCGTCACTCATTTGATCGTAAGGTTATGTAGGATCGATCAGCATGAAAAAAGAAACCTATTTCAGCAGTTATTTGCTGACTGTAACTTTATTCCAAAATTGTTGGCAACATAACAATGTTTTCTTGTAACAACAACAGTTAATGTATGTACTTGCCTTACAAAACCCATTACAACATTCTTACCTGTAAAGGTAGGTACAAACGCCCTTGCCACATACTGGGATTTCACGTTATTGATAAATTTCCACTAAGTCTTCTTTACTAAAAACATTCTTTTGGACTATAAAATGCGCGTTAAGTACAGTAATTGAGATATGTAGTCCAAATTAAGTTAGTACACCGATTAATATCAAACTGAAGGGGCTAATTAAAGATTTTATAATTCGCCGATAAGTGCTCCGAATTCTTATCGCGGACGGCTTAAAAATTTCAACACGACATTTTTAATTTACACCACTATCTTTGCCGATTATATTGCATTTTATGAAGTATTGGATAAGTGAAAATCAGTCAAGGATAACTACATAGTAGGTTGATTTCAATCTAGGATCGAATTCAATGAAGAAATGCAGGATGTAGTAATAAACATTATACGAGTATGTATGTTCTCATGCAATTTTTGTAAGCATAATAAATAATAAATAATAAATAAATGCCTTGGACTAACACACCAAAGGTTATATATAGTATGATTAAGTCCTTAAGTAATGTAGTATTTAGTGGGACGATAATTTTAGTTCTAACCATGCAGTAAGTAATGTTATACTACTCGTAAAACGATTGGAATGAAAAACATTATCGAGAAAATATAAAACAATCCACGCAATCCTTTGATGATGATTAACAAGTGAAACATTTTCGACATTTTAGATTTAGCATGTATTATTGGAGTCTGCTACAATTGGGTTAGTGGCTCCTTTTTATTCGCATTAATGCTTAAACAATAGTGCTATATTGCCGATAAAATATCGAAAAGGAAAACAACTTTCAAATTCTAAACATAACACACATTTAACCAATTACACTCAGATCACCTTGAATTAAATTTGAAAATTGGAATTCGCTTATCATTTTCATGTATGAGCTCACATGTCAGCATACAGGTTAGTAATTGCATATCTGGGAAACTATCAGGTCGGACCGCGGTTTTGCATGCTAAACAGTTTCCTCTTTCATCATTAAACTCGTTTGAATGAATTAGATCTGCCAGGTAATATTAGATATTTTGCAGAAACGATGAAATTTAAATTACTAAGTAAAAATTAGTACGTCGTAAGATCCAGGCAAATTATGCTTGCTGAACTTTGACATACTAATTAGGATAGGTATATCCGACATGTGTGATCGAATTCATGTACATGAGACATTTAAATAATAAAGTAATACATTTTTATTTCAAATTAAATCTCACCAATGAAGCAAGTATTTTTATGAGGGACTAGGGGCCGCCCGCGGCTCCGTCCGCTTGGAATTGGGTGATATACAATAGCTTAAAGCCTCCCTCGTCTTATGAATAAAAAATATTTTTATATTTTTTTATTCGAACAAGTAGTTCCTGAGATTAGCGCGTTCAAAAAACCAATATTATAAGTCTTCACCTTGATTGTATCGTATTAAATAATATAGGAAAGTATAGAAATGTGAATTATGTCTTAAAACACCGTTTCTTGGAACAAAATTAAATGTATAACTTCGTCTTTTTGAGTAGTTTAGTAAACGCGCTGCCAAAACTCATCAAGAAATTGTGGTATTCCGTATCAAAATCTAACGCCCTCTTTAGCTCTCCAAGGTGTTCAGTAATAACCAACTCATCCTACTCCCTATTTCATCAACACATCGTTACGACCATCATCCAAACTGTCTCATCCTTCATTCTGTCACCATTACGCGTGATTGACGAACTGCGCAAAACAAATGACAACGCCACGCACTATTAACAGTTCCGTCAAATTTATAACAAGAAAATGTTAATGTTTTCCCACTTCCTTTCATTAAATAACACACCTGCTATTCTGAGAAAGCATAAACATAAAGTTGGTGAGTTACAATGTGCTAAGTTTATGATATTGAAACGGATATTGCTGGAGTGGTTTTGGTTTTGTAATGTTTTACACGTGTTTTGGCGATACCTTTAAATATTATGAATACTAAAGGTTCTAATTATATATTCTAAAGTTATCAGTATTGAACTTTGTCTTGTACTTAGTTTACTTGCGTGGATTTCTGTTTCCGCACACATAGCGTTATAATTTAGCTGGCAGACAAGTGACTACAACAATTTATACTTAGCTGACAAATAGACTATCTATCCAACACAAAAAAGTTTATTCAATAAAATTCGAAGCAGCAGTTCCTGAGATTAGCGCGTTCCAACATAACAAAGAAATTCTTCAGCTTCATTATATTAGTATAGATTCGTAATTCGCTTACATAATGGTTCTGATCAAAGATGTATTAAAATTAGATTTCATTTTAACATGTCATATTTAGGGCATTTGCATACCAAAAACGATGATAAATTATGAATATCACTTCTTAGTTACATCAAGAAATGTAAATTATTGTACGGCTGTCAGACATTATTCTTAATATATGAATCAACAGTGTTAAGTGCCTTATGTAATGATTTACTGAATGAGTGCTAAATATTTTGTATTTCATTAGCAAGCAAAACGAACGTCTGGTTTACATTTGCTTGTGATTAATGGCACCGTTTCATTTGTTTATATCATGCGTGATGTAGGCCCACTTATCACGGTATTTAGATCTTGATTGACGTATTGAAATATGGTATCAAAATAGACACTCTTGATGATACATTAATGAATAGCATTCGTTACATGGCTTTCTTCTTTTTACATAAATATGACGCGTTTTTCTTATTTTTCTTTGTTGTATCAAATTGTTAGTATTCCAACGATCAATTTCAGTGATGGAAAAAAGTATTAACACATTGTGTATTAGTAGTAACACATTGTGTTTGAGCTCTTAACTTTGTGCACCAAATTAACCTGATAGGTTGGTTGACCGAAAAGATTGTTCAGCCTTCCCATTAATATGCTAGGACATTTTGTCGCAATAAAAAGTAACCTACGTGTGCCAAAAATTCTTGAAAATTGCTTGAGAGGTTTAAGTGGGAAAGCGTAACAGATAGACATACCTACAGACAGACAGAGTTACTTTCGCATTTATAATGTTACATAGTAGGGATTATTGCTTTTTTTTTTCTCATCATCGGCATCGTTCTTGCTTTAACCCTGATTTTACATTAACAGTGCCGCTTCTTACATCACTATGCCCTCATAAGCCTCATTCATTCAAAGCTTATGAAATAATTAAGTATTTTGCCAGTACCGATGCGATGTTTGCTTTAGGTTTAAGTACATAATAACATGTTTCGGCGATCGCATTACACATTGTTGTGGAGATGTTATGTGGGACGCGCCTACGTGAGTCGGCGACTATTGAAGTGTTTCGGTAATCCATTATATTGGTACGATGTTATTGAATTGCGAGATTAGTCACTAGTTTAGTCTGTTTGCCTAGACATTTAAACAAACTTGTACGAATAGTGACTATAATACTAATCTGCTTCTTCGAAAATAAGTTTTAAGTAAATTGTATTTAAAAAGTTTTAATGTCTTCATATTTATAGATAACAAAATAATAGGTACATTTGTTTACGCATTAAATTGAAAAAAAAAGAAGAATTAGGAGAAGTTTCAATTTAACAGAATCCATTATACATAATTATATGTATTTATTTCACATAAAAATATTAGCGTATTAATGCCTATTACAGTGTAAAAGTCTCCATCATTCGTTACAATGACGGACTTTGCTTTAAATCATAACTATTGATGTGTTACTCATAACACTTTGCAATTTTTTTATGATTACAAGATAATTTTCTTTAATTTTTTCACTATTTAACATCAGAATATTAAAATAAACGACGACTGCGATTCATGAATGGCGCACGGCTACGTCACGATCCAAAATGTATCACAATTCAAATGCGAGCAGACCTGTTCCCAAACGGCCGGTTCGTTGACACCAGATGAGTCACGAGACTTGACATCCGAGCGCCCGCGAACACCTCGGTAAGGTGATAAAAGCTGCGGTTTACTTGGATCTACTAGTTTTATGTTGCTAAGTATTGCAGGAAAAGTTTGAGAAGTATTTTCTTTTAAAAATGTAAGTATCACAGTTCCAATGCAAGCGGATCTGTTTCACCCGAACGGCCGGTTCGTTGACACCAGCGACCAGATGATTCACGACGCGAGGCTTGACATCCGATCGCCCGCGAACACCTCTGAAAAGCTGTGGTTTACTTGGATCTACTCATAACATAATTATGTTGTTGATAAGTATTGCAGGAACGGCATAGCAAGTAGTATCATTTCGGCGATGACTTTTTGCATGTGTCTTGGCACATTTTATCCAAACAGTCCCGTGTCCCGTACGGTGTAGGACCATCGAAGTAGATGACACGTCCCTTACCTTATTCCGATGGTACTAAGGAACGATTTCTTGAGGATCGGGTTCAATAAAAAAAACGTGCGTGCACTCTGATTGGTAGTATTTTTATCATCAGATGACTGTTACAATTAAATTGTATACTTAGATGATTTTAGAAATTCTCAAAATAAGTTCTTTGTGGGAGTAGATTTCGAATCGAAATGACGTTCGATACCACAATTAAATGTCTAAAGTTTGCCTATCAAATCCGCTCTCTTAATACTCAGATCGGTAAATAAATTACCCGTTAATCTCATATCAGTAGCCATCGCAACGCCCCCTATAATAACTGTCTGCGGTTTTCTCAGAGACATGGTCCAATTGCAAATAACAATTTACTTAAATGTCAACTTCACACAAACTCACAAATTACACTTTGTGTCATAAATCAAAATTCCAATTAAAGTTGACGCAACGCAACCAAATAAATTAGAATTAACAAAATTGTAGATTAAAAGTGTCCAAAGGAAAATGACTTAATTTATCAGTTTTATTAAGTTACAAGATAGATGAAAAATTACTTTGAAATCTTGGTTCTGATTCTTTGGTTCCAAAATTTTCAAATATTAGGAGACCTTGATTATAATATGCCATATTTGATCCAAAAAAAGGTGTAGTACCTACCACATGAAACTAAAACAGAATGTTAAATACGCAAGCATTTGCTTCTTAAGCGGCATATTTCAAAAAGCTTGCAGTCCTGTAAAGATACCTTTACCCGAGTATTTGCCTGCGACTAAGTCTGGCTATAATTTAGCACGGGCTATTGTCATGCTAATCATTCCAGCTACCTCCATAAGTATCTCACATTGCCTTAGAACTTGCTAAGCATTTATCAGTTGGACAATTCAGGTTTTATTTCATATTAAGCTATTTCTTGAAAACCTGCTTGTTGTAATGGTCAAAACTCAAAAGCCAAGAGGCCGCGGGTTCGATCCCCGCGTAAGAAAAACATTTTTGCGCATGGACATGTTTATTTGTTCTGGTCTGGGTGGAATTTGTGCCTATTTAGGTATATTTGTACAAAGAAAAAAATAATTCAGACGATTCTGATACTATTCATAGATATACCTACTAACAAACATAACTTATTCTAACAAAGACTTTATTACAAAATCATGTGATTTCTTCTAACTACTTCATTATTTATTAATTTACTGATCTTTAGAAGATTACAACGCTACTATTCGACTGAAATATAGTAAGTGTCGCAAAATTGTCAACGCAAAGACAAATAATAAATCATGTACCAATATCACAAAAAAACTGTACCACATGGTTTCCTTGACACACATTCGATCCGGAACTGCACGTTTAACTTTAGTACTTATAGGGTTTTCACCTTTAATTGTATAGGGTATGTATTAAAGCCTAGTAAATTATATAAGGTACGTATCTACATAATGTTAAATTATAGTTTTTACCAGTAGTCGACGAATAATGACGACAGTAATAATTTTACTGATGCCTCTTTTATTGTGAAGTCGGAAAAGAAAAATATTAATATTGCATTGGAAACATACAAAAAGAGTAGAAAGAGGCTTAGGATGGAGGAACAGATCTGCAATGTAGTTTTAATTTTATAGTCCTATAAGTTTATTAATATTAAAAGTAGTTTCATGTAACATTGTAGAAAATTATCGAAATTAAAATAAGCCAAACTAGATAGTTTGGCTTATTTTATATTAAGTAAAAACTTTATTCTTTGGTTATTGCAGACTTTTTTGGACACCCTTAACTACCGTAGTTCATGACTTCAATTCGGTTTATTGTCTCCACATCAATAACCACCTTATAAAGTACACGAAGGGCCGTGTAAAAGTTAAATTTATTCCGTATTTTATTATTAGTGTAGTGGACCTTTACTGTTTAGGAGTTCTTAGACCGATTCTTAACTGGAACTGTTTTATTAAATCCTTTAGAGTTGTATGGACATTCTGTTATATTGTTTTTAATAATGATGAAGGGTTGGTTGTTGCGTTTCTCGAAGCACTTTATCTGAACAAAGCGGTAGATGCCACATGGAAGAAAAAAAAAAATTATTACCAAACCCGGGAAAGTAATTTGGTAGTGTTATTCAACAGGATATAATTTGACAAAGATGACAATAAAAACTTGTTAAAATAGCAATTAATCTTCTTTTTCCATCAGACAAAAAAATCACATGTATATTTTTAACTAGCGGCCACCCGCTACTCCGTCTCTGTGTACGAGTATTTTGGTTTCCACACACATAGTGTTATTCTATAGATCAAAGCCTTCCATGATGAATGGACTTTCCAACATTTTATTTTATTTTAAACAGTTACAGTTCCTGATATCAGCGCGTTCAAACGAACAAACTAACTCTTCTGCTTTATTAATTTAGTATAGACAGAATATTTTATTTATATAGAATAATTTCAAAACATTTTTCATTCTCTGCTATTCTAGTGGTTTCTAACTTTCATGACAAAACATTTATCAAGTCAGACCTAACAAAAGGGTGTAATTTGAGACAATACCACACCTTATCCACTCAAAGCCAGCGATCCAGTTTATTCGCTGGCAACGCCCATTAGATATATGAACTAACATGTATAACGCCCTACGCGTACGATAGTGCATAGACAGGACCTAGTACCTATAGGACATACAGCCTCTATATAAGCGCCAGATATCTCGTAATTTGGCACACAACAAGCCCTAGTGCTTAGAGTGAAGTACAGTGTTAGAAGTTAAACAATAGAAAAATGTTCGTCAAGGTAAAGTGGTATTTGGTGTTATCATAATAGGTTTAACTGAGATAAGAACATTGTAATGTGATGTAGATTATTTTGAATAACTCATGAATGTCTTCCTTTAATTGGAGTGAAAAGCTCTTAGTGTAGAAACACAATAGGCTGAAATTACGCGACCAAAGTTCGGTTGCAATACCTTTTCTATATAAAATTACGCGACGTAATTTCGCTTTAGTGTGTCATTTTCCATTTAAAATACATCGCAGGCGTAGTCACGATAAATTTCGGTCGCCTTTTTCCGTCTAGATCTAAACTAGTCTAGTGTATTTCTATAAATAAACTTTCAAAAATGCAAATTATAGGTGGTTGGAGAATATGAAAATTAAGAGTGTTAGACAAAAAGAAAGATTGCCTGTCTCGGAAACAATATTGTAAGAATTGGCATAAACTTCATTTAAATAACAACGTTATCTACCGAATTATCTAAATCAACGAATTAAATTAATGTATTGAGTAGGATGAACTCAATAGCAGATTGGAGTCCTACAAATCTTTTTTATTCATAGGTGATTCTGGCTTGCACATTGGTGGCTCTGGCCCACGGTGGACTGATCGCCGCTCCCCACGGAGCTTTGTCCACCTCAAGCGTGGTTCTGGGATCCCACGGCTACGGCGGCTACGGCGGCTATGGCTACGGTGGCCACGCATTCGCTGCTCCTGCCTTTGGTAAGCATAAAAATATAATATGACATTCTTATTTGCTGTGTGATTCTAAGATTGTGTTCCCGTTAAGTTGGGTTGTATTTTAATGAAATAAGTTTTAGCAAATTTAATTTAAATTTATCAATGTTGCGACAAAACCTCTTTCCATATTTCTCTAAGTTTGTTCCTATTGACAAAAATTTACCAACGTCCTTTGTAACACGTCATTTAATCAAAAAAGAAAAAAACCTCTGTAAGCAAACCTGTACCGACCATTACGACAGCGGTGGGATTGGACAACATAAGCAATGAAAATCTTCAAATAAAGTAGTTTAAACTGTAATTCAAAATAATATACAAATAATTCAGTTTTTTTTTTTTTGTTTTGGCTAATAATTCAGTTTGGTTAAAAGCGAGAGCAGAAGAGACAATAATAAACACACGGAAAAAAAACAATAGACGCGCGAGTTTTAAAGGAATGCGCGCGCCGCGCTCTTCTTATTTTCTTTTTAAACCCAGGTTCCATTCTCGAAAAAACAATTCAGTCGGAATTACATCTCGTTTTTCTTTCTTCTAGGTCACGGAGCGGTTGTTGCCCACGCCGCCCCTATCTACCGCGCACCCTATGGTCATGCCGCCCCTGTTGAGGTTTATGTAAGTGTCTCTAGTCACCAGAAAGTTCTCAATGTGCCATTAAGAAGAAGGGACTGAATGATAAACCTGTACCTTTTGGTATTACGGTAGTAAAGAGAGTCAAATCGCTGGTGGTGACGACATATCTTATTATCTAAATAACATAATATCTTATCTTCTTATTATTATCTTATTTAGCTAACATAAATGTGAAAGTTTGTGTGTTTGGATTTTTGTCCGTCAAACACGCTGAAACTACTGAACAGATTGGATGAAATTTGGTAACCGGCAGGATATGGGCTGACTATGGTAATAGGATACTTTTTATCCCGATTAAATGCTCCCATGGGATAAACCAAAATCCAAATCAAAACCCAAGCACATCACACATGTTTCTCTTATAACAGCCACTAATATGCAAATGCATATTCCTGTCACACAGGCCCACCCCCGCTACCAGTTCAACTACGGAGTCGCTGACGGCCACACTGGCGATCAGAAGAGCCAGTGGGAGTCTCGCGACGGAGACGTTGTGAAGGGACAGTACTCCCTCGTCGAGCCCGACGGCACCGTCCGTACCGTGAACTACTCTGCTGACGACCACAACGGGTGAGTGTTGACTCTTAGTTATCAAAAGAGCCAGTGGGAGTCTCGCGATGGAGACGTTGTGAAGGGACAGTACTCCCTCGTCGAGCCCGACGGCACCGTCCGTACCGTGAACTACTCTGCTGACGACCACAACGGGTGAGTGTTGACTCTTAGTTATCAAAAGAGCCAGTGGGAGTCTCGCGATGGAGACGTTGTGAAGGGACAGTACTCCCTCGTCGAGCCCGACGGCACCGTCCGTACCGTGAACTACTCTGCTGACGACCACAACGGGTGAGTGTTATGACGTCATAGATTTCAAAAGAGCCGGTGGGAGTCTCGCGACGGAGACGTTGTGAAGGGACAGTACTCTCTCGTCGAGCCCGACGGCACCGTCCGTACCGTTAACTACTCCGCTGACGACCACAACGGGTGAGTGTTATGACGTCATAAGTATCAAAAGAGCCGGTGGGAGTCTCGCGATGGAGACGTCGTGAAGGGACAGTACTCCCTCGTCGAGCCCGACGGCACCGTCCGTACCGTGAACTACTCCGCTGACGACCACAACGGGTGAGTGTTATGACGTCATAAGTATCAAAAGAGCCGGTGGGAGTCTCGCGATGGAGTCGTCGTGAAGGGACAGAGAACGGTCACGAGCAATAACATATTGTATACACCTCGACTCTTATTTCAAAGCAGTTAAGTTCATATTTCAATGTGTTTGTACACATGTTAGTGATCATGACAGTACTTTCCTGTCAAGTCTGATGGCTTAAGTTGTGTCTGATCTTCTACTTTCGTGATTCTCTAATCTGCTCTCTAATTTAAATCGGTACTAACAACTACTCCGGTGACAACCATTACGAAATAATTATTATTGGCAGTCTCGGATTTTTTTTGAATTTAGGCTGCTATGCTAATGATAATCTGCGAATGATTGTGTACATGCTATAGCCTCTTAGATAGTCATCTTCATACATGGACTTAGTATAAAGCACTGAAATCATCACTATGCTTGATTCTAGATTTAAAACCTTTTAAATGCCAAGAAAATATGAACCTCTGAATTTACTACCTTTCTTGTCCTTTTCAGATTCAACGCCGTAGTGAGCAGACAAGGGCACGCCGCGCACCCCGCCGCCGCGCCCGCGCACGTCATCGCTCCAGCCTACGGCCATGGACTCCTCCACGGCTAAACCACCACCGACCGACTATTTATTACCTAAAACTTAGCTTAAGCGGACGGAACGAGACAACGAAAAGGAACGCTACGCGGCCGAAGATAAAACTCATTTTTGAACCACACGCTCGGCACTGCTCGGCGTTTCATAAGGTGTATCAGGGACTCACGGCCCAAAGTTAGACAGTACTTCAACTCATCTATCATGATTATTCATTCTTTTATTTACGTAGACGACTTTTGTATTATATTTTCTTGTAGTGTTTAAGTTTCACTCCGGCTTCTGAACTAAACATACATTTTATGAAACGTTACGAACGCCTACGGGGTGCTATGCAAAGACTTCGGTTTTTGTGACTGATACTATAAATTAATATAATAACATTTCATACACTCGCTGACTTTTATTTACATCCGTAAATACTTAAACGGCTGTTGTAAAATTATACTCTACTTAATAATGTTTTGTATGAGCTCGTTTGCGTGTGCAATTGATATTTTATTAAGTTGCATGTTTATCCGTAAATTAATATTTTGCATTTCACCTATATGTAAAAAGTTGTCTCAACGTGATGCTTTTCTCATTATTAAACAATTAAAAGTTTGATATTCAATAAAATCTTTTCGTACGTGCACTTAAGAACAAGTTTGTGCATCAGCTAGGCGTGGCTGAACTTCACAGGATACAACAAATTTCAACGACCAATAAAAATAACGTCCGCAAATATTACTTGTAGTGAGCAATAAAACCTATCACGGATGTTCGTTCCGTTTCTAAATATTATATTTGACATGAATTTCGACACGGCCGTCCATCAAATATGTACAGCAGATAATTAACTAATTTCGCAGCGGAAAGGCATAGAGGTCAAGAAATAAAATCATCAATGATTCGGTCAGTAACATCTTCCGTGTTATAAAGAGCTAACTCTTACGTAACTTTGTTTGGATTATAAAATCTGTAGAAGTCGGCCATAGGCTCCTTCAACAGATTTCTAATTAAAAAACATGATTTGCGCTTTTCAGTTAATTATTATTAGTATATGAATTTATAATCGAGTGATTTAAAATGCCGCATCATATGCACGATTGCTTGACGTAAATATACACACACGGTATTTCTATATCGTATTTTCTACAACATTAACTGCGGGATAAGTATCCGAAGAAGTACGATAAAGTCTGATTACCAATGTGAATAGCAAGAAATCAGATAATCATGATCTCATTGTTAAGGGTTACGGTGCGTACAAGCGAGTCAATATCTAAAAATGAATTTATTTATTTCAATGCAATTGTTGCATGGGAGTTATCATTTCATGTTAATATTGTTCATCTGGTCACTTTTCGGCCATGGCCAACGATCTCTCAATCAGGCAGATGAGAAGGATATACTTATACATAATATAGATAACAAGTGTATATAACATTTTGTACAGTGGATCAAAGAACGGTTATATAGAAAACAACTGTATAATCTTACAATAATAATTTATTATAACAAGTAGTTACACATTTACACATTTAGCAACAATATACAATACTCAACATCAGTCTTCGCAACAAGATAATTTAAATTCTAATTACGGTGATGGCTCTTGATCTCAACATGTTGACCGGGCGCGGTGTGTTTCACGACTGCGTTGAATCTGTAAAAGTATTTATACAAAATTAATAAAATGTAAGTATTCCTTAATGAAAACTGACGATAAATAAATAAGTTTCGAAAATAGAATCAGAATATTTTCGGCAGTTAGACAGAAATAAATTATCTGCATTCATTAACGTTGTTTCAGAAAGAACAACAGGTAATGTGAATCGTGGAATAAATATCTGTTTATCAATTCTTATTTTTCAGTGCCTTTAAATATTAATGTTCCTTCCTCAAAACCGTTCTTTTTTCATAGTATATTTAAATCCAGTATCAAGTTACATACCCGTTGTGTTTGTCAGAAGTGTACTCGACGGTTCTGATGGAGCCA
Organism: Nomophila noctuella; assembly: GCA_958496325.1. NCBI lineage: Eukaryota > Metazoa > Arthropoda > Insecta > Lepidoptera > Crambidae > Nomophila > Nomophila noctuella. The sequence goes on along the minus strand of OY292487.1, from coordinate 11,135,230 downwards.
TCAGCCTCGTGCAGAGAGTAGACTCCCTTCACAACATCTCCATCACGCACTTCATGCTGGAACTTGTTGTCTCCGGTGTGGGGGTCCTCTACTTTGTACTCGTACTGGTACTTAGGGTACGCCTGGAAGAGTAAAAGTGACATTACCATAAATCCGCAGTTCCAACGCATCACATACGTGGTCTAGATAAAGCCGTGATTAGAATAAATGAGTCGAAAGTTGCCGTAAATTGGGAATCCGACGGATAATGTATGCGGACACTACTCACGTAATAGTCGATGGGCTCATCATCATGAGAGTGAGAGTGGGCGCTGGCTTTGTGGGCGTAGACGGGCTGGTGGGCTTGCTGGTGGGATCCGTGAGCCACAGCAGCCTGGTGAGACTGGTAGTGGGTAGCTGGGACGTGGTACTGGTGCTGGGAGTGGCTGTCCTGCTGGTAAGGCGAGACGAACTTAATAGCCTGCAGCTTGTGCTGTTGATGTTGGTCCACCTCCTCACTGGAGTGAGCCACGTATTCGTAGATGGGAGCAGCGTGCTGTTCCTGCGACTCCTGCTGCAGAGGCTGGTGGGCGAGCTGGGAGTACGCATGCTCCTGACTTTCGGGGGCTTCTTGGTATTCCGCTTCGGCTTGCTGGTGGCCTGAGGAAGCATGCTCATAGCTCAGTCTGTATTCCTTAGGCTGCTCGTAGCTCTGTGTGTATTCCTTAGGCTGTTCGTAGCTCTGTCTGTATTCCTTGGGCTGCTCATGTTGGATGTGAGACTTTAAGGTATATGACTGCTCTTCACCGCAGCACGCTACAAGGACGACGGCAAGGACTAGAAGCTGCAAAAACAAATTGAAATTAATCCTTATCCTCGAACGTATTTTCTAAAACCAACATGTGATACACTTTTAAATACGCACTTTAGCTAACATTGTGATCTTTCTCCTTTGACTTCCGCGATAGAACTGATGAATTAACATAGGTTATTACCTCAATATATACCGGAGACGTTACGAGAGAGTATTGAATCAATTTGTGACCGCTCGGGGCATGATTTTTGAAACCCGGCGCGCGCGCAGCCCGCATGACGTAATTTACGTAACCAATGTGAAGGTTGTCTATCCGCTAGCTAATGCACTTAGAGCGTAATGCTCCACCTAATAGTAATTAGTTTATTAATCCTTATAATCGTCTGGCTATTGTTTCATCGTATTATGTATCAAACTGGTTATTAGTTGCAATTTGACACTTTGGGCGATTACAGTTGTGGTGATATTGGATATGACTGTTATAACTAGGTTTATATGTCAGATCATTGATAGTGATTGATAGTGGAACAGAGGTAATAAATTCCTTTTTTGGTCTAGGTGTAGAACACCATATGCCCTCGTGCAAAACCTCCTAAACAATTGTTTACATTATGAGAAACCACTGCTTTTGCTAGGACTGGATTGGAATAACTAGAGTTTCATACAATCAACATGACATGTTGATTAAAATTAATCCTTATCCTTATCGCATACATTGTATGCGTATTGACTAATTAGTTCTACCGTTATTAGATTGAGGAAAGAAGAGGTCTCATAAACTCTAAAATACCGATATCCTTTTCCACAATGACATCGCAACATTATAATCATCATAAAAAATCGAAAGTGACATAATCAAATCAGTGAAACTTCGACTTGAGTATTACAATGCACAAATAAAAAGAGCACTAAAAACATAACATTTGTAAAAAATTATACCAGATTTTTTTGTTTCAGTAAATATTTCATAATCACTAATTTTGTTGTTTAATAAGTACATGAAAATCTTATCGAAAACGTTTTGAATAACAAGTTGAGTAGAATAATTTTCTTCTTTCACATAATATTGAGTTTAAATGTTTTTGAATGTACAAAATATAGAATAAGAAATAATATCTTGGCCGACTTTCGGTTACCATGTATATGCGGAAATATTAATATTTCCCAATCAATCATGTAATATATCATCTGCCCTTACAACCTAAATTAGTTATAATATTTTATGCGCATACGGAATTGGCCACATAATTTCCATAATATTTGAGCCACGGTATATTATTACCCTGATTGGTTCTGGAAAGTGGCGTGTCAATGTCAAGCGCACTTTTTGTTAAACACCGATTATAACTTACGCACTGACCATCGGTTTAAGAGCCATGAACCAAATTTCGCAACTTTTTACCAATAAACAATGATTTTCTCTAATAATATTAATGTGCCTACTTAATTATTAAAAATTTTGTTGCCAGAGAGACTATTTGAAATGGTAAGGGAAGCTATTACGATGTCTATGTAGTAAACAGTACCCCAAAAATGCTGACTGTCTTTGACGATTATAATTTTATTGGTTAACATGCAATAAAATGTGAGCTGGTTGACGCTTAGATCAAATGAACCGAAAGAGCTATGTATGTTTATTTTACTAAGGGCTTTAAAAATAAAACAAATGCAACTTATGACATTAAAAAAAATATTCAGCTCCCCAATCCGGTATTTGACTGACCTGTCATGACATGACAAAAACTTTCATAGGAATCTGTTATTATTGTCAAATCAATACTTTTTAAGGTGAGATTGACTGTTATAATTTGATAAAATTGCAACATTACCTGTAGCATAATATGTGCTTATTTGTGAATTTATTCATTAATGAAAGAGTTTCATAATTTACAGTGAATGCAGTCAAACACCCTATTTCTAATGTAGGAAACGGATATCCTTGACTAATTTGACTTGTGCGAATGAAAGGTGTTCGTACACTTGTGTATGGGAAGTGGTTTATTAATCAATAATGTACTTTTGTTTTTTTATGATCGTTATAATTATTGACATGCTAAGCTATCTCTTTGTTACATTATTTAAAGAAAATATATTTATAAAACGTCTGGCGCTTAAGCATCGGTGGCCACCGTCAGTCTCGTTCTCAATTATCCATCTACCGTTCTTGCAATGGGCCTGGATTTGATCGGTGAAGCCATTGAATGCCGTGTACTACACCTAACTTGTTGATGGGCTAGACGTCATTATCAAATAATAATTGTTTTGAATTGATACAATTGTGATAATTTCAAGGGATTTCTACAAAAAATTAAAAGAACTTTTATATGAGGTTATAACATTTATTAACAATTTACTAACTATTAAACACATAGCTAACAGTCGTATTTAAATAATTAATGATGGTAATCGTGGTGTTCGTGCTGGGCGTGTTTGGTCGAGGTTTTCACGTTAGCGTTGAATCTGTAAAACAAAGGAAAATAAATAAATATAGGTATCATTTGATTTCATAATCAGTCTTTGTCAAATAATAATATGATATATTCTACATTGTAATTTTCATACCACAACGTCATTATTTGATTGTAGAATACAATTTTTTTTAGAAACCAGTACTTAAATAATATTTTTTCGTTCTTTTTCTCCTTTTTGATGATCAATCCTGAAAAAGCATTTAATGATGAAATGATAATGAGTAATTTTTAACAAAAAAAAAGATTTGAGAAGTTTTCTCATATTGAAAAGAAAAATAAATCGTTAAAATAATTTTCTTTTCTAGATTTGAATTTTATATTATTATTTATCCCAACTATACTATTATATCTCTGTCTGTCTGTTACGCTTTCCCGCTTAAACCTCGCAACCGATTTTGATGAAATTTGGTACAGAGAATCTTTAGACCCTGAGACAGAACATAGGCTACTTTTTATTTCTAAAAAAAGAAATTCACGCCACGGAGTCGCGGGCGGCCGCTAGTCTTTAATCTTTTCCAATATACATACGTGATGTGAAGTGATATATGTATATAATGTACGTGAAGATAAGTCATTTGACTTATCTTCATCACCTATCTATTATTTATTATGCTTAAAGACATGTGAATGAAATATACGGGCAATTATCTCCTGACTATAATTATAGCACTTCGTTAACAATGCATTCTCTTTCTTAGAAAACATGTCTATTTACTTTAAAGTAATGGCTGCGGCATAGATTTAAATCGTTAAATCTGAAAACTGTGATATTAATTCGTTTGACATGACGTACGTTCCAACATGCCGTTATTGGGAAAAAAAGCGACACACATAGTGTTATTGTATAGCTGAAAGCCTTCTTCGATTAATGGACTATCCAACGCGAAAATATTTTTTCAATTCGAACCAGTAGTACCTGAGATTAGCGCGTTTAAACAGCAAATAAACTCTTCAGCTTTTTTATATTTGTAAATATTTAAATCCATGCACCGCGGTAGTGATTGGCCTTCAAATCACGAACTGTTACAATTATCTAAGCGCTGGATCTCAGCGCGTCACGTAAACGATTGAGATTTAATATCTTCCTAACGTCACTTTCTACTTAAGTGAGTAATACGGAATACTATTTCCAATCGGCACGCGTACACTATTTTGCACGAAATTGGAATTATCAATGAATTTGTAGAATTTTAACGTATCTATCGTTTTTTTTCGGAATACGCCTATAACTTACGGAAATAGTGCTAGTAGTATCTCACTACTTGACTTCACCTGAATATAAAGACGATGAATCTTACAACATGAATGTCATAATTAAGGAGCTACTTCAAATTATGAGGTTATGAAAATTCCGCTAGGTTTCTCTGCTCCGTTTTAATAATTCAAACGCAATGTTTATGTTATATCATTTACTGATTTTGTGTGAACCGTCATGTGGGGCTTCACATTCCTGAGCTTTTTTTCTGCTTATGTGCATGGAATACTTTAACGTACAAATGTTATTTATCACCTAATCGTATGATTTTATGGTTGTGTAAATTTATATTGTGTTGTACATAATAAAAAGGTCAAGATATAAAAATAAGATACAATTTTCGTTGTCTCTTTATAACTGAAGACCGGGCTCATCCATGAGCAAGATTTTCAGAGTTTGTTCGGACTATTTAATAGATGATTTATGTAAATACTAGCGGCCCGCCCCGGCTTCGCCCGTAGTACTTGTCCACTATTTATACATAAAAACCTTCCTCATGAGTTACTCTATCTATTAAAAAAAACCGCATCAAAAGCCGTTGCGTACTTTTAAAGATTTAAGCGTTCATAGGGACAACATGACAGAAAAAGCGACTTTGTTTTATACTATGTAGTGATTTCACAAAATCGGTGTAGTGGTTCTTCATTTACCGCATAGTATGACATAAACGCTATTGTACCAGACAAGACGAATAAGTCTACAACCCGCCTAACAACTCCATTCATAATAAACATTCAGACCACGTGCTTACCCAGCCTTCTTATCGGAGGAATATTCAACGGTGCGGATGGATCCGTCGGCCTCGTGCAGGCTGTAGACTCCCTTCACGACGTCGCCGTCGCGCGTCTCATGCTGGTACTTGTTGTCTCCGGTGTGAGGATCCTCCACTTTGTACTCGTAAGAGTACTTGGGGTAGGCCTGGAGAGGAAAAATATTGTTTATTATTATGGCATGACATCCGTTTGAGCAAAGAGGTTAAACACACCGCATCCCATGCATGAAGTCGGTGATTTAAAAAATGTATGAAATACGCTGCCCTCTAGAAGTTGAAGACGAAATGTTTAGCTCGTGTACAAAAGGGAGAGTTTTGGCTAATAAACTGACTATTCATAGCTAATATGATTCAAGAATATTCCATTTTATTCATCTTTCTATCCAATGAAGAATTCTAGAAGAGCTACATAGGGCTAGAAATTGAATGCAAAAGAATTATAAAAGTGACACTCACGTAATAATCCTCATGGTGCTCTTGACCGTGGTGGGCCTCCTGCTCCTCATGATGTTCCACATTCTGTTGGACAGGCGCAGCGTGGTGAACCACTGGCGCGACGTGGTGAACCACTGGTGCGACGTGGTGAACCACTGGTGCATCGTGGTGAACTACTGGAGCAGCGTGGTGAACCACTGCTACAGCTTCATGCACTGGGGCGGGCTCCTGGTGTACGGGCACGAAATAGTGAGGGACTTCATGGTGCTTCTCTTGCGTCTCATGGCGGACTATGCTCTGAGAAGACACTGCATGGTGAGCTTCACCATGGTGTTGCTGTACTGGAGCCACGTGAACTTCGTGGACGGGAACGGCTTTGTAGGCAATCGTATGGACGGGGATGGAGTGGTGAACCTCAACCTTCTTGGGAGCTTCGTGCTTGATCACGGTCTTGTAGTGGTGCTGGTAGTCTTGGCAGTAAATTGCTGCTACAAGCGCAGATAGGAAGAGGGCCTGTGGGAAAGTAAATAACTTCAATGTTTTCTAGTAAAAGGGTAAGGTTTACATTGTAGAGCTGATGGTCAACTGCGGACTTGTTAAGAATAGCTGTTCATCAAAATAAAAGATGTACACTCGTTAATAATAAGTTATACACTATTTTTCACCAATCACTTATGAATAGTGTCGTAGTTTTCAAATGAGTAACATGATATGTTATAGCTGTTTTAACTCAAAGATTTTTCAAAGAAAGAATCTTATTATTTACCAGTAAGTTAACTTTTAAAGGCTATTAATTTGATTCATTCAATTGTTTTATATGAATAATAATAAGTACCAAACTTTTATTTACCTTTGCGATCATGTTGCTGTCTTTACAAGTTCGTATGTAGGTCTGATACTAAATGCATCAGCACCCTTTGAATTTATACTTCGAAAAAAGCTCGCCAAAAACTTGTTTTTGATACAATTTGGGCTGTTCACCTTGAGGGAGTGCTCTCTTTTCACTCTCATGCAGAGAATTCGATCGTGTATAATTTAACCGGACGAAATTGGATACCTTACGCAACCCCTCATTCTTCAGTTGGAATTATTCATGTAGAAAGAATAAAAATTCGATGTATACAACATTCATATTATTTATACATCATGGTACCTATAGCCTTTGTATGATGTATTTTTGAATAGTCAATTCAGCGTCTTTGTGTATTGTAACAAATACTTTTAAGTGTTGTTTTGGATCAAAAAACACGTTTATATTTCTGCTAGCTGGTATTTGAACTCAAGATTCATAAAGGCATTCAAATAAGAATCCTTAGACTAACACACCAACTGCCTAGCCCCTAAACTAAGCTTGAAGCTTATACTTGGAAGCTAGGGTTCGGAATATAAACATCCATGACTCGCGTACTCATTACCAAACAAACATTTTCCCCTAGCGGGATTCAAACCCGCGACCCTTGGTTTTGTGGTCAATGTCTCTAACCACTAGACCAACGGGCCAGTCGAATGTAAGTTGACACATGCAGAGGGTATTTTAAGATTAAAGCAAACGTCAAAACTGGTGATATTTATACGTACTCGTAATAAATATTAGTTACTAACATTGACGAGAACCCCATTTTTGGTCATCTTACGTGAATCGTACTGTACCAAAACCCTTATAAACGTGAATGAACGTGATGCGATGACCTTTCAGAACGGATCAGTTAACATTCCTTTGTCTTCAGTAACTACCTTAGCCTACTTTCTCTGCTACCAGGCTGATTAAATTAATCAATTAATTATGTTTGATTTGTCTTAATTGTCTGTTATAACGATCGGAAGCATCAATCATCTATATACAAGCCTTTACAAATTATGAATGAATCGATAAAATTACATCAAAAACGGTTTAGGTAGGTGAACTATTCCATTAAATGTTATTTTAATCTTTTTAGTAATATTTTTTCTACAATGTGTGTAACTACTGACAAAACATAATGCTTAATTTCGCCTTAAATGCTTCGAGTAAATAATGTAACTTTTGGAAAATAATTGTATATTTATAAATGTTCGAGTATTGTCACCACCAACTATATAACATACATAGTACATGTTGTGATACATACTACATATTATAAAACAAAGTCTATTTCTTCTGTCTGTCCCTATGTATGCTATAATTTTTAAGATAACACAAAAGATTTTCATGCGTTGTTTATCAGAAAAAGTGATTCAAGAGAAAGGTTTATGTGTATATGTAGTAGTTATAGTAGTTAAAAACTGATTTATTTTAGTTGCATCCGTGAGATGCCGGGCAGATCATTAGTAATATCTATGACCGCACAGCACGAGCCATTTTTTCCATATTTTGAATTGGGCCCATAAATGTCGAAGTCAAAGTATTTAGAGATTCTGATGTGTTTACAACAAGACAAGTGTCTGAAATCGTAGTATTTGACAACCCGCTTGGTGAACCGTCGACGTGCTTTGCGTAGTGGTCAAAAAGCTGACTATTAGACCAAGAGGTCTTGGGGTCGATCCCCGCACTGCACAAACATTTGTCTGTTCGTCGTGGTTTGGGTGTTTAAATATACTTAAATATGTACATAATAATAGTAAAGAATGTGTGAACAAATTAGAAAGTATTAAAGTATATCTATCCGTACCCTAGCATCTACTACAAGCTTCGAGCTTAGTTTGGGGCTAGGCAATTGGTGTATTACTCCAATACCTACATTTACACTACACACTAGGCCAAGAAAAAATCTAAACATTCTTGAAAATTCGAAGAATCATCTTCATCATCATCCGCCTATCGGAGTCCACTGAAAATCCTCATTAGGCCTCTCCTAGGGCTCTCCATCTTGCCCAATCCTCGGCTACTCGCATCCAGCTCCTGCCAGCCATCCTGCGCAAATCTTCACTCCACCTGGCCTGAGGGCGTCCAATCCAAAAAATAGAGTGATGAAATTATCATAAGTGTTTTTAAATCACTAATTTCACTTATCATGTTACCTACATGCTACGCGCTATTAACACACTTGTTACCTTTTTTTCTCTTTACCGAGGTTGGAACAGTTTTGCCGGCGGGTCACTTTTTGTCTATTCAAATTCGTGTCAATAGTACTCTGAACCTTGCATAATTGCCTGTTAATAACAAAACTGTGGCAATGTCACAGTAGGTGTAGGTAGGCGGCGAACTAACACTTTTTTGCGAAATATTGCAATAGCTGCATACTAAGATCGTAAATTGTGAATTAACTGCACATTTTATTGTTACCTTGACTACCCTTGCGGCTGATATAAAAGCTGGGGGTTACCATAGGTCAGCATCAGTTCATAGTTTGATCTAGTGTCAGTAACAACAACAACTAAACAATGATTTCTAAGGTAATTTTAAATTGTGCTGTGTAATAGTGGAGAGTTTCAGTGAATTAACAAAAGTGATTTTAAGATCGAACCTTGTCTTTAAGTCTTCTTCCTAGCGTTTATCCCGTTTCTATGCGGGGTCCGCTTTGACCATGATTCAGGATTTGGCAAGTCTGGTTATTACAGTGAAGCGACTGCCATCAGACCTTCGTAACCCATGAAGGGGAACCAGACAGATTGGATCATGGTTACACATTCAGATCTAATTGAACTTAAGTCAGAAATCACTGAATGTGCAGGTTTCCTCACGGTGTTTTCAAAGTAACACTTACTTATATTGAGTAGGTAGGCACTTAAAAAAAGAAAAGTTATATCCAATTCCCTTTTTGAGTTGTACATTGAAATTGCAGGTTGCTTGCCTTCTCGCCCTCGTAGCCGTGGTGGCCTCTCAATATGGCCACGACCACGGCCACGGCCACGGCCACGCTTTCTCCTCCCAGCACATCTCTAGGCACGATGGACCCGCACACGTTGTGCCCGTACACGGACACGGCCATGGACACGGACATGAGCACGGACATGAGGGACATGACTACTACGTGAGTTAGATGCTTGATCAAGCCTCTTTGTAATTTAATATCATTAGCAAAGTACAGCGGAAATACAACACTTTTGCTAGACTTCTTTTGATAAGGTAATAAAATCATTTCGCACTTTTTAGATACTGTGAAAAGTAAAAAATACAATTCAATGAAATTTAATAGCGCTAACTTCACTTTTTGTGCAGAAAAGATGAACGAGTAAATCAACATTGAAACAATTAAGTACCTATTCAATATGACGTATGAAGAGTATGTTAACTAAGAGCTAAGATTTGATTAAATGTTTTGAACAAGTAACTCTATAGCACATAGGCTACAACAACATCAGATATTCAGCAATAATGCTACAAGCATGCTAAAGGAAAGTTATAAAATCTCAATTTAAATATTACTTCAGCATTTGTATCTAACAAAACCTACCTCATATCCAGGCGTACCCGAAATACGAGTTCGAGTACAAAGTAGAGGACCCTCACACCAAGGACTTCAAGACCCAGCATGAGCACCGTGATGGAGACGTCGTCAAGGGATTCTACTCTCTACACGAGCCTGACGGTTCCGTCAGACATGTCGACTACCACGGCGACAAGCACACCGGGTAAGGAAACCTAATTTAAAACGAAAAAAAATTAATAGGATGGAATCAAATATTCTTTTGACAAAGTTGCTTCTTTGACCCACTTTTTGATAGCTCCCAAATTGTTATCCAAAAAATACTTAGTGTAACGCTCTGCTTGTTGGCTGTTTGATGTTTGCAATCTTGGCGAACTTCGTTTCGCACCAACAAAATAAAATAAATAAAATATTTTGAAAAGTAATACCGCAGGCAGAATAAAGAAATTCACCTTTGATATATTATTATGTAATGGATGGGTTTTTCGGATTTCTAAATACCTAAAGTAAATTGTATTGCCAGGAAAGATTCAACCACACAATAATTGGTTTGCTGTCTACTGCGAGTCGGTTAGAAAAAATATTAAATCGGCGTTATTAATACTAATATAATAATAATAATACAGTTATTAATAACTGTATTATTATTATTATATTAGCCCATATCGTCCCACTGCAGGGCAAAGGCCACTCCGTCAGTAATAACTGTAACCTTATTATATTTTTTTCAGTTTCCATGCCACCGTGAAGCACAGCACCCACCACATTGTGCCCCACCACCACCACCACTAAAAAATACTTTTAGTAACTCGATGTTATTTGATTGTTAAAGCTGTTATATATGACTGTGATTTTTAAAAGATGTTCATATTTTTGTACCAAATAAACTTTTTTACTGCTTATTTTTGTGTTTTTTTTTTTGTGTTTTTTTTAACTTTTACTTTACAAATGCCTTTTTTGGTGTGTTAAATCTAAAACATTTTAATATGATACACATTATCTACATAAATGTATTTTATGATTAACAATAATAATTTTATAAGATCAGGTATATGCATCAAAATCAAAGATTCCGTTTTTATCCATAAGTTTGTTTCACTAATATTTTACTTTATTTAAAAGTATAGGTATGAATGTATACCTATAACCAATTTTCGAGCTATAAAAGAAGTAAATTATGTAGAGAATAAGCCTACTTAAGTAAAGAGAAAAATCCTTAGTACACAAAAGCAACGAGGAATTTGTTAGTATACACTCGTATACTGACAAAACTATTAAATGCTAAAACAATAATAAAATAATATAAGATACAAACAACACAACAAATATACTCGTAAGTGCTTTTCAGTGAAATATGTACAGTACCTACATACATATTATAAAGTTTAAATAAAGTATTAAGTATCAGCTTATTATTATCCTGCTGAAGGGCAAAGGTCTCCATCATAATTTGAAATCATGTTTTCGTAACAAAGATGTGTTTTCTGGTCTAATCTAAATGTGGTTTGGTGATCCTAACCCTGGGCTGCATTCGGAAAAAGCGATACTTTGCCCGACCCAAGAATCGAACTCACGTCCCGGTACATAAACTACTCCATCGAGCCATATTTTTAAGTATATAACCATATTGCTTACTGTCTCTTTAATCTAATTTGTAAGCAAAAATAAAATAAACTGTATGTGTCCAAAGAAAACCACGTAATAAAAAACTGACATTGTATTGCAATTTCGTATACTTAATTGCTTTCATTCTCAATTTCGATTACTGAAAGCAATACACATTGCATGTTTATAGGCGACTGCATGTTACAAGGTCACGGTAAAAATTGCCATTACGCTACGTTCAACGAGAAATAAAGTCATCGGTATGAATGAAGGCAACACACTCATTTCAATGATTTCATTAAACTGGCTTAATATTTTGTTAACATCGATATAAAAGGGACGCAGATGTACGAGTAGTTTGAGGAGGAATAAAATGCTGCTACATTATATGCTTCGATATTGATATACATACACTTAGATTTTAATTGTAATCGTATAAACGCGAAAGTAACACTATCTGTCTGTCTGTTACGCTTTCCCGCTTAAACCCCTCAAGCCATTTTCATGAAATTTAGCATATCGATACCTAACGGCCAAAAAGGGCTAACCGCCACTTCACAAACTTTACAGGAGAGAAGATTAATGTTGCAAAATTTAGAAAAAAAATCATAAGTACTTGGGTTTTGCTTCCTAAGATTCCAAATTTTAGTTGTAGATATAAATGATATTTCTCTTCAAAATGAATTCTTTAAAGTATTACAAATCATTCATTTAAGAGTGTTTTTTGTCGCTTATGCCCAAATGGCTTTATTTTTTTACAGGCAAAATGTCGTAACCTCCCTTTACCAAAAAATCTCCTGTTAGCCTAAGCGACTTAACTGAATCTTTATTTTCATTGAAATTGCTTAACCGACATTAAGTCAACATAAGTAGTGATTGACGATACAGATTTAGTGTTAGCGAAATACTAAAAATACAGGGTGTCGCAGATAACCTGTACCATCGAAAGTCTGTGACCAGGGACACCAATACCCATCGATTGGACTATATATTTTGGGAGAAAAATGTGATAAGAAATATGTAATACATAAGGACAAATCATCCTAAGCACCATAACTTATGTTTGAAAATGGCGGCCCGAATGTACTAAGCGACATTTTTGTTGTTTATATTTTTCAAGCCGAATTGTCTAAGTAACTATTTCAAAATATTATATTCTCTAACCGCCAGTTTGAAAAAAACACTATAATATTAGTCGTTTACGACGTAAAATTCAGACTCTAATGCTTAATTTACCAACCGCCTAACCGACAAAAAATGCATCGTAGAGCGACAAAACCTAGATAGAACGACGCAGAAAAAAAAGGCGATTCCAATGATGTATATAAGTCGATTTCGCCAAAAATGTCGCTTAGGCCATTTTGGCCGTTAGGCATCGATATACAATCTTAAGATCCTGAGAAAGGATATACCTGAAGCCTGAATCCACGCGAAGTTGCGGGCGTCCGCTAGTAAGTTTACATGAATAATGATGAAATAATATTCATTGGCTTTATTACCAGATCGTAATATCTGAGTTTTGGGGTTATGGTCAAGCTAGAGGTTTATTTTTTTAATAACACCGTAATTACAATAAAAATGTTTTCTAGGATTGCAAAAAAGCCCTTATTTTGACTTACTTACTTATTTTGAACGGCGCATCGACCCAATTTTCGTTGTTTTTAAAGGTAAATGTTTTGAACCTGTTGTGTATTGTGAATAGGAACGGAAAAGCTCACATCTATGAAATATTATATAATATAAATGAACTATGTAGTTCAAGCAGCCAGCGTGCTTTGATGGTTTTCCAGGAATTAAAAGGAGTCTATTTTCATCAGAGGCAGTGTACGATTCCAATGTTAAAATAAATAAATCCAACCGTAGTGACTTCTGAAACTATAAATACAAGGAAACCATTTTTTTATATGGTTGGGAGACAAACGAACAAGCGGGTCACCTGATGGTAAGTGATCACCGCTGCCCATGAACATCAACAACCGTACGCTGATGTGTTGCCTGCATTTAAAAAAACACTACACCCCCCCCCCAACTGAGCTCTGGAAATCTTACTCACCAGCAGAAACATAGCACAACAGTTACGAAGTCACTGTGGTCTTCTGTAAGGTGGAGGTATTTCCCCAGACGAGCGGCTCATTCGAGTGAAAATTCCACAAATTTCTACCACTCCTTAAACCTAAAATGATGTCTTTCCTCTACTATTAGTTTAGCCAGTTGAGCTATCAATTTGTGAGTCAAGAGTTATTTTTTGCAGTTTTTAGTACAAAATGTATGGGAAAAGATTTATGCGATTTCTGACATATCTATTACTCAAACCTCAAATAGTCCCATCGAGTAATTTGATCCTTACATGGTAGAAGATCGCATGGTATGAAAAAATAATTGCCTATTTGAGCAGTTTTTTAGCTTTTTAGTTGGTCTAAAGGGGTTAAAGCCTATCTCGTCAAATGGACTATACAAAACAAAAATTATATGCAATCCAAACCAATAGTTTCTGAAATTGGCGCGTTAAAAACAAACAAACAATATCTTCAGTTTTATTGTATGAGTAAAGATTTCTGCCATTATCTGTCTCACTACCAGATAATAGAGAAGGCTTTTTACATACAAAGTCATTTACTATGGTGTTACTACAAACCTTGACATGAAAAACATTGAACCCGCAACGGGCTACGGCAAAAACATCCACCGTGCCTAAAAATACGATCTTCAAGATAGGCTAAACGCAAAACTATTCAAAACTATTAACGAGAGTTTATCACGCCATGTGTAATATCTAGATCACTGTCACACCACATTGAAAAACGTACAAGCATGTTAAACTAAATTGTTTTACGAAATTATTGCAACCACATTCTAAGCTTGATGAATAATTTGCTACGAAGTGAAATCAATTCTTACCTTGGCTGCCCTTGTTGCTGATATAAAAGACGTGGAGTTCGAACAATATGTATCAGTTTACTTCTGGTATTAGAAACATTAGCACAACAAAAGCCAAAATGTTCGTTAAGGTAAAGTATTTTTAGTAAACCATTTGAAAACTGTAGCCTTAATCGGAAAACTATCAAACATTGTGTGGAAAAGCTTGATACTAAAGTACTTGCTCAAGATGACTGTGACTGGTTCAACTAAATAATTCATTTATTTTTCTTATAACTTGTTGATTCCTATTTGGATTTGTATTTATTTGTAATTAAATGAGGCACGCAGTCTTCAATACCTGCAAAATCATTTCCTATAATTTTGCAATTCTCCGCCTCAACGCCAAATGATAACTTCTAAAGCTTCAAAATTTCGATCATATAGTTTTTTCTAAAAATTTCTCTCACATGAATGTGCCAAATATTTTGTTCTTCTTGGCTTTTTATTTGTTTTCTTATAATTTAAACAAACAAACTGTACTACCCACATTTTCCCCACAGGTTATCTGCCTCATCGCGTTCGCTACTGTGGTGGCTGGCCACGGCCACGGCTACTCCTCCCAGTACATCCACAGACACGACGGCCACGCCCACCCCGTGCACCATGGCCATGGACACGAACACGGCGAACACCATGACTACTATGTACGTATACATGGGTGTACTTTTGTACTCATTGTATCTTAAGGCACTCTGAGTGCATAGTACTAGTTTTTGTTTTTCTATACCTGTCTCACAAACAAGTAGGCATTTTCATGTCTATGAGCAAAACTGCCATCTGAGGGTAGGCATACGTTCAGCGATTGACTTTTTTCTATCCAAGGCGCTCTTCCTAGAAGCAGCTTATCAGGACATTTTGGCGTCTGATTTTTACCACTTTACTAAATGGTGGTCAATCAAAGTGATCTGAGTATACTTAATTGCTACTCTTACGAGTTTTATGAGTGAGGACTTGATAGGTGTAATCCGCTTCTTGTGCATTAACTTACATGCATACTATTTAAGTTTATTTTAAAATTACATTATCTTATCGTAGAACGCGTATTGCAGCTAGAACAATCATAACGTTGAAAAAGCCGCTTGATTGGCACCGGTTTTTAATTGTATATTTCTTTACTGGAAATGCAACTGTTATTAAAACGTTATTGTTTTTGTTTTAATACTAGGCTTCCTGTTTAATTGAGCGGCAGCGTTGTTGCAACTAGATTATTGAACTGTTTGACTATTAGTGCTAGACGTAGGTGAAAGACCTAGTAGGTATTACACTTCACCGGTCTTGCGCATTTAGCCGCTGTCAACATTTTTTTTTAAATAGCGACTGCATTATATTTATATATTTTGTCAAAGGAACTAGAAAATATAAAGTCAAAATTTTTTATTTTATCTGCAGTAATCCCTTTACATAATATGAATTTTGTTTAATGCATTGAAACATTTAGTTAAAATGTTACTTTTTGTATTCAACGTTAATTATTCCTAACGATTGCAGTTATTATGCCAAATTAATCTATTGTGAACATTAATCTTAATATAAATTGAATTAAGTATTTTAATTGCGGGATGTTATCAATACGAAACGTTTTCACGCCGCTTAATCTATAAAATAAACGCACGCACGTTTCGTGGCTACACAAGACTACGTGTGGAGTCATAAAACTGCTACGCGTAGCAAAACCTATTAGAAGGTTCTATACATTCACGCAATTATCAAATTGCGTGTCAAATACTTAAGACTAACGGGGATAAAAGCCATCAATAAAAAAGTGAACCAGTTTATAATTATGTTAAAGTATTTAAAGGATTAAGGACCAAGAATTGTCAAAAAATTACAGGTACTGTAGTTTTTGACTATTCTTGGTCTTTGCTTTAGTCATAAACTTTTTCTTAATACGTTTGCACATTGAAGCAAGTGCTAAAAGTTACCTTCTCCTTCCTCAATTAAGTCTAAAACTTGTTCCTTGTTCACAGGCTCACCCTAAATACGAGTTCGAGTACAAAGTAGAGGACCCCCATACTGGTGACTTCAAGACGCAGCACGAGCACCGTGATGGAGACGTCGTCAAGGGCTTCTACTCCCTGCATCAGCCCGACGGTTCCGTCAGACATGTCGACTACCACGGCGACCACCACACCGGGTAAAATAATTTTTACTTTAACTTATACTGTAGATAATAAAACCCCGCCCAGGATAGGCTTCGGGTTTTTTACTTACTACCAGAGGACTTCAACAGTTTGATCATGAAGATGGATTAAACTCTTACTTGGTTCCTAAGTCCAGTTCATCCCTCTTTACAGACCGATACTTCCAGCCAACTTATTTTAAAGAATTTCGCTATGAATAATTCGTCACATTTAAGTCTGTCAAGAATTCTTCTGCAAGTTTACTGTATTATAGGGATGTATAATGGATGCAGTATTACAATTATAGAAGATCTTTAGTACCTAAATGCTTTAATAATATATTTAAAGGAGACTTTATTTGACGGCTGATGCCGCAGTATTGATCCCCACTCTTTCAACAGCATATTATATTTGGAATTACTGATGTCAATAGTCGTTTTGACCGAACAATATCTAATTAACCCTTCGTTTTCCAGATTCCACGCTGACGTGAAGCACAGCACCCACCACATCGTGCCCCACCACCACCATGGACACCATTACTAAACATCTAGCAATACTAAAAGTGAACTGTGATAAACCCCGCAATCGATTACATTAATCTTCTTTGATCCTCATATGTTAACATGTTGACTATTTTAATATTGTTTTTCTACGAAATAAATTTTCTTTGAGTATAAATGAACCTTTTATTTTGTGTTACTACCGATCTTCAAACGAAAAATTATAGTTCATAATTATTACACCTATACCAATAATTTATCTTTTCAAACCTATTAGTAGATACACAAAAGATAAGTATTATCATGACAATAGAAGAGAGACGAACTTCTTAGCTATCCATGGATTCTCCGTGCGGGTGCCGGGTCCATCGCGTGGAACAGAGAGGAATGTCAGTCGGCGCCTGGGAATTGCGACCCAGCGTGTAGGTTTAAGGGGCCCCTTTATAGTATACTAACGATCACCTTCACCGATGACATTCCTCTCCCTTCCCAACCATATTTGGTATGAGCCGAGTAAAGCGGCTTTAGTTGCTCTTTCCAGTAACGAGCTAATATTAGATCTTGGTAATCCTAAGTCCTTCAGTAGGTTGTAGAGAGATTTCGCTGGTATACCTCTCGCACCCACTTCCACAGCATACAACCGTGCTATATAACCATTTTTAGTCATCTCGTTGGTTAGGTCATAATACTTATTTGTTTTAAACGCGTGATCTTTGGGAATGTTTGTCTCCCATGGAACAGTAAGTTCCACCAACAGTACGCGCTTAAGTTTTCTAGAATAAACGAAAAGGTCTGGTCTAGACGACGATAACACAATGTCTTCTGGAATAGTGTAGTGCTTTTCATACGTGTCCATCATGATCTTCCAATCTGGAGCTACACTAATAATGGAGTAAGGTTTGACTTTGGACTTCTTGGTAGATCCTTCCTTGACGAAGTTGATGTTCTTTGTATTCGTCGTCAAACCTTTTGCTGCTCTTGCTATTGAAAGGCTCACCGCTTCACGTATGATCTGCAACACTCCATCATGGCGGCGAGAGTAGTGACCTCTGTCTAGGAGTACTCTGCATCCCACCAACAAATGCCTCGCGGTACCTACGGCCTCGCCACAGAGTAAACATGTTTTGTCTACTGCCATTCCCCACCTTACAAGGTTGCTCTGATCAGGTAGGGTCAACTGAAAGGCATTCAGATAGAATTTAAGCAACGCCGGAGACCAATCGTACAGTATCGACCGCCACTTCAATGCTAAAGGGATACAAAACTCACCAAGGGACACCCACTCGTTTTGCATTTCGCAGAAAAGACTTAATGATGTTCCGGTCATCCTCTCTTTCTCGACATCCCAATCCTACCCTGTTTGTTTGCGCTCCCACCATAAACTGCTTATGGAACCGTAGCCTAGACTCTAACTCACTCATATTCTTATCTTTTGGGAGTGTTGCCACTGCGTTGTCTTTCGATTTACCCAGAATGTGCATCTTGGTGACTCTAAGATGTTTGTAAAGCTCCGATGGCTTGTTTAGGTTCATCCCAAAACTATTTTTGCCCCTAAATAGTGTAGAGGGGTCTGCCGAGTGGGCTAATCCAGTCCAAGACTTCAACGATTTCACAACAACGGCATCCAGTCGCGATAAAAGGGTTTTGCCGAAGTCGTACACGAGGAAAGGCCAAGACAAGCGCGATGACAGGTAGTTGTTGTAGATCCATAGCTTCTTAATGTTCCCTATGGGCTGGTTCTCAACCCTACTAATGGAATCAATGAAATCCTCAACAATACCATCCAAAGATGGTGTGCGGCCTCTATAGTCTATCTTTCTGCCTAGAAATTTGAACGGGAGCGCTTCAGAAATTGTGGCAACATTCTGACCGCCAATCGTGAGTCCAGGGTCATAAGATGTAAATTTCGTATCTCGTCTACCCAGACATAAGCAATAGCATTTACTTGGTTTCACCTTCATGCCGTCAGTCCAAGCACAGAACTCATCCACCTTTTTCAATAACACTTGACACTGTTTCGGGTTTCGTGTCAGGATTGCGAGATCGTCAGCAAAGGCTAGGATTGATTCTGTGTACTGATTATTGATTTTAAACCGATAACCCCATTTCTTCTCCTGAAAAATCAAAGTGTCAATTAAAATATTTATAACTACATTAAATACTATAGGGGATAAACAGCATCCCTGAAAAAGACCAATATTATAATTTAGAGGTTTTGTGTATCCATCTTTACAGCTAATTACAAAAGATAAATTAGAATAATATGACTTAATTAAATCTAGAACCAAAGGGGGGAAGTTATACCATTCTAACGCGAAAAACATCAGCTCGTGCTGAACTGAGCCAAATGCATTCTCTAGGTCAATCCAGCACACCGCTATTTGTCTTTCGTGTTTCCTGGCATCCTTCAAACTTTCCGCCAACAATGTGTTATGTTCTAAGCAACCAGAAACTCCTGGTAAAAACCCCTTCTGGTGCTTTGGCGTAAAGTATTCGTTGCTTAACATAAATTTTGACATTCTATCTTGCAAGATCGAGAAAAATATTTTTGATATCGTGTTTGTAAGAGCTATCGGTCTAGCGTCTTTTGGATCAGTGACTGTCTCCTTTTTAGGAATGAGCACGAAAACAGCTTTACCAAATACTTCCGGAATCTGCTTTTTCGACCAAATCTTACCAAATATATTTAAAAGATGACTACACACTGATGGGCACTTTTTATATACAATGTAAGGAATACCATCGGGCCCCGGAGATGAACTTGATGCTTTCCTTTTTATCTGTCGGTCTAGTTCTTCTAAGGTAGGAGCCGTACCCTGAAACTCCGACACAGGATTGCAAGGTCTCTTAGAGCTCGGATCATTGTAAATCTTCTGTTGCTTCGGTACTTCATATGTGCCCCTAAAATGGTCATATATTTGTTCATCTGTCAGTTGCAGTCTTCCGGGCGGTTGTTTGAAGATATTTTTGGAGTACAAGAATGGGTTTTTATCGAAGTCAACTTCATGCCTAGCTCTCATAAGGTTCGCCTGGTTTCTAGTCATTTGTAAAGAGACTCCTTGAATCAATTTCAAGATAGATCTGAGTGCTCTTGATAATTGGTGACTGAGGTGGTTATCTCCCATGGACTTCGCTACACGAAGTTGCTTGACCAATTCTCTTTTCTTCCTCCGCATTTTTGCTTTAAACATATTCTCTCTTTGTTTATGAGCATGCCTATTAGGCGGTGGATAATGCTCACTAAAGTATGAGTGTATCTTATCCTGCATTGTTTCAACTTGGGTATTTAAATCCGCGTTGGTACCTGGATATTCTAACAGCACTGCCAAGTTGTCACTATGGTATTTCCAAGTAGATGTTTTTAAACTAGGGATGCTAAGACGTGCCCGGATGTTTATAGGCTCCTGGTAACTAACCCATGAAGGCCCACCATGAGATATGTGAGGGTCAACTCTATCCGTAGTGGAAGCTGAAGAGTTTATACTTACCGACGACCGTCGTTCTTCAACACCATCATGCGTTTTCAAATGCTTGAGGTACCAGGCTCGTCTCTTGTAGATTTTCCCGCACACAGGGCAATTCAAGTCCGTATTCTCGCCATGGTTGTCATCTAAATCCTCCGGTGGACAGTTCTTCCGCCCCCCCCTCTCGGACTGTCCCAGGGGTATTTTTCTTGTGTGGACTTTTAGCGAGTAATTTCTTAGTAGGTTAATAAAATATACGTAAATCAACGACATTATCGTATAATATTTTGGAACCAGAAAACTTAGAAAAAGCCAACCTGTAAAACAAAGTATATTTGAAATAAACTGATTCAGTTTATAATAAATATTTTAACAATTAAAGTAAAGTAAAAAGATATGAAACCTTAGGGTTTTAGTGCAACCACCAGCTTAATCACTTTCAATAAACAAATATATGACCGAGGTTTAGCATTGACAGTTTAGCAATAATTTTAATACTTTTGTATATGGTGAGGAAAAACACTTCATGCATGTTATAAAAGAAAATTTATCCGTTTTAAAGTCCTAATTGTACCTCTCTTCTACAAACTTGTTAAACAACCCATTGTTTATTTAGCCAGACAACAAAATATTTAAGTTTTAAGTTTATTTCTGAAGTCGAAGCATTTATATTCTCATGTAAAGGATATGGATGAAGATTGCAGATGACATAATTACGTAAATAACTTTACGGAACTTGTTTTCGCCTTTTATTAAATACTCAATTACAAGTGTGGAATGGAGATGTCTGTAATCGAATAAGAGAGACGAACTTCTTAGCTATCCATGGATTCTCCGTGCGGGTGCCGGGTCCATCGCGTGGAACAGAGAGGAATGTCAGTCGGCGCCTGGGACTTTCGACCCAGCGTGTACATAGGTTTAAGGGTAAGGGTATTTAAAGCAAATTTTATTCTGTAATGTTTATCTTCTCTCTGAGTTTCGATTAAAGATATCTGTTTTAGCATATTAATCGAAACGACTTAATAATTTCTGTTTATTACTTTTTTTGAGCCTACTTGGCTACAATCCAAGGATACATTCAACATAACAAGGGTTTTTAAAGTGCTACTTAGGCTAAGAGGTAGGGTTATGATGTGTTATGATGAGGTGTTATGATGTAGATAGGTACCATAAAAAAGGCGCGAAGATGCTTTTTTACCATGCCTAAGCTTTTTCGCAACTTCACATAACTAGTATAAGTGGGCAAGCCTCTTGATACCTAAAGAATCATGTTATCTAAAGAATCAAGATTAAAGTAACCTTGTGATCTGCCACACACGACATAATTATAAATAACTCATATTAAAAGAAAAACATAAAAAAAACACAATAATATTATTATAATCGCCTTTGATCACAGGCCCGTTGGTCTAGTAGTCAGATGTTAAGAGACACTGACTACAAAACCAAGGGTCGCGGTTCGAATCCGAAATGTTTGTATGATAAATAACGACATTTGTACTCGAGGCACGGATGTTTATAAAAGTACTTAATTATGTCTATCCGTTCCCTAGCATCCATAGTACAAGCTTGAATCTTAATGGGCTAGGCATTTCCTGCGTTAGTCTAAGAATTATAATTTATTTGATTGTTCACCTCTAGTTGAGCTGTGCCAATTCCAAAAAATCAATGAAAAGCCGCTATGACCAGTGTTAGACAAGGAACCGTGAAGTGCCTCATGCTCACTATACGAGGATTTGATGATTATTTTTATATGAAAAAAAACCGGCCAAGAGCGTGTCGGACACGCCCATGAAAGGGTTCCGTAGCCAAAAGATGGATCAACCGCTTAAGACACCATTTAGTAAGGGCAACTGCACGTCATAAGTTGGTCGAGTTGTATAAAAATAACTATGTATGATACAGAGTTCGCTATAGTTTTCGTTGAAAGTACTTACTTGGAGGTATACAGGACATTTTTTTCAGAATTATTGTAATAGTATTTCAAAAGTTAAGGGGGGGGGACGCTCTAATTTTAACTTTGTATTAATATATCTCGAGACGGGGGTGTTTGATCCACATGATTTCAAGGCAAGTTTTATTGTATTTAAAAATACCTTTTTTACGATACCCCACACGATGGGGAAAGTCGAATTTTTTTTTTCGAATTGACTTTTCGATGTATGGGAGGGGGTGTAAAAAATAATTATTTTTCGATTATTTTAAAAACCAATTCTTGAATTATCACTATCCATCTCTCCACCAATTTTCGTGGCAATCGGTTCAGAAACGGCGGAGAACGAGCCAGGACAGACAGACAGACAGACATGACGAAACTATAAGGGTTCCGCTTTTTGCCATTTGGCTACGGAACCCTAAAAACAGTTAGCTAAGGATTCATTTTATTTAATTGGAGTACGAGGGTTTTGCGCAGAGTAAAAAATCTAAAAGTAGGTTTATAGTTTATATTGTTTCATGAAAGCTTATAAGTTTCAACACCGTTATTAAGACTCCTTTCTCTAGTTATCTGTCGCATACGCGTGTGTAGCAAACATTTACGAAATAATTTCAATACGGTATTAAAGTTCGATTGTAATGTTTTTAACGGCCAATAATTTAGAAAGATTTCTATATTACTTCGGTTCGCCTTGTTATTGGTATAAAAGTCGAACTTTTTTTAGCATTTGTATCAGTTCACATCTGAACTTTGAAACAATAGCAACTAAAAAGATTCAAATCATGTTTTCAAAGGTACGTGCTTACATTATATTAATAAATTAATAAAAATAAAAAAGCAAACGAAAAACACTCCATAATATTTATTTTTGTCTTTCGAAATTCTTTAAATCAGATTTATAACTTTTACACTTTTTTTTAATTAAAATAAAAACCAATTATACTAAAATTTAATTATATAATCACTGTTATTCAAATTTATCACTTTATTAACAAAACTTAACCTCAAAAGGTCCTGTGCTTCGCTGCAGCACTAGCCGTGGTGGCAGCTCAATACGACCACGGTCAGGGCCACCACGGCCACGGCTACTCATCGCAACACATTTCATATTCTGTTCTTTATATTTTTATATAACTTTATAAACTTGACCAAATTTAACCTCAAAAGGTCCTGTGCTTCGCTGCAGCACTAGCCGAGGTGGCGGCTCAATACGACCACGCTCACGGCCACCACAGTCACGGCTACTCATCGCAACACATTTCATACTCTGTACTTTATATTTTTATATCACTTTATAAACTTGACAAAACTTAACCTCAACAGGTCCTGTGCTTCGCTGCAGCACTAGCCGTGGTGGCTGCTCAATACGACCACGGTCACGGCCACCACAGCCACGGCTACTCATCGCAACACATCTCGCGCCACGACGGCCACCCCGAGCTTGTGACTGTCCACAAACATGGCCATGGACACGGACATGGACACGAGGACCATCACTATGATTATTATGTAAGAATTTTTGAAACTGCGTAGACACTTTTGTGTTTCGTTATTTTGGGCTATGCTAAATATGTAGGTATAAGCAAAGGCGAGCCTCAACTTTTTTAAATTAATTAAAAAATATGCTTATCTATAAAATATAATGAAGCTGCAGAGTTTGTTTGTTTGAACGCGCTAATCTCAGATTGTACGGTTCGAATTGAAAAAAAAAATGTGTTGGATATTCCATTGGCCTAGGGAGGCCTAAAGCCTCTAGTACAATATAACAATATGAGTGCTGTAACCGAAAGCCACAGGGCGGGCGGCCGCTTGTTATAAATACTTATATCTTTAACGCTCTTAAATTTATTCAAAGTTGTAATAACAGCCATAAAAAAACATTGTCCTATTAAATTGCTTCTTTACAGGCCCATCCTAAATATGAGTTCGAGTACAAGGTGGAGGACCACCACACCGGCGACCACAAGACACAGCACGAGCACCGCGACGGCGACGCCGTGAAGGGCTTCTACTCGCTGCACGAGCCCGACGGCTCCGTCAGGCACGTCGACTACCACGGCGACAAACACACCGGGTTAGTAATAGAAGTGTCAATGGTACATGGGTTCCTAACCTGGGTTGGACCAAAACTTTGGCTACCCTTAACAAAAAAATATCGGCTTGGAGGATTGTGGGATGTGCTCCTCCTCCTTGATTCGTATTTCGCAATACTGAGGGTCGTGATCACTGTATTAATGAAACACAACAACTTTCTTAGCAATTTTGAATTGAGTGGTTTGCCATTGCCTTGTCCATTTCACACACTAACTCGTAGTGTGCAGGTTTCCTCACGATGTTTGCCTTCACCGTTCAGCTGGTAGGATGTGCCAGTCATGTTTTTTTTATCACACACAAGATTAATGAAAAATTTATTTTATTACAGATTCCACGCCACTGTGAAGCACGAAACTCATCACATCGTACCGGAGAAACACCACCACTATTAAAAGCATTGTTTTGTAATTAGGATGCTGTTACGATTCTTATGTGATAAATAAATTGTTATGTAATTCTACTTTGTCATTTTACTACCACGACTGACAAAAATAAAATCGTTGACGGCGATCCCCTTATAAAAATTAACAAAAACAAACGAGTCTACAGTGGGCTTTAAAAAATTAAAACTTTATTGAAGTTTTCCATTTTCTAGATGTAAGATGGTTAAAATGACCGAGAGGTGGTAAAATATAGTAAATTACCTTTTAATAACGATAAGAAAGATGTGATTTGTAATTGAAATATCTATGACGTCACTCATTGTACTTAAACATTCACTCTCATATTTTTATTGTATCATTTAATTTGACCCATACATTCAATAAAAATGTAATTTTCGACACTTTGCTGCGAAGGTCACACTTACTTTTTGATAACTTGTTTTAAACTACTTTCTGGAGATAGCATATTTCATACCGTTTATATAAAAGAATCGATGTTATTCGCTCAGTATCATTATATCAACCACATTAATCGTGTAAACAACCATAAACAGAAAATAAATAAACATGCTCGCTAAGGTAAAATATTTTATTAACATGATAAGTACATTAATTAAAATTAAAATAAATACGTCATAATATAAACTAAAAGGATTTAAATTCTGACAAAATCAATACATCATAATTAAAACTACAAGAATTTAAATTCTGATTACTTCTTAACATCAGATTACCCTCATTGGAGCTCTCGTTGCGGTAGCCGCTGGGCGCCCACAGACCGACCACGGACACGGCCACCACGCGTACTCGTCACAAAGCATTGTGCTGCACCAGAGCCACGGTCACGTGGCGCGCCACGAGCCGCAGCAGCACAGCGCGCCCCAGCAGCAGCAGCAGCGGCACGCGGCGCGCGAGGAGCAGCACGCCGACTACTACGTAAGCCCCGCCTGCAGTGCGCGCGCCGCAGCTGCCGAGCGCGCGCTCGTGTGACGCGCGGTGCTGCAGCCGCAGACACTGACGCTGACTGTGCTTGCAGGCGCGCCCCAAGTACGCGTACGAGTACTCGGTGGAGGACCCGCACACCGGGGACCGCAAGCAGCAGCACGAGACGCGCGACGGCGACGTCGTCAAGGGCTTCTACAGCCTGCATGAAGCCGACGGCACCGTGCGCATCGTCGAGTACACTGCCGACAAGAAAAATGGGTATGTTTTCAACGACGACCGCATGGTTTAACGTTGACCTTCTACATAAATCACTAATATTTAATTATAATTACAGATTCAACGCTGTGGTGAAGCGCACCGGACACGCCAAGCACATCATCCCCGAGCACCACCACTAGAATTGTAATATCAATTTTTCCCGTGGGGGTGCGCAACAATCTGAATAAGAATCACTTCGTCCCTCAGGGAAAAATCCGGCGGCAGAGCATGAGAGGGTCTCGGGTTCGGTGGCCTAGTCGTTCCTGGATCAATCCAATTTAATAAAATGTTGGGCGCCTTGAAAGGGGACGGAGTAACAATAGGTTACTCCGCACCAAAAAAATAAAAAAATATATTTAAATCCTGCTAGAGGAAAAAGTTAAATTCTAAGTAAAGATAAATGAATGATCCATGAACCGTAGCAAGTGGAGAATAGTAATTCAAACAAAATTTCATTTAAAAGTAGACTGGTTTAATACTAAGTATTTCGATACACATTAGATTCAGTTGAAAAACAGGAGCAGTTACATACAGTAAAAAAAAATTACATGATACCGAGACAGTAATTAACATTCGTCCGGCGAACTACACCTTATCACACATGGTACTACACCTTATCAGTAAATCGGGATTAAAATTCAAAAAATTCAAAATTCAAAATATTCTTTATTAACATAGGCTTCATAGAAGCACTTATTAATCGTCAAAAAATTACAAAAAATGACTCTACCACCGATTCGGAAGGCAGTTACTGCCGAGAAGAATCGGCAAGAAACTCGACAGTTGCTCTTTTCAAATGCCATTTACAATGTTCATATTATAAGTATGTCAAAAATAATAATAAATCTAATATAATATAATAAATATGACAACAACATGTGCAGAGAGGCAAGAAATTGTCAGACCCACAAATTCTTGTCGACATCATTTAAGAAATCTTGTATCCTATAATATCCTTTTCTCATTAAGCAATTCTTTACTTTAAGTTTAAATAGATGCAAAGGTAATTCAACAAGATTTTGTGGTACTTTGTTAAACATTTTTATGCTTAAGCCTACGAAAGTCTTTCCAGTTTTTTGAAGTCTGATTGTTGGATAGGCAAGTCTGTGCTTATTTCTTGTGTTAAACTGGTGAGTATCGGACTTTTTCTGAAAGTTCTCATAGTATTTCCTAACATATAAAATACAATCAAAGATGTATTGAGAAGGAACTGTTAAAATGTTAATTTCTTTAAAAACGTCTCTGAGCGAGTCACGAGGTCTAAGGTTGTAGATTGCACGGATAGCTCTTTTCTGCAATATGAAAATAGACTCAATGTCGGCAGCAGAGCCCCACAACAGTAGACCATACGACATAACAGAATGAAAGTAACTGAAATAAACTAGTCTTGCCGTTTCAACATCAGTGACATATCTTATTTTTCGAACAGCGTAAGCAGCTGAGCTAAGTCTTCCTGAAAGTGTAGATATGTGAGGACCCCATTGTAATTTTGAATCAATGGTTATGCCTAAAAATTTGACTGAATGGACAATTTCCAATTGCGCATTATTCATAGCAATTTGCGTATCAATTTGCCTTACATTAGGCATCATAAATTTAACACATTTTGTCTTATTAGCATTAAGTAACAAATTATTGGTACTAAACCATTGTGAGACTTGCGAGAGAGCCATGTTTACTTTGTCAAATGATTTTTCGTTTCTTCCCGTTTTAAATATGAGGGAAGTATCATCCGCAAACAAAACTATCTCACAGAGGTCTTTGGTATAGTATGGAAGATCATTTACGTATATAAGAAAAAGCAAAGGCCCTAATATAGAGCCTTGGGGCACGCCCATTTGTAGTTTCGCACCAGACGAATTTGTGTTATTAATATTAACTCTTTGTATCCTGTCAGTGAGGTACGATTCAATAAATTTTAGGGCAACGTCTGAGATACCGTAATGTTTTAATTTAATAAGTAATATTGAATGATCAACACAATCAAATGCCTTTGATAAATCACAAAAAATACCTATGGCATTCTGTTTACTTTCCCATGCATCCAGGATATGTTTTATAAGTGCAATACCTGCATCGGTTGTACTCTTGTTTTTAGTAAAACCGAATTGTTTCGAGTGAAGTAAATTATTGACATGAAAATGTTCAAGTAATTGATTAAAAATAATTTTCTCATATATTTTACTTAATGATGGTAATATTGAAATTGGTCTAAAATTTGATGGGTCACTTTTGTCGCCCGATTTAAATAAAGGTATTATTTTACTGCATTTCATTAAATTGGGAAATTTATTTTCATCAATGCATTGGTTGAAAATGCAAGCTAGATGGGGAGAAATTATTTCTATTATAGTTTTCGTAATATCAGTGGAGATTCCCCATAAATCCTCAGTTTTCTTTATACTTAGTGATTTGAAAGTTTTTAATATTATAATAGGTGTGATGTGATGAAAATGAAATATAGTCTTACATTCGTCAACACATGAAGCCAAGATATTTTGGGCTTGATGTGTACTAGAATTTAATACACTTGTGGTTTGTATAGGTATATTTGAGAAAAAATATTCAAAGGCATTTGCTACTTCTATGTCTGTTTTAAAAGTACTATCATTAATTCTGAGAGAATAATCACTTTCATGTGACTTGGATTTGCATGTTTCTTTATTAATTATATTCCAAGTAGCTTTAATTTTATTACTTGATTTATTTATTTTATTCCTCAAGTAAATGGACTTGGCTTTACAGCAAACTTTCTTAAATACTTTAGAGTAATCCTTAACATATTCTATCACTTTTGGATCTTGAGAATATGCTTTTAAGTCATATAGCTCATACAATTTAATTCTACTTTTATAAATACCAGGAGTAGCCCAGTCGCTGAATTTTGTTTTATTATTACTGACATTGATAGTCTTTTTAGGAAATATTGTACTAAATTCCGATGAAATTAAGCCATGGAAATTGTCATAAATATTATCAACATTACGGTTATCGAAAGAAATATCAAGTATTTTATTGACAATGTTATTTTTAAATAAGTTTTTGCGCTTCTCAGTGACAGGTCTACAAATGATTTTCATAGATCCTGAAGCAACACAGTGTTCAAATTGAACCTGTTGTCCACTATGATCTGATTGCATACAATTAATGATTTTTTTATTAACCACCTTACTATTACAAAAAACATTATCTAAACAGGTGGCAGATGTGGGCGTGATTCTCGTAGGTTCATTGAATAGATTAACTAAATTAAAGGAATTAAACAGATTAATAAAACGACTACTCAATTGAGAACCTTCAAGAATATTTACATTAAAATCTCCACATATAATAAGTTTTTTATTCGTCATACAAATTTTCTTGAGTATTTCTTCCATTGATGTTTCAAATAAATTATAATCTGATGAAGGCGGCCTATACACACATACTATAATGTAATGCTCCAGCTCTGCACATGCTACTTCTATAGTTCGTTCAATTGAAAGTGCTGTTATATCTTTACGTTCTTTGCTCCTAAGTTTATTATTAACTAACAAAAGTGACCCACCACGAATAGCAGACTTTCTCATGAACGAGCTAATTACAGTAAAGTTGTCTATATTAATTAAACATTCATTTTGTCTTAACCAATGTTCGGTTAGACCTAAGACGTGTATATCCTTACAGTCTAAGAATAATCCTATTTCTAGTTCTTTACCGGAGAAGCCTTGAATGTTTTGATGGACTAGATTGAAAAAACTACAAGGCTTATCCTTGGTCACTACAATAGATTTGCTAGAGACATCCTCTATTGTCTTACTAATTAATTTAAATTATTTGGATTGACATCCAAAGTATCATTAATATACATGTCAGATAAGTTACAACCCTGCTCAATAAAAGCAGGTTGGTTAGCCAAGTTCTTGGCTGTTAAAATAAAATAATAAGATAGCGAACCAGCTATCTGTCGTTTTAAATAATAAGAAGGATAAGGATTAGCTTAAGCATGCCCGTTATGGTGGGGTGGCATCTGACCAACTATATTGGGCGGTCAGCTGTACATTCAGTACCGATGGGAGGACCGTGTTGGGAAAGTCTGATACCACCTACTCAAACCACCAGCCCTGAAGGTCAGCCCACCGCTCAACATAGAAGGTCAGCCAAGTCAGTACGCATGCACACCCCACAAATCATGTCTAATAAAAACTATTTGAAATTCACTACTAACTATTCACTAATAACAAACACTATTTGAAATTTTTGTTCAGTTATCAAAGTTAAGTTGAGATAAAGTCACTGCGCTTCCTCCATCGGCCTCGACCGAGAAGTCAATACGGGGAAGTTGAACACTTGTTAAATTGAAATAAATACGGCCCTAAATGATTAAATCCATTGCCATCAGTACCTTGACTCCGAGCCAATGCAAAATCGGTTCTGGGATCAGCTCACCGTCGACATTTTGACAGGCGGGAGGTACCACGTGTCCACGCCACGTCTACGGCACACCGAGCTGCCGACATTCACACCCAAAAGGCTTTTTAGCCGGTCTATGGAGCCCTGCAATCACCACAATGATCAAATTAAGTCGACATTCTAATTAAGCACTTCACAACGTGACATATTTGGCTATGCCGAACAATAAAATTTTCATTAATATTCTTACCAGAACACTGGGATTTGCAGCTCACAAAGAGACTCTTTGGCCGGAGCACAGGTAAATCAAATGATCTAAAACAATAAGACAAAAATTACAAGCACGTGACTATGGCTGATACATCCTCGAGGAACATTTACACATCAACGGCTTGAAATACTCACCATTTTATTGGGCGTACGGTGCACAATGCATCTGGGAAGACGCGGGACGAAACTTCACCGCATTTGGTGGATATAAAAAGGGCTCCTCCGGGAGACAGCCACAAGATTACTCGTCCACTCCACTCTAGGGATCGCGATCTCCATCAAAAAGACTTGTCATCGCTCACCCACCCATAGACAAACGAGAAACAAAAAAAATGCCAAACGCTCAACCATAGACACACTCTACTAAAAATTCTTTAGAATGATTAATTTGGAAGACTTCGGAAAATCAATTCATTCCGGCAAACCCTAGCTTAGCAAAATTAGATATTAAACATTATACATTTTAACAGACTAAAAACAATTAGCGCCTACACCTGTAAAAATAAAACGCAGCGCACGCAAACGTCAAATGTCAGGTGTCGCTGTCAAACTGACACCGTTCTTATTTGACAAGGTTTTGTTTATTTCGACAACAGAAAAGTGTTATAAAATTCATAAATTTACTACTATAAACCGCTAAAATAGTTTTAACAGCGTCAAAGGAATGAACCAATGGTTGTGGAATAATAAATTGTTAACCCTCTCGCCAACAAATCAGGTAAAAATTAGAATATTACTTCATTCAAGTGACGACCTCTCAATCCAGGAAAACAAACATAGCATAAAATTAGAGACAAACAATACTATAACGACCCCTCCATTCATGACTATCCCTCTCGACCTAAGATCACAGCCGGTCCTATGCTGCACCAAGTGATAAAACAGTAAAACTGAAAAAATGGTGTTACAGTACCGCCTTAGTTGGGAAAGAAAAATTTTATTCAAAATGAAAATTTTATTGAAATTTTGAATAAAATTTTTCGTCGAGAGAAACGACAAAAGGTAACACTACCACATCTTAACAACAATACAAACATTTGAACAATACAAAAACAACACCTCAAGACTCCAAACTCATTCACCAGGAGTTTGAATCATATAAGGGAAAACCTAATAACTTAAAAGTTAATAGAAAGTCAGGTAGAACCATTCTGAGAGCTCGCTGATACAGACAAAACTACACCAGGTTCAAACCCGTAACCAGTGATAAACACTAAAGGTTACACAAAGTGAGAAGTGGAACATCCAACTTATCTCAAGCCAATGGCTGGATAAACCAAGACCATAGTGTAATTTACCACACCACGAATCGGGGTAAATTACACGCAAAAATGAAGTATGACAACAGGGACTTCACAAAAACACAGTGTGAGGATTAGGAAATCCAACATACCTCAGACACTATAAGGAGTACAAGGTAAGATACACAACGGACTTACCTGATACAAAAAAAAACTAAATGTTTAAATCCTTAATTTAGTTGTGGTTCACACAAACCCAGATTAAACACTAACAACATTACTAAAATTGGGTCCAGGTCCTTGGCATCAATCGCGAAATATGCGAATGCTACAAGGCCTACAGATTGGACACACAACAGAAACCTTAATTACTAAAAATACCGTCGATCCTCGACCATAATGGTAAAGCGACAGCAAACTAACTGGAAACAAACAAAACTCATACACTCTCATTAGGACCACGTACGACTATATCCTTTATATGAAAAGACCCTAATGGCTTTCCATCCATATTTTTCAAAGAATAGACCACGTTACCCAGTTTTTTATCTACCACACACTTTTCAAATTTGGGAGACAATTTGGCAGAAAAGTATTTGGAGGCGTTGGATAAAGGAAAACACCTTTTGTAGATTATTTGCCCTTCCTTAAGCTCTAGAGGGCGCTTTCTCAAGTTGTAATACTTGGCATTATGTTGATATGCTTTTTTCAAATGACCCGCAACGTCTTCAAATACCTTCCGCAACTTAGGCAACCCAGAAATAAACTGGTCCGGCTGGACAGTGACGTCCTGACCATCGAAAGGCTGATCAGAATTAAAGATAGCTCCATCGATTACCATCTCCCTACCATGATTCAAGAAATATGGAGTGAACTTAGTCCCGTCGTGAACAGACGAATTGAGAGCACATTGGAGTTCTTGAATATTCTGATCCCATTTTCGATGATCAGAACGCACATAAGAAGCAATGGCTCGAACAATATCCCGATTAACACGTTCGGTTTGGTTACATTGAGGATGGTAACGAGGGTTGTAAAAGATATGAGGAACACCGGCTCCCTTCAATAAATCTCTAAATTCCTTAGAAGTGAATTGTGGACCATTATCCGTATATAGGATACGGCACACCCCATGTACCAGAAATACACCCTTTTCAAGACACTTACACACCGCTTTCGCAGTGGCATTTCGTAAAGGGAAAAGAAGAACATATTTACTGAAGTAATCAGAGACAACGAATAAATACTGATTCCGCGCATAAGACGGAGGCAGCGGTCCAACAATATCGCAGGAAATAGCTTCCCAAGGTTTAGTAACTTGACGAGGATTACCCATTAAACCAGGACGAGCAGTGTTGACGGGTTTATAGGTGTTGCAGATTTCACAACTTCGGACATATGTTTTCACGTCATTAAACAACGAAGGCCAATAATACATAGTCGAGATCTTCCTGTGAGTCTTGGCAACCCCAAAGTGACCAGAGGCCGGCTCGTCGTGATACTTCCGAATAACTTCCAACCTCTTTTCACCTGGAACCACAATTTTCCACTCATGTTGAGATGTAAGATTGTACTTATTCTTAGTCAAACGATATAGTTTACCCTCTGAAACAGAGAAATTGGGATAAAGTTTAGGGTTCCTAGAGCATCCCTCAAAGAGCTTGACGTACCAAGGATCAGTTATCTCATGCGGGTCAATTTCGATCGAATCAATCTTGATGCGGGATAAAGTATCTGGCAAAACATGCTCCTTCCCCTTTCGATGAATAATCTCAAAGACGAATTGACTCAGACGACAAGCCCATCTACTAAGACGACCGGTAGGATTCTTGAGCTTATAAAACCACAATAAAGAGGCATGGTCAGTCACGATAAAACACTTTTTTCCTTCCACGTACGACCTATACTGCTCCAAAGCATAGATGACAGCAAGCAATTCTCTTTCCGTCGCGGTGTAGTTGACCTCCTGGGCATTAAGAGTCCTACTGCAATACGCTATCGGATGATCTATGCCATCATGACGTTGGGTCAACACACCTCCAACAGCGTATGACGAAGCGTCAGTATGTATATAGAAAGGCAAGCTAAAATCCGGACACTTCAGAATTGGAGCCGAAATTAACGCGGTCTTAAGGGTGGAGAAAGATTCATCCACTTCAGGAGTCCATACGAAAGGAACCTTCTTACTAGTTAAACGCGACAAAGGCCTCGCTATTTTGGAAAAATCCTTTATAAAACGGCGGTACCATCCGGCCATACCAAGGAAACGCTTGACCTGTTTGGCATCAGTGGGGACGGGAAAGTTGGCGATGACGTCCACTTTCGACGGGTCTGTCCTCAAACCATAGCGATCCACCACGTACCCCAGGTACTTCAACTCCGATCGACAAAATAGGGACTTTTCCATGTTGATGGTAAGATTGGCAATTTTGAGTTTTTCATAAACTGCCTCCAAAATGGTTATATGCTCTTCAAATGAATCAGTACACACAATAATATCATCGATATAACAGAATACCTTATTGTCAAACTGCGCAGAAAACAAACTATCCATCAGTCTTTGCATCGTAGCTGAAGCTCCGACGAGTCCAAAGCACATGACTTTGTATTGGAACAAGCCTCGACCTGGAACAGTGAATGCGGTCTTCTCTCGGGAGCTCGTCGCCAAAGGAATTTGGTGGTATGCAGCACTTAAATCCAGAGAGGTCAAAAACTTAGCATCCCGAAGGTTATCCAATATATAGTTTATATAAGGAAGAGGATAGGCATCCGTTTTGGAAACTGCATTGATCATCCTGCTATCCAAGCAAACGCGAACTTTACCATTGGATTTAGGAACCTGAGTAGTAGGAGAATTCCAAGGAGAGCTAGACGGTTCAACAATACCAAGTTCTAACATATGATCCAGTTCTTGTTCCAAAAGTTTAAGTTTCTCTGGGCTCATACGGTAGTACCTTTGTTTCACGGGTTTAGCATCCCCGGTATCTATATGATGTTCAGCAAGATGGGTACGACCCAAACCAACCTTTTCAGAATCGATATTAGCAAACAGGGACTTAATGCGTTCCAATTCGGACATCTGCTCACGAGACAAAGCATCATAAGGCTTCAAACCATTTTCAGAAATACTATCCACATCACAGACTTTATCAGAAGGGATAGACGGAATACAAGCTAACACGTCAGGTGCAAGATCAAACGACTTCCAAAAGTTAATACCAAAATGGACTGGAAGAGCTATCTTAGGCTGAATGTAAAACTTTATCATTTTAACCATACTCTTATACTCAACAGGAACATCCATAAAATATTGACAAAAATATTCGGAACCATTGGCGACTCTAATGTAACAAGGTTTGCTAAGAGAGCGCACAGGTATACCGAGTTTCAAAAAAAATTTGTGGGCATTGTTTCCAAGTAAGGAACAACTAGCACCACAATCAAGTAAACCACTAACATTAACACCATACACTTTGATGGTTAAGAAGGGCCTATTATCACTCACATCCGGTTTAAAATACGTCTCTCTGCAAGAATTATCATTTCTCAGAGAGACGGACTTATTCAGTTTTTTGCCCGATTACAATCGGGACAATCAGGGGACTTCACGTCAGGCTTGCCACACTTATAACAAAGCA
This sequence comes from Nomophila noctuella, assembly GCA_958496325.1. Lineage (NCBI taxonomy): Eukaryota > Metazoa > Arthropoda > Insecta > Lepidoptera > Crambidae > Nomophila > Nomophila noctuella. Next base: position 11,099,390 of record OY292487.1, on the reverse strand, counting down.
CGGGACGAGATGCACTGCAACGAGACGTATGATGCTCGTTAGACCGACATACAAAACAATAACCCGCGCCCTTATTGGGGTTACCCTGAACGGAAGCAACTGACTGCTTTTTATCAACAGAATTGACGTTTTTGATCGGAACACTTTCGGACCTGCTTTTCGGCTTATAATGAAAGTCGGGAGCCACACTCGATTTAGACAGCGAGGGTTCAGAGAAACCGTCCATACGGAGCTTACATGCCTCGATACGTTTACCCAACTCCCGCAAGTGATCTATCGACCTGACGTCGACCAACATCAACTCGCGGTTGTACTCCGGGCGTATGTTCTTCAACACGATCCTTAGTTTTTCCCCCTCCGGAAGCTCGAAACTCAACCGAGACATCATTCCCAGTACAACCGAAAGAAAAACTACCAAAGACTCGTGCTTGGCCTGAGTACGAGACCGTATCTCATCAAGCAGCCGATCGTCAAAATCCGGAAGATCAAAGTCCGACTTCAACGCAGAAACCAATTCGTCATAATCATGGAACTTATTCTTGCTCGCTCGGTACCAATAAAGAGCGGGCCCATCCACCAAATCAGGAAACCCAGTGAAAACGTAGTGCTTCGGTATCTTCCTGGCGGCACACAACTCCTCCAACCTCGATATAAACGCCCGAACACAAGTATCACCGCTAAATCTTAAATTTAAAGAACCTAGATTATATGATTTCTCCGGCTTGTACACGACTGTCTGACTGACACATCGCGGAGAACTATCTTCCACTTCCGAAGCCTCGGACTCCGAAGAACTATCAGTAGCCGAGAGACAGCTCACTAAATTCCCCTGCGCTACCAGCAATGCTTCAGGTGGGTCAGCAATCCTGGAAATCCTGGAGAGAACATAGTTAGCACGGCTAACCAGACGCATGCGAGTAGATTCGGCAACATTCTCCTCTCCAAATGACTTAACCAAAGCCTCGGCTTTCAGCTGAATCACCGAAACTTCCGCCCTAAGACTGTCGGCAGTTAAAACCGCAGAAGGAACTTTCAAGCTACCCCTACGGGCTAGTTTCAAGGTACTTCGTAAAAGTTTCCGCAACTGTTCCACGGTGTTATTTTTATCAAAAGGTACTTTACGGTTAGCTAACTCGTGTTCAAGTTCGTCCTTAAGCAAGTATTTAATGTTATAATTAAGTTCCGACATGACGAATAAAATATGAAAAGAATCGTACTATATAAAAATTTCACAATTCTAAAAACATAAAAATTATATTATATTATCATAATATCACATTTAATACACTATGTTGAAGTACTAAACTCACTTTCTAGGCCCCACGTTGGGCGCCACTGTAATATCAATTTTTCCCGTGGGGGTGCGCAACAATCTGAATAAGAATCACTTCGTCCCTCAGGGAAAAATCCGGCGGCAGAGCATGAGAGGGTCTCGGGTTCGGTGGCCTAGTCGTTCCTGGATCAATCCAATTTAATAAAATGTTGGGCGCCTTGAAAGGGGACGGAGTAACAATAGGTTACTCCGCACCAAAAAAATAAAAAAATATATTTAAATCCTGCTAGAGGAAAAAGTTAAATTCTAAGTAAAGATAAATGAATGATCCATGAACCGTAGCAAGTGGAGAATAGTAATTCAAACAAAATTTCATTTAAAAGTAGACTGGTTTAATACTAAGTATTTCGATACACATTAGATTCAGTTGAAAAACAGGAGCAGTTACATACAGTAAAAAAAAATTACATGATACCGAGACAGTAATTAACATTCGTCCGGCGAACTACACCTTATCACACATGGTACTACACCTTATCAGTAAATCGGGATTAGCTTAAGCATGCCCGTTATGGTGGGGTGGCATCTGACCAACTATATTGGGCGGTCAGCTGTACATTCAGTACCGATGGGAGGACCGTGTTGGGAAAGTCTGATACCACCTACTCAAACCACCAGCCCTGAAGGTCAGCCCACCGCTCAACATAGAAGGTCAGCCAAGTCAGTACGCATGCACACCCCACAAATCATGTCTAATAAAAACTATTTGAAATTCACTACTAACTATTCACTAATAACAAACACTATTTGAAATTTTTGTTCAGTTATCAAAGTTAAGTTGAGATAAAGTCACTGCGCTTCCTCCATCGGCCTCGACCGAGAAGTCAATACGGGGAAGTTGAACACTTGTTAAATTGAAATAAATACGGCCCTAAATGATTAAATCCATTGCCATCAGTACCTTGACTCCGAGCCAATGCAAAATCGGTTCTGGGATCAGCTCACCGTCGACATTTTGACAGGCGGGAGGTACCACGTGTCCACGCCACGTCTACGGCACACCGAGCTGCCGACATTCACACCCAAAAGGCTTTTTAGCCGGTCTATGGAGCCCTGCAATCACCACAATGATCAAATTAAGTCGACATTCTAATTAAGCACTTCACAACGTGACATATTTGGCTATGCCGAACAATAAAATTTTCATTAATATTCTTACCAGAACACTGGGATTTGCAGCTCACAAAGAGACTCTTTGGCCGGAGCACAGGTAAATCAAATGATCTAAAACAATAAGACAAAAATTACAAGCACGTGACTATGGCTGATACATCCTCGAGGAACATTTACACATCAACGGCTTGAAATACTCACCATTTTATTGGGCGTACGGTGCACAATGCATCTGGGAAGACGCGGGACGAAACTTCACCGCATTTGGTGGATATAAAAAGGGCTCCTCCGGGAGACAGCCACAAGATTACTCGTCCACTCCACTCTAGGGATCGCGATCTCCATCAAAAAGACTTGTCATCGCTCACCCACCCATAGACAAACGAGAAACAAAAAAAATGCCAAACGCTCAACCATAGACACACTCTACTAAAAATTCTTTAGAATGATTAATTTGGAAGACTTCGGAAAATCAATTCATTCCGGCAAACCCTAGCTTAGCAAAATTAGATATTAAACATTATACATTTTAACAGACTAAAAACAATTAGCGCCTACACCTGTAAAAATAAAACGCAGCGCACGCAAACGTCAAATGTCAGGTGTCGCTGTCAAACTGACACCGTTCTTATTTGACAAGGTTTTGTTTATTTCGACAACAGAAAAGTGTTATAAAATTCATAAATTTACTACTATAAACCGCTAAAATAGTTTTAACAGCGTCAAAGGAATGAACCAATGGTTGTGGAATAATAAATTGTTAACCCTCTCGCCAACAAATCAGGTAAAAATTAGAATATTACTTCATTCAAGTGACGACCTCTCAATCCAGGAAAACAAACATAGCATAAAATTAGAGACAAACAATACTATAACGACCCCTCCATTCATGACTATCCCTCTCGACCTAAGATCACAGCCGGTCCTATGCTGCACCAAGTGATAAAACAGTAAAACTGAAAAAATGGTGTTACAGAATAATTAAACCTGTGATTGTTGACTTCTGTTGTGACGCTTTTTGTTAAGTTTTGTAAATATAACACAATAAAATTATTATTAACTAAAACTGATTTTTTTCTTATTTTGACAATTATCGGTTTTAGACCAATCAAGATATGGTTTTAATTATGTTTCATTCATAAATCCGCAATAAATATTTAATCAAATACGGCAAACGAACAAGTAGGTATTTCGTCATATGATGGAAAGTGATCACCGCTGCCCATGGACGTCAACAACCGGACAAGGTTGCAGATGCAGGCTTAAGCAGATGCGTTGCCTGCCTTTATGACCCCACTTCCTCCCCAACTGAGCTGAATATGGATTAGAATTTGATTTCACACAAATCACTCTAGGAAGTAAATCTATTTAAGACAGGGTCAGAGACCTTGAGAGAAATTAAGGGTGCGAATCCTAACTAAGTAACTATTATGGCTCAACGATCCAAAGTGTGTCTTGGCCTGCGTGAGCTCGGGGTTGAGGACTGGTTGGAGGTGGCGCAAGAGAGAGACCGGTGAAAATCTCTCGTTTCGAATCTACTGTCTGTCTTACTAGGATCATCAAATTTGAGTGATGAGTCAAATTTGATGGACGTATTTGGAACATACTTACAGACAGACAGACAATATAACATTATTAACCTATCGAGCTTCCTAACTATTTGCAAAGTGATCGGTAATATTATTTAAGAACCACATATGCAATGTAAATGCTACATATGCCCAAGCAAAATATATGGAATAATGAATGGTATTTTGCACAAAAGTAACTTAGTACTGTAACATTAACACTTTTTCTAACAAGGACCCATCGAAATTGCATTAAAATTCGTCCAAACCTACTCTAATCCATGAAGGGAGTCCAAAGATTTCTATCTTTTATCTTCCATTTTGAAGATTAATTATTAATTCATTTCTGTTTATGAGTCATACATACATTGTCTAAGATTATGAATTCATAACTAGGTAATTGTAATGACATGGTTTTATTTAAACCCATAAATTAAATCCATCGAAAGAGATGTATCAGTATATACTTCAGAATTAATAAAAAAAATTGAACAATATTACCTATACCGATTTCTTATTGTTTTAAGTAATATTGTTCAAGATACTTGACTATAATAACATGTGTTATACTTGAAACAACAATCTTTTCATGTTACTATCCGCTGGTGGAAAAAACGTTCAAAGTATGAAGCAAAACGTTTTACGAAATAATTGCAATGTTGCATACCGCAGCTCGTGTGTATAATAAAGTTTTTAATTGCCAATAATTTAGAAAGATATCGATACACTCGCTCTTAATCCGATTACTATAAAAACCAGTGAACTTTGATAATTTGCATCAGTTAACAACTGAATTCAGTAACAATAACAACAAACAAAATGTTCTCTAAAGTAAGTTATCAATATTCTTTTAAGCGCTTTCTTTTAGAAGTTTCATTTTCTTAATTGAAATTGAAATGATTAACATTATATAATAAAATTGAATTATTACAAATTTATGTTTGTACAAAATAGTATTGTGCATATGTTATAACAGAACAATTAGTATACTTATTTATTACAAATTGAACAAAATCTATTCTGACTTGAGGATACAGTTGTTTCCGATTAAACCTTCCACAAAAAATCCTAAGCATACATTTTCTTCTTCAAAATCCTCAGGTTCTGTGCTTCGCTGCAGTGGTAGCACTTGCGGCTGCTCAATACGACCACGGACACGGCCACGGCCACAGTCACGGATTTTCATCCCAGCACATATCCCGCCACGATGGTCACCCTGAGATTGCCACCATTCATAAACACCATGAAGAAGGACATCACGGACATGGCCACGGACACGGACACGAGGAACATCACTATGATTACTATGTAAGCCATTATAAGGATGACTTTATGAAGATTTTGTAATGAGTAAGCACTTTTGACGGGTTTCTACGGTATTTTGAACTTGGTAAAATAATTTCACCAAACGTACCAGTTTATTCACGATGTTATACTGTAAGATATGTTTTCCTGTTAGCTCGGTAACTTGCTACCTCATTATTTATTGAACATGTTGCTTAATTTTACTAATGCAAAAAAATTAACATATCTTTATGCATTTCGAATTTATGATGTGAAATTCTCATCAACTACGTCATCATATTTGGCCACAGAAATAAATTCATTTTGAATATTTCAGACCCATCCTAAATACGAGTTCGAGTACAAGGTAGAGGACCACCACACGGGCGACCACAAGACGCAGCACGAGCACCGCGATGGAGACGTCGTCAAGGGCTTCTACTCGCTGCATGAACCTGATGGCTCCGTCAGACATGTCGACTACCACGGCGACAAACACACCGGGTAAGTAACAGTTAGTTTAATATGTCATGGGTTCGAATACCAGGCGGTACTAAAAATGATGTGCGTACCTAAGAGTTTGTTGACATTACAAGGCATCGATACTAATATTACGAGTATTTATGCGAAAGTAACTCTGTCTGTCTGTCTGTAAAGCTTTACCGCTTAAACCTCTCAACTCATTTTGATTAAATTCGGCACAAACAATCTTTAGAGCCTCAGAAAGGACATAAAGTTAGGTACCTTTTACAGATATTTATGATATAACTTTCTAACTAACCATTATTTTACTTGTTTCAGTTTCCACGCTTCTGTGAAGCATGAAACTCATCACATCGTACCGGAGAAACATCACCACTACTAAATTTAACGCGTTAATTATACTAGTGTCATTTGATTACGGATATGATTCTTATGTGATAAATAAATTGTTATTTACTTCTACTAAAGTTACTATTTATTGTTCTTATTTAAACCTATCGTAAATATCACTTACTTTGATATTTTTTTAAGACTCACATTAGTCTTATTAAGTTAGATAAAACATTGAAAGGATGATAAAGTAAACCGTATAAGCCCTCCGTTTTCAACATTAAAGTCATACAGACATAGCAGAAAATAATATCAATATTTATTCAAACACTCATGTGGAAACAAATTTTAATGATCAATGATCATGTTTAACATGCCTAAAATACGGTACATTAGAGAAAATTACCCCTTTTTACGTTTTGTTTTTGATGTCAAATGCTATAATGTTATTTGTGACACCAAGTATTGTCCGAAGTTTCTGACTATTGAGTTATAAGGTTAACCTCATTAAAGATTCAAACTCATTTAAGTATTGGTAGTGGCTCGAAACATTTCTTTTTAAATGAATAAAGTAGGTACTTTTAAGAAACGTATCCAAAAGACACTTTTACAGTATTAATTACAGGCAAGGTCGCTCTTACGTGTGTTTGACAGATCACGCCAGCAACTGGTTTGAAACTACTTTTTGGCAAAATGTTGGAGATAGCATTTTTGGATTATTAAGGACTGTTTGTATAAAAGACTTGAAATTCGTTTCAACTATATCATTTGCTTTAATTCGTTTTAAGAGTAAACAACTACTTATCACAAAATAATCAAGATGTTTGTTAAGGTAATTAAATTTAATAAAATGAGAAATAAATTATGATAGATATTTATTACGAAATCCGATTACTTCAATATAAATATTTCATAATCTTTCGTGAATCCACAGATCGTCTCCTTGTGCGCCCTTGTTGCTGTAGCTGTGGCACGGCCACAAGACAACCACGGCCACCATGCTTACTCATCTCAGAGCATCGTACTTCACACGAGTCACGGGCACGAGGCGCACCACGAGCCGCAGCAGCACAGCGCGCCCCAGCAGCCCACAGCAGCCGCGCAGCACGCGCCCGCCCAGCAGCAGCAGCGGCACGCGGCGCGCGAGGAGCAGCACGCCGACTACTACGTAAGCCCCGCCTGCAGTGCGCGCGCCGCAGCTGCCGAGCGCGCGCTCGTGTGACGCGCGGTGCTGCAGCCGCAGACACTGACGCTGACTGTGCTTGCAGGCGCGCCCCAAGTACGCGTACGAGTACTCGGTGGAGGACCCGCACACCGGGGACCGCAAGCAGCAGCACGAGACGCGCGACGGCGACGTCGTCAAGGGCTTCTACAGCCTGCACGAGGCCGACGGCACCGTGCGCATCGTCCACTACACCGCTGACAAAAACAACGGGTAAATACTACAACTAGATTAAAACATTAGTTTGTTCAGCAATTCAACCATATCTAATTTCCTTTTTTCTTGTTTCAGATTCAACGCAATTGTGGAAACAAAGGCCACGCTCAGCACATCATCTCCGAGCATCACCACTAAATTAAATCGTCTGTGATTACTAATATCCTATTAAAGTCATTGTTAATGTTAAGTTTGTAAATAAAAGTTTTACTAGAAATATTTATGTCTTTTAAGCTTCAACCCTCATGAAATCAAAATATGAGAGAAGTTTATTAATTGGATAATACGATCTACAAATATTGTTGTATCCAACGGAAATACATACATGCATACTTATTAAACTTAGTAGGCTCTCTGTTACATTGTATTTAGTATATTCTAAGCTTGCAAAGCTTGCAAAGCTTTGTAGGTAACATACAACTCAAACCGAACGATAGGACTTTTGTATATGTGGAACTACAAATTAAAAAGTGGCTGTGACAGACTGGCGGACAGACAGACAGACATGACGAATATATAAGGGTTCCGTTTTTTTTGCCATTTTGGCTACGGAACCCTAAAAATCGATATCACAATATTATGTGTAAAAGCTTTACGTTCAAGTTACCATTCATACTTTCGTCATAATTTCCCAATTATAACTCCATCTGCTTGACATTAAACATTAAATGTTGTGTTCTTCTACTACGAGTTTATTTGTGAAAGCAGCAAGTGTGGACTGTATTAATACAGTACTATTAATAGTAGAGAATTAAACTGGAGAAAATACGAGACAATGTTTTGGTACCTCATCTCATTCCGCTATAAATACAAATCACTGTCACAAAAAGGGCAAGTAAGACTCATCTTTCCTCTGCAACGGCCTTTTTTTTTTGCAATAAATACGATACACCACCGACGACTATAATCTTGTTTCTGTTTGATTAAAAACATATATTTTCATTTAACTTATTCGTGGTATTAGTTTTACGAGTGCGACACGCACGGCGATGTCCAAGTACGTTTGAATAAGCTCGCCATTCGATTTTCTTCTTTTCTTGTGCTTTGATAGATGCCAGTTTTATTCACGCGTTTTTAATTTATTATCAGTATTAAATAAGTTTTTAGATATTATACAAATATGAATACTATAACTTATTGTTTCAATGTTTTTACCTTGCAGTGGGTTCAATTTATAGGCTGGTGAGGATGATTTTCGGCAGCTAGTATGATATATATTTGAAAGGCAGGCTGAGATGATTTGAGCATATTAAAAATAATTAACATGTCATGAAAATAATAATCATACATTTTTAAACTAGTTTTGAGAATAATGATACAGTGTGACAAAGTACGTACATAAGAAGAGTCTATGACTATTCTAAATTAAAATGTCACCTATCAACAAAATACTCTCATACCGTATAACTTGATAAAAACGCTATTATCTGTTACTAGCGGCCACACGCGTCTTTGTCCCCGTTGCTTTCGGTTTCCGCACACATAGTGTTATATTATAGCTTAAAGCCTTCCTTGACAACTTTAAACCAGTATTTCCTGAGAAAAGCGAGTTCTAACAAATAAATAAATAAACTCTTCAGCTTTATTTTTTAAGTACCTATAGAAGCGAGAAAAATGTTATTAAGATATTTTTTTAATTGTTAATATATGAGACTTTTTTCAAATTTGAATATTAATAAAATATAAAATAATGGCTGTGCTTCTTAGAGCATTTCAGTCAAAGTACAATAAAACCATTCAGTAAAATTAAAATGTTCAAGGTAAAGCGCGTCCACATTTGGTGCAAACGCATTTCGTAATACATTATTTCAATATCGCGTTCCACTGTTCAGGCATAAATTTTTAACTGCCCATTATTTAGAAAGAAATCAATAATTAAATCGCTTTTAATCCCATTACTGATATAAAAGAAGTCGAGTTCTACATATTGGTATCAGTTCTTTACTGGGCTTTGTGTTTAAAGCCCAAGCGAGGTGAATGAAATAGCTGAATAATATTTCAAGCCTTTATTGAGGTGTCAAGCAATGTTTGCTAGTACCTGGTGGGTCATGCATTTACAAAGGTATATATAGAATCAGAAAATCGAAACGACACCGCGACGTAAATACGCATAGCGCCATCTATTCACATATGTATAAATTAACTGGTACTTACATTTAACTCTGCTTTACCGAATGATGAGTTTGACATAAAGATATTTGACACATCGTTTCCCATGAAGATAGTCCTAGTAAAATATGATACTTAAACATGCCGCCCACCAAAAACAATTAACAATATTGTTTTTTTTCAATCCTGATATTTTTAAACTTAAACTAATGCCGCCCACCGTGAATAAACATCTTTAGAAAATCTTATTTTTAACAACTTATTTTAAACAACACAAAATAACTGAATACACATTACACGTGCAGTAAAAAACGTATCCCTATTAACCATAGTCTACACAACAAAAATAGTTTTAGTAACCAAACTTAAACAAAAAAAACATTATTTCTCAAGTGGCAAAATACACAATTTCGAAACTGGCCTTTTGAAAACAGTATTTTTAGCTTTAAGTGTAACCACCCTCGTGATTCCGTCCAAACCGGGATGTTTTTCAATTATTTTTCCTATCAACCAACGGGCAGGAGGTAAGTCCAACTCCTTGACCAATACTATGTCTCCTATCGTTGGTTCCGGTAATTGTTTAGACCATTTGTACCGTTGCAAATAATGGTGCAAGTATTCTGAAGCCCACTTGTGCCAGAAACTCTGCAGCATCCTCTGCGTCACCTGCCAACGCTTTAAAGAACTAAGGGTACAATTCTCATAACTTTGATCTGGAATAGTTAATAATGGTTCTCCGACCAAGAAATGACCAGGTGTTATAATGGTGGTAGTATCCCCATCCGTATCAATGCGAGATAAAGGCCTCGAATTTAACCCTACAAGGCACCTCGTTCCATATGTGGAACACGAAATTAAATCGTTCCTATAGCTATTTAATTAGGAGTAGCGGCTCTTTTGTCATCTTATTAGAAGCTTGTGACATTTAGCAATGTAGTAATACAAATTTTGACCTTAACACGTCGTTTGTTTTTATGTAATAGTGCATTCGGTGTAAAATTTTGGGGAAAGTGAAAATTTCGTCGTTTGGTTGAATTTAAAAATATAATAAAAATAGAAATCAAATAGTTTTTACTCTAAAAAAAATCTGTGTGGTGTAAAGATGTGTATATTTTGCAGAGGTAAGTTGTTTTTTATATTACAATAGCAAATTTATGAGAAAATCATATTTTTATCTGTGTTCCACATACGGTACGTTGAGCTTTAGTTTGAGTTTTTCTTACACGTACTAACGACAACTTACTTTATGAATACTTTGATTTTATTGCAGGTAATGTCGCGAAATTTTCATACCAGCTGTATTGTGAAGGAAAACATCGTGAGGAAACCTGCACACTGCGAGAAAGTGTGTGAAATGGAGAAGAGAATGACAAACAGCTCTATCGAAATTGCTATGAGAGTTGTTGTGTGTTTAATTTCATACAATGAGTACGAGACCCTCAGGTATGAGGAATACGCCTAAAGGAGGAGGAGGAGGAATGTCGTGAAGAATAGAATTTCAGACCCTCGGCCTAGAACGAGATGTAGTAGAAGAAACAATGGTGGCCTAGTGGCAAGGACCGCGCCTCACGCACGTGAGGGCCGTGGTTCGAAGCCGGGTTCAAACATCTGGATTTTTTTTAAATCTATGTTTGGATTTGTGACCTAAGCTCAGCGGTGAGCGAAAACACTGTGAGAAAATCTGCTCTCTCCGATAGTTTCTGACTTTAGTTCAGTTAGAACTGAATGTGTAACCATGATCCAATGCTTATGTTTGGTTCCTTTCTAAGGGTTACGAAGGTCTGATGGCAGTCACTTCACTGTTATAATCAGACTCTCCAACTCCTGGATCATTATCAAACGGACCCCGCACAGAAACGCGATGAATGCTAGGAAGAGGAGCCTAGTACATCAGGAATGACTTTAGGGACGACTACCATGTACCATTACACAATTTCGAGCACCAAGGCGATCATCTTCTATGGGTAATGTAATCGGTACTAGATCTATAATCCCTGGTTCTATGACTGAAAAAGACAACCATGAAAATATCCTGGTTGCAAAGGAAAATCACTCATATCTTGAGAAAAATGGCACGTAGATCTTTGCCTAAATAAATACATACATTAATTGTATGAAGTAGATCATTTTATTAATAAAAAATTTCAAAAAGGGAATTATTTTAATTTAAAAAACTAAAAAATAAATAATTATTTAATTTTCTTTCAAAAATAAGTCTTAAAATTGAAAAAGGTAACTATTTCCACAACAGTTCACTTGTACTAGTTTAAAACCAAAAAATATAGTTAAGGCTCAGTGTACCGTATGTGGAACCGGAATAAAAACTTGTTTTTTTCCTAAAATATGGATTTAATAATTTTTTTATAATTTTTCCTAGGCTTCTGATCACCAGTTACAAAAAATATATTTTTGTCACGAACTAGAAAAAAATTGAGCCTTGTAGGGTTAAACAAGCTTCAATCTGCGACAGAACTGTAGACAGTTCTTCGTATGTCAACGTACTATCGCCTATTACCCGTTTTAAATGGAATTTACATGACTTTATCCCCGCTTCCCATAACCCCCCGAAATTAGGTGAATACGGTGGAATAAAGTGCCATGTGGTGTTATTGTTAGCTAAAATTTCCCTGATATCCGGTAATATTTCCGACTGCTCACGCGAAAACAATTTGTTCAATTCTTTGGATGCCCCCACAAAATTTGTACCATTATCGCTCCATATATGTGAGCAATGTCCCCGCCTTGACACGAACCTACGAAAAGCAGCGATAAAACTTTGTGCAGTGAGGTCGCTCACTGCCTCTAAATGCACTGCACGGGTAGCCATGCATATAAACAGACAAATATACCCCTTGTATGCGCTATGACCACGTCCCTTAGAAGCCCTAATGTTGATCGGACCTGCAAAATCAACACCGCTATTTGAAAATGCTCTAGCTGGAGTAACCCTAGCTTCTGGAAGTTGACCCATTAATTGATGTTTAGTTATACCCGAATGTCTAATACAAGTTACACATTTACGTATGATTCCTTTCACTAATAGTTTTCCCCCAATAATCCAATACTTAGTTCTTAAATATCCCAATACTAATTGTTGTCCACCATGTAATAACTTCTTATGTGCCTCTTCAACTATTAATTTTGACAATATTGCTCCTTTAGGTAAAATAATAGGATGTTTTGCATCTTGAGTTAACTTCGAGTTCTCTAAACGTCCGCCCACCCTCAACAACTTAATTTCATCAAGGAATGGAGTTAAATTTGCAATTTTACTGTTAGTTTTAACATCCTTCTTACGGTATAAATCATTTATTTCTTCTTTAAAGTGTTCTTCCTGGCATTTCCGAATTAAAATATTTAACGACTCCCTTAACTCTTCACTAGTCAAATAATTTTCAAATCTGTTCTTAATTCCTTTGTTCTGTACTAATTTTATAAATCTTCTACAATGTGCAATTACTCTAACCAATCTATTCAGCGATGAAAACCTTTTCCAGATTGTATCTTCTTCTTCCATTATTGTATGATGTACTTTAATTTCTTCAAGATTCGTATCTAAGTTTGCTGTATTCTCTCTATGTAATCTTTCTTTTCTCAAAAACTCTGGGCCGTTCTTCCAAATATCACAACTAAGTATTTCGGTCGGATACAATCCCCGTGACGCTACGTCTGCCGGGTTTTCCTTAGACTTTACATGAGCCCATTGTGATGGTTCTATAGTAGTTATAATGTCCGAAACCCGATTGGCAATGAACGGCTTCCACCGTCGTGGGTGACTATTTAGCCAAGCCAAGACTACCGAAGAGTCCGTCCACGCGAATATATTCTTTTTATCAATTTCTAACACCTTCGCTACTTCTTTTAAAAGTTTTGTGAGTAGTGCTGCCCCACACAACTCCAGCCTCGGAATCGAAACGATTTTAATCGGACAAACTTTAGTCTTAGCCGTTAACAACACAACCTTTACATTTCTTTTGCTATCTATAATTCTTGCGTAAACGACAGCCGCGTACGCTTTGTTTGATGCGTCTGCAAACCCGTGCAACTCGATGTGACAATTTTTTGTTGTACTCATCCATCGAGGGATTTTGAACTCCTTTAACTTTGGCAGTTCATTCCGGTAAGTAACCCATTGTTTATAAATATCAGCTGGCACCTGCTCGTCCCAATCCAAACCCTTTAACCAAAGCTTTTGTATTAGTATCTTTCCTAATATAGTACATGGTGACAGCCATCCCAATGGATCGAATAATTTTGCTACTTCCGATAATATATTTCTTTTTGTTACAGGTTCGCGTATCTCCGAGATTTCGACTGTGTATCTAAATTCATCTTCTCTTCTGTCCCAGGTAAGTCCCAGAATTTTCATAACTGCGTCTAATTTTATATTTAAATTTATTTCCTGTTTATCCTTTATGTCCCTGTCATCCTTTTCCTGTCCTTTTATTATTTCTTTTAAAACATCTTCATTATTACTTGTCCATTTCCTCAAAACGAATCCTCCCCTTGATAGTAGCTCATTCATTTGCCTGTGAATCTCTATTGCTTCTTCTGCTGTATCACACCCAGTCATCATATCATCCATATAAAAGTCCCTTAGAGTTATTTGCTTAGCTATAGGATATTTATCACCTTCATCATATGCAACTTGTTGTAGAGTACGAACTGCTAAGTATGGAGCCGAAGCAGAACCAAACGAAACTCTTAACATCCTGTAAACTTGTATATTTGATGATGTATCTGATCTCCACAACAGCCTTTGATAATCAGTATCTATTTCAGTTACCTTTATTTGAAGGTACATTTTAGCAATATCTGCAACCAAACAACATACATGTTTTCTCCATCTCATCAATAAATGCCTTAAATCGTCTTGAAGTACTGGACCTTTCATCATTAAATCATTAATTGATATACCATCCTTCCCCTTACAAGAATTATCACACACAACCCGTACTTGTGTGGTTTCTCTGTCCTCCCTTATGACTGCTAGTATAGGAACATAAATAGCATCTGGATTTTCAACTTCTTCACTCTTAACAAGCTCCATATGTTCCGACGCCAAATAATTATTCATAACTTCAGTGAACTTCGTTTTCAAAACATTATTCTTTTTAAACCTTTCTTCCAATAAAGAAAATCTTTTTTCCGCAATTTTAAAAGAATCCCTAATTTGAGGCTTATCCACTTTAAAAGGTATTTTTACTATGTACCGTCCTGTTTCGTCCCTGCTTACTGTTTTTGTGTATAACTCCTCACACTTCCTTTCTTCTTCAGTCATACAGTTTTCATCCCTGTCCTCCGGTTCCTTCTCTAATTCCCAAAATCTTTTTAATATTTCATTTTCATCGATCATTGAGTGCATTACTACTACATTACTAAACTGTTCCTTTAAATTAAAAACCGTTCCCGACACTATCCAACCTAAATCTGTTGCTTGTGCTATTATTCCTCCTTGAGAATTTTTCCTTAAGCCTTCTTGGAGAACCTGTCCATACACGTCAGCACCTAACAAAACATCAATCTTGTTGGGAGTGTGATATTCAGGGTCAGCCAAAATGAGTCCGGTTAAATCTAACCCTTCCAAATCAACCACTTTTTTAGTTGGAAGAAAAGCGGTGATTTTATTTAATACGTGAGCTTTAACCGTGAATTTTATTTGTGGATTAACCCGTGATTGCATGTTTATAATAACCGTTGAACTAGAAATTACCTTTTTATCCCCTCCTAAACCTGAAATTATATTTTTTGTATTCATCTTTTTTAACCCTAAATATTGCACCGTAGATTCGGTTACAAATGACGCCTGTGATCCCTGATCCAGCAGAGCGCGTACTAGTTTTTGTGATCCGTTATCAGTTTGTACCTTAACCACCGCAGTAGCCAACAATACTTCCTTACCCATTTTATTTTGCGAAAAGCAAGAAGTTATGTTACCCGATGTAGCTGCTGTGTCTTCCGTAAGAGCACAACCAACTACTGCCGACGAAGTATGTTTCTTAACCTCGCCTGCTTTACCCGTATGTTCATTAACCTGATTATTTGTTCCAGATGAACCCGCCTGATGCAGCAACGTATGATGAAGCCTACCACAAGATTTACAACGGATTGGAATTCTACATTCCCTGGCCGAGTGATCCAACCCCAAACAATTGAAGCACAACCGCTTTTGTTGCACGAAATCACGACGATGGTTTACGTCCATTTTTATAAATTGAGAACAATAACTCATCCTATGTTCCTGACCGCAACAAATACAACTACTTTTTGTAACATGAAATGCTTTATATTTTCCCTGATCACCTACCCTTATATTTCTATCAATTTTATTTGGCTCCATGAATTCTAAAGCTCTATATCTTTGAGTCATGAATATCCTAAATTATTCATATGTTGGCAAACTATCACTATCAACTTGACTGCTTACATGAAGTTCCCATTGCTTTTTTGTCTCCGAATCTAGTTTTAACGCCAAGATATGAATAATTAGAATATCCCAAGAAGTTACATCAATATTTAAATTTTTTAAAGCATCTAAGCAATCGTTTGTTGTGTCAACCAAATCTTTTAAAGCAGAAGCACTTTCTCCTTGTAAATTCCGCTGACTCAACAACCGTTTTATTATACAATGAGACATGAACTTTTTATTATTAAACCGCTCATTTAACAAACTCCAAGCACGTGAATAATTATCAGCGGACACCGGAATTTGCCGAATGAGTTGTTCAGCCTCCCCCATTAAATACCCCTTTAGATAATGAATTTTTTGAACGTTTCCCAAATTATTGTTATTGTGTATCAAAGAAGTAAACATGTCTTTAAAAGTTGGCCATTCCGAATACTTTCCTGAGAACTTAGGTATGCATATTTCTGGCAATTTTACTGCATTATTATATTGACTGACATTTGAATTAGTAACATTTTTGACAGATTCGTTCCCTGAAGATATTGACAATTTATTTATATTAAACCTCAAAGCAGTCTTATAATCTACGTAAATATCCTCTGTGTTTTCGTAAATTTCCTCCTCCATATAATATTTAAATTCTTCATCATCAGAATTCGCAACTTTCATGATGGAAATGTGATTCTCCGTAAACGTTTTCCATTGCTGATCTAACGTTTCAACCCTAGTCTGACAGTAATCCTCAGTCAGCCTATCTTTCGGGCATTTCTTGTAATTAACGAAACCCCTCTCTATCTGCCTCTTAAGGTTAACTTGCACTTTTAAAAGTTCCTCCATTTTTCTTAAGTTAAGTTTTTTTTCGAAATTTTCTAAGTGTTTGGAATTCTGACTAAAATTGAGCGTGGATTCCCCGTTCCGTCGTTTTTTTCCGAATTATTCTAAGTCCCGTAAACTAACTAAAATTTTCTAAGTTCCAAATTTCCCAAAATTTACTAAGTCCCAAATGTCACTTTATTATGTTAAATTTACTCACAGTTTTTCCCGCACTCATTCACCTCACTTCCGTTTTTCCCGCACACCTTCCCGCTGCACGCCGTAACACGTGCCGCTGCGACGCGCTCCGCGCCTCGCTGTATTCCCGGCGTCTCCTCGTAGACGCCTCCCGGTGTGATGAAACCGCCGGCCGCCCGGTGATAGCTTGACCCGCCGACTCGACTGCGCCTCCTGCAGCCGCCGCCGTAGACACCGCCCTTGACGACAATCCGTCGCCCTTGAGTACGGTGCTGATAACCCGTACAGGATACCTGAAATTGCCAAAGTACTATATTTTAGTACATCCGGCTCGAAGGACCATGTTTAAAGCCCAAGCGAGGTGAATGAAATAGCTGAATAATATTTCAAGCCTTTATTGAGGTGTCAAGCAATGTTTGCTAGTACCTGGTGGGTCATGCATTTACAAAGGTATATATAGAATCAGAAAATCGAAACGACACCGCGACGTAAATACGCATAGCGCCATCTATTCACATATGTATAAATTAACTGGTACTTACATTTAACTCTGCTTTACCGAATGATGAGTTTGACATAAAGATATTTGACACATCGTTTCCCATGAAGATAGTCCTAGTAAAATATGATACTTAAACACTTTGTGAGAATAACCACTACAAAATGCTTTCTAAGGTACAGGTTTATTATAAAGTAAAAATATTACAATCTTTAATCAAACTTCTTTGAAACAACATTTTGATACAGTGATATAATTTTATTATAAATCATTTTTAATAACACTTTTTTTTTATAATTTATTGTAATGACTTGCCATCATTAAAACAACCATTTATCGTACAGGTGATCTGTCTAGCTGTCATTGTAGCCGCAGCAGCAGCTCAATTCGATGGACATGGCCACGGACATGGCCACGGTCATGGCCACGGACACAGCCACGGTTACTCGTCACAACACATCTCCAAACACGACGGCCACCCCGAAATTGTCACCGTTCATAAACATGGCCATGGACACGGACACGACGAACATCACTACGACTACTACGTAAGATAAAGTTGATTGATTATTTTTAGATCCTTGTTAATCTAAAACGAATATTAGTATCTGTAAAACTGTTCTCAAAAAGAACCCTGATAATAACAGTGTTACATAATTTTTAGAAATCACTCCTCCACTCCAATGTTAGCAATCACCACATTAAGCAATTTTGTATTCCACAGACCCACCCGAAATACGAGTTCGAGTACAAGGTGGAGGACCACCACACGGGCGACCACAAGACGCAGCACGAGCACCGCGACGGCGACGCCGTGAAGGGCTTCTACTCGCTGCACGAGCCCGACGGCTCCGTCAGGCACGTCGACTACCACGGCGACAAACACACCGGGTTAGAAACATTTTCTTTAGTTTGACAAGTTTCAGGCAAACGAGCAACTGGATCACCTCATTGTAAGTGATCACCTCTGCCCAGACACGTCAATCTACAATCCTACAAAAGTCGCTGATGCGTTGCATAGCTTTCAAACACATACCATCCCCAAGTGGGCTCTGAAGACCTATGTCTCCCGCAGAAAAAAAGTGCAACAGAAATTATGAATTGCTACTTTAATATGGTCTTCGGTAAGGTGGAGGTACTTACCTGACTCTTGTCAAATTGATTCATACCTTAAATTATTTTATGAGATTGATTATGATTATGAGACTCACTAAACATTATTCTTCTTTGCAGATTCCACGCTACTGTGAAGCATGAAACTCACCACATCGTACCTGAGAAACACCACCACTATTAGAAATGTTGAAATGCTTGTTACTGTAAATAAAGTTGTTATTCAATATTACTTAGTGATATGATTTTACTTTAGAGATTTTTGAAAAATAAAAGATTTAGTTGCATGGTAAAGAAATAAAATAATATGCATCAGTTTGAATATATCTCAGATTTGATTTGATTGAAGCTTCTACTTAAGTTTATTGTATCATAGAATACGAATTAATTTAAGGAAAAAAAAAGGAATGGTTTGCTCACTTTCCTGTTTAACTTGTTTAAACTAAAGATAAAATAATTTAGGGAGCAAGAACTAGAAACTATTATTATTAACTTGTTGAAGTTCTAACAATCGACATAAGCTAAGCATTAAATATTTAGTATTTATGTTAAAACTCTTATTTAGCCAATAATGCTCAAAAGTTTTTTATATTTCAAACACTCAAACGCCGCGCCGCCCAAAACTCCCTGGTGGTCAATAAATTACTTTTTTATTTTAATGACGGCCAGTACAGCGCTGACTTTAAAAATATTTGACAATAAATTGAATTTTATAATTTTAGCAAAAAAAATATCATTTCTCTAGCAAACTATACCTACAAATAATTTTGGTTCAAATTACAACCTAAAATATAAGATAAGGTTATTCAAAAATCTAATCATTAAAACAATTTCGATGTTATTAATCATTTTTTTTATTGTTTTTATTTATTTATTATAAGTACACAAACAGATTACTGTCAATGCATAAACTTAACATTATTATTTAAACAAGTATCCAAAACAGCAACCCAGAATCCTTTAAACATGTAGTAGGATGTTAACAGGTTATTAACTTATTATTAAGCCAATGAGAAAAACTTCAAAGACAAACAGAAAAACATTTAAAGTAATTTACACATATATTTTCTTCTGGTACTTACTTGATTACCTTCAACTAATATTAGACTCGGGCGGCCGAAAATACATGCCGTCATTATTTTCGTTACTATTTTTTTTTGTATTGCGAGAACTTACCGAAAATATCTTAATCCGAATTATCATTTGCTAACTCGTTGTAAGTACGGCATATTATTCCTTTGTACCAATTATGTAACATCCATGAAAGAATTCAGGGAAACTGACGAAAATTAAAACCGACACTTATTTAACCTTTAACCATATCAACTGCTCTTACCTGTCACATGTTGCTCATTGTGACACAAGCAGTAATATGATGATCATTGTATCACAAATTAAAGAAAGTAATTGAAATTTTCTAGCAAAAAATATCTTGAAACATATTCAAGATTGAAATAAATACACAGTTTTTATTTTTAGGTAGGTACAATAACTAATGAATTAGTGAACATTAAATATGTCTATACTAATATTATAAAGAGGAAAGGTTTGATTTTTTGTTTGTTTGTTTGTTTGTATGAATTGAATAGGCTCCGAAACTACTTGGCAGATTTGAAAAATTCTTTCACTGTTGGAAAGCTACATTCACCCAGAGTAACATAGGCTATATTTTATCCCGGTACGGGAAGTAGTTCCCCCGGGACGCGGGTGAAACCGCGTGACGGGCCGCTAGTTACTTATAATTTTGGACATAATATTATCATGAGTCCAGATTATATCTAAATCTTTTACCTATAAACTTTTTAGAAAAGCTCACAAATGGTTCACTGACAGATTCATGCCGCCTGGATATTCAGATCATTTGTTTATATTTTACACTATAAGAACTTACTGTACTACGAATATAAATAATTACATAACATTGTAAATAATTAGTATCACATTTGCTTCTATTTTTCTTCATCAGAGTGTTCAGGTATCGTCAAAAATTTACAATAAATTCCCTATGTCCAACCAAATAATATAATGTGCATAATGTGTACGTTTTAGAAAAATAATGGTAAAAAATTATCACAAAAATTATCTTCCTCGTATGATCCTGGGCTTTTTAGGCGGGGCGTGAAACGGCATCTTTGCTGGCCTTCAGGGTGAGGGTGACTCAATGAGTACTACGTGCTTTTGAGCCAGTCAGCCTTATATCTGGACCTCACTTCCGCTTACCACCAGGTGGAGTAAGGTCATCCTGATCGTCTTTCTATAAAAAAAAACCACTCACATGCATTTTTTGATTGAGGCGTTTAATTTATTAATATCTTTTTTGCAGTAACGGACATATTGTGTTGTAATCTTTCAGATTAGTTATTAATAGTAATACTTTTACGCCTACCAAGTTGAGTATGAACAGTAATTGTTCATGTATCTTAAGGTTTCCTCGCTCTTTTTAATTTCTATTCTTACCCGAAAAAAAATCAAGATCTGAATTTATTATAAGTTTTCATGTTAAATAACTAAATAAAAACCTAAATATGATTTTGAGAGCCACATATTTAATTTAAGTAATTAATAAAATTCGACCCTTGCCTGACCCTTTGCGATAGAAAAATAACTATTTAGTTATTTAAGCATTTATTTCATGGTAACTTAAAAGTAATAGATTTTTCTTCAATATTTGTCACCAGACGACAATATGAAATTGTTCAAGGCAACGTCTGAATTCGTTGCACCGGCGCCAAGAATGGAGCAAACGTATGTATTACGTAAATATCGCAATATCGCGTACTTTGTTCATGCATAATTTTTTAACTGCCCATTACTTAGAATGAAATCAATACTTAATTCGCATTTATTATCGATTCAGATATAAAAGACGCGGGATTAAGTTAGTCAGTATCAGTTCACCACTGAGCTTTGTTACAATAGCAACAACGAAAATGTTTTCTAAGGCAAGTTTTAAGTTCCAAAAGTATTGTTTCTGTTAAAATTCAGTTTTTTTTTAGTTAAATTTATTTATAAAAGAAATGTTATTTTTTTTTTACAAAGATCATGTTAAGCCGTGTTATTTTCTTGTAAAATTTGAAATTATTTTAATCTTAAAAATGTCAACGTACTTGTGTTACATGTAGCAATATAACTTTATTTTAGAAGCGGATTTATTTATGAAAATAAACGTTTAATTAAATAAGTAATTACCTTTTACATGATTTATTTATGATTAAGCAGGTCCTGTGCTTTGCTGCTGTGGTAGCGGTGGCAGCTGCCCAGTACGGCCATAGCCATGGCCACGGCCACGAACATAGCCACGGATTCTCTTCACAACACATCTCCAAACACGACGACCATCCTGAAATAGTCACTGTTCATAAACATGGCCATGGACACGGACATGAAGAACATCACTATGACTACTACGTAAGATTTTTCCCCATACCTACTTGTTTTTACATTAATTAATAAGACTTGACAATTTTTATTTTTTGTTCGGTTGATACCCAGTTTCATTCAATTATGTATTTATTTACAATTATAAAATAAAAATATTCACCTGATCTCAGATGGCTCAGGCGGGATCGGACCCAGCACCTCATGCAATCCGAGAAAGCGCTCTGACTATTAAGCTACAGAGACTATACAAATATTCCAATTAAATAACTGGCAAGAAGAATTTCAATGTGTGTAACACTCAAACACATTTTACAGACCCACCCCTAATACGAGTTAATTGGTCTCATCATCATCATCATCATCTTTGTAATACTTCTTTGAAAAGACTGTATTTTAGAAAGAATTTCCGAGTGCCCAAGTACCTATACACAATAAGAGACTTTTTATTCCACAGACCCACCCCAAATACGAGTTCGAGTACAAAGTGGAGGACCACCACACGGGCGACCACAAGACGCAGCACGAGCACCGCGACGGCGACGCCGTGAAGGGCTTCTACTCGCTGCACGAGCCCGACGGCTCCGTCAGGCACGTCGACTACCACGGCGATAAGCACACTGGGTAAGTTGAGCACAAATCAGAGAATCTCTTAACCGTAGACCGCCAAATGCGGCACGAAACCACAAAGGCGCCATTTTAAGCGGACGTCGGAGTATGCGATGAATGTGGTATACATTCATTGCATACATCGCAAAATTCGCAAAGCACGAGTAAAATGTTCAAGGCAGAGAATCAATATAATGACGATCACAAAACGCGACATTTATAAAGGTTATGGCACCATACATTTGATGGTCTAGGGGTCAGAGACCCTAGCTATAAAACCGAGAGTCGCGGTTTTTGTAATGCAATGGTATTGTAATGGCAAATGTTTGTGTGAAGAACATCGGCATTTGTACTCGGATCATGGATGTTTATAAAAGTTTTTAAGTATGTCTATCTGTTCCCTAGCATCTATTGTTAGGTAATTGGTGGGTTTGTCCAATGTATTTATTAAAATGCTGAAAGATGCGGCGCTTTTAGTACACAAAGAGCAACCTGAAAGTCAATTTGTATTAATGGATAATATTTTTATTTTTTCAGTTTCCACGCCACTGTGAAGCATGAAACTCATCACATCGTACCGGAGAAGCATCACCACCATCATTAATAATGATTTTGTTATCTATTGACCTTATGTAAATACGTTTGTTATACTCTTAGAATAAAAAGTTATTTCATTTTTACTTCTGAGTTTTATTCCTATCATGAGTGAAATTTCATGTTTAGACCTACTGGTAGGGTGAAAAAAGTATAAACGTGCAAAATAATTCACTAAACAGATCAGTTTGCTGAAAAAAATATATCATTTCATTTTACTCTATACTAAATCTCTTTAATTACCAAAGTTTGTTATATATTTTGCTCATTCATACTTACCAACATTAAAACGTGAAAGTTTGCTTAGATGTTTGTCGGTCAATCACGCTGAAATTTCTGAACGGATTTTGATGAAATTTTGTATACAGGCAGGGTATGGGCTGACTTAGGTGACAGGATATATCTAGATTTTCCCGATTAAATGCTCCTATGTTCTGATAACGCAAACAAAACCGCGGGTAAAAAGTAGTAAAACAATAAATCTAACATAACAGTTAGCATAATTCGAAACAATTTTTAGGACTACCTATACCTACCTAAATCAAACGAGTCAGAATACTGTACTTCGTCCTTCGCTTCGTCTTACTACAGCTATCCAAATGTGATGCCTTTATTAGCCTCCGTTAAACGTAGCGCTACACGTGGGAGACATCCATAACGAATTTTTGTCCCACTACATCAAAAAAAGAATTACTATTTGGAAGCCTCGCTTACGCAGCGAAACACAACATCAGTATTTTGCACGTCGGATCCCTGGCAAAGGACACAAGATAATTATGTTTGCTTATGTGACTTTGATGCTTTCAGAGAAAGCAATATAACTAATTTAAGTCTCAGGTGCAATTGTCATTAAAGCCTTGAACACTTGGACACGTGTAATCAGTAATAGTCCTTTTTTTGTATTCTGTAAGAACTATTTCAACGCTGCGCGATACTAAAACATCGAACGATGTTGAGGCCCACACCTCAGTGATTTCAGCCGTGACCATATCGAACGAGTGTCGCTTAGTGAATTGCATAGTAGATCGCATATCCAGCGTAGTGTCTAACCATCATTATATTAAAAGGTGCGTCCACATCTGATGAATGCACCGCGAATGTGCAGCTCCCGAACGGTTCCCAAGATTTGCGCGTATTTTGGATTCATTCTCTATACAGGCATCGTATGAGCGGCGCACCAAACGGTTGAAGTATTAATACGCATTCTTAATTCTAAATGAACTAACAGACACAAAACCCCATCAGGTGAAGGCAGTGGATGGTGATAGGCTGATGATGATAATGATGAGTATGAAATAACTACGACTTAATTTCTTGGACAGCTTTTAAAATAAAACCCTTTTAGTGCATATGGTATGACAAAATCTATCTTCTACTATCAAATTAAATAAAACGACACGTAGTTGACACACTTCACAAAAATTATCTAATTTTTTTCTCTAACAATCACAACAATACCCGCTGAAACGCACTTCTTAATTGGTAAATCAGTGTGACTTAAAACCAGGCCAAATTAAAGAAATAGCTGTAGGAAAAATGTGCCGAAGAAGCCCATAGTTAATTCTTTAGAGTGTCAGTTAAAATCTTGTTTGAGCATACCAATTATTGAATAGCTACTGTTGTTTACATCCTAATCTGATGTGTTCTTGTTATTTAATTATAACCAACCACAAAATTACGTTGCTTTGTAAAAGTTCTTTTTAAACAAAGAATCATAAAACCAGGATCCACTTCTTTTTAAAAAACAAGATGAAGACTACTTCGATGCATTTTATGTTTAGTGGTTCTTCAACATTTACAGAAATTAGTTTTTTTGCTACTTTTAAACGTCTTTTTTTTAAAAAAAAGAAGCTCTCATTTCCGAAAATGCAACTTATATCAAATAATGAAAGCTATACTATAATAAACACTACTTTAGTAATAATCATCCGTATTGTCGTACTAGGTCACTTGTAAACATTAAAATTTCAATAAAAATTAATATTTTAGTACTAATTACAACACCTTTTCGTAAATTTAAATAATTTTAAGTGTTCGTAAATCTTTAAATCAAGGTCTCACTTAAATCACTGATCCTTTCACGACGCCGAATCGTAACTTTCTTATAAAAATAAATTTGCACTGACTGTATAAAAGACACGTGTTTCATTAGTATTAATATCATTTAAGAAACAATACTCGTTAAGTTAACAACTAAATCAAAAACGATAAAATGTTCACCAAGGTAATAATTGACCACTAACACGCAATCTTTTGGATTGAATGAATTTATAACAGAAATGTTCATATTTTACATATTTTACGCGTAACAAATCTAAGTGATGATTGTATTACTCATAGATACGATTAAACCGCTATGTTTGCTTGAATTTGAACTATCAGCTTGGTGTTCTTACCCTTGTTGTATATTAATTTATGTGCGTTTAATCAACTATCCTATAAATGAATGTAACTTATACATTATACTAACGTTATGCTACTACCGTTTCCGATCTTTGCAATAAAAAAATCTGAAGAGTTTATTTGTTTGAACGCGTTAATCTTAGGAGCAACAGCTTTGAAATGATAAAATATTTTTGTTTTAGTTAGTCCATTTGTCGAGGAAGGCTTTTATACAATAAAAAAAACACTGTGAGCTGAAACCGAAATCCACGCGGACGGAGTCGACTTATATTGTACTAGCGGCCGCCCGCGACTCCGTCCGCGTGGATTTCTTTTTTTCGACATAAAAAGTAGCCTATGTTCTGTCTCAGGGTCTAAAGATTGTCTGTAACAAATTTCATCAAAATCGGTTGCGAGGTTTAAGCGGGAAAGCGTAACAGACAGACAGACAGACAGAGTTACTTTCGCATTTATAATATTAGTTGGGATACTAGCGGGCCGCCTGTAGTATACAATACAAGTCTTCGCTTCGACATGTATTTCAAATAGTATTAAAACCTTAAATATGGAATTACTATTTACAGATTGCCTTCATCGGTGCCCTAGCAGCCATCGCTGTAGCAAGACCCCAGCATGGTCATGAGCACAGCCACGCCTACTCATCACAGAGCATCGTCCTTCACGCAAGCCATGGGCACGAGGCTCACCACGAGCCTGCATACCACCACCATCACGAACCAGTGTACCATCACCACCATGCTGAAGAACAGGAGAAGCACCACCCTGAAGTGAAACATGAAGAACATCACGTTGATTACTATGTAAGTAGAACTCTTTGTCCTATCTTTGACATACTTTTAAACTTTACTCCGTTATTACATATTTTTTCATCACGTTGACTACTATGTAAGAAGACCACATATTTTAAATACTTATAAACTATACTTCGCTGTAGCATAATTTCTCGTAGGCTTTCCTTAACTCTTCTTCTCTGAAGTTCACATCAAATGTTTCCATTATTTTTGAAGAAGCTAAGATAATTTTGTTTGTAGAGTTAAATGACACATTTTGTCGTCGCAGGCTATCTTGATATTTTTTCAGTGCCCAACAAAACACGAGGTTTCATATATGTATTTCATTTATTTCATAACCGACTCAGGTGAACCAGACAACGTAATCAGTATTCATAATGAGTTCAACTGTGTTTTTTTCTTGAAAATACATATACTAATTAAAATAATTTTGTGTACAGGCTCATCCTAAATACGCTTACGAGTACAAAGTAGAAGACCTCCACACTGGTGACAGCAAGTACCAGCACGAGACGCGCGACGGCGACGTCGTGAAGGGCGTCTACAGCCTGCACGACGCTGACGGCACGTTCCGTGTTGTGGAGTACACCGCTGATAAACACAATGGGTATGTTTGAAGGAAAATAGTCCTTATGAATTAAACTATTGTTTTTATTCGTTTAACATCTACACGTTGCTAATAAGTCACTTCTAACTAGAATATAGTAATGATTTATAAATACATAATAATATTATGATGCTTTCTAACATGACTCATATACTAACTTCTGCCATAATAATTATAATAATATTTTTCTATAGCTGAAAACCTGCTTATGATAAAATAATAACTAGAATAAAATTAGATGATATCGTGCGATATCATGGCAGCTAGAGCTCCTCGGGCAAAGTGGAGCCAATACACTGTGCTAATATAAAAAATAGCATTACCATTTGTCTCACTAAGTGATGGGAGGCAAGTGAACAAGAGGGTCACCTGATTGTCACCGCTGCCCATGGACATCAAAAAACGCACAAGGGTCGAAGATGCGTTGCCTGTCTTTAAAAACCTCATACCCTTCCCAACTGAGCTCTGGCAACCTTACTAAACAGCAGAAACAAAGCACAACAGTTACGACCCATTGATAATAACATGATAAAGGGGTTAATGTAGTTAAAAGTTATTTTTTTTAGCTTTATTTAGTGAAAATCAGTACGGATTTACTAAAAACAAATCCACTACTGATGCAGGAGTTTCACTTGTAAAACATATTTTTGATGCATGGGAGGCTAAGCAGGATGCGATAGGTATCTTTTGTGATTTGTCAAAAGCTTTTGACTGTGTAAGTCATGAAACCTTGCTGATGAAGCTACGGCATTATGGCGTCTCAGAGTTCGCTTTAACGCTTTTAAAATCATACCTCACTGACAGAGTTCAAAAGGTGAACATCAATGGAACTAACTCCGATGGCGCACCATTGATAATGGGAGTGCCCCAGGGCTCAATATTGGGACCACTCCTTTTTCTTATATATATTAATGATCTTCCTGCCTTTACAAATGGTCTATGTGAGACTGTGTTGTTTGCTGATGATACCTCTTTAGTTTTTAAGGTAGATAGACGTAAAACACAACTTGACGAAGTAAATAGCGCCCTCTCACAAGTCCATCATTGGTTTACAACGAATAACTTACTACTAAATCCTAAGAAAACAAAATGTATTAAATTCACAATGCCAAATGTGCCACAAGTTATTACAAGTGTTGTAATGAATAATGAACATATTGATGTTGTCAAATCAACTGTATTTTTAGGTATAACTATAGATTCCAAATTACAATGGAGCCCCCATATTGTTGCTTTGGCTGGGAGACTAAGTTCTGCAGCATTTGCTGTAAGAAAAATACGACGCCTGACTGATATTGAAACGGCGCGGCGAGATTGGTTTATTTCAGCTATTTTCATAGTGTTATGTCTTACGGTCTGTTATTGTGGGGATCGTCTGCTGATGTACAAACAATTTTTGTATTACAGAAAAGGGCGATCCGTGCAATATATGACCTTAAGCCGCGTGATTCACTCCGTGAGATATTCAAGGAGATTAATATTTTAACTACAGCGTCTCAATACATCTTTGACTGCATAATTTATATACGCAAGAACCTACATAACTTTTCCAGAAAAGATAACTTTCATAGCTTTAATACAAGAAATAAACATAAGCTTGCCGTTCCAAGCCTCAGGCTTCATAAGACTGGGAAGTCTTTTATTGGAATAAGTGTCAAAATATTTAATAAATTACCAGAAAATGTTATTGAATTTCCTAAACAAAAATTTAAGTTGTTTATTAAATCAACCTTGATGAAGAAAGGTTATTATAAAATAGATGATTATTTAAATGATAAATATGCATGGACATGTTAATCTGCTCAGCCGAACTTATTTTGTATTTATTTTTAAGTTATATCTATACTAATATATAAAGCTGAAGAGTTTGTTTGTTTGTTTGTTTGTTTGTTTGTTTGTTTGTTTGAACGCGCTAATCTCAGGAACTACTGGTCCGATTTGAAAAATTCTTTTTGTGTTGGATAGCCTATTTGACGAGGAAGGTTATAGGCTATAGTATATAACTATTATTTTACCCCAAGGGGATGAAAAAGGGGATTAATGTTTGTATGAAACTTTGTCAATTTTAAACCGATCGGGCTGGGACTTTGCATGCATAAAGCTACTATGACATAATGATCCCTTTAAAAAGGATTTTTATATGTTCCACCCCAAGGGAATGAAAAAGGGGATTAATGTTTGTATGAAACATTGTCAATTTTAAACCGATCGGGCTGGGACTTTGCATGCATAAAGCTACTATGACATAAAGATCCCCTTAGAAAGGATTTTATATGTTCCACCCCAAGGGGATGAAAAAGGGGATTAATTTTTGTATGAAACTTTGTCAATTTTAAACCGATCGGGCTGGGACTTGCCATGCATAAAGCTACTATCACATAAAGATCCCCTCAGAAAGGTTTTTTTATATGGTCCACCCCAAGGGGATGAAAAAGGGGATTAATGTTTGTATGAAACTTTGTCAATTTTGAACCGATCGGGCTGGGACTTTGCATGCATAAAGCTACTATGACATAAAGATCCCCTTAGAAAGGATATTTATATGCTCCACCCCAAGGAGATGAAAAAGGGGATTAATGTTTGTATGAAACTTTGTCAATTTTAAACCGATCAGACTGGGACTTGCCATGCATAAAGCTACTATGACATAAAGATTCCCTTAGAAAGGATTTTTATATGTTCCACCACAAGGGGATGAAAAAGGGGATTAATGTTTGTATGATACTTTGTCAATTTTAAACCGATCGGGCTGGGACTTGCCATGCATAAAGCAACTATGACATAAAGATCCCCTTAGAAAGGATTTTATATGTTCCACCCCAAGGGGATAAAAAAGGGGATTAATTATTGTATGAAACTTTGTCAATTTTAAACCGATCGGGCTGGGACTTGCCATGCATAAAGCTACTATTACATAAAGATCCCCTTAGAAAGGATTTTTATATGTTCCATCCACCCCAAGTGGATGAAAAAGGAGATTAATGTTTGTATGAAACTTTGTCAATTTTAAACCGATCGGGCTGGGACTTGCCATGCATAAAGTTACTATGACATAAAGATTCCCTTAGAAAGGATTTTTATATGTTCCACCCCAAGGGGATGAAAAAGGGGATTAATGTTTGTATGGAACTTTATAGGTATAGTGTATGTTTGCGGAAACCGGAAACCACGCGGACGGAGTCGCGGGCGACCGCTAGTTTGACATAATTGTAAAATTGAAATTTATTTTTAAAAAAGGCAAAACTGTCTGAGTTTCTTGCGGCGTCTCTTCTCAGCAGGCCATTCACGTCGAGGCGCTGGTAGGGTAAAAAAAGTTTTGACGTGCAAAAGAATTTACTAAGTGAATCAAATTGCTAAATAAATCATTATTTCATTATTATTATTTCATTATTTCATTATTTCATTATTTCATTGGCATCTGTTTACCTAGTATTTTTCACTTTTTCAGATTCAATGCAGTAGTGAAGCGAACGGGCCATGCCAAGCACGTTGTTCCTGAGCATCACCACTAATACCTAACCACTAGCTGTTGTTTTTATTGCTCTATTGTTTTTTTAAGTTTAATTGTAAATATAATAAATTACAGAACGAAAATGTATGCGTTTATTTCCCGTAGTCCTATTGCTTCGTTCAACTCTTACTGAATACATAAATTGATCAAATAATAATTTAATGAAATGTTTAATTTTCCCGATATATTGCTAGATAGGTACATAATCTTTCCGGGATCTAGTCTATACAAATATAATAAAGAGGAAAGGTTTGATTTTTTGTTTGTTTGTTTGTTTGTATGAATTGAATAGGCTCCGAAACTACTTGGCAGATTTGAAAAATTCTTTCACTGTTGGAAAGCTACATTCACCCAGAGTAACATAGGCTATATTTTATCCCGGTACGGGAAGTAGTTCCCCCGGGACGCGGGTGAAACCGCGTGACGGGCCGCTAGTATTACATAAGTATATTTTTTCCGATAGATTGATTGATGTATCAATTACCTAAATATTTGAACACTTTTGAATCAAAATCAAAATGCTTAGATCCTATTGTTCTTGTTCATGTTCATGAATAAAATAATGCAAATAAATGTAAAATGTTGCACGACTACGTTAAAGGTCGTGTAGACCGAAACTGTTGTGGTGTGAGCTATCTGCTCACCACAATATTCCGTTTAACTTTGATTATTTCTGACGTAACGCCCAGAAATCTGACGATCTCTTCATAAAAGCAATGATTGGAAGCTAGAATTATAATAAACGACGGATGAATTGTTATGTGTCCTTTGTCCTACGTAACTAATATAATTGTAATAATATACTTACGAAAGCCTCAATGGTCTAATAGTTAAAGTACCGGGCCACGTGCCGAGGTGCTGGCTTTGGGAAATAAAAAAGTGTTTTCATACAATATGATCCGTATTTTTATAGTGTATCTGTATACTTATTATCCGTATATTTGTTCAATAATATAATGCGTAGAAAAATTCTTAATCATTTCTACTTATATAAAACCACATACTTTATTAACAGCAGAATATAATACTATCTAAAAAAAGACATATCCTTCAATGCTGTCAAGACCTTTATGCACTTTGGAGTACCTTAAAAACGCGCAGGAGCATTCAAATTCAAGTTTCAATTACGAAACACTTGGATTCATAATACTATATATCCCAATGCTAGCTGGAAATATTTTAATAAAGTATCTTAACCTTTTTAAATTTGACTTAAGAAGGAATAAACATTCCCAGATTTCCTACAGTTAAACCTCCTGCAAAAGAGAGTTAATGAACGATAAGACTTTAGTAAGCCTTTACGCTTTTTGCCACATACAATTTGCACGACAGTCGTAGGACCCTACAATAAAAGTTTAGCACTTCCAGCTAATCGGCATAATTTAAATTTCGAATATACTATTTTTCAAATGTTGGAACCACCTAAGATTAAAAAAAATGGCGTGAAATAATTTGTCAATTAATGTTTTTTTTATCACACATCAAAGAAGCCTCATGTCCTCCAACTCCTTGAGTCGTATTCCTCATTACTGAGGGTCGTGATCATTGTATGACATGAAACACACAACAACTCCCTTAGCAATTTTAATGGAGTGGTTTGCCATTGCCTTCGCCTAATGTAGCTAACGGTTATTAAAGAAAGAAATTTCGCCCAAATTAAAGTATAACGTAGACCTTCACCTGAGACTGATAAAATGCAATTTTATAAAACCTGGTCTGTAATGTTTTTTGCACTGTACTTTTCAAGCTAAATTCAATAATCGAGAAGAGATTACCATGAACAGTGTTCCTATCTAGGGTCTTAAAAATACCACACACCTGTACATCTGCACCTGCACATAATATGTATGTATGTACGTATGTAGTTAAAGAAGACTGTACAAAATAACAATGTCTCAATTCAAAAAAAAAATCATTCTTTAAATTTAAGTCTGCTCTTAATTTATTTTTAACATGAAAGTAAATTCACCGGCTTCAAGGTCGTACTCTCATTATTTACATTTCAACGCGAGAAACCAGTTTGAAAACCACTTTCTTATCGTAACATTATTTAATACAGAGCTTTACGCTTGCTGTATAAAAAGCCCGTGCTTTATTTCTTAAATATCACTTAACGTACACTTTATGTACTGTTAACTTGTCAGAGGGAAATAATCAATATGAATTCTAAGGTTACCTTAACATCTAAATCAATACGATTATTAAAGACTTCAAAAAATGTTTTAAATTTTTAAAAATAAAACAAACACATTAAGAAAACGAATCATATTAATATATTTCTAGAAGGCCGCTAGCTGAATTTAACTAATATTATTTCTCTCCAGTCTCCAGAAGAATATTGATCAATATAACATTTCGTCCCTTCAGATCATCTTCGTTGCTGCTTTCATTGCCTTCGCATCCGCACGGCCGCAGGATGGTCATGGACACGGCCACCACGCGTACTCGTCACAGAGCATCGTGCTGCACCAGAGCCACGGGCACGAGGCGCGCCACGAGCCGCAGCAGCACAGCGCGCCCCAGCAGCCCACAGCAGCCGCGCAGCACGCGCCCGCCCAGCAGCAGCAGCGGCACGCGGCGCGCGAGGAGCAGCACGCCGACTACTACGTAAGCCCCGCCTGCAGTGCGCGCGCCGCAGCTGCCGAGCGCGCGCTCGTGTGACGCGCGGTGCTGCAGCCGCAGACACTGACGCTGACTGTGCTTGCAGGCGCGCCCCAAGTACGCGTACGAGTACTCGGTGGAGGACCCGCACACCGGGGACCGCAAGCAGCAGCACGAGACGCGCGACGGCGACGTCGTCAAGGGCTTCTACAGCCTGCACGAGGCCGACGGCACCGTGCGCATCGTCCACTACACCGCCGACAAACATAACGGGTATTTTTTATCGTTCTTACAAGACTTCCCTTACCGATGATTTCAGTGTGCCTACTTGAGAGTTGAGCCTTTCTCAATGAAACTAATATTTGATTGTCTGTTACAGATTCAACGCCATCGTGACACACGAGGGCCACGCTAAGCACATCGTCCCTGAACACCACTCGCACCATTAATGAATCTGTGATATCACGCTGTTAACTACTTGTTTTGTTATGTTTTGTAAATATAGCTTATGACCATGTGAAAATAATATCTTTATTTTATTCACCCCTATTTAACATCTAAAAATATACTACTACTTTCGAGTTTGAGTCAAAACCTTTGACCAACACTTTTATTCTATACGTCTTTTATAAAAGGAACATTAAATATACATTCAGAAAACATTTTGGAAAAAATACGTCATCGTATTAGTCAGGTACTTTCTTATCTCCTCCGATGGCTCAGCGACCCAAAGTGCGTTTTGGCCTCCGATAAGAGCTCTCGCCATCTTACCCGATTTTGTTTCTTGCCACTGTTCAGTGTCAGTCCGTCAGTCTCTACCACGTTTATACGAGTACACACGACATTTTGCACGACAATAACAATATTTAAAATATAATTTGTGTTATTCAAATGTTATTTATGGAGGTCAATCGCAACAAAATATAGACTATCAAACTAAAATAATATTTTATAGTTTATTTTCATTGTTTCTTTTTCTTGTATACCGATTACGATCTTAATTAATAAAACCTAATTATCGTTCCTTTTTATAACAATCACTTTATTTATTTACGCTATCTGATATCTTTTGTGACAATAAATTGGTAAACATTATATCAAAACATTACAAAATGCCGTCTTGTGATGTCAAACGGTGTAAAAAAAAAACAACAGTGATATGACGCCGACATCAGCTCAAATTACGTTAAACTTAAAAATATATTCCTTTATTTTTCATAGCCATAGATTAAGATACAAATTAGTGAAAAACACTAAAAACTACATTTTCTTATCCAAAGAATATGAATAGACTAATAAGCCCTATCAAACATCCATCACGTTCAAATTAAACCTCATAATTTCATTTTCAGTTCATATTAGCATAAAAAATTAACTGATAAGAATCGCTGATTAAAAAAAAAGTAAATTAAACACAATTCAGAATTCAAAATATTTTAAAAAATGGCGCAGCCATTGCATTATGTGTACGTTCGTTCACAGTTACATGTTAACGCGCTAATTTCAGGAACTACTGGTCCGATTTGGAAAATTATTTTTGCGTTGGTTAGTCCATTTGAAGATGAAGGCTTTAGGCTATTAGAAATCGAAATCCACGCAGACGGAGTCGCGGTGGCAGCTAATCTATTAAAAAAATAATATTGTTATTGTCGTGCATAATATCGAGTGTATAAACGTGGTAGATAGTGATCTTCGTAACTTTTGAGCGGAACAGTGGCAAGAAACTGCTCAAGACCGGGATAGATGGCGGGAGCTCTTATCGCAGGCCAAAACACACTTTGGGTCGCTGAGCCATCGAAAGAGAGTAAGTCATATTATTATTATTGTGCATGATTACTTATTTTTTTCGGAATAACTTCATGGGTGTATATTTAATAATCAACTAAGAAGACGTCTTTGCCAACGATTTCGACTCGGACTCAAAAGGTATTTTTTTAAGATTTCATAAAAGGGGTAAATAAAATTAAGATTTTATAATTTCAAGCTATATTTACAAAACTTAACAAAACAATAACTCATATAGTCAGTAGTTAACAGCGAGATATCACAGGTTCATTAATGGTGCGAGTGATGTTCAGGGACGATGTCCTTAGCGTGACCCTCGTGTGTCACGATAGCGTTGAATCTGTAACAGACAATAAAATATTAGTTTCATTGAGAAAGGCTAAACACTCAAGTAAGCACTCTGAAATCATAAATTTGAAGCTTGATTAATCTTTAGCTATCTTTTAGTTACTATTGATAAATACCCGTTGTGTTTGTCAGCGGTGTAGTGGACGATGCGCACGGTGCCGTCGGCCTCGTGCAGGCTGTAGAAGCCCTTGACGACGTCGCCGTCGCGCGTCTCGTGCTGCTGCTTGCGGTCCCCGGTGTGCGGGTCCTCCACTGAGTACTCGTACGCGTACTTGGGGCGCGCCTGCAAGCACAGTCAGCGTCAGTGTCTGCGGCTGCAGCACCGCGCGTCACACGAGCGCGCGCTCGGCAGCTGCGGCGCGCGCACTGCAGGCGGGGCTTACGTAGTAGTCGGCGTGCTGCTCCTCGCGCGCCGCGTGCCGCTGCTGCTGCTGGGCGGGCGCGTGCTGCGCGGCTGCTGTGGGCTGCTGGGGCGCGCTGTGCTGCTGCGGCTCGTGGCGCGCCTCGTGCCCGTGGCTCTGGTGCAGCACGATGCTCTGGGACGAGTACGCATGGTGGCCGTGACCGTGGCCGTCTTGTGGGCGCGCGGCAGAAATGACGAGCCCCAACGCCAGGAAAGTTACAACCTATTAAGAAGAAAAAAATGTTCGTAACACTAAGCAATGAATATAATCGCTCAAATAATAGTTTTCAGTGCGTAGTTGCATAGTTTATATCATTTAAAACGTCATGCAGTTTCCCAAATATATTTTTTTAATTAAATCTAGATGTCTAATGTTTATAAATGAAACGTCCATTTAACTATTTTTTTTGTAAAAAATACCTTGAATGCCATTTTACGAATTAAATCGTGACTAGATTAAAAGGTTATTGACTGTTTACAGACTGATTCAGAACTGATAGCTTTGCAATGACTCACCTGAGTTTTTATACAAATTCGAAAAAGCTTGTCTCCGTGCCTTACTTTATCGCAAGACATATTAAAGTCGAACCAAAACGAGTTTGTAAGTCACTGTACCGTGATATAATTTAACGTCCACGTAAGTGTAACCTTGATCCGGTCGTGTATTGCTGCACCAGTTTTAAACCACCCACCTTTCTTCGGCCTTGGCCGGCTATAAACGCTTTATTAAGTATGTACATCAAAAATGGATTTGCACGTTCACATAATTTAATGAAGTTGTACAAAAAAACTTACACCTCTTTGTAAAAGCATATTTAAAATCATAATTAATTTGCGTAAATGATTTGACATAAAAATATATTAACAAATGATTTGACATAAAAATATATTAACAAATTTTATGTCAAATCAGTGTATGATTTGTCGATGTGGTTTTATATGAACTCAATAAATAACCAATGTAAACACTAATCTTTTTATCAATGTTTAATCTATGTAAAACGAGGATAGAATCATTCAGCCTCAAAAGAAAAGAATAAAAGAATATATCATTTATGTGGTAGAGCCATTTTTTGTAGCATTTTTGACGATTTTTAAGTGCTTCTATAAATCCTTTATTAATAAATCAAATTTTGATTTTAATTGAGAAGTTTATTTTCTTTACCAAGACCTCATTTCATGTCATATAGCTTAAACTAGGCTTAAACAAATGTGGTTGGACATCCAATGTCATTTGATACTTTCAGATTAGAAAATATTTGTTTTTTAACACTTCATTCATTTCATTCACCAATTGATTTAAGTTTCCATATTTGTAAAAACTTGTGGGCAGGCTACTTTTCAATGACAAGACATTTTCAAGGCTTCCCGCGTGGCTGTTGGTTTTATGTAACTGAATTAAACAGGTTTACAGACTGCAAACTCATGTTGATTTGTTGCAAAATTATATCTTACTGAATTATAAAAGAAACAATTTTTTACGGTCGTTATCAGTTGATTGAAACTGTTTAAGCTCACAAGTACCAAACATGTCTTTCAAGGTAAAAAAAATATATTTATCATGTAGATTTTAACAGCCCTTATTTATTTATTTATTATATTTACAAAGCGTTTTCTTGATATGTAGTTAGCTAGTACAAATTTACATAAAGCTTAATCACATATATATTTTTTGATTGCAATACTTTTTTTTGATTATCTTACTTAAAGAACTGTACAAAAAATGCATTGAATTTTCAGATCTTTATCATTGCTGCTATTCTGGCTGTGGTGGCGGCGCGTCCACAGGAAGGTCACCATCACGAGGAACAGCACGCCGACTACTACGTAAGCACCAGTCTATTTTTTGTAGGGAAAAACGCTTGTTCGCATACATACCTGGGGCATAAAAGGGCTGGCACCAAGGTTATGTAGGACTTCACGGCGAATCGCCACAACTACCCATTAAAATCTCCTATCCTCCGCTGACCGCTTTGCGCCCTATGCGAGGGGATTGGTCGTCGGTTTTCATCCTCAGCGCGGCAGAAGCGGTTTTGCCTCGTCAATATGGGGCATCTCCAGAGACACCCATGCGTAGGGGAGTTCACGGCGCGAGTAGTTAGATGTAAGTGTGACGTATTAATAAAGAGCAAGCGAGGCGCACGCGTACGCGGGGCGGGAGGGGACTCGACGCCAGACTGCCGACCGCGCGGACGTGTGCGCAGCGCTTGGTAAAACCACTGTGTGGCTTTTATTTAACAACCCAAAGATAAATCTGGACACCACACGTGGCGACGAGCCCTCAAGTAAGTGGAATATATTTTGAAAATTTTAATAAAAGGAGGGACAAAACGTATTCACGCGTATAAAAAAAAGTAATGCTAAATTGAGTTGAGTCGCAGACAATTTGAGCGGTATACCTACGTTTTACTCGATAACTAGCTTATAACAAGTCATCGTCACCTCATCAACGAAGTCAAATAAGAATAGTAAGAATACCCACAGTGTTATTCAAGTTCATTATTATTGATTAATAAGGAATCGAGTTTGGTTTGTGACGATTAAATTATACTTCGCAATGAAATGCCATTGTAGAAATATATACACATAATGCCATTTGTTATTCCTACACTAGCAAGTAGCTAAAAATAAAGATACACGACTAGGAACTTGTGAGCAAAACCTACTTAAGGACGAAAAAACAAATCGCCAGGTTATGCAATTTCAACTTACCCATTGTGCCAACAAGTTTTGGTGGTAAAAGCAATTGTGGGGTCAGTTCATATTGTTATATTTTTATTATTATACTCGTATTCTCCACGGACGAGAGAATACTTGTCGCATTTATTTAGCATGTATCGAATAACAATGTTTATTCGTACGTAATTAACATTGCTTATGGGAAATTATATTATTTTGATATTAATGATATTAATTTTGCGGGTAATATCCGCAAATATATATTACGAGTATATTACCAATTTGGAATACCTACATATTATATTATTTGTTATATTGCGGCTTTGTTTTAATTTATTCTTTGGTCACATGAGATAATTAGATACCAGCTCAATA
Organism: Nomophila noctuella; assembly: GCA_958496325.1. Lineage (NCBI taxonomy): Eukaryota > Metazoa > Arthropoda > Insecta > Lepidoptera > Crambidae > Nomophila > Nomophila noctuella. The sequence continues at coordinate 11,060,619 of OY292487.1, read as the reverse complement.
GCAGACATCACGCGCTTGGGTTATTTGGTCACATCAGCTGTCAGAGCAGTGGCGATGGCGTGGACGGCGGAAATGTTGGGTTCGAGTCCTGTCAGACAATTGAGATGTGATCTCATTTTCAAGCATTCTATAGCCCTCAACTAACAAAGGTACCATAGGGTACAAATATATGATGCGAAGGTGCATCAAGTTGCTCAGGGAGCAGTCTATTAGCTAACAAGCGTACCAAGGAGTACAAATATATGTTGCCAAGGTGCATCAGGTTGCCAAGGAGCAATTAATTGACTAACAAAAGTACCAAGGAGTACAAATATGTGTTGCCAAAGTGCATCAAATTGCTCAGGGAGCAGTAAAATAGCTAATAAAGGTACCAAGGAGTACAAATATAGGTTGCAAAGGTGCAACCAGTTACCAAGGAGCAATTAATGTGTGATTTTCCCCAGATGGAGCAAGGTGCCAGGGAGCACAAAATGGTGTACTTTGTCAAAGTTCACATTACATGGAAAATACTACTTTTCACGTTCATATTACATTCACCATTCTCGTTACAATGGAATTAAATTTCAGTGTGGTTGAACCACTTTCACCCTATGTAATACCTACAATGTTATCACATTTTACGACCATAAAATACACTACCTAGCATTTCAAGTACCTATTTTATACGAACACTAACCGGTTGCTTCGCGGATAAGTGGACCAAATATTTATACTCGGTTACCATTCAAAAAGTAAATGAACCATACACTGAAATATGGAGGTAGTGATGAGTGGGGGGATAATAACACATCTTTTATTGTTACTTGGCCATTTTCAACTAAATAAACAATTTCACGGAAAAACTTTCTGTACCAATTTGTTTATTAATTGTAACTTCATTATAATCGACATTTAATCAAGCTAGATAGATAGAATAAATCAAAATTATTGACACACTTTACTTTCATTCTAATGTATGAAAGAAGTGTATTGTTGGGCGTCCCCAACAATACACTTCTTAAATGCGAATAAATGATATATAATATAATTATATCTTTGCGAATAAATTATACCTATGAGTGTATTCGCAAATTCAGTAAAATAACTTTAGACAAGTGTTACGAGGAAATTAATGAAACTAATATTGACTGGGCCGTTGGTCTAGCGGTCGGAGGCCCTGGCTGCAAAACCAAGGGTTCTAACCCCGCTGGGGGCAGGGTTTGTGTGATGAACGTCGGCATTCGTACTCGAGTCATTATAAAAGTATATTTAAGTATGTCTGACCGTCCTCTGGCTTTCATTGTACAGGCTTCGAGCTTGGTTTGGGTCCGGGCAATTGGTGTATGACTCCAATACATTTATTATTATTTTATTAATAGTAGATTAAAATATTCATATATAACAATATATATAAATACCCGAAACACCTCATTTGATGGCAAGGGCCACAATACAAGGTAACCTGACATTGTCCAGATCGCCCAAAATGTCCAATCAATCTACCTGTAGAACCTTTGCAATGCAATAGCGATCCCGTGTCACGGGAATTAGTCACTCGGGATATATTTTCTTGCGACCGGCGTTAACGGCTACTCTCCTCCATATGGTGGAACAGCCTTACAAGAAATTTATTGTATGAATTAAATTAATAAATTAAATTTTAAAGTGTAAAACAACATAATGATGAATAATTATTTGATAAATAATGCTAATCAATAATATTCGACTAATTATTTTAAAAGACAAATAGCTGTGTCGCTGTCATTGTATTTTCTCAGTCAAGAACTTGGCTACTAAGCCTGCTTTCATTGAGCAGAATAAACAACCTAACTTGTACATCGATTAGACCTTGGGTAATAATTACACTAATTATCCAAATAATTTATTTTAAATATTAAGAAAATAGAAGAAGTCTCAGCAAACGTATTGCATTGACAACAAAAAATTTTGTAATTAATTTAATTTATTTCCTCAAAATATACAAGGCTTTGCTAGAAAAGAACTTGAAGATAGGTTTATTTCTTGAACGTATGAATATACATTACGTCTTGTGTATAAACGAACATTGATTCAAACAATATAATTGTTTAAGGTAGCCAGGTCGTTCATAAGACAGTACAAAATACATGATGGGTCGCTTAAATTAATATATAATAAATAAAATTTTAAATTTTAACAGCTCGGTAGCCTAGTGGTAAGAACGCCGCTTCACATGCGTGAGGTCGGCGGTCAAGTCCAGTCAGGCACGCATCTCTGGATTTTCAAAAATCTATGTGCGTAATTCCATGCCAGCTGTACGGTGAAGGAAAACATCGTGAGGAAACCTACACACTACGAGTTAGTGTGTGAAATGGAGAAGGCAATGGCAAACCACTCCATTAAAATTGCCAAGAAAGTTGTTGTGTGTTTCATTTCATGCAATGATCACGACCCTCAGTAATGAGGAATACGACTCAAGGAGGAATTAAAATGTAAAGAACGAAAAGCTTCAGTAGCACTGTCTATTGAGCGCACTATAGGTTAGAAAATACTATGGAAGAGGTACTTATGAAAATTTGTAATACAAATGAAAAAAACAGTTGCAAGTGGAGACTTTAAGGTTCTTGAAGGTTCACAAAATACTGTTAGGGTCTTGAATCTTATTAAGTCATAATATATCAAATCTATTTTATGAACATACAAGGATCACATCCACTACTGCCACCTGCCTAGATAATGTTCGGGTGACACAGATATAATAGACAAAAAGTAATTAATTATTTACAATCAGACAGTGGACAGTGGACAAGTTCAAATGGTACACCAGATGTTCCCCGGGGGTCTGCAGTGATAATTTGTAGGTCTGTCACTGAAAGGCGTAAAAAATTACTTTAGAAACAATATTGAAAGAAAACGGATGATCTCTGTTTTGATTCTTCATGATGACAATGTTGATACTCTTTATGATAATTTGTTTGGCTTGGTAGCTTCTAAATTTAGTTCAATCTTCTCTTCCCTAAGAAGAAGCTGACTATAAATAAATCTAAACCGTATTAAGTTATTTGGGCACTTCAGCAATTAATATATGTAAGTAGACAAATTATGATATAGTCAAATTATATGATCTTTACGGTATTGAGGATATTCTAAGGATCCGAAGATGATTGAATAGTGTAGAAGTGGATGTCCACAAATAAACAAGATTGTGATGAATTAATGTTTTTACTTAAAAGTTTTACAATAACACATCAATTAGATACAACAGTCCAGTTCCGAGAGAAAAAGTTTTGTCAGCAAAAATCGGCTTACGCTGCTGCGCGAGGCCGTGATTGGCCGGCGCGGTTCGTACCGCGCTGCGATTGGTCGAGGTGATGCGAGACGTCGCGGGAGTCACTGTCATTCGCGGATACAATGTGTCAACGGAGAAATACGTTCCGTTTTACAGTCTCCCCCTCTAGTCCAAACCAAGCGCCCTCGCGTTTGGAGTAGCCTACTGTTTGCGTGGGCGACCTCTCTTGCGTTTCTCCTGCAAGGGTGGTTGCTCACGCCCTACAAATGGTGTCAACTGCGAAGCGTGGTACCTTCCCAAAACGTCCCCATTCCTACGCTTTAACACATAAATAGTGTCGCCTAAGATCTCATGTACAATGTACGGACCATCGCGCCTGGGAATGAATTTGGGCGTCTGCCCACGACCAGTATCGTTAGCCCCTTGAGTTTTTAAAAGGACTAAGTCACCAACCTGATAATCTGGCGCAGGGCGCCGGTGCTCGTCAGCGTACAGCTTCTGAGTAGCCTGTAACTTCTCGTGCGTGTCTCTAGCTTCTAACAGAGCTGTAGAGAGCTTCTTAAGGTAAGGCGTAACATTTGCAATAAACCTGTCACCATCCAGAATAGCGCGCATGTCGTTGACGACATCGGCAGGAGCGCGCAGCTCACGGCCGAAGGTCAGCATCGCTGGTGAGTAACCCGTACTGCAAGTCACTGCCGAATTCATAGCAAACCTTATTGCTGGCAAATGGGTATCCCACTTTGCATGATCTCGTCCTACGAGGATCGCGAGCTGGGGCTTAAGGTCTCTGTTCTTACGCTCTACGGGGTTCGCCTCAGGATGGTAATAAGGCGTGAGCGATTGCTGGATACCAAATGTGTAACATACCTGCTGCATTATCTCGCTGATAAACTGCACGCCGTTATCGCTAATCATCCTACGCGGCACCCCGTATCGTAGAAAAACTTCTTCAACCAGGACCTTAGCGCAGTCGATGCTTGTCGCGTTCACCAGGGGGAATACCTCAACCCAACGCGAGCAAACATCTTCTAATATTAGAATCCATCGATTCCCTGATTCAGTTTCGGGTAGTGGCCCGAAAAGATCAACAGCAACAACCTCGAATCGTTGCGTTACAGCTGGGGATTGGACAAGCCCCGCCGGTTTACGGTTGTCAACTTTATTTCGTTGACATGGAACGCATTCCTTCACGTGGGTCGCGATAGTATTTCTCATACCTGGCCAGTAGTACTTAGAGGCGATGCGATGTAGTGTACGCTCGACTCCAAGGTGTCCAGCTGTGGGAGCGTCGTGATACTCGGCGAGTACATTCGCCCGCTCTTCCACAGGCACCACAAGACAAGCACTATCATCGTCACCTGCATCTGGTCCATAACGGTATAATACACCATCGGACATAATGTATCCACGGCTGGCCCAGGGTCTCCCCCTAAATGGTTCGTCATCCGCTTCGAGATCCTCCATAATCTTACGTACCTCAGGGTCCTTTAGCTGTGCCTCTCGATACTCACTAACGCGCTTGGCTGGGGTGTCAACAACAGCTTGACATAGGTCGCACTCGACCTCATCTACGCAAGCTGGGCGCGAGAGCGTATCAGCTACTCCGTTGGACTTACCTGGAGTGTAGTCGATGCGGAGGTTAAACTCCTGCAGGGTAAGAGCCCACCTGGTAAGGCGTCCACTTTGGGACTTTACATTCATAAGCCATCTTAACGGCTAATGGTCGGTTTTGACAACCACCTCTGAACCTTCGATGTAGCCACGAAACTTACCGACGGCCCACACGACTGCTAACGCCTCTCGTTCGGTCGTTGTGTAATTGCGTTCGGGTGCCGTCAGCAACCTGCTGGCATACTCGATCGGTCGTTCGTCGTGACCCTCCCCCTGCATTAAACAGCTCCGAGACAGTAGCCGCTGCTGTCTGTTCGCAATACGAACCTTTGCGTTTCGTCGGCTTGACGGAGGATGGGAGCGGTCACGAGCAGATGTTTAATCCGCTCGAACGCGTTCTGCTGCTCTGGAGTCCAGCACCATACGCTGTTCTTTTCCAGGAGCAAAGTCAGGGGTCTCGCCACTTCGGCGTAGCCGGGTATAAACCGGCGAAACCAACTTGAGGTCTGGAGGAAGCACTTGAGGTGAGCCAAGGTCCTCGGTGTAAGCTTGTTGTCGATGGCGGCCGTTGGATGCCCTCGGGGATTCACAGCTTTCAATCACGTCGGCACGTAGGAGCTTGTCCAGCTCTTCCTCCAATGCCACCCTTTTAATAGGCGACAAACGGTATGGCGGTGAAGCGATAGGTTCTTGCTTCTCACTTACCTTAATAGAATGAACCGCGAAGCTTGTAGGGTCTCCTTGGGACTCAAAGCGTCTGGCATTTGTTGTAATCAGCTCATCCAGCTGGTCACCTGTCAGGCTGATGCCCTCGTTGTCTCTCAGACATAGCGGGCTGATGTCAGCATGAAGGGCCCCCACACCTTCCATGGAAACTGGTTTATCCTCTACAACAAAATGATACTCACGGTTCAGGTCATCAGCAAAGCACCATGTAGCACGAGGTAAGTTGAGCACAATTCCTGCCTTTATGATAAAATCCCGCCCAAGCAGGGTCCTCGTGTCTGCCCCGGGGATCACTAAAAATGTTGTTGTGACCTTGCGGCCCTGTAAACATACATTAACATTACCTGATAGGACAGTACACTCCCTCACAGTTCCATCAGCTAAACGTATCGAACGTTGTGCCTCTGTGAACCTGGTGTCGCAGTCCTGCAGAATCCGGTGGAGTGCTGGGCTGGCAATACAGTGTGTGGCACCGGTGTCAACCATGACCAACCCCATACGGCCCTGCACTGTAACCCTCATCAACGGATACTGGTCGCATTCATTACCAACGCTATGAATATCAGTTGTTGCACTACTAATTTCACAAACGGGTAAATTTATAACGTCTCGTAAACTATTATTTATACTATCACTACTACTATTAGTAGTGTTCAGAGATCCAATATTACAATCTTTATCATAATTACCCTTAGCATATGATTGGGGACGCTTGTGGAAAGACATACGCTCGCAGTTACCACCTGAATACGCGCGACGCGCACGCCTGCTACGATGCGACCGCTGCTGGTGCTCGTTCGGCGGCGCCAGCAGCGGCGGCTCGCGCTGGCGGGGCTGCGCCGGTGGCAGCGGAGCGCGCCTGCAGTGCGGCGTCTCGACTCGCGGAGCGCGGTGACGCGGCTCACGCAATACACGTCTAGAACAGTTATTCATGACTAGATTATTATTTGGAACACTCTTTACATACAGAGAATTGAACTCAAGATTATTAGAAGAATCTTTGTTATTATTACAGTTATTACATCGCGTTTTAGTAACGCCTATTTGTCCACAACCATAACAACGCAATGTTGTTTCCCTATTTGAAACACTTTGTTTAGTCTTTCTGTCTATGTTCCTACACTCATTTACGGTATGACCGTAATATTTACAGTGAGAACATCGTAACCTAGGTTGTTTAGGCACATAGTTTGAGCTAGAGGGGTCACTATTATTATTAACATTAACATTATGAACGTTATCAGTGTTTCTCAAAGACTTATTGTTACTTACGGTTTTCGCAGTTCTATCGCTTTCAAATGATACCTCGGTCAGGGACTCCTCGACGTCTCGCAGCCGGTTTATTAAACTATTTAACGATGACACAGAATCGCGCGACACACGCTCTCTGGTTTTACGATTTAAGAGACCGTAAGTTATATCTAATTTAGCTTCCTCGCATAGTTCGTACGGGAGTTTACACAAAAGGGCCCTAACTCGGCATGCAAACACGTCACTCCTATCTTTCACTGATTGTTCACGAGCGAATATTTCACGAAGAATCTTGTAGCCTGGTCGTGCTGTGCCGTACATCCCGCGAAGTCTCGAGATGGCCTCCTCCCAACTTGATATGTCCTTCTTGATGCCCTGCCACCAGACAGCAGCATCGCCGACGAGCAGCATTGGCAGCCCCCTCAGTGCGTGCTCATCACTCACGCTTGAGCACTCCTTAAATATTTGTACGGCGTCGACGAACGCTTCAACAGTTTCGGCGTCTCTCGAAACGCCGCCGAAACGCGCCGTACACGTCGTGAAGTTGCCGCCATGCGCGGCGCCGCAGGGCTCCGCTGACGCTGACGCCGGTGTCGAGGATTGAAACGGTGGTTGAATGGGCAGATTTGCGCACAGCGTTTCTATTAACGCTTTGTTGTTCTCGGCTTGTGTTCTTGCGAACGCCTCCAGCAGCATGGACATGTCGCTGATGCCCTGGTTCGGCGGCATTTCTCTCGGCGACGGTGATGATGACGGCCCCGCGACTCGGGGCTCGACGGTGATGTTTGCATCTGCTTCATCGGAGTCTTCGGATCGTCGTTGATGAGCCTGCTCCGCCACGGGACGATTTGCTCGACGCGGCATGGTGGGCGGCAAAATGACGATGCCGGTTGAAATTTCCAATTAGACTGGAAATATAGTTGCCTCCGGCTTAATTCGTGTCTCGGCCACTAGTTGAGCGCCAGTGTAGAAGTGGATGTCCACAAATAAACAAGATTGTGATGAATTAATGTTTTTACTTAAAAGTTTTACAATAACACATCAATTAGATACAACAGTCCAGTTCCGAGAGAAAAAGTTTTGTCAGCAAAAATCGGCTTACGCTGCTGCGCGAGGCCGTGATTGGCCGGCGCGGTTCGTACCGCGCTGCGATTGGTCGAGGTGATGCGAGACGTCGCGGGAGTCACTGTCATTCGCGGATACAATGTGTCAACGGAGAAATACGTTCCGTTTTACAATAGTTTTTATCTTATTCTTAAATATTTAAGAAAGTATGTTATAAAGCCAAGTCCATTTTGTTACGAAATATAATAAGTAGTCCCAACAAAATTAAAGCAACATGGAAGAAGTAAGGTAAAGTCTGATGAAAACAGTTATTGTATAATCATCTTTCAACTTGATTATGTAACCCCTGTTAAATATTTAAAAACGTTGAAAGAATAAAATATGTACTAAGAAATCTGAGGACTTTTGGGGAATTTCTACAGATATCTTGAGGACTATAAAAAACTATTTCGCTGTAGGTTTATATATTCAATAAATAAGTGTTATTGATTGAAGTAAATTCCTAAATCTAATGAAATTTAGTAAAATCATAATGTGATAATGTGTTATAATAGGAGAAGTTGTAACAATGTGTTATAAAAATTTAGTAATATAATGTAATATATTTAAGTCAGGCGATAAACATTACCCAATTAATTTTAGTCAATTTCAATATTTTCTTATTTAGTAAAATATTTGAAAAATTATGTTTAAACATTTACTTTCACATTTCAACGCAAACAATTTGCTACTTGGAAAGCAATTTGGTTTTACCAAACCAAGAGCACAACCGATGCAGGGACTGCTCTTATCAAACATGTCTATGATGCCTGGGAAAGTAAACATAATGCTGTAGATATTTTTGGGATCTGTCGAAGGCGTGTGATTGCGTTGACCACAAGATATTGCTCATTAAATTAAAGTATTACGGGTAATCGGAATCTTCTTTAAAACTTGTGAACCGTATCTCACTGACAGGATACAAAGGGTGCACATGAATAACAATAATTCTTCTCGTGTCAAACTGCGAATGGGCATGCCCCAAGGATCTATACTAGGACCATTTCTGTTTTGATCTATGTAAACGACTTGCTATATTTTACGACTAATCTATGTGAGATAGTTTTGTTATTTGTAATGTTGTACCTAAAATTTGTCATAAAAAAAGGAAATGTATAAAATTTATGATGCCTAATGTGAGGCAGATGAATACATCAAGTACCATGAATAACAATTAAAAACTGTAGATTCAACTGTATTTTTGGGGATCACCATTGATCCTAAACTTCAGTGGGGTCATCGTAATTGTCAGAGCTTGAAGTCAGATCTTATAGACTATCTAACAATGTACAGTAGTACCCCACATAGCACTACAGACAAAACTCCTGGTGTAACTTTAGTAGGAAATGATAGACAAGATCCGAAGTTGGAAGAGGAGGAAGTTGGAGGAAGATAAGTTGGAAGTAGTAGTGAGATTGTTTCCGATATTAGATATAGAGACAGACTAATGAAAGACAAGGGGAACATATATGAAGACCGAAAACGGAAAGCAATAGATTTTGAAATAGGACAAAAAACTTGGTCAAAGAAAATAATCTCACTAGTACATTCAACCCAGCACCACATGCGGTACTAAGCTCTAGTGGAAAGGAGTACAATGTAAGAAACGAACTCTTCAGCTTTATTATATTAGTACAGTTCAGTACAGCTTTAGATGTAGCTGTAGATGTAGACTTATTGTACAGACAATTTATGTAAAAAAATGGCGATTGAAAAGAGCAACTATCGAGTTTCTTGCCGCTTCTTCTCGGTAGATGACTGCATTCCGAAGTCGGTGGTAGAGTCAATATGTGGTTTTTATAATTTTATTATTAACGATTCATAAGTGCTTTCCTGAGGCTTATTTGAATAAAGATTATTTTGTTATTTTTCAAAATCATGGTAAAAGGAAGAGGTGTGACGTATTAATAAAGAGCAAGCGAGGCGCACGCGTACGCGGGGCGGGAGGGGACTCGACGCCAGACTGCCGACCGCGCGGACGTGTGCGCAGCGCTTGGTAAAACCACTGTGTGGCTTTTATTTAACAACCCAAAGATAAATCTGGACACCACAGTAAGCACCCGCGTCTGACGCGCGGAGGTGCAGCGGTGGTGACGCGCGATAAGTGACACCGACTGTGGTTACAGGCACACCCCAAGTACGCGTACGAGTACTCAGTGCAGGACCCGCACACCGGGGACCGCAAGCAGCAGCACGAGACGCGCGACGGCGACGTCGTCAAGGGCTTCTACAGCCTGCACGAGGCCGACGGCACCGTGCGCATCGTCCACTACACCGCTGACAAACACAATGGGTACCTATAATTATTAATAAGGCCATTTTTTCTTACTTATTAATGTTAATTTTTACGACAAAAAAAGATAAATATTATGTAGGTACTTACATTTTATTTATATTCTATCCATTTCCATTTACAGATTCAACGCAGTCGTCACAAAAGAAGGACACGCCAAGCACATTATTCCTGAACAGAAACACAATTGATTTTCTTAGTCTTTAATGTTATTAAAAATGTGATATCTGTTAACTTGTTAATAAACTGTTTTATACTATTTTGTCTTTCATACTTCTTTATTATAATACTTAAAATTACAAAATAATATTTCGCGGTAAGTTCGAGTTTCTGTCTATTCCATTTAAAGAATTCGGCATGACAGTAAGTGGTAATGTCCAAACGATCCCTGATAAATTCATTCTACCCAACGAAATAAAACCTGCAATGAATTTGAGCTTATTTAAAAAAATAACCATTCCTGGCTTAGACAACCAAAATGTTTTTTTATTACTGAGGAATTGTTGAGGAAATCGAAATTAAATAGCAGACGTGTTGATGTTACGGCTTTTAAATTGGTGATTCCAGACAAAGTTGAATTAAAAGACAATAATGATCAAAGTTTTTTTGTATGTAATGGTAGCACTTATAATTATTTTCATGTAGGTAATCAATACAAAAAACCGGTCATATCAACAACATCGCACAAAATGGTTCTGGACCTAAATAAAGGACACAGTTTTTTTTGGGCCCACCAACAATCGGTAACGTTTAAGAGGAAGAGAACTTTGTAAAAAAATATTATATTTTTTTATGAATTTTGCAATTGAAGTGAATTTCAAACGAAACCGGAGTCATAAAACCAAAATAAAAAGCCTTATTTTGATTATATCCGTGAAATATCTGTCCAAAGATTAGTAAACAATGGCTGACATAAAGATAACTGAAGGAAAAAAGGTTTTTATCAATAGAATTAAAATAAAACACTTGTAATCGAACCTAAAGGAGACGCAATTTACTTTTGGAACAGTTTTCATGCCTATTTTTATCTAAGGCGGTGATTGGTAGTGACTTTTAATCATTTAATTAATGGAATAAAATAGTACGAATAAACAATACAAAAAAATCTGTATAACGGAACGCAAGTGCTAGTCTATTGCCGGATTTAGATTTTATTTAAAAACTGAATACAAATGTCAGGAACCTTCCGTCTGTCAACTGTCATGAATGGTTTTACTATGTAATTTAAAAAAGCTGTAGTTTGTTTGTTTGTTTGAACACGCTACTATCAGAAACAGCTGGTTCGAATTGAAAAAATATTTTTGCGTTAGATTATCCATTAGTCGAGCCAGGCTTAAACTAAAAAATGTTTAGCTATAGTTTAAGACCATTTGTGCAAAAACCTTATTCCACGCGGACAGAGTCACAGGCGGCCACAAGTCATAATAAATTGCTTTTTCTTCAGATAGAACAGATGTTAGTGTTTACGGTTCCGGCGTTGAAAGTCAGAAAAGCAAATAGACAGATTATTTTATGAGGTTAATATATATTTTCTCACCTTATTTCTAACGATTCCGGTTAAAATATGAAAAAGTAATATTACCACTATAATCTGGAGATTATAATGAATAAATTGATACCCATTTCGTTAATAAACGCTAAAATTTTATGTGGGCCTAACTCTCCATACAAAAACGATTGTCACCTTTATTCTATCATTTTTTTAGCTGGCTAGAGAAATCATTTGATTACATTTTCTAATTTCGAATAGTCGATATTACAAGGACTGAATGGATAAAAATAGTATACATTGATTTTAAAAATAACTTTTATTTATGTTGAAATCTAATGCATGAATGTGTAGCTATTAGGTAAGTATAATTAAGTTAGTTTCTAATTTACATTGTGTTGTCCTACCCTTTCAGGGACCTTGTACACGCTGTACACGTTGTACACATTGCAATAAATAAACAAAAAGAGTAAAAATACGATTTTTCATTATTAGTATGCGACATGAAACAGTTTATTACCGAGATCCTTCACAATACTTTTAACTCCAAAAACGGGACAAATTAGGCAAAATGTCTGAATGTGTTTTATTTGGCGGATCCATTGGTCTAGTGATTACAGACCCTGGCTACATAACCAAGGTTTGCAGGTTCAAATCCCGCAAGGGTCAACTGTTTTTATGTTGGAAATCGGTGTATATATTTAATTCATGGATGATATTAAAATTATTTTAGTATCAAACTTCAAGCTTAGTTTGGGGCTAGACAATTGATGGTCCAGGGTATTTAAATGAAGAATTTAGATGAAGAATACATTTTGATGTGTAAGTTTTTAATATAAAGGTGACAGTTTTTTTTGGGCCCACCAACAATCGGTAACGTTTAAGAGAAAGAGAAGTATGTAAAAAATGTATATGTTTTTTTATGAATTTTGCAATTGAATTGAATTTCAAACGAAACCGGAGTCAGTAAACCAAAATAAAAAACCCTTATTTTGATTATATCCGTGAACTATCTGTCCAAAGATTAGTAAACAATGGCTGACATACAGATAACTAAAGTAAAAAGGTTTTAATCAAAATAATTAAAATACAACACTTGAAATCGAACATAAAGGAGACGCAAATTACTTTTGGAACGGTTTTCATGCCTATTTTTATCTAAGGCGGTGATTGGAAGTGACTCTCAATCATTTAATTAATGAAATAAAATAATTCGAATAAACAATACAAAAAAATCCGTATAACGGAACGCAAGTGCTAGTCTATTGCCGGATTTTGATTTTATTTAAAAACTGAATACAAATGTCAGAAACCTCCCGTCTGTTAACTGTCATTAGTTACTATATAATAATTATAAAAAAGCTGTAGTTCGTTTGTTTGTTTGAACACGCTACTATAAGGAACAGCTGGTTCGAATTGAAAAAATATTTTAGGCGTGGATTATCCATTAGTCGAGGCGGGCTTAAACTAAAAAATGTAAAGCTATAGTTTAAGACTATGCGTGCGTAAACCTTATTCCACGCGGACAGAGTCACAGGCGGCCACTAGTCATAATAAATTGCTTTTTCTTCAGATGCATAGGAAAAACATAATGGAAAATCGCCCTTATGTGTAAGTATTTACGGTTCAGGCGTTGAAAGTCAGGAAAGCAAAATGACAGATTACTTTATAAGGTTTATATATTTTTTCACATCTTATTTCTAACGATTCCGGTTAAAATATGAAAAAGTAATGTTACCACTATAATCTAGAGATTATAAGGAATAAATTGATATCCATTTCGTAAATAAACGCTAAAATTGTAAGTGGGCCTAACTCTCCATACAAAAACGATTGACTCCTTTATAACTTATACAAAGCACAATCACTATAGAATGTGAAATACTGTCATCAAAATGTTAAAATATTATCTACATCTACACTTATATTATAAAGAGGAAAGATTTGTATTTTTGTATGTATCGAATATCCTCAAAATGGTGTGTCTTACTGGCCGCCCGCGTAGATTTCGGTGTCCGCACACACAGTGTTTAATAATAGCTTAAATCCTTCGTTAACATTATTATAAGCTATCCAACCCCAAAATATATTTTATATTCGTACACAGTCGTTCCTGGGATAAGCACGTTCAAACAAACAAACAAACAAACAAACTAACTCTTTAGCTCTATTATATTTGTATAGATATGATTTTTAAAATGTTCACACATAATAGATTATCTACATTTCTGTTTTTTGATCCATCCCTGAATCGATTATTGTAGACGAGTAAAGATATGCACTTGTTATATTTATTTACATTTACATATTTTTTAATCAGTTTATTACGTCAATAAATTAACGACTCCGAGATTATTATGTCTCAAAACATTATCAGTAGTTGAAAAGCTATAAGGGCACTTTAAAGGCCACTAAAGTTATGACCAAATAAGTTACATGATATACAATTTCGTGAATATTGTGGCCGAATAATTCCACAAGAGGAAAGTGCCTGACCTTTGATATTACTGTACTAAAATTTAGGGTAGTAAATCAAAACCGGTCAAGCAATGACAAATTTTGGAACTTAATTAAGGGCTGGTATGGTATAAAACTGGAGCATTACAGTGACACAGCATCAGTCAACATTCACAGCTCTTTGTGAACAACCATCAGAAACTACAAAATGTTTCTCAAAGTAAGTTTTAATAGTTTTTGATATTTATTTATTATATCTTTTGCATATTGACTTGTTAATTACGAAAGAAAACATACATATAATAACAGTTTTTTGTTTTCAATTGTTTTTATTAGTAGATAAACTGCTTCAATTTATATAATGTATTTTTTTAATTCTAGACATTCGCTGTAATCGCCCTCATCGGCGCCTGCATGGCTGAAGAGCATGCTTACTCCTCCCAAAGCATCGTCCTGCATCAAACCCACGGCCACGAGAGCCAACACAACCACGAACAAGAACACGAACATGAGCACCACATCGAACCCGTTGTAGTCCACCACGCCCCGGTGGTTGTCGCCCATCACGAGCCGGTGGTTGTCGCTCATCATCAACCAGTAGTGGTTGCCCACCACGAGCCAGTTGTGGTTGCCCACCACGAACCAGTGAAGCATGTCGTCAACGTGGTCCCCGTAGCTCAGTATGTCCAGGTTTCTGGTCAGAAGCACCAGGAAAGCCACGATGAGCACAAACCCGCCATCTCCCTGTACCACATCGAACGGCAAGATGTGCCTGCCGAAGCTCCTAAGGACTACCACCAATACGACGTAAGTTGTGACCTAACTAGATTAGGATTTAATCGAGTTGTACCAAAATAGACAGACCGTGCCATGTGCTTCATAACTTCATAACTAAACATCCCTAAAAAGTAAATTTGCTACAATCAAGACTAAAGTTTACGAAAAAAAAGTTTGTGAGTGTAAGTTCATACTTACTAGTTGTATGCCTACCAATACAATGTAATGTAATGCCTATAAAAGTGATTACTACGGCTTCATATGTATGTGTATTGCACCAATCAATCGATCGTCGATTGGTGTAGTTACACCCGTAACTCGGTGTACCTATATACTCGTACAACTATTATAATTCTATGTTTCACTTACCTTATTGTAATTCCACCAGGGCCCGGCCAAGTACGAGTTCGCGTACGAGGTGCACGACCCTCACACCGGTGACTTCAAGCAGCAGCACGAGACCCGCGACGGACACGCTGTGCACGGCGTCTACAGCCTGCAAGAGCATGATGGCTCCATCCGTACTGTCAAGTACTACGCTGACAAGAAGACTGGGTAAGAAGATTATACATCGTACATTTATAAATTTTGGAACAAGAAAAAATCATCGTATTTAACACCCATTTTAGAAAAGAAATGAACTTGCATGAGTTCCCGTTTATTTGACAGGTTTTATGTTACATAATGTCATTCTAGCCGAATAGTTTTTGAATGGCTTGATTTCGCATAATACCATCTTAGCCGAGATAAAATGTTTGCAATCAACCAAGTTCAATCAACTACATACATAAGACAAATACATATAATGGGTCCAATCATCTAACTAAGACAGATATCCAGAGCTTTATAATTAACTACATTTATGTTGTTTACACGCTGAGCCTTACGGATTATTAGAAAGTCAATTATTAACAAGATAAAATTTAAGCCAAAGTAAATTATTAAGACAACTTTCCTCTTTATTCCAGATTCAATGCTGAAGTGAGCCACTCCACGAAGCATGTTGAAGAACAAAAACACCACTGAAGAACCTCATCGTGAAAACGGGCCCTTATTTATTTGATATTTAACTGATGTTGTTTGTTGATAATTTTGTAACGTAATATTTCGATCAATAAATTATTTCAAATGTACTTTTCTTTATCTATTATCATTATCACACGATAAACACAAATGGTAAGGGGCAATATTAAAATACAACGCGCCAAAATAACGAAGCTTAAAAAAACAATAATAATGAGGGTTTTAGCATTTAAAAATCGATTCAATAGGTGTCAGGTGTAACTTCTATATGATTAGTTATTTTAGACATTGACGGATATGCCAAAATATACCAATCCTTATAAAAAAATAAACAGCCTGACTTCTACGTACGTCTTACCAACTAGCGGATTTTTCAAACTCGAAAACACTCATTCTGAGGAAATAGTCGTCTACCGCAATTTTCTATGTTTTGAAAATTGCGGTAGACGACTTTGATATTTACGATTACTATAATAATTTTTAGCTGAAAAAAAAACAATAGCAGTATTACACACGTTTAAAACTAAACTAGACAAGTTATTCAAGTTGGCAACACACTATTTAGAAACACAATTGATATTATCATTATTCCTTCTAGTTCAAAATATTACGGTTCATATATTTTCCGTTTACGTTTTGAAATAAAAAGAGGACCTACATATAGCCAAACTATTACAATTTCTTAATTAGGGATACCTTCAGTTCAGACATTGTTTTTTTCATGTTTTAGATTACATTTAAATTTTCACTACCCATATTATACTACTTTTTGGTAGTGAGAAGATCCGTTTCATCAGCCATATCAAACATGCCGGCCATTGTTTGACAATTAACAATTCGCTGAATAAATTATTTCATGTCTCTTCATTTCAATTCATCATCATCATCCTAGCGCTTGTCCCGGTCGCATCCTCGGCCATTGCCTTGGATCATCCTGCGTAGTAAGGCCTCTCGTCTCTTCATTTCAATTCATATGACTTTTTCGGGGATCGATTTTGAGTTGTCGAATTTAAACGTGTCGTGAGTTATAAGAGGCCTAACCATCAAGTCTTATAGCGATCTAAAAACCAGTGAGTAAGAGAGATGCCGCCTTACATCATGTAAAGCGGCATCTCTCTTACTCACTTGTTTAAAGATCGCTATAAGACTTGATGGTAAGGCCTCAGGTTATTGTTGTGGATCGTTTACTTTTATCAGAGTTTGAGGTATCATTTCATTCAGATGCATAAGTTTGAAACAGTTTACTTTAGGCTGATGGGTGAATCTTACTTTATTTAGGTCCTTAAAAGCTGTCTGATTATTTAACTACAATAAAGCCAAGCCATTGACTTATGTTAAAATTGTATAACAAATTGTATTGAAAAGATTAAAATAATAATTTCCTTATTTCAAGTTTTTTCATGTTTCATAGTACACTACACAATCGTGAAATCCGATACTGCACATCAAATCGTTGTTAACTGTTATCGACGTTTACTCGTACCTTAGTTAAATTACAAATACTTCGTTGTTTGCACTATATTTTTCAAATTGGGAGTTTTTAGATAAATTCTTTGTGAAACAAAATACATAAATCTTGTTTAAAGTTTATTCTTACAATAAATAAATTATTAATACGACCGAAACTAGTTTAACATGCAGAACGTTCCTTTAAATCTTTAATGGTGTTTCTTCTCTTCGACATGCTTGGTGGTGTGTTTCACTTCAGCATTGAATCTGGAAAAAGACAGGAACATTTTAAATGTATATTTAGTAAACAGCTATGATATATAAAATTGTAAAAAAAAAATATTTTGATATTAGTGAAGAAGATAGGAAAGACCTGAAGCGAAATAAACTGCGTTGTTCAAGACCGACCGGGACGGCGTGACGCAATCTGGACACCCTCTGCCCTAACGAGAGAACTTAAGACCTGGAGTCAAGTAAGTCAAGACAGCTGGCTTATTCCAGCTTAATGCACTTTTAGAATGTTCAATATAGTAAATAGTCCGCACTGTTTGTAAGCTAGTTTTGATTTGCATTATGGAAAGGCTCTAAGCTGTAAGGAACCAAAGGGTACTTAGATTATTAAGGATTTATAAGTAAAATAGTACATACCCAGTCTTCTTGTCGGCTTGGTAGTGCACCGTACGAACTGATCCATCGTGCTCGTGCAGGCTGTAGACGCCCTTCACCACATGACCGTCGCGAGTCTCGTGCTGCTCCTTCACGTCGCCGGTGTGAGGGTCGTGCACCGAGTACGCGAACTCGTACTTCGCGGGACCCTGGATAAAAAGAGCACAAAATAATTTATAGTACGCTTCTACGGTGCGTGGTGATAAAATTATATCGCGGATCAAAGAAAAGACAAGCAACACGATAGTTCAAATAAAGTGGTTTTTTTTTACAAAGTTATAGTGACCGTAGCCGACGTCGAAAAAATATAATTAAGTGCTACGTTGAACATGTTCATAGACAGAGTAATGTAAACTTTCCGTCTAAATTTTATAAGGACCAATCTTTCAGTTTATAAAAAATCAACTACTATTGGATATTCTAAAACATTCACCAACTGTATATTCTATGATGACAAAATTTTATAGTCTATTTCAGCTAAGATGATCTTTGCTTCAGGTATACTTCTTAAACGAAATTAAACTTTATTTCAAGGCAATAAGCTCCAAGAGCTGTTTCCATGATTTTCCAGATTGTTATTTATGCTAGAAGTATCCTTTTGTCACTGAATCGCTTACGTCATATTTGTGGAAGTCCTTAGGAGGATGAGCGGGTACATCGTGACGCTCGATGTGGTAGGATGAAATGGCGGGCTTATGCTCATGTTTGTACTCTTCCTTGTGCTCAGGTAACTTTACTTCAACGTGTTTTTCCTCCTTCTTTTCATGTTTGTATTCGTGGTGATCGTGGTGACCATGTTCGTGGTGGTCGTGCTTGACTTCATGTTTGACTTCGTGCTTGACCACGCTTTGGTGTGAGTACGCGTGGTCCACTGGGACGGCTACGCAGGCGCCTATGACGACAACCACGGCAATGAGCTGGTACAAAGAAAATACTTAGTTATGTACAAGAAAATTCAATGTTATGTATAAGTCAAATTGTATTTCATTTAAAATACTTGGCTTTTATAATACAGGCTTAACTTGATAATGGTTTTATAATAGATAATATTTTGTAGAAGCAAGGACCGAAAAGCAGAATATATTCGAAGTGAAATATGAAAAATCACATTAATCGATTTAACATAATCAAACGTGCTTATTTTTGTGTATACCTTAATGAACATGTTTTCTTTTTTATTTGTGTTTCTTGATTGAGCAGTTTAAGTCAACTGATAAAAACAAAAATCGCTATTCCTTTTTATACAGTTTAACACTCAATATCAATTGCTTTGCCGACGTTAAAAATATACAAGTAGCAGTTTATTTACTTTTACCCCAAATTTCGATGATTGAAGGCCATTACACTCTACTTTCATTCCGCAAATAAACTTTATCTACTTACCAGAATGACAAGCCTGACATTAATAATAATTGGAAGTGATTGTTTTAATATCCAGTACAACAATACTTATTTTTTTGTCGAGCTTTAATTGAGGCTCTTCAAAAAGTTTAAGGTTCTTCTAAAAAGATAATAAACAAAGAATCTTGAATCCTACTGTTAAATCATTAAGGTATCAGTACCACATGATGCCACTGCCGCCGCCTGGTCCCGGAAGAAGGGGTAGGCTCAAGAAGTGCTGGCTTGACGTCGTGAGAGATGACATGTGTGCCAATGGCCTTACTACGCAAGATACCGAAGATCGTGCGAAGTGGAGGAGAAGGAGCAAGAAACGGACCCTGGACTCGACCGGTACAAACGCTAGGATGATGATGATACCACGTATAGAGTGGTCATCGAGAACCAAATCTATGCATCAACTATACAACAAACAAAAATATTCTAGATAGTTGTAAGGTAACTATGACAATGTCGAATAGAAAAAAGAAAAGCTGATTTAGTTTTTCATCATGTTTTATTATACCGAGTAAAAATATTTAATCGTAAAACATCCATGGCTAACGTAACAATACAGGGTGATGGGAAATGCGATACATTTCTTGCAAGGGGCTTAAGTAAGGCTTATTTGCTATCATTTAAGTCTGTAAAATGTAACAATGCAAGGTGATGAAACTAAAAATTTCCAAAAAATATCTGTACGGAATATTGCGTCCAAACTACATAATAAACTTGGAAACTAAAAAGCACAAATTAAAAAATATTTCTTATTTAAAATTTTGAGGCATTTTTTTCAGGTGATGGAGATATCGTGTAGTTATAATCTAAAAAGGATGTAACTGAGTATTTTTCAAAAGCAGCAGAAAATATAATTTGACAATTTGAAACCAACTATGTACATACATAATTGTAGAACGTTAAGATGGTTAAATAGTATTGACATTTTTTTTTTGTTATCACACATGAATTACATTGAAACATAACAATAATGTATGCATGTATAGCGAGCATAAACATGTGGGGTTTCTGTTTTTGTTAGTAATATTTCATTTATATACTTTAAGATTTTGTACAAAAATGTCACGCATACGTCAACAGGTATCTTTCAGTAATAGATTCTTCAAACTAGTCTTTGTGATAATCCAAGATATAATCGTAAAACTTCGTGTATAGATAAGCTTTTATAAATCTTGGTCTTCCTTAAATAAATAAAATAAAATTAAAAAAAATCCAACCTACTTAGCAATCACATGTAATTAAATTAAAATGATACCAATTAACTTAAAATTACTTATCACCATAGCTGGGCACCGTTAATAAAATAGTTAACTTCGTTAATCGTTAATCCGCTACAAAAAAAGTTAGCTTCGTTAAACGTTAAAGCGTTACATTTCGGAAGAATTAACGCAAGTTAAAGTTAATCGTTAATCCGTTAACTATGTGTAAAATGCACTTTTATATCGTTCCGTTGGTGATCTTATAAAACCTGTTGGTTGATTTAGGTTCTTGAAGTTAACATGTTAGGAACCATTGAGGTATTACTAATACATACGTATAGAGATGACATCACGAACTTAAATGTTCTTACCCGCATTGTGGTCCATGGACCACAAAGTTGCAGTATAATTGTCTTTTTTTGAACATTTTTAAATAAAAAAATGTCGTGTTGTGTTTTAAACACATGTACAATCATTATAAGACGAAAAATAAAGATGGTGGCGAATTATAAAATAAATAAAAAGACAAAAATATCACTGAATTATCCGGCCGCTTCCCTCCAATTTGACACAAAACTTTTGTTCGCGATGTCCACTCTATACGTAGTAGTAATACCTCAATGTTAGGAACAAAACAAAATACTTGTATGATTTAAATAGTTAATTGTGTAATTTAATCGTCGGTCATAAGGTGTATATTCCCATTCATAAACATTAACATGTTGAATTTCTCGTCTGAAAGCGAGGCTCGTTTTGGTGATAAAATGTCTTTATCCGAGGAAAACAGACGTTCTACTGCAGCGCTTGAGGGTACAGCAGTATTGTATTTAATAAATAGACTTATAAATATCAATTCCCCGAGGAATGCAGCATAATTGAACGAGTCTTTCGATGTCCAGCCACATTTTAACGAGACTGTGCGTTTTACTCTTTAAAGAGTTGGAGCTCTTTAGTTTTTCTATAGACAGAGTGACAGAATCAAAATCTTCCACGTCATCATCGTTGTTACTCGTCGTATTGCTCCCTTGACTCCCTTCGCCATTTAAACTGCCACGCGCCGCGCTCGCCGCGCCCGGCACTGTCTAAACCTGTTTTTTCGCGCCTCGTCCCGCGGAGCCGTGCGGTTAATAGTAGGCATTGGATTAACGATTAACGGACTACTGCATATTTAACGGAAGTTAACATGTCCGTTAACAGTTTTTAAAGTTAACTTAAAAGTTAATCCGTTAATCAAAATGTTAACTTCGTTAATTAACGATTAACGGATTAACGAGTTAATGCCCAGCTATGCTTATCACAGTCTTTTCTGTGGCATAATATAAAGAATTATAAAGAGTGAAGCTGCATCTCTTCACAAAGTTATTATTTCTATTGATAATCAGGGAAAATAGTCTGATGGCACAATCGCGTTTAGCCTACCGCCGCCGTTTATAATGTAACATGTATATCTTCAACACAAATGTTTAGTGTAGATGAAAGTCATTTACTAATTTAATAGAAAGATTGATCTAACCATAAGATACTGGAATCTAGATTGGTTAAATGAAATGTTTATTTAAACTTTAACATTATCACTTTATTGAACCACAAGCTAATTCTTCTACTTTACTGGTAAAAAGGCTTTTGTAACCGTGTATGTGCATACCTTGTTCTTTTGAATAATTGCTTTCAACTTGGGAAGATTTTTTGAATTGGGGTTATTTTATTTTAAGAACAGTGAACTATACTAAAAGATGGTAATTAAAGTTTTAAGCTTTTTATTTTTATCGTCTAGGAATAAATAAAGTCAGTGAGGCATAACAATATCATCGTAACAACAGTTGCTGTGTCACTTAATGGTGCTTGTGGTCTTCAACGTGCTTGGTGGTGTGCTTCACTTCAGCTTGGAATCTGGAATGAAAAATTACCTTTTAAAATTTCATCGGGATTAAAAGTATCCTATTACATACCTAAGAATCCCACATAACCTTGGCGGCAGTCCCTTTTATGTCCCAGGCACGCGTAAATGCGTTTCCCCCCTCAAAAAAAAACGAGCCAGGACAGACAGACAGACAGACAGACAGACAGACATGACGAAACTATAAGGGTTCCGTTTTTTGCCATTTGGCTACGGAACCCTAAAAACAAAGGTCAGCCCATACTCTGCCTGCATGCCAAATTTCATCACAATCCGTTTTTTAGTTTCAGCTTCAGCAGGACAAACATCCAAACTAACAAACTTTCACAATTATGATGTTAGTATGATGTTCCTTTAAAAGGAGAAATCCGTTTCTCATACAAACGGGGGCCTGGATGTGCACGGCTACAAATTGGTCACCGATTAGAACACTTCAAAAGATTACATTTGCCCAATTTTAATAGCTGAATACAACGGCCAAATATGTGAAAATCATGCATGAATATTCATTATTATTGCCATATCTATATGGTGTGACATCAAGTGACAGGATTGACATTGACGTATGACGTAAAACCATAATGCACTGATCTATACATAGACAAGATATAGGTCAGTGCCAAAATGGCTCCATTTCAATTGACACTGATCGTTTAATCGATCAATTGTTTGATTTTATTATTATCTTTATTATGAAGACGTAAAAAGTAGATCATTATTAAGATATAACGAATATTACAAATAATAAATGATTGTAGTTTTTCAAAATGTAGCAAAAACACACTGGAACATGATGCATTTAATTTAATCTCCGCTTATCGATTTTCTCTAATCGATTATTTAATCTGTCATGTTATTAGGTGCGTTTTTGAAGACAGTTAAAAATTAAAAAATATAGTGCTATGTCGTTTATAAAGTATGTTTGATAATGTAAAATATATAATTATGCAATTAACTTAAGTTGGCCAAAGCCTATTCCGTTGTTATTTATAGAGGTTAATTAACAAAAATTTACAGTTTTTTTGGTATATAATTTATCCATGCACAATCAAGCCCAAAATGGATGGTCTCCTTTAATCTATCCGTGAAACACGTGTTCTCTTTGTAATTACAAAAACATCTTCAATGTTGCTATTTGTCAATAATTAAAGTGGTCTCATCTCCTCACGTAGGGAGTGAAAAGAGTCTTTAAGTGAGACTTTGTGTCCCCTGTAGAGTTGTTGATAGCCTTTGAAATATTGGATGTCCGTTAACGGCGATTAGGTATTTGTTCCCCAATTAAAATAACCTACCCAGTGTTCTTGTCGGCGTGGTAGTGCACTGTGCGCACGGAGCCGTCGTGCTCGTGCAGGCTGTAGACGCCCTTCACAACATGACCGTCGCGAGTCTCGTGCTGCTCCTTCACATCACCGGTGTGAGGGTCTTGCACCTCGTATGCGAACTCGTACTTCGCGGGACCCTGAAAAGATTGAAACTTTAGGTGTTTTCCTTGTGCCATTATACGACTTTTAATTGGCAAGCTGAATGGGTAGGTCTGCTAATACTGTCAATGTTCCACAGAAACAACCAAAAAAGCTTTGCTCTTTTTGTGATAACAATTATAGTAGGTATGCGCCAAATCTTAGTGTAGAAACATAATTGAAATGGAAACGGTTAACGGAGGCATGCATTTTCTATACAAAACTACGCGACATATTTGCGGTAAGGTGTGTCATCTTTAAAACACATTGCACGTGTGGTCACGCCAAAATTCGGTAGCTTTCTGTGTCTCCATACCTACTTATAGTTTGTCTTGAGCAGCGCTCATGACAGGTAATATCATCAGTCAAACTCGACTGAATTTTAAAACATCATCTTTAAATTTTAATTTAAAGTTCGTCGTTGTGATTTTACTAACAATCCTATCAGTAACAAAATGAAGATTGCAAAAACTTTTACAGAAGAACGGTTCTGAAACTTACATCGTATTTGTGGAAGTCCTTAGGAGGTTCGGCGGGCACATCATGACGTTCAATGTGGTAGGAAGAGATGGCTGGCTTGTGCTCATGATGGTGCTCATGGTGAGAACTCTCATGCACGTATTGAGCCACAGGAGTGACCTTCACCACCTTCTGCTGCTCAACCTCGACCTTGACGGCCTCGTGCTTGGTCTCCTGGTGGTGTCCGTGGGATTCATGGTGAGATTCGTGGTGAGAGTCTTGGTGGGATTCGTGGTGGGTCGGGTGGACGACCACGCTCTGGGATGAGTAAGCGTGGTGCTCTTCAGCAACACACGCACCGATGATGGCGATCAGTGCTACGACCTGTTGAAAATTAATCAGGAATATGAAGCTAACAGTATAGTTTTTTTTATGAAAATGTGCCGTTATTTATTAAAATCAAAGGTTTTCTTAAACCCAAGCAGACTTTGCTTACTTTTCTGTAGTAATGATAATGAAAAAATGGATGCAATACTAATCTCAAGAAACTTATTTTTTAAGTTCAAGATTTTTTAAAATGTTTTAATAAAGGATGTGATATTTAAACCGACAATTTACCTTAATGACCATTTTGTTGTATGAATGAACTGCCTCGAATGATTAATTTTGGAAATCGCGTTAATTTATATTGTAAGTAAACCCTAAGTAGGTACTTAATTTCTGAAATTCGAGTAATTGTATCAAAGAAGCCGGTCCTGTTCTGAAGTCGGGCGAATTTTGGCAACGAAGGTTGACCACTTTCATTTTGACATGTTTATGGTTTACCATTATTTATGCTTAAGTATAATTCATTCCACTAAAGTTTAATTATATTATTATAAGTGATATAACAAGCTTAAACCTAAATCCATACGTATTATATGTATAATAAAGCTAAAAATGTGTTTGTTTGTTTAAACACGTTAATCTCAGGAACTAGGTTCGAATTGAAAAAATATATTTGTGTTGTATAGTCCATTTGACGAGGAAAGCTTTTAACTATAGTAAAACACTATGTGTGCGAAAACCGAAACCGCACAAGAATATTATAAATCAAAGGAAGTGTGAAAGAATAAATCAAAGAATGCAATCATATTGCATTCACACAAAATCTTTGATTGCGATATCGATTATAATATGCGATATTATCAACTTTATTTGAAAACATGCCTAAATTAAACCTTATTCTATCTAAAACATACCAAACCACATCATAATATATCAATCCATTAATAATTCAGCCCATGGGCGTACCCAGGTAGGGGCAGGGGGGGGGCAGCTGCCCCCCCCCCCCCTGGATAATGTTGACGTCTATACTAAGTACCTTATCATGTACTTAAAATCATTTCAAATTAAATAAATCATTTCACTTTCACTTTTACTACTTTTAGCGATAAAAATTAAGAAAACATTTTTTTGCCATTTGTTTGTATTAGAAGGGATCACGTCTGAAGCCGAACTTTGGCGCACGTTTTGGATAAATAAGCAGCAGCAGGATTTTGAAAATATTGGAATAGCGGAGTTAATACAAGAAGCAGATTCTTTTCACCCGAAGGTCAAGATAGCCCTAGAAATTTTGCTGGCAATGCCGTATTCCACTGCTACGATTGAAAGGTCGTTTAGTACACTTAGACGTGTAAAAACGTGGCTAAGATCGACTATGACAGAAGATAGATTGAATGGCCTTTGTATGCTCAGTGTGCACAGAGAATTTGTTAAAAGTATGAGTGATTCTTTCACGGAAGGCATCCTAAATCGTTTTGCTGAAGACCCACGAAAATTACTTTTAAAATAGCCATTGTATAAGAAGAATTTATATAAAAAGATTTTATCTATTTTAATTTAAGTTTTTTAGGGTTCCGTAGTCTACTAGGAAACCTTATAGTTTCGTCATGTCTGTCTGTTTGTCCTGGCTCGTTCTCCGCCGTTTCTACACCGATTGCCACGAAAATTGGTGGAGAGATGGATACTAATAATTCAAGAATTGGTTTTTAAAATAATCGAAAAATAATTATTTTTTTCCCAACCTCCCATACAGTGAAAAGTTAATTCGAAAAAAAAAATTCAACGTGTGGGGTATCGTAATTATCGTGTGGGGTATCGTTAAAAAGGTATTTTTAAATACAACAAATATTGCCTTGAAACCATGTGGATGGAACCCCCCAGTCTCCAGATATATTAATACAAAGTTAAAATTAGAGCGTCCCCCCCCCCCTTAACTTTTGAAATACTAGTACAATAATTCTGAAAAAAATGTGATGTATACCTCCAAGTAAGTACTTTCAACGAAAACTATAGCGAACTCTGTATCATACATAGTTATTTTTATACAACTCGACCAATTTATGACGTGCAGTTGCCCTTACTAAATGATGTGTCAAGCGGTCGGCCCATCTTTTGGCTACGGAACCCTTTCATGGGCGTGTCCGACACGCTCTTGGACGGTTGTTTTAAAAACCACCTCACCTATCTTAAAAAAATAGATTTGCCCCCCCCTGGCCCAGAACCTGAGTACGCCCATGATTCAGCCCATTAATATCTAAGTGTACATATTTATTTAATACAAGAAGAATCAACGGGTTGTTCTATAAATGTAAACATCATCAGCTTTTTAAAGTTCACTACTAGGTGTAGGCTTTTCCTGGACGGAATAATCAAATTATAAAAAAGAAAATTGCTCAACCTAATCACCCAAATAACAAGCATACTTTCACATTTCTACAAACCGATAATTTCGTATTTACACATAGGAGAATGTGTGGGCTTTCGTGTCGTACAGAGATCAAGTTCGATTCTTGCGCAAACTTAGTTAATACTTGAGTATAAATACTTACACTTGTTTCGGAAATTATCATACACTCAGTAGCAGTTGAACTGTGTACTTTAATTAAAAATTAACTTTTAAACTACAAAATGATCTCAAAAGTAAGCTTTAGATTTATTTGAAAACATTTTAAATACCTTTATTAAGAAATGTCTTTTAAGAAAATTAAATAACCTGCATTAAACATCTCAACAGTTAAAACAATCATTGTTTCACTGGCACTAAAATATTAATTAATAAGGCAAAACTAGTTATAAAGTTATATAACGCTTTCATCAATTTGTTCGAGCATTCATTGAATCAACCTGTAACTGAGATCTTATTTTACTTACAGACTATCTGCTTAGCCGCCCTCCTCGCCGTAGCCGCGGCTCAAGACGGCCACCACCACGGCCACGGCCATGACCACGGCCACGCCTACTCATCCCAGAGCATCGTGTTCCACGCCAGCCACGGCCACGAGGCGCACCACGAGCCCCAGCACCACTACCAACCTGCCGTGGTCGCCCACCACGAGCCTGTCCACCACTACCAGCCTGTTGTGATCGCCCACCACGAACCTGCTCACCACCAGGCCGCTCAGCACAAGGAGGAGCACCATGAGCACAAGCACGAGGAACACCACGACTACTACGTAATTAATTTTTAAAGTTGTTTTACGACCCTTAGAATTTCGTAACTTCAGTGTCTAGTTTTGACACCCACTCAGATACTGCCTTGTAATTCTGTACTCTTTTTTCATCGTGTCGTTTAAGAACTTGATTGTTACATCAAGCGGACGCGGGGTCAATCCCCGCAAGGGACAATCATATGTGTAAACTTATATGTCTGTTTTGACTAATTTAGTTGATTAGATAAACATCTATTTATTTTATTCTGAAGACCACAGTGAAATAGCTCTTCGTAACTGATGTGCCATGTTTCTGCTGGTGAGTAAGGAGAACTTAGTTGGGTAGGGTATGGGGTCTTAAAGGCAGGCGAAGCATCCGCAAACCTCGTGCAGTTGTTGATGTCCATGGGCAGCGGTGACCACTTAACATCAGGTGACCCTTTTGTTCGATTGCCTCCTAATAATGTATAATATTGTGATTACAGGCCCACCCCAAGTACGCTTACGAGTACAAAGTGGAGGACCCTCACACCGGAGACAACAAGTACCAGCACGAGACGCGCGACGGCGACGTCGTGAAGGGAGTCTACAGCCTGCACGAAGCCGACGGTACCATCCGTATCGTAGAATACACTGCTGACAAACACAATGGGTGAGTTGCAGATTTATCATCTTTGATCAATTTTTGAAGACTTATTAGAAAACTTGGAAAACTTTCCATTTGCCAACTCCGCATATCGTAGTCTTAATGTATCAAAATAAGTGGCATTTTTCGTTCGACTGGTCGTCTTGTCGACTGATCGTCTCAAAATATGCCGATATGTTATCGTCTGTAACTAATAATATGATAAATAAATAAATTCATTGGCCTAACACAACAATTGCCTAGCTCCCAATTGAGCTCGAAGCTTGTACTATGTACTTAAATACTGTTATATACATCCATGACTCGAGTCACACAAACATTTGCCCCTAGCATTCGAGCCTTCGACTCTCGCTTTTGTTGCCAGGGTCTCTGACTACTAGACCAACGGGCCCGCCAATAAACTAATATTTACCAATCATTGTGTCAGGTTCAACGCCGTGGTCAAGAACGAGGGTCACGCCAAGCACGTCGTCCCCGAGCACCATCACCACCACTGATTCTTTGACTGTTAATAGAATAAGGCCTGTTGTGTTTTGTTGTTCAATTATGACGTAATAAAGTGTTGATAAATATTTATTTACATTCTTTTAATTTTCATCTTTAACTGTCATAAATATTATATTTATTTTATAAAAGTCTGCCTGGAAAGTTATGCGTTAAGAGGTTATTGTTTACGAATGATTTCATATTTTAAAATGACCCTTATAAATCAAGAACTTAAACTCAAGTTTGCTATACATTTGTTAGGTTGGAAGTAAACTAAAATCCTGAATCAAAATCCTTATTTATTGAACTTATATATTAAACTACTCATGTTCCTTTTCATCGTTTGCACAAAAAATCAACATTAATAAAGAAATCTCAGATCATCATCATGCTTTCTTTGGTTCTGAAGTAATAGCGCCTTCAATGTACCGTACTCTGTCAATATTAAATTATCATGTATTGTTTTTTTTTTTCGCGATGATCCGTCATTTTGTTACCAATGCAGACATTGCTTTAAAATAATACGTATGAAGTTTGAATACAGAAATACGTCGATTTTATGTTAAACAAGCGTAACCAGCATGCGTGTTCCTGCCATCTTATAACCTTGGTTCCTTCAAGAGAAGCGTAAAGAAGGACATAAATCTTGCGGGTCGGTATAGCGATGCCAACGGATAGGATACCCCTTTGGTATCGCATCCATTGTCTCTCCTTTTGGTTACCATCAGGCAAAGTCGCGCCAATATACCGCGCTATTATAAAAAAAAACATGTTTAGTGTATTTGAGGTTCATAATCCAATGAACCCCAACTACTCTTTGGTAGGTACTAAGTCCTGTATTGATAGTATGTACTGCCAGAACTACTATAATGTACTTCAAGTCGGGTTTTGGCTTAGTCGCCCGCCCCAATATATGTAGATTGGTAGAATAAATCTTAAGTTTAGTATATGCATAGTCCCAAATATTGTTACTTATTTTAATCTTATTTTAATGTTAATAAAAATTACTTTACGTATGTCCCATCAAACTTTTGTACATATGATAATCACACAAATATTTCAAAATTGTTGACTTTACGTCTCTTGTCTGTCTTTATTGTCTCTTGATCGTGAATTGTTTTTGAAAATATTCAAGATGAGAAAATACATACCACTTGGATAAAGTTTTCTATCTACTCGTAGTAATTATGACAATTTTTTATAATGTATTGTGAAATACAATAATTTAACCCATGTTACTTTGAGGTTGATAACTCTATGTTTTATGTTACGAGAGTATTTCACTGGGCTAATCAAATTATGTTTCTAATATCTGTTGACATATAAATTGATTGATCCATCTCTGAACGTTTTTAGGGTTCCGTAGCCAAAATGGCAAAAAAACGGAACCCTTATAGATTCGTCATGTCTGTCTGTCTATCTGTCTGTCTGTCTGTCTGTTCGCCAGTCTGTCACAGCCACTTTATTCCGAAACTATAAGTACTATACTGTTGAAACTTAGTGAGTGGATGTATTTTGTGAACCGCAACAAGGTTTTCATACGAAAATTGAAAAAAAAATAAAAAAAGAGGGGGGTCCCCATAGTCAGAACTGAAACTCGAAATATTTTTTTCATCGAACATATACATGTGGGGTATCTATGGATAGGTCTTTAAAAATTATATAAAGGTTTCTAATATCACTTCTTTCTAAAGTGAATACTTTGCGTGACAGACCCTTCCAAAGTGGAAAAAAGTGTGTCCCCCCCCCCCTCTAACTTCTAAAATAAGAGGATGATAAAACTGAAATAACTATATAATGTGTTCTGTGTTTCCCGAACGTTATAATTTGGATGTCTTCAAGACTAGAGTGAACAGGTATCTACTAGGCAAGCGTGCTCCATCTTAGGCCTCATCTACACTTTCCATCAGGTGTGATCGAGGTCAAATGCATCTTAAATAAAAAAAAATATAAAAAAAAAAAAAAAACTATATAATGTTTATTACCATAAAATCTACCAACGAAAATTGGTTCGAACGAAATCTAGTCAGTAGTTTTTTTAATACGTCAAAAATAGAATTTGTACGGAACCCTCAGTGCGGGAGTCCGACTCGCACTTGGCCGATTTTTTTCATTGTTAATAATTATGTAAATAATTAAAAATAAATGTATCTAATGCAAAATAATTATATAAATTTTGTATAATGTAAATAAATGTAAGAGTAAATAAGTAATATTATGTACTAGCGGCCGCCCGCGACTTCGTCCGCGTGGATTTCGATTTCCAATATCCTATGTGTTATTCTGATGTATAAGCTATATTGTGGTGAAGTTTCATTCAAATCCATTCAGTAGTTTTTACGTGAAAGAGTAACAAACATCCATACATCGATACTTACAAACTTTCGTCTTTATAATAGTAGTAGGATGTAGAAATTGATTTGTTCCTATTGCTTTTATCTTGCCATACCCTTACAGGGTCCATGGATATTTTAAGTTAAGTTTTAACTTATTATCATGTATGGTGCAAGAATAATAAATGAATTAGTAAATAAACGTTTCATATTTTACCAGTATCGCTTAAACGGTATTACTTCTATACTGAAAATAACGACGGAAAACAATCTTTTTGTTTTCGTAAAATTATTGGCTACGTCAATATGAGATATGATCAATGATCTTTGAGATATTTCTTCTCCGTATAGAGTGGATTAATGAATGGATTTTTTTTGTTTTTTTATCTAGCTTTATTTTTCATCTCACTATTTGAGGTGTCTACTCTATACGTAGTAGTAATACGTCTGTGGATAAAGTCAACAATGGAAAAACGATTAAAATACTAACACTTATAAGAGAGAAAATCAAATACATTCAATTCTTTAACAACATTTATTTACAAAACTAGCGGCCGCCAGCGACTCCGTCCGCGTGGGTTACGGTTTCCGTACACAGTGTTACTATAGATAGCTTAAAGCCTACCTCGACAAATGGTAAGTTTGTGGACTATCCAACACAAAATATTTTGTCAATTCGAACCAGTAGGTCCTGAGTTTAACACGTTGGCGCGCAAACCAATTTGGATCATGAGTTGCACGTGTTATTGTGAGTCAACCATAAAAGATAGACATATGCTGTCAAGGGATATTTTTTAGGCAATTTTATGTAAAATATTTCCGTCATACATGATTTCTATGTGATTTTAACCATTAAGGCTGCACACGCGACTGAAGCTTTAGAAATGGAGAAAATTGTCCCGGTTTCCCCACATTTCCCTTCACTACGCTGCTCCTGTTGATTGTAGCGTGATGAAAAGTATCCTATAATATGCCCAGGAGTATGAAGAATAATTGTACCAAGTTTCGTCAAAATCCGTCCAGTAGTTTTTGTTTCTATAAGGAACATACAGACAGACAGACAGACAGACAGACAGACAGACAGACAGACAAAAATTTTACTGATTGCATTTTTGGCATCAGTATCGATCACTAATCACCCCCTGATAGTTATTTTGAAAATATATTTAATGTACAGAATTGACCTCTCTACAGATTTATTATAAGTATAGATATAGATAACAACAGACCTTTATCATAATCTACTTCAAAATCAACCGTCATCTTCAACTTTTCATTTGGTGCTTATTAATGGTGCTTACTTTCCGGGACGATGTGTTTGGCGTGGCCTTCGCGTGTCACGATAGCATTGAATCTGTGAATAAAACAAAACAAAACATTATATCCCATCTATAATTCCCCTATAAAAAGAGATGTTTGTAAAGAAGTAGTCGCATAGTATTGAACATTAAAAACGCTCTTTGGAGGAGTGCGATTTTTGGCAACTATTGAACGAAAATGTCCACGACTGTCCGTGACTTGATTAGTGATATCGCGTATTTGGATACTTAATCTTACTACTAGTATTTTTGTTAACAGAAGAGTAGTGACAACGAGAAAAAAAATACCCATTGTGTTTGTCGGCGGTGTAGTGGACGATGCGCACGGTGCCGTCGGCCTCGTGCCGGCTGTAGAAGCCCTTGACGACGTCGCCGTCGCGCGTCTCGTGCTGCTGCTTGCGGTCCCCGGTGTGCGGGTCCTCCACCGAGTACTCGTACGCGTACTTGGGGCGCGCCTGCAAGCACAGTCAGCGTCAGTGTCTGCGGCTGCAGCACCGCGCGTCACACGAGCGCGCGCTCGGCAGCTGCGGCGCGCGCA
This sequence comes from Nomophila noctuella, assembly GCA_958496325.1. Lineage (NCBI taxonomy): Eukaryota > Metazoa > Arthropoda > Insecta > Lepidoptera > Crambidae > Nomophila > Nomophila noctuella. The sequence goes on along the minus strand of OY292487.1, from coordinate 11,027,318 downwards.
CTGCAGGCGGGGCTTACGTAGTAGTCGGCGTGCTGCTCCTCGCGCGCCGCGTGCCGCTGCTGCTGCTGGGCGGGCGCGTGCTGCGCGGCTGCTGTGGGCTGCTGGGGCGCGCTGTGCTGCTGCGGCTCGTGGCGCGCCTCGTGCCCGTGACTCTGGTGCAGCACGATGCTCTGCGATGAGTAAGCGTGGCCGTGATCATGGCCATGGCCGTCTTGTGGTCGCGCTGCAGCGACAGCGATGATTACCAAACAGATGATCTAGAATTTACATAATAAATGCAAGTTGGAATGAGGAAACATCGATTAATATAATATGTATATGAATATAAATAATAGAAAATGAACCTATAAATTTTCCCACGAGAAATGTTATGCAAAGATTTTTTTAATAATATTGTTCATTTCTCTTAACTTAAACAATCACTTTTACAAATATTTACTTTTTAACCAACCTTTGAGAACATTTTTTTTTTCAATTTATTTTTCTATTTATGTAGTAATGGATTCAATTAACTACAACAGTTACCAGTCTTCTGATTTATTCAGCTTTCCATATCAACTTTTATACCCAGTTACATTTAAGTTTTCGCAAGCGTCGATACCTACTTGGTTCTGGTTTTGTTTAAGATAAGAGACTTATCTTTCAATTATTTCAGTGAAGTCTAATAGTTATTATATCACAGTAAATTGACATGAAGTTATTTGGGTCGATACATTTTTTTTTTGTACGGTATATTGCCTCCTCCCTGCCTTATGTTAATTTACAGAGGAGCCCTAACTGCCATGACAACGGATGTGGTACCATAATGGTAACCTATCCGTTGGCATCGCAATACCGGCCCGCAATGAATGTTGCAGACCTACATATATAGAGATCAGAATACGGCTATAGCATTTAATACATACGTTATCTCTATGCACTGGTCAATTAATTTATTGTCTGACTGTATTGCATTTCAATACGGTAGTAAGTTCTCTAAATGGTTGAAAATAAAGTAAAGATAAAGATAAAGATAAAGATATTTATTCAGCAATTAGATTCACAAGGAAATTCTTTTGCACGTCAATATTTTTTTACCCTACTAGCACTTCGACGTGAATGTAAATGTAACTACATATCATATTGTAACAAATAATTGAACAAATTAAATGAAACTGAGCTGATAATTATCCAATTTAATATAAGGCCTAAGTGAATGCTTCAGCTTTTTCATCATGTTAATAAGATTATAACTTTTTTGTTGATTAAAAATTAATCATAATTCAAAGTTTATTGTTACCGTCTTAAGATTAAATTTGCTAGATGAAAAGGGAATATACTTATTTCAGAATAAATTAATTAGAAGTAATTCATAATTATTTTAATTTACAATACCCGAATCCTTTGCGCAAAGTAACGGGCATTGCATGATGAAAGTAACTGACCTTTAAGTTCTAAAATTTGGAGTAAAAGTGATTTGGACCGGCTGCAATATGCCTTTATTGTAGAAATAAGTATTATGTGTTATAAACAGTATAAATTCGAACGCCAATTGTGATAAAACATCAGTTCCCCCAAATACTTGTAGAAACGTACTTGAATAAAAAATAAATAAAATAATAAACTATGTCTCTCAAAGTAAGTCAATTATTGTCAGATTTGTAAAAATAATATTTAAAAAAACGTATTAAGATAATTTTTATTTTAAAATAAGTGAATTAAAGTTGAAATACATCCTAAGACAAAATCGTTAGTAATATGGCTTAGAGATTAAACTTGAGATAACCTGGAGATCGCCAAAGTGATAAATCGAAGTGACTCATTCAAACAGTCAAATGTACCATTTAGTGGTCATCACAACAGTTGCCGAATTGTTGATCATCGTGGTTCATACTTGCTGTTTTATTTTTTATTTTAGATCTTTGCCTTCGTAGCCACCGTGGTCATTGCGTGCCAGGCTGCTGAGCATGACCACAAGCACTACGCCATATCCTCTCAGTACATTGAGCGTCATGACGTACCCGCACACCCACCCAAGGACTTCCACAAATATGATGTAGGTCAAAATTGAGTATTCGTACTTTTTCAAATTGGAAAAATGTGATAAAGCTAAAGAGTTCGTTTGTTTCAAGGAGAATGTGATAAAGCTAAAGTTCGTTTATTTGAACGGGCTAATCTCCAGAAACACTGGGTAGAATTGATAATATGTTTTTGCGATAGTCCATTAGTCGAGGAAAATTTTAAGGTACAGTATAACCCTATGTGTGCGGAAACCGAATTCCACGCGGTCGCGGGCGGCCGCTAGTGTGTATTTATTGTATCAAATCAAAAGCTGCCTGAAAATTCTGTCATTATTCTTGAAGTTTTGACAACTAACACACCAATTATAATGTATCTCTTTACTAAGCAAATCTTCATACAAATATCAATTTCTAACAAAATCTCAATAACAGGGTCCCGCGAAGTACGAGTTCGCGTACTCGGTGCACGACCCTCACACCGGCGACGTGAAGGAGCAGCACGAGACTCGCGACGGTCATGTTGTGAAGGGCGTCTACAGCCTGCACGAGCACGACGGCTCCGTGCGCACAGTGCACTACCACGCCGACAAGAAGAATGGGTAAGCAGCACACTTATTTTTTTATGTTAAAGAGAGGCAGACGAACAAGAGGTTCACCTGATGTGTAATGATCACCGCTGCTCATGGACAACAACGACAACAAAAGGGTCGCAGATGTGCTGCCTGCCTGAGTGAGCCTGGTGAGTAAGGGTTGAAAACCCTTACTCACCAGCCGAAACATAGCACAACAGTAATGAAGTGCTATTGAAATGTGATTTTCTGTAAGATGAACGTACTTTCCAGACGAGCTGTTCATTCGAGTGGAAGTTCTACTAAACACTACTACTTAGTTACAGGTTTTTTGTATTTTCTTTTTTGTTATTCGTCATTTTATTGGTCTGCATCCTGATAAAAATGAGAAGTAAAAATAAAATCGCTATTAGCGAGCGAGAGAAATCACAATTCTGATCCAAGGCATTCTGTGAGCCAGTATGATGTATTCAGCGAAAAAAAAGCATGAATAACCATCATTTTTCATGCTGCTTTAAAAGTATCCATGTTTGAGGAGATATCATTTATTAATAGAACGACAAAAGTTTTATAATCATAATATAATAATATCTATAATATATAAAGCTCGTTTTCCATATTCGGGAACGGATGAATTTGTATTGTCTATCCATATGTCATAGTTTCATCCATTCATTATACTGTGAATACGTATAACATTATAACATTGTTTCATTTTTCAGATTCCAAGCTGAGGTCAAGCACACCACTAAACACGAAGAACACAAGCATCACTAATAAGATTCTGTACACCTCAATCTACGATGTATTTAAGTCACCACCGCCGTGTTCTATTGTTGTAATTGTTTTAATTAATTTGTATGTGTTATTTTAATAAACGAATGGTTTGAAAGTAATTTATTTTTCTTTCTTATGATCTTAATTAACGAAGCTAACAAGTTTTCGATAAGGCAGGGTATTTTACTTTAGTTATAGAAAATTATTTAATTAACTGTCAGGGGTTAAAAATTAGCCTGCTTATCTTATTTTATACGGTTACTTCCATATTCATTGAAATATTCACGCAGTATTTACTATAATTTAATAAACAACATATGACATTTAATAGTTCGTTACTCACTACGTACTAGTAGTTTGATTTGATTTGAGTACTACATACAAAAAGAGTCGAAATAAAATTTCAGTATCGATAACAAGGTTAACCCTTTTTTATAAAAGAATTGTATAAATGCCACTTCCAAGACAACTTTCAGCAAGTGAAAATTACATTATTAATTTGAGTTTCTAAGAAATCCCGTTAAAGTTAGTATTTGAAATAAAATAGCCAAAAAAAGCTGTAGGTAATCATTCATAAAACAGTTACAAAAACATTGGAACTGATTAAGTTTACGGTATTCCAAACAACAATTCAACACTTGATGGAAAAAATGTTATTATAAACACTTTTTGAAAATATGAATAAAACCATAGTAAACATCAATTATTATTGACGAAATATTGAACCTGAATAAGGTTAAAATCAAGATTACTCTCATTAAGTGACTCTGACTCAACGCGTCGACCTTGTCACACCCAAAATTCTCCTAGTATAAAAGCGGTGGTCAATATACGTAATGCATCATTTGTATCATAGTGATATTTGCAACAATGTTCTCTAAAGTGAGTGCTTTTGAAAGTGATTAAATTTCATATACCCAAGTGTCAATTGAATAGTGTTAAAAATGTGACGGTGTGTTTCAGATCCTCGCTTTGAGCGCCGTCCTGGCTGTGTCCGCGGCTGGTCTCCTGCCGGAGCCACACTACTCCTCCGCCGCGGCTGTCTCCTCCCAGAGCATCGTCCGCCATGACCAGCCCGCCACCAAGCTGGTAGCTGCCGCCCCCGTGGCCAAGCTCGCCGTCGCTGCCCCCGTCTACCACGCCGCTCCCGCCCAAGTTTCCTACCACGCCGCCCCCGCTCACTACTCATCCGCTGACGCCGTCTCCTCCCAGAGCATCGTGCGTCACGAACAGCCCGCGAAACTTGCCGTGGCTGCCCCCGTCTACCACGCCGCTCCCGCTGCCGTGACCTACCACGCTGCCCCCGCCCCTGTCACCTACCACGCCGCCCCCGCCCAAGTCTCCTACCACGCCGCCCCCGCTGTCTACCACGCCGCCCCTGTCGCTAAAGTGATCGCCCCCGCCCAGAAGGTCTTCGTTGCCCACCACGAGGATGAATACGTATGTATCAAACTCTAGACTTGTGGAAATAGAATATAGCTAATTGAAAGTCTTCATGATAGTAACGGTTGATGTGTTTCACAGGCTCACCCCAAATACGAGTACACTTACTCCGTAGCTGACAGCCACACCGGCGACAACAAGTCCCAGCAGGAGTCCCGCGACGGCGACGTGGTGAAGGGCTCGTACTCGTTCCACGAGGCCGACGGCTCCATCAGGACCGTGGAGTACTCCGCCGACGACCACAGCGGCTTCAACGCCGTGGTGCACAACACCGCCCCCACCGCCGCCCCCGTGGTCGTCAAGGCCGCTCCCGTCGTAGTCAAGGCTGCCGCCCCCGCCTACGCCTACTACCACCACTAAAATGTCACTTAATTTCACCGACGACCACAACGGCTTCAACGGCGTGGTCAGCCACTCCGCGCCCGCCCACGGTGTCCTCCTCGCTCACCGCCTCAGAGATAATCCAATGACGAACAAACTAGTCACTTCATTTTAAAAATGTAGTAGATCTAGTAAATTGGGAAAATAATTGTACCTAAATAGTTTTAAGTATTTATACAAAATAAAAATGCAAATGTTACATATATGGTTTTGTTCTACTCAGTAAAACTTAATATTTGTAGAAAGTCATATAAGTAAAACAAATTATTTAGCAGTCTTCGCCTAAAAATATTTCCTGATTAATGTTAATTACACAAAGTTCGGCCAACTTTCTTTATCACAGAAAGTAATATCGGTTTTTGGAAGTACACAACTAACAAACAATCAATAAATCTGTTAAAGCTTCTTAATATTCTAATTAGAAAATGGTTATATTTTTACGAAACGATAAAGATATTTTAACCACATTACATAGGCGGTTTGATAAGTTCGTGCAAAGTCCGAGAGCTTATGCTATTGCTTCGTTTTGATCTTTTAGAGGACCATACGCAAAGTTTCAGCTTGATCGGCCTACTTCTTTGTGTTTGGCATTGATTCGCGTAAAGGAAGTCGAGTCATTTTCAGAACATTTTGTGAAACAGAATATCGTGTGGTGATTTCACATTCCTATCTGAAAAGCAAAACTCCTCAGGAGACAAAAGTGATGATTGACAAACATTATGGCGACTCTGCACCTTACATTACCAAGTGTTTAAAAAAAATTGCAGTGATCTTATGGGTCCAAGTGCTGCTAAGCCATCTGGACGTCCTGTAGAGGTCCTGTAGAGGTACTACAGCAGTAATGTTGGTTGAAATCCATGATATAGTGATAGATGACAGAAAAGTGAAGATGCATGAGATTACTAGTGCTATGGACATCTCAAAACAACGATTACATAATATTATTCACCAACATTCGGAGACGAGAAAGCTGTCTGAAAAAGTCATATTTTATTATGGAAATGTACCAGCCCACACCCCAGAAGTTGTGGTCCCAAAATTAGTAGATATAGGCTCCCAATTTGTTTTATATCCCTGTTATTCTACAGAATTGACTCCCTTTGACTATAATCTGTCGCTTTATTTAAAAAAAATATTTGCATGAATAAGATTTTGTTCAAACAAGGAGGTGATGGCTGAAAAATTTGGCTACTTTTTAGACCTTTACAAATCCTATTATTTGGAAAGGATTAACTAATTCGAAAAGCGTTAAATTACGTGTATAAGCCTCTAAGGAGTCTATGTCGAAGAATAAAAAAGGTTTACCTCAAAAAGTAACATACTTTTTATTTTTGCACGAACTTATCAAACTGCCCTCGTATGTACGTACATTGAAGTTCATGGGAGGTTAAAAAGAGGATCGTTCACAAGACTAGTCAAAATCTGTCATTATATCATAGCCTGGAAAAATACTTGTTTTAGAGTAGTAATTCCTCAATGAGTAAAACTTATGTTTCCATTTCGTAAAAAAAAAAAGTTTGTCCACTCTCATAGTTCAGTGGGACAGCAATCAGATACAATCGTAGGTATGTGTTTTCCAAAGTACGAAGGAACTTGAGATGAAAATGGTCGCTCAAGCAAGTTTGCAAAGTCGTAAAATCATTTCGTTGCGGAATACCGTAATAAATATGAGTGTGACAGGTTTTATCCATTATGGAGTTTTGGTTTTTATGTTGATTAAACACAAAGTGCATTTAACTTTTAAAAATTCAACAAATAATATTTCAATACACTCAAAGCAAAACACATAAAAATAATAACTGGATAATATTGTAAGGTAATTTGCGGGTTGACTAAATGCATGTGTACATTCGTATTCTTTACAATATTACATACTCAGGATTTATTTTTGCCTGGAATGAAAATGATAATATTTTTACGTAAATAATGTATGAAAATAATAACAACTTATTACGCCGACCCCAGATGAACTGGGAACAGCGCAGGTAAATGATGAAAGTGAAAATAATAATGGTTGTCCGATAGTCTGCTTGTAATTGAATAATTTTTCCTCAAACTTGTGAAATGCTTACGGCTCTTCATTTAATTGACAACATTTAATTTTTTTCATGTACTGTTTTTATTTACTAATACGAAATATTTTCAAAAACTAAAACATACGTATTTTTCCTTTTTTGTTAATTTCCTTTCCTTTTCGTAATATACATTAATTAAAAACTCCTTATTCTAAAAGGGTGTAAGTCAGTGTCGTCGGATGAACGAACATTTTATCTTTGCTAGATTAAAAAATAAACTTGAATGACGGAAGTTCAAATCAATGTTGCCAGGAGACTCTAAGGCAAATTCATGAAAAAAGTTGGCCAAGTAGCTTTAGTGCAACTTAGGTACCCGTTTTGTGCTTTAAATTAACGTAAAAAATGTGTTAGTAATACTTCATGAAGCTATAAAAAACAGTTTGGTACATTAAGTGACTTTAATTTTTTTCGCAATATTCAAAAACATGAGTTTTCCCCGATTAGCCAGGAGTTTTGCAAATCCGGCAACTCTGTATGATAAATGTACACACACATGCACAGTTTTCTGTCAGTTTGACAAGAAACAGTTTATAACTAACTTTTTTAATTCACGATGGCCAAAGCGAGACCAAGATTGACTGTGTGTGGATCCGACGAGCATTGAATTTGGAAACTTTTCAAAATATCTTTTTAGTAACTGAATGAAAAAAATTAAAATCATTTTTTCTGTGTCAATTTATCGAAAATCTCGAAATGGTTTTTGAATTACAGTACCTTATAAAAAATTAAATGTTTTCAACTATAACTGACATTTCGTTCGTATTAAGTTTAAGAATAATTTGGGGTATATTCGAAGAACAAAACAATAATGTTCATTTTTGCTCTGTGTATTTATGAAATAAATAAGCACTATTTACAATGCACTTACTAACTAAAACCATGCTTGGCGTATCATCATTGACTATTTACAACACGATCAGATCAGTGGTGAGCGAGGAGGACACCATGACGGCTGACGACGGCGTTGAAGCCGTTGTGGTCGTCGGTGAAATTAAGTGTCTTTTTAGTGGTGGTAGTAGGCGTAGGCAGGGGCGGCAGCCTTGACTACGACGGGAGCGGCCTTGACGACCACGGGGGCGGCGGTGGGGGCGGTGTTGTGCACCACGGCGTTGAAGCCGCTGTGGTCGTCGGCGGAGTACTCCACGGTCCTGATGGAGCCGTCGGCCTCGTGGAACGAGTACGAGCCCTTCACCACGTCGCCGTCGCGGGACTCCTGCTGGGACTTGTTGTCGCCGGTGTGGCTGTCAGCTACGGAGTAAGTGTACTCGTATTTGGGGTGAGCCTGTGAAACACATCAACCGTTAATGTCATAAGGACTTCCAACGAACTTTATTCTACTTCCCCAAGTCTACAGTTTGATACATACGTATTCCTCCTCTTGGTGGGCAACGAGGACCTTTTGGGCGGGAGCGATCACTTTAGCGACGGGGGCAGCATGGTAGACAGCGGGGGCGGCGTGGTAGGTGACTTGGGCGGGGGCGGCGTGGTAGGCAACAGGGGCGGGGGCGGCGTGGTAGGTCACGGCGGCGGGAGCGGCGTGGTAGGTCACGGCAGCGGGAGCGTCGTGGTAGGCGACGGGAGCGGGAGCAGCGTGGTAGACGGGAGCGGCCGCAACGAGCTTGGTAGCGGGCTGGTCGTGGCGCACGATGCTCTGGGAGGAGACCGAGGAGGCTGGGGAGTAGTGCACGGCCGCAGGCACGACACCGGCCGCGGAGACCGCGAAGAGAGCGCTCAAAGCAACGATCTATAAATCAAAAGTAAGTTAGTCTTATTACCTTACTAGGCGTTCAAAATATTATAATGCCTATTAATAATTTATCTGCTTACTTTGGAGAACATTTTTTGTCTTCGTCTGATTCACGACTAATGCATTGTCGGTATACAAGACTGCTTTTATACTAGTGGACGTATTTTGGGCGAGACAAGGTCGACGGGTCAAAAAGTCGTCTTAATATACTCGTACTACTGAATCGTATATCAAAGGAAAGAACTCTCTTCTATTTATTTTTCGTCATATCCGATTATAATATTAACCTTGATGTTGAAATAATGCACTTTTACATCCTTCGCACCTTATTAGGGCGCCTGATATCTGTCTAAAATGGTGGCGAAATATAATTTGCAATGTACATCCTCTCGCAGCAAACTGATGTAAAAAATATGCCATTGGATACCTTAGTTATATTTTTTGAAGTGATTTTAAATAACTTCATTGACAATTAAATTCTAAAATAAATTTACAAAATGTTTGGTTGAAAATGGATTTTTTAAAATCTATATGCGGATTTGTGTCATTAGCTCGGCGGTGAGGGAAAACACCGTGAGGAAACCTGCACATTCAGTGATTTCTGACTTTAGTTCAGTAAGATCTGAATGTGTAACCATGATCCAATCTCTCTGGTACCCCTCTTTCGGTTACGAAGGTCTGATAGCAGTCGCTTCACTGTAATAACCAGACTTGCCAAATCCTGGATCATGGTCAAAGCGGACCCCGTATAGAATTGGGATAAAAGCTAGGAAGAAGAAGTTTATCAATATATTTTCTTTCTTTCTTCTGTATTTATTATGATATGAAATTTAATATCGACCTCTTAGTTAGAGCAACGTTCATTGACTTTTGAGCGGTCTTCATAGCTACTAATTAGAGAATATTACATTAAGGAATAGTGAAATAGTGCTTAAATAATATTAACATTTCTATCAAAGGCCCATGATCCCACCGATTTTTCCCTCTGGTCCGTTTTTTATTGATTACCTATTTTTATGCCTAGTGCAACGCTTGCCATTTCATGCCATGGCAAAGGAGTAAATAAGTAAGAAATAAAAGATACCAATATATGATTCTTCACAGTTTTTATTATGAAGCCAAATACAAAAAAATGTGCTAATGTGCCCCCTTCTCATTTATTTTTTCATATATATTATTATTAGTTTGGCTGCGGTCTTCCTAAGAGATCCTACATCTACACAAATATTATAAAGAGGAAAGATTTTTATGTTTGTATGTAACGAATAACCTCAAAAACTTCTATACCGATTTAAAAAATACTTTCATTGTTGGCAAGCTGGAAATTAGTGGGGAAGGGGGGATATTTGAAAAAAAACGAGCATTATTAAGTACGAAACTTTTTAGCATTTTTAATTAAAACGTTTTAAAGATCACTTTCTTCGGTCTAAGCCAAGGCCAAATCAGGCCAGAGTCCTTTCAGTAGTGGTCGAGTTCGTCGCGCCATCTCTTGTCTTTTTAAATTAGGAAAACGGAGGGGGAGGCATTGGCCCTGCAGTGGGATGATATGGGCTAATAATAATAAAAATGATAGATATCACTTAAAGTTTACTAACAAATAACCTATTTTAATGTGCATCTAAAAAATGGCGCGTCATACTTAGAAATTCAGAAACACGACTGGATTTAAAATGTTCGTCTTGCAATGTCATTTTTCGCGCTATTAAAAGAAGGCCAAGTTCTTTCCAATAAACAATTGAGATAATGAGCTTCAGCAATGTAAATAACTATGCTTTCTTGAAACATATTGATTTGGAAACAGATTTATGCGAGATCTAATGTATTTATGTATTTTCTTTAACTCGGATTTGACTCACGATTTCTTTGAACCTTACTTACTAAAGACAGAGAATACTGCGACATCATCATTTTCCTCCATGCATGCATGCATGCATCTATAGTACTCTGTGATTGATCATCATCATTATCATCATCATGCGAACAGCAAAGTTGAGGAATCTTTTCCTGAGTCTGTGTTTCATGTTAAGTACGATGTTAAAATTCTCAAATCTCGATTTAATAGTCATCTTGTTTGTGAGCATGTGACATCGTAGGCCGCATTATCACTTACCATCAAGTAAGATAGCACTAATTTCATTGCTATCTTGCTATATATATCTTGCTATCTCAACCCGTTAATAATAGCGAAAAATAACATAGTAGCTTGTTCTATTTTTCGTATTTAATAAATCTCTTATGCAAAACAAGGCGGGGACAGCTACGATGAGACACGTCCTTCCTGTGCGTATAACTAACTGAGTTGGCCATCTTTTTATAGGGTATGGTTCACCCACCATATCTTGTAATTGAAGGTTGATGCGAGGTGTATGCATCAGTTGGATGACTATCATAGCCATCCAACTGACGCATATGCTCATAATGAGCGTGATGCGTACATATTAGGGATACTTGGTATACGATCACAAAGTTTTATGAAAGTTACTCGTCATTTTTATGAATGTGAACAAACAATTGTTTTTCCTTTTTTTCATGTCATGATTCAGGGAGGATGTTGTTATTAAAATACTTGAGTAATAAATAACTCAGTTTATTATTTTGACTATTTACAGTAATACATTTTTGGTCAAATCAGTGGTGAGCGAGGAGGACATCGTGGGCGGGGGCGGCGTGCTGGGCGGGCGCAGAGTGGCTGACCACGGCGTTGAAGCCGTTGTGGTCGTCAGCGGAGTACTCCACCTTGCGCACGGAGCCGTCGGCCTCCACCAGCGAGTACTCGCCGTGCACGGCGTCGCCGTCGCGGCTCTCGTGCTGGGACTTGTTGTCGCCGGTGTGCCCGTCAGCGACGGAGTAAGAGAAGTCGTATTTGGGGTGAGCCTGTGAAAACACATTTACCGTTAATATCATAACACTTCCAACGAGCTATATTCTACTTCCACAAGTCTACAGTTGGATACATACGTATTCCTCCTCCTGGTGGGCAACGAGGACCTTCTGGGCGGGGGCGATCACTTTAGCGACGGGAGCGGCGTGGTAGACAGCGGGGGCGGCGTGGTAGGCGACATGGGCGGGGGCGGCGTGGTAGGTGACAGGGGCGGGGGCAGCGTGGTAGGTCACGGCGGCGGGAGCGGCGTGGTAGGCGACGGGAGCGGGGGCAGCGTGGTAGACGGGGGCGGCCGCTACGAGCTTGGTAGCGGGTTGGTCGTGGCGCACGATGCTCTGGGAGGAGACCGAGGAGGCCGGGGAGTAGTGCACGGCCGCGGGCAGGAGACCAGCCGCGGAGACCGCGAAGAGAGCGCTCAAAGCAACGATCTGGAAATAATATTTCATTTAGCATCTCGAAAAACAAAAATAATTAATTACAACACACTGATTAGTGACTATCTTACTTTGGAGAACATTTTGGTTGTTTTCTGATCCACGACTGATGCATTACGTACGGTCAGGACGGCTTATATACTAGTGCACAGAGTTTGGGCGCGACAAGGTCGACGGGTCACGAAGCTACTTGGCACTTCAAATAATAAGAGCTTTCTTCTAAGCGCTAACTGGCAGCATTGACGTAGGTATAATGATATAGTAGCATCAAAATTAAAATATAATTTGGATTTTAAGCCATTGATTTACTCACTTTATTAAGAAGTGATAAATAAGATGAACTTTTAAAAACCATTCAACAAAAAATCGAGCCAAAAAACCATTAAAAATGTATGTATTCCAGGTTCAACAACAGACATAATTCACCATTAAAAAAGTTCTAAATGGGTGTTATAATCCAAAAAGAAATACTTACTTCAATCATAGTCATTTCGAAGTATTAAAGTTGATATTGACATAAAGTAACATTAGCAAGATGATACGCGGGCTTTGACCTCATATATTATGTAAGCGAGCATCGTTGACTCATCCATTCACAAGTTTGAAAACAAGATTCGTTCATACAACAGTCAGATCGTCTGCCAGCCGTCTGTGACGCAATCGTGCCAGTTATTTCTTTTATAAAAACTTGAGTTCATTCAAGAGATTTTAATTGCTTGTTGCTTTGTAATTTTACCTGGAGGCAATAATAAAGTTATTTTTGGTCAATAAATTAAATTGCTGACATTTGTCAAAGGTTATTCATCATTTTTGTGTATAATAAGAGCATTATAGACGTTCTTTTATGTACGACAATAAAAAGTCATATTTCGTCAAAAGGTCGAATGAACTTAAATGGTCCGAAATCCACGTATAAAGACGGTTTTGGCAGCATACTTTGAAAACTTTACAATGATTGCTTTATTTTGTTTCAGTAATTTAGTTGCTATATAAAAATAATTATTTTGCAATATTGCTGCATCTGGTGTTTGAATTCCAAAGAGTAATGACTAGTTCTGTCAAACATTAGACATAATTTTTTTAGGACTTGTTTATATAGAAATGAGCCCATTTAAAATCAAAAGTTCATGCATTTTAATAGGTACTTGCTATTCCTATATAAATGGGAATCCAACTCTCAGCCATTGGAACCATTCAATTTCTCAATATGAACTTCTTATTGGGAACATAACGATAAAGCCACATCAAAAATATTTATGTTTATCGTTCTGCGAAGTACATTACCAATAACTTCGCTTATAATCGAAAAGTTCCAATGCGAAAAAAAAGACAATTTTAATAGTCGCCATACTGAGATAAATAATAAGTAAGGTAAAGTTCAATGACGGAAAGAGTCATTATGGATGTATAGCATTTCGGCGGTCGTGCCGAAAGACCGAATTGCTGACCTAGATTTAAGGTCACGGATAACCGCATAGCTGGCCGGATCGCGTCAAAACGCATTACATATGCATTATATTGTATTCATAAAGCATTCGACATTGAGGTTGTAGGTTAAAAGCTTGTAGCGGGTTAGAATCTATTTGTGAAACGGTTAAAATTTACTGCGTAAACATCATATTCCTTATGTTCAGTTTTAAAGCAACTGCGATCCTTGTGCGGATTTTGATGTTCATGGGCAGCGATAATCACTTCCCATCAGGTGACCCCCTTGTTCGTTTGCCTTCCTATAACATTTAAAAAGAAATTAGGAAGAAAAGTTAATCATAGTTAGTGAGACATTCACTTACATACTTCATCATCTAATAAATATAATAATTACCTACCAACCATAAATAAAATGAATCATTTTGGTTTATGTTCAAGAATTTTACCGACTACCATAGAATGTGAAAATTGAATGTAAACGTTTCAAAATCTGACACAAATATTAAATAAATCGCTAGAGTCTTTCATTGAGACCAAGATATAACGCCTAAGGCAATGGCCTACACTCGATCGGGTGTCAACAACTTATCTTCCATTTGTATCCACATGCATAATTGAACCACTCAATTAGAATTACCTGTCTGTTCATAGTTTTCGTAATAACATTTACTTTTAAGGAAAGTTTGTTTTGAACTATGCTGTTTGTAGTTTGCCGTGTATTCTAATTCGATAGTAGTAAACTCGTTAGACACGTTAATTGATCAATGCATGACCTTGATTATACCTACATCTAAGTAGATATACTCTGAGATATCAAGATCCTTCGGCATTGCATGTTACAATTTGTTAATACATTATATGTCTATGAAACAAAAAAATCTAACGTGAATTATATAGCATTTGTAGGATTCAGTCAGAGTCAATTATGTCTAGTAACTCTAGGATGGACAGCCTAAGAGGGGGTATAATACAAAAATTATCATTAAAAATAATGCTACAACACAATGTACTTCTATAGAAGTAATTTTAGAAAGTGTTATCTATCTATACAGCACACGGCACACTGGTAGCATAACTTTCTACTGCTTTTGTTATTTTTATTTTGATCAAAGTTCTAACCACAGTTAAAACTAGACAGCCTAAACCGTTCATATTGAGCAATAAAATTGATATGAGAATAGTGAAAGAGACACTGATATGAAAATGTAAATCGTTTACAAATAGCCTTTATTACTTAGTTGCTCTGTTAACCAAATAATAATATCTCCTCATTATTAATCTTGAAAACTAGAAAGCTCTTGTTTTCAACATCTGCACTAATTACTGAATATTTTGGGTTTATATGCTAAAGGTTAATCTAACGAGTACCAACCAAAACCCTATCAGAATAGAACTTTGGTTCATCATCATCATAATCCTAGCGCTTCTTCCGGGTGCAACCTCGGCCATTACCTAAGCCCAGGGTACTTACTATCCACTACGATCCTGAATTGACAAGCTTGGTTCTTACTAAAGTAGAACTTTGGTTCTGATCAGTCAAAATACTATAAGATTTCAACTATGTATATTTATATATGTATGTACAGTTAATCATAATGAGATGACAATGACCCACTAGCACATCCCTTAAGTTTAATTGCACAATTGTGTTACAAATTATATTGCCTAATACATTGCAGTGTCCAAACGTACTACTTCAAGATGAAGATTATGTATATTTGATTGATCATTTGTATGTTCAGAGGCCTTTTAGCGAATAGTAATCTATGACTGTTCAAGTTCATCAGTAGTTTCTAAAGTATGTTGATGTACAATCTAAAAATAAACAAGCTTCTGCTTGGTTATTTTTCGGCTGACTCTGAATATAAGTAGTTTTTACTGTCCTAACTAACATAAATACAATGATTAGCTATTAACACATTTAGAAAAAACAAAACATGTATAATATGTCTATGTTATGCGTAATCCACCAAAATTGTAATAAGTGACTTTTGCCTAAATAATGCGGATTATTTGTGTTAATATCTTATGTCTGTAATAAAGAGCATCTCAAGCACAAACATTAAATATCAGTTTACTTTAGCAATCAATGCAGCAATAGCCACAAAATTAGTAGCTAAATATAAAGAGATATAGCATACTAAGATTATAACATGTGTGATTAAATGGATCATATTTTCTATTGTTTTCTATGGCATTGCGTCTAGAATTACCAATACATAACAAGTGACGCAAGCGCGTTCCACATGCTTTTCCAAACAATTGTTCCAGAGAGAAATAATAGTTCAATGTTGACATCATAGCGTCGCGAACGAAAACATCTTTTTGCACAAGAGCATTGCTAATGAACCAGAACGCACTCATTAAGCGAAATTAGAACACATTCGTGATACATTTCGATTAAAAAAAGGTGAAAGGTTCGGCCCAGCGCCTTTGTTAAAGGACCCACGCCGGAAGCAAACAATAATTACTTACTCCAAATACCTATCTAAATATTTCTTATATAACAAGTGATTTCTCTTTATGATTAGTCGACATAATATATAAGTGAAGCAATTTGCATCCGAGCTCAAACACTTCCGACATTCGACGGCCATCGATACATCGGAAAGATGTTTGTCAAAGTGAGTGTAGAAAGATGTGAAGTGCATAATAAAATATGTGTTAAAAATGGAAATGTGAAACTTGATTTCTTTTTTCAGGCAGTGTTAGTGGTGTCGGTGTTGAAAATATGTGCGGGAGGAGACCCTGTGAATCACCAGCCTCATTCCAACCAGGCGATATCTTCGCAAAGCTACGTCCGTCATGACGTGCCACTGTCTTACAAGTTCAGCTCCGTACACGTCTATACGACGCCAAAACCGAATCAACATAAACATGAGCCCTTGCCTGCTCAACATCATCAGGTCCGACAACAGTTACCCAAGGAAATACAATACGCACCACTTTACGGAGGACAGCCGAACCAAAATGATTTTTACGAGAAAGATCCCAAGCAAAATGGTTACCAACTAAAACCCGAGCCTAGTTTGACACCATTGGAAAAACATAACTTGGAGCCGAAACCTCATGCACTGCATACCTCCATACACACACCTGATCATTTGTCGTACATCCCGGGATACAATGTGGAACTGTTGCAAGGAGTGAACAGATTCCCTGGACATAATGCTGTATACAGAAGCTACCCTCAACAGAACAAAATTAACAATGTAATGTTTTAACATAATTTTTATTACGTAACAATTTTACTATGCAGAATATTTTATAGAGCACAATATGCACGTTTTTACCTCATTTTATTGTTAACTAGGACAGCAATATTTGTTTGTATTTGAAACTCATGCTGTAAATAAATATTTCCCAAACAAACAAATCTTAATTGTGCATTTAAGTTTGTTGTTGCCATCACAACAATCATGTTAACAAGCTTTCATGTTTTCTTTTTATTTATACCAACAGGTTAACTACTTAAAGCAATACGTCCTCTACCAGAAACCAGAAGAAGAATACGTAACACCGAAGTATACCGTCACTGAATCTGTGACTACAAACTATGCGGGACATGTCGAGGCCACCTTATCTCCGTTTGTTCCAAAACAACACAGGGTAGCTTCGCTTGTCGGACAGCAACCGAAACTGTAAGTACAAATGTATTAGCCAAATGTATCGTGACAGACTTTTTTACTTTTTCTGGGCGGTGCATACAGTCCTATTAAATGTTAGAAACGTACAGTCATGAGCACCAACATGTATACAAACTTTACTGCTTTACTGCTTTGACATAAGAGTCGATGTGTATACGTGTATATTATAATATTGATGCTCATGACTGTAGGTCAGCAAGTGGTGATAACCAACACATTCATATAAACTGTATCGGACCTATAGAAAAAAATAACTATATGTCCATAAAATTGCTATGGCTTAAGTAATAATTTCTGCCCACATTTGAAAGTTTAATATATTTTAATTCGTCTCTCATTATGTGATAACTGCTGCAATTTGCCCATTACCTACATGAAATCGAATTATTTAAGTCCTTCAGTTATTCATGCGTAAACAATTCTATTAATTTCCAGGTACAACGCAGCACACCTAGCAACTTTGCAGGCAGCTGCTCCTCCTCAAGCTCTTATGAACATTCAAGAGCTAATACCGCACCCAAAGGCGCATAGAATGCTTCTCAACATCGCGCGCACCTACAACATTGCTAATACTCCGATGAAGGCGCAACATACTTCTCTCAGTCTGCTAAAGAACATACCGGCGCATTCGCAAGAACTCATACATATACAGCGACCGGCAGAAATGGAAAATACGAGATTATTACCCATTCCCAACCACCCTGTACACCGGTTATCTTAACTTACGTTTATAATTATCTTCTACATAGTCATAAAATATGACAGTCATGAGAGAATTTTTTTTATTTAAGTACTCCTAGTTATTAAAATGTTTACTTAAGTTTAGATTTGTAAATATTAGCCTTACTATGATTATTTAATAATTTTAAGACATAAAATGTTATGACTCTAGTTTCAAAATAAAAATGACCAAATTAATTTGGTCTTTTACTCACAAAGACTGATGTATTTTTAATTCCTTCATATAGTCAAAGACAAAAATTACACTTATTCGTAGAAACGAACTTATGCTGTTTGTTATATGCAATATGAAATATAATACAGTCATAATAAATTATCCTTTAAACAATACTAGAGATGCAACGAAGGCAGGCCACTTCTAAGTTAATTCATTAATACTGCAGTTTGGTCTAAATTACACCACTTAAAGGTATTTTGACTAGCGGCCGCTCGCGTCTCCGTCCGGTTTTCGCACACATAAGTATTTACGAAAGCCTAAAGCCTTCCTCGTCAAATTTACTATCTAACACAAAAATATTTTCTCAAATCGGACCTACTAACAACAAACTCTTCAGCTTTGTATATTAGTAAAGATGTATAATATTTATAACAATTTTCGTTAATATGTGTAATGTGAAGAATGCAAATCACTGAAAATCTGTCGGCGACTACTAACATCTTAATATTCACATTCAATTGTAGCAATATGAATATGATACACCACAGATCAGATAATAGTATCAAAGTAGATGCTTGCAGATTTAAAACAATTTTATAAATATTTATAGTACATTACTAATATAAAACGTAATGTGATCTAATGACGAAATTTAACATTGTGAAAGTCGCGTCGCATAGCGAATGGGGACTAGATTTGTCAAAATATGACCCGAGGCAAGGTCGTTTAGTTAAGCTGCAACGGACTCTAAGCCTACGTACGCACGGACTCACTATAAAATCGGCTGCCAAAAAATAAAGGCTATCATTCATCTTTGATCCTTACAAACACAAACATGTACTCCAAAGTAAGTTTCTGATTTCATTAATAATTAAAATTAAAAATAATTTAAAAGAAAGTTGACTCTACTGATCAATAACATCAATGAAATATTACTGTGTATTCTAAAATATTTTCTTCTATTATAGGTAGTAGCCCTCTGCGCCTTCGTGGCCGTGGCCCAGGCCGGTTTCTTGGAAGCCCCTGCTGTCCATTACTCGCCGGCTTCCTCGGTCTCCTCCCAGAGCATCGTGCGCCATGACCAGCCCGCTACCAAGATTGTAGCAGCTGCCCCCGTCTACCACGCTGCCCCCGCCCCTGTCACCTACCACGCCGCTCCCGCTGTCGCCTACCACGCCGCCCCCGCCCCTGTCACCTACCACGCCGCCCCCGCCGTTGCCTACCACGCCGCTCCCATTGCCAAAGTTCTGGCGCAGCCTGAGGAAGTTGTAAGTATATTCCGTACTAAAAACCACATACCGTTTACAGCACCTTATTTCACAAAATCAAATCAATTATCTTTACTGAAAAAAAAACCTATGGCTTGATGCTATTTTGCTTTGAACTAATTTATGTACATTATTTTTTAGGCGTACCCCAAATACGAGTACAACTACTCTGTTGCTGATGGCCACACCGGCGACAACAAGTCCCAGCAGGAGTCCCGCGACGGCGACGTGGTGAAGGGCTCGTACTCGTTCCACGAGGCCGACGGCTCCATCAGGACCGTGGAGTACTCCGCCGACGACCACAGCGGCTTCAACGCCGTGGTGCACAACACCGCCCCCACCGCCGCCCCCGTGGTCGTCAAGGCCGCCCCCGTTGTAGTCAAGGCTGCCGCTCCTGCCTACGCTTACTACCACCACTAAAACTTAATGTTATGAAGCGTTACAATGACTGTTGAATTATTTATTTGCAATATACGATAAGATCGTTAAAAATTCTTGACTTTCATTTACTTTATACTAGGTACCATTATCTATGTTGTTATGGGTTTTTTTGCAATTTCTGACATTTGTAGTACTCAAACTTTAACTGATTCCATTAAGTATTTTGATATATACATAAAATTGAATCGTTTGGGATTAAAAACTAAATTTAACAATTTTTAGTACGTGCCAAATGTATGGAAATGATTTCTGCGATTTGCAGATTCTCCCATTAGTTAGGAAAATCTACACACATACATTTGACATAAGAAGATTCTGTCGACCTTGGATTTTTTTTTGTGCCATCTCCTTTTATACATAGTTATAACTACTAGCCTTCCGTCGCGGTATCATCCGCACGTAATTTCTTTTTCAAATATCCCCCCTTCCCCCCACATTTCCGGGATCAAATTAAGTACGTTTCCGGGAAGTGTAGCTATCCAACAGTGAAGGAATTATTCAAATCGGTCCAGTAATTTTTGAGTTTATTCGTTACATACAAAAAAAAACAAAAGTCCACATATATGCAAGAAAATATTATATTAGTGTAGATAATATTTTTTGGCTACAACCTAAAACTCGAAATACGAATTGTATTTATTGGAAATTATGAAATATGAATGAAAACATTATTATATATATTATGCAGGCTTCATAGAGGCATCTATAAATGAAATACGGCACGATCCTATCTCCGTTTTTGAAAGCCAGCAATCTAGAACTCTAACTAAGTCATACTATGAAAACTGCTACTTTTTTGTATGAGTAGAAAAATCACAACTGAGTAGGCTGTATTGCTAAATTAACATGTATTATTTTACGATTTAAATAAAATGTCTTGTACGAATCCAATTTAAAACAAGTCAGTAAAATGTTGAAAACTGAATGTTTTTTTCAATTACTTTTGTTGTAAGATCATTTGGGCCAGGTATCTAGATGATTTTAGTATTATCCTTTTATTCATCTTTGTAAGATTTCAATGATATCAGTATTCATTTCTGTTGTGGCTGAAACATGCACCTCATTCAATAAAACTGAAGATATTAATCGTCTTATTAAAATTCATACGACTTAGTACATTTGTGTTGTATTTCTTATAAGACGGTTAAACATACGACATATTTCTGCTATGTGTACGTACTCTGGTCAATGGTACCTAAGCATCTTTTTGAAAATTTGCATGTCTACTAAACCTAACTTTTTTTTAATATAGCTCGACGTTCTGCCCCTCCTTGCACTTCGGAGTGTTTTGGCAGAAGGGTCAACCTCCCGCGCTCACTTCCTGTAATCACCTCTTCACAAAAAGTGGAAAAAGTTTTCCAATTCTACCTTCCCGTAAACATAGACAAACCTTTGCTTGGGAAACTGAGGTCCTATCCCACATTCGCAACCAATGCGTTTCTGGGGAGCCCAGGCACACCGCAGGGGTGTCTTGAGCCATGACATCTGCTGCACCAAACTCATGGCAGGAAGGCGTCTGCTCTCGCCAGATGAAGAAAACTAACTTATCTTGTCTACATTACCCATGTCTCCTAGAATGCGGAAATGGATATACACTACTTTTTTTTTATTAAAGTTCCAAACTAAAATGCAATTACATTTATCTGAATAATTAATCACTTCTTGGATAGCTTGATAACGTTATTATTGTACATAACTTTTTGACATTTATCGGAACTATGCAAAACAATACCAACATGAAAAATTAAATTATATGAAGAATGTCAAAATTGTACAATAAAGAACACTTAACTGGATAGGTGCTTGGGCAATGAAAAAAATAAATTTTTCAGTTAAATTCAAATAATTTAATATTTATTTTAGAATTGATTTAGTGATGGTAGTAGGCGTAGGCGGGGGCAGCCTTCACGACCACGGGAGCGGCCTTGACGACCACGGGGGCGGCGGTGGGGGCGGTGTTGTGCACCACGGCGTTGAAGCCGCTGTGGTCGTCGGCGGAGTACTCCACGGTCCTGATGGAGCCGTCGGCCTCGTGGAACGAGTACGAGCCCTTCACCACGTCGCCGTCGCGGGACTCCTGCTGGGACTTGTTGTCGCCGGTGTGGCTGTCAGCTACGGAGTAAGTGTACTCGTATTTGGGGTGAGCCTGTAACAATGGACACACAATGAGTACTATCTTACAAATTGTATCCATATAATTTTCAAGCATCGTCTGATAATACTTACGATTTCCTCCTCGTGGTGAGCGTAGATCTTAGCGACGGGGGCGGCGTGGTAGGCAACGGCAGGGGCGGCGTGGTATGCGACAGGGGCGGGGGCAGCGTGGTAGGTAACAGTAGGAGCAGCGTGGTAGGCGACAGCGGGAGCGGCGTGGTAGGTGACAGGGGCGGGGGCAGCGTGGTAGACGGGGGCAGCCGCTACAATCTTGGTAGCGGGCTGGTCATGGCGCACGATGCTCTGGGAGGAGACAGAGGCGGCCGAAGAGTAGTGCACGGCAGGGGAGGCCAAAAGGCCAGCCTGGGCTACCGCCACAAAAGCGCAAAGGGCTACAATCTGAAACAAGTTGTAAGTTATTATCTAAAAAATACTGCTTTTATTGGTCTAAAGAACATCATATTGTAATTGTATCGAAACGGTCTTAGTAAAAAAATACTTTTTATTCATTAAATTGAAATTGTTATATTGAGAGACATATCTTTTTAAATAACATATTCTTGTAAGGGCTACATATTCAAACAATATGAAATATTATTGAACTTCTTACTTTGGAGTACATTGTGAGTTGACTTGCCTAAGCTTAGAATGCTAATAATTAAAAGTCCAACAGCATACTTATATATACCCGTAGGTATAATCTGATAAGTTTGATAACATGAAAGTATAAAAGTAGTCAAACGACCTAGTGACATTGCTCGAAGTAACATTGCACTACTAGGCAATTATTGTGCGTGTGTGTTTTAATAAAGGATAGTTAGTATAGACGATTTTAGACTCGTTTCAGTAAGTCTCTTTACATATATTTCAAAGTAAAGTTAAAAAAACCGTTGCAGTAAATAACTGTAAATGAATTATATAATAATTTCTATAATCTAAGCTAAATTCTAGGTTTCTGTAACAAAAATGCTTAAAACACATTATCATAAGACCTCTTCAAAATAATTGAATCATAATAATTATCATACGGAAGATCGTATTTACTATCATCACTGAAAATTTACTTAAAATATACAAGTCTCAATACACTTTTATTTAAATTTCTATATTTTTTTTACCGAGAAAGATCATAAACAACTTTTCAGTAGAATACTTATAGTTTTTATATATTTTACCCACGTGGCCGCGGAGATGAATGAAAAGTTTCGCAAATCATTGATATGATCGCCTCAATCAAGGTCGTACGTACATTTGACAACTGGTACGACTTGATTCGGTCTATGTTAGTAGGCGCTATATAAAATGAGCTTTTTGCAGGCCATAGTCAGTAGCAATTTGTAATTACAAACAGCACAATGTTCTCCAAAGTAAGATTCAAAATGTTCTCTCTTATTATACAAACATTAGCTAAAATTACATAGCAAAAAGCGAAGCTATAGAAAGTACTTTAAATAAATTCAATTAAAACGAATAATTCCTAACCACCAAATACTTTTCTCTTTAAAACAGATCGTCTCCCTCTGCGCTGTAGTGGCTGTGGCCCAGGCGGGCCTTTTGGCAGCCCCCGCCGTCCACTACTCCCCGGCTGCCTCTGTCTCCTCCCAGAGCATCGTACGCCATGACCAGCCCGCTACCAAGATTGTAGCGGCTGCCCCCGTCTACCACGCTTCCCCCGCCCCTGTCACCTACCACGCCGCTCCCGCTGTCGCCTACCACGCTGCTCCCACTGTTACCTACCACGCTGCCCCCGCCCCTGTCGCATACCACGCCGCCCCTGCCGTCGCCTACCACGCCGCCCCCGTCGCTAAGATCTACGCTCACCACGAGGAGGAAATCGTAAGTATTATCAGACGATGCTTGAAAATTATATGGATACAATTTGTAAGATAGTACTCATTGTGTGTCCATTGTTACAGGCTCACCCCAAATACGAGTACACTTACTCCGTAGCTGACAGCCACACCGGCGACAACAAGTCCCAGCAGGAGTCCCGCGACGGCGACGTGGTGAAGGGCTCGTACTCGTTCCACGAGGCCGACGGCTCCATCAGGACCGTGGAGTACTCCGCCGACGACCACAGCGGCTTCAACGCCGTGGTGCACAACACCGCCCCCACCGCCGCCCCCGTGGTCGTCAAGGCCGCTCCCGTTGTAGTCAAGGCTGCCGCCCCCGCCTACGCCTACTACCATCACTAAAATATCCCTTAGGATTTATGAAATGCTTGGCATGACTGTTAAATTATTTATTTGCAATATACGATAAAATCGTAAGAAATCTTGATTTTTTTTTATAATAAGACCAAATGTATTATTTTTTATATTAAAAATATCCAGGTCAATCAATCCAGGCTCGTAGTCGCAGCGTACTCTGGGCTTCAAGGCAACGGTGAAAGATTCAACCGGGAGAGGCACTAGGATGATGATGGATGGACACTTTTTAATATGAATTTAATATGTAGTAGGCATTTAAATACCTAAAAAAATTAAGATGAATAAAAGAAATTACCATCATTACAATTATTCCTATGACAAAATGACTGACCCATAGATATTTTAAATATTAACAAATCCATCCTACATACTACTATAACTTATTATCATTAGCGGAACCTTGGAAGTACAGCCAAAATATAATAATAAATACATTATTTACCCTTAATTACAAAGAGAAGTGAGTTATATAATCAAGCGAAATGGATTTATTAAAAACTAACTTTTACCCGCGGCTTTGCACTAAAATTAGGACTTTAAAATCGGTTCAGTACTTTTGGCGCGATTATCAAGATTCTTGTATAAATGAAATGAAATGATATAATTTATTTGCTGAATAAATTATTTCATTTCTTATAACATGGGAGCATTCAACGGGATACAAAGTATTCTGACCAGCCCATACTTTGCATGGATACTTAATTTCAACAAAATCCGTTCAGTAGTTTCAGCAGGATTGACGAACAAACATCCGAACAAAGAAAATAAGTCATACAGTTTCCCTTTATGTATAAAAACTTCTAAACCATTAACTCATTTGAAGGTATAAAAACGTAAACTAATGATATAATGGCTTTTAAAGAAGACATAACTTGTACTTGGCTGTATTGTAAAATAAGTAGGTATTATTCAATGTTCATTGTTAAAAAGAAAACGCAATGATATGATGTATGAATCGAAAAATAACATCTTGATTACAGGTTTAATTTTCCCCTAAACCCATTTTCCGTCTGGATATGTTGTCCTCAGAGTGTTTTTGTTTACTCGGTTTATTCTTTGAATTACTTGGGCCTGATACCAAGATTATATTTTATCATTGGACATTTTTCGATTTTTGAGAGCTTTGAACATAATAAAAAAAACGGCCAAGTTTGAGTGGAACTCGCGTAACGAAGGTTTCGTACGAATACTAAATAGGTACGATATAATATATGACAAAATAAAAAATATTTACTAGATCTCGTTCAAACCATTTTTGGTGGAAGTTTGCATGGTAATGTCCATTATATATGAACTAGCGGCCCGTCACGCGGTTTCACCCGCGTCCCGGGGGAACTACTTCCCGTACCGGGATAAAATATAGCCTATGTTATTCTGGGTGAATGTAGCTTTCCAACAGTGAAAGAATTTTTCAAATCTGCCAAGTAGTTTCGGAGCCTATTCAATTCATACAAACAAACAAACAAACAAAAAATCAAACCTTTCCTCTTTATAATATTTGTATAGATTAATTTTTATCATTCTCTTAATTTAGAGGTTACAGGATATTTTATCAATTTCGAAGTATCTCTCGAGCAATCAATTCACTTAAACAAAAAAAGATTGGAAGACTCAATATATTCTTTGAAGATCTTTCCATAGATTACCAACACGTTAAGGTTTAACGAAAAAAATGGTGTTACGTTCTAGGTATGGAGAACCCGAAATTTTTCTATTTTTTCTATTTTCGTATGAAAATTTTAATGCGTTTCACAGAATACGTTTTTACGGTTCCGTAGTCTACTAGGAACCCTTATAGTTTCGTCATGTCTGTCTGTCTGTCTGTCCTGGCTCGTGCTCCGCCGTTTCTGCACCGATTGCCACGAAAATTGGTGGAGAGATGTAGAGTGATAATTCAAGAATTGCTTTTTAAAATAATAGAAAAATAATTATTTTTTAACCCCCCTACCACACAGCGAAAAGTTAATTCGAAAAAAAAAATTGACTTACCCCATCGTGTGGGGTATCGTTAAAAGGTATTTTTAAATATTTTTATAAGTTTCAACAGAATAGTTTTTACTAGTTTTTACAGTATAATAAAGCAGCTGTGACATACGGACGGACGGACGGAAAAACAGATATGACGAATCTAAAGTGTTTTCGTTTTTTCGTCATTTGGCTACTGAAGCCTAAAAAGCACATTTCACAAGTATTAGAAGTATGCACGCACGTAATCAAATAATAATTAAGGTATTCAACATCTTATTAAAATCTTCTTGACTATTCTAATGAGCATTGCCAATAGTTTTGACTAAGGCAGCGATTAAATATGAAATAATAAGCTGCCGCATAAAAATAAAATTAAATGCTTTTCACAGAGAACTTATAAAGTATCACAAGACGAAAATGAATTTATCTCACAAAAAATCTTCTCATAATATCAACAAAAGCGGAGGTAAATCGGCATGATAGCAAGATCCTTTAATTCGAAAACTTCCCAAGCAAGATCCTATTTCTCTGCCAAACCTTACTTACCTTTTCTGCACCCATCTCTCGAAAAATGCGGAAATGGATTTTCTCTAACACATTTTAATGAGATTTCCAAACTAAATAAACGTTTTTTATGAACCAAACCAATTCTAACTTCTGGCTTGGTAATGTTGATGTGTAACTGTGTAACTTTCTGACAACTATCTTCTAGCAAAGAAGTTGTTTTTTTTTTTCAATTACATGGTGAATATTTAAAAAATACATTTTCAAAAACACTTTACTTTAAAGGCAGTGAGGGTTATGCAAAATATATTTTTTAAATTTTATTCATATTGTTTAATAAATTAATTTTCCTATTTCATTTAGTGGTGGTAGTAGGCGTAGGCGGGGGCAGCCTTGACTACAACGGGGGCGGCCTTGACGACCACGGGGGCGGCGGTGGGGGCGGTGTTGTGCACCACGGCGTTGAAGCCGCTGTGGTCGTCGGCGGAGTACTCCACGGTCCTGATGGAGCCGTCGGCCTCGTGGAACGAGTACGAGCCCTTCACCACGTCGCCGTCGCGGGACTCCTGCTGGGACTTGTTGTCGCCGGTGTGGCTGTCAGCTACGGAGTAAGTGTACTCGTATTTGGGGTTCGCCTGTAACAAAGAGTGGAACATGAGTATTGAGTACCATCTAACTAAATGGTCTTCGTAGACGACTTGAACCATAGTATGGTAAATGGGTAATACTTACGATTTCCTCTTCATGGTGGGCGTAGACCTTAGCGACGGGGGCGGCGTGGTAGGCGACGGCAGGGGCGGCGTGGTAGGCGACAGGGGCAGGGGCAGCGTGGTAAGCGACGGCAGGGGCAGCGTGGTAGGCGACGGGAGCGGGTGCGTGGTATACGGGAGCAGCGTGGTAGACGGGAGCAGCCGCTATAATCTTGGTAGCGGGCTGGTCATGGCGCACGATGCTCTGGGAGGAGACAGAGGCAGCCGAGGAGTAGTGCACGGCAGGGGAGGCCAAGAGGCCAGCCTGGGCTACCGCCACAAATGCGCAAAGGGCTATAATCTGAAATAAAATGTAAGTTTGATTATAAAGGCATATAAAAAGATGTTTTGAAATATGTAAAATATTGAAATACTGTCAAATTGAATTTAATATTCATAAATGTTTCAAACTTGTTTTTCTTAGAATCATTCTAATATTATTACTGCGAAAATTTGCTTGTTTGGATTGTTGTCCGTCGATCACACTAAAAATTCTGTAAGGATTTTGATATATGGGCTGGAATGGGCTGGCTTAAGTAATAGGATACTTTTAATCACGATTAAATTCTCCAATGGGATAAAAAAGAGATCTTTATAATGTAGGCAAAGCCGTTAGTAAAAACTAATATTGGAAAAGTGCTAATGTCTTACTTTGGAGTACATTTTGAGTTGACTTGGCAAAGATTAGAATGCTAATAATTAACAATTTGCATAGCATACTTTTATATACCCGAAGGTATAGTCTGATAAGTTTGATAACATGAAAGTATAAAAGTAGTCAAACGACCTAGTGACATTGCTTGAAGTAACATTGCACTACTAGGTTATTATTGAGTGTGTATTTAATTAAGGAAAGTATACAGAGTATAAAGAATAATCTCCCGTTCCATGATATCCCTTGCTAAATCTTTGGTTTCGGGTTTTATTTCATGACCTTTCATGACCTTATTCCTCCAGCTCCCTTCCGCCTTCGGACAACTAGACGCGGTGAGGGCTTTCACCCTTTCATTGTTAATATTCCTCCTTCTCGCACGAAGCGTTTTGCTTCATCTTTCTTAATGCGAACTGCTAAGGAGTGGAACTCTCTGCCGTGTTCTGTGTTTCCTGAACGTTATAATTTGGATGTCTTCAAGACTAGAGTGAACAGGTATCTACTAGGCAAGCGTGCTCCATCTTAGGCCTCATCTACACTTTCCATCAGGTGTGATCGAGGTCAAATGCAAGCCTATCTTAATAAAAAAAAAAAAATAGAAACTTAATAATTATTAAGTATTCAAGGATAAATTACGAGTTGGTACTACTGGAAAAAATTTAGGTAAATGTCTTACAAGTGAGTTATAAATGTTATAATATCTTAAGATTACTCAAATTAAGTTTAATTGTAAAGATTATGTAGCAGAAGTTCTCATTTACTTAAAAATAAAAATTATTCCAAATTTTACTTTATTTTGCATAACATTATTCCAAAAGGCATTTTGAATATTCCAAAAAGAATTATAAATATGTTTGTTTTATAAAAGTAAAGTTAAATACATCTTATCCACGTGGCCGCGAAGATGAATGAAAAGTTTCGCAAATCATTAATCGCCTCGAGCAAGGTCGTACGTACGTTCCACAACTGGTATGACTTGATTCGGTCTATCATAGTACGCGCTATATAAAATGAGCTTTTGGCAGTCCATAGTCAGTAACAATTTGTTATCACAAACAGCACAATGTTCTCTAAAGTAAGAATACATAAATTATCTCTTGTCATATAATATAAGAAAAAATAACAATGCTGTTCGCATTGTTTAGTAAAATTATCAAAAGCAGATAAAATACTAACCAATAATCAGTTCATTAACATACGCAATTAATTTCTTACCACATTAAATTTTTCCTTATAACAGATTGTCTCCCTCTGCGCTGTTGTGGCAGTGGCCCAGGCTGGCCTTTTGGCAGCCCCCGCCGTCCACTACTCCTCGGCTGCCTCAGTCTCCTCCCAGAGCATCGTGCGCCATGACCAGCCCGCTACCAAGATTGTAGCGGCTGCCCCCGTCTACCACGCTGCCCCCGCCCCTGTCACCTACCACGCCGCTCCCGCTGTCGCCTACCACGCTGCTCCTACTGTTACCTACCACGCTGCCCCCGCCCCTGTCGCCTACCACGCCGCTCCTGCCGTTGCCTACCATGCCGCCCCCGTCGCTAAGGTCTACGCCCACCATGAAGAGGAAATCGTAAGTATTACCAATTTACCATACTATGGTTCAAGTCGTCTATGAAGCCAATTTGTTAGATAGTACTTATGTATCGCCCTTTGTTACAGGCTCACCCCAAATACGAGTACACTTACTCCGTAGCTGACAGCCACACCGGCGACAACAAGTCCCAGCAGGAGTCCCGCGACGGCGACGTGGTGAAGGGCTCGTACTCGTTCCACGAGGCCGACGGCTCCATCAGGACCGTAGAGTACTCCGCCGACGACCACAGCGGCTTCAACGCCGTGGTGCACAACACCGCCCCCACCGCCGCCCCCGTGGTCGTCAAGGCTGCCCCCGTTGTAGTCAAGGCTGCCCCCGCCTACGCCTACTACCACCACTAAAATATCACTTAACTTTTATGAAAAGTTAAAATGACTGTTGAATTATTTATTTGCAATATACGATACGATCGTTAAAAAAAAACCTTTTTTTTAATAATGATACCACAACAATACCTGAAGAAAAATTAAATCACATACATTTTTAAATACTAATTTTGTATACACCTGAGACCAGATGAATTATGTTTTTTATCTATTCACACTCAGAGTGAAATTGTATAATGCAACCTTGAGGGAAAGTAGCTACTCGTAATACTTTAGATCCAAAAATTTACGCAAAGATAACATTTCTGTATAGTATTTTCAATAAAATTAAACGCGGGCCGGCTTGTTTACTCAATTAAAGTGATTGTCATTGTAAAGTTATAGTGCACAATGTTATTTTTAGGATTCGCCCTACCATTTTGCACGTGTGTGATTATTTGCGTGAGACGCTACGCCATTATTTAATCCTATTTCAGTAGATTCACATTGCGGCATTGAGCAAAATCGCCAATAATAAGCTCTCTTCAACAAATAATATGTTTTGATTTCTGTTAATAAATTAATGATCTACTACAAATAAGAAAAGGTAAATTGTTAGGTTGAATATCTAACATTTCTGTAATTTAATCATTAAAGTAAAGTATCAGCCTATTAATCACCCACTGCACGGCAAAGGCTTCCATCATTTGTAATCATGTTTTCGTTACAAAAATGGGTTTTGGCTTTATTGGTAATAGGTGCCTTGCAAAATGCAGATTGGTGATCACAAACCCGGGCAATAGTAGAAAAATCGACACAAAATTGGAAGCCAAAAGACCGCGGTCCGGTACTTAAAACATTATACCACCAAGGCGATTTCATTCGGCTTAATAAAAATTTTATGTTTTTGCTTACTGTCAGTAGAGTACTTAGTACCCTTTAAGACTAACCATAACTATGACAAATTTCTCAACAGTTATGGGCATATGGGTTTTAATCGCCAAATTTAACCCCATATTCCAGCCTGATATCTTTGCTTCAGAAATGAACCTTTTTTTATTTGGTTTTATTTTTATTCATGTAAGTAGAATGCAATAGAAATGTTTTTTTATTATTTTTATACGTAAACACTATAGCACACTACACTATAACATAGGCTTACTTAGGCCTTTCCTAGATGGGCGGTATTCCAATAGCCACTACGCCTTTTCAAGCGTTTTGGTGAAATTAATACTGTTCAATTGTTTATTATACTCCCGCAATATATCTTATCAAAACAGTTAGGTGATTTAGTTCACTAGTGGGTTTTAATTGCTTTGTTGAGTTGAATAAAACAAGTTTTGACGTATAGGATCTATTAGGATAAACCATTCTGATAACTTAATAAGAAGTACCAGGAACACACTAATCTTAATCCAAAATAGCCACGCGTCGCCATTAGTGAAAGTGCAATGGCAACATAATGAGAACTTTTACTACCATCACACCCCTAGCTTATATTATTCCTGCACTAAATCTTATTACCTCATCTTAATTACCCATGTTTCCTCACCTTCATTACATATACAAACAAATTATAACTTCTGAGCGAACTCGATAAAGTGAAAGACGAAATTACATCAAATTCAAAAAAATACTGAGTTGTATTTCAAGAACCTCCATTCTTGTGCTAAAACAATATGTGATTGCTTAACATTATGTCAACGACCAGAACTTCAAAATAACAGATCACCTCTAGAGCACCAAAGAAATCATCATTTGAAATCATGTTTTCGTTACAAAGATGCGTTTTGCGCTTAATCCCCACGCTTTCCAAATGCAGCGATCAGAAACCCGGGCTATGTATAGAACAATCAACACAAAATTTGCCAGAGCCGGGAATCGAACCAGGATCTCGAAACGACGGCCCGGTACTTAATCCACTAGACCATCAAGGCGTTCAAAATTAGACAACAAAAATCATACATTTGATTGACCAATACTCACACTTTCATGTGTGAGTAATAGTCAATGATCTTTTAAAATGTTAAGTAGAAAGGTTATTAAAATGAGATTTCTTTGGTTTAATTCATGTAATAATTTATTAAATTAATCGGTTAAATTTAATTTAGTGATGGTAGTAGGCGTAGGCGGGGGCAGCCTTGACTACAACGGGGGCGGCCTTGACGACCACGGGGGCGGCGGTGGGGGCGGTGTTGTGCACCACGGCGTTGAAGCCGCTGTGGTCGTCGGCGGAGTACTCCACGGTCCTGATGGAGCCGTCGGCCTCGTGGAACGAGTACGAGCCCTTCACCACGTCGCCGTCGCGGGACTCCTGCTGGGACTTGTTGTCGCCGGTGTGGCTGTCAGCTACGGAGTAAGTGTACTCGTATTTGGGGTGAGCCTGTAATGTGTAACACTGGATGATTATTGTGGTTCAAATGGTCTGCATAGGTTCTGAATGCTTAGTGTGATGGAACTTACGATTTCCTCCTCATGGTGGGCATAGATCTTGGCAACAGGGGCGGCGTGGTAGGCGACGGCGGGCGCGTGGTAGACGGAGGCGGCGTGGTAGGCGACGGGGGCGGGCGCGTGGTAGACGGGAGCAGCCGTTACGAGATTGGCGGGCTGGTCGTGGCGCACGATGCTCTGGGAGGAGACGGACGCGGCGGAGGAGTAGTGGGCGGGAGCAGCGTGGTACACGGGCGCGGCGTAGGCCAGCTTGGCGACGGGCGCGGCGACGAGCTTGGTGGCGATGGCGCGGGGCTGGTCGTGGCGCACGATGCTCTGCGAGGAGACGGCCTCGGCCGGGGAGTAATGCACGGCCGCGGGCAGGAGCCCGGCCTGGGACACCGCCACCAACGCGCACAGAGCTACCAACTGGTGATAAAAAAAATCATTAGAACTCTACAGAATTAATTTAAATTGTGCGAACAACGCTTCAATAAGCTAGTATGAATCAACTCCTTACTTTGGACATCATTGTTAAGCTTGTGATTATGAATTGAATACTGACGTTCAATATTAAAAGCTCCATATATATAATCAATATTAGCTTTGCTAATGGTCGGTTACTAGGCTTTCAAGTAACCTTGCCCCGAGCGATATTACGGTATCGCGAATTAATTTCATTCATAATCGACTCACCTGTAAAGTAATAATTGTATAGTGTAAAAGTAAATGAGCAACTTGACTATTGGGATTGATTGAATTAGCCTAAAGCTAAATTTTACTATTCAAAATACAACAAGACTAATTACACTGAAAAAATAACCATAAGATACTATGTACCTAAGTAGGTACGAGATGTATATTTTTTTCTTAATTTACAGCCTTACGCAGACGACTCAGGAACTAGACAGACAGAAGTTATATGTATTAATAGAGTTAATGCAAAATATTGCCGCACATTTTCTTTGGAAACAAAGCTAACAAATTCGTTCGCTTTGGTCTGTTAGCGATCATGATAATCTTTAGAAATTTATTTAAAGTCAAAATTGAGTTTCTGGGCAGATATTGCACTGTCGCAGAGGTAAATGAAACCTCCTTATATATTGATATTTTTCTAAATATAATATAAGCAAGGTACCTCCATAAAGTACAATTAAGTATCAGCCTGTGAATATCCCATTTCAGGGCAAAGGCCTCCATCATTTGAAATCATATTGTTTGTTTCACCTTATTAGCAAGCTAACCACCAAAAACAATTGCAGAAGAATAAAATTTATAACATTAAAAAGTTTATAATTTGACCTTTTACTATACAAGGATTATCACCTGATATACACAGGTATATCAGGTATATGTCAGGATAACAGAATCAAAGGATTTAGAATTAAGCACATTGGATATCCTTAAAGATGAAGCTAACAAAGTCAGCAGCACACGAACATAGCAATGGAAAAAATAGGTAATTCTTACATTTGGAAGATAGGGCCAAATTAACCTTAATATATTTAATATTTATAAGTTGCTTGCAATAGATATGGCGAATTTGATAACATCGAAATAAACAGCAAAAGTCATTCACAACTAATCGCTCGGGGCAATGTCACAAGCTCGTTTGTCACCACATATTACTTTCAAGCTTGGCTTTTCTTATAGACGTATCTGATAAGCGTACTTATATAAAAGTAAGCAATTGAATAAAATAATTATTCAACTTGAGTCAATCAACAAGTCAACATGTTCTCTAAAGTAAGTTTTTGAAAGATTCAAAATACCGAAGTATGATTTATCACAATTAAATCAAACCGGTTTTAAATATACGAGTACATTAAAATAGATTAAAATCATACCTCTTTTACAAAAACGTAATAAAGGAGGAAAGATCGGAGTGGTGCTATTGATAAAGTAATCTTTTAAAGAGACAAACATCTAATTAAATTTGTTTATTTCCAGTTGGTAGCTCTGTGCGCGTTGGTGGCGGTGTCCCAGGCCGGGCTTCTGCCCGCCGCCGTGCACTACTCCCCGGCCGAGGCCGTCTCCTCGCAGAGCATCGTGCGCCACGACCAGCCCCGCGCCATCGCCACCAAGCTCGTCGCCGCGCCCGTCACCAAGCTGGCCTACGCCGCGCCCGTGTACCACGCCGCTCCCGCCCACTACTCCTCCGCCTCGTCCGTCTCCTCCCAGAGCATCGTGCGCCACGACCAGCCCGCCAAGCTCGTAACGGCTCCTCCCGTCTACCACGCGCCTGCACCCGTCGCCTACCACGCCGCCCCCGTCTACCACGCGCCCGCCGTCGCCTACCACGCCGCCCCTGTTGCCAAGATCTACGCCCACCATGAGGAGGAAATTGTAAGTTCTACCATACTAAGAATTAAGTAGGTACCTATGCATACCATATGATCGACATTAATCATGATATGTTCCGTGTTCCAGGCTCACCCCAAATACGAGTACAACTACTCCGTAGCTGACAGCCACACCGGCGACAACAAGTCCCAGCAGGAGTCCCGCGACGGCGACGTGGTGAAGGGCTCGTACTCGTTCCACGAGGCCGACGGCTCCATCAGGACCGTGGAGTACTCCGCCGACGACCACAGCGGCTTCAACGCCGTGGTGCACAACACCGCCCCCACCGCCGCCCCCGTGGTCGTCAAGGCCGCCCCCGTCGTAGTCAAGGCTGCCGCCCCTGCCTACGCCTACTACCACCACTAATGTGTCACTTAATTTTATGAAACGTAAAATTACTGTTATTTATTTGCAATATACGATAAGATCGTTAAAAAATCTTGAAATTTCATTTATTCCTACTACTAAATAAGTATGTAGTTTCATCAACTTATTACTTAAATACAGCAGTATTCCAAATGCAGCTCTGCTTTTATTGTGATTCTAAGCAGTCTTAGAGGAAAACAATTTTTAAAAATGTCTACAGTAAAGAATTTGTGAACAAAAAAGAGTCCTTACAGACTATGCTTATTTATTTATTTATTTATTAAGACACACCATCGACAATATCAATTTACATTTCCATTAAAATAATATTAAGGGCTAAGGACAATAGATATGTCATTACAGGCGTATACAACATTATTCAATGACAACAAAGATAAAAACAGGCATTCACAAACTAAGAGTAGACATTCCTAACAAAATCAAAAATAACACTCATTTATTTAAGAGCCAGACAAAGCAATCAAATGTTTACATTTTCTTTTAAATACATTTTCTGGGTCACTTAGAATGTCGATGTCCTGATTGTTTAGGTTGTTATAAGTCCTCATACATCTATGTAATGCGGAAAACTTTCCCAGATTGGTTCTAGTACGTGGAATATTAAAAATATTCGTTATAGGATGTCTTGGTATGTTGTAAGGGATCGCGAGGCCCACTTTTTGCAACGCACTGGGTGAAGTAAGTTTTCCGTGGAGAATTTTATGTAATGTCATTAAATCCAAAAGTTTACGACGATCTTCAAGTGAAGCCAGTTTAAGGTGAGAAAGTCTAGAGTTGTAATCGGTGTAGTGTGGACAGTTATGAACTCTGTATGTGATGAAACGGGTGAAGTTTTTTTGTATGCGTTCAATTCTGTGAATATGAATTCTATAAGAAGGGTTCCATATCGCTGAAGCATATTCCAAACGGCTACGAATTAAAGCGTTATAAATAGTAATAAGAGTCTGGGCATTTTTAAAATCCTTGCATGTACGTTTAACAAACCCCAACATTTTCCAGGAATATGTCACTATACTATTGATATGTTCAACAAAACTAAGTTTGCTATCTACAATAACTCCGAGATCGCAAATGGATGAAGATTCACACAGTTTATCACTATTAATCGTGTAACCAGAAGCAAAAGTTGATTTATTTTTTGAAAATTTTATGTATGAACATTTACGAGGATTCAGTTTCATTTTGTTTCTAATACACCACTCATGAACAGCATCCAGGTCTTTTTGCAACAGTAAAGAATTGTTTTGATCTGTAATAGAATTAAATAGTTTTAGATCATCAGCAAAAATAGAGTAGTGACTGTGTTTTATGCTATTTGTAATGTCATTAATAAACACCAAAAAAAGAATAGGACCGAGATGAGATCCCTGAGGCACGCCTGAGCGCACCACATACTCATCAGACCTAAATCCATGCACCACTACACTCTGCAATCTATTGTAAAGGTAGGAATCGATCCAACGAAGCAAATTACCATGTATCCCACATGATTTTAATTTCGCAATCAGTAATTGATGGTCCACGATGTCAAATGCACTAGAAAAATCCGTATATATGGAATCCACCTGCACCCTATCATCCATCGTTTCAGCCACCATCCCGACATAATCCAACAGATTACTAACAGTAGATTTATTTTTACGAAACCCATGCTGTGCATCAACAAGAATATTATTTAAGTGATTTGTTAAAACCGGGTAAATTAAGCGTTCAAATAATTTCGGAAATAAACTTATAATTGAAACAGGTCTGTAGTTTTTAACATTGTTTTTTTCACCCTTTTTATAAACAGGTACAACATTAGACCGTTTCCAATATGTAGGAAATAATCCGGACGACAAAGATTGACTAAATATTAATTTGAGAGGAAGAGTTAAATATTTATAAGTCTGTTTAATAAAAAAGGGAGGAATACCGTCAGGGCCCGCTCCCTTATGAACATCTACCGACTTAAGAATACTTAGTATTTTACGTTCTGTTATATCTATGTCATGTAGGGAACCTTGTGGGTATACATCAGGAAGTACAGGCGCAACAGTACTATCGGGTTGAGAGAATACAGATGAAAAGTGTTGAGCAAAAAGATCACATATCCCTTCCCCATCATCAGCACACTTGCCATCCAAGAACATCTCCCTTGGAATCCCAGAATTGTGGGTTTTACGATTACGGACAAAAGACCAAAACCTTTTAGGATTCGATTGAATGGATTTTTCTGTTTCTGCGACATAATCTGAGTAACATTTAGATGTAATTGATTTGACCCTATAGTTTAAAAGCTTGAGTTCAAGTGCATCTCTAGGATTTTTGTAAATTTTGTACCTCTGTCGTGTTCTCTCTTTTTCTTTAATTATTTTAATTAGGTTAGGCGTAAACCAATAGGGAAATTTAAAATTCCTTTGTCTCGTTTTTGGAACAGAATCATCAATTATGGAATAAAGTATTTTGTAAAACCTAGCCACCATGACATCGACATCCCTGCAGTTACTAAATTCAGAGACCCAATCAATATTACGTAAAATCGAATTAACTTTTATATAGTCTGCCTTTTTAAAGTTATGAGTTGCAAAAGTTTTGTTTCGCAATGGTTGCGCTATTGACATGTTAATAAATATTTCCAAAACAGGGTGATGTTGATCAATATTAATCATTGGGCAGCAACATTCAGCAACACTTAAGTCTCTAAAATTACTTAAAATTAGGTCAAGGGTTCTGTTATTACAGTTTTTTACAAAATTAAATTGTGAAAGGTTGTTCAGGGATAAAAAATCAATGAATTGATATCCCAAAATACAGTCATAATTACGAGGAATTAAACTATTTACCGAGGAGTCCACATCTTTAACCCAGTCTAAAAAATTCAAATTAAAGTCACCCAGTATGATTACGTTGTTATTACATGATTGCATCACAGTATTGCAATTTTCAAGAAACCCATCCAATACACTGGTTGTCACCGGAGGTGGCAAATATACTACACATATTAGGCAATCAACAAATCTACCGCTAATATTCACTCTCACCGAAACCCACAAATCTTCATAGACACTTTCAAAGTGGTTCACTCTTCTAGAACAAAGTTTTTTTGAAACTGCCATCAGCACACCTCCACCTCGCTTACCAGCAAGGTGTGTTGAGTTACGATCACGTCTGTAGACATTATAATTTTCACCGAACAGCTCCGCATCCATCACTGTATCATCAAGCCATGTTTCAGTCCCCACTATTATATCATAGCTAGTAGCTAGTGATGAGAGTTTAATATTATCAGTCTTGGTTTTCAGACCCCTAAAGTTTTGATAGTATATTTTGTATTTTATTTCAAAATTACGGCCTTAATTAGTATGTGTATGTGGATTTCAAGTACATTATATTTCATACTAACATGAATGCACAATATGATTCAAACACGAATGAACCGTAATCCTATTACGGTTCAGTTATTGAACTCGAGAATTTAGCTGACTTTACAACATTTATTACCGCACAGGTATTTCCCATTACACTGCTTTTTAGGGTTCCGTAGCCAAAATGGCAAAAAAACGGAACCCTTATAGATTCGTCATGTCTGTCTGTCTGTCCGCCAGTCTGTCACAGCCACTTTTTTCCGAAACTATAAGTACTATACTGTTGAAACGTAGTGAGTGTATGTATTCTGTGAACCGCAACAAGGTTTTCACACGAAAATAGAAAAAAATAAAAAAAGTGGGGGGTCCCCATAGTGAGAACTGAAACTCCAAATATTTTTTTTCATATAACATATACGTGTGGGGTATCTATGGATAGGTCTTTAAAAGTTATATGAAGGTTTCCAGCATCATTTTTTTCTAAAGTGAATACTTTGCGTGACAGACCCTTCCAAAGTGGAAAAAAGTGTCCCCCCCCCCCCCTCTAACTTCTAAAATAAGAGGATGATAAAACTGGAATAATTATATAATGTACATTACCATATAAACTACCAACGAAAATTGGTTCGAATGAAATCTATTCAGTAGTTTTTTTAATACTTCAAAAATATAATTTGTACGGAACCCTCAGTGCGGGAGTCTGACTCGCACTTGGCCAATTTTTTAACATTTCGAATACCGTATTGCGACTTACGAAACCAGTTCTTCTGTAAATGCTGCGACCCTTTCAATTCATAAAATAGCGCTCCTCAGTTATGTAATTACACAATTATTATAAGATTTCAAAAGTTTAGATAACTTATTTTTTTGTACAGTAAAAAAAACACTAGAAATAAGTATGACTGTATGTCAATGTGTTTCAGGATGTAAGCTACATAAATGGACGCATCACAATGTCAACCTACCTAACGTTAAATATTTATTTAAGGAAAGCATAGATCAGGGTCTTTGCCAAGTAAGCCATCAACAAAATATGTTTTAAAAAAAGATTTATTAGGAACTATTGTATTAAATGTTTGTGTAGGAAAACAAAAGTATATCGCACACAAAGCTTTCTTTGTTGTCCCGAGATCAACTAGTTTGTTGCGAGTATATGAGTCTACGCTGGTCCAAAGTACACGGTGCCAGGGTAAAACATTTCATAAAAAATTTTAAGTACTGCCTCTCTTCCTATCAGATCATAGTTTTTTCATCAAGCTATGATAACCATATAATTGAAATTGCATTTAAACGTACTCATCCGTACTACACCATTTATGCTTCTATGGTGTATTCAATAAAAATTAAATATTCCATTCTATTAATTTCGGTCCAAAGGGACCCGGTTATTTGAACCGTGCGTGGGGCCAAAACCAACAGCGCAGAGGCTATTTTGTACCGTTTGATCTAAAGCCGATATCGTTCCCAAATAAACGCATAAAAATAGTTTAAATTTTAACACGTAGGTCGTAGGTATAGCTTACTCAGTATGTACATATGTATAAATGAGCTCCCAAGAAGGGTGATTGTTATTGAATAATATTAGAAATATTCTTTGTGACATTCGCAATCATCCAAATAAATTATATAAGAATCATACTTAAGCTCAACAAGATTCTTAGATCATGTCTGTTAAGCTCGCTCAATCCCAACTAATCCCAACTAGTTCTGTCTGTCTGTCTGTTACGCTTTCCCGCTTAAACCTCGCAACCGATTTTGATGAAATTTGGTACAGACAATCTTTAGACCCTGAGACAGAACATAGACTACTTTTTATTTCGAAAAAAAGAAATCCACGCGGACGGAGTCGCGGGCGGCCGCTAGTATCTAAATAATTTGGTCGTTCGTGATAAGTTATTAAATGTTAAATTTAGAAACTTATGAATGTCCCACTGCCACTGCAGGAAAAAGAGCTTCATTAAAATCAGGTGGAAGATGGGGTTTTGCTTGAAGATCACAAAACCAGGCTGTCTTCGGAAGAACTAACACAAAATTTGCCCGGCCCGGGAATCTAACCCAGGACCTTGAGACCATCACCAAATCCTAGGCCAGCGAGGCGTTTAAAAATATTTTAGGTAAAATAAAAAAAGCAGGTATTATTTTCCAGACTCAGATTTAGAGGTAACAATTGGTACTTTTGGCTAGTTCAACCATCAACCAAATCTTAATCTTTATTTTAAACTAGCGGCCGCCCGCGACTTCGTCCGCGTGGATTTCGATTTTCATGATAGGAATGTTTTTTCCCTCTAACTCCCGTTCCCGTGGGAATTTTGCAATATCCTTTTACAACTAAGTATCAAGTTTACTAAGGGACCTGCATGCCAAATTTCAAGCGTCTAACTTAAGTAGTTTAGATTTTCCATATATATTATATATTTACAATTAATAACACATCACAATGTTTACGTATCATAAATATATTTTCTACAATAATGAAAACTGTTGCCATGGTAATCATATTTATATTTTCTACAATAACGAAAATGGTTGCTATGGTGATATTTGAATTGACATTTGAATATATTTTCTACAATAACGAAAATGGTTGCTATGGTGATATTTGAATTGACATTTGAATATAGGACACCATACAAACTTCCACCCCCCATTTTAGGGAAGTGGGGGGTTGGAATGGGTCAAAAAGTAGCCTATGTTCTGTCTCAGGGTCTAAAGATTGTCTGTACCAAATTTCATCAAAATCGGTTGCGAGGTTTAAGCGGGAAAGCGTAACAGACAGACAGACAGACAGACAGACAGACAGACAGACAGACAGACAGACAGAGTTACTTTCGCATTTATAATATTAGTTTGGATCATTGAACAATTTATTTTAATCAAATTAAGCGAGTTTATTAACCAAACGTTGTTTATTTATTAGCCAATTAATTATTCTGACATTTATGACTGTGAAATTGATGCATGACAACCGACTTCATAATAATGCGTGCGGCCTATAAACTTGTCCACCCACTGTAATTTAAGTGTGCAAGTGCAAAGATTTTTTGCAAAGGATATCGATTACGTCACGAAGTAGTATTGTATTTCATAAGAAATTCTGAAACACATTCAGTGAACGTATTGCTTCGCGACACTAACTTGACCTAGAGCAAGGTCGGGGCATAAAGCTAGTTTGACAGCTTCCACTACCTGTGAGCTAAGCTTGCTTAAAATTTCGAGTATAAAACAGGGCCCTTGGTTATACAGGCATCATTAACAATCTGACTTCAGAGAAACAATCAATATGTTCTCCAAAGTAAGTTGACGTTACAAAAAATAATATTTGGATTAAAAAGTAAAAAAAAATAATTCTGAAAAGTGCGAGTGATGTCATTGTGGTTAATAATTGTGCAAATTTCATAAGCTTTTCAAAAGTTATGGTGCTAGTGAATCAGTTACAAGAGATTAATTAATTATTATTATTTACAGTTCGTAGCTCTGTGCGCATTGGTGGCGGTGTCCCAGGCTGGGCTCCTGCCCGCCCAAGTTCACTACTCCCCTGCCGAAGCCGTCTCCTCCCAGAGCTACATTCGCCACGACCAGCCCCAACTTACTAAGCTGGTGGCCGCTCCCGTCACCAAATACGTCACCGCCCCCGTGTACCAGGCCGCCCCCGCCCACTACTCGTCCGCTGACTCCGTCTCCTCCCAGAGCATCGTGCGTCACGAGCAGCCCACTAAATACGTAGCCGCCCCTGTCGCCAAGATCGCCGTCGCTGCCCCCGCCCCAGTCACCTACCACGCCGCCCCCGCTCCCGTCGCTTACCACTCCGCCCCCGTCGCTAAGGTTGTGGCTCAGCCCGAGGAAATCGTAAGTAAACGTTAATATCATGATTTTTAGAATAAATCTGAAATAAGTCTTAATTATACCTGGAATAGTACTCGAAACAGTAAAAAAATATAATTAACAAGGGTTGCCAAATTAAAAAATATATTACGGAAGACCCTCCAAGTAAGATTTCCAACTTGTTTAGTTACGTAAAATATGTACTTTGTTTAAAAATAGCTGTTTTATTTGCAGGCTTACCCCAAATACGAGTACACTTACACCGTAGCCGACGGCCACACCGGCGACAACAAGTCCCTGCAGGAATCCCGCGACGGTGACGTCGTGAAGGGCTCTTACTCTTTCCATGAAGCTGACGGCTCCATCAGGACCGTGGAGTACACCGCCGATGACCACAACGGCTTCAACGCCGTGGTGCACAACACCGCCCCCACCGCTGCCCCCGTGGTCGTCAAGGCTGCCCCCGTGGTTGTCAAAGCCGCCCCCGCCCTTTCCTACTACCATCACTAGACAATAATTTTAGCTAGAAAAAATGTTAAATAATTTAGCCACTATTTACTGACTGATAACGCATTAAAAGAAAATGAGTATTAACGTGTAAAGTTTTTTTCCAACCTTTTTTTGGGTATTCATACAGGATACTCGTTTTATTATGAGCTTAAGTATAATTTGATACTACATAGTACGAAAAGCTAGCTTCAAACTAAGCTTGAAGATTGATTCTAACATCTACGACTCGAGTACAAATGCCAATGAATTGCTCAAACCCGCAAAAGTCGGGTTTGTAGTTAGTGCCCTATACCAATAGAATTCTGATCCTGACAAGTAATGTGAAGTCAATAATGATTTAATTAATTATATCGAAATGAAATCAAAAAGTTTTTAAGTTCACTTCCATACTCTGAAAGTATTAAAATCACTACACCGGGACGCATTGTTCTCGAAAAAAACATATTAAGAAAAAAGTTAACTGATTAACTTATTTAACCCTAACAGAAAATAATATTTGTAACACGAAAAAAAATATATATGTAGTAAAGTTTCGTTTCTTTATCCTGACAAAATCACAAATGAACAGACATTAAAATGTAACTGACAGAATTTTAAAAATATTGATTCACTTGAGAACCATTTTGCTAAGAAATATCACAAGGAACTTTGTTTACTTAAATGGTTATGGTTAAAAATTATAACCGGCTTACAT
Source organism: Nomophila noctuella (assembly GCA_958496325.1). NCBI lineage: Eukaryota > Metazoa > Arthropoda > Insecta > Lepidoptera > Crambidae > Nomophila > Nomophila noctuella. The sequence continues at coordinate 10,983,663 of OY292487.1, read as the reverse complement.
GATATCAGGATAAGATGCTATCTTGGACTTTCTGTGCAGACTGGTCATTGTTACAAAATGAAATCTTTTTTATGGTGAGTTATGCTACAAAGCGGTTAATACCTACCATCTGCGTAATCGCACAATAAGTTCATCGATTCTATTAGTCTAAGATCCCGCCATACAAGGACCTTCATCGAGCTGGTTATTGGATGAAACATTTTTTATACACAATTTAACATGCCAATAATTATATTGCATATGGGTTGCCTAGTAAATTTCAGTCCAGGAAAAATAAAATAAAAAATAATACAAAAAATTAAAAAGTTATTGAATCAAAGTTAAATGAAAATAAAGATTATTTCATTATGAACACGGTGGTACAGGGTTGCCTCCGAAAAATCAGTCCAGAATTAGGGTTGTCGCATTTTGAAAAGTGAAATATTGCCGCTATGAAAAAGATAGTGCGAGTGCTATTTGATAGTGCAAATGACAAGGATAACGATAGACTTGGATGTTTTGCGTATCATTTTGGAGTAATTAAATACTAAACTGGAAAAATAGTGTTGTAATTAAATTTTTAATTTTTTAAGTCCAAATTAATCATATCCTGGACTGAAATTTACTAGGCAACCCATATGCAATGTAATAATTGACACGTTAAATTATGTATAAAACATGTTTCATCCAATAACCAGCTCGATGAAGGTCCTTGTATGGCGGGATCTTAGACCATATTGAATTTTGCTGATGTCTCGATTGATAAGAGTTACAAAATTCCGCTCTCTGTTCTCTTAATTACTTTATTCGGAATACCATTGTGCGCTATGACTGAGAGAAATTGGCAAAATTATTAAAATCGAGGCTTCTTCTTCTTTCCTCGTAAAATATTAAACGAATAAAATGAAATATTCTAAAATAATAAAGCTGAAGGGTTTGTTTGCTTTTTTTGAACACGCTAAACTAAGAAACCACGAACTTTGGACTGAAAAATATTTTTGTGTTGGATTGTCGATTTGTTGAGGAAGACTGAGCTATATATTATTATTATGTATAATAAAGCACCATATGTGCGGAACCAAATTCCACGCTTTTGCAACTTTTGCAATGTACAAAAGAAGACTAAGCCTTTTCAACTACAACAAATAGTTTAACTAAAACAGTTAGTCAAAATTTTAGCTGGATTGATTTAAACTGGTTATTGATCATTGATCAACATCCCAGGCAAGTTTTGAACATTATCTTTTAGATTTTTATCTCCTAGACGTGTTTTAACGACCATGACGTATTAGCATAATATGATTCTAAAAAAAACCGGCCAAGAGCGTGTCGGACACGCCCATGAAAGGGTTCCGTAGCTAAAAGATGGCCCGACCGCTTAAGACACCATTTAGTAAGTACAACTGCACGTCATAAGTTGGTCAAGTTGTATAAAAATAACTTTGTATGATACAGAGTTCGCTATAGTTTTCGTTGAAAGTACTTACTTGGAGGTATACAGGACATTTTTTTCAGAATTATTGTAATAGTATTTCAAAAGTTAAGGGGGGGGGACGCTCTAATTTTAACTTTGTATTAATATATCTCGAGACTGGGGTGTTTGATCGACATAGTTTCAAGGCAAGTTTTATTGTATTTAAAAATACCTTTTTAACAATACCCCACACGATGGGGTAAGTCGAAGTTTTTTTTTCGAATTTAATTTTCGTTGTATGGGATGTTTTCGATTATTCTAAAAACCAATTCTTGAATTATCACTATACATCTCTCCACAATTTTCGTGGCAATCGGTTCAGAAACGGCGGAGAACGAGCCAGGACAGACAGACAGACATGACGAAACTATAAGGGTTCCGTTTTTTGCCATTTGGCTACGGAACCCTAAAAATGTCTATGTATAAATCTCACCATTCCTCTACAGTCACCTAAACAAAAGGTGTTATACCTACTAGGATCAATAGTCTGTTTTTTTTTATTTTCCTCTTTGTGGGAAAACTCATTTGATTTATTTATTTGAAAAGAATTTTTTGATCTTATTGTTTCTATCTATGTATATTCATGACAATTAAAATGTTGTTGAAGAAACATTTTGAACCTGGAAAAGAAATAATAAATATCTCTATAAATGACGACATTTCAACTCTTCAAACATATTCTCCAATTACTATGATACAATTCGAACCAGCATGAGGTACTCTTGTAACTTGCGATTGAAGATAAAATACCTATTAATAAAGCGCAATCTCCTCGATCCACACAGAAAAATGTACTCAATGCCTCCTTTAATATCGAGATGGTGACGATATGATAAACGATTTCTTCGCTTAAAGAATTGAGTGGACCTGCATCATTTTTCAAGAATAGTTACCACCTACAGAATTTGTTCAAAGAACTTTAACGACGATTTTTTTAATTGACTGTTGGCGTCGATCAGGTCACATATTTTTTTTTTGCATTTCACGTTATAAACAAATTACTTTTATCAAAATTTTTCCTGCTTTGTATCGGAAGGAGAAAATCATTGCATGTGAACACTTAGCAAATAAGACCAAAAAGATCAGTGAGTTTTCATAATGGCTTTTAAAGATTAACATGCTTAGTTTTATTCATCACCGGAACAGTCAGGTTCAATCCTGGTTATTTTTTGTTTTTTTATTATAAAATAATATATCAGTGTGTTTAAGACACTAATTCTATTACAGATTCATCCTGCATCATCATTTGTAAATTTCATTGATCGCATAAATAATTTCCGACTTTTACTCATCTTAAATGGAATCCACTCTATTCTTTCGTATCGTCCACAAAGTGAGCCAAAAATTAAAGATTTAACAAATTTATATAATACGAATTGGAAAAAGTATAAAATGCTTTATAGGGTATCGGTCTAGTAACAGTCCGCTAGTACATTTGTTTGGCGACGGTTCTTCCTAAGTACATCATAATGTCTAAAAAGGTAAAAACTTTCCTAACAATTCATGTAAATAATTTTAAAAGTATTTTATTAAAGTGATAATTCAATTATATTTCAAACATTTATCCTTAACTACTTTTGTTTGTCTTATTAAATCAAAATAAAAGGGTTTTTAAGCATCAGAATTAATGAAATTCTGTTCCATTTTATTTAAACACAATATTTCATTTAGGATTATTTTGTTCTTATACTTGACTTTATTTCAGATTTTAATGCTTATTTGCTTCATGGGAGTCAGTCAGGCAGTATTTATTGAGCATTTTAATAAGGAAAACATGTCAGAAAACTCAAATACGTGGCAACAAATCAAAGTTTACCATCCACCTAGTCCTCGGCTTTTTTATAAGTACAATCACTACGTAGTAAGTACAGAAATTTTATTTATACATAGATTTTTTTGGCATGACTTTACTTAGCATTTTTTGAACCACCTACTTGGTATAGTGGAGAGGTCGCGGGTTCGATCCCCACACAGGACAAACTATTGTGTGCATGAACATGTCTATTTGTCCTGGTCTGGTTGAAATATGGACATTTATATTAATAAAAGTATTTAAGTACATATGCCTATCCGTTCCTTAGCATCCAGAATACAAGCTTTGAGCTTAGTTTGGGGCTAGTCAATTGGTGTGTTTGACCAAAGAAAATTTTAATTTATTTAGGTTAGTATAAAAATACATGATTAATAATTGAATTAATTTTATTTTGTATTAAGGACACTTATCCTATATATGAGTTCGAGTACGCAGTATCGGACAAGAAAACGGGTGACCACAAGAGACATCGTGAAGTCAGGAATGGAGACAAAGTGCATGGTGAATACAGCCTGATAGAACCAGACGGTTCCCTACGGAAAGTGGAGTACAATGCTGATGACCACAATGGGTAAAGTACATTTTATTAACATCATCACTTTTCAAAATCTTACTTATATACTCACGATTAAAGCATTTCTTTTCTTGGCTAAAAGTATGTACATAATATATGCATAAGAAAACTTTAGAGTGAGCAATAACATTCAATTGACCTTTTGTTTACCTAGAAAACCGTTACTTCATACATAACAAAAAATTGGACGATCCAAAAATATTAAACAAGATTGTCATAACATTACAGGTTCAATGCAGTCGTCAGTAAGAGCTTCCATAAACACGGTGACCATGCCTACTCCGTTTTTGGGCAAACGAGAGAATTCGGTCATGGCGTCAAAATAAACCACTTCTTTCCCGGAAAGGACTACTCTTACCAAGAACCTGCGACCGAAATTAAATCTGCTGACAAAGAAAATATGGTGAGCGAACCTAAGCCAGTTCAAGAGATGGAAACGGAAAGCAAAAATGATGACAAAAAGATGATTCTAATCGATTCTGGAGATAAAATGATGGTGCTACAACCTCTGGAAGTTGTGACCCCAAAGCCAGCTACAGAAGAGGCTCCCATAGTGAAGGTTGAACCGGTAGAGGGCGCTCCTGTGAAAATCGTGCCCGCAGTTGTTTCTTTGATGATGAAAAATGTGGATTTGCCGGACAAAAATGAAGTTGAAGCGGAGCAAACGGAATCTACTCCTACAATGGAGAAAGCTGAGGACAAGGAAGAATCTACATCCGAAAAAGTAGAAACTATTCCAGACTCTGATGTTGCCTCGTCATATTATCAACATTCAAGAATATACTACGTTGGATTTTAATGCTGTTTAAGTGTGTACTATAAAACTATTTGTTTGTTATTAAGTTGTTATGTAGTTCTAAACACGAACAAAGCCTGAAACTAAAAATTATATGTAGTTTAACATCTCGTGTAAATATTTTAGTGTCCTGACTGACATCTGTGAAATAAATAAACGTTGAAATTAAACTGTATGAAGTACGCACTTTATTTTCTGACCCGCGAAAACTATAGATTGTGCTTTAGTCCCTGTGCAAAACGCTAGATGGCAGTAACGAACATCGATTCGAGCTTCGTGAACATTTACAAATTAGTAGATGGCGCAGCATGACAACATGCACGTTTCTATAAAGATAATCGCATATGTGGTTACTATTTTGCTGTAAGTGGTGTTGCAACTTGCTCTAATGAATATACCTAAACTAAGACAGTAACTAAATTTTGAATCAAAAAGTCCTTAATAGAATGGACCGGACGTTCATGTTCTGTCTTAGATAGGTTAACCAATGTATGTATTTGACATCAGCTTACTTATCAGGTGTGATAATATCTCGGTATATTCATTTTTAATACTCATGTACAATCATATTCCAATGATTCTATGTTGTTTGCACAACACTATCAGGCCATTGAGTTAAATTACATTTATGTATTGAAATTAACGCAAAATACCCAAACGAAAAAATACAAACAAATGAACATAACATGTCGCCAATTTTTATAATTATTATTATGAACTATGCTATGGGGAACAAAGAACAGGAGGAATTATTATAGTTTTGGATAGTCCATTTGTCGAGGAAGGCTTTAAGCTAATACATACATATGTATTACACTACACTTAGTGTAATACATACATATGTATTACACTACACTTAGTGTGCGGAAACCGATTTCCTTACAGACGGAATCAGGGGCGGCCGCTAGTGGTATAATAAAATCTTATGATAGCTTCAACTGACAGGCGATTAATATCAATTGATTATTTACTTATTGTGCATAACTAACAGTCTTTCCGTGATATCGGTAAATTAGTTACGGAGCAATCAATCATACAATCCATCATGTGTGTCTAAAACATTTCATTTAACTATGGATTGTGTTTAACCTTCATGTCGAATAATTAAATATGATTTTAGCATTGTAGTTAATTACAATGTATGCTAAATTGTTACTTTGTTTATTTTATCCGAGATATTCATAGGTTTATGTGTTGAGACTCTTCTTCAAAAACTTATAAAGTATAATTATAAATCTTGAGGAGCTCGATGGCACAATGGTTAGTGCGCTCGGCCAGCGATTGCAACTTCAGTCATCGAATGGGTGACCGAATTTAATTTTCATCTAGACGTCGTTGGTCCTTCCCCTAATCTCTCTTCGGTCGGGTCAGATTGTTGTCCCACTGAGCTACGAGAGTGAGGGCTTACGAAGAGCACCAGTTCTTGCGCACTCAATTTTACACCATAAAATATCCTGCTTGCCTGGCTGATGGTAAGATCAGCCGCCATGGTCGAAAAACGGCCGGAGGGCTATTCATTTTATATAAATTATTCCTCTCCTAAGTCCTAATGTGTATTCAGTAACTACCTTGACCATTATCGATGCTTAAAGTGCACTATCATAAAACGTATTACTGCAACCAACCCTGAGACTCAAGCAAGACTAATTTCGAAAATAAAATCCTCAACATTGCATTAAATTTATTGCGTTAGTTCTTTATTTCAGAAATTTATAAACTCTTATTTTTTATTTCTGACTGCAGCGATTTTGTGTTTCAAAAAAATTGTGATGTGACCTTCAACGCAACAGTTGATTGCAACCGAGCTACCCTTATGGAGTATGGAGGACAGCCCTTCGATCACCAAATCATGACGTAGGTAAATAGATGAAGATTTAATGATCTACATCCTCCTAGCGTTTATCTTATGATCCAGATTTGGCGAGTCTGGTTATAACAGTAAAGCGACTGCCATAAGACCCTCGTAACCCTTAGAGGGGAAACAGACAGATTGGATCATGGTTACACATTCAGATCTAACTGAACCAAAGTCAGAATTCATCTGAATGTGCAGGTTTCCTTACGATGATTTTCCTTTCCGCTGAGCTCATAACACTAATCCACACAAAGATTATTTGAAAATCCCAGAGGGCCCAGATTCGAGCCACTGACCTCAAGTATGTGAGGCGTGGTCCATACCACTAGGCCAGTACCAGGCCAGCTAGGCCTTCTTACAGCGCTCGCTCTGGTTTAATGATCTATCTGTCAATAGAGCGTCTAATAGGTATTCATACTCGTATTTTCCAAAAGCTAATAACTGATCTAAAAAAACAATACAAGTATACTTAGAATAATGAAAGAAGCCTTACTTTAAGAAACCCAATTAATTCGCATGTTAGAACGCTAATTAGAAAGTAGAATAGATACTCTAGGTTGCAAAGTAAGACGTCTACGTTGACCAATGAAACACATTTTCAAAATATATTATTATTAACAAATTAAACTAGGCTCACTGGTAATGATAATTGTGCAAATAAACGCAATTAAATGGACGCAATGTTCAACGTAACAAACTGTAATATTTGCCGCGCATAGATTTAACTCGTTGGATATGCCTTCGCCATACATCACCCGCTCTGAAATAGGTACTAAAATTTGAAGCGATCGTCGCTTCATATCGCAATGACAGCTGATTGTAACGTACGTCATGTCAGACAAAATAATGTCACAGATATTTGGTGTCGGGCATATAAAACGATTTAAATCTGTGTTGCCGCGTTCTATTTTCCATCACGTACTACAGCTACCGTTTAACTAGTTTACTATTAAAAGTGTGAACAGTTATCGGGAATAAGAGAAATTTATCTTGTTTACACTCTGTGTTAAGTAGCTGATGCACTTGTGTTACAGATATCGGAATGTGAAATGAAAACAATGATGTTACAAATAAACTTAAATAGATACATATAACACCCAGACCTGGAAAAACAGACATGTTCATGCACACAATTGGTTTGCCCAGTGCAGGATCGAACCCGCAACCTCTTGGTCTAAAAATCAACTGTTTGACCACTAAACTAAGATTGATGCGCTATGATAAAAGAAAGGCGTTTGTCATTTATAAAGACCGTTACCTAGATGGGTTCTCTACAAGCAGGATGAAAGAGGTTCAAATTACTGCTCGATATCTTCGCACCGCAGAAGTAAGAAAAACTGTCCTCATCGATTTTAATCAATATACACGATACATTAAAGCGATGTCGTAAATTTGCCTCGATCGATGAAGTTTCGTCCTACTGCAATATCCCACACAGGCTGCCGCAATTTATCCAATAAACACAGTTATTTTCATTACAGACCCGGAAAGATATAGGCATTTATCAAGAACTGTCTCAAGATGGAACTAATCGGCCGTAAAACTGACACTATTTCTTGCATAAGCACAATCCAGTTATCCTTCTGGGTAGCCTTAGTGACCCAATTGTCAATAAACGTTATGTAGTACCTTGAAAAGTGTTCATGTAACTGCTCTAAATATGTCAACAAGCAGACCGTAATGCAAATTTGAATAACTCGCTTTATCTTAACATAATTAATAGGTAAAATGAAACCGGAGTGCTACAAGGAACCGCACTTTCCCCGCTAGCTCTTAGCCCTACGCTAATGGCCGCTTTACACGATGAAGATTTAGATTCATACAAGCTGAAATCAAAATTATAACAAATCAAGAAAATACCTTTTCTAATTGGCGCTTAAAGTAGCAACGAAGATAAGTAGCGCTCATCTTTTGCGTACTTTGCTTATAAAAATAGTCGTATCAAAGGGATCCTACCCGGGAGATTTAGCATTTTTGCAGTTATGACTTCTAGTTCAGATTTCACATAATAATATGATTGCTTTCCATTCAAGAAGAATACCTATAATTTAATAAACCTAAACCGGTAAATAAATTGAATATATTATTTTGACGCTTGTTTCTAATCAGCATAATTTCTAGTCTGCATATTTTTTTGCCTTCATCGTAACCCAAGACTTAAATAATTTAAATATACAAATAGAAACATCTCGTCCACCGCCAGTCGACTTGTTCCAAATATAGAATGTAAGTTGGCTTCCAAATTCGCAACTCTATTTCCGATAATGACATTTAAATTACCCCTTGTTGGATTTACGAAAATCAGCTCATGGATCATCGACCGTACACTGTCGAGCAAATTGTTGGGCTCGTAGTGAATTTGCTCTAACACTAAGTGTGCCGCTGATATATGGCCAACTGCATTAACTAGAATTACGCTGAAATAGCAACAAAACGAAGTAAATCTCAAAACGCTCAGCGACCTCTGATTTTGTGATGCAATCATCAATGTATGAAAGTAAATACTAATCTACAAAGCTGAAGAGTTTGTATGTTTGTTTGTTTGAACGCGCCAATGTTAGGAGCTACTGTTCCGATTTGAAAAAATCTTTTTGTGTTGGATAATCCATTTGACGAGAAAGGCTTTAGGCTATACGAAATCGATATCCACGCGGACGGAGTCGCGGGTGGCCGCTAGTATTTCAATAATGCGGCGCAATTCATATATTTTTTTACATAGATTTTAAGAACATTAATCACTTTTGAGACTTTTCCATTATTGCAACTACTCATTGTTATAGCATAGCTTTTAATATTTAACCTTCACAAAAAAAAAATGATTTTCAAAATCTTGTAATAATCTACACGGTTGTAAAGTGTAAATCCGCCATAATCAAACCTGCCAATAAATTGCCAATGCTCTCATAACAGTGCAGGTAAATACTGAATAAATAGTGCGTCTGTGTGACCGTTACGAAGGATGCAGCCTTCTGTATATGTAATCCATTTACGAGTGTATCCTATGAATAATCTCTGGATTCTGTCTCGGCTAGAAACTTGTTTAACAATTTCCTTCCTTAAGAGCAAGTTTTTATGTAAACACTGCGTGTTACAAAACGCTAGTATTAAATCTTGTACCCTCTCAAATTAGGGTCGTAGCTATGGGTGCTTATGTGTTTTTTTTCTCTTAAGATAAAATAGTATGCAGAAATCTTACTATACAAATGATTTACATATTTATCTCTACGGTTGATGATATCTATCTTCGTTTGCAAGTAGATACCTAAGTACAATATTTAATAATTTTTATTTAATTAATAATGTGGCGAATTGGGCCATATCGTGCTTTATTCTAATCCTAATTTTTAAAAAGGTTATACAGGTAGTCCGTCAGAATTACAAACAATATCTTAAACTTCTAAAATATTACACGCATGACAATACTATAATTTGGAGCAAAAACGCTCATGGATGAGGCCGCATCCTTAACCCAATGAGATGAAACAATTACAAAAAACTATAACAATATTGGCCTCTCACTTTATGTCCATTTTCTCTACACATTGTAGCATATCGAGTTGCGACACCCGATAAAGTGAGCAGATTGGCAATGCAGCAATTACTGTGATCCGATCGGATATCGTCTGGAATAGACTCCCCCCCAGCAGCGCTTATGTTTTGTTTGTTATATAAAAAGACCGCGCTATCAGAGCGATACCAGTCGTCAAGGCATTTGTGTTCAAAGCAAAATGTTCTCCAAAGTAAGCCTACATTCAGATTTACAAAAATTACGCAACAAACAAGAGTAGGACAATTGCGGCGCGTAATATAAATTACTTAGTCGAAATTAGCTCGAGCTTTTGTAATGAGTATACATATTGAAGGTTGTTTGGCATCGGTTCGACCATCACCAAAAAAACAACAATAAAAAAAGCAATTCTAATTTTGAAAGATGTAGAATTTTGATATTCTTTTGTTTTTCCATTTACACATCACAAGGTCTAATTTTGTTTGTAAAAAGAAAATACAATTTATTTCCAGATCGTCGTAGCTTGCGCTCTGGTGGCCGTGTGCCAAGCGGGTCTCCTGCACCACGCCCCCGAGTACCACCAAGCCCCGGAGTACCACCACGCGCCAGAGATCCATCACGCACCGGCGGTGTCTTCTCAGAACATCATCCGCCACGACCAGGCGGTGCACCACGAGGCTCCGGTCCACTACACGCAGGTGCACGCCGCTCCGGTGCACCATGAGGCCGTGCAGTACCACGCCGCGCCCGTCCACGCCGTCCACGCCGCCCCCGTCGCCCACGCCGTCCACGCCGCTCCCGTCGCCCACGCTCCCGCCCACCATGAGGATCACTATGTTGATGAATACGTACGTATCTGAAGTAGCCTCTTCTCTTGTACATTATTATACCAGTTCTCTATTATTTATTCTAATTTCAAGAAATTATTGAAAAAACATTGTAAAATATACTTCAAATTGGATAAGGTGTCTTTATATAGCTTTATATACCTATAAATGCAATTTGTTAAGCAGAGCAAATGTTGGACACACTACAGCACCACATCGATGCTGCCGTTTGAGGGCATCTAGTTAGTTATTCAGTGCTAACTTAACTTAACTTTTATAAAATCAAACATTTTAATAATAGCTTGTGTAAATGTTCCTTTTCTTCATATTGATATACAACCTTCCCCTTAATTTTCAAGACAAACAATGAAACTAATTACAAACCCATTCCATCTAATTGCAGGCTCATCCCAAATACGGTTACTCGTACTCCGTGGAGGACCCCCACACCGGCGACCACAAGTCCCAGCACGAGACTCGTGACGGCGACGTGGTGAAGGGCGAGTACTCCCTGCTGCAGCCTGACGGCTCCTTCCGCAAGGTCACCTACACCGCTGACCACCACAACGGGTAAGATGAACTAGTACATTTGGGATGATAAGCTTCCATAGATACTTATCAGCTAGCTACTCGTAGATAGATAGCTTACTATCGGTGTTCCACAGGATTGTACGCCACATCCAAAGAATAGTAACACATTAAAATAACACTCGAGTAATAGCCTCCTTTAGCTTAACAACTTAGAACCATACAGCATTGATACATAATATGTAGTTTTAGCCATCTTTAACCATGCACAAAGATTGAGATATTTTTTTTTTCACCTTACAATAACATGGTTTATAAGTAAAACTAAATCTTTTAATATCGAACATCTTTTCAAACACTATCGCATGTTTATATTGGTCTTTATTTGAAAATTAATGATTCGTGGTGCATATGGTATCTGGTACCTGATTCAAATGAGTAGTTTGTCTTTGGACACAAAAATCTGGTCCTTACTCGATATTTACTACATTGTGTTAAATTCCCAAACACTTTATTTGGATAACAATTGTTTTGTTAAGCAATTTATACGGAGTTCCATACACCAATGAAACCACTTTACTCGCTTTGTATAATGAGAATGAAATAAGAATGTGTAAAAAAATCAAAAGAGCACATTCTCGTTGCTTCAAAAGTTCTAAAACACAAACATCCAGTCCGAAAAGTATTTTTAATTTCGTAATTATTCGCAAGGTCATTACCAAAAACATCATCGAAACAGTAAAACTATTACTAAGAATCCTAACTGCATCTAAAATACACATTCACATGTAGTCACTTGCCGTGGTAAATTGTAAATAGCGTCTGAAATGTTAGTTGCTCTATTGCAGTGCAATGTTCATTGTCTGCCATGCAGCCATGACTGACGATTTTGTCTCACACATGTGAATAAAAGACTTCTTAGTTCCAGAGACTTATGTGGCTGGGAAAATTGTTGAGCTGCTAGGTTAAAATAAAACAGTATCCTATTTCTTGAAAACTGATACAAAATGCGTGTTGCGTGAATTTAATCCTAATAAACCAAATAGATTTGATTCACATTGCACTCTCTAAAGTTACATAAACTAAGTAAATAAAATACTTCCTACAAAGCAAGCTTTGGCAAGGGTGATGATTCAACAAATGACCCATAAAAACCAGCATACCACATTTTGCCTTACTTTACACCTAACCTGCACCAACATGGCTAAATTACTCACACAATTATCCCCCCAAAATAATTGTACATACTTTATTTCGCTTATTGATTGTAACATTATATGTTTGTATCCATTTTTGTGCAGTTTTTGCCTATCACACTATTTAATAAAATATCGTTGTATTTCAGATTCAACGCCGTGGTCCACAACTCCCCGCCAGTCATCCACCATCATTAGGAGTTGCTCAATCTGTGATATTAGACCTAGTTAAACAATAATCGACGATCCTTCCACTACCTTGTTGCGATTATTTCAATACCTTTTGTACATATTAGGTATTAAATTCTTATCTTTGTATACGCAGAGTTATTAGTGAATAAATGTAGTTAAACCTTTAACATGTTTGTTTCTTTCCTTTCAAATTATATTTGAACATGGACAGAGTGAAAGATTTATCACATATTTAAGAACACATTTAAAAATACACCAACTGCCTTAAGCAATTAAAGCGTCTGAAATACTAACGAACCTCCAAAGAATCATAATATATGTTCCATCTACAAATGATTTCATTTCATGCGAAAATCTAAGTAACTATTGTGTGTAAACCTTCACCGTATCCGTAGATCGAAGCGGTCAATCCATTCATCATCCTTCTTGCTTCATTTGGTCTTGAACCAACAATAAAAGTTTAACGCCCGTCATGTCTGTATGTATAAACTCATATTTTATATCTAGTTGCAAAACTTTATCATGACGTATAAAAAATAACATAAAATTGTAGACAGTGCCATGATTATTTCAATGTCACAACCTTCTATCATTAACTATTGCCTTATGAATAGCTTACAAATGGAATCTTTCCAAACTAAAACCAACGCATTCTTAAAACAAACAATGTTATTATATTCCAATTGTCCTCAACAATAGCTAAATAATTTGTACCGTCCAAGTTCATTATGAAGTTTCGCACAATTTATAGCGATTGTAAACATTTGTCGTGGTAGTACACTTCGAGCACCCAAGTTTGAGCTCCCGCTATTTGAACACCTAACCTAGTTGACTTTGCGAACCGATCGATATTTTTGGTAGGCCACTTTGATTTTTTTGCAAGCCATTAATATGAGTATGTTCTCAATGTGAACATGGCCGGGAACTAAGGATGCAGGTGGTGAAAACTTGGGTGCTCAAAGTGGATTACCTCCATTTGTCGTGTTGCGAAAGCTTGCCCGCGTAAACTGAAAACTCCGATTCATACGCCTAATTAGGCATAACGAGGCTTGCGATATCTGCAATTAGACCTCGCATGTTAATTGCTGGATTCTGGAGCGTGGGAGCGCTATCCCGTACCGAATTGCACATTAATGCAGTGTGAAGACAAAATATGAACCGAAATTATTATGTTTAATGACAGATAGATAAAACGAAATCGTCCGAGCAAGAGTTATAAAAGAGCCAAGAGAGTCCACAAGGGAAGCCACGACTGTCAACTAAGTTTTTTTTTATGTTATAGGGAGGCAAACGAACATGAAAGGCACCTCATGGTAAGTGATCACCGCTGTCCATGGACATCACCAACCGCACAAGGGTCACAGATGCCTTGCCTGCCTTTAAGACCCCATACCCTCCCCAACTAAGCTCTCGCGACCTTTCTCACGAGCAGAAACATAGCACAACAGTTACGATATCAAGAGTTGCTGATTTTAGTTTATAATTTGTTTGTTCTGTTTTGATATTATTGTAATACGCCACCAAAGATATAATTCAAGATTGATAAGACATTATTTCTTTCATCAATGAACATTATTCAAAATGATTGCACGCTTGTGAAACGAGTATTGTTGTATGGGCAGCTGCGAGGAGCTAAGATGAATTGCGAGATGCATTATTCAGTAAAGCAGCACCTACTTACGAACTGTACCGAATTACTCCTCATAAAAAATTTAAGGATACACATTTGGTACACACAATGGACATTAATCCAATGAATCAACCCAATATTTCACAAATTATAGGTTAAAAAGTACGTGATTAATTTATTCACACAGATGCTTCTTATTTACAAATCTTCAACAAGTTATCTATATAAGTATTGTTTTATTTCATCTCATGAGGTAAAATTTAGATTATAAGAGAGATTATTATTTTAACATTCTAAAGATGTTTTTAAATTGTGTCGTCTTCCAAATTTTGTCAGCAAAAATATAAATACGCATAGTATTTAAAGTAATATAATCCGTTCATATTACAACCGGGTGAATTCCTAGGCATTTAATATCCCAGCATTTAGCAATAGAGATCACAGTGATACCGCGACATGGCTTCACAAGAAGTAGGTCCCAGTTTCGTGGTACTAATAAGTGCAGATACAGTTACATTGAAACCTTACACAGGAATTGCTAACACGCAAATGTGATTCAGTTGCGTATAGCCGGACGAAAGACTGGTGATATTAATGTTGCAACGCTGATATAGATCGGCTTTTCGATGTAAAATCGATCGAGTATGGCGCTGAGCTAAACTCCTAATTTAAATAAACATAGTGCCCGTCTTGCAAGCTGGAGAGAGAATTTATTCTGTGGTCTTTCGATGATAAGTCTTATTATAAACCAAAAAGGTAGAAAAAGGTTATCCGGATAAAAGACTGCTGATATTACATATTATATTAAAATTCTAATTTATCAATAAATAAATAAATAAATGCCTTGGACTAACACACCAATTGCCTAGCCCCAAACTAAGCTCGAAGCTTGTACTATGGAAGCTAGGGAACGGATAGACATACTTAAATACTTTTATAAACATCCATGACTCGAGTACAAATGCCGATGTTCATCACACAAACATTTGCCCCTAGCGGGATTCGAACCCGCGACCCTTGGTTTTGTAGCCAGGGTCTCTAGCCACTCGACCAACGGGCCTGTCAATTTAAATACATAGTGCCTGTCTTACAAGCCGAAGAGAGAAATTATTCTGTGGAAAGATTCTGAACCCAAGAGGTGGATTAAAAACACTAACAAGAAAAATATATTTGATTTAACACGACGTATATGTATTTTTAATCCTAATTAACTGCCATTATTCAATTACAGTTTTATTGATGGCAACCGCCAATGATATATTGCCGATCGGGATCGAAAAAGCCATAAATTTAAATAACATTTTGATTAAAACTCGTTATGAAACAGCGACCTTTGTGATACACAATGCATCAACGATGGATGTTGCAATGCAAATGTTTTATGCATCCCTTCTGAGAGCAACGCGTGAACTTTTGCAGATTCTCGATATAACCGTTCGATCAATTAAGTTGTGAAATTCTGATTTCCCGAACGATTTACTGCGTTAAATTATAAATTAAAAACGAAATTTATAAAAAAAATTCAAAGATGCCAGCTGATTAACATTGGATATCTCTGAAGCCGGTTAATTATAGAAATTAAGGAATGACGTCCTTATAAAAACATGAACCATAATGATTGAGAAACCGTCTATAAAATATTTTAAAATTATTATATATTTTCCAATTAAAACTAACATTTGATTTCTTAGTTAACAGCAAACAGGTTCTGACCCTTGCACCGCCAATGTTCAAATACAAATTTATTTCAGCAACTGCCAATTAATTACAATATAGCTATGAACTTGCTTTAACGCAATGAAATAATAAAATGTGTAATGTAAAATATATTTGCATCGAACACTTATTCAGCCGACACCCTTGAGTTTATTGATACAGGAGCGTTTTCGAAGACCATGTTATGACTAATAAAATCATTAAGCTATAGAGCAATGGCCTTGTAAGATTACCGTAACGGATTGTTTCAAACAGATACGGCCGAGTAATATGAGTTAACATAGTATTCATTTAAGAAGTATGTCCAATAAAATTCACATAAGTCAAAACGAACGTTTCACGTTTAAAATACACTGATTATGTTGGTACTTTTGTGAAGTGTTTATTAGATTAATTTCATCGTAATGCAATGTTTGAAGCTTTAAGGGTTTGAATTTAAGCCTTGCAGAAACTTCAACAGCACAAAAAATGCGAGAGTACTTATAATCATGGTCAAATTTTAATTTCGTTCAAAGATGCGTTTTGACTTAATTGCCAAGCTTACCAAATGCGGGTTGGTGATCTCATCCAAACCCAGGATGTGTTATGAAAAATCGACACATACATATTTTTCCCGGCCCAGGAATCTAACGCAGGAACCGGTACTTACGCCACTAGACTATAGAGACGTTTAACTTTTAACATACTTCTTCAAAATACTCTTTTAACAGAAATATTCCTACTTCTGACTAGGAGGCTTAAGTTTATGTAAAAATGATATTTTTTATTTTTCGAAACCATGTTTTTTTTTTAAATCTGGAGCAAGCAAAATATATACTACTTTATCGTTTCTGTACTACGCTAACTTGCTCGTGGGCCGCAAGTCACGCACGGAGCGCACTCTCTACTCCAATGTCAGTTGATTATTTAGCTTAATTGTTTAAGCACTACAAAGGCTATTGTAGCGGGCGAAGCTAATGGTGTTCGTGTTAATTTAAAAATACACCACCCCAATGTCATAGTTCAAATACAACAGTGTCGTTAATCAGAGTATTGACTGTTGTTTAAAAATAATTATGTGCCGTGCAATATGCAATACTTTGCATGATAAGCAATTAAAAATACACTCAGAAAGTGAAGCAAAACTGAATTTAAGAATTTTAAAAAAGTAATGTCGATATTCTCAACGAGTAAAAGAAAATATTATGTTAGCAAAGGTATATAATCATTTAACATAATTAAATAAAAGTCAGGTAACTTAATGTTTCATTCCAATTATTTATTTTATTGCTGAAAGTAATAATTAAATTATTATATGCACCGGTAAAGGTCGAGCGGAGCTTTAAAAACACATATCCTAAATTAAGACAAGAATGTCATTGAATGTCGATGTTTTTTTTTTCGCTTTAATAATAACCGATCATCAAACTTTCGCCGACACGCCTAGAGGCTCCAATGCGCCATATTCGACCGAAGGGTAATTATACACGAATGTATGCCGTTTTTGCAACGTGCTTGGTGACGATTCTGCAGAATTTACGATTGCCAGCACCGAAATAAATGAGGATAAACGGCGCCTGTCGTTGGGAGAATTCATTAAAGACGTCCGATCCAGTGTTGCTATAGTTTTACGTACAATTTATTGTTGAAAGGTTTATTTATTGTTATCTCGATATCTTTATATCGTATCTACTTATATCTTATTACTTTTGTAAATTGATATAACTATGCACAAATGAGATGTTTTGTGAAAAATAGGTAGATCCAGTATTGTCAAAGTAATGTAGATATAACTTATTTTTTATTCGTAAAAGCTAAATCATCGTCTCAAAAAAAATTCTACCAAAAATGTCTTTAATTCTATAATATAATATAAAATCAATACTCAAAAAAAAATAAGTAGAAAAAATTTAATGAAAAGTTCGCTAGAATGTACAAACAAAGCGTAGATTCAAAACCAATTTAAAATCCGTTCTCAATTTAAAAACTACGCCGCAGCATCCTCAACCAAAAACATCCGAAACACGACTGACCTCTTCGTAATTTAAGTGGTCAATGCATTTTCCGTGTGGCAATACCGGACGGCATTTCATAACCGACCTTCGGGGACGCAGATGCACTCGTACGCGCTCGTATCAGCCCGGAGGAAGTGTTGATGTTGCCGACTGCAACTAAGTAAGGGGTACACCGAGACAATACATTTTAACAAAAATATGTATAGTTTTTGACTCCAACGGAAATGAATTTTTCTATGTTTGAAATTTTTCATTATGGTATTTTAATACATGTAAAAAAACACACTACGTGACTGCTAGAAAATAAATACGCAAACGTTCATGGACGATTTTTAAGTGTTTCTTTTTAAAATATATAAATGCATATTGAACGGATACGAAAATACGAGCGGTACCTACCTGATAATCAAATACCGGTCGTGTAGGCTTTACTAAGAAACGACAAAAATGTGAAAAACTAATGATTTACTGTGATACAAGAAATTAAAAAACTGCTAAGACAGGATGATTTTATGTAACAGTGGTAAAATGTTATGAATAATTGAATTATCACAGGCTAATAATTGTTTTATGGTGCGTTTATGGCAGCCAATTAAACGGTAACAATTAATTTGATTTATTTTCATTTTAATTAAGACGTTTTAATAATCAAATTAATCATCGCTGTCCAAGTAAGTACATTTGTAGATTGGGGGCAAACGATAAATATAGAAATTTCATCTAATCAGTTTCAAAATAATGTCATTATAAGACCTAATAAAGCCTTAGAGGCATAACAGATAATAATCAGAGAGTAATAATTCAATCTCGGTGTGCCAAGGGCCTGCATTGCGCAACAGTTTACTGGAGCACCGAGTGCAACCTAAAGCTGAATACACACATAAACTAAAATCTGAGATGGCTTTGGTGGCAATCTACTAAGTAGGAATAAAGTCCCAATGTAATGTGGCTTTATTATGTATTCATACGGTAAAATTATTATAAAATATTATAGGTCAAGCCTCTTTGGAGAAAAATACTCAATGTTTTATGTACACCTACAGTTTGAATTTTTTTTTATAAGTTTACTATGGACACAGCTATAATACACAATACCCGTCCATTTAGAACGAAAACAACACGTAGACATAACGCGTCCCTGCTTCTCGCTCGCCGAAAAATTGGCAACATATCGGCCACTTCCAAACGAATCCTAGCGACCCAGTTACTTTCAGCAGCTGCAGGTTTATGATTATTTATTTTGAGGCGTGGATATTGAACATATTCTCCGCCTTACAGTAAGTGAAACCACGACCTAACCCGCCGATAAAAAGTGGCATAGGTCGGCGGGTCACCATGTCGCCTTTGGTGTGCATTACGCTTAAAGCGCTACTTTCTTGTCGCACGGGACTCGGCCACACTGGAAACTCCAGTTTACTGCGGAACATTTTACTACTGCATAACCAAAATAATTAGACACATCACTAGAACGAATTTCTAAGAACTCCTTTCACGGTTTAGCCCGGTTTTAGAGTAGCTTTGTTATGTAAAGACTGCTTGTGTTTTCTTTAATTATGTCGTTTGTCAAGCAGTAATTTGTTTTGTAGGTTGCGCTAATTCCCTTAGCACTTCCTTTACTTTGTGTTAATGCTTGTTAATGTTTATGAATTATTGGCTATAAAAATATGGAATAAAAAATTAAGCTAAAGTATATTGAGGGATTGTCTCATATATACATAGTAGAATGAATGTTGGATGTCTCATATATACATATTAGAATGAATGTTGGAGCGTGTAATATGGTACCTACAAATCATGCTGACAAAATATTTTTTTGCCAACCTAACAAAATAATACGCTGGAATCTAGATCCAATATTGATTGTAGGGGCAAAGAAGTTTTGCGATTAAATTTGAAACGGTATCTAAATGAATCTCAATTGCAATCAATTCTTATGATTCATATGACTGTCTAATCAAAATCAAAGAGAAATAAACGCACCTTTACAACCACTATAAATTCATAGTTTCACCATAAATTCAACAACACCAATAAATATCAAGGCATGAGAGTATTCCAAGAATCCAAATTACACTTAATAGTCCAGTGAATCTTCTGAAGACGCCCTTAAGGTTAACCTTGAATGAAAATTTAAAAAAATATCGTCAACGCATTACATCAGTATAAAGGCGATCGTGTGTGGCGGTGTCAGATGTTGGGCCGGTTTCGAGGTGTCGGATGACACATTGCACCGGGTCCCCGATGTATAAAAACTACCACCCTACCTTGGGGATCAGCACACGTGCCCTACCATTCAGTACACGACAACATGTACTCCAAAGTAAGGCTTTATTGCGAATTATTGAAGATATTTAAAGAAAGTCTTTCTCGAAACTTTATTGGATAATTTTACTTTTGGAGATGAGCCTTTTTTGAGAGAAATTTCTCAGCCCAATTAAAGCTCTCTATTAAAGTTAAATATGTTTATTTTTAGATTGTCATCCTAACCTTCGTGGCTGCCGTCCATGCCGGCTTCATCCCCGATCAAGGCCAAGGAGAGAGGAACCACGCCGTATCATCTCAAAGCATCGTCCGCAACGACCAGCCCATCCACCAAGTCACCGCCCACTTCACTCCAGTGGTCCAACACCGGGTGTTGGAACACGCGCCTGCTTTGCTGCATCAGACGGCGTATCTAGAGCATTCTCCAGTGATCCATACGCCGGTCGTTCACGCCGTCCACCATGTATCACCGGTAGTTCAACATGGCCCACTGGTTCAACATGGCCCATTGGTTCAACATATCACTCCTGTGCACACTCTGCAGCATGTTGCTCCAGCCCCCACGGTGCATGCCCCCGTGGTCCAACATGTAGCCCCCGTGGCTGTGGCTGTCGGCAGGTCGGAACAAGAAGATCACGTAAGTTTTTCTTTTGACGCTTGCCGATATTTTTTATGTATTCTTAACTTCATACTAATATTATGAGTGGGAAAGTTGGTTTGTATTGATGTTTTCCGTCAATCACGCTGAACTAACTGAACGGATTTTGATGAAGTTATACAGGCAGGGTATGTGCTGACTCAGGTGGTAGGATACTTTTTGTCCCGATTAAATGCCCCGCAATAAAACAGGAATCTTAATAACGCGGACAAAGCTTTTCATATACTAGTATAATATACTCGTTAACATGATTTTATTATTTATTATAATACAATAAACCAAACATAATAAAATCATGTTTATTGTCAAAACTGTAGTGCAAGTTGTTATTGCTATGGATTTTATAATTAATTGCCGAAAACGAAGATACATTACTAAAATGAGCTCTAAAGTAATCAATATCGTTACAATGGCTTCACTATTACTCTCAATAGTACTCTCTTCAATGAGTTGATTTGTTGATTGGCTAACAGACGTTAAGAAACAGAAGTAAATAATTGCCATCTAACCATTAGCAGCAGTGCCTACTTCTCCAATAGCTCAGTATTAAATATTCTGATGAAAGGCATCACTCATTCTGACGTTCAAAATACTGTTCCCTGTACGAAATTGACGTTAAAAACAGTTTCTAGGAAATTTAATCTGAATACTTGTCAACGCAATAATTTTATTCATTGAAACATAACCGCATAAAATCTGCCCGAGAGTTGCAGAACTTCTAGACCATTTTATCGCGAGTTATTATAGCATTACATACATAATTTAGCATAGACAACTATTTTGAACTACTTACGCGCGGTGTTACACGCACACGAATCTACTAACACAAAGAAAGTGAAAGGTGAATTGTACTATTATGATTAAAAATGTGATCAGTTAATATAACCCAATTAAATGTTTATTGTGCAAGCTCCTTGTCATTTTGTTGTAGACGTGTCGTAATGTAATCGAGCAATCTATCAAGTTTCGATTCAGATTAGCAGCTATTTATCATGAAATATGAATCATCAATACAGATTATGATCATTTTCCCGTCGTTTAAAGCCCTCTGGGCCCTTATGTTAGAATCGCTCGAACATTATACAACCGACCGTCCGAAGTGATGTAAACTCTCCCGGTTTCAATGTACAAGTATTTTAACGGCTCTTAATTTCAGAATTGCGTATACAATTCAATACAGTTCCCCGTGTTTGAAAGTTGAAAAATCAATAAATTAAAAAAAATATTTATTTTCGAGTTAACTAAACTTCTTATAAATTGAACTTATCCCACAAAAGTATATAAGGCAGACCCTTTCTTATAAATTATGTGCAGGTTTCCAAACAGGAGACGAATATGTGTTAGTTGCAGTTATAATTGTAACAATTAGTATTACTTATTTCGTAGAAAAGCTGTTTTCATTTATCATTTTACGATTTTAATTTCTACAGTCGATCGATTCATTAGTGACCACTCGATGCTCATCATGTCAGTCGTTGATTGAGGTCTATTGGGATTAAAAGAGTTTTTGTACTTTTGACTCAAATACATCTACTTCAATCATAATAATCATTCATTAATTGTCCTTCGTACAATATATCAAGCCATATGTTTATTTCCAGGCCCCTCCCAAATACGAGTTCTCGTACTCGGTCGAGGACCCCATAACGGGCGACCACAAGTCCCAGCACGAGAGCCGCGACGGCGACGTGGTGCGAGGAGAGTACTCCCTGCTGCAGCCTGACGGCTCCATCCGCAAGGTGGAGTACACCGCTGACCAGCACTCTGGGTAAGTTACGATTTTGTACGAGTTAACTTCGGGGCACCTGCCAAGTACGAGTTCTCGTACTCGGTCGAGGACCCCGTGACGGGCGACCACAAGTCCCAGCACGAGAGCCGCGATGGCGACGTGGTACGAGAAGAGTACTCCCTACTGCAGCTCGATGGCTCCATCCACAAGGTGGAGTTCACCGCTGACCAGCGTTCTGGGTAAGCAACGATTTTGTACGAGTTCATTTCGGGGTTCCTAACATGTACGATTTCTCGTACTCGGTGGAGGACCCCGTGACGGGAGACCACAAGTCACAGCACGAGAGGGTCACGTAGTGGAAAGAAAGTACTCCCTGCAGTAGCCTGACGGTTCTACCCGCAAGGTACGGTACACCGCTGATCAGCACTCTAGGTGAGTTACGCTGTTGTTACACTTGTATTTGTATTATTTGAGCAATGTTAAACGCCAGTAGTTTTCTTACATGCTAACCTGATGGACAACAAGTCGAGATTGAATCATAAATACTTAAATACTAATAGGATGTAGAAGAAAACCAGATGACTTGATTGTGATCACAGATAACCAGATTTTAAAGTCGTACAGTTTGTAAAAGGAGAAAACAATGGTAGACGTAATGTGAAGGCGCTGTGAGTTACTACATGTCATGTAGTGATAACGAATCATCCATCATAATGTAACAGATTAAAAAGGACAAAACAGTACCTACATGATGATTTGTTTTGTCTTTTTATTCTATTACATGCAGACAATGTTAGTCAGTAGAAGCAACTTTTATTTCGACACAAAATAAACAACCTAGTTAAGAAATACTAGTCCGAATAAAACAAATCATAAACTTTCAAGTTAAGTCAATTAAAAAAGACAAAAAAACTAAACTTGGAATACCACCAATAAGGAAATGCGATGAAACAAATATCCGTGTCTCACACTTGATCTTGGACCTCTCAATCAGCGAAAGTAGACCATTTTCATTCATTCAGACCTGCTGTTCATCTGTCTGGTTGCGCAATTACAATATCCATCGATGTTAAGGCCAGGCCACGTGTGTTGCCAAAGATCTGGCGAGACTAATAGCTTTTGTGTACGCCGCGGTGCAATCTGCAAAACTTTTTATCTTAGCGCAGTGTTGTTCCAGTCGATAACGTAGATAGGATCGCAACATTCGTACAACACCATCATTAGGGCAGCAATATTCAGATCTGGCATTTTCTTATTACGATGTTCAAATCATTCATTGTTAAAGTATTATGAGGTTTTTATTCTAGTCTTACACAAACTGCAATTGCACTTTTTTTTAACATAAACTTAAATTATCAATCATAATAATTTGTTAGATCAGTATCCAATGCATGAGATGAACTGCCCAATTCCTTTGCCGTTCAAAAACCACGTAATACGAGCCCTAGACGTAATTTAATTACGGCACAAAACGATTTTGTAAAATTGAGTAGTGTAAGTAAAATAACAGACGAGTTTATCTTCTGTATCCATCGTAACGGCTGTTATACAACGAGAAAATTGCATGTCAACAATAATTGTATGAAACGAGCCAGTAATGAGCGATACACATCCACGCAACTGGCACAGAGGCATTTAAACTCGTTTATGTCGCGAACAAACTAAGTCTGACACGACTCAGAATTTGTGAAATTAGTTAGATGAGGTATCAATTGACTTAAAATCCAGCTAATGAGAAGCTAGAAAAAATGTGTCTTAACCTACCACAAACAACAAACACCCTTTTTTCTAGCTTGTGCAAGATGGATTGGCTTCGCTAAAATAAAGCAAGACGCACGGACTATATAGTCCGTGCGTCTTGCTATATTGTTATTAGCACATAATAAAGTAATTATCTTTCCATTCCAATCAACCGTCAAAGAGGATTTACAAACTCATATGGCAAGAATGTAATAAATATCAATTTCCGATGCCAAAAAGCTCTTTAAATTTAATCATGATTAATGTTAATAATTTAAAGATTTATCACTATTGGGACCGCAAGAAAGTTGCGAGACGTTGCCTTTTGCGAAAGAGTTATAATCTCAGGAGGTTGGAAGAATGAAGTCATAAATAACCAGCCTTTTTGTTTCCAGTTTTAACGCCTTGATGCGTAACTGTTTTTATTGGTGCGAACGTAACGGATAATTGAGTATGTGATGAGACAGTGAGTATAAGAATGGAAGAGAGGAAGTCTGTACCTAAGTTACGTACATCGATGACTTAATTATAGTTTAGATAAAAAATAGACGAACATTGTTAAAGTGCTAGTTACTACATACAGCTTAATAAAATGTGATTATTCTGTCAACGTTTATGATTGTCTAGAATTCGTAGCCAAGATTCTAGCGCTTAGAGAAAGATCATTTAAACAAACGAGAGCTACTTACTTAGAAACTGAAAGAACTAATCTCATGAAATGTTCTTCTTTATTTAAGATACTTTTCATTATTGTTGCAATACAATTATGGTTTTTCGACTTTTAAGCGTGTCTATAAAAGTAAATATAGTTGCCTTTCATTAAGTATTGACATTTATAATGTTACAACTTTCCACAATATTCTTTTACGTCGTACAGTCATGAGCACCAACAATGTATATTCAAACACATTCAAATATGAACTTTACTGCTTTGACATAAGAGTCGATGTGTATACATGTTGGTGCTCATGACTGTACACACACTTCATGATAAAACAACGTAGGCAAATATAATCTGCTTTTAATAACTTTACAATATTTTTATTTACAGATTTAACGCCATAGTATCCAACTCTGCGCCGACACACGCAGCTCCCGCCCCCGATGCGCACGCGCAGTATTCGGCCCACCACTGAGTGATCATCACTACACTACAACTACATAATGTAGTGTAACCTACTCGACCACTGCGTTTTAGTTACCATAGTACTTATATTGTTATTATATTTTGTAACGAATATTTTGTTTCATTCCATCAGTCTTTATTTATATGTCTCATCACTGATAAGAATTTGTATCACCGACAAAATATACTTGGTTCAAATATCGAGCATTAGTTTCAACGAGTTATACAATTTCTTAGTATAGTGTTCAAGTATCGAGTACTTGTTTTGGGCTTCGCCGAGTATATCAAATTTCTGACTTGGGCTTAATTTGTATCTTAGGTAAATTATAAGCATAATACAAAATAATGTCCCTCTTTTTTTGGTAAAATATCCATCATTTGAATCAAGTTAAAGTGAGAAAGAGTAAAACTAAAAAAGGGAGTTTTTAAAGCACATCATTTGTATGTGGGAACAATGAATAATACAAAACTTGGAGTTAATTGGTTGGTGCCGACGTATGATTTGATAAAGTCTTCGCTTGAATGCAACGTGCTCGATCAACTTTCAGGAAACATACTGTTACTCAGTTCATCGGCGATGCGTTTATGTACGAACATACCACTTATAGGGTTGCCAGCTAATAAAGTATAATGGTAAACTTTAAAATAAAAAAACATAAAGCTACTTGAAAAATGGTAAACATTAGTTTATTTGTCTGATTGAGTTCTTAACTTTTTGATTAATTTGTTTTTCTAATTATTGTTTTAATTTAAATGTATACGTAGCAATAACTTCGTAATATTCAACTTTTAAAATACAATTTCCAAAAGGAAATTATGTTTCCTTTTCTATTTTGCCTTTTAATGTCATAATTTCTGTCAGTTCATGAATAGGTTCATAGAACCAAAAAGCTTTAAACATGAAATTGCGTTGCAGTTTGTCAAGTTAT
Organism: Nomophila noctuella; assembly: GCA_958496325.1. Lineage (NCBI taxonomy): Eukaryota > Metazoa > Arthropoda > Insecta > Lepidoptera > Crambidae > Nomophila > Nomophila noctuella. The sequence continues at coordinate 10,957,137 of OY292487.1, read as the reverse complement.
GTATATTTATCACTCAGCCTACTTCAGGTTTAAATTTCTGAAAAGAGTATTTAAATTGAAAGGTCTCTACTATTTAAAATATTTCTACAATATATACGAATACAGCTGCGGTTGTGGCATGAAACTTAATAAACAAAACCCTACACCCACATGTAATGACTCATGCGAAACGGGCGTGTGAAGTTGAGTAACCCCTAATTGTTACTCATAACTGCGTAAAAACAGTGAATATAATCAAACCGGCCCTTGTTCATTACATCGCAAATTCTTTGATGAAAATCAGTTTACCGACCCAACCAATTTTCGCATTATATGACCATAGATAAGTTTTATACATGAACTAGTTTTCCACCTTATGTGTTGCTTGCTATGTTTTCGTAGTAACCCGTTGTCTTAGGTGGGCGACAAGACGCGATTTGACGCGACGTGATGCGATGTCGTGCGACCAAAACTTACGTGACGTGACGTCATCTGTATCATATTCCCGTACATAGGACACTATATCATAGAAAGACTATTTGATATTATCGCGTCAGCTTTGCCACGTTCGTCGCCCACCTAAGGTCACGAATTAGGTAGACGACAAATGCGGCACAAGTCACGTCACGTAAAGTATTATTCGCATTACATGGCATCGCGTCCTGTCGCCCAACTAAGACAACGGGTAAGACGGTCGATGTCTACAATAGGATTTTATTTATACTTTCACTCATGAAAGTCTTTCAGAACATCATAGTTTTATGCCCTATTTCGATCCGAACAACATCACACGTGTGTTAAAATTGATACTACTGTTTTACATTTTTAGTTTTACATTTTACTCACTTTTTTTCATTTTGGCAGTGTGTCTGAAGATGTTATCTGTGGTCTGAAGTAATACGTTATTCCAAGGAATGTTTGAAACATTTCAACCATTTTTGTGGGCCATTTATTTCATAATAAATGTATGCAGCTGAATGTCTGGTATTTTATTTTATTTCAGTAGTATGTAAACTAGACTTTATACATTGAAATATATCTCATTGTGTAATCGTTAAATTAAAGTTAATTATACGCAACAAACAAATTATGCAAAGCTATACATACTTAACATATTAATAGCGTTAAACAAAAACAAATACTTGAATTTGGAAAGTAATTTTGTAATGAAACGACTTGGTGTTTAGTGGGACATTGTTATTATTCCAAGAGAAAGCGTAGGGCCCAGATAATTATCTATCAATCTGCTTTAATTTTATTGTACAAGTATTGCACTAACAAGTGTTACATTATTCAGGTTAATTATCGCGTAATAAAAATTATGAACTGTTTGTTTAGATGTTCGTACAATACTTGCTCTGTGTTTTGAGAGTTTTACTTTTTTACTTGGAAAAAAAAACGGTTCTTCCTTACTTTATTTTGTAAACTTTGATTGTTATTCTATCTAATCAAGGCTCTTTTGGCATTGAATTACTTATTTTACACCTTTTTAAGGGTTCCGTAATAAACTAGGAACCCTTATAGTTTCGTCATGTCTGTCTGTCTGTTTCAATTATGATAATAATTTGTTTTTAGAAAATTATTATACCTTTCAAGGCCAGCTATATTTCTTTAGGTCAGCATAGTTTCATAAAACGGTAACAGTTTTGATCTGGAGCTATTACATAAACTCAGTAAACGTGTCTTAGGCTTTAAGATTTATTCGTAAACAAACGAGTGTTATTTCGAGAAAACTTTGCTTTATGAAACTGTCTTACGTCAAAGCGTTTATCTTACGACGGAAGCTTGACGAAAGGTACCGTACGTAACTTACTAGCGCAGTCATTGAAGCGAAAAATATGGTCCAACCTCCGAATTTTTTTACTGTGAACCGATTTGCATGAAATTTTGGAATTAGTTTCATTGTACCCTTAAATTTAAAAGTGAAAATGATTTGAACGCCGCAACTACCCCTGGAGTGGTTGCCACCCCATCTCGGGGGTGAGTATTTTTTTTTTAAGATAACCTCGGATATCGATTGGATTACTAATTTTAAGCAAAAAATCATCTATAAAGTTTTTCGATAAATCTAATACTTTTCAAGTTATTGGCAATTAAAAATTCGCAATTTTGCCACGTTTTTCATCGGTTTTTTGCAAATATCTCCAAAAATATAAGTTTTATCGAAAATTTTATAAGGAACAAAATTGTAGCAGGTAAAAAATTAAATAATTTTGTTTATCCTAAAGTTTTCTATGTGCAATATTAAGATATATATTAAAGATCGTAGCCGTTTTTTATTTTGTCTGCAATTTAATCGATTTGGTCAATGTCATCTAGCGGCGAGCAGATGCATTTTATGGATTCTTATAATTAAGAGTTTTGTAGTGCTTGAAATAAGCTTTCAAATGAGTACAATTAAAAGTCTTTTGCACGTAAAATAAGTAAGCTGTATTACAAATAAGAGGATCATCGAATGCTTTTTCTTGTAAATCAATGGGTTTCACAAGTGCCATTTCCAAGCTATTCATGCTATCACAATTTCTAAAACAGCATTAAAAAGGTAATTAGAAGAACTACAACATCCTTTATTGCAATAAATAATTAAAAACGTTTTTCGAAAACGGTGAAGGGTTAAAGGGCTTAAGAGAGTCTGTGATTGCCGCTGCCACGCGCTCTTTAAACAATCATATCTCCGTCAGTTTTTGTTTAACAGAAATAACAAAATTACTAATTTTTTTGTCAGAAAAATACCTAAATTTTTTATCCCTACACTTTTATACGCATCTATCGTAATTTTTGAGATATTATGAAAAGAAGGTGGGATTTTCTAAAATATGAGATTTTATATTTTTATTTTAATCCTGTCTATTTTGAAAAATATGTGTCCTAAAGCAGCCAAACTGATACAATTTATCAAACACTTCATAATAAAGTTAATTCTTGGCGGAATACGAATAATTTCCATTCTGGTGGAAATGGCACTTATGAAACCCATTGTTTTAAAAGAAAAAATATTGGATGCTCCTCTTATTTGTAATACAGCTTACTTATTTTACGTGCAAAAGACTTTTAACTGTACTCATTTGAAAGCTTATTTCAAGCACTACAAAACTCTTAATTATAAGAATGCATAAAATGCATCTGCTCGCCGCGAGATGACATTGACCACATCGATTAAAATGCAGACAAAATAAAAAACGGCTTTGATCTTTAATATCTGACTTAATATTGCACTTAGAATACGTTATAAGAAACAAAATTGTTTAGTTTTTTACCTGCCACAATTTTGTTCCTAATAACATTATCGATAAAAGTTATATTTTAGGAGATATTTGCAAAAAACCGATGAAAAACGTGCCAAAATTGCGAATATTCAATTGCCAATAACTTGAAAAGTATTAGATTTATCGAAAAACTTTATAGATGATTTTTTGCTTAAAATTAGTCTTCCTATCGATATCCGAGGTTACCTTAAAAAAAGAATACTCACCCCCGAGATGGGGTGGCAACCACTCCAGGGGTAGTTGCGGCGTTCAAATCATTTTCACTTTTGAATAGAAGGGTGCAATGAAACTAATTCCAAAATTTCATGCAAATCGGTTCACAGTAAAAAAATTCGGACCCAAAATGCTTCATTGCCTGCACTATACGATTTACCTGTGATAACTTAAGGTTACCTATATAATCACAACACGGAAAATCTATGTCACGAATATCTTAAGAGATGATTGTAAACTTGTCCGCTTAATGTCGTAATAGGATTATAATACTAATCTGATAATGAGGTAAAGTTCTCTGAAGATTACTTTCTTGATTACATATCGAAAGATCTTAACTGTTATTTTATTTTTCATTATAAGTGGTTTTCTAAATGATGACAATCATAATAAAAAATGACAAATGCGTTACCTACATCTAATTAATTAAGTATACTAATTTATTTACCCTTAGACTTTGTGTGCTACAAAATATAACGAAAGAAATAATCTCCTTTTAAAATGTTTAAGACAGTACTGGTTCTTTCGTTTTACAACCTCCTCAGACATTTCAAATTCTATGTATAATATACGTAAGCTAGACAATACCTAGATTAATACAAATAGATTGTCCTCAACCTTTATTGTACTAGGCGACATAACACAGCGCTATCAGAGAGTTAGCTAATGGTCTCGCGCCCTACCTGTTGAGAAACTAAATAACGCATGTACTCTCTAAATCTGATTTAACAATACTTGAGACAATGCAATATAGCAAAGTAAGTTTCTGATGTAATACAAATCTTATTAACTAAATAATAATATGTAGGTGGTGCTCTAAGGTTAGGAAATTTTCGTAAATACAAGTACCCACTTAGTGTGGTTTGCCTCACCAGCTATGTATCTGGTTTATTCATTCAAATTCTTTGTTTTAATTTTAAGACTGTGTCAATTGATAGTCGACGGTATGATGGACCCGTTGGTCTAGTGGTCAGAGACCCTGGCTACAAAACCAAGGGTCGCGGGTTTGAATCCCTCTAGGGGCAAATTTTTGTGTGATGAACATCCGGATTTGTACCGAGTTATGAATGTTTATAAAAGTATTTAAGTGTGTCTATCCGTTCCCTAGCGTCCATAGTACAAGCTATGAGCTTAGTTTGGGGCTAGGCAATTGGTGTGCTAGTCCGAAGAATGTTTTATTTATGTAATTTTTATAAGTAAGTGTTCAATAGGGTGCAATTTTCATCTAATGTGCACTAGGTAAGCCAGATTCAAAACTAATTCATAAGTCCGGAAAATACACTGACACACAAAACTGACGTACTGATTTTCAATGAAGTAACTATCTAAGACATTTCTGACCTATAGGAGGGCAGTTGAAATATGATTACACAGCCACCGTAATTCGACTTGTAAGTTTCCTCACGACGTTTTTCTTCACTGCTGAGCAGCTAATGCACTCAGAAAAACGTATAGATGCGTTTCGAAACTCAAATTGACTGATGCATCCACCACTCTGACACGAGTTAATTCATAAATATTTCAAAACATCATTTTGTAAGTAGCAGTGACTGATGGCAAATTGATAGTTTTTTGTCAATTAATATATGTAGGTAGGTCACTAGTTTCTGTTTTTTTTTAATCACACAAAAGGAGATTAAATGAAAAAAGTTAGGCTATATTAAAAAAACAATTATTTATTTAATTATTTCAGAAATATTTGACGTAAGTAAAACCAACTCTAATTTATATTTATAGTTCAAGTGCTCATGTCTGAAATACATTTAATTAGTTTATATTGAAATAACAATTTCCTTCAGCAGCTTGAGTTGCCAAACGGATTTCATAACTTCATTACAAATTACAATAGTTGTCATCTGCTCATTTTGAAAATAACAATTTCAAGTACCTACATAAGTATTGTATTTGAGTTTTATTTATCACCTCTGCTCAGAGTGCTTGTTAGGAGCAATTACGAGCGTGGAACTAGAGCGTTGCGGAGATCCGCAGTAACCCAAAAGACACAATAATTGCGACACGACCTTGCCATTCGTGATTATTAAAGACAATAATGAGATTTCGACATTCCACTGTATTCTACTAATGATAGTTTTGACCAGTGGCGTAGCTAAGGGGGGGCGGCGGGGGCGGCCCGCCCCGGGTGTCACCCGTTTAGGGGTGACACCCGAGCCCGACTATGACCATCAGTTATAGTTCTTTCTATTTATAAAAAATCGTAAATCTGCGGCAGAGAGCATAACCGCCACTAATAAAATAGATCATTCAATTAATTTATGCGGTCAACATTCGTTCGCACAAAATGTGACTTGTGTTACATTTTTCGGAGCAGTGGTAAAACAATATTTAACTTTTTTTCAACTTCCACAAGCCGTTGGGAAGTGCTCCTCAATCACAGCAAAGCATCTGTTAAAAGACTTTCGACAACGCGATGGAGTGCTCATTACGGTGCAGTAAAAGTATTGGCTGAAAATTTTGATGGGATAATATCTGCAATTGAGGAACTATGTGACCAAGACGTAAATTTAGAAACTAGAGGTGCTGTACAAAATCTTATGCCTGCTGTGTGCAATTTCTCATTTCTTTGATTTCTTTTCTTTTGGAATGATGTGCTAAGGGAAGTGAACAATGCTCAGATTGCATTACAAAGTAAAGGTTTATGTGTTGATGAAATAATCATAAAACTAGAAGCACTTCGTCTATTCATTGGAGAGAAACGGTTGCATCTAGCAGAAGAGGCAATAGATTTTGCTGTACAAAAATCGGAAAAATACAACATTTCGATGGAACGACGAATTCGTCGCAAGAAACGCATGCCCGGTGAGTTAGCGTCGTCCACCGATGCTGGACTTACACTTAGAGCGGAACTTCAAAAGGACATGTTAGAATGCATTGACAGATTCAATATTGAACTCGAAACAAGAGTAAAGTCCAATTTGAGGTTGTGCAGTCACTGAACAGTTAAAATTAGCTATATCAAAATTTACTAACCTTTACGATGAAGTATCAGAAACAGAACTCCTTTTAGAAATACCAAGATTGAGAAGACATTTAAAAGCGGTTAATATTACTGTCTCTAATTGGGTGATACTGGACTTTTTGAAATTTATTGTGGAATGGGATTTTACAGAATCTCTTCCGAATCTAACGGTAGCACTAAAGTTATTTATAACAATACTAGCGGCCGCCCGCGACTCCGTCCGCGTGGATTTCGATTTTCAATATCCTATGTGTTATTCTGATGTATAAGCTATATTGTGGTAAAGTTTCATTCAAATCCATTCAGTAGTTTTTACGTGAAAGAGTAACAAACATCCATACATCCATACATCCACACATACAAACTTTCGCCTTTATAATAGTACTTAGTAGGATGTGCATCAGTAGCTTCATGTGAGAGAAGTTTCAGCAAATTAAAATTAATTAAAAATTATTTGCGGTCTACAATGACCGAAACCAGATTAAACAATCTTGGTATTTTAACGATAGAACATGAAGCAACACAAAATATAAATTTTGAAGACGTGATTTCGGAGTTCGCTAGTGTCAAAGCTAGAAGGAAGAAATTTTAATTTTAAACAAACTAAATTTGTTTTACATAATAAACAAATATTTGTAATAGGTACTCATATTTTAATAAAATGTAAATGATTATAACTTTTTTTTATTTTAACAGTTTCGATTGAGTTTTAGGGTGACACCTATAAAATCCGCCCCGGGTGCCACCTATGCTAGCTACGCCACTGGTTTTGACCAATGCGTAAGATAAGTTCGCTCTTTATACTTATAAGTTGTAAGTAATGTGATGATAGAAAACAACACCAGTAGGCGGACAGTAGTTGGCCAAAAAAATATTAGTTATTTGTACTTGATATACTGCACAAGACCATTTTAAAGATGATGATGGCTAACCATCACGCATGGAGTTATATTAAGGTTAACCATCCCTCCTTAGTATCTTAAGAACAATAAAATACACAATATTAATGTGTATAGAGACTTAAATAATCAGAAAACAAAAAAATCCAGTCATTTGCTCAATCAAACCGTACTAAGACAGCTCTTATATTCTTATTAACTATTATTAACGTTTATTTAACGTGCGTGCGACCAAAGCCAAAGGCACAGACAGTTAAAAGCAAATGTAACAACAATATGACAAACACACACAATATTTCAGAAAACATACTTTAAATTATTTTAAATTAATTATAAGGAACAATATAACACCTGGGAATATCAATTATAATTAAAGTACCTAAACAATTTACACTCTAATTTATTATGTGCCAATTAGAATAGTTCAGCGTGTGATACAAACTGACCTACGACATTTATAATAGGCAAGTAAGTAGCCTTGTTGTTTTTTCACACAGCACCATATCGCCTCAAATCCTACTACTATTATAAAGGCGAAAGATTGTAAGTATGGATGTATGGATGTTTGTAACTCTTTCACGTAAAAACTACTGAATGGATTTGAAAGAAACTTTACCACAATATAGCTTATACATCAGAATAACACATAGGATATTGGAAATCGAAATCCACGCGGACGGAGTCGCGGGCGGCCTCTAGTTAAACATTACTTGTACTCAGATTAATGAATATCAAAAGATGAAGCGAATAATTTGATAGTTATGCTATCCTTTTTCTCCTTATTATGAATCACGTGGGATAAAGCAAGATAGCAGACACACGTGCTTCCACGTAAATGTCAAGTGGGATGGGGAAAATATTTTTTACACCCAAATTATCCTTACCTCCTTCTCGTATCTGCATCCAAGCAAAATGCACTGCATCGTGATTTAATAAACATTAACATGTAAACAAGAACTTCCAGTCAAACTAAGGCTGGTATTAATAAATCACTCTGAACTCTGAGATCGAACCTGAGCGCGAACTAGATATGTCATCACTACATAGTATAAAACAAAGTCGCTTTTTCTGTCCCTATGTGTGTTGTATGTCCCTATGAACGCTTAAATCTTTAAAACTACGCAACGGATTTTGATGCGGTTCTTTTTAATAGATAGAGTAACTCATGAGGAAGGTTTTTATGTATAATATCATCCATTAAATAGTGGGCAAGTACCACGGGCGAAGCCGGGGCGGGCCGGTAGTTCTCATATAAAACAGCACCTCAAGTTCGCGCTCAAGTTCGATCTCAGAGTTGAGTGCGATTTATTAATACGGGCCTTAAAGTTATGTGGTTAAAGTTGGGTGGTACACTCAAACGTGACATAGTAAGCATCTACTGTATTCATTAATCTAAAAACTTTTAATTTGGGGTTACGACAAATGACACTATTTTTTAGGTCTAACATGTGTAACATTATTAATTTAAAGGAAGCAGCCAAACCAGTACAAACATACATAATATTATCCATGCTTAACTTTTACATCATGCGGGTTTTGAACCCGAAATGCTAGTGCGCTAACCTACCTCTCCACCATTTCGACAAACACATTTATAAACAATAGGGTATTGATTTTACAAGGACGATATTTCGTATTCCATTCCTCTATTAGGTGATCACAATACTTCATCAAACGTCCGAAGATAAATTATTACTTCGGGAAAGTTTAATCTATACCAATATAATAAGCTGAATAGTTTGTTGGTTTGTTTGAACTCTATAATCTCAGAATCTACTTATTCACAATGAAAAATGTTTTTTGTGTTGATAGTCCATTTGTCGAGGACGGCTTGAAGTTTTTAATTATACTCGTATGGCACTATGTTTGCGTGAAACGAAATCCACGGGGACGAAGTCGCAGGCGGCCGCTAGTCATAACTTTATTACTAGTTGCTTGGTACCAAATTCAATTACACTCATACCTAAAGCTTAGGGAAAGTGCTGTCACAAAACTAAGTTATCTACAGCTAATTCCAGTGGCTCGTAATCTTAACAGATACTGTCCTACGTTATAAATTATACGCTCTTAATATAATCAATTTAGTACTATGGATCATTTCTCGTCGGTGCTATTATATAAAGGATCTGGCTATGACATAACGGACTTAACTATAGGGATATTGAGGACTTAGAATATACTTGTTAAGATTTATTTAATGCCCAAGTTAACTGGTGCTATAGTAAACTCACAAGGGTTGTATCAAAAACTGTTATATCGAGTATTTATTAAAATAAATGTTGAATCATACGAGTAGTCTATATAGGTAGTTTAAGAATCTCATGTGTATACACTTGCAAATTATAAAACACAATTTTCTAAATCACCTTATTTCATACACAATAAATTACTTTTCTTTAAGCAAAGTCCATTATATGGTATGAACATTACCTTAACCAATGCCACCATTTCATTTATAAATAGTGTTCACATAACTGAGTTCACAGTTCAATATGGTGCGGAGAATTGTTGGTGAATTAAACGCCAATAAAGTAAATACATACACATTACAAGCAGTAAAACCTCATATTGGTTCCAAAAACAGCCTGGATGCACTTCAGTTATCGTAATACTGATTAAATTTTACGACTTTCAAAATACTTTTATGAAATGATTACCTGCCGGCAAACTGGCCTTTCCTCTTTTATACATATTAATGGGTACATCTGCAAAGAGCAGGGCATACGTTTTGTAATAATAAACCTTGAAGATAAACAATATTACCAAAAAGTGGTTCAATTAATTTTATAACTCTACTAAGATCATAACAGGACTGTTTAAAACATCAAGGGTGGTTATTTTAGACTTGCCTGTAATATACATTATATCATATAAGTTACTATTATACACTCAGAAAACTGGCAGAATACTGAACGAGCCTTTTTTCCATGGAAAAATTGTAAATTGAATAAATTGAGATATTAGGGGTAAAAATTGACCACGTAACAGATGCCTATGGGTTAGCCATAGTCGGAAGAAAATCAGATAAAGGAAACTATGGCCAATCATACATTCAATATTCCAAAAAATCATAGGCTCCTTAGGATAAATACTATTTTCAACAGCATTATTTCTTGAGAAGAACAAAACGCTACATTCAATCATTCAAGTATTTTAAATTATTTCAGTCACACATTCACATGTAAATCTTCAATACACAATATTTTATCATTGCAGTTTAAGTCAATCGTCAAGACTATTAGCGTTGTTTGCATTAAAGCTATTAATTATAACGTTCTTTAATTCTCAAACATTAATCAAATATGTGGGTTACACGTAACTGAATCCTTTATGAACAAGTAGCTATTGCAACTCACGATTTGGCCGGCCGACTTGTTTGCTCATATTACCAAAAATATTCACACGCAGAAATTAGGACATTGCATTTAAGGAACTGATTTTAACTGTTTGCTTTTCAGCAATTAGCTTGGACACTATTGACGAGTTTAAAGTTATTCAAAATCTAAAACGAATGAGTTCACGATCACTACATTTAAGTTAGTGTCAAAAAAATATCAAAGAAATCTTACTCGTAGTATTTTAACCTACCAACACCTTAGAGTATAATTTATATTTAAAAGTTGTGCATTTTTATCACTGAAGCATCAACGCATTTTTAACACAACGCATAGTGTCCTTTCATTCATGTTTGAGAATATTGGTGAAAATAAACGGTTATTGACGTCAACATTTGAACTAATCCTATTATTTGTATTCGCACAGCATTTCGGTAAATCTCAACTGCCGTAGTTTGGCACAAAGTCACGTCTTTATCGCTCAGGAAACAAAACACAAACCCGTAAAGATCGCAAGACGGATTCGTACTATTGGAATGTTAAAACATCTCAAATGGTCCACTTTCTCGCTCCAATTGTCTTAAAACATATTTTCTCACCTTGAACCAGGCAGAACAGTGCATAATTTTACGTAATAGCTATATCATTATCAAACTACCGTATTCTTGCGTAGACTACGCGTACGCGTCGCATCTCGCCCGTTAACTAATATAAAAGTCGACGGCTCCGTTCTTCGGCAACAGTTGTGTGTGGTCGGTGGGACGAAGCAAACCTTATTCAAACACAAAATGATCGCCAAAGTAAGTGCATACCATAGATTTAAAGTGCATAGTATTGGCTAGTGTATATCCCGTGGCTGGTGAAAGGACTAAAACTGCAAGTGATCGGCATCAGGCCGCTGGGAAATATTCCAATTTGCGTGCTTGATTTTGAATTCTAAGTGGATACGAAAGCCCTTAGGGGATTGATTTTAGTTTGCTTTTTTATTGTTACTATTTTCACGCACGCTTTCTTAAACATGCGTGTCTTGTTATGATCTTTTATCGCACGCAATGCGATAATATATGCTTTATAATCCGTCACAATGTAGCCAATTTGTCGTTTATGGCAAAAGGCTTTTGTTATCTTGCACGCTTATTAAATCTTAACATTCTCCTTAATCAAACATCATGTCAAACAGATCTTACTTTAACAAACCCAGTTCATAAATTGTTTTTTTTTCTACAGTTTTGATTTTTCGGTTTACTTTCGTTCCAGCTTCCAATTTAAAAGATTCAATAAATGGTTGTGAATATTTTTAGAATCCCTAAAAAGAGCTTAAAATATTTTTTTTTATGTTGTTATTTTTGTTATGGTACTATACTATACCTACAATATAAAAAATTGGACTCCGAATACCGAACAGATTAACTGGAAGATTCTCTCATTTTTTATGGTTCATTTTTTTTCCTAAGTGTTACTAGAACCAACACGAGGTCCTGGGTTCGATTCCCGAGTCGGGCAAAAATTGTGTCAGTGTTCCAGAACATAGCTTGTACTTGTGATTCCCGATTCCTACTCAGCAAGGGTGGTTTGTTACGCACAGGCCGGGCAGATATCCTGTCAATGGTGTTGTTCATATTTCGAAATCCTTATTTCCACAGTGGAACATTATCCAGCGTCCACTTTAATCCCATGTTTCCCTCACGTGCCGCAGTTATCCTGTCGATGGTGTTGTTCAAATTTTGAAATTATTTAATCCACCGTGGAAATTTATCAGGCGTCCACTTTAATCCCATGTTTCCTCCCCAGGCCGCAGTTGTCCTGTCCGTGGTGGCGCTGGCGTCGGCCGGTGTGGTGCAGTTCGCGCACGGTGGCTACGCCGGAGAAGCGTACGGCCACGAGGCGGCTGCGTACGCGCCGGTCGCGCACTACGGACACGAAGATACGCATGTCGACTATCACGTAAGTACTCAGAAAGAGTAAATAGGCTATGCATAAGTGGGTATGCTCCACCCACAGTACTAAGAAAAGCCAGAGTAAATAGGCTATTAATAAGTGGATGTCCAGTGTCCACCCTCAAATGCATCACTTTCGATCAGATGTGATTGTGATGTAATACCTATTTATATATTTTTTTAAAAAGGATGATCGATAATCTGTATTGCGTGTGGAGTATTACGTTACAATAGCCTATGAACTAAAACTGAAAATTGATATGAATTTTATAGAAAAGAGTTATCTTCTGGGAACAGATTAATATCAAGTCAAATAGTTTGAAGACGATATAGGTAAAAATTATAAGCATTCACACTGAGCTGATAAAACATAAGAAAGTAAGACCACTTTCTTCTAAATTATACGGCGCAAAAAGGCTTTTTTTTTCAAAAAATAATACATTGTTGAATTTGATGATTTTCTCACAATCATTATTTATCAAAACAATCTTCACCATTTAAAAACTAAGGTTTTAAACCTCATTCATAATTCATACACAGTAAGAAAAGGGACACATGAAAAGAGTATTTTGGGCAACTGTACGAAAAGTTACATTCGCCACTACCTAGCTAAAAACTCATGAGCTCCGCCCGGCCTTCAGCTAATGAATATTATAAAGATACGCAACGCCAGCATGCAGATGGTAATCGTCGCAAAACTCATTATTGCGACACACTGTCGCAGAAAATGCTCAGTTCACACACTAAAAACTATGATGAATTTTGGTCAAGGATAAAATTTAACCACCCACAAAATCTGTATTGCAATTTCAGCTAATTAACTGTTACGTTGAACAAATACAGGCTTAATATCTAATAAGTGGAGCAGCGAAGCTAGTTTTGTTTCCCTTACTGCGTGTGACGTAATACAATAGCAAGTAACTAATTGATAGCTTGCATAAACTCGCGTGTTGTGCGATCCGACACAATCGGTTCAGTTTCCGGGATAAGATACCTATCTATGGGCCCGCAGCAAATCCCGCACTTCTGTTAACAACGTTGCGTCATTTACCGCTCTCTATTGTTAGAACCTAATAAACATACATATTAAATAAACACTGCGTAAATAGATGCACATTTCGAATTTGGATTAAATTCGTAATTCGAACAAAATCGTAAAAAAGTCTTTGCCCACGATTGTCTTTGCAGATTTAAAGCTTCTACTAACACAAATAATGAACTTTACCCTCATCTGTAACGCTGTGAGAACTAAAATTTTAAGAGTGTTTAAAACAATATTATCACTCTGTGTGGGAATTAAACAATTAATCGTAAAAACATTATGTTCATTGCATTAGCCTGGGAGACCGAGAATACAATTTACTATTAACAAAATTTTAGTGTTTGTTGCTTTCATCTGCGCCTATCATTAATCTGCATTCGAGAATATGCTTGCGCTAGAAATGTCTAGGAATTTCCATTGTATCGAGGAACTATTGCGTGCGATAACCAGATTAGTAAGGGCCTGTTGAATAACTTACAGTTCACAAACGTCCCACTTTGAGACGAAAATTAAAGAGGGCAACGTAATTTATGATACTGTTGTATGTATTTATGATGTTGTCATAAATCCGCCGTTGGCAACGATTCGGAGCAATCCGCGGTTACATAAGCGGAGTATAGGTATATCCCGGTCGTGACTGTAGGCCGATAACGCGTTCCCAGGACGTTGCGACAGAGTGGATAGGGCTGTCCAGAAGCCAAGCAAATAATTTCTGACAAAAGGTTCAAAATCATTCACGAGTGTAGAACAATAGAGTTAATTTTTCCAAGCGGAATAATTATGAGTTCAAGCTAATTGCAACTCTACTAACCCATGGTACCTAATATCCTGAAAGTCATATATAGTTGAAACCTAGATGTCAGATTCAATACAAATAGCGTTGTTATAAAGTAAAATTATAATTCAACTACAGAAGCCGAAACATTACATACATTTGTAGGTCAAACGGGAAGTTATTTCAGTTTTATGTAATAATCAATAAAATAACACTCATTAAAGATTATAATTAATAATTACAGTTATACTCGTAACTACAGTATACAGAGCGTGGCTTATGAAATCATTTAAATTGGCAATAGTGGTAATTTTTATCTCTGACTACCCAAAGGGAAAATAAAAATTCGACTTTTCATTAACCTGCTTAAGAAAAATACTTCACAAATCCTGTTTTTCCTTAACATCGTAACCGATAATTTTAAACGCTTTTGCATTTTTTTGACAAATAAATTTCCTCGTACGAGTATTTGCCATACATGTCTCAACATAATTATGATTTTGTTGCGTAGTCTTTTTTGTGTAAGTATCCCTCCATATAATTTAAGACTTGCCCAACCAAAAATTACCATCAACCGAACCCTAATTATATCGATAAATTATGATGTTTTTATGCGTAGTTTCTGCACCAGCCCTATTGCAGCCCGGGACTTAATGACAGTCATGAAACCTGGCAAAACGCGCAACCGCATGCACTCACGACCGCTCTAATAGATGTGTAGATACGACCCAAATGCAGGCTTGCACAACGCTATTGACAGATTTAAATAATTCCAACTGGAGCGATTCGAAAGTACTGAAACGTGCGGCTCTGATTGATAGGAATCGAATGTGGGATTTGAATATTCCCAGAACTTATTTGATTAGAATCACTTCTCTTTATTGAATAACAACATTTCGAGTTCTGTTCTTAAGGTTGCACTTCTAAGACTACTTAGAAATATGTTTTAAATTGAGATCCTTTTTTCGAGTCTTCTTATTACAATGATAACAATAACAGTACATTATGAGCTAGAATAAATACTGCTCACCCTAATATACTTTTAAATTCTCGATCTAACTTTACAGGTTTATCCGAATTTAAGATTAATATTTATTATTCTTGAATCTTAAACATACATTATCAAACATCATTATTAACATTTGATTCTTCGGAGTTAAATTTATGTTGTTCTTATTTTAGTAATTACTATGTTGCATTAGTATAGTGATTACAATCGGCAGCAAACGTTTCACTTCTCACACATGTAATTACTTTGAGATAGCAACAACTCACTTTTAGATTCGATTTGTAGTTATTTAAGAAGTAACAAGAGCAATAACTTGTTATAAACTTTTCATGTCAAAGAGACTTACATAAAACGTGATGTGTAGAAATATTACTGGTAGAAAATAAAATTTGGCTTGAATTTAAGATAAAGTAAGCTTAGACGAGTTTTGACCGGAATACAAATTTTAAACAAAAACACAAATCTACTTGATGTTCCAATTTTCGATATGTATGGACGTACATAATATAATATTAAACATGTTTAGGCTTGCTCGGTGGCAACAGAAAACATAGCGAGGCAACCTTTACAGTCACATTACATTAGGTATTTGGTTCACTAGTCAAAGGTTACCGCTCCAATACATTTACTTGACATTCCCAGCATTTGTCGTCCTAGCATTAAACGACTTCGATTTGAACTCGACAAATCTGCTTGAGTTAGTTAAAAATAACTTTGGCTATTTGTCCTAAAATGTTACTGTACATTGGAAATCAGTGTGTTTATTTATTCATTTATTTAAACTTTATTGCACAAATAAAATTAGTACAAAAGGCGGACTTAATGCCTCATGGCATTCTCTACCAGTCAACCTTAGGGCAAAACAGAGAGTGAGTAGGTAGGTAGTGCTCTTAAAATAAAAAATAAAAAATACACTTATAAACTAGTAAACATACAATATACGTGTTCAAATTATTATTTTTATCAATAGTGAACTGTGGTTCCAACTATCTCAATCAATAGGTCTGGTAAAATAAAGGATGTTTTTAAGTTATGACCAGCCTCGCGAATTTAGGATCGTAGACGTAGCGTAACCTGGGATCCGAGGCAATGGCCGAGGATGCAACCAGGAGGGGCGCTACGTTGATGATGATTATAATTGATTGATTGTTAATAAAGGTTGTTATTTATTTCTTGACTTTCTTCTTTTCAGGCCCATCCCAAATACGACTACTCTTACTCCGTGTCAGACCCGCATACCGGTGACCACAAGACCCAGCACGAGAGCCGCGACGGTGGCGTCGTGAAGGGCGAGTACTCCCTGCTCCAGCCCGATGGCTCCTTCCGCAAGGTCACCTACACCGCTGATGACCACAATGGGTAAGTTGTCGAATTTGGAACTGCCCGTTCAAAGGAAAATAGCATCTAGGCTATCATGGGGAGATGACAAAAGTTCAGGCTTACGTCTAATTAAAAACATTCTAGTATCACTCACCTTAACAACCGCCTCTCCTCCTTTTAACTGTCTCCTCTCCTTTAACACATAGTGCAAGTTAGTCATTTATCCAATTTAAAACGAATCGCAATATTAAACTTGTAATCTACTTAGTGAATCAAACATTAAATCGCAAACATATTAATAAGTCATGCTTAGAATAACTTAAAGTCGATTCATCAAGTTAAATCCATCACGTACTGAGAATCATAACCAAATTATGAATATCGTTTGCCTATTTTAGTATTCTTGTTTGCAATAAATATAAATTACTCTTACTTCTACCGGTGAAAGCAAACATATAATACAACACAGTATTGTTTAAATTGATGGAGAATAAATAGTCACTGAAACTCTTTCTATTACATAGTAATAAAAGAAGCAGCAAAAAAATATTTTTTTATGATTTGGTTACATTTTATTTAGACGTAAAATGTAATCAAATCATTTTGCGTTCCTTCAACTTAAAATATTTTTTAATTATAATTCTTTATATTATTTATCCAAATCGGATTCACGTATTTTTTACGATTAAACAATATGGAATATGTCAGTAAAAATAAATTAAATGCCAATGTTTTACCAGAAACTTCCAAAGCTATTTCGTAGCTCCATTGACAAGGAACATTTAACAAAAGAGAAAACATTTAGTTTCCTAGTTTCCATGTCATTACGCAAATAACTTAAGTGATGAATTGACTGCTTTGTCGTAAAATTTACTAAATGTTTTCTATTTATTACGTTTGTATGTTAACACCGGCATACACAGGCAGCGACGAACGATAACTTTGTGAGCATATGTAGCAAAGTGTCTTCGGTGAAACTTCCATTATCCATTTGAAAAAACCTGCCAATCAAACAACAATTAAACTCCTTTGATTACCATATCCTTCCCGCGATCCTAGATTTGTAATCAGTAACCACAAAACCAAATACTGACCATAAGATCAACTAAAGATTTTTTTTCACTAATTTATAAAGATCAATAACTTGGACTAACATACCAATCGCCTAGCCACAAACTTAGCTGGAAGCTTGTACTATGGATGCTAAGGAAAGACATACCTACATATGTATGTATACTTAAATACTTTCATAAACATGACTCGAGTACAAATTCAGATTTTCATCACACCAGCATTTGCACTTTAGAGATTCCAGCCCACGCTTCTTACTTTTGTAGCCAGGGTTTCTGACCACTAGACCAACAGGCCCGTCTCATCAACATCAATCCCAACTAATATTATAAATGCGAAAGTAACTCTGTCTGTCTGTCTGTCTGTCTGTCTGTCTGTCTGTCTGTTACGCTTTCCCGCTTAAACCTCGCAACCGATTTTGATGAAATTTGGTGCAGACAATCTTTAGACCCTGAGACAGAACATAGGCTACTTTTTGACCCATTCCAACCCCCCACTTCCCTGAAATGAGGGGGTGGAAGTTTGTATGGAAAATCTAAACTACCTGAGTTAGACGCTTGAAATTTGGCATGCAGGTCCCTTAGTAAACTTGATGCTTAGTTGCAAAAGGATATTGCAAAATTCCCACGGGAACGGGAGTTAGCGGGAAAAAACATTCGTATAATGAAAACCGACATCCACGCGGACGAAGTCGCGGGCGGCCGCTAGTACTTATATAATTATGAATTATTGTTCCAGCTTCAACGCGGTCGTGCACAACACTGCGCCCGCGCACCACGAGTACCACTAAGCGTCAAAGCAGGCGTCTGGCCACTATCAACCATGTGATATTATTCCTTTAATTACTATATATAGATAGTCTTTAGTCGACATCATTTTTATTTTATAAGACTGCGGCGATAATAAACTGTTCGAAAAACTATACTTGTTTATTTTTTATTTACCTCGTGTATTTTTATAAAGGGATTGTAGGGACAATTAATAAAGATTCTTCTTTCTTTCTGGGATAACTGAAAAAAAAATATCTTAATGGTAAATTTTCATTGTCAAAAACTAATTTTATATAGTCTTTCATTAAACAAATGGTGTTCATAGAATTTTAGAATACCCTTACATACATACCATCTAAAAACTTAGTACCTACTAGAGTTTTTTGGTAGTACAGCACCTTAAGATTCTAAACTTTTTATTTCCCTCGCCTTTTCCATCTTACAACCCAACCTTGGACATAAATCCTTCTACCTTTTATTATAGTATCAACAGAAAGTTTTCTAACAAGTTGCTATAATGAAATAAGAAATTTCAATAATCTGATAAACTTTACAAATAATGATGAATCATCAGCCTATTTATAAATCTTAAAAACTCAGCTCAACTAAACCAAAACACAGCTTCAGATATCGCTGGAACCCCACACAGTACTAGCAGTTTTGTTCATGAACAAGTCTATTTAAGTGTTGGTACTGATATCCGTAACACAAGTGTTTTGGTGTAGTTACTAACCTGGGACAAAGATCTATTTATGCTATATTGTCAGATATTTATTTTGTAACGAAATGCGATAACTGCGTCCGTGATGATCAACCGGTTGATAAACCGGTGTTCTCAAAAACTTTGGAGATAATGGGATCAAATCCTGTGGGGAGTCTAGTAATTGTTTTCTCAGTTTGGTTAAGACACCGCAAGCTTGAGTCTTACGAGAATGATGATTCCGTGCTTAATAAAATAAATAATAAATAAAATCTTTATTTTACAAGTTAGGAGCTACTTTGACATTTTGACTTTATACTATTTAATAACTACAGTTTATTAACAATTTTTGCATTGGTGCTCGCACTAGGGGAAACCCTGTGTTGCGAGAAACCAGATCCATGTTTACAAACATCTTCTATCTATCTATACTTATAATAAATCTGTAGAAAGGTCAATTCTGTACATTAAATATATTTTCAAAATAACTATCAGGGGGTGATTAGTGATCGATACTGATGCCAAAAATGTAATCAGTAAATTTTTTGTCTGTCTGTCTGTCTGTCTGTCTGTCTGTATGTTCCTTATAGAAACAAAAACTACTGAACGG
Source organism: Nomophila noctuella (assembly GCA_958496325.1). NCBI lineage: Eukaryota > Metazoa > Arthropoda > Insecta > Lepidoptera > Crambidae > Nomophila > Nomophila noctuella. The sequence goes on along the minus strand of OY292487.1, from coordinate 10,937,234 downwards.
ATTTTGACGAAACTTTGTACAATTATTCTTTATACTCCTGGGCATATTATAGGATACTTTTCATCACGCTACAATAAATAGGAGCAGAGTAGTGAAGGGAAATATTGGTAAAACAAGAGAATTTACTCCATTTTTTAAGCTTCTGTCGCGTGTGCAGCTTTAATGGTTAAAGTTACATAAAAATCATGTACGACGGAAATATTCTTCATAAAATTGCCTAAAAAATATCCATTAACAGCATATGGTTGACTCACAATAACACGTGTAACATCCTGATCCAGATTGGTTTGATCCAGATCTCAGTAACAACTGGTTCGAATTGACAAACTCTTTTGTATTGGATAGTCCACTTACTATTTGTCGAGGAAGGCTTTATCTATAATAACACTGTGTACGGAAACGAAACCCATGCGGACGGAGTCGCTGGCGGCCGCTAGTAAAACATAAAAGCTTAGGAAAGCATGTTAAATGGTTGGTCCCGTCTATGATCCAAGGGTCTGGTTTCTAATTATGAAGGTTTTGGAAACAGAAGAAAAATGGCCAAAGATGCAATGATGACTCTGCTAATGCGGTGTACACGATATTGGTAAATGATCATAACGTATTATCTATTTTAATTATGGACATCAATGTGATAGACATTATGAGTGTTTATAAAATACAGTTCTACCGGCTGCGCTTCGGAGAGTGCGTGCAAGACCTCCACAACGTAATTCCCGCAGGTCCTTTCCACCTCCGGACTAGCAGGCGCTCGGCGAGATACCATCCCTATATCGTCGACATACCTCCTGCTCGAACGAATCGGTTCGCCTCCGATTTCCTTTTGCGAACCGCCAAGGAATGAAACTCCTTGCTGGCCTCTGTTTTTCTGAAAAAAATCATCTTGGCGTTTGGAAGACCAGAGTAAATAGGCTGTTTATAGGAAGGTACGCTCCACCCTCGACCGCATCATCGATTTCCATCAGGTGAGATTGCGGTCAAATACCGACTTATTAGCTAGCGATTTTTTTCAGATTTCGGTTACCGCTTAAAGCCTCCCTCGACAAACTGACTATCCCATACAAAATACTTTTTCAAATCGAACCAGTAAGTTCCTGAGATAAGTGCGTTCAAACAAACGAACAAACACACTCTTTAGTTTTATTACATTAATTAATAATTAATATTAGTAGGTATAGATAAAATAACAAAAATATTAAAAAATCTTACACAGAATAAATAAATGATGGAGCATAAGCGAGATGGGGAATTATGCACATAGTCACGGCGCTGGTCAGCCAGTGACCGCAGTATGGGGAACGATAAAACACAGGATTACGCCATGATCCACCCATGAATTGTAAGAGCATCCTGTTATAGCATGAATAATATTCTTCCTGTTATACAGATATGGCACAATACGAGTAAAGTTAAAGTAAGGGAATCTTTGCACGCATGAAACAGGTTAAAACCGTGAATTGAAATTATAAAATTTGCTATACCTTAGACATAGGAAGTTATAATATGTACATGTAGGTAACGGTAAATAAAGGTACTCGTAAATGCTCTCAGAATAAAAACTCCAAATACTAAGAATTAAAGCTTAGAATCATGGGACTTTCTTATTTTGTTTTATTGCATGGAACAGAAAATAATTATCTAAATTATTAATCTTTTCAATTTTTCATTTACAGAAAACTAACATCTTGAGTAGGTAGGTGCACGTAAATTTTTTCGAGCACTTGCGGTCGATTGTGATATGTTGCTAACGAATTTAACTAGGCGTTTAAAAAGTTACTGGTGGCTTTAATCGAAACTGGTTCTATCTAAAAATTTTGATGACTTAAATTTTTTTGTAATCGATTTTAATCATTGAAATACAGACAACTGAAAAGAAAGAGTTTGGACTAAGCTGCCATTTACCCATTTTACATTTTAATAAATGATTGGGGAACATTGAACTAATAGATACATTTGTAGGTATTAAGTTCGTAGCTAAATACAAATGTTTTAGCTACACAAACAAATTTCATTTAATTGTTTAACAATATAATATGCCGGAAAAGTATTAAACGATGGCAGGTACTTAGTTGAGAAACCCTCGCAGGTTTTGAAAGGCTGTTTGTAAAATGGGCAGCGGTGGACACTAACAATTAGGTGCCCCTTTTACGTTTGACTCTTGTCTAAATTCTTACATTACATAAAAAAACGACCACCCCAAAAAGCACATTCAGTAACTCAGACAGTGCGATACACGTGTAAAAGTGTTCAGGAAATTCCGATGGACGATCTTTCTGGAAACTTGTCTTTAGAAATAAAGGAACACCAAGCAGTTCCCTGAAGCATTTCACAAACTACGCACTCTCTGGACCGCAAAGACAAAACCAAATGTCACGGTAAATTTACCACTTTTTGTAACATTCGTGTTCTGAATACAGGATAGAGAAACGGAGTCTGCGTTAAATCTTCATTAACATTTTAATTGTTATCCTCTATTCATCTAGTCAACGACATTGATGGTTTGTTTCGGTATTACCGAACGGCATATTTTGGACAAACAATGCGCCTTTTATAAGAGGAGACATTCAGAAAAATATCAGTAGTCTACCACAGATCAGCAGGAAAGATGATTCTCAAAGTAAGTCTGAAACCTAATAAATATATCCCGTTTGTAATTGAATATAATATATTTCCTAACCACAAATGTTTTTATAGATCGCCGGCATAGTCACAGTTCTTGTGTGTTTGCACAAAACTGATGGAGCCTCCTACTCAAAAGTGTACGTCCAAAGTGGAGGTTCGGATGTTGTTCCCGTAGAATACGTGAACTATGGACCTCCTGTTCTTGCTGCGGAACCACAAATAGCCCAACTATCGGCTGCTCCTGTTAGACCTGTTGTGTCAAGTGTGATTCCCCCATGTGTGTCACCGTGTGTGGTCGGACAGAATGTCGCACCTATGGCTCCGCTTTCTAATGCTAAATTCATCACGTACAATGCTCCGAATGTGCCAGTTGTAGTTGCGCCGAGCAAAGATGTAAGTTATGTTTATAAGACTAACGATAAAATCCTTTTTCTCTAATTTAATCGACTTTTTGTTGCCTTTATCAATGAAGAAGGACATGGTCCTCGACTGAATTTGAATGGTTATTGGTCATGTCTGATTTCAGAATGGTTACGAGTATTCATACGTAGTGTACGACGAGAACACTGGAGACCGGAAGGCTCAACGAGAGTTCAGCGACGGTTCCGTGGTCCGTGGAGAATACTCATTCATTCAACCTGACGGGTACGTCCGCGAAGTACAATACACAGCAGATGACTTGACTGGGTATGAAACATTTGACGATTAACGTGTTGTCTTTTTTTCATCAATTAGATTAATTTATTCATTAATGTCGAAAAATCTGTTCTGTCTTAGGCCTTAAATGCCATATTCTGTCACCAACACGCTTACCGTGGTGATTATGCACATATTTCAAGAGGCCTGCTTCCAACATTTAATATTATGAGACTATTGAAGACGTCGATGAAATGTTTTATTACACATAATTCAAAAAATGACATACTTGAATAGTTATTAATATAGATTAGCAATACATCTTACTGACCCAACGCATGTAGTCTGGAATAAACATAATATGAATAATATTTTGTTTTACAGATTCAATGTCATCGTCAAAAAGATTGCACCTGAAGTCACCGGAATAGTTGAAAAGAAGCAAGAGAAAGTTGACCCACCTCCATGCAAAGATGTGAAAAGTGAAGCTTTAAAAGTTGAACCTACCCAGGAGCCGGCAAAAGTACCTGTCACTGAAACCGAAGTGATCGCTGTCCAACCTATTGATGTCACTAGTGAACCTGTCCCGGCTGACAATGGATGCCATGACCATGACGGCAATGGGACTGAAGACCACGAGAGCAAAGACCATGTTGCAGATGCTGAGCAGATTCCGTTTGAAGCCAATGTAGTAGCTCCAGCCGAAGACCACGCTGCGATTCAAGAAGCGCCAATAGAAAGTGTACCAGAGCTGGTTGAAACTCAACAGCCATCAGAGAATATCATTGAAGCTTCGCCCGCTCCTACATCAGAGCCGCGTGAGGAAGTACCTGTAGAAAGCGAACCGATTGTGGTTCCTGATCAACCAACCCCTGAGGTAGCTCCTGTTGTTCCCTTGCTGCCAGTACCTCTTCCCCCCGTACCTGGTTCCAATCTCGTAGTGTCCTATGAAGACATCATTCGCTGCCTTCAAGCTAAATCACAAGTCCCTCAAGGGCTAAACGTGTCCCCTCTGACATACATTATCTTACCATCAGCCAACAGACCCTGTTAGAAAATAATTACAATATTCCTTTTGTTACAATTCTCTAGTCTTTAACGAAGAAATTATGTTTGTTATTCAATCTATGTTAAATTGTTTTCATTGTATATAAATAAATGCAAGATAAAAGAAACCGCATTCTTATTTTAAGATAACTGTTAATTAAATGCATAATAATTAATAACTATTATTATCTCAGCCTAAGCCATGATTTAATACAGTTATTTAATTATTATAGTAATCTTACAAGATATTTGAATATACAATTTAATTGTAACTTCATTGTTATTTGTTTAAATCATTGTTTCAAAGTAAAAACTCTTTGACCACATTATAAACGTTACAGTCATAACTGTTTTAAAGAAAACGCAATCATTTTAGAATACTTGCGTGTAATGTTAACAGTAAACAAAACAAGAATACATATTAAGTACACCTAATAAGTATGATCTTAATAAGAAAGGATCCGAAAAATCAGGTCTTGCTTGCCTGAACGATGTGTTGACAACTGCTATTACTAGGTATGTAGTAAGCTCTTAAAAATAAAGGTGAAGTTTGCATTCATTCAAAGATGTCAGTGTAAATACCTGGTAAATGATGTAATAAAAAACTAACCATTTACAAATGAAAATTAAAATTGAATTTTAATTTCGAATTATGCTTATGATTATGCTATACAAGAAATAGAGTTCCCTATACAAAACATGTGTAGGTGTCTGCGTTTAACCTGGTTAATTCAATAAACAAGACAACAATTTCGATTAAGCAATCGATCAATATCAACCTCGATACTTTAAAGTGGAGCTAATGTTGATCGATAAAGTCATCTGATTACTATCCGTTAACAAATGCACGCCTATAATTAGATGTAAGATTGAATGAATATCCTTGATAATACTACGGTAAAGTGTTGTTTTGTAAACTTATGTGGGTTACCTACACTATATTTTTGTATACTTGCTTTTGCACCTACGTTTTTGATTGCCTGTTTGAAGGGATCTAATTATTCAATGGTTTTAATATTCCAGATTAATTTTACTCACAGCTTACAAACTTCAAATCAGTTCATACTCGTATATGTATTTGTATGAGTTCAAGGCTTAATGCAAACACATATGAAAGAGGGTCTTATTATAATATTGAATTAGCTGAAAATCATTTTATGAACACTTTATGGTAACAACTGGACGACCCGCTTGGTGTAATGGTCAAGATGTTGCCTATTACGCAAGAGGTCGCGGGTTCGATCCCCGCAAAGGACAAACATTTGTGTGCATGAACGAACATGTCTGTTTGTCCTGGTCTGGGTGTTATATGTATATATTTAAGTATATTTGTAATACCACTGTTGATTCTGATGACTGTAACACAAGTGCTTAAGCTACTTAACACGGGGTCAAATCAATGTATGTGATGTTGTGAAATATTTATATTTATTATTATTATTTATTAGTTTAGAACTGCGTATTTACAGGGAAAACCGACGTTTTCCAGTTTATGTGCAGTTTTAATTAAACCGCAATTTTTTCCTTTTACCAACAGTTTTATTTAATGAGTAACAGTCGTTTAAACCTAAGAAAGCGTTATAGTGTAGTCAAAAACAAACCGTTAACTAAACATTCCCTTAAAAACAATCAAGGCAAATACTGAAATCGAAACCACAAGTCATTGAGAGAGTTGCGTTAGAATACTATAACTACCTCTAGTATAATATTTACTGTAACTGGGTGTGTGTTGTACCTTCTGCGTCACCAAGGTAGTTGTTGCAACAAAGTAGTTGATAGCCAACTCTAGTTTGACACAGCAATTTATGCAAGCCTGATACGTAATAATTTCGAGCCATTGCAATACGAGGCATTTAATTTCCCTTCAAATCATTTAAATTTTAAATTCTTCATATTCTTAAAAATGTGGTACATACAACACTAAACTTGCTATTTAAAATTAAGTACAAGCAAGGTAAACATTTCAAAACTTACACTAACATTTTCTTAAGTGAAAATGTCAAAAACACCATTCGGGCGGGTTAAGCTCGCAATACTCGTAAATCTGTTAAGAATTCTGTCGAAATGTGCCCGTTATGTCTCTTGCTAATCACATAATGCGTTTTCCACTTGCAAAGTGACATAAATGACCGGTTAAGCTGCAGATTACTTATAATTATCCTGTAAACCAATTGATACCTTATGACTCGAGGTGAAATGGAAATCATTGGTATTATTTTTAATAAACATCTCAGCGCATCGAAACAGACCGCGTTAACATTCCACATTGTTAATACTGAAACAATGAAGGCAACTTCAATGCTTTCTCTTCTGACTTTTTTGAACCTTTGTAATTACCACCAATATCCTCCATCCTCATATCTATTTAGGTAAAGGAAACTGATCTTAATATAACCTCCTCACTTCTTGTTTAAAATATAAAAATAAACAGCGTTCACAGAAATCGCTAAGGTCAACAAGCCAAATGTAACATTCCTTTTCTTCAAAGGTAATTGTCGCAGCGCTAATTTTACTGCGAATGTTCGTCCGTGAACCTCAATAAATAGTTAATTTGGAGACGAAAAACAAGGTACAGAATCAAGATGGTTTTTGTAATCATGTTTTATTTTTATAATTGTCTGGTAATGTTTCATTTGATTGCTAGCTGACGTTTAAAGGACTTTTCTGGATCACATAGTACAACAGCACAGATATTGAAGTCAGCTGGTTTATTTTTAATTTAAAATAAATAAAAACTTTGGGTCACTGATACAGATCCCATTGACATAAAACCGTACATACCCATACGTAAACAGTAAGTTTCAAGTTTTTGTCCCCCTTTATACGTCTCCGTTCTTAGTAAAATAATGACATTGAAATGTTGTTAAATAATACCCTAATAGTGTACCTCCGTTTAATACGTCCTGTTGAGATTGTTGATCGTAAACATTGGCCGCTAAAGTCAAAATCCACCTAGGTGGACATTTATTAATATTAATTTATTACTCAATAAAGCACAATGACATGGAATTCTATTGGCTATAACAGTTCATTAGGCATTTTGGTTATTCAAGATCCGTTCCTCCAATTAATTGTATACGGATACACAAATATCTGCTTAATCTTATTCCGGGTGTAACAATGCGCATTTGTTCTGCTCAACTATTATGGCATGCGCCTACAACAATTAAAGTTTCGATCTGACATGAAAATGTCTGCTGACCGCAAAGTTGCGTGAAACAGATAAAAAGGCTGTGATTAACAGCTCCGCATTAATATCGGAACATTTGTTCCGCGGCCTTGAAGGTGTCAAAGTTATAGAGTCAAGGTCTGAAGGCGCGAGCGCATTTCTCCGCCCCACCGCACGGCGCATGCGTTGGCCGCGTTCTATAAAACCATTCCGCAGGACCGTTGACATCAATCAACTCTTGGTAGTTAGACCATACAGTCAAAATGTTCAGCAAAGTAAGTTAATGCTATAAATTAATTAGTAATATAAATAAATAAATACGCATGTTGATTTCGAAAGGAAAAGGGTTTTTCCGTTTTGAAAGAGTAACCCATTGGTTAATTAAGTATATGAACTGCTTTCCAGACCTCTGGACCAGCTTGGTTCTAACTACATTTCGAAGCGCAGAAAAGAAAGAAAGAAGATGATCCAGTTGTGATCACTTATAAACCCAGCATACATACAAAATTGCTGTAGACCTCACTCAATTTCTGTTCTCTTTCTGCTTTTAAATATAAAAATTAAACATTTCTCTTTTCTTCTAGATCCTTGCCTTCAGCGCTCTCCTGGCCGCGGCCAACGCCGGCTACTACGGCCACGGCCACGCCACCTCCTCGCAGAGCATCGTGCGCCACGACGAGGCCCACGCCCCGGCCCACTACGCCGTCCACGCCGCCCCAGTCTACCACGCCGCCCCGGTGTACCACGCTGCCCCAGTAGTACACGCTGCCCCGGTCGCCCACTACGCTGCCCCCGCTGCCCACTACGACGGTCATGATGAATACGTAAGTATACTGGCTATTATTAGCATATTGTGCTGTAGGCTGTTCGGTCAAGTAAGCCAACAGTTTATCAAAAACTTGCATCAAACGTCACGCTGAGAAAACAGTCTACAGCAAAAAATGACCACTTTGCCTCCTTCTCAGGCTCACCCCAAATACGACTACGCTTACTCCGTGGCTGACCCCCACACCGGCGACCACAAGTCCCAGCACGAGAGCCGCGACGGAGACTCCGTGCACGGCTACTACGAGCTGGTGCAGCCTGACGGCTCCGTGCGCAAGGTCGAGTACACCGCTGATGACCACCACGGGTAAGAAATCGACCTATTCCCTCAACAGCCAGATTTACTTCCATTACATTTCTCGATGCAGGGTTACCTCAAAAAGGCTTTTATTCCAACAGTTACCGTGATGGTTAAGCGGGTTGGTGACGGTTAGTAAGTTACAATAAACACATGGGAATGCTCCCGCACATTCTCCTGGAAGATCCAATAGTCGTTTCTTTTAATATCCACACACAGGAATAAATGGGTTAATACCAAATGAAACGAAATGAAAGTTATTCAGCGAATTAATCTACATAGTAAATTCTTTTGCACGTCAATACATTTTCTGTTCCACGCCGTCACAACACTGCAAACGAGACTTATTTTAACAATGAGCACACGATGAAATAAGACGAAAAATCTCTGAACAAATATTATAATATCTTAATATTTTTTAGTATTCTACATACATATAAAGGGGCCCCTTAAACCTACACGCTGCTGGGTCGAAAGTCCCAGGCGCCGACTGACATTCCTCTCTGTTCCACGCGATGGACCCGGCACCCGCACGGAGAATCCATGGATAGCTAAGAATTTCGTCTCTTTCTGTTTTCAGTTTCAACGCTGTGGTCCACAACACCGCCCCCGCTGTCCACCCCGCCCCCGCGCCCGCCCACGGCTACCACCATTACTGAAGAATGATTACTTGTACCTGAATGTCTGACTTATATTTATACTTTTGTATGCGAGTGCCAATGTTGAATGACTTCTTGTAAATAAAGTATGATTGAGCGCTGAACAAATTGAAAAATGATTTTTCTTTATTCATTCATGTCACAACATTTTATACACATCAAATGAACATTATTTCGAATGAATGCAAATAAAGTTAAAATGTTCGAGTAATTAAAAAAAATATATATATTTTTTTTTATACCCTGAAACAGCAACTAGATCCATAAAAAGATTTACAAAATGCAAATCGGTACGAAGTGTTGTCCCTAAATAAAAGAACATCATCTAAGAAACAATATCAAAAAACATGCATTCAAATATGCAATAGAGTGGTAGACCAATGTCATGAAAAATACACGAACGAATATCATCCAAAAGACAGATCAAGCGTACTTTATATGTAACACGATGAACCTAATATGACAAAATGATTACCTTATAAGGTACATTATAGCTAGTTTCAGGTGTATGACAAGCTTGCCAAATCGGACGAAATAACTACAATGGCTGCACAGCTCACAACAATTCGTGGTATGCGGTCCCTGTCGATAATAGACAATGAATCACACCAGCCTAGATCACGATAGCTTTCGCAATCGGATTCCTTTAAGGACCTCATAATTTTCCACCCATGAATCAAAACCATATATAATCAGGATTATAATACCTACCTTCTACAAATAAAAAATCAGACACAAAAAAGTAAAAAAAAAAAATTTTTGGTCTTTCTATAATTCTGTTGGTCAATGTAATGTCATCCTGATTGAAACGTGTTCGGAATGTAAGGATAAACTGAGTGTATTTGCGCTTATGCATATTATGTACTCAGTCTAAGTAGCCCATATATCATGCATTGATTCAGCAGTATAGGAATAACTCGTACTTATTTCCTTATTATGAAGTTATTCAAGCCTGAAAACGAATTACGGCTATCCTAAATATTTGAACCACTTGCCCTTATCACCATCTTGATATATTGATCCGCTACATGCAATAATTACATGATGCAATCTAAAACCGTATTTTATGCTAACAATGTACTGATAACAGAAATTATTAGAGGAACAATAAAAGTAAATCAGACCATCTTTTAAATTCCATTTGAAACTAGGTTAAAATTATCATAGAATTCACTTACTTATTATTCATAATAAACAGTAATTACTTATTCAGTAAATTATTTCTTTAATTGTAAAACGAAGCTTATTTTTTGTTGGGACTTCATATTACATCCCGTGAGTCAACAAAGCAACGGTGTCAGCAAAAGGTGTCCTTCTGAAGCAACATGGGCGTACAGTTCAATAACAAACTCGACACCTCTATTGAAAAGTTACGAATCAGCAGTTTTTGAAAATTTTACATTTCTATAAAAAAAATGCACCTTATGTTGTAAAAACACAAATGTTTTTACATTTGAGTGAAAATGTTCAAAATTCTACTTCCAACGGTTTTGAAAATCGTTACATATGTGTCCATAACAAAAGTCATTACCGATTAAATAGTGAAAACGCTATCCTGTTTAATCTATATATTGCAGTTTCTTTAGTTTACCGTAAAGGATATGAACTATTGTGTATGTCCTCACCTCAACTATGAGTAGGTGGGGTTAACAGTTCATTATAATCAGGTTGACATCGTTAACCCTCAAACCGAAACAGTTAAGTGAGCAGTAAAAATTACTGAGGCACATGGTAGTTAGCCAATTTCCTTTATAACATATAATTAAGAAATACTAGAAAAGTGCAGCGTTTTGCAATTAATAAGCTGAATATTTCATTGGCTTGTTTTAAATACTTCATAATAGTAAATGGTTTTTTTTTTTCAGGAAATATTTTTTCTTACTTGTCTGCACAGAAAACCTAACTTTTAAACACATTATTTTGTGGTTATGATAACGTCAGTATCGTACTCGATGAATTTAATGTCTTCCAGGTTACATATCCTGTTCTTAATTTAAGGAAGTTCATGTTAACACGATATTCACGACATAATTATTGTGCTAAATCTAAGTTTGCGTGTTTATTCGCGCTTAAAACGCCTTCTACTTATCGACACGATTTTTTCAGCTAGATAAGTTTTGAGGTGTTACCATGCATTATCCGAAAGTTACATATTGTTAGAAACAAAGACTTTCATTTACACTTCTTCCCTTCACAGAAGGAAATGCAATATGTATTGAAACTTATTAAAGTCGAAAGTATTCATTAGTCTTTACACAGTAATCTAACTGTTAGAACGCATTATACTCGGAGTAGATTTTTTTCTGTAATCAGGTAAAAATAAAAGTAGCTTGCCTCGCTGGACTTTGGTGTCGCTGACACCAGACACAATAATTACACACTTTTCGTACATTGCTGTATGTAACTGTTTACCTGAAGGCTATCTAGAAAACATCGCGAGCACGTAGACCCTGTACACATTGCAGTGTGAAGAGTTTTTGTATCTTATTAGGCCATGCATTTTTATACAATAAACGGCGTTACTGATGGCAAGCACCGAATCATGAAGTGTGATTTACACCTACAAAATATGTTTTTTTGTTATAAGTGGGCAAACGAACAAGATTGTCTCCTGATGGTAAGTGATCACCGCTGCCCATAGACATCAACAACAGCACACGGGTCGCAGATGTGTTGCCTGCCTTTAAGACCTCATACCTTCCCCAACTGAGCTGAGGCGAGCGAACTCACCAGCAGAAACTTAGCACAACAGTTAAGAAGTGCTATTTCACTGTGGTCTTCTGTAAAGTGGAGGTACTTCCCCAGACGAGCGGCCCCCGGTAGTTCCACTAAGCTCTACCCCTCTTGCCGCGATCTAATGTACGCGGAATGTACCGTGAGCAAATAAAATAATAAATGGGTAGCGACACACTGATAGGCCTACAGTCACGTCTATGAATTATAATAAGCTTAAACTAAAACCGTCAATCCAAAACGGATTTCCATAAGCAAAAGTCTGCATCCTGATCCGCCTTGTTAAATTATGTACGCATTCGTCACGACTGTTTGCGTGAGACGTCGCACTTACCAGACAATAGAGATAGATAAACAATTAATTGTGATGCTAAGTTATACTCACAACAGTCATTCATTAATCTGTCCAAACAACTGGTTCTAAGAATTTGGTCACAAAAAAATTTAAGAAGTATCATATGCAAAGTTCTTCTTATAATGTATGAACCAGAGTGCATTTTTGTTTTTTTAGAAGTTGAAAACCAAAATTTTCCCCGGTTCTAAATGAAGGATTTTTTTCAAAACTTTAAATTAAAACTCAGAATTTGCCAACATCTTTCATGTAAAATGAGATCAGATATTAGTATAAGATATACTAAAAGCAAGATAGTATGAACGATCCAATTACATATTTACATGACTATAACCGAATAAAACCAAATAAAAAGATTATTTTTTTGACAATCATAGGAGTCTCCGACTGCACGCTTCTCTTTCCTAATTAAGGCATTTTACTGTCATCTGATTTTAATACAGATGTTTCCCTTAGAGTCAGCTGTAAAATCCTTCCAATACAAATCCACGGTAATCAAATACCTACAAGACGTGAGACTTACGACGTAGCGTTTTTCATCCAATACCCATTCCAGCGTGACGGACCACGCTCTTACGCTTCGCATGGCTAAAGGCAATAGACATCGATACCATGACACATATTCACCACAATTCCACGATCAGTCCGATATGACCTTACGCTATTGTCATTGTCATAACGAGGTCCGCATACTGGACTAACCCCACTTTGTCTTGACCAGCAATATAAAAAGCACTGGCCAGTGGCCATTGACATCAATCACTAACCAACTTCAACACCACAAGCAAAATGTTCAGCAAAGTGAGTGTGTTATTAATACTGGTGCAATTAAAGTTTTAATTATTCGGTTCTACGGTCAAGGCTACGTGCCGCAACTATTACACCAATTATTTGCACTTGAATAAAAAATTGTTCGCCTACTTTCATACAGTAGAACTATTTCTTCGGGAAAGGATAAGTTCCAGAATCGATTCTGGATCTCCTCGATTTCGGGAAAGAAGGATTATTTCATAAATCTAGTGCAGTGCAGTGGTTGAGGAATCAAAAATCTGCTCTTTGCAAGTTCCCGGATACGTGGCCCTGAGTATCCTGACAACAGAACATTATCGCTCGAAAAAGGAATTTTGTCAAGGAGATCTTTTCATGCGAATAGGCCCGCAATTGTTGAGGTGTTCCTATTTCGAATGAGTCAAAAATAAACTTTCTTCTTCTTCTAGATCGTTGCTTTCGGCGCTCTCCTGGCCGCGGCCAACGCCGGCTACTACGGCCACGGCCACGCCACCTCCTCGCAGAGCATCGTGCGCCACGACGAGGCCCACGCCCCGGCCCACTACGCCGCGCCTCTGGTCCACGCCGCCCCGGTCTACCACGCCGCCCCGGTGGTCCACGCCGCCCCGGTCGCCCACTACGCTGCTCCTCTCGCCTACGCCGGTCATTACGATGGACATGATGACTATGTGAGTACAAACCTAGCTGGTCCGTACTAACATCCGTTTTTAAAGAATGCATCACCATAGTTTCATTGATAATCTAAACCAAGCTTCCAAAATGCTATAGCCAAATAATTTCATACATTTGGAAAACATTATTAACTTCGTCAATATTAGCACTTGTAACAAAACTGCAATCTTCGACAGTGAAAATCTGGTCCTGTTTACTAGTATGTTGACAACCTTCTCCTCAACATCAAGAAGGATCCCTGTAAAATAGAACATGTCAACAAGGAGTTACTCAAACCTGCTTCGTCATTAAAAGCGATGGATCACAACCTTCGCTATAAATGATCACGTGCGCCTTAGTTAATAACGAACTGCATCTGTTTCCAGGCCCACGCTCACCCCAAATACGACTACGCGTACTCCGTGTCGGACCCCCACACCGGCGACCACAAGTCCCAGCACGAGAGCCGCGACGGAGACTCCGTGCACGGCTACTACGAGCTGGTGCAGCCTGACGGCTCCGTGCGCAAGGTCGAGTACACCGCTGATGACCACAACGGGTAAGTCACCAATATTATTAAAAAATAACTTTGTATAACAACACAGTTCGAAGTCCAATTCTGGACTCAGATTCTCAAAATCACCCCTATAGACCAAAGATGCAGAAATAATAGCAATGCGGTCCTTAAAGCAGTACTCCAAAATAGGGACAAAAAATAAATCGGCCACAAAAAATGTATTTTACATCGGGTTCCTGAAATCGTTCTGGTTCTTCTTTCTTCTTCTTTCATATTTGATAAAATATTTGTTACTCGCATGACATTTGAAAATGACACCAACAACATTGCACACAGAAGACAGAAAATTAAGAGACAACAATTTGATCGTCTTGTCATCTTCTTCTTTTCAAATCTCCCACTTTTTTCTCACCCAAATAAACCTTAAACCACTTTTAATATCACCTGGAATGCTATTTATTAATTCTTATCTAATAACATTTATTATTTATTCCAGCTTCAACGCGGTAGTCCACAACACCGCCCCCATCCACCACGAGCCCGCCTACCACCATTACTGAACAACGTTTACTCATATTTAAAGGAAGCCATGAACCAAATTTTGTAAATATTTATTAAAAATATTTTAATGTACCACTTTCGTTTTAATATCTACTCATAGATCCATAGTTTAACTATAGATAGCGAGCAATGCGTTTTAAAGAAACACATCCTTTTTTACATTCACTATCTATTGCAGATTTTTTTCCGTTTCCAAGGTTTGTTTACGTCTGCTACCCTTGTTAGATATTAATATTTTTGATAACACAAATAAACAAGTATATTACTTAGTTAAAGTACCTAGGCACAGACTGGAATTTACATTATATGCCTATTTTAACTGTTAAATATTTGGCACACGTTTCTATACTTGTTTTATCCCATGGGAGCATTAAATCGGGATATAAATCCTGTCACCTTAGTCAGCCCATACTCTGACTCTATACTAAATTTAATCAAAGTTCGTTCTTAAGTTTTCGAGAGATTGACAGACAAACATCCAAACAAACTTTTACATTTATAACATTATAGTATGATTATAAACAGTACCACCAAAGGGCTTGAACAAAGCTCTTAAGGCGTCTCTTTGTTAATTTTATTTTATCAGGTGTCTAACAAGCTTACACCGGAGCAATAAAGTCATAAAGGCACTTTATTTTCGCGTAACAACACTAAATGCACCGGGCGTGACTAACTTTACTTGATTTATGAGCACACGCCTTTATCATGAAGGTGTACGTTTCGGCGCACTCCGCGATTACGATAATGACATTGACGTTTAAATTTGAGCTACTTTACGACTACGAAACATGATACCTACCGCAATAGAAGTGGGCAGTACATGACGTGTCAATAATAAATCAAGCTGGCCCTTTTGTTCTATTCACTGTGTATCGCCTATCGGCTTTGCGCTAGCACAACTGATCACGGTTCGTGCTTGCCACGTTTCAAGCATAACGAATTGCTATGATAATCAGGCACCATCGATTGCTGAGCTTATTAAACGGAAGGTCGATGTCAGTGGGAAAACTAACGGGCCACCCAAACGCCCAGCGCAAGGCCAGAAATTACCTGCTCGATGGCGCATTTGCGCAGTGGCCCTGCCATACGTACCAAGAGTCGTGGGTTCGAATCCCACCAAAGACAACATTGGGGCGATGGAAATTGATTCTTCTTAATCTAAAAGTGGTACATTTATGTTTCAAGATATTTATTGTAAGTATATGAATAATAATTACTATCACACACATACATAGTATGTTACTAACAATGCTACTGCTGTTGTCATGGCTTAACGACCCAAAGTGTGTCTTAGCCTCCGAAACGAGAGAATTCCATCGGTCTCTCTCTCTTGCGCCACCCCCAACCAGTCCTCAACCCAGAGCTCACGCAGGTCGCCCAAGATATCGCTGGAAGGACATGATGGAGGCTACTAACAATGGCTTTTTTGTCACCCTTTTCATAGAGTATATAAACGAATCAATATATCACGTGCAACTAATTAACTCTCTATAACAAATATCAATCTTTATAAAAAAAGGTAAAGTTACTAGGTGTTTTCAAACAACTGAGAATAAAAAAAGCATACTTCACTAGAATTAAAATAAATTCCGCCAATTAACATCGCACTATTAACATCACTATTAATTAAATAGGTGCAATGTAACGCAAGCTTACACACGAAATTTCGTCTAAAATATTCATGAGCGTAAATGGTTGAGTAAAATTAACGTAGTAATCCGCATTGCAACAATAGAACAGCGATGCCGGGCTGATAAAGAGTGCAATACACACGCCCTTGGCACTTTCCGAGTGGACAGGCCACATACAATAACCTCCATTAGTTCTATAACTTTGAGACATTAATAATTAATTTCGAACATAGAATATTTGTTCTCGCTAGTTCCATTGCCAAGACCAATGGAACTTCTGAGAATAAAAAGTATCACAAAATTCATGGGGCAGATATCCACTGGAACTGAAATGATGGAACACATCGGTAACCGTAACATGTTCATTGGTTGATGTCCATGGGCACTTGGGCAGTGGTGATCACTTACAATCAGGTTTTCCTCTAGCTCGTTTGCCTTCATTTGCTATTTGTGAATTGACAACCCAGGAACCCGGTGTGGGACTTAAGCACAACACCTCTTTCAAAGTTGCAAAATTCCTTCCCATTTCGGTCGCTTTGTGAGCTCATTGGAACCAACCATTGACAGCGATTTTTTTATTATTATTTTACAAACTGTATAAAAAGGCATCTTAAAATCACGATGAGATTCACATATGTAACCAAAAGTTAAATTTCTGTAAGTCAAGTAAATATTTTATTAATAAAAATTTTCTCCATGAAATATCCTTTTATAACACGTTATTTCGAATCTTTGTTTTTATAGCATTTTATTAATGTTAATATTTATTGTTTCAATAAACACCGTTCACCTCACCATTAATCGCCGAAAGCATGAAGTTACTACTTGCCCACACAATTCCGTAGTAATGCGGAAAATTCAATAGATTGCACGCAGCAAATACATATCTTGTTTTATTGTCACTTAAAATACCAATACAATTTTGAATGTTAGAATCTGGAGTTGATTTATATTAGAATATAATAAACCTAAATATTACATAATTTAACATAACAGGTTTGTATATGGCAATACAAACCTGAAATAGATGAAAATTAGGGTTATTTTAACTGTGCAAGTATTATTGCTATTTGACACTGTATTATAGTTATACCTTTTTATATCTTGGAATCAGATACGGAATAAACTGTTAATACTTCCTTAATTTTTCGAAATTTAGAACACAAGCACAGAAATTATATAACTATGAAAACTTATCTGCGGAATTATATTAGCATATTTCGTCCGAGGCTCATTTGTTTCCATTATTATGATCAGATTTGTGTCAGTACTTGCAAAGGAATGAAAGGAAACCTATTATTTAATATCAATAACTTCAACATCATCAAACTTTCTTTATTTTTGCAATGGTGTTGTAAGATTTTACTTGGACTTACGGTGTTATTTGAAATAAGACTTTATCTTAATAATCTTAAAATTTTCCTGTATTTGAGATGAAGAGAAATTTTGAAAAATGACTTGCCTTGTCATGCCGTTCCTGAGAGACACCACAAATTAAATTTTACTAAAACTGTTTCATAATGTATTAAAGTAATCAATCAACATTTGATCCTAAGGAAGACATAAAAGAAACAGAGTAAACTGTTTTTCTACAAAACTAAATAAAATTCAATCAAATTAAATAATTTGTTCAGCAATTTGATTCACTTATTAGTAATTTCGTTTGAACTTCAAATCTCTTTTTAATATATTTTAATAAACGTTATGTCAATACATGTTATGACAGTGTTTTCGTCATTCATAATGTTATTATTGAAATATATTTATTGAAAATAGTAAAATTCTATTTAGACATACCGTTAACTTCGTCCAATTATTCTATTTAAATCACACAAGTGAATTATCATAAATCCATTACGAGTAACATAAACTAAAGCTACTATTCTTTGACCCGTGATAAAATAGACAATCTTAATGCATAATTATGATAATTGGCAATAATGAAATTATTTTATCCATTACCTGATAACTAATTCTGCACCACATCAATGCGCCTAGCAATAAATATTGTGTATAAATTGACCCTTCAAATATTAATCTTCCAATGATTAGGGACATTACAAATTATAATTATAAAATTGTAAGCTAAGATCAGGTCATCTGATAGCTAATATCTGATCGAACAAGGATGTTCGTGTGACTTATATTACTAATTATATCCTGGAAGTTGTGACACTGAATAGAGACATTTGACTATTAATATTCATAAGTTCAATATTTACAAGACTTTCGACGGTGCTGTAATTAATTTTAACAAAATTTAAAAATGAGAAGTCTTTAAAAAGCCAAGAAACTAAGCTAAACTGGCTTTTTAATTTTATAGGGCAAAGCTGTCAAAATCAACACCACGTTTATACGTTGATAACCACGAAAATAATGCGTATCACACGACGGCCACAACAATAACCGCAGGTGCAACATAATAGTACGTTAATTCATGAGTTTTCCCATACAGCCTAATATACTGCAACAAAAAACGTACACAAAAACAATCTTATCACGGCCCACGCTGGCCTAGTATCATAACGTATAATATGAGGTTCACATAGTATTTTTGTTAAGTAACAATAATTTGGCCGTAATACGAGAATGTGCAAGACAAAGCTCGCGACCTTGCGGGCGCGGGGACGACGGCGCTGTTCGCGCCCCACCGGACCAACTCCAATTCTTATAAAACCCACTGGTGGATATCAGATGTATGTCAGTCACGCACTACAATCCCACACAAAAAATGTTCGCCAAAGTAAGTTGGAACGTGAGAAAGTGAATTGAAAAACTAAATGAAATCGTCAACTGTCATCAGCTTAAAGCTATAGGACACTTTTTTTGAATTTTCGAAAAAACATTTAAGAAAAAAAAATGATATAACCTCATCTCTTTTAAGGATTAAGCCTAACTATACAGAAAACACCAAGGAGTTTTCTGTCTAACTAAGCTAAATATTTAAGTGAGGCTTACTAGCTAATACAAGCAATATCTTTTCTTAGCTAGTCCAACTTCAGCAGTTCCTAATCTTATTCCTCTTTACCTTCTAGATCCTTGCCTTCGGAGCGGTGGTGGCTGTAGCCCAAGCCGGCCTCCTCGGCCACGGCCACGGCTACTCCGTGTCCTCGCAGCACAACGTGGTTCACCACGACACCCACTACGCCCCCTTGGTTCACGCTGCCCCCGTGGTCCATGCTGCCCCCGTGGTCCATGCTGCCCCAGTGGTCCACGCCGCTCCCATCGCCCACCACGGATACGGAGAACACTACGGACATGAGGACTACTACGTACGTATCTGCAACCAGCATATTCATCGCATATTATTCCACTGAATAATTGGGCAAAAGCTTGCCCTCATTAACATCATGAGTAACATCAATAGAGAATTACCTTTTAAAATACTAAATATTACGATCATTTTAATATAAACCTCAAGGTATTCACTTTCGACATCAGCTCTATAAAAGTGCCTATCGAGGTAAAATCAATGAATATAAAATAAAGACACTAAACATAATTTATAATTAGACCCATAACACTTTATTCAGGTCACTGGAACAGCTTTATAAATTAACGATCTTCTACGCACGAACACAAGCTATGTAGGAAGTGTCTCCAGTATTTTCGCTCTAGGTCTGTTTTGTAATTACAGTTTATAGTCCAACTTATCTATTGCCTCTTATTTTATCAACAATTATCAGCGAAAGGAAAACTGGATATCCCAGATTTGCAAGTTGGCCGGGCGCTCGAAGTGGGTCGCGTGTCGTAAGACTACTTTCATTGATGCATATGATTTCCCGCAGTCTCACCCCAAGTACCAGTACTCGTACTCCGTGGAGGACCCGCACACCGGCGACCACAAGTCCCAGCACGAGAGCCGCGACGGAGACGTCGTGAAGGGTGAATACTCCCTGCTCCAGCCCGATGGCTCCTTCCGTAAGGTGTCTTACTCCGCTGACGACCACAATGGGTAAGGAATTTCTTACAACTAATTTCCTTTGACTTCTAATATGATTTGAGGGTATGGCACGACAGCAATATTTTTATGACAATTCAGGTGACAGTAAGATACGCTGTACAAATTCATACATAAATTAACAACTGCGGCCTATTCCACATACCTAAAGAATATTGAGTACCACCATAATAAGACCATCATATATATATTGCCACTCTGTACATCTTTGACCCATTAGGCATGAGACTATGTCAGTAACAATATTTAAAATAAAACCGATGCAAATATAATAAAAAGCTTCAAATATCGGTACCAATGTTGGATTTTGAATCGCTTCAATCAATTCGCTTCAATGTAAAGCAATGAACACAACGTTAATTTCCTAATCGAAACATAACTAGAATCACATAATTAAGTTGTCCACTACGAACTTTATGAAACTGTTTCCGGCAGAAATAATTATAAAGGCTAGAAATTAAATAAGTGATTAGCAACCAGAATTGGAATTTTCTTGTGAAAACATCGATTTGCATTGCTAATTTTGCACTGGTGTAATTGAGATAAATCGGGTACATTAATGGATATCTGTCATTCAACACTTTACCGATGTCATCTGTCAAATCATGGTGTTACATAAAATTAGAGAACTTAACACGGACGACGTAATAACTAATACCGATGACATTGCAACTTTCCCCGAATTGCGAAAAACACTTCCTAACCTCACAACGTATTTGCTTTGAATGAAAACTCGCAACCGGCAATAGAATCAATGTTTACATCCAATCATATGGTTGTCAAACCGGTACTCATATGAGCAGGCAATGACCTCTCTCGACCCCTCGCCACCGTCTGTCAACAAGTGGAATGGAACAGGTGCTGCCAACCAGTTTCCGAACGAGTTTTGCCACTTATCGTGTTTACGTTTTGCTATTGTTCTAATCAGATCGATGTCTTGGTTCAAAGATCTGAGTCATGTTTACAAAACTAAATTACATTTGAACGCGATTCCAAAAATAGGTCATGAGGTCATTCAAAACGTTAAAGTGACATAAAAAGGAAGGTAGAATGACTATCACAGACTGAAGTCGCTTTGATGTTTTTCATTATTAGCTTCAAGCCTCAGTACAAATTTCCTCCCAGGGGACACAATTTCTATGCTGATACTAATGTTGTTTTGGGACTAAATAACTTACATATGTGGCATGTTCTTTTTTTGCAGCTTCAACGCGGTCGTCCACAACTCCGGCCCCAGCCACCACTTCTACTCGTCCCAGCACCACCATTACTAGATCTCCGCATCGTCTAGATGTACCTACGTTGTCTATTTATTCTCACTGTGATCTTCGTGTACAGAATGTACCCTCGTTTTAAGTCATTAAACTAGTACAAATAAAATTTTACTGCCTTTAATTTCCAACAACTTAACTCGAATTTGACGCTAATTAAAGAGTTTCGTGAAACACCAATTCCTTAATGATATGCTCTGTTAACCCGTAGGCTGTCCAATTAATAACATAATTAAACTATCCTGCTAATTTCACATTACTATCTAAGATTAAAACTAGTTTATCCACAATAATTTATCATGTTACAAAAATAATTATCTTAAACGCGTCTGTCTGTTGAAAGCATTTCAAACGTTTAACATTTATCACCTACAAGTAGCGATCTACAAAGTAAATTGTAGCTATGTTACAGATATCTCTAACAAGCTCTATTTATTATTACACTATTGCACATTCCCAATCATAACACTTATTACCTCTTGCAAAGCTATGGACTTAACATAGATATATCTTGTAAACAGTCGATAAGACTGCGTTCGAAAATACAAATTAAATTCCAATCAATATCCTACTTTGATAGCATCAGTGCTCACGAATATCATTTAAAATATGTTTTGAATAGACAGAACACAATGTTATAATAATTCTAGTGACCATGAATGTATTAGGCCTACCTACTCATATTGATGGTGAGATTTCACAATTGCAATTTTTTTATAATATGGTTATACCGAGGAAAGATAAATATTGCAATATACTATTTGACCTGATTTTTACTATATACCTGATTCAGAAAATACCTAAAAACACGAACTAGCATAAATACCATATTATGGTATTGAGCCATATGTACCTAGAGTGATTTTAAGCTCGGAAAACAAACAAGAATAATACATTTGTTTGAGTGTGTTATTTTAAAAAAAAATGTGTTGGCTAAGGGTCTGCAGTCAATAACTGGATGTATAGAAAGTGATATAACACGAATCAGTATTTTTAAACTAGGCAACTAAAGATAACGATGCCTCTCAACTGCAGTTTATTAATAAAATATGTATTATAAAGATCTGCTCAATTAAGAGTAGACCACTATAAAAACTATTTAGTCTTTATATCACCGCCTCTTCGGTCGCCAACCTACTTTCTTGGCCTATGATATTAATTTTATAAATCGACAAAAAATATCCTTACAGGGTACTAAAAACGAAATGTCTTGCTATATTACATGTGTCCTACATTATCATCATCATTATAAGGCTTCCTGCATCTTAACTGATAAATTAAACTACGTCATTTTATAAATGAAATTAAAGCTAGTTACAACGCTCTGTGTGCTTCCAACGTTACGAACATTCAGAGGCAAGTTTATTTTAGTATAATGAGCATTTATTTACATTTATTTTGTTAAACAATAAATGTGTCCAGATTTGCATAAATAACATGACATGTCTTTTGCCCTTAATTTGCAAGGTTGAAGCTATGAGAGATGAAGATAATTGATACACACAGCACAAGGAATCACCATCATCGCAAAGTAAAGATGACATGTTATATTTTTTCTATCCTTTGTATATTTTACCTAAGTATTAGAATCATGTGCACACACCTTTGTGAATATTATTGCAATTATTATTTCACTACTGTCGCAAGCAATTAACTTTAAAGTCGGTGGTCCATAATTACTTATACTTTGATGTCACAAGCGTCTGGTTCAATTGGTTTCATACTTATTTTCGATAATGTTCAATTTGAAATTCTACCTAAACTGGAAAATATGATTAATGTTCACTTTATTTTACTCAGTTAATTATTATAAAAGAAATACGATTCGTGAAAGTTAGTTTTAGTCATTTCTAACAGGTCAATTGGGTATTTGACTGACAGGTCAATTCTCCTACTTTTATTAAATATCAAAAACGTAACCTTGTATGAAAATCTGTATGGAATACTGAATTGTGACGTCACATTTCTGTATTGTCAAATCAATACTCTTTTAGTTTCAATTAGTTGTAATAATTTGTAAAAAGCGCAATAGTACCTGTGGGATAATAATTTGTACTTAATATTTAATTTCATCTTTTATGTTAGAATATTATAATTTATTTCGTATGCAGTCAAATAGCCAATAACCAAAGCTATGTAAACAGTAACAGTAATGCGTTGGGCATTAAGGCATATCTCGAAAAAAATAATCATCAATCACTTAAATCTAATATTTAAAAGGGGTTATTTTAATTATAATGGGTATTTACAATTTAATCGCTCATAAATTTAAGTAAAAAAGTAGTCTAATAAAATTTAGCTCACATTGCTTAAAAATGTTGTTGACAAATGGCTTGAGAAGCACGAAATACTCTACCTTTATCCGTTTATGGAAATATTTCAACAGACCACAGAAGCAAAAGTTTATCAACATTAATAAAATTCAGCAAACTAAAATGACGCGATAAATCAGAAGCTACATTTTAATTTGTCACGTTTATCTAGCAGAAAATAATGTCCCGGTAAAGTTCTATAGCTCAATTCACCTTGACAGCCATCTCTAAGCAAACTTACCATTTCACAATGGTAGTTTAGATAAAGTTCCTGGGCTCACGACTGAATAAATTGTTCCTAAAGAAGTTTAAATCAGATAAAAATCTTATCTCACAAAAATGAATTGTCTGTCCTTGATAGGTAGTAATTAGAGGTTTATATTAGTAATTTAATCTAGAGATAAAACACAAACCAAGGTACGACGTTTATGGCGTTGCATGAATGAAATGACTTTGTTCAATAGATTGAAATATCACAATACACTTATTGCTACTTTTTACTAAATACGAAGATGATGATGGCAGCACATTTTCCATTTATAAATGGTAAATGTATAACAAAAATAAATAACCGCTCAAACTGATTTTATTCACGATTTCATCCATTTCAACATTTTTTGGGGTTAGAAATTCTAACCGACATTTATAGGTTAAGTGTTAGGGAACACACTATGCGGAAAAAACGCGACCGAATTTACACGACTGAGTTTACTT
The DNA here is from genome assembly GCA_958496325.1 of Nomophila noctuella. Taxonomy (NCBI): domain Eukaryota; kingdom Metazoa; phylum Arthropoda; class Insecta; order Lepidoptera; family Crambidae; genus Nomophila; species Nomophila noctuella. The sequence continues at coordinate 10,912,486 of OY292487.1, read as the reverse complement.
TCCGTCGTGTTCAGTTGATAGGTATGATACACCATTAGCGCCGAAATTCGGTTGCAAAATTTGGTCATATCCGCTGTCAGTCGCAAAACATTCCGTTATTTTATTACTTTTGGAGGAGCGACTGTCTAAGTCATATTTTTGTTTACGTAGAAACCACACAGCCTATAGTTTTCAATTGTTTAATCTTTGCCCTCGCAAAAAACCAACTTCGGTTGCGTATTTTCAGCCTAGTGTGTTCCTACACCAAAGGTTACTATATTCAGAATAGGTAGCTTTTATACCATTAAATCGAACCACATACCACAAGCGTAACCATTTATACGAACGCTGAAAATTAAAAGTGATTCTGATAATAATGTATTATTGATTCTATGATAAATCACCGAAGTCACGGCCGGCACGCGGGTGAGTGACCTCTGAACTGTGAATTACACCTTTCAATCAGATTCGGACCGACGACCTTGCTACAACAAAGCCAATAGATAAGCTAAGATAATACTTCCGTGACGGACAGCCAATGCGATTGGATAGTATTATGGTGTGATTCACCAAACTAAGAATAGAGGCATGGTAATGAAAGAGGGCCTTAGGTTTGAGCGCCACCTTAGTTACCACTGATATCGTTGCTTAAGATTTCCCTGATAGGAAATTATTTCTTGGTATTTTTTTAGGTGAATGTTATTTTAGGTAAAAATAAAAAAAAAATAAAAAAAAAGGTAAAAAAATTATTATATGAATTTTAGAGAATAACTCTTTTCAGTTATTGAATGACACCAATTAACCAATCCCAAAGTTATTCCACACTAATAAAAGAAATCAGTGTATGTGTTTTCGTTTCTTCTATTTGTTTTACATCATATCTGTTATATCTGACATTTTGCCAGTCTTTTCATACTTCGTGAGCGGACATTTATTAACTGATAATTATGAACAAAAAGTAATTTAAGTCTAGATTGTATTGATAGCCATTTGGTTTAGTCATTGCAAAGCAGGTGTGTCCCTTTGACTTTTTGCTTAGGTCACTAAAACAATATCCGGTTAGTTGTTAAGGTCGTCATTAAATATTAAGTTCTAAGTAATTTCACGAGTTTAGCTCACGAAAAGTAGTTTCTCTAAATCCAGTAAAAGTTAGTCATAAGAATGTTGTATTGAAAGTGTATTCATAAATATTAAGAGATGAATGTACGAAACAATTCGAGTATAAAAGACAGAAACACAGCATTTCTCGTTTTGTATAAGACGCTAGATGCCAGCCGCCAAGCTCAAAGTATTTCACATATAGGGAAACGTTGCTTCACTCCCTTATAGTTTGACTTAGAATATAATATTTCTTACAAGCCGCAGCAATCAAAAGCACACAATATTTGTATGTGGTTGATAACCTGCGACCACAAACACCTACTGCAGTTCTACAGGACTCGACCCGTAGGCGTCGGCGTTACAAAACGCGAGATATCAATTAAACAGTCGTGCTAGACAAAGCCCTCGCATTATAAAGTATGCGGTTGTGACACAAATTTATCGTGAATTCATTAACTAATTCGTGCTTTGATCGTTGATATTAATCTCAATTTCTTACCTTTAATACCTATAAGGGTAGTCGGGAGATAATGAAGTGTTTTTAATCAACGGTTTTACTGTTTTGACACAAAAATACTGGAAATGTTAGGACGGAATACTTAAATTCCAAACACAACTCAATTATACGTTTATAAATTATTTCTTCACTTCAAGTTGTATAACTTCAAATGTTTGACAAAACTTGCTTTAGCAAATGTTATCGAGTACCATTCTGCAATTGTCTCATTGCACTATCAGCCAAAGTATAGAAACACATAAAGTTGAAAAAACGCGACTGGATTTCAATCAAAAGATTTCTTTTGACTTTGTAAAATAATACTAAGGGAATAAAAAAATAGGATTTGTAACATATATTTGGATTTCTTTTCAGTAAGATAAAAAACTGAGATGCGCATTACAATTATGATTTCAATGATTTCATCGACAGCTTATCGCAGTCAACTGCTGGACATAGGCCTCTCCTCGGGCTCCAATGGGCCCGATCCTCGGCGAATCGAATCCAGCTCCTGCGAGCCATCTTGTGCAGATCGTCACTCCTCCTGGCCTGAAGGCGTCCTACACTGCGCTTTTTGGGGACAATGATTTATGTACCTGCAATAGGATAAACGTTAATGTCCCAATAGAAAGGGTGAAATAATAAAAAACTACCTAAACGGAAACGTCAATAGAGAACATTTCCTAACAAGCGAAGGTTCTAGTTAAGTACAAATAGGTACCTACGATCGACAGTAAATAATTGCATTGCTAAGGTACTATCGCCCCGGGCGATTTCGGTACTTAAATTGTCGATAATAAACAATGAAATTTCGTTGGTCGCTCATGTGCAAGGCTTTCGCAACAATTAATTTGTGATATCAAATTGTTGTGATCGCGTTACCAGTGAGTAAACTAATACTTACTTCGACTGTAGGCTTTAGTTGTACGCAAGTGATCGCCATGCGGTTTGCATTGAGGTGCATTTGATATTATGATGGCGCAATACCAATATTACCACCGCCCGAGAATTCTACTTCGGGCGTTCACATATCAATTGTCACATTTAATGAATATTAGCAAATAGTTCACCTGATTGGTTTTCGTAACCTATATTTCAATGACTTGGTCTATGGGCCTTGGTGGTAACAAAAGTGATGATATGAAATTCCACCAAGGAACAAAATGGATCTGAAATGATATTCTTTTGTTCCTGTCTCAGAGTTTATTTGTATTTAAGTACGATTTTGTGATATCTTCGTATATTCTAATAACCATACAACAAAGACTCAAGCAATTAACAAATCAATCAGACCTTAAAAACTCCATATCTGTACTAACTAAATACTAACGAGTTGATTGAAAAATTGACTTCGATGAAATAATAAAGCACAGGCATTTGCTCGGCCTAGTCTTGTCAATCTATGCTAATGATACAAAAACCTTCCATTACGGCAAATCTCTTACCTAAATTGCACACACATTTTCATTTGATTAGTATTTCAACGTTCAATCAGTTAAGGAGTACGGTCTAAGTTATAATTTTGGGCCATTCAATATCTTTCTAAACCAACAGACACGGCCTGCTGACCACACACAACCTTCAAAACCAATTAAATATCGGAGTCGATACTCGGTGCTGCGGTTGGGCTCATGATAAAAACTGCGCCTATTATCACAATTGCTCACGCAAGGTGTATTGGAGATAGTAATTATTTGAGGTGCTTGAGGGTAAGTGGTAGGGACCCGGTGAGTTATAGTCGAAGGTATGCGCCGCGACCTCGCGGTGTCAAAGTTACGGAACTACAGTGACCGCGCTCCCCTCCACCGCAGGACCCGGCTCCGTTTTGCTTTTCATATAAAAGACATACGCTGGACCGATAATAGTATCAGTCAACTGTTCTGATTAACTAGTGCAAAATGTTCACCAAAGTAAGTTTTGGCTCGGACAATCGAACAATACCATAGCTGGAAAATATCAAAATAACTTTAATATAAAATATTTTATTGTAGCCAGCTGCTGCTTTTGACATATTCCAAATAACTCCAGAAAATTTTGAACTTCTTTAAGTTCAGTATTTTGTGATCCAGCTTCTGGTGGCTTAGAATTATAACCTCTAGGAAAGGTGCCTTTTCCTAAGACGCTAAACTAGACACGAGGATCTGCTACTACGTAAACCTCGGTCTGCCTCAAGCCACACTGCTAAGTACTGTTTCTATTCCCAGGTGTTCGCCCTCAGCGCCGTGCTGGCCGCCGCCAACGCCGGTCTGCTGCACCACGGCGCGGTCTCCTCCCAGAGCATCGTGCGCCACGACGCGCCCGCGCACTACGCGCCTGCGCACTACGCCGCGCACTACGCCCCCGTGGTCCACGCTGCCCCCGTAGTCCACGCCCCCGTCGTCCACGCTGCCCCCATCGCCATCGCCCATGGACATGACTACGTGAGTATCTAAGGTTACTTGAAATATTCTACCAGAACATCGTGTGCTACGATGAGCCCGCGCCAAACGCCCCCATGGTGCACGACGCCTCCGTCGACCACGTTGCCCCTATAGCCATCGCCCATGAACATGGCTACGTGAGTATCTTACCCCAATATAGTACCTGAAATGGTTTAAGCAGGACTTGAAGTCACATTTGAAGACAACGATGCGAAGCAAACACCTTCGTCAGCTTAGTTCAGAACTTTTAGGAACTTCATGCATAGGAACACATGAAACATTCCTCTAAGTAGGGCTCTGGTGGTCTTTACAAAACATGGCAGCTACTCATTTAAAATCATCAAGACTTCTACTCAAGAACTTGAACGAGTTGATTCAATAAACTAACCTATTAATTGCTATATTTACTTATGTCGATGCTCTCATTCTTCCAGGCCCACGCCCACCCCAAATACGACTACTCTTACTCCGTGGCCGACCCCCACACCGGCGACCACAAGTCCCAGCACGAGAGCCGCGACGGTGGCGCCGTGCACGGCAGCTACTCCCTCGTCGAGCCTGACGGTTCCGTGCGCAAAGTAGAGTACACCGCTGACGACCACCACGGGTGAGTACATTGATATAAGGATTATTTACTCCCTTCCCAATTCCAATCTCCTTTGTATCCTATCCTAGCAGTATTACAATAGAATACAAAGGAGATTGGGTGAAGACAGATTATGATGATTAAGCTGCTGAATACTGAGTTTGACTACGGTAATAGTAATACGCCTTTTGTTTGTATGAAGCTATAACTTACAGTAATGTCAAAACATGCATAAACATAGAATCTAAACGCGTAAAAACCATCAAAAATACAGAGACTAGACGTACTCCTCAAATAACTGCGATTTTATTCTTGAAGCTACGCCTTTATCAATAGAGGGGTAGATATATCTAAAAGACATTTTGGAGAAGTTACTTTTCGAGTTTTAAATATGAAACAGTAGAATATGAAGCAGCTTGGTTGCTGTTGATAGTAATTTTATTTGTGAAATATGACCACAGCTAACTCATTATACATAGCATCGAAAGGTATTTAATTATAGGCTATTATCATTATCAATTACAATAATAACAGTATTCTTTGTCTCTGACCTCAAACATGGGCATTGTGCGCACAAAACAAGGTCGAAAATACAATAAACTTAAAAATAAGTCGCATTAAAGTTCAGACTGTGACCACAATACTCATAGATAAAACTTTTATGGTTTATTGTATTAGAAACTCACTCGTTCATTTTGCAACTATGAGAAGAATTTAATATTGTAAGTTCCCAGATGCATGTCGATTTAGGTCTCAATTTGTGAAATGATGTTTGTCGAGTATTATTATCAAAGTAATTATGTCAACCATGCAAGTTTACGCAATAAAAAAGAGATGAAGAGATAAAAGTTTTACTATAGTTTTCGTCCACCACGACAAACGCGTAGCTTTTAATTTACATTGTCTTATTTGATTACAATGAACAATACAAAACATTCTGTATTGCTAGTCTGTATAGTTCACTGTAGAACCATAATCCCTAGCTTGTGGCATAATGCGACTTTATTTTGTTAACTACTAAAGATCATAATATTAAGTGCATCTCTAAAGCATGAATAAAGAACCTTTTAATTATGTTCAAACTTTAACAGTCGACTAAGAAGGCCCGTTGGTCGAGTGGCTAGAGATACAAAACCAAGGGTCGCGGGTTCGAATCCCGCTAGGGGCAAATGTTTGTGTGATGAACATCGGCATTTGTACTCGAGTCATGGATGTTTATAAAAGTATTTAAGTATGTCTATCCTTTCCTTAGCTTCCATAGTACAAGCTTTGATCTTAGTTTGGGGCTAGGCAATGTGTGTTAGTCCAAGGCATTTATTTATTTTTAACTATATGTTCTCCTGTTTCAGTTTCAACGCGGTCGTCCACAAGACCCCTGGTCACCACCCCGCCCCCGTGGTGCACGCCCCCGTGGTGCATGCCCCCGTGGTCCATGCCCCCATCCTGGCCCATGGACACCACGGCTACCTCCACTACTAGACTACGAGTGCCTGCGAACTGATGAATGTGATATTTATGTGTATATATGATGATGATTATTGATGTTGGTGATGATATGATCTTTTTTTATTTTGTACTCAACTGTAAATAAATACTCAGCTGCTGAATAATATGTTTATTTTTATTCGTCTCTCCGTTCCTTAAAAATAAAAGAAAAAGTATCAGTGAATTAAACATTAACGCAATAAAATAACTACATATTTTTTTGCCAAAAAACTCTTACTAGCATACACTTTGCTATTGCATTATTATTGTTTTTAAAGGTTAAGTATTTTAGCATTTTAAGAGGAGGTTAACTATGAAAGAGGGTCTCACTCTTATTACTCCAGGCGTTATTTAGCATGTTCGACAATAAATATAATAAAATAAGACATATTCGACAAGAATATTAATTCATGGGAGTATAAATCAAAGAATTGAAAGACAAAATATTTAGAAACAAAAAATGTAAAGGCGCCTCCAATCAAACAAGTGATTACCGGTGACATTTTAAACATTACACAATTTATTTGCAGTTTAAGCAATAAACAACCTTCAAGTTGTTTATATTTCTCATGGGATACACGCATCTTAATCACTTCAGTAGCCGCGGCCATGTTAAATGATAATACTGCGGTGGCGTAGCGAATATTATTAGATATGGGTGTTATAAATATACACGGCTATTTGTTGTCATTTTGAAGTACATTTAAAGTAATTTGCAGCCTTAAGTATTAACTTTTCAAACAATATTTCACTCCAGTTGACACTACGGTCCGTCATAACAATGTTCTGTAAAACAGATGAAGATCGAATTATAACTGGATACCTATACCTACTAAACATATGTAGGTATGTTACACGATACTATATTGATCATGTATTCGAAATATTTATAACACTTTATTTACCAATTAGTATTTTATCACCACTCTCAGAAAACCTAAACATTTACTCGTAGTTATAAATCTGAACGATAAGTACAAAATAAGTTACTTTTGCATTTTGAGATTAGGTTTAAAAAATACACAAGAATCTAATTTTAAAAGAGAGCATTCATAATTACATGCCTACCAACTAGAATTTCGCTGGATGTGTAATTTGAACATATATCTCTAATGAATGAATAATAATCTCATTAATTTCAGTGAAAATTAATCTCTAAATACGAGTGATCAGAATTCACAATGCGAAATCAATGTACGAATGAGTAATAACGTGCAAAGTTAAAGACTGTCAGTCCCGGACCCGTTTAACAAATCTGCGAATTCTCAATCAACATTTGACTAGACCAATTTCAATTATGCCAGTAAGGTAATCAATTAATTCTTTGCATAGGTAATACCCTTGAATGGTGAGACCTGGTGAGATAGAATCATTAGATTACTAATTACGGGTATTTTACAACCAACGATCAATAGCCGGGTAGATTATATTTCGTCGCTAGAATATAATGTTGAACGGTATCATCATCATCATCATCCTGTGCTTGTCCCGGTTGCATCCTCGGCTGTTGCCTCGGAGTCCGCTTGTTGAGTGGTATGTACCTATCTACTAATTATGTAAACACATGACTTTATTTGAAGAGAATGGGATTTGGGATTGATAATAAAACCATTAAAGATGGCATAGATAAGGCACAAGTCTATGGATGTATCAAACAATTTTGTAGCAAGGACTTTTTTCAAACGCTATTTCACTTTTGCTAATGCTAATTTTGATAGCATTTACGTACATAGGTACTTATTGTTCTATCTCTATTTATCAATTCGCCTGGGAACAGTATTTTTTTTCTTCGTATATTAATAAAAAATCTTATTTAACTTAAAATCTAGTCACACCTTTAAATACATCAATTATTGAGTGTTATCAGATATCCAATATGATATTGCGTATCTGCGGGTGTAAATCGTCCTCATAGCGCTAATCCACGCGTGGTTGCGTGCGATCGTCGGCGCCTGCGCATTCCAGCAGCCATTTCGGCGCAATTACCGCATATTGTATGGAGAATTACGCAAATTACTACTTATGGAGTAGCTAGCGACGGCCTAGAAAAATTACAATAATAAGAGAACATTGCTAGCAGTGTACACCTTTTTTTAAATGTTGATGCCAAAAAGCAAGAAAACAACACAACTGATGATAGTTTAAAGTAGATTATTTGGTTGATAAATATTACTTAATTTCCTTTATTACTTTATTTTTACACGAAATTAATGTTAACTTATTACGTGTGTGTTACTATAAAAAGCTTTTTAGAATCCATGCAATCCCAAAAATATAATTTCATTATTTGACCGAACTAACCAAGACACACGTACGTTCTGTAAAAGTATTTAAAAACAACTATGGGTAGTTCTTTGTTACGAAAATCAACATGAGATAACTTTAATATAATTTTATTACGTATTACAAAACAAAACCTTATTATACTCTAACACACAAGGTAACTTAGGTTTACTTGTTCCTTATAAGTACATATTTGTCTCCATTCACACTTCCCTTTGTATTAGTGTAATTTGTACAATAAACAACGCCAATTTAAATGCAATCACTGTAACGACTGCGGAATTGCAAGCCCACAAACAAATAGGCGCCATTATGTGTAAATTGTAATGTTATAAATTACTCGCCACTGCCTCCGTATGGGATAGGTATTTGGTATTACCAAACCGAATGTCTACGTTGTGATTGATCATGTTATAAGATACTAGCGACCCGCCCTTGCCTCGCACGGGTGCAACTAAGTTTTTCTCTACTATATTATACATAAAAACCTTCCTCTTGAATCACTCTATCTATTAAAAAAACCCGCATCAAAATCTATTGCGTAGTATCAAAGATTTAAGCGTACAAAGGGACATAGGGACAGAGAAAGCGACTTTGTTTTATACTATGTAGTGATCATAGAGTTATTGGGGAGCGATGAAGTCGGGTGACGAGGTAAGGATTGTGAATGTTAATAAATAGTATCATTGATGCTATTTCTTAATTTTAACACTTAGACTAATATAATAAAGCTAAAGAGTTAAAAGCACTAATTGCAGGATACTGGATCGAATAAAAAAATATTTTTGTGTTGAATACTCGTAGTGCATTTGCCGAGGAAGGCTTAAAAGCTAAAATATAACACTAAGCGTGCGGAAAACTCGATCCCCGGGAACGAAGTCGAAGCCGGCCGCTAGTGAAGATATAACAACATAAAAACATAAACATTGTTACTTACTCTAATATAATTTTTTTTTATCCAATATTAGTGATTTATTTAGTCATCAATGAGGTATCCAGTAGTCTCCATTCACATCTTTATCCCTCGTATATCATTATATCTTTACTTAATCCGTATGTTTTTTCTTGCTCGTTCTTTCTTTCACTCCTTTTACAATAATAATATAAGTATTATAAAGTTAAACCTTCGGGCAATACTGTAACTCATGTGAATTATAATCACACATAACGTAAATTAACAAAGTAAATTAACTACTCACGCCCTTCGATATCTTTAGCCATGGGCTTAGCTGCGTGAGACTTGCTTATTTGTATGTTGCGTGTTAAATATGTATTATTATCTCGGCTTGATATAACAGCCGATTTACATGTTAACCAAATGCATCACAAGTAAAACATGTGTCGGATATAAGCAAATATAGTAACATAGGTATTTGCTTGCTAATTAATTCATCGATAAGTGAACCTACACCACAAGCAAAAGCATTTGGTCGCTTGAAATGGGGGAAATTTGTTTGAGTGGACACTGTTCAAATATCTCAGGTCGCTAAACTTACATAGTTTAAAAAATTGTATTTATTTATTTATGATAAGTCATTGCTCTATCATATTGTCCCGCATATATATACATATATAAGTACTTCTCATGTTCACACTCGTAACATACTTAACTTTTTCATTTTGTTATTTCGTTTGTTCTTTCCTACCACCGCGCTGCTATACCCTCCGGCACCTGCCGCACAGGGGGTGGCTGAAAATCAGTGGTTCCCTTATCGGGTGAACATATCACTGAGCCATAGCCTATTTGCATATCTGCAGCGCACACTCCAAAGTCTTTGTTTATTTAATTTCATTTCTATTTTCTTTATGTTTCGTTGATGATTGTTCGTGCTTTATGTACCTTCTTTTAATGTTGTGTGCCTGTATGTTTTTGTGAATAAATCATTTATCTTTCTATCTATCTATCTATCTATCTACATATGTCACTATTACTCCCAAAACAACATAATTAAATGTTATTTATTATTATGAGTAAAAGCTAAATCACTAAGTCGAAACAGAATAAAGAGATGTTGGAAATGTAGGTTGGTACTCCTTCACTAAACCAACAGAAACCATAACGTATGAATATACATATTTAATGGGCATGTTGACACCACCAGTCCCTTGACTTTCTTTTATTAACAGCTGTCAAAACGATTCCGAACAACACAGTTTGTGTTATTGCACACAATGACGTCATTATTTTTGAAGCCAACTTAGTACTGAGTAGTGAGTAATCCTAATCTTATTATTTCTAATGGCCTTAGAAAAACACTATATTCTATAAACCAAGCAAGACCGAGAAGACCCACATAGAATGGAATTCGGCCGCATTTACCACGACCTTGCACCGCAAGATAATAATCTCGAGAGTCAATAATAAAGAAGGGCGTGTTCATAACAATATAATGAAGGTACCTGTTTCCCATAATAAAAATAATTTAAACTAATCAGAGCAGATCAGTAATTATGATTTATCATTATTAATATTTCTTGTATGTGTATAATATTGTACAATAATGAAGTACGATTTTGTTAAAAGGTGTATCACTTATGTCATTTGCAACATACCTACAAGTAAAATCATTAAGCTAGTGCCTTTATTATGACTCGATTGATATCAGTTATCACTTATCACTAACACGAACAGATTTTTAAGAATATGTACATTAAAACTACTTTTTTTTGTTTAATTGGTATCTGTTCATATAGGAGTCCAACGACTTCATTAATTGCCTCTAAAACTGTGTCATTAGTACAATAATATTATGTATAGTTATATAATTTCAATTATATTTAACGTGCGCTATTACGTTAAATGCCTGCAAATTCTGTAAAAGTAAACGCTTCAAATTACACTTCGTGTTGCAATTCAAAAGGTGTAGCTTTTCCCCATTTCTTCGATAACTTGTTCCTAGAACATTCTCATTACTTGTTCCAATCTGAACAGTATAACGCGGACTGGTAGCAATCGTGCGCAAGCATTGTTTGAAGTCAATCGGATAGATTTATCTTATTTATGTCACCGTTGAACAATATTTGCGCTGTAATCAAACTGACATTATTCCAAATGTTAAAACGTTCTTTATTGCTTTGACTTAATTTTTTGATACAATTTCGCCTTGGATATAACCCGATTTTGCAATTCATATCTTACGTATGTACTAGGTTAACAGAAAGATTAATTGTACGAACAGGTAATAAAAAACAACATTTTTTAAACCTCTTTGCAAAAACGCTTATATCCGTACACTCTAGAAAGAAGATTAGTTTGAAGCATTTTAAGCTACTCAGTTTGAAATATTTATATAATATTAAAAAAAAGTAGTTAGTTAAAAAGTATCACTTGATAAAATGTACGATTTAAAAATCATAAAAAATATTAATTTTATACGATAATAATCATTTGCATAAAACATTTATTTCAACATTAACTTAAAAACGTACTGTTATCATTATGCCACATCCATAATGTAATCCCATCAAAAACATTCTGTAAAAAATCTAGCCAAGTCTCGATGGAGCTGCTTGCTCATCTCTAAAAAGTAATGAAATCTAGAAAAAATCGTGCCAAGCCTACGGTTCCTTACTACGATTTCTTCATTATTATAGTAAGTGTTGTGTGACTTGGCCGTTGAAGGGAACACAAGGGCACAGAACCAGGTGCTCTGTGACAATATTACACCAATCTGTCGCCAGAACCGCTACCCATTGACGATGAAAAATTGCCAATTTGACAAAGTTGATTGAATAACAAGTAATAATTAAGGCTTGATACTGGATTTGTACCCTTGAGTACCCTTCAACGGCCAAGTCACACAACACTTACTATAATAATGAAGAAATCGTAGTAAGGAACCGTAGGCTTGGCACGATTTTTTCTAGATTTCATTACTTTTTAGAGATGAGCAAGCAGCTCCATCGAGACTTGGCTAGATTTTTTACAGAATGTTTTTGATGGGATTTCACTTCTTTTTGTAGAAACATTATCTTATTTCTTACTGTGTGATGAAAATGTCTGCGTTCTGGTCTTATCCAGACATTCTCAAATAGTGGCCTGAAATGCGGCGAAATGGTTCCAGTAAAGGACGGTACGGCAGTGTTTCCTTCGCGCTTGCCTTGGCAGGGGCACTGCTGTGCCCCCAGATTGACATCAGCTGAAGCAGCTAACCAAATTAAATATTTTTTGTCAAGGCGGTATGTCGATTTTTTTAATAGTTTGGTTGGGCTGTTGTGTTTTCTAATCAGGGTCACCAGGTACTCCAGATCTTCGATTATGGTAGTTTTTATAGTTTTCCCTTTATGTGGCTATTAAATCCTAACTTTGTACCAAATTTCAGCGCTCTGAGTTTATGGGAAGTACTAGTTCTATTTTGATGATCATGTGTAGGTGAGTGAGTGAGTGTGTGTCATAAATGCGAAACTTTGCTTTCGCTTAACTTCGGAACTACAAGTCCCACAGACTTGAAATTTTGGATTTCAAGTATGTTATCATAGCTTAGTGGATGATGAAAATTTCTGCGTTCTGGTCCAATCCAAAGGTTCTCAAATAGGGGCCTGAAAATGCGGCGAAATGGTTCCAGTAAAGGATGGTACGGCAGTGTTTGCTTCGCGCTCGACTTGGCGGGGGCACTGCCGTGCCCCCAGATTACGCTCTGCGCGTTTCATATTCGTGGTTGCTCGGTGCGATAGTTAACAACAACAGTCAAAGTTATCGACGCACATCTTTGTATCTACCCTTCTTTTATTTTTATTTTTATTTTTTGTGCTTTGTTTTATCTAAAAACGCTCACCGTCTTGTTTATTTGTTACATCTAATAATGTTATTCTCAGTAAGTGAATTGTAATATTCTTTACTAGCGGCCCGCCCCGGTTTCGCCCGTGGTACTTGTCCACTATTTAATGGATGATATTATACATAAAAACCTTCCTCATGAGTTACTCTATCTATTAAAAAAAAGTGCCTCAAAATCCGTTGCGTAGTTTTAAAGATTTAAGCGTTCATAGGGACATACAACACACATAGGGACAGAAAAAGCGACTTTGTTTTATACTATGTAGTGATAAGTTCCAATTGCTTAAATATTTTGAGGCTCTCAATATTAAACGATGTGCTGGATATAAAATGTTATTTTTACGCACAAATTACAAATCGTCAAATTTAACTAACAATATAAAAATACTAAAAATGTATTTGAAATAGTAGAAGATTAAAAAATAAGTTACTTCATAGTTTGTTTTGGCCTACTCGTACATATAAAAAATGTTAAACTCAACTGAAAAACAAAATGCCGTGTTAACGGGCATTTTTAGGGTTCCGTAGCCAAAATGGCAAAAAAACGGAACCCTTATAGATTCGTCATGTCTGTCTGTCTGTCTGTCTGTCTGTCTGTCTGTCTGTCTGTCCGCCAGTCTGTCACAGCCACTTTTTTCCGAAACTATAAGTATTATACTATTGAAACTTGGTGAGTAGATGTATTCTGTGAACCGCAACAAGGTTTTCACACGAAAATAGAAAAAAAATAAAAAAAATGGGGGGTCCCCATAGTTAGAACTGAAACTGAAAATATTTTTTTTCATTGAACATATACGTGTGGGGTATCTATGGATAGGTCTTTAAAAATTATATTGAGGTTTCTAAGCTAATTTTTTTCTTAAGTGAATACTTTGCGTTACAGACTCTTCCAAAGTGGAAAAAAGTGTGTCCCCCCCCTCTAACTTCTAAAGTAAGAGGATGATAAATCTGAAATAAATATATAATGTACATTACCATAAAAACTACCAACGAAAATTGGTTTGAACGAAATCTATTCAGTACTTTTTTTAATATGTCAAAAATAGAATTTGTACGGAACCCTCTGTGCGGGAGTCCGACTCGCACTTGGCCAATTTTTAAATACATTGGTTGAAATTCCTCGGAAACGAAGTGGGTGCTTGCAAACTACTTGACCTAGATTCTGAATGTTTAACTAAAGTTATCCAATCTCGCGGTTGGAAATGTGTGTTTAAGGGTAAAATCCTTTTGTTTATTTTTTACTCCACATGTTAACATTCCAAGCTGCGAATCTTTTCTTCCTATTTTCGTTTTATGTAATCTTTCGATTTCCAAAGGAACAATTACATTTATATTGCCATTAGTTTATCTACCTAATTATATATTTATTTACGTTTCTGTGGTCCTACTGTTGTTATCATTGCGTATCTATATATTTATTTAACATGCTTGTCAAGATTTATTTACAGTAAGTCCAAGGTATACAACTAATAAATATTTTTATATAAATATTTTCCGTAAACATGCTAACACGAAAAAAAATGATTTTCCGAATAAATATATTTTCCACCCATGTTTCGGAACAGAAAACCGTGAAAAACCTTTCCGGCTTAAGATCAAAGGGTAACTTTTATTCGCAGTGGTGAAAAAATTGTTTCGCCTTGAATGAACCGGTGCGTATTATGGACGAATCGGGTATTTATTTAATCCGAAGATCACTGCGTTCCTTACCAATAGATAGAGAAACGGCATCTTAGCAGGCCTTCAGGGTGAGGTTGGCTGGCTCAATGGGTACTATGTATGTGCTTTTGAGCCAGTCAACCTTATATCTGGACCTTACTTACACTTACCACCAGGTGGAGTGAGGTCATCCTGAACGTCTTTTTATAAAAAAAAAAAAAAAAAGAGAGGTTGATTTACAAATTTTATTGCCCTATTTCGACGTTTTATTTATTACCATGGATTGTTTTTCTTTGCAAGATCTTTAGTCTTAGTAACAATTGTTTCCACAAAGTCTTTGTTCAGAAGACAAATCGTTGCTTTTATGTTTTAAAATCAACAACAAACTTGTAGGTTGAATACACTTCGATCAATTTCTACAATACATAATGTTATTGACATTAATATGATTTGTTTAGATACGTACTTGTACATACAAAAGACAGGGAATATCACTCATTTTTATTTCAACAGCCTTAATGTCATTACTCAACGGATAAGTTTCTTTTTCAAAAATTCAGACAAAAACATTCAAACTTCTTAATTATTCTTGTATAATGTCAGCCCGTGCCTGCTCATTACAGTGCAAATACTTTCTTATTTTCAAGGTTCCGCGTTGTTTCAACTAGATTAAATATAATATTATTTTTTTAATAAGAGCCCCGTGCAATGGTGCGCCAACGGTCCCCAAAGAAAATAAAAGACGCTTGAATTAAGTAGTTATAACAAAATTATTTCCCAAGAAAAAGAAAATAAGCTAACAAAAATGTAACAATGAACAGGGTGAGAAACATACAAAAAGGAACCGATGGAACGCAGATGTACCTTTGCGAGATTAATGATCAACTGTTGCCTCTAGATTATTTTTCCTTACATTACATCAGGCTGTGTCATTTCGATGGTAAGGTTATTATTGTTATCTAAATGACGAACACGGTTCTAATGTTTATTATCTATGTATAAGTCTTTACTTTTACGAATCATTATGATTATGGACGTCAAAGCAGTGTAGTAGTCATATTTATCGACCGCCGATTAGCGTGTTTTCCAAAGATTATGATCCTGATATACACTAGTAAACTTCTTTTTCAGAAATACAAATAAAAATTAATATCCAAATATAATTTTGACTCATGAAACGAAGACAAATCTGATAAATGTCGTAATTTTGTAATTTACCTACGTGAGAGAAGTCCTGAATTAAAAATCAAGTTCAAAAATATTTTAATAAGGCTAATAGTACTTGACGTCTTTGTGTTTGACCTGCTTAATCGGGGAGCGTGTTTCTTAGCTCTTCGTAAATTTTATTCGCATAAATTGTTTCGCCAATCTGGGTATCAAAATTTCGAGGAGGCGTCGGAAGAAAATACTCCCGGGCCTTAGTTGCGGTCAGAGGTATTTTAACAAGAGTTTAGGATGCTTTCACGCCACGTTTAATTTGTGTCACGAAATAAGACGACGGGTAGAACAAAAATTAACTACAGTTACAGTTTGAAATGGTCTGCAATTAATTTAGTTGCTTTATCAAGGTTGTACAAAAAGTGTTCTGAATTTGTTTGACAAACAAAATGAATGTTGTAATTGCATCATAACGAAATTCTGATAATAAAAAATACCTAAGTTATATTTTATAGCAAACTAGCGGCCGCCAGCGACTCCGTCCGCGTGGGTTACGATTTCCGCACACAGTCTTGCTAAAATTAGCTGCATAGCATAAAACAACGGTCTATATGCATGCAGTCAACTTGCACACTTTTACACTTTTATGGGACTAATTTAATTACTCAGGATAGAAATAATAGTCAAATAAAGTGACGGGAATCGCTCATAATTTATCAACAAAAATCTGGAGACCTTATACATTTGAGAAATCATCTGTTCACCGCGATTCAGGCCCGCGGCCTCGCCTCTAGCGAGGTGCGCCATCTATCGGCACATTTTAGAACTAAATAGTTCGCTAGCACAATTATTTACAATGATAAAATAAAGGAATATACATAGCTTAAAGCCTACCTCGACAAATGGTAAGTGGTAAGTGGACTATCCAACACAAAATGTTTTGTCAATTCGAACCAGTAGTTCCTGAGCTTAGCGCGTCCAAACCAGTTTGGATCTTGAGTTGCACGTGTTATTGTGAGTCAAGCATAAAAGATAGACATATGCTGTTGGGGGATATTTTTTAGGCAATTTTATTTAGAATATTTCCGTCATACATGATTTCTATGTGACTTTAACCATTAAGGCTACATACGCGACTGAAGCTTAAGAAATGGAGTAAATTCTCCCGTTTTCCCCACATTTCCCTTCACTACGCTACTCCTGTTGATTGTAGCGTGATGAAAAGTATCCTATAATATGCCCAGGAGTATGAAGAATAATGGTACCAAGTTTCGTCAAAATCCGTCCAGTAGTTTTTGTTTCTATAAGGAACATACAGACAGACAGACAGACAGACAGACAGACAGACAGACAGACAGACAGACAAAAATTTTACTGATTGCATTTTTGGTATCAGTATCGATCACTAAACACCCCCTGATAGTTATTTTGGAAAAATATTTAATGTACAGAATTGACCTCTCTACAGATTTATTATAAGTATAGATGAGATAATAAAGTTCTTACACCACAAACCACAAATATTTTATTTTATTTTAGCTCAGTTGGGGAGGATATGGGGTCTTAAAGGCAGGCAACGCATTTGCGATCCTTGTCTTCAGCGGTTGTTGATGCCATGGGCAGCGGTGATCACTCACCATCAGGTGTCCCTCTTGTTCGTTTGCCACTCTATAGCATGAAAGCAACTGCTTTACGACTCAAATCTTAAACTATACAACATAATTTATCAACACTCAATGCGATATAAGGATCTTGCATTGATGCTAAGCCATGTCCAAATAACAAAGAAGTTGAAGATGCGAGTCGAAACACACTTTTGTTACTTGTTTCTATACTCATAAATATACTGTCAAGAACTTTCGCTTATTTCGAACACTAGATATTTCTAAGCTATTGTCTCAAATATTCTAGCTGGACATTTCGCACCGAATTTCTGGTTAGAAACTGGACGACTTGACCTCGATATTAAATGTTGTTGTATGTGGAATTTAGAATTTAGAACACTTCAAAAAAGATTTTTTATGACATCGATGTTTACGAGTAATTACGGCACAACTTTGATTATTAACTGAAAAAATTAGATTCGTTTATGTGAACGTGGCCCGAATCAGGTGAAATCAGAGTAGTCGATAAACACTTTTCATGTTTATCAGAAGCACTGAACCTACCACAAAGATGTTTGTAGGTTCAATAATATACATTAAGTCAAATACAAAACTAGATCAAGACCGAGTACCATCACACATGTTTATCAACCCTATAAATAAATAAATAAATAAATGCCTTGGACTAACACACCAATTGCCTGGCCCCAAACTAAGCTCGAAGCTTGTACTATGGAAGCTAGGGAACGGATAGACATACTTAAATACTTTTATAAACATCCATGACTCGAGTACAAATGCCGATGTTCATCACACAAACATTTGCCCCTAGCGGGATTCGAACCCGCGACCCTTGGTTTTGTAGCCAGGGTCTCTAGCCACTCGACCAACGGGCCTGTCACTATATACACTATCCCTATATACCTATCTATGTTTATTTATAATGTGTGAGAGATCGAATCACGACCCCTGACGCTTCGTACAAGGCTCATTCAAATCAATCATGCATTTCTCAAATGAATGTATCGTTTACGTGAGTATTATTCATTCAAAGTAGGCCAGTTTTCGACATTGACACGGCAGAGCGTGTAAAAACGTTCGATTACTGGCATTATTCAATGTCGCGGTCACGATTCGTCTCGCCGCGACCACATCCGTTTACGCGACCGCATTGCCGACCTTGAAAAGAAAGTCACTAGCCGCTGATGAAAATAGACGCTTATAGCGTTTAATACGCTATGATCATTGCATTGTGAGAGTGGGCAAAGATGGGGCAAAGATGGATATCGGTACTAATGTAGAGTAAATTATTGTATTGTATCAATTCCGGGTTTTTTATTGTATTTTCTTCGTTGGATAGTATTAAGCTCATAGATTACATGACATCATTATTATCATCAGCTTTCTGCTTCAGCCTCCTGCTAGCTATTTGTTTTCATGTAAATAGTTGCCGCATTCATGTAAATAGTTGTTATACAATTAATCGCCCACGGGCAGAAACCTGGTAGAACTTTTCTAGGCTGTCACAACAAGGTACTTAGAAATACGCTATATTCAAACCTCTTGCATACTTCCCTTTACAAGTTCGTTCTTCGGCTATGGTGGCGAGTATACACACATATATCATACAGCTTAATCTATATACTAATTCTAAAAAAAGCTAAAGAGTATGTTCGTTTGTTTGAACGAGCTAGTCTCAGGAACTTCTGGTTCAAATTGATACTGGATTGAATTGATATATTTTTATGTTGGATAGTCCATTTGACGAGGAAGGCTTTAAGCTATAGCATAACACTATGTGTTCGGAAACTAAAACCCACGCAGACGGAGTTGCGAGCGGCCGCTATGATACTATAAACACAATGCTCTTTCGTGCGGGAATTTCAATCATCAAGTAGTTAATTTCAGTCGAACAATGTTGGTTATATATGAGTGCTAGTTAATAGACCTTCAATGTATCCTGCCAAAAACGAAACTAGAACTTAATCGCCCGTGAAACGTTCGATTGCCTCAATTATACAGAATTATTCACAGATATAATAGCGTGTAGGATACAGTAACCCGAATAGGAAATCTGTGATCGCTATCATTACGAACAATCATACTCGTACAAATACTTATTTCGACATAAATGTTACTGTAAAATCTTATAGAAGATCACGATGTAGGTCCTTTTATGGAATTACTACATTAAAACTAAAGTGTTGTCCTTCTTATGTAATTTGAATCATCACCTACATAATCTACTAAATGCAAATCCACTAAGGAATACTTTTAGGAATTTCTGAATAAGAAGAGGCTAAAAGTAAGAAAAAATTACAATCATTAATATATTCGTCATTTAATGTGTGCTTCCAATTATAATGAAAATAAATATTGATTTGGCTTTTTAATACAACAATAAATAAAAACTACATAACCGATGAGGCAAACTTTAATTTGTTTTATTTAAAAACTAGCGGCCGCCAGCGACTCCGTCCGCATTGGTTTCGTTTCCGTACACAGTGTTACTATAGATAGCTTTAAGTCTTCCTCGACAAATAGTAAGTGGACTTTCCAATACAAACGATTTCGTCAATTCGATCCAGTTGTTACTGAGATTTGCGCGTTCAAACCAATCTGGATCAGGAATTACACGTGTTATTGTGAGTCAACCATGAAAGATAGACATATACTGTCAAGGGATATTTTTTAGGTAATTTTATGAACAATATTTCCGTCATACATGATTTTTATGTAACTTTAACCATTAAAGCTGCACACGCGACAGAAGCTTAAAAAATGGAGTAAATTCTCCCGTTTTCCCAATATTTCCCTTCACTACTCTGCTCCAATTTATTGTAGCGAGATGAAAAGTATCCTATAATATGCCCAGAAGTATAAAGAATAATTGTACCAAGTTTCGTCAAAATCCGTCCAGTAGTTTTTGTTTCTATAAGGAACATACAGACAGACAGACAGACAGACAGACAGACAGACAGACAGACAAAAATTTTACTGATTTCATTTTTGGCATCAGTATCGATCACTTATCACCCCCTGATAGTTATTTTGAAAATATATTTAATGTACAGAATTGACCTCTCTACAGATTTATTATAAGTATAGATATTAATTTTATTTTCCAATATAACAATTTTCTTTTTCCTTTAATTGTCCCATACATGTTTTGTCCAACCAACTTGTTATTTCTTTAATTTTTTTTTAAATTACCAACAACTAACGCAAACATGCAGTTAAATTTTTAAACATATAATTGTCAAGCAATGGTCAGTTTTTATATCGCAAGCAGTTGTTAATGTTGTGGGCAGTCGTTCTTTCATTCTTGCTTAGACATTGACCTGAAAACAATAAGTGTAACAGTTATTACCATAGTACGTTTGCTGGCATTGGGTAACCCTCGTTACTATAATGATTGCTTGACAAAACACTCTGAGGGACGTAAACGTTAACTACTAACATACTAACGTGTGCTTCCCTCGTGTTTTAGAAATTAAAACAAATTAAGTTCGCTGTGAAATGTCAAAATTGCAATAAACTACTGATATTTAAAATGCTTTATTTCTTAAAAATAATCCCTCTTATGTTATAAATGTGCAAGTTTGTTTGTCGGTCAATCACGTTAAAACTACTGAACGGATTTCGATGAAAAATGGTGTACAGGCAATAAGCTGGCTTGAGTGGTAGGATACTTTGTATCACTATTAAATGCTCTCATGGGACAAAACAGGAATCTTGATAACGCGGGCAAAGCCGCGGGTAAAAACTAGTCAATGATTATACCGAGATTATCTCGGCAGTGGCTCCCGGTATCTTTACTCTTGTAAGTATTGGTTAATTAATTTCGATTTGAAAAGCTTAACTTGTCAATCTGAATAATGGTGCTAACTCTAATTTACTTAATTTACGGCAAATTTGTAAGGGGGGCAGGAATAAACCGTTAAACACTACATAATTTCTGAATGTGCCAGTTTAGTACATAATTTAGTGAAAAGTATGTACTCGTATATAACAGTAGATACAAATACGGTAGTGTCGCAATGTCTATTGTGTACTGCATCCCCTTTAAATCAGCGAAAAGTTAACAATGTCGCTTTACTTTCCTACTTCCTACAACGCTTAAAAGGAAGTGAAGTAGTGTTAAAGTCTGCTTGTATGTATTATAGAATACAAGGGCAATTTCCATTAAAAATAATCCTATTGTCAAAAACATCTAGATCATGGGCTTAAATTCCCTCGAATTGGAAGACTTTGGTACATGGTAGTAACATAACGCTGAAAGTTCTTTTGGAAAATAAGTGGCCTGGCCTGCCTGGAAAAGGCCGGCCAACAAGTATTTGGCATTTTGTAAGGGACAGGAATCATAAAAACGGGGAAGTCCAAAATGCCCTAAATATCTTGGTTTAATGTGGACATTTTTGTTTCTTCGCTCATTTATGACTTTAAGGACATTTCATTGTTTTTAGGAATATATGTATAAAGTGGTGTAGTAGTAGGTTAGTTCCAATCAATAAAGCAAAGAAAAATCAAGAGTTATAATATTTATGTTGGCAGTCAAATATTTTATTTTAATCCGACTTTGCTCTCATCGTTTATAAATGACACGTGTGAAGTGAACGAGTGATCTCAATTCACGCAATAAATTTCATCACCGACTTTATAAGGTAAAATACAAGGGCAAGTTTAAAATATTCTCGAGTAAACTTACTCGTTTAATTTTAACGTACTCCAAAATAAATACAACTCATATTTTACGTCTCAAGTAGGTACTCGGTGTTTACAGTAACTTGCACCATTTGAAACAAGTAAAGTTCGGAATACACGCCATGATAATGTTCCGTTTCATGACATTATGCAGAAGGAGATATTTTTTTTAATTTGCAATTGGTGATTTACTTCATTAAGTACAATTAATATTTAATTTTCCATATCACCAACCATCGTGCATCTCACTCATTCAAAGGTTTGCTTCGTGCGTTAATCATCTTGTCATAAAGTATAATAAATTTATATGTCTGAATGAATGTGACAAATGATAAATATAACTGATAAAAAATACATATTACGAATCATTAAAATTAACTAAAAAACGCACGTACTATTAGCTTTTCGCACAAAAATCGTCACATCAATACATATGTACCTAGCCTTACTGTAACGGAGCGTCGATTAAACTTTAAACGCATAATGCGGATTGTCAGTGAACGTTTAATTTCTCATGTAAATTGCGCTCGTTATGAATACTTAATTGAGTTAGATCGTAAAAAACTGGGTCGGCCATTCATTGGTCGAATGCTTTAGTTCTAATTGATGAGAGTTGTAATTAATATTGCAGCTTGTTAGAGGCTGCGTAAAAATCAAAATTTACAGTTTTGTAAGGGTCTACTAGAGCAATTGATTGATTGATGTTGTTAGTAGTAACTCTTGACATACAAGTGACTATTCATCTTTATCCAAAAGGTCTGTAGGGTTCAATTAGAAGTACATACATACTATGAAAAAGCTTTTAAAATAAATAAGACTAAGTCAAAGTCATATTTAGAGCTCTAGTCATGTAAAAAGCGTTCTCTTTAGCAAAGAAAAAGGGGTTGGTATCAAATACATGCGAAGCAATTTAGTAAAACGAAAGGGTATAGGGTGTTCAGTGTTTCCAATTATCTTAGCCGAAGATCTTTCCAATTCAAAAACAAAATACGGGTATGCAAAATGTTTCGGGTTTGCAGGTAACATTCGGTCACCGAATAATTATCGTACATAAACGGCCTACAATGCAAAAGGTACATTTAAGCGAATGTGTTAGCGTGTGTAACTGTTCTCCCATAAACAAATAATGCAGGTACAGTTTGCGTATTAGCGCCATTGTCGAGTTTTTGTGCAGACACACAATTCTGCGCACATTCTCACACATGGTAATGCTCTTGAGAAATCCGCCGGCCTGATGTTGCGATAAACGTATCAAGTTTAAATTTATCCTCGTTGCACATACATTACTCTGTTATTTACATACTAGATGTACGAAATAAATCCTTATCATGCATACAATAGAACGTCCCTAAGAAAAAATATTGTTTAAATTGTAAATAAAGCTTTATACAATTTTATATGATTGAGGTAAGAGGCTAAAGCTTACATCTCATCTTACACATCTTACTCAAGAATTCAGATGATTTATGAGTTTCCCTAGCTTTAAACATTACCAACTATTAAGATCCAATCAATGATTGCTCTCAATGGGATGTAATGCATTAATGTTGGAATGTGGAATCATCTAAGAAGAAATTGATTATATTTCTTCCTAGGTAATTTCTGTGACACGAATGCTTCTTAAAGGAAATTAAACTTTATTTTCAGGCAATAAGTTCCACGAAGTATACTTTAAACCAGTGTCGAATTTCCTTTGAAGGCAAACTGTGGGATCACCTAAGCTAAAATGGACTATAATTACCAAATCAATTTCCTTTATTTATACGAGATATTACTACGTTGAGTGCGAGAGAGTTGAATATCTCGTATAAAATATACACTTTATGCACATGGCATTCAGACTAATTGCAACGCGAAGTATTTTATGACCTCCTTGACGTCAGTATTGAAACACGTGACGTAGGAACTACAGACGAGTAACTGTGTTTACTAAACAGGCTCTACGCTATGATGCACTTAACGATAGTCGGAGGAATGTGATGTATTCGCAAAAAAAACGACGCGTCACCAGTTTAATTGGCCTCCCGTTCGTAAGTGCTACCTTCGAGTAATGTTTGCAAGTACAAAATGTTACGATAGTGTTGGCAAACCCTGAGAAATTGATTTTTGCTCTAATAATTCCCACAATTAAAGCTTGTATATAAACTAATGAACCAGAGCCGAACATGTGCACTATTGTTATAGATCACGGCAAGGAAAGTCCTGGACTTACTTATCAACATGTTGTTCAAAGTAAGTGCTGTTATTAACTTTTATATCGTCCGTATCGTTCGAATGCCTCCGTAGCGCCCAAATAATTAATGGCGATCCTGAGATCAAATACCGGGTCAAATGAAAAAAGATTAGTTTTCATTGCCTTTTACTTTAACTGTCTAAACTGAAATGAATCTTATTAACATGTTTCTTTGTATTTTGAATACTTTTGTGTGTTTGTGTAAGTGTTTTATGTGATAACCAAGGCGTAATAATGACTTATTTCTTCTGAAGTTTATGCTTTTGTTTTAATGTTATTCTCTCGTGGAAATAAGGTTAAGTTATATTCGCGGTCTCTCGCGATAAAATTTAACAGCTTAGAGTAATTAAGGCAAACGGCTACTTGATTCGAGGTGTTATTTATCTCAATAAAAATGTAACATTCGTTTAAAAGCATTATTTTTCACCTTGCATTTTGGTACAAGTTCAAAGGATTTAATTTCCGTTTTACTTATATTTATAGTCAACTCTTATCAGCTAAAAATCCGGCGAAGGTTACGTTCGGAATCAATAAATTGAATTCAAGAAATACGCTACTTTTTGTACAATGTAATTGATTATTTTTAAACGGATATAAAGGAGTCAATCGTTTTTGTATGGAGAGTTAGGCCCACTTAAAATTTTAGCGTTTATTTACGAAATGGATATCAATTTATTCCTTATAATCTCTAGATTATAGTGGTAACATTACTTTTTCATATTTTAACCGGAATCGTTAGAAATAAGATGTGAAAAATATATAAACCTCATAAAGTAATCTGTCATTTTGCTTTCCTGACTTTCAACGCCTGAACCGTAAATACTTACACATAAGGGCGATTTTCCATTATGTTTTTCCTATGTATCTGAAGTAAAAGCAATTTATTATGACTAGTGGCCGCCTGTGACTCTGTCCGCGTGGAATAAGGTTTACGCACGCATAGTCTTAAACTATAGCTTTACATTTTTTAGTTTAAGCCCGCCTCGACTAATGGATAATCCACGCCAAAAATATTTTTTCAATTCGAACCAGCTGTTCCTTATAGTAGCGTGTTCAAACAAACAAACGAACTACAGCTTTTTTATAATTATTATATAGTTACTAATGACAGTTAACAGACGGGAGGTTTCTGACATTTGTATTCAGTTTTTAAATAAAATCAAAATCCGGCAATAGACTAGCACTTGCGTTCCGTTATACGGATTTTTTTGTATTGTTTATTCGAATTATTTTATTTCATTAATTAAATGATTGAAAGTCACTTCCAATCACCGCCTTAGATAAAAATAGGCATGAAAACCGTTCCAAAAGTAATTTGCGTCTCCTTTATGTTCGATTTCAAGTGTTGTATTTTAATCATTTTGATTAAAACCTTTTTACTTTAGTTATCTGTATGTCAGCCATTGTTTACTAATCTTTGGACAGATAGTTCACGGATATAATCAAAATAAGGGTTTTTTATTTTGGATAACTGACTCCGGTTTCGTTTGAAATTCAATTCAATTGCAAAATTCATAAAAAAACATATACATTTTTTACATACTTCTCTTTCTCTTAAACGTTACCGATTGTTGGTGGGCCCAAAAAAAACTGTCACCTTTGTTGACACTATTAATTTTTTATTAAACATTATGCGATATACATCTACAATACCATTCCAAATAGGAATGAAATACGTTCCTTATTGCAATTTTTTTTTAAATACAGGCTCAGTCTTATAAAATTGTCTTCTTTCTTTATGATGTGAAAAAATATCTGTCATATACTTTATTATATGTACCTATTAATTTAAATTAAACAAGTCTATTTTTTCCAAGGTGTTAACAGTGCTTGCGCTGGCGTCGGCCTGCCACGCCATCTTCCCGTTCCATCACCACCACCACCACCACCCGGCGGTGTCGCACCAGGACTTCCAGAAGCACGACGGACCCCACCACCACATTCCGATCCACCACCACGTGCCGATCCATCACCACGTGCCGCTGCTGCACCACCACGTGCCGATCCACCACCACGAGCCGATCCACCACCACATCCCGCACCACGACCACTACGTGAGTAATTAAAACTATTTTAACACCACCACCTGGCGGTGTCGCACCAGGACTTCCAGAAGCACGACGGACCCCACCACCACATTCCGATCCACCACCACGTGCCGATCCATCACCACGTGCCGCTGCTGCACCACCACGTGCCGATCCACCAACATGAGCCGATCCACCACCACATCCCGCACCACGATCACTATGTGAGTAATTAATAGGTACTATTTTGCCACCACCACGTGGCGTTATCGCACTAGGACTTCCGGAAGCACGACGTGCCACATTACCATATTTCGATCCACCACAATGTACCGATCCACCACCATGTACCGATCCACCAACACGTGCCGATCCTTCACCACGAGCTGATCCATCACCACATCTCGCACTACGACCGCTACGTGAGTAATTCTAACTGGCGTCTTCCAACCGCCATCAACACCCGGCAGGGCGCACCAGGACTACCAGAAGAACGACGGAACGCACCACGTGCCAATCCATCGAAAGATAAGTTTCTCTGGGAGATGTAAAACTATCCCCTAAAATTATATTGTAACTAAACTATCTCAAACATGTCATAGTAATCCAAACGAATGATATCTGCATAAATCAACAAAATAATTAATTATTTACCCATTTATCAGTTGAACTGAATCGATTAATATCATATTTACAAAACCACTGACTCGAAACTAGTGTAGCCTGTCCTCCTAATCTGGCCGACTTGTTGCATAAATAAGTAAACGAAACTTAGAATTATGTACCAATATCGTAAGCTTCCTGCCCTGCTAAATGTATTTCATGCTCACAATTATTGACCTATTTAGTATGTAATCAGTTACTTGTCCAATATACTGGCTTTATTCGTAACATGTTCCGTTAGTCGGACTGCCTCCGTGGTGTAGACGTTAGAGCGCTGAAACCTAGCAGGTCGTGGGTTCGAATATGGCACTTTGTGTTGGTTTTCCCAGTTTGGTTAGGACATTGCAGGCTTGAATCACCTGATTGTTACAATTAAAGGTACGGGGGCTCTAAGGCAACTCATCTGCGTCCATTAGCAGCGGTGATCACTTACCATCAGGTGGTGGTGTTCGTTTGCCTTCCTAAAACATAATTTTATTTTGCTCTCGTGAAGTGTTCGTTACTACTAGACTAATAAGGTCTTTGGGTAATAGTGTAATTAAACATATTAATGAGATATGATTACCCTCAATAATTTATCTCTTTTCTCACGCAGGCGTTCCCCGAGTACAAGTTCGCTTACTCCGTTCACGACCACCACACCGGCGACGTGAAGTCCCAGCATGAGCTGCGTCACGGAGACGTCGTGAAGGGCGGGTACGAGCTGGTCGAGCCTGACGGCAGGTACAGGAAGGTCGAGTACAAGGCTGACGACCATACCGGGTGAGGACATTTTTAGTATTTAACAACAAACTTTTAAGTAAAACTAAAGAAATAAAATAAAGAAAAGCACGCAGAGAAAGCCCCACATGGAACGAAAATTAAAACCGGCAATGCTCGTATTATTAATCCGACACCATTGAAATACAAAAACCCAAGATGCACAGTCTCGAACAAAAGTAACAGTCAATACTGCCACCAAAAACTCAAACTATGAACATCATTATTCGCAAATAAAACCTTATGCAGATTAGTTATGACTGTTTTCACAATGGAATTTTCAAAATTGCGATGACGCGTGTGACGCAAGACTGTTTGAAATAAAAGCATTCTGCATTTATTTTTTGGGGACGTTTTTGAGACTTTGATTGTGTATCTTGGATTTTTGTATATCAATGGCCGAAACAGAAGATTTATGGAATGAACCCTATGTACTCATTGTTTACTAACATGCGTATACTCTTACATATTTAATTAATCGTTAAAGTAACCTGGTGGAACTAAGCGAAAAGGTCAATATTACTAGCGTTATTCGAAGATTGTTTTAGTGTACCGTGTACCTACTTTAATTTATGAACTATATTCATTCTCCCCCTTACAGAAGAACACAGTGAAATAGCAAATCGCAACTGTTGTGCTATGTTTCAGCTGGTGGGTAAGGTCGCCAGAGCTCTGTTGGGAGGATATATGGTCTTGAAAGCCGGCAACGCATCAGCGATAACTTTGGTGTCGCGGATGACCATGGGCGGCGGTGATTGCTAACCCTCAAGCGACCCGCTAGCCGCCTAGTTTATTATTTCCAATGTATGATCAATGTGTGTTGTAATATGTGTACAATATTTGATGGTCTTATTGTTCCAGATTCAACGCCATCGTGCACCATTCGTCGCCTCATCATCATATCCATCTTGCCCACGGTCATCACGTCTAAACGCCAAGCCCCACAACATCGGACCGCCACTGATAAGACTGATTCATGCCAGCCGCTCTTACTTGTAAAATATTATGTTAAGATGCAGAATAAAATATTAGCGCTAATATGTATTTTGTCGTTTTAATTTAACCCTAATAACAGTGAATAATAATTCTACGACCCGAAGCAAAAACCCAGCATTCGAAAAAAAAAAACCGGCCAAGTGCGAGTCGGACTCGCGCACCGAGGGTTCCGTACAAACCTGCAAGGTTTACAAAGTTCGTTCATTACGACAATCGAGTCATAACTATGGTATTTTTATTGCAAAATGAAATTCATAACATTACAATGGGGAAAGATGGAGGAGCATAAATTTAAGACAAAGATCTCTTTATCGTTTTGCGTTTTTGCGTTGACTTAGATTTTTTTTTTCACGGGTTAAAGGCAATTAGATCTATGTATTTGATATGCATTTCAACTCGATAGCTCTACGCGTTCATCGGGAAAAAAGTAATAAGTTTATATTTATTAAAAAATAAATATATATATAATTGAATGTAACTAATAATTTAAGGTTTTTGGATTTTTTCCTTTATGTGTGCTATAAAACGTTGCTTCATGCCAAATTTCAAGATTCTAGGTCGACTGGAAGTACCCTTTAGGTTTTGATTCCCTTGCGAGCACTTGCGAGTTTCAAAATATGCAGCTTAAATTGCTGTTTCTTTTGATTGCGTTGACAAAGAAGTTTGATTTTATTACAGCTTAAAGGTATTATAGACTTGAGTATTTGGTATGAATTTCAATTTAATAACTCTACGCGTTTATGAGGAAATGGGTAGTAAGTTTAAAATTATAAAAAAATATATATTATGTGATGTAACTAAAAATTTATGGTTTTCGTAATTTTTCCTTTATCTATGGAACTTACTGTACCATGGGAAACAAATATCCCTAAAGATCACAATTATAAGTTAAACAAGTACTGCAATTTAGTCGACCAGATAGCAAGAAGGGGATTCAAGACTGATCTATTTGCAGTGGAAGTCGGTGCTAGGGGATTACCTGCGAAGTCGGTCTATAATTTCTTTAAGAATCTAGGATTGCCAAGATCTGCAATAAGCTCATTTATGGATAGAGCTTCAAAAACTGCTCTGGAGGCTTCTTATCGGATTTGGATAGGTAGGGAGAGGGACGTTGAGCACGGGACTGGAATTGCTCCACGTCCTAACCAATCGCAGGTTAGCTGACGAGGCTTGACGCGAGCCGAAACGTCTGGCGCTTAAGTGAGCAACGGTGGCCACCGCTAGTCTCGTTCTCAATAATCCCTCTTCCTGTCTTGCAATGGGCCCGGATTTGCTCGGTGAAGCCATTGACTGCTGAGTTCTACACCTACGTTTTAGGACAGCCCGGAGAGACGGGATGACGCTGGAAAGACAGTGGACGACCGGGAAAGACCGGTTGGCGACCGGGAAAGACCGGTGACGACCGGGAAAGACTGGTGACGCTGGAGAGGCAGACGAGGCGTTTGGCCTAGCAAGCCGCGCCGGGATTTATTGCTACGTCAAATAATGGAAATAATACCCTCAGAGCGGTCCGAGAGGGGGGGAGGATGAACCGCTCACCGTTGGATATTGCTGATGACTTAGGCGAGAATTTGGACCTGATTTGCCCTTTGTGTAGGAAGCAGTATAAACGTCGTTTCTGGCTGGATAAGCACATTAGGGAGAAGCATAGTGAAGCGAGGCAGATTACGCCTGTAAGTTCTTTACGTGACACCACTGATAGAGTTGAACCTCACATGTCACAGAGTGTCCCGAACACTTCTGCCCAGAAGAAGATCCTCAGGACGAGGGAAAGATTGCGACTACCGAGCATTTCCGACGCCACTTGGAAGCGACACGACATGCACTTGGCGGTAAGACTTGACCTGCCGGGAGCTAATCAAAGCGTAGAGGATCATGTTAGTCATTTCCAAGATACAATTTATGAATACTTTGAGGAGGTGTACCCTATTCGTGACCAGAGCTGCCCGACTCGCAGAGAAAATGCCTTCAAGGCTAAGCTACGAAGGAAGAAAAGGGAGTTGATAAAGCAGCTACGTAAAGCTAAAACAATGGCGGATGAAAGGCTATGCCAAAAATTAGCAAGAGTCCTAAGGTCTATACTTAAACTTATACAGCAAGTATCTATGAACATTATGGAGGCTGCTAATCAATTTCAAGAAGCTCAAAATGTTGCTGCTTTTGAAAAAAACCCGTTTGCTTTCTCAAAAAAGCTCTTTTCAGAAAAACAGGGCAAAATCAGCGTGAGTAACGAAGATCTACTCAACCATTTTAAGTCTACGTACGCCTCACCGGGGGGAAATGTTAGTTATACTGATCCATCATCACCAAAACCTATGGTACCATCAGTGCCTTTTAACGAACTCCCGCCTTCAATTGAGGAGCTTGAACATCATATAAGGAAGAAACCGAATGGTTCCGCCCCGGGACCTGATGGCATTCCATATATTGTGTTCAAGAAATGTCCATCAGTACGTATGCATATGTTGAGTATTTTTAAAAGGATTTGGATAAGTAGAGATGTGCCACAGTGTATGGGTAAAGCCATATTTATTCTACTACCGAAAAAGAAAGAAGTGACTGATGCGAAAGATATTAGGCCAATAGCACTTACGAACACAATTTCTAAGATATTCTTCTCAATTATACAAGCGAGACTACTTAAGCATATGTGTATCAATGATTACTTGCCGAAGAAGTATCAGAAAGGATTTCTTCCAGGAGTCGCAGGCTGTCTAGAACACAACTCTTTTCTAACGGAATGCCTTAAAGATGCTAGAAGGAATGAGAGACAAATAACTATTACTTGGATAGATTTCGAAAATGCCTTTGGCTCAGTTCGCCATGAACTCTTGTTCAAGGCGTTAAATTGGTACCATGTCCCACCTCTTATATGTGAAGTTATAGCTTCTTACTACAATAAGCTCTCGTTTGTACTACACCTTGGAAAGGAAACTGGGAAGACAAATGAAATTGATTTCGGCATAGGTTTGTTTCAGGGTTGCTGTCTGTCTCCAGTAGCATTCAACATTGTCATCAATATTCTCATAGAGTCGATTGTAGCAAAAGAGAATAAATGGGGGTACAGATTTAAGCAAGGAGATAAATTTCCAGCATCTGTCCTAGCATTTGCAGACGATGTGACACTCTTGACCCGGAATCCTAAACAAGCTCAATCTCTTCTTAATGTAGTAGATGCATTCTGCGAGTGGACAAAAGGAATGAGGGTGAAACCAGGTAAGTGCTACTGTTTAAGTCTAGGAAGGAAAGGTACCAAGTTTACACCATATGATCCAGGATTAACGGTAGCCGGCTCATCGATATCCACAGTGTCACAAGAAACTCCCTTCAAGTTTCTGGGGAAAAAGATAACGAGTAGAGGTAAAGATAATCCAACTGATGACATAGTTAAGGAGTTTGATGAGAAATTAAGATTGGTAGACACTATCTTCCTTCGTGGTACACAGAAAGCGTGGATTTATGACAATTACCTGACTTCTGCACTCAATTGGCCGTTTCTCGTTTATGACTTCACCAGGCAGAGCTTAACCAAATTGGATGCATTAGTAACTAAATACTTAAAATCGTGGATAGGCCTAGCTCATCCAGCTGACCCATCGACTTTATTCAGAACTTTTAACAGCTTTGGTTTAAACATAAAAAAGCCGTCGCTAATCTTTCAAAATGCAAGAATCACCAAGTACTGTATACTAAAGGAGTCAGAAGACAGTACCATCAACGAGTTACCGCAGTCTTGTATTTCAGTAGAAACTGAGTCGAGATTGGTCTTCTATAAATCCTTTCAGGTCGGTACCCGTACTAACAGGGCAGGCCTTGGGCAGGAAAAGAGAAAGAGCGACAAGGAGATTTTAAAGGGCTTTGCTGTAGAAGACATGAACCAGAACTTTACACTTCATGCCCTAAACCTAGAAATGCAAAATGACTGGGTAAAAATGGGTGAATTCTGTATCCCTCCAGCTTTGAAGTGGAAATCCTTAATATATAATTGGTCTCCTGAGTTACTCAAGTTTTATCTCAATGCAGTTCAGGCGACGCTTCCCGACCAGAGCAATCTTGCCAGATGGGGCAAGCAGGTAAGTAATACGTGTCTATCGTGTAGAGAAGGTGTCGGCACAGCGAAACATATTCTATGCGGTTGTAAGGTATTACTCGATGCGGGACAATACTCATTCCGGCATGATAAGGTCCTTCAAGTGATTCGGGAAGCCATAAGTTTATCCATAGCAAGAACAAAGAAGGGGTTAACTGGCGGTAATTTTCAGGTAGTCAAGTTTGTTAGAGCTGGTGCCACTAAGCTACAGAAGGGAACACCCAAGCCAATTTCAATCTTAGGTGCAGCAACTGATTGGACACTGCTGATGGATACATATGAAAAGCATTACGAAATGCCTTCGGAGATATGTACCACAGCCTTCAGACCGGACATACTTATTTACTCGAAAGAGACAAGACATGTAGTGCTTGTGGAACTTACTGTACCATGGGAAACAAATATCCCTAAAGATCACAATTATAAGTTAAACAAGTACTGCAATTTAGTCGACCAGATAGCAAGAAGGGGATTCAAGACTGATCTATTTGCAGTGGAAGTCGGTGCTAGGGGATTACCTGCGAAGTCGGTCTATAATTTCTTTAAGAATCTAGGATTGCCAAGATCTGCAATAAGCTCATTTATGGATAGAGCTTCAAAAACTGCTCTGGAGGCTTCTTATCGGATTTGGATAGGTAGGGAGAGGGAGGTTGAGCACGGGACTGGAATTGCTCCACGTCCTAACCAATCGCAGGTTAGCTGACGAGGCTTGACGCGAGCCGAAACGTCTGGCGCTTAAGTGAGCAACGGTGGCCACCGCTAGTCTCGTTCTCAATAATCCCTCTTCCTGTCTTGCAATGGGCCCGGATTTGCTCGGTGAAGCCATTGACTGCTGAGTTCTACACCTACCTATAAGACGTTGCTTCGTACCAAATTTCAAGATTCTGAGTTCACGGGAAGCACCCTGTAGGTTTTGATTCCCTTGCAAGTGTCGAAAATTTGCGGCATAAACGGCTCTATCTTTTGATTGCGTTGGCTTAGAAGTTTGTTTTCTTCACAGCTTCAAGGGACAGTAGACCTGAGTAATTGATATAAATTTCAGCTTCATACCTCCACGCGTTCCTGAGAAAAAGGGTCTTGACAGACGGACGGACGGACGGACGGACGGACAGACGGACAACAAAGTGATCCTATAAGGGTTCCGTTTTTTTCCTTTTGAGGTACGGAACCCTAAAAACTACTGGAGAAAAGGTTTACTGTTCCTCTTAAATATCTTTTCGACGAGTTGGGCATTATAATCATTGATGTATCTAAACAAAGCAATATTTTTGTGTTACATAAAGTGGCGTTCATTTGAAAACCTCGTTTATTGAAAACTACTTTATTAATGGATTAAAATGACATATTATGGTGAATTAAATAATAAATAAAGGATACAAGTATAAATTTTAAATATATTATTAGGGAAAATATGGGAAAAATGAAAAGGTGTGTTGTAAATTGCTGCTGCTGAATTCGACATAACAGCATAAAGCCCATATTGCACATTCCCGAGTATTGGATGGGATCGATGACCCCCTCGACTTCTCTAATTGATACCTCTAATTGATTTGACTCAAACGAAGTCGAAGTAGTTTCATCCCCATGACTCAACAAATTGAAAAGTATGAATTGGTTATTATCATACAATATATACATCAAACTGATATGTATACTAATATACAAAGCTGAAGAGTTCTATTTAAACGCGCCTATCTAAAGAAATACTGGCCCGATTTGAAAAATTATTTTTGTGTTCATAGTCCATTTGTCGAGGAAGGCTTTAGGCTATTGGAAATCGAAATCCACGAGGACGGATTCGCGGGTGGTCGCTAGTTATGCTTATAAAGATCCGCATATCATACGCGTTCTTACACAAGAACTTCGTGTTTTTAAATCTGTATTTAGCTGTTCATTTATAACTGTATTAACAATAAAATTAGAAAAACAAACTAGCGGAAAACTAAATGATGAAGGCGGATATGTACTTTTTAACATAGTATTTTAGTATTTTATCGTCATTCATTCGGCTTAACAATTCTAAGAATCAATGTAGACCAACTATGTTAACAAATATTTTGACAAATTTTAAAACATAAACCAATTTAAAGTTGAACAAAACATTGTTTATTAAAAATGTTTCCGTTTCCTTTTGTGAGGATAGCATGTAACAACGCTTTCGTAAAGAATATTAGATGCTCTATTTAAATGTATATTATAGTTTCTCTATCAATAAGTTTGACTTATTGCTGCAACTATTAAAGGTATGAGTTGCTATCTGACACAATAATGAGGATAAGTTCCCTCCTTGAAGTAAGCCAATCCTACGAACCGTTTAGACAGTGCACTCATGCGAGATACTGCCAAGCAACTAATGAACTTAATCATTTTTAACGGATGAACCGACTAGCATTTTTTATTGTTCTTATTAAGCCAGTTACGCCTTTAATTTCCGAATTATCCGCACCCATAAAGGTCACAAGATAAATATCCCTAATACCTGTAATAATTTTGATGAGCACAAGCCCATCAGTAAGTCAGAATAAAAAAGAACAATTATTGTAGATTTAACTGCGTTTAGCAGGAAACTGATGATTTACGCCAAATATTTTCTGTATAAATACTAGACAAGATCATCCGATTTATCATTCAATAGTAGAGAATCTGAACAATACAAACTTATCAAGATGATTTTAAAGGTGATCAGTTTTGTTAATAATATTAATACTTATTACTTTTTAATTAGAAATCAGTGCTTAATAATTTTCACTTTTAATCCAAACAAGTGCTAATAAATATTAACATCGTAGTGACTACTCGTTGTAATGAACAAAGTTATGAGTGCAATATTTCCAATTTATCCAATCAATAAAAATAATTGAAAGCAGATCAAGCTGAAAATTCTTATTATATTAATCCAAGAACTGATTCTGCGTAATAAAATTCAAACGGAGCTCTTCGACTCAATCGCACTGTTTGAAAAAGAGTTTATTAGCTGATATAATAGGTTTAGGCCTTTCAGGTTTATTGAACAACAAAACGCCCTAGATCAAGAATATTTTTAGATTCTTTTATCCTCTTATTTTTTGTAATTAATAAATGTCAGATTGTTTAACTTATTAGTGTTATTTTAGAACAGTGCATGAGCGAAGCCTAAAAGTGCAACCATGTTGAATTGCCCATCCGCCACCGTGCCATTATAATGTCAAAATTCTGCATTTTGATTTTGATCTTTAATAATAAAATCAGAACAACGTGATCTCCGACTTCGGAATCCACCGAGAAAAAGCGGCGGGAATCCCGACAGTTGCTTTTTAACATCACATACTTATTTAGAAACAATTGTCATCAGGCCGTAACTGTACTGAGCCTGGTGGCTTGCGCGCTGGGCGACGGTCACGCCATATCGGAGCAGAAGATCGTGAGGTATCAGCACCATGGGAAACTGGAACACATCGGCCACAAGGAGCCGGAGCATCATGAAGAATACGTAAGACTATACTTTTGTAATAAATCTTGAGTTGTGATATAAGCAGAATTAAAGATCAATAATAAAGACTATCTACAGTCGATTTTTTAGCAGTTTAAGCAGTAATATATAAAAAAAACGAATCTTTTTAGTGTTTAAATTTGTTCAATTCATCTCATTTTGCAAAACTACTCGTGAACTCGTGGAATAGTATTATCATTCTGTTTTTCAATAAACTATCCGCCCGGCTGATAGTTAAGCAACTAAAAGGTTTATTTTGTTTTACTGTAAAGGATCGCATTAACTTTCCATAACGTCTGGGGCTCAGGAATAGAATCTCTCTATCTTCTAAACTCCACCAAAAGGTCGCTTTACCCTAACTTTTTACACCTTTCTTCCAGGCCTACGCGTATCCATCATACGAATTCTCATACAAGGTGGACGATCCCCACACGCATGACAAGAAAGGCCAGGTGGAGCACAGGGATGGAGACGAGGTGAAGGGAGAGTACTGGCTCATTGAGCCCGATGGTCGCAAGCGCACCGTGAAGTACCACTCCGACAAGCACTCTGGGTAAACCGCTACTTCAGTATTTTGATACAAACATAGCATATTGTAACATGCTGATGATCATCATATTAAGCCTGTTGTCCACTTTGCATTGGGTAGGCCATTGGACGATGAAACATATCCTCTATGTTTCATCGTAAGAAATATTTGATGGGCAGCTAGGATCTTTTCTTCCTGTTCATCAAATATTTCACTGTGGCATATAATGTTGACTATTTTTTTATCGTTCCAGATTCAAAGCTGTCGTCGAATACTCAGCGCCTCATCATCACGTCCACATGAAGACGCATAAGCATGAGCATCATCACAAGCATGAGGATCACAAACACATGGAACACAAACACGAGGAACACAAACATATGGAGCACAAACATATGGAACACAAACATGAAGAACACAAACACATGGAACACAAGCACGAGGAACACAAACATGAGGAACACAAACATATGGAACACAAACACGAGGAACACAAACACGAAGAACACAAACATATGGAACACAAGCATATGGAACATAAGCCTGAACACAAGCACGAGTCTCACAAGCATATGGAACATAAGGAGCACGGTCCCAAGATCATCGAATTCGGACACAAGGAAATAAAGCCTGTGCATGAAGAGCATGAACATCCGAAGCACATTCCCGCTCTTTCGCTCCATGCTCCAAGATACCACAAGTATGAAGAAGAAGGTTACCACCCAAGAGACTACAGACGCAGGCAATACTACTAAGCAAAAACCATCTGTAAATAAAATAAATATATTAGCTACTGGATTGCCCCGTACCCGTAATGAAATGACTAGCAATGTATAACGTAATGAATTGTGATCTCTAAATGTAACCTTTGTTTTTTTTATATTTGCAAATACAAGCTTGATGAGCGCTCTATTTTTGTGTTCTTATTGATAAATCAATGTTTCTAATTATGAAGCAGGTGCATATCAAAAATTGGGTGTGAACCCCTATGCATTTTGTATGAATTTATTATTCAATAAAGTATGTATGTTCCATAGCATACTGCAACATGCTGATGATCATCATATTAAGCTTGTTGCTGTCCACTTCGCCCAGAAGAATAAGCATTTGGGTTATTAAATTATTTAATATATTATCACTGAACCAATTAGGCACGGGCATATAAAATTCAATGATTTTCTTAACTGCCTGTGAATAAATTTCCACGCATTATGGAATAATTTAGCGTAAAAGCCCACGACAGCCAGACTTTCCTTATTCTAAAAATGGTGAAAGTTTCTCTGTACATGGCTCATAGGCAGGTAAGAATGACCAGGGACTATAGAGTTTTTAAAACTGTGATTGCCAAAATTCATATGACAAATCGTTGATGTCTTTTAACAGAATTTCATTCATTATAATTGCAGTTTTAGAAAAGATATCAACGCGTCGTCGAAGCCGTTGGTGTCTTTTCCTTTTTCTTATCGCATACTACGAGCCGTCACTACGAAAGGCAGCTTTTTGCACGATATTGTTCGTTTGATCCACTCGTAATAGACATAACTTAATAATAACATTAACAAAAGATGAACGATTTGATGAACTAAGGAACAGGAGAAGAGTACAGTTCAAAATGTCTGGAAAACTTGATGAGACGTATCGTCTCCTCCTTATCAACTCCTCCTTGAGTCGTATTCCTCATTACTGAGGGTTGTGATCTTTGTATTAAATGAAACACAACAACTCTCTTAGCAATTGTAATGGAGTGGTTTGCCATTGCCTTCTCCATTTCACACACTTACTCGCAGTGTGTAGGTTTCCTCACGATGTTTTCCTTTACCGTACAAGTAAACCAGGTTTTTATCTTTTAAATCAACTTACTATAAATACCATATTTTTAAAGATCAAACATTTCTGTAAGCTGTCAAGTTTTCTTTCCTTCCCCGCCATCTTCAGCAATGATTGGAAACAACAGAGATATTAAACGCAGGGTCAGCAGCATTACCAGAAAATTAGCAGAGTATAACTGGCTTCAACACTCTTAATCTCAAATCATTAATTAAAATGCAAAATGCTGTTACAAATATATACAAAATATAAGAAGTTTCAAATCCCTTGCTATGCCACTGCAATTTTTAACTATTGATCAATTTCCACTGCTGGTAAAGGATGCTGCTTACAATAGACAAGTATCTGAAAATAAATTGCGGACAGAAAGCTGAGGCCGAATTTTTATAAAACTGAATAATCTTATGAACAGAAATACTAACACTGCGAGATTTTCTTTTATCTTGCAATCCTTATAAAAATATTATTATTTCACTTAATGAGAGATTTAGTTGCTTGATTCACTTCGAGTCACGTGCATTCTTAAAATTGGCTGTTCGCTAGGTGCGAAGTATAAGGTAGGGGAACCACGAAACGATCGCAGCGCGCGTCATTGAAAAAATTAACTTTCGGATGCGGACTACCTATCGCATTTTACTAGCTTTTTAGCTTTTTAATTTACCTTTCTAGTAGTATATCAACATGTGTCACAAAGTTTGGTACGTAGTTAATTGCAAAAACACTACTAACGTTTAAATATATTATGCTAAATCAAATATGCAAAAACAGTAAACAACTGCTTACATTTAAGGATGTTATGTATGGCGTCGATCTCATAGTATAGTAGGGATTAACAAAACCTTAGGTCGTCAGATTTTAATACCTATTAATGAATATAAAAATACTACCCTGCAATTTTTCGTTTCGAATTTTCCATTTTGCGAAAAGTTGAAAGTGTAAATAATGCTCCAGCATTTTAATACAAGGTCGGTATCACGCCCTAGAGTCATCAATATATCAAATCGTTTACGAATAGATCATAATACTAATCACAGATTAAGCCGACTTTGTAATTACCTTAAAATGCATTAAACACTCAGATAAAATGGAAACTTTTCAATACAAAGTACTGATAATAGCGGGAGTTCCGGCGATTTAATATTTGCGTGCTTGATAAGTACGTAACATCTTAATACTGTTTCAGTGTTGTGTTGCACCATCCTTCAGTGAACATGTTGCATGTAAGTCTTATGTAATAATTTTCTGGGTGTCCTACCTTTTTGGCAATGATTTTTTGTGGTAAAAAAGTTTTGGTTCACAGAGTATAAATTTAAAATTTTATAAAATGTTTAATCGATTTGACAATATTATTTTTAATCAGTGAATTGTTGTTTGAGTGATACTTTTTCTTGTTTAACAGGGATGGTACTCCTTAACATAGTTTTAAATCTAGGAATGTTCTGCTTATCGCTGTTACGTTTTTTAGGTACAGCCTTGCATATAAGTTCTTAATAGGCTATCTGAGAAATAGCTACTAAATTTTTTATAACTTTCCCAGAAAGACCTGGCCTTTTAGGAACATTCCTGGGAGTGATAAAACTGACCATCTTCCTCCTGCCTTTATCCCACACTAGGCGATGTCGGCGCTACATGTATTCTCCTTCCACTCACTCTTATCAGCCGTCAACTTTACATTCACTCCTTTCACGTCCATATCATACTTCCCGCAATCCATCCATTCATTTTTAAAACTGACATGATATAAAAAAAATCATGTTTATACGTTCATTTGTTTCCAGCTACTAGTGTTAGCCTGCTTCGTGGCGCTGGGAGCGGCTGACCACGAGGTGGAGCCGGCAGCCGCCGCTAGCCCCATCTACGTGCACCAGGATGAAATGGAACTGCTCAGGCGCAGCCACGACGGCCACGACCACCACCACAACCACAGGGAACATGAACACGTGTACGGGGATAGGAAGGTACGTGTACTTTGGTTACATTAGAAAGTGTAAAATTTCTTTACAAAATGAGATGTCCCATCCCAGGCCCGCACCATGTACGTGGTACCAAAAAATCGGTAAAATATTGCTATTTCCATTAAAAATACAATAAAACATTTTTGGACCGTAATTTAGTGGCTTAAAAATAAAATCAGTCAGTCAAATCATTCATAATTGTTCACTTTACTTCGTAAAGATGACAACTGTAATTTTTTTCCCTACTGGGATTTACAGCTTTGGCCCCAGCCTTTTTAGGTCGTTTGTAACCTAAAAATATAAATACTTTGTGAAATAAACTGCATACTGTCAAAACAAAAATAAACTGACGGATAAACGACATAAACGTCATTCAAGTTTCAAAGATGCGTCTTGGTATATTTACTTTACTCTATGGATGCGTCCTCCGCCATATTGTACTGAGTTGCAATATTGTGGTTTAATTTATTGTTTCAGCCAAAAAAATAAGGTTTTCCATAAGAATTGGAGTAATTAAAACTGTAGTACACTTATTCGCCTATATTTAGGTATAGCGTACATGGTCCAGGCCGAGGCTTCATACATTTCTGGGACATCTCTTTTGTCATAGTGCCTGTAGATTTTTAGATTTATCTATACTACTGGATGAAGGAAATCGTTATGATTTGGTGTTAATGTGGTTGCGGGGGAGAGCCTATGTATTTTGGTATGGCAAAGCTTCGTATCAGTGATAAATATTTTACTAATCTTGAAATGTTTGGTGTAAATAATATACATGAGTAAAATACGGCCTGCTAAAGTGTATTTGTAGTTATACTTCGTGCGCCTGGATTTCGATTTACACATATATGTAGGTACTTAAATAGTGTTATACAATAGCTTTAAACCTTGGTCGACAAATGGACTATCCAAGAAATATAATCTTTTTAATTTGAATGAGTATTTCTTGAGATTTGCGCGTTAAAAGAACTAACTAGCAAACATATCAGCTTAATTTATTACTTAGTATAGACATTCTACCTCGGCACGAGTATCTATATCTATAAAACTCAAAGGTGACTGACTGACTGATTACATAGTGATCTATCAACGCACAGCCCAAACCACTGGACGGATCGGGCTGAAATTTGGTATGCAGATAGATGTTATGACGTAGGCATCCGCTAAGAAAGGAGTTTGATTAATTCAACCCCCAAGGGGGTAAAATAGGGGATGATCGGCAATATGAAACTTTGTCAATTTTAATCCTATCGGGCTGATATTTTGCATACGTAAAGCTACTATGACGTCAGCACTGCCTAAGCAATCATATTAGTAAATTCTAACCCCCAAGGGGGTAAAATAGGGGATGAACGTTAGTGTGAAACTTAGTTACTTTTTAACCGATCGGGCTGTGACTTTGCATTTATAAAGGTACTATGACGTAGGCATCGCCTAATCAATGAGATTGATAAATTCCAAACCCCAAGGGGGTAAAATAGGGGATGAACGGGAGTACAATCATTGTCATTTTTAAAACCGATCGGGCTGAGACTTTGCATTCATAAAGATAATATGACGTAGGCATCCCCTTTTAAAGATTATTAAAAAAATCCACCACTAACGGGAAACATAGGTGATAAAGAAACCGAAATCCACGCGGACGAAGTCGCGGGCGCCCGCTAGTCAATCAATATCATGATATTGATTGATACGAACGATCAAGGCAACAGCATGCTGTTGCCTTGACCCGCCATATAGCAAAATCGTTCGGAGGAGTTATATTGCCTGATGCTTGAACCAAGTGTAGCATGTATAGTTACTAAAAAAACTAATAGCTGGAGAGCTGGCAAGCATTTTTGGGGAGGTGCTTGAGGCAAGCTGAAAACTTGTCCTGTACCTCTCCTATTATATCCCAACACGAAACTGCAGACCTGGCTGGTGAGTAGCGGGGCTAAATCAACCCCCAAATTTTTAAAAGTATATTTTTTTTAAATCCAAAAATATACTTGAGGCAATTTGCAATTTTTATATGTTGTAGTTTAATATTTACAGAATATAAAAAAAAATAAGCCAGACGATTCAGCCGGGGTTTTAACATTGCCAGGCCCGTCCTAAAATATTTTGCAAATGAATATAAAAAATGTGTTTGAGGCAACTTGAAATTTTAATAGAGTATTATTTATAAGTAAAAAATAAGACTCTCAAAAAGACAGATCATTTCGGTGGGACTTTCTACCTGCCAGGCGATCTAACAAAAGACAATGCCGATTTTGTTAGGGAAGGTGGCGTCTTTTTT
This sequence comes from Nomophila noctuella, assembly GCA_958496325.1. Taxonomy (NCBI): domain Eukaryota; kingdom Metazoa; phylum Arthropoda; class Insecta; order Lepidoptera; family Crambidae; genus Nomophila; species Nomophila noctuella. The sequence continues at coordinate 10,869,408 of OY292487.1, read as the reverse complement.
TTTCGAGCGTCCACCAACCAAACTTGGTAATCTATATTCTTGAGGGCATTACAAACGATTTTTGCTATGGCAGTAAAGCTGTAAACTCAGTCCGAACTGAGTAAATCAGGTTTGAACTTTTTTTGGCTTCATACATTTTTCTATGGGAAATTGTCTTTTTTTTGTTTCTTGCGTCCATCGACGAAAAGTGAAAATATATATTCTTGAGGTCATCACAAACAATATTTGCTATGGCAGTGACGCTGTAAACTCGGTCCGAACTGAGTGAGACTGGCCAGAACTATTTAAATGTACATTACAAGTCGTAATCGCAATAATTTTCAACTGTTCGAAAAAAAGTAGGAATTTCCTATACAAAAACGCAGGAGCGAACGCCTAGAGTGAAAACGATCTAGGCTGTCTCACTCCGTTCGGACTGAGTTTACAGCTATACTGCCATAGCAAATATCGTTTGTGATGATCTCAAGAATATATATTTTCATGTTTCGTCGATGGACGCGAGAAAAAAAAAGTTGCAATTTCCCATACAAAAAAGCAGGAGCGAACGTCTAGAGTGAAAACGTTCTAGGCTGTCTCACTCAGTTCGGACTGAGTTTACAGCTTTACTGCCATAGCAAATATTGTTTGTGATGACCTCAAGAATATATATTTTCACGTTTCGTCGATGCACGCAAGAAACAAAAAAATTCAATTTCCCATAGAAAAATGTATGAAGCGAAAAAAAGTTCAAACCTGATTTACTCGGTTCGGACTGAGTTTACAGCTATACTGCCATAGCAAAAATCGTTTGTAATGCCCTCAAAAATATAGATTACAAAGTTTGGTTGGTGGACGCTCTAAAAAAAAAGACGCCACCTTCCCTAACAAAATCGGCATTGCCTTTTGTTAGATCGCCTGGCAGGTAGAAAGTCCCACCGAAATGATCTGTCTTTTTGAGAGTCTTATTTTTTAGTTATAAATAATACTCTATTAAAATTTCAGGTTGCCTCAAACACATTTTTTATATTCATTTGCAAAATATTTTTGGACGGGCCTGGCAATGATAAAACCCCGGCTGAATCGTCTGGCTTATTTTTTTTTATATTCTGTAAATATTAAACTACAACATATAAAAATTGCAAATTGCCTCAAGTATATTTTTGGATTAAAAAAAAATATACTTTTAAAAATTTGGGGGTTGATTTAGCCCCGCTACTCACCAGCCAGGTCTGCAGTTTCGTGTTGGGATATAATAGGAGAGGTACAGGACAAGTTTTCAGCTTGCCTCAAGCACCTCCCCAAAAATGCTTGCCAGCTCTCGGGTTATAATTGTAAGGTCGATTACTTAGTTGAAACATATTTATTAGCGATTTACACAGAAAAGCTTCAACTTAGTAGAAGCCCTTCTTAGTTGACCAAAACGATTTACCACATCTTATGTTCCAACATCAACATTTACAATTGTGTGCTGATGTATAATAGGTCTTCATTGGCACATGTCCGTTGGTCCTGATGTGTATTATGGCGGTAGGTGGGGCCAATGTTGGGCCAGACCCAACGTCTGAAAGCGGCCCATTCTCCGTGTCCCGGAAAATCTTATAATCACGATAGCCACACAGAAAAAAGATACTTCTTCCCTGAGGTAATGTTATATATTCGAAAAACATTTACTTCATTCATTACAATGTTACTTTTTACATGTTGACATGAATAATTTGACGTCAAAATAAAAATATTAACATTTGAGTCCAGGAATTTACTATTACCACTGAATTTTGCTTTATACTCATTTTATATTTTCAGGCACACGTTTCCGAAGACATTCTGCGTAAACAACACCAGTAAGTATCAAAAACCGGCCAAGAGCGTGTCGGACACGCCCATGAAAGGGTTCCGTAGCTAAAAGATGGCCCGACCGATTAAGACAACATTTAGTAAGGGCAACTGCACGTCATAAGTTGGTCGAGTTGTATAAAAATAACTATGTATGATACAGAGTTCGCTATAGTTTTCGTTGAAAGTACTTACTTGGAGGTATACAGGACATTTTTTTCAGAATTATTGTAATAGTATTTCAAAAGTTAAGGGGGGGGGGACGCTCTAATTTTAACTTTGTATTAATATATCTCGAGACTGGGGTGTTTGATCCACATGGTTTCAATGCGAGTTTTATTGTATTTAAAAATACCTGTTTAACGATACCCTACACGATGGGTTAAGTCGATTTTTTTTTTATAATTAACTTCTCGCTGTATGGGAGGGGGGGTAAAAAATGATTATTTTTCGATTATTTTAAAAACCAATTCTTGAATTATCACTATACATCTCTCCACCAATTTTCGTGGCAATCGGTTCAGAAACGGCGGAGAACGAACCAGGACAGACAGACAGACAGACAGACAGACAGACAGACATGACGAAACTATAAGGGTTCCGTTTTTTGCCATTTGGCTACGGAACCCTAAAAATCGCCGAAAAATCCTGTCAATAACTAAACATTAAAGTTATATTATTATTCTTTACATTAAATATATTAGCAAGTTAACAAGCATCAGTTAACATAAAATCACTGTGAACTCTTGAACTAGATCGTAATCCAAAAATAAGTGGATGCCTAAAAGTAGTGAATATTCCATAAGTTTCCATTACAATTTTCCCTAAACACGCATTCAATGCAGACCGAGGTTTAGATAGCATGTAGCTTCATTGAGTTAATCACTCACCATCTGAATGTATTGATAGATCTTATTTCTCCTTCCCAGGATAATAGAGAGTGTCTACAGCCCTGACTACTACGAACCGACCCTGATCCTCGACTACCGCTACTTAAAGTCCGGCGGGCGCGACTACACCCGCGGTCCAGGCGGGCAGATCCTCATCCTCCCACACGGGGTTCATGGCCACGAGCACAAGGAGCATCGGGACTACGACAGCCTGATCGAGTTCCTGAGGCTGCGTCACCTGGCGCAAGCGGACGCGCGGCGGCAGCAGAAGGAGGACCAGCACTCCCACTGGCAGCGCGAGGATCACGCTCATGCGCACAAGCACGACCAGAAGCACGACCACGATCAGTGGCATTGATGACGTCATCATGCAGATTACATGAACTCTTGAGTTGTATGATTCTACAGATGAATAATTGTAATCAGAAAACGAAGTCGTTTTATTACTTTTAAATTTATCCAAAGACTACATTATTATATAACTTCTTTATTACTTATTATTATCAAACGAATTAGCGAATAAATAAATATACATTGAACCTTATACACTTGCCTTTTCTAACATATAGCCGATCAATGTAATATAATAATAAATAAAAACAAATGGAACAGTATCCATCCGGGTGGTCGGATCCTCATCCTACCCCACGGAGTTCACGGCCACGACCACAAAGAGCATCGGGACTACGACAGCCTGATCGAGTTCCTGCGGCTGCGTCACCTGGCGCAAGCGGACGCGCGGCGGCAGCAGAAGGAGGACCAGCACTCCCACTGGCAGCACGAGGATCACGCTCATGCGCACAAGCACGATCAGAAGCACGACCACGATCAGTGGCATTGATGACGCCTTCATACAGAATACCTGAACACTTGAGTTGATATGCGTCTACAAAGAAATTATAACTATTAAACGAAGTCGTTTTGTTTACTTTTAAATATATCCAAAGACTACATTATTATATAACTTCTTTATTACTTATTATTATCAAACGAATAAGCAAATAAATATACATTGAACCTAAGACACTTGCCTTTTCTAACATATAGCCGATCAATGTAATATAAAAACAAATAGATCAGTATCCGTCCTAGCGGACAGATCCTCATCCCTCCACATCGCGTTTATGGTAACGAGCACAAAGAGCATCGGGACTACGACAGCCTGATCGAGTTCCTGAGGCTGCGTCACCTGGCGCAAGCGGACGCGCGGCGGCAGCAGAAGGAGGACCAGCACTCCCACTGGAAGCACGAGGACCATGCTCACGCGCACAAGCATGACCAGAAGCACGACCACGATCAGTGGCATTGATTACAGATGAATAATTGTAACCAGAAAACGAAGTCGTTTTATTACTTTTAAATATATCCAAAGACTACATAATTATATATCTATTTTATTACTAATTGTTATCAAACGAATCAGCGAATAAATATACATTGAACCTTATACACTTGCCTTTTCTAACATATAGCCGATCAATCTATACTAATATATAAAGCTGAAGAGTTTGTTTGTTTGTTTGTTTGTTTGTTTGTTTGAACGCGCTAATCACAGGAACTACTGGGCCGATTTGAAAAATTATTTTTGTGTTGGATAGTCCATTTGACGAGGAAGGTTTTAGGCTATTGGAAATCGAAATCCACACGGACGAAGTCGCGGGCGGCCGCTAGTGTAATATAAAAACAAATGGATTAGTATCTGTCCTAGTGGACCGATCCTCATCCTACAACACGGGGTTCACGGCCACGAGCACAAAGAGCATCGGGACTACGACAGCCTGATCGAGTTCCTGAGGCTGCGTCACCTGGCGCAAGCGGACGCGCGGCGGCAGCAGAAGGAGGACCAGCACTCCCACTGGCAGCACGAGGATCACGCTCACGCGCACAAGCACGATCAGAAGCACGACCACGATCAGTGGCATTGATGACGTCATCATACAGATTACCTGAACTTATGAGTTGTATGATTCTACAGATGAATAATTGTAATCAGAAAACGAAGTCGTTTTATTACTTTTAAATTTATCCAAAGACTACATTATTATATAACTACTTGACTACTTATTATTTTCAAACGAATTAGCGAATAAATAAATATACATTGAACCTTATACACTTGCCTTTTCTAACATATAGCCGATCAATGTAATATAAAAACAAATGGATTAGTATCCGTCCTAGCAGGCAGATCCTCATCCCTCCACATCGCGTTTATGGTAACGAAGACAAAGAGCATCGGGACTACGACAGCCTGATCGAGTTCCTGAGGCTGCGTCACCTGGCGCAAGCGGACGCGCGGCGGCAGCAGAAGGAGGACCAGCACTCCCACTGGCAGCACGAGGATCACGCTCACGCGCACAAGCACGACCAGAAGCACGACCACGATCAGTGGCATTGATTACGTCATCATACGGACTAACTGGACTCTTGAGTTGTATGCTTCTAGAAATGAACAAGTGTAACCAGAAAACAAAGTCGTTTTATTACTTTTAAATATATCCAAAGACTACATTATAATATAACTACTCTATTACTAATTATTATCAAACGAATTAGCGAATAAATAAATATTGTACATTGAACCTAAGACACTTGCCTTTTCTAACATATAGCTGATCGATGTAATATGAAAACAAATGAATGGATTTGTATCCGTCCTAGAGGACAGATCCTTTTCCTTCCACACAGCGTTAAGGGCCACGAGCACAAAGACCATCGGGACTACGACAGCCTGATCGAGTTCCTGCGGCTGCGTCACCTGGCGCAAGCGGACGCGCGGCGGCAGCAGAAGGAGGACCAGCACTCCCACTGGCAGCACGAGGATCACGCTCACGCGCACAAGCACGACCAGAAGCACGACCACGATCAGTGGCATTGATAACGTCATCATACGGACTAACTGGAGTCTTGAGTTGTATGCTTCTAGAAATGGACAATTGTAACCAGAAAACGAAGTCGTTTTATTACTTTTAAATATATCCAAAGACTACATTATTATAAAACTACTTTATGGCGTATTATATTCAAACTAATTAGCGAGTAAATATACATTGAACCTTGTACACTTGTTTTTTCAACGAAATACAAACAAAAAATCGTCTTTTTCCTATCAGCGTCTAAAATTTATGTAGTTGATTAATTTAATAAAAACATAAATAGATGTGATCCGTCCCCTCATCCTACCCCACGGGGTTCACGGCCACGAACACAAGGACCATCGGGACTACGACAGCCTGATCGAGTTCCTGAGGCTGCGTCACCTGGCGCAAGCGGACGCGCGGCGGCAGCAGAAGGAGGACCAGCACTCCCACTGGCACGAGGATCATGCTCACGCGCACAAGCACGATCAGAAGCACGACCACGATCAGTGGCATTGATGACGTCATCATACAGATTACCTGAACTCTTAAGTTGTAAAATACAGATAAACAAATTGTTACTCGTAAACGAAGTCGATTTATTACTTGAAGATCTCTCCAAAGACTATATATCAAATATAGAACTCCTTTATACTTCTTATTTTTAAACGAATTAGCGAATAAATACCTATACCTACATTAAACCGATACGTGTCTTTTAAACGGAATAAAAAAAATAACTGAAATTACCTGTCTGTTTCTAAAATAGAGTTTGTTAATGTGATGTAAACATGAATGGATGTGTTCCGTCCGGGTGTGCAGATCCTCATCCTACCACAATCCTACCTTTATTTAAATCAGGAGAAAAGACTGATCCGTCAAATTTCAGACCCATATCCATACTTCCATCTCTTAGTAAAATTTTTGAAAAAAATATTTTCAATCAGTTATTGTCACATTTTAATTCAAATTCTTTATTTCATGAAAATCAGTACGGATTTACTAAAAACAAATCCACAACTGATGCAGGAGTTTCATTAGTAAAACATATTTTTGATGCATGGGAGGCTAAGCAGGATGCGATAGGTATCTTTTGTGATTTGTCAAAAGCTTTTGACTGTGTAAGTCATGAAACCTTGCTGATGAAGATGCGGCATTATGGCCTCTCAGAGTTCGCTTTAACCCTTGTAAAATCATACCTCACTGGCAGAGTTCAAAAGGTGAACATCAATGGAACTAACTCCGATGGCGCACCATTGATAATGGGAGTGCCCCAGGGCTCAATATTGAGTCCACTCCTTTTTCTTATATATATTAATATTTCACAACATCACACATACATTGATCTGACCCCGTGGTAAGTAGCTTAAGCACTTGTGTTACAGACATCAGAATCAACAGTGGTATTACAAATATACTTAAATAGATACATATAACACCCAGACCAGGACAAACAGACATGCACACAAATGTTTGTCCTGTGCGGGGATCGAACCCGCGACCTCTTGCGTAATAGGCAACTTCTTGACCATTACACCAAGCGGGTCGTCAAATATAATAATAATATATTAATGATCTTCCTGCCATTGCTAAGGGTCTATGTGAGACGGTGTTGTTTGCTGATGATACATCTTTAGTTTTTAAGGCAGATAGACGTAATATACAACTTGACGAGGTAAATAACGCGCTCTCACAAGTCCATCGTTGGTTTACAACTAATAACTTACTACTAAATCCTAAAATAACAAAATGTATTAGATTCACAATGCCAAATGTGCCACAAGTTATTACAAATGTTTTAATGAATAATGAACATATTGATGTAGTCAAATCAAATGTCTTTTTAGGAATAACCACAGATTCAAAATTACAATGGAGCCCCCATATTGTTGCTTTGGCTGGGAGACTAAGTTCTGCAGCATTTGCTGTAAGAAAAATACGGCGCCTTACTGATATTGAAACGGCGAGATTGGTTTATTTCAGCTATTTTCATAGTGTTATGTCTTACGGTTTGTTGTTGTGGGGGTTGTCTGGTGATATACAAACAATTTTTGTATTACAGAAAAGGGCGATCCGTGCAATATACGACCTTAAGCCGCGTGATTCACTCCGTGAGATATTCAAGGAGATTAACATATTAACTACAGCGTCTCAATACATCTTTGACTGCATAATTTATATACGCAAGAACCTACACAATTTTTCTAAAAAAAATGACTTTCATAGCTTTAATACACGAAATAAACATAAGCTTGCCGTTCCAAGTCACAGGCTTCATAAGACTGGGAAGTCTTTTATTGGACTAAGTGTCAAAATATTTAATAAACTACCAGAAAGTGTAATTGAATTTCCTAAACAAAAAAAGTTGTTCATTAAATCAACCTTAATGAAGAAAGGTTATTATAAAATAGATGATTATTTAAATAACAAATATGCATGGACATATTGATCTGCTCAGCCGCACTTATTTTGTATTTATTTTTAAGGTATATTTGACATAATTGTAAAATTGAAATTTATTTTTAAAAAATTGGCCAAGTGCGAGTCGGACTCTCGCACTGAGGGTTCCGTACAAATTCTATTTTTGACGTATTAAAAAAACTACTGAATAGATTTCGTTCGAACCAATTTTCGTTGGTAGTTTTTATGGTAATGTACATTATATATTTATTTCAGATTTATCATCCTCTTACTTTAGAAGTTAGAGGGGGGGGGCACACTTTTTTCCACTTTGGAAGAGTCTGTCACGCAAAGTATTCACTTAAGAAAAAAATGAGCTTAGAAACCTCAATATAATTTTTAAAGACCTATCCATAGATACCCCACACGTATATGTTCAATGAAAAAAAATATTTTCAGTTTCAGTTCTAACTATGGGGACCCCCCATTTTTTTATTTTTTTCTCTATTTTCGTATGAAAACCTTGTTGCGGTTCACAGAATACATCTACTCACCAAGTTTCAATAGGATAGTACTTATAGTTTCGGAAAAAAGTGGCTGTGACAGACTGGCGGACAGACAGACAGACCGACAGACAGACAGACAGACAGACAGACAGACAGACAGACAGACATGACGAATCTATAAGGGTTCCGTTTTTTTGCCATTTTGGCTACGGAACCCTAAAAAGGCAAAACTGTCTGAGTTTCTTGCGGCGTCTCTTCTCAGCAGGCCATTCACGTCGAGGCGCTGGTAGGGTAAAAAAAGTTTTGACGTGCAAAAGAATTTACTAAGTGAATCAAATTGCTAAATAAATCATTATTTCATTATTTCATTATTTACAAGCTTATAGGGACTACGACAGCCTGATCGAGTTCCTGAGTCGGCGTCACCAGGCGCAAGCGGCACCAACAATATGTTTACCAGGAGTATGTTAACCACAGCAGAAGTATAAAATAACTAGGTTTAGTAACAACCCTTACAGGCATTTAGTTATTTCATTTTCAGGTGTCGATCCATTCATATAATTACGCGTAATTACCAGCCTGAAATTTACACAAAACTGTGATTTATTCCAATCATCATGTTTACCAGATCGTGACATTTGCCCTTCAACAGTGAAAATAAAAACTGATTATATGTTTGTTTTAGCATTCCTTATTTTTCATGAAACTTTATATGAAAAGACCTCTTAACATTTCATAATTATTATCATACATGCAGAGCAAGACAGAATTCTTAAGTTTAAAGTGAACAGCTGATCTGTACTACTACGGCGACGGAACCATAATAACTGCTTAACTAATACGGTTATGATCTTACTATGGTTACTGAGTCTATCTGTAATTTAATAATTTTAGGGGTATGAAATAAAAGAGGATATCTTTTTTCACTTATGCATTCTTAAAAAGAAACTAGGATGAATGCCAAGGATGCGCATTACATTAACTTATACATACTTTACTTATGTTTACATATTTATGACAATAAAAAATGTAGACATTTTGTACAAATAAAAGGAATAACTGTAATATTAAACTGTAGTTCACGCTTAGCTGCGTCATTATCATGCATATCCAACGAAATGTATAGCCCGCTATACATCGTAACAAGTGGAAGTATCAATCAACAACAATTAAATATTTCTAATAAATAGGTACAAAGTCTTTCACGACGCACTAAACGCAGAACAATGCAACATCCTTTCAATATTAGGTAAATGGTTACAAATCTAGTCAGTAGTATGTAATTACAAAAAAAAAGATGTCTGCTTACTCTATGTGGTAACCGAAATTCCTACTTTTTTGAAATGCCGCCGTCCCTCGGTGCAATAGGCCACATGTTGAAGCAATTTTCCGGAAGACCACAAGTTATGTGGGGTCGTGGAGTTCTCCAACAGGGAAGGCATGCCTACTGAAACCTTTGAGGAATCACATAAAACTGTACGAAAACTTCTTCGAAAGCTATCGAAAACCCTCGGAGAAAAATTAAATTCAGACTGCAATTAAATATTTTTTTATTTTCGCCTAAATATGTAGTAATACACCGTATATCGGCATTTATCAAATACTCCATTCCGTAAAATGATCTCCAATGGGGAAGGAAGAAGCTGAAGTTTAATAATTAAATGGGACATATAATATATAAGTATAATGGATAGGGAAGTGAACTCTCGATTGATCATCTTTTTTACAATGGAAAAAATCAATAAGTTACATAGAACTTAACTTATCAATAATACCGCTTTACGGTGTATATCAACATATTTTATACCAACAAATGGGTTCGTAACGTTTGACTGCTATATTGACGTAGATAAAACAGCCAAAGTCGGCCAAATTAAGAGTAATGATTAAAAAAAAGACGGAACCCCTTCCATAAACTAGCCTCTAGGAAAACTCTGCCATCTCTGACTGAATGTACTTTGACTGTTTTGAGTTAAAGAATAAGGAAGTTTAACAAACGGAAACAGGTAGGATTTAAACCCATGGCATTCTCATAAATGTATTACCTAATCCAGTGCCGAAACTAGGGCGGTGCCGACGGTGCCCAGGCACAGGGCGCAGACCCTGGAGGGGCGCAGAAATGACCAGACTGGTAGATAGGTACTAGGGGCGCAGTTTTGAAAGCTCGCACCGGGCGCAAAAAAAGCTAGTTACGGCACTGACCTAGACAACACTTGCTAATAGTAATAACAAAGGAAATCACTACCTTAGTCATCGAGCTAATCTTATAGTAAACATTATAATATTTGCATCAACGATATTCAGTAATAGTCATTTCTGTTTCCTTTTCATGGGTAAAGAATAAAAAGATTTTGTTATACATAAATATTTGTATTGTTTTTAAGCAACAGCAGTGCCGTAAATAGGGCTGTGCCAGCGGTGCCCAGGCACAGGGCGCAGACCCTGGAGGGGCGCAGAAATGACCGACTTTCAAGTAAAAAAAAAAAAAGGTCGCAGCTTTGTGAGCTCGCACCCTGGAGGGGCGCAGAACTGACCGACTTTCAAGTAAAAAAAAAAAAAAAAGGTCGCAGCTTTGTGAGCTCGCACCCTGGAGGGGCGCAGAAATGACCGACTTTCAAGTAAAAAAAAAAAAAAAAAAAGGTCGCAGTTTTGCGAGCTCGCAAGGGGCGCAGTTTTGTGAGCTCGCACCGGGCGCATATGAGGCTATTTACGGCTCTGAGCAACAGCACTGTATTCTAGTTTCTTTTTAATCACTAGCCATCCATGCCTTACCGTCGTTAAATAATTGACATTCATCACAAATTGACTTTTACACTAGCTTAATAACCACAATCTTTTCCAATTCCCACTATAATTTTCCTGTATTGTATCAACGAATTAAAAATCGAATTTATAGATATTCATCATGAAAATGTAAAGTCTCATGATGAATACCGATGAATATGTAATCTAATCACGACATAAGTGAATTATGTGTATTAACCATATTATTGGTAGTTATTTGTTAAACACTTAATAACAACGCACGTCAATTACGTATAATGATTTGTTAAATACAAGGACTCGCGCCATCGGCTTATACTCAGGATGTTATGTTTTCACAACTGCTTGTTTTCGAGATCCTTTACTTTAAAACCCCCCAAACTTATCTATGATAACAAAATGATAATTGTACAAATCACTAATAGGTCCTCACAAATATGAGTTGAGATAATGTCTTATGTCTAAATTTTAATGCATGTTTGTTTATTTTTATATGCATGTTCTTTGTAAATAATGGATTTTACCCATAAAATAAAAATACAGAATTTTAGATGTTGAAATTTTGTAGCTTGCATCCTATGTATGAAATCGGCTTCACTGACAGTATTAATTATACTGAACCCAAGTAAATATCAGCTAATACAAACAATTAATTAATCAACTAATCAAGGGAAACCTCTGTCGCTACAATTTATTCTACACCCCAAATTGGCTCACACATCGAATATAAGGACTATTCGACGAAGGATCTACATACTTCAAATCTAACTGACCAAGCGATCTAATCCATAAACATGTGGTCCCAAGTAAGTATTAATTCCTTGCAGTTATTTATTCGACTGAAACATCTATGGAACGTCTACATGCAATCATGGAGTTCGAAGTAATACCCAAGGCGTTTTATTATGGAAATACCATATTTCATTATTCGTGTTTTCTTTGGAATATGCATATAGAACTTACATGATTTTTTCCCATACATTCCTTTATTGCTATAACACTATTTATTTTGAATTAAAATATTAGACAATAGAAATTAAAACATTTTTAAAAGAATTTCTACTTGCATGACAACTTTCCTCTTAACCGATTTTTTTTTACTGAGTATTAAAAGTAAGATAGCAGAACAACATGGACAAAAATCAACGAAATTTTCTAGTCAGCAAATAAAAAAAAAATATCGATGTGATTTGTTTACAGGTCGCCGCATTAGCGTTACTGGCAGTATGTGCCCACGCGCACACGCACGCGGTGTCGCATCAGTCCCGTGTGGATCACTATGATCACCATGGTCACCATGGTCACCACGGTCACCATATTGGCCACCACATTGGCCACGAACACCATGGCCATGAACACCATGGCCACGAACACCATGGTCACCACGGACACCACCTCGGCCACCACATCGAGCACCATGGTCACCATGGACACCATTTAGGCCACATTGGCCACGAGCATCACGGTCACCATGGACACCACGGTCACCACATGGCCTACGCCGTCCACCACGGATACCACGGACACCATGGTCACCACGGACATCATGATCTTAGCCACCACGGACACCATGGTCACCACGGTCACCACGATCTTAGCCACCACGGACACCATGGTCACCACGATCTTAGCCACCATGGACACCATGGTCACCACGAACACCACGGACACCATGGCCACGACCTGAGCCACCACGGCCACGTCATCGCTCATGAACATCATGGACACCATGGACACGACCACGGACATTGGGACCACCACGTATGTTATTTTGATCCCTATTTGTAAAATCTACTGCTACCTGACTTTGCAAACTTCGTTCTTTTTTATTTGATAGACCAATTTAATTTAAAAAATAAATACCTTGCCCTTTTAGTACCTACACAAAATAGCAAGAGTGGGTTACATGAATATTTCCTATTGATAGGTATTATTCTAATAATTAATCTTTCGATTCTTTAGGCTTGGTCACACCCCGAGTACAAGTTCTCGTACTCCGTGTCGGACCCGCACACCGGTGACCACAAGTCCCAGTCGGAGCACCGCCACGGAGACTCGGTGAAGGGCGAGTACTCTCTTGTGGAGCCCGACGGCAATGTGCGCAGCGTTCATTACTCTGCTGACGACCACCATGGGTAAGGATTGACATACGTACACGCCGTTTAAAAACAAAACGTTAGTAACCACTAATGCCAGACGGAACATCAGTGTAAAGCGACTACAATTTAGTATTCAAAAAATATGAGTGACCACAAGTCCCAATCAAAACACCGAGGAACTTGGTGAACGACGAACGAAACCTGATATTAATGTGCACAGCGCTAGAATGTTTGTAACTGCGAAAACTATTAAAATTATGAGAGACTCCAAGTCCCAATTAGACAGCTTTTATGACAACTGATTTGTTCTATGGAGTAAGGTCGTTTTTTAAAGGCATCTTGATATCTCTTTATTGTCTTTTTAGAATTTTCTAACGCAGCCCACTGTTTTCTTAAAGCATGTCAACTGTTCCTGTAAAATTAAGCACAGCAAAATGTAGGGAGGCATATTCTTTGCTATATTAGCCACTGCAGGTGCTTGTTTGTCATTTCCAAAAAGTATATGTACACTATGAATAAATCTAATGTGCATTACGATAATAATCATTACTACACGATATTATCTGAACTCACAATAATTTATTATTGAATCAGTAGGTACATTATTTTTTAATTTGCTTACTATTATTCTTTTATTTCGTATTATTTCAGATTCAACGCGATTGTCCACCACAAGACGCATCATGTTCATCCACACCATCATGGTCACCATCAACATGAGCATCATCACTAAGCTTGGATCTCCAGGAACTACTTCGAACTCGACTAAAATTGGAACAGAACCCAAATTTATGCTAACCCCAATCAAAATATCAGCGCTGATAATAAAAAGAATTTTCAACAGTCTGTGTTTTATTGGTTTTTAATTTACATATTCTATTTATTTAACAGTTTTCTTATAAACACTAAAACAAATAAATATAATTATAATAAATAATCCTTCAATATTGCATGCGCATGCATGCAGGCACTATTAAGCAATAATTACGACATACATAGGGAAGCTAGTTAATTCAAATGTTGTTTAACATTATACAAAATAATAAATTAAGAGAAAAACAAAAAAGTCAGAACTGCTGTTAAATTTTGTTTACCAAACTTGTTTCATGTATTAAACACTAATTACTTAACTAAAGTTGAATAATTGTAATCTTATTAAAACATCTAAATAAAACATTAACCTAAAATACTGTGATGTGTACTGCAAAACATTTAAAGCTAAACTTTTTCAAGATGTAACATAAAATATTTAAAAAAAAAATAAGTAAAAAAACAAAATTACCTGTGAATGGTGAAAAATCAACCAAATATGAATAAATTAAAAAAAATACCTACATTATAAAGACTACTATAATCGAGTCGTCTGCAATGCGCGCTTGGTAATGGACGCGCGTTGCTCACTGCACTGACCCGAATTTATATTCGCGAACTGCGCGGTTTTGCCGCTGCCGCACACCGCCGCTATGAGTTCCGAAAAACTCATAGCCAACGAGCTGTTGGCGTTTATTAACCACGCCATCGACACCATGGACGAGGTCAGCATCATGCAGATCTGCAAGTCTAGCTTCAAGCAGGACGAGATTTGTAGAAGCAAGGTGCTGCTCTACGAGACCCTCGGCCAGGTCGACCGAATGCCCACCCGGAGGAGGGATGAGACAGGGGAGAGAAGTATTCAGGACATCATCAATCTCCTGAAGACAACCGATCCAGACGACGTGCCTCACTTCGTGGCGAAGGATCTGAACAAGCTCCCGCCCGTCACGTTCGACCACGTCGACGTCACCAGGCTGCTCAAGGACATAACCACCTTGAAAGCGGGCCTGGCCGAAGTACAGCTGAAGTTGGAGGCTTCTGAATCTACGATCTGTGGGCTGCGTGCGGAATTATTATCGTTAAAAAGTAATAATTCCGTAAGTAGGTCACCAGAAGCATCGAACGTGAACACCCGTCGTCGCGGCGCGCAAATCAGCAGTTTGTCGTCGTCGCCGGTCACTGCTGAGGTTAGCGATTTGCGCGACCCAGTGAGCCCCGCCGCCCGCTCCCCGGCCCCGCGGATGACGTCGAGTGCGGCCGCTGTCGCGAGCTCGCCGCGTGCCTACGCTGCAGCCGCCGCCGCGCCTGCCCCCGCCGCACCGCCCGCCCCGCCAATGAAGCGGCCCTCCGATAGAGGGATAAAGAAGAGCCGGAGCAAACTAGCTGAGAAGCTGGTGCCACCTACTGGTTCGAGCAAGAACCAGACCGATGAGGAGGGCTTTACCAAAGTCGAAAGGAAGAAGAGGAGGCCCTCATCTCGCAACATCTGTGGCACTGCTCCGGCCGAGCCGACACATCCGCTGCGTCCTGAGATACCATCGACGCCGCTGTATGTGTCCCGCCTCCACTGGTCTACGAAGGTCGAGGAGGTCGTAGACTACGTCCAGAAGAAGTCTAACTTCAGACTGAGGGTTGAGCGGTTGGTGCCTCGCCATAAGACGAGTTTTAATTCGTTTGTGGTGAGAGTGCCGACTCATCTTCTCGCAAGATTCATGAAGGAGGACTTCTGGCCGCAGGGCGTCGTGTTTCGGAGATTCCGAGGTCGGCTGCCCGCTGAGACTGCACACCCGGTGCTACGTGTGCATTAGTTGTAAATTTAATTTAATAAAATTGTTATAAATATGTATGTTAGACTGTAAGGTATTTATGATATGGGCCTCTGTTTACATATATTTAACATCTTTTTATGTAAATATTGCCTGAAATAAATGATTATTATTATTATTATTATTATTATAATAATACTTTTTGTCATTAAAATCTACTTTACCTACTTAGTTTTCAAATGGTAGTAGTTTCAGTGCAAATAATATACTCGTACATAGTTCATGTGCTTCATGTGTATTTCCGGGTCCGTTGGGCTGATAATGTATCATGAGTTTATTTATGTGTATGTTTGAATATTTAAAGCTCCTCTTTAGCTGTCTCATATCTTTTCAAGTAACATATCTGAAAGGTAATATTAGTACGGTTTCGGCGGACTATCCTTCTTAAGCTCCATAATGTGCTTCACGCTAAAACCAACAGCTGAGTTAAAGGAACCGCTAGCTGAAGGGTATGCCGGGGCGTCGCTTCCACGTCCAGGGTTGGAGTAACCTCTCTCTGGGATGTACCCTGAGTGGGTGGGGGGCGCGCGGTACCCATCACGACTGGAGGAAGGGGGACCGTATGCTGCGTCAGGTCGGGAGTGCTGGTGTCTGGTTGGCTCGTCTCTTCTGACGACGGCATTGAATCTGTACGAGGGAATTGACATTTTTAAGCAGAAGAACCGTGGTTTAGAAGGCCTGCAGTTATTCAAAGAATTTGTGGGTCCATAAAAAATAAACAAATAACATAAATCAATGGTAATATCATCTATTTACTCAAATAATATACTAAGATTAAATTAATTGTTTGATTTAAGAACATTTCTGATTTGTCAATAGCATGTTACAGTCCACAGCTGGACATTGGCTTCCTTAGATAGAAGGCTTATGCCCATAGTCATAACACAGGACCAGAATGATTTCGTCCGTAGGCAAACCGAAGTTAAAAGTTATAATAAGTTTACTATCTTGTCTGTTTATAAATATGTATTATAATATTTATTAAGTATTTCAATGTGTAAAGAGTGATATAAAAAATATTTAAAAAGTCAAAGTATTCGTACCCATGCAAAGCATCAGCGGAGTACTCAACAGTCCTCAGAGCTCCGTCTGGTTCATACAGAGTGTACCCTCCGCGCACTCTATCGCCCTCCCGACTCTCCCAGTGACTCTTCCTGTCGCCCGTCTGGTGGTCTGACACTTCGTACTTGTACTCGTACTTTGGCTGGAAGAGTTAATTTTTAGTAAACACTAGCTGACCCGGCAAACTTAGTACCTAACCTGGACTACTACAAATATTTTAAAACCAAAATCAGCTCAATCGGCCCAGCCGTTCTCGAGTTTTAATCAGACTAACGAACAACAATTCATTTTTATTTATATAGATTAATGGCTTAATGACAAGGAGTGCATTAGCGAGTCAATATGTTTAAAATCGTAGTTATTGAAAGTTAAAATATAATTCAACACAATACTGTAGTATGTACTGTAGTATACATAAATTATGCAGATACAACTTATCAAGTTTAACTTTTCAAGAGTTTGAAGTTGCTTTTATAATACTCGTATTTGTTTTAAAATAGCCATGATGCAGGGTGACTCTCAGAGCGAATAAGTTCTTAGATGCATGGGTACTACCTGAGTGCTGCCATATTGATCTGCCGATGATGCCGCTGAAACAAAACGTGAAACCGTAAACCTTTCCTTCACAAAAACTTTCTAATCACATGAGACTAGCGGCCGCACCCGACTCCCTCCGCGTCTATTTTGGATTCCGCAGACATAGTGTTATCCCAACTAATATTATAAATGCGAAAGTAACTCTGTCTGTCTGTCTGTCTGTTACGCTTTCCCGCTTAAACCTCGTAACCGATTTTGATGAAATTTGGTACAGACAATCTTTAGACCCTGAGACAGAACATAGGCTACTTTTTATTTCGAAAAAAAGAAATCCACGCGGACGGAGTCGCGGGCGGCCGCTAGTACTTTATAAAATGGCTTCCTTGACCAATGGACTTTAAGGAACAAAAGGATTTTTCAAACCTCAAATCGTTCAAACAAACAAACAAACAAATCTTTCAGCTTTATTATATTAGTAAATATTTATTTACTTGAACTTTTTAATTCGCAAATTACATCCGATATCTATTATCTCAATGAACTTAATACTCACCAGAGTGCGGAGGGGCAGTAGTTGGCGGTCCGGGGTGAAACACGATGCTCTGCGATGACGTTGCGTGTTGAAGCATCGCCACGGGAGAGCCGAGAGTGAACAACCAGCTGTTCACCACTAGTAATACCTAAAGAAATACTGATAATTTAAACATTAATGGCATGGTAAGTAATGTTATGTTGACCATTATTCTGATGCCACTTTAAAAATATTTTTATATTATGTTTTTAAGTTTAGGAAAATACAAACACATTCAATTCCGAATGGGCATCTCATTCGGATAACTAAGATCATTCTTCTTAAACCCTTTTAAAAAGGAGAGGAGGAAAAATCTTGATATCCGATAAATTTTTGCATCTCTTTTAAATACTAGACAGAAATTCTTGCAACTCTTTTAAATTCGAGACAGAAAGTATTACATATTTATATTAATTAGTCACTGATTTAATAATGTATTTTAACATGTGGTTGTATTCATTATGTCCCAGTTCGTTAGTTTAGATTCATTAAAAATGTCACCCAGATATAATCACTGCTCAAACCAATATTTCAATTACAAGTACATTACATAATACATGCCTTCAAATAAACGAAATCCATGTCTGTAACAACTTGAATGCCTTCACACACTGAACCACTACATTGAAGGGACGTCTTAAGTCGTAACCCCTTTTTATAGGGACATATCATCAGATAAGTGAAACAATGTGTACGGCAGCGGATGCATTTGCATCGACAAAGGTCCTGTAGTCAATTAAAATTACTGATACTACTGTATGCAAACCTTACGCTAGATAAACGAGGCAGGTAGTAAAAATTCACGTATTTATGTGCGGCTATTATGTGCATCACTCTGGTTTATGCAGTATTCGGATGACTGGCCAGATAAAGCTTGGTACTCATGCACTGCATGTAAAGTTCTATATACTTGAAATCTATACTAATATAATATAGCTGAAGTTTTTTTTAGTTTGTTTGTTTGAACGCGCTAATCTCAGAAACTACAAAGGAATTGAAGAATTATTTCTGTGTTTGATAGTCCATTTGTCGAGGAAGTCTTCAAGCTGTAAAAGTAATACATATAAGTAGTATAACACTATATGCGTGCGAAAATCGAAATACACGAGAACGGAGTCGCGGGCGACCGCTAGTCTATACTAATATTATAAAGAGGAAAGGTTTGATTTTTTGTTTGTTTGTATGAATTGAATAGGCTCCGAAACTACTTGGCAGATTTGAAAAATTCTTTCACTGTTGGAAAGCTACATTCACCCAGAGTAACATAGGCTATATTTTATCCCGGTACGGGAAGTAGTTCCCCCGGGACGCGGGTGAAACCGCGTGACGGGCCGCTAGTAACTTATAAAGTCTGATCAGAAGCAATCCTGTTAGTTGTAGATTTTTAATATAACTCAGACTTGGGATATTTATTTTTGAACATACGGAGTATTCGTGTATAAATTTTGCTAGACAGAGCCTTTAAACCGCAGAAATTATAACTTTTTTCGCGTTGCATTATAATTAGACAACATTAGAACAGGACTAAACGCGATTTTATTTATTTATAAGTACATATACGTTTCGGCTGCGTTGCTGCAGCCGTGGTCACTGACGCAAGTACTTATACAAATAAATAGTATCGCGTTTATTCCCGTTCTAATGTTGTCTAAAAATGATACATTGTTTTGTATCAAGATATTTTGTGACTTTGTAAAGAGTTTCCTGAGTTTTTTATGTTACGTTTTTACTGAAATGCTTACACGCAAGTAGTAAGCCACCCTGGGAATTTTAAGAATTCGAATAAAAACTAAGTTTAAAATAGAACTTAAAGAAAACTGATCGACAGTTTTTTGGTCCTTCTTTACATATGAATTTCCGTTCACTTACAAGTATTCGTAAGAGGTATAAATAAGCTACCATCTATCTACACTAGGGCACACTTGAAGAAACAGCTGACCGAGCACTTTCAAATCATGCGCAACCGTGCTTGTTTTAATACGAGTAACTCTAACAAAGTTATGCAGTTATAATATAGATGGCGTAGTAGAAGACCTTTTACAAGAAAAACAATAATATTTGACGGGCTGTAAATATACCTTTTACATTCGTATTTAAAATTAAAATTCAAGCATGATCTGCCCGTAAATTTATTAGTAGTAGAATATCTTTTAATCTACAATATCGCTCAAATAGCGGCAACAATAAATATTATTAATGAATGTTTTTCTAATACGAAATCATGGTACAACTGGTAATAGTTTAACAAAGATTTTTTGAAAAGTGTGAGTGCTGTAATTATTTATTTTTTAAGCACACATAGAGTCATCCTCTTTTATACCGCACATCATGATAGTATTCTCGTCTGTGAATCATTAATACTAATCTAATTCATTTTCAGGACAAGTTTTAAACCAAGAATTTATAATATTTAATGTTATATTAGGTTTGAGTAAATCGAATAACTAGCCGTGAAACTAAACAAAACAGAACTCTACAATTTTGGTCGCTTTCGTTGCGTCAGGGAACCACTTCAAGTAGCTTACGTCCCACGTAAAGCATCAAAGAACAACATCTTAACTTGCGAAATTCGAGTAAGCCTTGTAATAAACCGAGTCTGAAATGGCGAGATATCATAAACTTAATTAAACTACTTAAGTCATTACTCGGAAAAATGTAGAGCAAAAATTCAGTTGGGGCAATCTGACCGATTCTTTATTTTTACCAAATCAACAATCTTCTTCTTCCTATCGTTTATCCCGTTTCTATACGGGGTCCGCTTTGACCATGATCCAGGATTTGGCAAGTCTGGTTATTACAGTGAATTTACCAAATCAACAATAATAAATTAATTGAAAATCGACGGCCGGCGTCCGTCACAGGGGCAAAACTTATTGATTTATTTGTTTATAAAAACTATATTGAACAAACAAGAAAGTTAGGTACAAAAGGCGGACTTAAAGCAAAAAGCCTTCTCTGCCAGTCAACCTTACTGTATGTACATATAAGTAACCGACGAACTAACCAATTCGTTGAGGGCAACGAAGGTTAACTTTATGAGATTCTCCACCTGGGAAACAAACCCAGAGGCTTACCCACCAATCCTCTGCGACACTTACTCTTGTTTAACCTAGTTGTTAATCATCAGATAATCGGCGTACTCACTAGTTATCCTCTTTAATATACAAAACATTAATTGTACCACTTATCTACACTTTTTAAGTCGTTGGATTACGAAATCAGACAGGTATGAGTATTTCCAAAATCAGATGGCATTACATTTAAAGCGTTTAGATCTAGTTGGCTTAAAAATCGTAACATTGCTTCGGGACAATTTAGCAAACGCAACCACTTAGGGTAGATATACATATGTATAACTTACCATGAGTCATTAGCAAAAAACTCGTCCAAATGTGGTTCCGTACACATATTTATAATACTGATTATCTGTTATTTAACTTTGATAAGCACGCTGTGCCTTCTATCATTAAATAAAATATACCTATATAGCGAAAATAACTGATACACTATTAATTTGTGACATAATGAACGACGAAAATACGTATGTACGCTATTGCCTCGTAAAACGAGATAAATAATAGTAGTTGACAAACTTTAATATCTGGAGCACTAAATTATATAAAATGAAGACCAGAACAATAAATTAAACATTCACAAAAAAACATGAATTTCTCGCCTGATCTCTAAAAATTAGCACGCGTTACAAAACTGCAATTAAATAAGTCTTGTTCGAGAGTTTATTTATCTAATAGGAATTGAAATGTTGTTTATAGATTGATCTCGATTCTTCATCAATCACTTGCTAGACGCCGACACACATGATGTTATCATTTAACATTGGCATAATAACAGGTGGTAAATGATTTTGGAGTAAGTCCGTGGCACATCAAGGTAATAAAATATTGATCTATAACACGTGTCGAAAAGGAATAGAAACAAATCAAAGTAAGGGGATTAAGAGTCGTAACCTATTAATTAAAGCTGAAACATATTTATTTTATTTAATGAGTGCAAATCTGTTCGACTACTTAGTCGGAGGTAGTGCATGGAAAAGTTAGGCTTTGCAGACTGTATTAAATAAATGACAATGCCGATTTTTGTAGGGGAAGTGGCGTCTTTTTTTTTCGCGTCTATCAACTTAACACTGTAATATATATTCTTGAGGGCATTACAAACGATTTTTTCTAGGGCAATATAGATGTTTGGTTTTTGTTTGGTTGGTGGACGCGAAAAAAAAATGCCTAGAGTCTAGCTTGTCTCACTAATTTCGGACTGAGTTTACAGCTTTTGTTTGTAATGCCCTCAAGAATAAATATGACCATGTTTGGTTGTTGGACGCGACAAATAAACCAATGCCCCTTAGCATTAGCAGATTGCTGCTCTGTAGTACGTGTAAACTTGGTTGAGACCCACAAAAAATACGAGATCCTTAATAAACCTACAAACCAATGTTAATAATAGAGGTGGCTTAAGAAGTCTATGAAAATGAATCAATTACCAGCAGCTCACTTTCTCAACAGTCGTCAAAGCTTAAGCTTGATATACATATGCATAGCACATTATAATTTACCTACTGGCAGCGCATATCGCAACTAGTCGACGACAAGCAATTAAAACTAGATCTGGCGCCACACTTACTAAGTTAATTTTAACACCAATTTTAGCCATTTCACATGTTGCTTAATCAACATGTATTGGAATACCTATGTTCTTTCACAACTTTTATAACTACAATTTATTTACGCCAATCGAACTGGATTCCTGCTGAGAGGATATGCAAATACTGAGTATCGATAAAAAGGCTGCGGCCTTCACAAACTATTGTAATCCGCGGCAAAACAACGGTACTTATAGGAATGACAACTGAAATTACTATAACTTTAATTAATTACGAAACATTGTTTTCACACGTATTATGTAAGGATTTTTAAGTCCCTTCTTAAGCCAACAGCGGCTTAGATCATTGAATTAAACATAAGCGGATAACATTGTTCGAAACCAGACAGTAGGCAATGATCATTCATATTTCTTGTGTGGAAGTGGTAACTGTTCCTTTACAGACCCAAAGCGGCGGCGGCGATTGCCTAAACTGCCACATATAGGCGATTCATCGTTTAGCCAGTCAATCTCAAATAATGCCAACCATGCGAATATAATCGGTAAAATAAACCAAAACTGGTTACATAACAATGCACACCTTAAATTCACTAAATTCAATATCTATGGTCATAACTCAAATGCTCCTATGTCGCTTAAATCAATTCCGTTCCATTGCTTTGGACAGTATTCAAATCCGATGACCGAGTAAAGTTACGATATCATGACAGTACTTCGAGCACATGATTTCCAACCGCTCAGAACGCCTAATCTCAGATTTAAGATTTAAATCCTCCTTTATCCGACACACAATGTTTTGTACTCGTTAGCTTTCCACGACTCATAGTAGTTCATAATCTGCACATTAGATCAAGGTTGCTCGGTTACGCGTAGTGACATTGACTTAAGCGCATTAAAACGAATTTGTGTAATGCATTATGCGAAGAAAATCGGTTAAATCAACCTGCAGAGCACTTAGTGATTGGCAATTTCGTTCACTAGAAATAAAGAAGGTAACCGTTTGAAAAGCCACTTATGCACTCAGCATAATAATTGTTATATTCTTTTTCGAAATGCTTTTTTTGTATCAGACACGCCTCGTTGATCTTGTGGTTTAAGTTTCAATCAGAATTGTTCTCGGTACCTATCTCGTATTATGAGATGCAGTCGTATCCTTGTATTTACATAACTTTTTAATGAAATTTGGTCGAGGTCTTACCTGCTTCGTTATAGAAAGGAATATATATACTCATCAGTAATTATTTTAATTTCTGCTTCACCTTAGGGTTTCTCTGTTCGGAAAATAATTAGGTAAAAATTGGTCACGGAATAATTCATTATCTTATCGGGTAAGGAATGGCATTAAACATTATTACCAAAACTTAAAAGGTGGCGCCTGTATTTGAAGCGTAATACATCTATTTGGAGTAGGTACTTACCTAATGTCCTAATACAATAGTTTATCTCGAGGTTAGAAATCAAAGACGGTAGCAAATCGTGGCTTAGATATAGATCTTTCTGAGGTATTGCGAGCTTCAAACTTTTTTACACAATCTTTAACTCTGTGATCTATCAGTTTTGATGTCTCTTCGTTATTACAAAGAGTCAACGTCACGTTTTGAGGTCCGGATGAGGAACTGGGTCAGATATTACCATATGTTTGACACTGATTAATTAATATCAATGTTTTACTTTCGGAAAAAGTCTTATTCGTCTCTTTTATTCCAAATACCCTTTTAATATAAAAAAAAATTATCACCTTTCAAGTGTTGAATGAACTCTCTTGTGAGATATCAAATGTATAGAGGACCAAAATTATATTACTTTTAGGGGTTAAAAGGTGATAGGACCTTATCTGCCGACAGTAGAAGGCCTCGCGTCAATCTATTTAAATGGCAGGCCGTGATTAACTCTGAAAATGACAAATGCACCGCGCCTTCGGATCGTGCCTTTTGTGCGAATCGAAACCATTTATTTTAAATAGGTCCTGACCTGATCACTCCTGATAAAGTTACGACAGCCCGATGACCGACGCTAAGATATCAGCTGAAACAGATGATATCTTGCCAACTCGACCTTACTTACGTAAATTTGATACAGATCCCAATCGATCGAATCATGAGACCCCGTTGGTGTCGTAGTTGCGAAGGGATTTTCGATTTAAGTACTTCCCGTAGATAAAGTTTCCTCTATCAAATAAGTTTACGATAATTATAATAGATTTCCTCGAACCATATTGGAAGCTTAAATATTTTGAGGACAGATACCCTCCTTTACGTATACAGACCGTAAATAACCTTATCATAACTACCTGATTAATTCGGTATATAGACATCACATGAAATAGTTATCGATGAAATAGTGTGGAAGCAATTGATCATGGCTCCGGATATATACTCTTAATTAATAGGTTTAATGTGTAATGTTATGAAAACTTACAGAAGGGCTACAAGGTATCATTAAAAGAACGCGTATGTTACAAGCGGATGTTATTTATGTCCAAAGCCCTTCCTCTGATCAAGAAGAAATAGATTACACTCGCCTATGGCAAATGAATTTTGAAATAATATCTATTATAATCTACGAATCCGATGTCATATTTATTAGTCCCCTTGAACTAGATTTTCTCGGTAAGAGGTGCTTAATAAGAGCCTTAAATTATTGACTAGTAACAATGAAGTATTAAAAAGTAATTCAACATTATATTTGAAGTTAATTATAGCTACTTCGATTTTTTGTAGGGTAATACAATGCTTGAGATGCAAAGTTACAGGATTAAAAAAAACTAGATTGATTTAACATGCCATGCCACCTTACGTAACTTTGTACAATGTAGACGGAAGCACATAAATAGACATTATAGCCACGAGTGCGAAGCGTAAATGCGTCTAATCCAGCTAACAATGTTACACCGACTGTAAATAGATGAATGAAATCGTATGTTACAATTAAACAAGACAGGACTAGTACGTGCATTCATAGTAGTGATGTTCCGAATATCCGTATCCGTATCCGTATCCGCGGATATCCGAGGAAAAATAAAAATCCGTATACGTATCCGTATCCGTTACTTTACACGCGGATCTTTTACGGATCTTTTTCAGTTAATCATCAGGTAGAAAAAAAATCCAGCTAGTTTTTTTAAATAATCATATATTTTGCACCTATATATTGCAAACATTTAGATACATAGATTTTTATAATGAGAACAAGTTAAAACTTTACTTTTAGGACAGTGAAATAACTTAAACATAATTATTGTTTTCTATAATTAAATGAGGTCAATATCAAATCAAGTTATAACATCCTTTTATAACAATCATGTTCAAAACAAAACTTTAACTGAAAACTTCTTTTATAAATAACTAGCGGCTGCCCGCGACTCCGTCCGCGTGGTTTCCGGTTTCCGCAAACGTAGGTATATACTAACCTATAAAGTTCCATACAAACATTAATCCCCTTTTTCAACCCCTTGGGGTGGAACATATAAAAATCCTTTCTTAGGGGATCTTTATGTCATAGTAGCTTTATGCATGCCAAGTCCCAGCCCAATCGGTTTAAAATTGACAAAGTTTCATACAAACATTAATCCCCTTTTTCATCCCCTTGGGGTGGAACATATAAAAATCCTTTCTAAGGGGATATTTATGTCATAGTAGCTTCATGCATGCCAAGTCCCAGCCCTATCGGTTTAAAATTGACAAAGTTTCATACAAACATTAATCCCCTTTTTCATCCCCTTGAGGTGGAACATATAAAAATCCTTTCTAAAGGGACCTTTATGTCATAGTAGCTTCATGCATGCCAAGTCCCAGCCCGATCGGTTTAAAAATTGACAAAGTTTCATACAAATATTAATCCCCTTTTTCATCCCCTTGGGGTGGAACATATAAAAATCCTTTCTAAGGGGATATTTATGTCATAGTAGCTTCATGCATGCCAAGTCCCAGCCCTATCGGTTTAAAATTGACAAAGTTTCATACAAACATTAATCCCCTTTTTAATCCCCTTGAGGTGGAACATATAAAAATCCTTTCTAAAGGGACCTTTATGTCATAGTAGCTTCATGCATGCCAAGTCCCAGCCCGATCGGTTTAAAAATTGACAAAGTTTCATACAAATATTAATCCCCTTTTTCATCCCCTTGGGGTGGAACACATAAAAATCCTTTCTAAAGGTATCTTTATGTTAGTAGCTTCATACATGCCAAGTCCCAGCCCGATCGGTTTAAAATTGACAAAGTTTCATACAAACATTAATCGCCTTTTTCATCCTCTTGGGGTGGAACACATAAAAATCCTTTCTAAGGGGATATTTATGTCATAGTAGCTTCATGCATGCCAAGTCCCAGCCCTATCGGTTTAAAATTGACAAAGTTTCATACAAACATTAATCCCCTTTTTCATCCCCTTGAGGTGGAACATATAAAAATCCTTTCTAAAGAGACCTTTATGTCATAGTAGCTTCATGCATGCCAAGTCCCAGCCCTATCGGTTTAAAATTGACAAAGTTTCATACAAACATTAATCCCCTTTTTCAACCCCTTGGGGTGGAACATATAAAAATCCTTTCTAAGGGGATCTTTATGTCATAGTAGCTTCATGCATGCCAAGTCCCAGCCCGATCGGTTTAAAATTGACAAAGTTTCATACAAACATTAATCCCCTTTTTCATCCCCTTGGGGTGGAACATATAAAAATCCTTTCTAAGGGGATATTTATGTCATAGTAGCTTCATGCATGCCAAGTCCCAGCCCTATCGGTTTAAAATTGACAAAGTTTCATACAAACATTAATCCCCTTTTTCATCCCCTTGGGATAAAATAATAGATATATACTATAGCCTATAACCTTCCTCGCCAAATACACTATCCAACACAAAAAGAATTTTTCAAATCGGACCAGTAGTTCCTGAGATTAGCGCGTTCAAACAAACAAACAAACAAACAAACAAACAAACAAACAAACAAACAAAGTCTTCAGCTTTATATATTAGTATAGATTAGGTTCAGAAATATAATAGCAAGTTATAACATACCAAAATGATATTTTTTATGTCAATAAAAAAAACTAAAACTTAAACCTTCTGTTTATAATTATGAGATCAATACGATAGAAAGTAATAAATCACTTTTATAAGAATGAGATCACGAGGAAACCAAAAATAAATCAAATTAAATGTTAATTCTAATAAAGTAAATTAATACTGTGTGGCACATAAAGTTAAAAAATTAGCTTACATGAGCAAGTAATCACAGACAAAATTAGAGCAGCTTTAAAAAAATCTTTTCAAGGCCGCGCGCGGCCGGCGACACTAATCTTATGAGAAATTGAAGATCCGTATCCGTATCCGTATCCGTATCCGCGGATCTTGACACTAAATATCCGTATTCAGATCCGTATCCGCGGATCTTCATTTTTAGCGATCCGGCACATCACTAATTCATAGGTACCTATAGAAATGCGTGTAAGGCTTGCAGGTAACGCACTCATTCAAATATTAACATTACTAAATTCCCATGAGACCTCACCCACTCCTTACTAGTGATGTTCCGAATATCCGTATCCGTATACGTATCCGCGGATATCCGAGGAAAAATAAAAATCCGTATCCGTATCCGTATCCGTTACTTTACACACGGATCTTTTACGGATCTTTTTCAGTTAATCATCAGGCAGAAATAAAAAAAATCCAGCTAGTTTTTTTAAATAATCATATATTTTGCACCTATATATTGCAAACATTTAGATACATAGATTTTTATAATGAGAACAAGTTAAAACTTTACTTTTAGGACAGTGAAATAACTAAAACATTATTATTGTTTTCTATAATAAAATGAGGTCAATATCAAATCAAGTTATAACATCCTTTTATAACAATCATGGTCAAAACAAAACTTAAACTGTAAACTTCTTTTATATATAGGGTGTAACAAAATATACTGCAAATATTTTAAGGGCGAATTCTTTAGTGGCAATGTAATCAATATCAAATATTAAAAAGTCAAAATTAATGACTACAAAATTTTGCATTTTCTGCATTGTCCAATTTGCTCTTTTCGTCCTGTAAGCTTCGCCCCCTCTCCACCACTTTGCTTTTGGGGCAGGACAAGTGTAGTTATTGTATTACACTGATAAGACACGACCAGCTGTCTTGCATATGACAAACTTTGTACTTTTCCCAATTATTCACTCAATTTATTTTGTTGATTTTCTCGGAAACTAGGGTATTAACAAAAAAAAATTACTAGACAAATTTATTACATTTCCACTAAACAATTCGCCCTTAAAATATTTGCAGTATATTTTGTTACACCTTATATAATTAGGTTCAGAAATATAATAGCAAGTTATAACGTACCAAAATGATATTTTTTATGTCAATAAAAAAAAACTAAAACTTAAACCTTCTGTTTATAATTATGAGATCAATACGATAGAAAGTAATAAATCACTTTTATAAGAATGAGATCACGAGGAAACCAAAAATAAATCAAATTATATGTTATATATAATAAAGTAAATTAATACTATGTGTCACATAAAGTTTAAAAATTAGCTTTCATGAGCAAGTAATCACAGACAAATTTAGAGCAGCTTTAAAAAAATCTTTTCAAGGCCGCGCGCGGCCGGCGACACTAATCTTATGAGAAATTGAAGATCCGTATCCGTATCCGTATCCGCGGATCTTGACACTAAATATCCGTATTCAGATCCTTATCCGCGGATCTTCATTTTTAGCGATCCGGCACATCACTACTCCTTACCTACTCTACTCATTCAATTTAATGCAGGTGACTGTACAATATCGATAAATGGACGTTTTATAGAATATACACTAGGTACATAAGTGCCCGTTGTATATGAAATAGGACTTAATGGATTTCTCTAATAAAATCTGTTGCGTCACCTTGTTTTTCCGAATAACTATCCCTTTAAACTTAACTTTTCAAGGGGTCTTACATTTTCATTTAAATATCTTATTACTGATAAATCAATTAAGATATCTACTAGTTTTATTTCATTTGTTCAGTTAGATCCCTTCTGGCTATAAGTACCACACTGTAAATAAAACCTTGTACGACCACATGATTTTTTAATTATGTAGGCCCTTACCCTGTAAAAGAAAATTAATAGGCAGTAACTTCAAAATTACAAAATGATATTGCACCGACCCAGATGATTTGACGGTCAATCATCATGATAATGTCTCAGTCACGAGCATTGACCACTACCTATCTACTGATTTGAGATTAAAAAGCAAATTGCTATTAATTATGTCGTCAAAATTATCGTAAAATCATCAAAATTACAAAATGTTAACATTCACAGCAACGCAATGTGTCTTAAATCTTACATTAAAATATTCGTACCTATTCGTATTCGTACCCCCTTAATTGCTTTTTTCTTATTGTTTACACCTATAAGAATCACTAATATTCCCAAAAAGCTTGTTGTAGATGCTGGCTAACTAAATGAGGTACTTTTTAATAGAATCAAAACTCAACGTAATATAGCAAATCAAACAATATTCTCAACGACTAATGAGTTGGGAAAATGTACCGAATTATTAAGAAAAGCCGTTAATTAATAAGCATCTAGGGGTCAACGTGTACAAATACCAATTAAAAATTATTTTGTCGTCTAATAGCATAATTTCAAAACAGTAAATACATTTACGGAGTATTAAGTGGTAATGGACTAATTTCGTCGATTAAACTTGAAAACATTCAAGGTTATGACCAAACGTAAGTTTTATGTACTTTTTCGTCGCTGTTTTATTTAATTACATCTTGTAGATCGGCCTTGTGAACATAATAAATATATCTATTCGTTCAATTAGCTATGGTTACCGTAAGCAGGGCTTTGTCGATATCGATATCGAACCTCATGTTTTTGTCGATATTTTTTAAGACTCTCTAAGAGTTTATCATCTTATGAATAAAATTATTTTAACAACTTCTTTTTTTATACATGGACGAGTAGGTAGGTAATTTACAATTCTGACTAGTACACATAAATGGGAAAGGTATCGTTTCTAACGTATACACATATATGCAATTTAGGCTCACAAAAAAAGCTTAATAAAAGAGATTGATGACAACAAAGTATCTCATTCAACTTTTAACGCAAAAAACACAACTACTTTTACTCAAAACTAAATAACGCAAATACTTTAAATGACATCGATGTATTACCGGCCGTCCCTACTCAGCCACGGCACAGGACGTTACGTAAACTCTCACACATGGTACCACGTTAGAACCAGTCAATAAAACAAACACAGCCCAAAGCATTGATTAGCAATCTCGATTTAGAGCACTATCAATTACACCGTAACGTGTTTATACCAGTAACAGTGGAGTCAGAGATTACAATCGACATCGGTTATGGAGTTGCTAATATGATACAAAATCATACTCGGAGGCTTGAATTTGTACCTTCGTCTGGCAGTCTTATAGAGCAGTTGATAGCATAATTCACGGTTAACTGACGGCGGTGCCAAATCCCAGGTGGAACTGAAAATAATTTACAATAAGATAATTCAGTTTTTATTTTCCAGGGTCTGAAAGTTGATAACGTAATTAATTTGGAAAGCTTTTGAAGTCGTATTTTTTTCTCACCAACTATGAGATTCAGGGAATAGAGAAAGCTTCCATTGCTGCTTCAGATAAGAATTATTGTGATATTGATAAGATAGGAAAGTAGCTTAGGTAAGTACGTACAATTCACACGCTAACATTTACAATAATCCTAAGGTGTGCCTGAGAACTATTGGGACCCAGTATGTTGTCATGCAAATCATTGCACATACTATTTATTAGTTCAAATTTGCAATTCACGATGTTATCCGCTGGACTAAGACATCTCAGGAGTTCATTATTATTTTATTTATGGAATGGTACCTATTAGCTTACCACGCCCTATGCGCCAAGATTTGAGTCTTGAACGGAACAACATTCGTGTAATACCTACCCATTTATCATAGATAGATCTGTGTATGGGCGTCAAAACATAAGTTAGATACCTACTACATATTACTCATTATTTTAAGCCTAAATATTTTGTGGTATGTTCTGTATTTTATGCAATTGACATGCGTAAATTTATTACTTATTTATTTCTCTAACACGTAATGAATGCAACGTCTAACTGATAAACACTTATTACAATGAGTGCGCAAACCCAGGTGCACTCACTACTACTATGCACGACCAACAACTACTCGTAACTGTCTCCCATAAAATATAGTGACGAGGGACAATGTATGCAAGAGCAATGAATAAATATAATCCGTTTTTTGTAACGGGGTAATTATTATCAAGACTGTCTAATTACTGTCTTTACCGCTATAACACGGCTGAGCTATTATGAGCAGCATGGTAGAAATTGCAATCGGCTCCAGTTAATAGCCTATTTACTCCATACAATTTCGCGTGGCAATTAACTAGATCACCGTGGTATTCTAGAATTAATTTATAAGTGTTTTAAACCTACCATATACCACGTATGTTTCGCAATTTGCATGGAGTGTGACTGTAAAGAGCTTAGGGGCTTGCCGCGGACCGGCCCCGTACGTAACCTCTTTTGAGCGACGTAAATTGCTCACTGGGACATACGTGTGTGGAAATAGGTTTGCATGCAATCATACAAAAGTATTCATAAGCAATTATTCCTTATACAAATGAACCTGTCGATGCTGATTAGAAGTATTTGAGTAGCTTTTCAGAACAAAGAGTGATCGATGATATTGGAAGTAAGGATTAAGGAGTGTCAGAATTGAATATTTAACGGCTTGGCAGCAATAATCTTGACAAACTAAAATATACGAAACGTAGCCTCTACCAACCACTTTAGTATAAAACTTGCTTATACGTTGCCAACGGGCCAAAAAGAAATAGATCGACCTTAATGTTACTTTGGGAAATAATAACAGAAATAGAAGGTCTAATATAAACCTTCGTTACAATATTCAATGAATACCAAGCAGTGATCGATCACAAATAAGGACATCAGAGAACCCACCTATATTTAACAGACTACAACAAAACTAATGGAATATGCATAATATATCGGTTAACACTGCAAGTCTTCCACCAACGCTGGCTCCAGTAGCGTTTTGGAGACTCTATCACATGATAAATTACAAGCAAAGCAAATCGTTTGAGTAGGACGTTCCGACGTGGAATGACAGACAAGCCTACGTATTCCTAATTTCTTACCCATTGTGTGAAGGCTGTTGTGTTAGGATCTTGAGATCTGTGTTTGCTCACAAAATCTCATTGTATTGTTAATGTTATGTATTGAACCCGGTGTCTTAGTCGACTTCTCAACTTTTGCTATTCATGGCAACAATTATTTTACTCAAATTGATCTTGTTTAAAAACAATTAGATCCACAGTACAAAGAATTTATTGTTTATGTACTAGCTTTTTTAAAATTTCATCAAAACCCGTTCATTAGTTACAATGTGATTGACGGACAAACATCCAACCAAACAAGCTTTTACAAATATAAAATTAGTATGATAAATCTGAGTATTCTTCTGAGTATTTTTTTGTCGTCACAAGTATACGTTGTACGCCGAGTATCCCATGAAAGTAGTGACAAGTTAACCCTACAAGGCTCAATTTTTTTTTTTGTTTGTGACAAAATTATATTATTTGTAAATGGTGATCAGAAGCTTAGGAAAAATTATAAAAAAAATATTTAATCCATATTTTAGGAAAAAAACTACTTTTTATTTCAGTTCCACATACGGTACACTGAGCCTTAACTATATTTTTTGGTATTAAAGTAGTACAAGGGAATTGTTATGGAAATAATTACCTTTTTAAATTTTTATACTTATTTTTGAAAGAAAATTAATTAATTATTTATTTTTTAGTGTTTTTAATTAGAATAATCCATTTTTTTATATTTTTTATTAATGAAATGTTCTACTTAATACAATTAATATATGTATTTATTTAGGCAAAGTTCTACGTGCCATTTTGCGCAAGATATGAGTGATTTTCCTTTACAACCAGGTTATTTTTATCGTTGTCTTTTTCAGTCACAGAACCAGAGATTCTAGATCTATGACCGATTACATTACCCATATTTGATTATCGTCTTTGATCCCGAAATTGTGTAATGGTACATGTCGTCGTCTCTGAAGTCATTCCTGATGTAAAAGGCTCATTTTTCTAGCGTTTATCCCGTTTCTGTGCAGGGTCCTCTTTGACCATGATCCATGAGTTAGCGAGTCTGGTTATTAAAGTGAAGTGACTGCCATCAGACCTTCGTAACCCTTAGAGGGAAACCAGACATAAACATTGGATCATGGTTACACATTCAGTTCTAACTGAACTAAAGTCAGGAACTATCTGAGAATGCAGGTTTCCTCACAGTGTTTTCGCTCACCTCCGAGCTAAGGTCACAAATACACACATAGATTTTCGAAAAATCCAGATGCTTGTACCCGGCTTCGAACCACGGCCCTCACGTATGTGTGAGGCGCGGTCCTTGCCAATAGGCCACCATTGTTCCATTTACTTCGTCTCTTACTAGGATGAGGGTCTGGTATTCTATTCTTCGCGACATTCCTCCTCGTCCTTGAGTCGTATTCCTCATACCTGAGGGTCTCGTGATCATTGTATGAAATAAAACACACAACAACTCTCATAGCAATTTCAATAGAGTGGTTTGCCATTCCCTTCTCCATTTCACACACTTTCTCGCAGTCTGTAGGGTTTCCTCACGATATTTTCCTTCACAATACAGCTGGTATGAAGATTTCGCGACATTATCGGCAATAAAATCAAAGTATTCATAAAGTAAGTAATCGTTAGTACGTGTAAAAAAAACGCAAGCTAAAGCTCAACGTACCGTATGTGGAACACAGATAAAAATATGATTTTCTCATACATTTGATATTGTAATATAAAAAACAACTAACCTCTGCAAAATATACAGATGTTTACATAACACTGATTTTTTTTCGAGTAAAAACTATTTGATTTCTATTTTTATTTTATTTTTGAATTCACCCAAACGACGAAATTTTCACTTTCATCCAAAAGAGATGTCCCAGAAATGTATGAAGCCTCGGCCTGGACCATGTACGCTATACCTAAATATAGGCGAATAAGTGTACTACAGTTTTAATTACTCCAATTCTTATGGAAAACCTTAGTTTTTTGGCTGAAACAATAAATTAAACCACAATATTGCAACTCAGTACAATATGGCGGAGGACGCATCCATAGAGTAAAGTAAATATACCAAGACGCATCTTTGAAACTTGACTGACGTTCATGTCGTTTATCCGTCAGTTTATTTTTGTTTTGACAGTATGCAGTTTATTTAACAAAGTATTTATATTTTTAGGTTACAAACGACCTAAAAAGGCTGGGGCCCAAAACTGTAAATCCCAGTAAAGAAAAATTACAGTTGCCATCTTTACGAATTAAAGTGAACAATTATGAATTTGATTTTATTTTTATGCCACTAAACTACGGACCAAAAATGTTTTATTGTATTTTTAATGGAAATAGCAATATTTTACCGATTTTTTGGTACCACGTACATGGTGCAGGCCTGGGATGGGACATCTCTTTTCACACTAAGTGCATTATAACTTCTAAACAAACGACGTCCTTAGGTAAATATTTGTATTACTTTATTGCCAAATGTCAGCAGCATCTATTTTGATGTCAAAAGATGTCGCTATTCCTTGTGTAATAGCTACAGGAACGATTAAATTGGTGTTCCACATATGGAACCAGGCGCCTTGTAGGGTTAATGCATAATTACAGCATTCCTTTTGAAACTAAACTGAAACTAATTAAACTAAACTTTACGTCCATAACTTGCCTTTGTATAGCTAATCCATAAACTGCACATACAATTAACACGTATTCTAGATAATTGCGCGATATTTATCTATTCTGAATGATAGTGGCCAATCTTATAAGTCTGATATAGTGGTTGATCTTTAACCCCAAGAAATAATCAAAGATAAAGGATATGGGGACAATAAATGTCATGAAAACCTGGCATTATAGAACCATGGCTCCGGTTATTAATTCACCGTAACAACTTGACAAGACCCTTGACCATACTGAGACAGTAATGACAAAACAATGGAAGCTTGAGATAATACCTCAGATTAATTAATATCAATAGATACAACGAATAATTTGACAATTATTCTATCCTTTTTCTCCTTATTATGACTGGCGTGTGTTATAGCAAGATAGCAGACACACGTACTCCTGCCGCCTAAACTGTCAAGTGGGATGACGTCATTATAGCGTGACCCTCGTCTTCTGTTGAAAGAGACTAAGAGAAAAATAGACAATAGTGAAAAGTTATGTGAATTTTGACGTTCTGATGGAGACACTCAAACGTGACGTATTGAGCATCTATGGTATTCACTTATCTGAGGATAATACGTAAGCCAAGCCATCGCAGATCAGCCCTGCATTTGTTAATTATTCAATGTGAAGTAAGAACAAACGATAAGAAATGTGACCGACATTCAAAGCAATGTTTCAAGGGTCACACTCACACTGCAATCCGGGTTCCTTTCAAAGTACGCATACAAAGATATCTACAAGTCCAATGAATTCCGTTGTGGTAAATAGTTAAACTTAGATTAATACGTTGAAACTGGTAAATAATTCTAATTGTATTCACCTACTTAATAAAGTACTTATGCTAATAAAGTTGTTATTCGATTGTAATGTTCTTACTTGGCTTTGAGCTTTCCGAATTAGTTCGATATAAAATCACAATTTCTGGTTCCCCGAGATTGATGTTGCTCGTTTATTTTGAGCTTTGTGTTTTATGGACTTTTAAATATAAAAAAACTTATATAGTCATGCTTAAATTAGTCATAAGTAATGACTACGGAATGCTAAGAATGACAACAGTAGACAATTACAAATTAATTAAAAGTTTCACCATAAGGGCACCGCTGTTACAGTTCCCAAATTGTACACTTCCCAATTAACGTGAGAAGAAATAAACAAACGCAATATTTATCCGTCGTTAACTTTGTAAATCACACAATGGTACTAATCTATACTGCACCAAAACAATGACATGAGTGAGGAAACTATGAGACATGATTTCTTAATAATGATTCATACCTACCACACCTTCTTCCATAGTTATGAATAAGTTCAAACAGATGTTACCACAGATTAGTACCTACTAAAGGTTTGAATGCGTTTTTGATGTGCTCGTTTTTGAGGGTTTTTTATATTTTCGGTCGATATTTTACATGAACTGTAAAGAATAAGCTTTGAAAGTACTTTAATGAAATAATAGGCTCAATTCTAAGACAATATTATTATTAAAGTTGAGTAAACACATAGATACAATTAATAGAAAACAAAGAAATACTCGGAATTATACTACTCCATACTAGGTAGGTCCTTTCGGCTTTCCCAAAAGTAAACATCACTCAGATCTAGGTTGTATTCAATTGATCTAGGTTTCGCAACAGGGGTGCGGGCTGGCAGACCTCCGCGTGGTGCACCCTGGGAGGGGTGAGGGAGTAGCTCCAGTTGCGGTCACTCCCACACTTCTGCGAACTGTCAGCGGCGTGGGACGAGAGATCTTTGTATTTTTATGGGATTTTTCGTCGGGATTTACGGGTCTGTGGACCACTCCCGGCTTCTTTAATATTTAAAGGGGTTTGTGGACGTGGTGTGGGCGACATTTGGTCGCGCCTTCGGCGGGCTCGACCGAGAGGTTGGGCATTTTCGGAGTGGTGTGGGGGATTAGCCATCTTCCCCGTGGCCGTTACCATCTCTGCTGCTTCAAAGACCTGCTGGGTGGCTCCTGGGGGTATGTTGCGCAGAGATGGCCGGAGGGCTTGCCTTAATTGGCCGGCCCGAGGGAAGGAAAACCCAATAAAACCCGACAGCGAAGTCGATTAAAACCTGAGTATACCAGGCGACCTACTCAGTATTTAGCCTTACCCGGGTACAGGGGGCACTGCCCGGGTGGACCGTTTTTTCCCCCATACTCGTGGGATTAGTCATGAAAAAACTGAATCAAACAAAAAAACCTGATGTTCAGAGCGGGAGAACCGCGGCGACGCCTTCGGGCGCAACCGAGAGAGAAAGGAGTCCAGTCGTTCTCGAAAGCGGCAGTGAGACTGACTGTCCGACAGACGACCGCATCGACGAGTATGTGCGGGAGGTCAAAGCGTGGTATCTGGATCACAACAGCGAGTCAGATACTACGCAGTATTTGGCACAAGATCTGGAGAGGAAGCTCGCCTGCTATCATCGGAAAAAAGGCGATTTGAGCAAGGAGCAGTCTAAAAAGAAGGCCTCCGAGGCCTTTAAGAGTGCTATGAGTGGAGTCAAACTCATAAAAGACAAGAGGAAGCGGCAGGCCGCCGAGCAGGCTGCTGCTAGTGCCGGGAGCAGCGCGGGCGCATTACCCGACCCTCCCAGCCCCAAGAGCACATCATGCTCTCTAGACGAGCAGCACAAGCATTCACTGGTGGCAACAGCTGCGAGTGAACAGCAGACGGGCATTCTGGAGGACGCGGCTATCGCGGAGTACTGTAATGAGGTCAGAAAAATGTACTTGGCCCACGACAGTGACTCAGATACGATGAAGCGGGTGAAGGAGGACTACACCCATAGATTCACCGCTCTACGGCTGCAAGAAGGAGAAACCGAGGAGTTAGCGAAGGCTGGCGCAGAGGAGGCCTACGAGTCTAACATAAAGGACGCGAGGTTCCTCAAGCTGCGGAGGAAAAAGCAGGCAGAGAAGGCAGTCGCCAGCGCCGGGAGCAGCGCGGCCAACCCTCTACCCCCCAAGAGAAAATCCCGCTCTCCAGTAGGGGAGAAGCGGAAGCTGCCGCAGACGAACGAGTCCGTGCCAATATCGCGCGACTCGTCATACTGCGACAGTGACCAGACATGCATGACGTCGGAGTTTGACTCCGACAGCTCATATAAAGTGGCGAAGTTGTCCGGTGGCCGAAGAGGCAGAGGGCGCCCTCCCACCACAGGGCAATACGTCGGCCTGCGCAAGGCCAAAGCCGACCTCAAGGCTCAAGCCGAGAGGGAGGCTAAAGAGGCTCAAGAGGCCGCATTCGAGAGGGCCTCGAGAAAGCTCGCCGAGAGGATAGCGCGGGCAGAGGAGAGAGCGTGTCGCGACGCGTCGAAAATGACCATCGACGACATTGCCCTCCACGCCCGCGACGCCGCCAACTGCATTGCAGACTGCGCGGCGAAGTCTCGGAACCTTAAGGGGACGATAGTTCGTGACCTCAAGGACTCTGCCGCCTTTATTGCAGAGGCGGTGGAAGAGCTGATAAGGCGCAAGACGGACGATGAGGTGCGCCAATTCCAGAAGGCGAATACGCAGCTCAAACACCAGCTGGATGAGCTGCGCAAGGAGATGGCGGCGCTAAGGGCTCAAGTCCAGGCGCAGAGGAGCGCAACGCCCGCTCCCATGGATGTGGAAGGGTCTTCTGCTACGCGTGAGGTTGACATCGTCTCGCAGATCGGGACGATGATCAACGCGCGGTTCGAGGCCCTGGAAAGGGATGGCAGGCTATTGGCTGCCAAGGACTTCCGCCCGCCCCTCAGGAAGAGTCAGAGTAGGGTAGAGTCGGCCGAGTTCAAAGTGCCGGCTCCCCCTCCTCCCCTACCCTCCCCCAGAGAAAGCACACGGTCAAAGAGTGTTAAACAGACTGCGCCTACGCAGCCCCCCGATGCCGCCCCGACTACAGCCACCCCGGTACCAAAGGGCCCGAAGGGTAAAGGCAAGAAGCGCCCCAAGGCGCCCGTTACCCTTACTCCGAGCGAGGCTCGCCCGCTTCCCCCTCCACCGCCGTCAATGGACGTGCCTTTTTCAGAGGTGGCAAAGCGTGGCAAAAAGGCCAAACAAGTGCCTCAGGTAGAGGCGCCCAAACAGGCGCCAAAGCCCAAGAAGACGTCGGCTAAGGCTGGCCCCGGAAGGTCTTCGGCCAAGCCGGGAAAACTGAGAGTGCCACGCACCGCAGCCATAATGGTGCGATACAGTAAGGACGCCCTCCAGTCCGGTGCTTCGTACGAGGCATTCTTCCGGATGGCCGCCCAGGAGCTCAAGCTTCCTGAAGTTGGCATATCGGAGGGCGTTAAAGTTAAGGTGGCCCAAACCGGGGCCCGGTTGATCGAAGTCCCGGGCCCCGAAGCGGAAGTACGAGCGGACCGTCTGGCAGAGGCGCTCAAAGCTCTGCCGAGC
The DNA here is from genome assembly GCA_958496325.1 of Nomophila noctuella. Taxonomy (NCBI): domain Eukaryota; kingdom Metazoa; phylum Arthropoda; class Insecta; order Lepidoptera; family Crambidae; genus Nomophila; species Nomophila noctuella. The sequence continues at coordinate 10,829,429 of OY292487.1, read as the reverse complement.
ACGACGAGGTCAGAGGTGATCGAGATCACCCGACCTCAAAAGAGGGGTGACGTCCGCGTCTCCGGCCTCGACGACGGGGCGACGCCGGATGACATCATGGCCGTTCTGGCAGAGAAGGGTGGCTGCCCGCCGAACTCCATTTCGGTGGGCAAGATCGCCTCTTATGGCAGGGGCCGCGAGAGAAGTGTCGTGGCCGCGGTGCCAATTGGTGCCGCTAAGCAGCTGGCCAGCCTAGGCCGGCTGCTCGTCGGGTGGTCCTCAGTACGAGTGACGCTGCTTACGCCGAGGGCTCGCCGCTGCTACCGATGCCTGGGGGAGGGTCACGTGGCCGAGAAGTGCCGCGCTCCCCTTGACCGGTCAGAGAGGTGCTTCCGCTGTGGCCAAATAGGCCACAAGGCAAGATGTTGCACGGCCACCAAACCCCGCTGCCTGCTCTGTGAGGCAGCGGACAAGCCGGCCGAGCATGTGCTGGGGACGAAGAACTGTCCTCAGCCAAAGTCGCTGCCCGCCGCCGCTTTCAAGCGGTGGCTTGAGGGGGAGGCTGAGGAGATGGATACGTCCGTCCCTGCTCCCCCTCCGGCAAAAGCCCGGGAACTAGATGTAGGGGCATCTGGTTCCCACTAAGGGTTCGGGAGGTGCGCGCGGAGTCCCCGCGCGCCTTTCGAGAGGGCCGCAAGGCTTTCGAGCGTGGCTAGCGACGCCATCGCGAGGGGGTGTGTGTGGGCATAGCCCTACCCGGGTCTCAGGCACACCCCCACTAAATCGCGATCAGAGGGACCGGTCGGGTTTTAGTGGGTAGTCTGGCTCTTCCAGGAGTCCCACATAACCCTCATGCCGCCCCACGGCTGAGGGTATGCGTCAAAGCATTTCCCGACTTAAAAAAAAAAAAAAAAAAAAAAAAAAAAAAAAAAAAAAAAAAAAAAAAGGTTTCGCAACAGTTTTCACTCCACTTCTGCTTCTGCAATTGTCCGATAAATTTAATTGCATGCAACTAATACATTAATGTGTAATGGATTAGCTTCATACTCGGATCATAGGTTTCATAAGATGATAAGTGGTTGATAAATCAACTCCACCCATGTCACGCTAGTTAATATTATTTAAAGACTAAGAACCTAATCAGATGTGGTATTTTAATCCGTCCATAAATTGATAAAAACAACTTTCAGTGATAGACTCATGCACAAAGAAAGAATATTTCCTACTTGTTAATTGTGCCTCTGCCAAAAGAGTAAAATAGGATACAATTGTAAGAAATGTATGTGTTCATGCATCTTATACTCTTACGGTATAAATTAGTCTTAAAATTTGATCATATTGAAACAATATTTTTGTGTTGGATGGTATGTTTGTCGGGAAGGTTATAAGCTAAAGTATCTATGTGTGCAGGAAACCATCATCCATGCGGACTAAGTCGCGGGCGTCCGCTAGTACTCTATTAACTCCAAGAAGTAACCAAGTCTAGTGGACCCTTAAATTAGAAATCTAATGCCTTCTAATATTATCCTTTCAAAATGGTACATGCTTGATAAATAAAGATTAACCTTTTATTGGCATTTAACAATTTCTTGATTTAGTTCCAGATAACATTAATTGGGAAACAATTCTTCCTACATTGCCTAAGCAAGCGTCAATTGGAATTATTAGAACACATTATCTGATGAACTTTCTTTTATATTTTTTTTTATTAACCAATATTGTCCCACTCCTGGGCAAAGGTCTCCCCTAAATTTCTCTATCTGCATGTGCCTACGGCCAAATTTTGCCAATCTCGGGAGATCTTGTTCACTTTTATATACTTTCTAAAATATAAAAGAAAAAACTCCCTACATTTCTCTTTCTATGTTCTAAGGGCGCAGCAGGAAAGCTCGATTAAAGAAAGGCAACTATATTAACGATTATTTTACTTATAAAATATCATTACATATTGGCCAAACCATATATGGACAATTTACTAAACCCAGAAATGAATGAAATGAAAGCTTTCCTCTATTTATTACGAACATTTACAGAGTGCTTAATTAGGAAATGAATCAAGCGACAAGTAATCTGCCGTAAACAGCATAAAGGGTCGTTTATTTACTAAGGCCCAACATTATTGTATTGGTCTGTGAACATTTGTTACACCAATAGTGAACACACACGGACCGCGCCCACTGCCCTGGCGAACGTAAAAAAGCATTACCCGTTCTTACACATATGAGATCGCTATATAAGACTTGGCGTTCTCAGTTTGCTCTCATTTCGACTGACGCCTAAGTTTGGCAACACTTCTCCAATATCAATGCAAACACCGAAAATTATTTCATGATTTAATATTCGAATTGACAGTTATAATAATAAATTAGAATGAAGTCGGTGAGTAATTATTTACAATAATAGGAGAAAATCGAATATTATTAAATTATTAAATAAGTTAAATAAGCACTCTATACAAGTCCTTGATAAAAAAAACTACATAACACTTACCATATAAAATAAAATAATAATTTCTATTTTATTTCCAGGTAATTATCGCTACCGTCACTTTGGCTCTTACATCGGTATTAGCATACCATGACCCCGATCTCAACTACCACTTGAGCCAAGCGCAAAAACTGCAGAACTGCGGCGATGGCGGCTACTCGTACCCTGCACCAGCGGTACAACTCACCACGACCGGAGTCAAAGTAGCAGCAGCCCCCGTCCACACCCAAACTATCGTGCAAGCTCCAGCTTACCAGTATCAATCAAGCGCCGGATACTCCAACGCAGGATACGCCAGCGCAGGATACGCTAACTCAGGCTACTCCGCAGGCGTGACTTATCAAGCTCCAAAGATCTCTTACGCTGCCCCGGCCACAGCATACCAAACTTCTTCTCTCGGCAGCCAATCCAACTATGCGGCTGCTTCTTCATCCAACGAATTCCACGGCTATGCAACCTCCGCTGGACTCTCAGCCGTCGCTGCGCCCCAAAGGACTGTGATTCCACAAGCGACCTACGCTCAAGCCCCGATAATTGCCAAAGTTACCGCTGCTCCGTTGATTGCTAAGTTTGCGCTCTCTCCAGCTAAAACGGGCTACATTACTCAGAACTTGATCTCTCAAGCGGGTGTATCAACATCAGCTGCAAAGGCATCGCTGAACTCATACAGCGTTCAGAGCGGAGGGCCCGTCGTCTCGCAAGTTTATGCCGCTCCTTCCAGCGGTTACGCAACGTCACCAGCTTTGAGACAACAATCTGGATACAGCTACTCTGCCCCAACAGTGGCGCAGTACCACCAGGCTAATGCCCAGGCTGCCCAATCTTCTTCATCCTCATCAAACTATGCGACATCGTCTCAGTTCTTCAAGCCTGCTGTGGCCCAGTACTCCGCTCCAGTTGTCGCCCAGTACGCCGCTCCTGTCACCCAGTACTCCGCTCCAGCTGTGGCTCAGTATTCCGCCCCAGTCGTCAGCCAATACTCCGCTCCAGCCGTCACCCAGTACTCCGCTCCAGTGGTAGCTCAATACGCAGCTCCTCAGGCCGCCGTGACTCATTACGCTGCCCCAGTGGCTCAAGCTCAAACCGTGCAATACTCCGCACCGGCGACTTACACGCACTACTCTTCGCCTGCGGTCCAGTACTCTTCTGGAAGTGCGTCTCACTACGCTAGCTCCGGAGCCAGTTCTGTGCAGTATTCATCTGGAGGTGCCCAGTACTCGTCTTCAGCTGGTGCTCAGTACGCGTCGCCGGCGGTCACCCACGTCGCGGCGCCGGTGGCTGTCGCTGCGTCCGCACATGGAGCGGCCGGTGCACGCGCCAAGAATGTGCACACTGAGTTTTTGGAGAACTACGTAAGTTTTTCCTCGTATTAACACTTACCTAGTATACATAGTATACCTAGTATACATAATTCAAGTTTTTTTTTTCGCAATTATTAATATTAACGCCTCGATGGTCTAGTGGTTTAAGTACCGGGTTGACGTCGAGGTCCTGGGTTCGCTTCCCGGGTCGGGCAAATTAGTGTAAATTTTTCCGAACACTGCCCGAGTTTGTTGATCACCAATGCGCATTTGGCAAGAGTAGTGATAAAGCCAAAACCCATCTTTTCAACGACAATATGATTTACGATATCAAATGATGGAGGCCTTTGCCCTGCAGTGGGTGGTGCATTATTAGGCTGATAATAATTCAAAATTAATATAGCAAAGATATGAAAACTTCTCAAGAAGTGATTTAACTGTTTACATGTTAGTGCACGTTTTTATTTTTATGGGCATCGCGTTATAAACAAAACCCACCTAATTTTTGCACTAAGGCATAACAAGTTTGGAATTTACGGTCAGCACCGAACCGGCTGCGATTGGCAAGCTCAAAGCCACGATTGATTTGTAATTTAAATGGGCTGCATTATTTTGATCCCGCTTTAATTACTCACTTCTGTTTATTGTGGGTCTGGTTTAGCGTGAATAGCAAACTTGTATTTTATCGTAGGTGGACGAATATCGCGCCCCAGGACATTGCAGCACCGTAAATAAAGTTACCACATATCCCTGCAAGTGTCGCAATATGATTTGATTGGTCGTCCAATTTGATCCAGGACTGGTTCTGTGACATAGAAATCTTTACCAATTAGTCTCTCAAATGTGAAAAATTATCATGTGTCAAACGCGTTATGTAAGATTACATGCTCTAATAATTACTTAAGCACCGCACCATCTAAACCGGCATGCTACTGTTACACCCGAATTATAATAGATACGACACAATAAGTACATTCGAATATGTCAAACAGCGTTCATTAATAAGCTGATCTTGTCTTACGCGCACTCCAATAACCAGTATTACGTGTAACAAATTAGTTACCAATATCCAAAGCTACCTATTAACTGATCACTACTGGGCAAAGGCCTCTTATCAAGTCATCGCCAAAATGGTCCGTCCGGTAACCGTCTATCCACTGGTGCCGTGGTCCAAGCTAATTGCGGAAAATCCAAAATTAACAAATTGGACCCTAATCTCCTAAGATCGTAGTCGTTGAATGAATTAACTGCCCATTACAAAATCAGAACCGTAAAGCAATTCCTGATTTTCCGGTTCTTCTAAAAACTTCGTGTCATTTTCTACTGCAAAGTGCAGTCGTTTCAAGTCCAATCGACGTTTAGGATTATCTAAGACACGTTAGGCATAGGTCGACCTCATTAAAACGGTTGCTCCAACGCTGAGTAAGCATTATTCGCCGATAAGCATCACGCTTACAAAATTGCAGGTCCTTTCGCACCAAATACTGCAAGCTTATAGGTGCATTTACCTCGTTCTGATGCATTACGTAAAGCATTCGTTCCACAGATACCTTTATGACGCGATCACAATGCAAAGAATATCCAAGAACAGGAGGAGGAGGACTGAATAATAAGTATCACTTTCGAAACCCATTAGCGAAGGCTAAAGCTCTAAAAGCAATTGAATATTATTGCATTCGAATTCGGAATGTAGGTACTTTAGTTATTGTACGTACGGTTTTACCATTTTTTGTGCATGTTGACAAATCTTACAACAATATGATGGCTCAATTGAATCATACATCGTAATATTACAATGGTGTCTAAGGGATGTCACTGTGTCTTTTTGATATAATAAATGTACTTGGTCGTACCTATCACAATATACCACATACAGGCACACGTTACATAGATAAAAGCCGTTATTGACGGAAAATTACTATGTTGGGTTAAATTCACGAATAACAGGAGTCAAGTCACTTATTAAATAACTAGGTATAATGTTGATGTAAGATTTTTTTCAAGACATCTAAATAAATTATAATTAATCGTTCGGTGAGACGCAGATCATTAAACAGCTCTAAAAGCTTCTGTCTTAATCAATCATCCGAATTAGTAATAGATATTCAGGTCTCATTTTAAGTTTGAGCACTATCGTACACGTATATTTTTAGAGTAGGTAACGAACGCCATGTGACTTTATGCGCTGTGTTAATAAAATATTGTTTCTTATACTAATTACTAAATTAGGTTTAACATACATATGATTATAGAGACAACTTTAATCACGACAACCGATATTCACATTGTGGGTCATTGATAAATAGATATACCTTTCAATTAAAAAAACATGGTTTTCTATTACTCAAATTGTTTACCAGTGAACTATTATAAGAGTTCAAAAAAGAGAAGAAAACTCGTAAGTTCAAATGTGGAAAATAATATGTAGTTCAGAAAGATAATGTCTTTCTCTTTCAGGTTGTCTTGCAAGAAATTAAGGAAAATAATTTTCCACAAACTTTCATTTAAGGTTTTTAAAATATAAGTAAGTCGTAGTTATTTGTTCTGGCGTAATTTATTAGTTTTTAAATAGAAATGTGAAACAGTCAATTAACACCTTAGCACGTGCGGTTCGCTAATGTAACATGTTATGTCAAATGGATGACATATTACGTTATGCAACTATCATATTTTATTTGATCCAGGGCAAGTACCACTACCTACTTTCACCTGACCTAATAATGTTACACCCTGTTGTTGAATTATCTATAATGTCATCGCTAACCACAGTTCAAAGTGTAAGAGGTGTTCCAGTAGGTATAATATACATTAAACAGTTTCGATTTACTTAACAGACTTCAATTTAAAGATACCATTTAAATATTTTCTGAATTTAAAATCTAAATCTTAGATAAACATACGTCTAAGAATGCTTAATAAATGAAAAAATGCCAAATATTTTAGGATTTTTTTAAAATAATTAATTACTGGTAAATCTGTAAAGTAAGCGAAATATCATTTTGCCTAAAAATGGTTTGCAGGTTGGTCTCTAAATTTAAATCATTGAAGTCAAGGCTCTACCCCGGATAAAATAAGTATCTCACATTAAAATACTAAACTTGCATTCGCATAGATTTTAATACATAATCAATCCTAATTACAGACTCGACATATATGGTGTTGGTTGAAAAAATCTGAAATGCCCAAATTCGTTTCGGAACCTAGATCCAGATATGTATAAAAACCTATGCTTTGGATATTAACGCGATCAGCTCGTGACCTAATCAGGAAAGTGCCCTGAATTAATGACAGCGTTTTATTAATGGCTGATTATTACTAATTTATGGCAAGCTAGGCACGCGTGGCGGGTAAAGTAGCTAGATTTAATTGCATAATGCATTCGGGTTCAATATCAAGTAATCTACGGTAGTAGTATAACTTATGGAGACCGTTGTAAAAAATCATAACACTAAGTTTAGGACTTTTAAAACAGCTTGATTTCAAGTTCTTGACTTAATCGTTATTTATAAGAGGCTTTCGGATGCAAAAAGCTTTTCTTTTCAATAAAACATACATAAAGCGGTTGCAGAAAATGTTTGCGTTACTCTTCTTTCTTAATCGGCCTTATAATTACATGATCTTCAATACATTTTAGAAGACCAAATAATTTATATTAGTATTTAATCATTGTGGAGTATGAGTGGAGTAAACAGTTTGACTTTTGCCCTGACGTGCCTACCACAATTTGCTTCCACAATATGTACATTACGTTACGACCTAGGGCTGCCATCTCTAAAATTTGGAAAACAGGACAAGAGGCGGGATAACCCCGGACTTTAGAGTCCGAAAAACGGACATCATAGCGTGACCTTCATGAAATCGAGGTTTTTTTTTTTTGGTCGGTCCTCTTATGAAACCTTCCCCGGACTTCTGTATTTACTGTGCCCGGACGCACCCCGGACGCCCTCTAAACTAGGACAAATCCGGGGAAACCCAGACGGATGGCAGCCCTATTACGACCAAGCACGCCCCTCTGAACTTTAGACTATTGGCATTCTCACGACATTAAGTGCTGTAACTAAAGATGAATTGTTTGCAGGACGCACACCCAAGGTACGCTTACGAATACTCCGTGAATGACCCGCACACCGGTGACATCAAACAGCAGAAGGAAGAAAGAGACGGAGAAGTTGTGAAAGGTAAGTTCCGAAGAGAATGATTCGTCAGCAATCGTCTCATAAGATTGATGATCATTTTGGAGCTGCTTTCTGGCACTAATTACAAAAGAACAGTCAGCAACGCTGATCTTAGAGATGCCCTGAAACACTAACCATCATCATAGCCAAATAAGTCACTCACACAGTCACTACGTATATGTACCAATATCTTACAAGAGCAGATTACGAGTAATGTACAAACAGAGTATTAACCGTCAGCTCATACTGCTCATAGAGCTTGGCATGATGGCTCTGGTTGTATTCAACAATGTAAAATAAGGGAAACAACGGATGTGATCCGTTAACGAAATACTTAGGACTTACTTAGTGGCTGCGGCATCTAAACTCTACTCCGGTTCGATGGGGCTGGCATATCTTTAAAGATAAAAGCCCCTAAAAATAAAGAGATTAAAAAAAAAAAACTCTTCTCCCCACTAACGTTGACATTTTCATTTCATTCGTTTTCATACAAGTACTTAGGTAATCCTCGATGACGCCTCGAGGTCATGGGTTCGATCCCCAGGTCGGACAAACCTTGTGTTGATTTTTCTGAACACAGCCCGGGTTTGTGATGACTAACCCGCATTTGGCAAGCGTGGTGATCAAGCCAAAATACAACTTTGTAAAGAAAACATGATTTCAAATGATGGGAGGCCTTTGCCCTGCAGTGGGACATTAATAGGCTGATACTGTTTACTTCACTTAGGTACTCGGTGTAGAACTCAACATTTGCATACACCCGTGATAATAACTCAACCATTTTGATTTATCCAGGTCAGTATTCTCTGGTGGAGCCTGACGGGTCCGTACGCACGGTGAACTACGTCGCCGACTGGGATACCGGTTTCCATGCAGACGTGCGCAACTCCAAGCAAAATCAACATTAGACAAGTATTACGTCTAGGTATTTCCAGAAACTACCATATTTATGCTTTCCAATGTTTTATTATATCCTTTTGATTGAAACGGAATACACGTTTAGGTACAAAATCGGTAGGTACCTAATGATGAAAGTGACCAAAAGGATTTAAATTAAATCTTGAACCAATATGAGATTACTGTGATTTTCAGTTTTGTATTGTAATGATGACGCCGAATATAAGAAGCACGAAAGTACAATTCAAGCTTACCTTAAATAGCTTTTTTGCCTAGAAAGCTCTGGTGTGTTTACTTTATTTATTGGTCGTTAATATTTGGTATATTTCTATAAATAGGTTATATGTGTTTGTATGTATGAATGTAGGTACCTATATAGAATTTATAAAGAGATCAACTCAAACCGTTAGGATAATACCTAATCCTAACGGTTTGAGTTCGTAACGATTAAAACCTACCATAAATTCGAATTTGGTTAACAACTTTATTGTTACCAATTTACTGCTTTATGTAGTTTATTGATAAGCATTTGCCCACAATCTCAAAATATGCAGAAAGGAGCTTTATGTTTTATTGGTTTACAATTACCCGTGCCGCCATGTTTGTACTCTTATCGCAGATTTTTGCTATGATTATAAAGATATTCATATTAAATCAAAGTTACCAATCTTGAGATTTAATTGTAAAGAATTTCACCATTTTATTATTTTATCGGGTCTTGTGATTTTTATTCTAAAACCAAGCTACACAACCTACACTCCTTCATACCTAAATATTAAAGCTCTTTATTACCTTACTACTTGTCATTACAAAAAGGTATAAATTAAAAAAATGTTTATATTTTACTGCTGGTACTTTCGATCGACAAGATTAATAAAAAAATCGCTAGGTACTTGTAACTGTAGACACACTACACTACACCGGTAGCAAGAATTAGTTTTTATACGAATTCCAGTCAAACGCGTACCAAGAATTTTATTAATCCCTACGGAAATTAACTTATATGGAAAACTTCCTCTCTAGATATTTGTGCAATGATTAGCGGATTTTCAATTTTAAAAACTGTTCTATTTTTGTAAAAATTAGAGCAGCTTTTCTGTTTGTGTTAAATTAAGTTTAATTAATTTTAGTTTGTAAGTTTTGATAAATTACTTCCACTTAAGTCAAATTCATATTTTTATTGTAAAAGTGATAAGTGTATTATTTACTCGATGTTTATATATGTGTTTTTCTTAAACCTAGTTGATAAGTGCAATTAACTAATTTGTAAAACGTCATATCAATTCTACAAAAACAAACTTGTTAAGTACTTTCTTTATTTGCCATTCGTATAAAATGTGGATTACTTGAATGCTACTATAGATGATTTTTAATATTCTACATGTGCTCAAAACTATTTGCTCACATTGTGTTATAATTAGGTAATATAAGAAAAGTATTACAAATATTTTTACGATAATAAAAAAAATTGTACCTGAGAGAAGGGGTTTTTATTTATTATTTATCTGGTCAGTTAATTAACCAGGAAGGGGCTCCTTAAATAATGAAAGAAATGATAACGGCATTTAGCATGCTATATAAAACGTAATATACAATTTTAATAATTAAAAAATGCATCACATTTAGCGAAAATATATATGTTTATCAACAACCATTATAAACATTTATTTACATAATAACACATATAATAAAACAAACCATGATAACCAATCCCATAGAGTAACAACTTTGTCAAACCATTACAAGTCTGTTTATTTCTTTTCCATTATAATAACATTCTGGACATGCAAAATCTTGATCTGCAGTTTTGTTGGCCTGAAACAATCACATTTAGTTTTCATAAGATTTTTTCTTTTTCTAAAATATATGTCATTACTAAAATATATGTCATTACTAAAATATATGTCATATATTTTCTAAAATATATGTCATTATTGTAGTTGTGAATGGGTTAAATTTTTTTTGGACATCATGTGTATGATTCCTCTGATGGCAAGAAGTTTCAGTGGTATCTCTCGCGAGTAGCACTTCAATTGTTTTTCTGACTGGGATGGCGACGCACTGAGGACGCACTCTGCCCCATCTAGGGGACTTAACTTATCCGCTACCTTTATTTCGCAATAAAAGGTAGCGGATGTCCTTTCCCAGGATCTAAAGATTGTCTTTGCCAAATTTCATCAAAATCCGTTAAGCGGAAAAGCATACCAGACGGACATAGTTACTTTCGCATTTATAATATTAGTAGGGATACATTACATACCATCAGACAATAATAGCAGAATATATGTGAACATCCCATTGTGTGTGGCAACACCGGCCGATTAGCACAACACGGGCACGCGGTGCTCAGCGTCATAATTGCGGTTGTGGCAGCTCCCGTCCTTTTATGTTCTCTCCACCAAACATACTTCAACATGTTGGATAACTTCCTCTTTAGTCCAAACATGTTCATTAGAGATATTGCAGTGCCTATTAGTTCCTAGAACAGGAATAGTAATATTCTTTGTAAGAATTATTCAAGAAATGTTCTATCTATTATCTTCTTTCATTTCAAGACAAAAGCTTTGGAACGAAATTAAATGGGAATTCATGAATCCCGAATCTTGAGATAATCTCTTGAGGCTTAAAAAATATTAATTTTTAAGCAGTACATAATTTTAAGCAGTAAAAAAAAAAAAAAAAACAATTTTTATTATAAAAAAAAAAAAAACTAATCTCAAAGAAAATGCTATAAAACTTTTTTTTGTTGTGAGATAGGGAGGCAAACAAACAAGTGGTTCTCCTGAAGGTAAGTAACTTCCTGTAGTAATTTTTTGAAAACAGTTTTTTTTATTCTAAAATAATAATAACAAAATATACTTACAATAAAATTATGCCATAACAATTCTCTTGTCCACGAAAAATCTGTTAGGTCTTCTCTAGTCAGTTTATCAGCTGTTATCTCAAGCCCCAACACAAAATCAATCAATTGAGGATGTTTCCCAGTTTGAATGAAGCGCAGAAAATTAAATATATCCCCAATGACTTGAAATGTTTCTAATTTATGAAGGAAATTTTGTACAGAAACATTAGACGTGAAACTATACAATGCTCTGTCTTTTAAATATCTGAGGCCAACCATATATCCATAGTACCAGTAGAGTTTTTTCTTGTCAATATTATCCTTTTTGTACTGCAATGAAAGCATGTCTTGTCCGAAAGTAGACTTTTTGTTGTAAATGGAATATTTAAATATCCAAGTCCTGATCAAGAGTTCCAGTTCGGGTAATATAGGCTGCAGGTAACCAGGCTGAAACATTTTATTAAAATATCATAGTGTCATCATAATAATACTCATCATAAATGTTTGATACTTATATTATAATGTGAAAGTATTTGTATGGATGTTTGTCTGTCAATCACGCTGTAACTGCTGAATGGATTTTGATGAAATTTGGTGAACAGGCAGGACATTCGCTAACTGACTTAGGTGATGATTTACTTATCATCCCGATTAAATGCTTTCATGGGATAAAACAGGAATCTTGATAACGCGAGCAAAGACGCGTGTAAATATAATATAGTTTTATTATTATTAATCTACGTATTTTTATTATTTCCATAATACAAACCTCAAAATATTTTGTTGCTTGAAATAATGATTGCTTGAAGAGTTCCTCTACCTGTTGGTCCAATTGAACAGCATCCAACTATTGAGAACAAAACATATAGATTAACTATCATCATTTATTGATACGATCTGCGTTTATGTCCTGTAAATTTTATTGGTTGCTAGCAGGTTAAAGATCAAAGTTAGATCAAAAAGTTTAAACATTATGAACAAAAAAATGTGTAATGTTTACTGAATTACCTGAGTAACGCGAGGCACATAATTTAAAGTCATTGTGCAGAAGAGTTAAAGAAGAGTGAACAAGTTTATAATATTGTTAGTTTCGTTTAATAAGCACTATATCGTATTGAATAGGCTGATAATACTCTTTTATCACTCTTCTTTGCTCTTATCACAACTGTCACAACAAATTACACTTTACAGTCAGTCAGCAGCCGTCATCGTGACATTTGCAGTTTTTATGTATTTTTTTGTAAGGACAAAAAATCCTTCGTTCATAAAGCCAAGCCATTTGTAGGTGTGTATTTTTGAAGATAGTGAACTAAAAAGGTACTTTTAATATTCAATATTATAAGTAACCGCAGTACTTATAAGCTTCAAAACCGAAACCTCTGCATGTTTAACTTCTTTTTCACTTATATTTTATTAGGCCTTGTGAGTAATAATTAACGTCTGTGGTTAAAAATTATTGAACCTTGTCTATGCTTCTTGAGTTTTTTAATCTGTATTTATTAGCTGGTATTAAAAAAAGTGACACAAAAGTGGAAGCTCACAAGTTTTCTCGAATAAAACCACGGCAAAAACAGTTATTTATCGGGTATTTATCTATATAATGGACGCATAAGAGACGAGCATATCAACACGATTAGCGACATGGTGGTATCACCTCAGAGTCCCGCTGCCGACGCCCAAAGTGTACAACCCAAGAAAGTCAATATGGCGTCAAAACAGACGTCTGTGACGGACACCAGAACAGAACTGGCGGAGCTGGTCAAAAGGAAAGCAGAAGTTGCTGTAAGTGTAAAACAACTGCATGGGATAAATACTTGTCAAATGTATGAAAATCATAATAACTTCTATAATTGAATTCATTTTCCAGGAAACCCTAGCAAATTTGGAACGTCAGATCTATGCTTTCGAAGGATCGTATTTGGAAGACACACAGCTATATGGGAACATCATCAGAGGATGGGATAGATACCTCACAACCAACAAGAGCACTAACTCGAAGGCGGACAAACGAAACAGAAAGTTCAAAGAAGCTGAAAGACTATTCTCAAAATCATCAATTACTTCCATGGCTGTTAGTAAATCACCGTTTTATAATTTCAACTTATCACGAATCAAATTTGTGGGCTGATTTAACTGTAGTTTGTTTTATGTTTCAGGCAGTTAGTGGTTTGGTTGATCCAGCTGAAGCCAAAAGTAAGGTTTTATATGCTTTAGAGTTTTATTTAGTTTTTGAGCAGTTTAAAAACTAAGTTTAATTCATAAAGGTTCATTCATTAACCTATATTTATAATTTTTCAGATGAACGTAATAGTGAAACTGAATCTCAAACAAACGAGGACTCTTCAGACACTCAGATCAGCTCCGGATTGAATATAGGAAGTTTAAACCACACCACCATTCATGGATCAACTGAAAGTATTTCTTCCAAACCTGCTGGCAAACAACACACCAACGGTTCATTAGAAAAGTCACTCAGTCATCAAACGAAACAGAGTGCTACTCAAAAAATAGCAACATCATCTGGGATGCTGCAAAAAGCTTTTAGTTCTGATTCTAAAATGTTGGCAGCTGTTGGACTTGACAGTCGACCGAGTACTCCTAAAGATAAAGACCAGAGTATGAGCATGATAAAGAGTGATGGTACACCAAATGCATTGAAGCATAAGTTATCAACCAGCTCATCTAGTGCAAGTAGTGTTAAGAAAAATAACAACAAAAAGGCTAGGCATAGATAAAAAAAAACATAGGAAAGATTTTTCCACACCTCCTATAAATAAATGACTTATTTCCATAGATTTAAATCGTTAGACATGCCCCCACAATACGTTACTCTGACAGAAGCCCTGTAAAGTGATGTAATGATCACTTTTGACCAATAAACATCAATTAGAATATTGTTACAGCTTTCTGGTTTTGGGACACATTAAACAATTTAAATCTATGCTTATTTGAAATCATTTGGTTTGTAAGTAATATAGACTTCTCCAAAGAGTCCAGTTTTTTCCCTTACAAGAAAATTATTCCTGTATTGCGCCAAGGGACTTAACAACTAATAAACATGATTTCTTTTAAAAATATAATTTATTGTGTTTTATTCTTTGGTCAATATACATCTATTACCTAAATGTTAAAATAAATTTTTGTTCAGTTCACCCTACCATGCATTGACCTCAAAATAGATTGTTTGAATCTTGACTCTGAAACAAGTAAAACATAAATTGATAAACAATACTTTTGATGTTTTAAAAATTTTTTCACACATATAAGATAACTAGCGGCCCGCCCCGGCTTCGCCCGTGGTACTTGTCCACTATTTAATGGATGATATTATACATAAAAACCTTCCTCATGAGTTACTCTATCTATTAAAAAAAACCGCATCAAAATCCGTTGCGTAGTTTTAAAGATTTAAGCGTTCATAGGGACATACAACACACATAGGGACAGAAAAAGCGACTTTGTTTTATACTATGTAGTGATTGATAAAAAGATATTACCTTTGAGCACATTGGGTAAATCTCTGATTGGTCCACAGTATCTAACAACAATATAGTACAGTAATGGTAGAAGAGATATAATAGCAGTACAACATAAAAACACTATCTCAGGGGATTTCCTCAT
Organism: Nomophila noctuella; assembly: GCA_958496325.1. NCBI lineage: Eukaryota > Metazoa > Arthropoda > Insecta > Lepidoptera > Crambidae > Nomophila > Nomophila noctuella. The sequence continues at coordinate 10,814,127 of OY292487.1, read as the reverse complement.
TTTGCAGCAGTTCAAAGTCTTGCTCCATATTGATCTTGTAGTATTCATCTGTAAATAATAATTCCTTTATAACAGTGGTTCCCAAACTTATTTTGTGTACTGCCCACTTTGAGAATAAATATTTTTTAGCGCCCCCTATATTCAATAAAATAGGACAGATATATTACAACATTTACATACGTTTAACATACTAAAACAACAAGGAAAATTGGTATCAAAGTATAACTGAAAATAAATTGATTTTATTTTATAAATTAATTATAATGAAAAGAAATGTATTTTTTCCTTTATTTATATGATTTCAGATCCCATTTTTTGCAATAAAAGTTCCTGTGTTCTTTCTTAGGATCTCAAGATTGTCTTCACAAATTTCATAAAAATTGGATGAGAGGTTAAACGGTAAGATGGACAGACAGACTTTCGCATTAAAAATATTAGTAGGGATGATCATAAATACTCACCAAATCCACTGTATCCATACATATACTGTCAACTCCAATGGAATCCTTACTCAAGGTCCCATAAAATGTGTTTAGTTTTAAATATGACTGCATACATCGTACACAAACTTCATCAGTATTGTTAGGATCTATGTTAGAGTAGATGCAATTCATGGTGTCTTCGGCCATTTTATTGAAACTTTTTGTATTATTTGACAACCTTGGTGTGTCCTCAGAAAAATCAAAACAATCTGAAAAAACCTAAGAAATTAATGAAAATCTACCAGAAACCCTAATTATGTAAAGGGTATTACATAAATACCCTGAAAACAAGTTTTAATACATTTTGATATTCAATTTGTAAATAGATCTCTACACACTAGAAAAGGAATATGCTTTTCAATATAAAAAATGGATATTATTGTATTATACATACCATAGCAATGTCCCTTATTCCAAACTGTCATGATATGGCCGTAATACTCCACAACTACTTCAAACCTATCTTGAGAAACAATATATGCTCTGCAGGAAGTACCATTTACTAGAGTGCTTGCCAGTTTCTGATAGTAAGCAGTGAAGTTAACATATTGATCAATGCAGTTTTCGCATAGTCTTATAGGTTTTGCTTTTGATATAGAACATAATGTGAAATTAGCTGCTGATTGAGCAAATTTTTCCAAAACCTCAGAGCATTCTTCAGGGAATGAAGGGATGGTTCCTTTACCAATTAGTCTGAAAGAATAAAGGTTTATAATAATGTTGCTCTTCTATTATATTTCTTAAAAATAAATAACCGTTTGCATCGCTAAAAACATACCTTTCTTTTTCTATACTCAAGCCATAATTATCATTTGCCTCAAGTGAATTGTATAATAAATAAAATACTAAAATAGCGCTATGATATTTTTTCATCGTACACGAATCTTTGAAATTATAATGTATAGTAAAAATTTTAATGGTAAACGGGCGAAATTAGTAATTTTAAAATATCTGCAATATTGAACCAACAATGCACTTCTCTTTGTTTTATTTACATGATATGACACACTTTCTGTGCTGACTGCTGTGTCTTGTGTTGACAGAGAATGTCATAGAAGTCAGTCAGTCCGAAACATTTGCACTAGGGAAGTACGTTTTATTTTTGACGATTTTGAAAACAATTTCGATGCTTCCGGTAAATTGACACAGAAAATATATATCATATTTTTTCATTCACTCTCAACGATATTTTTGAAAACCATCTAAAATTTTCTTGATAGTAGAAAAAGGCGATCGTTTCATTTATTGTTAAAATTATTCAACTTTTACATAGCTATTTTTATTAAATATTTCTTATCAATATGAAATGTTATATGAATCTAAATAGCAATTTTACAAAAATCTGTGTCTGACAGTAGACTACGAGTACTACTATTTATCCTTGGTTTTTCTAGTGTTTTGGGATGAATCTCTTTCTTAACCTTAGCCATCAGTATTATTTCAAATATTTATGGAGGGAGAATCCATGGATAGCTAAGAAGTTCGTCTCGCCCGGATCACGCAGATTTCATTTCAATCCACCAGTTTTTTTCAACGACTTAACGAAAAATATATTGGAGATTCATCATTCACCGTTTGTGGATGTTAGGAAAAACTTCTGAAATATACCGAAATTCGACAACGCTCGGACTAGAGTTCGGACCGTATTCTTAAAATGACATCTAAAGGCCAGCTGATTGACATTTGACATTTCTCGAAACAAGACGGCGTTGTTTATTTTATAAAATTATTTCATTTTAAATATTACTCAGGTTTTCCTTTAAGTTAAGCCTAGTTTATTTGAATAAAAGTTGAATGGATTTAATTCTATCTTATAAAATTTAATTTAAACAGTGATAGTTTATGAACTTTAAATTAAGATGGATACTATTGAGCCTACACCAGAAGCGTTGCAAAGAAAATTATATTTTTTACTGGAGCAATTACAAGACATGGCGAGAGAATTACCTCCGTAAGTCTTATTGACAATATAAATATTGGATGTAAACCATTTCAATGTTTTGAAGACTAGCTATGTATAAATCTGGTCCGTATTCAGTTTTTTCATCGGGCTTTCACCTACATCTATTCAGTAATATAACATAGGTATTTTGAATATGCATCTCATTTTGATCACATTTTAGGATCAATTCATGTTGCATTTATTCTATTACACTGAAAAGATGTGTTGTGTTCCTAGTAAAACAAGACCTAGTTTTTTGTCCTATTTTTATTCAATCCCTTATTTTCCATGTTCCAGTAAATACCAAATGAGGGTACCAATTGAACTTCTCTCAGGACTAGCAAATTGTCTGCTCAATGATACAATATTTGAAATAGTTAAAGGATTGATGGAAATTCAGCATGTCACAGAAAAGCACTTATTTCAACAGAGATTGCAAATTATCAACAAACATACATGTAAGTCGTCTTCTGTTTTGTAAAAAGGATTACTTATTTTCTTGAGTTTTGCTTTGAAAAAGGACGAAACAGGTCATTGATCATACTTTTCAAAAATATTTAGAGTCATTCAACATTGAACAATTATCCAATCTTCAAATAATAAATATACATCCCCTTGCTATTCAAGCTTTAGTCATGTTTTTGTTGATAATGTTATGTAAACTTTTTATTTTACAGTAGAAATTAAAAATATCATCAACATAGAAAATCCTGAACAGCAAGAATTACACAAGACAATTCTATTAAGAAGGCATAAAGAAGAATTAAAACAAACTGACATGAAATTGGTCATTCAACTAGATCAAAAGGTACTTACTGTAATATTCATTTTTGTAAACATACTGTTAAGAATATGCAAATGTTTATTTGTATTATTGATTTGATATTTTACTCTAGGTCAGTGATCAGCAAGTGACATTGGAAAAAGCGGGAGTTCCTGGGTTTTTTGTAACCAACAAACCAATTGAAGTAAAAGTTCAAATGTATCTCTTGGACTTTATATTGAGACTGAGCAAAATGGAAATACCACATGGAGTTTGCTAGTTATTTACTATAAAAAGATATGTGATTTTGTATAAGGTAATACTTTATATTTTATAAGAATAAATAAAAGTCAACAATATAAATTATGTAGCTTTATTTTTGGCTTTTATATGCCAGTAAAGGTAGCTGGAGAGCTGGCAAGCATTTTTGGGTAGGTGCTTGAGGCAAGCTGAAAACTTGTCCTGTACCTCTCCTATTATATCCCAACACGAAACTGCAGACCTGGCTGGTGAGTAGCGGGGCTAAATCAACCCCCAAATTTTTAAAAGTATATTTTTTTTTATTCCAAAAATATACTTGAGGCAATTTGCATTTTTTATATGTTGTAGTTTAATATTTACAGAATATAAAAAAAAATAAGCCAGACGATTCAGCCGGGGTTTTAACATTGCCAGGCCCGTCCAAAAATATTTTGCAAATGAATATAAAAAATGTGTTTGAGGCAACTTGAAATTTTAATAGAGTATTATTTATAAATAAAAAATAAGACTCTCAAAAAGACAGATCATTTCGGTGGGACTTTCTACCTGCCAGGCGATCTAACAAAAGACAATGCCGATTTTGTTAGGGAAGGTGGCGTCTTTTTTTTTCGAGCGTCCACCAACCAAACTTGGTAATCTATATTCTTGAGGGCATTACAAACGATTTTTGCTATGGCAGTAAAGCTGTAAACTCAGTCCGAACTGAGTAAATCAGGTTTGAACTTTTTTTGGCTTCATACATTTTTCTATGGGAAATTGTTTTTTTTTGTTTCTTGCGTCCATCGACGAAACGTGAAAATATATATTCTTGAGGTCATCACAAACAATATTTGCTATGGCAGTGACGCTGTAAACTCAGTCCAAATTTTTGTATACGCCTTTATTATGATATTGTGATGAATATGTGAAAAGTCGACATTGATATCGTGCCGGCTAAAAAAGTTATAGGGGTCCAAACGTCACTGGACATATCATATCTATATCATTACTAGCGGCCCGGTACGTGCTTCGCTACGTATAAAAAGAACGACCGATTTTGTTCAAACTTCACATAAAACATCTACTAAATGGTTTGTACAAACCCTGTAAATTTGGTTTGGATCGGTGAGCCCGTTCTTGAGTTATAAAGTGACAAAAAAAATTGCCACATAGTTTTTTATAGTTGATATTCCTATTTTCCTTACTGTAGTAGTAGTAGTCCTTTATATTTCTATATGTAGAACATCATACTAACAAAAAACACACAAACAAAAAAGGGAAAAAATCAAACAATAGGGTTTATGCCTTGGTATGCGGCGTACGGTATACAATACCATATGTGAGTGCATTCTAATCTCTTTTTCAAAAACGGTTAATTCTACAGAAAATTGCAAGAGACCTTTTTAGTAGACAATTTTACGACGAACAACTTTTTTGAAACCATTATTGACCTCTGAGCAATAGGTCGCGAGATATTTGCGAAAAACTGATTTTCGTGACGTTTGGACCCCTATAACTTGTTTAGCCGGCACGATATCAATGTCGATTTTTCACATCATCATTACAATATCATAATGAAGGCGTATACAAAAATTCAGCTCACTAGGAATTATTCCGCAGATCGTGGATCAAAATTGCTAAAATTACTGGACTATTTGTTAGATCGCCTGGCAGGTAGAAAGTCCCACCGAAATGATCTGTCTTTTTGAGAGTCTTATTTTTTAGTTATAAATAATACTCTATTAAAATTTCAAGTTGCCTCAAACACATTTTTTATATTCATTTGCAAAATATTTTTGGACGGGCCTGGCAATGTTAAAACCCCGGCTGAATCGTCTGGCTTATTTTTTTTTATATTCTGTAAATATTAAACTACAACATATAAAAAATGCAAATTGCCTCAAGTATATTTTTGGAATAAAAAAAAATATACTTTTAAAAATTTGGGGGTTGATTTAGCCCCGCTACTCACCAGCCAGGTCTGCAGTTTCGTGTTGGGATATAATAGGAGAGGTACAGGACAAGTTTTCAGCTTGCCTCAAGCACCTACCCAAAAATGCTTGCCAGCTCTCGGGCTAAGGCGTCTCTTTAGGTACAATAATAATTTCCATAACACCCACTATTGACAATGAATACAAATCAAAGGTCTTAATAATGAAGAAACAGGTTTTTGTGTAAATTCAAGTCCTAAAATCTTCAACATCTGTTGACTGTAACTTTGTACAACACAAAATATTATATGTACATTAGAAACTGCATTAACTCTATGAAAGAAGATACTATTATTTCCATTAAAAAGTAAGTAGGTACATTCTAACTATCAAAACTATGTAATCTTTTAAAAGATATAAAGCCTAGAAAATAAACAACAAGATGCACATGTAATAACCAAGGTCATAACATTATATCATACTAATTTATGGGAGTACAATAAATAACCATTTTAAAACATGTGCATCTATAATTTTCGAGTATAAATCCATAAATCACTACAAACCATATTTAAGTCTGTACAATTATAATTGTTACTCGTTATTAATACCTATATAATAACATGGTTTAAATAGTCAAATATAAAAAGTCAAATGAAAAAAATCTTAAGTTTTCTATAACATTAAACAAAAAGATTCTCAAAAGTGTAACGCTTACATACAAATTAAAAACTTTGATGAGTAGTATTTTTTGTGCTTGCATTACATTTTTGTGCTTTAAAGACTCAACCCAAGGTTAACACGAGAGCGCACGACCGCCTCATTATAGTAATATCCATTCCATAATTCTGACTCTTGACTCTACTTACATTTCTTTGACTTTTAGTTTCTAATCAGCATGTAATTTCAAACATCCGACACTCACTTGTGCAGTAAAAATAAACTTCCGTCAACAGCAAATAAAGTTCCTGAGTTACGTATGTGTACAATATCAATATTAAGTTCTTAACTTATAACATGGCTTTGTTTTATTTTTCCGTTGTAAATATACTCGTAATAAGTTATATCGTAAGTAGATACGTCATGCGTCAGTATTTCATGCAATTTACTATTGTACAATTATAACTTATAGACACAGTTCAGTATTGAAAATTAGTAAAATTTGCCAAAGAAAAGAATAAATAACTCACAAAAATATTATTGGTAAAAAATTTATATGCATCAAAGTAATGGATCTGTTTTAATAGGAAACAAGTGTCAAGTGCGGAACTATGAGTGACATAAGAATGTTATCTTTAATAGGCGCGTGCGCTAAAATGTTATTTACCATATTTGATTTACAAAAATAGAAATCAAAACATACACAATTAAAAGTTAAGTAGTCATAAGCTATTTCTTGTAGTATCTAAATGCTATTTTACCATCACCATAATATTGTAGTGAGTATGTGCGACAGCAAAGTATAAAATAATGCCGAGTGGCCAAAAGACGTAATTAAAATAAAGTCATTTGTGCTGGTTCGTTCAGTCTCCTGATCATTGCCACAGTTAAATAACTGGTGTTGCTATTTCCTCACTATTTCATAGTCTTTTACCTCAGATTTTTACAAAGTAAAGCTAATCCTGTAATGTCGAAATCGACTTCGTTTTAATGCAACAAAATCGAAATGTTCACAATACCGTACATTGTAGATTTCCTATTAGTGTTTGTATAATGTGTCAAAATATATCAGGTATTTCCGGGAATCTTAAGAAGTCATTCACATATTGTTTAAGTTTATAAAAATATTTTAAAAACAAGTGATTTACAATTTTACACCAACAACAAGTTCAATTAATAACTAGGGTTTAATCTATTGCAAACATTTTACAAATAGGTATCTCACATTAATTTCTTCAATTTAGGGACTAAAACAATCTCCAGTTCGTACTACTATCTAAATATACATAATTTTTTTACAACACAAACTTTATCCACACTAAATGTAAGTAAATAAATATTTTTTTCAAAAACAGTGCATACAAACAATAGTATACAGAATATTCATAAATACTGACACAGGTACCTTACTTCTTTTCTGTCCCGTATGACGAACCTTGACTGATTTTGGACATACCAATAGATTTCTGGAGAAGAATGAAAACTGCAACAATAAGAAATTATTTGTATTAGTAGACATTACCAGTTTAACTTTGTCATTGCAATAATTTGTATAAAAGAAAAAGGTTTGTATCCGATGACTGTTAAAGTAACAGCCTAATTAGTGTCCCACTGCAGGGTAAAGGCTTCCATCAATTGAAATCATGTTTTATTTAAAAATATGGGCTTTGGCCCCACCACCCTTGCCAAATGCGGATTGGTGATCAATCACAAACCCGGGCTGATCAGAAAACCGAAACAAATTATCCCGACCTGTGAATCGAACTACTTAGGGTGCGTTTCCACATAAGCTGAGCTGCGCGAAGCTGAGCAGTGACGTGTAAAAATTGACCAATCAGAGTCGGAGCGGAGATGAGATGCGTATTTTGAGCAATGTGATTGGTCAATTTCGCTCAGCTCCGCGCAGCTCAGCTTATGTCAAAACGCTTCCTTACACCGCTAGGCCATCGAGACGTTTAAGACTTTATAGTACTTGATGAACTAAACCAAACAAAACGTATACTTACACGCAGCAAGGATGGCGCAACCGATCGAGAAATACAGGAGTTTTCCGCTCAACAACAGTCCAAGCAAATAGTACAACATAGGCGTCAGAGTGACCACCGCCCATCCAATAGTGTTGATCAACGAGTACACGCGACGAGGCACTTTGAACGGCTCGACCCTCTTCACTCCGGATTGTAGGAAGAAGTCTCCGGTGTTTATGAACGAATCTTGCATTTTATCCTGAAAATGATAAAATTCAAATGTCAAACAAGTCTCCAGGGTTTATAAATGAATCTTGCAATGTATCCTGAAAACTAGCGCCCGCGTGCGACTCCTTCCACGTGGGTTCCAATTTCCGCACACATAGGTCGGTATAATATAGTATAGTCTAAAGCCGTCTTCGATAAATGGACTATCCAAATCAAAAATATTTTTTCGAATCGGACCAGTACTTCCTAAGATTAGCGCGTTCAAACAAACAAACAAACTTAAAAACCAATTTTTCCGCTTATTAGTATAGATATCTATACTTATAATAAATCTGTAGAGAGGTCAATTCTGTACATTAAATATTTTTCCAAAATAACTATCAGGGGGTGTTTAGTGATCGATACTGATACCAAAAATGCAATCAGTAAAATTTTTGTCTGTCTGTCTGTCTGTCTGTCTGTCTGTCTGTATGTTCCTTATAGAAACAAAAACTACTGGACGGATTTTGACGAAACTTGGTACCATTATTCTTCATACTCCTGGGCATATTATAGGATACTTTTCATCACGCTACAATCAACAGGAGTAGCGTAGCGAAGGGAAATGTGGGGAAAACGGGAGAATTTACTCCAGTTCATAAGCTTCAGTCGCGTGTGCAGCCTTAATGGTTAAAGTCACATAGAAATCATGTATGACGGAAAAATTCTACATAAAATTGCCTAAAAAATATCCCCCAACAGCATATGTCTATCTTTTATGGTTGACTCACAATAACACGTGCAACTCAAGATCCAAATTGGTTTGAACGCGCTAAGCTCAGGAACTACTGGTTCGAATTGACAAAACATTTTGTGTTGGATAGTTCACTTACCACTTACCATTTGTCGAGGTAGGCTTTAAGCTATTGTATATTCCTTTATTTTATCACATTGTAAATTGTAAATTGGGCTAGCGAACTATTTAGTTCTAAAATGTGCCGATAGATGGCGCACCTCGCTAGAGGCGCGGCCGCGGATCTGAATCGCGGTGAACAGATGATTTCTCAAATGTATAAGGTCTCCAGATTAATGTTAATAATGATAAGCGTTTTCCGTCGCTTAATTAGTGTATTATTATTATCTTGAGTTATTAGTCCCCTAAAAGTGTGCAAGTTGACTGCCTGCATATAGGCCGTTGTTTTATTCAGCTATTTTTAGTAAGACTGTGTGCGGAAATCGTAACCCACGCGGACGGAGTCGCTGGCGGCCGCTAGTAGATAATAAAATTCAAATGTCATATTTCGTTCCCAATTCGTAACTTCAAAACCAGATCCTAGTAAATCGTATGGGGCAAGATACGTTACGTACGAATAGATTGTTTTGTCTCTTTTTTATCGCTTTTCATTTATCCGCTTTAAGTTTTCGGCCATGAACCGGTCTTTGTTTATATTACAAATAATTACTTATTATCGAACAGTTTATTTACCGAACTGATGCCAAGAGGTACTAATAATACTCGTACTTTATTCAGCCGGATATTTGTGCATTTGATTATAAATATTGAAGACCTCGACCTCGACATTGCCCCAGTAGCATGTGTTATTTAAAGTAGGTACCTAAGTATAAAGTTTGATTCATATTAAAGACTCTACTATGATGTTTAGGTTCACATGCTATGCAAGATCTTTTTGCATAAACCGTCTTTCACCTATCAGAGGCCCTGGGAACATGGGCCTTTAAACCTCTAGTTTGGTAATCTTAGGGCCCCTAGACCACTTTCAATCGCGCGGGGCCCTGGGCACGTCCTCATTGGGTAAGAGGGGTCTGTGCATAATCCTACTACTATTATAAAGGCGAAAGTTTGTATGTGTGGATGTGTGGATTGTGGATGTATGGATGTACTAGCGGCCGCCCGCGACTCCGTCCGCGTGGATTTCGATTTCCAATATCTTATGTGTTATTCTGATGTATAAGCTATATTGTGGTAAAGTTTCATTCAAATCCATTCAGTAGTTTTTACGTGAAAGAGTAACAAACATCCATACATCCATACATCCACACATACAAACTTTCGCCTTTATAATAGTAGTAGGATGGATGTATGGATGTTTGTTACTCTTTCACGTAAAAACTACTGAATGGATTTGAATGAAACTTTACCACAATATAGCTTATACATCAGAATAACACATAGGATATTGGAAATCGAAATCCACGCGGACGGAGTCGCGGGCGGCCGCTAGTGAATAATAAATATCATAGGATAATACATCTTACAATCTATATGAGATACCGTTATTTAATTTGCGCGTAATTGTACTAATCTCCTCTCTATGACATCTAAATAAATCATAAGTTCATAGAACCTCTTACGAAAACGGACTTTGGTTCGTTATGATAAGACAATATTGAATAATGTTTTAATAAGACCCAAGATAAAGAAGCGACGAGCAAATACACGAGGTGCCAAAGTGCCAACCATGCATTGTGTGTGACCCCGGGTTAATTGCGCCTTTTGTGTTGTCACTTTACCAATATGACAACAACCTGATGAGTTCGTTGAAAACATCTTTCCTTACCTTAATAACAACGCTTTGAAAAATACGTGAAATTAACTTGAAAAGAAAACTGAAATACAGAAAGCCAAAATTGTGCTTCATTCGGTTATATGATTATCTTATCATCTTTTACACGATCCCTTAGTTTCAAATTAAGGGATAATAAGTGCGACGCGCTCTCGACATAAAACAACTACCTAAGTACATCAGTTTTTTATTATTCTGGTTTTTAAAGTATTACATTTTCAGCTTTTTTATATTTAAAAATAATCCACTGGATTATAACGTCCCACTGTTTTACAATCCTTAATATAGATTAAACCTGTTATTAAGCTGATTGAAATCCTGCCGTATCGGTTGTTATCGTCTATTCAAAGCGTTATTATTTAACCATAAGTGATACAGGTATTTATTTATTAATGGAACCATTATTTCGATTAAATAGGTTATTAATAAACTATTATAAAACGGAGGCAGTCAATGGAGAATTCGACGCAGTGGTTATTATTTTGCACTTAAAGAGAACCACGTCAGAGGTTCTGGGTTGGTATTCCGGCTCGGGCGAATATGTGTGTATGACTTTTTCTGTGCGGATGACTATTACAATCTTGACTTTGGAAGTGAAAGCGTTAATCCTGCGCCTGATCTCTCTCAATATTGTGTTAGATTGCTGTCCCCTCACTGAACCACGAGATTGAGGGAATAGTTGAAGGGAGAGATTGGCTGATCAGTAATCAAAAAGATGGAATTCTGGAAGTTTCTATTAAGCACTGTAACGCAATAATTATTAATTCCTCTTATCACAAATTATCTTTAACTTCCGCTTATAATATTTGATCAAAGTAATCAGTCAAGCCTACCTACTGTCTAACAAATTCTACCTTTAATACGCACGCTTATCAACAATCGATAAATCAATTTGTTGCGACTAGACTCTTTAAACCTAGATAAGTACCGTATTTCTAGTCGTACTTAGATAGGAAATAGATTAGAATTTCTATCAAACATACTAGTTAATCTGATCAGCTTGATATCGGAGTTTATTATACCTAAGCATTATATTTTTCATACAATTACCTACGTGTAGGTTTCATTAAGCAGCGTGTTAAAATTAGTGTCCGACCGAAGGTCTATTTTTGGCCGAAGCCGAAGCCGAAGCCGAATAATCGGCTATTGCCACGACCTTCGGCCGAAGCCGAAGCCGAAGCCGAAGGTTTATATTTTCTCAGGACTCAGTAATTAATTTTGCTCAATATGGTCTACAAGCTACAATTAAGATTAAAAATTATTTCAAAATATCAATATTGAAGGTTTACATTGACTGTCTCATATAGAAGTTGATGATATATTTAGTGATTTGCCTAGTGGTAAAAAATAATCATTTCTTTATGTCTTTGTTTTACTCGACTGGGCCAAAACTAAACAAATAAATAAAAAAACCGGCCAAGAGCGTGTCGGACACGCCCATGAAAGGGTTCCGTAGCTAAAAGATGGCCCGACCGCTTAAGACACCATTTAGTAAGGGCAACTGGGCAACTGCACGTCATAAGTTGGTCGAGTTGTATAATTAAACCGACTTTAAAAAAATCGTGAACACAAAAATAAACTAAAAATTAAAAAATAATTCCTAATATCTATTACCTAATACTATAATTTTCCTAAACTATGTCAAAGTAATCTTTAACAAACTAACTGAAGTCGGTGCTTTTTCTCTTCTGCTTTTTTGGGCAGGCACCGACTTCAGTTAGTTTGTTTAAGATTACTTTGACATAGTTTAGGAAAATTATAGTATTAGGTAATAGATATTAGGAATTATTTTTTAATTTTTAGTTTATTTTTGTGTTCACGATTTTTTTAAAGTCGGTTTAATTTTTTTTTAAAAAGTCAGTTTATTTCGTGATTTTTAGTTGTGTTAAAGCGTCGTGAACTTAATTATTAATAGGAACTTAGTTGTTGTTAAAAGTAAATGAGAGTGTGGATAAATTACTTGTTCTCGCGAGAAGGCCCAGCGAGACTTCTCGGCGAGATTTCTCGCCGTGGGTCTGGATGTAATATACACAAGTATCACGTTAGCCCCACATACATTCGATCGACCAATTGCAGTTCTGCCTTCCAACTCCTAACCGTTAAGGAGTACTGTAGCTTCATCATCAGCACAGTAGCATCAGATGTTGATTCAAGCATACCTCACAAGCAATATGTAAGCCCTACATACTACTAAATAGTTTCCATCGACCAATTGCAGTTCTGCCTTCCAACTCCTAACCGCTTAGGAGTACTGTAGCATCATCATCAGGACAGCAGCATCAAATGTTGACACCCTGAAGCATATACCTGAGTAAAACATGATTACGTAACAAAAACACCATACGAGCATAAAATTTTCGGTGGTTGCCCTCGATTTCTCCTGGATCCCATGATCAGATCCTGGACTGGTGAAAATGGGACCACCCCAGAACTGCACTCTATCCAACAAAAAAAAAAATTTTGAAATCCGTCCATATTTGACGAAATTATCGATGAACATACATAAAAAAAAAAAAAAAAAAAAAAAAAAAAATATTATACATACAGACGAATTGAGAACCTCCTCCTTTTTTTTGAAGTCGGTTAAAAATAACTATGTATGATACAGAGTTCGCTATAGTTTTCGTTGAAAGTACTTACTTGGAGGTATACACGACATTTTTTTCAGAATTATTGTAATAGTATTTCAAAAGTTAAGGGGGGGGGGGACGCTCTAATTTTAACTTTGTATTAATATATCTCGAGACTGGGGTGTTTGATCAACATGGTTTCAATGCAAGTTTTATTGTATTTAAAAATACCTTTTTAACGATACCCCACACGATGGGGTAAGTCAATTTTTTTTTTTCGAATTTACTTTTTGATGTATGGGAGGGGGCGTAAAAATAATTTAATTATTTTATTTTAATTATTTTTCGATTATTTTAAAATTCAATTCTTGAATTATTCCTATACATCTCTCCACCAATTTTCGTGGCAATCGGTTCAGAAACGGCGGAGAACGAGCCAGGACAGACAGACAGACATGACGAAACTATAAGGGTTCCGTTTTTTGCCATTTGGCTACGGAACCCTAAAAAGAGACACTTCTTAGTAAAAAATTAAAGGTTGGTCAAATAAATGCACAGTTTAGAAACTATTAGAATATTCAAAATAAATGTAGCAAATACAATAGAACTAATGAGGTAATGACTGTTTTGAAAACAAACTGAAATTTAATAAGCAACTCATATGCAATATAATTATTGACATGTCAAATTATGTATAAAATATGTTTCATCCATTAAGCATCTCGATGAAGGTCCTTGTATAGCGGGATCTTACTTGAGACTATAATGTATCACAATTTAATTGATAAGCACAAATTCCAAACAAAACTCTCGTTTAAATACACTTACGAACTTGTTTTGATGCATGCAATGTGATATTTTGACAGTGACTACCCGCCGCTTCGTGACTTTCGTCACATTTTGTTCAATCTCGTCGGTCGCTCGGACCTTCGGCGAAACATTCGGCTTCGGCCCAAAATCCGGCCGAAGCCGAAGGTTTCGCCGAAGGTGGATTTTATGGCCGAAGGTGGCCGAAGCCGAAGCCGAAGCCGAAGCTTCGGTCGGACACTAGTTAAAATGTAGTTAAAACAACGAACGTTGTTGTTCTCACGTCAACAAGATGGTTCGTCTATGTATTATAATATTCTTTAAGTCCTTGGAAGGTGTCAAAGTTAAGCATCTATCCAAAATTGTTAGAACGTGATTGCAACACAAGTTTGTGTTTAACTTCAAAAATTAAATATCTCAATTATTTATGTTGGCTTGACGAGTAGGCAAGAGTTATATTCAATGGCAGTGTTCAAAGTTCAACTACATAAGAAAATAAGTAAGCAACATAAAATATACAATTTAGAGTACCTTGATAGACAGGTACCTGTATGTTTAATAGGTGTAGGCATTGTATGTTGAAATATAATATGTTTATATAAACATATTCGTTTCTAAGGTAAGTTGGTCAAACGTGTAATGGGACCACCCGCCATCTCAATTAAAGCATGACGATGTATCACGTATTATAGGAGTTATAATTTTGCATTCCAATTACACGTCAACTTGCGATAAAATGCAGAAACGTATTGAATTCAATAGATACTTTAATCAAGGTTTACGGTTTGCATGCGTAAGTGTGAGCCGAAAAATAAACATATTATCATCCAGCTATTTGATTATGAGTCATAATCAAACTGTCGATAATTTGTCATAATTTCATTTGTTACTTACTTTATGAATGTTAACATATTTATCATATTGCTCTTAATTAAAACTATTCGATATTTGCGAAAACTACGTGACTATCTCAGCACTATATCCTTCAAAATAATCATACTTATTTTCAATCCACTACTATTAATATTATAACTTGCCAAGGTTCCTACTTTATTTGCTCTTTGCATTTGCGTTGAGTTATTTATTGAACAGGAATAATGATTCTTACCGGTAAAACGTTGTTTACGCACTTATTGTCTGCATTCGTTTACTCATACTCCTATAATTTAATTATGAAAGTGCCCATAAATTTAAAAGTTTATATTATTGTTTTTTATAATCCTCAAACTTTCTTTAACCCATTAATGGTTGCTGTGCCAATTTGGGAACACTTAGTTATTGAGGGTAGAAATGATAAGTATTGACACCAGTTAATATCCGAATACAGTTTTGCGTAGTTGAAAGTCTAGTAAATAAATGCACAAAACTAAATTTTGTTTATAAGCCTTGGTGTTTTCATAATTATTAGTTAAATTTTGTAATCAGATCATGCTCGGAGGTACATAGAGATTAAAAAAAATAATTAAGTAGTTTTATACAATAAATCTTATTTTTCCGGATATTTTTTGAATACAATAAATAACTAATAATTTAAAACATTTTTCAATGAGAAATAGTTTTTATGTAAGCTTTTATTGTGTCCGCAACTTTGCTGTGCCAATTTGGGTACAGCGGCCACATGCGATATCAGTTTTACTCGATTTCTTGGTTTTCGAAAATGATTCGCTAACATATTTTTACCATTCATTACTACATAAAAGGCTCAAAAAAGACTATTTATTCCAACAATGATGACAATGACCATGATTTGGAGTATTACTTGGCTATTATTCCACCATAGCATGATTGACATCGTCGAAAAATACGGTTTTATAATGACCTGAAAAAGTTTGACAATTATTATTTACCTTTTCAAATAAAAATATAGACGTGTTTTTCGCGTTTAGGGTGTCTTTCTGATAGCAGCAATGACAAGTCATATGCCACAAAAAAACTTGAATCCGATTTACTGTAACTAATGCACCATCAAGTTTTCCTGTCTGGCATTGAAAAATACGAAAATCTACATAGACCCTGGGCAGGGAAAGAAGAAGGAAAGGGGCAGTGAAAAATTTTACATGAATTGGTCAAATAGTAAAATAGTTGATGATTGAATATTGGACATGGTAGTCAATCTTAGTATTTTGTACGTAATTCTAAATAATGGACATATTTTGCTTTAGAGCAGCGATAAAACGTTTTCTTCACAATACAGATATAGTGCGGATGCCACAATCCTCTAGAAAATTCTAGAAAGTGTTTGCACATATCATTGGTGGATGACATAAGTCTATGTATCTACTACTTTTTACACGAAGCTTATTTTCCGGACTCTTTACAAAGAAATCGCCCCTAAAACCCTATTTTGTCCTTCAAAATCTACCATGGATGGTCTGATCTGCACCACCTACACCATAAAGCAGATCAGAAAGCTACTGAAACGAGTACCTTGTGTCATTTGCCATAAAATAAGCCAATAAAACTGCAAGTTATGTATGAAAAGATTACTCTAGTACTAGACTACTTACTACCCTTTAGTGGCCACTGTGCCAATTTGGGAACACCCCTATAAATTCCTGAAAAACATATTTTTTCAGTTTTTTTCTCATTTTCATATTTAATTGCATTATCTATAATACGAAAATAAATAAATTTTCAATCAAATCCCTCTGGTTTCACTTTGACCATTAATGGGTTAATAGAATAATCAATAAATTTAGTATTTTGCTTGCAATTATGGTTTTGCAACGTAAGTTGTATTTAAAGAACAACGCTCATAGCCCCATACAAGAAAACTTTTTAACGGAAACACATGTATTAATCTAATTATTGTTGTAAACAATCATCATTGGTATGAATAAAATAAAAAGCTTTCTATTAAGAAGATTCCCAAGTAGGGTCCCGGAAAACATATTATTTAAAATAAGTGATGAGGTTATGTCAGCCGGCCATCTATTCAAACTTCACAAACAATAAATTGTAGTATTACTCTCATTAGAGTTCACATTACATGATGATCTATATTAAAATAAATGATCATAACTTCCGTATAAGAAGGTGCGAAATGAAATTATCAAATAATCGAGCTAATAAAGTAGGCATTAGTTTTCGACAGAGGCCAAGGTCAAACAAACAAATGACAAATTGACAATGACAGTTTGTCTCGTCTTTTTATAACAGATCGTTACTACGTACTTATTCACGTAGCATTTGAACTCTTTACTTATTTTTATCTCAATAGTTGATTGTAAGTAAAATAAAATAGCAGATTAATTTATAATGTAAAGCTAGAAACCTAATTCAAAATTATTTTTAACTTTTATTCACGACTTTAGACCGAACGTGTTATTCATAATCTGTGAAACGGGACATAGATTGTCTATGTGTTTACTTCAGAGTCATATTTTTTAGCATTGGAACGTCGTTTTGGGCAAAAATACATAAAATCGCGTTTTTTTATCCAGCTTGTATAAAAAAATATTTTTGATGATAATTAACTAAGAAAAAAATCTACTTTTTTTTGGTATAGTTCACATCACGATACACGCCAGAGCTATTTTGAGCATTGTTCTTTTCAAAGAAGACATAAAAAAAAAAAAAAAAAAAAAATAAAAAAAAAAAAAACTTCAGAGTTGTATGACCTATGAAGTTTTATCTTATTTACATCATTTTAATTACAAAATCAATTATTAGACATATAATAATAAGAATTCTATACTTTATTATCTTCAGGAGTACCTACCTACATAATGAATGAATGTAATTTTCGCGCATTACGGGCATATGCGAAATACCGGATATTTAATGTCAAGCGGTTTGTCGGCTTGGCAGGCACACCACACTGCATCGACCTAAATCGCGTATTTTAACCTTACGAGTATTTCCCACTGCCCCACTGCCGCCAGTAGGTATTAAAACATTGGACTTGTTCGGCAGCACGGGAGCAAAAAATATGAAATTGATGTAGCTAAAGTTGTATGTTCGCACGCAACCATTAAAACAAATAGGAAATTAGTGTCGATACGCACAGAGAACTAACAAAATGAACTTGAAGAAACTAATATGATAAGTATGTGTCTTTAGGACCAGAAGTTTTTGCGGCATACGACTTTGTGCTACGATCATGTTATCACGTAATTGTTGAACGATAATTTTAAGATTAAATAGAGATAATATAACGGATATCACGTACAGTTTCGCTAATCAATCGAGTACAATACCGATGTTATTTGACCATAATTTTAACATAATCGGAGGTGGATATGCATTTGACTGGCCAGGGAACGCTTCGACTATGATCCTAATTTGACCAGCATGGTTTTCAACCATACAACTATGTTTCATTTAATTAACGACACGATTGGTGTTATGGTCAAAAAGTCGACTTCATACGAAGACATCGCTTGTTCAATCCCCGCACAGGACAAACATTTGTGTGCATGAACACATCCATTTTTCCTGGTCTGAATGTTAATGTTATAATTTATGTTAATTTGTATAAATAATAATGTATTTAAATATGTGTACACGTTCCATAGCATCCATAGTACACACTTCGAGCTTAGTTTGAGGCAAGGCTAGGCAATTGGTGTGTTAGTCCAAGGAATTTATTTAGTTCTTACCTTAGTAACGAAGAGGTCATGCATCCAAGTGGCCGCTTCGGCTTCATCCTCAGGCACTTTCTCCACAGGTATCCTTTCGATGTGCATATGAGCGTGCACTGGTTTCCCGTACAACAGGCTTGTTAAGGTTGGTGGAGTCTGTAAGAAATACTTAGTCATTGCACTTTCCATAGAACTCGAGGTATTAGGCATCCTATAAGGAAAAATAAATTGATTTTTCAGTTCCTATAGGGACAAAATAAAATAGATTTTGTGGTATTGATAGGCTTTAATAAGTGACGAGTTTGGGGTATCACAAGAAAATTCACAACGGCGCCCGAGCAGACGACACCCCGCATCACCAGTCCGCTTGCGACCACGGCTGTTGTAACGCAGCCGAGACGTCAAGCAGTAAATAGTATACATATACTACATAAATTATTATCGCGTTAAGTCCCGTTAAATAATATTAGTGATATAATGCAACGCGAAAGTCTAAAATCTTATATTGATAGGCTTTGTGAAAATTTAAAAATGTCTAGTAATACACATGAAAAACTTTACATGATTTAAGTCTACTGAAAGGAAAGTATGTACTTGTTGTTTAGCAACAATAGATCTTTTAACAAGATATCTAAATGCAATTTCAAGCAAAAACGTCCATAAATTGAAGCCACGTTATCGTTAAATCAGATTAATGCTACTGCATTAATTATGCAGGATACGTTGATAAGAGTGTACTTTGAATGACCATGAGTGTTTGGTGACCCGTTTATATATTTTAGGACAAGCGACCGCCCGTGACTCTGTAAGCGTGCATTTCGGTTTTCTCATATAGTGTTATACTATAGCTTAAAGCCTTCCTCAACAAAATTAAATGGACTGTCCAACACAAAAAGATTTTTTCAATTCGAACCAATAATTTGCGTGAGTATCACGTTCAAACAAATCAACTTTTCAGCTTTATTATATTTTATTTATATGTTTATATTTATATTTAGGATTTGGCGGTTTTTAAAACTCGCGGTCAGGACATTCTCAGTGTAAGTATTCTATTAACTACACAAGTGCAATGCTTCAAATAAACATAAACCTTCCTCCAAAATAGGAGTAACAAACCTTGTCTTCCTTTTCAAATGCCAGCTGAATATTGTAGATGGCAGGGATTTTTCCCCTGAAAAATTGCAGGCTGGTTGTAAATCCTCTAGTACGGGGCGTTAAATGATGTTTGAGTAAGGGCAGATTTTTCTCCTTGGCGAATTTCAACGATGCTTCATGCTTCTTCTGGGTGTATCGCGTTCCTTCGGGTGTTAATAATAGCTAGAAAAAGTAAAGTAAAGTATCAGCCTGTTGATGTCCCACTGATGTCGCCGAGGATCGGGCTGAGAGGAGAGCCCTAGGAGAGGCCTATGTCCAGCAGTGGAGTGCGATAGGCTGTTGATGATGATGAATGTCCCACTGCAGGGCAAAGGCCTCCATTATTTGAAATCATGTTTTCGTGACAAAGATGGGTAGAAAAAGATTTAAACAATATTATCACCATGTTTTTTTAACAGGATTAGTGGAATTCAGGAACAAACTAGGGTAATAGACTGCTAAGGTCTACTTCCTTGAAAGAAGTTTACACAAGTGGTCACCGGTTCGATCCCCTTATAGAGACATTAGGCTACCATTGAAAATAGAGAAGTTTTAACACTGTGCCTAAGCTTATCGCAGAGTTTTATCAATGAATGTGATGCTATCTTCTAACTACTTCAAGTAGCAAACAGTAACATTTTCGAAAATTACGGCTCATTGCTGCTGGATTGTGTATGTTTAACCTTAAATACAGATTCTTAATTGTATTATAGTAGGTAAGAGGATTTGCTTATTCACACTCACATTGTCAATGTGAAAGTTTTTTGTTTAGATGTTTGTCCGCCAATAACGTGACTTAGGTGACAAGATACTAATTATTCCAATTAAATTCTCCCGTGGGTTAAAACAGGAATCTTGATAATTTCACGCGGGAAAAGCCAGGGGAAAAGCTAGTAATTCTTTATATACATAAAGCGACCTGTCGAAACAGTCAGTATAGTCACTGACTCAATTTATAAGTTTTATCTACAAGCTTATTTATTCATTAATCAACACAGTTGATAATTTAAAGGTCATAAATGCAGGTTACAACCAGGATTTGTAATTGGTATCAGTTCCTAACGTAAAGTTATCTTATAATAATATCTTGATAGTGAATAAAATATGATTGCATCATTTTTAAATATAACTAAGGGACTCAGCAAAAACAGATAAAAGATAAAAAGTAGTAATGATAACAGTGAATAAATGAACTTATTTAAAAATAATTAATGTTTATAATGATTGGTTTTAACAGTTAATTAGTTGTATCTCCCATAAATAGGTATAACCCATATTGTTTGTTTAAAATAATGAGCACTAATGAGACATTATTACTTTATAATTCACTTTAAACGGGCCGATAGGTGAACTAGGTATCAATAATTTATCAGTCTTAATAATTTAACCAAATCAGACTTTGACGCCCTATTTTAATTTATGATCTCATTTGTTTATCACGTAATTTATTGTTTAAAGTTGTATGATAAAGGATTTAATTTCTTCTGACTAGTACTTTGTACTGTAGGAAATAACTTGATTAAATGTTAAAATATGAAATTATTTTTCTTTATGGCACTTTAGATTCCTTACTTTTGCACGCAAAGAATCATGTTAAATTTATTTTAAGAGAACAATTATAACTCAACCTTGAAGATATAATTTTATCAAACAACATACATTTTATTACACATGAAAACAATGGGAACACCATAGTGATAGCAAAATTATTTATAAACTTGCTGCTGTGGTGTATTGCAACAACATATTATATAAGAAAGATGTTTAACTATTGATTAACTTACCCAAACTGGATCAGGATAGTCACAGATTTCAGATATTTGGTTCTTGATTATTTCCTTATCTTTGTCAAATGATCTTTCCAAAAACACAAACTCAGAGAATTTCCACATCCAACCAATAGGAGGCAGATATTGAATAGACTTTTTCGCATATGCCTTGCAGTTCTGGAAACAGATACTTTTTATAATTTCTTATATAACTAGCGACCCACCCTGGCTTCAAATAAATTTATCAGTGTTTCTCTACTATATTATTATGCATGTTTTAGGCATATTTTATGTTTTAAGCTTTATATTTCACTTAACATCAGATTATTTCATGTAAATCTATACTAATATATAAAGCTGAACAGTTTTTTAGTATGTTTGTTTGTTTAAACCTTTCTTAAGAATCACTATATCTATTACAAAAAGGATCAAAATCTCTTGGGTACCTACCCAAGAAATTTTAAAGATCTCACAGTGTTTACTTTAGTGACAAGTAAGCTATACAAGCATATAAAAACAATGTTTTGAGTGAAACAGCATCATCTAATACAATGCAGCAAGCATCATATTATCAATCTATTAGATATACCAATAAAATGGGCACTTGTTTACAACATAAAAATAAAATAGTAGTGACAATAATTTCTAAACACTTTTGAATGATATGATATTTGTATAGGTACAGTCAATTAGAAGACTTTAGTTACTAATCATATTGGGTTATCAATCCCCCAAAGGGCTTTAAAGGCCAGACACAACAGTTGTATCAGAAATCATTATCTAATTATGAACATTATTATTTTAATATGATAGTCTAATAATATTATACTTCTATATTTAACAGTTGACAACAAAAAACAAGCCAACATCACTATTATTTTAAATTTTTTAAGAGTATGATAAGAAGACACTAGATAAAACTATTTTTTTATGTCAATTTTAGTTAAAACATCTCCAAAGCATTGATATTTTTAGATTGCACAGATTTCTTAACAATTTTGCTTTGAAACATATTGGTATTTTTTCACTTAACAGCATCGCAAAATCTAAGCTATTAGAAGTGACATTAATTCGAAATACTATAATAATGATAAAATTTGTACTTACTCCTAGAACTTCAATACCATCACAGAATTGCCAACCCATCAGCCAATCTATTTCATAGCTATGGTTCATAATGAGATACCCATGTTCTTTACCATAGAATTTATCATATTCTTCCTTGTTTATGTATAAAGACATTGTTGTACCAGACCACCATTCTGACATAAACACTAATTCTGTAATAAAAGTAATATTTTAAATAGAGATACAATTTATGTCTTCAAATTTCACATTATTTTCTACAAATTAAGATAAAGTTGCACTTCTAGCAAGAGTACATAATAAAAAGGAGCTATAAAGTAATTTAATTGATATATAAACTCAAATAAACGAATGAATACTTACGACTGTAAAATGAGTAAGAAAGATAGTAATTTATTTTTCTGTACAATGTCTTATTGAATGGTTTGAGTCCAAAGTATAATATGGCTTGTATCAAACTTAGCACTAATCCAGACGTGAAATATGATATTGCAAAACATAAGTGAACAATAGTGGATTGCTTGATAATATTTATGTTGAACATTTTGTTTTCGTCAGCTTGTTCCAGTGATCATGAAACCTGAAAACGAATCCAATGGTATTAAATTTCACACACAGCCACGAGATCACAACTGAACTGATTTATCGACGCACAAGTATTTACATTATAAAATAATTCAACAATGAAGTGACAACTATGCGTACTAACTTTATTAGAATAGAATTTACTTACTGCAGTGCAAATACCGAAAAAAAGTTAATGGATCTTTTCAATTATTTCCGGAAAACACATTAATTTAAAATTTAATCCATAGTAATTTAATATTACAGACGAAGAGTGGAACTATTCATTAAGAATTGTTCATTTGTAATGAAAACGTGCTATTTCAATACAAAAAATTATAATTAGCAAACCAAATCTTCCATGACTTGACAGAGAATGAATGAATGTGATCGAGCGAATGAACGATATAAATCGCCAATTGACAGAAATTTGGCATTGACACTCTTTTTTTTTTGCTTCACGGCCTTGGATTTGTTGTGCTTGGGTCACATTGTGGTTAAAATAAAGTAACAAATAATAAGCTTTAAGTGTAATGATGAGGATTACAGACTATGCGGGTTATAGGTTCGAGTCCCACGTGGTTCCTTGGAGACATACTAATTTTCCAATTTTTAAATTAACGGTACTAACAGTACCGGTACCATGCCACGGGTACAACACTACACAAAAAATGCTAGCAACACTAAATAGAAATTTGACATTTGTGTCTGTCAATGTCAATGTCAATCTTAGATCATCCATCCCATCATGTCACGGAGGGAATCACAGACAGAGTACTTTAACCACTCAACCGTCCGTGGATACCATAGTATCCAAAAAAAATATGTAAACTTACGTCCGTGGATACTATAGTATCCAACAGAGAAAAAAAATTCTTGGTGTATAAAACTGCTTTAAAACGCCATCTGTTGGCCTGTGACGATAGCTCGAGCTTTTAGAACGATACTCTATTAACTAATACACTTAAAAAATCATAGATGGCACTATAGTATGCTTTCTGGACTGAATAATATTTTTTTTTGTTTAGTGTTACCTGTGTTTTGAGGGACTTGTGCATGCGCGTGGAATTACTGCTGATTATGTCGTTAGAACTTGTTTTATAATATAATTCAGTTGGTTTTTATTAATCTTTATGATTGGAGAACCACATATTTCCTGTGGTGTTTCTTTCACGGCGATGAATATCGAGTAAACCCATTATTACGAGAGGCTGTAACTTTCGTGTACAAACAATAGCCGCCGATAAGGTTTTTTCTAACTATTCCATAAAATTTGTTTTATTGAAGATTCATTAGTTTGTTATTAACATACCTTTATAATTATTTGATAAAAATACATTAAATCTGCTGAAGATTTCTTAAAATAACATGAAAGTTACCTACTCATGACGCGACCAGCGATGACCAATGTGAGGGAGAAGGTAATCTTTATGAATTTATTGTACCTCAACAACTGTATCACACAAAATTATTTTGGTATCATTTGAAAGGTAATTCAGCCCAGATTAATAATATATTTTTTAATTGTCACAATCAAATTTAATTATGCCAAAAAAGTTAAGTTGAAATAATTAAATAAGCATTTATTCAAGGTTTTGTAAGTTTTTGGCCCAAATACAGAAAAAATTATGAAATTTTATACAATAAAATATATGTTGTGTGGTAGTGTATATAATCAGCTTCAGCACAATATTTTTTTTGTAGCTGTAGGTCGTTTAGGTAATGAGTTATGAAGCATTTTTCGAGAGTTCACAAGCCGCAATTTTACGCTGTGACGGGCCGCGCGGACCCGGACGTAAGCTTACATAGTCATAAAGCGCGCCGGACGGTTGAGTGGTTAGAAGACGGAATTTCTATTAATTCTGAATTAATAGCATAAAATATCACTAAGAAACAATAGTAATTATTTTAACAAATAATAAGCAGATATGTGACATTTGTACTGATTCATATCTTATCTTAGACTACTCTAAATTTGAATGAATAAAAGTTGCTCTAAACATCATAAACTTTCGGCAGCGAACATCACATCAACAAGTGGAGATGTCTTACATCAAAAAATGTTGTAATGTTCTATGTATGCGGCGTGATATGTTTTTAATAGCCAGCAGGGCAAGAAATATTTGCAATGTTTCTAATCCAATTGTTCTAGGAATAGAAACGTCGTGTGACGATACAGGTTGTGGAATAGTCAATGGAAAAGGACAAGTTCTAGGAGAATCTTTGTTTTCTCAAAACGAAATACATGTTAGGTATGGAGGCGTTAATCCAATGGTTGCATTTGATATGCACAGGGCCAACATTGAGCTGGCAGTAGATGAAGCCCTCAGTAGAGCCAATATGAAGATAGATGATGTGGATGCTATTGCCGTAACAACCAAGCCAGGAATGCTCATTAATTTGCAAGTTGGTGTTAAGTATGCAAAATATTTAACAAGAATGAATAACAAACTGTTAATACCAATACATCACATGGAAGCTCACGCTTTGGCAGCTAGGATGTTCCACACAGTACCTTATCCTTTTATTGTTCTACTTATATCAGGTGGACATTGCCTTTTAGCTGTGGCACGTGATGTGGATGACTTTCTTTTGCTAGGTGAATGTTTAGACAACCCTCCTGGTGAAGTTATGGATAAAGCAGCCAGGAGGATGAAACTGAAAAACATTCGTAAATATTCAAAGGTTGCTGGAGGACAAGCTATTGAGCTAGCAGCATTAGAAGCAATTAATCCAGATTTGTTCCAATTTCCTTTGCCTTTAGCAAAAAACAGAGATTGTAATTTCAGTTTTAGTGGTCTTAAAGATTCCCTAATTAGAAAATTGAAGAAGAAAGAGTTGGAACATAATATCATGGGTGATGAAATTATTCCCGAATATAAAGAGCTATGTGCATCATTCCAGATAGCAATAACAGAACATCTAGCTCATCGAACAGAAAGAGGTATAATATTTTGTGAAAAAAATAATTTAATGCCTAATAATTGTAAAAACCTAATTGTTTCTGGTGGAGTTGCCTGTAATAACTTTATATTTAAATCTATTGACTTGATCGGAGAAAAATTCGGATATGAAGTACTTAGACCACCTCCCAAATTATGTACAGACAATGGGGTCATGATAGCTTGGAATGGTGTTGAAAGAATTATGAAAGGCTGTGATAAAGTAACTAACATCAGTCTAAAAGATATCTGCCCTGAGGCACCACTGGGGAAGAATATAACTAATGAAGTTAAAGAAGCAAATATACAAGTAAGGGTTACAAGGTTAAAAAAGATTTTAAATAAACATTCTTAAAATACACTCTAGCCTTTTCTTTCCATTTATATTCATTGAATGTTATAATTGAAAATAAATAAAATAATAGCTATTTAACAATTAGCATTTATTTAGCTAAAAACCCTATTATAATAAATTATTCACAGATGACAGTGCATGGCTTCAATTTGTTTCTCTCATCTACTTGGCAGCTGCTTTTTGTTGAGTATCTGGAAAGTACAGAATTTATGTGAGAACTAGTTTATACCTACTCAAGATAAAAAACTAAATTGTTAATACTTAAGTTAACACATTATTATATGTAGTACAGCTATACACAATGCAGCGGCATTACATTACGACGACTGTGGTTGCAAGTGCACTGCCAACTTTTATTAATATGTTAATTGTCAAAATACACAGGTCTAACTGATAAAAAAGCATTCACTTGTTAGTATAACTCAAATAGTTTTAAGTATCAAACTTTTTGACACAATGACTTCTAATCTAAAACAGTTATTTTAGAAATTGAAGCATATTTCACAATCTTATTAGACAAAGACTGATCACAACATCAGTTCTTGTAAATAAATTCAACAGCATCAACATTTTTGTTAATATCACAGTCACAACTTGCATAAACCAATTTTACATTCACCTTCACTTATACTCTTATTACTTCTCCACTGAAAGATAAAAATATATATAAAATAGACATCCAATAGGTTTATTACAGTAAGGTAAGGAAAAATAATAATATGTGCTATAAATACCAATAATACAAAAGTTTCAACAGTATATTATGATAAAATAAATAAATAATTTTACAAATCTGTTTTATTGTAGTAAAATGGACCAATGCTTAAATATTTTGTGTGGTTGCACACAGTTCATTGAATTGCCTATGTCAAATATTAAAAGGATACACTTTCTTGCTTTAGATTAGTTCATAAAAACTTAATGGGATTGCCAAGTTATTTTTGAAGAAACATTTTTTTTTTTTTTTTTTTTTCTAAGTTTTGTTGAGGCTTCAACCATTTTTGATGGTTATGCCAGCCTCATAGGAGCATTCAATGAGGTTATTTTTATATTGAGAGGCTCAAAAAGCGGTACAACGCCATCGCTCCACTGGAGATAGGTTCAGACAGACATTATTTTATTAGGAAGTAATGTGACGGTCAATTGGAAAATTTCATAATTATTGGTTTGGCTACATTTGACAATTTATTTGTAATGTTGAAGGTATCTTTAATATTATTTATTATAAAACTCATAAATAATAAGATATATTCGCCTTCAGGTCAGGAGAGTACAATTTTTAAAATGTATAATATTCTATACTTACGAGTTGGCTTTCCATTTGCCCATGGAGTGATGCGGACGAAAGACTCATTGCGTTTGAATGCTTCTGCTCTTAATTCAGGTTTCAGTGATTGGCGTAAAACCTTAGCAGCGATGTTGGAGTAGTTTATGTAACTAGAAATGTAAAGGATAACCTTTAAAATCGGTGTATGGATTGGTTATACTGAATCTCTATGCTAAGATATTAACTGGGCTTACTTTAAACCAGCTTGCCTCCAGGCGCTCATTTTGTGTTTTTTCTTGGCTTTTGAAGTTCAAGAGCAAAGTAGATGGAGATACCTCGTAAAGGTAGACGAATTCGGAATATTAAATTTCGAATTCACCAAATAATGACGTAACAATAATCTGAGACTCTAGTGTTACCATACTATCACAAATTACCCCAACATTTAGATAAATCTTTAGGTATAGAAAATATGGAATGGAATAGAGGTAATTTTATTTGATCTCCATGTTTTAAATTACCTATTCCATACCTTTGAGATGTTTTTACATAATGTTTGTAGGAATAATTTTATGCACTCGAAAAGCTCTTTGGTCAATAAGAAATCTGTGGTGATTTCCTTGCATTTTAAAAAGAAAACTGTCATGTCTGTCTTCTGTCTTGTCACCTGCTGTCATTGTTTTGAAGTGCAACGTAGGTGCACAAAAAATACGAACAATTTGCATTTTCATGATAAGAATAAACATCATTAATATTTAAGAACTATTAATTTATAGTGGGCTGAGCGTCCAAGAGTAGGAGTAAGTCTATATTATAAAGTATTTGACTGAACATTTTTGATGTTGCAATGGCAACTATTCACCATATTGAATGAAAAGTTATTCGTAGGGTCAAAATAAATTGTGTATGAAATAAAAAGGATTTCAAACTACCATGTTCCTTTTATATTCGTAGGTTTTAAAATGGATGCGGCTGAACATTTACTAAAACATGAAAAAGTCGGTTATGACGAAGACCATAAACATAGTGCAACAGGAGTGAAATGTGACATTGTGAATGAATGCCAGATGTTTATTAAGGCTGAGGACGGCGGCGGAGATGCACAGTTTAGCTCTACAGACAATCTCGCTTTGGACAAGGATGGTAAATCTTGAATACTATCATTAATACCCATAGATTAACACAATGCCACTTCTGTGAAAACCATGAGCACGGTATGAAAAGAAAACCTACTACTCTAACAAACTATACTATCTCTCTATCTTGAAACAAGGAGTTTTGGCATTTTGGTGTTTTAACTTTCACATAAAAAACTTAAACTTACATTTGTATGGTCGGTTATGCTTCCCCTTACACAAGATACAATGTGGTGAATGAAAAAATGAACCAAAAAACATACTTTTCATTTCACCTTTTAGTTCAAATCAAAGGTGATAATATGACACTTGATCTTCATTAATCTAATAAAGAGGATCTAGCATTTAACTGAGACTGGCAGTTGTATGGGCTCATAGTTCACTTGTTATTCTTTGCAAAAGGTTTCTGTTGGAACATAATTTTCAGTGCTAAGATGCAGTTCAGAAAGAAAAATATTAGGAATAAAAGTAATTCATATTTATAAAGTACTATTTTTGTATCAGTTTATGGATTTTTTTTTAATAAGACACAAAATTCTTTACAATAGTGCCATTTTACAAAAAAATCACTTTTTTTTCAGAAAAGCCAAAGTTTGTCACTTCAACACCAGATCAAAAGAAAGAAAGTCTTTCTGAAAACCAAATAGCAGATTCTAATCCAGAATGTGATATTGAAGGTGAGGAAAACATACAATAAATGAAGGTCACATACACTCTATTTGATCTATTTATCACAAAACTTAATAATAATGCATTCTAGTTTGTGTACTTTTGTAAAGTAATCAAGATTTTGGGAATGTTTCATAATTCATTCTTGGATAAACAGAAAGTTTTAAATAATAATAGGTTGAATAAAGGTAAATATTAAAAAGATGGCATCCAAATGAAAAGCATTTGTTAATTGATAAAAAAGATGACCCACAAACCCAATTTTTTTATGAATTTTTATCATTTCACAGCAATATTTTTAAAATTTCCTTGGCAGGGGTACCAGAGCTGCCGTTGGATGAACCCAGCAACAGCAAACGTAAGCATTTACCGAGCACTGTGACAGTGTTGGACGCCCCAGACGGCGGCAAAGTGTATTTAGTTGGAACTGCTCATTTTAGTCAAGAGTCACAGGAAGATGTTTCTCGGGTAAATACATAATTAATTTAGATCAAAAGCTTCTATCAATAGCTTTATGGTGTTTAATATTTGGAAAAGCCTTATCTTGAGTGACTTAGGATCTTAATTTGAATATTTCATTTTAGGTGATACAACAAGTAAATCCACATATTGTAATGGTCGAGCTTTGTGAGCAGCGTACAAATATTTTACTTTTAGATGAAGAAATTATACTTAGAGAAGCCAAAAACATCAATATTACAAAGATAAAGTTAGTATTTGTTTTTATTTTTCTATTGTATTCATGTGAAAGTTCACTGTTAATTTTTTTTATTTATATTTCTAGGGCTACTATGCAACAAAATGGAGTGTTCAATGGTCTGATGTACATTTTGCTGCTAAATATGTCCGCTCATATAACGCGCGAGCTCGGAATGGCCCCAGGCGGTGAATTCCGACGTGCAATGGCTGAGGTCAGAGAATCATACTTTTATATATCTGTGCGATTTGGAAGAAATATTAAATTCTACTTTGGGTAGCCAACATGTATTGTAGAACTGAACTTAGTCTAGTAAATTTGGTGTCAAATGCATTTAATTGGAGCTTAAATTAAAATTTGTATAGTAACTTTTTCTTGGTTTGGTAAAACAGTGACATTCGATCTTGTTATCTTGTATAACAATATCTGTGAAAGCTTAATTTCTTCTAGGCCAAAAAGATTCCAAACTGCATTGTGCAACTGGGTGACCGAGCCATCGACGTAACTCTGCACAGAGCCATCGCGGCTTTGTCTTGGGGCCAGACCATCCGGTTTATATGGCATCTGCTTATGTCTAACCAGACCATAAGGTATGCATTCATTTGTGTCACTATCGCACTTTGTTTTTTTTATAAATTAAAATCCACCTAAATATGGCTTTGATCTGTGTAAGATAAAATCAAGTGATGGGAATATAAAACGCCACAACTGATTTAATTTTAACTATTTGTTATAGTCCAATAAGTTTCTGATAAAAAGTTTGGTAACAAGTTTTTTTTTATCATCGACAATTATTGAAAGTCAATTTTCGTATAACATTGGCAAGTCCGACTTGGCCATTAGAAAAGGAACAATAACGTATGAGGAATTCTTTAATTACAATGTTATCTTATTTAAAACTGTTTGCTGGCTATCTTAGAACTTTTTGTTTTGGAAGCAATCGTTTCTTATCTCTATATAAATAGATTTATCTGTCAAACAATCTTTCAGCATAAAGCAATTTCCCTCTGAGAAAAACAGATTTTAAACAATTATAGTCATTAAACAATTGTATTTCCGAACTATGATGACTTCGGATTTATGGCTGATCACCAGATCACCTTAACATAGCCTTGCCAAGTTTTCACTGCTACAGAACATACTTAATGTAGAATAATAATAATTTGCTTCTCGATTGAAACCTAAGATCAAATGATGGTCTTAGCAATCTGTTTATGACACCTTAAATGTTATCTTGCCTTGTAGCGTGGAAGAAGTGGAGAAATGTAAGCAAAAGAAAATGCTGGAAGACATGTTGGAAGAGATGGCTGAAGAGTTCCCCGCTCTGAAGCGAGTATTTGTCGTTGAGAGAGACATGTATCTCTGCCACTCATTGCAGATAGCTGCATTGCAACCACGTAAGTTATTTTATATCTTATAATTAAAACTGGGTTATGGTGAAATATATCCTACATTAAATTGAACCTTATGTTAAACACATAGGGTCCACAATCATTAAGAATTTAATGCCATTAACTTTTTAATGAATTGAACTTTTTGTCTTTGAAATATGGTCAAGTTTGTGTTTCTTTTTAGATATTATTGTCACACTTATGTGGATTTGTAATGTAATAGTTTTTTAATCAATATTTCTTTTGATTGAAATTGTCGTATTTTAATTACAGGTCGAGAACCTTGCAGGATTGTGGGTGTGGTCGGCATCGGACACGTTGCCGGCATCGTTGAACATTGGGGCAAGATAAAACAAGAGGATATCGCGCCTTTACTGAAGTAAGTTTTTGACCTTTAGTAGATGGTTGTTATTTTAAACTCATCTTTATCTTTGAGGTTTCACATAGTAATTATTTGGTAAGTTAAAGTTGTGAAACAAAACACTGCAGTTCAAAAGTAGCAGTTACACATGTGCCGCTTGTTCGTTTGCCTACATATTATGATAAGTATAAAAAAATTGAAATGAAGTTAGGAGGCAATTTTTGGGGACGTACGTATGTCAAAAAATATTTTGTACTAGCGGCCGCCCGCGACTCCGTCCGCGTGGATTTCTTTTTTTCGAAATAAAAAGTAGCCTATGTTCTGTCTCAGGGTCTAAAGATTGTCTGTACCAAATTTCATCAAAATCGGTTGCGAGGTTTAAGCGGGAAAGCGTAACAGACAGACAGAGTTACTTTCGCATTTATAATATTAGTTGGGATAGGGACAGGGAACTTGTTAATAAGTCTTAACGATGTCGGTATGTGTGGTAGGATCCCGCCGGTGTCGCTGTCGACGCGCGCGGTGCGGCTGGGCGTGCGCGCGGCGGCGGCGGGCGCGCTGGCCTACGCGCTGTACCGCGTCGCGCGCCGTCTGCTGCCCTGATGCCCGTACAGGATCGAGCCCTCGCCGGTGAGTCGATCGACCCCTCTTTGCCAGTGCTAGTCTAGCCGAGATGCCGCGCACGCGAACGCAACCTGTCACTTACACAAATACTTCGTGTGCGGGACGGCGATATAATGGGGTACACGACTGACAGGTCAAATCACTCACTTTTATTAAACGTCAAAAAGTATGCTTGTAGGGAAAATTGTATGAAATACTAAGGTTTGACGTCACAACTTAGTATTGTCAAATGAATACTTTTTTAGTTCCGATTAACTGTAATAATTTGTTAAAAGCGCAAAAGTTACTGTGGCATAATAATAAACGATTATTTATTAATTACTTCTTTAATGTAAGAGTTTCATAATTTATTTTGAAGTCAGTCGTGTACCCTATTCGCGACGAAAGCGATACTCGCGCTCGCGAAATGGCATCTTGGCTAGACCACCTGAGCACAATAGCCACGTAGTCCCGGCCTTGCGATCGATTGGGGCCCCCAACTTGCAAGACGGTATTTGACTGACAGGTCAAATCACCTACTTATATTAAATGTCTTAAACGTAACCTTGCAGGAAAAACTGTATGAAATACTGAATTGTGCGGCTCGTTGCGCCGGGCCCAGTCTGTACTTTTACAGATTATTGATAATATAAAATTTAAAGTTCAAATATCCAACCACGTTTTCAGCGATTTAAACCTATATTGCTATATTATTAAAAATTATATTTTCTTTTCAGTTTATTCGTCGTTGCATTGCATTATACAAATGGATTGTGAAAAAATATTACGGAAAGTGAATTGCGTTTGTTTTTAAAAAATAATGTTTTGGGCTCAAACTTGTAGCAGCTCATTAATCTTTGAATAATCCTGTATTCCAGTTGCATATCATCGAATCAAAACAAATTTCTTTAAATTGTAGGGTTGTCTTTATTAAATTATTTCCTTTAAATTAATTTTCAACATCATAATGAAAGTATCATTGTTACTATTTGATTTCTTTGTTATTTATATAAATCGAAGAAGATGTACATGTGTTCATGGTTTATAATTTATTTATTTGCTATTGCCATGTTTATCAATTCTAACAATAGGTATGTAAAGACTCCCTTATATTTTGAGAAAAAAAATGTGTCAAAATCTGATGTACAAGGAAAACATAATTTCGTAAATCAAAATTAGTCCTGATGACAATGTTACCAAAACTTTATAATCGACAGTAACAGACCTACTCATACAAATCAATCTGGCTGATTAGCTTAGTAAAACCATGTCATTTTTGCGGTACGATCAGCCGCTCGTCAAGGTAATCACTTTCTATGGTAATGCTCCCGGTAGGCTAGCCAAGATGCCACTTTGTCGAATTCGCCATATGCTTTCGTAGCGAAATATCTCCGTCCCGCTCACATAAATAGTTCGTGTGCGGAAGGGCAATAAAAGTCGCGACGAAAGCGTATGGCGAATTCGTCAAAGTGGTACCTTGGCTACGGGGCCAAGTCTCACGATGCCACTTAAGCGAGCACAAGCTATCGCTATCGTCGAGAATATCTCCATCCCGTACACAATGTATCCTTGTGAGCGGGATGGCGATATAAGTCGCGACGACAACGATAGCTCGCGCTCGCAAAAGTGGCATCTTGGCTAGACCACCTGATATAAGAGCGGTATAAAATAAAAAAGTATTTCATTGCCTATTCGTAAGCTAAGCCTTTGTGTCAATTATTACAGACAAGTCAAGCGTCTAAAGAGCTTTGTTAAAATGACTGTTGAATTATATGCCTTATAATAATTATGACGTAATAAAAACGGTACAGTACGCAACATTAAAATATTGCATATGTGAATAACAACAATAAACAAAAGGTGCGAATTGCGTAAAAGAAATGCTGCTTGAGTTGTTTGTTTGTGAAGCACCGAAGACTACATTGTTCTTAATATTTCCAATATTGCAAGGGTACTGTACAAAAAAAATATACTTAAAAAGTACTCATAATGTTTCTAATATTTTTAGCGTGATTGATATGGGTGATTTAGATCTGATCATTGCACTATAAACGATTGTGATTTAATACATTCACATTTACTGGTAACGTCATACATATAGAGTAGATTTTATAACTGTTTAGTATTAGTACTATCAATGTCTTCGTATAAATAAATCAAATTTAATTGTAATCTCAACTGATTGACATAACTTTTTTTTCACAAAGCGTTTGATAAACATCTCCGATTTAATTCCTAAGATAATTATTCTTATGAAAAATTGTACTGTATATTTGGAAATTATAACTATTTAATGAAAGAATTTATTAGACTGAATAAAAATATGTTTAAAATGCACCTACTATTTACTTACAGTAAAAAAGACATCTCTATAATATGTATTTATTTTTAAATTTTCGTTATGCCCCAACATTTAATTATTAAGTTTATTGTTGTTTTAGCGGATTATTGTTATAAATATGAACCAATTGTGACTGGCACAAAGTGTCCTAAAATAACTGAAGTTAAATGTAAGTATGCTGGCCCATGGCGTGCGTTAATATTACTGGGTTTTCCATTATAAACCTGATTGTTATTAAAAGTCCTACTTAGGAATAAACCTATCGTAATAGGTACTGGAGTGGCACAGATGTTGCATTGAGATTTCACACTTACAGTTAAATGCTCAATACCATTATTTGGCTAATTCTTTAATCAGATAGAATTTTCTTTATTCACATTGATACCAATTCTTTGTTAATGTGTCGCATTAATTTACTGATGTTAGCCGATCGTCCTGTCTCGCCATATACTCTTACTAAATGTCTTCAAATTATGCAGGAAATAAGTCATAGTCAATAGTTATTGAAATATAAATATTTAATGTATCTAAGTCAATGATAACTTTTGAAAAATATCTACACGTGTAATCGATTTAAATGTCTGGTTTTACGAAATAAATATAAATGTTAAGTGTTTATTGGAATATACTATACTCTTACAATGACATTAAAATCTTTTCTGTAATGTCTGTGATAAATATTAAGGAAAAACAATTGTACACTCCATCCACGTTGGTAGAGTAGCGAAATTATTTTTTAAATTGATTTATAGATATGTTTAAAAATTATGTTTTGGATATTTTGATTATTACGCGAGATAATTTTAATAGGGTTGGTGATTTATTAAGTAAAAAATTAAAATATTCAGTTGATGTTTAGTTTCATGATTGAAATTACGTCATGTAGCATTAAAAGCTACAATTTATGTTACATTGATTTACTTTAAAGTTATTTTGCTGTATTAGTTATCGGATTAGCTTATTTTAAGGCTCCTTCTTGCCAATATTGCGATGGCTCTTTATGCGTTTTATGCGAAATTTTAAAGCTGGATAACTAAGTGTTCATTTTATATGCGATTAAGGACTGAGCCTTTCCGATCACTAAACGGAATAACGACTTTTTGCCTTCCCCGTTCATGTTTAATTGTCCAAAATACGGTATTTGCCACATGAGTGTGTTGCATTTAGGTCATAAGTCAATTATAGTTTGCGTCATGTAAAAAAAGCGTTCGCGGTAAATCTGTAGGGGTTATTTTATTTTACGTTTGCCACAAAGTTAATTCGCATATAAAATCCAAATAGTGAAAATTGCTACACAAAATATGGCAAATATACAATAGAGTACGACCCCACGCGGCAATTTGCCCGTCCGCCATTGGTTAATCAGGTCACTTTGCATGCCGCTCTGCGCAAACAGACCCTGACACCCCCTTTATTGTCTTCCAGCGCTTTTTTTACGTGAGACGAACTAAGATGCGTTTACAGTTATTATACCTCTTACAGATCACTCTTTCGTTTCGGATCGAGTAATCTTAAGCACGTTGAAAGTTTTAATCAACAAAAAATAGAAAACACGTCAGAGCTTCGCTATACCTACATTAATTGAGCTTTACGAGGGTTTAAGTTGACGAACCAAAAGAAGTGCTCTGCCAGAGGTAAAATAACTGTGAACGGATTGTATAATTCATATTGTGTGTAAGTGTAGTACCGTAGGTCAGGGGTGTCCAAACTAGATGGGACCCAGGGCCAATAAAAAATACTAAATACATTGGCGGGCCGCAAAATATTTGTAAAAATAAAAAACAGATTATAATTTTTTTTTGTACTCAGCCACCATAACTTTTCTTGCTTCACCGACATGTTTTTTATACTTTTCTTCATGTAAAGAAGTATAGTGTCGCTTAACATTATATTCTTTACTTACAGATAAAACTTGCATACAAATAAAACACTGAATTTTATTGTTATTGTTGGAAATAAAGTAGTCTAACTCCCATTTCTCATTGAATGAACGTTTTTCTTCACTTAACTTCCTCTTCTTTTTAGACATGATGAGGTTGAAAGATTTTTATACGCAAACACAAAGCGAACAAACTTTAAAATAATGTTAAAGTCTTTAACCTGAG
The DNA here is from genome assembly GCA_958496325.1 of Nomophila noctuella. NCBI lineage: Eukaryota > Metazoa > Arthropoda > Insecta > Lepidoptera > Crambidae > Nomophila > Nomophila noctuella. Next base: position 10,776,970 of record OY292487.1, on the reverse strand, counting down.
AGTAACCTTGCGTAATCAAGACTTTCGTCGCGTTGAATGACAAGTGACAAACAAATGCCCAATGAACGATGCGCGGTAGTAGGTACACGTATCTTGCGTTCGGGGAATTCCCCGAATTCTCGAGTGAATAGTGATGTGAGCAACGTAATCGAACATACACCAAAACATTCGATTTTGATGCGAGAAAAATAATTTGCTTGTTAATTTTGGAAACCGGACTTTTTTGAAGTCAGTTAAAAAAGGTTCTACGGGCCGCAATCAAACAAGCCGCGGGCCGCATGCGGCCCGCGGGCCATGGTTTGGACAGCCCTGCCGTAGGTAGTCAGTTGAGATGCGGGCATTGATGATGCGGGTGATGTATTCGGCCTAGGCTGTGTGCGTTTGTGTTCATAGAACATAATGTTGAAACGTTGCGACTTGTAGGAAGTGTGAAAGTTAAAGTTATAATTAATGTCATAATAATGATTTTAAAATAAATATACTTAGTGATATTTAAAAGTTCTTTTCTTTTGACCATTATGAATAGCATTTGTTTCGAAATTTAGTTTTCACCTTTGTTTTTTTTTTCTTCGGCCTGTTACCTATAACATACTTAAGGTCTTCCTATGTCCCCTCGATGGGGCCGCATCCACTCCACAGTGCGTCGTCTGTTACCTATCCTATAACACAAGTACATAATTAAAAATTAATAATTATTATTTACAGCACTGACCTCTGAGTCTACACTATCTACACTTCTACACCAATATTATAAAGAGGAAAGATTTGTATGTAACGGATAAACTCAAAAGTGCTGGACTGATTTGAATAATTCTTTCACTGCTGGCTAGCTACACTATCCCCGGTGAACACATAGGGTACTTTTGATCCCGGAAATGTATGGGAGGGGGGGGGGGTATATTTGAAAATATAAATTACGAAACCGCAGGAGGTAATATATCAAAGTGGTTAGTGTAAAAAGTTATTACTTGATTATAATGTATGAAGGCTGAATGTCGTTTAATGGCCAGACAAAATGACCGATAATTTAAATAAGAATAAATATTTTGTCAATGTCAAACTGAGGCGTTCACCGTCAGCGAAAAATCTTTTGTCAAACCAAGATCAAATATGGACAGGCCACACTACTAAATTTTAAATTTTTCCGGCGAAATAAAATGTTTTGTACTATCATGCCCAAATTCCCTATGAAACGAAATAACTTTGCGAAATATGAGATACCAAGCATGTTCTATACTCAGACAGTTCAGCAAAGGAATTGAAACTGCAGTTCTTGCTCCTAGGAATTACAAAAAATTTGACGGTAAGTGTGAACACGGCAAAATTTTATTTTGATTTCATGTAATGTAGGAATATTTTAATAGACCTTTAATGTTACATCCGCTATCTGCTACCTGTAATTTTGTTATTGCAGTTGTACTTTCAAGAAGACGATACTCTGACATTCAGTTGCCGCCTGCCGCCACACTTTTACAAAATGACAAACAAGCTACTGTCGTTTTGTTGGGCACAGTTCATTTTAGCAAACAGTCCGTTGAAGAAGTTTCTCAGGCGAGTTACGTTCAATATTTAAAAAAAGTATCAGCCTATTAATGTCACACTGCAGAACAAAGTCCTCCATCATTTGAAATCATGTTAAAGTTACAAGATGTTAGATGGGTTTTTGGCTTAATCAACACGCTTGCGAAAAAAGGGGTTGGTAATCACAAACCCGGGTTGTGTTCAGAAAAATCGTCACATTTTTGCCCGACTCAGGAATCAAACCCAGGACCTCGAGATCATGGCCCGGTACTTAAACCACTAGACCATCGAGGCGTTTTCTTGTAGGTAAAATATTCATGTGATGATTTACTACTAGGGGGAATCCAAAAGTTCGTGGCCTAACATAGACAGAGCAATGCTATCATTTTAAATCTTTTCTCTATCTTTACTATAATTGTTTAGTAGCAAATGAGCAAAGTTTGGTTTAGTTAACGCAAGCAACTTTTTTTTTGTGGTTATTTGTTTGAGAGTGTCTGAACAGATTCTCAAGAATGGACAAAACCGAACACCGCGCAGTGATCAAGTACCTGCATAAAAAATGTCTTAAACCAAAATATATTCATGAAAATATGGTTAACACATTGGAAGAATCTGCTCTACCTTATTCCGGAGTAAACATTTGGATAGCTGAGTTTTAGTGAGGTCAGGAGAGCGTTGAAGACGATCCTAGATGTGGAAGGCCTTCAATGTCTACGACCAAGGAAAACATCGATAAAATATGTGATCTTATTCTTAATGACCAAAGATTGACTATGTATAAGATAGCTGAGATCACAAGCATTGGTTATGGTCGGATTTAAATCACCGTAACTCAAAAACTGGGATTCCATCGAGTTTCTACTAACTAGGTGCCCAGGTTGATTTGAGTCAAACAAAAACGCGTTCGATTCAAAATTTCGCGTGACTGTTGGAGCTTTTTGAGCTAGATCTCGATTATTCTGATCCCGGTTTGTTACCATGAATGAAAGTTGAATTCACCAGCATACTCCAGAATCCAAGAAACGATCGAAAAAATGGAAAAAATCTGGCTTACCCACTGTGAAGAAAACTAAGGTCTTTTTTCAGCTTACAAAGTCATGGCTTCGATATTTTGGGATAGGAAGGCAATCATTTTTGTAGATTATTTATTAAATCGTGATTTGATAAATTTTATTAATTAATCTTTCATTTTAAGGCTGATTTGAGAGGATAACTATTAAAAACCGACCGGTATGCCGCGCAAGAAAGTTTTATTCAATCAAGTTAATGCGCGGGTTCACACTTGTGCCGAAACAATGGCCGTGATACACAATTTGTGGCTACGAATTACAGCACCAGCTACATTATTTGGCTGATTAAGCACTCTCGGATAAATATTCACCACAAATTTGAAAAAAAATACAGACAGTTCGTAATTTTTGACCAATGAAGTCGTGATGGACGCTGAAAATGGTCATTTTTAAGGACCTTTCGAAATCGATTTTTTTTCGATAGATAAATAAATTGTAGTCCAGATAGAATACGTGCGTTGAACTAGATAGGGACTACGTTAAACAATAAAAAATAATTTACACCCACATTTCTTTGACAATCATAGTCAGGCCACGAACTTTTGGATTCACCCACGTATCTTCACCTATTGATATAAAGATGATATATTGTAGTTGAAAGGTACATAGCAGGTAGGTAGTTGAAGTTGGCAAAGATTTTCGCTGTTTGGCGTTCAAAGTCCAAAGGAAGAATATAGATGCAAAACCGTGTTCCCTTTCATAGGACTCCACAAATTATTTTTTTATTTTGTTTTTTTTTTGTAATTAAGTTATGATTAAATTTCAGATAGTACGAGTTTTGAATCCAAATGCAATTTTAGTGGAGCTATGTCGCCAAAGAGTATCACTTTTGGAATTGGATGATAAAAAGTTTTTAGAGGATGCAAAAAACTTTGATGCTAAAAAAATGAAGTAAGGTTTCCTATTTTATGAGGAATGACGCCTTCTTACTTACAACACCACAATATAATTTCATGCGACCGTAAACTAAATGATATTCGTAAAGCAATTTATTTGTAAACCTATTCGTATGATTCCTTATTCCACTCTTTCGTGTCATCTTTTCACGATACTTATTTATCTTAGGGAAGCTGTCAAAGGCCAAAACTTCGTATCTGGTATGTTACATGCGATGCTTCTGAAAACGTATGCTGATATCGCAAAGGAGTTGGGAGTGGCACCAGGCGGGGAATTCAGAAGAGCATATCATGAGGTTGGTAATTATTACATTGTAAAAAATAAGCAAAGGTTAGGTATTCAATACTTTTTTTGCCAATATACCTCGTATCTTTTGTTCTAAATAGATTTTGTTAATATGATCAAGTATTTACGCTACCTACATACTGCATAACGAATTGCATGGGTACCCAAGAACAAGATTCATAAATCGACATAATTATGAATTGAGAGACATCTAAACCCACGGCTTACCAAGAATGTATTATTAATTTTCCAGATGAAAAAAATACCTGGATGCAAGTTATTTCTTGGAGACAGACCAATACAGATAACAATTGCAAGAGCTTTTCAATCGTTGAGTGTGTATGAGCTTGGTCAAGTTCTCTACCACCTGACTACGGCCAATCCTAAACCATTGGAGTAATTAAATTTTATTATTATAATCGATTGTAAGATTATTTCCCTGGTACGGGTGATTTCCCATCGCCCCTGTTTGGTAACAAAAACAGGATTTCAATACCTATATTATTTGTTTACGAAATTTGTTGAATCTTTTGTTGTCTGTTCTGTACCCACCTAATAATACCATGTCAGGTTCGGGATTGAACCATATTAATGCACTAAAATGATATTATTTTTATAGCAAAAATCAGTTGGAGAGATATAAGGATAAAGATTTTGTGCAAGCTCAATTTGAAGAAATCACAAGGGACGTTCCAGCTTTTAAGAAAATATTTCACGTGTTCGTGGATGAACGTGACAAATGTCTTGCGTATTCTATACAGGAATGTGTTCGTACTGGTAATGTACCTACTTCTCTTAATTATTTATTGCTATGGAAACAATTAATAAATTTAATAAAATGTCACAAAAGTCAAATGTTGAAAGAGGTAGAAGTTAAGCTGTGGAAATCCACAGCTTAATTTCTACCTCATAAGTATACATCATAAGTAGTGGGTAGGTACGCCTTTCGTCTCAATCAGTTGTTAAGATTTAGAACTTGTGTAAATTCGTCAGAAACATTTCTCATCATTCCTCAGCTATTGCCTCGGAGAGCAGGGTCCGCTTTCCTCCTTCTTCTACTCCACTTCTGTATATTTGTCAGAAACCTACAAAAAAATCTAAACTAACGGTTTAATCATACTTATATACATATAAATAAATAAATAGTCCTATTATTTTCCTAAATAATTTCAGTGCCAGAAGGTCCACGGGTTTTAGCGGTAGTCGGAATGGGACATGTAGACGGTATATTAAAATACTATGGTAAAATGAAACAAGAGGATATAGTACCATTGTTGTTGTAAGTACCTACCTATTCGTAACTCGGGCTTCAATAATGAGTAGGTAACAGTCGAAAAAGTACGTAGTTACTAAAGTTACTAAAATGGTCATTAATATTTTCTTTAGGGTTGAGTAGGATACCTATACTAGTAACTAGATAATATTATCGTAGTCAAAAAAATTAAATACCTAGGTACTTCTAAAATTACAATTGTAGGTACACGGTCGTACATACAGTAAGGTTGCAGGAACATTAAATCTAGAATTAATAGAGTAATTTCTGGAAATTAAGTAGTAAAATACCCTTATATTTGGTAATTTACTACAGAAGTAGGTAGGTACCTAGTAATGTAGTGTTTTTTTATATAAGAAGTAGGTATTTCATCTGACTTTAATTAGGACCTATGAACCTAAACTAACTTAAAAAGTAGACGTTGGAACATTATACTACAACTAATTAGATTTTGAAGTGTGTACGACTGAATTATAACAAAAATATTTCTTATTTTCAGCGCCTAATTTTTTTATTAGGATTATGAAATTGATTGAAATCTCATCTTTAGTTTGAACTTTAACAAAAGGTGAGAAGCTCAGTAGTTTCCGTTTCCCAAATCATAACAGTTTCGTTCAACAAATTATAACTTATTTGAGTTCATGTCGTATCATAAAGAAAAAGGTAGGTATTCGACGAGATTTGTAATACGTAAACGCAAATGTCCGTTATTTAAATATTATTATTTTTCTGAGTAAGATCAAATCTTGCTGGTTTCAGTTAGGTTCTTGGTCCTAATCATAACGCAATCAGTTATTTATCTTTACTTTAACAGATTACCTATTTATTTGTCGGGTTAGCCAATAATAACAAACAAATGAGTTTTTATAAGTAGAATCATAAAATAAGTACTTACACTGAAGGCAACACTTATATTAATATTTTTCTTTTGCAGAGTTCCGCCACGTCCTTTGTACTCCGTAATAATCCAGAAAGGCCTCAAATTCACATTTTATTTCCTGCTGTTCTCTTTTATATACAGGATAATATTTGGATAATGAAAAAATAAAGAATAATGAAGACCTATTTGTTTTATTGCCTACGCAATTTCTCAATGCAATAACTTTTCTTGCATACATGCGCGTCAAAGGTTCAATCACGTTATTTTACCTAAGGAGCGCCGTTTCTTGGGATTCTGTAAATAAATTATAGTCGCTACAATTACAATAGTCTCACTGTAACCAAAGATGTACTTTGACTGTCCCTTTGCCTGTTCTGACAAGGACATAAGAACCAAGAAAATAATATATCATTGGCTGTATGTAACCAAAGATATCAAAATCTTTGGCTGTAACACTAAAAGTTGCCAACAACAAAAAGTTGACATCTGCTGCCAACTGACCTTGACAGTCTTGATTGACATTGACATTAGTTTGTTTAGAATTTTGCAGTGTTTCGTGTATCGACAAAATTTTATTTTATTTTCTCTTGGAAAAGCAATTATAAAGATGTTATTGTGTTTTATAATAATTTCTGTATTTCAAATTGTACTAACTCAAAATGAGCAAAGTGATTGTGGGTGTGGAATCAGCAATAATCGTGACAAGAGTGCAGTTCTTAAAACTGAAAATGGGGACTCCGATCTTCTAGAGCAAGAACTAACAGACGCGTGTCCGATTAAAAATTTGGTGGAAAATATGGTACTTATTCCAGGTGGTGAATATCAGGTTGGCACCGACGATATTGTCATCAAAAATGACAAAGAAGGGCCTAAACGAATTGTAGAGATCAAGAAGTTCTATTTGGACAAGTATGAAGTATCTAATAGGCAATTTAATGATTTTGTCGCCAAAAATAACTTTAAGACTGAAGCCGAAACATTTGGAGATAGCTTTGTATTTACATTATTCCTCAACAACACATTTAAGGAACAACTTCAAGACTTCAGAGTTGTTCAGGCTCCATGGTGGTACAAAGTAGAAGGAGCAAGCTGGAGGCATCCCTATGGACCGGATTCTGACATAAAAGGTTTGATTGAACATGTATTTTTCCATTTTTATTACTTATAAGAATTGATATGTCAAAAGACAGCATTATTTTTTCCAAAATCTGTTAATGTAGATCAAAATATCTCAAAAAGTTATAGATGTTTACTTAAAAAGGTTTTCTTGTAACTGTAACAGTTAATGTACACCTGCCTTTTAAGTCGTTTTAAAATTCAACCCTGTATAGCACATACAGGGCAAACATCGGTTCGAACCCTATCATATTAACAAGCTCATACCCATTGGAAAATGGCGCTTAAATTGACTAATAAGAAATTAGGTGTATTGGATTTAGGTAGGTATTAGGGATGAGGAAGGAATTATACTGTTTGTACCTTTGGCAGTCCAAAAAAAGATAACTTTATATTTTCAAAACTGCATTACCATCTCACTAAGAAATAAAAATAATTATAATACAATTTTATTCAAATCTACAAATCACTTAATGTAAAAAGTGTGATTTTAAAATAAATTCAAGTGTGTAACATTATTTAAATGCATTCAAATGTTGTAGTACTAAATGTTTACAATCAGTGTTGTTCAAGTGAATACATTTAAATATTTAACTTCTTCAATAACTTATGTTGCATACTTGTAAAGGGTCAAGTAAACAGTAAGTTACCATTCTTTCATTAGTATCTTTATTGTGTACTGAGGCAGATAAAGTGAAAATGTGAAAGTAGTCACCATCAGTTGTTATAACTTACTATGGGTTTTTATTTTAATGGATTTAATATACATTATTCGCATCCATAGCACAAGCTTTGATCTTGTTTTGGGGTTAGGAATTTGATGTGTTAGGCAAAGAATCAATTAATTTATTTTTAATCATTATTTTTGTTATTGATATTTTATTTTTATCTGTTTTACAGAGCTTATGGATCACCCTGTGATGCATGTATCATGGAGAGATGCCAAGGCGTATTGTAAATGGCGCGGGGCCCGCTTACCAACAGAGGCGGAGTGGGAAGCGGCGTGCCGCGGTGGTCGCAGGGATAACAAGTACCCATGGGGAGATAAATTGTTTCCTGACAGAAAACATATGTAAGTGGTGGCCCCACATTCCGCTTCAATGAGTTCTTCTGTTCTTAACACATTACTTACATTTTGCTATGGAAATCATATTTGATTGTTTGACCATAGCAGTTCAATCATTGTGAACAATGCATTTACCTGTTAATACTTTCAGGGCTAACATTTGGCAAGGGACATTTCCTACTTATAACTCTGCAAAAGATGGATTTATAGGCACAAATCCTGTGGACTTCTTTCCTGAAAATGGATTTGGACTACATAATATGGCTGGAAATGTCTGGGAGTGGACAGAAGACAGCTGGTCCAATGAACTTGTAAGTTGAATATGTAGATAAAAACTTAATTTGCCCTGGGTGAAATACAATTCTAGGGTGGGTCCACATCTATCTCACACCTTTTGTTTACCTCTCATAGGAGGCTTGTGTAGAGAACAAATCTAACATGTACGCGCGCAGGAACTCTTCACGAGCTGCGCATTCTTCAGATGTGCACGCACCCTTACATTACACATGAATTGCAAGTAGATGTATTTTTTTTGTTATGTATTTATTTCAGCCAAAAGAAAAAGTGAAGAAAGGTGGGTCATATCTATGCCATAAATCCTACTGTTATCGCTATCGCTGTTCTGCAAGATCTCATAATACAGAAGATAGCTCCGCAGGAAATCTTGGATTCCGCTGTGCCAAGTCTGTTTAGAAATAACATTGTGTATTTAGCTCTAAGGCAAAGTCTGACTTTTGAAGATTTTTGCTAAATGGTACTTAATATGTCATATTAAAGTTACGAATTATACCTGCCAAAACCTCGCATTTAGCATGCTTTTCCGTTTTTACATAATTAAAACATTTTTATTCTAGATTGTCTTTTCTACTGTTTTTATACATTAATGACTGAATTACAAAATGTGGCTATTAACGTAAAATTGTGTAAGTAGGTGGTATGGTAGGTCTTCCAGTTTTTTAGGGCTCCGTATTTATATTTTACATAAATTGTGTAAATGTTCCTAGTTTTATAAGTACAAAATGATGTTTCTCTCCTTGGTCTTTATGCATGTATTGGCATAATTGTGATTTTAGAAGAATTTTTAAGAGAAATGAGTTGTTCATGAATTATGAAAAATCATGATTTTAGCATAGCTCTCATATTGCAGAGATTTTACATACAGTGAGGTTTCTTTTTTTTGTACATGATAGGCGACGAGTTTATAATAATTGTTAAAATATTTAGTGTAACTTATTTGTAGATTTTATTAAGTAAATGTTATTTTTGTGATAATATATTTTGTGATTTATTTTGATACTTAAATAAAACAAACAGAATATTTAACTGTTTTATGATTTCGGGGTTTTGGGAACATAAAAACAAGCTTAATTATACTTATTATTTATTTGCATATCTTTGTATAAAAATTACAATAGGTACATAAACTGATTTCAATATGATTGAAAGAAAGTGTATAAAAGTGGCGAGCTTCAGTTTATGCTTGCTTAAATTACATTACATTTGGACAACACTGTTCGGTGTAATAAAAGCACCTTGTAATTTTGGTAAGTACAAAAACAAAACGGAAGACTATAAATAAAGGAAGAACTTCGTTGGCTACTTCTATAAAACCCGTCGATTTAATCTTATATATACATAATTTTGGTATTAAATAAAAGATAAATTAAACAAAATAAATAATCAACACAACCACTTTAGTGTCATAATCTAAGACTACATTGAAAAACAATGCTCCGAAGTAAAATACAGGTATTGTACTTAAATATAATAAAAACAATAATAATCATCCGGTGTCAGGACGACGCGCAACAAAAAATGTCGCATCGAAACAGTAACACGTTCGCTCGAACACATCTTTAACTAGTTGCAACGATCGGCGACCGCGCGGGGCCGACCGGGGGGACATTCGCTAATCCAAAATTGCATCGGCGGACCGCGAAAAAATGCGGCCCGCAGGAAAACACCCGGAACGGAGGCGAGGTCCCCGGGCGGCCGGGGAGAAACTACGGGACGCACCCGCGGCGGCGACGCGGCCGCCCCGGCCGCCGCGACGTCCTCGCCGCCGTCCCGGGGACGACCGCGACCACGAATCTACCTACGTTATATCCATAAAATAAAATTTACACCGTCGAATACCGCCTATATGTACACTAGATAAAATCACATTTACCGCTAACGAGTTCGGGGGCGGGCTGCCGGGCCGCCGGGCTACGAATCACAGAGTGGTACGGAATGCTAGGAGGCGCGGCGCGCGGCGTCAGTTGCGGCCCGCCGGCAGCACCGTGCGCGCGCGCGCCAGCCCCGCGCCGCTGCCGTGGTGCAGCGCCCCGTTGCTGTACCCGTTCTTCACTATCCCGTTCTTGTATATCGGCTCCTTCTCCGGGATCTCCGTCAGCTGCGGCGCCGGCGACGGAGCGCGCACCTGCTATTGACGAAATAAATAAAAATATTAATATCTGACGGCATGAAATGACATCCATTACTCTGACTATTTTCTTCTTATCAGTTCCATGTCAGGCCCCCAATGGAGCTGAAGATTTTTACTCAGGAATCCCACATGTATTACTACAGTAAAGTAAGAAATGATGGAACTAGTAACAAAAGAATTTATCAATCGTCCCTTCTTTAAAATTTCAACCCTTTTTCAGATGGATAGCTCGGAAACGTTTATTAGTTTGAGCATTCAAAAATATACAATATTACTCTTCTTACTCTAGCCGATTGCTTCTAAATGAATCAAATGGCAATCACATTTGGGAATAAAATCGTATGATTATGGTACATCCAACAATTTTCTCAATTTTATAACACCATTGTAAAGGCAGTATTAAGAATCTAGTAGTACCTTAGGCTTGGAGTAGGACTGGTTGTAGAAGTCTTTGAAGAGGAAGAAGAACATGACAGCGTGCATGCCGATCCACCAGACGAAAGCGCGCGGGTAGTCGCAATCAATGAACAGCAGTTGGAATGCGTGCACCATTATACCCACGAACTGCACCTGAAAATTTAAACAAGTCCAATTTTATGACCAATAAAATTGACAACCGATTTTGTAAAAAGATTAATACTGATATGTCACCACTGCTGTGGGTTCGATTCCAGCACAATACACAGGATAATACACTTTTTGTAAAAAAATTAAATGGCTGTACAAACATTGTATGTAATACTTATAAAATACATACATATAATTTCATAACATATTAGCAGATTAGTGAAACCCTCTTAATACATACTTAAGGAAATGTTTGCATAATCAAAGGTACCTCAGTTAATAAAAATAATATGCATGATTCATCAAGTTTATTCTCATAATTATACAGACTAGACATCAAAGTCTTGTGATTTACTAAAAAGGAATTGGAACTTATCCAACAATTTAATAGAGCATGCACGCGTCGTTAGCAGCTGCTATAATTTAATTATACCAATGTCTACGAAGTTTGACTGTATTGTAATATAACGAAGTGTGTGCTGCTGTATGTCTTCATTTAAGAATGCATGTTTCTAACACAGGAAAGACGCTATAGATAGTTAAACATGCCTTATCAAGTACCTATTGGGTCCACGTAAAGCATGAAAAAAATTGACAATATCTTACCATCTGTAAAGTAGTGAGGTACTTCTTCCACCACAAGTATTTCCTCATGTGAGGACCCATCGCTGCCAGCATGTAGTACGAGTACATGACGATGTGTACGAAGGTGTTGAGCAGTCCGAAGAAGGTGGAATGACCGCCTGGAGTGAACTTCACTCCGAACCAGACGGACATCGGCATCACTCCGTGGTGGATCACGTGGAGAGTTGATACATGATCAAACTTCTTTCGAAGCACAAAGAAGATCTGCCGAAAAATATGACTGCATGACAAAGGACCAAGTTTAGAACATTTATAATCAGGTAAAATTAAGGAGGTATTCAACTATTTTTGTGGCGAAGAATGATTAAATTGAAAGAAGCAGTTGATGATAAAATATGGCACTGGCTCATGGAAAATATTTGACAATAATATTATGATGTATTTTGGTAGCATTTAATAAACCATTAACAATATAGTGTAGTTCTATCACAGATCAGTTATAACATTATAATTATGTTAGACATATCTAGTACTAAAACTCCAAATTAATAGTTTAGACTGATTACTATGTACTTGGTCGTAAAATTTTATAGACGATTGCAAGAAGTAATTATCACAGATATTATATTATAGATAATAGTATCTGTGTTACATTTATAAACTTACCGTATCAAAGAATTCTGTGAATTTTGAAAAATAGTACCACCAGCATGCATGAACCATCTGAAAAGTGAATAAAAATAATAAGTCTCAGCAAATAAAGGGAACAAACAATAAAAAATTTAATGGGCAAATTAATATTTTACATAGAAACTTAAAGAAAAAATTTAGTAACACATAATTAAACATGTTATTGGAATTTGCATGCATGTAGGTATTTGTTAGTTGATTGGCTGAAAATGAATTATGTTCTGATTGTGTCAGTTCTATGGTGATTTCGATGTGCAATTTAAATGGTGGTTTATGATTGTGACTTATTATGATTGATGAAATGATTAGATGAGAGTTCAAAATATGCTTTTTGGCAACTTAGTATGATGAATGATAATGTTATTCACTGTCATGATAGCTTTAAAATGCAGAATCAAATATTAAGATCGGGGAAGAAGACTGTGCTAATAAAGTAATTAATTAGTATGGAGATAGATGTTTACTTTGGATTTTGAATTTCAATGAAATGTAAAGAAAATTGTGAAAAAAATATTTTATTTATCTTCAGCAAGTACTTTCGACAGTGCTGTGTTAATTTATCAAATGTATTTTTCTTTTGTTAATGTGCAATAATAAAAAGGAGGATAGGACTAGGGCCAAGAAAAACAATTTGGCTGAATGAGTTGAAAACATAAAGGGGATAATTTGGGGATAGCATAATAAACTGATAATTCACCCTCATTGTTTGTGGATGTTTGGAGTGGTCCACTGGCTGACACTGATAGTTATACCTGCCTGTGAACCAGCCTGCTGACCCGATCTGAAACAATATGCCGTCACCACCCTAGTTATTTGCATATTTACATTGTTGACATATTGTGATATATAAATATCATTAACATGTTAACCACCAAGCCAAACTGAGCCATATGACCTGGAATAGTTTAGACTGGCTGCTCGTGTAATTGTTGAAACTACTATTTACATAGACCTGTAAGAAATTGGTTTGTGATGTGGATATTTACAATGGTATAAGGTTAGTTCCGGGTTGTAGCCAATTCCTAAGGTGTAACCACCACTTTTCACTTACTCTATTGGCTATAGGGTTGTCTGAGTAGTCCACAGGTTGACACCTTAAGCTGTAATGTTTCAGCCAACCCCCCATCAAGCTCTGGGTAAAGTATATAGTAAAGTATTAATAGCATTTCCAGACACTGGGAGAAAGTTAATTGTTTAAATTGTGTAAAATAGTGCAAAGAAATGATGTAGTAAAAAATAAACGCTGGAAAATAAAAAGTTTAAATGTATGGGCAAACATCCTCAAGGCAGAAAATGTTAATGAATTAGGTACTAATAGAAATAGTTTGGCAATAAATTAAAATTATAATGTAAAAATTGTAAAATATAACTTTAGGCCAGTTTAACAGTTCATAAAAGTTAATATGAACTCTTCATCAGATCAACAATCATTAGCTTACTGAAAGTGGTGCTGGTCCTTAAAATCAACAAATGTAAAAATGAAAATAATGTAGTTGAAATATTTATGTAAAGTTGTTTTTTCAAATATTTACTTTATATTCATTATACTTTTTAGAATTATTATCTTATTCAATATTACAGTGTTTTTTTTTAATATATGAATGAAGCAGCAAAGGGGTATATGGAATTTATAACAGTAAAATTGTAACTGTGTCTTTATTTATATTAAGATTGAGGTATGTAATGAAAATTTAACAAATTGCATTGTAATTTAAAATGGTAGAAAGAGTACCTTTGGCCACCATAAAACATTGGTCCTATGAAAAGTTATAAACTAAGTTTGAATTTTTCATATTCAGACTATTTTAAAATATTACTTTAAAATAAATATGTTAAAATAAATTGTTACTTAATAAAAAATATTGCTTATAGGTAATTGAATACTAAAAAATTGCTAAAAAACAATAAATTGTTCTTGAAGTTCAACAATGTTATGTTTATTTTTGAGCGTACATTAGGTTTTCAAAAACATTTATAACAATTGCAATAAGTAAGTTATTTAATAATGTTATATTTAAAGAGTTTGAGTTGATAATATTTTACCAAAAAGTTTATAAATACCCTCACTGAAATGTTCAAATTAATTTTTAATTTATACTTATTCAAAGTTTTCTTGTTTAATCTAATAATATTGAAATGGATCTTACCTCATAGAACAGCCATGTGCTGAATACAACTTGTAGCAAGTTGTACAATATTAATAAATTCTTTAATTCAAAAGGTTTTCTGTTTTCCATAAACCTCGGCCCTAAAACCTGTAATAAAACAATATATTGTTTGAGAAAAATATATTTTGTAAACTTTGTATCCATTTTGTGGAATATGTTGGTATGCTTACCTTGACTAGATATACATAGCTTAAGCATATTAATAATGTGGGGAATGGAGAACTCATCAGGAACCATGGATTTGTCCGGGGATCTGAAAAATACAAAATTAACTGTTAATACCAGTAGGTTTTGTACGCTCAGGATGGATAAGAAATAAATAAAAATGTAAAGGTTATCATCAGGGATATCAAACCTTTTACTCTAATAGAGTAGGTACGTCGATACTTAATTTAAAAAAATGAGTTGTGTATCATAACAAAAGTTTTATTAACAAGAATCTAATTGGAAAATATCTTGGACATAAATCTAGATATAATATTATTATTTAGTAGCATAACACCAAGCATTTATATCATTTTCAGGGCTGGTATCTTAATTTTTTTATGGGACCGAATTTAAAATATTCATTAAAATAATGTAACTAGGTTAATTTTACATAAATAGCTAAATGACATAATGTGAGGAAGATATTACTCACCTCCATATTTGTCCATAAAAACGTGCATATCGTTTATATATTGGAGTATTAGCGCCATAGCGGTGATTCCTGGTGGATGAAAAACATTTAATTGAAACAAATGAACTCAGCAAGTGAAATAGCCGAACTGTCGTATTCGTCCAGGGAGGCACAGAATTTTTCGTACCTAAACTTATAGATAAGCAGAAAAAACGAAAACTATACCCTAATACATATTACTATACAATGAACACGATTCACAATAACACACTATACATAATTATTTAACAGTTTTTTTTACAAAAATCGAAAACGTAAAAATTAGGTTAGCTCATCCTAGAAGATTTCGAGACTAAACTTCATTGAAGTTAGACAGGATAGATGGCGTAATCAGCAACCGTAAATTCTTGGTGTTTGTCTATGGCAAAGTTTGAGTGAGGAATGCGAGAGGGAGGGAATCATTTTTAAAGACATAATACCAACTTTTATTTATTAACTTATTGTTTTGCCTCATTACACATTAAGAAACAGAATACATGAAACTTATTTGAAACGGTTATAGTACTCCCGCGGTCCAATGAAAAACATTAACCAGTTTGTTCCGGTCAATATAAAGTAAGTTTAAAAAAAATTAAGTTATTACTCAATATAAAAATTATATAATTTTCTTTTAAGTTAAGTAACTAATAAACTTAAATTAATCACGATTATCCACAATTTGATTGATCAGAGATAGAGTGAATGTGACATAAACCTTCCTTCCTGTAGGAAGGAGCTACGTGCACAGCTACGGGTCTATTTCACTTGACACATGAATGAACTTTCATTCGATCAATGAAAATAATTGGGTAGTGGTTCACCGTAGAGGTCTTTGACCTTTCGTTCCTGTTGCACTTACTATTACTACCGCGTAGTAGTAGGTTTTTAAGAGGCTGAAGTAAGATAAATCTAATGTCTATTAAAAATAACTGATATGTAAAAACAACTTGAACTCATTACTTATTCATTCATATAAAAAAGGTTTTAACGATGTCGAGTAAAACCTAAGTAGGTTGTAAAAGAAAACATAATGGAGTAGGTACACGAATTTGATGTTCATAAAGACACCTACCTCCTTACACACATAATACACTCGTTTTAGGTCAAGGTCAAGGTCATTTGATAAAAACATTAAAGTAGACATGTTTCCTAGTTTTTGAAAGCTAAATAATTTTTATGTAAATATTATAAATTGTTAATTATTAATTATTATTTTTTTATCTGGACGAAAGACAAGTAAGTTTATTTACGAATGGGCAATTTAAATACCTACTTGTATCTGACTGGTAGCTGCCTCTTTTTAACATAGGAATCGCTACTTGCCTAGATTCCACACATAAACAGTAGGTGCAATATATTTTTTTAGTCTAGAGATTAACTGACAACGATGTGTTGAGGGTACCTACTCACGTATATTTAATTAAAGTTGAGACGATTATCCGAGGCAATCCGTTTTCTACTTCCTAGTCGATATCTGTAACAAAAATAAAATTTCATTTATAAATAAATAAATTCTATAAACTAACACAACATTTTCCCGAAACTAAGATCGGAGCTTGTACTCTGGAAGCTAGGGACTAGGGAGCGGATACACATACTTAAATAAATCGGTACAAATGCCGATGTTCATCACACAAACATTTGTCCCCAGAGGGATTCGAACCCGCGACCCTTGGATTTGTAGCCAGGGTCGCGGGTCTCTTACCACAAGACCAACGGGCCCGTCAAATATGTGATTACATCATCACCGATGATCCTGTCTGAGATAATAGGGACTTTTCAGCTACGGTATTTTTCTTTACCAGGTAATTGACCTACCTACTTGAAATCAATAAATCAAATGAATGTCGTTTAGTTCACTTCGTTTAACTTTGTTAAAATCAATTTGCGTCACATGGAAGGAATGTTTCTGATAACTTACACCTCTAAATTGATGATTTTTAAATGCCTAGCTATTAAACCAGTACCTAGGTAATTTGAACGCCTCAACGCATATAACAATCTGAAAACATTTTTTATGATATATACCGAAGCCGAGTTCGCGGTTTCCTTGGAATGGTGTGATATTAAATTAAACAACTGAAAACGTGAAAAAATAGTTTTAATTATGATAAAGTCGTTATCACGATTGATTGAGCGCTGTCTGATTGTCAGGATTAAGTAAAAAACTTGTGAGATCTAGTACAGTGATTCACTTAATATATATATTATGTTTTTTTATTCGTGGTCAAAGTTAAAAGACAGATGTTACGAAATTGCTTACTTTATTTAATTGTTGGTAATAGTTGTATTCGAAGATTCAATAAAATAATTCGTATCACACTTTTATTTGCCTTGTAAGGTGTTTGTCTGTAGATCGCTCATAGTGACCCAGTTTGGGCACGTCGCGTCGTTTATTTGATTCAGCTTGATAAGATACGCTAGAGACATTACGTAGCTGTACCTGGCGTTGACTGAGTTATCACTTTTGTCACTTCCATTTAGATGTATAGATTTAAAAAATCCGTTGCAACGAACCTGCCTTTAACACACTCACACCTTATGCCGTGTGTTCATGACGAAAAACAAAAGAGATAAGTACCAAAATGGCTTTATATGCTGCTTAAAACATAAACTCGTACTTGACGTAAATGATGGAGATCTCGATATCTCAGGGTACTTTTACGGTATTAACAAAGGTGAAGTTATAAGAATACCTAACTTTGGAAATATCATATTTACCCTATATTTAAAAGTTTAACTGTCCATTAATGTCAGTAACGATTCGTAAAAACTGGTTATCTGTAATCTAAGCTAAGTTGTAAATAGAACCAAAATCTTGTCGCGGAAGCAGCCGAATCTGTATCAAAATTGAACGGCCTTAAAATTATTTATGCTGATTACTGATACATGAATATGAAAGGATAAATTAGAACAACATACATAAATGCATATCAAACGTTGTGCACTATCGCGTGTTCCGAATAAGAAGGTCATATGTCCGTGATCTTGATTTTGTTTATTGCAAGCTAACGAACCAGTTAATTCGACGGCTATGCGTCAACGATTCCGGTTCAAATCAAGTTCAGTTCAATGTTAAGTTTCAGTGCGGTTACGTGATAGGAAAAAAAAACTTTAATATGATACGATTAGAAAGATATTATTTACGAAAGTTGTAACTCACATTCAAGAATTTCGTTATAAATACTATATTCGTCATCAGGTGATGAGAGTAGTTTAGTTAATGGCACTAGAGTGAAATGTATGTTAAGGAAATATAGGAAAAGTATTAAAAAACATGCCTTCATTATCATCATGCATGAGGCAGTACCAATCTAATGCTGGACTTAAGTCTCCTCAGCTGGGGTTATATCCATAAATAACATGATAAAAAATACTTGACTAAATTTAAAATGAAATGTAGGTATTTCTTTTCTTTACAAGATGACACGAGACACTTGAACAATGTTATGCAGTGCGATAAATTCCTTAATGTAATATAACAATTACTTATGCGATTATTTAACGCCGTCATTGTTATTTATATTGTTCGATAATGTAAATTTCTTTATGTACAACTACTAATAACATGGTATTGTATGTAAATATAACAAGTCAAAGGGCCATAGAAAGCATCATTTGAAATTATTTGCATTTAGATCATACTCATTAAAAAAATATGCATAATAAATAAATTAAAGCGTTGTTAGCACCTTTAGGTGTCAATTATGGTTGACAATGTACGTGAATTACAAAGAACACACGTGAAACGACAAGAATTTATATATTTGCATATTACAATATAACCAAAAATTAATAAAATTCATAAAAATAATTTAACCCCATAACTAACAATTTACACGTAATAAATTAGAAAATGGTGTGTCCACGGTATTCGCATATTTACAGATATTGCCAATTTATCATTCATCATTGGGCGACACATTTTTTTATCTCCTATACGAGTAGAACGTGTGTATATGCAATCTCTATTGGAATTATGATAAAAACAGCGTATTAACACGTCTTGTTCCTTGCGACGTGATCGGAGTCGATTTCGATGTTTTGAGGCAGTTTGTAAAGTTGTAAACATGTCCATTTTAACCACCTTTTTCATTACTCATAATTTCTGACCAATAATATCAGCCATCGATGTATATGTAACAAAATTTTATATCTTTCTTGTGCACCGATAAAGAGACTTGATTCAAAATTCTACAAACAAGAAAAATAAGGCCAAACTTATTGTAATTTTTGTACTGTTTGATATAATTTCTGCACTCGCCAATGTAAGGTACCTACTGCGAAGTTACTTGATTGCATCTGTTGCAATTGCAACATTCGCCGTCGTGCGGAGACTGCGCTGAAGTACATAGACCTAACTCTTAATGCAAGCTTGCGCATGCATCCTGATAATAGCAGAACGCATTCTATATCGGCATTATTTATCGTCGTCTAAAGTGTCAGACCTCGTAACACCATTTTTTTTCAAATGTAATTTTTATTATTTTGTGTCACTAAGTTTTTCGTGGTCAATCTTTTTGTGTCTCCTGTAATATTTTACCTGATGATGTTACGAGATTTGACACTTGAGCCGACGCTATGCACTTTTCTGATATTGCGCGGTTGCACCCGATGGGATAATCTCAGTGCTCTCCTTAACATGTAAATGTGTTGTGTATGATTATTCCGTTGTCAATGGCCGGCTATAGTCTACTGTTGTGCTAAGTAGGTCATTGGCTGCACGTCTCATTATGTAATAGGCAAGCGCGAGTAGGGCCACGCCGAGGTCTTTGCCTGCTCCTCCTCGCTGACAACTCACCAATCTTCAATTCACATACCAAAACTCATTTGTTGTTCTTAAATTTTGCTTTGAACAGTGCATCCAATTTGGAGGTTTGAATGCATATTTCAAGTATTATTAAACATGAGTTTGCATATATTACTCAGCCTCCTACTCTCCTAGAAGATCGATTGTCACTGTTGCAATATATCGCAGCATTAGCTTTATAACCCTTTGCGTAATGAATGATATCGTTTAAGATATCTGCGTGCTAATGCATGTTTCAAACATAATGACGGGGCACTTGTAGATGTGGAGACGATTTGGTTTTAATGGTAGTTGATTGAGAGGTTGGCACAGTTGTAGTGCAAATCTCTGAATACACAGTGCTCTCACGACTATTATTGTCTACGAGGCTGCTACTGATTGTGTGTAAAACGCCGAGAGCTCACGTCACGGCCGTCATGTGGGAATACATCGTACTTGGAATTATAATTATTTACATTCTTGCGCGCGACGTTTAATGTAGTTTAAGCAGGTTCAACAAACAAAGAAACGATTGATGTCTACTTTGCGAAAGAAAAAAGAACGATGCTTGCATAAAAGTAACAAGGAAAATATTCCACAAATGTCTAGTCGGTATTGTTAGTCAGGCAATCATAAATATGAAAAATAATAACTGAGTGGACCAAACCGGATTAAGGGTTTCATGAGGTCATTCTAATTATTTTCCATTATGGTAACAGTTACGGGAAATTGTAGGAAATAAACAAAAGACAGGTTTAAGGAAAATCTGGTCTTTGATTGTTTCTTAAATACAGAACAGCAATATCCGATAATTAATATGGGTGACTAAGTTACTGATTAATCAGCTAATTAATCAATATTAATCTTTGTTATGACTGTCCAATCCTAGATGATAAATTAATCTAATTGAATACAAGTATTAATCTGTATCATATTACATGTTGCTTATCCACTAATTTATCGCATCCAGTGATATAATTATAGCTTATTAGTTGATGTATTAAAATGTAATGGCAGATAATGATGTGTGATATACGCTCGGTGACTCACAGTACTGAAACAATATCTATGTTTGGGGAAGCCCGGCTGACATTGACATTCTGGCGACGTCTCTGATGCGTATACCCACGCAGTTGAGAGACGTTGAGCATAAATAAAAGATCAAGATCAAACGCATATTTAACTACGAACAATGGAAAAAAGTACGTTTACATGATTTGTCTGGTACACGTAGGTAACTGCCTTGTAAAAAGTCTGTTGACGCTGGCATACTTACAACTAATTGGTTCTTAATTGACATGTACCTACTCTTGTGCTTTGTAGTTTGTTAATTTTTAAACGTCGTTTTGTCGTTATTGCTGTTTCACTACGCTCGTGTTAACTATGAAGATTTCCTTTCTTTATTCTATTTTTGTACAATGAAACAAAAATAGCTCAAAGGCATCTCTTTTTGTATTTGGTATGCTATACGAATCGTACGTATATTTTTTACTACTTAAGGTATTTTATGATAATAAATTTTTGGCCATGTGACTAGAGTTTTTAACTAGTTAAATGTGGTTCTGACAGTTTTAAGGTTAATACATTATTCATACAAGATTTGCGGTTTAACTTCACAAAGATGATAACGCTAGTAGCATACTTATGGTCTATGACAGCGTTTTGCGTTTAGTTACAAAATCCTAGCACATAGCAATTCTCGCTAATTTCTGTAAATCGCTTTGGTCGAACCGAAGCATTACGGTTACGGCCTGTCTACTTCTTAACATACACCTTCTCGTATAGTCGTATCTGTATGAATGATGCAAGTATTGAGCCGACTGGAAATACTATCTATAGAAAAAAGAGCTCTTTACGCTTTTGTTGATGGGAAAGGAACTGAATGTAAAAAAATATATCAATAATTATGTAATTTTCATAAAAATATTATTTGGTCGTCGTCAAACTTGTTGTAATCTCTTGTTCTCTGTCTAATTGTCAAAGAAGGCAACAAATCGTTTTTTTGGTAAGTGCGTCAAAACACGATTTAATTCATCGTTTTCCATCGAGATAAACGATCTGAAATCGTTATAAATGTCCAATTATTGTTAATGTAACTAAAATAATTCAACAGCTAATTAATTTTTTTGTGTGTCTATTAGTATTTTGAGGTCAGATTTGCGTCACGAACGCTATATTTAGCGGCGAGTATGAGAGCGTAGTGAGGAAAGATTACATGTTTACCGGTATTGTTGTATCCAGCCTCGAGTTTTAATTATCACTGGTCGATCTGTACGCAAAACGTGGTAAAATGCGGCTTTGTAACAATTGTAACTACAAAAAGTCAATAATTCACCCTTTAATTTAAAGGGATAAGATCTCTTTATCAGTGTATTGAAGGAGCACGATTACTAAAGTTTTGACGTTAATGTCACACCTATATAAGTTTTATAATGAAATTATTATATTCTCATATTTCATTCGATAACAACCGCGTAGTTACAGATAAGCAAGCCGGTTAACAAATGCCAAAACTAAAGTCTACATTTTCGCAATCTTATTTAATGTATTAAGTGCTTAAATCTGTTTCTATTTATATCACATTTTAATTAAGCATAGGCCGTGTAGTGAAATAACCGCCAATGAATGCTTTTATACGTTGCAATACGTCAGTAGTACGCAACTGCACGTACCTACTTATTTGAAGAATGAATAATCCATGATGCAATTGTTTTAAACACCCGTCATTTTTACGAGTTGTTTATTTACGAGTATTTCTCCTTTATTTGTGAAGGAACATAATTAATTTTATATACTTCTTCATGGCGGGTAATCTCCCTGACATAAAGAATGGGTGATTGAAAAATGGTTACTCACAGGGGTTTCGCAGACAGATTTTCACAATATGAATGATAGTTTATTTCCGAAGCGATTAAGATAATATGTACTTACATCCTTTGCACCACGATACATAGTAAAAAAAACAAGTGGACGCATTGCAGGACATTGGAACTATTGTAAGACAGAAGAAGTACCATTTCGGAGGAAAACAATGAGAACAAGCATTTCACAAGGTTGATCATTCATTAAACCGAGGACGCTATTGTCCGCAGTTCAAATTACGAAAGAACTAGCCATGATTGCAGCTCTGACGCTTATTTTCATCAAGCAAACGGAAATAGGTAATACAGAGAAAATGTAAGAAAAAACAGACTAAGCTTTAATTGACTACTACTACATTGCAATTGAGTCGCACTTACATTTTGTTTCCATGCGATAAAGGTTTAATTATCTCGAAGATTATAAATAACGAAAATGTGCATTGGCACAGATCCTTTAGTAGTCTTATTTACTACGTAGAGTTGATAAAAATAAAACTTCAACAGTACGCTAAAAACAAGGTATGAATGAAGTCACAATTAGTGTTACATTAAAGCAGTTTAAATATAATTTGTTACGTTTGTTAATGCATCTTTGCGTCCGCGCGTACCACATTTTCTGATTTATTACTGACACTTTTTTTCAAGATGGAACAAAATAGGTTAATGTTATTCGGCGATAATTTAATTATGTATATACTTGTAGAAAATTGCAAACTTAGTTTAATTATTACTTCTATACACGCTTGTTTCACTAATTAAGATTTGGTAAATGTTGAATTTGGGAAAGATTCAAACTTCGGTTTATTTGTAGAGCCTGCGCCGAGATTTAAAACTCGTTTGTTGTTTCAACAATTTATTAATTTATCAATGAATATTGTAATTTTGCGACCAAAAAAGAATATATCAACATTATAAAATACTTCTAACGATCTATTTCTACTGCATGATCTTGAAAAAGTGTGGTTTTAGGCTTATTACAGATTTAGAGACCGACGACTTTGGACATAACAAATCTTTTGTTTAAACTATATTGCGTGAAAGCAACAGAGTCAACATATTCCCTCCAGTAGTCTCACATGCACGTTCCGTGGTTCGCATTTGCTTCACTTTCATCGCTAATTCCACGCATCGTTTATGATCGGACATCCACTTCTCTTTTCATATTCATCAGTGTGATTTTCGCTACAATAGTCTTTAATGATTGTTTTTAACAAATTTTGTTTGTTTATTTGTCATTATGTATTAACTAAGTATTGAACTGCCTTTTTGATACCATGCGTAAAACAAAAAAGTTTTTCAGGGAGCAGACCAATTGCACTCATACTCGACCCAAATGTTTTAATCTAAGCTTAACATTAAGTAACTCAAAAGGTCATGATATTTAAATTTGTAATTTTATTTTATTTTATTTTATTAATTGTTTAATCTTAAAAGGCAGTTTATAATTATGGGTTACTAAAACTGTTTAGTGATAGAAAACCAGTGTATACGTCAATAGTTTTCGATTCAGAGATAAATGAAGATCATTAAAATCAGGAAATAATGCGTTCGCCCAAACTACACGTTTTTATCAAGATTACGTTTTTTGTAATATTATTAATTTTTAGGTATTTTGTCAGCATCATATGCATAATAGTATACAACAAAGAATGGGACGAGATAACGGCCCTCGATTCGATTTCGCGAGGTCATCGTTATGATGTGAGTGCTAACACGGTTGGAATCATCCGCACAAGGTTACCATGACGTACAAATGAATGGTTTAATAGGCAGAATGCCTGAATTTGTCTATCGGTGCCATCTAAGTCTCACCTTTTCGGAGATAGGTCATGTTGCGTCTCTACATTTTGTTAAGATGCTCTTGACATAATTTGCGCGAGACATTACTATTGTAAGGTATTCGTATTTGTTGTATTGTTATTGTTGGATATGAATTCAACAAAATACTATTGCATATTCATATCTAGGTGGCAGTTACGTACAATTTTAATAAGTTTTGCGTGACATAGGTAATCTACTTTTCTACGTATTTACAACTCGTTTTATAGGAAACACATACATACGTAGGTTGCCGCTAAATACTCATCTTACATGTGAGTATTGCTATTTAAGTCATTGAAAATATCAGGTAGACACAGAGTGATATTGAAAAAGTATTAGATAATAATTTATGTTCGCCGTGAATCGTCACAGGTGCGTCATTTTGCTCCTATCCGTAGGCGCTATTATTTGAAAATGAATAATTATTTCGTGTGGCGTTAAACTAAACACATCTTAAGATCTGAGAGTATTGATTATCTCTCACAAAACATGTTCCCTAGACCACATGCCTCAGTGCTGATAAAACGGAATGGATAATTATGCAAAAAAATAATACTCAAGTGCTATTTAAATAAATTATTTATAATGTTTTTCAATGCCACAAGACATTTTCTTGACTAATCACAATTAAGACAGTTTAGAAAAGATTGATGCTTACATCAATTTAATTTTATGGTTGTGATTATAATAATGGTTGTATTGGGTGCCTCAACACTGGGTTGATTGATTTAATATTGCCATAATCCATACCATTTAGTGACGTCATTTTACGAAATAGACCTGTGAGAATCTTATACGAACCATAGGAAATCGAAATGTGTCACATGGCGAAACACGTGGTCGTATTAAACCTAAAAGCGGATGGTAATATAATATTTAGCAATGATAATTTGCATGATTCTGACCATCAGTGTCTCGGAAAAAAACGCGACCGAGTTACCTCGACGCGACGGTTTCGATAGAGCTGATAAAAATAGCTTGATTTGATTAGGCTGATTAGATTACTTAACCATTAGATAACATATTTATGGGACGGTCTCTGTTACAAAATTTTACTCACTGCATTAAACGCTGGAATTCATATTCCTTTTCTTACCTGAAATAAGAAAAAGATCATTACTTTGTGATACAGATATCGGTGTTATAGGTACTTAACGTAAAAATGTAAACAAACACGGTAATAAAATTTCATTCATATTTAAACATTTTTAGGGTCTCACTACTCACACGGATACAGTAAATTATATGTATTTGACTAAATTATAAATAATGACGATGAGACAGGCTGATGATGGCAAATAATCATTAAAGAAATCATAAAGTTACATAATATCCACGTGAAGTCACAACTATAGCCAATAATTACTATGTGCAAGATTGTACATACATATTTTCCTCGCAGTGTTTACTATTAAACTATACTTCATATATTTTAGAACTTCACATGCTACTTTATTACATACCAGTTTGTGTTGGAATAAATTGTGCATGCGTACATTATAATTGGCCAGTCTCTGAAAGTATGATGTTATAGTCATTAAAAAGTAAGTTGACGGTTAAAACAGTTAAAGAACGTACGCGGTAACAAGTTGTTTTGGGCAATGCTTCGGGTATCTTGCGGTAGCGGTGGTGTTGCCCTCACACGGCCATGTAACATTACATTATATTACATCCAGAAAGTGGAGCGCTACCGCGAATGAATCAGCACTGTGGCCACTTGCTACACCCTTGGCGATTAGTTATTTCAACAAAACATTACGAAAAGTGTCTATTGCCGAAATGTGTGCACCTGAACACCCTTGATTGTGCTCATTGTGTCCGCTCGTTGTACGTTACAAAACAGCCACTACCATTGGCTGTAATGCATTTGATATTAATATGGTGACCATAAAACATGAAATATATTGCAAAATATATGAATTAAGTGCGAGTTGTGTTACACGCACGTTAGCTGTTGAAATTGTGAACTTCTTGTACTACACGGCTGACCCGCTTTGGAAAGAATTTCAGAACGTTTTTTTTATGGAAACAATTCTATTAACTTTGCACTATTAAATTTTGTAGCTATTACTTACTCTGATTATTATATGAATAAATTACATCTCTAATGGCAATGATTTTCTGAAGGTAAGGAGTGAGTCTGTTTTGTTTTGAACTTTTTTTTAAAACCCTGAATATACAATTTTTTCCAACGGAATGAGCCTTGTATTGTTAAGTTTTTTACAATGTAAGATATTCGCACACATGTCATTACATCATATTTTGTCGTTGTATTAGTTATGTTGTTCTATTAGGAAGCTTACATCTTTTCCTAAATACTAATAAATAATATAATCAGCTTTTTAAATATTGGCTATTGCACCAGCGAAGATTGTTTCCTGTTAGTTTTTATTCCTAGGCAAGGTGAGATAATTACAAAGAGAGTGGCTCGCGTAAGCACTATGTAGCGTCATCGTCGTGCCTAGTATTAATTATATTCAGTGTTGAGCGCTAACTAGGTCGGGGGCAAGGTTGTCGAGAAAAAAAGAATCCTTCATAGAGTCAGCTATCTAATCAATGCATCTTTACGAAAATAGTGCTATTGTTTGGTCTGATGTTCTATGCAAATTATGAGAAGTGTTCACTTTTTCTTATGATTTTAATTATTTGTAAATGATTATGCCTACTTACTCTTTGCGAGCATTTGCCTAACCCATTAATTGTGACCAAATACTTAACTAAAACTAAGGTAATAATTATTTATTACCTTACACTTATGTGTATTACATTTTTAATGTCCCAATTATAAATAGAAAATCCGTAATTAGCTGTAGGTTCAGAAATAATGTACCAACTTTACTAGGCCTAGAGATTGATAAATTAAAATCTGATGTGCAGTCAGAGTATGAGAAGTGAGCGTTTACACATCTCGGTCAAGTCGGAGATGCGATCATTGTCACCTGCGAGTAATCATGGCGGAGGAAATAGCTGGCAACAGGAAGAACGACTGCGTAACTTCCGAGAGTGCAGCGGTATGAGTATCACGTGGAAGCGACTATGTTGGGATGGAAACTCACAATTTCATTTGAAGTTAATACTTCAGCATAAATTGTGTACTAATTTAGTTAATCATAAAGTCGCTGCTTAAATGCGAAAGAACATATAAGTTAAAATACGTGTTTTTACTGTAGAGCATATTGAAAAAAAAATTTAATCATTGTTTTTCATTACACCCTTTTTAATTATGCATAAGTATATTGTATTAAGGAAGGCACGTTAAATCAGGTGTTCATCTTTGAAATTAGGATAACTTCTAAAATTTATTTCCAGAGTGTAGGTGTTGGTTTCCAAGTGTGTTACGAAATATATTATCCTTAAAGGACGCAACCTTCGATAGAGTCACTTAATGTGACTATTCCATAGAGGAAAACACTTACACGTAAAGATGTTTTCACATATCGGAGAACAATATATTCCGTGTGATTACGGTTGTAATATTCATTTTTCAATCTTTTATGGCATCGATGTTTTCCGCTGCACCTTTTCAACACTTAGAGACAATTTATGTGCACTTATGTCAACACAATGGAGAAAAATGGAATTCTGGATATAAATTGAGAGTATTTTCGTTTTATGGCTTGTGGCTTTAGGTATAGGAAGGCAGAATACCCCTTCGGCCGTATTCGGCCATTGCGGCCGATCTTACGATCAGCCAGGAACGCCAGTATATATTATAGTGCACAAGTGGAACGCAAGCTCTCTCTATTCCCTCACTCTCATAATACGTTGGGACAGCAATCTGACACGAACTTAAAGAGATCAGGCGTGTTACAATGGTTTAACGTGCATTCCGAAGCACGGACGAGCTCGAGATAAAAAAATCGGCCATCGAGCTCCTCACCCGAGAAGACAGAGGATCGTAACAGCGTGCAAGCCTAGGTGTACTGTGTACCGTGTGCGGTAGGCACGGGGGCGACAGCGGTCGGCGGTCGGCGGCCGCAGCCGGCGATGCGTTGCGTTTGCGCAATACCCGGAGGCAACACGCGCGACCCTGAACTCAATTCGGACGCGATCATTTTGCAACTAATCGTTGGTGGACGCCGCGGACGACGTCGCCGGCGCAAATGTAAACATTTACAGGCGCGGCCCGAACGCGCGAGGCCGGCGCGGACGTGTGACACTCACCGTCTAATGACTATCCTTGCTAATGCCCAATTTACCACTAGGAGGTCAATCTGCCTGTTTTGGAGGCTTATATTCGGTCGGAAATAACGCGCTGATCCAAATTGCATGGTCCGATTCCCACGAATTAATTATATAATTTAATACTAAAAATAAAACTGTTGCAATATGCTTTCCGAAAGGTCCGAGGATATGGTCCGAGGTCCGTGCCTACTCGTAATGCATCAGCACGGTGATTGATGTTTCATTTCAAAGTGTACTCTAATGATAATTTATCGGTGTTGTAAGTGTAATATGGTGAAATAATTGTAGGAGATAAATTATGATACGCACCATATTTTTATCTCTCCTCTGGTGTAGATGTAAATATTTTTAAAATTAGATAGTTTTCGTTTTGGTTCCATTGCACTTGTTCCAAATTGATTGTTGTCGGTTGTTGCAATATTTTCAACAAAAATATATATTTAATGAATGAAAATAACTTCCTGCGTACTAAATTAGATGGTTTCCTACGAGGACCTGTGTGTATTTTGACGTCATAATGGATTTGATAGCGTTATATAAGAATATGCTGATCATAATAAAATTTAATACATAATATGTACATATAAAGTCGGTTTGGATAAATTTAATGTTATTCATAAACCTAGTTCATTATTATTCAAAACGCCAATGTATCCAAATTGCCGGACAAGTCAATGCCTTGACCGTGAAATTATAGAGCAGTGCGTTTAAATAAATATAACTTTAAATTTCTGCTTTTTACGAACCTCAAAATCAATTTGCCATTCTGTTGATTTTAGCAAAATCAGTAGTGCGTATGAATACTGGTCATGACCATCAATGTCATTGACAAAAGTGATTGACATATCGAAAAAACATATTTGCTTACGAGTGATTCTCAAGATGAAGGCATATTTACATAGAAGATGTCTCTACTTCCTAGTGCGTTCTCAAGGATTCACAATGACCATTCGTTTGCGTTTATAATTTTCACGACCATACCATGGTTATTTGCTGTGTTACGTACTTGAGTTCGTAAGTTTCTGCAAAATGATATACGTGAAGAAAACATATGAGATCACGTAATATTAACGTGTTATTCGCGATGATTTTTCTAGATATTGATTTACCAATTGGTAATGTATGTTAAAAGGTTTACACTTCATAATATTAAATGTTAAATTGATCTCGACGTAAATCTTTGAATAAGTAATTGTAGTGTGCATCAAGTACTGAATTACGTTCACTATTATATATATATTATCATGAACAGACATAATATAATTACCAGCTACTTTACGTATACGCAGAATCAGGAACAATACATAAACGGTAAAGAGTAAGGTCAATATATTTTTGGACTAAGGAAAGTGACAGGTTAAGAATCCTGTCCACCTGTTCTTATCGAAGTATCCAAAAAGATGTTGCCAAAGAAATCTCGTATTTATTTTCCGACATAATGTACTTGTGAACAATATTTATATCAATTCATCTTAATATAAGGTAATATAATGGAAGTTGTGAGATTTTTGACAGTAAAATAAAATTAAGAAAGTCGAAGTCGCTAAAATAAAAATAAAAAAGTAGGAAATCACAGGGACATGAAAGAATGGTCAATGACCTGAAGTTTTATGAATGATATGTGATATTTAGCGATGCTGGACAGTTGCACATCATCGCAGATACATATTTATAAGAGAATATTAGGTAGGTAATCACATGTTATGTTAAATGTCGTCTATAATTATTTAGACGCCAAAGAGTTTTACAATTCTATAAAGTTTCCATGTTTATTAGTATTATTTTTAAATGCCAAAAGCGTATCTACATGAAATATGATTTTTGAACATAAAAGTTTAATATTTGCAACATTGTTAAAGAACTATCGATATTAATTGGAAGTAGGAATCCAATCCAATGTCATCTTCACAGCTAAAGTCGCAAGAGCCGGTTGTGATGCTATTTTTGTATTAAAGTTCGAAGACGGTTCAATGAAACTTTAACCTCTCATGTTTTATTACAAGTAACAGTTAATTGTTTTAAACGCTACAAGTAAAAATCATTCATAAAAAAATTAAAAATCAGAAATAAATCATTCATATCTCATGAAGATCTTAAGTTATTACTCTAGACTTTTTAGATTTATAGGTATATGGTTTTCTTTATTGCTGGAAAAATATTATTATAGCACGGTAATAATCACTTTTATTTTTTTCATCGTGTTAAAAAGTTGTTACTGTGACGGACAGCGTAGCTTCTCTTGAAGCGATTGTTTTTTTTTATATAAATTCGGGTTGTATATTTGCTGATGGTAGGTAAGAGCAGGTACCTATAAATATGCATCAGTCGAATCTTAATTGCTGTGCTAACCTTTGATGACATCATAGCGTTAGTTTCATAAACAATAAGTGTGGTTAATGAAAAAAATAAGTCTTTCAGTAATAAAGCTGTCTGAACAGATTGTATTTAAGTGTAAGTCTTTTTATGAATAGTTCAATGATTTTAATATTACTAAACTGACAGTATTGAATAAGTATTGTTACATCGCCTTAATTTAATTCAACTTGTTAGAAGACCTTCGAAATAAATCTCATGTTAGTTTCTGGTTTCAGTAATCGGCCTTCTTTGCTTTATTTGTTTATCAATAATTATGTTTTTCTACACATTATTTGTTCATTTTCGCCCACTTTAAACCCATGTTTTATTATTTCTACAATATTTTTGGTACTTTAGTCCTCATTCAAAGCTTTCAAGTTACGTCCCGTTTTAAAATTATAACTCCTTGTTTCAATGAGTATGTCTTGTTTTTCATTGATATTTGCAAATTTATGCAAACATCAATGTAAAACGATCAATGTAAACTAATGTTCCAACAAAATTATTAAACATAATGTTATGTAATAGTAATTAAATTCTGACTAATGTGCTTATTTGTGTACCTGTCGGCCTTTAAATGTAGGATCTTAAAAGCACTAATAAGGGATTACACGTGTTCGCTTTTTAGAGTCCACTTTATGAAGCGTCTTTTGACAGCTCACGCCCATGAAAGTTCGAATTGTTTTCGTTTAATTTTCGAAAAAAGAATATTGTTCTTCATGGACGGTTACTGCCAACTCAGTGATGTGCTACGAAAAAAGATTAGAACGATTGTGCCCCTGATTACAAATAATCGATAGAAATAAATGCTATGAATAAATCTAAACTTCTTCATAACATGTTCATAAGGTATAATATGTATATATTTTACATAGAAAGGTAACAACATTTGGATTTAAATTTCTTTTATTAATATGACTTACTTGTTTTATATTTAATTTATAAACTCAAATAATGGATTTATATTTGTTTACAATAAATCTAAGAGAATGTTAAATCAAAACGCATGTTTATCGAAATCGGTTATTTTTTACGTACCTAAGTCGAATAATGATAATAGTACAATCGGATTGTTGACACATTTGAGATACTTTAGGTCATCACCAATGTTGTCAATCGGCGACCTGTCAAAAGACGCTTCATATAGTGGACAGAGTATAATGATTATGTATATATTCGGATACTACGGATATGGATAGTACGGATTTACGTATGTTCTGACGTTTGTAAATCACTAGTAGTATGCTGGTATGACGGTATTAGCTATAAGTTGAGATGTTAATGTCAAGTATTAAATCGTAAAATATCGCGATCATTAACTAATTAAAACAGACAACAAGTTATGCTAAAGAAACGTTGTCATTATGAGTTTTAATATATTCGTGTAAATAGGTGATGATAACAAAGATAAAATCAGTTGATCAATGAAAGAATAATCACTTTTCAGTAAAAAAGATTACGTGTGACACGTGTCACAAATGTAAGTCTCGATTTTGCAAGAATTCTGACACACGTAGGTACATACTTTTCTGAAATATGAGTAGATTATTTGCAATGCATGCCAAAATCGTTCGGTTATTGGTTCAGTGGCACAAAATGTATTCCATTGAAATATATTATTGAATGATTGCGAATTACATGTCCTAAGAATCTATTATTAAACTGGGCGAATACTAAGATTGTAATGATACATGACTTAGTAATTAATGCGTGCTTGATTTTAATAAAATGTCTATTTCAATTCCTAACTGTTATGATACTCCCGTGTAGAATTCAAATTTAAAGCAACGGAGTAGGTAATTAAAGAAGTCATTATGTCATTCATGAATGTAAACAATGTGCCGCAGAGCGTTATTAACATGCCTTTTAAGGACCTTACGATGTAACGTAACGTCTAATGGAAAGCGTGTCCTTGATTATCCTGGTATTAAAATAAATAATAAATACATTCCTTGGACTAACACCTATTGCCTAGCCCAAAACTAAGCTCGAAGCTTGTACTATAGAAGGTAAGGAACGGATAGAAATACTTTTATCAACATCTATGACTCGAGCACATGCCGATGTTCATCACACAAACATTTGCTCTTAGCGAGATTCGAACCCCTGGTATTGTTGCCACGGTCCCTGACAACTAGACCAACGGGCCCGTCGAATAATCGGCGAAAAGGATGCCTCCGCGAGGGTGTGGCAACGCAGGTTTCGTCTAAGCGAGCAGGGACTGATTTAGTTAATCTCACGCCATGTCAGTGGCCAGCGAGTGACCTTACGTCACGCGCCCACCGCCTCGCGCCGCCACACGCGCCGGGAATACTAACGCCTGCAGAACACCTTGGTGGATCCTTGGCTTCAAAACCGAGCTCCTTTCTGAGTATGCTGTTGCGTTCACTGCGTTTACTACTGATGTTCACAGCTGCCACGGCCGTTCATTAAGCAAAAAATGTTCAAAACCAACAAACGTATCGGATCACAATGGTATTGACAAAGTTCGGTTGTTGTGTTAAAATTCCATGAGATGCGTTCGTCGTGCGGGCGGACGTAGCAACATTTCTTAGTAGTAATTCATATTTGGAGGATAATCACACTCACTGGCTTTTTACGAGTTGACTCCGGTTGATCTCTGGGTCGTGTCTCGACCTTTGATTGCGAGCGAGTCTCATCTATCGAGTTATCACGAGCGATGTCATTAATTAACACCTCTAGCAAAAATTGGTCTATTCGGAGCGAGGCCGGAGATTTGTTTGCGTATACTTTGCTACCGCATATTATCTTACGTTACCCAGTCGCTCGTATAGAAATCTATATCAAGTCACTAACATATTTATGATTCAAAGTAACAAACTAGATTTTGTAACAAGATATTTAAAATGGCAAGCTTATCTCAGTCATGGTCATAATTTTTTCGCGAGCCACAAAACAGATACTAAGTATTGTACATTGTTATGACTAAATCGATAATTATTATCAATATTTCTGCATTATGTCACGCTGATTGTAACACTCGGATGATGCTGTCTCCAAAATTATTGAATCCAAAGATAAATTTCAAATTTTATTGAAGTAACATCGATTATAGTTTTAATATCTTTTACTGATAATATGGTTGTGACTATTTTGAAAGTATAATGAATACTTATACGTTCTCATAAAAGTAAATTTTATCACATGATTAGGACTGGACAAGGTTAATTTTACGATCGCGAAAATTTGGTTAGGCTTACCTCACAGCGTCCGTTCCAATTTTGTGTGAATGTCCCTGTGAGGGTATTGAGAGTCCAAGAACACTAGCACTAGGGGTGAACAGTGGTGCTGAGGTAAGTATCGAGGGCGGTAGGTATACAAGCGTCGCGGCGCGGGCGCGCGTGTTGCCAGCGGGTCGGACACTGGCGGCGCGCGCGCCCACACTACCCTTTTATCACATCGCTCCGCAGACGCCTTCAACTTGACTTCATGCGTCATTATGACCATACTACTTGAACAGCTCGAATATTGATTATATGGATTTTACCAAAAATGTGGGGTTAATAGCTTCCGACTTACCTTTGGAATTTTAAAACAATTAAATCAAGCACCTTGACGCCGATGTCCTTATTTAATTTCAATATTTTCTCGGATGCAGTTCCACAAAATATTATGGGCCGAGACAAAACTCAACTTTTTAAATAATTAGTTAGAGGTTCTGTTTGATAAAGATGCCTTTTAACCAATGCTTCAAAATACTTTCAATATTTTTCAGGAGGTCTCTGAGCATATTTATAACCAATAACTATTTACACATTTCGGCTAAAATAATAACGCATTGTTTAAATAAACAATACCACTATTTAAAAAAAAACAATAAGAGTACATGCATTCTTTACATCTTGTCACAACTTTTAATTTTGTTAAATTCGTGTCGTTGTCATTATCAATTATATTAAATGAATAACAAACAGTCATCAAACAATAATAAAAATAACCTTACAAGAACGAATATTTACCATATCACAAATACATAGCCCAGTAAATATAGTTTCAGTCGCATTATAATTTAAGTAATTTTATATGTGTTTCAGTACTAAAATGCTCAAATTAATTTGTAGACTAGACTACATATGTAGGTATTTGTTTGACGTACACTGTTGGTTGTAAAAAGTGCACCAAAAAGTCAAAAAAAGTCAAAAGTATTGTTCCTGGATATCAACAATCTTTAACAAAACTTATCATTACAAGATAGCCCATTTATATAGTGATAAACTCTTTTACCGAAATTATCACTATTTACACCGTGTTTATCGTGAATTCAACAGCGCAGACGGGAAAAATTGGAGGAAATCCACACTTGTCTATAACATTTTTAGGTACTTAAACAGGATTTTAAGTGCCAAAAGACATATTATCATTATGCCGATTATGTCGCAATTACGCGATGATATAATTTATTTGTTTAACTTATTCAAATTACTTAAAAAATATGGTTATTGAATCGTCAATTAACATCAAAGACGAGAGCCGTTTTCCAAACAATATAATAATAATATGTATTCTAGATAAACAATATACACCACTTAACCTAAACGAAGAAAACATAGGTTTTAGTGACAGAATTAGAAATAGGGAGGATAAGCATAAACGTTGGAGAGAAAAGGAATTACACGGAAGACACCCACACGATTTAGATCAGACGTATGTTGACAAGGAAGCTTCTAATAAGTGGCTAGATGTAGGGGAATTATTTCCTGAGAGTGAAGGGTTTATGATAGCTATTCAAGACCAAGTAATAAGCACAAAAAACTATAGAAAGTACATTTTAAAAGATAAATCTCTCCGAAACGACCTATGTCGAAAGTGCAACAATAAACCCGAAACAATACAACATATAACTGGAGCATGCACAACACTTACACAAAATGACTACACCCATAGACACAATCAAGTTGCTAATATAATCCACCAGAAACTTATACAGAAATATAAACTAACAAATGATCCACACATGCCATACTATAATTACACACCCCAGCATGTAGTTGAGAACCCACATTATAAACTGTATTATGACCGCACTATTCTGAGTGACAATACCATATACAACAATAGACCGGATATAACTTTTGTAGATAAAGACAAAAAGCACACATACATTATCGATATAGCTGTACCAAACACCAACAACATTCAGGCCACAATAACAGAAAAAGTTAGGAAATACACGGAACTACAAGACCAAATTAAAAGGGTATGGAAGATGGATCGCGTCACAATAATACCAATAGTTATTTCCAGCACTGGGGTAATTCCCACTCAGTTGTTAAAGGGCCTTCAATTACTAGATTTACCAAAATACACATACATTACTCTCCAGAAAGCAGCCATTCTTAACACATTCCGACGCTGATAACATTTTATAGAATCAAAACTCCAAACCTCATATTTGCTTGGCCAAAAGCCCGCAAATATGAAAATAAGCCCGGTAAACGGAGATTTCTTAAGAGAAACATGTAAATAATAATAATAAAGTCATTTATTCATTGCCAAAAAAAACAATACAATACAATTTACACAATTAGTACGCAATGAATGGGAGTCCACTCAGCATTTGTCGAGGAGCCCAGCGGCTCCACGACGCTGATCTTCCGTGGACACCCTAAAAAAAAAACAGTGTCAGTACTGCGCGCGCCAACGTCAGACAGTTAACATGATAGACAGACATATAAATAAAAATTATACATTTCTAAAGCAAATAGTACATGCTAAGTACCTAAGCAGTAAGCAAGAACAACACAGGTTTAATGGCTTTGGAGGTATAAGATATGCAATTTTAATCTCCTTCTAAAACATTCAACACTGGAAACATTCCTGATGGGAGGTGGTATATTGTTCCAGCATTTCGTGGCAGCATATCGGAAGCTGCCACGAAACGCAGCCGTGTTGGTCCGCTCACATACCAAACGGGAAGCCTTTCTTAGGGGTCGTTGCGAAAACTGTAGCTTTTCATATAAATAAGGCGGTGTCTTGTTTTTAATAATACCAAATAAAAGAGTAGAAAAATGGTGAAGACGTCGAGACTCCATCGTCATGAAGTTGTGCTGGTTCAAATACGGTGTGATATGAGCACGGCGAGGAATTGGAAAACAAAACCGGGTACAAGCATTCCGAACTCTCTGAATGAGCCTCTTTGTATAACCAAAGAGACATTCGCCTATTACTGAGTCAGCATAATTAAGTTTGGAAAGAATTAACGATTCACAGAGCTTTACCCTTACATCGACACTCAAATAGGGACGTATCCTGTAAAGGACCTTGAGTCGATAGAAGCAGGTTTTTACGACTTCAACAACATGATTGTGGAACCTAAGTCCTCCATCCATAAGAACGCCTAAATTTCGAGCTTCTTCGACCACATCAATGACATTATTATTTATTTTCACAATTGGATTAAATGACTTAAAGTTATTTATATGAGTGTTTGAACCAAGAATCAACAATTTTGACTTAACAGGGTTTATTAATAGCTTATTATTTTCACACCATTTCGCGATGCGATCCAAATCCTCATTTAATCTATCCACAGCGACTGAGAGATCATTAGGATTGCAAGATATGTATATTTGAAGATCGTCAGCGTAAAGATGATAATTACAATTTTTTATACAACCAACAATGTCAGCACAGTACAATATAAAAAGGATAGGCCCCAAAATAGAGCCTTGAGGAACTCCACGGTCATTGCTAGCAGGCTCTGATCGATACTTACACCCGAACTCATCACTAGTCTCAACTCGTTGAGAACGTCTACTGAGATAGCTACTAAACCAACGTAAGGCATTAATATAAAAGGCTAAACATTTGGAATTTGGTAAGAAGCTTCTTGCCGGTTGAATGAATTTAACGGCAACACTTATATTTGATGAAGTAATGATGCACTTACCTGGTAAGGACTCACTATGAATTAATTAAAGTTTTTGTATATATCCAGCGCACTTCAAATATGAAGATTCACGTTTAATAATCATACGTACCGCTTCTCGACAATATAGATCTCCTAAACTCTTAATTAGACTCCAGTAAATGGGAGAGTTTAGACACATCGCAACAGATCTCGAAAGGACTGATGCTATGCCGAATTGCAAGCAAGTTGCAGGAAAGCCCTAGGAGTCGCCTATGATGTCCAACAGTGGATTGCCTGATGATAATGATCATGATGACCAACAAATATACACAGATATTTTTTTTTCAAAATTTGATGTTGTGATCGATAATATTTATAAAAATAATATACCCCTGTTACTACAGGCCTTTTTTGCTATGTCACCTGTCGCAGAAAATTGCACTCCTTATGCAAATCTCATCAAAGCACGCCCTTAGCCATATTTTAGAATGGGCTAGTTCATTTATTAGAATAGTGTGATTGCCATCTCGCCTACCTACTTATCAACATTGATTGATTGGGTTGACATGAATGTGCCACATATGCTGCTATAACTTCGGTGTTGGTTGTGATTTCACGTGGGAGCCGGTACCTTCTCAATAATAATGGTTTTTACAAAAATAACACATGACTTTTCTAGAACTCATTATTTTTTGGGCTATACCTATTAATAATTTTTAATAGAAATTTCTGAAGACATAAATTAAATGGGGCCATTAGGCGAATGGCTGTTTACGGAAACAAAACGCTTGTATCAAACGCGTAGGCCATTATAAAACAATTATTTAAATATATTAATACACGTCATGCATGGGTAATCACTAATATTCGAAATCAGTGCAATGACAGTATTATTGCGACATATGCTCGTCACAAAACTTTTTAATAATTGCTAGTTAAATCCTAAAGACAGTAATCTTGTTATTTGTTCCTGTTATGATTGATTCGAGTATTACATACATATATGTATTTGATACATCGTGTGCAGATTGCGGGAATGCGTTTAGGCTGCTATCACAAATACCTTTAAGCACTAAGTATTTGCGTTCTGTGTTTACTTACAAGTCACACTTTAGGCGCTATAAAAGAATTGAGAATATTTTCTGTTAAGAACAAGGCATACCACCAAGTAGTAGTTTTCTGTCCCTGACATCTATTGATATAAGGCGGAAAAGGATCACACGAAATTGGGTTTGACCCAATGTGTAAACCACTACACTACAAAGACGATTACAGTTAACAATAAATTAGTGTAAAACAGTCTCGATCATTCTTTTTATATTAGTCTACTAGGCTAACTGTTGACCTGGGCGATTGTAGCCATACTAAATTGCAATCATAACAATCATGTCATCCAATGTTTTCGTAAATAAATTAGACAAGCGGGATTGCCTTAAAAGGTTAAATTTTATTTATTTATTTATTATTAGCATATAATGTCCTATTGCAGGGCAAAGGCCTCTCTACTCTTCCACTTCTTTCGGTCTAAAAGGGTAATGTACTTGAAGTTATATTCTCAACATCATAAAGATGTGTCAAAGCAATCAAGCCTTCCAGTGAAACGTTTCCGACGATTGTTTTTTTTTTATTTTAGGTATTAGTAAATATTATAATTATTAATTAACAACTACGTCCGTACATGTATCGGATGTTTGCGTACTTTCATTCTGACCCCATGTTTAACCTTTTGATTGGCATTAAGGATGTTATTTAATTGTTTATTGTAATTAGGCATGAAATGAATAAAATTACAAAAGTATCAGTATTTTGTTTATGAGAGGCTGACATGATCACTGAACAGTTATCTTTTGAGAAATTATGGTATTGCCTATAGAAATCAATAACTTCTATCTAACACCATAATACACAAATAGTTTTCTGTACTTTATTGATTTGGATGTATACTTTTACAATGCAATTTAATTAAATATAGAATTAAATAATAATGTGACTTTCTATATATTGATCGGATCGAAAAGTAAGTATTGTGGTTATCATAATCAGAAATATATTTATTGAAACATAAATTGTTT
The DNA here is from genome assembly GCA_958496325.1 of Nomophila noctuella. NCBI lineage: Eukaryota > Metazoa > Arthropoda > Insecta > Lepidoptera > Crambidae > Nomophila > Nomophila noctuella. The sequence continues at coordinate 10,736,812 of OY292487.1, read as the reverse complement.
TAATTCATTGCGCACGTTTCACTCATTTCATCACGTTTATTTATTCTGGGTAATAAAATAATTGTACTCAATAACCCATTCATTGTAATGATACTACAAATGAATGGCTCATAAGAGCCAGTTAACAAACCCAATTGTGAATTATTAACTAATTACCAACTTTAATACAATATTTATTTTAACTTGTACTTCTATCCATTTCCTGCTGCTAAAAATGTTATATACAAAATGTTCTAGAAAAACCAAGATTGTCTGATGCTTAATTATATTGCTGGTTTCCGTTCACATTTCCTATGCAGTTTTTATTCTTGCAAATAGCCTCGACAGCGGTTTATGCGATATGAATTATGATTTATCCAAAAATAGCCACAAAGTTAAATATAATATCAACCTTTAATGAAATGACTAGACAATATGATTCTAACAAAAATTGGCCAAGTGCGAGTCGGACTCCCGCACTGAGGCTTCCGCACAAATTCTATTTTTGACGTATTAAAAAACTACTGAATAGATTTTGTTCGAACCAATTTTCGTTGGTAGTTTTTATGGTAATGTACATTATTATAATGATTTCAGTTTTATCATCCTTTTATTTTAGAAGTTAGAGGGGGGGGGGGGGACACACTTTTTTCCACTTTGGAAGGGTCTGTCACGCAAACTATTCACTATAAAAAGAGTGATATCAGAAACCTTAATATAATTTTTAAAGACCTATCCATAGATACCCCACACGTATATGTTCAATGAAAAAAAATATTTCGAGTTTCAGTTCTCACTATGGGGACGCCCTACTTTTTTTTTATTTTTTTTCAATTTTCGTGTGAAAACCTTGTTGCGGTTCACAGAATACATCCACTCACTAAGTTTCAAAAGTCTAGTACTTATAGTTTCGGAAAAAAGTGGCTGTGACAGACTGGCGGACAGACAGACAGACAGACATGACGAATCTATAAGGGTTCCGTTTTTTTGCCATTTTGGCTACGGAACCCTAAAAAGGTCATTGTTTTACTGGTATCACTTACCGTTTGATTGTTAATTCAACGTATTTTTTGCCCGTTTCGGAAATTGTGTATCTACTACAGATAGTAGGTACACCAAGAAAACGGTTAGGTGCTAAAATAATTACACCAAGCACACGTGGAAACAATCTAGTATTGTTTAATAATGCACAACATGTGGCAATAAGATTAAAAGTCATTCCTCATTTTAGGCTAAGTTCGCTGAGTCGTTTAACCTGATTGTGGCATGAGCCTAAGCAGATTCCATTTGAAGGTTGCACCTATATACCTCGAACATTACGATACACGAAAGATAACTAAAAGGTACAATCGCTTACACATACCTTCAGTAAATAGAATGACTAAATTCCATCTCGTAGCGAAGGGAACCCGAATGAATCTGTTCAGAGTTTGGTCAAATTTTTGTATGAACCTTAGTTATACAAAATATTAGTAGTTGAAGTTTATGTTTGTAGTTGAATGTGTGTTTAGGTAAACTTGTCAGTTTCCGTATAAGTTAGGAAACTAATTTATATTTAACGTAGCGTCTTCTGGTTTAACTTTCATTTTATTTTAATTACTTTGTATTGCTTAACTGTATTAACTCGGGGTCAATGTTTGTACCATATGTTTTACAATTTGTATCATTGCAATTTATTTTTATTCCTTCCTGCCTAATTAATGCAAACACGACTAGCAGTCGTTATGTTAAACGTTAAAATCCTAGAATGTTTTAGCCTTGAAGTTACTTTTTTCAGTACACTAAATAATATTATTTTCTTAAAATACTTATAAACATTAGTTTCTACGATTGTTTTTGGAATTTTAGCACCGGTTTATTAAGAACTAGCGGCCCGCCCCGGCTTCGCCCGTGGTACTTGTCCACTATTTAATGGATGATATTATACATAAAAACCTTCCTCATGAGTTACTCTATCTATTAAAAAAAACCGCATCAAAATCCGTTGCGTAGTTTTAAAGATTTAAGCGTTCATAGGGACATACAACATACAACATGACAGAAAAAGCGACTTTGTTTTATACTATGTAGTGATATACTGGATACACTTAACTCGTAGTCTGCTGTAAAATGTAATGTGTTATTTGGAACGTATACGAAATGACAGCTGCTGTCATTCGTACACAACTTATTGTTGTACCGCCAAGAGCACGGCCACTAGGCATAGATTGTAAAAGTAGATAATTTAAGATAAATCAGTATTAAGTTTTTTTTATTGAGATTCGCAATCTACATATGCTATGGCATATTATTTAAATTTCGAGAAATCACACTTTATATTGCTGATTTAAAGTAAATATTACCATCTTGTGAAGTTTGGTTACACCTATAGTTTTTATAATCATATCATCATAGTTCAAATATATGCGCACCAACACAAGTATTGTGTCCAACAGTAAAAAGCTGAATGCCAGAGGTTGAATGGTTTTGTTTACATCCTGATATCCTATTAGTAATATTATAAAACCATAAGATAGAAGTCCTTAGTTGTACACGAGAGTGGGTGGAAAAGTATTATAACTTTTAATCACCATGAACGCTTCATACTCTGTACATAAATATGTAAAGTATATGCGGAAGTTTAATATTAGGTATTTAAAATATTGTCTGCGTATTGATTTTAATAATGCTAATATATAGGTTTTACACAACTCCATACATTTTTTCATATGAGTGTCATAAGAAGCGACTAAGGGAAAAATAAAAACCAACGCTATACCTTATTACAGTTACAGTAGTTTTTGGCACCTCATATGTACAGGTAGGTATAGCGTTGAAAAAGGAATGAAAGTATCATCGTTACAAAGGTGGGTTTTTGCTTAATCACCACGCTTGCCAAATGCGGGTTGGTGATCATCACAAACACGGGCTGTGTTCAGAAAAATCACTACAAATTTTGCGTGACCTAGAAATCAAACCCAGGACCTCGAGACCACAGCCCGGTACCTAAACCACTAGACCATCGAAGCGTATATAAGGAATGAAGCGGTTGCAAAATAATCCGGAAACAAATCGGATGTCAACAGTTATCGATCTAAGCCTACACGCCAATAGATTTTCACGGTCAAGTTGGTTTTGGAAAATTAATGATGTCCTTATAACAAAGGCAGTAAAGCTCTAAATGGTTAATTTATTCGAGGAGGTCGACGGTTTATTTGCAAATATTGTTATAACAAAAACCAATCATACATAGCTGGCAAATATACGTGGATCGGCAGTATCCCTAAACAAAGCGTCAGGGTCCTTAGGCGGTTTTAAATAACCTATATTTGTGTTGGATATACAACTTTATTTTATTACCATAACAATGTGATGATGATTAAGTTCTCTCTGCTTCATTTATTTAAAAACTAGCAGCTGCCTGTAACTTCGTCTCCGAGGATTTCGGTTTCCGTACACAAAGTGTATAATATAGTTTAAAACCTGGTTTAAAGACTTTACAAAACAAAAATATTTTTTTTCAATTCGAACCAGTAGATCCTGAGATTAGCGCGTTAAAAGAAACAAACAAACACTTCAACATTATTATAATAGTATTGAAGACTTAAAATTGTTTTTGAAAATAATATCATAACTATATTTTGTTGCAGTAAAATATAATTTAAACATTACAAAGTCTGGATTTGAATTGGCAAATTAATTTTAACACCCGTCACAAGTAATAAATTATGCCGAAAGTTGGATGACGTATTTCTATAAGACCTTCATACAAGTTACTGGCTCATTGCATATCGTGTGGTCCAAAATATTACAACTTATCTGCCAACGTATCTGCCAAACATCCCATTAGGGAATGAATATTATTACGCAACTACTTATATCTTTATTTAATTACTATTTTATTGATATTCAACACGTGAGTTTTGAGCATTCATTAGGGACATTTGAATATCTGTTAGACGTTAGACTAAGCGCTCAACACAAGATATACCATTCACTTACAAAGCCAGTTTGATGTTGTTGTTATTATAATGTTTAAGTATATGTGGCTTGGTGTTAAAGCCCATATATACAGGGGCTTACCAAGGGAGCGTTGCAGTATTTGCAGTAGACGACTAGCTATAAAAATACTGAGCTATTCAACTTAATACCGCTATTTATACACAAATTCTTACAAGAGGAGCGTGAAGAAGTATCTTGCAAGCTGCCTTCTACAGGGAAGAACGCAGGCTCATTATAAAATAAATTTATATTTAATTCAATTGACCGACAAATCATTAATAATGAATAACATAAGATAAACCGCGACCGCGTACAAGTCAATGATTGGATAACTCATAAATAATTTACATTTTGTATAAAAATACTAAAAACAAAACAAAAAGAAATTGTACACGATGGCTTGTTGTTTTCCTCAAGTTTTAAACAAACCGCCCAAATAAATTATGTTCCAATTTCGGTGCACGCAAACAGCGTATAAAAGACTTAAACGCGTTACACACTATTTAAATAACATTAAGATTTCAAGAAATCTTTTACGGCGCACTAATTATCTTGTGCTAGTAGTAGGTCAAATCTGACATTTAAACTGAGTTTTTGCTTAGCAATAGATTTTTTTGTGGGAATGATAATTAAAGGTGTCCACAATTTTTTACAGCAACGTACCTGTATTATGTTGGAACTCTTCCACTTTACGCAAACAAGATGACCTTTGCATTGTGCATACATATACCTTATGTCTAAAATGATTATGGTGAGGTACAAAATAAGTTTGTCCTCATAAAACTGCACGTGGCTAAACTTTGGTATTTTCATATTTATTTAAAATACAAAACATACCGATTTATTAAATAAACATTTCAGTAGAATTGGTTTACTGTAATTTTAACCCTTAAGAGCAAGCGATTGATTTAGGGACTTTGTAAGCAGAATGGAAAGTTTTGTTTGAAAATTGATTTATGACCTTATGGAATATTTTAATATCTAACGAATTAGCGATAAGAAATCCCATAAAACCGGTGTGAGAAATAAGGTGTCGGTCTATATATAGACAAATTGAAGGCCGAGGTTAACAACAAAATAGCACTATACAAATACATCGGTCCAATAAACAGACATTTGTAATTGTCAAACATAATTTTGTACGGCGGTACTTGGATGGGATTAAAAAAAAAACCTTATAAAGATAAAGCCAAATCACCTTTTTCTTTAAAATCGGAAAAGTTTGACATTAAAATGATATTTTATAGTAAAAATTTTCAGAATATAACGGGTGTATATTTTTTATGAATAAAATGTCGTGCATAACAAGTTTTCTGGATAACTTATTTATTTACATCCGTTGAAAATTCTAAAGCCTCCGACGTGGTTTTGAAGTGTGAAAATTGTCTATTTGAAAACTACCAGACATTATAATAATATTTTTTTGTAACTAAAGTTAAAAATAACCTCACCAAAGGCAATAAATATCAATAGTCGTAATTTCCCATGCTATATCAGACCAATTTAATGTGACGTAAATTTATTATTCAAATACATCCACGAGTAGTAGCTTTGTTTGCATTAGACGTTAGTAAAACACAAACTTGTTTCGATTTGCGTCACGGCGCGATGACCACTCACAGGTCAACTTTAGATTTTGCACTAACTACGTAATCAAGCAAACGCATTTTTTATCTTATGCATATCGTTATAGAGTCCTAAACTGAAAAACATATCACAGGATGTAAAATACTTAATCCATAAGTGCGTATGCACTGGAAAAGTTCGGAAGGGTTCCGAGTTTTGTTCTTATTGTTAATCCGAGTTATTTTAATAAGCATTTGCGTGTGTAAAAACTTTCCATGACTTTTAGGGCCTGTCTTTTAGTAAATGTTTCGATCAGCTATCTGATAAATAACATATTAGGCAAAGGACTTTATATCAAGAAAGTGTTTGGCAGATGTATAGCCAGCCCCTAATAAGGATATTGAAATAAAGTACATGGTACATGTTTGCATCATTATTTTTGATCACTCGTATTGCATAAAGAATTGTTTCATTTCACATCATTGAAGACGTATATTATGCAATAAACACTCATCTAGAAATCTACAAAATCTAACCAGGAATCATCTTTTAAGGTACTGTGCCTACTAAATACTGAATGACTAAAATTTCAATAATGACTATAGTTTTGGTTAGTTAAGTCGGTCTTGCGTGTTGTATGAAGGTAATTTATTACTACAGGTTCAGAAGTATGACGACAGTTGTTTTATCGAAAAAAATGTTTCGGAAAAAATTGTTAGGTACGTACGATCAATCCACAAATAATAAAATTTACTAAGCTAGACGGAATGACGCAGAGTTCCTTATTAATGGGTTACACCTTAAAGTTTTCCACAATCACGTTTATACTTTTTTAATACATTGTATATAAAATGTTGGTACAAAGTATTCGTATGATGGCAATCACGTGATCATATCTTAGAGCGCTTACTCATTATTTTAAATCGTCTTCCATGATTATTGAAATTAATGACAAATGAACAGCGGCCGCCGTTTCCAGTTTAAGTTATAATCGTCGCGATAAATAAGCAAATAATGACATAAATACCCGCAGAGGTTTAGGACCTGCTTTTGAAAAAAAACTTCCATCATTTTGTGCATTGATCGACTAAAGGTAAGTCATTGAACCCACCCAGTTAATAGTTAGCTTTCGTTGTGAATAATATAGGAATAGGAAGGAAGATGTTCATGAATTAAAAACATTGATGATTAGATTATGTTACATACTAATTGTATCATCCTAACCTATTTCTGCTACTTTGACCAGCTTTTTACTTTATACCAGCTAGGTAGGATGACAGGATGGATACATTATAGTGCTTGCGCAAAGAGCCTCCTGATTTCCTAGATCTCATGATACTGTGGAAGCAACAGAAAACGCGCAACACCACGGCTAAATGTGCTTTCCAAAGTTATTAACACAGACACATTTTTCAGATTGACACGGGATTTGGAGGTTTGACCTCTATGATGCGGTTATAGCTTCAAATTACGATCTACCACTATATAAGTATATTTATAATATGTATCCTCCACGTGAAATATGAATGTTTCAAGCACCGTTTCTTGACCTTTTACAGTTCGAATCCTCGTGTGTATTTTTCCGTTATTAGCTTGACAGTAAAATATATGTACAATACATAGCTTACTGGTAGACGAAGAGAAATTAATGTGTTGATCTAACGTACTCATTCGGTTTGACTTTGATTTAATTTTAAGCTTGTACTTAAAGCTCGTTATGGTTATTAAGGTACACCTGGTTTAAGGGTTAACACATAAAGTTAAACAGGTTGGAAAAATAAACTAGTTAATCCTGTAATTGATAACGTGACGTAGCCAAATCACCACTAAACATGTATTTTTTCATTTCAAGACGATGAAACAACACCTTCTTTTTCGTCAGCCGTGATAGATTACCAAACCCTCGAACCACAATGATCCCATCACGTGTCCATAGGCGTGCAGTGTAATGTCCTGCGCATATTGTTAATCGCCAAGATAGGCCTCAGTTGTCGGAATTCGGTTAGAATCCATTAGTAGCTACTACATTGTACTTTGTTCATCTCGTCCGTAGTGAAGGAAATCCAAGCATCTGTCTATTAGCAGTAGGATGTTAATTTGTAGGTTTGCACAAATGTGGTAATCAGAATTTTATCATAACATATTAACGGCCATAATCCTCGGAATTTGGCGTGATCGTCGTTTAAGTAACAAAGGGCTGAGGTAAATTTTGTTTTTTAAATGTTTCTCCTCTCTTGGAAAAACTTAATTCTTTTATTTTTTTAAAAAATCGTTTTCAAACGTATAATATTATAATATATTTAAAGAATATCTCACATCTGTATTTCTTGTTAGGAACAATAAAGATACCAATTTAGCGACTTTCAAAGTCTGTATTGGATGAAAAAGTTGGCTTTTTTTTATAAATGGCAGTCTAGTATCTTAAGTGTGAAATAACTTCTGCCGAAATCAAGGTTATTTGACTTTGAACCGCTTGTGGATAAATCTTATAAAGAGACAACTAAGTGATGTCATTAAACAAACACAAGTTGTTGACATAAATTGTCCGTACTTTGATCTTTACTTATTCATATTAGGAACACTTCCTCAGAAGATATGTGATAAAGACCACACACGCCTGATTTTATCGATACATAAAACATTCAAAATACATAATACAGTATGTTTCAAATTTTTAATTAGGCACTTACTACCTAAAAACATACAACGGCTTGGCTTTTGCCTGTTGACAAAAAACGGTTACCTAGCCCTAATCTTATACAGGTTTGAATTAAACTTCGAAGAGAACTGAAGTAACACAACGTTAACATGGCTGCGGTTTTTTCTTGTTTATGCCATTAACTTATCGACGGAAAAACATCAAAAATGTTATGAACGATATGTATGTAATGAAGTATAAGTCTTGGAATATACGTATCTAGATGAGAATGATGAGCGTCGTCTTATATCTTCTTATGCATTATTATATTTGTTTGAACATAAGTGTGCGTTATTAAATAATCTGTTTTTTGTCAATCACAATTCAGTTGTAAAGAGACTGATGTCATGTTTTAGTTATTAGGTACTTTTAAGATGGCATCGACTTTAATGACGTAATTGCACCTATGTACAATAACAGATACATTAGGGAATGTACATAATAAATGTGTAAGCAAAATACGACACAGTATTTTTTCCACTGGATTTTCTTTTTTAACTGTATAGTTCATAAGCACTTCCGTAGAACAGAGGTTAAGTCGCTCGTCAAGGGTTCGATTCCTGTATTGTATCGTCGTTGGTATGTTTGGAGCATTCCTCTAAAATATTACCACGTACAAGAAATATGCATTTATTAATGATGACGTTCCGCAATATCAATAAAGACGACATGATCTGGAATGAAACCTACTTTCAAGCTGTAACCAGCGTACCATTAGAAAAATAAAATAAATACAGCTGTCAATTTCTTTTGCACAATTTTGCCGCATTTCTGTTAAAGTTCAAGCCCGATAATAACTGTTTATTTTTTTTTTGTTGTTTTTATAACCATGATTTTTTTTGAAAGAGAATCTGTCATTGTACCTACCTAAAATATATACATAAATATCAGTAAATCTGCATCTAGCGAATGCATTGGATTTTTCGTAAATAATGCAAAAATCTGCAAAACATTGGTCATAATTTTCAAAGCCCTTTACAGTGCTAAAAATCTTTTTTATTTAATTAAGACAGGTTACTCCTGTCATTATTCATCGCGGAATTAGCTAGTCAAATACATACATTATAATAAGTATTCGTGAAGTATTAGCGCCAGCAGCAAAATTCAATTAATAGTTTCGAGTTTTGACAAGGCGCTTATTACAATAACATTTCATTGCGCCATTATAAGGCTAGGTAGGCGTATAGTTGCTACAGAATTTATTTTCACCATAGCATAATGCGAATTTTGTAACACGTCGAGCACTTATAATTATTTTTTTAACACGTTGCAATATAAAACTGCTATGGTGTACCAAGTTGTTGTAGTCGAATGTTTCCCAAACGTCGTCATTATGGTTTACCTTTGTCATAAGTACCATAAAGTAGATACTTGTGCACTTTGTAGGTAATGCAATATGACACTAATATTATAAATGTGAAAGTTTGTTTGTTTGGATGTCCTTCAATCACGCTGAAACTACAAGAAAAAATACGATCTTGGTAAACAGGCAGCGTATGGACTGGCTAAGGTGATAGGATACTTTAAATATCGATTAAATGCTTCCATGGGATAAAACAGGAACCTTGATTATCTACGTCCACGCGGACATAGCCGCGGGTAAAAACTAGTATGTCATAAGTTGTACGTCACTGTTGTGATTACATTGCGTATTGTCTGAAATGTCACGCTTCGGTCCAGTCATCGTGGTTTTTACTCTCGATTTCGATCTACATATCAGTTAATTCCGCATTAAACCACGGAATGAATTAACGAAGGTTGGAAAAACACTGCGTTGCGGCTGCTCGACTGGTATTTTAAATTTATTTATATCTTGCGGTGCCTAATCGACAGGACTTTATTCCGGAACAATGGTTTCGTGTGTATATTTTGTGCTCCATTCAATAGGTTCGCGGTTTCCTCGTTAATTACTGCACCAATGAGAAAAACATTAGTTTGCTTATGCCGTGGCTTCTTTCTTCATTTTTCATTTTAGATTTACCAATGAGTAGTTACTTTTGTTAAAAACTTTATATTTAGATGACAAGTATGTAGGCTTTTTATTATTGCTGTTTTTTTCTAATTTGTTGAAAAATTTTTTTTTTTTTTTTATAGTGTGCTTTCACAATCCTGATGAGATGTGTGACTTTTTCGTGCAAAAAATTATTGAATATTAAGAAATATCGATGATTTTTTAGTTCTAAAATGATTTACAACCCATATCAGTCGCCTACACCAAAGACCTGTCGCAAAGCCCAATACATTGAAGAGAAGTTGTAGAATGTTTTGAAAATTGACAAGTTTCGCAAAGAGCATGTCACATCAGTCCCAGTGCCAACTGCCTATGTGTACATGCAACCCATGTCATTAGGCATAATTTAGCCTCGGATATTCTAAAAGGCAAATTATCCAAAGTTAAAATTAGACGTTTTTGCAACATTCAGATATTGCATGCCGAGGTGTTGCCGATGTTTGTGAACTGACACAAACCTTAAAATATTTCTTGCCTTGTCGAATTTTACCTTTTAAAGAATCTCTATCTAACTATATCAAGTTGCAAAATTAGTAATAGTATTTTTCAAAATTTAACTAAACGATTTTTGCAATTTTTCGAAACCTGCCAATTCTTTCTTTATGCGTAATCAAAGCATTTGACTTTAATATAATAATTTATTTTTAATTGGAGCCTCCATATATAAATTTGGTTCCCGAATCAAAGTTGGGGAGAAATTAAAGTAACGTCAGAGAATGCGTATCGAGGGAGTGGGTAGTATTCGTATTCGGCATCCTAGTATTCGGCAAAGTTGCAAAACATTTTGCTATAAAATATTATATTAATATATAATAGTTTTGAGTAGTACCCATTTCTTATGTTGATTCCAAAAGCTTTGTTGATATCAGTGACGCAGTGGTAATCTCATATACTTGGCCAACAGCATTATATAAGAATATGCTCTGGAATAATAAATATATAATGAACACAACACGACCTACAAGGAAAAATGCCTGCTTTGATCTCCTATAATATTAGTGCAAGATAAGGAATTGTGCGTGTCACTCGAACAGACACTGAATATTAAAATATAGATCGATAAGCCACCAGTTGAATAATGATATTAATACAATGTAATACCAATGGCGGGTATGGTTCCATGTATTACAAGTTGTATGTAAAAGGCATCATAATTACTAATCCTAAGAAGATTACTTGCATTACAACGTCTATCGAAGATCTTGAGCTCCACAATGAAGGCAGCACTAATAGCTGGCCAGCGGAGGAAGTAGATACAGATACTGACGTTAACGTCAATTATATTATTTCGAAGTCGACATAATTACTGCGTAGTAAAAGGTGAAGTAATATTTGTAAACTAGATTCTACCATGATTGTAGACACGAATGACACTGTCTTACATTGCATTGTTCCAATCAAGGTAATCGGTATGTTTTATGTTGTAATCCCAATCAAGAAGGTAATATTCTTGATATGCAGTAACCGATAGTTTGAAGATATTCAAATTAACCAACACTTATACTATGAAAAATATATGAAACTAATTCAAGGTGCCCTCAGAAAATACATAGGAAACACCCTAAATAACAAAAAACAAACAATAAAAACAGTTGTTTATGTCCAATAAACAATTGTATTGTGCAGATATTGACCCTTTGGGGCTTATAAGGCAGAGACGTTAACAATATGCGTCATCTTGCTAGAAAAATAGACACCAAAAGTATTATCATTCTGCTTTGTAGAACACTTTTTGAAATGTAAATTAAAGCATGCAATCTTACCTAGATAAGAAGTATAAAGTTACGGATACAGAATTTGCTTCCATCGTTATACACCAACTTCCGTATCAGAAATTATCACTTCTTCCATTCTAACAATCTTGTCAAACATTAACGCCAAAGTTTGTTAACATAGTTTAGACATTGAACCTTTTAAAGTTACACGTGATAGTCTTATCCCATAATCAAATATTCGATCACTTATTTGTAATATGCCTTTTTTAGAATGGAAATGTTACATGCTCGCTAATGTAATCATATACCACATATAATTATAAGGATTCTCTTGACCCTTTCAAGTAATATTCTATGAAAGACAAGGATTTCGTGATTGGATTGTGCCGTGAATGATAAATGTACTTGAAGTGGGCTCTTAAAAGCTTAGGCAAATCCTTAGCTCGCTTTTAAATTGTCTACAACAACATAACAACACAACATACAGTCATTTATTACAAGGCATACACCTCTGTAACTTCTAGGCTTATTTCGACAAAGATATTGTTTTTCGACCAGAAGAAAACACAAAGTCAGATAAAATCTAGTATTAAATAGGATAGTTTTGTAAATTGTCAACCATCATGTTACTCATTGTAATGTAAAACCTATTGGTTGAAAAAAAAATTGAATTTTGAGTCTGCGATAAGAGAACCTACAGCAGCTGTAATAGCGTCAGTAATACAGGGGCAGTCTAACCGGTCTAAGGTAAAACAAGATGATGAAAAAAATAAAAATCAGATAAACTTAACTCAAATAAAAAATTGTGACCGTTTTAATAAGTCATGCGTCACTGTGATGGTTCGCGTCAAGAAGTGACGCAGGTGATGTTGTTGACCAAAAGTTGTTTCTCAAAGTACCTTTATTAATGTAATCAAACGATATCCGCGGCACATAAATATTCTTCCAACATTTTTCAAGCAGAGTAAGAGTGACGTAGGTTAATAAACAGGATGTTAAGAGCCGTGTTAATTGGTGGAATTCTTGTTTTCGTTATTTAATGGCCTATTTTAGGATATTAATCAGTATTAAGGTCATCAAGGTACTGAAAGCCCTTTCCTTTACGTACCTACATGCTTTTGCGTGAAACATTCCAAAGAAAAGAGAAAGGGTTCGGGGTAAATCCCCTTTATAGCCTTTTTGTGTTCTGGTGTGAAAACCTGGCTATGATGAGTTGTCTTTAAAGTCCTAAGGACAGTAATAAAAAAAGGCTATGACGAGTAGAAGAATGACTACTACATACAACTGGTGATTGTTCATATAACTGCCAGCCGGCGATTGAAATTACCACGAAAGAGTTTAAGCAACAATACGACGTTGTTGTGATAGCTCTACAGCTTTTGATTTAAGTTTCACTTCGTCATTTATTATCTTGAGGCAAAAACAAATCAAACACAATACCACCATACGCAGAGGAATAACATACAAATATTTTAAAATATATATAGAAGATTAGACACATTGTTTAATACCGTAAAGCTTAAAACAAACACTCGTATAGTGAGGTGGTTACTTACGTGTTATATTTGTACAGTAAATACTTCAATGTACCTATTGCGACCTTTGAGATCAGTGGCAAAACGGAATCTGTTTGCTTATAAATTATTAAGGACTAGCGGCCGCCCGCGACTTCGTCCGCGTGGATGTCGGTTTTCATTATACGAATGTTTTTTCCCGCTAACTCCCGTTCCCGTGGGAATTTTGCAATATCCTTTTGCAACTAAGCATCAAGTTTACTAAGGGACCTGCATGCCAAATTTCAAGCGTCTAACTCAAGTAGTTTAGATTTTCCATACAAACTTCCACCCCATCATTTCGGGGAAGTGGGGGGTTGGAATGGGTCAATAAGTAGCCTATGTTCTGTCTCAGGGTCTAAAGATTGTCTGTACCAAATTTCATCAAAATCGATTGCGAGGTTTAAGCGGGAAAGCGTAACAGACAGACAGACAGACAGACAGACAGACAGACAGAGTTACTTTCGCATTTATAATATTAGTTGGGATGTATTTAAGTAAAGACCAACTATTACACGAACCTGGGCATATCTTCGTCATGTTATGACGTACACAGTTAACATTTTGCTACGAAATTTCCCTGGTTTTCATATGATTTACGTGCGAAGCCGGGGTGTGTCGCTAGTTTAGAATATTATGTTCCGGAAAAATAGTCACGAAATAAAATATTATAGCCACATAATATTTGACAACAATAATATAATTGCATCAACACAGGCAATTCAGATGATTCGGCACCATTATGTCTAAACGAAGCATGAAGAATTCGTATAGAAATACGACCAATTGACCAATGCACGCAGATTCCAAGTATATTTTGCAACTTGAATTACAACGACATTATTTGTATGTAGTGCTCTTTATCTACCTTCACTAGACATGTCCCACTTAGAAGAAGCACCGAAACAAATTAAATTGATAACCTTTTTTGAAAGTAACGCAACAACTTCATTACTAAACAGAGTTAGTTTAATTATGCGTAATGGAAAAACTGACGAGTCATTCTTGCGGTTCATTTAACTGACGTTTGTTAATTAATCAATAGCTGTATTTGGCTGCTGTGATTGTGTTGCACAGATTTGTTTTCTACTGGATCCTTCGAGTAGGAAGTTTCATCAGTACAATTTTATATCCTATATTGTTTGATGATGATAGAAAATGAACCTTTACTTGAAGGAAGATATACTTTGCAGGGGTGTAAAGTTGCAAGGATCATAATGGTAGCGGATAAACCACATATTTTTATCTAACATCTTTTTTTATTAAGCTCTTAAAGATTCATCATCATTCATACGTATCACTTACAATCTGTCTCAAACGGAGCCTATTTCCAAGTTTTTTCAAGTATGTTAAGTTAAGATACCATCACCAAGACACTCTTGCCAAATGCAAGTTGCTCTATAACAGACCTGAACCATACACTTGCATTTATTTATTGTGTAACTAGCGGCCGCCCGCGACTCCGTCCGCGTGGATTTCTTTTTTTCGAAATAAAAAGTAGCCTATGTTCTGTCTCAGGGTCTAAAGATTGTCTGTACCAAATTTCATCAAAATCGGTTGCGAGGTTTAAGCGGGAAAGCGTAACAGACAGACAGACAGACAGACAGACAGACAGAGTTACTTTCGCATTTATAATATTAGTTGGGATAGTTGGGATTTATACTAAGGAGAAACAAGACCGCGGTGTTTAAATCGTTATTATAAAAATTGCACACTTAAAACTAATAAACTAATGGTTTCATTGGTGGCTATGCTATTATTTATGAACTAGCGGCCGCCCGCCACTTTGTCCCCGAAGATTTCAATTTAAACAAACTTAGTCTTTTATTGTAGGTACCTTAAAGCCTTCGTCGACACATGGACTTTCTAACACACAGACAATTTTTCAATTTGAACCAGTAGTTTCTGAGATTAGCGCGTTAAAACAAACAAACGAACAAAATCTTAAGCTTATTATATTAGTACAGATTGGCTCAATCCTGCTTTCTGAATCATTTCCTTTAACGTAGTCACCGTGGTGTTTAAAAGCCATTATTGGGAGATTAACGGAAAATAAACAAGATTTATGTAGGATTTATAAATAAAAAATGGTTAATTACGGAGTTCCGCCAATTTGTTTACTTTAGGAACACATTAAGTTTTAGTGAGTAGGTACTTATATTATGTTTATTCTAATATTTGCAGGTGCAAAGGTTGGTAGAAGGCAGCGTTTGTATGTACGTACACACTGATTTCCGCACTAGGGAGAGGCCAAAGTCACAGCACTTCCTCCCAGTGGACTCAGTAGCCCACTGTTGGATACATGTATGTAAAGGCATTCTATCGTACTGTAAGATAAATTGAGGAATGGACGGATAAAATGCGTCTGTTGGGTGAAATATGGAATGAATTGATGAGAACTTGTGTCTTCATTAATTTATTCCATTGGTAGTCGTTTAGAACACGTGTAAAACAAGGGTTATATACGTACATAGAGTATATAGATTTATTTCGATTCTTTGAATTTTGAATCTCGTAAACGAGTATAAGCGGTTTGGTGTATATTTTTTGAGTCCGTTTTTGCGGACGGCTAGAACTCAAAAATGTTTTATTACTCGAGATCGTCTGACATTCAAATAGGAATTCTAGCAAAATTAATTTGGAAGCCGTTAATTTTAATAAAAATAATGGTAATGGTTACTGGCTCTGAATTTGCAGCAATTGCTTTTTCAAAAGAGTCCCAGTTGCTTACCATTTAGAAACTATGGGAGTGGGTCCTTGGTCTGCTTGGATTTTTTTACAAAACCTCATAACTTCGTATCAAGAACTTGTTAAGTATAAAATATGACATTCATTTAATTAAACGATATTAGGAGTTGGTACTCATTACCCATAAAAAGATCATCATCCTAAATAAAAGCCGTCCACATAGCATGAAAAATGGTCCATAGTGGTCCGTAAAGCCATCCCTTAGCAAAAAAGTGCAGTTATGAAGTTTTTATAATTGGAGTTATCCAAAGCCACCGAATTTGAATGATAAATTTTAATATTAAACTTGAGTTATTTATTTCATGGAATTATGAGATGATGCATATGATGGAGAAATCCAGTATTTATATTAAGTTGCTTGAAAAGACTGTTAAATTCTACAAACATTTATCACTGATGTAACTCATAAAGGTGGGAAATCCAGCACTATTGCGGTAGTACGAATGGAATTTTACTATACAGGAATCGGTGAGTGGCCCTTATTTTTTGACCTTCGATGTTCGATTCAAGTGAATGACGGTAGAATATGCCTGTGCGTATTTCTCCGGTTGCTTCACAGATGTCCTCCGGATTGTTGGTGTCAGAACTGGTATCATCACGTTAACATAACTGGTTGAAGGAACCAGTCACAGCAGACTGCGGGATCCTTACACGTGACACACGTGATTCGCCTTTTTGACAGAATAACATTTAAGAAATTTATTAGGAAGTATTTGTCATCTTTGGTCATAAGACATTATCACACAATTTGTATTCAATTTAGATAATAACAAAGCTATTGTGTAGGGCACAAAAATCATTAGTCGTGAGTTATTAAATGTTTTTCCTCAGGGCAATAACATGTGGTTATCTACTCCTACGCTATGTATCTACGATCTAACTTAGATTTACGGTTATTTAATACAATAATACATAAACCTTAAAAGTAGTTTACATAGTGAATCAGAAAAAAATGGTAATGTAAATTAAAATTCAATCATACATAATTCAAATTTCCTAGCAATTTTTAATGTGTGATAAATTGGTTGACTGTATAGACAAGCGGTTTGGTTTTTTCTAGGAAGCCTCCTTTAAATTTAGATTTTAGCAATTCTTGAAAATTATCTTTAACGAATGAATGAATTTCATTCACTATTGAATTAACTTTAAATCCTCATGGAATATATTGTGTACTACTAACGTGGATAGCTTCCTAAGAAAATACTTTTTGTCCATGTACCGATATAAGTATACTTAGACTTTGTTTCGCGCCGATATCCTCATATACCAGTCCCTGAACTCTGTGTCACGCTTCCTGCTTATGATGGTGCCTATTGAAGAATAATTCAAACGGAAGAAATTAGCATTTATTTATTGTGATGTCCTGTTGTTATAGTCGGCGGTTAAGAAAAGATTTTAAACTCTTAAACGGATATAAGCGATATTAAAGAAACGGTATTTTTTAATGTTTTTTTTTTTACCATAGATCGAAGGCTGACCAAAAGACGTAGTAAAAGTGGCCGTCCAAAGCAACTTGGCGACAGATAGGGAAGACTTGGAGCAAATAAAGCGCGAAGCTCAAGATCGACCGGGATGGCGACGCACTGTGGACGGCCTCTGCCCCATCGATTGGACTTGAAGTAAGACAACCATAAAGATCAACGGAACCCTGATATTCATATTGACACCTATAACTGTATCTCATCATCCCTTTCTATACATATTCATGAGAATAAGTTTGCGCTCAAAACATTGATATCGTGACGCGACGACATTAGGTGTTCTGTCGTCATTAGGTATACTATGTATATTATTCAATTTTTTTTTTTTTATTAAGAATAAGTGGGTATTTGACCGCGATCTCACCTGATGGAAAGTGATGTTGCGGTCGAGGGTGGAGCATACCCACTTATGAATAACCTATTTACTCTGGCCTTGAAAGCACCAAGATCATAATTTTCAGGAAAAACAGAGGCCGGCAAGGAATTCCATTCTTTGGTTGTTCGTATAATGAAGGATCAATTATTATTATTTATTTCGAATGACGTAATAGAAAAGGGACTACGTCGCAAAAATATTTGGTTTGATAACCTTCAATTGTATTAACATAAATAAACCATTGTCATACTATTAACTACTATTATACTTCAAAAACTAAAAATAGTGGTAAAAAATTAAAATAATTTTATTGCATTCATTCATTTTACAAAATTTAATTGACCTGTCATGAATTAATAACAACAATAACATATCAATACTACAAAAATTTAATTCACAACACAAACACCTATATACATTTTTTTGAACTAGGTATACCTACTGATCATGCAATAGCTTGCGTTGCGATGTAGGCAATCTTACATCTGTAGAGAGTCAAACTTTAAACAATACCTACTCAATATGCAGATGTGATAATAATCTGGATGTTTTTTATGGAATATTTTAGAATCAAGTTTTAAATATGTGATTTAGAGGAATTAAGTAACTTTTAAATGTACCTACCTACCTACTCACAATATTAAATGCACCTAATGAATGCTATTTGTGACATGCGGTTATCCTATGCGCCGTAAGTGTGTTTGTTTGTGTATCTTTAATTACTTATGCACGTTACTTTGCTTTGCCTAAGTTAGTCAAGTATCACATTAGTGGGCTATTTAACAAGTTAGCCTACGGTAAGTCACAATTTCAAAAGCCACTTATTATTTTCGATCACTTTTTTTTAGATTTCAACACCGTTATTGGGTAAAATTGTTCTTTAGCATTTCTGATGAAGTTAACAATGTATTTTACAACTTGAACAAAATAAATAATTTTGCATTGTACCTATATCAACTATAATATATATATCGAATAATTAAATACGTTTAAGACACCTAGGGATCTAGGTACTAAATTAATACATTTTGTGCCAAGAAGGCGTTAATTATTTAAAAAACACTTGACTTGTTAACAACGTTAAGTGGACGACCTGTTACGATGATGAATACTCTGCAGAATCAATATTTGTTCCCATGTTAGTGTTAGTTTATTGACTATTGTGTTATATTTTGATACTATTCAGGACAAAAACATGACAAAAAAAGTCATTGCTAACAAATATGCTATACTTAGTTACAAATGTGCTACTTAGGAGCTTGGTAGCAACTCTCGGATGTTCAACAGCGGCCTTTACATACATTTGATTTAATTTAATTTTAGCCATCAAATTACACACTTGACATACCACACGAAAGACCTATGTACCTAAAAATAGGTAAGTTCATTTACACACCAAATTATGATGTGTGTACCAACTTAAAATATTTTATGAGTTCTTAGAAATTAAATTGATAGTCAGAAGACGGTCCAAGATATAGGTACATATTAGTACATACACGTGTTAATAACGAACTTCATTATTAGTGTGTGATGTCGTAAATAATTTACGATAACCTACTTAATTTTAACCTGATTTTCGATACTTCGAAGACCAAACGCTACAAAGAAAGCTATCGACAAAAATGATTTATGATTATACATATTCATGAATTTGACCGCCAGGTTCATTAATGCATTTTAATAATAAGGTAACCTACTGAAATCTTATACAGTGATAAACTTTCCGTACAGTTATAATTTCTTTGTTCTTTTCTGTATTTGTCCCGCGGGGCTTACAAGCCCATTCTACCAAATTATAATTAACTGTTGTCTATTTTTCCCAATGGGAAACCTTTGTGTTAAACTATCTAATAACGTTAAAGCTTCCAAAAACAAAAATTTGGGCGGGATCGTTTTGGTATAGTTTTGATGACACGCGTCATATTTATTTAATACTAGCGGCCCGTCACGCGGTTTCACCCGCGTCCCGGGGGAACTACTTCCCGTACCGGGATAAAATATAGCCTATGTTACTCTGGGTGAATGTAGCTTTCCAACAGTGAAAGAATTTTTCAAATCTGCCTAGTAGTTTCGGAGCCTATTCAATTCATACAAACAAACAAAAAATCAAACCTTTCCTCTTTATAATATTAGTATAGACAAAATAATAATTAAAAGGTTGTGTTTTGTCGAAATACATATTTTTTAATGGAAACAAAAAAGGCGCGGTATAGGGCAAAACATAAATGGCAAGCTCATTTGGCAAATTGCTTGATTCTTAAAGTTTATTATTGTTTATCAATCGATCAGTCAGAACTATGTACGAGCATGCTATTTATAGATATGGTATCTGCTACAACAACAACTTTACACTACTCATACAAATAGCAGTTTTTTTTTAATATGGTATTATTAAGTTATTTATACCATCTTCAGTGTGGGTAATAAAAATAACCAAAGTTATTTTTAGCGGGACCGGTTGATGATGGGCTGTAAAAAATGACGTTCGCACATATTTTTTATGCTTATGAACGTCATCAGAAATATTTTAATCCAATTATTTAAAAATAACTTGTTTTGTAAATGTCTGCCTAGATAGAACTCTTGACGTACGATTTATTTGATAAAAAAGTCTAGGTAAGCATACTACTTATATCTTATATTATGGTATTAAAAAACGGGATGTACAATAGGTACATAGTACATGAACTAAAAGATAAAGTTGTATACTACTAATTTTTGACCATTGCAGCAAAGCTTCATATTTCTTTGATTTCGATGCGCAAATTCTTTATGCACATTAGATAATGTTTTTTCTGTTACAGGTAGTTAGTGTGTTAGTCATGATTTACAGCATGCACTTATTGATTAGTTTTTCGGCGAATATAATGTATCTTTTAAGTTTTAAGATTATCAAGAGTTTCATCTGAGAAACACCTCAGATATCGTGTGATTATAGATATCAGAAGAAGGTTACCAAGGCCGTGTCACCGGGTAAGCGGATACATTTTAGCTCTTGCCCAATAGCCCAGACCAATCATTTGCAATAACATAGCTATTTTACCGAACACTTTTGCCGTGCTAAATTCCTTCTTAAATTGTATAATACATAATTAAATAACATGCCTAACATTAAGTGTGAGACTTAACGTAAATTTTGTTGTTTAATTTTAACGACAAACTTGTTGAAAACGCGAGTCATAGTCTACATATAGCTGTGGTTTATTCTGGAGTATGATTATACGAGTACCTACTTAAACTAAATTATAAAATGAATGGAAAGAACAATGGCGAACCTCCATACAACTTTTTTCAAGTATATTTTTTATGCGTCTTGATTTGAAAAAAATACGATAATATACAGCTTCGGTTCCTCAACAAATTGATGTAAGTTACACGATTGTCGTAAGTCTGGAGATTGAGATATTCCAGTTTGAAGTTTTTGAGGTTATGCGAGAAAAAATAAGACGTTAGTGAACTCAAGCAAAATATTATCAGTATTTCATACTCAATAAACTAAAGATACCTACTATAAACAGATTTTCAAGAAGCCAGAAGTTATCTTTGACCAGGCAATATCACTTTTTATTCATCACAGATTAATATCATTTGCTGGGTGTTTGCTGGGTTAAAAGTTAAGAAATAACGTATATAGATCAATATGAATCAATGAATAAATGTTTTTTGATTCTATCATTAATTGATGAATTAATTATTCCGTGCTTAAGCACGACCCCTTATGGGTTAAATCTATACATACTTATATAATAAAGCTGAACAGTTTGTTTGTTTGTTTGTTTGATTGATTGAACGCGCTCATATCTGGAACTACAGGTCCAATTTATAAAAATCTTTTTGTGGATAGTCCATGTGACGAGGAAGGCTCTAAGCTATAGTATATATACCTATGTGTGCAGAAACCGAAAACCACGCGACGGGGTCGCGGGCGACCGCTTGTTAAAAGTAAAACAACATCAATTGTTATTATTTATTTTAATATTCTTTGTCTTCACTCAATTCAATATTGAGGAGCCACATAAAAGGCAGACATTTGTATGTCCTCTAGTACTTGTTCCAGCTTTATCATCACAAGACATTTCACTTGCTAAATTATGATTAACTGCAGCCATGGTAAAATCTCTGCAAGCTTCCCAGAAATATTCGTCTTCCAAAATCTATAATAAAAGGTAAAATACTCTGTTTACAATGATTTCTTACAAAATATATAAGTATCTGAACGGCAACGGTTCTTATGAATGTTCTAATAGGTAATAAGATTATAGTCATAAATTGCTTTGTCAAATAGTTAAAAGACACAACATTTATTTAGTCCAATACTTACTAAGCAGAGCTAGTACTTTAGGTACGAAATAACATTTATAATAATTATATGAACATCCAAGACTCGGGAACACAAATGCTCGTGCTCATCACACTAATCAATGTCCCTACTGGGATTTGAACCACGAATCTCTTGGTGCAGAAGGTTCTGTAGTGCACAAAGTACTTACAGTTGTATGTTTTTATAATTTTCAGTTTTACAAAACTTCCCAACGTTTGTGATCAAGCTCAATACACAAACAGAATGCAAAATCGTAGTTCCAAGTCCACAACAAAATGATTATAAAAGAATTTCGGAATCCTTTGGCAAACACTAGTCGGCAGACCCGCGAGGAAGATCCCAAGAGTCCAGAAGCAGTCCAACACGTAAAAATTGAAAGAATAATACGATCGAGCATAAATAAGCCCGTTATTCAATTGTAATATCACAAATGACAATAAAATGACAAGGCAAAATGGCCGGCAAACTCACATTGTATAACAATTATAACGTTTAGCTTCTTTTAAAATTAATATTTTTCCCGAGACTTAGTCAGAACTAGATAAAAATCTGAAAAATCTTACGATTTTTCAATAGATCATTTCGTATTAAAGACATTTTAAGACGCTTAATTTATACCTCAACAAAAGTTTCGCCATTGTTCTTTATGTACGTATTGTAAGGTTGATAATAACATAAATAAGGTTTTAAAAAAGGTCTTTTTAAACCGAAGTGACAGTCACATTATGAAGCCATGGATCAAAATATAAAGTCGATCAATTAAAGTTACATTGATCGTAGGTACGCATGCAAAACGTGTGGCTAAATAATTTTATATGTTTTGCAAATCCATAAAAATAGGAAATAAAGCGTAGGTATTACCAGTACTACGGCTTCGCTACGCACTCGTAGACGCGTAGCGTGCAATGTGCGCAAGTGAGTCCCTCCAGGGTACGTAGGTCCTACGTAGACTAGTTGCCACTTTGACTAATTTCGAACGTCGATATCGTTTCGAATAATATTGCCATCCCGCACACGTGTATCTGCGCGAGGAGCATGGAAATATTAATAATCGAGACGACGACGTTGGAAAATTCACAAAGTGGCAACTTGGCTCACAGCTTACAAAGCGAACCCAACGCAAAGAACTTCGTTACTTACTAGGTACAAAATGCCTGCACTTAGTTTTCTATCAATATGATTGAAGCACGAAGTTGCTGAAATATACAGCCATTTTGATTTTGAGATTATTTCCGATAGGCCGGAAAACATGCATGTGCATGACTGTGGACATCAAAGATTGGGGTTACTAAGTGATATTGGTGTGTTCAACGTTGACATAATATATTCCTCTAAGTATAAACCATCGCGTTCGGTCGCCAAAATAAACACTTAGGTATCTGTAGATTCTTAAATTTTTCATCGGCGAACAATTTCATTAATACTTACATTCATATTTTTACGTTACATTCATATATTTTCATATATTCATATATTAAGTAAGAAATTCCATTTTGGAATGCCTACCAGATTGTTAATATACTTATTCGTACTCGCATTATTGTGTTGCACTAGTGTACCCACCAGTTACATATTAAATGCATTGTGGATGTTTTTTATCGGTAAACCTTCGCGACTATAGTTACTGTCCTGCCAAAAAGGGAAAGGGAAGGCTGGTGGAAACAGAAAGGCGGAATAATTGTAAAATCCTTTATTAAAATAATAAATAAAGATGCAAAAGAGTGAATACACAGCGATACTTGAGCAGATCTGCGCCGCGCGCCAAGCAACCGGCAATCACCGCACTTGCACAACATTCAAAGCATCGATACACAAAAACGTGATACAAACAAATGCTTAACATTATGCTGGTGAGTTGACGTCCAAGTGCATCTCAGATCATGATTATGGATCGTTTGTTTTTAATTCCTGAGATAAAATAACACGGTTTCTCGTATAAAAAATCTTAAATAAGAGTAAACATTTTAAAACAAACGATTTACATAGTGGCATTCTCGATTTGTTCTCATTGTTCGATTATTATGTTACATTAAATACATCAAAAACTGTAATACGGGTAGGGTGGAGAAATAAGGGTTATGTGCCAATTATTACATATTAGAAAATACGACAGTAAACAGACAGAAATTGTAAAAATTTATCTCGTAAGCTATGGTCGACATAATACGAGAACTACATAAAATAAAATAAAAAATGCTAAATGCTTCCACCCTTAGGTGTTAATTACTCACAATTACAATATTTTCTGACCACGTTTCCGTAAAAGCATTATAAACCAAATAGTTTATATGTGGCCAGGTACATCGGCGACACCTACGTATTTCCCCAACCTGCCTTACAAGTAGAAAAATACAAACAGACCTTATGCAACAGATAATACAACGAGTTCAATATCAGGAGGTGCTGCTTGATATGACCCTAAGGAGCCCGTAACCTGTTAGTCGACAGTGACCGTTAGAAGAAATTGTGAAGTAGAAATACACGGTGGCACTGCCAAAGATCCTTGAGCAAAGTGCAAGGGTGAAATTAAACAGCTAGCGATCCACAAAAAGGAATAGTATCATAGAAATTGGTAACATGTTTCATTCTTTATCATTAAACATACTTAATAGATAAACCAGCAACTCCGTAACAGATTTATATTTACAAATTAATCCATTCTCCTTCAAGTTACACCTAATTAAATTAATTAATTAACAGCTAGGTACTTCATTTATAATAAAAATATTCACATACAAAATGCCCACCTCACTTCGCCTACGAAATATCATCGTGACAGACAAAAACTTTTCACTGATTCGATAAATGTTACTTATAGATTCTTTTTACAAATGAAGAAACAAACATTCAATAGATCAAGACATTCATAACAATGCATAATATAATACGCTCTCATTCTGTGCCTACACTCTTTGTACTTAAAACGACAAAGCATTAAGTATGTATATTCTCAAAGCGATATTCTAGAATGACTTTGTGCACCAAACTGTCAACGAAACGGTCGCCATTTTGATCGGTGACGTCAACTCGACGACGGATCGTCGATACCTTTCATAGAATCAACAGAGTGCCCCAACAATCGTAATGTGCGTTGGAAATGAGAATATATTACAAAACGATTCGGAATAAGGCACGCTCCTGGGATCAGTGGGAGTAGGCTTAGCGACCGCGGTTTGTGTGAGAAATGCATTCGACTGTTACCAGAGAACTCTTTACATGAGACCAGAGCAGCGAGTAACACGCCTAAACGACTCAGCATACTAAATACCAATAACAGCCTCTATTGACGCGGATTCGGTTCTAATTCAATAACAGACTATTTACCAAGTACGCGCCAATCGAAGCCGTCTACTTGACGATTTTTAAAACAAATAAAGCGGAGCTATACCCGAAACTTATAAGGCATATTTGCTGTAAACATCCTCATTCGTATTTTTTAATACTGCAATACATTGATACAAGTATATACACGTAAAGTAAGTCAGTTGCCATATTTTTGTAATACAAGCCAGACTTAGCGATTAGATGGAGCTGTCAAAAGTCAATAATATGTATGGGAAGCGTAATTTTGAGTTGATAACGGAATTCGATAGCTGCACAAGTTTAGTTGGTAGCCGTCAGTCGCTGCTCTGGAGGTCTAGATAAAGTAATATTTTAATAGTGATGGCAAAACTCCCTAAGTTCCAATTTCATCGATTCGACGGACGCCATAAAAAATGTACGTAGTCAAATGCATTCAATTTGAACTTGTCGAACTTTACCATCGCTATCGAAATGTCGCTTCGTCTAAAGCCGAACGAGTATTTCCGAACTTCTTGATCGTCTCGGCTAATGGTGCCTATCCGCTCGCGCAGATAAATGTGCGAGGTGGCAAGATTAGTCGAGCGTATATTTGATAACGAAATTTGACATCGCTCAAAGTGGCAACCAATAGTCGAGACGATAGCGAAATTCGATATCGCTCAAAGTGTCAACCAAATTAGCAACTGTCTGTTTTGAAACCCGGAGGCAACCAAAGTGGCAACTTGCTTGAAAACCCGACTGGTGCGTTCCGGTCACAGTTCATCATCTTCTCACTCCCACGGCCGCATACCCGTAGTTAGTCTAGGGTGTGTTAAAGCTAGTGTCGGTCACTAGGAGAGTGTCCGCTTGCGCACGAAGGCGTCGGCGGCGGAGGAGGCGTAGGAGGCGGGCAGGTCCGCGCCCGCCTCGTGCTTGTAGCCGTTCTTGCCGCCCGCCGGGTCGTCCATCACCGCCTGGGGGACAAATGAAACATTGTTAATAACTTAATTGTTTATAACTTACTAGCTGCCCGCCCCGGCTTCGCCCGTGGTACTTACTTACATGTATTATACATACAAAACTTCCTTAAGAATCACTCTATCTATTAAAAAAAACCGCGTCAAAATCCGTTGCGTAGTTTTAAAGATCTAAGCATACATACGGACATACAGCGAAAGCGACTTTGTTTTATACTATGTATTGATTGCTGTAGAGGTAAAATTGACTATTAGACGGTCGCAAGTTCGATCCCCACACAGGTCAAACATTTGCAAAATGAATATGTCTTTGTCTGTCCTGGTCTGGGAGTTATACATAAGTTTAATTATATTTAAGTACATTTGTATACCTAAGTACCGGATACCTACCTAAATAGATATTCTAAAGTACAAAGCATTTTAGGATATCTATCCGTTCCCTAGCAGCTTCGAACTCAGTTTGAGGGTAGACAATTGGTGTGTTTGTCCAAAACAATTGTAAACGAGATGGCTTAAAATCCATACACAAAAAACACAGCGTCGACGCAATCCTCTTATGTCCGATTTGATAGGTGGATATGTATGTAGATTTTTTCCTAACTCCTGGGGGAATCGCTTATCGCCGTAACCTTTCCCCATGCATTTTGGCACTGCTACTATAAAAACTGCGAATATGAAAGACTATTCCAAAGTTTAATACTCAGATACATTTATAATAGGCCATCTAACAGTCAATCAATACAAGTATGTAGTAGTATAATGCAACAATCTGCGAGAATAATCCATACTATGGTAATTTAACTCAATTAACATTGAAAATAAAGGAATGGTTGCATAACGATTACGTCTAATTATTTCAATCTGTACTTCCATAGTAAATATTATGAAAGAGCAATTAAGACTAGCTATTCAAGTTGCTCTTGTTTCGAGATAATAGTAGTTGAGAGCTTCTTCTTAGCTCCAATGATACTTGTTATAACACATTGATTATGTAATGCGGTCAAGTCTGCTCACACTCGAGGGTATCATCGATTAAAATCCTTTGGAAAAATATAGAATTTTGGATCTCTAATAAGTGGCCTAGGGGATCTAAGAGTAGCTTTTATAAGCGATGTGTGGCCTCGAATATTCATTATAAGAATGTAAAACCAACGGCTTGTCGTGCTTCCCGAGACACGAGGACGTAATTTTGCCGCCATATTCTAGACTGTAACTGTGCTTTTATAATTAGACACCATATTTAGAACCTTATGCCCTTACAATAAGGCTCAAACCAATGGATGTTCAAACCCTTATAGTAAATTGGGTATTTGACTGCATACGAAATAAATTATGACATTCTAAGATTAAAAACGAAATCAAAAATTAGGCACTATTTCTTATCTCACTGTTACTATTGAGCTTTTAAAAAATTATTACAGCTAAGTAATTGAAGTTAAAAGAGTATTGATTTGACACTACGGCATTGTGACGTCACAATTCAATATTTCATATTTTTTTCCTACAAGGTTACATTTTTGACATTTAAAAAAGTAGGTGATTTGACCTGTCAGTCAAATACCGTATTTTGTATAGAATTAACACGCAAACTCACCATGCAAAGTCCATTGGTGAGCTTAGCCGACCTCTCAGTCTTGGACTTGTAGCGCGCCTTGTAGAAGTCGCTGAAGAGGAAGAGGAAGAGGAACCCGTGCATCGCGATCCAGTAGACGAACACGCGCGGGTACTGGCACGACGGCCGGAACAGCACCTGCAGCTGGTGGCTGAAGATCAGCACGAATTGCACCTGTAACGAATGGAGATAAGGTTTATGTTAGCGCTTGCTGAGAAAAAATAGGGATACTTATCCCGAATGTATTTGCAGAGCCGGTTTTAACTCTACCAGCGTCCTGGTGGTCTAGCCAAGATGCTGCTTTCGCGAGCGCGAGCTATCGCTTTTGTAGCGACTTATATCTTCATCCCGCTCACACAAAAACTTTGCATGCGTGATGGAGATATAATTCGCAACTACAGAAATATTTCGCTCCCGCGAAAAGGCATCTTGGCTAGCCCACATAGGTGAGTTTTCTACGGCGCTCGCTACGACTAAGTAAACCCACCGCGCCCTACTCTAAAACCAAATCTGGACCATTTGTCTGACAAGGTGTCTATAAACTGAACTGTATCCATAATTCAATATGAACCAATTTTTATAACCGGCAAAAGTTTAGGTTACTATTAGTAGGTAAAATTAGTTTATCAAGAATACTCAACAATCATTATCAGTACTTAAAAATTACAAATATTATGTATTCGATGACGGAAGATGAGTCAAAAATAAGTTATCTTAGTATTATGCTTTTCCTTGTAATTACTTGGGATAAAGGCGGTTTTATCACTTTATCAATGGCATGATTTTGATATTATCAATATAAATTTAGCTAACTCACGTCTTTAAAATCGCCTGTTTAAGATAAACCAAATCTTGCGAAATGTGGAATTAACTGGTTACAAATTGTTTGTGATTCATTCTATGACACAGAAATCGCAGAAAACACTTTAGCATGAGTAACAAAGATTGATAAATATTTTTTTTATTCCTTGTAAATAAAAAATACTAAAAAGTTTGACTTATGACGGTCTTTAAGTATCTATTGACGGCGAGTTCTTATCTGCCAACTTGGCTTTCATCACTGTTAAAGCTACAACTAAAATACTTAAATCACACCTCTTTACATTACTTATGACTTATGTACACATCCGCACGACGAAGATGACGCAAACACAATGTAAATAGTGAACCCTTGTGACGGTAAAAACTTTAAGTACTACTAGTCAGATAAAAATACTTCTTCAAATTGTATTTATAAAGATGATGATGATGATGACGACTTAGCATCCAAAAATAATAAGAATTTTGTTTACATTCTTTGGTTATATTTGTTCAATAAATTATGAATGTATTGACTGTTAATTGCGAGTACAATCACCCTTCTAATAATTCACATATTCATCTAAAGTTTTTCATGCGATTGCATTAGGTTATATGAATATATCTTCGTACAATTACGTAAGATTCAATACAAGTTTTAGTTAGGATATGCGTAGTAATCGAAGCAATTTCATTAATAATGTATTATTTAATTTATTTTATCGTGCTCCTAGCTCACTGCGGCTATGTGTATATTATATGTATTTGTGTATGTAAATGCAATAAAGTATCTTAATATGTTTAAGATCTAACGCAAATGCTACACGGGTCATATTTGAATAGTATCTGCATTTTATGTAACAATTTGAATGACGAACTATCAATTACAATAGAAATGAGGGTAAGTTGTCTCTGAAACGAATCAGTGAACCATAATCATCAGCCTATCGCAGTCCACCGCTGGACAAAGGTCTCTCCTAGGGCTCTCCACTCAGCCCGATTCTCGGCGATCAGTGAATTATCAATGTTTGTTTTATACCTATCCTATACCTACAATTAGTAAAGAGACTTACTTTAGATATGCCTCTCTTTCTCTCTCTCTCTCTCTGTCTTATTCGTTACACAGAAAACATACAGCACGTCACACGAAATACTTTGGACTTTGAACCCTCTTATTCCGAGGATATACGCGCTATTATTGAACTCCGATTGTTTACTTTGACGCGCGGCTGTCCTTACAAACATAGCAGAAATTTGCTTATGAACATTCATAAAATATATTACTAGCGGGCGCCCGCGACTTCTTGCGCGTGGATTTCAGATCCCTTTTTTTCGCCATAAAAGGTATCTATCCTATGGTCTTCTCAGAGTCTAAACATTGTCTGTGCCAAATTTCGCCAAATCGGTTTAAACGGGAAAGCGTGACAGACAGACAGAGTTACTTTCGCATTAATAATATTAGAAGGAATCATTAAATAGTAGTAGTAGCAGTAGTAGCAGTAGTAGCAGCAGTAGTAGTAGCAGTAGTAGCAGTAGTAGTAGTGGTATCAGCAACTTACCATCTGGAAGGCGGTCAGATACTTCTTCCACCAGATGTATTTCTGGTACCGCGGTCCCATCGCCGCGATCATGTAGTACATGTACATGACTATGTGCACGAACGTGTTCAGTAACGCGAAGAATGTGCTGTGACCACCTACAACATACAAAAAGGATTAATAAATTAATCTATAATGCAAAAATTCATCGCAAAATGTGTTAAACGCCTGCACAAATTTAGGCAATTTTTTTTTAAATGTTCTTTAAAGTCGAAGGGTGGTTCTTACGGCGAGAAAAAAATCGAATAATTGCCGGGAAAACCCTAAAAGCAGCCCTGCCAGATTCCAATTTTGTTTGACAGGACGAAGTCTGTCGGGTCAGCTAGTTAATCATAAAATTAAATAAATAAATGCTTGGACTACACATCACTTGCCTAGCCCCATATTAAGCTCGAAAGTTGAACTAAGGATGCTAGGGAACGAAAAAAGATGATAAAATACTTTTATAAACATCAACGAATCAAGTTCAAATGCCGATGTCACACAAGCATTTGCCCCTAGCTGGATTCGAACCCGCGACCCTAAAGCTAGGGTCAAGATTCCAACGACTAGTGACAATAAATAAAAACATTCAATCAAACGACGAATAAACGACGACGCTGAAAAATTGATGCAAACGTGAAGCCTGTTTTCCACCCAATCAAGCCTTACTTTTAATTTGGTGCTGGATTCGTGCATTTATTGTTGAGTAAAAATATTGTTGTTTTAAAATAATGCAACAATAATTTATTCACTTATATGTTTATGTAATATAAATGTTCACACATACGTTACGTCAAATCAGGATGTTACTTGTTGACTTTATACGTTTATTTACTTTTCCGGCAACCTACCTCTAAAATATGACCTTAGAAAAATTGTGTTAATTTTTTGCAGCACTACAGAAATAATCTTACTACATGCTTATTTTAACACACACAATAGCGTTAATGTTTTGTATATACAAGAGACAAAGATATAATAAAAACGGTCTGCCAGATTTCAAGGGGTGACAAAAACACTAATTATGACTAAAATTTGCCTTGTCTTACACCCACCCATTGCTGGTCAAAATGTAATTTAACGAAAAGTGAAGTTTTATAATATCTAACATAAAATAATTTATCACTTTCGAAAACAAATTAGTTAGTCACAAAACAACTGTACATTTTAGATTCACGTTATTTAATAACGGATTGTTTTTCCTGTTATCTTGGTAGCGGGTATCAGGTTTTTTTTCTACTATGGTATATAAAATGCAAGAGGAGTTAAGTAGATGTAGTAGAAGTAGGGTGTAGTAGATGGATGGACGCCTTTAAATACCAAATTTTAAAAGGGATAATAGTAGAGCATAGCAGTTGGTATGTAACTGCCGCTAATATTATTTGTTGCAAACGATCGACCAAATAATCTCATAATGAGGGTTTTCGCAAATGAAAAAATCCGCTAGATGGCAGAAGTACGCGTAGGGTCTAACTGGTATAGGCACCGAGCGTAGCGATGACTCTGCCATCTCATGACTCATATTCGAACCTTTCACGCTAAATGTCAAATTTTACTGTCAAACCACAGAAAAAAAACGGAATTTTAGCGCCCCCTATAGTTTCTGCACGGTGCCTATAGGATTGGTCAATTTTGACACGACATTGACAGATAAGTCAAAATTCACCAATGACAGCGGTAAGACCTCACGTTTACGTATTGCCACCTAGCGGATTTTTTTAACACCATCATTGATTGAGAAGTTTAAGAGCTTATTCGTTAAACAAAAAACAATAGATTCCTTGTTATAAATAATACAAGTATGTATGTCTAAATATGCAAAGAAACCCACCTGGAGCGAACTTGAGCCCGAACCAGACAGACATGGGCATGATCCCGTGGTGTATGACGTGCAGAGTCGACACGTGCTCGTTCTTCTTGCGCAGCACGAAGAACAGAGTGTCGAAGAACTCAGTGAACTTGCTGAAGTAGTACCACCAACATGTATTCGCCATCTGTGCGAGACAAACGACGTGGTCATATCACCTGGTAGGCTAGCCAAGATGCCACTTTGACGAATTCGCCATACGCTTTCGTAGCGATTTATATCTCCATCCCGCTCACATACATAATAATTCATGTGCGAGATGGCAATATAAGTCGCGACAAAGGGGTATGGCGAATTCATCAAACTGGCATCTTGGCTACGGGCCCTGAGCTACATTGTAAATCTTATCTATATACTAGCGGCCCGGTACGTGCTTCGCTACGTGTGGTAATTGAAGAACCACTCGACAGATTTCGCGCAAATTTCACATAATCCATCTACTAAATAGTTCGAACAAACCCTGAAAATTTTGTATGGATAGGTGAGCCCGTTCTTGAATTATGAAATGACAACAAAAAATGCCACAACTCAAAAGTGACTAATATAGAGATCTATCAATATACACCTACATTTAAGATAAACACCATATTTTGAACATTTTTTCATAATAAAAAGGTCTGAAGTAAACCATGATATATATTATAATGACCATAGTCTGCCATATAAAGGTAAATTACGTATTCTGTCCGTATAAAACTTAGAGCAGCATGAATCGAGTTTAACAAGTAAGGGCAGCATGGATCGATCATAACAAAACCGCTTAATTACCTACGTTCAATCATTTATCAAATCAATCCAAAACATAACCTGATTTGATTTTTTATGACTATGACGGAAATCAGTCGTCGTCATAGTAATAAAAAGTGTTGTGTCGCTAAAACTTGTACGTATTAAACTGGAATCGATAAATAACCAAATAAGATGGCCAATAAGGTCATAGATCAGCCTTGGCTGGCATGGCATAACCGGATTCGCGACAGCGCCGGCGACGGTCAAAAGGTTAAGGGCTAGTATACGCCCCGTTTGTTAATAGCATTATGTACTTCGCTAAATGATATTGGTTATTCTGTCATTTCACTGCATAAAATAGTATCAATTAAGTGTAAACCTATTCTACCATACCAAAGTTACGAATTAAAATGGCGAAAAGTTAAGCTCAACAACGGTTACATCTGAACATGAACAACGTTTTTTGGCCGTTAAATTGAATTTAAAATATATAACTGCCTCCGTGGTGTAGTGGTTAGGGCGTTGGGCTCAAGCGGAGAACAGACGACTGTCGCTCCATTGTAATAACCCGGCTGGTCAATTAAGGATCATAGTCGTAGCGTAACCTGGGCTCTGAGGTAACAGCCAAGGATGAAACCGGGATAGCCGCTAGGATAACGATGATTGAATTACAATTTATGAAGCGTACAGCAGCATATTTTATTACTCTTAATTGTACATAACTAACATGAGAACAAGTTCAAAATCTAGTACTTACCCTCATTGCCATTGGACTCCGCGAATAGTCGACTAGTTGACACCTGAAGTTGTAGTGACCCCACCATCCGCTCATCAAATACTGTGAAAAAAATATTTGTTTAAAACCAGTTGGAGATTAACAAATCTATATGTTTATTTCATTTAAGCGAGAAGGACTGATTAAGTTAACAAAACCCTCAACTTTGGGTTTTAACGAGAAAATTTGTTTGGAGCGTCTTCATATTTATTTAGGAGCATTAAACGTCCTTCCAGGAACAAAGGAATATTGTTTTGGAAAATCTAACAGGGTTATCTTCGTTTCTGTATAAAAGCAACGGACGAGCTAAAGTAAGTAAAAAGATAGGACGTTTATTTGGACAAGCTGCCAAGACTAAAACGAGTAACACCAAGCCATGTGGTGCCTTTGGCACCATTCACGTACACTTACAAATTTGTTAAATTCAAAACCGACATCAACGTACAACTTTAGAGATACATTTTTTAATTCGTCCAATACAGGTAAGAGAGGTAACTAAG
This sequence comes from Nomophila noctuella, assembly GCA_958496325.1. Classification (NCBI taxonomy): domain Eukaryota; kingdom Metazoa; phylum Arthropoda; class Insecta; order Lepidoptera; family Crambidae; genus Nomophila; species Nomophila noctuella. Next base: position 10,702,260 of record OY292487.1, on the reverse strand, counting down.
TGGAGCTACCACTCGAATGAGCCGTTCGTTTGAAAAGTACCTCCAACAGAATACCACAGTAAAGTAGCACTTCGTAACTGCTGTGTTTCTGCTGGTGAGTCAGGTCGCAAGAGCTCATTTCGGGAGGGTATGGGGTCCTAATAGCAGGCAACGCATCTGCGACTCTTGTGCGGTTGTTAATGTCCATAGGCTACGATGATTTCAACGCTGCACGATACTAAAACATCGAACGATGTTAAGGCTGACACCCACGTGATTTCAGCCGTGAGCGCAGCGAACGAGTGTTGCTTAGTGACCCTTTTGTTCGTTTGCCTCCCTATCACTTAAAAAACAGGTAGTTACTCACTTCATAGAATATCCAAGCGCTGAATATCGTCTGTGCAAGGTTGTAGATGATGAGCACGTTCCTCAGCTCGAAGGGTTTCCTGTTGGCCATGAGCCGCGGCCCGAGGACGCGAGAGCAGTACGCGTACGTGACGCACGCGGCCAGCGTCGGCCACGGGGACGACATCATCGGCCAGTCTTTCACCCGAGGGTCTGTTGACAATGGAATTACATCTGTCTGTACTAATATAATAAAGCTGAAGCGTTTGCTTGTTTGAACGAGCTAATCTCAGGAATTTCTGGTCCATTTGACGAAGAATCGGCATTGGTACTTGAGTTATGGATGTTTATAGAAGTTTTAAATATTTCTATCTGTTTCCTAGCATCCATCGTACGAGGCTCGAGCATCGAGTCCAAAGAAACGGGCATGATGATGACAATTTGAACCAAGCGCAGGAGTTATTGAGAATATGATAATTTGTTGGTGTTCAATGTAAAAATAATTGAAATTATATTTGTTTATTTCAAATTATTTGTTTATTTTAAATACAAACATTGTTATGATGACAATGTTACTACACGTTATTTAAGAACTAAAAGAACATCATTTTAGGAAAGATTCATAGCAAAGAGAATCGAGGAAGCTGGTAATAACAAACATTGTGTAAAATTCCTATTTTTCTGATAATTAATTTGTTCATTACTTCATAATTGAAATGTTGGACATATTGACAAATCTGATTGAGTGCGCTTCAAGATAAAACTCAACAAGTATTGGCAGAATAGGCATTAATTTATTTGAAGAAGTCAATGTCGACTCATAACAATACAAACACTAGAAAATGTGTTATTTTCCTTATGTCTTGAGGAGCGCAAAGTCATGTTTGTATTTTTAATAAAATGTTGTTTAACATAAATGATCAAATAGGACAGTCCGTTCAGTGATCCGTCCGTGTCAATATCTACATCCCTCAATGCTACCAATTTTCTTGCATATCATTGGATGCAAGTCATATTGACGTATGAGTTGATGGTCAACATCAAAATGCAATAGCACGTCATTCAGCTTAAGAGGAAGTGGCTAGCCAAGTCCGCACAAATTATGCACACTGCATTGACATTTCGAAAACTGATATAAAAAATCTTATACTGATTGATTACATAATTAAAGGCATCCTTCATTATTAACCTTCATTTTATTGGCTTTGCCAAATTAAATATTTACTATAATAAATATTATTCATGACTATGTTATGCAATGGTTATCTCAAAGAAATCGGATATTGGATGACATAGAAACAAAGAATTCGGAAACACGATTTTGGAAGTTGTTATCCTTGTCCTTATTTACAATAAATTTTGCGGAATTGGAGTTGTTCTATAGAATAATTTACAATACAAGGTAAGTGTGCTCAGCGATTATCAGATAACCGCATGCATTCGAATGTTATCAATACATTTTCAACTTAATGTGTAAACTTCGGTGTTTCAAAACTGCATAATTTGACGGTTTTGGGTCACCTGTTACCGGTTGTCTTTTTAAACAACGTATTATTACGATATTTATATATTTTTTCAATTTGAAGATATTAATTAACAGAATGTTCATTTAAGGAATGATTTAAGAATTCATCAGCCAAATCTTGTACAAGGAAGTATTTTTTACTTACCGGCCTTATTTTCCATGAGGTCTCTATACCAGTTGTTTATGGTCTCCATCTTTGGGTTGGTTTCCTATCAACTAATTATATCTGAAACAAACAAAACATCTGTTATGATTTGTTATGACTAGTTTTTAATATTTCACTCATGTTGAAAAATTTGAATATCGCAACTTCACATAAATGTCTTCAACTTAATTGCAGAATAATACTGAACAATTGTTTATTAGCATTTCTGTGGTACAAATATATAAAAAAATTGCATTTAATGGCGTGAGCAATGCAATCCGTACATTTATAGACGTTGGCGGCAACACGAGTGATGTTGAATACAAGAACCACTTCCTAGTCATCGCAAGTCTCATAAACATTACATAATAGCACCGATACTGCGCATCTTTGATGCCAATATTGAGCGTTTTATAGGCATCATATGAAATAGTAATAAATGAAATGGGTGTGATTGACAGTTTACACATCAAAATAACGCAGTACATTTTTACGCAGCATACTCTCGTAATACCACAATGAGCATATTTTAAAAGCATGCTAACATCGATATCATGTAATTATATATGCACTTTTTGTAGACATGTTTTTATATCCATTTCATTTGGATCGTCTTTGAAAACGTTGTTAAACAGCTTCAAGCAGTTAGATTCGTTAGCGTCGAATGTTTTTTTCTTTAAAGAGATTCTCTACGTGATCTCAATGATCTAGCTGAAGGTTCTTTCATTATTTGTTTTCTTTTATTCTTTTATTTACTACTTCAAGACTAAACGTGCTAAGAAAACAGCACGTTTAGTCTTGAAGTAGTAAATAAAAGAGTTAAAATACACATATTAATACACCGTGCAGGCATTGCATACACCTTTCCACGTCCCCACAGGCTTCGTAGGATGCCGCTCACTTTGCATTACGCCATCTCACGTATGATAATTATTAACAACTTGTCAGTTAATGTAATGTAAACCAAAAATAGGTACTAAGACTAATGATGTTTAGGTCCTCCCCTTTCGGAACTTCAATATAGGCATCTATTTAAAGTCTAGGCTTATTTGTTTACATGCTTGCTTATAGCTTTTTCCTTTAGAGTTAAGGAAATGTTATGTTTAAATGCGAATAGCAGTTAAATTATTTTTTTAAATTGTTTATGTAAACTAAGCTACTGCCTACAAAGTCCGCTATGACTTGATACATATAAAGAACACGTTCTACAGTTTTCCGGGCACAATAATATAGTGATATCAAGTTCAAAGTACAAAAATAATAATTTACACCGCTTTTGGTAGATTCGGCTATCCGTCATAATAAGCAACACAAACATTAGTGGACACGGAATAGGGAAATATAATTGTGTTGACGGCAGCAACTTTTAGTGAATTTATCACGTTTTTTTAACAAACAAATACTAAATTTATAGTGTTAGTGTTGGACATGGCGGAAGTACTTGTAAGTTGACGTAGCGCGTTGTCCTTTAAAACTAACCGTTTTAGAATTTCGCGTATGGAATGACTGATTAAGAGGAGTTTCCGTCAATTACGTCACAAATACGACACATCGCATTGGATTGAGAGAAAGGGGGGCGATACCGCTCTGCAACCTGTCGGCCCCGACACGGCGTCAACACTATGTCAGCCGACTGACCCATACTCACTTATTGCTCTATATTCCCACCTGTCTATTTACATTGGTAACATGGACGCTATAGTTGGTGTGAAATTATGTTATAATTTATAATTATTTATTTCAATATCTTCACGACCGATCGACCACCAACTCCATCTTGATTTATATGGTATTATTTTTTGCTAAAATTATAAGTGATACTCAAAATAACGAGTGTATTTTCCGTATGTTGTTCTTTATTGTGAATCAGAAATACTGAAAATTTCAGGCAGCTTATTTATATCGGTAATGCACGTACTATACTCGGACGATTAGTTCAGTCAGCAAGAGAAATTCGCGATCACGTAGTGAATAACGTGGACACGTTTGTATCTGAAACTCACGTCGTGGCATGTCTCCGAACTGTTGTCACGTTCATTGAATTCGTATCATAGAGAAAATTGCACAAACACTTATATGTATCTTATAACAACAACAAGTATTGTAATATCTAGGAATTTTATATTTACATCTTACGTCAACAGCAAGTTTTCTTTAAGAGCAAGTAATTGTAGAGTCCGTACCGGCCATTATAGCTGGTAATGTCTTTAATTATCTAGGAAGATATGTAGCAAGGTTAAAAGGTGTTTATAAGTTACAACGCATATCCTGATACAAACAAATTATGAGGACTAATATTATTATGCATTTAAGACGTGGACGTGCCTTTGACTGTTTTGTCGTAGCCGGTAGTGTCACAGAACAACGGATTGATGAGACATGCGACCGAGAGCGGAGTGCGGCCGACCGCCTCTTGCCCAACCACTTATTGTCAACGGCCTTGACCTGCTCTTCACGGCAAATTCACTTACACTCTACACTTGAAATCAATTACCCACTTAGCAGGTAACTTTTACATAACACTAACGCCGCCCCTCATTTAGTAACTTGCACCTATTTCTAATTAGAGGCTTGGGACTAATTAAGGGCGGCAAGTTTTATTCGTATTTCCTGGTAAACGTAAGTGCCATGTTGATGAATACGGCACTGGCAGATAGCTGAAGAATGTTAAATGGAACGAAATCATACTCTTCCTACACACATGAAACTATAACAGTAATGTTGCGCAGCCGATCCGCGAGATTTCTTCGATTACATAAACGCGTGCAATTAACTTTAGTCTTTCGCGGATTTGCTCAACTGCTAAGAAAACGGCTTCTAGAAGTTGAGCAAATCCACGCGCGAGTGGATTAGGAGAACCTGGTAGAGTAGCTATTGATCTCGAGTGTTCTGCGAGGCAGTCACAACTTTCACTGCAGAGCGACCGGGTGTTGGTCCATAGTCCGCAGGTTTTACGTAAGGGTGTTGCGCCAGAGTCGGTGAGACTCGACGCCGCCCGCGCTTGCGCCCTGCGGAACCACTGACCCAGTGCCACAGACGCGTATGCAGACCACCCCACCACACTCGCCATCCCATCCCAACCTTCGCAAACATTACGTCAGCCCCGTGGAGTGTCGTCCGTATAACTTGATTAACAATATTGTGAACTAGGTAAACGCATATTCATTGCACATTTAGAGTGAATTAAAAAATTAAAAGTCTTTTGTACTCATTATTCGGGATGTCACTTGCGCAGATGAAGGCGGCTTATAACCGAACCGCACTGTTTATAGTTTGCTCTATGGGCAGTGTTATTTAATAATTTTATTTTCTAAATATAAACGATCATTGTCACACTTCGAATTCATGTCACTAATAATGACATGTATTCGAAGTGTGACAAGGTTTAAGCATTTCAAGCATTTAATTATGGTGAATTATATATCAGCAAGATAATTTCGGAACCAAACTCTATCAAAAGTACATTCTCGAGCTTAATGAAAACCAAAGTTCCGTGAGAATATCTTAAATTATAATTATTTATATAAAATGATACAAAACATTATTTGTGACTGTACTGAATATGTGAGTAAACTAACTAACTAAATATAACCATGGCACAAACGTCAAACTTGACCGTGAATTAAAGATAATAATGTCACGACCGCTTTCTTTTGTGGGGTGTTGGGGACTGAAGCAAGGTTCATTGTTGTTTGAATGCTAGTCCATTTTCGTAATAAAACATATAAAAAAATGCCGAAAACTACTAAGTTCAATTAAAATTCATATCCGTAATATAACGATAGCTACTGGCAAGAATTTATTTATATTATATTATAATAATAATTATATTATATTAAAAAAATACTTTAAAATTAAACACTTGCCCAATAAAATTAGCTCTAAGTGCGTTTTATTTGTTTTGTTTGTTCTGTTTACCACATTATTTGACACTGACATAATTGGTGGTAAAATGTACTCGGTAAAAATAAACATAGAGAAAAAGGAATAATGTAGCTGTTTCATAAAAATAACACTGCAAGGTTTCACAGTCGCCATTTAACCAAATGATTTTGTAAGCCACAACTTGATACGTAAGACAGGTAGTAAAGACACTGGATCTAGAATGTTCGTTGAATTAAAATGTTACAAGTTATTTCTGTACCATAATTGCATACAAAAAAACATTAAGTAATCAGAATCACTCACTTATAAACTTTATTTATAAACATTGACTTATGGGCAAGCATACTTTTGTTAATGTTTTACGCACTTGTTTTACTAACAAGTTGTTTTGCACATTTGTATATTTTGTTGTTTAAATGTTCATTAAGGTCCATGTAGGTTCTGCAAGAGTTGAATAATTTGAAGCATCTCGGTATCCGTAATATTAGTATCGATTACGAGTATAATTTGATACCCGGACATGATTATTATCGCCACAGCCATTAAAGGTGAAGAAGTGTCACAAATTTAATTCTGGTCTAAGAAAGATTCGGCCATGGCCTTATTTCGAAACGATTCGCCGTGTTACGGTAAACACTAAAATAGGTATTAATTAAGGAGGATGGAAGGCGGTGAGGCGCGGACGTCGCGGCGTCGTCGTCGACGCTTGCGCAACGTCATCGATATGCAGCGATGATCAATTGGTTGCTGCGCGAAACATTAGCCAATGTTATATAATAGAAGATGGACAAATCAACAATGGAAGCGAAACAACCTTGCTGTATCACCTTTGAACATTTTAAAGAAGCAATTCGGTTAGTTGGACATGCATTTTTTAAGGAATTGGCTTGAAGGCAGGTCACAGTTCTGCACTAACTCATTTTATATTTATTTTGTGTAACACAATTTTTACCTGCGTACCACAATAAAGAAATTATGATTATTATGATTATTGAATTCGTTCGTTGATACTACCGGTATGGTACGCGGATTTGATAGACATTTAGCGCGAAGTTGTGATTTTCTCAAGGTACAATACATTTTTCGCACCACACTCCGCGCATTTGGGTTGACAGTGCAATTTTTTTCTTTAGCTTCGATATACATATTGGGATCCGAAAGGATGGTAGTCAATGATTAAAAAGCCATACTTAGGCACGGAAAAAGACACCGATTTAGGTGTATAAATAAAGGTGTACTTCTCAAATTTAAAAATTGTATTTATAATACACTTTACTTACATGAAAAGTAACAGAACAATAATGATAGCAGCGCTAATGTTTTGTTTTGATTAGGTATATTTTTAAGACATTTACCTATTTATAGTACACTGCCAATCATCGAATATTTATCTGTTTTGTACTGTCAATAATAACTTAATGACTGTCAGTAAGAAAAATAAAATGCCATTGTTTCTTGCAAATAATACCTACGTCAAGAAATGTTTAAAGTAAAAAAAACTGAGCTTTTCATGAATGCTTCATAATAAGATACAAAAATAAATGATTATTATATGTAGTATTCACGAACCGTAAAATCCTTTCTTTAAGTTAAAACTCAAATGCTGATCTGAAATCTATTGACAATGGTTGTTCACCTTGACTCGTGACACATTATTATAAAGTTACCGAACTTATATTCAGATACGTCACAAAACCTGAGCAGAACTTCAGATCAGGAATAATATATAATTCTGATAATCTTTCAGGTGGGAACACTAATTATGCAATAAGCAATGCTAAGAATGACAGAAGAAACCTGGGGCCCTAGCCAAGATGCCACTTTGTCGAATTCGCCATACGTTTTCGTCGCGACTTATATTGCCCCCCCGCACACGTACTATTGATATGAGCGGGATGGAGATATAAGTCGCTACGAAAGCGTCTGGCGAATTCGTTAAAGTGGCATCTTGGCTAGCCTACCTGTATTTTTTTCTTGACACACGTTTGTTCGTTAAGATTGTCCATTTAATTCAAATGGAATTAATTGTGGAATTACCCGTGTGTCACTGAATCGATTCGTTGTTAAATAAGTTGAGTGGAATCAATACTTACTACATATAAGAATAAACTAGTGCCCGCCCGCGACTCCGTCCGCGTGGGTTTTGGTTTCCGCACAGTCTTTATACCACAGCTTAAATCCTTCTTCAGCAGAGGGACTATTTAACTCAAAAATATTTTTTCAATTCGGACAAGTACTTTCGTAAATTACCGCGTTTAAAATTCAAACAAATTTTTCAGATTTATTAAATTAGTTTTAGATATAAAGGATTGATATTATGGAATGTGAACCTTACATCACGACTAAGTAATGAATATTATTTACATATATACTAAACACTAACAGGCTTTTTATAATCTTGTTTTAGTCGAGATAACTTAGGCAACATTTTTCTCGAATACAGGTTTTGATTGACACAAAAATAAGCGTCAACTGAACATTTGGTGTATCACAACACCTAATAGAAATTTTGATAAAAACCCTCTTATAAAAAAAAACTTTAATCAGAAAATTACAAAACGATGACTCTACCACAGCACACCGCACCAACAAAAACAATTATATGCCGAATGAGTTTCAAAAATGATAATATAGATTATATTATCTGATGTTGTATTTAATGTTAGCAATCATAAATCATGAATAGGAGCATTGAATTTCAACTTATTGTATTAAAGTTATTTTACGGTTTCCTCGCGCTGGCCCTACACGGCGTTGAGGAGCGTCCCCCGGGTGGCGGATGGGGGGAGTGGTCGGCAGCGCGGATTTACCAGTCTGCTCGGCTAGGTCCAAGTGACCCGCTGACCAACGTAGGGTGCGGTCCTCCAGCATTTCGGGGGTTGTGCGGTGGGCTAACAACCCGCTCACAAAAAACTTTTGCTGTTACGAAACCGACACGAGGAAATAAACGGACAGATCCCAAATCTAACGACTTACGGCAGCGAAATATGGACCTTCGAATTGCTTCATGGAATGTACGTAGTTTATATAGACCTGGTGCCCTATACATTGTTAAGAAAGAACTTCAAAGATATAAAATGGATATAGCAGCGCTTCAGGAAGTTAGATGGAATGGTCAGGGGGAGTGCGATATTGAGGATGACGCTGTACTGTTTTATAGTGGGGGAGATTTGACACACCATGAAAATGGGACGGGGTTTATAGTCAGAAAAGATATCATAGGAAGCATCGTTAAGTTTCAAGCCATATCGGACCGCATTAGTGTGCTGCGAGTTAGGAGCCGGTTTTCAAACATTACTATCATAAACGCATACGCGCCGACGGAACCGTCCGATGACAATCTTAAGGATGCCTTCTATGAAGAATTAGAGATGGTATATGACATGACGCCTAGCTATGACGTAAAGATTGTAATTGGTGATTTTAATGCCAAGGTCGGCAAGGAAGATGCTTTTGTGCCTACTATAGGTAAACATAGTAAACATGATCAGACTAACGATAATGGACTACGTCTTGTGAGTTTCGCGACGTCGAAATCTTTGGTGGTTAAAAGCACGATGTTCCAACATAAAGATATTCACAAGGGAACCTGGAAATCACCAGATGGGCGAACAGTCAACCAAATTGATCATGTTTTGATTGACAACAGGCACGGACATTTCATCGAAGATGTAAGGGTTTTTAGAGGTGCAGACTGTGATAGCGACCACTATATGCTAGGGGTTATAACGAAAGCGAGAATTAAGGTCGAACGAAGAAAACATGTTATCAGAGAAGATTTAATAAATACAGAAGCAATAAAGAGCACAGAGCTCTGTGAAAAGTTTAAGATCACTCTGCATAATCGTTTTAAAGGTCTCGACATAAAAGAAGGGGTAGACGAGGAATGGGAGCGAGTGAGAGAAACTGTAAAGAATACGGCTTTGGAAGTGTTCGGGAAGCGTAAGAAAAGAACACGCAGAAATTGGTGGACTGATGAGTGTGACAGGGCTATCGAGGATAAGCGGAAATACAAGGTATTGGCAGAGCAAGACGATGGGTGGAGGACCCAATATGAAATCCAGAAGTGTCTAGCGAGAAGAACTATAAGACACGCCAAAAAGACTTACATAGAAGGCATTATTAAATCAATGGAAACACTGATTCAGTCAAATAAAACCCGTAAGTTCTACCAAGAGGTGAGGTCGGTCAAGAGAGGTTACCAGCCCACAACACAATTCCTGGAGGATGACGAAGGGAATCTGGTGACAGATGAAACGGAGCGGAAAGGTTTATGGAAAGAATACTTTCAAAACTTACTTAATTGCCCTCCGCCAGAACAGCGACTAGAGCTAGATACCGAGGAGTCAGACAGCGAGGAAATCCAACCTCCCAGCGAACGTGAAGTACAGGTGGCTATTATGAGGTTGAAGAATAATAAATCACCTGGTGTGGATGGAATACCTGGTGAGGTTTGGAAAGTGAGTGGGAAGGAAACCCAGGGACGAATTTTGAATCTCATAGTAAAGATATGGGAAACAGAGCGACAGCCATGTGAGTGGAACGTTGGCGTTATTTGTCCTATTCACAAAAAAGGTAGTAAAAAGAATTGTTCCAACTATAGGGGTATAGCGCTACTACCAACTGCGTACAAAGTTTTTTCATATATCTTGTTGGCAAGACTAGAGGCGTATGCAGAGAACATTCTTGGAGACTACCAATGCGGGTTCCGCAAAAACCGCAGCACTATAGACCAGATCTTCTTGCTCAAACAAATAATGGAAAAAAGATGGGAGTATGCGCAGGATGTGCACTCATTGTTTGTAGATTTTACCAAGGCATACGACAGCGTAGATAGGGAGGCACTGTATGGGATTCTTCGTGTGTTTAAGATACCTAAGAAGCTGATCAGAATGATCCAGGTGGCCACGGTCGAGAGCAGGATGAAGATCAGAGTTGAAGGTGATTTAACAGAAGAATTCGCTGTGAAGACTGGCCTCAAACAGGGAGATGCACTTTCTCCTATGTTGTTCAATTTAGTGTTGGAATACGTGGTCCGCAAAGTTATATTGACCGGTGCAGGGGTGAGATTGAATGGACAGCATAGAGTGATTGGCTACGCTGACGACTTAGCCTTATTGGGCGAGACGGAGGATCAGGTGCGAACGATGGCAACAGTGCTGGAAGAGGAGGCGTCCAAAGTGGGTCTCAAGATCAACCGCGAAAAAACTGAGTACCTTCATATGAAGAGATACAGGAATACCAGAGTTCACCGAGAGCATTTACGCGTGGGAGATGTGACTTACAAGGGCATCGCCACATTCAAATATCTTGGATGCACGGTCACCGATACTCATACAAGAGAGCAGGAGATCGACATTCGTGTACAAAATGCTCTGCGGTGCGCCGCTGCTCTGCACTGCGTCCTGACGTCTAAATTTCTTAGCAGAACTACTAAGATTCGGATTTACAAGACGATTATACGTCCAATCTTAATGCATGGTTGTGAAACCTGGACGCTCACCTTGAGGGAGGAAAACAAGCTTCTGGTTACCGAAAGGAAGATATGGCGGAAGATTTTGGGACCGACTAGAAACGAGGATGGCAGCTGGAAAATACGCAAGAACTGCGAGGTTGAAGGACTTATAAAGCAGCCTAACATAATGGGTGAAACCAAAGCGAGCAGACTCCGCTGGCTGGGCCACGTGGAGCGCATGGGGGAAGATCGCGCGGTGAAGCGTGCTTACATGGGGATGCCAAGTGGTCGAAGGCCGGTCGGGCGTCCAAAGTATCGCTGGAAAGATATGGTTATGAGGGACATGTTCGAGTTGATGGGACCTGTCAATGTGCAAGATGCTGCTCAAGACAGGGAGCAGTGGCGCAATCTCGTGTTGGAGGCCAAGATCCACTTCGGGTCGCTGAGCCAGCGGAGTAAGTAAGTAAGTACGGTTTAATAGATATTTTTGAATCAGAACATAGCGTGACATGTAGAGTATTGTTAACACAAAGTGACATTTTATTATAATTTACTTTTGTTACATGTCTGAAATATGCCCTAACAAAAAGTCGCGATAAACAAAAACTAATTTTATTAATCTACATAATTTTTGCCCGCAGAGGTGACAGACAGTGTTGTACGTATATGCAACAGATAGTGTCACCGTAAAGCATCAACTTTGGTAACTTGAAAAGTTACTATCCGCACAACTACTTATTGACATTTGTAAACAAAAATGAAAACTAAGCATAATATTACCTTTAATTGTAATGTAAACAAAGAGGGTGCCTGTCAATTGTTTTAGACGGCCTTAAAATATTGACGAACACGACCATAACTAATTATTTATTATGATCTCAATCGCATCATGAGTAAATAGATGCGCAAGTCATTCATGGTCAATGTTCTAGTTGCAAAAGGTCAACTATTTCAGGGACACAAATATTATATAATGTTTGTAAAGATAAAGACATTCAACAGATCATAATACTCGTATGATCGCCTGAAAAGGCCTAAGTAACTTTCGAAAATTAGTTGAATCATACTATTGGCTAAAACTCACTTCAACGCTGTTAAGTATTTCAAAATTGGTATTGTGACAGAACTTACAACCCGTTAAGGAATTAAGTAATAACATAATGTCAGAACGATCTGGAAGGAAGGTGGGACAGCAATTAGTTGTTACAAGAAACTTAATAATGTGATTATATTGGAGAACATAATTACATTGAAGATCATACAATAAGTGAGCTAATTAGATAATTGGAGAAAAATTCCAACAATATTTTACAAGATTTTTTACAAAAATATTGAATTTCCTTATATTTGGGGAACCGTTTCTTAGTCATTGTAGGGATAATTTTGTGACAGTCAGTTCATTTATGCCCCCGTTTATGGAATGTATAAATGTATGTCCCAATAAAACCGCACCGTGACGATACAAAATTAATCCAGCCACCCGTGAACTAAAGTATTTTTGATTTTGTGGCACCACATAATTAGTGGCACATTTGTTAATCCAACTTACTCACAAAATTACAATTTGAAAAAACTTACACCATTAAATTATCAACATGCAGAAAAATTTCTGAGTAAAACGTGAATTCCAAGCACTTTACGAATCAGAAGTGTTTGATATCTTTTATCAGATGCACAGAATCAATTGTGTCAGTAGGAACTATGTAATGATAAGTGACAAATTGTTTAAATGAACAGTGATCGATTATAGTAAAGGCGCTACTTACAAAACGGATGCGTACCGAACGTCGAAAAGGACGAGACCCTTTCTAAAGGAGGCACCTATTGAATGCAAAATAAAAAATGCGAGCGGTTCAACTTTCGCGTGTCGTATCGATATGTGGTGCGGGCGCAGGTTGTGCGCGATGGAGAATGACTGAAGGCGCGTGCGCCGCCGCCGCGCGCCGGTCAGCGCCGTCCGCGCGTCCTGCGTCACGCGGACGTCACCGCACCGCATCTCGATTGCAGAATAGGGGACCGGTTTGCGACTTCAAAACACAATTTCAGATCTAATGTAGGTAATATTTTACCTTAACGTCATTAGGGGAAATTCCGTCAAGAAATGAAAACTGGCTGACTGTCCCGTTAGATGGTATTGTCTATTTTATTTCATTTTGAGGAGATCGATAGCGCCGTGGTTTCGGCGCTCAGCCTGCAATTGCTTTAGTAGATGCGATTATTCGGATGGGTGACCGAAAAAAATTATTTCCAACTCCTCCGTGCTTCGGAAGGCACGTTTCGTCGTTGGTCCTGCTGCGCCTGCTCTACGGTCGTGCCAGATTGCTGTCTCTCCGAACTATGAGTGAGGGAATATGAGTGAGAGTGCACCTGTCATTGCGCATTCACTTGTGCACTAGGTATCCCTAATATGTATATCCTATCCGGGAAGGGTATAAATTACGTTAGTGAGTTGTAGTAATGAATACTCGTATGTCGTCAGCTTCAACTCACTCATCAGTTGCGTGTGATATCATTTTTTAAGTGAATTAAAAATTAATAAGAACATCATAAATCCCAAATAAACAAAACTCAGTGACATTGACATTTCAAGAAAAAAAGATTATTCTCAAATGAAGGCGGTCACATTAACCACATTGTTTGTTTTATAATTTGAAGATGGCTATCAGTAAAAAAAAAAAAACAATTGAGTAGGAACTTACTTAACTAACTCGTAGATATCACAGAGCGACTGTCAGCCACACTAAATGCAATCTGGAACAAAAAGTGATTAGTGAGAAAGTGACAAATTATTATCAACTACCTAGGTACTACCTATTTCTAAAATTTCTCGACCGGAAACAATATTTAATTCAGACGAAAAACATCTTATACGTAGTTCTGGGTTGTATTATTAAATATTAAACCTTAGGCTCCTGATTTGGTTATATGCTTAATGCAAACCAGATTCAGATTTTATAATCAGCCTAAAGAAGAAAAATATACCTAAATGAAAATAAAAATTAAGAATATATATAGGATTAATAAACTAAGTGCTTGCTGTCATCTTTCGGTGATACTTTTCTTTTTTATTTTACAGATAGACAAAGAACTACTTGTTTATATTATGAATTAAACTTAATGTTCCTCTTTACAATTTTAGACCATTTGTATGCTCAACCGCTACAGTTGCTGCAGTTTTTGTTAAACTTAAAAAGTTTTCCTTATTTTATTTTTGTTACTTATGGTGAATATTTAGCATTATAATGATACATTGCTATTAAGTTTAATTATAAATAATACGAAATGTAAACGAAAAAAACGGTAAACCAGAAGTGAATCTGTTATTTAAAACCAGCCACCGGAAATACTGTGTTAATTTACAAAGAAACCAAAAAATAACCAATTAACAAAGTCTACCTACAATTTGGTTTTATTTCATCTTTTGTTTCATGTAACATCTATCGTCAACAAAAGTAACCAAAGTTAAAATGTCCCTTAACCTGGTTTTCATTACTGGTACCGTGTGAATCTTAATCGCGCGGTCAAGTAAAACATGGGTTAGACGCCTTTATGACAACGTTGCCTGATGTAGCCAGTGACGGATTAAGACTGCTTGATGCCCTAAGCAATCTATGCCTGTGGGCCCCCCTATCCGTATGGCAACTAGAACTTTGTGTAAGCAATCAAGTGACAGACAGGATCATCCGTTCCTGGTTTTATTTGGCATTTGTTAATATCGGAGAATACTCCTTCCAACATTAAAATTTAATGATGGACATCACTAAATTCTCTTTTCTTAACGTTGATCCAGTTCCTGTAGAGCCGTAAAGTGCAATCAAAATATAATTAACCAAGATTGCGCCGTACCTCGTACAATTCAACGGAAATGTCTAATGTGAAATCAATTAAATAATGACGCACATCGAACAATTCCAGAATGGTGTTGTTCAATATTGATAAACAAAAATTACTGTCAAATATTTTAATGTGCAATTAATGTTTTTAAAAATTATAATAATTGAGTGATTGCGTTGCTAATTACAAAGGAACTACAGTATGTAAATTACGCAAAGTGTTCTATTTTTTTTTCCTTAACAGTATTTTTATCAACTTCAGGGCAGAAATATAGTTGAGCCAGGAAGGATTCACAACACAAATCTGCGGGCTACCTGGAAATGCATTATAGATATTGTAAGAATTCTTCTGACAATCTTAGGGGCAATAGGTACTTCATTATCATCGCATAAAGTTAATACTTAGACCAAAATTTGTGTTTGTCTTACGGAGGGTAAAATGTAATGAGGATCAGTCTTCATCATTTATTTATTTAAGTTTAGTTAAAAATTTTACATAATATATTACGTTGCCATTGCGACGATTCTCTAAAGACACTTGTGTGAGATATTTTGCATGATGTATGTATACCTAAGATGTTTAAAGCGAGAAAAAAAGCCGTTAAAATAAAATGCCATTAATACAAAATAATGCTATAACTATGAGATTTAAACCATATTTTTCCGGCCCGTAGCTCTCTTCATTCAAGGAGGAATGATTAAATATTTGGTAAGTTCGTTTAAATAACAATTCGACGTCATTATCCCATTTACAGCGAAGTCTTGTTTTCTGAGTCAAAAAATAACATGTAGGTATAACAATATTATTGAGGGGTTTTTAAGGAATGAATTGAAAGGAAGAATTAATAAAGTTTAACAGAACTTTTCGATAGCTACATGTTCACTCACTTTTGGTGATTACACAAGCAGAGAGGCCTGAATTACTTACTCGTATCTCGCTTTTGTGCTTTTATATTGATTTATTATGTAAATTAATGGGCGAAGCCTGGTTAGGTTATGTCATAAAAAATAAAACGCGTGAACTTCTACTCGCCAGCAGAACTATGAAATTCGTTTTTTTCGAGGTCCTATGACTAGCGTCTGCGACTCCGTCCACGTCGAATTCGGTTTCCGCACATGTTATACCTGCTATAGCTCAAAGCATTCCTTGACTAATGGAATATCCAGCTAAAAAGATTTCAATTCGAACCCGTACTTCTTGAACTTAGCGCGTTCTACAACCAAACAAACTCTTCAAGTATAGATGACTATTCATTAGAATTGAAGGTTCTCTGATCTTTACATTGATATAGTATTGTTTCCCCTTAACAGAATGGCAGTCCAGTAAGTTGCCTCGGAGAGTGGAATTGAAAATATTTCGCTCTAACATGAAGGCTGTAACGGGTGTGAGACGTGGAGGGTTACCAAAGTCATCACGCATCGTATCCAGGTCTTCGTCAACCGATGCCTTAGATATAAAAGTAAAGTAAACTTTACTACCGAACGTCGTAGGCTGATGCCTATAATGTGCCACTGCAGGGCAAAGGCCTCCATCATTTGAAATCATGTTTTCGTTACAAAGATGGGTTTTGACTCAATCAAAAGATCTCAAACGAAGAACTGTGGGATCCCTGCTCCGAGTCGCTGATCGGTCTCCAAATAAAAAGTCGCAAGTGTCGTTGGCTTGGCCACACCCTAAGGAGAGCACCCGACCACATTCCAAGGCAAGCGCTGGAAACACCTCAAGGGAAATGGAAACGCGGCCGGCCTAAGCACACTTAGAGACGTTCGGTAACAGCGGAGCTAAAGGCGATAGGGCTGATGTGGTCCGAAGCGAAGCCAACTGCCCAAGACAGAGCGCAATGGCGGAGCACTGTAGAAGCCCTCTGCCCCACCTGGGGGCCATAAGACATTAAGTCAAGTAAAAGTGAGGCCGACGTCCAATGTTTGCCAGCCTACTGTAATGCAGTAAATGGTTGCTATCCCACTATTTACACAGCAATCCATATTTTCAACAAAATCCAATTCAAAAGCCGGCGATAATATCCACTAATGAGGCTAAGTCAAACTAACTGGAAAGAGATTTTTCTTTATAAAACGGTGTTGGGCTGATTCAAGTTTTGATATCGATAATCATTACCTATAATATTGGTAATAAATGAAATAATTTGTGTTTCATGCTATTATATTTCATGCACTGTAGTCACAGAGGACAGATTTTAATCAGTTGGATTACCAGGTGCAGCAAGCAAATTTTTAAAATTCTTGTTGCAGTTCCCTTTCTTTTCAAACATAAAGGAATGTTTTCTCTGAGTAAAATTTTCTTTCTATTATTAAGGGTCCTTCCCCTCCAGATGGCATTACAAAATTCCACACTTTATATAGTCACTACATAGTATAAAACAAAGTCGCTTTTTCTGTCATGTTGTCCCTATGAACGCTTAAATCTTTAAAACTACGCAACGGATTTTGATGCGGTTTTTTTTAATAGATAGAGTAACTCATGAGGAAGGTTTTTATGTATAATATCATCCATTAAATAGTGGACAAGTACCACGGGCGAAGCCGGGGCGGGCCGCTAGTTAAAAATAAAAGAGAACCTTTTAATTGCAAAGGCATCTTACTAATTTGAAACATGTGTTTAAATTACAGATGATTTAAAGTGGTAAAAATAAAGCTAGATGACTATTGCTACAATATTATCTGCAGGATTCATATAACCAGTATAACATTACAATATTTGGTATGCGAAACCCCTAATTAATCATAAGTTTATTAATGGTTCATTAGCTAAAAGCAATGAATCCATTAAAAAAATATACCTCTGCGTAAGATTCACAATCACCTCATTCATATTATTATGTAAAAACAAACATGCCCCATTCTTGTTGCTTTTTAGAGGCTCCATGAATATTTGACGGGACATCAGCTACCTATATTGCAGCAGCTGATGGAATTACTATTCAACTCTATTCCTACAAGAAATACTCTTGGGGAAAATTAATGTGCACTTATTTACCACAGCATAAAACCAATAAATTATTTTTGAAAAGATTTTGATGACATCAAATTACTTTGATTTTAATAAATCTATTTGGCTACGTTTTTTATTTATCTGTCACATTAGTATCTGATTTAAAAGTAAAGTAAAGTATCTGATATGAAAAATATATTTAATTCATAGTTAAAATGAGCCAGGCAAATTAGGTGCAAATAATATTGTTTTTAATAATAATAATATATGTTTTATAAGTAATTAATACAGGTTGAAAGTGATCATTATAAAATATAATTTTAACTTTTTGTAAAGAGAATTTTAACTATTACTGAGAGATTTGGTATAATCTCAACACACATATGCCAAGTATATGACAAATGATGATAGTATTAAAATTATTTATTACTCAAAAAGTTTGGTAACAAAATTTGCAAACAAATGGAATACTATTTGTTAGTATAAAATATGAATATGAAAATCATTGGTATTTACATATGTAAAGTTCCTAACATATTGTTCGCATTTGCAGACAATATAGCGGTTTCCAAACCGAGTCAGAAAGCTTACCAAAAATAACTTGTTTCTTATAAAAACTAATATTATGAATATAAAGATCAATCAATATTTTGTATTTTAACATGACAACAAATGGTTGAGAACAAGGTTTGAAAGCATATTATGAATGAATTACTCATTGAATTATCACTGAGTAATTCATACCAATGTAAAAGAGGATTGCATTAAATCAAGGCTATTCAAGGCAACTAGAAACCATTTGACCCAGATTAACTAAGTAGTTAATACCATGACAATAGAATTAAAATGTTTTCATTATATTTTAATATTATAAAGTTTTGGGAATGCTTAGTACACAAATTAAAGTTCAATAAAATGTGTGAAATTTAAAATAAAACAAAATGTAAGAATTAATATAATCTGAGTAAAATAGAGCTATAATAAAAGGAAAAAGTTGCTTTTCGATCGCATATTGTAGTATAACTCGCACAAGATAAAAACATTATCCAAGTTACATTACACATTATCTCAACCAATTCATGAGTAAATGAGAAATTTTGAATAAATTTATTTACGTAAATATTTATTCAAGTTATACAATTGGACAGTTGTACAGATGCCAATTGATTCTTTTTTTTTAACAAATGGAATGTTTCAGATCCATGTTAAATTTATGCGGCGAAAATTTCTCCGTTTCAGACGAATAGATGCGGCAAATAGCAGATTAACAAGTAATTGAAGAAATTAGGCCAACGACGAAGGCCACTCAACACGTATAGCCAAAATCTATTGCGAATTTCACACTTTCCTACAAATAGAAAGTTAAAAATTGAGATGCAGAATTACAGAAACGCAGCTCAGTGTTTCAATGAAAGTATTCTGAACTTTTTAACATGCAATAGTGGGCGTGTACAAACTAATGAGTAATAAACGAACGAGCTAAAAATACTTGATATGTAACTCACCTACTATAACTCTGTTATTAACATTTTCCTTAAGCGTAAACATGGAATTGCGAAATCTATCTTCAGAATTCAGTGGAACGACGATAAATTTCACGTTTCAGACACTGTTTGCTACTCTATCTTGTTGCTTGTTGGACTGCTGAAGTTAGGTTAGAAAACTGGTTGCCGCCTAGTCAATTATTTTGAGCTAGATTTCGGAAAACTATATTTTCACTTATCATTATTGTGTACACTGACGATTTATTATATTAAAAAGTAACAAAAAATAAATACGATAGTAAAAATAAATAAAATCTCAGCCTCAAGACTCCACTCCCACTTTCAGTGCTGCCCTGCCACCTCTCTAAAGCCAGTAAGCGCTATAAGTGCTTGAAAATAGCGCTAGATTCTGCTAGAATGCATTAACAAAAAAAAAACGCTAGATTCCGCTAGATTTCATAAACAAAAAATCGAAACAAAATTGACAAAAACTTTATATTTATTAATTTTATTGCAAATTTTCATCATTTTAGAATCTAAAGTAATAAAAAGCGTAAAATCATATTATGATTAGTACTAAGTTTAGGTCTGCCAAAAAAGCGCTATATTTTCCGCTAGGAGTTAATATTGAAATTTCAGCGCTAAGAGTTCCAAAAAAGCGCTAGATCTAACTCCGAAAGCGCTAAGGTGGCAGCACTGCCCACTTTAGAAATCACTTGAATCCATTCAAAGTTCAATCAATTTTCAAGATCATTCATTCACATTTCATTCAATAAGTGTCAAGCCCAAGTCAAGCCTGAGTGTCAAGCTGACAGTGTCTAAATTAACTTTTTTTTTGGTCACCGCTATGCAATAATGGGCGATTGGACCACATTAGCTCTGGCTCGAATTTTTAGCCAGAAAGAAACTAACTTCAAGTCGATAAGACTGTAGATTATAGAAGATATATGAATTTTATCTTTCCTGAATTTTGGAAACTGCATACTATCCGTTCACAGTTATTTTACCTCTAATTCTCACAGAAAATTAAATAATTTATTTCTGTTTTATTTTTTTTCTATTTGGTAGTGACAACAATACAACTTGCATCGCATTACATTTGCATTACATGTTCAAAAATTGGCCAAGTGCGAGTCGGACTCGCGCACTAAGGGTTCCGTACAAATTCTATTTTGACGTATTAAAAAAACTACTGATTAGATTTCGTTCAAAACAATTTTCGTTGGTAGTTTTAATGGTAATGTACATTATATAATTATTTCAGTTTTATCATATCCTCTTTTTTTAGAAGTTAGAGGGGGGGGGGGGGGCGAAAAAAGGACACACATTTTTCTACTTTGGAAGGGTCGGTCACGCAAAGTATTCACTTTAGAAAAAAATGATACTAGAAACCTTAATATATTTTTTAAAGACCTATCCATACATACCCCACACGTATATGTTCAATGAAAAAAAATATTTCGAGTTTCAGTTCTGACTATGGGGACCCCCCACTTTTTTTATTTTTTTTTCTATTTTCGTGTGAAAACCTTGTTGCGGTTCACAGAATACATCCACTCACCAAGTTTCAAAAGTATAGTACTTATTTATAGTTTCGAAAAAAAGTGGCTGCGACAGACTGGCGGACAGACAGACAGACAGACAGGCATGACGAATCTATGGGTTCTGTTTTTTGCTATTTGGCTCAAGAAATTGTTAGAAGTAATAAAATAACTGTGAACATAATGACTACTTCAAAAGATTTTTTAAATTAAGCGATCCTTTCGTTCTGTTTTGTTTAAGTAGTTCCTTTTGATTTGATAATAGCAAAGTTTTAGATCTGTGAATAGTTAAAAAGTTAATAACTCCTTTGGTACTTTTCTAAGCAATATAAATAAAACAAATTGAAGTTCGGATAATTTTCCTGCCGTTTTAGTAAACTGTTTAATGTTTAAAGATCGAAGAAGTTTGAGATGAAGATGGATGACAAATAGGTATCTCTGTCTACTTTATCGGTATTTACTGATATAGCTGAGCCACCCGAGAGAACTCGAAATGGAATTTGCAGTTTGTTTATATAAGTAAGCTAAACCTATAATAATCTGTTAAGCTATAATATTTTATAAACCCTGATTATTACAATATTATTAATTGAGATTTTTGATCAGAGGCGCATTTAAAGTTTAGAAGGTTTCTGAGCACGTTTTTTTAAAAGATTTGCCTCTAGCTAAAATAGAGCTATAATAAAGCTGAAGAGTTTGTTTGTTTGAACGCGCTTATCGCAGTCAGGAACTAACTACCTACTGGAACGAATTGAAAAAATATGTTTGCGTTGGATAGTCCATTTGACGAGGAAAGCTTTAAGCTATAGTTACTACTTGTGCGAAAACAGAAATCCACGCGGACAGAGTCGCGGGCGGCCGCTGGTAGGTATAATTTTTTTCATGCTGTTTTCAGCTTTGTTTGTGAACCCTATTATTAGCAAGTAGCAACTAAAGTATTTTGTATTCTGTTTCTTGGCATCCGGCACGAGGTTACAATTAATTTTTAAGATTAGTTACTAGCTAGGAAAACTTTGCTATTAATTTTCTACTAGGAACAGAATGTGTTATAGCTACTTAACAAGAAGTTGCCTTTTTTATTTTCTTTGCTACAGACCAGTATTCCTGTAAAATGTTTGCCTAACTTGAATAATCTAAAGACAAACTATTGACTCTGGTCACAGTAAAGACTACTGTGCTCTGGTGCAAATTATAAGTACATAAGTTCCATAACATTGCAAAAAGACAATAATGGAAGTACCTACCTACACATGTTGTGCTGACATTTGAAATTTATTCTAAATTGTGCAGAATTACGACATTTGCAAGTTATTTTAGTAATAACCGAACAGGAGTACGAAAATACCTTAGATTAGTTATAACCTGCGGCGGCACGGGCAGTTGTGTTTTCTTCCTTCAGCACAACAGTCATGCAACCGTCACTGTTTTAAACGTTACCACCTATGTAGGTACGTACCTCGTAACTAACTATGTATTTACTTCTTCTAAGGTATTTTACCCAAGTATTAGGTACACCAAGTATTTTTGTTACTTGTAATTCTGTTAAATACTGCACCAGTTTATCTAGTGTTAAAATATCTATCCTACTAAGTACTTTCCCTTACTACTTACTATTATAAAGGCGAAAGTTTGTAAGTATGGATGTATGGATATATGGATGTATGGATGTTTGTTACTCTTTCACGTAAAAACTACTGAATGGATTTGAATGAAACTTTCCCACAATATAGCTTATACATCAGAATAACACATAGGATATTTGAAATCGAAATCCACGCGGACGGATTCGCGGGCGGCCGCTAGTATTACATATTTTACACTTTTAACTTCGAAAAATATCGTTGATTTACCTTTGTAGTATCTGTTAAATCTTTGGGTTCAGCGGTCAGCCGACCTGATAAGTTCATAGACCGAAAATTGCGAGATTTTGTATCTAACTATACGTCTGGTATCAGGTAACACATATTGTTAGAGCGTTGAGGTGTAACTACTACGTAGGTATAGAGTAGACACCTCGAGGAAATATTTTCTTATACGCACTGTTGTCCATCCATGGACAACAGTAACCGTCTATTGTACTTATTTCTATCGAAACATGTACAAATCATTACAGGACGAGAAATAAAGCTAGTGGCGTGTCATTTCAGTGGTAAAAGGACAAAGAAACACTAGATTATCCGCCCCCTTCCCTCAAAGTTGACCCAAAGATGTTGTTCTCGATGTCCACTCTATACCTACGTAGTAGTGATGTAACTCAATGTTTTAGAATGAAGCTAAGAAGATTCAAAATCATACAAATTGCGATTTGATGATCGGTCTGGGAATCGTATTATTTTGATGAAGTTCCGTTACTTCTTGATGATTTGAGGATCTGCATTGTATAACAGTGTTGTAAGGTCAATACCTTCCTCTTCTTTGCTGCAAAAATAAAAGGACAAGATCAGACCATAATAATGATTGCGATTGTGTGAGTGAGTTCAACAACCGGCCAAATATTACAGTCACTAGTGGCAATGCAGGTTTGCATCGCAATCTTTAAAAATCATAAGTACTCTTTTTACGGAATAAAAAATTTTTTTTTCAATTAAATTGCCGGTTCGAATGTGAATCCTTGTTTTTTAAACATTCAATTTATGTTACTTAAGCGTTGCCAAATTCACAACATCCTTACTTGATCTGTTTGAATGAAAAATCTTCGATACATTCTGATCATTAATTAGTATCATTCGGTATTTTTCGTAGATTAATCAAAATGCTACATTTTATAGAAAACTAGCGGCCGCCCGCGACTCCGTCCGCGTGGATTTCTTTTTTTCGAAATAAAAAGTAGCCTATGTTCTGTCTCAGGGTCTAAAGATTGTCTGTACCAAATTTCATCAAAATCGGTTGCGAGGTTTAAGCGGGAAAGCGTAACAGACAGACAGACAGACAGAGTTACTTTCGCATTTATAATATTAGTTGGGATAACTGACATCACCAGTTTATTTAAATGAAAAAAAAGTCTTTATCATTTGATTGTCTGCAATAAGATTGACAGGCACCATGGTCAGAGTCTGGGACCCTACAATACCAAGGGTCGCGGGTTCTATTCTCGCTCGAGGCAAATGTTTGTGTGATGAATGAATTGCATTTGTACTCGTCACTCATGTTTCAGTCATGGCTGTTTATAAGAGTATTGAAGTATGTCTATCCGTTGCCTAGCATCCATAAAATAAAAGCTTCGAGTTTAGTTTAATCCTTGGTATTTGGTGTGTTAGTCCCAAGAACCTAATTTAATTTTACGATTCTACATATCCGTGTGAAATGGTAGTTCAGTTTGTAAATTAAGAGTTAATTTTGTTTTTATGATAGCTTTCCCCTAGTTTAATGCCCGTAAATAGGTAAGTAGAGCTTAATGGAACTTCCACTCGAATGAGCCGCTCGTCTGGGGAAGTACCTCCACCTCACAGAAGGCCACAGTGAAGTAGCATTTCGTTACTGATGTGCTATGTTTCTGCTGGTGAGTTAGGTCGCCAGAGCTCATTTGGGTCTTAAAAGCAGGCAACGCATCTACGACCCTTATGTGGTTGTCCATGGGCTCTTGTTCGTTTGCCTCCTTAAAACATAAAAATAAAACTAGCATAAACGCTTTTGACTTCGCTGAATTTATTGGCAAAATACCTACTATAGTGGTCGAAATAGTACTTGTGGGTATAATAAAATGGGGCTGGCATATTATAATTAGGCTGTCTTAAAACTGACAGCAACTGACATGAACACTGGACTTAAAATTATGTTCTAGCATTTTTTTGTAATAATAAAAAACAGGACTGACTAAGAGTTCAGTTGTATTAACAAAACGAGTAATGTCATCCCATGACATCTTCAAAAATATGCCATTTTTATAGGTAACACTGATGACAGTTTAACTTCTTTATTCTCGTAACTATTGCGGAAGTATAGGTAGGTAGTTAGGCACCTAGTGGTTGCAATTCGCCGTAGAAAAAATTAAGAAAGAATACCTAGTACTTGGCTTCTAGCATAAAAGTGGACGCTTGTGGACTCCGTGGCCATAGCCGAGGAAGCGGCGGGGGCGACCGCTAGGTTGATGATGATGACCTAGTATCTGGCTTCCATTTAAAGTGTAATTTACTAAGTTCCTAAAATTTATTTAACAATTTCTTATAAGTTTGGTGCTAAGATACGATTGAGGCCATGTTACTTACTGTACCTATTGTAATATGTGGGTAATACCGAAGGATGAAATAATACAAGTTTGAATATTGCGAGCATGTGTCAAACGATTATATCACAGACGCAAACGTAGTTTATGACTTGTGCTATTAAGAACTAGAACTGGAATAAATGATAAAGAATATCACTGTGTTCAAATCTGCATACATCATTTTATACAAGTAGTCGACTCTAGTGAACGTAATTGATCAATCTGATTTAATATACCACACTCTTAGTTGCAGTACGAGTACATTGACCTTCTATGTATTAACATTGATTGAATACCTTATAAGACAACCTAACATAAGTAGGTAATAACTGAGATGATTAATACTGTGTGATCATTACTCGTGGATACACATCTAGTAAATGTTACAAATATATTATTAAGAAACAATTTATGGGTTAAACTAAACTCCAAAGAAAATCCTTAAGGGCTTGTATTATGAATTCAATGATCAACGGTTTATATTACATCTTCATCATGCGGTTCATCAAACAAAGCTCCAAAAATAGCGTTGTGTGAGTTATGCTGCTGGTGTTTCTATGGGTAGAGCGCTATATCGCGTTCCTTGCCTCAACACTTAAGGCCGTAAATGTAGGATCCGAGACATTCGCGAAAAGCGCAAGGGCACCAGTCTCTCTCCTCTCGGGTTTGAAAGAAACCGTAAGAGATTGTCGGCAGTAGGATTAATAATCTGGAGTCCTAAATAAGACTGCACGCCTAGCTAATATTAAGCCTCCAGTTATACCGTGATAAGCTTTCTCCTGCTAAAAAATGCTGATGATGGGCTTGGCGATGAAGTTTTAGAAAATTAAAATGAATACAGAGTGCAACGCGCAACGTCTTGGGAAACTACCTACCTAGCCCTTGCAAAATGATGATGACAAGTATACAGTACCTACTTGGAAAAAATGTGTTATATTTAATATAATTTATGTAGATAAAGGTCTAGAGGTAGTCGTATGAAAATGCAATTGTGGACACAATGTAACTTGATAGTTTACTCACTCGGAACAATCAATGAGACGCACATCGTATCATTTTACTATAAAAATATAATGAACATAATTCTAATCGAAAGTGTTCTTTCAGCGATGTTTTTAATCATGAAAGTTATTTATTCAGTAGTATAAAGTAAATATTCTGTAATTTGTGTAAACATTTTAAATTATAATTTACCATACTTAGCCGAGATTAAAAGTTCCTGAATGAAGGCACACATTACATACATATGTAGATAAACACATATGACCTTTTTAGTACATAGCTGCATTTAAAATCGGTAGTAACACATTTTACGTACATTAATATTTTTAGTAATTTATGTTAAAATGACCTTGAGTACAAAGTGATTAGTAGTTCCTTCACAACAATGAGTTTAAATAAAACTTTGATCCGAGCTACTTTCTTATTTTGCCAGCAACATTCCTTTCTGAAGGGTATTTCCAGAAACAACAACTACCTAGCTTATTACGGATGTCCTGCTTAAGTAATCTTTCCTTTTAACCTTTTCTACTATTTATTACTATTTATGCTGTCATAAATAAAACATCTTACGTTTTTGTAAAAGTCATAAAAAAATTATAATGATCTGATGATGAATTAATTTATGGTTTAAAACAATTTGATAAATAAACTTTTTTTTTATTCCGTCGTAAGAAAATATAAATTCATTCAAGATTCCGAAAGTTTTCAATCCTTGGCTCGGACAAACAGCACTTTGTCAGTTTTTCATCATAGACTGGTGTCATTGCACTATTGTGTTAATTAAGCAACTCAAGTCCAAACTTAATTGCATTAAATCAATATTTCCTTGTTGTGACAAAAGTGGTTTAAGGAACAAACAAGAAGCATGGAAAGTTTACAGAACTTTAATGGTAAGGTAACTTTAAGGATTTTCATATTTTTTATCCGTTGAAATTAATTGTGATTAATTTTATTTCAGCTTTAGACGCCCTGTACAACATAACCGGAAGATTGCTGACCAAGTTTTTTTGATACTCTGCTAAGATAAAGAGTTAAGACGTGTGACTTTACTGTGATGAAAAGTGTATCGTACATGCGCCATTCCTCAATCAGACAGTTTAATGTGGCAGGGGACAAGATGAACTTTAAATTGTACTTTGATGATTTCCTGTTAGTGGTTTTACTCAATCCAGCTTTTAATCTATATCTATACTTATAATAAATCTGTAGAGAGGTCAATTCTGTACATTAAATATATTTTCAAAATAACTATCAGGGGGTGATTAGTGATCGATACTGATGCCAAAAATGTAATCAGTAAAATTTTTGTCTGTCTGTCTGTCTGTCTGTCTGTCTGTCTGTCTGTATGTTCCTTATAGAAACAAAAACTACTGGACGGATTTTGACGAAACTTGGTACAATTATTCTTCATACTCCTGGGCATATTATAGGATACTTTTCATCACACTACAATCAACAGGAGTAGCGTAGTGAAGGGAAATGTGGGGAAAACGGGAGAATTTTCTCCATTTCTTAAGCTTCAGTCGCGTGTGCAGCCTTAATGGTTAAAGTCACATAGAAATCATGTATGACGGAAATATTTTACATAAAAGTTCCTAAAAAATATCCCCCAACAGCATATGTCTATCTTTTATGGTTGACTCACAATAACTCGTGTAACTCATGATCCAAATTGGTTTGCGCGCCAACGCGTTAAACCCAGGAACTACTGGTTCGAATTGAAAATATTTTGTGTTGGATAGTCCACTTACCATTTGTCGAGGTAGGCTTTAAGCTATCTATAGTAACACTGTGTGCGAAAACCGTAACCTACGCGGACGGAGTCGCTGGCGGCCGCTAGTGAGTTAATAAAAGTGAAACGATAAATCTTAAACTTGAATAATATGGATGAATACCCACCCGCTTTTTTAGTTTTCCGTGTGTCTGGTTTAATATCACACAATATTTTTTTGGAGGACCGCAAACTTGTAATTGGTAGCAAAGAATAATCCACTGAAATATTTTGTTACTGTTGTCTGAGGTCTCTTCGCTGGGACCGGAGTGATTCGCGGAGCAAGGTTCATTGATGCTCGTGGTCGCCCGGCAAGGCGATGCCGGGGTACCGCGTGGTTTAGTTGGTAAACCCCTGGGTTCGTATTGCCCAGGAGCAGTGTCCTATACAGCGGGAGCCTCACACATGACATGACCTTGTTTAACACAAGGGACAAGGTATCGGTGCATAAAAGCATTCCCTGCGGTTTCAGGACCAGACCAACATTTTGTTTGAGATTTTCTTTTAAGATTTAACTAAAGTTAGCTTACTTTGCAGTGTTCAAATCTTGATATGCAATATACTCGTTGGATTCATCATCATCATTAAGCCTGTGGTCAGCCGACTGCGGGCCATAAGTTCCCCAGTCGAGGGGTTATGCCTTAAGATCCTACTAAGTTAGATTGATAATGCTATTAAACATATTTCGGTCTATTGAGGTATTTTTTTGTCGAGTGACGTTATATTGGTATAATTTTAATTACATTATAATAGGTTCCTCTTGTGTATATAAAGTCTGTTTTTATCAATTGGTAAAACAACAATTTATTAATTCATTCTAAATTTACTCCAATCAAATGGCCTACAAATCAGCAAAGCATACGTAAGATTGACGTCAGAAATCCGGCTCTAAGATCGAAAGTACATAATGATATTCAAAAAACATTTTCGCCGGTCCCAAATCAGTTGGTTGGATTTAGACAAGGGTCTTCTCGTATTGGGGCCCCGGAGGTTGGCAATAAAATTAGGGAGGTTCAGTGAACATGAATCATGGGAGACAAAGAAAAATTACCAAACAAGGTCCACACCACAGTCTTTAAATCTTTATACAGAGATGCTAACGTGCGTGGAGGAGCTGAAAACGAGCGCTGTCCCGGGACACTCCCGTGGCAGCAGAAGCTGAGCTTCTTCCCGTTGTTTCATTTTAATTTAGTTTTTTATTATTTATATACTGTTTGCTGTGTAACTTTTGTAGACAATAAATAAATTCTTATTCTTATTCTTATTCTTAAATGAACTTAATTTAATAGCACTACCTACCTTCTGTTCACTTTCTGTTTTGGTCCTAATGTGGACTGATAGGGAATGCCACGAAGCATTAAGTCCGCCTTTCGGGATTGTCGGGCAATAAAGTCCCATAAAATCTATAAATAATAAGATGAGACGTATGAAATCTAGAAGCCTGTTACTATGAAAAGCAATTCAATGTTAGAAATCTGGATACTTGTAGTAAGCGATGACGCAGGTTACATAGATATAGAAATATTTAAATTATATTCAAGTTTTGGAAGAGCCACACTGGTGCGGCATGAATGGACATTTCCAGACCACAAAAAAAAAACATGAGGCATTGTTACACTTTTTTTAATCCAGGCTGTGGCCTGTATGTGGAACTCCGGGTGCGACTACCCACTAAACTCCAAGTTCCTTCTCACGCTCGCAGTCAATGTGCTTATTGGGGGCCAGGTTATCATGCACCCAATTTACATTGATACAATAATCAAGGAGCGCCTTTGTGCACCTTATTTTATGTTAACTTGGAAGCGTATCTACACGTCGTAGTAAACTAGCTGGACCTGCGGCCATGTTTGTGACTCGAGACAAATATCCCCTACCCATCAAACCCCAGTGGGTTCGTTCAAACACATGTCTTCAAAACTAAATTACTTGTGTAGGAGAAGTTTTTATTCTAACGATTAGGTTTAAGGTTTTTTTAACTAAACGAGAGCCAGTATTATGTTTCATAAAAATACCATAAAAATAATCAAATTAATGTTTTACTCATTAGAGCTATTGGTCAATTCTTGTATGTTTTTATACCTGTGTAACTAGATATTTTTTTATGGTAATGGAAAAGATTTTTTATACCCAACTATTATGTTATATTTAGCCGTCAAAACTTGTTTTTGCAAATTTTCTAGAACGAAAACACAAACGGTATTTTTAGATACTTGTTTGCGGTATTTAGTTCACACGCTATTAATGGTATGGTTTTTGTTTGTTAGCAAAAGTTTTTCGAGTCTTATATTTGGTTGCGACGTAGCTTTGTTCGGAGCGAGTAATTCAGTGTTAAGTTTTTCAAATATGTACTAATTTTCTTGTATAAAGTGTGCCCGTGAAAAGTGTGGTCGAACAAATGGACGGACATAATGTCATAATTAACACATTATCAGCCAGGTTACAAAGTCACTTACTTGAGTATTTCAGGCACATTTTCAGGAAGCAGGTGTTAACTACAAAACTATTGGTAGGTATCAGGCAAAATTGCAGTACAATCCCAAGGGAAAGAATGCTTACATTTTTGTACGAACCAGACTTGAATGCACCGTCTTCACGTATTTTCACATCGTGACAGATCGACACCAATGACGGTCGGTAACACATTTGCACAAGCGCAATATGAGGGAGGTCATGAACCCCAGTGAATGAAGTGTCTTCTCATGAAGCATCCATGTGATTAATAATGATGGAAAAGCCAAAATTATAATAGCAGCAATTTCAGTTAGCCTGTGTTGAAAGTTATGCCATAAATGACGGCGACCCAACGCGGGTATTGAACCCACTGTATTCAGACTTTAAGACCCAGGTTGTCCTTATATATGATTGTATAGTTATACGGTAATTTTCGAGCTTTGGGTTTCTCTTCATTCTGAACAAGTTTGTATATTTGAGTGGTCAATTAGTTATGTTAGTGTTAACATTTTATTTAATAAAATCAGAATCATGGTTTTCAAAAACATATTTTGCTTAAATCATTTTATGAAAACAAAAGTTATAAGTACCTATTGTATTAATTAATAAGAACTGGTTGAATAGAATCCAGGACAATCTCAAATTCCTAGAAATTATTTAAAATTAACCCACTTTGACTGCATCTGCTAAATTACTTTTATTAAATCTTCAGAATTGGATAATTATAAAATAATTTGAATTGTTTTCTCTTTCATCGAATCTAATCGATTGAATCGATTGCGAAAATCGATCGCCTTATCTATTTTTGTAAGAAGTGATTTACATGTCCACAATGATTCCGCTGATAGCTTGTTAGCGAAAGAACACGTCGCATCGACATCTGAGAGTGGTGAGGATAAACGATACGAGATGATCTTAATATATCACGTTCTGTGTCTCCATAATTTAAATAAAAATAAGGTTCGGGCCATTTCTTAGTTAGTGTCCTTTATTTGAGTGGTTGGAACTGAGAACACAGTATATAGCAATTCCTAAATCTATAGTTGTTGTTATACACTGTTTATTGTTGACTGTACTTTGGTGATCAATGTCATTGGACTCAACAGTTACAATTTTCAATTTTAACATGTAAGTAAATTAATTTTTGTTTGTCTTGTGGAAAGTAGATAACTTTCGGTCCTGTTTATTTTTAAGTTAGAAAGAGACGCTTAGGGTTCCTTAATTGCAATTCTATTTGTATTTATATTCTGGACATCTTAAGGCAGTTAAGATAGCTTTGATGAAGTCTATAAAAATCTATGGTGAAGATAGAACGCGTTGTTCATCAAAGATACGCAGCCCTTATCTCTTTGCTCGGTGACGTCAAACCGCTCTGTGATATATACGGCGGGCGGCTGCGCGCGCGCACATTACAAGTTGACGAGTGACCCGCGCATTGCCCACGCGCCTCGCAGTTCCAGCCTCTTGCGGACATTGCAATAAACGTTTGATCCAGTGCCTTAGTGTATACTAGTGCCAGAATTTAATAGGCAGGTAAGTTTCTCCAGTGAGACATAGACAAAGAAATTAATTATTTTAGATTGACAGCGACGCACGATTAATGCTAAAGTTACCTTACTAATTAAGACTTTAAGGATAAATTACAAATCAAAAATAAAACTCTTTTCTAAATTTGGAATCAGTAATTAATCGCTCTCCAAAAATATTCGAAAAAGAAATGAAACAATAAACAACTAATTAAAAAATGGAAGGGCACGCGAAATATAATCATGACTACGAAAACAATTCATAATTTGATTACTCGTAATGCAACCTTAGATGCTAACCAGCTTTAGCACGACTGAAAGCAATTCACATTTCGTAATTTTGTTTTGTAGGCTTACCGTTTCTAACACTGATAATGATCAGATTTATATCTAAATAGAATTTTAATGTAATGCTGAATGTTATTTATAATTTTGTTTACATTTATTTCTATTAGTTCAATAAGTACGCCAAATCATTTTCATTATAGTTTGATTTTATTTGCTTAGACTTAATGCCGTTGAATAATTTTAATAGTTTAATTTATAAATAGCTTACCTCGACGATAAAACCAATCACCTATGGTACCGGCCATAACAAGATTAAGAGCTTCATTGTTCAAGATCCTGATACCAATTCGCCTTAAAAATATACCCGGTGAGCACTATAGATCTGTTTAGGTGTCCATTATTCATTGATATTAAAGATATTGAAATAGTTTCCTGATTATTCTAAACACTAATATATTCATAAAAAGAGTCAGCTTTGCATCGTCTAGTCTGTCTACCCATATAAAACTAACGAGTTTTTTTCAAAAAACGTCTTAGACCTCAGTCATAAAATTGGGAATTTCTAAAAAGTTTGGAAGCTCATTCGTTGCGTACAAATAAGAGTATGCGCAAAATAAGTAGCAGCGCTTTTAGTATTCCTATAGTTTAAAATAACTAACAGTGGTAAGTCGTATAAAGATGATCCTTGAAATAAAAATATATAACTACTGGACTTGATGTCAGTGAAGCCCGGGATTGTACCAGTTAGTGCGTTGACTCTTCTCTAGACTGGTTTGGCTCATTTTGTTTTGCTTGTATTCCAAGTGTTTATTAATATACCAACAGGATAAAAACTTATGCTTACAAGCGGAAACTCATTGTTACGATGTTGTACAACTCCACTATTGTTTTTTACAGTTATAACGTCGTATATAATTGATGATTATTTTGCTAGACTCGATTAGTTTGTTTTCCTTTTAAGATCATAAAGTTGGTCCTAACCGGGTGATGGTCATCAGGAATACAATAAACATATTCAACAAGCATCCTAGATTTGAAACGAATTGGTTTATTAATACCTTGAT
The DNA here is from genome assembly GCA_958496325.1 of Nomophila noctuella. Lineage (NCBI taxonomy): Eukaryota > Metazoa > Arthropoda > Insecta > Lepidoptera > Crambidae > Nomophila > Nomophila noctuella. Next base: position 10,668,809 of record OY292487.1, on the reverse strand, counting down.
AATACATGAAACCAGTAGATATGCAAAACTACTATGTTTACAGTTCTTCTGATATTTATGACGTGAATCAGACTGCTAATAAAAAAAGATGGACTAAAAATATAAAACGAGTTTTAGACCGTCTACACCTTAAAGATCAAAACAGAATTCTAACGAATATTAAATAAATGAATGTTTTACTAATGAATGAGAAAAACCTAATCTAGATAAGGTAAATAGTGTTTTAATGGTTTTGTATCCATATCAAAAATACGTACACAATTTTTTAAAGTCAAACTTCAATCATTTCCGCCAGTGGCTTAAAAAACGGTTTGTGTAAACAATCTGATGATCATCTCTTGTTTCATTTGTTAAGGAGTTACTTGCTATTTTGCTTGCGATATTACTTATTCTGTCTGTAATTGTTTACAGTTCTAATGATGATTAGTTTTATGCTTTTGGATAATCAAGAAAACAAGTTATAATCAAGTTTTTGGATTTTTTGGATTTTGCGAGCGGTTTTAAATGTTTGATTATAATAATTACGGTATTGATTGTACCCATAACTGATGTTTATTACAGAAAACGTTTCGTTATTCTGGTCTGGTGAGCAATTTGAAGGGATTCATCCAAACTTTTGAGATGACAAAATGGAAACAATATAAGATCTCAATGTGATTATAATATGAAACATTGAATCATTGCGATTGAAGTAGTTGCAACCCATGATCATTAATATAAAACAATCCATGTAAATGACCTACAATGTATTGCATCTGAAACCCATGGTTTGTAATAATAATTAGTGATGCATGATGTAATTATTTATCATGTTTTGCGTTACAGCTATGTAGGAAAACTTGAGGAAAATATTTTTTATGAAGGTTGCATAAAACTAGGCATGGTTTTGCAAAGGTAGTAGGTACCTCTAGACTCCTATAGTCACGCATAGTCCTTGCAACAGGACCTTACGCTGACGATATTATCTGGTATGGTATTATCACAAATGATCTTGCACTACGATGATTTAAATAAGTCGAGTCATTCAATGATTTAGTGGTATTCATCTCTCTCCTAATGTTTTGTATATTGCCGATAAATTGCCGAGTGTTATTCGCCTGTTCGCTCTTTTGATGTTATGTATATTGAGCCGCGCTATTATATTTTTGGCGCATCATGTTTTGAGAGTTCGCTATTTATAGTGGCAGTCCTCTGTTTCACAAAGTTTCAAACCTCCTATGATTAAACTTCAATCGAAGTTATCGGCCTACCTAGCCCAATTAGATCCTTCAAAGTAACTTCGAGCGTATGCCTCTATATACTCGCCAAGCAACTTTGAATTTGTGAACCAATCGCTCTGTAAATGTTCATAGCTCGGTCCCGTCCATGTAATTTTGCGATTTAATAAAATTGGAGCAAACGTGTCCACATACTTATTGGAATATTTTCTATTTAAAACTTCGTTCTCTCCTAACATAAGGCTTGATTGACGTCAAATCTTACAGGTCAATAAAAAAACAAGACATCAACAAGTTTTAATTAACTAACTGGTATGAAAGCCAAAACTGGGCAGATTTTTTAATTTGGAAACTGGATTAACCTCTTTGTATGGTAATAATTTGTTTGATTCTGATACGTCAAAATTGGATGAAGCAGGCACATGAGACACAAATGAGACATTACTTTTAGGACGTTACTTTTTTACTTTTAATTGGGTATTTGACTGCATACGAAATAAATTATGACAATCTAAGATTAAAGACGGAATCAAAAATTAGGCACAATTTTTTATCTCACAGTTATTCTTGAGCTTTATCAAATTATTACAGCTAATTGAAGTTAAAAGAGTATTGATTTGACACTACAGCATCGTGAGTCACGATTCAATATTTCATACATTTTTTCCTACAAGGTTACGTTTTTGACATTTAAAAAAAGTAGGTGATTTGACCTGCCTGTCAAATATCGTATTGTGTTAACGTCATTGACAAGTAGTTGTTTGATCTAGGAAACCTATATAATACCGTTTTATGTAGGTACTCCGTTAAAACTTTAAATTGCTTCGGAAATCATACCGGCGCGGCGCGCAAATAAGTGATTAGAAAAACTGGCCAAGAGCGTGTCGGACACGCTCATGAAAGGGTTCCGTAGCTAACAGATGGCCCGACCGCTTAAGACACCATTTAGTAAGGGCAACTGCACGTCATAAGTTGGTCGAGTTATATAAAAATAACTATGTATGATATAGAGTTCGCTATAGTTTTCGTTGAAAGTACTTACTTGGAGGTATACAGGACATTTTTTTCAGAATTATTGTAATAGTATTTCAAAAGTTAAGGGGGGGGGGACGCTCTAATTTTAACTTTGTATTAATATATCTCGAGACTGGGGTGTTTGATCCACGTGGTTTCAAGGCAAGTTTTATTGTATTTAAAAATACCTTTTTAACGATACCCCACACGATGGGGTAAGTGGATTTTTTTTTTCGAATTTACTTTTCGCTGTATCGGAGGGGGGGGGGGGTAAAAATAATTATTTTTCGATTATTTTAAAAACCAATTCTTGAATTATCACTATACATCTCTCCACCAATTTTCGTGGCAATCGGTTCAGAAACGGCGGAGAACGAGCCAGGACAGACAGACAGACAGACAGACATGACGAAACTATAAGGGTTCCGTTTTTTGCCATTTGGCTACGGAACCCTAAAAATGGTTACCCTATGGTAATGAAATTTTACTCCACGAAAATATATTTCTATTTTAAGATAGTTACTCGTGCCGTTTTTTTTGTTATTAATATGCAATCTAAACAAAAAAACGAAACCTTTTCTGCAAACTTTAAAATAAACCTTGAAATAAAATAAACGATTCTAATAAATTATGTACATTGTGTACATCTTCTTTTTTAAGTTATTATGATATGTTCATCATTGTTCAATTTGACTGGTTCCCATTTTTTTAAATTCAATGGCTCTTATATGTTATTGTTGTTCATATTTATTTTATAAAAAGACCAAAACTTTGATGTCGGTTTGAGCATTCACTGATTAGTTAAGGACAATGCTCTAAAACGATTAATCGATCTTCATCAAGCTACTGACCTGCTTTCAAATCCTTTGAGGGTATTAATCCAGTCTGTGGGGACTTATAAAAGCCTTTGCTCTACAAAAGGTGGAGTAAAAGCGGTTTTGACCTTATTTTGTTTAGGTATGGGGACCTAATAAAAATCCAAGTTTTCGACCTTGGGAGGAAAAGGCGCGAGCCACCATCTTGAATTGAATGTGCCAAAATTAGGTTTTTTTTAAATAATGTCTCAACAGTTGACTTTGTGGCAAAAGTGTCTATGGGAAGTAGAAAGAAGACAAAATTACTAACATTTTTCTGATACATGTTTATTCTGTAAGTCTTATAGGTAAAAAGTTACATCTGGTAGAAGAAAAACAAAATTACAAAAATCATCAATTTACTTTAGGCAAATTAGACAATCTTGGGATGTTTTGATCGGGTGATACGGCATCATAAGGGGTTACGCACTGGATAGCTCCCATAATATGAACAGTATGCAAACCATCTATTAATCCATCAACCATCAAAAATCTATCAACCATCTAATCTATTGTATTGACATTGTGATCCGCATTATCACAAATAACTTGAGAGAATGAATCTGGGTCAACCAAGGTGCCAGCTGCATCAGGACGAATAACGGCAGATTTTTCGAAGAGTGTAGTTTCAAAGTACGACGCCGCGAAGAAGCCCAACGAAGACAGTAAGTCGATAAGTTTCTTTGATCCAAACTTCTTGTACAAATATGTACTGATACCAATCAAAAGTGGCGACAAAAAAGATCTAGGTCTTGCTGCTGAAATTACAGCATGAGATATCGCTTCGCATATTTTATTCCATTTGTCAACAGAGCCACGTTCTTTTTGGAAATATTTTATTCCGGCGCTTGTAACTTTTTACCTATAAGACTTACAGAATAAACATGTATGAGAAGAATGTTAGAAATTTTATCTTCTTTCTACTTCCCATAGACACTTTTGCCACAAAGTCAACTGTTGAGACATTATTTAAAAAAAACCTAATTTTGGTACATTCAATTCAAGATGGCGGCTCGCGCCTTTTCTTCTCAAGGTCGAAAATTTGGATTTTTATTAGGCCTTCATACCTTAACAACATAACATCATAAACGCTTTTACTCCACCTTTTGTAGGGCAAAAATACCTACAGACTGGATTATATACTATATGACGTATTTATGACAAACTAATCAAAGTTTTCTATTTTTTATCACAAGAATTTATAAATAGCTCTTGTATAATTTTATTCTTCGACTCTCTCCGAAACGCTATTTTTCCCTACTTTCTTAATAAACTCGTTTAGCTATTTAGTATTTTGCAAAAACGTAGCTAAATATTTTTTCAAAGTTTGATATAAGGATGACGTGCGCGTTCATTCTTGGTTAGGAGTACCTGACTCCTAGGTATATTAGATTAGCATGGAAAACATTTAAAGACCAGAATATGTTCTAAGTACATACAGGCTTCTGCAGTCATATCTGTCTTTTAATTTGTAAGTCTACCGTTTAATATTTTTGATTTTTAGGGTTCCGTAGCCAAAATGGCAAAAAAGCGGAACCCTTATAGATTCGTCATGTCTGTCTGTCTGTCTGTGTGTCTGTCTGTCTGTCTGTCCGCCAGTCTGTCACAGCCACTTTTTTCCGAAACTATAAGTACTGTACTGTTGAAACTTAGTGAGTGGATGTATTCTGTGAACCGCAACAAGGTTTTCACACGAAAATAGAAAAAAAATAAAAAAAGTGGGGGGTCCCCATAGTCAGAACTGAAACTCGAAATATTTTTTTTCATTGAACATATACGTGTGGGGTATCTATGGATAGGTCTTTAAAAATGATATTAAGGTTTCTAATATCACTTTTTTCTAAAGTGAATACTTTGCGTGTCAGACCCTTCCAAAGTGGAAAAAAGTGTGTCCCCCCCCCTCTAACTTCTAAAATAAGAGGATGATAAAACTAAAATAATTATATAATGTACAACACCATATAAACTACCAACAAAAATTGTTTCGAACGAAATCTATTCAGTAGTTTTTTTAATACGTCAAAAATAGAATTTCTACGGAACCCTCAGTGCGGGAGTCCGACTCGCACTTGGCCAATTTTTAATTTTCGTAACGACAAGAAAAACTGCAAAGTTCTTAAAAGGTTTGACAAAACACAATGTTTTTTTTCGGTCGTCAAAGATTATATCAGCTCACTCAACAACAATGAATATATGATAGGTATGTCAATGGTATTATTTAAATGACTTAGCATAGGTCATAAGGCGGTCCCTACAGCATTGAACTCGATCTCGGCTTGTCCATTACTCGTGTTAGATACATCTGGTACAACACTTGCAATTTATTGATGTACCTACTGCATTATAAAAAAAAATAACAGCGATTTTAAATAATATATTTTTTAAAATTCTACTAAGTTTCATTTGACTTTTTCATAATAATCCTAACTTTGATGATATTAAAATGTCATTAGCGAAACAAAATCAACTAGATGACTCAGTTCCAAAGATAGAGGCAAGGATATATTCAAAGAAAAATGTAGAGCCGTTTTCTATGCAATAGGCGTCTTTCGGGTTAAAAGTCGGTACTACTGCATAACCTGAAGTCAAGGTTACTATGGCATCAGATGTTTAAGTAGTAAGAGTAAAACAATTACTCGTATTATGTTGCACCCACTGGTTTGTGAACAATGAGTTTTAATTTACATCGAATTTACATCAAAGACTATGAAATCTCGGATGCAACGTCACATAATTAGATGTTGTACATTTGACGGGTAAACAATATAATTTTCTGGTTTCATAAGATTTACATCGTGTACCTACTTAGGTCATATTTTATGTCTCATATGCCACTGTAGTGCGAGTTTTGTTACAAACGGAATACGTCACTGGCTGATCTCGAACGGTACCCATTTAATTAGAAGAACGTTGATAGGTTTTCCCCTGCGTTTTCAGTTCACCATATTGTGGTCACAAAGCTACCAGCTTCTTGGTAGTGATTATGCGTATAATCCACCTGGGGGAGTCATGCATTGCAATATGCTGATGATGACGATGATAAAATTACAAATAAGTATATTTGTTCTTCGATTTTTAAAATTCTTAGTGTCAGAATAACAGATGGACCTATCCGTCATATGGTCCAAAGGTCAAAATGACCATGACCATGTCGGTCTTGACCTTGGCAGGAGCCAGGAATGCGCTCGTGTCGGAAGCCAAGTGTTGCAAGCGCTCGGCTGGTGTTGCAACCACCGACTGAGCCTGCTCGCCTGCTCGACTTGGAGCGAAAATACCTGAGATCTAATTTTGGTTCCAATGACCCTTTTTGCTACATAAAGTTTCACTTAGTGGTACTAGTACAATTTACAGAACATAACAGTAGGAGTGCCTAAGCGTTAATTTTAACATTGTTCTTTTTAACAAAAGCAGAAAGAAACAAAGGAATTAAGTTATTAAATACCTTAATGTTCACACGATTACTGTTTTTAAATATTAAAATAAAAGCAAATATAAAGGAATCCGCGATACTTTTTAACTGTTTTATTTAAAAGCAAGAAAACCAGTACGTGCTATTGAATTTAATCGTTGGCTGTCACTGTTCATCTGGTCTTTCAATTTAATTTCATAAAGTATTTAAATGTGCACATTAATGTAAAGTCTGCAAAACCGATATTTATGTTTCATCGTCACTTATATTAAGTACAAGCTCGGCTAATATTGACAGATATCAAGATAGTTTTGATGTATGCATATATTTGCCGGCACATTAAGTAAAATAAACTCTTTGTGATATGAAGTGTGGGGTTGTAAATGCAAATTTTATATAGATACACAATCGACCAGTGAGCTCGTCCTTAAGGCCACTGATCGACACGCAATAACACTTAAAGTGTTATGTACATGCACAGTGAGTATGCTTTATAAGGACTTTGGATTCGCATGTGGACATCCTGATACTGTTTCGATGTAGTAATTCTTGTATAAACAATGAATTTGAATTATTTATTCGTAATTCAATTTAATTAGTGTACTCACATCAAATACTTAGTTGGTTGCATTAGGTAGCAAATCACGAAATCAAAAAAAATGTGAAACTGGCTTGAACCGAATGTTCCATGGTCTTGATAAGATCTTTATTTTATCGTTGCGACTTACATTGGCAAACAAACGTCAATAAATTGCTCATTCATACAACTTTTCAGACAATGTTCACATCTAGTAACTAAAAATACCAGTACATCATATATGGGTGTGTAACAAAAATCAAGTGATGGAAAAACCTAAAACTGATGTGACACATTTAGCGATGACCCTGCTCTATTCAGCTTTGATAGTAACTACTTTTAAACTTAAAATAAAAATATAATTTTATTAATGATCTATTTGTTATCTTGTTAAGTTGCATTTTGATACCTGTAATAATAATATAACATATCGCGCATTTAGATTATTCTTATTATCTGTCTAAATGAATTAATAGTTGCCTAGATCAAATCAAGATATATTATTTGTGACAGCACAGGTGCAAAACTTACATTGGATTTGACGTGTACATATCTTGCATTGGGTATTCGAAGATTATGATCACAGTTTGATTTATGGCTGTAGAACAAATGTTAAATTAGTATAATAACACATTCAAGCTAGTAGGAATAGTACATTCTAACAATACGAAACTACAAACGATCGTAAATCTTTATTTGGCGTTAACAGTAGTCAAGATGAATGTGGCAGTGTAAAAGAAAAAGGAGAGAAACAAAGTAACGGACCTTTTTTGCTGTCAATTTTCTTTAGTTTGGAAGAAAGCTCGTCAGTACCAAAACAAAGTAACTTATACATATTTTGACTAATAGACTATACTTAAAGCAAAAAAACATGTTGATATTACAAAATTGTTCGTAATTTTAGAGGTACGAAGCCAATACGATTAACAGGGAAGGCATGTATTTTATATAATTTTAATAATGCCTTCCGTAAACTATGACTATATCATTCCGGTATGTGAGACTGTTCCAGTAAATACCGAGAAATGGTAATACTTCAAATTAAAAACCATTTGTATTCTATCCGTGCTCATCATCTGACTAAACATTTACGGTTATACAGATACACGTAACTTTGTTTATTGTGTAGGTGGTAAGATTGTGAGGAGAATAGAAAAATTGCTTTATTACATTATAAACCTACCCTGACTTGCCAGAGGATAGAATCTTGCATGTCCCGCCTTGTTTCAATCATAAAATCTTTTTAGTGAAATTTTAGAATTTAGTGGGTACCCGCCATTCTGGGCAGGTGAACTCCATTTTGATCAGCCCCTACCGGCCAAGGACCAGATTCAAAAATTCTCTGACAATATCTGTTAGCTCCTTACATTTGTAACTCTGTCTCAACTTATGTACTACTTCCACCATAATACTTTAACTAGTCATCAACAAAGTATATAATAATATTAGTCATAAATAATTTTATTGAACACCTGGGATAACACATGAACTGCTGAGGTATAAAGCCGATGTGTTCGGTTCCATCATTGACGAGTATGTCCCGTATTGCGTGTTCAGTTCAGTCACATTAACTTTGCATACTTACATAAGGAACTTACCTCATACAATATAACGTTTCTTTATCATTTACTTGCAATCTATGAAGGCTATTTGCCAGTTTTGTTACATTTTGGGACTCTTACAAACTCGGAGCTTTCATAGAATGGAGTTCGAGTCTGTCTATTTGTCAAAAATAACCTCAGCAGCATCAAAAATCTCTAGTAAAGTTTTAAGGGATGAAAGCTAATAAAGCAATTTGTAAGGCAAGTTGTCTATGTACGCATACACAATATTCCTCGTACATTTTACAAATCGCTTCGGCGTATGTGGCCTAAATGGTGTCAATACCAACAAAGTAGTTTATTAAACAGCGGAACTCCTTTCCAGGACTGTATTTCCCCATAACCACGAGCTGCAAGTGTGTAGGTAGGTAGGTATTCGTATCTCGTTCGCAAGCTGTTAGTATTTAGATGCTGAAATTGTATCCGTGCCTTCAATAAGCATTCGTAGAAATCGTAGAAATATCACAAAGGAGTAAGCTGACCGTTTCATTTGCCGACACACATTCCACCATTAATACCTACTTATTTTTTTAAGTTGATTTTTTCATTACTGCTAATTTTATCCACATACGTCAATGATCTGCAAACCAATGGTTATAGTATGTTATTGCAATGTATACTACAATTATTATGCGCAGTTTAGGTACCGGTTTGACTCAGAAACGGGTCTGGAACCTGCTCGATCCCTTGATCGTGCGAAAAGTTTTTCGGAATATCCCGTGTAGCTCTTAAAAATGATGTTGCGTTGGAAGATTCCATCGATTTTATGAACATACTCATGGCGGCTATGATTTGAGATGCAAATATTTGCATCTTGAAATGATGAGGTGCTAAAAAGACGAAACACTCGCGAAAACCGTTTCCACAGTTACTTACCAGAATATAAATTTATATATACGACAAAGGAGTCAATCGTTTTTGTATGGAGAGTTAGGCCCACATAAAATTTTAGCGTTTATTTACGAAATGGGTATCAATTTATTCCTTATAATCTCAAGATTATAGTGGTGATATTACTTTTTTATATTTTAACCGGAATCGTTAGAAATAAGATGGGAAAATATATATTAACCTCATAAACTAATCTGTCTATTTGCTTTCCTGACTTTCAACGCCTGAACCGTAAAAACTTACACATAAGGGCGATTTTCCATTATGTTTTTCCTATGTATCTGAAGTAAAAACAATTTATTATGACTAGTGGCCGCCTGTGACTCTGTCCGCGTTGAATAAGGTTTTTGCACAAATAGTCTTAAACTATAGCTTAACATTTTTTTAGTTTACGCCTGGCTCGACTAATGGATAATCCAACGCAAAAATATTTTTTCAATTCGAACCAACTGTTTCTGATAGTAGCGTGTTCAAACAAACAAACAAACTACAGCTTTTTTAAATTATATAGTAAAACCATTAATGACAGTTGACAGACGGAAGGTTTCTGACATTTGTATTCAGTTTTTAAATAAAATCAAAATCCGGCAATAGACTAGCACTTGCGTTCCGTTATACGGATTTTTTTGTATTGTTTATTCGTATTATTTTATTTCATTATTTAAATGATTAAAAGTCACTACCAATCACCGCCTTAAATAAAAATAGGCATGAAAACCGTTCCAAAAGTAAATTGCGTCTCCTCTATGTTCCATTTCATGTGTTTTATTTTAATTCTATTGATAAAAACCTTTTTTCCTTCAGTTATCTGTATGTCAGCCATGGTTTACTAATCTTTGGACAGATATTTCACGGATATAATCAAAATAAGGCTTTTTATTTTGGTTTTATGACTCCGGTTTCGTTTGAAATTCTCTTCAATTGCAAAATTCATAAAAAAATATATATTTTTTTTACATAGTTATCTTTCTCTTAAACGTTACCGATTGTTGGTGGGCCCAAAAAAAACTGTCACCTTTATACGGTAATAACGGAGTATTTTATTTGTTTTTTTAATGACTGATTTTTTGAAGTGTGGTTCTTAATTAATATGCAAGATTTAGTTCCTAATGAAAGTGAAGAACTAGTTAAGTCAACTATAAAATCTTTGCTGACGCAAAAATCAGTCGTGAAATGTGATAAACTTTCAAATATGCTTGAGAATGCGGTTAACGCGCACAGATACAATTTTTCCCGTCTAGGGGTCAATGACCTACGAGGCAATAAAATGAGACTTTTTAAGGATTTAATAAGGATGTCATAAAAACAAGACAGACCAGTCAGTGATCTCGATATCGACGTGAGGTTTTGTTTCCGCAAACCATTTCCAGGAGTTTTCAAGGGCAAAATGTGTAACATTTGTATTTTAATCATCACCTTCTCCGAGAGCATTCTTCCTAGTCTAAATAAACTGGCCACACAAGCTAGTCTCATTCTAAATTAGTTTTTACTTAAAACAGGTATATCATACTACCACCGTCGTGACTGTAAATTGTATAATTTGACTATGCGTATTCGCTTATTCAAACAAATATACCTAATATAGGTATGAAACGCGAGGCAAAAGAACATAATATGAAATCATAATAGAACTAGAACAATAAAACTATTTCATTGATTTTATGCTTAGCATGTTGCTGACCGTATTATTAATAACCAATCAATATAATTGATATGTAATGATTTGGCGGTGTATAAATTTGAGGTAGGTACCTATAGACAAGCAGTTTGTGTGAATAAAGTTTCTGTTTAAAAATTTAAGAAGGTAGGTATGTCTTAATTTATGAGCTACTAGCTGACCCGACAGACATCGTCCTGTCAAAAAAAAATTGTAATCTGGCAGGGCTGTTTTTAGGGTTTTCCCGGCAATTATTCTTCCGGCAGACTTCAACGAACATTTAAAAAAAAGAATTCGCCAAATTGGTCCAGGCGTTGTTGAGTTATGCGCTTACCAACACATTTTGCGATTCATTTTTATATTATAGATTATTAATATCAGATTTTAAGATACTGAATTTGGCAAACAAAATAGTCTGGTCTCACATATCAGAATCTGATCCCAATATAACTAAGTGGAAAAAATTCAACAAAGTTTTTAGTAAACGAAACGAACGAAGAACGAGAAAAACATTTGAACAACATTTAAGACAATCTTGAATTCGCCTTGAGACAAGATTAAAACAGAATGTATTCAAGTAATTAAATCCGCTATCTTACCTCTCCAAAAGTAATCTTCCTTTATAAATTCATATTTTTATTGTACAACTTTGAACGCACCAAACGGATTTAAAATTAGGTAGTATGTTCGTGATGTAAAATATCGAAATTGCCTTGCTCCTTGTGGCTTATTTTTAATTTATGATTCTTGGAAAAGCATCTTCTTTTTATGACCAAAATTTTCAAAGTGTGCAGAATTGTTAGAGTGTTAGGTACGGAAACGATAATTCTGAATAAGATTACAATGACACTGCATTAACAAAATTGTGTCGTTGAATAAAATATTATCCTCTAAGATTAATTGAGTTAACCAGCTCATAACAATTTAATTTATTTATATAACGTCAAGCATGTAAATTATGTTAAAAATAAGTTATTTTTATAGTATTTGTTATGATGCATATAAAAAAGCGAGACGTTTCCACGTCCGAGACGAATGAATTAATATTTAATTGATTAGAAGTATCGTCACAGATTGACTCAGCGTCGGAAATTCTCCTTTGTCGATCGCGTGGCGATTACGCAAATATTCTGCAGTGATAGTTAACGGGTAATGCCAAGGTCGGAGCCTCAATTAGAGCGTAGGGCGGCGTAGGACAACAACACACTGGGCTCCAACTTCAAAATGGCTTCACACGACCCGATATGTCATTTTAATCTCATGTGTAAATGCCGAGGTTTCTCCTGTCATTTGATTGTGTAAAGCTGGAATGCTGGTTTTTAAAAACCAATTAGATTTCACAATTGGCTGATTCATTTGCGATTTGTGGCGTTAAAGGTCTAGGCCATCTTCGGTTTCATCGCTGATATAACATCGTAAATATTTGACTATAATATTTATTGAGTGATTAGACTATAATTGGCTGTTAATGAAACAACATTGTGATACAATCCTCGTAGAGGTACTTATTAGCTACTACTTTTTATATTTCGCAATACAGATACTAACCATGATACACAGGAAATAAGTCAATTATCATTATGACGATAACAAAGGATATAAGAAGTTTTCCGTTGCGTGTCAATAAATCGTTATTATTATCGCAACATCGGCTTGTGTAAATCGTCCCGTCGTCAACGACGTGATGTGTATGCTGCTCTTGCGCGCTTTTGTTGTCAATGCGCAATAACCTGCGCGAGCATGCGCCAGCCTCAATCACGATGACGACGCATCATGTTCTGCTAGACCCATTTACACCATTATTCACACTGCCATAAAACAATACTACAACATACCAAGAATTTATTAAACTCACGAATCGGAGCAATTTCAAAGTACTACTTAGACCGTCCGGTTTAACGCGAAGAATCTATGCACATACTTCTATTGTTCAACTAGTTGTGATGGAGCAATCGGCTATTGTGTAACAAGCATTTTTTCTTGTCACTCCAGGCATTTATAATTATTATTATGATTGTATATCTACGATAGTATGAATATACGGAAACAATGAAAAAAGAAGCAGATATTTATCAAATTGCGTGTTGTGGCGTCTCGAAAAAAAAACGGTTAATTGAGACACCACAAAGAACTCATTTTATTTAGAAAATCATTGAATATCGAATTGTTTGAATTTTTTAATGCCTATATGTGTCTCTACGAAGAGACTAATTTGTTTAACACCTTACAACTTACAATATTATGAGTAAGCAAAGGCCTAGTTTACCGTTTTATTAGAGGTATATAAGGGGTCGATAGCATTCACTATTTTAATTAGGTAATTTCAAATTAATATCGTAAGTATAAAAATATATAAAATTACTTTCTTAATACTTAATAGAAAAGCACCATTTTACTAAACGCTGAACTAACTATGCGATATCATAATGGACGCATCCATTTAGAATGCGAATTTAATTATTTAAATAATTTTGCTAATTGCACATATCAATGTGGAGTAACGGATAGTTGCATTTCATTAAGATAATTTAATTACTGCGGTGCTTCGTGGCCATGTTGCTAAAAATAGAGGTTACAGGCAACGGAAGCTTTTTGCAAGGTAAATAAAAATAAATGTTACTATTGCGTATAATTAGTTCCTCAACATTTCATAAAAACAATAGTAAAATACGAGTATAACGGACAAGCTATGCAAATGTTCGTAACAATTCCAGAAATATTTTACAATTACGCAACAGCGTTTCAAATAACTATTGAGTAGGTCAGAGATAATGTTCTATTATGTTAGTATTAAAAGCTAATTGAGTTATAAGGGTTATAAAATCTTGAAAATCCTGCCAAAATGCAATAACGCATGAATAAATAATAGTCTCCTTTATAAGTTAAATTATCAAATGATTTAGATGGTTTCTTACTTTTTGACTAACTTTTATCCGAGTCAAGTTTCTTCCAAAGATTTGATCAAAAGGCAACATACACAGTTATATACAGGTATTTTAATATTAGAATTTGTATTTTTATTCTAAGATTGAGAAATGACGAATAACGCGTGTTGTTGATACTAGGTTTATTCCATGACTGGCTTAATATCTAGACAATACATAGGTTTATATATATGTCGACGTGTTCCATACACTACAGTGCCTTGATATAAAATACCGGTATCCAAAATCTCCGCGATGCTGTGTCTCTAGGTCATCACATCTAAATATTCCAGTTCAAATTAGTTTATACCCGGTTGTTGTATGGACAGAAGATTTCACGGTGATTGTGTTTCCGGAAAGTTATTACATAAGTGACTCGTGTTATTGACGGAATTAGTGAGTTATTTAAGCAATTGTTAAAAAATTAAACAAAAAGACTTTAGTTTTATCGTGAAGCAATTAGAATACCATAATTTAAAAAATCCTTTTAAATTATTAAATTCACAATTATTCTTTAAATCATTAGATTGCAATAAAATGCATTTTCTTTTGTTTTATTGAAAGTACGCGTGTCCTAGGCTCATATTGCAAATAAGTGCCATGACTGGTATTACCTATCTAATTAATGAGAACGTTTGTAACAAGATATGCGATACTTTTAGCAACATCATCCTACCTTTTTAGACACACACCTTTTATGCTGAGCTTTTATCCACGTGTAAAATATGATGTCATTGATGTAATAGAAGTATCTGAATAAATCTCAGACCAATGAAATAAATGTCTTAAAGTTTCTTCAAGATAATATTCCAGCGAACGCAGTAGTTAATTGCTTATTGAGAAACATTTCACAAAGGCTTCGTTATTCGGATACAACTACTTGAAACAAATGATTATTTTAACATTTTCGGGTAGGTATTAAAATTGTTTCCGAAGAAGCATCAGCAGTGATTGCATATAATTAATCTTTAACGAGCATTTAAAAGTTTCGCTGTGTCGACTACAATGGTTCTGCGAAGAATTATATCTGCATATTACCGTGTCAAGTTATTTTATACAGTAAAAAAATAACGGTAAAAAACTGCCTAATTGCAACTTCTTACTTTTAGGCGTAATTTAATTCGTTACCAAATCACAAAATATCCTAAGTGATTGCACCCATACAGTTCCGGGATTTAGCGAAGCACCCAAACTCGATACCGTTAGTTTTCGTAAGTTCAACAAAACGTCGCTAGACGTCGGAAGCCTGGCTCGATTTTATAACTATAATACAAGATCAGCATGTTAATAAAAATAATATAATTTATTCACATGTAGGTAGTTTTGGTTATTTTAGTTTAGTTATCTTAGAAAAACGGGGTGCTATGGAATGGTCCTGGTGGTTTGAAGCGGTTGATACTTCCGCCGATAGACATCTAAACGGATGTTTTAAATATAGGCTTTAAGGTTTAGTGCCTCCGGAAAAGTATTTTACGACAAAACAACCATTTTACGTCACGTTCCTCTAGATCGTGTTATCTTTCTAGTCGTGTCGGCACATTCATGATACAGCACAATCAAAGAACAGTATAATTAACAAGATAATGGGAAATTATGGATTTTCAACCTAGAGATACTATATATTTTAACTTAATGACATAGCTGTTAAAAATATACTAAATCCAAAATTAACATACATTTAACATAATTGATTTAGTTCCCAGTGTTTCTTGTGCAGGTCAACGTTCTCGATACTATTTTTGGTAACCGTGATGTAACTGAGCTTACCTATACCTATATATTACTTGTATTTCCCCATGTAATTTGCCTTGAATCAGCATCGTAATAAACATGATTCACGAGGAAGTAATTTTGATTTTTTTCCATGCTTGTGCATAAAAACATAGAAACAAATCATAAAACCGGATGTTTTATAAAAATGAACTTGTAAATTATTGTTGGACTTCATATTAAAGTAAACCCTAAGCTACAGTTAAGCTACAGTTGCTTCTGAATGGATCATGAAATTTAACTAAATTGGGTTACGAGTATCAAGGTAAGTTATCCCACAAAAGATTCTGGATAGTTACAAAAATAAGAAAAATATTAAAAAAAAAATATTT
Source organism: Nomophila noctuella (assembly GCA_958496325.1). Lineage (NCBI taxonomy): Eukaryota > Metazoa > Arthropoda > Insecta > Lepidoptera > Crambidae > Nomophila > Nomophila noctuella. Next base: position 10,652,563 of record OY292487.1, on the reverse strand, counting down.
TTCAAAATTCTGAACTTTAAAATATATTTGACTTTAAGTTAACGCCAAAACTTTCCACTCATTCAAGTACCAAAATAAAAACTTAACAAATGCATGATCTGCTGTGGGTATTCGTTTTTTGCATTTATACGAGAGCTAAAAATAACACTAGTCGACCGGTCAGAAATATCCAAGACGTAAAACACGTTACATTTAATTTACTGACGTAAAAAGAGCCGTGTCGTCACACCCGGACTTTTGAAATTCAAAACAACCTTTGGACACCGTTTTTAAAGCTCATGTGGGTGTATTTAATTGATTTTGTCACATACCAAAGGATAATACAGCTTTTGTGGCTATAGGCCGGTCGAGAATGAGTACGATTACCAATCACACGACAGAAAATATCATATGCCGGGAAAACCGTTGGTTTTGCCATGAAAACCTTTTTGTTCGTTATCTATAACGAATCAAACGTCACAAAAAGCTGGGTTGAGTGAGTACACTTAATAAGAGCGGCTATTTACGTATGAATATAGCTTTAATTGGTTAAAACATGAATTTAACAAAACAGTTTTTACTATCTAAATTATTTTGTTGGGAAGGAAGGAAACGGCCTAGGCCGATCTTTTATGATGACTCCTCGTACTCAATCTAAATTCTATCAACTAAATCTTATTAAGTACTGAATATAAACATACATGAAGTTCAACGACCTCATATTTGCCGACCGATTGAATTGTTATTTACTTTTAATTAAATTAAGTTGCAATTTGATCGCTGTGGTCAAACACTGAAGGATAAAGTTCATGAAATTCTCACGAGAGCTTTATTGATTTTGATCTTTACGCCACTCGCATACCTCGTATTATCAATGAGCACGTAATATAACGTATGTAATATCGTTTTAAATGATTACTGCAGCAATCTCTTACATTAAAATCTTGTGAGGTCAGTGATCCGCGTTGTGTGTAAAAGTATGCAGGGCATTGCAGGGCGCTTCGCAGTAGGAACAACTCGGTGAAGGGCCTTCAGAAACGCTGCTATATGTATCTTTCTTCCAATTAAATAATATCCAGTAACCGATCCACTTTCATGACGCAAAACATGACCTTGGTAGGCCGCGGGATCACTGTTCGTTTAGGAAACAATTTTTAAACTTGAGATAAAAATAGTTCAGTCGAAAAAAATGCGGATAAGATCGGTTTTTCCACGTGGTCAAACTAAGTCAAAGTACGCTTAATTTGTCCATCAGGAAATGATAAGCAGCAAAACAAATAACAAAAATATTGCGAGTATGTCCACGTAAAGGCAATTAGCCTTGGTCGGAGGTGTGTGAACGGCAATTCTGATGGACAATCAAAGATAATATAATCCATATTCGATTAGTAAGACTAACACTGCCATCGGTCTTTGTGCCAACTGATATTCTTTTGATTTTGTATATAAAAACAACTTGGGTTTCCTACAAAAAGTAAATTATAACATAGTTGGATGGTAATTAATAAAAGCTGCATGTAAATTTTAAAAATAAAACATTTAAGTTGAAAACTTTATTGCTATAATTATAATTAATAGCACTTTAAGGCGGAGTCACAAAAAGACAAATTACATTTTTAATTATTGCTGAGTAAAAGAATTTTTAGTATTTATTTATTGTGACTGGTCACAAACATTTAAAAGTGATATATTAATATTACCCTTTGTTTCATAGCGTAGACAGAATTGTGTTGAATGGCAATGCTAACATTTGCATTAGAATTTATCGAAACTAGTTTTCAAGTTGTCGATAATAAGGCAAATAATAAACCCAGGAAATGTCACCAACTTTATTTACTGATTCCAAAGTAGACATAAACAAAAGGCAGCACGCACTATACTTAAAGCCTACAGACAAAATTATGTATTTGATTTGTCAACATTCGCATACGGTGCGAGAAACGTCTCTCTGATCCTTGGGTACAAAGTTTTATCTATGTACAGTCCGCGTCGTTTGCCTCTGAGAAACAAATGTAAACAGTTCAATGATTGTTTGAAGATCACAGTTCAAATGAACAATATTAATAGCAATGGGTTCGGCCGTTGAATCGCAGCCGGTCAACCCTGACATTCGTTGTTCAGTAAATTTGCAAACCAGCGTCGAAAGGTCCACATTCCTTGCGTCTGAGACATTTGTATATTTGAATCAATTGTGATGTTAAATATTGTTTGTCTTTTGTTACAGAGAAAATGGAGGTGCTAAATAGGCTAGTGGCGGGGTACCACGACTTAATGGACAATAAGAGCGACCCTCGAGTAAAGGATTGGCTTCTGATGTCCTCTCCTTTTCCGACTCTGGCGATATGTCTCACATACGTTTTCACGGTCAAAGTGAGTAACACCTAGCACGATCATTTAATTGCATTTACGTCAAACGAGAACTCATTTCAATAATAGCCAGTTCAATACTCTAAGTATCTGATATAATATTTTCCATTGGTAACTTCCTACAATTAGACGTATTATTGTTTTGCACCTCGATAATATTTATTTATCAACGTAATATGTTGCTTGTGCGTGTTATTAAAAATCACTAAGTGTTTTTACTGAATGATCTGAATGGTACACCATTACCTCACCATTAGAAATAGTGATTTTGCATTTTCCGCTTGTTATTAATATTAACAAGCTAAATAATTTATTTGTCGCAAAACTGTTTCCAATAAAATGTTTAAAGCATTTGAGTGTTTTCTGGAAGAGTTGAAAATACTGTAATAGCTACTACCGCTTGCCCAAAGTACTAAATTAATGTCGATCAAAAATGTGTGTGATGTATTTCTTAAAACTTACAAAGTTTAATGTCTTTTACAGGTTTTGGGGCCGAAGTTGATGGAAAATAGGAAACCTTTTGAGCTCAAAAATGTGCTCATATGGTATAACTTATTCCAAGTAATATTCAGCTGCTGGTTGTTCTATGAGGTATGTTCGAACTTAATTATGTCCATAAGTTAATTGTCATCGATAGATTATGTAACGTATTTTTTAAATATTATGGTTGTTTTTCCTCAGAGCATACAAGGTGGCTGGTTCACGTCATACAGCTTTCGGTGTCAGCCTGTCGACTACTCAAGGTCTCCCATTGCAATGAGGGTAAGTTTATTTGTAAAACATAATAACAACGATTACTCATTGACTCCCCTTTAGAAATTCTTAAAAATCCGTTTTTGGTAGATACGTAAGAAAATATGCGGAACAAGTTGTAACGGTGTTAATGATATTTTGGATCAGAAATTAATTTTATTTATTTCCGTTCGGCAACGTTAAGTAAATAGGCTAATTATATTTATGTTAATGTTTACAAAGTCACTAATCAAAACCTATGACAATATTGATGCGGAGCTTCAAGGATAACTTAGCAGTTTAATGCCATTAGTTTCATCTAGAAAGACTTAAGTAGGCATTCCTATAGCCTTTGCTGTAATCGGGTGATTAGATAATGATGTCATTGCGGTTTGCGGCTTAAAACAGATTACAAATCTTTGTTGAAAGCGTCTTCGTAAAGTTTTTAAGGTGTGAAAAAGGCTTTAAATTAAAATTAAAATATAATATTATATATGATTTCTTCTTAAACCTACACTACTACAATAGTTCTTACTTCTTTTTTCTATAATATAATTTATACGAAAGTTCATGAATGATTTGTCAGCAAAATCAGTGTTTAGAACATTTTCTGTGCTGTTAAAGTTTATGTTAAAAATGTGTATTACTTTTATGTATAATAAAGTAGCTGATTACGAGTATGTTTTGCATGTCATTTATCTAAAGAATGAGACCGGATGGATTCTAAATAAACTTGTAGGCTTCATTATGGAACCGTGAACTCGGTGGTTCGCCTTCGTTGGCATAATTTCCTCTTTAAGTCATTCTTTATGTATAACTAGTCTGTTACACTTTTACGGAAATTATGCAGGACAAAAGCAAAGGCCATAAAAACAACTTCAGGTGGTAAACAAACCTGATCATGTTCATAACGAGATTTTCTCCAACGATATTTTGAATCGTTTTCAAAACACATTAGTTGTCTTATCTTGCCGGAAGTATTTAAGCTCCTTTATTAATCAATTAACTACAATTTTTAGATATGTCTTTTGTTACAAAATATATTTTTAAACTGTTTTTTCAAAGTAATAAAAAAAGGTCAGGTTACCCATTCGTTACGGTTTTTTTTAAGCTTGCGTACGATTTCCGATTACAAATTATATAAAATTACATTTATAAAATGTTGATGTGTTACAAGTAGGTACCCTAATACCATGGAATAATTGTATGGGGAATTTCCCACATGATGTGTATTCTAACCTTTATTTTGTTTTGTTTACAGATGGCCAATGGATGCTGGTGGTATTACTTCTCGAAGTTCACAGAGTTCTTCGATACAGTAAGTTTTTTTCTTACCAGTACGCATAGTCTAGATTACTTTTAACGAGGATGTTTTTCACTAGCAATTAACAGAAGCAACGTTTTAATTGAGTTCATTGAACAAAGTAATAAAGTATTTGAGACACTGAAACATATTTACAAAAGTTGACTTACCGCCTCAAGAATAAACTACATAATGTATATCATCGGTTACAAGGCGGTTAAAACGTTAGATAGGTAACTAGGCATGTTAATGTCTCGTAAAATTTTAATGCATTCCGAAACTGCTATGTTAGCAAATTACTAGTACCGGATGTCCTTCAATACAGAGTTCGTACTCTATCTTCGCTTACAACAGCCGGTCATTCTCACTGCCAAGGCAATCTTCGGCTCCTAGGGTAATGTTTGTTTCCGCGCTAACCATGGTCACAGAATCTTATTTGCATAAGTCTATTAGACTCGAGTATATTTTATTTAATGGAAGACTAATTATTGTCTTTGTAAGACACGCATTGCACCGATTATAGAAAACCTTGAAAAACTCGTCTTTATGTCAACAGATTAAGTCACAAAAATGTCTCAATGCTCACTTCCAGATGTTTCTCGTTAATCTTCTTAAGTAAACATCATTGCTTCCAGTTTTTTTACATATATTATAATATACGATGTTTGCTCACCTACGACGGTAATTTTGGCAATCCACAAATAGATATAGTCAAAGATTTGATCGCAAAGTTGAATCAACTGAGCCTTGATTTTGTTTAAACGAGCCTACATTGTTCAACTGCTAACGTCATGAGGAACATTCTCGCACTTAAACATTCCTATTAATTAAATCTACTCGTAAAGGCGTTTGGTCTTCATATCGGCATATCCGGTTTTTATTTTCCATACTATGTTTATCGCTAGTGATATGAATAATGTAATTTGAGTATTTTTTTGTTTTGTTGTGTTCTTTTTTGTTTAAACATGGAATTCTGTTTCAGATCTTCTTCGTCATGCGCAAGAAGTTTGACCACGTATCGAAACTTCACGTTATCCACCACGGCATCATGCCTATGTCTGTTTGGTTCGGAGTTAAATTCACACCAGGTTAGTAGATCAATTGTAATTATTTGATCTAAGGTTATTACAATTCTTGTACTAGGTATTATACGACTATGAACTTTTGTTGATCAAATACATTTTGCAAACATTAATCGCAACGATCAGATCAGATATTATTTCAGATCAGACTAACATCCTTCTATATACTTAAAGGACTCACTGCAATTTGCTCTTTTTCACTTTTTTTAGGGCGCTGGACCGATTGCAATCTTAAAAAAAGATGAAAGAACGCAATATATGTACGGTTTGTTTTCGTATAGCGTCTGATACATTACAATGCGAAAGCATAATATTTTTAATCGGAACATTTCCGACTTGGTCTAAAAATAACGAAACTAGTTGTTATGGCATTGAACATACTCGTAATCTATATTTAGACGTAATGGTCGAAATATTTTAAAAAGGCAATGACGTGATTTAACTGGACGATGTAAGACATTATACTTTTGGAATTATATTATTATACTGCTTTTAGCAAGTTTGGAGCGGTTAATGATTTGAAATAAAAATAACCATGCAATAGAGTTAGTTTACTTTCTGCTGTTTGTAGTCTAAAATGTCATCGTTCTAATGCCTTGTTTGTTTTTCAATCTTCATGTTTGAGCACAATAAGAGAAAACTTAATAATTAATGGATTTCAATGTTAAACATTTTGAAATAACTCGTTTCCACAAAATTTCTTTGATTGATTTTTTTTTAAATTTCTATGAGCTCCTTGCTTAATTGTTGCTATGGCGTAAAATAATTTCTGCAGGCTTGTTTACAAGTCATGTCGTTAAACATTTTGTTAACAATTTGTCACTTTCTGCACGTTTATTTTCAATAGGTATTATATTCCTATCACAGTATTTGTATTGACTTGTGAATATCACGATTCCTCTATTTCCCTTCATTATTAACAGATATAGAATAAACATATCCAAGAAATGGTAAATCCGATGACTACGTTAAATGATTACGTACTATTGGTTAAACGTGTTAAATTATAGAATATCGTAATGACTAAATATGCCTATAATGCCTATTACTTTACTAATATTACTACAATTTCCAGTTGTAAAACATATAAAGTATTTTACTAAATGTTTCATTACAAAAGGTCCAGGCTAACAATAACTATATAATAACTATAATTCACACAAGTGGTGTGGGAAATTCGTCACTTAAGACTTTTAACCTTGTGTATTTTGCAAACTCATAGTAATCAAACCAATAAGTTCAAATCACGCATCATTACGTTCGTTATAGGATCAATATTTATTCATCTACTTCGGAGCAAAATCCATCATTAAGTGCGTAGGAGTTTTTGCGGTGATCTTGGAGGTCATTATATTATAATGTTTTAATTATGGATATAGTTTTAATTTGTTTACGTATATATTATATAACACCGAATATTTAATCGATATGTTTTTAAAAAACTATAATTCATTCATCTTGAATCAATAATGTCACTGATCAGTGGTGTTTTTAATGTTTTTAAGATAAGACGGGTTATAAAGAACTTAAGGAATATGTTAACTAGAAACTAGGAAATAATAAATAAACATGGTATCGATATCTTTCTAGTTGTAATCGAGGCCAATATGTTGTGGCAAAGCTCATGTTGCTCTTAATGAATAGCTTTGTTTTTTTAGTTCTATTCGAGGAAGTTCTTCATATTGTTGTTTTGTTAAAATTTGCAGGATTAAAAGTATAACGAGTATGAATATGAATTATGTAACTAAAAACCAACAAATTCTAAGCAGTATACAAATAAAAGGATCTGTATCTTGGAATCTCAATTCCAGGCAACTTTACACAAAACAAGTACCTACTACGGTTGGCCAAATAAATACCACCAATCACGCGAAATATTTCTCGAATTTTCTTAATCCTTACGTATAGACGCATCATTTGAAGAAGTACTCCTCGTCTAAGTCAAGTGCAAACAATCACATTTGCCGTCAAACAGAAATAGGCACCGCAATACGAGAAGTGGAAACAGGTTCGAATACACGCGCCTCTACTTGAGACTTGTGTTTAAGTTGTGACGCTTATTCGAGAAAAACGTAACAACTGTCTTTCAAGTGTTGCTATAGAATATTCCGGATTTGACGTGTTTAACAATTAGCATATTATGTTGATTATTCCAACTAAATATTTGTGGTGCAAATAAAAATTTCAAATTTCGACCAACATTTATGAAACGGCTTTTGTATAACCAAATCACATCCAAAGGTATTTAAGACTCTTTTAGCTTTTCCGGAAATAAGTTAAACATCGTATCACAGTTACAGTTTTTTTTTTATATGTATAACAGTTACTGAATATTTTTTGTGCCTATTAATTATCAGTTTTTCAACCCACCGACATACCAGAGTGCCTTTTCTTTAGACGTCGCCATTTTAATCAATGTGACGCTTTAATTTTTTTTAAAGGGCCTCCCGTTGAGTTTTTTGTAGCTCGAAAATCATTCAAAAGTATTTATTTTGGCATGTTTGCCTAATACTTACGTGTCTAATGAATTTTCGCAGCTTTATAATAGAAGTGTGGGTGCTTATTTTATCAAAATTTGGAGAGGTTTTCCACACAATTCTAGAATGCTGTTGTATATATGTTATTGAATCATCCAAAAAGGTCCAAAACCTGTGTTATTGATTTATAATATGTACAACGTTCATTAATAAATGTAATAAAATAAAAGGATGTACAATATAAATATTGACTAGTAGGTACAACAAAGTTCGCGTCACCAAAGTTTGATCGATAGGATACAAAAATATCGAAAATTCTTTGTCTGTTCTGCGGAGAATAAGGTCTCAGAGGTGAATTTGTGGAGGGCATTAGTTTCCTTTAAGACAACGAGTGTAGTTAAGATTAAGAGAACTATCTTCAACTTTTGTCGAGTTATTGATATCCATAAGCGGGAATACCTTAAAAAAAGAAAAAGATTACAACACCGGTGATTTGAGATTTTAATTTTATTTTTTATTTGTTGACAGGCGGCCATTCTACCTTCTTCGGTATGCTGAACACCTTCGTGCACATCGTCATGTACTCGTACTATCTACTGGCAGCTCTTGGACCCCAGGTGCAGAAGTACTTGTGGTGGAAGAGGTACCTCACCGCTCTGCAGATGGTAAGTTAAATGCACAATACCTTTTTGTCTTCTTTTTATTCAAAATTGATATAGAATTATGCATATGTGTCTTCCGTATCAAATCGCAGGGCAAAAGCCTTTGACATTGAAATCATGTTATTGTCACAATGATGAGACTAGTCACTTCTAGTGAGATGACTTCTCAAGAAACGGGATATAAAAAACGTACAAAAATATGTGTTTGATAATTTAATTTCAATTTAAGATTTATCCAAGGTGTAAATTCTGTCTAGGAAACACATTCTTGTGACGAACCATTTATTCATTATTTTTCTTTGTCTTACATGCTTATGTCTATTTCCGTGAGCACTTACTTTGCCTGTGCGGATCCTGATTTCCATATAGTGTGTTTAAGCTATTTACTTAGGATCAGATAATTGTATGTGATGTTGTCTAGCTTATTCTATAACCGAGTATGTATCAACATGATTTAACTACGCGTAATGTAGAAACGTCTCATCTGTAGATAAAATTGGGAAACAACTATTTCAAAATATAATGACGCGAACTTAGATTTTTCTTCAAAACGGGGTGTCTAAACCTCACCCAAAGACAAAATATTATGTTGCGGGAAACTCATTCTTTTAAGGAAGTTCACAAATGCATAATATGGTTTGTGCAGAACCCCAACCGTGAAGGTTAACGTAATGTGATCTCTGACGTTCTCTTTGACCGTGCTCTCGAACTCGAGTGCCCCGTGTGGTTCTCGATTATCGCTATAAGTGTCATCAAGTGCTTTGTTTAGTCTCTCAACTTAACCTTTGATCTCCAGGTTCAGTTCGTGATGGTGTTCATCCACACCTTCCAGCTGCTCTTCATCGAGTGCGACTACCCGCGCGCCTTCGTCTGGTGGATCGGAATGCATTCCGTCCTCTTTTATTACCTCTTCTCTGACTTCTACAAGCAGGCTTACTCCAAGAAAGCTTCCAAGGTATGTTTCAAATAAGTCATTTAAAGAACCGACTATTTTCGCTTTATCTACTAGTCAAAGTTATACAATACGTAGACAAGTTCTAACATAACAGTAAATTGTCAAATGCGAATTGCTTGATCAAATTCAAGCTTTATTATTATGTATTCAAGCTGATCACCTTGAGATGTAATGAATATTAACTTCGGTAGTGCCATTTGCGGTTAAATAATGGGCTTATGTTAACAGGGCTAAGCATTTCAACATAAATAACCCACAAATTCTAGTATGATTTTGACGAGTGGAAGCGAAGAACATTATAAAATTGTGTTGACCATACAAAAGATGTGCGTAGGCAGGAGGTAAATTATGATGACGATAGTTTTTACAAATCTTGTTTTTGTTTTATAGGTTGCCAAAGCCAAAGTGAAGGTGGAAGCCGAGGCGAAATCAGAGAAGATCGAGAAGTCGGAACCAAAGGAGATGATGCTGCCCTTGCTGAACGGGTTCAGCAATGGAGCGACGCTGAGCGACGTGCGGCAGAGGGTGGCCGGCGCCGTCGCCTCGCAGTGAGACCGCTGCACGACTGAACCGAACATATCTGCTACAGGGGCCTAGCTGGTTCTAGGGAAAATTCCAACGAGACAATACGTCCTAACCATAATGATATGATAAACAGTTGCAAATCTCAAGAAAACAATGACAGTGCCTCGGACCAGATGCTAATCGCCCCTTAAACCTATTGAACATGCAAATGTCTTTGCTAATTAAAGTATTAACAGCGAATCGGCATACGTTATAGACAATTCGGTAGATTTAGATGTAGTAATAAGACCACCGGTTTTAAAAATGAAGTAAATGTTAGCCGCAATCAAGTAGAAACGAGTTCATATGACAGTTTACAAACAGATATGGGTTAGTTTCAGATACACATGAAATTTGCTTCACATTTCGTTAATATACAGTTTATCATGGTACGAGAATTGTTCATTGAATACTCATGAGACAATATGATTCAGCATTAGATACAATATGTGCCATGCTGTATGTAGTCAAGTCTTATACCGATGGTCATTTTGCTTATAAATAATACTTCGTAAATCTGCCGATGGACTGATTTGTCGAAGGTGAATGATATAAATATATTTAGGATTTAACATATTCCTATGGATAATGAAACAAGACATATCTATTGTTTTATAAATCATATAAATATTGTTTCCATAGATATTTGTTCAGACACAAGTCACAAAAAGTACAAAACATATTGTAATAGGATCTACTTTGATTGGGCTTTTTATGGCAAAATATGTACAACATTTTGATTCCATAATCTTTGAAAGAATTTGATGAGAGTAGACCAAATTATACTACTTGTTTATAGCTCGTTCGCTCGACGGAAAGACGCTCAATTAATTTAAGTTATTTTAAGATAAGATTATGTAGTTGTAATTTATTAATAAAATTGGACTAGTGTCCTAGACATTTGTAGGTGTACAACTAGTACCTATATCATTATTTATTATCACGGTTATGGCACAGAATAACAGTTACTGTGATTAAGTACCTACAATGGACAGCGCTACCTATGTACATAATACGTATCTAAGTACATTTCAACAACTGATGTTTTTTTCATGTTCCGGTGGATGTAGTGAACTATTTATAAAACCCTTCGATAATATAACTTGTTAAAATCTATTCATGCTCAAATTCAAAAAAATGCAATTTTATTTTTTAAAATGGTGCCTGGTAGCGCTACTGTCATTAATTTTCATACCGAGTTACATAGACCTGTTCAAATGTATTTAAAAACAATGAAATTTGTACATATAGATAAGAAATTGATTTATTTTGATACATTTCGGTAGTGACTTTTATAATAATAATTGTGATATTTGTCTAAAATAAAACTAAAATATTTTGACACGTGTTCGTTTTTTTTTTCATTATGGCCTTACTAAAAGTAGCATTATCTTGAAATTTTCGTTTCTCTCCAAATTGTCCAATTTCAAGTCATCATTAAAATTAGAAAACTCTGATAATCTATAAGACTTTTTCAGCAGTAAGAACCTAATTTACATTTTTATGTTAGAAAAACATCAATCATAATCATCATAAAAATTCCAATTTGGCTAATGATATTCCGTTTCGTTTTTTATGTCTCTCAACACAAAATAACAGTATGAACAGTTTAATCTTTGGAAGGAGGCCAAATATCGTATACTATTATAAAACATGCATTATTAGTCCCTAATGCAATAAGGCATCGGAGTTATATTCAAATATATATAAAAATAGAACGAAAGCTTATCCAATTATTACGGAACTTTTAGCGGTTTAAGGCTATTATGGGAATACCCATCGAAATAAACGGTCAAACTTTTTATTCGACGATGCTGACCTCTCATTATGCTACATTAATAACATAAAGCACTTTTTTTTTGAACTTATAAACATTCTTCCGCACTAGATTCCCGTGTACTAAATGTATATTGATATTGTTTTCAAAGGTAAAAATCGACTTAAAAGGAAGTTGCTGTTCTTTAGGCGAAAAATAAAAACTATTTTATAATTTATGATCAACACAATTTAAAGAACTGCTTATTCACTAACTACTCCTAAGTTATTAGTATTAGATGACAGATCCAAAGTTCCTATTTATTATAAATAATAAGATATTATTAAATACAATATTTACAGCGATACCTTCCATGACATCCACGTTTTTGCTAAATTGCCATGATTAGGACCACTCATTTTATTTATAAGGTCTTTTGTAATTATGGTGTGAGTAACTCTATAGTATCAAGGTCTGTTGGCTTGCGATGGGTAAATATCTCCTTGAGATTATGTAAGACAATAGAAAATGATTCATTTCATTTTAAAGATGTCATTCTAAATCTGGGAAAGTCGTCAGCATTAGCCATTGGCATAGTTGGACTTTATTGGTTAGGTAGGTACCTTTGAAACATCAGACAAAATGGGAGAATGTTGTCGGCAAAATAAGAACAAAGTTTATTCGTAACAGTGACATTCTATGGACCTTTCACGTAAAATACTTTGATTTATTTTGAAAAGGTGTAACAGTTATATTGTTTTAAATCATGCGCATTCATAAAGAGCCACGATTAAATTTCTTGCCCAATCATTAACAGTAGATTCAATTATAATTTACTTACGAATGATGTTTGATAGCTCATTATCCTTCAGTAGCGATAAGTGTTAGAGTTCACATATTATAACGACCTTTTCTGCTTTTGTTAGTAATTTGATACCTGAATGTTCAATATATGGTATAACATAGTTCGCCATACCACCATGTACCTAAACCATAAGTCCAAAAATTACGAGCGTCCTCGTTACACCCACACAAATTATTTAGTTATCAGTTTTGATGATATGTCAATCATTAAAACTAATAACGTAATCGAACGATTCAGGTTGTCGGGATTTTCCAAATACTTAAGAATGCCAATTTATATATAATTTGGCGTAAGCGACATATTACTCGTACCTTAGTACATTCATGATCCAGTAAAATACCTTTATTTTGCAATGTAAAATTAAAGCAATGTATCAGCATATTATTTTTGTGCTACTTCAGGACAAACGTTTCCATTGGTGTTAATTTGAAACCATGTCATGGTTGTATAAGAACCTAATCATTTTGTGATTGATAACAAACCCGATGGTGTTATGCCTGATTCAAATAATTCAAGATACAAACCAGAATCAGTTTCAGTTTCTTTGAAGAACAAAGAATGAAGAATATGAATAAAATTATAATATTGAATGAAAAATTATACAACGATTGACATTTGACGAAGCGACTTGTGCGTTAGATATGGGTATTGTGCGCATTACATTACACAATCGATATAATTAAAACTTTTGATATAGGTAAATAGTTTTAAAAAAATAGTCAAAATTTGTTCACATTATATTAAAAAATGGTTAATATTTATAATGTTAAAATTTATCCTACTATCCTACTACTTATTATAAAGGCGAAAGTTTGTATGTGTGGATGTATGGATGTATGGATATTTGTTACTCTTTCACGTAAAAACTACTGAATGGATTTGAATGAAACTTTACCACAATATAGCTTATACATCAGAATAACACATAGGATATTGGAAATCGAAATCCACGCGGACGGAGTCGCGGGCGGCCGCTAGTAAAACAATAATATAACACTTGATGAAACATTGTTTTGATCAAAATAAACAAAATCAAAATTAATAAGGAGTGGTAATGAACAACCGGTTGTAATTCTTACTGCCATACAATATAGTAACAACACTTCAAAATCTTAGCTACAAAAAAAAAATGTTATTCAAAATGTGTCTATTTATTTCGTTAAGAGACCGATTCTCAATGACTTGTATAAACATTTATGCTAAAACTTTTCAACATTACTAAACAATAATTTTGATTGGCCTGATTAGATTCATTTGCTTATAAATAATAAATTACAGTACCTATGACAGGGCAAAAAAATTTACAGAAACAAGTTGTTCCAAAATAGGACCTGCTTGACAACTTTTTTATGGTTTATTATTATTAATATTATTTTACACAGTTACCCATTTGCATAATATGCAGTAATGATCATATATTTATATTATAAATATATGATCATATATTTATATTATAAATATATGATCGTTCATACTGCTTTGCATGGCAGACGTTAGCTGTGCTAATTGATGAACTCGAAAATCATACATTAATTAATAATATAGAGAATTTTTTTTCTCTATGTTATTTAACTGACAATGTACTTCATATAATATAGTTATTATTTACTGAGAAGGAGTCTTATATCCCGGGCGCCATATCTAATCACATACTTATTTAAAAACACCATACATGGAACATATTGCCCATTTTCATTAGTTTACTAGATCACTTTCTCTTTGCGGGATTCGATTCGGCCGTGCAAAGCGGTTTTATGGTCAGGATCTCTAACAACTAGACTCGCTTTTAAGAAAAATAGGGTGTATTGTTGTTCCTACACCTCCCTCCGAAAATCAAATGACATTGTATTGTCATCTAACGGCAGGTCTCTGAACTGTTCAAAGCCTGCTTATGGATCTACAAGCAGGTTTTGAACACTCTAAGGCTGTGATTGGTTTAGAAACGTAAACACTCGCTAGATGTCAGTAAAATCGTGAGGAAACATCAATGAAATTAATAATGTATTTATAGGTAGGTATGTATATTATTTGAGAGTTTTTATTTATTTATATAAACTTTATTGCTCGATATAAAATATGGTGCAAGGCACGAGAGTTCATACCATATGATATGTACCAACCTTGAACAATTTTAAGTCAGATGGTAATTTAAACTCACAGCCCATCATTTTGTTTTGGTCCTTTCGAGCCTTTTGATTAGATAAATGCTGGCCATTAAACCATTTTTTCTGATTAAGTCTTGTCAGAATAGACGACATCACCTGATTGGGTGAGTATACAAATATGTGTATGTAGGTACCTACTCCACACAAAACACTGAATATTAGTGAATATTTTACCTCGATTCCTCAAGAGCCAGATCGCGTACCTACTTACTTCTAACATTTCATTTAGTTGTGATTTCGATGCTGCATGCTTTTGCCTTATTCAATCATTTAGGCTGTAGCCAAAGCCAAACTAGGTATGTTTCAAGTTGTCTTAAGACACATTTACAGGCAATTTCTAGTATTGATGGAAATGATCATAATCATATGTACGTAGTTATTTCTGTCTTTACCTACAAGATCTAATAATTAAAAGGAAAACTTACTAAATTCAACATTTGGAAGCTAGCTCAGTCAGAAGGTTTTAGTTTACCTACCTGATTTCTACTTGAATCCATCCATTGGCAACAAAATGTCAAGGTATCATGTAAAAGCTATAGTCGACAGTACTGAGCGTCCTCGATCCCTTTAGGGTTTTATGGAAACGAGTCGACTGAGAAAGTTTAAATTCATAATAATAATATTTTCATTTGAAAATTGTGAACTTGTACTCGAAATCGTACTCTTACTGCGAAATAGGTTTTCCATAAAGTATTTTTTATTTCAAGTATCACGACAGATAATATTGCTGAAGTGGGTAGGAGAATAATTAATATTCTTTCAGATGATGATGAGACACGATTTAGTCTACTTCTTTTGCTTGGTACATGTCTAAATTATATTTCGTTGACTGATATGGTTTCGAATATATGCTGGAAATGATTGTGATATATTGGTCGTACTCATTCAACTATTTGATGTCAAAAACATTTCTTTCGTCTTGTTTACTGTCTATGACTGTAGGTATATTTAAGTTGATTTTACGACAGACATACAAAACATGTTTCTACTTAAAAATGAAGTTAAACGATACCCATTGTCTTCTAACTTTACTGTTATATGGACATTTCGCAATTCAGGACATTGTGTGTGATGTGTGTAATGGCGACAACACGTTTAAAAACCATTGTTTAAAAAAAACTTTATTTACAATGTAATATTTTACACTATCGTCATAACTTATTCTATTGTACACAGATAGGAAATAACTCTATAAATTATCCGTAATACCACTGTTGGCAAGCACAATCGAATCAGGATTAGGTACATAAATCTCAATTAATAATGCACTCGTACCTCCACTGGAAAAGTTCTGGTTGATCAATTTTGTTAAATAACTTTTACAATTTCATCGGTGGTCAACCAAAACTTTTGTTTTATATAATAAGGTAACCACTTAATCCAATAAACATCATTAATAATATCACAAATAATTTAGGGTAACTACGGAAAGCCTCTTCAGATAACAAACAATATTAGAACTGGCATTTGTAATCAGTCTAACGTGATGGCGATCAATGAGTATTTACAAAGGTATTATTAGATATGGGCATTGTTATATCACACTGTCACGGTAAAGATTGGGTCTGGATTGCTATCACTACTTTTAAAAGAAGATCAATTTACGTAAATTCCAACTAAAACATTTACAAACAACCAATAAGAAGAAGAAACTGTACAACTCGTAAAACTAGTGTAGCGAAGAATATCTAAAGAGGCGACTAATTTAATGGCAGTGAATTAAGTTAAGACTTCCATAATTATGCCTTCTTCGTTTTAGTTTTGCCGAATTCTTCTATATGGTCGTATTCTGTGAATCCTGGATCGGAGTCGTAGTATGCGTAGTCGTAACTGGTGTCTTCCTTGTTGTTGGCCGGGTTCGCGAAGAACGGTGGGCGCGTCGTGGGGCGAAGCACTGTTGGCGGCGAGGGCGCGAGACTCTGCTGCCGATGTTCGGGAGTCCTTGGCGCCAAAGTGGTCGTCGGTCTCGACGAATAGTTGTTTTCTACGTTCAAGTTGAATGCTGCAGGGTCAACTGAAGCTTCCTTCGGTCTCGAGGTCGTGGTGTAAGTCTGGAAGTAGTCGAAAGTACGCTGCGTCTGAGGTTGCGTCTGCGGCCTGACAGTCGTGGGATAAGTTTCAGGAGAGCGTTGCGTAGTAGCCGATGACGGCGTTGGAGCAGGTCGGAATGGTCGAGGTGCAGCGGTTTGCGAGACCGGTTTGTATGGAGTTTGAGACGCAGGTTTTATTGGTGCCTGGGATGCAGCCTTAAGCGTTGTTTGCGAATTTTGAGGTGCCGTTTTGAAAGGAGCTTGAGTTTTACCTCGAGGTTTTTGATCTTCTGGCAGTCTGTTTCCACTAGCGGCTATATTTAGCGAGTGAGCACCCGATAGAAGTTCACGCTCATAAAGCTCGGGTCTGTATTGTCCGTCGTCCTCCCCTTGTGGCGGACGGTACTGACCATCGTCTTCGTCACTCTCCGCGTAGTTTGATTGCTGGGTGTTACCGAAACCAATATTCGTGTTATACGCAACAGTGTTCAAGTTTAGTGGGGGTTCAGGACGGAGCGTAGTTGTGTAATATGTGGTTGTGGGTGTCGACGTGGAAACGCTATAGTAGTTCTGCTGCTTCGAGTACGGCACGAAGTTGTTCTTTTCTGGTTCATAAGATACGCTATTGAAATTCTTAAAAGCGGGCGTGCTGGTAGTCTGTCGAGTCGGTGAAGTATTGTAATCGACGGTGGTTGGAGTTCCTCTGTTGGAGTTGATAGTATTCGTCCTTACAAAGTCGGGCTCGCGCGTGGGTTCAGAGACGCTAAAGCTATTGCGCACTTTGAATGGCCGGTCATTTTGCCCATTCAAGCCGGGTGTAGACTGGGCGTCGTAGTTGTAAATTTCCACTAATCCGTCTTTCTCATTTTTGCTGAAGTTGGGTGCAGGCGTAGACTGAGAAAACGGAGCGGGTGTTTTACTTTGGAAGTATTTGTTATTTTTGGGAGTTACTCGACTTACTTCGACGTACTCGTCTTTGTATTCCTTGTACTGAGGTGGAACGTTAACTGGCGGGATAGTCGGCCTCGGTTGAGGAGGTCGTCGGTTAAAGTTTTGCTGACTTTGCTGTTGTTTTTGTTGCTGATACTGTAGCGCCTGTTCGGGGAAAGACTGAGGAAGTTGCGTACTTTGCGCAAATGTCGTTTGTGTAGCTGGCGTGGACTGCGATACGTAAATGGGGCGTTTACGCACTAGCTTGCGCTTTGAGTTATCGTATTGCGGTGCAGCAGACGGTTGAGGTGGAGGGGGTGGGGGGTTAGTGTACTGTGACGAGGATGGCGGAGCACGAGGAGTTGTTGGTCGTCTGAAAGATTGTCGAGGAGCGTGGGAAGCAGGTTGCTGAGAAGTTTGCTGCTGAGGTTGTAACTGTTGTTGTTGCTGCTGCTGCTGCTGCTGTTGCTGCTGCTGTTGTTGTTGTTGATGGTGTTGTTGTTGCTGATGTTGCTGTTGACGCTGCTGATGGAGTTGTTGTTGCTGCTGTTGACTGTGATGAGCATGGTTCTGGGACTGCTGCTGCTGTGACTGGTACTGGGTGCGTTGCAGGTTGGTAGGGGGCGTGTCGTCGCGGCCGCGGTCGCGCTGTCCGCTGAAGAAGTCCGATGAGTGCGCAGCGCGGAGGTCGGAAGCCGCGTTGTTTTGTGACGAGCGGCGGTCGCCGGTCTCGGCTCGTTGAAGACCGAACTCAGATTCATCTTCCCGGTTCGCAGGAGACGACAACTTCTTTGTATCAAAACCTGCATCAGAAAAAAAATTTAAATAGTTTACACTTACTTTATAATAATTATGGTAGATATGCGGTGGCGCTGCATTTAGCTAGAAACACTTTTTCCAATGTTTCTTATTCTGATGCGGTCTCATTGTACTGCACAAGCGGCACAATGCAAGCATATTCGGTTAAAGCTGAGTTATTCTGCAATCCATAACCAAATGCCACCGTTAACCTTTCAAACGACATATTGCAAAATCTGTATGCGGCGTCTTCGATCACATGTACGAATACGTGCATAACATATGAATAAAACTGGAGAACGCTGTAAATTCTTCGTAAAATTTTAACAAATGGTACATCGGTCTTCAATTAATGTTACGTACAATATACAATTTTTGTCAATTTTATCCGTCTCATCAAATAAAATTATGACGGAAAGTAAAAGTGGCATTTAAATTTCACTTTCACACAAATGCACTTAGTATTCTTTAAACGGTATCTAATCAAAGTCGCTGGTTAATTGTAATTTCTTCCGTAATGATAAAATTGTGTTAATACAGCGGTTTTAAAGACAAAGCTTTGTAATTTATCCCTTGATATACTTTGTATTTATTTAAAATGTATGAATATTAATATCAAACGCGAACTATAATTTACTAGCAAAATGAACGTTTGAAAGTTGGTATGGAGCTTAATTTTGCATCACTAAGCCGCACCTATTATTAAACCATTTCAAGTTTATTTTTTTAAGATATAAGCATACTGCATAAAAAATACATCATAAATGAAATTCTTGGAAGCGTCCTCAAATTGAACTTTTGCCTCATATTGATAAGAAAGTATATTACTGATTTTTTTTTCAAGATTTGGTACTAAATTCCAATGCAGCGTAGGTAGGAACTCATTAAATTGAAGCGCGTACTTACAATTATTTAGTGCTAATTATGCGGCACTCACAAATATAAAGCTCGCTTGAGCGCAAGCGATTGGCAATTGTCACCAGAGTGGTGGCAAACTACACCAGTATATACTTGTGAGTGCGTGTTAGTTGCAAAGCTGGCTCACCGGATCCTATCTTGTAGAGATCGAACTGACCGTCGTAGATATCGGCGGGGCAGGCGAGGGGGTCGTCGTCGCCCCAGTCAGTGCATGTCTGGGCTTCCTGGTGGAACAGCGTCCCGGGGGGACAGAAAAACCTGAAGTCTCTGATGCCGCCGCCGGCGACCCTTACGCAGACGTGGAACGCTTTGCAGCCAGACTTGGCGTCGGCGTAGTACGCGCCCAGTATCCGCCCTCTACAGTTGAACCTTTCTGCTCCCCCTAGATGAATAAAAAAATATTAGTTCTTTCTGCTCAGCATAGATTTACATACAGACAGTTAAGCCTTATCGCTCCGCCTAGGTGAGCTAACATTCTTTGTTGTCGAGAGAACCTTCTATTAGATGAATCATAAGAGTCAGTTAAACCTTTCATATCTGTATCGGTTAACAGAAAATAACATGCGAAATAAAAAATCGAATAAATCGTATGTATTCTATAAAGGTTGTGTGCTTCGGGTGGTGGTAAATCGTAGGTACGAACTACAGATTACAATTGTTAAGCGACGGTCAGTCCAAAAAAGCTGGAGCAGGTAGATTATAAAACTGACATCAAATTGGGGTATTATACAATATACTTAATAAAAAAATCACGAAGTCAGATGAATCACCTTTGCCTCATCCATTGCATGCAAGTAAGTGTTTACATCTAAAGATGAGGAATTAGATGATTACTGTCTAAATGTCAATATCCATAAATTAAAGCTCAATTACTTTGTAGTTACCAGTCATGGATGTTTAAGCTGGCCAATTAGTTTTGTTACGTAAATATGTGGAGATAATTACAATAATTAATCTCAATCATATCTTCAATCAGGCTGTTGTTTACTAACCACTTGATTAATACATATAAATAGTTTATTTTTTCACGATAAAAATATTATATTTAATTCTATGTATGTAAGAAAATCGAGTAAAATTACGATTACGAAACCTTGAAGAAATACTCTCACATCTTCAATAAATTTTCTCCCAATCATGCATTTTATACCGGTAATAATTGTACAAATTGATTATTTAATTACAGATCCAATTTAATTACTTCACGGTAAATTATATAATGACGAGATAGTTTATATGTTTTGCAATGATCGATTTACTCGTATTACAGATGAGCCAGATAATCCGCGATTGCCTTATAGGTACGTCAGAAACATGTTTTGGAGGCGAATCGTGACGGGACCGTGTGAATGCGTAGAACAAATTGCGTGGCGTAGGTCATGCGACGACGTCGTTAGGTGAAGATGGTGTAACAACACAAGCGCGAGGGAGAAAGATGCTGTCGCCCTCATTCCACGAAAGGACAGAAGGGAGACGAAGTTATGGGACTGTATAAGGATACAGTCCCATAACTTCGGACGAAGGCGTCCACCTCTTAGTATAAGGCAGTGGTCTGGAAATGTAGTTTCTCTCCGGTTTTCATGAGCCAATCATGTTTTCACCATTTTCTTCCATGTTGGGGCCTAGTTACAGCAGCAAAACACCCAATACCGGAAATATCAAAGATGTACTTAATGCACTGCCAATGTCATTCGATGTCTCAAGGGCACTATTCGGCTTGTCCTAGCCCAGTGGACTTCTAATGCCTTCCAAATAAGTACGCATTAACTTCTAATCGAGAGATCAGGAACCCTTAGTAGTAGTCATATGAGTGCTTGGCTCAGCCTAAGCTGATGTATCTACATCGTCGTCTTGTGAAGATTGTTCACTGTCAACCGACAGTATCAACCGATAATGGACTATATTTTATGTGCATTAAATAATGAAGGCGCTTTTTACAAATCTGACATCTACATACTTGCATAACTAAATTGATATACCGAATGATTAATATCTAAAACAATGTCCATTCAGATTGACATTAAGATAAATTTTTGATGCTCCTTTAAAATGCATAACTGGCAAGAATGTGCTTAATCATCACATTTATCTAGAGGTCACATATTTAACATATTATGATGATACACAACACAATGCGTATTGCAAGATATAAAACCGACTATTTATGTAAGTACTGCAATCATCGTTATGTCACGTTAATCGGACTTCTTCATTGAATTAAATATTGCTCGTGAGAAAGGTTATATTTAATGAGTAAACATCACAAAATGCTTATGCAAAGTAGATTTGTACCACATTATATGGACTGCGGTAAGATAATTTATATTTGCAAATCACATTAATGTACATGTATTTAGTGATGTGTGTGTGTGACCCGTTATTATACCTACACACAGCAGACTCAATCGATAATCCATTTCACTTTATCACTTTATATACAATGAAATCCATAGGTATGCCACTACACATTGTTGTTTGATTCTGTAACGAAAGTGTATAAACATATTTTGCAACATACAAGTAAGTGTGATGTCTTATTATTCAACATACACCTACACAAATATTATTATTCGGCTTTATGCGGTGAACCACGAATTCATGACTTTTTGTCGCATCGCGCTCGCCAAAATCGTTCGACCACGCGAGTTGATGCATTTAATTTTATTTATCGACCCTATCAAAACAAATAGGTACCACACAATAAATCTAGCATTGTCAACCTATATTTTTCTACTTCTCCGTATGGCCCGTATTATTTGTCATGTAACAAAGGTTATTTCGTCAATTTGTTCCTAGGTCCGAGGCTAATGAGGTTCCCATGCGGCGGGGCGGGTGAGATAACATCTCTTGGTCTTGCGCAACGAGCCGCGGGCCACGCAGAGCGCTAGGGTTACCATTACGTACTAAGATGTCTTAATGGGTCATCGGTCAAGTGGTCTAAATTATGGCTTGGGGACTGAGTTCAATATCCGGGTAGCATAGGTTTTCCGAAGACAGCCCTGGTATGTCGGTACCTACTTTTCAGCTAGCTACTCAGTTTTTCCGGCGGTTTTAATTCAGTGCCTGTTGATGGTTCGTAATTAAAGTACATAAACAAAACTTTATTTTTTTACGTGAAGATATTTGCTTGCATGAACGTTCATCGTTCACGTCATAATCATAATTTAAATGTCATTTAATCTTCATTATAAAATGCATTCCTGAAAATTAATATTATACACGTTTTAACAGATACGGATCTAGTCAAATAAACAGAACATCTTTACATAAAGGCTTACACACAGGGTGACATTAAATGAATGATTAAAAATGTTGAGTGAATACTGGCCACAAACAAAAAAATCCAATGGCCGAATTCTGGCAACCCTGAAACGCGGCCGCAAGGTGCCGTACCATCATCCGGCGAAAGGTCACCGGCATTGTGCTCTTATGTAAATACCATTGCAGCGACAATGCTCGGATTCTGCTGCCCGGTATATGAAACTACGGTATTCGACATCAGTTTATTTGTGAACGTATGAATAATACTTGTTTGATGGCATGAGAGGAAGATGAGACAGCAAGTCGACAGGCGGGAGTGAAATATAGTTAACAGTTGAGTTATTGTTAGTTGTAACTAATGTTTAATTTAAATAATTCAATATCGTACAACATTCCATGCTCGTTATCGTCGGTAAGAATATATCAATAACCCAATAAACCGATAAATGAAAAATATTAAAGATTAGAAAGAAAATTTCAATGGCACTTTCAGAATGGCTGTTTTGTTGTTGACTGCAAAAAATGCATTTTCACGTTATACCTATTTGCTTTTTATTATTAAGTAGTACGCACCGATTGCTTGGCCTCACTTTCAAAAGGAGGATCATAAAATTAATAGTCAATATTACTGGTCTGAAGCTGCACCATTTCATAATATTATGTAGTATACAAGTTTCTTACAGCTATTAGCCTAATTTCAGTTTAATAAAAAGTTTCGGTTCATATCAACTTGACCTACCGTGAAATGCCACTGATGTGTTGTGTTACATATTTTTTCACATATGTGCATATCTAAACAGTAATTTGTTATGCCAATGTCGCAAATGTGAGATCTGCTTATTTGTAACGCCGGAAACACGTTTGTTTGGTGACTGTGCAATATTGTTGTATAAAAATTATGTTAATGTATTCTTACTAATGCACCATTCATGCTGACGCAACTATGTTTTGATGATTCAGTATTTTATTGCCGATCAATCTTCCATTGTATGGCTCAATCACGCGTATATTTTATTCGGCAGACACAAAGGTGCGACTAGCTTAGTTTTTTATTACTTGATATTTCTCACGAGAGAATAATTGAGATAATTACGCGTTCACAAGAAACACTTGTCGCTGAATTGGTATTGTGATTTTAATGTTTGTGTTAAGAAATCTTGGCAACATTAAAATCGCGGTTTTAGTTTTAAATTCTTGTACAATAGTAAATCTGGTATAATTAAACTATTATGATAGCTATGTCCTTCTACATAGAACAATGTTGGCTCATTTGGTCCGACCCGATATTTGAACCTGAGAAACTTTGCGTGACCAGTCCCAAAAATGTAACACAATAGTCTCTTGTAGGATAAATAGATTTATTAAAGACAACCATTACCTTATTGTTTAAAGTGACTTGTGCCAAAATTTGCTTTCCATAAACTCAAACTCACTTTTCCTGGCCAAACCCAGGGCAAGGAATCATTGTCCAATCCACTATCCATTCATCAACTAACGGGAGCTTTGACATTTAGATGATTTATGCTGATTTCACATACATAGGTACATATATGCGGTCGTTAAATAGTTGTTGAAGAGCCATTAAAGGTAAAAGAATCGAAACGGAAATATCAACAATAGATCACAATCGCATTAGCCAGCGAAAGTGAGAATAGAGAATAGAGATGTGCTGGAACTACTGGTTACAACAAAAGGCCTTCTGCATACTTCACTTAAGTGCGTCGTGTAAGTACCTACCTACATATTATTCCCACCTTTTATTTAAATTCATTCAACTTTACTCACGTGTTAAACGTGAAAATGGTTATAAATCACAAGCTTTAAAAAACGAAGCTAATTTGAAGAAGAATATATATCATATTGACCACACGTTGTGCGCCAATTTCATATTGTTTAAATTCTCTAAAATAGTATTACACAAAAGGATTTTTTTTTCTAGTTTGTTCGTTTCATTTTCATAAAAAGTAACTCTAATTTTAACTTAAATATGAAATGATTTTAACTATTAGTAGAATCTCACGCATGACTTCTCTAAGTACAGGATCAGTGTATACTTGGCATAGGGTGAGCTCTTGTACACATTCCACTCGGTACAACAAACGTAGCACCACGACCTTTAACAAAGATGGTCCGAAATATAGTCAAAATCGTCCAACCAAACCATCGTTACGGAACCTTGAGATGGCAGCCGTTCGCTTCGGCCGCAGTGGCCCAGTTCGTCCGGAGAGCGGACCGTGGGAAAGTCACTTATGCAAATCCAGGGAATCGATGATCGCGATGCGCGCGATCGCTTGAGTCTGCGCGTACGATGGATAGGGCTGTGATCACTTGCAGTTCAATTATAGCGCTTATGCTTGTGACATAAGGATAGTCTAAAGTGAACATAAGGAGAGTCTAAAGTGAGCCGAAGGTGCTTCGGTCTGTACTTTAATGTTGGGTTTTATTTTAACCTTACGTTACATAATGGCTAGGTACATGGAAATAATATCATTAGGTTTTTTTAAAATCCACGGAGATTGTGTATTATTGTTACTAGCTGCAAGGGTTTGGTTAAAGATCAATTAAAAAGATTTCATCATAACCTTTCATTAAAATAATGTTACCCTTTTCAATTTGAATTCAAAACTTTATTGCAAACAGTCTTAAATACCAATTTAATCATGAATATTAAATCTAATGGGTTTATAAATCTTTGACTGAAATCTTCCTTTCCATTTCTAACACGAACATAAATATTGTCTATTACAAACCTTTAATACCTTTAAGCCTACATAACATATCCCTCCCCCCCTAACAGGCAAAGTTCAATATGTCAACCCTAGGTCGGAAGGCGAATGGAAAGCGCATCTATTCTGTTATTCCATAAGTATTAATCTTGTTTAGTACATGAAACCTTTAGTAGGCTTCGTAGAATCCCCCCTTAAAAAGTCAAAGTTCAATCTGTCAACCCTAGGTCGGAGGCCGACCGAAAAGTGCATCTCTTCTGTTATTTCATAAGTATAAATCTTGTGAAGTACATTCAACTTTTACTATGTACTTTAAGGTCTTGTTTAGTATACGAAACCTTTAGTAGGCTTCATAGAATCCCCCTCTAACAGTCAAAGTTAAATCTGTCAACCCTAGGTCGGAGGTCGAATGGAAAGTGCATGTATTCTGATATTCCATGAGTATAAATCTTGTTTAGTACATAAACCTTAAGAAAGTACTTTTAGGCTTCATAGAATTCCACTCTAGTAGTCAAAGTTCAATATCTCACGAATAGGTCGGAGGCCGAATGGAAAGTGCATCTATTCTGTTATTCCATAACTATAAATCTTAAGTAGGTCCTTTAAGGATATAGGTACTTTAAGGCTTAATAGAATCCCCCTCTAACAAAGTTGAATCTGTCAACCCTAGGTCGGAGGTGGAATGGAAAGTGCATCGGTTGCGCAAGCGCGCGCGCTCCACTCGTGCCGCGGATGCAGCGCGCTCGGCAGCGTGGTGCAATGCAAGCTTAGACACCGATATGTGTGTGCAATATATCGATATGCGACACATATACATGTTATTAACGCTGAAAGGTGCGATGATTTAATATTCACCACGAACCGACTTGGCATCTTTAAGTACACATTTATGTAATTATGTGTTTATTTTATTAGTACTCAGTGAAATGGCTTTTCTTTACCCCTTTGTGAACAATATAGGAGGTCACATTCTTTGTTCAGTTGTGGGTTAATACTTGTCATAATGAAGGGTAGGAATGACATAAAAAAGCAAGATGCAGCGGGTACTCGATAGCGGTGGAGCAATGCAAGCTTAATCACCGGTGCAATGTATCGATATGCGACACATATACATTATACATACATGCTAGTAACAACTTAAGATGCGACGATTTTAAGTAAAAGTTACGAAACTGTTATTATTTCAAAAAACATAATTATACGCGGTTTTCTCTATTGTAATTATGGTTGGGGGCATGACAATATAGTAAAATAATCCTTTTCTTAAACAATAATCAGCCTAAAATGCTGATTCGTATATTGGTTATTACTGTTTATCACACAATGGTTTCAATGTCTTTTTATTTAAGTATGTTGTTAACTTTCTGTCCTTCATTCACATTTTACAGAAAGTCAGAACATCAACAAGTGCATAAGTAGACCCATGCAAGTTAAATGCAAATTATTTATGAAGGTCAATCAATATGTATGCCTAATCGGAGGTGATACATTCGCTTGTATGTATAATTTAATATATTCAATTGTGCTTAACGCATCGATTTAATTTGCATTAATTAAAATTAATAAAATGATTGTATCAGAATTTTAAGATCAAATTTAACCAATAAGCTTATGTTCATTTAGACAAATAGAATATCGTTTAAAAGGTTCCTACTAATTACAGCTTACGAAACATGCAAAACGTAAGGGGTGAAATTATAAAAATGTTTCCTAGTAATTGCGATTAATTTCCCACGCGTCGTATTTGAAGCACATCCGTGCGTGCGGGTTCGCACGCGCGTTGCAATTATTTACGTCCGCACTGTAACTGTTATGATAGGAGTTCCTCACTAAAGTGATCCAAAAGGAACTAGCAAGAGTATGTAATACATCAATTGAAGGTTTTATTTGCAAGTTTTGGGACCTGTACTTTGTTTTTCATGATTTTAATTAGCAAATAACAAGACTGTAAACACTACTTAGGACAGATGAAGTTTCCGCTAATTTCTCCCAAAGTAATAGACATTAAATCCACCAATCCCGAATCCACACACAACCTTACCTGCTCCGTATTGCACTTGGAAAAAGGCAAAGATAAACAATAATTTGACAAATGAATCACACAATTTTACATCGCCGATGCTACCTCCCGAGCACCTTACATTACACGAAACACTTCCTTATTTGCGTCACTTGTCGTGGGTCACATGCGTGCTGATTTAGAACGAGAACACACGGCGCGGTTTTCTCCAGGAGAAAAAAGTATTTGGCAAAAAAGAACGCGTCAATTTTTTTAATTTGTTTTTCTTTTTTTTTATATTTGGAAAAAGTCGCGGCGTATGTTCTCAGTCTTACCGAGTACGGGGAGCAACACGAGTGCGATCCACACGGGAAGCATGCTGCCGCGAGGTGCGCTACGGAGGGACTGGCGACGGCTGCGCGCGCGCCGCCCGCCCGCGCTTTGGAGGGGAGGCTGAAAGCTCGCCGCCCGCCCGTCGCGGTCTACAGTCGATTAATAAGCAGTGAAGTAGTTAATAGTTCTTGTGCGAACGCATTTAGTTGAAGGTATTTCCTTGGTGCAACAATCACGATTGGGAGTAAGGACGAACTATCACTAGTTCAGACTACATCAGTTATGGCTTTTAGTATAGATCGAGTTTTGCAAGGACGAAAACTAAAAACTTTTGTTTAGTACATAATTTGTATTTTTTTACTCATACTCTCCTTTTTTCCTTCAAAGTTCATGCATATAATTATCATGACAGTTTATATTATTTTCAGATTATGGGTAATGTACTTACATAAAAAAATTATAATGCTTGCCTATGGACTTGCGATTAATGGTTGTATTTTATTTGTTTCATTGAAAGCTAGGCTATAAGAGCAATAAATATTGTATAACAAAATATTTCGAGCTCGCATCGGTTTTTATTATATACTACATCTCATCTTGGCAGTTAGCCTCTCGTGTAACCATACTGTTTGAGTTTACACTATGCCGTACAGTGCGCGCTACACACGTGATTTATTAGCCATAAACGATGTCTATCTCGTATTGTCTTCTGCTCATTACTCAAAGCGCTTTACCGCTTACGTCAGACGTTACAAACCTTGCCTACATGCTAAATATTTTATTACCGTTTGTGTATACTTTCTCTTGAATAGCTCTTACAAGTAGCCAATATGCTGTCCAAGTATGGTTTCTTGATTCTTCGAAGACCAAGAGATAAGGCATCAACGCTCCATTGTTTAAATATGTAGAATACATTGTGTATTCAAAAATATCGATGGACGGTTGATGTTCTGATAGTGACTATCCTGTCACGATTTTTTGTTCTATAAATTGTTTAATGAAGATTATCTTGGTACAACATCCGGGATCACAAACTTACCTTAGGATGTAAAAATGTCTGATTTAATGTATCCTTTAATCTAAGACAAGTCACGTTTATGTATTTTTTGGAACTCAGTAAAATATTTCATCTCAACCTCATTGTAAACAAAATTTTAGGTCACTGTCTTCACATTTTGCAATAAGGTACACACGTCGGAATTATTGGATATTTTTGTGAGAATCAAAATATTTATCATGGTGAAGAGTTGACAACTGACTATAACATGTACATTGTACATGGTACTTATATTTTACTTCTATTATATAAGTTAAGTTAGCAGAATCATTTGGCATACTGAATATTTCTATTCAAACCCTATGTTACCTTTCTCCTACCTTCTTTAATAGGAACTTAGAACTGAGCCTTATATAAAAAATAAACTATGTTTTCACTTTGTCACAATAATTAGAAAACTTTAGTTCGTGACTGAGGTAATTACTCGTAATATCCGCTAAATATTGAGTTGAATTCCGGTATTCTATCTTGCTGTGACATCTCAATCTAGTGGAATAATCAGTGAGAACAATTAAACACGAAGTAGGTATACCCGCGTTTACGTAACATCTCGTGATGAACCGAGGAAGACGAAATCAGATAACCACTGTTTCATACTTACGAGAACATTTTTATGCAAAGAAATTATCAGGTTCAGAAATATATAAAATACAATGCCAATAAACCTAATTTGGAAATTAGGTTAAAAGAAAACTATTTTTAATTAATTATATTAATGTTATGCGTGCATATTATGCAATTCAAAGAAGGAGAATTTTTCTCATAAACTCATCAAACAAACATTATTTCGGAGGTTTCCCGAAAATAATATTACGATACTTTTGTATTTATACAAAAGCACTCAAAATCGACGTCTAAATAAATACAAAATATACTTCCAAATATACTTCTGTTACATAGGTTCCATGTGAGTTCGACATTTAAAATATTTACGAGCAGTAGTAGTCAAACAAAAGTTTAAGTATCCATTTCCTAGACATTAATGACTAATGGCTCGACATCTTATCTTAGATGTTCTCACCCACTTGCTTATCGGCGGGCCGTTGATGCGTATCCTTAGTCAATTACTTATATAATAAACAATAGGAAATTAATGACTATAATCAAGTAGGTAGTAACTCATAGCGTGGGATTTTCATGATTGCGCCCACATCAACATCCTAACTGACATCATAAAACTTTTAAGAGATATATTAGCGGGAGATTAGAATATGAAATGGACATTTGCATAGATGTTGCATCGCTAGACATCATAAATTGACTATGTATTTCAAAAATATATGAAATTTAGTGCTTCAGTTTCCTCATGTAAAGTATCAGCCTATTAATGTCAGCAGGACAAAGATCTACATCATTTGAAATCATGTTTTCGTTACAAAAATGGGTTTTTGCTTAATCACCAAGCTTGCCTACTGCGGATTGATAATCACAAACCCGGGCTGTGTACGGAAAAGCCGACACAAATTTTCCCGACCCAGGAATCGAACCCAGGACCTCTAACCACGGCCCGGGTACTTTAACCACTAGACCATCGCGACGTTTCCTCATTTCCTCAGTTTCCTCATGGTAAAAGTATAAATAAATTTAAAGAAAGATATCATAACTATCGTCAATAATCATGCAATCATTTTGAAAGACGAAAACACGACGACTATTGTTTACCCCCAGCTAGGCTAATGGAGAATTTGAAGAGAAACCGTAATAGAATTCATATGCAAATGTCCAGTTGTTACATTAAACAAAATGGGATCATCCATTTCACAAGTAATCTGACGTTGCAATATCATTCTTGTCTTAACTAAGAGTAAGATATTGTCAGCGATATCTCTTGTTATTATGCACCGGGGCTGAGAAGGGCAATTCTTGTGAAAGTACATCGTCGGATGCCGAGTAAGGTTCGTCACCTATCACGCTGGGCCTAGAAACGGCGATGGGAATA
The DNA here is from genome assembly GCA_958496325.1 of Nomophila noctuella. NCBI lineage: Eukaryota > Metazoa > Arthropoda > Insecta > Lepidoptera > Crambidae > Nomophila > Nomophila noctuella. The sequence goes on along the minus strand of OY292487.1, from coordinate 10,621,665 downwards.
TTTAAGATAGCAGACGATCTCTCACGCTTCGAAATGTCTCCGAATTTCTCAATTACCCAATATGACAAATAAGTATCCATAGTTCATTGATTACAGCATGAGACTAGTTGATTTGAAACGATCTCGAATATATGAGTATATCATTTGACATCTGGAGGTATTCTTCTTTCTAGTTTAAGTATGTATTATCCAGCCGTGTCAGCCACATATGGCTGCCACTTACTAATGAACACATGTAACAAGGCATTGGCATATATGTTTAAACATATAAAAACAGCCTTCCATCTGAAGTAATTACAACATTTAGAACTTTCTGGGTAAATATAACGGAGTGGATTGCCTTCTTCATCGTTAAAATAACTTTATTTAATTAGTAGAGGTGTGTTTTGTGGAACATTTATATAAATGATGTAATGTTGAGTAATCAAAATAATTGTTGACCTGGACACTTACCGTTATGACTGATCTTCCCAGCTAATTTAATTTTTAGAGCTGCTGCAAATTATAAAGTTCTCACTTTGTATTTAACATAACAACCAAAAACAATATTTGTTTTCAAATTGTAACAATAGTCAATAGTTTCTAAGAAGTGAAACAAGTTTTTTGTTAAATAAATAATACATCCTTACATCACGGTCATAAGCTCACACATATCTAAAAAGAAAGGTCCATTTCAAATCTGTGATGTACGAGAATGCAAGCAATTACTAACACGCTAAATGTGATTGCAATGTGAAATATGGATGTTCGGATGTTCATTTGGTACTGTAATAAATAGTTTTGAATAATAAAGTATGTTTCTGACATTTAACACTTTCTTTACATTTGACCCCGATGTTATGAAACAATATTAGTTCAGTAGCAATAAATACTATGTTATAGGTGTGCATAATATTACGTGTTCCATTCAATCAAATGTTCATCCTCAAAATAATCGTTGCATATTACGTAATACGTTATACCTAGAGACCAAGGCAAAAAAAAATGAAAATGTTTTTTAGCCATATAATTCACAAAAACATACTAAATCACTTTTAGATTTAGTCAAAGGTGCAACTGATAAATGTACCTTATCTACATAAAAGACACAGAAGTATGTAGATAAATAAAGATGAACTATGAAAGGAAAATGCGGAAAAGGTTTGACATTTACTGCTGCTTGTCAATAGGAATATCTATTAATGTTTAACGACGACACCAAGTCATTGCCTGCGGGCATTGTTTCGAAAAGGCGGAAGACCATTCATTGAAAGTAAAAAAAATATAAATAATTTTCTTAGACATTAGATTAGCCTATTAGCACCAAATGCCTATTCCCTAATTAAGCTCGAAACTTGTACTATGCTATTGAACGGATAGACACACTTAAATACTTTTATAAATATCCATAACTCGAGTACACATGCCGATGTTCACCACACAAACATTTGTCCCTAGCGGGATTCGAACCCGCGGCTCTTGGTTTAGCCAGGGTCTCTGATCACTAGACCAACGGGACTGTCTAATTTTTAGTGCATGTCATTCATCATTTGTCATGCAATTATAGTGTACAGTTATATTCAGTAGATCCTTAATTTAAATCGTTTCCCGATTATGTACAAGGCTTTTCATCCTTTCTACTTTTGACAGGCCCGTTGGTCGAGTGGCTAGAGACCCTGGCTACAAAACCAAGGGTCGCGGGTTCGAATCCCGCTAGGGGCAAATGTTTGTGTGATGAACATCGGCATTTGTACTCGAGTCATGGATGTTTATAAAAGTATTTAAGTATGTCTATCCGTTCCCTAGCTTCCATTGTACAAGCTTCGAGCTTAGTTTGGGGCTAGGCAATTGGTGTGTTTGTCCAAGGCATTTATTTATTTACTGCACATTTTTTTATTAGCATCTGATAGTCGCACCCTAAAGTCTGAAGACATCGTGTCTTCATTGCCCAACCCAGCCACGACGAACCGACACGACCGCCGTGATAAACTGTCGCACGCTCTCACCCTCAATTTATTTAATAAACCGTATACCGACTTATCTGAAGCAGTCGTGAAGTCTGCGAAAGTTACTCCTTTCTAAATAAAAAGTGGAACTTTATCACGTACGCTATCCTATTCATTTTGGGTTGATTTTGCTGGCCGTAAAGTTGATTCTATTTTAATAAATTACTTGAAAATAATACATCCATAAACAAAAAATAGAAGATATCACTATTTCTATAACAAAGAATATAAATACTATGCTTTGATATCCAAAAAGTTTAAACATGTGAAATCAACATTTAGTGTTTTCCATCGCTCTGCATAGATTTATACGGTGCAAATATTTCATACAGAAAATACCGCTATCCTACATTTACGAGATGTCACTAATTTATCTTACCCGTGAGATGGCTAATTAGACATACTTCAAGAGTGCAATGTTATTAAAGTTTACAATAATTTACACACCAAACCTAACGCATTCATCACGATCACAAACACGTCGATATGCCACCATCAACAGCATTGAATATATGGAAAACACTTAAGGATTTTTTAAAATTTACGTAGGTAAGTTCAAAGCATGTAAGTCGCCATTGTTAAAATATGCCCTTCCTTATCTGATCATCTGTAAAATGTGACTTCCAGAGAAACACAATATAAGAATACATTTGTTATTTTATTGTTTTTCCTTTATCTTCGCATCCGCTCGTTACATGGCATACGTACAAAAAGAATGCTGATTATAAAATTTTCGTGTGTGTTCCCAGCGGAAGTTTGTTTAAAATAAGATTTTAAAGACATTTTACTTATTTTAAACCGCATCTCAAAATTATTATCTCCAAATTCTTTTCAATTTATTTATCAGATAGCATCTCATTCCTTGTTTGTTTGACTCCAACATATGTAGATTGTGTAAGCGCTTACGTTATTATAGGCATTAACGAAGGGACCATAAACGTACAATTAACGTAATATTTACTACCGATGGAGATGTCCTCCGTTGGGTTGGATTACGCCGGTCTTTATTTATGATCGACCCATTACACAATGTGTAAATAAAATAACATAGGGCATGCGTGAGAATGCAAACATACGCACTCCTTATTTTCTACTTACCTTACTATACTATAACTACTTGAGATACTTTACCACGAGATATATTTTGCAAATCAGAGTTTAAATCCCACTTCAATCAAATTGACGACTTGCTTGGTGTAATGGTCAAGAAGTTTCCTATTAGATCAAGAAGTCGTCACATAGTAGATTGAAGTTTATTTGAAATAATCCCACTGTTGATTATGTTGCATGTAACACAAGTGCTTTAGCTACTTAACTCGGAGTCAGATCAATATAGTTGATGTTGTGGAACAATTTAGAACAAACGAAACCGAACAGTCAAAATGAAAGTTTGTGCCGTATGGATTAACCAATTGCTACATACTCTATTCATCAATTGCTCTAAACCAAATTAGCCATTGACGTTATTAATTGACTTTCAACTTTGCTATCTCTTTTCTTCACTAACCTTTGCCACTACGATTGACGCCGGCGAGACAAGTGAACCATATCGTAACCATTTCTGTCGGTACATAACATCATTGACGTTACTCAACAATTTATGTAATGACACATATTGATAGTTTTAGATACATCGGTCGGAGGGCAGACTTTCGAGTGTAAAACACTGGGCATTGTCACCGCAGTGTTCCGTTCATCACGTTTCTTTTGTTATTGTGACGTGTCGACGCATAAATCATCGCATTACGGTGAACTTTGCAGAGTGCTATTGTTATAAAATGGATATTTCGCAATAGACCGGTCTAAGAGGAAGATTTTATGTATCTCTTATGTCAGGTCACTTTTACTGTGTCTAAAAACGAGTCGGTCTCATGAAATCTTTGACCGGTCTCATGTAGTAATCTCTAGTAATATTATGAATGCAAATGTAACTCTGCCTGTCTGTTACGCTTTTCCGCTTAAATCTCTTAACCAACTTTGATTAAATTTTACACAGACAATCTTTAGACTCTGAGAAAGAACATAGGCTACGTTTTAATGCGAAAAAAAGACAACTAAAATCCTAATTATAAAGTATATTAGGCATATTAGCCCCTCTTTTCCTTTAAGGTTCTTATACAAGCAGTAATAATCAGGTTGTTAGAGTTAAGACTTGACACAATGTCAACTTGTACCCTTTAACTTATGCACTGTGATCGAACCTGCAGTGACCTCTGATGCATTAACCATTTTTATAACCATTACTTTATGATTCACGCAGTAATAGCTAATACCAAATCGGTCATTATGAATAGGTACTTAAATAAATTATATTTCTCACGTTTGCAGTCGCGGTGAATTCAAATGTAACATTATTATGAATGGTGCGAGAAACCGATGTTTTTCTAGCGTTAAATGTCTAGTGTTCCGCGCGTTTCAAATGTTGCCTAACGTTGCAGGCGGCAAGTTAAATAAATGTGTGACCTCCTTGTGAGTGTTTACGGCCATTTCTAGGCAGTAATTACTAGCCAACTTCTTTTTGATTTTCGCTTTTATAAGCATTGAACTTTTCTATAAACTGTATTTTTGTAAGTCTTGCATTTTATATAATCAAGTAAAGCTATCATTGATAATACAACATATTAGGTAAACAGTGAACGATTGCCTAAGGGAGCATAACTTTTAAAATTTAATAAAAGACAATTTAAGTTTCATTAACCGAACGATATTAAAAAAAACATACTGAGGCAAGTTTTTTTAGTTTTTATTTGGACGCCTTCCAAAAAAATGAGATTTATAAAACCCAATTCAAAACAATTGTTATCGTCAAGACAAGGTTGAAAGGTCAACCCGAAATTTGTTAACGCAACAAATTCCATAGCAATGCCGTCGACGGCCACATCGTAGCCTATGCTATAAGCAATTATTTATCTTCAGAAACAATTTGAAACAGCAACAAACATTACACAAGTAAATCCTATTCACGGCACCTAGACCAATCCACTTCCAGCACCCAGATTTTGAGCACCTGCAACTTGAGCACTTGGCCTTAGTCCACAGAACAGTTAAGCATTGCTTTTTTTTTTTGGCAGGTGTATCTGATATTAAGGGCAAGCCAATAGTAGGGGCGCTAAAGGGGACCAGGCTATGTAGCACATACTTGCGGGTGCTAAAAAATTAGGCGCTCAAAGTGGACCAGGCTAGGTGCTCAAATTGCGGGTGCTCGAAGTGGGCTGCCTCGGCACGCGGCGTCCCGTTCGAAGCCGACAACCGGCGACCACATGAACTCTTGTGAAACTGTGACACTTGAATAAACGATACAAATTGCTTCTCGATCCGATATTCTATCCGAATGGAACATGATGTGTAATCGAATAACGCTTACTCGGTTATGATGATGCTATAACATGAAGTTAGTTTACTTTACTGATGTGAATGTTGGATACGTAAAAAGTCGTTAAAATCGGTAGAAAGTAATTGATATTCTTTATAGACTAGTTTTTGGCATTTTTGGCAGTAACACTCCACTTTGCCCTTTGATCATAAACTGTAACTATTAATTTTATTTACAATTCAATAAGAAAAAACAATTAGCAGACGTATATAAGCTTCGTTAAGACGGTTTTGTTAAACGTAAACGTTACGCAATATTCCGTCAGAATTGGTATTATCTACGAGTGAGCAGGTACGTAAACAAAGAAACGTTTCTTGCAGTTTTATGCCTATTAGTTTGGATAGAAATTGCATATCGCGGAAGTGGTAAATATACTAGAATGTGAAGCTCCCGATATAGCGGCCAGTCTGGTTGAAGCGAAACAAGTTTTGAGACACATTAGAGGATGCAATCTTGATAATTATGTCGCAAACCATTCGTGCAAGGAGCGATGGCATGTTGATTCTAGCATCGCTAGGTTACGAGTATAAGTTAATAATATTAAAACGGGACTAAACATCTTTATTTGGAGCTTGCTCATGTTCAGGAGGTACTTAAGAGAAATGGATACAAGGTGTCACAGAAGAGTAAAAGGCAGAATAGAAAGGCTAAATGTCCAGAGGTGAGTCGTCAAGCTGCATTTTTGCCTTATGTTAAAGGCGTAACGGATAAAATTGAAGCAGTGCTCAGAAAATTCTCCATCAAGACTGTATACACTCCGCTATGCCAAATATCAAGGAAACTGCGATTTCCAAAGGACATAATACCATTTCAGACTCCGGGCGTTTATAAAATTGATTGCAGCTGTGGTAGTTCGTATATTGGACAGACAAAGCGGACTATAGCAGAACGTGTCAAAGAACATATCGCAGCTGTAAAAAACCGACAGACTAGCAAATCGGCGGTTGCTGAACATCTTCTGCAATCAAATGTCAATCACTGGATGGAGTTACATGACCCTCAAATCCTCTCCACTGATCGTCATTATTACTCCAGAGTAGTACGTGAAGCGATTGAAATCAAGAAATATAAAAATTTCAATCGGGAGGATGGATTTAAATTGTCGTCAGCATGGAATCCAGTGATTGAGAAATGCAAACCGCGATATTTGCCAAAACAAAATATAAACCCCGATACTGTTAGTGTAGTGTGCCGGAGTGACTTTACTGACAATCGTTGCAGTACAAATATTGGTGCTAATTCGGGGGTAGTTTCCGATTCACCGCCGCAAGCCCGCTCAAGTAGACGACGCCGCGCACCGCCAGTCCGCTTGTGACCATGGCTGCAGCATCGCAGCCGAAACGTCAAGCAGTAAGTACGAGAGTACTTAACTATAATAATATCGCGTTTAGTCCCGTTTTAATATTATTTTTAAGTTATTAATTTACTCGTAGGCGCAATTTTTGCTGCATGGTGATATAAGTGGATAATGGTCACTATTTATGAACAGTACAGTGTTTGCTTCTTAAAATGGTCGCAAAGAATTTTTTAACAAAGCCAGCCCTTAAATACAAATGATTATCTTATCCTGAAAATCAAATAAAAATGAATAAAAACCGAAAACAAGCTGTCTTGGGACTTGAACCCAAAAGCCTTTAAGATATAATGTAACACTTAGTGTGTCATACTCGTAGATAAAGAGTCGAGTAGTTTCAAAATCGTTGCTTTGCCTGATATTACATTTCATCTCATTACAGCCCACTGGTTTTGGTACACTGGTCTAGTGTAACGCCCACACGCAAATAACGCACAAACAAGCATAGCCGTAACGTGAGCCTCACCGCCTTAAGGAAACCTTAAAGTTGAAAAACCTTATGTGTATGTACAGTCCAAGAAATATAAATATTTTTGTAAAAGTTAATGTATAAAAAACATTTCAAGCTCACCAATTAGTCTTAAAATTACCATCTGCACAGGTAGGTACTTGTGACTCATTTTCGTGCAGCCCAATCTAAATCTATAAAACTGAAAGGTGACTGACTGACTGGACTGATACAATTGATCTACAGCCCAAACCACTGGACGAATCGGGCTAAAATTTGGCATGCAGGAAGATGTTATAACGTAGGCATCCACTAAGAAAGGATTTTGTTCATCTCTACAGTGAATGGGATACAATAGGAGATGAAAGTTTGTATGAAACAGAAATCCACGGGTGCCCGCTAGTACATAATATAATTCGACACGTACTACACGCATTCACTAATGAGGAACCCAACTTGCTCAACCTTCAAACGAAGCATCGCTCTTTATATTTGAGAGCTCATGATCCGTCTACTTCTAATGCTATGATTATACTTCAAACTCCTTAGGATTAGGCGTAATAGCCATGTTTTGAAACGTGGTCGAAACTGCTCTAAGTACTTCATTTAAAGGTTGACTTATTAGGCTTATTACGAGTTAATACATCTCAGTCGAGAATTCTTCGTTTAATTGACCAATTTGACGGTCAAACGGAGCTTGAGTCATGATATTGTTTGGTTTGCTAGCAATTATGTTGATCTGGAGGCGATTTTGCGTCAGTTTAATGATTTGTAAGTGTTAAAAGGTGTAAGAAATGCTGGTGATGATATGATGGTTCATGGTTACGCAGTCTAATTACATACAAGTGAGAATGTGACTCATGGCAGCTGTCATACGAGACGCAATGGGTTTTAAAGTTTTAACGTTTTTTGTTATAACTGGCACCTTTAAATTTTGTTGTCATAAACCCACTTTATATAATAGAAAATAGTTGACCTATATTGTATTTCAGGCAACCGAACTTTTGAGAAGCTAAACGTGAGTTTTTTTTTAACTTAAGCGAATAAAACGTATATCTGAGCTTTATCCTATCTACTAGCGGCCGCCCGCGACTCCGTCCGCGTGGATTTCGATTTCCAATAGCCTAAAGCCTTCCTCGCCAAATGGACTATCCAACACAGAAAGATTTTTCCAAATCGGTCCAGTTGTTCCTGAGATAAGCGCGTTCAAACATACAAAGAAACAAACTCTTCAGCTTCACTACATAGTATAAAACAAAGTCGCTTTTTCTGTCCCTATGTGTGTTGTATGTCCCTATGAACGCTTAAATCTTTAAAACTACGCAACGGATTTTGATGCGGTTTTTTTTAATAGATAGAGTAACTCATGAGGAATGTTTTTATGTATAATATCATCCATTAAATAGTGGACAAGTACCACGGGCGAAGCCGGGGCGGGCCGCTAGTTATAGATATAGAAATATAGATAGATTAAAATATCCTAAATGTGTGTGTACACCAAAAGAGCGTTTTTCTACTTCTCTAGACCATTTTGAAGCAAATAGTTTCTTTACTATATATTTTTTTTATAAACACACTAAACTAGTCACACGAGAACTTAGGTTAAACCACAGTTAGTAGGTAATGAGGTGGGAGCTTGCCCAAGCGCGGATGTGCCGACGCTTGGGTTGATTGAACATGCCGCCTAATAGCACGCATCCCGCGAATGTTATGTTAAACCCACTTAACATAATAGAAAATAGTTGACCTATATTGTATTTCAGGCAACCGCACTTTTAAGATCCTATGCGTGAGTTGTTTTTAACAAAACGGATTTCATAAACGGATTTCTGGACTTTATCCTACCTATTAAAATATCCTAAATGTGTGTGTACACCACAAGAGCGTTTTTGTGCGCCAGACCATTATTAACCAAATAGTTTCTTCACTTTATAAAAATGTATAATATACTGAAGTAGTCTTAGTTTAAACCGCAGTGAGTAGGTAATGAGGTGGGAGCGAGCTTGCCCAAGCGCGGATGTGCCGACGCTTGGGTTAATTGAACATGCCGCCTAATAGCACGTATCCCGCGAATGTTATCAACCGTCTTGCGAAATACTGGTACTACGCGTATTAAACTAATTAATCTAAAAACCCTTTCCTTTTCCTAGAGATTTAATAAATGAATGGAAATATGTACATAGCTTATTGCATCCTGTAAAGCTTAAAGCAACGTTTTCAAATTAAAAACTTACATTATGGTGGTCATACATACCCGCTTGGTGCAATGGTAAAAATGTTACCTATTAGACCAAGTGGTCGCGAGTTCGATCCCCGCACAGGACAAACATTTTGTGTGCATGAACATGTCTGTCTGTGTGTCCTAGTCTGAGTGTTATATGTATCCATTTCAATATATTAAATTTATTGTTATACCACTGTTGATTCTGATATCTGTAACACAAGTGCTTAAGCTACTTAACACGGAGTTAGGTCAATGCATGTAATGTTGTGGACTTTTTTATTTTTATTTGTTTATTTCATACACGAGCTTCATTCAAAACTACATAGTTAGAGATATTTTATTTCTGAGTCCTCATTCAAAAGAATGATTCTATATTATTTCTGAGTCCTCATCCTTAAGAATGATTCTATTTTATTTTCTATCTTACGTTTGGACCAACACAATGTCGCTGTGCATAAAAGATGACTGCATGTATTAAATAATTAACCTTTTTGAACTTTCATTTTTTAGATGTGTTAACCAGACTTCCAGACTTGTCTGAATATTGTTTCATTTTTTCACCGTTGAATAAATATGTATTAAACATAATATGTATTTAACCTGGTAATTTACATATACATATATTTATATTTAAATTACCAGGCTAAATATTTTACATGTCTTACAGAAAATAGCTCATCATCGTTGCATGATACATATTTGCAATGTCGCCGTCGGCTTGCTTTTAAAGGTAACCTTGATTTTATCGTTCAACATAATTTGTTAATTTTAGTTGTATTTGAATTTATTTAAAACTAGCGGCCGCCCGCGACTCCGTCCGCGTGGATTTCGATTTCCAATATCCTATGTGTTATTCTGATGTATAAGCTATATTGTGGTAAAGTTTCATTCAAATCCATTCAGTAGTTTTTACGTGAAAGAGTAACAAACATCCATACATCCATACATCCATACATCCATACTTACAAACTTTCGCCTTTATAATATAGTAGGACCAGTTATCCTTAATTATCTCATTTGATTTATTTCAGAAATGAAGGTTATTGCCCTGGAGTCTGACATAAATACACTAATAATGATATTTACTAATGTATGTATTTGGATTTTACTCTATTTAATTTAAATACTCGCTACATACTCGTATCTATCTACGTTTGCTCAATTTTTGGTATTAAGGTGCAAAATGTATACAGTTAATTAGTTTTTATGGTCCGTCATCTTTAAATAATTAGATTACTTTTTATATTACCATATATAGGCAAATATACTTTTAAAATTACAAGATAGTTGAAAATGCCGACTGACAAATTATAATGTAACAAAAACGCCCGTGCGTTCGTCACGTGTGTAGCGCGTTGAAGTCTTTGCCGCTAGTATATGAATTTCGGTTAGTTTAGGATTTTCAGTCGCGGTTTCCGCACTCATAGTATTTATATTATACTAGCGGCCCGCCCCGGCTTCGCCCGTGGTACTTGTCCACTATTTAATGGATGATATTATACATAAAAACCTTCCTGATGAGTTACTCTATCTATTAAAAAAAACCGCATCAAAATCCGTTGCGTAGTTTTAAAGATTTAAGCGTTCATAGGGACATACAACATACAGCATGACAGAAAAAGCGACTTTGTTTTATACTATGCAGTGATTTTAAAGTCTTCCTCTACAAATGGACTATCCAACACAGAAATATTGTTTATCTTGTTCAATTTGACCCGTGTGGTTTCTGAGATAAGCGCGTTCAAACAAGAAAATAAATAAACAAACTCTTTTGCTTTATTATACATATTAGTACAGATAAAATAATGACGCCTAAGGGAACATTGGCGGCTGTGTCATTTTGATGACGATTTAAAACGTCAATGGCGGTCAACGGGTTTCGCCTATTATCGCCCTCTTACATAAAAAATAATGAGTAGTGACGTCATTATATTTAACCCACGTAATAGAATATGTAATAGGTATATCGCCAGATCTTGGCTCGCTGTATCTTGGAAACAATGCTAGAGGAAGAGCCCACGCCTCGTGGAAGTCAGTGCAATGGCTAATTGTTGCGTGGATTTATTAAAAATACTCGTCACTTCATTATAATGGAGGGAAAGTAATTTAAATAATATAATGAGGTAGCTCTAGTTTTAGCTGAAGAGACGGAGAATGGAAGCCAATTTTTATTAAGATTTTACGCTGGAAGTCTTGGAGTCAAATCTTTGGATTTTTCTAAAACATTATTGAAAAATCATTCTGCAGTATTTTCAAATGGAATTTATTAAATTTAATTTCAATATGTCTGTTCCAATGTTTAAATAAGCTTACTCTGTGATATGACATAAAACGTGGTATACCTATATTTTAGTTGTAATGTTTTCATCAAAAAGCTTTCTGTGCACCCTCCATCTTAAACTTAATATTACAATTGGTACACCAATTGCATAATTTGAATTTACCTAAGTACATTCTTTCCTACCAACCATTTAAGAAGAAGTTTCTTCCTTAGAATGTCAACATGATCATAAAAGGAAATGGTACTTATCCGATGTCCATTCGTAGATTCGAATGCGCATTTTCTTGTAGGCGTCGAGTGCTAACGAATTCATAATACACCCACGGACTGATTAGTGTCATTTGTTTTTGCGCACTTGGCGTGTTTATAAAACGCAGACGACAGTCTATTTATGCGTTTCGAGGAATACCTCCTCATTTTCACCATCTTATATAACAGCAGTTAATATTTTACAGACAGGCATGTGTTGAATTTATCTCATTTCTTACGAATAAATAATAAGTTGTTCAGAGTCATTTACACGTATGTATATTATAAAAGGTGAGATTTGTATTTTTGTATGTAACGAATATACTCAAAAACTACTCGACTGATTGAATAATTATTTCACTGCGGGATAGGTACACTATTCCCAATGAACATAAAGTACTTTTCATCACGGAAATGTGGGGGAAGTGTGGAGATATTTTAAAAAAGAAATTACGCGCGGGTGAAACCGCAACGGAAGGCTAGTTATGGTAACAACATTGTATACAGTGCGCAACCAATTGTAGTTCTTTTGAACTTCTTAACCAGTACGACACTTAATGTTTCGCCGCAGGTCGCACCTATTCGTATTTTATAAAAATACTGTAGAACCTTTTTAAATAGTGATCCATCACAGCGAACGTTTTCATGTAGGTAGGTATCTAAAACGCTTACCGACAGTCCAAATTAAGAAAGTTAAACCCATATATACATACGTTTAGCCACTACCCAGAGGGGTTTTGATTGGTGTTATTTGTTTTTTGTGTACTTGCGTGTAGACAATCGTATTATTACCACGATCTTATCATCACTCAATAGCCAGTTATATAAACTAGCCTTTCTACTTCACATAAGTAATTTTGGAAAGAGTGCATGAATGTTATTTTTTTGAATAGTTTTGAAACGATGAAATTTGTATTTTTTTAAAAGAAAGTACATTTTAAGCACGCATGTGTTAAAACGGAATAGATTTCAAAAATCTTAATCTCAGTTTTTTATACCAATTCAATCGGCAGATATGTCCAATGTTATTTTACCATCATGGTACTTCTTTACTCATACCATCATGTCATCATGTGACCTTTTGAAGTATTCCTTCAAAAGTTTACATAATAAAAACAGCTTTTTAGAGGAAAACTATTGGGAAAATTCCGAGTTAATTAAGTTATGTCACGTATCATCATTGATAACCTAATTAACTTTAAGTCATAAAAGACGCCATAAAAGCTACTATTCTAAAAGCATATCAGAGTAGTTTGTGGAGCCATGGCCATTACCATATCGCACTCAATTAGCATCAGTTTAATTAATGTGCTGATTTAACGACACGATGACCAATGTCCACATTGTGTAACAAACATCTCTCATAATAATATGACCTTTGAAAATGGTCCAAATTCTTTAACATCCTATTTAGTATGTATTTGCATACTATTCACAATAGACACAGGGGAAAAAACATGGAAAAGCTAGGTCGTATCTACTCAAAATTCTTGGGCCTTAAGAAGTAGAATATTCATGTTGATAAAAAAATAATAATAACGTAACTAAACATAAATTATGGTCTAACATTTGTGTTTATTTGAAAGTTGGCACCACTCGTCAGAATTACTTTGGGACTATCACTTTGTATTAAATATGTATTTATTTTATTACAACCCACTTTTGAAGTGATAGTGCCAGTTTCCTTGAAATAAATAGCTGATGTTTAGTCATCCGTGTGTTTATGTGATCGCACGAACGATAGCTGTAATCCGGAGTCAGAAGAAGTTATTACTCGTTTCGTTTCGAAACGTGCGTAGAATGCGGCCCGCAATTAATTCGCATGAGATGATGTCCGTTGCACTTACCGGCCGGGACCTCTCTCATTGCGGGTAATCGAATGGAATCGATTGCATTCAAATTGGTTTGAAGTTTGTATGTTAAACTTTTTTTGAATAAAAGTTGATTTTGTCTCTTATAAGTTTTAATGAAAATTAATTTATTTTAGATGAAAGACAAATAATTATTGTATATTTAAAGATCTCGAGATCCTTGATTCAATTTCGATCAGGAAAATATGTTTGTCACATACATAGGCGGTTTGATAAGTTCGTGCAAAGTCCGAGAGCTTATGCTATTGCTTCGTTTTGAGTTTATGTTTGATTACTAGCATCTTTTAGAGGACCATACGCAAAGTTTCAGCTTGATCGGCCCACTTCTTTGTGTTTGGCATTGATTCGCGTAAAGGAAGTCGAGTGATTTTCAGAACATTTTGTGAAACAAAATTTCGTGTGGTGATTTCACATTACTGTCTGAAAAGCAAAACTCCTCAGGAGACAAAAGTGATGATTGACAAACATTATGGAGACTCTGCACCTTACATTATCAAGTGTTTTAAAAAAATTGCAGTGATCTTATGGGTCCAAGTGATGCTAAGCCATCTGGACGTCCTGTAGAGGGTACTACTGCAGTAATGTTGGTTGAAATCCATGACATAGTGATAGATGACAGAAAAGTGAAGATGCATGAGATTACTAGTGCTATGGACATCTCGAATCAACGAGTACATAATATTATTCACCAAAATTCAGAGACGAGAAAGCTGTCTGAAAAAGTCATTTTTTATTATGGAAATGTACCAGCCCACACCCCAGAAGTTGTGGTCCCAAAATTAGTAGAAATAGGCTCCCAATTTGTTTTATATCCCTGTTATTCTACAGAATTGACCCCGTTTGACAATAATCTGTCGCTTTATTTTAAAAAAAAATTTGCACGAATAAGATTTTGTTCAAACAAGGAGGTGATGGCTGAAAAATTTGGCTATTTTTTTGACCTTTACAAATCCTATTATTTGGAAAGAATTAACTAATTCGAAAAGCGTTAAATTACGTGTATAAGCCTCTAAGGAGTCTATGTCGAAGAATAGAAAAGGTTTACCTCAAAAAGTAACATACTTTTTATTTTTGCACGAACTTATCAAACTGCCCTCGTATTTTGCAAAATCCGTGAGTTAGTATGCAAAAACTTAGTTGTGGTACAAGTATTAAAATAGGTACGAGTACTGAACTTTTTCTGAGCCTTACTGAACCCTACAAAAATAAAGATTTTTTTAGCAATTATTTTTTTGTTTTTTATGGATTCAACGCACTGACAGTAGCGTGAGTGCTTCAAACAAGATCCCTCGATATGGCTATATACTAGCTAAGGTAGACTTGCGTCATTTGGCATCGTATACTAACTAGTGAATACAATTTGTGCTTTTAAATAAATTTTGAGTAAAAACAACTATAATACTTTAGATTTAATATATACACAATAAAATGATGTTAAATAATTTGTGGAAATTGTAGCCTAGTAAGTTTAGAAAGGATGGTAACATTCTTGCCAACAATGAGATTTACAGCCGTTCATTACTAACAAACAATAACATTACATTACACAAATGACAATAGATTCACAGTAGCACTTTTAAATAAACAATATGCAAAATTACCTTGTCATTCAACGTGAAATGTCAAGACGATGAAACATGGGATGGTTGTCACCCGAGGCGGGGTCATCACAACACAACTTCTTTCATAATGTTTCCTACTTATCAACGGTACCTTCCATATCTATTTATGAGGTAAAATTAATTCTCATGTACCAAATTTAAAAAAAAAAATTTTTACTACTTCAGAAATCAGTAAAAGTAAATAACTGTAATGTTAAAATTAGAAAAAAAGAAAAATTCATCTGATCTCGTAGCTCAGGCGGGAATCGAACCCAGCGCCTCTTGCAATCCGGGCGCTTGCCCGGATTGCAAGAGGCGCTTGTACCATTTATACCTATTAACCCAATAGTCAGACCCTGTATTACGATTTCATTGATTGTGCACTTTATCATAATCAAATAAAGTTCTAAATATACCTATTGTACAATACCTACAGCCCTAAAAAGGATTTAAGTTAACATAATGCATTACAAAATGTTAAAGACACGGAAGATACGAAATGGTTGTCACCTGAGGCGGGGTCATCACTGGACGCCGCAGTAAGTAATCGCCTAATTTGGCTGCTTTCATAATGTTTCCGTGCTGAGTAGCTGCGGCCCTCTGTCAGATGCCATTATCGTGAATCAGCGGGACAGACGCTGCGTAACATGACTATTTTCATTGTTTGATTTTATTACCAGAAATATTTGCAACATTTGAGAGCTTGGTTGGTTGTTGAGATAGAAAGGCAAACATAAACAAGTGCTTAGGTATATCTTCCTAAGTAAGACTCAGCACCAAATCTTATCTCTATCAGGAAAAGTACTTTCATTTGGAGGTTAACAGGGAAAACTTTTGTGTTCATTTTGCAAAAGATTTTACCATTATTGCTTCTCTTCTACTCTGCCCTACCAATTAGCCCAAGGCAGGGCACGATCTTCGGCTTTTAGAGCTGACCCTGAGTAACCATTCTTTACGGAAGCGGTCTTGTTCCTAAACAATCTCTGAACATTACCGTCCCTGTTACCGCACAGACATTACACGACATCTCATTAAGAATTGGATAATTCGGTGGAGCGACTGATGACAGCAATAAAATGAACGAGAAAGGATTCCTTATTTGCTTAATAAGATATTGCATAACATAGGAGCAGGCCACAGTATGCAGCGACCACACGACGCGACCGTATTGCACAGAGTTCCTCATAAGTAATTGATAGAAGGGTAATTTGGGTCATCCACGAGGCCGATAGCGCCGAGACTAATAAAAATTGATTCGAACGCTTATGTAGATCCGCTTAAAAAGCCATTACAGTTTTGGTTGCTCACGCGAGAGAAGCAATAACATTCGATAGTTTACCTTCTGGTTAATTTTAACAGCCATTGTACCCGCTCCAGCGCCGGCCTTGTTTTGACCTTTACTTAAGAGGATGTTCACATTCCGTTTGGAACATCCAAAGGCTATATTTATGTAGAAACAGGGCTATTGTTCTCAGCTCTGTGGCTGATACAGTGATTTGGCTCTGTAATTGCTATATACAAAGCGTGGATTGCGTTCGCGATAGAATACCTGGTAATGTCAATGAAATTTTAGCGGTATGCGATTAAATAACAGCCGGGAAATTGTGACTGGTGTCAGAAGAATAAATTATTCTTAACCTTTCGGTAACCGCCATAAAAGGTATTATCTCGCAAATACCAATATTAATTATGCTGTTAGTAGGCAGTACCCATGTTATATAATCAAGTAATAAAGCAAAATATTAATGTAAATTAGTCGTAATATATATGCAAGTTATTCAGTAATCAATAACTAAGTCTCAATTAAATATTTATTTTAAGATCTCAATTAATAACTCTCACATAATAATGTTTTAAGTGGCAGTTGCACTTCTGTCTATTTATTATACCTATGTATGAAAGAGAAAGTGTGCACCAACTTTATCGAGTTGTGGGAAACTAATGAAAACAACTCATTTTGAAAATGGTTTCATTTAATCTTTACAGCTTACACTAAAGGTTAAAAAACGTAACAATGTACCCATGAAAAAAATAATCGTAAATACTTATAGTAACGACAGGATTCCCATAATAATTTTGACTTGTCAAGTGCCAAACGAGAAGTGGTGGTGAATGCAAATATTTCAGTTAATTCCACTGTGTTACAAGTAATAGCATCATAACATACGCCACCGAACATATTTATTACAAAATCGGAACAAGTGAACGCATAACTCTTATAAAGAGAAGAATGTTCCCACACTTGGTTCTTAAAAAAATACTAATTACTTGCCGTCTGTCATTAATCACTAGAGGTTAATATTAATTATGCCATCCGGAGTGCACATTGAAGAAGAATCGATAACTAAACAAGGCTGGCACTCTTATTGTGTGGGTCATAAAGTCTATTATTGAAGTTGTGGTTGTGATAATGTATGTATGGGTCGGACAAGGTCCCTGCATCTCCTCTCTCCGCTATTGTGCTTCGACGTGTGCAGACAGTGGGATTATTAGTGGTATTTTGTGCAAGTGTACAGTCATTGGCAAATTTGCCGTAACACACTTGATAACAATGGGTGATTGATAGATTAAATAATAGCTCAATTACAAAGCGATTCAGAATGACGGGCGTGATCGTATGGTCATAATTATAATCTGTATTGCTCGTAGTTCTTAATTTGAAATTGGAATGTAACCTAACACGATCAGAATGGCAAGACGTTGTTAAAGATGTAAAATAGATCACCGAACTTTTACATTATTTGCTGTCAAATATTAATCTACCATCTTTTTGGGCTCGTTCACCTACACACTTTTTAGGACAGAGCAAAAATATTTTAAAAACCACATCATAGGTTGCTACATAGGTTTAGCAACACGAATATTAGCAATTAAAAAAATATCGACAGGCAAATCGAATACGGTTCCACGTGCATAATTACTGTGGTGTAATCCACCGAATAGCGGTATTGTTACTGGCGTTATGACAACAAAAAGTGTCTAATTTGATTATCTCGCTATTCATTAAGTGCATTAACAATACGCTTTGTTGGGCGCAAGAACAGCACAATCGTAGGACCAACCTTAAAACATACGCGGGAAAATGCCCATGAGCAAAGGCTAGCTACAGTATAGAATTTTACATGAGAATTCGGCGGCTATAATACGTTAAGAAAGGTAGAGCACAGTAGAACTTCCTCTCTAATGAACAGGTAATCTGAGGATACATTTGCCTTAAAGAAGACCATTGTGCAAGAACACTAAATAACTATTGTTGTTCGATTCTGAGGATGAGTCATCAGGGTAATTTTCTGTTGAAATCTATTGAAATTGATTATAAAAAAGAAGGCGAGATGAAAAAAAAACTCAAGGTTCGCAAACACTCGCCAATTCGATGAAAAATTTATAAAAAATAATTAGATCATGAACAGATCAAATTATATTATTGCGCAAAAGTGAAGGTTTGCAACATTCATTTTAGTTGAATATGCTCAAAGTAAACATGTGATAAGTATTAATGAGTACATTTTTCAAGTTCTAAGAAGATGTCTACATAATATCATCTACAAGGACGGCCTACTTCTCAAATTAATCTATGTTACATCAGAATTCTAAACCAGTTCCATTTACTCTATTAAAATCACATTTGCTGCAGGCAATTAACAAGTGTGCGTTGGATTAACTCAAACATCAAGTAAATGCTATGTGAACCTGTCATCATAAAGACAGCTCGTATGATGTTGATCCCGAGATTTAAATCATTTCGTATGCCCCGACACCAGAAAACTGTGCCAATATTTTATTGGAAATGGCGTACGTTTGTTGACATGCTGACAATGGGATAAAAAGCGACTGTCGCTACAAATTTTAGTGCCAATTTCAAAGCCGGTCGAAGTATACCAAGGGCATTTCTAGCTAATTTGATATATGGTTAACCCAATATGGAGCTCATATCACTTCGACGCTTACAATGTTGGTAAAGGTTAATCGTGTAAAAAGCTTGTTCTTTTGAACTTTGACTCTACTTACCTCATCGGGCGATGTGATGTATGTATTGTGTGCAAATACAGGCACGCGGAGATACGCCCAAGTTCCGCCCATAGAATTAGCTAATGTAAATAAATCTGAGTAATCAAAGGATGCGAACAGGATGCTGAATATTTTGGATGAATCACGGTGAGTTATTTGTGCATTGTCAGCCCTCGTGCGTCTTTCGTAATAAGTACATAATAACACTTGTTGCATATAAGTCAACAGCAATTATGAATTCCTCATAATGTTTATAAAATATCAATGAAAAGCCAAGTGGCATGGGTGAGTCAAATCGACTGAAATGCATTCGATAAACACAATCAGGTAAGAACTGCCTTTAAAAAAATGCAGAACAATATTTCTCATATAACAAATAAACATACATTTTGGTCATCCATTTCATGAACTAAAAGAGTATCCCTAATCAAGATTATGATTTTTTTTGTAGTGATCGTCCGTATATAAATGTAATTATAACCAATTCACCTGAATAATATTTATTTCATTTTTAAATTAAGAATGGAACGCACATGCAATCCATCACTTTCACTGTGTAATGCATCACCGTGAGAAAAATCAATTTACTGTATTCCTTTCTGAAAATACACATCAGTCTTCTTTAGTTAAAAGATATTGTGTTAACCTACGAGAATATTATTATTTTTTCCTGTACATATCGTCCTGTTTTAACTTCATCTTTGAAGAAATGACAAATTCCAATTCCAATGTTTCTATTAAGAAACATAAAACATTCATTTATTTATTTATTAGACTTTATTTAGTGCACGCAATAAAATGGTATTCTCTACCGTGATTTATGATTGTACCAAAAATGTTGTGCAAAAAGAGTGCATAATTAATGTATGTTAATACACGTATTTAGCAGATTTTAGCAGATCTAAATCAGTTAAACCATTCGAATAAACTCGGTTACATTGTTTCAGTGTTTCCAAGTGAGTAAACATCATAATTCGTCCAGTAGCTCATTCCGCTGTCGGTTTAGTTTGCTTACTCTAGTGGAACGTGTTCCTTCCGTTAACAAGTTGTATTTCCTGCCTTTGCCCGCTATGGGCAACGATGCAGTACTATTTCTATGTTTTTGAGAAACTCATCTACATAGACAAAGTACTGCTTAGAAAAGCTCAATGTCGCAGTGGCTGAGGTAAAGCGGCTTTCGAGAAGGTCGGTCATCGGAAGGTTGACCGAAAATTTTCATGTCGAACTCATCTACGAAAGGCAAATTAAACTGTCGGTCATGCGCCTCATCTCTGTACGTTCGTGACTAATTCCTGCCCCTCTGAACAAATGAGAGTAATGGAAGTACGCCAGTGCTTAAACACTAGTGATGTGTCGGATCCCTAAATCCTGTCCCTAGATCGGATGCTTATCCAAGAACGGATATTCGGTGCCAAATCCGCGTATACGGGTAGGGTTATGGATACTTTTTTTATTTATTTATATTTATATTTATTTGGAAGACTAACAGCTAAAATAATAAATGTAAGTGTTACAATGAATCCTTATATGCTAATTATAAGTCTCCACCTATAAAATATACCCGAAACATCACTATTAAACACTCACTTGTGCACTTAATATAACTTGCCTGGCAGCCTGGCTGATCATATGATTTGCCGCCGTTTCCGAAAACGGCTAGGATTATGTTTCTGTTCTCTAACGGGGCATGCAGTGTTTACAAGATTCCTCCGTGTCGGTACAGATAGCTAAGTAATTACAACCACCTTGACCTTTAAACCAACGCAATGTGCCTTAAAATGCACGTTCCCAAGCTTACTTAGCGGCCGTTTTTGTATACACTTGCAATTTGTCTCGGTATTCAATGGTTTGTGAAATATTTCAAAACTATTTATTTTTAAGTTCACAATGACAGATTTATTCGCAAAACTGCCCACATCAAGAATGTTGATTATGAACAGTGTCTTTAAAGATAGTGGGGGTTATTTTCAGACCTTGAAAATAGGTACATTGTCATAATTTTTGATTCATGTTTTGATTTAATACATTCATTCAACATTCCATGCAATCAATCTCGTGCAATGCGGTTTTTAATACTTACGTAAATAGGAAAATCAATATTCACAATCTTCGAAAATTACAAGACAGACATCTCCGGTTTTTTTAGAACCTTTTCAATATGGATTATGAGATTATTTACTTACATCGGTTCATCGTTCCATCGTAGTAGGTTCCATGTGAGCATTGAAAAATACATTTGTTGTGAAAAATGCTGTAATTTATTTCTTTACTAATGTGAATTTATAACTAACGTAACGCTGCCGTAATGATGCAATAATGAGTTCTAAATCAACTTATGCACTTAATGTCATTATTTTACACATCTTGCGCCTACGGCGTGCCATTAGCCTGATGTATTAATAAAAATATGTCAAAGATCAAGCGTGCAACCTTACCGTAAATATTATAAAATATAAGGAAATTTTCGAATAAATAGTTGGGAAAGAAACAGCTTTGGCATAGCTTTTGCTGTATGAAACTACAATCAGACCAAAAATAGAAGTCCCTGAATTCAATGTAGGTTAAGAAAAAGAAATTTGTTGCATAGGTTAGTTCTCTTCTCCTCTAAAATGTTCCGACAATTATGTTTAAAAAATCAATTGAGTATTCGCGTTTGGATTAACAGTAGATGAAGGATCTCCATGAGACTTAAAAGATCACGACCCTTATCAGTAAGCCGAATTGAATGATAAGAATACTCTACAGTATTCTTCTTCTGTCTATCTCTCTCTACGAGAGATAGACATAAACAAACTTGCCAACATTTATACTCTGGTTGGTTGGTTTTCTCTATATTATTACGAAATGATGCATCGAACACGGCGTTGTGAAAACAAGACGTCGTCGCGTGCTGCATTCAAATTGCCTGTTGTTTGTCTCAAATATTCAATATAGGTTAACAACGCCGCCTCTTGCGACGCGACGCACACGTAATGCCGATGGGTTGTTCAATGACTCTTTCAAGTTAAGTTATTATTTCTACGATATACAAATGTATGTCTGTCTGTTTACATATAATTTAACAGGCTACGTTAGTCAGAAAATACAAATTAAATACTACGGCCTACTTATCTTGGAAATGTAAATCAACATGCTCTGAAAATGTAAAACAAAAACCATTGTTCTCTTATTTTATTGACAAGGTTGATTGTAGTTCTTTAAACTATTATATTTTGACGTAAGATCAAAATCGTAATGACTAATTTGATTAAAATTACTATAACGAAGGTCTCGTCGGATTTCAGATATGTCCAAAGATTCATGAATGTAGAGGGGTCATATTCAAATATGCTTGTATCAGTAACTAAGTATGCCTATTAGGTATTTACCACTTTGAACATGCTTCGCTCGTTACATGAAAATCTAAGGGCCAAGGGTGCGCACTTCAATTTATCGTTCAAGAGTCCACGCGGTAGAGTTGTCTTCTTAACATCACTGATCCATGTCTCATGGACTCTAATCTGTTAATTTACCAAATTAAGTTCAATATATCTATAGATATTTTTGCTCTATGAGTGTAGAATTCGAATGTAGTCTAGCAAGATTATTCGTATCTAGTGAAGGTTTACGAATGTTTGCATTTTATAGGCTTAAAACCACCGATCACTTCCAGTATGGTTCATTTAATAAGATCGATTTGTGTGATTGTGTCCGAATATGGATCCTCGAGCCTTGAACCAAATATCGTTCACGGTGTTCGATCGAGATCACTACTGTTTGCCGAACCAACCATGTCGGGCCACTGAAGCAACCCGAATGTATGATGATGCATTGTTATTTTTTCCTTGCTGTTGAAACTCATCCACCGTGGTCTATTCATTTCGAGATGTTGAAAGTTGATGAAGACGTTATTCACGAGAAACATAAAGATTGATGATCGTAAGTTTTTGTATGGCGGTATGTATTAAAGGAAACATCTAATGACGTTTGTTGGTTAGCCTCTGGAAAGACCTTAATGAATTTCTCAGGGGCGAACAATACTTGTGTCCGTAAAAAATACTTAATAATCAGTGCTGTCAACCTCGAGACATGTTTCCAAACTAAGAACTTACTACTTTTGATAATTAAGTATGGGAAAAATATTTTATTTACAAAAGGGAAAAGTTATGTGGGGAAAACTCAATATGTTCACGTTCCTGCTCCAATGTGAATAGTTTTTATGCCAATATTAAGAGCCAAATAAGGTGGTTAGTTTAAAGAATTCTCCAATACTTCGTTATAATTCAACATAATTTCGGTCATACTGGGCAGTTCTTTTAAGCGAAAAAAATTGACCCACGAAAGGGAAGTTAATATGCAGCCTTTCAAATATTTTTGTGTTCTCTGGCACATACAATACCGATTTAAAATAATCACGATATATTGCTATATAATCGGTTACGATCTTGAGTTTTACATGAATTAACACTGTTATAAAATTTATCACACAGATGAATGGACGATTTGTCATAAAAACGAACGTAAAATTAAAGGCTTTCAAGTAAAGCCGAGCGTATTTTAGAATAATTTATTGTAGAACGCTTTTCACACATGATTTCAAAATTTTAATTTAGATAGTGCACAAACAATAATTGTCTCTCAAATGTTTCCCAGAGCGAGCATTGTTTTGCGGCGAATATGTGTTCGCTTGTGCAAAAGACATTTACAATTTTGCAACGTGTCACTGAGTTAACTAGAACCTTATCTGTATCCTATGGGATTTTGTCCTTTAAAACGTTTTTAGCTTTGAAATTGTAAAATTATTGAGAAGTTGAAATATAAATAGAAAGAATAGAAACGCATTAACGACGCTATTACTTTTTTATTTATTGAAAATTACTTGCCACAGAGTTTTGGAAATTGAGTTTTACTTATTACTACTATAGGTAGTCACTGCATACATACATTTTGACAGTTTTTGGTCCATCAAATTATCATGTAGGGGAGAGGGAGGCAGTGTAGTACAGGGGAAGTTTTGATCTTGGTGGCTACTAACAGCAGTTTTTAATATTGTCATGTATAGAATAAATCATCATATTGTAGAATAAACGCATTAAAAATGATATTTACTAAGGCAGTATAGCTGTAAACTCAGTCCGAACTGAATGGGACAGCGTAGAACTCCTTGCTTCATACATTTTTCTATGGAAGTGCAAAAGTTCTAGCATGTCACATTCAGTTTTGACTCCGGTTATAGCTATACTGCCTTAGCTTATATCGTTTGGAATGCTCTCAAGAATATAAATTTCGATATTTAGTTGATGGACGTGAGCAAAACAGAAAAACGCCATCGCCCCTACAAAAAATGGCATTGTCTTCTTTTTCACAGATTCAATATGGGGCAATTGTGACAAATGAGAGGATAGAATAATATATTTTCTTTATTTCAAGCTATTTCTTGATATTAAAATATACATAAATATAAAAACTTCTAAAGTTAAATCTTGAAAAATATAGTAAAAATATATATACATATATCACACAAGTATATAAGTTATAATGATAGATAATACTCTCTCAGATGAAAAATATATAAAATTTATATAAACTTCATACATTTCATTGCACCATGGCCACTTAGAAGATGAAATATGACCTACATAAATTTAGCTTAAAGGATACTAATTTAATACAACAGTTGCAGTAAATGTCCTTTAAGCCTTAAGAAAATTATTTAGCTAGGCTAACTATGTCCTTTAAGCCTAACAGGTGCGACTAAAATTATACGTGTGTAGGCTGTAAAGGCCAGAAAACTATTGTTCTGTCCTTTAATCCAAAAGTGCAAAAATGGCTGATTTTTGACCATGAATATCTTGCTCAATATTGGGAATAGAAAAACCTTATATATACCAATCGATAGAGCTCAAAAAGCTCTATAGGACTGCATCAAAAAGTCATTTTCGCCAAAATGTCCTTTAAGCCCTTTGACATTATAACCATCGATATTTAAAAAAATAAAGGTTCGACCCCTAACATTCATTGACCCATAACGTTCGCTCTGCGGCGTCAGTATGAATATTTACGTTCGTATTGGTATTAGGCGGAGTTTGAATCAAGATTGTTACAGATGATTCAGTGTAACTAAAAACCTTACATTTATCGTGACTTCCTTATTTTTTTTAACTAAACTATATCGAACTGGAATTACTCGGCGCCACAAATATGAAACAATAATAGACCGTTCCAATGTAATTGGGCGCAAAGTGAGCTTACTTATTCGGCAGGAAGGCACTTCAGAGGCATCCTTGCTCGTGACTTCATCGCGGAACCGATTCAAGATCATTATCGGTACAGGATCCACACTAAAACCATTATTCGGCTATTATAAAAATTGTATCTATATGAATCGCCAAATTGCTTGAATGTTATACAAACCAGGTTCCGTTTATAGCAGCATTAATGGAAACAATAAAGGAATCACCCATGGTTTCGTCTGTATAACACATATACAAATCCTAACTATTAATCTTGAATTGTTAAAAAAAATAAAGGAAAATGAACGGGGAATAAACGAGGCTTAATAAATAGGTCCACACAGTCCGAAATGTGGTATAGTGCTTGTCCACCACCATCTGTACCGCAGATAAACTCAAAAATTAACTGAAAGGAACCTTTAACATTGTTACACGGCTCAGTTTTTAAAGCACGAACACACTACAATACTATAAAGAAGTTAAAGAATGCCTACGGAGCACTTCATTTTTTGCAGACTAAACCCGAAAATTTTACTGTAAGGAACCCTAATTATAATTACACAGTTCAGCTTTTAAAGCACGATTCCACTACAATACTAAGTATAAGGAAGTCAAATAATGCCTACAACCCATGTAAGAATGCCTACACAGCACTTTAATAGTGAAATATTTCATAACAATCGTAACGAGCGTCACCGAATTAAGTGGCGTTCTAATTTTTCTACGCAGAGATGTTATACAAAGAACATGGGCCTGGGTATTCTCCTATCTGAGCCAATCGAGACGTGTTAATTGTGGGAAAGATCTAAGAATAGGCCCGGAACGAAAGCGAGTCGACGCGTCCGGAGCGCACTTGTTAGCGGGTTTACAACATTACAATTACTTAACTGGTTGATTGCGCGAATTTGCATTCGAGATTAGATTAGTTTTTGGATGGAATTGAGGTTAGAAGGGTAATAGATGAGTCCTTATCTAATGGGAGATTTCAAAAGATTTTATATCACCTGAAACAATTTTGCATTTGGAAAAGTTGAATGATCATAGCTATCTCTCTTAATCATAACTTCAAAAGACGGTATTTGATGAAAATTCGAGTTTATTTAGTTAGTTATAATTGTTAATAGGTACTTACCCAAGTTTGTAAAACAACAGTCGATAAAGTTTTTAATCAAAAAATTAAAAAGAGATAAAAGAAGCAAACAAACAATTAGGTGGATCGTGTATACCGACACATGGTAAAGTTATTTCAAAATTTATTTATTACAAACAAACAAACAAATTCTTCATCTTTGTTTTATTTGTATGTAAGTATAGATCGGAAAATACGAGCAGCATCCTGAACTACAAAATTATCCATCCGTTACCGTTAATTCATTAATAAGTTCACACACGCTTGATAATTATCAATAACAGCGTGTCGCAATGCAGCAGTGCGCTGTTTTCAGCTGACACTGAGCATTTTAGATAATTTACAGACTATTGATGCACGCGACTGACTAAAATATCATTGTTCGCGGCGTTGCAACACGGCGGGCGCCACAATTAAATGGACATCCGTGAGAAATATCCAGACGGACGTATAGATAAGGATGTGATAAGGATATTTGGACTTATAAAATCTACGAAGTCTCGATTGGGAATATCTTGTGTTCTTTCTAGTTTTACTCCACCTCGGTATCAATGCTATGACTACACTATCTGGTCTATTATTATCAAAAGCCTTTGCATTTTAGTTTAAATATAATAATTTTGATAAATATTACAATCTGAAAATACTAGAAAACATCAAGAGTGCACGCAAAATTGTGCGAGCATCAAACCCAAACGAAGTCAATCGTGAATAAAGGTGACTAAAGGTGTGCTATGTCAGCAATTTATTTTTCAATCCTTTGTAATTTATCGACTAGTAGACAGTCGATAAATTATAATCGACACATCCCTAGTCTTGTTTCACTGGCCGCGTCCGCGCTGTGTCGATGTTGTCGATTATTTAACTGGGGACAATGCCGGTCGCACGCACGCTGCACCGGGCTTCTCACGCCGCCGAAGGTCGCGATAGCTTTGTTCTTACAACACGGTATAAATAATTTGATTTCATAACAGAGCCCCAGGCGTGCCCCTAACGAGAGATCCGCACGGCTTGACTGCAACTCATCTTCACCACTTAAACCTCTTAGCAGATAACGCATAGACATGTAAAGCATGTTAAAATTGCTATGCAATTTTGTTAGCGAACTGCTCGCTTAATTTAAACAATTGAATTGGGGATTGGATATGGAACAATAAATTATGGATATTCTTGACTTTACTAAGTTTTGGCGTCAAGATACAAGTAAAATATTAAATAAACAACTGTACAATATTAATATAAGTGAACTTTAAAAATTGCATCATCTTGATCAAGAAAATGGTTGGGTCATCGTTTACATTTGAAGAAAAAAATCAAACAACAATACTACTTCACAAAAAACAATTATAGCATTTTCGTACAACTAGTAACTTAAACCACTTCATTTTAATGCATTTTTTTGAAACAGTTTAAAGAAAGACTTACTACGAGTACTACGGTACTCTATTTTTAATGTACTTACATAAATGTTTCTTTCCACCAAAAACGTGTTCACGAGCAATCAAGATGCATCAAATAACATTTATACGAGTACAAATAAATCTTTTTAGTGCTGTTCATCACTTGACCTTACTCTATCTTAAACAATCGTTCCTCCTATTTCGACCCTGAATTAATGGTAGCTCTTTAAACTTCGTACACGAAACAAAGCTTGCTTCAAACAGGGCATTATAAATGCATAGTAACGAACATTAAGTGATATAAAATATGTATTGCAAGTTTGAAATACACTTTATGACTGTGGGTGTCCAATTTGTAACGATTTGTGTATATTACAATTTTGATCGCTTTATTGATTAATGTTTCACGACTACTGCGACGATTAATTTAATTTACACAAGATAACATCGCCGCCAATCATGTGTGGGTCAGTATGCAAATGTGTTATCTTATAAATAAATGAATAAATTAGAGTCATCGCTTTGGCGTTCATATTAACTCCAAAGATTATTTAGCTGCAATAAATACAAAATGCTACGCAAATGCTGAATTCAAAGAAATGTTCCAGGTTCAAACCACGCAAATCACATTTTCAATGTCTATGAGTGGGTACAACAAAAGATAGATACAAAGCATCTTGCAAGAGAAACAAAGAACAGAAAAACATTTAAAGATGACACAATGCAATGGTAACCAGTGTAATTATTGTATATTATGACCTAACAACTGTCGTCGTATGTAACGGGTAATCAGGTGAACGATCTGTCACCACTTCAACAAAGAATGAAATAAAAATGAATGATTCGGAGTAGTTACGATTCGCGGATTTGTTTTGGGCACTATAAAAAAATACACAAACAATTTAGAACGTTTACCCTTGAAATAGTTTACAATTGGACACGGTTGTGACGCCTGCTGTGATTTATATCGTGAGAAAAAACGAAGAAGGGTCTATTAATGTGGTAGATAAACAAACAACCTGTTGGAATCGACCCCAGGGCACACGATGGCACCGATATTACTATTACTACTCGAGCCGGAGATTAAGTCACTGACGCAATTACTATGATTTATTAGTCAGTAATTAAAGCAATACTTTTAATAACTCCACGTCTAGATGCATAATTTGTTTTAAGTAATTAGGTTAATACGAAAATATTTGCATAATTTAATAAACATCTGTCATCACCGTTCGTTTCAGAAGGACGTTGCATCTTTAATTAGTGATCGACGGATACATTTATGTGCTAAATTAAGAATCGAGATAACCTATTTTTATTAAAATTGGTCCCACGACCACCTTGGAGTTGACTTTTAAAAAACTACGCATTATTTATAGTCGAAATTGTTTTATTGATATTATTAAACGGGACTCAACGCGTTATATAATTATGTAGTACATAATACATATATACTACTTACTGCTTGACGTTTCGGCTGCGATACAACAACCGTGGTCGCCAGCGGACATCGAAATTGCTTGAAAAGCATATTAAGTCAATCGAACTAGGAAGTTGAAAGGTTTTCAGAGAATATCAATTCCAAAGGACCAGAGTTAGGGACGTCACAATATAAACTGCGCTTCATCAAATTCCTATGACTAAGAGAAATTCAGTGAAGTTATTAAATACATCTTTACACTACATATTTATTGTTTCAACCCCAGTGTCGCCTTTCACCTATTATGGGCCCAGGGCACATGGGCCTTTAAACCTCTTGTTTGTTAAACGAGGGGCCCCGGAAATCTGGTCTTGGGGCCCTAATCAATTGCTGTTCCCTGGGCTCGTGCCCATTGTGCCCACTGGGAAAGACGGGTCTATTCAACCCAAACAAAAAATGAAAATCTGGAGGATTTTAATAGCCCTTCAATCTATATCTATACTAATATATAAAACTGAAGAGTATGTTTGTATGTTTGTTTGTTTGTTTGAACGCGCTAATCTCAGGAACTACTGGTCCAATTTGAAAAAATCTTTTTGTGTTGGATAGCCCATTTAACAAGGAAGGCTTTAGGCTATTGGCAATTGAAATCCACGCGGACGGCGTCGCGAGCGCTCGCTAGTTTTGTAATAAAACCTTATTTCAAAGGTTTCTGGGCTGAAAGATGAAAGATACAATACAAGTAACAACCCAGACAAATCATTTGGCACGTACGGTCCCCACCGCCCTTTACCAGCCCTGGCTTAGATAAGAGTGCCAGAGGCGAGTGCGCTTTCTCCCGGGCGGTACGTCACGCGGCGACCTCAGTCACTTCCGCGAGCGCCTGCGCATCGCGACCCGTGACCCCAGGGCTGGCACGACCAGCTAGCCGGCGACTGCGGAGCAACGCCTATGTTAGCTAATACTGGCTACACGTTACAGTATATAGGGATAGGTAGGACCCGTCAAAGAGTACAACCAATACCTAATATGCTAATACTGCTGGCTTCACGTTAGGTATTCTAAGATATTGATTACAACTTGTATTGTCAATGCGTATTGCCAGTGCTAAGTGGTGCAGTGCGTATTGCAGTGACTCCTTCCGATTCAACAGTAAACTATAATTTTAGCCCTCAGAAGCGTAATTCATGTTATACAAAATACTTTTAAATGCAAGTTACTAATGAGACGAACATAAACATAAGTACCTACTAAGTTTGTTGGAATGAAATGTAGGCACCTACATCCAGGTTGCCACAACGCAAGCTCAAATCACATTCTTATTTGGCATTCGGGTCAATAGGTGAAAGATAGTCATCTACACAAATGTCAAAGGGGTTAGTCTTGAAATTAATGTTAAGTACCGATACGTTCAATTTGACATGTCGCAATGATCATCGTTCTGTACGAAACAATCGAGGCCGCCATTTTTATAATTAATTAATTAATTAATGTCTTAGACTGACACACCAATTGCCTAGCCCCAAACTAAGCTCGAAGCTTGTACTATGGAAGCTAAGGAACGGATAGAAATACTTAAATACTTTTATAAACATCCATGACTCGAGTACAAATGCCGATGTTCATCACACAAACATTTGCCCCTAGCGGGATTCGAACCCGCGACCCTTGGTTTTGTAGCCAGGGTCTCTAACCACTAGACCATCGGGCCGTCAAATAATAATAAAAATAATGGTCGATAGATTGGCGTATAATATCATGTCGTGTGAATACGCAGACCATGTGCCGATAATTTGACATGTGTGCGACTGTACCTTTATGAGAATAACATGTGTTTTTTGTACAGTCACGAGTGTACCTTTATGTGATCGCGGTAATGTGAAGTTGTCTATAAACATTTCATTCCATTTGGCCATGTACTTGTACGCACATCATTATCAAATTTTGTCCTTCAGGGTAAAAATGTACCTAAGCATAATAATTATCTCATATTGAACTGCCCATGTTGCCTTGACACCAAGTAATATATTACTTACACTAAATAATTTAGTGTTTGTGGTTTTGTATTACATACATTCAAAGACAGTTAACTACAGAAATCGTTATTTATATAGCAACACTAACTCAAGAATTACAACAAAAACTAGCCTCTTAAACCACGACGACTAATCATTCATGTAATTTATTTCTATTAGGTAAATTAAGTGTTTAATCAAAAAATATCGCTCAAAATTTAATACCACCTCAATTAAAATTGCAAAAGCCAAACTGAAATCACTAGAATCATATAAATAATGTCGAAATAAAACAACAGGGCGGCTTCGATAAACTAATACGTTTCGATAATGATACGTTACTCGCAATAGGTTAGTACGAACACGACACTTCAATTCCCACACGAACATGCTCGGTGTAAAAACCGCTTACGTAAACATTCTTGATTCTTGCTGGCTTTACATTTTTACTGGGACTGGTTAGTGCAAAAACTAAGAATATGTATATGTACAACTGTTTTATCTTTATAATATAACTAGCGGCCGCCTGCGACTTCGTGTATTTCGTTTTCCGCACACATAGTGTTGTTTTATAGCTTAAAGCCTTCCTCGACGAATGGACTATCCTAAACAAAGCGATATTTTCATTTCGTACTAATAGTTTCTAAGATAAGCGCGTTCAAACAAACGAACTCTTTAGCTTTATTATTTGTATTGATAGGTACAGGTATGATACCAGAACTTTATTACATTAAGTCTGATTAGGTTGGTTGTACCTTCCTACTCGGAGACTCATAAAATCACATGTCGTGATTGGAACTATCTCTTCTCAGCTCAATTAATAAAATCATGGTATTGATAAGCAGTCTATAGTATTTCATTCGCCAAATGATGTCGTGAAATCGTTACCCACATATTTTATAAGTATCAAAGTATCAATGCACGCTGAGGATGGCACGCTCTTGCGCAGCCGGTGGCGAAAACTCATCCCACGGCGCACGGCGTCACGTGTGCACGAACTTATTACAACTCTGCAGTTGCTTCATGCACCACCTTAATGCAATTTAATGCAATGCGTTTATTTTTTTAAAGTAATATTTATATACCGACATTTTCATCCACTCGGAAAAAAAGTATTTATACAAAACATACTTATCTATTTACAACGCTGGCACAGCGATATGAATGTTTCAATAATAAACAAAAAAATATTTTTCAGGTGACTAATAGAGAATGTTAGTAATAACGAAATCTTATTACCTATCATACCTAATACTTAATGTTTACTTAAAAAGTAATCAATGAAAATGGAATTGGATACAAGTAATGTGCCTACCTACTCATTTTCTTTTACTTAAGATCGATTTGGTTTAAATGAGTAATGGAAAGTCAAGAAAGTAAGTAGCTATGTAGTAGATCAGTATGCGTGAACGTTGAATATTTCTGTTTTTCTTGATTTGATGTTTCCTATTAAAAAAAACATTTAGAAAACTGGGGCTTGAAGACCGGAACTCGTGATAAACTTGATTACAGAAACTGCAATGTATTAAAGCGTTATCGTGTCTTCATTGCATTGATTACCAATGTGAAGACACGACGACGAATGCAATGGAATTTTAGTTTTAGATTTTGGATGTGCACCTTTAAACTACATAAGTTTTCACTTTACAGTAGGTAGCAGTAATTTTTATAAATGGATACAATTAAAGGTCATAAGAAACTTTCACACAAATTCTATGGCGTAATATATCTGCTGTTAAAATACCATTGGAAAAATCCATAAGCGCGTCCCAAGACAGAAAGAAATGCCAATCTCGAATTGTAATTCTCCAATTAAATCGTTACGTTAGCCGCATATCTAAAATAATACATCGTTAATGTATGAGAGATCATCGCTATTAACAATATAATTCAATCTATCATCTTCTCCAATTCTCATGCGGAACTAAATTCAATTATAAAGTGCAATCTTCAATCGAATGTCGGAATCGGAAAGTTAGACAATAGCAAGTATCTCTGATACGGTGAGTTATCGGCAATCTCTCGAATCAATCGCTCATTCACAAAAGAATTGCATCTTGTCGAGATAACTTTCACTTTGAATAAACTTTACTAGTGATTACCCACGGGATTCCTCGGACTTTTGATATGACCCAAAAATCTCCATAATGATACAAGCCAAAAACTCTACATTTTAAAATGTAACATTCATAATGAATGTTATGTATTAATTATATACGTCTGAACTATAAATAAACCTTCTGACTTTTTATTACGTGGTGAAATCTCAACTTGTTGGGATATTTAATATAAAAAAATCTCCAGTTACACTCATGCATGATTAGACCCTCCTGGTCTATAAAATGAATATAACTTAGAAATATTTCACAGCATGGATTTATAACATTCTTATAAACTTCATCTGTGTGTGAAATGTTGTTGATCCCACAGCATCACAAACATGGAAATTGTAATCGTCTGATTTGAATCATCTTCTCACAATAATTCAAGCGTAAAATGTAAAAGTCTTTTTGAGTAACTGTAGGTGCCTACACTGTAATTTTAACAGCACAAACCGTCATTCTGATTTGGATGGCCGCATAATTCACGTACTGTTCAAATCTTCGAAGATTGGAGACCATCAATTAATTATATCGGCCCGGTTCACATTCACTCGAACACGATACTCCTCTGTTCTGTGCACTATACCGAAAACGTTTATGTAATACATAGGTACAATATTAGATGCAAGCCAAAGCCATTTTAATCATTTTAGCTTAGGAAAGGTGAAATATATAACGATGCAAATAGGTAATCGGTATTGCACGAATCTATTTATTAATATGTTATAAAGTTTGTATGAAGTGATTAATTTGTTTAATAGACTTTAAGTACTTGAGAGCGATGGTGGCCTAGTGGTACGGACTGCGCCTCACATACGTGAGGTCCGTGGTTCGAATCCGGGCCCACACCTCTGGATTTTTCGAAATCTATGTGTGGATTTGTGCCATTAGTCCAATCTGTCTGGTTCCCCTTTAAGGGTTACGAAGGTCTGATGGCAGTCGCTTCACTGTAATAACCAGACTCGCCAAAACCTGGATCATGGTCAAAGCGGACCCCGTACAGAAACGGGATAATCGCTAGGAAGAAGGAGGAGACTTTAAGTACTTCTATTATAATTTTGAATACTATACATATTCTTATTACTCCTTTGGGGGTAGAATTGATAAAAATTATTTCAGCTAGTCACCTCCTTTGAGTTACATAATATGTATTTAGATATTAAGTGGAATACCTACAGCCAAGTTTAATAATAAAGCTTCGAATAGATTTTACGTATTACAAAAAGGGTGATGGATGACGAACAAGGAATCACAGCAGGTGTTGACCAGACAATTCACATCAACGATGCCTATAAACAGATAACAATCAAAGAATATTCCCATGCCGGTTATGAGTTCCGCATGTTCTCGCTGACATTTGCCCGGCCGCATCGGTGAGGTGAGAAATAAATACCATTTCGAAGATGGCACAACACCATAGTTACACCATGACGTCGTCTGGAATCTTCATATTCCTAGGGCCACATCTATCTTTAGGTACCTACTAATTTAATAAAGCTGAAGCGTTTGTTTCCTTATTTGTTTTAAAGCGCTAATGTCAGGAACTACTGGTTCGAATTGAATAAATATTTTGTTTTGGCTAGTCTATTTGTCGCGGAAGGCTTTAAGCTAATAGTTTAACATTATGTGTGCGGAACCCGAAATCCACGTGAACGTAGTCGCGGGTGGACACTAGTGCTCGAATAAATTTGAGCTAACGGGCAGGCAGCAAACAACTTATTTGGTAGTTATCATAATGGGTTATTCTTTTGTACAACAAATAATTGGTGTTTATTAAACTAAAGCTAAAAAATTGGCCAAGTGCGAGTCGGACTCCCGCACTGAGGGTTCCGTACAAATTTTATTTTTGATGTATCAAAAAAACTACTGAATAGATTTCGTTCGAAACAATTTTCGTTGGTAGTTTTTATGGTAATGTACATTATATAATTATTTCAGGTTTATCATCCTCTTAGTTTAAAAGTTAGAGGGGGGGGGACACACTTTTTGCCACTTTGGAAGGGTCTGTCACGCAAAGTATTCACTTTAGAAAAAAGTGATATAAGAAACCTTAATATAATTTTTAAAGACCTATCCATAGATACCCCACACGTATATGTTCAATGAAAAAAAATATTTCGAGTTTCACTTCTGACTATAGGGACCCCCCAATTTTTTTTTTTTTTTTTTATTTTCGTGTAAAAACCTTGTTGCGGTTCACAGAATACATCCACTCACTAAGTTTCAACAGTATAGTACTTATAGTTTCGGTAAAAAGTGGCTGTGACAGACTGGCGGACAGACAGACAGACAGACAGACAGACAGACAGACAGACAGACAGACATGACGAATCTATAAGGGTTCCGTTTTTTTGCCATTTTGGCTACGGAACCCTAAAAATACAACAACAAATGCGATTTGTTACTTTAGTGGAAGAAGTAGAAGAACAGCAATGAGTATTTTGGATATTATTTTAACATTTATGATTTAAATAGTGACTGATTTCTGCAGCAATAGTTAGTTAGTCAAAGCCATTCAAACGGTTTAAAATAAGATAACACTTGACACAAATTTTCTCAAGACTTGTTTGGATGCAGTAAACATACGTTTATGGAATGTACCTAGATAAAATATAAATGTTACCTAAGTATTATTATGACTGAGCTGTAATACCACAATAAATTTCTATTACCAGTGACATAACAATTTTACGATCTGTTATTGGACAAATTACATTACATATCGGAATATTTCCGTACCTATCAAAATGTAAATGAAGTTCCTTGATTGATACTTTATACGAGTATAAGGACATTTATTTTTACGAGATTCTCCGCCCTTAGGATAACTAAACTAATAACTAAACCCCAAAACTAGTCAAGTGGGACTACGTAAAAATATTCTCTCAGCCACTGCACTCTCAGCACTACTGAATACCAAATAATAAACAAACCCTCCTCACTGTAGGTACATAGTTATAGCACTATGCGCATACCAAGAGTATGGCGAGATGTTTCAATATTAGCTTACGAGCGTTTATCCGGCTCGTCAAGGACCATCGCCCGGTCGCCTTCCTCGGCGCATCCTTTCACGACCCACTTCCAGCATAAGGATGTCTTTGTATTAACATTTATTATGCGTATCACGATCTAACATGATACAGTTCATGATATCAAAATGGTCTGGCAGAATGGCAATTTAAATCTTTAAATTATGTTAAACGTTACAACAGGATACATTTGTAGAGAAAAAATAAATAAATATGTTAACCTTAGATAATAGTGGTTACTACTGGTTGCATAGAACGGTTGTAATATTTTTAGGTAACAGAGCTGGTATTTAAAAACCAGAATGATAGTTCCCTATACTTATTTATTTATTTATTTATTTATTTAAACTTTATTGCACGATATAAAAATTGTACAAAAGGCGGACTTAATGCCTCATGGCATTCTCTACCAGTCAACCTTAGGGTCAAACAGAAAGTGACTAATAGGTAGGTAGTGCTATAAAAACTAAGTAAATATACGTTTATTACTTATACCTAACACATAATATACTACATAAACTAAACAAATACCTATATACATATAACTATATACATATATATACATATAATATACAATAAAAATTCAACAATATATATAAACCAAATAACAAAGATATAAAATATAAATGATGCTAGATTTGCTAGTTTAAGTACTGTAACTGGTGGACGATGATGCGCAAGAATTAGTTAAGAAACTTATGAACTAAAAACTTAAAAGCTCTTCTACTCGGAGCCTGCAAAGGTTTGATTGGCAACACTGCCGCGAGCAGCTGTCAAATAACGCAGCTGATTTTAAATAATATAATTTAAGTGTTTATTATAAGATTTATGTGTAAATTTACGTTAAATGAACTCTTTTAGTAGTGATTAATAAGTGAAAGTGTTAGTAGGAATAGGCACCGTGCGTAGCGATGACTCTGCCATCTTGTGACTCATATTCGAACTGACCAAGCTCTCAATGTCGGTAATTCTACTGTCAAACCACGGAAAACACCGTGCCTTATTGTGCCATCTAGTGACTCGAATTCGAACTGACCAAGGTAAATGTCAAATTTTACTGTCAAACCACAGAAAAAAATCGGGATTTTAGCGCCCTCTATAGTTTCTGCACGGTGCCTATATGGTGCAAGGATTACGAGTTTTATGAAAACTTTGAACGTCAACGGACAGCCGGTAACTTGCCGGTAACCTAAAACAAAGAGGATTCCTGTACATAAAACCGGGGGAGTATTCATTTTAATACTTTATCATTAATATTACACACAAATCCGATCACCATTACCATTAACACCAACAATAACATTGTAACACTTCACATATCTCGTACTAAGTACGAGACACGTCAAATTACAAAACACGGGCTCGTTGTGCCTCTCTTTACTTGACGTAATGTGGAAGTAAAGTTGATGATAAGCAACACTCAGCCTCACACAAACTTTATCAGACTCACACGGTACCAATTCAATCAACCTAACATTAAGAAATAATTTTTTCATTGTCCAGTAGTAACTCAACATACCCTCATTAACAAAAAAAAAATTGTCTTGAAAGTTTACTGTTTTCTCTTGATTAAAAGTTAACTTATGTAGTTTATATTTCATAGAATTAGTTTACCCAGCTAAACATATAAAAATTACAAATTTATATTAGCCAAAACATTCACATTCCTTTGTGATATTTCCAGGTTTGTTGGACTTATTCAAGATGACAACCCGAAGGGCCGCTGCTGTTGCATCTGCCCAGGATATGGAGTTCAAACTCAAGCAGGCACTAGATCAGCTTAAGAAAACAAAGATTGAGAACGCCACTTTATTGAATGAGCAGGAACAAAATGAAGAGGAAATGAAATCTTTGTTATGTTCAAATGCGACATTGAAGAAAGAAATGGGTGAACTCCATGTGAAACTCATGAGTGCACTGCAGGAGCAAGACCAGCTACTCCGGGTGGTCAGCAGTTTTGAGGAGTGCGGCAACACCTATGAACGGACTCTGGGACGTATTGATGAGCTGGAGAGTGAGCTATGTGAAGCCCACAAGCACATCCAACAGCTTGAGGAAGAGAAAAAGGACCAGTCGCTATCACACACACAGAGCCTGTATGAAGAGCTGCTCGGGACCCCGGCTGGCAAACAAATAGATGTTGCGGCTTCTGCTACATCGTGCATAGCTGCTTCTACATGTTCTCATAAAGTCTTTAATTTGTCCCATAGTTCAAATTGTTGTGATATGCTAGATAAAAATAACAACAAAAATAAGTCAAAATCTAAGTTTAAAAAATATGTTAAGATTAATAAGTACATTAAGAAAACGGAAAGGCTGATAAAGAAACATAAATGTTTCTACAAAAATATAAAATTAAGGAAAAAAAGGCTTGATTTATTAGACAGCATAGAAATATTAAGTATCAAGTTGAATGAAAGTAGATTATTGCATGAGAGGGACACCCAACAGTTGCAAGGGGAAATTGAGAGGTTATGCAAGTCGCTTGCTGACATGACCACCAAGTATAATATATCCCAAGAAATCATTAGGGCCCAAATAAAGGCCACCAATGAGTTACTTTTTGAGCAAAGTACTTGTATTGCCAAAACGCCTCCTGCAGTTGTTGAGCTACCTCATACTATTGAGCTGTCTCATACTTTGGACCTATCTCATTCTTTGGATCAACCACTGGAGTTACCACAAATTAGTAATAATTTTACCACCATTAAAACTGATAATTATGTCATGTTCAGTGATGATATGGGAAAAAGTATGGGCCAGTTCATAAGTACACACTTAGATCAGCCTGTAATTAATAACTGTTTACCAGGTTCGTCCTTCAGTAATGTCATAGAAAATATTATGAATCATAATTTTAGTCAGAATACTACATTAATTATATTAATTGGAAATAGGGGTAGTTTGAATAAAAAACAATTGATTAATCACATTGACAATCTATGTAGCCTAAACATTAAAAAAATTCTTTTATTTACATTGCCCTATGCAGAAGGGATGTCAGAGGTAGAAAATAATAATAGATATAAGTTGAATATGTGTTTAGATACTTTGACATTTGGTAATA
This sequence comes from Nomophila noctuella, assembly GCA_958496325.1. NCBI lineage: Eukaryota > Metazoa > Arthropoda > Insecta > Lepidoptera > Crambidae > Nomophila > Nomophila noctuella. The sequence goes on along the minus strand of OY292487.1, from coordinate 10,581,897 downwards.
ATAGAATTCATTTAATTGACATTAACAAATTGATTATACATTGTAATTATAGTTTGACGAAGGATATTTGTTACTTATCTAATTATCATAAACGACAAATAGCTATGTCGCTATCTTTTTATTTTATTTTAACAGCCAAGAACTTGGCTAACCAGGCTGCTTCTATTGAGCAGACCAGTAAAAACTTTGACATGACTTTGGATTCTGATCCAAATAATTTAAATTAAATGATAAGACAATAGAGGACATCTCTTGCAAACCTATTGCAGTTACTGCCGAGAAGTCTTGTAATTATTTACACTTAGTTCATCAAAATATACAGGGCTTCTCTGGTAAGGAACTAGAAATAGGTCTATTCCTTGACTGTATGGATATACATGTCTTGTGCCTAACTGAACATTGGTTAAGGCAAGTTAATTGTTCATTTAATATAGATAATTATAATTTTATTAGTTCGTTCATGAGACAGTCTGCGATACGCGGTGGGTCACTTATACTTATACATAATAAATTAAGATGTAAAGAACGCAAAGATATCGTAGCATTGTCCATTGAGCGAACTATAGAAATATCGTGTGCAGAGATGGATCGTTATATTATAGTGTGCGTGTATAGGCCTCCCGCATCAGATTTTAGTACGTTTGAAGCTACAATGGAAGAAGTACTTAAAAAAGTTTGTAAAACAAATAAAATAGTTGTTATATGTGGAGATTTTAATATTAATATCCTTGAAGGTTCACAATATTCTGTAAGGTTTATAAATTTATTTAATTCATTTAATTTGTCGAATCTTTTTAATGAACCTACAAGGATCACTTCCACTACTGCTACATGTATTGACAATATTTTCTGCAATACGAATGTAACTGATAAAAAGATTATTAATTGTATGCAGTCGGACCACACGGGACAGCAGGTTACTTTTGAGCATAGTTTTGTCCCTAGGTCTATTGAGATCTTTTGTAGACCTGTCACGGAGAAGCGTAGAGACCACTTTAGAGACAACATAGAAAGGAAAATACCTACCCTTTCTTTTATAGATAGTGATGTTAATAATCTTTATGATAACCTGTTTGGCTTCATTGCTTCTGAATTTAATTCAGTGTTTCCTAAAAAAAAACTGAATATCAATATTAATAAACCTAAAACGTTATTCAGTGACTGGGCAACTCCAGGTATTTACAAAAGTAGACTTAAATTATATGAACTTTATGGTTTAAAATCATATTCTAAAGATCCGAAGGTCATAGAATATGTAAAGAAATATTCCAAATTATTTAAGAAAGTATGTTATAAAGCTAAATCAATTTACTTGAGAAATAAAATAAATAACTCAAGTAACAAAATAAAAGCTACTTGGAACATAATAAATAAAGAGACCAGTAAATTAAAATCATATGATGATAGTTATTCTTTGAAAATTAATGATATTAGTTTTAAAACAGACATGGATGTAGCACATGCTTTTGAATCATTTTTCTCTGATATTCCTGTAGCCACTACTAGTCTTCTTAATTCTAGCCCAAAGACAGCTCAAACTCTCCTGGCGTCGAGTATAACTGAATGTCAGATCCCCTTTCATTTTGAATACATCACACAGAGTACAATCTTGAAAACTTACAAAGAAATTAATATAAAAAGAACTGAGGACCTTTGGGGAATTTCAACTGATATCATGAGATCAGTAATTTATATTATTTCACCTCATTTGGCCTTGATTTTTAATAAATGCATTGATCAAAATCAGTTTCCTAATCTCATGAAATGTAGTAAAATAATACCACTATTTAAATCGGGTGATAAAAGTGACCCATCGAATTTTAGGCCTATATCAATATTACCGAGCCTTAGTAAAATTTTTGAAAAAATTATAATGAATCAATTGCTTGAACATTTTAAAAAACAAAACTTGTTACATGAGAAACAGTTTGGTTTCACCAAAAACAAGAGCACTACCGATGCAGGGACTGCACTTATCAGACATATCTCTGATGCCTGGGAGAGTAAACAGAACGCTATAGGGGTCTTTTGTGATCTATCAAAGGCTTTTGATTGTGTTGACCACACTACGTTACTCATGAAGTTGAAACATTACGGTCTGTCTCCTACATCTTTGAAGCTGATTGAATCTTATCTCACTGACAGGATACAAAGGGTCCATATTAATAATTCAAATTCATCGGGGGCTAAGCTTCGCATGGGCGTGCCTCAGGGATCTATATTGGGACCTTTGCTGTTCCTAATTTATGTAAATGATTTGCCATATTTTGTAAAGAACTTATGTGAGATAGTTTTGTTCGCTGATGATACTTCACTTATTTTTAAAACTGACAGAAAAGAAAAAACTTTTGACAAGGTGAACAAAGCTCTGTCACAGGTTTCGCATTGGTTTTCTAGCAATAATTTGTCACAAAATGCAAAGAAAACTAAATGCATTAAATTTATGATGCCTAATGTAAGACATATTGATACACATATTACAATGAATAATGAGCTCTTAGAAATTGTAAATTCTACAAAATTCTTAGGAATCGTCATTGACTCTAAGCTTCAATGGGGCCCCCATATCGCGGCCTTGAGTTCTAGACTTAGCTCGGCTGCCTTTGCTGTAAGAAAAATAAGGCATATAACTGATATTGAAACGGCAAGATTAGTGTACTTTAGTTATTTTCATAGCGTTATGTCATATGGTTTATTGTTGTATGGTTCTGCTGCTGATATTGAGACCATTTTCATATTACAGAAAAGAGCCATTCGTGCAATATACAGCCTTAGGCCACGTGACTCGCTGAAAACTTTATTTAAGGATATTAATATATTAACGGTACCGTCACAATACATCTTTGATTGTATTTTGTATGTTCGGAAGAACTATAAAGATCTCCCGAAAAAATCAGACTCTCATAATTTCAATACTAGAAATAAGCATAAACTTGCCGTTCCAACAGTCAGACTTCAAAAAACAATGAAGTCATTTATAGGACTTAGTGTACAAATATTTAATAAACTACCACAAACTCTTGTTGAATTACCTTTCCATAAATTTAAGACTCAGATCAAATCGCACTTAATGAGAAAAGCTTACTATAAAGTAGAAGATTTTATAAAGGACAAGAATTTGTGGGTGTGACTTATGACCATCTCTGCACATCTACTAATTGACATTTTATATAATTTAATGACATTTATGTAATATCAATGATATATTTTTTAAAAAATTGGCCAAGTGCGAGTCGGACTCCCGCACTGAGGGTTCCGTACAATTTTTTGACGTATTAAAAAAACTACTGAATAGATTTCGTTCGAACCAATTTTCGTTGGTAGTTTTTATGGTAATGTACATTATATATTCATTTCAGATTTATCATCCTCTTACTTTAGAAGTTAGAGGGGGGGGACACACTTTTTTCCACTTTGGAAGAGTCTGTCACGCAAAGTATTCACTTAAGAAAAAAATGAGCTTAGAAACCTCAATATAATTTTTAAAGACCTATCCATAGATACCCCACACGTATATGTTCAATGAAAAAAAAAATTTTCAGTTTCAGTTCTAACTATGGGGACCCCCCATTTTTTTATTTTTTTTTCTATTTTCGCGTGAAAACCTTGTTGCGGTTCACAGAATACATCTACTCACCAAGTTTCAATAGTATAGTACTTATAGTTTCAGAAAAAAGTGGCTGTGACAGACTGGCGGACAGACAGACAGACAGACAGACAGACATGACGAATCTATAAGGGTTCCGTTTTTTGCCATTTTGGCTACGGAACCCTAAAAAGGCTAACTGTTGAGTTTCTTCCGGCACTTCTTCTCAGCAGGCCATTCACGTCGAAGTGCTAGTAGGGTAAAAAAATATTGACGTGCAAAAGAATTTCCTTGTAAATCTAATTGCTGAATAAATATCTTTATCTTTATCTTTATCTTTATCTTTATCCTGCCTAATATTATCAGGAAGAGTGTTCCATAGTCTAACAGCCTTTACAGTGAAGGAGTTCGCTACAAAACCGGATCGGTGGGAGGGAGTGGCAAGCGTTAACTTATTGGAAGATCGCAACTGACGGTCATGAGTCGAACTCAGAAGTTGGAAGTTAGCTTTAAGATAAGCAGGGGCGTTTGGATCATTGAGGAGAGAATAAAGTGTGGAAAGGATTCTGGCATTGCGGCGAAGTGGGACAGGCAACCACTTAAGTTGAGTGCGGAAGGAGGAGACGTGATCGTATTTACGAAGATTGAAGATGAAACGTATGCCAGAGTTGACTAGACGATCCAATTTGTTGAGGAGATCAGAATTTAAATCAGAAGTACACACATCTACTTATTATATCTCTACTTATTCATAGAGACGCAGGCAACATTAACGTCTTACAATAAGAAATTATTACCAAAATAGGGGATTTGGCGATAAAACCAGTTCCTATTTTATTTACATGAATAATTAACATCGACCTAGAGAAGACCAGTACAAAAGCACGTTGTTGGACAGTTTCTTCCATGGCACGTGTTTGAACACGCAGCCTGTGCAAAAGGTATACGAACTCTCAACGCTCTCAATCACCAAACCAAACTGGTTGCAAATTAGCGAACGTTTGACTGTAAATTATGCCATGCATCAGTGTGTGAGTGAAGACAGAAGAAAAATGCTTTCCGAGACATTAGGTCATCGGGGTCATTCATGACCAGACGCTAATCTCGATATCTATTGATTATATCTGAATGCCAAAATGCCTGTGTAACTTTAATTCAGTTGATAGATATTACAATTTGGTTAGAATCGCTTAGAAGGTGATATTAATGAACACGACCTTGAACTTTAGCTGATCGATGAGAAAAACAATAATGAGGCACCTTCGACAACCCTTCACTTGCTGACGCAGCGGCGATGGCACCATTCCACTAAGCAGGGCTGTCGCATAAGATCTTAGACAGGAAGTCTGATTCAATTAATTAAGTTTTGCAAATTATCACAAGTTTCATATCATGATTATTGCATACGAATAAATTAAATAAAGACAGTTTTAGTACGTTTAGGTACCTAGGTACATTATAACTTTAATGCTCATTTTAGGACATACAATGAGTGCGAGTGTCTTCAACCAGGAATAAATGAATTCAAACCTACGAGTGCATGGGCAGAAGCGGTTTTAGGATAGGACGCAGTTGGGCGAAGGCCTGAGACGCCGGATAAAAGGGGTGCCACCTGCGCTCCCGACCTATTCTTATAGTTCTAAGTTTACTTAGTCGTGGAAGGCGCTGTAGCAATCTCGCCCAGGGCGCTGGTAGTGCTTAACCGGGACTGTGCATGGGATAACAAAAGGACATGCCTTGAACGCGATTCAACCCTACGACAGGTGCATGGTATAAACGAATCAGCCAACTAGTTGTTTAAAAATACTTTGATAAATAAAGTTTTATTCGCAAAGTGAATTTACTCTAAAGATTTTCAATCCACTTCATTTATAGACTGATGGCGTGCTAAGATTAACCTAGTTGGAACTGACATTACATTCTCGCTAGATGCAATTTGCTAGATATGGCGTTGACTTTATTGATTACTTATTATGTACCTACAACCTGGAAAGTGCATAAGACGGGCTAGCGACATATCGAGATGTTAAATAATGAAAACTTAGTATGTAGGTAGTTCAAGACATTTCTAGGTATTAAGTTATAATTTAAAAGTATATCCTATTCCGATCTCCCGATTCTCTTAGTAAGACTATTTATTTGAAGATGTGCTAAATGTTTCTATGTCGAAATTACTACCTAACAGGAAATGAAGAAAATTGTAATCAAAATACATATTATATTAAGTAGGTACTTATATCGACAATGTTTTTTTCTTAATGAAAACAAAGACAACTTAAAAATTTAATTTAATTTAAAATCACATCTTAAGCAGCCCTAATCATCATATCTGGCAATTACAGCGTCTTGTTTAGGCAACAAGTAGGATCTGCAACGAGTGCATTAAGCTATGCAAAGTGGGTTGCACGTTGCACCGAGGGTTTCTAACAAAGTGACTAAACGTAGGTAACATGACACCCGGGTTAATAGTGCCTATACACATATGGGCTTTTACATTACACACACATGCATAACCCGGGCATGTTGATTCTGTATTTGGGAAATACATTCGACGAGCTCGTTATTCTATCAGGTTGATAGATTCTTCGATCGGCAAAAGGAAATTTAAGGCAAATAAAAGCGCACCCGTAACAGCTCTGTTAGCTCAGCTAACAGAGAGGACAAATCACAAATGTTAATTCTTATTTTGTGTAAGTAGTTTTTAACCTAGCACTATAAAGTGATTATGCTCAACCGGAGTGGTTTTTGATTTCAAATAACCATTAATTATGTAACGTATCGTATACAATTATTTTTTAAATCAGACCGAAAATGTGGTAAACTTAACTTTCTGTTAAGTTTACCACATTTTCGGTCCGCATCCCGCACCCTGCTGAGCATATGGACTTAGGGTTCACTTGCCTAGGAACTGGTTGACTGGATCAACATGCAGACGGCGTGTACAGAAACCACTGTGTTAGCATTTGAACGTGGGCGAATAATGCAATGCAATGTAGGTATAGTACCTATACGTAAACTCACCCAAATACTTACGTCATTTAAGGCTTGTATGTTAGTGTAAAGTTTTTCTAAACAATCTTAGACGTGCACCTTAAAGGGCCATTTAAAGCCTCGTACACATTTTTGCATAACCCCAGTGGCACGGTGTGAAGCGTGTCGCAATCCGAGGCGGCCCGGTTCCCAGCCACAATGCGCGGAAGCCGCCCGTCGCCGCAGCCTTCCGCTATATCGGCTGCACTGGACCAATCGGTCACAATACGCACAGGTATCTGACCCGATTGAGGTGACCAGTGGGTCGTTCGATGATGTATAGGCGTACTTAGAGGTTTATTTGCCTCCGTGGCGTAGTGGTTAGAGCGCTGGGCTCAAAAACCAGCGGAGGTCCTCGGTCGTGTTCAAATCCCACGGGGAACACACACCACCACTCTGTGTAGGTTTTCTCAGTTCAGGCTTGTCAATACAGAGTCATAGTCGAAGCTTACCCTGGGCTACAAAGCAATGCCCGAAGATACAACCGGGAGAAGATTGAGGATAATGATGAGAGGTGTAATTCATTGGCCTCATGCATACTATGTTAATCGATGCCTTGGTTCCAAGTTACACATCCTTTTAACATTACAATAGTCAACAATTCAGCAAAATGGACAAGCAAAACCATCATGCCTAGTGATTTCATGTTTATGATTGTGAAATGAATAAAATTCCCATTGATTTCTTTCCAATTTTTATTTACAATATATTAATATTCTCTTTTTTCATTATTCACGTAGCTTCATCGTCGTCCAGGCACTGTACATACATCCGTATTAAGCGTAAACATACATTTAGTTCAACAGTAATGTAAGACCTCACTTTTTAAGCACGACAAAATATCCGGTTGGCAAAAACTATAGCTACAAAATACTTTTCGAAAAGATACGCCTTTGGCGAGAGGAGATCATCTGCTCAATAATCTCATTAACAATATGGCTTAATAAAACAGTTAACCTAACACCTACTATCTACACCGTCCAACGACACAGTTATTGCACAACGAAACAACATTAATAAGTTCAGCACAAAAATGTTAGACAATTATAATTTATAATTTATTTAAACCCTTCTGTGATTTGAAAAGACAAAATATTTTAATTAAAAATCTATCTACCGCTTAGCAATCGAAAGAAGTGAAACGTTAAGCAGTAGATAGAATGCTATCTAGTCCTAAAATTTCACACAAAAACAGTGCTCTATCTTTAACAATTTGGGGGAAGGGCAAACTCGATTATAGGTGGAGAAAAATATTCCAGATTAAAAATATGCTACAAAGCTAATCCTTAACTATGACAACGAAAACACTACCGAGAAGGGATTAAGAGGTATTTTGAATGTCACGAATAAGTTGCACACCAAATTCTGATTCCTGGAACCATGATACGACGATAAAGCTTTTTTAATAATTTAGTGTTTGTTTCGTTACGACATCTCGATTTCAGTAATTTTGTTAAACGTCGTAAAATAGTTCCACTACACATCTAACAATATTTGTGATAAGTCTAACATCGAACATCCCGTAAATCAAATTAAAGTCAGATATAGAAAAGCTATTCTAATTTAAATTCATTCTAACTATGCATTAACGTGAACTCTTTAAAATAAACACAAATCTACGATAAAAAGTGAGGTCCGTGCTCTGAGATGGAGGATTAGAGATTAAATATTCGCGATGACGCCGTGAAGTTTTCACAATTGTTCTATGTTTTATTTAACAAAAATATACATTTCTGCTACAATGGCTTTGTTAATAATTTGTCAGTTATCGACATATTTATGTCACTTCACAAGTTTCGTTATACACTTCCAAAGTCAAACGATCGAGTACATATTATATTATCAATCGTTGTAATTTGTACGAAAATCTTCTACGATAATTGTAACAAGTCAGTCAGTTCAAGATATTCGTAATAAGTGTATGCCGTGACTTACGAGCGCTCAATATTATTTTACAACATGGAATCGCCTGGCTCTCTCGAGTATCGCCATTGCATATTGTACTTTACATCAATCTAACGACTAAATGAACAACAATAATTACTCAAACTTTACAAAATTTCCTTGTTACAGTAATTTGTTTGTAAAACGAATAACTTTATATAACACCTTAATATAAGTATCGGAGAATCGTGTATGAAAAATTACTCTACAAATAGGTTTCGTGAACAGGCAAGCAAAGTAGTTCATGGTACAAAAATAAGTCTATCACTAAACGGTCACACGCAATTTGAGATCCACAACACTCTGTGCACCACATGTCCAATCAAGGAGGCCCATATGGAATGGAAAATACACAAATTCCCGAATTATTTAAGTAGAATAATTGTATTTTTCCATCTCCATATGAACCCCAAATTCATGCGGTTAAGCATATAACTGAAATGTTTTTATATAATAGCAAGATGCAGGATCAAACTTCAAACGAACCCCAGCACAAAATACATAATTTTAGACAACAATCATATAGTTTCATTTTATAATTTCATGTTACTGTAACTTCAAACTATACAAAGATGGGGTGACAATTGTGTTTAGTTACAATCAAATACTTACCATTATCAAAAGAAAAGCGTTAGTAGAAAAGTAAGTAAGCATAATATATTATTTTCAAACAAAAAATCTAATTAATTTGCTTATTTTGCAAATGTTGTAACTGGTAATATCTTTACGAATGTAAATTATACTGCACTTTCAGATTGTCCTGCAACCTTTTAATATGATAAACATAGAGTTGAATTAAAGGAATAGAAATTGTCAACCCGTTTTTGCATATAATTTATTGACAGAAGCAGAATTTTTCCAGTTATAATGTAAAAAAAACCGTAGTTTAATCAAACACAAAATTGATTTCGACTCGACATTTAATAATTAGCACAGGATACTGTAAAATTTGCTACAACGCATTGATTAAATTTGCATTTTCGTGTAAGGGTTCAAGCTTTCAAACTTGTCGAAATCTAAGGTACAGACTCGTACAATCATAAAAAAAAACTTAAAATATCTGATGGTTTTTTTTCTTGTTAATTAACTGTAAGATACATACGAGTAGGATACAATAAGATTTATTTTACTTTTGTTTATGTATAGGGCGTTATTTGAATTTAACCTGGTGGCAACAATTAACGCGTGTTTTCACACGCATAGATCCGTCAAGGACATGCCTAGTCTCTAAGTAACACCGTATACATAAACATTAAGTTGAAAACAATTACGATAGAAGAAATTACGCAAATTTTACCAACCTGGGCAGAAAAAATGTACTGATCGAAACAATCTGGATGTATAATGTAACGATGATTTTCGTAGTTTGAACCCTGGTACATTAAACAAATCGGTACAGCTAATGATGTAGTGTCGATTCGTGCTTTTGGGGAAACGTTTTTACGCTCACTAGAAGACGCCAATGGCGAGATAAGATCCTAAGTCATTAACTCATTTCTTATATTATCTTTGATATTGAAAAATATTTACAACAATATTCCCTTACAAATCTGAGTAGTCTGTCAAAGACAAAAGTGACATTGGTTTACGTACTATTGGCGCCTTTAGCGGCGAGATTCCGAACTTTGTTTCCCACATGCAGTATCCACGCTACACCACCGCATTGAGAAACCCCCACAATATAGTTTTTGAGAATTAATGCAACGAGAGTGCTACATGCTACATTGACAATTACATCATGGAATATGTATGATGTAGGTTTATTTATTAAACTCGTTAATATTTTAAGATTTGCAAGACTCTTGCCGCGTTTTGGATACATTCCTAATATCGTATCTGGACAGATAGTGTATGTTACAAAATCAATAGCTTCCTTATTTTTAGGGATCGTTCAAAAAGAAGCAAGTATCGAATCATCTTGCGGATCAGTACAGATTCAGACACTGTAATTCCGCTAGATAAATGTAGGCGGAGGGTCTGGTATGTGATTGGTGAATTTTGACATGGCATTTATAGATATGTGAAAATTCACCAATGACATAGCAGTTAGACCAGACCTCACACATACGTATGGCCATCTAGCGGATTTCTCATTCTTCTAAAGATGCGGTGAAAATTCCGTAACATATAAAAAAAACCGAATGTATTCGTCAAAAAAGCCGATAGACTCAAAAACTGTAATGTGGGGGTGCGTAGGTACGTATATCCTCAATCGGTTAGTCGTTAGACTCATTAGGTGCGGTAAAGGGAGATCACGTGAGGCGGCAGGAGGGCAGGCGGCCGCAGGAGGAGTGCCAGCGGCGCTTCTGGCGCGTCGACTCGCCGTCCGACAGCTCCGCCGTGGACAGCGTGCGCGACCCGCCGTCACCCAGCTCTGCGGACTTGGTTTTGGTACTATTGGCGCCTCTAGCGGCGAGTTTCCGAACTTTGTTTCCCACATGCAGTATCCACGCTACACCACCGCATTGAGAAACCCCCACAATAATGTATTTGAGAATTAATGCAACGAGAGTGCTACATGCTACATTGACAATTACATCATGGAATATGTATGATGTAGGTTTATTTATTAAACTCGTTAATGTTTCAAGATTCGCAAGACTCTTGCCCCGTTTTGGATACATTCCTAATATCGTATCTGGACAGATAATGTATGTTACAAAATCAATAGCTTCCTTATTTTTAGGGATCGTTCAAATTGAAGCAAGTATCTTGCGGGTCAGTACGGATTCACAGACACAGCAAAATCAGAAAGTGTCACTTTTATAATATGATACCGTAATTTTCAGAATTATACAAAGACGAGGGATACATCATAAGAAAACCGAATGTATACGTCAAAAACGCCAATAGACTCAAAAACTCTAATGTGGGTGGGTGGGTATGTACGTATATCCTCAATCGGTTAGTCGTTAGACTCAATAGGTGTGGTCAGGCGAGATCACGTGAGTCGGCAAGAGGGCAGGCGGCCGCAGGAGGAGTGCCAGCGACGCTTCTGGCGCGTCGACTCGCCGTCCGACAGCTCCGCCGTGGACAGCGTGCGCGACCCGCCGTCACCCAGCTCTGTGAACGACACGTTTCATATAATACACAATGAGAAAGCCACACTAAAACGAACGGGTCCCCGTGGAACCGTGATCTCGAAAAAGTACCAATAATAATAATCAGCATTTATTCAGACAACTTTTTGATCCATCACCTAAGGGCGCTACAAATTATGTTTATCTAACGTGATGTCGTAGACAGTTATGAAGTATTTATTAATATAATATCCTTCCAGCAGTTTTCGACTACGACGGCCGATATTACGATCAGCCAGGTAAGCAGGGTATATTATAGTGCACAAGTGAGTGCGCAACTGCGCATGCACAAGTGAACTCCCTATTCCCTCACTCTCATAGTTCGGCGGGATAGCAATCTAATACGACCGAAGAGATATCAGACGCAGGAACAACGACTTAACGTGCCTTCCGAAGAACGGAGGAGCTCGAGTCGAAATTTACGATCGCCCATCCAATGACTGGCCTCTGTGAAAGGTTAACTTAGCAACCGCAGGCTGACCGCGCTAACCACTGCGCCATCGAGCTTCTTGTCATTTAAGAAATATAAGTATTACAAATTAAATTATAGAGGTTTTTTTTAGGGTTGTGTTTACTGCTCAAGTGCTCACCTAAGTAATGAATTTTGCCCTCCAGTTACGGTAGTGAATAGTTACGTATTATATTTAGGAGTTAGGGTAAACAATTATCAAGTAAGACAATGCCAATTTCTTTTTCAGATTTTAGTCATATTAAGCATTGACAAATCAAAAAAGTCATTAGGTGTGTTTTAGATCAATATTAGCTTGTCATACCTAAGTTAGTTATTTTTTATTGTACATTCGCATTTACTGATACGCACACACTTTAGTTGGCTGAATATAGTATATTAGTGACATTGATCATTATGAACGAATTATATCTAGGAATAAGTGGTATATCGAAGTCTTCGATTAACAAAAAACACAAATCAAAGTAGAAAACAAGAGTTACCCAAGAACATGCAATCGCGACCTATCGCTGACGACATTTTCAACGTTGTCTGGCGATATCAAGACACATTTATTCATAACATGACTCATTGTAAGTAAAGTAAGTTAATCAGTTTTAATTATTCATGAAGCAATCGATGCCATTGTCCCGAGCCAAGGACGGTTGTCTAGTAATTTCTAAATAGTTAAAAACATCAAAATCTTTAATATGGTAGGTAGGTAGGGTTGACAAATGTTGAAATACCTAGTTTTATAAATAAAATTACCAATTCATAATCATAGGTCATACCGGGTGTAAGAGTAAGTAAAGAGGTTAAAATTAATTGCTTAACTAGCCGTTGACTTTGCTCTCGTTCAAATGTCTTATTAGCAAAAACAGAAGCGATGCGATTATGTATCAATTCCTTAATTATGTTATATTTACAATATTAAAACATGCATATAGGTATTTTTCCGAATACTGTGACTATACTTTCAAGAAAAGCATTTACATTTGTACATAAGATATATATTCAGGCTCATTTTAATAAACTCTGAGAACGCGAACTGGAGATGCTATTCTCATATAAAACAGCATCTCAAGTTCGCTCTCAAATTCGTCCTCATAGTTGAGAGCGATTTATTAATACGAGCGTTAATATTGTTGGCTAAACGTTGTCAATGGTTACCCGGTAAATAGGCAATAGTTAATGTCACGCGCATGCAATCAACCCACCAACCTAACTCAATGAACAAATGCGCGCACGCACTGGGCCGGCCACGCGGGCCAATTCACCTTCTGGAAAGTACAACAAAGCTACAGTACTCCTTGTTGACAGGCTGGTCAAAAACTATAGCTTATTAATATGAATACTGTATGAACGAGTGACGCTGGAAAGTACAGCAAAGCTATAGTACTCATAATTCTCTGCCTAGTCTACGACTATAGTGCATATACTTGGAAAACTGTATTAAGTATTAACCTGCGTTACTATTGTAAAAACAGGTATTTTAAAATATTATAAATAAGCTGTAAATATAGGTTTATTTAGCTATAATAGAATGGTTTGTTTTCTTAAATAACTGGGAAGTCAATACACCAACAAAAAGATTTACTCTTCTAAATTAAATAAGGAAAGACCAGTTTATCGTTCAGTATATCCTTCAACTGCTGTGAAGCAGTTATGTAGACAACATAACTTTTAGTATATGTAGAGCGTATAAAGATAGACATGACAAATCTTATTTTACGATAATAAAGTAGAAATAATGTCTTTCTTTTTACCATACTATTCAGTTTTTACGGATCTTTCACGGTGCCAAATATTGCGGATGCCTGATGATCTTTACAAAAAAAAACGTGCAGCTGTTTATTGTTATGAACATCGAACGATGAAAGATGGAGGTAACAAAAAGTAGGTAGCATGAATCACTCAACGAATTCCTTTATTTACATACATTGAGCAAAAAGTATGCAACTTCTCATCAATATTTGCTATAAACTCCATCCAAAAAAATGTAAACACTTACTTAAAATCTTGTAAAAACCTTTATATTTTTAGCGACTTGTAAAAACAGTAGCAACCGTCATTTGTGGTCACTAATTTCAAGCACCGGCAAGATTGAGTATATACTTTAGCAATTCGTTTTCTTATAAAAATAAGCAGAACTAAATTCTAGGTACCACGTCTTGGTAAGTGTTTGCTTAAAGTCATATGCAGTACACAGTGCATTGAAGTTACAATAACACATACAGTTTTATTTTAAAGTTGCCCATTAAGAGCTGTTGATTATGTGAAACAGATACTAGTTTCGTAATATGTACATATTTAACAGACATACAGACATACAGACATGTTCATGCTCACAATGTTTATCACATGGTGTTATGCTGTAATCCATTCCCTTACCTCTTAAAGTAGAACAAAAGTAAACCGTACGCACGATAATAATTATGAGTTGGCCGGATTGAAACTTTTCACAAGAGGCAGCAAGGATGCAGACAAAACTATTAATTTAATAATTACGAGAGAAATAATATATATATTCTTCATTTGGTATATTAAAACCAGTACATTGTAATAGCGTCAACACAACCAATATCAACTTAAATTCTTTCCGGCAAACTTAATTTTAATGTCCGTGCATGACCTGATACCATAATATATTCTACGTCCCCCAAAGCAGTACCCCTCGACACTGTTAACCCTTTAACAGACATGACATGATTCAAAATAATTGAATTGATTACTTTTTGGACTTTCGACCCAATAACACATTTTTTCGTTTTTAACATATTTATTAGTCAGAAAAAAATCTTTACGCCTACTCTCTGACCGCAGGAGCAGTAAGTTGCAATAATTTAAATATGGTCACTACTATCCGTATGTCTGATTAAAGGTTAACATAAATGAATGAACGAAGTAAATTGAATGAATGAGTGAGTATCAACACTAACCATAACTCATGTTTAGTTAGATCTGAATGTTTAACCATGATCCAATTTGTCCGGTTCCCCTCTATGGGTTACGAAGGTCTGATGGCAGTAGCTTCACTGTCATAACCAGACTTGCCAAATCCTGGATCATGGTCAAAGCGGACCCCGCATAGAAACGGAATAAACGCTAGGAAGAAGGTAAACGAATGAACGAAGTAAATCGAATGAATGAATGAGTACAGAAAGAGTGAGTATAATGAACACTAACCATGTCTCAAGTCGCGTTCGGTGTAGTACTCCTGCGTGGATGCGTAGTGTCTCTCCACGAGGTAGGGGATCACGGTGGACGTGTGCAGCTCGTCGGAGCGCCGCGACCGAGGCGTCACCAGCCGCTCGCCCGCGTCCAGGGGAGGCGTGGCTTGCACCCAGCTGGAATTATACAACATGGAATTATAGAACATTAAATTGTACATATTTCACTTATCTCTCTGGACAATAAATAAATATCATTGGACTTTATTTACACAGCGTCATCTAGCCCCGAACTAAGCATTAGCTTGTGCTATGGGTGCCAGACAACGGATAAACATTACTTATATACTTTTTTTTGTAAATAAATACATATTATATATAGAAACACCCAGACCGTTACCAAACAGACATGTTCATGCACACAAATGTTTGTACCGTGCAGAGATCGAACCCGCGACCTTTGGTGTAGTAGCCGACTTCTCGACCATTATACCAAACGACTCGTCAAACACATTACATTTACATTTAAATTGCCAAGAGAGTTGTTGTGTTTCATTTTATACAATGATCACGACCCTCAGTAATGAGGAATACGACTCAAGGAGGAGGATTTCGCTTATTACAGCTTGTATGTGATCGAAACAAATCATTTTTATTCGTTAATAGCAGCCGCCCGCTACTTCGTTCGCGTGAGTTCAGATCCCTTTTTCGCAATAAAAGGCAGCATTGTTCTTTCTCAGGGTCTTAAGATTGTCTGTGCCAAATTTCATCAAAATCGGTTGAGATGTTTCAGCGGGAAAGCGCAAAGTAAGACAGACAGAGAGACAAAGTTACTTTCGCAGTTATAATAGTAGTAGGGATTTGTTTCGTTTGTTTGGAAACTCAAGAAACTATTCGAATTAAACTGAAAATAAGTCATAATGAAATTCACGGCAATCAGTGAAGATATATTCACATAAGACAATCAAAACATAATTATATTGACATAATTCATAAAACCGCAATTGTGGTTTTAACTTGGGTAAATATCTGCACACTATTAAACTACACTAACCATGTAGGTAAAAATAACTCATGGATTTGAAGTTATAATGTGCAAACATACTTGCGCCACTACTAAACAGAGTTAGAACACTTGATTCGGACTGTTATACGGATGATCCCGGGATTCTTTTTAAAAAAAACAAATTATTAATTTTAGACTGGCAGCCGTCACGGAGTCGAGATGTGGACTGACTAACTATTGTGAATGAATACGCTACTGCACTATGAAAATGCTGAGTAAGGGGTATTGCTTAGGTTGTAAGCAATAACCCTTACTATCTGGGGATATAACACCTCCCCCTTTGAGAATAAACTTCAGGATACTGAAGTTTATTAGATAATTTAAATTTTAAGGGACAGCGTGACGACTTCCGTGATTTATTAAAATACAATATTGATCTGTATAGAATATTATATAATGTTACGAACGAGCCGGAACCATCGAGACATCGCGACATAAAGTCGAATGTTCGAGACTAATCTACATCTATAATTGTGACGGACAGACGCGATCCGCGCCGAGAGTATTCGCGAAGCCGGTACAAACCCCGCGCGCGCCATTTACAACCTTATAACAACGCAATAAGGTCTACGATCGAGTCACCGCAGACGCGGCGCGAGCGCGTCGCAGGTAGAAAAAAGGGCCGCGGGAGCGCACGACGCTTCTAGATACATCGCGTGTTATCAAGAGGGCTATTGTTCGCGCGCGAGTACTTTCTCGGGACGGCCGAATTATCTAGTATCGCGTTTGCCGGCAATATAAATACGGCTCAAGTAGGGAGTCAGTCGAGTTCAATCTGAGCTTTCGGAGTGACAAGTGCGAACAAGTGATTACGAGTGACTATACCTGCGACCTAAGCGATACCTACGGACTACGAAGAACCCTGTGAACATAGTGTTTAGTGCGATTGAGTGTACGACCTAGGCGACCTACGGACTTCGATTTTCTGTGTGATTTGGCTACGGTGATTGTGTTGTGACTTGTGATTGTGTTGTGACTTGTGATTGTGTTGTGACTTGTTTATCGTCGAATAAATTCTTCTATCAAGTCAACGGTTTTTAATCCAAATCCCGATCCCCACGTTCGTAACATTTGGTGTCAGAAGTGGGATTTGGAAATGCCAGTGACTCCGAGGGAAGATACTACCGGCGTCAGAACGAGGGCACAACAGGCTGCGGAGGCCACGGCAAGTGCACGTCAGGGAACTTCTAGTGACCATCGTGAGATGCCGATCGGCCCTACCAACCAAGCCACACTCGGCGACCAGGCCACGTTAATTACGCAGACCCCTCCGCCGCCCTCTGGCTCATCGTCATCTCAAGAGCTATCAGCATCGGATCTAAATACATTAACGCAGATGCTAGATTTAATGCTCCAGAAACAGGACAAAATGCTTGAAGACATGGAAGAACATCAATATTTGCTCGGGAAACAAGACAAAATGCAGGAAGAAAGTCAAGAGAAGATGCAAATGATGAGTCATATGCTTCAGGGCCAGAAGAAAATGCAAAGGAAACAGGACAACATGCTTGAAGAACACCCCCAAACGGAACAAAAAGTACTCTTCGGCGTAGATTCAGTGCGTGATATGGTGCAAGACCTTCGGAAAATCATGGACCTGGTAGAAGAGAGGGTCACTAATGTGGTCGCCAACCTGGACAGCTTAAGGGCAGAAGTCGCTGAGCTACGCAAGAAGGTACTGCGATTGGAAACTGCAGGACCTGCCGCGTCGAGTGACTTTATCAACCAGCCACGTTGGGTAAAAGTACCATCTTACGACGGCACCACTTCTTGGACCGCCTACCGTCGGCAATTTGAAACCGTTGCCAGGGCCAACAGGTGGTCGGATGAACAGAGCCTGGCAGCTCTTACTGTTGCTCTTCGTGGAGAGGCTCTTTCAGTTCTGGAGGCGCTACCATCAACGGGGTGCACATTTGAAGAGTTGATGGAGGCACTCGAAGTACGATATGGAGAACAACATCTGGAGCCTGTGTTTCGTGCCCAATTACGGGAAAGGTGTCAACGCTCGGGTGAAGGTCTGCAGCAGTGGGCCTTAGAGATTGAAAAGATCGGTCGCAAGGCATATCCATCTGCTGAAAAGAAAATGGTGGACTCCATCACACTGCAATCGTTCATTGATGGAATAAGGGACATGGAAGTTAGGGCTGCTGTAGGGTTGGGCCACCATGTTTCTCTGAAGGAAGCCCTAGCTCATGCCCTTGAGGTTGAAGTTGCGCGGCGTGATATTGGACCGGTGCACAGGGTACGAGAAGTGTTTGAGGAAGTACAACAGGTGAAGACGTCTTATCCGCCGAAGAAGAAGAGAATTGGTCCCATGTGCTACAGATGTGGAGAAAGGGGACATTTGCAGTTGAGCTGTCCCAACAAGGAGCCGCAAGCATCAAAACTTGCTGATTTGATTGTGAGCAAGATTGATGAACACCTTCTCCGACTTAAGGAAATGTCAAAGAAGCTGGAGGCTACAGCTTCTAAAAGGAGTCAGGGAAACGAGAGAGAAACAGCCAGGGCTAAGGGTCTGGTGCTGACTGGAACGGACAAAGCCCGGAAAAAGATCGTCTCCCTGGCGAACGACAGGCGTGCTGACACTCTCTCATGGAGACGCCCGCAGGAATGGAAGCGCTGCCTCAAACAGGAGATAAAAGAAGATGTTGTACGACTGGTGAGGACAAGCCCTCCGAGAACCTGGGAAGCTGCAGTGAAAGGTCGATCTACCAGGAGGCTGGGACACCTTCAACGTTATAACGTCGGTGCACCATGGAGAACAATTACCAGAAGCTTTGAGGAAGACAAGGTAGGAAGGTCCCTACAAGGTGGTTCACAATGATGATGATGCTCGGGACGAGCATATCTAAGAGGAGGGCAGTGTTACGAACGAGCCGGAACCATCGAGACATCGCGACATAAAGTCGAATGTTCGAGACTAATCTACATCTATAATTGTGACGGACAGACGCGATCCGCGCCGAGAGTATTCGCGAAGCCGGTACAAACCCCGCGCGCGCCATTTACAACCTTATAACAACGCAATAAGGTCTACGATCGAGTCACCGCAGACGCGGCGCGAGCGCGTCGCAGGTAGAAAAAAGGGCCGCGGGAGCGCACGACGCTTCTAGATACATCGCGTGTTATCAAGAGGGCTATTGTTCGCGCGCGAGTACTTTCTCGGGACGGCCGAATTATCTAGTATCGCGTTGCCGGCAATATAAATACGGCTCAAGTAGGGAGTCAGTCGAGTTCAATCTGAGCTTTCGGAGTGACAAGTGCGAACAAGTGATTACGAGTGACTATACCTGCGACCTAAGCGATACCTACGGACTACGAAGAACCCTGTGAACATAGTGTTTAGTGCGATTGAGTGTACGACCTAGGCGACCTACGGACTTCGATTTTCTGTGTGATTTGGCTACGGTGATTGTGTTGTGACTTGTGATTGTGTTGTGACTTGTGATTGTGTTGTGACTTGTTTATCGTCGAATAAATTCTTCTATCAAGTCAACGGTTTTTAATCCAAATCCCGATCCCCACGTTCGTAACAATAATATAAGATATAATATAAGATATAATATAAGAAGATAGATAGAAGATATATCCATAATAGGAGATACAATTTTAATTAGTCGATTCTAAGACGAGGCCCAATCTGTTGCAACTCTACGACGTTTTCAGTAGGATTATTTGGATTTTTACGATTAAATAATTTGGAAGAAAATTTAAACTTTTTGCAAAACAATGTAAATATTATCAATAAGGTTAATATAAGAGATAAAATGCTAATTATAGGAAAGGAAATATGATCCTTAAAACTGTATAATTTGGGGGGGTTTATGCTGTGTAATTCTTTGATTATTTGATCGGAGGTTGTTTTAAAATTTTTTAAATCGTCGAGAGAAATAGATTTGATTTTATGAAGTGAAATATTGGCTTATTTGGTTTTATTGGACTGGAAATTACAACATTTGTCAATTATAATGTTAAAATCAGAAGATATCTTTGGAACATATATTTTGGGCTCCGTCTTAGAAACTAGTTTAAGATTCTTATGAAACGCGATACAATCTGGCTTAATATTAAGAACACCTGTACCGGATATTATTATTTCTAAAGTTTCGTTATAACATTCAATAGTAAGCTTAGTGGAATGTGATTGTACAAAAATCCATTTATTGTTATTAAGTTTATGCCAAATGTCAATATCACCGAAAAGGAACTTCACAGGACAATTTTCGGGAAGATAATTTATTGCTTTTGTAATTAATTCTATTTCACAGGATGGATTACTCATTACAGCATAAACGTCAGGGACGTCGCAAAGGTAAGTTTCGGTAAGTATCTTTTTACATTTACTCAAGGACTTAAGGTAAGTATATGACGATTTATCCTTACTTAAAGCAAGTAGCTGTTCAGAAGGAAGGATCAACGCGAAAGAGGTAAGTTCCTTGTCAGCGCGAGGAGTTGGTAAAGGTATGTTCTTATATAAATTATATTCTAACAAACTAACTAGAGGTACCTTCACAATGAACATCAGCTTATTGTTTAAATAATAGCATGTTAAATCAGCTATATTGATCAAAGTATGAATGTTGCTTATATCTAGATTGACAGGGAAATCTTTATATTTAGGAATTATCTTAAGATTACTAACAATATCGTTATACATCTGATTCGGTGTCAGAATGGAAGGATGTAGAGTATTACTCTTAACAAACAAAATAGAATTTAAAAGATCTTCGATCTTAAAAGATAAAGTAAGTATACTAGATTGTAGTACATAAAGAACTTGGAGAAGTTTAGCCTTAAAACTAAGTTCATCTATAACTACTGTTACATTTCTATAGGAACTAGTTAATTGTTCAATGACGTCGTTCAATTTTGCTTGATTATCATTTATTTCGTGTAAAGATTTATTTATATTAGCGATAGCAGATTGTGAAACCATGATGCTTTTAGTAATAGATTCTGCTAAAATTTTATCATTATTATACAGAGCTTTAATTGCGTTGTCATACATTTGTGCATCATCTTCATCTAATGTTCCGAATATATGTTTAAATACGGTTCCTACCACGGAGAACCAAGCAGATCTTTTTGATATTTTATTGGAGATAATATGTGAAATTGAATTAAAGTCTCGTGAGACGTCATTGAGTAGAGCTTCTAGCGGTTGTATCATATTTTGACATATAAAATTGTCAATCTCGTCGGTTTCGCGACATTGAACTCGAATGGTGACCATAACATCACGTATATTTTCTAAGTGATTCTTAAATGGAAGAATCTCATAAGGAATGACAATATGAAATTGATCATTAATAATCTTTAGTGTGCCAACAGGATCGAAGAGAATACCAGGACTTTTATCTTATCGATGGTCTCAATATATTGATTTTCTTTTTCTGCCAGGACGAGATTGAAAAAGATTGCGGCAATTCTGTAAAGATATAAATTTTTGAAAATATAATAAAATATTACTCAGTTTAAAACTTACAATTTAAGGCACTTAATCTATAATATTAAAACTATAAGATCAGCTGTCATGAGCTGGTTTGACTTCGTCAAAATGATGTTTGACATGTCTACGGTTAATTAAAAGAGACAAAGTATTGAAGCCATGAATCTTAACGATTTTATAAGGACCTTTCCAGATTGGGGAAAGTGCTTTACGCAACCTGACATGGTTTTTAAGATAAACATAATCGCCTACTTTATACTGGACAGATCTTGTATGTCTGTCATAGTAAGTTTTCGATCTTTCCTTTGAAGCATTAATATTTTCTACGGCTTTTTCACGAGATATCTTAAGTCGATGATGAAGCATTTTGATATATTCAGGATAAGTCACGTCTGGACGTGAATCGAAAATAGAGTCAGGGATGTATGGTTTATGACCAAATATAAGTTCATAAGGAGTAAATTTGGTGGTGGTGTGAATTGTACTGTTGTAGGTAAGTATAGCTGTATAGACAAATTTGTGCCAGTTTGTTTGATTTTCATTGACATAGGATTTCAAATACTCTTTTAGAGTAGAGTGACTTCTTTCTAAAGCACCTTGGGTTTGCGGGTGGTAAGGTGAAGACCAAATTTGTTTAATTTTTAAAAATTGACATGTAAGCTTGAAAAGCTCGGCTGTAAAATTTGTACCTTAATCTGTTAAGATGGATTTAGGAATTCCGAACAGTGAAATAAAATGGACTAAACACTCACAGGTTTCTTCTGCTGTGGCGTTTGAGATAGGGTAAGCAAGAGAAAATTTGGTCAAGTCATCTTGAAGGGTAAGTATGTACTTAAGTTTTTGAAGACCAGCTTCGGGCAAAGGACCAACTATGTCTAAGCTGACTCTTTCAAAGGGTCGCGTAGATGTGGTTGTGATTTGCATTGGAGATTGATTTATTTTACGCAATGCTTTATTTGATTGACATAGCTTACACTGCTTTACATAATTCTCAATGTCTGCTTTCATGTTCTTCCAATAATAACGTTCTTTAATTCTGCTAAACATCCTATTTGAGCCAAGATGTCCTGCAATAGGAATATCATGGTTTTCTTTTAAGATTCTAGAGATTTCAGTTGGAACAGGGTAAATAATAGTATTATGATGGATGTTTATTGTTATATTAGAGTTGTTAAATAAGAACATAAGCATACAATATAATTTAGCAAAAGAATGTTGCTCGAAAAGGCTTTTGAAGTCGGATATCGCTATTTCATTTATATTTCCGCTAAGAATTATATCATCACGTACAGCTTTAAGTGTTTTAAATATATCTGGATAAGTACAGTCTTCAAAATAGTAGACTTTTGTAAATAAGAGATAGTAGATTCTATCTTTCGATTCTATTTTAATAAATGAATGTAATTCTCTTTCAGAGTCAAGAATGGCTGGGGAATCGCCAGCAATGGAAAGAATATCTTGGATATAAGGATTTGAGTCATCAAGGTCAATTGAAGTTGGAACAAGAATAGTTTTGCAATGAGATTTTAGTAAACTTTCATTATGCTCTTTTATAGGGGTGTTAAAATTTTCATTTGTATTAGAAGATGCTTTCAGGAATTCTTTATATTCGACGCTTACAGCTGGAGCTGAATTTTGGGAAGTAGAAGGTAAGTTTTCAAGCAGCTCAAGAGGCGAAGAAGGAGGAGCTTGTGCAGGTAAGTTCTCTTGTGTTGTAGGGCTATCAAGAGTAGAAGGAAGAGAACCTTGGACAGGTGAGTTATTCTTGTTTTCAGGACTATAGGAGATTGGATCATCTCTCTCAAGGAGATCTATATTGGGTAAGTTACTACTATCGGAATTAGCGGGAAGTGAAATACTTAAATCTTCTAGTGTCAAAGGACTGAAAGGAGGTGAAGAGTCATTATCAGCTGATTTGTTTAAAGAAGTTTGTTCAGAATCTTGATTTTGGGTGTCGGTAGGTTCTTGATTAGAGGATGACGGGTTTTCTGGATCAGATTGACCCTGAACAGGATTTACGGGGTATCTAGAAAGTGCGTCTGCATTTGAGTTGGTTTTACCTTTTCTGTAAACAATTTCATATTCAAACTCTTCTAACTTCAACCTCCAGCGGACTAATCGAGAACCTGGATCTTTACAATTGAAAAGCCATTGTAACGGCTTATGATCTGTTATTATTTTGAAACGATTTCCGTAAAGATATGGTCTAAAAGTTTTTGTGCCAAATATAATTGCGAGGCACTCTTTCTCAGTAACACTATAATTGTTTTCAGCTTTGGATAATGTGCGAGAAGCATAAGCGATAGGCCTGTCATTGCCTGGAGGTCCCTGCGATAGAATGGCAGATATTGCAGTATTAGAAGCGTCACAGGTAAGATTAAAAGGCTGTGTAAAATCCGGGTAAGCTAAGATAGGAGCTGTCACGAGTTTATTTTTTAAAGTTTCAAAGGCAAGCTGTTGATTAGTTTGCCATAAAAACGGGATATCTTTCTTAAGAAGGTTTGTAAGAGGCTTGGCAATTTTGGAGATATTTGGTATGAAACGGCGATAGTAAGATACTAATCCAAGGAATGATTTAATGTCTTTAGGACTTTTAGGAACAGGAAATTGTTCGACAGCTTTGAGTTTCTCGGGGTTAGGTTTAACGCCTTCATTTGTAATAATGTGGCCAAGATAAGCCACTTCTTTACGAAGAAATTCGCACTTATCTGGTTGCAGTTTAAGTTTGAAATCTCTGAGTCTGGAAAATATATTGGATAGGTTTTTTATGTGATCTTCTAAGCTTTGTGAGTAGCAGACGATATCGTCCAGGTATACGAAGCATTGTATGCCTTGAAGGCCTGATAGGGCTATATTCATTAATCTTTGAAATGTGGACGGGGCATTTTTGAGCCCAAACGGCATTCTAGTGAATTCAAAGTGCCCTTGAGGAATTGAGAACGCGGTTTTTGGCGCATCTTGCTCAGAGACTTTTATTTGGTGAAATCCTGAGGCTAGATCGAGTGTAGTGAAGTATTTACATTTACCCAATTGATCAAGAATTTCTGTTATATTAGGAATAGGGTAAGAGTCACCAATAGTTATGTCATTTAAACGACGGTAATCAATTACAATACGCCATTTGCGTTGCCCAGAGGCGTCCGTCTTTTTCGGCACAATCCAAATTGGAGAAGACCATGGAGATGATGAGGGTCGTATTATTCCTTCATCAAGCATTTTATTAACTTGGGTTTCGACTTCTTTTTTATGAACTTCAGGGAACCTATACGATTTAGTATTAATGGGAGCTGAACTAGTGGTTGGTATCATGTGTTCCAAAGCGTCAGTATGAGATAATTTATCATTTGGAAGATGAAAGATGTCGGAATATGATGAACACAAATCGTAAAGGGCATTTTTCTCTTCATCATTAAGATGAGAAGTTCTTAAAAGGTTTAGGACTTCATCAGTTCTATGTAACACGCTGTCAAGATTGTTTTTAAGATCAGAAGTATAAAAAATTTTGTTGTAATCGCCTTCTAGAGGTGATAATCTTAATTTCAGATCTGAATTTAACGTAACCGGTGATTCTGAAATATTTACAACTGATATATTTATTCTGGAGTTAGGTTTGACCTTGACAATTGAGTTAGCTATAAGTATTGAATCAGAAGGATTCTGATCTACAATAAGACCTTCTCTTAATTCAGGATTTAGTACAGAGCATTCGATGACAGTCTCTGTCCGAGGAGAAATCACGTAGACTGGTTGATTGAATTTAAGGTTTACTTTTATTTGATTAATTATAAGGATGTCTTTCTGAAAATCTAATTGAGAATTACTCTCAGACAAGATGTCACTACCAATGATACCATCATAAGGAAAATCTATATTATTTATAAGATGAAATTCAAATTTTAAGGAGTTAAACTCTATTGGAATATGTCCTAAAGATTTTTCTGGTTTATTAGCGGAATTAATTCCTGTAAATGTAATAATATTTCTTTTTATTTCAGGCATTCTATCAATTGAAGATTGTTTTATAAGGCTTATGGATGCTCCAGTATCAACAAGCATTTTTAAAGGTTTAGTTGATACTGATGATTGTATTTCAACGAAAGGTAAGTATTTTCTTGATATATTTGATGTGACATTATAAATTTTAATATTTTTGTTTTCTGTTTCAGGTGCAGTGCTGGATGCATGCGGTTTAGTGACGGCTGGAATAGCGGAATTTATGATATGTTAGATATATCAACTGAAGACACGTTATTTTCTCTTTCTTAATCTCCGTAACTTCCCGTCTCCGCATTTAATTTTTAACTGAACTGCTGTCGTCATCAAAACTGTCATTTTTGCTCCACCATAGTGCCGCCGCAAGGCATAGACACACTAGTGAGGTGCAACTCAATTGAATTTAGTCAATCGTTCAACAGTTCGGCCATCCTGAAATTCCTTCGCCCTCGAAGGACTCCTAAAAAAAAACACATTACTGTGAGCCCCTCACGGCAGTACAAGTTGTGAACCCGACGCCCCTCACGGCAAGACTACATAATGACTTGAGCCACTCACGGCAGTGTAAGTTGTATACCCTACACCCCTCACGGCAATATAAGTCATCTGAGCCCCTCACGGCAGTGAAAGTTGTGTATCCTACGCCCCTCACGGCACTATAAAAGAATCACTTGAGCCCCTCACGGCAGTGCAAGTTGTGAACTCTACGCCCCTCACGGCAATATAAGTCATCTGAGCCCCTCACGGCAGTGAAAGTTGTGTATCTTACGCCCCTCACGGCACTATAAAAGAATCACTTGAGCCCCTCACGGCAGTGCAAGTTGTGAACCCTACGCCCCTCACGGCAATATAAGTCATCTGAGCCCCTCACGGCAGTGAAAGTTGTGTATCTCACGCCCCTCACGGCACTATAAAAGAATCACTTGAGCCCCTCACGGCAATGAAAGTTATATACCCTACGCCCCTCACGGCAATATGAAAGAGTCACATGAGCCCCTCACGGCAATATAAAAGAATTATTGAGCCCCTCACGGCAGTGCAAGTTGTGAAGTTGTGAACCCTACGCCCCTCACGGCAATATAAGTCATCTGAGCCCCTCACGGCAGTGAAAGTTGTGTATCCTACGCCCCTCACGGCTCTATAAAAGAATCACTTGAGCCCCTCACGGCAGTGTAAGTTGTGAACCCTACACACCCTTAGGGGTTTATTTATTTATTTTTTTTTTTTTTTTTTTTTTCCTTTTTATCTTTCTATCATTTTTTTTTTGTCTTTTTTTTTTTTTTTTTTGTTTTTATCTTTTTATTATTATTATTTTTTTTTTATTATTTTTTTTTTTTTTTTTTTTTTTTTTTTTATTATTTTTTTTTTTTTTATATTTAATACTTCAGTCTTCGGCGGACATTTCCTCCTGTCTGCCAGCCTCCATGTCTTCGCTATCAGTGTCCCCATCCTCCGACGAATTATCACACCTATCTTGCCATATTTTCAATTTGTCTCGCGCAACGATATTTTTATAAGCCCTTTTTCCCCTTTCGGCTGAGGTCACCTCATAGCGATCATTGGGTAACACAGCAGTTATCTTGTAGGGACCTGCATAGCGCGGAACTAATTTACCACTTGTCAAACCTGGTCTTAAGATCCTTCTCTCCATCATGACCAATGAACCAAGCGCAATAGGCTTTGATGCCCTTCGACCTTTGTTGAATCGCTCCTTCATTTGGGTTGAATTTTCGTCTATTGCCCTTGCCGCTTCCTCTCGCAATTTTTCTACATCTGTACTATGAATCGGACCTCTCATCTCCCCCGCCAGTCTGGGCCTTAATCCACATAATAATTCCAAAGGCGATTTTCCAGTCCCTTTGCTGAGAGTTGAGTTTATTCCTAACTGTACCTTGGGAAGGACAGTATCCCATCCTTTCTGATCAGCATGTCCGTAGGCAATTAGGGAATTAAGGATGGTGCGATTCAAACGCTCTACTTGCCCATTTGCTCTTGGAGAAGCCACTGCATTCAGCACATGTTTTATTCTTCGCTGTTCACAATAATCCTTGAATTCTTTTCCCGTAAAAGCAGTACCTCTGTCACTTACTATCCGTACCGGGAATCCGAACACATGACTCAGCTTATTAAGAGCATTTATGGCTCCTTTAGCATTTGCACTAGCAACAGCCTCAAGCCACACTAACTTAGTAAACCCGTCTATTATTGCAAAAATATATGCCTTGCCGTTGCTCTTACAAAAAGGGCCCAGATGATCTATGTGTAATGTGTCAAAAGGCATGGCCACTCTCGGAATAGGGTGTAGAAGACCTGGCTGCTTTCCCGTCGGTTTCTTTGCAAATTGGCATCCAATACAGCTGGCCACGTACTTGACCACACTTTTCCTCATTCTAGGAAACCAATATTTAGCTCGTATGGCTTCTATACATTTTTCAGGACCTAAATGTCCGTTGTCATCATGATAAATTTTCATAATGTGCCATCTCGCACTCCTAGGTACCACAGGCCTTGTACCACTTTCTGTCATGCGGTATAGTACGCCATTCGTATATTTAAAACTTTTAGCTAATCCATTTTTATTATTACTTTTAATTTCCGACTCTAAGTTTCCGATCATCGCTTGGATTCCTTCATCACCGTCTTGTAAAGCATTTATCAAATCCTTTTCTTCAATATGATTAACTGATATAGGATTTCGACTTAGTGCATCGACATGAATCATCGATGTCCCGGGTCTATGTTCTACATCGAAGTCGAACTCTTGGAGATCTAGCCACCAGCGCGCTATGCGTGGGGATAAATCTCGTTTAGACCAAGCCAATCTTAATGCAGAGCAATCCGTCACTACACTGAATTTCAATCCAGTAACATAGACCTTAAACTTCTGGATGCTAAACACAACTGCTAACGCCTCGAGTTCAAAACTATGATACTTAGTCTCGGTTATAGATGTTTGTCGGCTTGTATATGCAATCACTTTCCATTCGCCGCCTTCTTGGCATTGAAGAAGCACACCACCCAATCCTATCTGGGATGCATCTGTGTGGATTTGTGTCTTGCGTTTTGGACTGTAAATAGTAAGGACTGGATCGGATGTAAGAAAAGTCTTTAATTGCGTTAAGGCGTTACGTTGGTCGGGTCCCCAGTTCCAGTCAACTTCTTTCTTAGTCAGCATGGTTAGGGGTCTGGCAATTAATGCGAAGTTTTTGATGAATTTGCGGAAATAACTTGCCAGACCTAAAAATTGCCTCAATTCGTGAACATTTAGGGGTGTTTTGAACTCTGACACTGCGCTTAATTTTTGTGGCGCCGGACGAATTTCACCTCCAGAAATCATATGTCCCAGATATTCGACGTTATCTGTCAAAAATGAACATTTTTCACGTTTCAGCTTAACGCCCGCCTCATCAATCAGTTTTAACACTTCTCTTAGGTTATCCAAACAGTTTTCTACACTATCTCCCCAAACAATTATGTCGTCGATGTAGACTTCGCAGCATTGATGAATAACAGGTGCTAAGATCTCATTCATTGCCCTTTGAAACACTGCTGGTGCATTACACAGACCAAAACTCATCATACGATACTGGTAGTGGCCATCTGGTGTTACAAATCCTGTGAGCGGTCTTGACGATTCTGCTATCCTAATCTGGTGGTAACCATTTGCCAAATCTAAAGAACAGAATACCGATTTATCCACCAGCCTATCAAGTAAATCCTGAATAATTGGTAACGGGTATCTTTCCTTTTCCGTTATTTTGTTGAGAGCCCTGTAATCTACACACATGCGATAGTCTCCATTTTTCTTTTTGACCAATAGCACCGGGCTTGCATAAGGAGAATTTGACACTTCAACTATTCCTGCTTTCATTAAATCTGCAACTATTTGCCTAACGATTTCTCGTTCATGAAATGATATTCTGTAAGGTTTATAATTCACAATTTTGTCTGCAGTTAGTCGAATCTTCATCTCTATATGGCAGTTCCCTAACTCCATGCCACCATCTGAAAAACACGTCTGATATTGTTCCAGAAGGTCGTCAAGCGCAGATTGCTGATCAAGTGTCAACGTTGTAGTCTGATGTTTGTCTAGCCTCAAAGAACAATCAATCAAGTTGGCTCGTGCCAAACACTGAGTGTTATCCAATTGAACCGGTTCACTAGACATACTTATAATTTTCATTACCACTAAGCCATCTCCAGTGTCTACATTTCCACCCAGAATGTTCCTCTCATTCCTTGGTTCTCGATGGTCACTTGATATAATTTGCAACACACCACTAACCATTGGCTCAGTTCTCGCTATAACTTTATTTACACCCGGGTTCAATGTAACCGTAGAATCGGGGTACAGCCGTATTTTCTCTAATTCTTCACACAACTCTGTAATCCCCAGTGCCATTCCTTTATCAAAAACATTGAGACAACTTGAAGTTTTAATGACTACAACATCGGGTTCTTCGGTATATGGTTGACCTACTAAAATATCAAAATCTTGCAACCCATCGTCCACGATGTAAAATCTAGTACGCTTCTTAACACCGTCCACAGTCAAGTCAGCTTCTGCCACTCCCTTTGGTACAGTCAGGGCATTACCATATCCTTTGATAACGGCTATATCATCAACATTGATTGCCAATCCCAATTTATCGGATAAACTCTGTTTCACAATATTGCAAGAGCTACCGAAATCGATAAATGCTTTGGCTGGGGTGTCATTAATAATAACTGTTTTTATATAAATGCTATCAGAACCCGCTCCATCTGTTTCTACTTTTCTTACATTTTGTAATGCTCGTCGTTTCGCTCGGCAATCTTCTATCACATGCCCATTTATTTTACAAAAGGTACAAACCTTCTCTTTATTTTTCTTTGTATAACAATTCACTTCCGAATGTCCTTGTTTTCCACAGAATGCGCATGCTACTTTTCTATGCTCTTGTTCCTCACAGATAAATGCCTTGTGTCCATCCATTCCACATTTAAAACATTTGATAGCTGTGTTGGTTTTTTCTATCATGTTTCTTCTAATCGGAGCTCTAAATCCTGGACTATTATGAGCATTCATAAAACTTGCCAAATACTTTAGCAATGAGGTTGTATCGTGACACCCCGCAGATAAGGCCCCAACTTCTATAAACTTATCACCCAGCGTACCAATAATAGCTTGAGTAATGATATCATTGCTAAGTTGACAAGACGTTCCAATAGCGAGTTTATTATAGTAAAATTCAATAGGATTTTCATTAGGTAGTCTAACTCTATTAACTAGTTCTCTAATTTGAGATAACTTATTTTTAGTAAAAGGGAAAGCTTGGATTAATTTTTCCTTCCACTGATTCCAACTGATGTTAATCACTGTCAAACACTCATACCATTGCTTTGCATAGCCACCTAATTTTGATATACAATTGCAAATTAATGTAGTTTCATCCCACCCCTGCATTTGGGCGATACCTTCCAAATTTCGAATCCAGCTTTCTATTGGAATTGAAGAATTCTGTGGATCAAATTCCGGTATGAAATCGTTTCGACCTACATAACGGACAGATGGCCCGGGATTGGTTGCACGTTCTAGGGTGCTTCCCCTATCAGAATTGTAAGTATTTTTCTTCCGCAGCTCACGAACCAATCCCTCTAATGCTTCAATTCGATTATTATTATTCCTTACTCTTTTCCTGTATCTACTTTTAAATATTGTATTCCTTTCACTTTCAGAACTTGAACTTCTACTTGTATCTGGTCTAGTGTCCCTCTTGCGTCTACCCATTGTGTTAGTTGTTGTTTGATTAATAAGACTTGTTTATTATCGTGAACTATTCACCAGCACATACACGAAAGTTTATGATACCAATTTAACACCAGAGGAGGTTATAATAATAATGTTCTACTAATAGTCTTTAGTTTTCACCACAATGCCAGATAATATAATGGATTGATCTCACCCAGTCTTTTTTCTGTGACTCACTGCATGCTGTGGGCCCATTCGCCGTGTCGGCAAAATAAGCGACTTGCTGATTTTAACACCCACAACACCACCAAACTTGTCAAGCGTGCGCAAGAGTTCCAAGTAATTGTTACACACCGAAACTTGACTCAAAGCAGTTCACAGCACTTATAATACTTAAAAATAAGCGACTTGCAGATTCTAACACCCACAACACCACCAAACTTGTCAAGCGTGCGCAAGAGTCCCAAGTAATTGTTACACACCGAAACTTGACTCAAAGCAGTTCCGAGCACTTATAATACTTAATATTAATCAGAATTGTTCATTTCGTGCACACCTTAACACCAAGCATTAGTTTTAAAGCGAGAGAAAAAAAAAATACTCGACAACCACGCCCTATGCCACGCGGTCGGTACTTATGCGTAAGCGTTGTTTTACGTTTTGACAACGTAGTGAAAAGTTTATCCGCACTATTTAATACAGGCGCGAGAAACGGTCCCACTTCTGAAATCTGTTAGATATATCAACTGAAGACACGTTATTTTCTCTTTCTTAATCTCCGTAACTTCCCGTCTCCGCATTTAATTTTTAACTGAACTGCTGTCGTCATCAAAACTGTCATTTTTGCTCCACCATAGTGCCGCCGCAAGGCATAGACACACTAGTGAGGTGCAACTCAATTGAATTTAGTCAATCGTTCAACAGATATTAGATACTGAAGTTGCATTAAATTTGTCAGAAGACTTTAGACAGGATTTAGAAGACACAATAGATTTAAAATTTTGAGGTTGGGGCTGTTTACCCTGAAGTACGACCTTTGAATAGGACATTGGAATGCGGTCTCCGTTTTGGGGCTGGTTACCCTGCTGTATGACCTTTGCATAAGACATTGGAATGCGGTCTCCGTTTTGGGGCTGGTTACCCTGCTGTATGACCTTTGCATAAGACATTGGAATGCGGTCTCCGTTTTGGGGCTGGTTACCCTGCTGTATGACCTTTGCATAAGACATTGGAATGCGGTCTCCGTTTTGGGGCTGGTTACCCTGCTGTATGACCTTTGCATAAGACATTGGAATGCGGTCTCCGTTTTGGGGCTGGTTACCCTGCTGTATGACCTTTGCATAAGACATTGGAATGCGGTCTCCGTTTTGGGGCTGGTTACCCTGCTGTATGACCTTAGCATAAGACATCGGAATGCGGTCTCCGTTTTGGGGCTGGTTACCCTGCCGTATGACCTTTTTATTTAAATATGATTTGACATCGATTTGAGAATTTAATTTTCCCGTACGACATCGGACGGGAAAGCACTCTCGTTTAAATGATCTTCGGTAGAATTTTCGACCTCCGAATTGATCGCGTGAATAGGCCGATTATTTTGGAAATATGTGCTAGGACGATTATTGTTATTGAAAAAACGCCTATTATTGTACTCGCGTCTTGAGCATTGTTCAATGGTGTGTCCTGGAAGCTTGCAATATCGACACACTAAAGAATTTACAAACGTTGGTCGGAATGATGTTTGATTGTTAGGATTACCATTACCATGAGTCCTTTGTTGCGGAGCCGGTCTATTATGAGGTTGGAGTAAACGAGGACGCCCTTGATAACTGAAATTAGAATGTTGACCTAAACTATTACGTCTTGAGGATGCTTTTAAAATCTTTTCTTCTGACACAGCAAAATTGATCGCGTCATTTAAAGTTTCCGGATCACGGCATCTTACAACTGTAGACAATTGAGGGTTAAGACCTATGACAAAAGTATGCAGCGCAAGATCTTGCATGGCTGCAAGGCGACCAGCCAGTTCACCCTTCTTTTTAGTGGGTATCGATATGTTAATCTCTGTGAGAAGCTTTGACAAACATGACTCTATTCGCAGGGCGAACTGGTTGACCGTCTCATTAAACTGTTGCCTACATTCTTGTAGGTCGGAGAGCAAGGCAGCGTAATGCTTTTTATCACCATACTGTGCTTTTAAGAAGTCCTCTAATTGTTCCCAGGTTTCGAATTCTTTGATGGAACAAGCGCTTTCGGCGCGTCCTTCCAATTGACTAAGGATATATTTTAAAAGTATATCTTGTTGAGAAGCCGACGCTAAGCGAATCGCGTTCCGGCAGTTATTTAAGAATGCGTTTAATTTATCGCGATTTCCATCAAACTTATTTATAAATTTTATTAAGATATTAAGATCAATTGGCACTGAGCTGCCTGGCTCGTCTTTAGGCATATTGTAGTTTGAGCGAGACGAAGTCTAAACAAGATAGATAAGCCTGGAATTTCCGCTCGGACTCGGCAAGCGCGCGTGGGCGGAGAGATAATGCAGCTGCACTGAGTCCCGACTGAGTAGAATAATTATTAATTATAAGTGTTCTTACAGGTACAGCATCTTCATAATTTCTCTCGGATTACGCACAGGACACGATGTAACTTTAATTACGCACAGGATACACTCACAACAGGATACACTTCACAGGACACAAAGTACATAGTTTTTAACTTTCTCAGGATACACTCACGGATCACGATTTAAGTTTTAATATCAACAGGATACACTCGCAACAGGATTCATTCACAGGACACGATGTAGTTTTTATAATGTTCTGGATACACTCGTAACTGGATACACTTCACAGGACACGATTGTTTTTATAACGTGCAGGATACACTCACGGGAAACATTGTTTCTTTATTATATGCTGGATCGAAAAGGTTCGGAGACGTATTCGGGTTTTAGACGGATTTTGGGGGATTTTCGTATCCCACCGCTGCCACCATTGTTATACGGATGATCCCGGGATTCTTTTTAAAAAAAACAAATTATTAATTTTAGACTGGCAGCCGTCACGGAGTCGAGATGTGGACTGACTAACTATTGTGAATGAATACGCTACTGCACTATGAAAATGCTGAGTAAGGGGTATTGCTTAGGTTGTAAGCAATAACCCTTACTATCTGGGGATATAACAGGACAGTAAACATACTACATACATAGTAACACGGAATTGTGTATTTTTATAATCTTCATTCTAAACTTCACACTTACTTGTGTCATCATTACATAATCAGCAGCCTAATTCAACATTATGATGTTGGTAAACATAGCACTCGACGGTTAATGTATATTGACGAATTAACCTTGCATCGAAATGCATAAAAAAACAATTTTTACGTTCAGATTCATCTAGAAGATTCATAACCGTAAAAAAGTTAAGAAGCCTATTAATGTCCCAGTGCAGGGAAAAGGCTTCCATAATGAAACCAAGTTATCGTTACAAATATGGGTTAAGTTAGCTTAATCACCACGCTTGCCAAAAGCGGATCGGTGATCACAAACCCTGGCTGTGTTCGGTCAAAACAGACAAAACTCTTTGCCCGGGAATCGAACCTAGAACCTCGAGACCACAGCTCGACAATGAAACTACTTGACCATCGAGGCGTCTGAACGTATTAATGGAAAATACGAGAAAATTAAAAAGAGTTACAAATTACAATGTACACATAAAACCGGAAAACATTTACGTCATTAATGTCTTGGGACTCGGTAGAGCTGTGATAAATAGGCTATTAACATTACACGCGCAAATAAACATTGCGTTTATCATTACAGACAGGTATAATAATGTCATTTAATATATTAAACTCAGAAGATTACTAAAATAACATGCCATGTTTTGATGTCTCGAAATAGAAGGAGCTTCGGAAGTCAACAAGACTCGGAACAAAGGTTAAGTGGTAGTATCCTCAAGTTAAAATACCAAGGTCGTTCTAGAAAGAAGCCATAACTATAGAAATCAAAAAAGGTTCTAAAACGGTAGGAATCTGCAAGCCTCGGATAAATAGCAAACATTTTATGCACAACTGCTTCTGAACATCATGTGCACTGTGTGACCTAAACTACAGAATATGCTGACAGTAACCTAGGAAAATTTTAATGCTTTTATATTTATAAAGAAAAAAGTATACAACGAATGGGCCGGTAAAACAAGAACATCAAACGATACTGCATATTTAAATGTCCTGGTAATTTAGAACCAGGCCTGCACGGAAACTCCTAGTAAATAATATTTAAGTACATTTACAGTTAAAATGCACAATACAACAATGGTAGGCTAACAGCCCATATTTGAATGCCGTTATTTAAATATGACTAATATGAATAATATGTTGTGACTTGTGTGTATTTAAACGAAGAATAAGATATTACATTTCAAGCTAATATTAGTTGTTTAATGTTACCTACTAAACCATTTCTTTTTGTATTTTAGGCAAGATTGTAATAAGATAAAAATACTATTCTATCTAAATAGATGCAAAAGCCCACTTCTTTGTCACAAGTAAGTACCTATAGGCTTGCCCGAAATATTATTCTGGATATTAAGCTATCTGCAAACAGACGTGTCAAGTTTTTTCTGTTATGAAATAAAAACTTAAAATGTTTTTGCCCTTACCTAAGTTCCTTAACTTGTAAATTATGTTTTTGTTTGTTTCTGGTGTAAATAACCTGGTGAATAATAAACAAATATTCGTTGTAATGCCATGCCGTAGGTTTTATATAGATGCAGCCTGTATTGATAGTACCCAACCATACAGGTCCCGTTAACTAACTATTATGGCTCAACGACCCAAAGTGTGTCTTGGCCTCCGAAACGAGAGACTTCCACCGGTCTCTCTCTTGCGCCACCTCCAACCAGTCCTCAACCCCGAGCTCTCGCAGGTCAGCCTCCACCAGGTACTAAAAAATCTTTGTCTTTATAAAATCACTCTTAACCATTCATTTATCTCTTAGTTTCTTCACGTGCTGGCGGCCGCCCGCTACTCCGTCCTTTACTTTACTTTAGCCCAAAGCCTTCCTCGTCAAATGGACTATCCTACACAAAAAAACGTTTGTTTTTGTTTTCTTTATGTTATTTTGTTTTTCTCAGGATATTTTGCTTGTTTTGTTTTTCTTGTGAAATATTGTGATTTTAAGTAAATAAATAGTTTTTTTTTAAAGACTTTCACATCTGATTTTATATAGTAGGTACAGAATCGATACTATACATGTAATAAAATAACAATATATGAATGTCGTATACATACGCATGGCGCTTGATCTCATTGACAGTGGGCCGGCACGCGGGGTCGCGCTGCAGCATGCGCGTGAGCAGCGCGCCCAGCGCCGGGCCCAGCGCGGGCGGCGGCGGCGCCGGCTCGCCGCGACCGATCGCCTCCAGCAGCCGGTACACGTTGTCGCCCTCGAACGGGTACCGGCCCGTTGTCATGTTGTATCTGAGAGGAGAGTTAATTTGCTTTTTAATTACAGTCTTGAATGCCGTATGTAGAGTCCAAAAACTACTATTGTTACCACGTAGTGTGGTATGTATTGCTGCCATCTAGCAGACTTTTCAATCACAACACCCTCAGTGCCTACCCCTAAACTAAGCTCGAAGCCTGTACTATGGGTGCTAGGGATAGACATACTTAAATACTGTTATAAACATCCATGACTCATCACACAAATATTTGCTCCTAGCGGGATTCGAACCGTGACCCTTGTTTTGTAGCCAGGGTCTCTGACCACTAGACCAATGGGCCTGTCATTATGAAGTTGATACTGTAGGACCAATAACTAATTCTTTTTTATTTACTACAGTTCCTCAGTCACTGGTATCTGGCACTCAAAAGGTTAAATAAGCAATTCTTGTAAATAACACGTGTTTAACACCAAAATTCCCCCTTTTCATGCCTAGGTGCAATACTCATAAATAAGAAACAGCAAGGAATATGTTTTGTTATTTTAAAAATCTGAATATATGGGCTGAAACTCTTATCATGCCATGCTGGATGTGAAAATACATATATTACCTACCTATATAGAAAAAGTATTTGATCCATTAGGCACAATTAAACCTTTCACACTTGAATAATTTAAACCAGGTTTAGCATATGAGTCAATACTAAAACTGAGTGACCTAAACACCTATTTACATAATAATAAATAATACAACACACATGAAGTCATTCTACATCTTACTATCAAGTTCTGAAAATCATATTTCTATAATCTATTGTAATGCTATGAATAAATATCACAGCAAAGCTTGTTATCATTGTAAGTAAACATAAGTATGAATTATGTATCAAGGCCTTTTGGCTTATCATAATGTGTTCTGCACTTACAATGTAACACCACTGCTCCATATGTCTACTTTGATGCCTGAGAATTGTTCTGCCCCATTGGCAATCTCTGGAGGTTGGAAGGCAGGAGATCCCTGCCCCGTGTAACAAGTATCTTCGGGCGAAAACATATCTAAAGCCTGAAAAACAAAGAATATTAATAACTACAAATTCTTTAGAAAGATTAATATATGAAACTAGCGGCCGCCCGCGACTCAGTCCGCATGGATTTCGATTTCCAATAGCCTAAAGCCTTCCTAGTCAAATGGACTATTCAACACAAAAATAAGTATAGATAGACCTGCATTTAAATGGCTAGAGTTGCGGTATAATTTTAATTTTATATAAGTTACAGTCTCATAAGCCAAAGGAAACATTATGTAGATTAAGATAAATTACAAATGCACCTGTCTGAGTAAAGGGACACAGGCACAATTCCAACCATATATTACAATAAAATTATAATAAGGGCAGTATTATGCATTTTTATCTTATCGCCGTCCTTACGTTTTATATGCTTAACAATAAAAATATTTTATTGTTATTTATGTTACCCCAGCTGTGTATTGAAGATAATTGATAATTTTATATTTATAGATGGAATATTGTGTCTGGTAAAAACTTCACTATAACTAAAAGAACAGATGATAGTAGCCTATGTCCAGCAGTGGACTGCGATAGCCTGATGATGATGATGATGATGATGAGAGTAGCAAGTGATAGAAAGCATTGTTAAGATTTGGAGGAGGCCTTTGCCAAAAGGCACAATAAACTAAGGGATATATTATAACCTTAGGTTAAGGAATAAAAAGGCTATATTATTATAAAATAGACATTATTTGACACAAACCTCAGCAACACCAAAATCTGTAATTTTCAGTGTTTGGTCCAGCGTAAGAAGCAAGTTTCCCGGTTTAATATCCTTGTGGACCACCCCCTGGCCGTGCAGGTATTCCAGCCCGTCCATCAACTGGGAGAAATAGTCATGTGCCTGTCTTTGGGGAAACTTTTTACCAGGACTTGATTCTAACATGTCCTGAAATTAAAAATGTTATCATTACAATTGGCGAAAATTTTCGACCCTACACAATGTTATTAACCGACTTCCAAAAAAGGAGGAGGTTCTCAATTCGTCTGTATGTATAATATTTTTTTGTGTATGTTCATCGATAATTTCGTCAAATATGGACGGATTTCAAAAATTTTTTTTTTGTTGGATAGAGTTCAGTTCTGAGGTGGTCCCATTTTCACCAGTCCAGGATCTGATCATGGAATCCAGGAGAAATCGAGAGCAACCACCGAAAATTGTATGCTCGTATGGTGTTTTTGTTACGTAATCATGTTTTACTCAGGTATATGCTTCAGGGTGTCAACATTTGATGCTGCTGTCCTGATGATGATGCTACAGTACTCCGTAGCGGTTAGGAGTTGGAAGGCAGAACTGCAATTGGTCGATGGAAACTATTTAGTAGTATGTAGGGCTTAAATGTTGATTGTAAGGTATGCTTGAATCAACATCTGATGCTACTGTGCTGATGATGAAGCTACAGTACTCCTTAACGGTTAGGAGTTGGAAGGCAGAACTGCAATTGGTCTATCGAATGTATGTGGG
This sequence comes from Nomophila noctuella, assembly GCA_958496325.1. Classification (NCBI taxonomy): domain Eukaryota; kingdom Metazoa; phylum Arthropoda; class Insecta; order Lepidoptera; family Crambidae; genus Nomophila; species Nomophila noctuella. Next base: position 10,542,413 of record OY292487.1, on the reverse strand, counting down.
GCTAACGTGATACTTGTGTATATTACATCCAGACCCACGGCGAGAAATCTCGCCGAGAACAAGTAATTTATCCACACTCTCATTTACTTTTAACAACAACTAAGTTCCTATTAATAATTAAGTTCACGACGCTTTAACGCAACTAAAAATCATAGTCAAAGTAATCTTAAACAAACTAACTGAAGTCGGTGCTTTTTCTCTTCTGCTTTTTTGGGCAGGCACCGACTTCAGTTAGTTTGTTTAAGATTACTTTGACATAGTTTAGGAAAATTATAGTATTAGGTAATAGATATTAGGAATTATTTTTTAATTTTTAGTTTATGAGTAATGATTTTTTTAAGTTACACCGTGCAGCCTTCAGTGATAGCTTATTAGTGTAATAAGTTGAGTATATGATCTGAAGCACAAACACATCCTGCATTTTTTATTTATTATAAGAAACAAATGTGTTGTGGGTTCAGGAATGATTTTCGATAAAAAATGTCCAATGTACCAATCAGTCTATTGAGTTTTGTAAACTTGTTGCAGACTATGCAAGGGTCATTCCTTTGAGAAAATAGTTGATTGTAACTAGATAAGTCTTTAAGCAAGTCAGAACTGTGTAATTTTTGTAAGCAATATGTATTTTTTTTCTTATTGGAATTAAAATTAAATATGTGACATCTTCATAATTTAAAAACCAAATAATGCTAAATATGCTTAAATAAGTAATTTTAAACATTTGTCAACTTACAAATGCTTTGTAATAATTGAGCAAGGATTACATTTACAAATAAACATATTGTTTATGAAAGTAAACAGACTAAAGTTATTAAACATTCCTTATTCCTGCTTATTATTAACTAAGTAATATTGTTGAACATCAACAATTTTGTTTACCAATAACAAGAAGTGGCTTTGGATTAACAAATATTAGTAATTTACTTTAATTTAAATACTACGGAGCTTTCCGTTACTATTTACTACTCTGGCATTGGTTTTTATTGCTTGTGAACTAAGATAGGGTTTTTTCTATTAACAATTTGGTAATAAAACCAAGGCCATGAATTAAATTACAGCAACGGTATTATTCTTTATCAGTTACAATTAAATTAACTTGGCTTTGTAATAAATGTTTCAAATGTGTCCTTATTGTTTACTCTATAAGTAATTTAATAATCATTAATTCACAATCAATGTACATATTTTCTAGAAATATATTTCATTCAAGTCGTCCAACAAAATTACTGCTCTATAATTATTTGATTACATGTTCCTTCCTTTCATTTAAACCATTTCCTCCATTTATAATTCTTCATGGGATTACTTAATTGTGAATAGCTACCAGTAGAGAACATAATTTATAGGTACATACCTGCAATACACCAACACAAAACTCCATAACAAGGTACATTTTCTGTTTTTCATCATTATACATTACATCGACTAGTTCTATCACATTTCTATGTCTAAGTATTCGCAGCAGTTGAATTTCTCTCTGTACATTTTGTTCTCCATTTGGTATTCTTCTCAACTTCCTCTTCTTTAAAATTTTAACAGCTCGCCTACACAGGGATTCTGAGTCGAGCATTTCCTTAACTTTGCCATATGAGCCCTCTCCTAGCACATCCCCCATGACATATTTCCCTACCATTTTGCATTTTTTCTTCTTACTTCTGTATATTATATCAGCACTATCGACTCTATGAAAAAATAGGTTAGTTTGGTCTAGATTAACAAGATCTAAGTCTTCAATCTGGTCGTCGTCGAGCCAGGTCACGGAGTTCGGCTCGGGACTGCCTTCGATCAGGAAATTCTCCTCGCTCTCTTGCGGTGCAATGACGTTTGATACTTCATACTCCACATTTTCAGCATCTGGAAGACTTTCACTACTACTGATTTTCCTACACATTCTTGGATCCATTATCTATCAAAACAATACATTTGGAAAACTATCTGATCTAAGCGTTTTGCAATGCCTTTTCTCATTGAAATTAATAGTTATTGAGATTTCACTTCGAAATAAACTTTATACATTTCTCAAAATTAAACGTCCATTTGGACAAAAGTAAAATATCAAATCAGCTTTTTATTTTTATTGAAGGTAAATAAAATATGAGTGATCGCGCAATCCACAAGATGAGACCACAAACAATTTAGCTATTTTTTGTTATGTTATGTCCACAGATAACTATATACTAGTCAGAGACAGATAGGACAGTGAACGGTTGACCGTCTAGTTACAAAAATATGCGCTAAGCGCTAGTGTCGAAATGTCACTTAGTGATGCCCATAAAACTATAAAAAGGCAATAACATATCGATATCGATAAAATAGTGATGTGCAATGGATAATTTTTGTAGGGATAATTTTATTATTTGCAAAATTACTAATTATTTTGTTAGGTAAATAAAACGACTTAAATTTATACTTTTTATTTATTTCTTCCACTTAACCTTTGGGCTTTATATTTTTCGAAGGCGATTTGTTGAGGTGCACACATCTTTTTAAAACCTTTACTCCTTCCAAAAAAATTATCTAATGGATCCTGATTGATATTTCTGGGATAAAAATACTGAACGTTATATTTTTCGAACAACAGTTGAGACACCCTTTCGAAACTTTCTATGGTTGTAAGTTTGTAACCCATCCATTAAGAGAGGGAACTCGGACATTGTAGACCTTATTATTTTTGCGGGCTCTCTTGCTGTTGTTATCTATGAATTTGATATTCTTCAGTATTTCTTTGGCTTCTGACCAAAACTTAAAATGTTGGGCATTTGGCTTTATTGGCTTGCAAAGTTTGTAATATCCATTTTTCCCGTGGGGGTGCGCAACGATTCGAATAAGAATCACTTCGTCCCACAGGGAAAAATCCGGCGGCAGAGCATGAGAGGGTCTCGGGTTCGGTGGCCTAGTCGTTCCTGGATCAATCCTTTTTAATAAAATGTTGGGCGCCTTGAAAGGGGACGGAGTAACAATAGGTTACTCCGTACCAAAATAAAAAATATATTAAATCCTGCTAGAGGAAAAAAGTTAAATTTGAAGTAAAAATAAATGAATGATCCATGAACCGTAGCAAGTGGAGAATAGTAAATCAAACAAACTTTTATTTAACACTAGACTGGTTTAATACTAGGTATTTCGATACACATTAGATTCAGTTGAAAAACAGGAGCAGTTACAGTCAGTAAATAAAAATTACATGATACCGAGACAGTAATTAACATTCGTCCGGCGAACTACACCTTATCACACATGGTACTACACCTTATCAATAAAACTAATGACAAGCACTATTTGGGATTCTAGTCCATATTTACAAAGTTAAGTTAAAATTAAAGTCACTGGGCTTCCTCCATCGGCCTTGACCGAGAAGTCAACACGGAGAAGTTGAACACTTGTTAAATTGAAATAAATACGGCTCTAAATGATTAAATCCATTGCCATCAGTACCTTGACTCCGAGCCAATGCAAAATCGGTTCTGGGATCAGCTCACCGTCGACATTTTGACAGGCGGGAGGTACCACGTGTCCACGCCACGTCTACGGCACACCGAGCTGCCGACATTCACACCCAAAAGGCTTTTTAGCCGGTCTATGGAGCCCTGCAATCACCACAATGACCAAATTAAGTCGACATTCCAAGCACTTCACAACGTGACATATTTGGCTATGCCGAACAATAAAATTTTCATTAATATTCTTACCAGAACACTGGGATTTGCAGCTCACAAAGAGACTCTTTGGCCGGAGCACAGGTAAATCAAATGATCTAAAACAATAAGACAAAAAATTACAAGCACGTGACTATGGCTGATACATCCGCGAGGAACATTTACACATCATCGGCTTGAAATACTCACCATTTTATTGGGCGTACGGTGCACAATGCATCTCGGAAGACGCGGAACGAAACTTCACCGCATTTGGTGGATATAAAAAGGCTCCTCAGGGAGACAGCCCAGGATTACTCCTCCTCTTTTCTGATCTCCATGAAAAAGACTTGTCAATCGCTCACCCACCCATAGACAAACGAGAGAAAAAAAAACCAAAGCACACTGACCAAGGATTCGTAACCATCGCGCTCAACCATAGACACAATCTACTAAAAATCCTTTAGAATAATTAATTTGGAAGACTTCGGAAAATCAATTCATTCCGGCAAACCCTAGCTTAGCAAAATTAGATATTAAACATTATACATTTTAACAGACTAAAAACAATTAGCGCCTACGACTGTAAAAATAAAACGCAGCGCACGTAAATGTCAAATGTCAGGTGTCGCTGTCAAACTGACACCGTTCTTATTTGACAAGGTTTTGTTTATTTCGACAACAGAAAAGTGTTACAAAATTCACGAATTTACTAATAAAAACCGCTAAAACAGTTTTAACAGCGTCAAAGGAATGAACCAATGGTTGTGGAATGATAAATTGTTAACCCTCTCGCCAACAAATCAGGTAAAAATTAGAATATTACTTCATTCAAGTGACGACCTCTCAATCCAGGAAAACAAACATAGCATAAAATTAGAGACAAACAATACTATAACGACCCCTCCATTCATGACTATCCCTCTCGACCTAAGATCACAGCCGGTCCTATACTGCACCAAGTGATAAAACAGTAAAACTGAAAAAATGGTGTTACAGTACCGCCTTAGTTGGGAAAGAAAAATTTTATTCAAAATGAAAATTTTATTGAAATTTTGAATAAAATTTTTCGTCGAGAGAAACGACAAAAGGTAACACTACCACATCTTAACAACAATACAAACATTTGAACAATACAAAAACAACACCTCAAGACTCCAAACTCATTCACCAGGAGTTTGAATCATATAAGGGAAAACCTAATAACTTAAAAGTTAATAGAAAGTCAGGTAGAACCATTCTGAGAGCTCGCTGATACAGACAAAACTACACCAGGTTCAAACCCGTAACCAGTGATAAACACTAAAGGTTACACAAAGTGAGAAGTGGAACATCCAACTTATCTCAAGCCAATGGCTGGATAAACCAAGACCATAGTGTAATTTACCACACCACGAATCGGGGTAAATTACACGCAAAAATGAAGTATGACAACAGGGACTTCACAAAAACACAGTGTAAGGATTAGAAAATCCAACATACCTCAGACACTATAAGGAGTACAAGGTAAGATACACAACGGACTTACCTGATACAAAAAAAAACTAAATGTTAGTGGTGACTAAAACTGAAAAACTAAATGTTAATAGTTGTGGTTCACACAAACCCAGATTAAACACTAACAACATTACTAAAATTATGTCCAGGTCCTTGGCATCAATCACGAAATATGCGAATGCTACAAGGCCTACAGATTGGACACACAACAGAAACCTTAATTACTAAAAATACCGTCGATCCTCGACCATAATGGTAAGGCGACAACAAACTAAATGGAAACAAACAAAACTCATGCTAAACATTGAATATATCAAAGGCTGATCAGAATCAAAGACAGCTCCATCGATTACCATCTCCCTACCATGATTTAAGAAACAATGGAGTGAACTTAGTCCCGTCGTGAACAGACGAATTGAGAGCACATTGGAATTCTTGAATGTTCTGATCCCATAATAATAATCGATGATCAGAACGCACATAAGAAGCAGTGGCCCGAACAATATCCCGATTAACACTTCGGTTTGGTTACATGGAGAATGGTCACGAGGAGTGTAAAAGATATGAGGTACACCAGCTCCCTTCAATAAATCCCTAAATTCCTTCGAAGTGAATTGGGGACCATTATCTGTATATAGGATGCGGCACACAACTCCTCCAACCTCGATATAAACGCCCGAACACAAGTATCACCGCTAAATATTAAATTCAAAGAACCTAGATTACATGAAATGTTAGCTAACTCGTGTTCAAGTTCGTCCGTAAGCAAGTCATTTATGTTATAATTAAGTTCCGACATGTCAAACAAAATATTAAAAAAAAAATGTACTATATAAAAAATTCACAATTCCATAAAAATAACAATTATAATTATATTATCATAATATCACTTTGCTCCGACATGACGGTCAAAATAAAAAAAAATTGTACTATATAAGAATTCACAATTACATAAAAATTAAAATTATATTATAGTATCATTATCATAATATCACATTTAATACACTATGTTGAAGTACTAAACTCACTTTCTAGGCCACACGTTGGGTACGCCACTGTAATATCCATTTTTCCCGTGGGGGTGCGCAACGATTCGAATAAGAATCACTTCGTCCCACAGGGAAAAATCCGGCGGCAGAGCATGAGAGGGTCTCGGGTTCGGTGGCCTAGTCGTTCCTGGATCAATCCTTTTTAATAAAATGTTGGGCGCCTTGAAAGGGGACGGAGTAACAATAGGTTACTCCGTACCAAAATAAAAAATATATTAAATCCTGCTAGAGGAAAAAAGTTAAATTTGAAGTAAAAATAAATGAATGATCCATGAACCGTAGCAAGTGGAGAATAGTAAATCAAACAAACTTTTATTTAACACTAGACTGGTTTAATACTAGGTATTTCGATACACATTAGATTCAGTTGAAAAACAGGAGCAGTTACAGTCAGTAAATAAAAATTACATGATACCGAGACAGTAATTAACATTCGTCCGGCGAACTACACCTTATCACACATGGTACTACACCTTATCAATAAAACTAATGACAAGCACTATTTGGGATTCTAGTCCATATTTACAAAGTTAAGTTAAAATTAAAGTCACTGGGCTTCCTCCATCGGCCTTGACCGAGAAGTCAACACGGAGAAGTTGAACACTTGTTAAATTGAAATAAATACGGCTCTAAATGATTAAATCCATTGCCATCAGTACCTTGACTCCGAGCCAATGCAAAATCGGTTCTGGGATCAGCTCACCGTCGACATTTTGACAGGCGGGAGGTACCACGTGTCCACGCCACGTCTACGGCACACCGAGCTGCCGACATTCACACCCAAAAGGCTTTTTAGCCGGTCTATGGAGCCCTGCAATCACCACAATGACCAAATTAAGTCGACATTCCAAGCACTTCACAACGTGACATATTTGGCTATGCCGAACAATAAAATTTTCATTAATATTCTTACCAGAACACTGGGATTTGCAGCTCACAAAGAGACTCTTTGGCCGGAGCACAGGTAAATCAAATGATCTAAAACAATAAGACAAAAAATTACAAGCACGTGACTATGGCTGATACATCCGCGAGGAACATTTACACATCATCGGCTTGAAATACTCACCATTTTATTGGGCGTACGGTGCACAATGCATCTCGGAAGACGCGGAACGAAACTTCACCGCATTTGGTGGATATAAAAAGGCTCCTCAGGGAGACAGCCCAGGATTACTCCTCCTCTTTTCTGATCTCCATGAAAAAGACTTGTCAATCGCTCACCCACCCATAGACAAACGAGAGAAAAAAAAACCAAAGCACACTGACCAAGGATTCGTAACCATCGCGCTCAACCATAGACACAATCTACTAAAAATCCTTTAGAATAATTAATTTGGAAGACTTCGGAAAATCAATTCATTCCGGCAAACCCTAGCTTAGCAAAATTAGATATTAAACATTATACATTTTAACAGACTAAAAACAATTAGCGCCTACGACTGTAAAAATAAAACGCAGCGCACGTAAATGTCAAATGTCAGGTGTCGCTGTCAAACTGACACCGTTCTTATTTGACAAGGTTTTGTTTATTTCGACAACAGAAAAGTGTTACAAAATTCACGAATTTACTAATAAAAACCGCTAAAACAGTTTTAACAGCGTCAAAGGAATGAACCAATGGTTGTGGAATGATAAATTGTTAACCCTCTCGCCAACAAATCAGGTAAAAATTAGAATATTACTTCATTCAAGTGACGACCTCTCAATCCAGGAAAACAAACATAGCATAAAATTAGAGACAAACAATACTATAACGACCCCTCCATTCATGACTATCCCTCTCGACCTAAGATCACAGCCGGTCCTATACTGCACCAAGTGATAAAACAGTAAAACTGAAAAAATGGTGCTCCTGCGTGATCCGTTCACGCTGTCAAACAGTTTGCCTATGAATTCTTCAGCTTCACCGGTTGTAGACATCGTCTTACTAACGTTTTGACCAGAAGCTGTAGTTTCTGGAAACATAATAAATAAGGTTCAAAAACACATTAAAATTGCTGCAGTACAATATCTAAAGTGCAAACACTGCACCACACAGGGCACAGGTAGTTATTAGATAATGCTTATTCATAACAAAGTAAACAACTTACGAAACAATGCAGTGTATTTAAGCATTCCACTAGTTGTTGCACTCAGAGTTTGGGCCGCAACACTAACTTTCATCTTTTTCATTTTTGCTGCGTACACATGGTGCTCTGTTAACTTTTTGTGCATTCTTGTGTGTCCTAGTTGGCAATCAGAGTCAAATACGGATTCAATGTCCATCCAAGTGGCAATTTTGCCTTTAAAAAGCATGTCTTTTGTCAGTAGGTTGTTCTTGAGGCCCTTAAGTAGGTGCGGGGGATCATAAAAAACACCTAATGGTTGTCCAGAAATTTCAATAGTTCCATCTGCAAACAAAGAGAAAATATTGAGTTCAAAAAGTTAATTTGATATACATATTTCAGATCCGAATCCCTAAATTTTGAAACTAACAAGCAGATCAATATATTGAATGTTTTATCCAAGATAATTGCCAACATCAACTGCTACAAAGACAATGAGCATGCAAGAGCGGTTTGAAAGTCAGTTTATTTACTCACCATTACATTCCTGGTTTAAAATCCTCTTGCGTTCCGTTTCTACTTACACCATATTTATGGCTGTTCTAAAGGTCCCTGGTCACAAACAATAGCCAAAGGAATTAATTCTGTCTCCAATATTTTAGTGACTATGTCCTTCAAAATTCTGACGACTGTACCAGCTGCAGTTGTTCCTTCACATAAATAAAAACATATACCTAGGCTGTCTCCAATTTGAGCATACTCCCTTTATCATGAAGACTAAGCGTGATCACAAAACCTCAGTTGTTTTTCATACCCAAAGTCTTTAAAGCCCCTTATTTCATCGTGGGACTCTGCATAAGAGAGATGAGGTGTAAGGGAAACTTCATCAAACAAAATAGAGCACAGTTTCTTCTTTGAGTCCCATTTTTGTGTTTGGTGCTAATCTAAAAATACAAAATAAACAAAATACCATGTCATCTGTCAGTACTGTCAGTTTGACACACCGTCCAAAATGGCTGCCACCAACATGGCGGCTGGCGAAAGTGGCGACAAAACGCATTTTTTGGAACTAAGCTGTCGCAGGCCTGGTTATGTCAATCGCAGGAAGTCTCTATGGTCAATAGACAATTCACCATAGACAACTTGAAAAGTTTAAAGTTATAATGCAAAGGCTATTCTTCCGTAATAATATGGTAATTTTTTTGTGAAATGAAGTTATTAAACCTCCTTGTAAGAAATTGGTATTACTACTCAAATAATTTATAATATAAGAAGGAACGGTAGAAGAAGGAATTTAATTACCTATAAAAAAAATTACACGCGGAGGTATGAATGATCCATGAAAAAGAAAAAAAAATTGCGGCACATTCAACTGGGGCAGTTAGAAAAGATTTGATTAGAGGTGATCTGTGACAAATGTAACTAGTATTATTATCCTCTTTGATGTAACTTTTCAAATTTTTTCCTTGTATGTAATGCGGTGTTTTATGTTACGTTCCTTGTACGTTTCAAGGTTCCTTGTACCTTGTCCGTTCTTACTGCCACTTTTAACTTGTTCCGTGGTTAGTTTCAAGTGTGTACTTTTGCTTATAATACTTTGTTAGGCGTTCTGTTATAAAATGGATGTCTTAGGCTCGTATTAATAAATCGCACTCAACTCTGAGCTCGAACTTGAGCGCGAACTTGAGGTGCTGTTTTGTATGAGAATGACATATCTAGTACGCACTCAAGATTGAGCTCAGAGTTGGGTGCGATTTATTAATACGAGCCTTAGAAAGTTACTTATGGAGTTATTTTAATGGTATCCTTTGTTTTTAATATATTAAAACACAGATAACTATATTAAAATGAACAGATAGATACTTGTGACAACAGTAAAAAACAAATGAAATTAAAACAAAATATTGTATGTTTATCTTTATTTTAAATAAATGGCTCAATTAATTTACAATATGAATTGTTTATTTTCATAGTCAGCATCACGCATACGGTAGCTAGCAGCTAAATAAAAAATATAGGTACCTAAATAGGTCTAGTCTTATGGCTTATAGTAAGAACTGGTAGATATAATAGGTAATTAGTGTAGGTATAAAGCAAGGTGCCTGCAGTCTATCTATGACGACTTTGAACATAACACGAAGCAGGTATAAAATATGTACAATATTATCAACAGAGCATTGCAACATGGGATGGTAAGTAGGCTTTGTTTTGTACTCTACTACTGATTCTCAATTGCACCCTACATAAACATGTGCTTAAGTTTATTGCTTGTACTTCTGCTTCATTTCCTTCTTAAGGATAGCAAGACGCGTGAGGCAGGCATCTCTCCACGCACGGCGCTCCTGAAGTCTGTCCAGTGGCACCATGGCGTTCAGCTGTTCGCAGATGGAGGCCGCGCTCTTGTTCTGAGTCATGCGCGGGTTGGGACCAAACGTGTTGGAGACGCTGTGAATTGTGTCACCGTACCTGCGAAGATAAGATTGATGACATAGGTAACAGTTGAATAAGATTTAAATAGAATTTTTAGCTTTAGCTTTAACTGCTCGCTGTGACAAAATCTACATGCCCTTACGCGCATAAAACCACTAGCTTTGCTTGTAGGATTTGATACTTGATCATTAAAAATAGTAGTTTGATAGCAATACTTATACCTATTATGAAAAAGTGGGTCAACCGATGGTAAGTGATCACCGCTGCCCATGGACATCATCAACCGTACAAGAGTCGCAAATGCGTTGCCTGCCTTTAAAAACCCCATACCCTCCCTAACTGAGCGCTGGCAACGTTACTCACCAGCAGAAACATAGCACAACAGTTATATACGAAGTTCTACTTCATTGTGGTCTCCTAAAGGGTGGAAGTAATTCCCCGGAAGAGCGGCTCATTCGAGTGGAAGTTCCACAAAGCTCTACCTCTTTTTAATAATAATATAAAAAAAATATGTTTAAAACTTGCTCATAATCTTACCTTTCAATATAGCTCTTCATACCCTCAGCATTCAAGTGTGCCGTCTCCAGCGAGCCCAGGAAAGCGTACCGCATTCCCAATCCCTCAGAGATGACCTTGTCGATATCCTTTACATCGACGATGCCATCGTCGACCAGGCGCCAGACTTCGTTGAGGATCGCATACCTTTAAAAAAACAGAGGTTGTATTTTTATTTTTTACTAGCGGCCGCCCGCGACTCCGTCCGCGTGGATTTCTTTTTTTCGAAATAAAAAGTAGCCTATGTTCTGTCTCAGGGTCTAAAGATTGTCTGTACCAAATTTCATCAAAATCGGTTGCGAGGTTTAAGCGGGAAAGCGTAACAGACAGACAGACAGACAGACAGACAGACAGACAGACAGACAGAGTTACTTTCGCATTTATAATATTAGTTGGGATTTAACGGCCTTTTGTTAACGTGTCAGAATTGAAATTAACGTCGAAGTCATAACATAATGTTTTACTTAATACAAAACTATTTAACTACCAAAATAGTTTCTACTACATTCTACATTACCTACTACATTTTTCAATCGCCTAACTTTTTTTGCTTGGTAAAATTGTATTTTGAATCAAAATTTTTGATACCACCCGAAAGCAGAGACAGATTAAGGCTCGTATTAATAATTCGCACTCGCAGCAGAGCGATGGATGGAGATGGTGGTCGCAGAGCGATGGTGTCCTAGTGTTACGGATGGCGCCTCACATACGTGAGGTCCGCGGTTCGAATCCTGGCCCACACCTCTGGATTTTTCGAAATCTATGTGTGGATTTGTGCCATTAGCTCGGCGGTGAGGGAAAACACCGTGAGAAAACCTGCACATTCAGTGATTTCTGAATTTAGTTCAGTTAGATCTGAATGTGTGTAACCATGATTCAATCTGTCTGGTTCCCCTCTATGGGTGACGAAGGTCTGATGGCAGTCGCTTCACTGTAATAACCAGACTTGCCAAATCCTGGATCATGGTCAAAGCGGACCCCGTACAGAAACGGGATAAACGCTAGGAAGAAGACTCGCAATCGCACACATTAATAAAGACAAAACAGTACTTAAGTTCGCGCTCAAGATCGAGCTCAGAGTTGAGTGCGATTTATTAATACGAGCTTTAAAGACCCTGCCGGACGGTAAGTACCTACCTAAACCTTTAATTCCTGAAATATATTATCAAACCAACTTACTGTATGCGATTGAGAACAAATCCATCGATCTGCCTAGACAGCGACACGGGCTCTTGTCCGATTTCCAGCATGATCTCCCTGGTCTTCTTGGCAACCTCGGGCTTCGTCCATGGCGCAGGGACGACCTCCACAAGAGGCACGTAGTATGGCGGGTTCACGGGGTGAGATACAATGACCTGAAAATTAGAGGAGATGGTTCAGTTCGACTTTGTTATTTGTTTCATATTTTAAACATACCTACAGCGCTGTAAAAATGTAATATAATTCACTATTTTTACCTACCTTTGGTACCTAGGTACCTACTCAATGCAATCGAACTCGTGACCAAAAGAAAAGGCGAACTCTTAACCACAACACAATTTTTTTTTTAGGGTTTCATTATATCTTTCTTTATACAGTATTCATTTGTATCTTGTATAAATAACGATTTGACCATTGATATATCAATGGATTTGACCCTACTCAAAGGTCGATAATATTATCGCTAGGTGTCATCCCATTTTTTTTTTCTTTTTTACGATAACCGTTTTTATCAGTGTCAACATAGATAACATACCTACGACATAATTTTATGCTAGAAAAGAGATAAAATAATTTTAAAAATGTAATTATTCTGTTACCTGTGATTTGTGTTTTAGTCCTTCAGAGAACAGTGATGGAAGAGTGGTACTGGTGGAGCTGGCAAGGATCGTTTTGTCGTTGACAACTTTGTCCAAGTCACCGAACACTTTCTTTTTCAGGTCCAAACTCTCGGGAACACATTCCTGGACATATACGGCGTCTTTGACTGCAGTCGCTAGGTCTGTGGTTCCTAAAAACAAAAGAAAAGTTAAGTTAAGTATCATCCTATCCACTGCAAGGCAAAGACCTCCAATCATTTAAAATCATTGTTGTCGCTACAAAGGCGGAATTTGGCTTTTAATCTCTAGATGACTGCATTACGAAGTCGGTGGTCGAGTCATTCTATTGTGCTAATTATTTTTGACGATTTATAAATGCCTTGCAGAGGCCTACCAAACATGAATAAAGTAGGTATATATTGATTTTGATTTTGATACGCATGTTAAAATGCAGATTGGTGGTGAGTAATCCCAATATTAGGGCTTCTAACTATTTTTCTGTTATCGAATGTTTTATCAGTAATGTCTGTTAAGGTTTTTTTATCTGTAGGCAGAACAAGAGGTCATTGTAATAAGTGCACTTGTTGCTCGATATGATTACACGTACGTACTGTTATCACAAATGCAATCTTTGTGAACTGTTAATAGAGAATCGTAGACAATCAATTGTTCATAATATTCATAGCATATTTGTTGATTGTTTTCAACGCTTCCGTGTATTTTCAGATAAGATCTATGTAGGTATAAGGGGCGGATTATTGACAAGAACATTAGGTACAATACTTACGTTAAACTAAAGTAGGTACCTATTTTGCGAAACTATCAAGTCTTGTTATTGTTATATTGTTATCGTGTAATTAGGCATCAAGTGTGTTAGGAAAGTAGGTAGCCAATATACATACATACATATAAATAAATAAATACATATTTATGTTAGATAATAATTGTTGCGGAACACGAAGGTCACAAAACTCGTGATGCAAAAGTAACTGCTTAATGTTATTAGATGCCTACCTAACTAATAAATTGGAATAAGTAGGTAGTATAACGTTAACAACAAATTGAAAAAAAATCGACGTCAGTCCACAGGTAGGTACTTGCGTTCTTTCATAAAAAGACCGTTAATCTTCTATTTGTATCGGTATGTGAGGACATGGTGCTAATATTGAGGAATTTTGGCACCAAAATACCTAGGTAGAGTAAAAAGCCATGTTTCAACCGAATTACCTAGCTTCTCGTTTTATCTACATTCGGCTTTTTGCTCATCATTATTAGTATGAGTTGATTGGAATCTTAGAGTTTGATTAACTTGCACAGAGATTTATGTGTAAATTTTCAAATAAGCAGATTCAATTTAATGAGCAGCTTGGAAAAAGTAAATAGGTGCCTAGTTTGCAAAGGACTGTCTTAACCTTGAAAGCTTGCTTGAAGTGAAAGTAAAACAAATTCTCGCTCATATTAATTTTGTCTTTCAGACGAACCAAAACTAGAAACTAAAAAAAACATTATAATCAAAAAAGCCATTTAATTACGAAACAAGCCAAGCCACAGACGGGAAAGTTTGTTTTGTTGCCGAAAAGAAATGCCAAAAGACGCTGTTATCATTAGAGGACGTTTAGAATTGAACGTGTGGGCCGCGCTCCGGCAAACACGTTTCGAGACGTCACTGAAATAGTGCAGTCATGAGAAATTTGATGTTTTGTGAAACATAAGTTGTACCTAGGTACCAACCTAGGTATGTTATTGCTTTCAAGGATTTTTTGATCCGATCGAGAGATTTCCTACTGTCACAGTACCTAGACAATATTTCTATAATTTAAAGAACTGCATGATGTTCCAACATCACAAAGGACCCACTACTGGTGGGTTTCCATAATTTTACTAAATGGGTCCATGAAGACTTAGCGGATTTGTTATGGCTTAGATGGAATAGTAGATAATGTTAAAAAACAGTATAAAACCTTTAATGCACTGGAACTGCTCGTCAGCGTTGAGGTGGCCCCTCAGCAGGCCATCCTTTTCCAAGGTCTTGAGCTGCTGCTTGATGTCCTCCAGAGCATCTGAGACCTGCTTGGCGATGATGTCGTACACCGTCACCTGGTAGCCCACGGAAGCGAACAGCATAGCCCATGATCGCCCGATCAACCCACTGGAAAGCAAAAAAGTATTTATGAAGACTAAAGAATACCTATAAACCCATTAGGTACTACTGCCATATTATAATATTAACTATTCTCAAAGGAATATGTATGCATATAAATATGTAACGGCTATTTAATTTACAAACAAATCGGGTTTTTTATTTTTAAATTGATTTTATTTACAATTTTACTCGTTTCAACTCGTTTTATTTTAAAGATATTTCTTTCACACAGAAATGGAATAGGTATTGAAGATAGAAAAATATTACATAACAATTATTTATCAGATCTTCTGTAGTGATTTTCTCTTCTGCTAATGTTTACATTGCCACTCTGTTATCATGTGTAAATTAACCTTTTCTGACACCACGAAACTTATCTTTCAGTGACATGGGTAATAAAAAATGCTATCATTTGAAAGGTTAGCTAAATATTCATGTCCTGCTACTTTACTATCATATAACAATACATAATAATATTTATCATTAAAAAAAGACTCGGTCGGGTTCATGGATGTAGTATTGTAGTAGAACCTAAGAAGCGACACAGGGATTTCTGGGGAAAACAGTGCCACCCTCCCTTCTAGCAAAGACCTACGTTCAGCAGTGGATTGGAATTTATTCCAATCCACTGCTGAACGTAGGTCAAAGCTAGCTTTTAAGCTAGCAGCCTATAATATATTTCATTATATTGATCATCCCCAGCAGAAGCTGATTATTATTATTCAACGTAATATTTCCATTAGCATAAGGAAGGACATCACGTCCGAAACCATTACTTTGTTTCTTGTATGTCGTCTCAGAAAAGATTTCAATAGATCGTTTACAAAAAAAGTGTCCGTCTTTACCTGTTAAGCAAAATACCTGTTACAATAGGAAGTATTGGATCTTTGTGTCCCTTTTGAACGTGAACACTTAACGCGCATTCACTTCTTCTGTGGAACGAATCCAAAATATTAAAACATTCTATCTTTATCTACAGGTAAACATACGTTTTCCATATCGCTAAGTTAAACGTAGAACAGTATAAAACAGACGAAATTAGATCATTTCCAATTAAGAAGGAGTACCTACATATAATATCTAATATCCGAGACTTTAGAGCTGGCACATTCCTAGGAGCACCTCTTTCGAAGGTCTGAAAGACTTGCCTGCACAACCGTAATTCTGCGCAAACGCATTCGTCGTCAAAGATTCTCCATCCGCCTTCTTACAATTAATTGTAACTACGTAAACGTATTGGTAATATGAGTCAATTTAGCTCATGCTGCTGTAGATAACAAAATGAGTGTTTTGTAATGTAGTTTATTTACACTGAAGTGCGTTCCGATACGTTGTTTTAGCATGCTATAATGTCGAACCTATTTAATTTCCTTGACCTGACTGAATGGACTCGTGAAAGGATTTTAAAGTGGCATTAACCTTCGCCACGATAAACCTATGATGTAAATAAATTGCAACTTATACCGATCGCTTACCTTCCGACAATGCCTACTTTCTCAGTCTTGAAATATGGCGCCATTGTGTGTGTGTTGGAGTACGCTCGTTCACGGTCCACTCTTGAATGATACCGGCACAAACTGCTCGGGGTATATAACCATCTAAACTAGTTATCGTGTTGTTGTACTCAATAGTGTATCACAGCATCTCGTGTTGGAAAACAGCGTTTATTCCGTCACATATAGAGACTATATTGTATTGTGTAGTCGAACATAAACAAACACCACTCTACACTCGTGCATAAGAACCTATTCAAAAAATATTTTATCTACTACGAAGTATGTACAGCGAATAGTATTTTTAGGGTTCCGTAGCCAAATGGCAAAACAGAACCCTTATAGATTCGTCATGTCAGTCTGTTTGTCTGACCGCTATGTCAGTACCTTTGACACAGCCAATTAATTCCGAAATAATAAGCCCTATAATCTTGGAACTCGGTAATTAGATATACTTATTCTGTGAACCGCATTCAGATTTTCAAACGAAAGTAGAAATGATAAAAAATGTGGGATTCCCCGACTAACTTTTTTCATTTAACCTATAATTACGTGTAGAGTCGGTATCTATAGAGAGTTCTTCAAAAACGATAATCAGGTTGCTAATATAATTTTTTTCTGAATTGAAAAGTTTTGGAGAGACACTTCCTGACTTGAACTTGATTGTAAAAAAGTATACATTTCAAGTCAATTTTGAAAAAATAAAATAAAATGTAATATAAATTAGGAGGTGGCAGGTATTATCCCCTTTATCTCTCCTACTCCTAATGGACTCACCTTTTCCGAAATGTCAGCAATGGTTGGTTAGGTCTATCTATTTATACTAACAAAATTAAGTTCTATACCATATTTTTGCTATCCCAATCTAAAGAAAATTATGGTAGGGACCATAATTTTGCTATCCCAAGATGTATCTTGACATAATTTTGGGAAATCCTACACGGATTCGAACGTGGGACTTTATTCCAAGCCGAAAGCCCTGTCGATTCACTCGTCAGAATACTGAGTACAGTAGGTACAGAGTATTTTTTGCAAGGTGGTTTTCAGGAACTGAATAAAATAACGCCTTAAAGATTTTTATTAACAGATTCGTAAATCGATGTTTTAAAAGCGTTAATAAATGACTCAAACTCAGACCAAAAAGATATAGGTCGTAAAAGTAGCACAAAGGAATTTTATTAATCCCTTACAGTACCTAGGTATAAAACATAATATTTTGCAAACGCCATATAACGCTGTCCGGACTTGTCCTGGGTTCCAATTTTGATTCTGCGTTATCACAGAATACTTGAGTCATTTTGAATGAGTGTTCAACATTTACCTTTTACAAGATCAACTAAGATATTTTCCTTAAAATAGGTAAATAAGAATGTGGTATCTTATTAATCTTATTATCTTATTAATATTATAAATGTGAAAGTTTGTTTGGATGTTTGTTCGTCAATCACGCTAAAACTACTGAACGGATTTTGAAGGTAGGTATACGGGCAGGGTATGGGCTGACTTAGGTGATAGGATACTTTTTATCCCGATGGGATAAACCAATATTCACGCAAATGAAGTCGCAGACGGCCGCTAGTAATAAAATAACTTTTAATAACTAGTTCTTAAAATAGGTGACTTTTATTTTCTAATTGTAAATTTCATTATTCTGACAATGTAATAGTAAAGGCATTAAAATATTATGTTAAAAAGCATTCAGGTACTTAAGAAATACTTCATAATATCTAACAGTAAGTCATGGGCAAACTTCCTACAAAAATAATCACGTTTATTATTATTTAATAAAACATAGGTACTTATCGTAAAGTAGTATCACCTACAAAGTTTGCATTCGTAAATTACTGTAAAGTTGTACTTAAACATTACAATAAAACCCTTCATTTTGACAGCTTTTCAAAGAAGTTTCATGAAATATCCTCGCTTTATTATTTCCAAAGTGGTGATTCAATTTATTATTTAAATACTAATGTGTCTTATTATCTTACACCTTTTCAACCTAACATAATTTTACTCATAAAAAAAGAAAAACAAATATGCAATAGTGAATTATGTCCATACTTAACAATTTACCCAGTAGGTAGGTATCAATATTTGACACGAAGATTAAGAGTATGACACATTAGTAAATAAAGTCCTCTGGTTTTTCTGAGAACAAAAATTAGATCCATTAACAATAGATTTCTAATATAATCTCTGAAATAATTCCATAAAACATCACAACAAACAAGTAATTAGTGAGTTAACTGGTTTTCCCACAGTCATATAAACGACTATAGTCATTGACAAATGACCGGCAAAATACTGGTTACGCGTAGAAATTCGGAAGGATTTCCGATTCCGCAATTTTAACACTAATTAAGAACGAAGGCGGATTGTCTATTGGCAAGCAGATCCGGCAATGGCGTCAGCTGTGCTGATGCTGAATATCCTGTAGTTGACTTCGTTGGGGTCCAGGGATTTGTAAAGGAACTTAGGCATTCTGTCGCTGAGGATCCAGAGATTGCTGTCTTCGTCGACCTGAAATACGAGAAAAACATGAAGTTAGAAAGTATTCATAAACGAATTCACAACTTGTTTTTTATTTCTAAATAAAAAATAGTGATACTATCTAGTCGATTGAACCTTTTTTATTTAGGGTTTAAAAAGCTATAATACCAACTCATAAGCAACATAAGCAATAGAAATAACAGCCAATTATTTAAAGCAATTTGGACTTCTACGGCCCCATAATGGAAAATGAAGTGCAAATGTTTTCTTAGGAAATTCCTTTATCATAAACACATTGTTATTATCAATTTTCGTCGTAAAGTGTACCTACTTAAAAAGTAATGTACTTGTTAGAATTGACTTATACCTTGATGTCATTAGGGAACTCGTAGAGTGCGGGGTCGCTAATGATCAGGGGATTGTTCTCCGGAGTGTACGGCTTGTTGGAATTCCAGCAGCCAATACCGTCGCGGTTCACCTGTGGACAAGTAAAGTAATTTAAAGAATAATATAAAAAGAGGTTACAATAGCCATAAGAGTAATCAAACTGGATTGAATACATGACTCGGCTCAGATTAGCTACGACTGCTACGACCTGCGAATATTTTATTATTAAGTGGGCTATTTTAGCGTTTGCTCGTACGAGATTGAGATTTCTCGTCCATTAAATATCTTTTATGTTTACACAATAATTATCTCCACTTCTCTATGAACAAGTAAGATAGTACCACCAGTTATTTAAAAACCCGATTCGCTTCAAGGTCATATTATCAATGGCTTCATAATAATTAAATACCTAGCACTTATTTTAAATTTGTAAACGAACTAGTACCTATTTATAAAGTGCATGAAAGAAATTTATAACCAGGAAAAAATTGCTAACGCCTTCAAACCCCCCATTACAAGGTAATCTCCTTATCGTTGCATTGACTTTTTAAATCGTGTTCACCTTCGTACAGCTGTGGAATTGAAGTAAGACGATTACAATAATTGCTACGTTGCAGTTCACGAGTCAGATATAAGGCTCTTACGTACAAGAGTATTTTATTATAATGTTTACACTTGACTTGAAGATTTACTGTTGAAGCCTAAGATTTACAACCTCTCATTGGTAAAAGCCCAAATCATAAAGGAAACAGTCAAGTACATGTCCCCGTTAAAAAAA
This sequence comes from Nomophila noctuella, assembly GCA_958496325.1. Lineage (NCBI taxonomy): Eukaryota > Metazoa > Arthropoda > Insecta > Lepidoptera > Crambidae > Nomophila > Nomophila noctuella. The sequence goes on along the minus strand of OY292487.1, from coordinate 10,522,109 downwards.
ATGGGCAGATTTTGGAGGCATTTGAAGAGGCAGATAGTAGTTGACATCTTTCGGCTAAAAGGATGATGATTATTAATAATATAATTATACTTTACCTGTGTATAAAACAGCACGTGGGTCTTAGGGTCGTAGACTCCGGCTGACGACTGGGTGCGTTCACCTCGATCGCCAAGCAGCTGCGAAATTGATGCAAAGTTATAGCTATAATTATCTAAAACGTTACGTGCCAGTTCTCCGATGGACAGGTGCTAAAGAGTAAATTACATACATTATCGAAAGTACTCTTTAATTTTATGGAGAAGTTGAGTCATTATAACACATACACACCGTTGTAATGGTTGTGTCACGTCTATAATTATATCGGTGCAATATTTAATAATTTTATGAGTTTCTAAGACACAAACCAAAGTTAGACGCCCAATTTGGTGGACCTACTGGAAAGAGGCGGTCAGACCGTCAGACTACATAGTTCGATTGTCAGAGTTTATGACGATCCAACCCTCTACGAATTGATTTCTGTGCACGAATCAGTGTGATTGTATAGTTTGAACTGGGAATTTCAAACGTACATAATACCTCCTCCGCCCGTATTCGGCCATGGCGGCCGATCTTACGATTAGCCAGGTACGCAGGATATATTATAGTGCACAAGTGAGAGCGCAAGCACCAGGTGCACTCCCTATTCCTTCACTCTCATAATTCGGTGGGACAGCAATCTGACACGACCGTAGAGAGATCAGGCGCAGGACCAACGGCTTAACGTGCCTTCCGAAGCACCGAGGAGCTCGAGATGAAATTTTTCGGTCACCCATCCGATGACTGGCATCTGCGAACGTTGCTTAACTTTTGCAACCGCAGGCCGAGTGCGCTAACCACTGCGCTAACCACTGCGCCATCGAGCTCCTCAAACTCAAACGTACATATAGGTATATTATAGGTAGATAATACCGCATTGACAATTGGTGATATATGTACCTATCTCCACGTAGGAGGTATCCGTTGTCTAGCTAGTTGTTATTCTAATGGGCAAAATCCTACATGTCGAAGCGAATCACCGTTAAGTATGCATAACGGTGCCAATCTGCTTGGCTATCGGTAAACCATGTCCTCTTGCAAAACGTACCGACCTTGAGGTCAAACTAAAGTATCCATGATAACGGAATAGAAAAAAACAATGGATGATAAATCAAGAGCATCTCTGGTTTTATTGTTAAATAATAACAGAGGAATCTTGTAATTACCCACATCAGATTCTACTTGCAACGGAAATAAATAGATTTAACCAAACATTATTTTTAATTGTTTAGTTTTCTTCAGAAAAGGAGCTACTTGGACGCAAATGGAATAATTTGCCAGCCTGGCACGTGTTCTACGCTACTGCATGTTATTATTTTTATAAGCATATTGTATTTAGTTTGAGCCAGATATGTAATGAAGTGGCCGGCTAAATACTCTATCACATCCGTTAATTAAAACTTTCCCTGAATGAAGTAACAAGCTTGTTAATGTTATAAAACAAGTTCACCATCATTAAAATCAAGCCGTCGTTATATTAGCTATTTACCATAATTATCGTCGTTGGTATACAAATTGGTGAGGCATAGAAATTTGAGACATGTGTAGCTCTTCAATTGAAAAAATTAACTCGCTTTACGCTCTGTTTTTGCGCAATTATCTTACAATTTAGTTAAACCAAATGTCTATTTACGTCTTTAACTTTGTAAATGAATGTTATTAAAAGTGCCCAGTTGTAATAACTCTGAATATCTACTAAAGTGGTTAATTATATTTATCAGCATTCAGCAACATTTATTGCTAAGTAGGGGCGCCAACTCATTATAACTCTAATATCCCTTTTTTAGGCAGGGAAACACTTTGACGTGCCATAACTGCAGGCTAGCTAGACCTGCAGTTGTATGTAGGGCTCAGGACTTCGTCCCACTATCTACTAAAACCCAGCGATTTCCTTTTAACCTGTGTGGTGGGGGGAGGGACTAGTTCTCGTGCAGGGCGGGCGCCTGGCGAATGCCAACAACGGAACGCTATCTAACCAATAGTTTTAATGTACAGTCTATCCCAAAAATCTAAATCAAGTTTGCTTTCCCGGGTTTTCAACACAACACAAGACTATTTGATACTGCATCATCAAGGTCCCTCACTATCTTCCTAAGTATGAAACTTGAATGCCAAAACTTAGTCAATCAATGAATCGTTAAATGACAATGCGTACCTTGAAATCATGGAAGGCCTCGTCTTTGTTGATGTGAGTGTAGTTCCTGAGCAGCTCGTTCGACACGCAGAACTCCTTGGTACTAGATAGAGCGTGGAAGAACACCGTCCGGTATCTGAGGAAAAACGTAATTAGCGGTCATTTAAAGTCCTTCAAACTTCGAATTAGGAATGGAGTACCTACATGTAAAAAAGCTATCTGTAGGCAAAACATTGGGCACCACAAACGATACACTTTATGGCGTATAAGGTAGAAAACTATTTTTATAACTTGTTCATTCAATGAATTCAACATCATATAGGTTGAAAGTGGTCGAGGATTTTAAAGTTGCCAAATCCTAACTGCAGACATCATTTCATGGGCTCCGCAAATATAATAATAGTGCATTGTTTAATTAATTCATCAAGATTAAACAATTGACACGGACCATTAAAGTTTACGCAACTTTCACAGACAGTCCTAAGTTAATTATTAAATTAACAGCTGACCTTTGGCTTCAATGGCCTCCGCTAAACGAACGGTTTGCCTGTTTTGGGGTCAATGTCGGACCAACAACCTGCTGATATAATATTTATACGTGTGCGATCCATCCCAACCTTTCACCGCTTAATGTTTTTTTAAGTTTTCGCGACTATTTACTACTACTATTTATTATTTTAATAAAATCTTTAATAGTGCTATTATTAATCTATATTCATTTCAAGAACTATTTGACCGATTTCGAAAATACTATTCCCATTTGAAAGCTACATTATCCCTGAGTAAAATGGGCTATATTTGGTACTTTTTAGTAAAATTTTGTCTACCATGTGCGAAGCCGTGACTGACCGCTCTAAGCTAATAAAGCGCTTATTTACGTTTAAAAAAGTTTTATTTAACTAAGATTACAAAAGATAAGATATTCACTCCCAAAAGATAAGAATATGAGTGAGTTAGAGTCAAGGTTACGGTTCCATAAGCAGTTTATGGTGGGAGCGCAAACAAACAGGGTAGGATTAGGAAGTCGAGGAAGAGAGGATGACCGGAACATCATTAAGTCTTTTCTGCGAATGGATGAAGATAACGAGTATAGAGTACATGCGCTTAATCTTGAAATGCAAAACGAGTGGGTGTCCCTTGGTGAGTTTTGTATCCCTTTAGCATTGAAGTGGCGGTCGATACTGTACGATTGGTCTCCAGCGCTGCTTAAATTCTATCTGAATGCCTTTCAGTTGACCCTACCCGATCAGAGCAACCTTGTGAGGTGGGGAATGGCAGTAGACAAAACATGTTTACTCTGTGGCGAGGCCGTAGGTACCGCGAGGCATTTGTTGGTGGGATGCAGAGTACTCCTAGACAGAGGTCACTACTCTCGCCGCCATGACGGAGTGTTGCAGATCATACGTGAAGCGGTGAGCCTTTCAATAGCAAGAGCAGCAAAAGGTTTGACGACGAATGCAAAGAACATCAACTTCGTCAAGGAAGGATCTACCAAGAAGTCCAAAGTCAAACCTTACTCCATCGTTAGTGCAGCTCCAGATTGGAAGATCATGATGGACACGTATGAAAAGCGCTACACTATTCCAGAAGACATTGTGTTATCGTCGTCTAGACCAGACCTTTTCGTTTATTCTAGAAAACTTAAGCGCGTACTGTTGGTGGAACTTACTGTTCCATGGGAGACAAACATTCCCAAAGATCACGCGTTTAAAACAAATAAGTATTATGACCTAACCAACGAGATGACTAAAAATGGTTATATAGCACGGTTGTATGCTGTGGAAGTGGGTGCGAGAGGTATACCAGCGAAATCTCTCTACAACCTACTGAAGGACTTAGGATTACCAAGATCTAATATTAGCTCGTTACTGGAAAGAGCAACTAAAGCCGCTTTACTCGGCTCATACCAAATATGGTTGGGAAGGGAGAGGAATGTCATCGGTGAAGGTGATCGTTAGTATACTATAAAGGGGCCCCTTAAACCTACACGCTGGGTCGAAAGTCCCAGGCGCCGACTGACATTCCTCTCTGTTCCACGCGATGGACCCGGCACCCGCACGGAGAATCCATGGATAGCTAAGAAGTTCGTCTCTCTTTAACCACTTCTAAAACTGAATAAACCAGATACACTTGTAATTGCAACCTGTACCGGTCATGTGATGGAACTTACGTAAGCGCAGCCGTAACATAAATACTTATTAAATAGAGGCTTTGCTGCAACATTTATGATGCACTATCAGGTTTATTTTATATGTCGTTAATCATAACGTCTGTTGTTTTCAAAATTTTGTCCTTAATACACAAGCCAATATTTGTAATACATCTTTACAAAATTCAATTGGGAATGCCATTTCACGACGCGCTATTTCGTATTTTATGGCGCCCTAAACGTTGCTATTCGGGTTAATGGCATTTTATTGGTTGATTGGTTGCTATGATACCTTACGCACAATAATTTCAAGCCTATCAAATTGATTGGATGCCGACAAAAGATTTTTTGCATAACTATTGAACAGGCTTATTCGTGCCCATCGAACGTGCCTATTTAATATGCGCAGAAATGGACGGTAAGGTCAGCTTCAACCGACCATTCCCTCTGGATTCCAAGAATTCCGTAACAATAAACCAATTCCTCGTTATAAATACTCTTGCTATGAAGTCAACCCATACAATATAAAATATTCTGCACTAAATATAAGGACAGTGTTATCATACCTACCTGTTTTTTAGACGAACGCCTGGATGCCTATGATGTTAAACTATGCCTTTACTTATTAGATAATAGCGGCCGCCCGCGACTCCGTCCGCGTGGATTTCGATTTCCAATATCCTAAAGCCTTCCTCGTCAAGTGGACTATCCAACACAAAAATATTTTTTCAAATCGGATCAGTAGTTCCTGAGATCAGCGCGTTCAAACAAATAAACAAACATACAAACAAACTCTTCAGCTTTATATATTAGTATAGATATCCACAGACATGAATAAAATTAACGACTCATGCCACGTTAAGAGATGTAGTGTAGACATTCCCACTATCAATTCCTAGACCTTCCACAACTATTTCCATTTTTAAATTTTAACATATTTTATTTACCCATTCTCCCTAGGCTCCGAAAGCGCCATGCTGAAGACTCCATCGGTCCAGTGGAACTCGACTCCGCCGACCTTGTAAGAGCCGGCCAGGGGTTCGAAGTGGAAGTAGTGGTGGCTGATGCGCCAGGAGTCATCCTGCTTCAGGCTGTAGACCACGACTCCGTAGCCGCCAAGATCGGGAACGTAGGCGAAAGCGTTTTCACATGAGTCTTTGTCGACATCCACTACCTGTGATAAAAAAGTATTAAACATTGAAAAATAAGAGTGGATTGTTTTTATTAGTTTGCTTATTTTGTTGCCCATTTTAACAAGGACTTAGTATATTATAACATTAATATATTCGTGCCTATTTTTATTTTTTTTATTTCCTGAATGTCTTTTATTCATGCCACTACTAATTACTATCTCTTCTTTTCAAGTTTTACATAAGTTTTAGGGAATTTTTACAGTTCTCATGAAAAAGTAATGTAATCGATCGTAAACAATAACAATCGGTTAATGCAGTTTTTTGAGTGCTGTTAGTAGGAAATAGCTTTAATCTACTTACAATATTCGCAAAGAAGGAGTCTTCTTTCATATCATGTACTTTGAAGAAGTACCGGTGAATCAGACGGTCGGTGTTTAAATCAAAAATAACGATTGATGGTCCAGCCACTTGGTTTGGGTTACCTGATGACAAAACGAAAGCATATTGTATATTTTAAGTTAATGCAATTGGTATTTTTGTAAAGAACTTGAGATTCTAAGCCATTGAAGATACGCTTACAATATGCAGCTTGCTTTTTGTTCATTGTATGAATGTAACTTTTTCACTATACATATTATTTTCTAAAAGCTATTGTTTCTTTAAAACAAATTCTCTGAGAACACAAATTAGCCTTTAATAAACACAGAAGTATGTGTAAATAAGGCAAAAAGAACAATAGCCTAACACCATCAATGATATCTTAAATACTATAATGGGTCTTTGTTATAATCCAAGTAGTTAGGTGGCTCTTTTAGCATTATAATGAGGCTGCATTCATTGCACTAGATCACTAGATACAAAAGGTATGTAGTTATTTTCCGTAACCACGCTGTTCTCTACAAATGTCCCTTACTTTACCGTAATCCTAACAGAAGGTATAAAGTAGGTATATTTCCTGGAAAATTCAAATGATAACGAGAAAAGAAACTAACTAGAAAAGTTGGTGATAATATGTGTAAATAAGATTTTAAAGACCTCGACAACTTTTCTCATATGACATACATCGTAAATTATATCTTGGCCATATTTCATGCAGATTTCTCTTCGTTTGAGATACTTCACAATGATTAAAGATGAGGAATCTCCAAGCAACATAAATGGTAACGTATGTCAATTTAAGACAATTTTATTATTTAATTTGACGGGCCTGTTGGTCGAGTGGCTAGAGACCCTGGCTACAAAACCAAAGGTCGCGGGTTCGAATCCCGCTAGGGGCAAATGTTTGTGTGATGAACATCGGCATTTGTACTCGAGTCATGGATGTTTATAAAATTATTTAAGTATGTCTATCCGTTTCCTAGCATCCATAGTACAAGCTTCGAGCTTAGTTTGGGGCTAGGCAATTGGTGTGTTAGTCCAATGAATTTATTTATTTATTTATTTATTTATTTATATCTTGGTTATTCCTTCTCGTTAGTACCTATTCAATTAAATTTGGTAATCGATCACAACATAATTAAAAGGATACCTACATTGGGAATAGCTTAAAGGAATAGCTTAGCTGCTATTCTTAAGATAGCTTAAGAAAAGCTTAGTTTAGCTTAGAGAATAGCTTGTTTATTTGATCGATAACCGATATATCTACTCATTATTAAAACCATATCAGACGTAAGTTATTCGAAGTAGTTACTACGTTAGGTGTACGTTCTTGTTATGTAGGTAGGTACTTATTACACTATTTGACTTTTTGTTCGCTTCTGGAGAATCTTGATTACCTACATGTACGTACACCACAACAAGAACAATGATGATCTGTTATCAAGTTTTATTAAGTGATGTGTACTTACCTAAAATATCAGCAAAACCAGTGTCCAAAACCCAAAGTCTGTCACAAGCGTCAACGTGCACTCTAAACACTGAAACAATAGTGTTGTTGGAAGGTAATTCTTTCACTTGATCATCGATCAAGTTGTCTTCAAACGATGGGTACGGCTTGTAAGGCTGGTCTTGTGGCCCATCCACATCAATATAGTTAAGAGATGACGCGACACCACCCTTCCATTTCGGAACGGTGATGAACAGCTTATTCTTCCACCGTGCAAGTCCAAGAGGTAAATTGTTCTCTGGGATGAATTTCCCTTCTTTGATAGCGTTTTCACGGTCTGCTGGGGTCTTCCACGCATAATCTAACTGCTTCCACGCAAACCGGAGTTGTGGTGTCGCCGACTCGCACACCGAAAGCACTGCTGCGGCAACGAGGAAACTTATCGCCCTCATTTTTAATCTGAAACAATGACACAAACTTATAAGAAGTACGAATTACGCAACGCCTATTGTAATGGAGTCAAAAGTATAATTTAATGGCCAGGCAACAGGAATAAAGCGTGTAGTCTGATTGAGAATGGAGATTCGAGAGGTCAAGCTCGAGCTTGTTACATTTGATTTGCAAAATGAATACTGATCAACGTGTTGTCGTATTGTACGAGTACCAAGTATATTGCATAATCAGGTCGTGTTTAAAATGAATTATATTTATTATCAAGATTTGCATATGCCTTGCATAAAACGACAGAAGTGCCCAAGTTCTAGTAAACCCATGTATAAAAATATATATTTAAAGTATCTATTTGATAAGAATAATTACTCCGTCCATTCTAAAAAGGGCCGTAGATACCCGAAAAATAGGTAGAGGGTAGGTACCAAATATCCTAAGCAAGCCATGTCACGAACCTATGCGTAGCTTCGCTTCACTTATTTTTCTATAAAATAGATTTTCGTTTCTTTTATCGTGAACATAGTTTTCATCTTTTAATGCGATAATAAGATTGGATTGCTTCGTAAGTGATCTTAGCGATTTTATCCTCGAGAAGCAACGAGATTCGCGATGTTGTAACTTGGTAATGACAGTATTGTGAAGCGGAGCACCTCACAAACTCTAATAATAGCTCGCTCACGTTTTTGCAGATGACTTGTGATCTTATTATTGGGAAACCAGTTCGGGGTTCAGTCTTCCTTATCTCCGCAGATCAAGCTTGTTATGTGTTCGGATGGCATGGGAATTGTGACGACGACATTACACAACGACCGCAGAAGTTGTACTGTAAACATAGTGTGCACCCTAACAATCACAAAGTGTTTAGTATTTTACTTTGCAACTCAGCTCTTTATGGTAACGATTCAAAGGGAGCAAAATGGAAGCAAACTTATTTTCGACCGGAAAAGGTTGAAATATTCGCATAGAATAATAAAAGTGTGATCGCTGCATTTCAAGTACGCAACAATAACAATAACAAAATTGAAATTAATGCAGGATATAAAAGAGTAATTAAAATTTCAACATAAAAGTGTAAAGTAATTTAATTAAACCTACATGTACATACTTAACTTATTTCAAAAATAGTAACAATAATGGTAGTCGGAAGCACTTCGCTATTTAATTTCCTACGGTATTAAAATCCTCGGTCCTAAGTGAAAGGACGCAAGGAAGGACTAAATACTAGCTAAAAACGTTTATGCAGACTTCCGAGCAAGTATCTCAGTACAGCGGCAAAGGAAGGGATTGTAGCACGTCACGAGTTTTTGCTCAACCCAAGGTCTGTGGCGTGCTGAATAATGAATTAATCGTCAAGTCATGTGTCAAAGGAAACATAGTTATTGTTAGACCTAATCTAGTGTGAAACTAGGCGCTACCAAGCAACTTGCGCAATAAACAAAAACATTTTAATGAGCGCTATACGTATCGCAGTTTTTATAGGGATTAAAACTGATTCAATGAAACATGATTTAGATGTTTTTGACAATCTAGCGTGACAGTTGATATGGAACGTATAAATAGGAATATCTATATGTAGATCAAATATTTGTTTAATATTGTTTTCTACCATTGTGACACGTTAATTTAATTTTTTTTTACGAGAGAAAGCTGTTATCTTTGATATAGTCTGAGAAATGAAGGAATACCTAAATCTTTTACTCAGGTATCAGTCAAATAATTTGATTTGATCAAATTATTTAAACGCAGGTAGGTGACTAAGCCAGACTCCAAGCAAGGAGAGAGTTATTTTTAGCTAAAGTATACCATCCTACACAACCGGTTACTGGTAAGTTTGCATGTCACTTTGCATAACAACCTAAAGGAAATCCCCAAACCAAACAGTAATATGTCAATTATAATAGGTATATCGTTTCCGCAGTACACTTATTACTAAAAGACGTTAGCATGCTAATACGGTTTTTCATAATATTCCTAATGAGTCTATGATCACGCAAGAAGTATCAATCCATTTGGAAGTAAAACCCTGTCATCGACTAATTATATGTTTTCAACTCTGTCTATCGCTTCGACTGTATCCTCTGTTTTTTCAAACGAACTACTGGGTTTTCTAGTAACGGTTTTTCATTATATTGCATGAATAAAATTATTAATAATCCATCTTTTTCCTTTTTTTTCAATCCATTTGGAAGTAAAACCCTGTCATCGACTAATTATATGTTTTAACTCCATCGCTTCGACTGTTTCCTCCGTTTTCTGTACAAACGAACTACCGGGCTTAGTAGTAAATATATTAGCCTGAGGTTTATATTTATATCATTGTCACCATATTGTTTTCTGCTTCAAAATGGACCTTTACTTGCGCCTTAATCTTATGTAACAATATTATTTTAAATTAAGGCTGTTTCTCTCCTTCATTTTAAAAAAATTTGTAAACGGTTTTTCTTTATATTGCATGCACAATTTTTAGTATTCGACCTGTTGACATAAGTTTTATACTTATTTTTAGTTCTTTTTCTCAGCCCTAAAGACCTACTAGCTGAAACACAAGCAATATTTATCAGCAATATTTGACTTTTGTCTTTTGATTTGTTATAACTAGCCAGTTTGAGCGTTAGTAGTTTCGTATCTAGTATATTTTTTTTTAATTTTACTTTAACCCAAAGATTCTTGCATTTAATATGTGTGCAAAAAAGTGATTACCTACAACGTAACAGATGTAGTCCTGGTTAAGTTGCAATCGTAGTTACTTATAAGATAATCGTTTTCAGTTAACTTTGAATAAATTGACTAAATAATTCCTGCAATTCTAAATGTTTCTTTCAGAAGTTAAAAGTAAAACATTTTTTGGTTCATTTACAGCAGTTTGATAAATTGAGTTGTACCTAATCTTAAATTAAAAAGTCACATTCAGTTCCGGTGGAATATAATTCAACATTCCTGAAGTTCTAAGAGATTGCCAAGTGACCGTGAAATCTCACGTCGATGCCAATGCATAAAAGTTGCAATTATAATATCCATTCTTGAGGTTACATGTTCTTGAATTCATAATGGTACTGTATTTCTATCAAATTCAATTTATGACTTTATAAAGGTCAATATATGTAGAAGGCATAGGTACTTTGTCCTATGTCTATTTTAAGGCAACATTATAAGTTTTTTCTAGTTGAAAATATGGAATCAAGTTTTAAGCTGTTCACATATACGAATTTAAAACGAGTTATCTTTCATTGCACGTATAATGCCCCCCTTTATCAAAAGCCACCCAAGAAAGTCAAATTGCTCATTTGTTTAGAGTATTCATTTGGAAAAAGGAAAAAGCTACGATTCTAAAGAAATGAGTTGAGCTTTCATACTGGATAAAAAGCATTACAGAGAAAACCCTGACGATAACTTTTGTTAGTAAAATTACTATCTTTCTAAAAGTTTATTATTTGTTTTTTGCTAGTGTTATGTTATAAAATGTAAATAAAAACTTACGTTTATCCGTCGCCGGGTCAGAGGCCTCGCGTCCGTCCGTCAGAGAGGCCGACACGCACTAACCCGCTTCATGTGTCGCCAGCCTTTTTATACAACCATACAATACCGTATAAACTAGAACTTTTTGTATACATTTATACAAAAGTTTTGGCTGCAATCTGTAATAAACAATATCTACTATTTTTGTTTATTGTTTACATAGAGGTTTAAAGGTAGTTTATTTGTCTTAGTAATTCTCCGTACCATTGAGCTCTTACTCGGAAAGAAGTCCCTCTGACAAAATTTTGGACTGCATTCAATGCTTTTTTTATTTTATACTTACATATTGATTGTAACTTTTCAGCATCGCCATCATCGTTAGAATTTCATCATCGGGAAAAATAGGGAAGGCCGTATAAAAAAAAATACCAGTGTTAACCTGGAAGGAAGCAGATGTATGATAAATATTACTACTAACTGTTTATTTGTTACACGCAGTTATTTAGAAAAAATGAAAAGATTTAAATATTCCTAAAAGAAATAGGTAGCAAATAATAGCATAATATTTCAATTTTAGGAAGCAAAGAAAAATCGTGTTCTCCAAAACACAAGTTATTGGGAAAACCGATGGAACGTCCAATAATGAGATAAAGTTTTACATTATCCCAACGTCACTAAACCAAGCATCATGAGTCATCGCCAATTAATGTATGGTGATTGTAGAACCATGAAATACGTAATAACATCCCATCACTTCGATCGAACGTCTTATAAATTCACTTAGGATATTGATTCTCGGGATATTTTTTTGTATTGCAGTAATTAGTAGACATTACCACAAATAAATATCGCGTCCCGAAAATCAATGTAGATTTTCATATGCAACGCGAAAGTCTATAGCCATATTTGTTGTGAAGAACCTACCAAAATCTGAATAAAAAAATTATAAAAAAATATGTGCGTTTTTTATTTGATAACATGACCGAATTCAATAACAATTTTATTTCAAATCACTGTTCTTGTCAAATCGATGCAAAGCCATAAAGCTACTGTTAAGTGACAGAACCGATCTGTTAACGTTAACAGAAGGTCGGGTCAAACAAGCCAAATATTGGGCAATAGTGGATCAATGGTTGCCCGCTACGCTTATTACCCTATAAATACCTACATACGTGTGAACTAGCGATTGCGTTTGCGCTCGTTGTGAATTTTACGCGCAGAGTTCATTCCACTTTGAACAACCAATTTATGAACAACAACCCCTATATGCACCTGCTCAAGTCTTTGAGCATATATTTAGCGAGCAAAAGTATCAAAAATGACAAAACATCAAATATGCCTGCCAAAAATATAAATAGGTGCTCAAAGTGGACTAGGCGAGGTGCTCAATATGCCTCTGCTTAATCATTGGGTGGTCAAATTGGACTACCTTTATGAGAGTAATTCAAGGCTCGTACCAGCAACAAGGGAGCATCCGTTGACTGTTCATTCGGACAACTAAATTGCGTGTTTGCCTGGCCAGTATAATGGGCGTCGCATTATTTGTCAAAATATTTGATACACAGGTGTCATGGAAGAGCATTTAGCTGGTGATTTACTGAATCATAAATTGCGCAAATTTTGATAAACATACCTACTTACTTATACAGTGCCGTAAATAGGGCGGTGCCAGCGGTGCCCAGGCACAGGGCGCAGACCCTGGAAGGGCGCAGAAATTACCGACATTCAAGTAAAAAAAAAAAAAGGTCACAGTTTTGTGAGCTCACACCCTGGAGGGGCGCAGAAATGACCGACTTTCAAGTAAAAAAAAAAGGGGCGCAGTTTTGTGAGCTCGCACCGGGCGCATATAAGGCTATTTACGGCACTGTACTTATATTTCATTACTAAGAACGTCAAAATGGCCATTGTGGAAACTAAATATAGAACTAGGTATTTATTGTTCAATAGAGTTAGATGCGTTTAAAATTCAGGGTTTTCTAATCGCAAACACATTTGGTTGTAACTATTATGAACTGGGAAATCCTTAATCATCAATCCGTTTGTTAATTTTTTTATATCGTCAAAGACTAACGTAACATGTCCAAGATAAAATTGAATTTAGATGCGACCAGTATTTCCTGAGATTGGCGCGTTCAAATAAAAAAACAAACTCTTCAGCTTTATTACATGTATTAGACCCATAGATTTCATCGCACGAATCATCCGAAGCGGAAAAGTTGCTGTTGATGGAGGGACTTTCCTTATGCATCAAATATTAATAACCAGTAAATATTTTTCCTCATTTCTGTGTCTTTAATTTCATTTAAACTTGTTCCTCATTTCTGTGTATTTAATTTCGTTTACACCTGTTATTTAAATTTTCGCATTCAAATCTTACTCTTTCTATTTCTTGGCATCTTGAGGATGTGGGTAGTTGGTCGAAAATCCAAACACTGTATAGGTGAGTACTTATTACTTAACTACTTTGAATATCGAATAAATGCAGTTGGTGGTCACTGACTTGCAGCCCTCAACCATGACGACGAAGGATTTAGCTCAATGTTGAACAAAAACTTCAGAAAAGCATAGAATTCTAATGGTCATGGAGGCTTGTCAAATCTTCATTATTTTTTGTCTATTCAGTTATAAATTACGAAGTTCATCTGTTGGTAAACAGCGACAATGGCTTCTTGCACGTGATTGTGGTGGTACTTGGTGGTCGTAAGCCAGTTTAAAACACTTATCCTTTAGCCCTTGGGAGTTGCAAAAGGGAATCGAATACGTGGCCTCTTTAAACCAAAATAATTTCATCCCGCCATCTAAAGAGTCAATCAAATTATTACTCGCTACGCTACTTAACATATTCAGATCACTTACCATTTTCTTGGAACACTATTTACAATATTCTTCTATTTCGTGTTGTGTTGTGTTGTATGAAAAATATCAAAACAATTTAATCTGGTACAACAAAATCACTGAGGAATGTAAGCCACAACCGCTGGTCATGGCCTGGGTTGGCGTTAATTATGCCATTATAATTATTTAGTTCGCATTTCGTCATTTGCTTTTGTTTAGACTAAGTACTCGCGTACCTACGTATAGAACTCTTGAGTCATGGCAACTTGTGTTTATGCGGGTAACTGCTTAAGTAATAAGTAAGGCGTTATAAAGTTTTACTATTTACACTTTCACAGAAAAAAACAAGATTCAAGAAGAAGGATGTTTACAAACTAATGGAATCGATGTATCCTTGTAACTTAAATCGCTTTAAATTTTACTGGCTTGTTTTGAAAATAGTAGAAAAGCACGCTTTTGTCCTCTTATTCAGCAACGGCATCTTAACCCTGACCTACACTATAAACTTTACTTTTATGTCTAAATATTAAGGGTTAAAAGACGATCCTTATAAATATTTAAGACACATTTTAATACAGTTCCAATCCATGTTTCGTATGCTTCACCGTGGAAATCTTCTGCCTGCATTACTGGTGCTGCCAACATGCATCACTGGTTCAAAGCTGGAATATAGATAGGTACCTACAGCATGCGTGAGTTTACTAACACACCTTCGCCAAAGGTCAGGTTACAAAATGCATTTTCCTAAATATTTCAGAATTCTACGTTCCTAGACATCAAAACTTCTTGAGTTCTTAATGAGCCTAAGAACTATCAAAATATTTTTAAAAGAAAGTTAGTGATAAGGACAATTAATTGTTTAATGCAAAAAATTCAACACGGAAATAGCTTCGTCATTATCGTGCATCTGTAATGTATTGGCGATCATGCATTCTAACATTCGCGCTCGCGCTGGTAAAAGCGACCGGCCATGCGAGACTGGACGTTGATCTCCCAGCAGACAAGTGGGATGGTTTGCTGTTGTTTATGCCGCTTTTAAGGAAAATCTTTATGCTAACAGTCATAAGTTGTGATGACTAACTGCTTCGTTTCATGGTGAAGGAATCGACTTCGATAACGGACAGTTATTTCCCCTTATACCTGTATATCAGGAAAAAACTCTAGGTAAGCCTAGAACCCCCGAACATAAATACACTAAGTAAATTGGCTATTAACTTCTTCAATAATTAAACTTTAGTGATAATATGAATTATAAAATTTCGAAAACACACAACAACATTTTTAACAACGTTAATTAAAAGGACCAAATTATGGAAAAATAGTTCCCGTCCTATTAAAAAAACACAGTAATCGCTACATCTTCTAGAACAGAAAACTATTTATCTGTTACGTGGTTCACGTACCTACAGTAATCATTTATCTCATAACTTTTTATAAGCACGATGGAGTGAGAACAGATTAACCATTTGAGTTTTTAAAATGTCTGTATGTGTATTGCCTCAATGGTTTCTATTTACAATAGATCGTAGGCTATTTATTCTGTGTCATGGTGAAAGGGTTGGTCAATCTACGTGATAAGACTATTATTGCAACGTCTGCCATTGGTGTTGTACGATCTAAAACATTA
Source organism: Nomophila noctuella (assembly GCA_958496325.1). Lineage (NCBI taxonomy): Eukaryota > Metazoa > Arthropoda > Insecta > Lepidoptera > Crambidae > Nomophila > Nomophila noctuella. The sequence continues at coordinate 10,506,425 of OY292487.1, read as the reverse complement.
GCAATTAAACGAGCCACGAGAGAAGAGACTTTACCAAACTTGAGAAATATCCATGTGATCCTGGTTACGAAATGTTGTAATTTATCCATAAATCATTCCTATCTCGCGAAATATTATGTAGCTATACATACAAAGTTTCCTTTCATCATTCTATGCATTATTAATAAGTAAATGTTTCGTAAATTATTGAAATAAAACGCATGCATCGCTTATTGAGTATTTTACTTAAAACTAAATTAACATTTACATGTACTTAAACTTTACATTTGGATAAAATGCTATTGCAGGTTAAAATAGTAATAACAAAAGAACTTTTAAGAAACAAAATATACATAGCACTGGCACGTAGAGACGTTAACTAATATTTATACAACGATTGGAATTAGGAATAAACTTTTTAAAATTACTTTATAATGACAAGTCGTGAATTAATCAAATCAAGTCATAAAATGCTCTATGTACCTATTTGGTTTTTTTATGCAGTACAACTACAACTTACATTATGCGAGTGTTTATTCTATAAATTGCTTATTCTATAAAATGCAACAAATAAATGTTATATAATTTAGGAAATAAATTAAATTCTTATAATTCAAATAGCCAGTCGATCGATACTTGGAAATAGGTACTCTAGATAATGTTTAACTAACAGACAAGTTTACATTCTCCTGAATTATATGAACCTATATATGATAGAACATGTTCATAGCCATGACCATAACAAAAATGAACAAAAAGCTATAGCCCCATAGTATCGATAGTAAAGCGTCAGTCTAAAGTAGGTTTCGAAAACCTTAGTTTTAAGAGATCTCAAAAAAGTGAAACTAAGAGATTGGATCAACAGTTTCCAGTCCTCTTACAGTGCAAGTAGTAATAATCGCCAGTTATAGGCTCATTATCGTACGGTTCCGAGTCATAGTCATGGTACCTACTCGTATACTGCGAGTGCCTCACGTCTTGGGGCCTCCGGCTTCTGTCCGAGGGCCTATGGCTCTGGGGGCCTCGTCTTCTCTCCCTCGTGTTTCTCTCGTACGTGGTGCGCGTCGGGCGGCGTGGTCGAACGTGCGTGCTACAACAAAGAGTCTTTGAACTGTCCGCACGAGCCATGCCAATTACAACACGCTATTGTTATGTGTTTACTGTCATATCTAACACTCGACATTGTAGTTTTACTCGTTATAAAATGTTCTTATTGCATACTTACGCTTGTCAAACAATAATTTTATTACTGTAGTACAAAACTTAAAGAGAATAAAAAGAAATACATTCAAAGTGATATGTTGGATCAAGATGACTATAATGAGTCTCTCTGAAATGTATATCTACACAGTCATTTGAAAGGATTGCCAAGTGGAAACATTTATTAATTATGTAGAAATATCCTTAGCTCTTAACCAATCACTACTGTGACCAGACTAGCTCAAATGTAAGTAAATGTTTTAAGTATATCTATAAGTATATATAAGTCTCTTACAAATTAGTCAGGACATCAGGGGTCAAATGTTAAAGGCCAATCGTTTGCTATTGTTAAACTTTCATTATCAGCAGTATCACAGCAGTTCCCACTAAGAATACAGACACAAAGATCAGATTGGAGCTCAGGTGGTGAAGGTATGGGGTTTTTAAGGCAAGGCGACTGCGACCCTTGTGCGGTTGTTGATGTCCAGGGCAGCGGTGATCACTACTATTAGGTGACCCGCTGTTTCGTTTTCCTCCCTATAGCATAACAAAAAGATTACTTACTTTCTAGGTCTCTTCTTGTACGGCACTCTCTTAGAGTCGGGTCGAGGTCGGTAGTCATCGTCTTCAGCGTAAATGTCGGCATCAAAGTCCTCGCGAGGCGGCCGCGAGTGGTGGAACACGGGCCTCACGTGCGGAATGTGGACTGGGTATGGTTTCGCCACTGGCACTTGTACCTGCCACGATAAATGTTCAATCATCATCAAATTCAATAACAATGGCCTGCAATTAGTACTGTTAGTGACGGTTACATAAGTCTCCACGGCAACAGTTTCTGGCATAGATGTTAAATTAATATTTGCGAAATCTTAGTACTTAAGTACTCGTAGGTATGTGATCATTCGCTCAGCCAATCGAACTCTGGAACACGAAATCCAGGCTCGGTTATTGTCTATTCAAACCTTAATTTTAGATTGATCTGCAATATCATGTGTTATCTATGTAGGTATTATAGATGCTCAGGATCTAAGAAATAGACATTGTTAACTTACTAAAGTTGTCAATCAGTCTTTCTAAAGATGACATGAAATATTAAATTTTAATTATCTTTGCATATGAACATACATTTGCCACTTTGAATGAGTAAATAGTGTTTTATTATGTTTTTCGTGTTACGTACCTGTTGATAGCAAAATCACAAAAAATAAATCAGAAAATACTTTGGCAGAAACATAAATTGTCATGCAAAAAGCAGTGGTTATTTACAGACAGAAAGAGATGCGTGTGTTCACAAAACGGTGTAAATGTAATCATTCGCATGACATATTATGTACATGTCGTTACAACTCTTGCAATTATCTGAATTTCCTACACGTCAATGGTTAGTTAGATTATTATCAATTATCTTCGTGGTTTGATATTCCTTGACGAATTCTTCTAAGGATTTCCCAATGTTTTGGAAGCCATAACGTTGTTTACACTGACCTCCTTATGAACGATCACAGGGACTGGCTTCTCTACCGGGTAAGGAACATTTTTGATAACCGGGTACGGCACCGGTTTCTCAACGGGAACGGTCAGCTCCCGGATAACCGGCACCGCGACCGGTTTAGGCATCGGTATCCGAACCGGGTATGGCTGCGGTATCGGCACTATCACCGGTTGAGGAACTTCTATCTGTAAAACATTAAAGATGTCACCCGCCCTTCTTCGCGTACATCTCCAATCACTTACCTAAAAGCTTTGCAGATAAAATACATTCGATTATTCAATTGTCCTATTTACCTGTCTAATATAACCAGTTTAATATAAGGTAAATGAACTCTTCGTAAAAGTACCTGTAAACAATGTAGTTGCAATCGATAACAATTCAAGAAGACAAATTGTGATCGTGACTATACACATTTACGGTAATGAGTGGTAAATTGATCAATATGACAATTAAAATAATTGGAGAATGTAGGAAGCGCACATATAATTAAATGCGCTACCTATAGGTAATATGATCACATGCCATGCTTTATTGTCTCCCAATATACATAGTTGCTTACAGTAGAGAGACTGTCCAATGTTTAAGAAGTTGAATAAAATATTAACTACGCTATAGAAAAAATACGCATGCCTAAATTACAAGAATTGTAATGTAATCCGATTATTCAATATTTTCTTACTTTCACTGAGACAATGAACTTCAGTAACAAATGTACCGTGACTGCTGTCAGAGGATCGACGAGCCCATTATTAGCGCCCAACCACTCGTTTAACCATCGGTTTGCCAAACCAACTCCTACTTTCGAACTACAATTTTCGCTTTCTACAGGTATCGTAATTTTTATCAGTAACTCTTTTGTTTATTTACGTAACATTAATTGAATCAATTCTGCGGTTGAAGTTTACAAATCAATTTATAACACGTCGAAAGAATCCGCGATGAAACTCGTATCTAGTATTAAGTCCAAAGTGGTGTTTAGTTTCATGATTTCTCCCAAGTGCACGGACGCGCATCATCTTACTGACCAAGAGTAGGCGAGGAAATTAGTGCGCGACGTGCGTTGTCTGCTTTTCCGATCCGCATTCCTTCATATCAGTTTTTTGCTAGATAATTACATATAAAGGTGATCACATAGACATTTACTACCGCATACAACCACACACATATTTACATCAAGAGGATAGCTAAGTTCACTTACCGGATATGGTTTGGGAATAGGCACGTGAAGCGGTTTGGTCTCCGATGCATAGGATTCGTAATCGCGATAAGCGTCTTTATATTTACTCTTCAAATATGATTGTCTCCATTTGTCAACCAACTTCTTGTAATCATTTTCGTCACTAAGATCGTTACCGCTAGGTCTACGAGGTGGAGTGTATGATGAATGTGACGAATCATGATTTCTGAGGTCTAACAAATCTTCCTCAGATTTAAATCTCGTATTGAACACGTCTTTGGGTTTCTCATATTTATTCGATTTGTAAGGTCTCTGCTTAGGGCCATACTCACTCAGTTTATTTTCTTGGTACTTTCCATGATTATACTTATCTCTGCTGTATGGTCTTTTCGGTATGTGGACAATATCACTGTTAGGATTTTCGTCCAATTGAGGCTTCTTGACCCGATGTTTGTACGAGAAGTCGGCTGATTTGAAATAACTTCCCCATGATTGGCTTGAAGAAGGAGTAGTTGTAGTGTACAAGTTTTTAAATTGATTAATAAATTCATCATTTTTGTATTTATCCTTGCCAAATTGATCAAAATCATCATCATAAGGATTTTTTACTTCAGGTATCTTCTTAAAATTTGAGAAATCATTTTCCGGGAAATTGTAATTAGAAAAATCGATATTGCTGCTTGCTGGAACTAATTCGTCGGTGTTACTATTGATAGGATTCTTATCAGAATCAAAATCATACGTGAAGCTGGTACTACTGAAATTAGTAGAATATTCATAACCTTTCGCAGGATTTATTGATACCTTTGAGTCGTTACTATTATAATTATTAGGGTGTCTGTGCTTATAATTGTCTTTGTAATCGGAATTGTAATTTGCGCCTTTGTAATTTGGTTTGACTGGAGACGGGCTTATGAAATTTTGCCTGTGGTCTTGAGACAGGTACGGGTTTGGTTTTGGAGGTTCTTTTTCAGGATTTTCTTCATTGTGTTTAGTATTAAAAGTCGTCATATCTTTCACAGTTGGCGTCGGTTGTATAAATTTATGAGCCTGCTCTTCATTGTTCTTTACGAACACGTTCTCGTTTTGATTATTTATCATAGAACTATAACTATTCAACTGATATTTATTATCTAGTTCTGTTGGGTAATATTGTTTTAGATTAGTAAAATCAACAACTCTCGGAAATTTCAATGCATTATGCGGGTTGCTTGAAGCGGGCTTAACAAAATCCTCAACATTAGAAGAAGGATGATAATTTGGAGGGTAGTTTGGAGCATTTTGATTGACGACGCCAGACTCAGCGTATGAGTTTTTTCCATCATAGTTAGACTGCACTCCTGGCATAACGAAACGTGATGCTAAGTCATTTGTATTTGCTAAAGGTCCGCTACTGTACACGTTGAACTCCGAAGTGTTGAATTGATTTAGTTGCTTCTTATTTTTGGAACTTAATTTAGTACCATATACGAGACTCGGGTCATCCTCTGTTTCCTCGTTCACTTCGTACGTGTGTTTTTTCAGGTTACCGGTATTACCTCCATCAAAACTTGGGGTATTATAAAAATTCACGGAACTTTGTGGATATTGCAGCATACTGGATTGTGGTTCATTATCATCGTTGTTTCCAAAGGACGACCCGTCTAATGATCCGTAATTATTGTTGTTGAATCCAGTCGAATCTGCGGCAGACGGGAATGCGGGTGCGTACAGTCTGGTCGTAGTTTCTTGATTATCACTTAAATAACTCGCGTAATCTGGTGAAGTGGGTACGAATCCATCGTAAGAACCCACATCGTTAAAGCCGAAAGTTGAATAGGAGACCACACTGGGCTGGGGAGTTGTGTTGTCGTCTTCATTAGTGGGCCGCCGAGTCCTCCTCGATCGTTTTCCTTCGACGTGTGCAACGATTAGGATTGATACGAGAAACACGAATATATGTTTTATGTACATGTTGGTAACGTTCACCGTTGCGTGTAAGAGCGCGCAGTTAACATTGTCTTGCAGCGTGGGCTGCAGAAGGAGTCCGAGCGGCGACTGAAGGCCGGGGAGCGATGAGTCCGCGCACTCGAGGGTGGTGCGACCACCACCAGGCGCGTCTCCCCGGCCGTCCTACGAAAACGAAAGCGTCACGCTTGAAATGCACAACAAATTTCCCCCGATTAATTATTCAATAATATTCTGCGCTATGCCTTCTAATAGGTCGTCTTACAGGTAGGTACTTGTCTATGCATTGCAACAATTTAATAGCTTCTCGTGACGCCTCCGACGAATGCCTTCCGTCATCGATAAATGACTACCGATAATTGGGGATATACTACCGACTTTTAACTAACATTTAAAAAATGATACTTACTTATTATGCTCTTCTTGGTTTTTCGTGCTTGACTGCAATACCCTTATATTTTTTGCAATAAAGCCAGCCGAAGCTTTTTCTATATTTACTTTTGCATTTACCTTAATAGGTAGGACGTAGAACATAAAAAAATAAAAAATTGATCTTTGTTATCTATACCTAGTACATCGGATAGTTAGACTGAATACCATTCCATAATTCATATGTATAACATATTTATCTTTAATGCAATTGTTATTTTAGTAATTCAGAAATAGTGAATCTTTGGTGAAAATGAAGTCTATAAATATTTTTAAGAGGTCTTAGTATTTTCTTTTAATTACCTACATACTCTGGGTCTTATAGACTTATGTTATCTGTGCACTGGGACTGAACTCCTCAAACAAAAGTACCTAGATGCTTCAAGTAATTCGCGAAAAGAAAAGTAATCTTAAACTCATACAACCGACGTTACGCAATCGGTGATCATATTTTATACATGAGAGTTATTTGTGGGCTGTGGGTGTGAGCATAACGCACTAACAGAATCCTGCTTACTATGCGTTAATAAAAAACTCATTTGATTGATGTTATCTACGCATGTGCATGAAATCGTTGATAAAATCGCAATACCACGAGATGCGGTAGCTTAGGCCAGCAGAAAAGTTTTTCATACATTAAGGCAATCATACATTCGTTACTCCTAAATTACAGACCCGCAGGCATATTCATGGAGGAATATTTGAGAAGGTAGTAAAAACTGGTAAAACTTTAGATTAGTCTTTTGATAGAAGAATATAAATTGAATGTAGGTCTACGCATTAATCAATATACCTACCAAGAAAACTGTCCCATTATCTATATAATGTGTAATGTTTATCAAATCAGTAGCAAGGGCAAGGGACTTCCGTTGAATTCATCATCAGCCTTTAAAATGATCCCAATGCAGGGTATACTTAGGCCTAATCCAAGGAACGCCATGCACGACGGACCTGTGCCAGTCTCGACCAGAACTTATCCGCCGTTTTAACGATATCAGTGTACCATCTGTTAGTAGGACGTCTTTGTCCTCGTTTACCAAACCTGGGCCACCACTCGGTAAGGCTTTCGGTCTCATCTGCCGTCACTACATCAAGCCTAGCGTCCCGCCCACTGCCATTTCAGTGATGCACAGCGCATCCCAATGTATGCCACTCTGGTTGCACGTCGGATTTCGACATTTGGGACGCAATCGATAAGACTAATGCCTAGCATGGCGCGCTCCATTGCACGTTGAGCAACCTGTATTCTTTGCCGGACGTCTTTGGTCTTCCGTTTACTTCCTTTTTATTATTAAGGAATACCTAGAGGTATTCCCTAATACCCGTCTAAAGCTATACGGGAACATAAAAAAAAAAACGTTCCACCGCCTTTTCGTGTTTTATGTGGGTTAATATCATAATCATATACGTTACTACCTATATCCTCAATAGGTGTAAGTAGATTTAATGTAAATAAAATAATAAAATTTCTTAAACATTTTTATTTGTCTATGCAAATTATGATCCTGTTACAGTTTTTTCTTCAAACTTTTATTACAAAGATTATAATACTTATAACACTAAGTCACATAATATCCAACTTAAATGGCCACGTTGCGAACTTCCAAAGCCTTATTTAACCTTTAAGAAGATGCCACTTTGTACTAAGATATAATACAACTTAACAATAACCTTAACATAAAAGAAATAGGTACAAATGTGATAAACGAAATGCACAAAGTGAAAGAATAACAAGTGAAATGGATTTAAATCATGATTTGTTTTACGTATCTTTGTGAGAATCGTCTAATATATTCTATCCTACAACCATAAATAACTAATACTCTGAAAGTAAACAACATCTGTACAAATAGGCACAATGGAGAAAGAAAGTTTTAAAATAATAGTAATACAACGTAAAAATCAAGTAGGATTTTTTATTTGACTGAGGGATTCTGTGACTTGGTCATTAATTCAATTGATCTTATTTATTAAAAGTATACCAGAGATTCTGTTTCCACAATTCCAGATACTTATGAAATCGCTTATTTATAATGTATTTATTCTGAAAATGACAATAGATCTCACAATTACTATTTATAATATTAGGTAAATACTGCTATTTATGAGTAATTAAGTTTATCTACTGACATTTATTATTCATGTATGAGGGATTTATTAGACTTTAAAGGACTGTAGGTAGTCTACAGAAATTACATCAACATACAAAAATATTTTTCCTCTATCACTTTCATGAACACTTCAAATTCAAACATCCTGGTCGACTATTTATTGGTGCATTAGTACTCGGAGATCTAAGGGACAAAATATAATTTCTTTATGATTGTATAGGGTACTCTGACTATTCACTTACTAGCACTAATTTTCATAAGATTTCTACTCTCGATAAAATATGAATATTAAGTAATAAATCTAAATCATACATTCTATAATTGCCAACATCTATCTACCATCTACAATATTGTAATAAAATATGCATTATTATTACAAGAATTATTTCGATAGGTAGGTACATCTAAACATCTATCTATAGATAAGTTTCAAGGAGTTAACAAGAACAGTAAATGCGTACAAATGGATTCTACGACGAAATTTCAAGTTGTGACGTTAAAAAGTCTAAAAAAATATTTTTATTCTCTTGCTCGAAGTCCACGTTTACCCTTATTATACCACACGCAATCGTTTCAGTCAAGGTTGATCGATATCACGTAATCGACAATAAAGTTATAATGGTAACGAACTATTATTATTACACAGAAACTAATCATACTTATTTATTGGATACTTAATTGAAAATATCAAAAAACTTTTAATAGACCCATGAATTATTGTTATTAAATTTAGCACGTGATTCTTTAGGAAGTAGGTACCTACCATTTTGAAGAATTAAATAGATTTTCAGGACAAATACAAGCCTTCGTTTTTTTTAATATGCCGTAACTCAAACAATGCTATACAACGAATGCACGTGCATATAAAATTATACAATATTTTTGTGACACTTATAGTGACATTTGACGACAAATTGGTTTTTAAAGCCTTTTTCACTTACATAATAAAATAACCAATATTTTTATAAGCTTTGGCAATCAAAGCGTCACTCACACCAACAAAACGCACACCTTATCAATAGCTATTTATAAAACTTTCCTCATTACATTCCTCCATGTCAATATTTCTCAATAAATGTAATAAATAATCATCTCATCGTAAAAAATAATAATATTAGGCGCTATTGATCTGTTGAACTTACAATACAGAGGGCGGTGCTTTAGTAATGATCGAGATCAACAGATGTCGCCACTAGTACCATCGTCTTGAACATTAATTTGTGTAAAGAAAATTATAAGTAATCATTTGCACAATATAATCTAATTCGGTACGACAAATATCGATATCGATTTCCCAGTATCAATCTCTTTTGACGTTACATTTTTTAATACATCGATTTAAGATTAGTTAATCGGCGTAAATATTAGTATAATAAATATAGAATCTGGACAATAGGCCAATAATCTGAATTATTTATTACGTATCAATGATTCATGTAATGTTAAGAGATTAATGACATTACCTGGAACATAATAAAATCAGGGAATAGTGGAAGATAGTGATTGACTGACGAAATATCCTTCATATTCGAATAACTACGTAGGTAGTCTAAACTTTGAATTATTGTTAAGATGATAAGAAATGCACCATTTTTAAATCAGGCAATGTCACAACACGGCCCGGTTAGTGACTCGTACTCATTTAGATATCTCCTGGGTATTACGTTTAATCTCTAGATACGCATATTGTGGCCACGTGTACGAAACCCAAGAGCACACCTGTTTAACAGTTGCGTACAAACGCGTATTTGAACGAATAAAGCGACCTTCCCGTGCGATTATTATAATCATTGAATTTTTGTTTAATTAGATTTCGTTGCTAGTTTGCGTTCTTGACAGTGTTAGACTAGCTAGTGGCTCTGGTCCTAATTTCACAGCAATTTTTCGATTTGGCTAAACGTCTTCCGTAAATAAATACACAATAGCATAAATAGCTATTTATCAGATTTTTTGTAGCATCGTAGTATGTAAGTGTGACCTAGATGCACCACGCCCCGATTATGTCACATTAAGATAAGTTTCGGGGTTTCCCTTTATTTGTATAAAATAAAGATATGTACTGGAATATATTTTATCATATCAGCTTGCGTCGCTCGTGTTTCACAACTTCCTAGTATAGCTACATGATTCCAATTCGAGTGTCGAATACAAAAAGTGACAAATATATTGGAAAACAATTTTACTGGATTGCATATTACCATATCACCGATGACTAGGTCGGCAGGCGTCCTAGTGCGCGGAGGCGGGCTCGGTGCAAAGATCGAATCGGTCCGAAAATACGACATGTAATTCCAGGGTTCTGTTGAAGGTACTCGAATACGAAGGTATCATTCACCAGGCATGTCTGACTAGGTTGATGCCCTAGTACGCGGAGGCGGGCTTGGTGCAAAGATCGAATCGGTCCGGGTAAATCCGCAGTTTGATTGAAGTTACTCGAATAGGCAGGTATCATTCACCAGGCATTTATGACTAGGTCGGCAGGCGCCTAGTGCGCGGAGGCGGGCTCGGCGTGGCGCAGTCGCGCGCGCAGCTGGCGCAGCGCGGGGCTGGTGCCGGGCTCCGCCTCCTCCGCGCCCTGCTCCGCCTGCTCCAGCCGCCGCGCGCGCTCCGCTATGGCGCGCTCCAGCTCTGCAATACACGTACATGTGGGATTTAGAATGGTGAATCATCAGCTGCTCGTAGCAGACCCCTGATGGACTAGGGCTCGTATTAATAAATTGCACTTAACTCTGATCTTGAACTTGAGTGCGAACTTGATATGTCATTCTCATACAAAACAGCAACTCAAGTTCGCGCTCAAGATCGAGCTCAGAGTTGAGTACGATTTATTAATACGAGTCTGAGACACCCTTAAAATAAACATTTTACCTAGCGGCCTCCCGAATATAATAACTTCGCGACTTCCCCTGCGTGGATATCAGATCCCTTTCTTCGCCATAAAAATGTAGCCTAAGTCCTTTCTCAGGGTCTAAAGATTGTCTGTGGTGGAGAGGTTTAAGCGGAAAGGCGTAACAGATAAGTAGAGATACAGAGTAACTTTCGCATTATAATGTTGAAAGGGTTAGAAGGGATGTAAGAGCGAAGCTAACGAGTACGAAGATAGTCGCCGACGACCTCACAAGGGTTGCTAATGCGTTCTATACTGCCTTCAAAACCCCATACCCCCCCAACTGAGCTTTGGAGACCTTTCTCATCAGCAGGAATATAGCACAACAGCAAGTATGTATTCTTTGTTAATGAAACTTCTCTGATGCACTTATGAATTTAAAATAACGAAATACAGAATGAGATGCCCTATGCAGACGGGTCAAAGACAGCAGTTCGGTGAGCGATAAAACACTGGGAAACACTGCTGCCAATCCCCCCGGGATTACGAGCAATATGAAGGGGTATCCTAGACCGGAACTACACGGCATCTTTGTGTAGCTGCAAATCTCAGTAACCGCCACTTTGCCATAAATGCCATCATAAAGTTGTATAATATATGTTTATTAAGCACTAAAACACGATCGAGCTGTATACATCGTTTAAATGCACCATTAGCAAGAAAGTGGTATAATCAAAAGTTCACATAACCACCGATCTACAAAGTACTGACAATCTAATATGTACGAGTAATAACTCTATAGGGCCCTCTAACCCGCTCTGAAAAGAAGGCAAGCCGCCCTTTGAATGAATTGCAGTGTTCTAGCTCAATTTCACTCAAGCTCAAAACTCCAATATACCACAATCAATCCTTACAGACAACAGGTATAAAAAAGTTCTATATAGTTATTCAAATGAAATGAAAATATCTTCCAATTATACTGTTATTATTCTAGTACTTCGAACCACTACCGTAACAGGCATTAGAAAGTTATAACAAGCACAGGAAAGCAACATAAAGTAATGTTCACCAGGCGAAATTAATTTACAGCCGACATATTATTGTATTTCCGTAGTTAATTTCTCCCACGCTCGCCTACTATCAGACAAACGGGAAGTGTTTACAAATAATAATTTCACTTTTAGACAACCCTGGCTTTTAGCAACTACGAGTAGTATTTCGTCCCAACTAGGTCTTTACAACTATTATCCTACAAGTTACTTGTTATATGATTTAATCTAAGTAATTGTACACATAACAATAACTTATTCCTATCGGCTTTGGATTGCTTTCTTTGAGCGTTAGAGTATTTTGTTATCCAGCAAAAGTTCCATCGTCTGTTTAGTATTCCACCTTTAAACAAATCCGACAAAACCCGATTAGATATTCAAGGAATTTTGGTCGATTGAGTCAGGCATTCATCGTTCAAGGCTCTTACTTATCAAACGGTGCTTATCCCATACACCCATTAGGGTATGAATGACAATTTAACAAAATATAACTATAGAAATAAATACCAAAAATACAATAAGATAAACCTTATATAATCGTAGGCTGTTTGACACATATTATGTACATACTCGAATTATGTACCTACATACATTGAATTGAGCATACGGCAATTGCAGTAGTACTCAGTCAATATCAACCTATTTAAAGCCAAAAAGCCAAACACCATTACGTATTCAAATGATGCATGAAAACTCAGGATATTGTAATTGAAAAAATAATTTAACATCGTCCTTTCATACCATTTGTACTTTGAACAACATTGTTAAACCTGTATTTGTACACATCTGCGAACTGCATCTAAAGCATCATTAACGATCAAGGTCGCCGCTGCAATATTGACCGATTAATAAAAGGAGCGCGGGCGCATTATCGCGGGGTGAACGAACGGATGCACCTGTGCACTTCGCACTGCACTGCTGGTGTTGCCGGATGTCTGAGCACATAGATTAACACTCCGAAAATGGAACTGCTTACAATTGACATCAGGTGGTTGCTTGTTTTGGATAGAACATAATAAACTTACTCGAAAGACGATTTGACAATTATGTACACATATTATTACAATACGGTATTTGACTGACAGGTCAAATTACCTACTTTTTTAATGTCAAAAACGTAACCTTGTAGGAAAAAATGTATGAAATATTGAATTGTGACGTCACATTTCTGTAGTGTCAAATCAATATTATTTTAATTTCATTTAGCTGTAATAATTTCTTAAAGTTCAATAGTAACTGTGGGATAAAAAATTGTGCTTAATTTTTGATTTCGTCTTTAATGTTAGAATGTCATAATTTATTTCGTATACAGTCAAATATACAATTACTGTTATACGTACAGTCACGAGTAATAACATCTATACACCTCGAAGTTCATATTTCAATGTATTTGTATACATGTTAGTGCTCATGACTGTACACAAAACGTTGACAAGTATATGTAGCCTTTAATATTTAAGGGGTTATTTGTTAGGCATGTACTGTAAAAAATAAATTATATTACGATCTTTTTCAATAACGCCACTCTTAAGTTTTAGGGGTTAATTTAAGGTATGAACTGAAATATTTGAACTTTTTCATTAACACCGCTAGTTAAATACGAACAGTTCAGTCTGTTTTACAATATCAGGTATGTGTTAACTAATTGTGCACATTAATAAATCATCTATCTTTTTCACTTGTATTTTCTTGGAAATGCATATAAATACTGAAATTCCGGCAACACCGGCAACACTAAGTGCATCCGCAGCCGGATAAAAAGCGAGGCCGAATATGCAATGAAAAACCCAAACCAGTTCTCAGAATGCATTGTATCAAATGACCAGGTCTGATGACCGGTGTAATATTACGTGGAAGGAAATTCTTTGGATTTCGGCCTCTGTTTACGAATTCAATCGGATTCAAATCTAAAGTATTTTACTCAAAGCAACCCCTTAAAATAATATGATAATTTTATATGGTACTTGAAGACGATTTACATTAATTTAAAAACTCTACACAGCTCTTAAAACCGAACCGAACTTTGAAAACGTCTTTACATAAATGAAAGGATCTATAACATTAAAGTAACTAAAGAAAATTTTCAATGGTGCCTGTTACTCATGAAAGTGCATAGGTAGTGCATGAAATAAGTGTATCAATAGTAAACGAAAATGTGGGTCTATTCGAGGACACGTTTTTTATCAATAAGTCACATGAAATCGGCAGATAAAAAGTGTGATAACATCGGTAGCAATAAACAACATATGCAACATCGATGCCCTACTTTTTAACTCTTGACTATTTGAGACTGCGATAAAACGATAAAATTGATTTAGCCAATGTCAAACCAATTGAACTATGATAAAGCGCCTTAGCATCGATTGAAAATTCGTGACCGATTACAGCTGAACTTTTAATTTTAAGTTGTTTCCGATTACAAGACAGCAATATAAAATAGTAATATTCATACATTTGGAAAAAGTATTGCAAATTGATTAACGTGTATAATTGCACAAGCATTCCATAAATAACAAAGGTTAATTTGCCCGTCAAGAATGCAGAATTATCAATGCTTATATTACAATACAGTCATATTGTTAAATGCCTGGTAAATTCATAACCATTATGGGTACTCGTATTCATAATAGATATGTTCAGATTTGTTTTATCATTATTGTAACAAGCAGCGTGAAAAGGTTACAGGGTTAATTACTTTCGAAATCTATATACTGTAATGTGTTGGTATACCTAGCGAATCTGTTACTTCATTTTATTTCAATAATAATAAATAATAATGATTTCCGGACTAACAAATTGCCTTGTAGCTTTAATATTCAGTCGTTCATTCGTTTATTTATATATGTATACAGTGTTTCATCACTCTTCCGGTTCAAGTTCCGGATTCAGAAAGCTGCACAGATAGGTCATATAAAATTGCCTGTCCCATAATATCAGATAGAAATAGAGAGATATTCACCAACAAACCCGGCCTTAAAAGATTTAAAAATAAAATTACCTGGAGTTTCCCTATGTTCCCGTACTTGGTTCAAGATCTGCTTCTCTTTGTGTTTCGAGAGCGCCTTTTCGAGCTCGCTTTTTTGATTCAAGACGTTCTTTCCTCTGAAAAAGACAGGAATTTAATTAAGCATTTTTTCACACAATACTGATGTCAGCATAGTCAGACCGGACGCAGAGTACATACTGATAACAATAATCTTTGCAAAAAGTACCCGGGCGTCACACAAAAACAATTTTTAAGCCATGTTTATGCAAACATTGGTGTAGTAGATATCAAATCGGATATACTAATGATAATATAATAAGCCGAAGAGTTTGCTTGTTTGTATGTTTGAACGCGCCAATGTCAGGAACTGGTTAAATAATTTTTCAATTCGATTCAGAAACTGGTTCGAATTAAAGAAATATTATTTTTGCGTAATAGTCCATAAGACAAGGAACGTAAGCTTCATAATATAATATAATTCCACGCAGACGGAGTCGCGGGCGGCCGCTGGCCATTAATAAAAACTGATATCAATACCTCCACGGAAGAACAAAGCGTGTCGTATGCTCAGATTCGTACTATAAGCTGACCAAAAGGTATTGTTGGTTCCCGTTACTGATAGTATCACGAAAGCAAATATTTATATAAGTACAATTAACTGATATCAATTCAACACAATCATTCAACATCAGTTAATATACGTGCGTGACAGCTGCCATTGCTGGTCATCTTCATGAATCGTGTTGTATCAGTGAGTACCTAAATCTAATCCAAAAACACATAAGTACGTAGTAAATTCGTCAGATAAAGTCATATCTTATCAGTAGAGTCAAATCCACGAGCACGTTACCATATATGGTAATGAAGATAAGTTTCCGTACATTAACGTATTTATTTTATTTTACTTTTCAGCAGTATTCACGTCACTTCATTGTCATTGAGGTATTAGAGTGGACATCGCGATCAAAAGTTATGCGTCAACTTGAAGGGATGTAGGCGGACGATATAGTGATCTTCTTGTATTTTTATCTTTGAAATGACACGACACTATCTTTTGGTTGGATATAAATATATTTGTAAGTAATAAAATTTTACAAATACACGATCCCAGGCTAAAAGCGAGGAATTATATTCAGTTATTAAGATGTAGTCTTAGAATTTTCTCCAAAGCTGATGCGATTAAAATGAGAAGTAGAATATTTTTCCATAAATTATCTTTCGGCTTAGGAGAAAATAAGTAAATGAAGAAAATAACGGTGGAATGGAAACCCAATGCATTTTAACTGTTTTAAGGTTGTCCTAAAAAGACAAAACACATTGACAAAACAAAAGTATCTTTGTCTTACAAAACCGTCCCCAATACGAGACTTGGAAAAAATTAAAATACCTTTGGTAGTGTTAAGAGTAAACGCAATTTATGGCACGGTGATCCAACTCACAGTAATATGTAAGTAGCCTAACAATAATAACTATATATAACTAGCGGCCCGCCCCGGCTTCGCCCGTGGTACTTGTCCACTATTTAATGGATGATATTATACATAAAAACCTTCCTCATGAGTTACTGTATCTATTAAAAAAAACCGCATCAAAATCCGTTGCGTAGTTTTAAAGTTTTAAAGATTCGAGCTCAGAGTTGAGTGCGATTTATTAATACGAGCGTTAGACTCCAATAACCATTAGCAAACAGAGTTGAGTGCAACCCAGATAAGTTCTCACGATTGATACCTGCATGTGTGAACTATTTAGCGCCCATGACGTCAGCACAGTACTGCATTGTTTTATTGCATCTCGCATTGCACATGTGTCGTAACTTACGCGTTACGATTGCTCCCGTTTTCTACGTATTTATATCCGCACCGGCAATGTTTCGAAACGTTATTCCTACGAAACCGTTATACGAAAATAATATCAAAGTGACACTGTGTCATATTCCACGGAAACAAATAAACTGTTTATTATGAATGCACTCATTATTTGAACCCATACTTATTTGTAACACTTGTACAGTATCACAATAACAACTTGTTTCCAATGAAATGGGTATTAAGAGCAGTTCGATATTTTCTCGGTAAAATTGAGAACACATCTCCGTTTATTAACTCTCACTAAATCATAGCCTGAACTAGCTTTTCGCACAAGACCTAACATTATGTACTTGAACTAATATAATAATTGTGAAAGTTTGTTTGTTAGGATGTTTGTCCGTCAATTACGCTGAAACTACTGAACGGGTTTTGATGAAATTTGGTATAAAGGCAGTATAAGGTTTTTTATCCCGATTAAATGCTCTCATGGGATATAACAAGAATCATGATAAAGCGGGTAAAAACTAGTTAATATAATATAACATTATTAAACAAATAAGTTACTGTCTATCATAATTCAAGTGATCGTAAAATGAAGCGAGGTGTAGAAATGTTTATTGCTGTTATGTACATTCAAAGCTTGTGATTTCAAATCGCTTTACAAACATTACATTTAAATTTAAAATATACAGTATTGACACGAAGAGCGATTTGATTTAGAACCTCTGTCTAGCTTTGCCGGAGGTGATACGGGCTGTGATAATAACTTAGGCATCATTAGCAAAAACATTTGTAAGGCAGACTATTTGTAGTGGCTTGGTAGGCAAGGCGAGAAACTATACCTACTCACTCTGATAAACTGAATATGCCTTTGAGTAGATATTTTGACACAACTTAACGAGGGAAATATGTGCGGATCGCGGAAACTTAACATGAATAAAAATAAATTTGTAATTATGTATTTATTTATTATTATTAGCATCAGTTCACATAGAATTACACAGTAAGGTAATTTATGGCAAATTTTACTTCACAGACTTGACAGACCTAACGTTAAGTTGAGGATTCTTTGATATGATAAATTGAATTATACCGCTGTCTTAGAAACATGCTCTCTCAAAATTAATTAATCCGGTTTACAACATTAATTTCTACTCTCAGCAATGTTGCAGGCAAGGCGACTGTAAATAGGTACGCAATCAGAAAGTTCAGTCGAGCATTCAGGATTGGTGCGAGTACCAACGAGGGCTTAAATCAACTTGACGTACTGTTAATCGCTGTGCAAATTACTTTTAAATATAGAACATGTTATTCGAACAAGTGCACACTAACATCAATAATTTAATTCGTAAACACCTACTCGTATATTGATACTTCTAATCAGTGCATATATCAACCACGTTTTTATGAAATGTTAGTAATTTATTATCGAATTCATTTGCCAATACAAAGTCATATTTTATAACAATATTCAGCGTTCAATAATATTGCACACCGTGATTATAATTTTGTAAAGCAATCGAAACGTCAAGTTTTAATTACGAGTAATACTGTTTGAGGTATTTTTGTACGCAAAATATTGATACTTTTTTATATTGCGGTTTATTGATTAATTTTCAGCCAAATGTAGGTACTAGGTATTATAGAATTATCGAGTTTCTTGCCGATTCTTCTCGATAGATAGATTGCGTGCTGAAATCGGTGGTGGAGTCATTCTATATTGTTGTTATATTATTGACGATTCATAAGAACCGAACTGTGGCCCACATGAAATAAATAATATTTGATTGATTCATTTGATTGATTGATTAATAGATTCTCATCAGCGCATATTTATTACGTGTAAACAAATTGTGCGATCAGATTTACAACCACTTCTAAGTAGTTTCACGAATCCGCTACTAAATCATATTATTCACGTAACATCCTATACTGAGCGTAGCAAGGGCGGATCCAGGGGGGAGGTCACAGGGGTCATGACCCCCCCCTGGGCTGATTCTAGGACTTAGGAGGACCACTAAGTGTGCACAATGATTTTTTATCAATTTTGTCTCCATACAGATATACAGATTTTATGAAACTGCATACATAATGTACATACCTTCCATATTAAATATTTTTAATTTTATACAGAGTGTCCCATCTGACCTTTAACAACGAAATTCTGTATAGATTAGTAATTTTAGGCATTTTAAAACCCAATCTGGGAAACGCGTGAAAAATTGTTTTTGATATAGTGCGAACAAAAAAAAGCGTCAAAGGGTCACGAAAATCAGTTTTTAGAGGTAGGTTTTAGAGGTAATAAGCTTCAAATTGATATAAGATTGAAAAGCATATGCATATTACGCATTTTTTCGCGAAACTCTGAAGTCCAAACTTTGATGCCGATTTTGTTAGGGCAGGTGGCGTCTTTTTTTTTTCGAGCGTCCACCAACCAAACTTGGTAATCTATATTCTTGAGGGCATTACAAACGATATTTGCTATGGCAGTTAAGCTGTAAACTCAGTCCGAACTGAGTAAATCAGGTTTGAACTTTTTTCGCTTCATACATTTTTCTATGGGAAATTGATTTTTTTTGTTTCTTGCGTCCATCGACGAAGCGTAAAAAATATATGTTCTTGAGGTCATCACAAACAATATTTGCTATGGCAGTAAAGCTGTAAACTCAGTCCGAACTGAGTGAGACAGCCAAAAAAATTCAATTTCATACATTTTTCTATGGGAAATAGATTTCATCGACGAAACGTGAAAATATATATTCTTGAGGTCATCACAAACAATATTTGCTATGCCAGTAAAGCTGTAAACTCAGTCCGAACTGAGTAAATCAGGTTTGAATTTTTTTTCGCTTCATACATTTTTCAATGGGAAATTGAATTTTTTAGGGTTCCGTAGTCTACTAGGAACCCTTATAGTTTCGTCATGTCTGTCTGTCTTTCTGTCTGTCTGTCTGTCTGTCCTGGCTCGTTCTCCGCCGTTTCTGTTTGGACGCTCGAAAAAAAAAAGACGCCAATTTTACGCATTGTCTTTTGAAGTGGGTTTTGAAGGGCAGGTACTTTAATCGGTTGGCACGAAAAAACATTTTAGGATTTTTTTGTACAAAATGTATGTTAGTCATATGTAGTATCATCGTTCCTAAATCTATGAATGCCGATCAAAATATCTCAAAAAGTTATGGATGGTTGTGTAACAATATTTTCTTGTAAATGTACCGGTTAATGTACCTGCTCTTCAAAACCCATTTCAAAATTCCACCTTACGCCATCACAGTAAAAAAAACTGATATTTTCAAGATATTGTTTTCTCAAAATTTTGCGACTGTAGTCCAATGCTAGACATAGCTACGCTTAGGGCTCTCCATCCAGCCAGATCCTTGGTGACTCACATCCAGTTCCTGCCAGCCATCTTGCGCAAACCGTCACCCCATCTAGCCTCTGTGCGTCCTACACAACGTATTTTTGGACACCTGCTGAAACGCGGTATCGATTCCAGAACTAGTTTACCCCAACGGTTGTCGGTTATATGACCAACCCACTGCCACTTCAGCTTGTTAATCCGGTGAGCTATATCAATGACCTTATCGCCAATCTACCTGACATGGCTGCAGGAACTCTAGAACCATGAGTCAAAGGCCTTCTCAAATTCCACAAATGCTAGACACAGGGGCTGATTATACTCCTCGGTCTTTCGCAAAATTTGCCCATTTTTGTGGATCTGGTTAATGGTGCAGCATCCGCTCACATGCTCATTCCGGTGATGGAAATTCGTTGAGTCTTCACGCAAGACAGTTCGTGATCACTCTTGAGAACACCTTGTAGACGTGGCTTAAAAGCGAAATGCGACGTCGATAGGCCTCCAACAGGTTTTGTCACCCCTTTTTGAAAAAATAACGACTACACTTCTACTCCACGCCTCCGGAGTTCTCCCTTCAAAGAAGACAGCGTTAAAAAGCTTTTGGAGCTTCCTCAGTACGTGTTTCCCTCCAGCCTGTAACAGCTCTGTTGTAACGCCATCCTCTTCAGGGGCTTTTCTTTGAGCTGTCTAAGAGTGATCTCGATTTCGATTTATTTATAGTCATCCAGAGTGCCTTCGACCGGTCTGTGATCGCTGCTGGAGAGACATCTCTGAATATGTGTTTCCTATCTGCCAGGATGAAGTCTATCTCCTTTTTCGTCATAACGTCAGGGCTTTGCCATTTCCTACGGGACTGGTTCTTGCCGAACGAGTTCGTAAAATAGAGCCCTTCCTTTTCTAGATTTACGAGTATCTGGCCTCTATGATTGCTGACTAAAAATCTATTAGATCCTTAATGTTAAAATCCCCCATAACAACGTCTTTGTTGTGACGTGGAGGGTCCTCGATATTTCATCGAAGACTTCTTCCACCTCAGCGTCCGAATGTGTCGAAGTCGGAGCGTACACTTGCACCACCTTGAGAGTGAGACTATATCTCTCTCTGAGTGTTTGACACACTTGAGATTTCCACAACATTGTCAGAGAGCGATTAATTCATTTTTGGTGACCCGACGCCACCTTGGAACTTTTGGTCTCCATCGCGGCAATACAGGTGGCCCGACTCTAAAGCTTTTCGCTGAACATACATCGGAGTCCAATCTATGAGTTCTGGTCTCCCCTGGCCACGAATTTCACTGCTACAGGTTAGGTGGAAATATGTAGGTACGTGTATGTGTTGAGTTTTTCAAGTGTACAATAAAAACAATATTTTAAGTTCAGTACAGTACTTACGTGCCTACATTAATAAATACCTACTTTTTCTTGAACCTATCTATTTTAATCAAAATTAAATTATTAGTTCTTGACTTGGCCACGACTATGTGACCCCCCCCTGGCGCTAGAGCTGGATCCGCCCTTGGAGCGTAGTGTGCATAAAACAGAATCTTTATAGTATTCAATCTGTAAAAACCACGTAGAGATTTTTTTATTTAGAAATTCAACGACTGGTTAATAAACTAAAATCATTTAAGAAACCCATTAAAGTATCCAGATTTAAACCACGCATGTGAGACACGGTCCTTACCACTAGGCCACTATCGCATCTTAAATTAAAATATGTATATACGAAAAATAACGTAAATAATAATTGTTTCCTGAAGAGTCTCACCCAGCTAGCCAGTTAGCAAGCGCAATTTAATCCTGGCTAATTACTACCAGATTCACGGCGCGCCTGCCGCCTACAACGCTAATGAAATGTTACACCGTTGGCAAACGAATAGCTGTGGAAATAAGTTCTGACGCTGGGTTGACAACGCAACGACCCATTTCGCGTTGTTTTCCCACATATAAATGAGAGATTTTCCCTTTTATAAAAAAAAACATACCTACATCTTTAGGTAATACGTGAAAGAGTCTTCCAACGGTTATGATCAGTGACTTCTTTTGTTAAATTGTTCGATCGCGTTTCGAATTTAAAATTTCAGGCTATGGGGCAAGGCTCTTTATGCCCAAACCTGCGAAACGTAGGTATAGAAAAATGGTACAGTATATAAAATAGGTCGTTCGATATTATTTATTGACATCAAAAACCTCGACCCAGCCGCTTCGCAGTCGCAATTTTCTCATTGCCGGTAAATCAATATAATGGAGTTACGGAATATTGTAACAGCGCGACTGTTTCGCCCTTGCAAAACAATTGCTAATTCAAATTATTACGTCGTCATATCGTATTTAGATTTTGAAGGCTTATTTATTTAATGTCACTATCATAGTTTGTAATTTATTGATAAAGGTAATGAATTTACTAGGTGTACGCTGTTAAGGGACCCCGTTTATCACACAGATAACAGAATTTACTCGAGTCGTATGGAACTAGTTTAAGCAGTAATGTTTCATTTACTAGAAAATTAAGCTAAACTAAGCACTTGCATTCGTTATGTTATACCTTCAGCTACGTTTAATTGGTTAAACCAATTACGAAGAATTAAGCTCCAATACCGAAAATTTCGGTATTGGACAATACAAAAACCAACAAAGAAGATTCAATTTGGGTTTGACGGAAGAATAAATTACTACATTAAGGGCCACCTAAAACCAATAATTGAATACTAAGAACGAACTTCAGCCATTTCTTGACTATCTATATTATCTTATTTGACAGAAAGTCCATGCAAGAGCTAGCAAATAGTTATAAGATAAGCATGTAGAAACTGCCTTTCAACTATAAAACGAGTGATCGTTAAAACGAAGGCTGCACTGCACAACATTCACTATAGCCGCGAAGATAGGACACGTCATGATAAACATCATAGATAATGTAGAGTAACTATAGGTTAGTTATCCTCGCTGCACCACAGTTGCCACTTATATAGAATAGCGTTCCCGTTAGCGGGCTGGGAATTGCTTCCTTCCGTCACTGCTGGCTGGCGCGGAAATAACAGCCCGAGATGGCTCCGACAATCGCATTCACGGGGAAATGAACTGAATCAACAGGTCAGCACGTTGCTCGTCTTAGCTCTGGTATGCCGTGAAACATTAAATTAAATATATGAATGAACCTTATTTGTCAAGATTTTTTCACAACTAACTCATAATCTTGCCGAAGAACCTGGCTAGCTCGAGAAACATTAGAATTTTATCGTAGACATCACAGATTTAAATATCCTGGTGATGTATTTACATCATGGTATATTCCGTCAATGTGTTAATCTTGACTGCATAATTCATAATTAAGTAAACTAGATTATATTAATGATCCTAAAAGACCAAGGTCATAAAATGACGTACCTATCTATTGCAAAAACAAAAAGAAGATAAAATGTTTGGTGATCAAACATCTCAGTATAACTTATGGTAGCTATGGTTCATGATCAGAACACATATTTAAAAAATTAGAAAACAGCTTTGAGCTAAAATAAAATTACAACATGTTTTCGAATGAACGTTATCGTTAATTAGTCTGATAGGTAGGTATCTACTTAGTTTCATGTCTTTGATAAAATTCACATAGCATCAATTAATTCATAAAAACAGCTTTTGTAGTACAATCGGACATTAAAATTTTAATAACAAATAATAATATTCTCACGGAAATAAAATAACAAACGACCCTTATTTTATTATCTCATCCTATTGCGTCTGTTCCGTGAAGTATAAAATTAACAATCTTTAACAATTATACCAGCACCCGCATATGCACAAAACGCCTATCACTTTTCAAACACGACGAATGGATACGAATAGCACTGAATCGACAATGCAGCGTTCATGATTCTGCTTCCTACGCCAACAAAGGCGTAACAAGTGCATCACAAAGCCGGGAACATCTCGACTCGCTAAAGGCGACAGATGTTTGGTAATTACAGCCAGTTCACAGGACTCGGCAGGATGTCGCACTGCGTACACCTGCGTCAAGAATCCGACACATAGTCATAGCAAAAACTCAATTCTATTTCGGTATGTGTAGTCATAGACCATCGGTTAACGCCAGTTCATTCATCGAATGGAATGCCGATACCGTAACTTGACTCATCTCATTTTTGTGTATTACTATTATGTACATATTTTGAATCGATATGAGCATAACATCTTGGACATTATACAATAAAATTTCATAGGCTCCTTTAAAAAGAAACGCATTTAACAAAAACTTAACAATAAATATAATATGTAAAAAAGATTCAGATTCACTAAACGTATAAAGCCAATATAAATTGGGCTGGTTCTAATTCAGTGAATAGATATTTTAATTCCACCGATTGAGAGTTATTGAAGTATGTAAATATTCAAACAAAAATAATACTCGTAAACTAAACATGCTTATAGGCAACGAAAAAAAGATACTTAATATGCACAAAAATAATTATGAGTTGAATTACCTATATGTTTGTTAAATCTTGATGTCTATATAAACTATACTATGCATATTTATTTGATTACAAAACAACATGGACAAATTGTTTATTTATCCATACGACTAAAATATAAACTGGACGCGCGGTTATTTGCATACTTCTCATATTGCCTGATGAAGCGAGGCGCGGCAACTTTGATCAACGCAATCAATTGAGCTCCGAGGAATGCCGACAAAAAATGCACCCTTCTCTTGAAGCGCGGGATATAAAGGAATTCCGGCGCCAATAATAGTCATTGTTCAAATATTAAACTCGGAGCCTCCTCGTACGTGCCGCGATACGTTGTTTAATAATACTGTTAACGCTTACTGAAAGCCTTATTAGTGCTCATTAAAAACTTTGTTTGCTTGGAATCAAAGAGGAGAAAATATTGTTAGACTAAAGACGCGCAAGCGACGCTGATGAGTAATATTGGTAGATAAGTCAAATTAAAGTAATCACTCTTTTAGCCAAAAAATCAAATTTTATGATAATTTAGATAATCTAGGTAGGTACTTCAAAAAATTCTACAAAAAAAGTGATATTCCACAAAATGGGATTCCTAATAGAATGCCTTTCTTAAAACTCATCGCCAAAGGCTATTGTGTGACGAACAATATGCCTTTGACAGCGACTTTAACGCCCAACAATAGGCGAAGGTAGTGAAGAAGTTGGGAGTACCTACCTAATACGTATAAATGACGTGAATAGATAACACAATCCGATTAGATTTTGGTACATAATATAAATTAGAAATATGTTCACATTCCTTTAAAAAGGGATAAGATACTCGTAGATTAAGATAATATTTATTAGATACTTTTATAGTTATAGCATAATTTGTCCTTATATAACCGCACAATTTAAAAAAACATACTGGCGTTAAGGTTAACATAATTTTAACGACTTGACTTGACTTTCTTACTCGTAGTTGTAGACGTCAAGCAAGTGGAAATACGAGAATGGCAACCTTCTGCACCTAAACTTGTTTATTTTCTACAATAAATTGATTGATACATTTCGATCAGCAATTTAATCCACCCAACAAATTAAATCGTAAAGGTTCAAGTATTTAATATTGATTACGACGAACGCAACAAATAATTGAATATCTTGTTTATTTCTAGACATAAAGATAATGAAAATATAAGATTTGCAAAAGATGTTAAAATAAATTATAGAGACCATTAAAGTAATCGAAGATGCAGAATTAGAAAGCGCAATTTTCTATGCAGCTTACATTGTAGGTACAAACAGTTAACGCCAATAGAACTCGAAGTGCTACTTGGTTATAACATCTACACAATAAATTATCATGCACAGATGTGTTTATTTTTATGCCATTCCAGAGTATTTTTGTATACAACGTATACTCACATCCTCTGATTGAAGAGAAGTTCTCTATGCAGATCCATGCGCTGAGGGCTCTCGAGACAAGGGTTGGGCAGTCTCCTCGGGGCGATCAGGCCAGGGTCGCCTGCCAAGGCCCCTTCGCCCTCCTGCACCATCTCGACGGCGCCCAGGGCTGTTTCTGGCAACAGTGTCCCCGAGCCTAAGCTGCCGATTGCGCTCAGCGCGCCTGCCGTTAAAACTGTTGACAAACGAGAACGACACATGATCAAAAATATGTCTACTGATAATGTTGCTAAGAAAATATTCGAATATGAATAACTCCAAAGAAAGATGTTCTCGCATTGACATCAATACGTTAGTATTGAGTAAAGCCAGAACAGCAAGTCTTACGTGTTAAAAAATCAATAAATCAACTAACAATTTGATATTTCAAAATAGATCACACACTCTAATAGATATAATCGTTAAAGCCCATGCCACCTCTGCTCAACACTTTTTACGCATATAATTATTTATAGTTCCCTCCTAGAGATTTTCAAGGTGAAATATTTACAGCTTCAAAAAGTAATGGAAGTAGCTCGTAAAATCGTACTACTCTAAACACCATGCACCTCAAAAGAATTTAATGAATCATGGATGATATCATCCGAACGCGCGTTACAGCATGAGAATATTTATTAAGTTATTATCGAAAGACGTGGACAACACAGCATAATTAACACAAAGTGAGTCCATAGATAAAAAAGTATTTACAGCTCAAGACATGATTTAAGACGCATTTAAAACTGCCAGATTTTAAGTGACTAATATTTTGAGTCTAAACACACAACATAATCTTATAGTTATTTAGACAACATGTGCTACGTTTGTGTATAAACGTATAAATGATTGTAAAAAAAAATAATGATTCGTTGATATACTCTTTGCAACATTCAAAACGAAATGTAAATGACTTGTTTACACTGTAAACCATACTTGTTTTAAGTGTAGTCAAGTGCACCATAGGTAAGGTTGAGTATTTGAATGAAAAAAAAAGCTATTTACTTAAAAAGTAAAGCGTGCCAGTGCTAAAAGTGGCCGGGTATAGTTTCTTGGTTGTGACCTCTTTTGGCGTATTTTGTCACAATACGTCTGCAGTGATTGCGCGTCTCTGCAATGAACTCAGGTTAATAAGTCCGCTGGGGAATGTTTCCTGGCGCGTGCTCTTAAATAGGACTACTATTACCCTCCACTGCTTCACAGAGCATTTTTCTCACTCCTTGTATGAATGTAGGAAAAGATTTTTCCAAGGGGAAATATATTGTTCTTATTTACTCTCCTGATTTACATTGTCATTACACTGAACGTTAGACGTATTGTTCAAGTAAACAAAAATATCGCGCCTCGAAAATACTACAATGTTTTGTTTTAATGGACATATATTTACAATACAATAGAAGCAAATACACGTTAGGGTTATTTCATCATTTTTTTACAGCGATGTAGGTTTTCCTTAAGATGTCAAGGAACACAATTTACCTGCTGAGTTGTTTTTTACTAGCTTATTAGTTATTGCCGGAATGATTAATGGCTTTTTTTATCAATGTCCACCATGTGCGCTCTGATGCAGCTAATAATAAACATGACGATGAAAAGTAAACACGTAATTTAGTTTTTGCAATCTTAAATCAACTTGATGCAAACGTACCTCAGTATTTTCTAGCAGATTACAAGTTATGTCATTGCAAACTAATATTTTTTACATTAAGGGCACGTTTGAAGTCGACGTTCAGAGTAGTGACCAAGTATGCTAAAATAAATATTCTGAATATAATTCAAACTAAATACATATTATCCAATAATCCGGACATTGAACCTCTTGAATCTGTTCCCAGCGCTTATAACTTAAATCCATTATTTATTTTTAGAATTTAAAAGAGACTTGATATAATCTTCTCAGAAGTGGATACTGAAAATGTTACAGACTGGTATAGAGGTTCCGTATTGAGCGTCCCTCTCTCTCTCTTGCTTCATTACCATGCCTAAATACAGAACATTTTCAATGCCAACACTAATAAACTCGTTTGTTGATGTAATTCTTCAGGTCGGAACAAATCGGGTTTGCAAATTTCTGAGAAGCGACGTCTGACTCGGGCGTAGAATTAGTCAAATAATTTAGTTGAATTATTAATGAAGTCTTACTACAAGTATGCTATATTATTCTTCTGATCAACGCCTTGATTGATACGAGTAGAGCAATATTAGGTAGTATTCAAGACCCAAACCGAAACAATATTTTACATTGTTTTCAACTATACCCCTGGTAGTGTAGTGCCTTCATTAGTAAAGACAAGAGCATGTCATAAAATAAAAACCTGGACCTAGCCGCACATTGGGGTTGTTGTAATGTGGTGCCCGCTCATTGCGGCTCGTTATCTCACGCCACGACCTCATTTCTGGTGCTTTGCACAAACGGAAACAGTATAGTTGCCAGTTATGAAGTTTTAAAATTCATTTCGCTTGACTCCCGCGGTACTGAAAATCGTAACCGTAGTTTGTGATAAGCGAACTTCGGACTTAAGTAGGTTTGTTTTATCCTCCTTTATTTGTTTGTTATTCTACAATACATGAGAGTATCTCAATTTATTTAGACAACCACTTTAATCATACTAAGGTCAATAATATAATTTGAATCTGAGTATTACGACAAAATTCATTTATCGGCCACAAATAGAAACTTATGTGAATCACATCCGTTGTTTGAATTCTATGAGTAAGCTGTACGTCACAAATATTACGGAAATATGTTTATAATTTGAGTAATCGGAGTCTTAATGAGTTATCGTGATTACTTCACAAAAATACTGTCAGTCCAAAGCTATATTTTGAATACATTTAGACACACATAAAGTTAGTTAGGTATCACTTGGAGGAAGCGATGAAGCAACGTCGATGATGGCGGCCTCGCGAAAGATAAACCGTTATCTTCAGTTACGTAACTGTAGCAAATTTTTGATAGTTACACAAATATAATATTTCTGAAACAAATCACTTTGATACGAAACTTTTAATGTTATTGAATAACAAATAAACAAAACTGCACGAATTAGTTATGCTTCTTCATAAACCTAATTCATTCGCAACTAAACAATCGTTTACTTCTTTTCATACTTGTATTTTATTAGTAGGCAATGCAGATGCGCGTTACTTGCCCGTTGTTATGACTTAATAAAAATGTGAATAATGTTACTTAATTCTCGTAATCTGTTGGTCGTATTATGGATGATATGTATATGTTGAATGATAAGAACGACACTTACAAAATATGTTATCTAGACTAGACACCAACATATAATTTTACTGACGAAATGAAAAATTTAACATCATTACCCTATTTTACAGTTGATAATTATTTGTATTGACCCGAATTCTAGTGGAGTTAGCCAAATTTTATTACAATCCAGCGTCTCACATGATCTAACGCAGTTTACATAATATGCAACTGGTAACGACTGCTATTCAATAACTATTATGGCGCGAGAATGGTTTTGTACTACACATCTATTGGCAAAATATAGAGATTCAGTTTATACCCGAAGCCAACTAACTTAATTAAAAATCATATCACATTAATACCAACACATTATTATGACGACAATATTGTACGCTTGGCCTTCTGATTATGAAATCTTTGATATTTTACGTAATGAAGATGAAACAGAAAAATAACTATAAACAGACCGATAAAAGCAGCTTAGGAACTAGATTAAGTATTTATTAACGTTGTTGTTGTCCTCAAAATCAAAGTAGTCTAAGATGTAGTATGTTAAATGAAAGGATAATAGAAAATGTTCAACCAGATCTCTATGCTCCTGTTACTCATTATACCTAGTCATTATTATAACACGTTTCGCAAAACAAACATAAAATATCTAGTACGAGGTAAACGTTTAAGTGGTGTTTGCTATAATTGCGAGGTTCCTTCCTACTCGTAGACTGTCTGTGGTTTATGGGCTCACGATGACTCGAACTTTTGACATTGTAATTGAGTCGTGTAATCACGTAAGACTGCTTACTCAACCGGTATTTGATTTTTCTATGCAAAATGTAGGACATCAAATAAATGGAATGGTTTTTATAGACGTCTTTAGACTAGAGTCTGAAATACTTGGACGACTATTACGGATTTATGAAATGCATCACATGTCTCTATAGCATTGTTATGCTTCTCTTTACTTTTCAATTCATACTTTCATACGAGTAAAATAAGTACGTTACAAAACTTTAACACCCCTCCATATTTGGCGCATTGGGCAGTCACCCAAATTCACCCCACCCCACCCTGCATAATATTTGTGTGGTCGATATGCTCAGAGCAATATTTTTATAGATAACGTGCTATTGTATGTACCTATGTTTAAGGCACCGAATCGTGCCATACGATCTTGGAATCACTGGGTCGACCGAAGTAGAAAGGGGTTTTTCTAAATTACACAACACAGATATTAGTTTTAAGTTACCTACCATGGAAACTTTATTATTTAACAGAACCAGACTGTCGTCAAATTAAAACAAACGCATACTTCTGCCAAATCTTAACAGACTTATTTGTATGAATTCATAAATAAAACCCAAGAATTGTACTTTCACTTCACAATAATATTCATTCTGTACTAGATTGAACCGATTAGCGACATTAGCACGTACTATAAATTATTGCAATTAGGAAACAGAACGCGAATGACATCGCGACGTAACGCGGAAAGCAACGAAATAGCCAAATAATTACATCTACGCCAACTTGCATGATAATTAAAGCCGAATATTTACGACGAAAAAAAACCATTTGACTTAAGACCGAAAGTGCTCAACGCTCTTGATAAACACAAAAAACATTCGTACTCATATTTTTATTGTACATGTTATCAAAAGATCAGATTAAAACAGTTTACTAAAGTATTAACGCCTCTGTATTATCATATTCTTCTTTAGAACTATTAATGGTACTCCGTCGCTCTTGTTTGTACACAGTTATAAGGAGTGTCCTTGGCAAAGGATGTTTTATTCAAACTTGGGAGAGGCCGGGGAGCGATATTGAACCCGTCTATGAAGGTCGGAGGACATACCGTGCGACGGCATCGGGGTAAATTCCCTTTCAAGGTCCTTTTCGAATTCAATGCTACTTCTTTCGACAGCAGAAATAATTCAGCTGAGTCGTAATAAATTCTTTATGGAAAAATACGCTGAATTGCTTCTCATTGCTATCTTATTCAGATAAATGATAAGAGGACAATGACAATAGAATGCTAATGTTCAAAACAAACATAAAAGAGTCTGAACACAATGGGAGATAGGTATTAAATGTGGCGAATACGAGGTATTCGCTAATTAAGCCATGAATAACAGATTATTATCGCCAGAAAGATTGCATTAATTTAAAGTAGCCATCTTCATTCGTTCTAAACTGCTGTCATGAAATAAACACGAATTTAATAACTGCTTTTAATTATTTTTTATTGATTTCTATTACCATAATGCTATTTAAGAAGTGACCTTATTTATTTATTTATTTATTTATACAAAATGACTGACGGGCTTACAGAGGAATCCAAAACGCCCGATGGTCTAGTCAGCGATATACAATTCTTACATTATAATGACACGGTTCACAATACATTTATATATATAATGTTTTTTTCTTACAACTAATTTTACTGTAAAATTGTACTCTAACTCACAGTGCATGCAGGGATAGTTTACACATAAGGTCAATCAGATAGTCAACATTAAAAGCGAGAGCTACTCATAAAGTCTTGTGTGAAATACAATACATAATCAAATAATTAATCATTAGTTAATGTCAGATTTACCATGTCATAAATACAATTTTAATGTTAAATCATCGCTAGAACATGTCCAAAATATTTTATGTGATGTCAATTCTCAATTATATAAAATCATAGTTCTGTCCTTATTTATACATATTTATAATAAACTACACTACGCTACATTAGCCGGAGTCAACAAATGAATGCACTTTGTTATATAGGCGACTCAAACCATCGGCAAATATGTCCACATCATCGTGCTGAGCAAGCATATCACCCAAAAGGTTTAAGGCGCGAATGGTCGGTGCGTGAGAGCCCCGTTGCGTGCGCGCAGTTGGTCTACACAGAAGGCGTGGACGTCTGCGTGGTGCCACTGTTCCGGCCTCATCACGCCTTATTCTATCGGGTACACTTAAGCGAAGAAAAGCAATAGGACTTTCTATCTTATGGTGAATGATTTGTACCAGATAAAAGATATAACTAATTACTCTGCGCATTTCGAGGGTCTCCATATTAAGCATGCCAGACACGAATTTAGATTTATATAAGTAAGGATAGTACCCGTACTCCTTTTTATATAACCAACGTGCAAATTTCTTTTGTACCTTTTCCAATAATAGGTTATATTTTTTCTCGTACGGATCCCACACGATAGCACAATATTCGAGCTTACTGCGAACATAACTATTGTACAGTATTCTAGCTATTCTGGTGTCATCAAATTGTCCGCTTATCCTTAAAACGAATCCCAGTATTTTAGCAGCATCCTTGCATATAGCTTTGATATGCTGGTGGAAATCTATTTGTTTATCTAACAATACTCCTAAATCTCTAATTTCCTCGACTCTTTCTAGAGCTGTGTCATACAGTTTATAAATAAAATTGATTGGAGAGCGTTTTCGCGTAAAAGTAATTATCTTGCATTTATTGCTATTGAATGGAAGACGGTTTTGTTTGCTCCACTTAGCAACAGCGTCAATATCTAATTGTAAGGCCTCGCAATCTGACAAGGAGTTGACTCCAAGAGACAATTTAAGATCGTCCGCAAATAGGAGACATTTTGAGAAACGCGCGGTTTTTGGCAGATCGTTTATAAATATCAGGAAGAGGGTTGGGCCCATGGTACTACCTTGGCTGACACCAGATCTAGTGTAGTACTTGCGAGACTCATATCCCTGAACTCTCACAAATTGGCAGCGATCTCTCAGATAGTTGGAGAAAAACTTCAACAGTTTTGGGGTAAAACCAATTTCAGCTAGCTTTTGCAGAAGTATGTCATTGTCGACGAGGTCAAATGCCTTCTTAAAGTCAAAATAGGCAGCATCCACCTGCCGCCCAGCGTCCAACTCTCCATATACATAATCGACATGAGTCACTAGGTTTGTCGTTGTTGAATGTGCACCACGGAAGCCATGTTGGCGAAATTAGCGAATTCACTTAGGTCATTTGGACAATAATTTACTTTATAGAATAGCTATTACGAATTAACTAAATATTTATACTAGACGCATTTGACCACGGGCGATCGCCTTGAAAAAAGCTAAACTACGCCGAAAAACCGGCAAGTAGCAGATTTTACTGATTTAACAGATTTACTGATGTGCTTGATTCACATCTAGCGTTTAATAAGCTAATCTGTAAACGCAAAGTAATAAGGTAAACAATGCCTGTCCATGATAACATCAAATTGAAATAGATCCATTATTTCCCATAAATCTAACAGCTGAAGTCCGAAAAGGTCAAACAATCACGAATTCACGAGATATGTAACGGAACCATACCTACGCAATCGATGACCCATGACCTATAGCTATATTTAGCCCTCCATCCAGCAACATAAATTCCACAACAAGGTTTTACTAGCGCTCATTCGCTGAAACCATTGACGTCATTCGAGCTGAAGGCTGGCATACCATCTAGTTAAATTTACTCAGCTAATCTGACATACCTTCAAGGCCTCATACAAATACACCTTTGTTCTGTAGTAAACGCGAATTTATCCATTCTAACTGTGTAAATTGTTTCAATAAATTAATTTAACCAGTTGACGTATAAACAGATAAAAAAACTGTCATTGTTGATATTCTTCACGTACCTACGAGTAAATAATATTTGTAGATTTTACTACTTGACTTGGACATAAACATTAACACATCTGAATTTTGAGATTACATTAAGAAATAATTGAGTAAACCAAATTCCATTAGCATATGAAAGAAACGTTGCATCTCACTAATGTAAGACATCCCTTTGAAAACTTTCCTTGGAAGTTTTCCTCCTAGTTTTCTTCTGCAAGCCTCTTATGAATTTTCCATTCAAACAGTCTGGTTCTGACGCGAGCCTCTACTCATTTTGTTATTTTTCTGTGTTATATTAAGAAAACGAATAAATGCATATTTTGGAATTAATTAATTATGTATTTCCAAAATCCTTCGTGTCACAATAACTGAGGTCAAGACATTAAAATGAATTTGATTTTGTTTCAAATTCGGCGGAAGTCTTTACACAATACAACTGCAATAAGATTGAATGTAGAATAGCAGTGTGCACCGAACGCGTTAAAGTATTGTCTATAATGAGGGAGTTGCAGACATTAATATCGCAACATCGGATAAAACAATACTTGTTAAATCCATTGTTCCTTTGCTAACAATATTTCCTGGAAAAAATAATAGTGTTTGTTTAACCTTCCATACAAAAGAATAATAGTAGATAGATCACATCGCAGAGCGAAGTGCAATACGAAACGGTTCTATTCAATCTGGTTAAATCAGGATTTTTATAAGTGCACGATGACGTCACTAAGCCTGACATAAATTGGAAGGGTCAGTCGTCGCTCACACAGATACGAGTATACGCATTATACTGGCCAAACGAGATTAATAGCTGTACCCCTTTTAATTTGATTAGCGGATCAACGTGCACTGGACGCTAACAAGCATCGTTATCAGACTACATCAGACTATACTTTGCATGTACACGGATACATGAATATAATTATGAATGTTATAATAATAGTAGTAAGTAATTGTGAATTTCTAATATCGACATTAGGGGTTCTGCGTTTCAAGCTCAAATAGCGGGGATGATAGGTTCATTCCCCTTTCAACGTACGCAAGGTATATCACAGAACTTAATCAATTCAATAATCTAGCTAGATAAAAGCCAGTCGTTAATTGAATCTCGAATTAATTGGTTAGATATTTACCAATTAGCACTAGTAATCATACTTTCAGTAGGTACTTGCACTCATATTGAATGTTATTTCTGTTGTTTTTAACTGTGAATAAACTAAAAATATCGATATAAACTTCAATATGGCGATTGCCCTTTGAATGTGCTGAGCACTATGCATTTTATTGCTTTCAACACCATGAATTACTCTGTCCATTCGCTACATAAAATTGAATAGCGCACCCGCATTAACCCGCACAAATCGGTTACACACTTGCGAAACAGACATTCTTGTGTAGGCAGCTCATTTACTTACAAACTCAAAGCAATCTGCTTCAATACCTGTTCGTTTCTCTGAACTAATTGCAATTCAACATACCTTTCTCGTGATGCACCGCCCTCAGGCTTAAAATCCTAATAATTAGAAAGGGTACCGACCGATCCTCAATTAATGAGGTAACAACCACGTAGAGCGATCGTCAAATTGTAGTTAACCCTATATCACAGAACTGTCCTTTTTTAATGAGAATTCCTGGTCGATTTTACGATTGAGGAATCGTAACGAAACAGGCGCGATCATTAGACAATAAAGCAACCCTGTTTATGATCCAACAGATAATGGAAGTTGAAAATATTGCAACGGATATATGACTCCCAAGGCACGTGCGCGTTGGGGTGGGATGTTTATAGCGCATAAATTATAAATGGACGGGGAACGCTTTAAGAAAGAGTTTTACAAAAGTGCCGTGAAAGAATTGCCGAAACTAATAAAATCTATGTTAAGAAACATTGAAATCGGTACAAGGCAACGGCTATTGCACTGAATTAATCTCTAGCCAGACGTGCTGACGTATCTGAGAAGTTAGAACGATCCCTCGCTGATGCGTGGCTCAATCAATAAGCCACTTCCTCATGCGGGTGCGCACGAATCATTTATTATTACAGTTGATGACAGTTATGACTGCGGTACAAATTTTCCCGTGTGCCTCGATGGGTGAGGTCAAATAATTCGACCAAACAAGATGCACAATACGGCTGCACTCGTGCCCTTAATGAGACCAATAAAACTTCATTGTTCTAATAGACGAGACGGTAAAATTAATATTTTATGACTATATAAACAGGATTTTTGTTTTGTAGCCCATAATCACTTTCTTTATACTCATGAAGTGGCTCAATTGATTTCTGTGGAAGGAAAAAACCAAACAGCATACCTAGTTGATTTGCGTAATTCAACTACGAACAATCGTACGTTTGTGATACCAATGATTTTCGTACTTTTAAAACGAACGGTAAAATATTAGGTACCTACCTTAACGACTAACAAGCACGCGTGACTTTGCACGTAAACGTCAACTTGGAGGCATTTCTAATTAACGCCTGGGAAAACCCAGATGTACTCTTAATTTCATAAGGCTTGGATTTGTTTAGATATAGAACCATAATCGCAATTAATACTATTCAAAAACAATGACATTCCGAACTCGGAAAATGTGACAAATTAACACTTGTCTTTTTGCCATTTTAGTTTTATTTGCATGCGTTGTCAAAACGTATTTGATCTTATCTGCAATTAATGAAATTGTTGCAGAATAATTATGCACATCTGAATCCGCTTTATTCGAAACATGATGATGAGAAGGGGATTTTTGCTTATCTTCAAACATTGAACAAAACGACGCACGCTAAGCTTTAGTGTTTTATCTGGATGTTCTTTCCACATACGCAATTATGGCCTGTCGTTACAGATTATCGTGCGTTTGAAAGCAATTGGGGTGTGACTAGAAAGGGTTGAGTGGTTTGGGGGACGACCCCGCCATTTGATTGCACGGACACTATTAGTTATTATCAAACTTGATGCGCAGCACAGGACATTTGTCAGTATCAAATTTCCCCACGGACTTGTATAATGCATTATAAAAATTTAGATTTTGAATATGCAAATCGTATCGAGTAAGCATACCATCTCATCAAAACATCAAAGTGAATATGAATCGTTTATGTAAAGTGGAATGTTAAAAGCTAATCGAAATAACGAAATATCATTGAGCCATAAGCTGTGTGTCTGTATGATAAGCAACCATTTATTATCGTAAATATAAAGGCCAGTAGTCGGCTGATTAATTATTGTTTGATAAAACTAGCGGCCGCCCGCGACTCCGTCCGCGTGTTTTCCGGTTTTCGCACACCTAGGTATGAGTTTATACTATTAGCTTGTTCAAATAAACAAACAAACTCTTCAGCTTTATTATATTAGTATAGATTACTGCATTGTGATAGAGGTTATAAATAAATGTTCATGTTAAAAAGCATATAAACACATGCACCACTAGGCAATTCATTCTCGACAGGTGGTTATACATAGTAAACACTCGATACCTTTATGATACAATAGGGAAAAACCATAAATATATGTGCACATTTTTACTTTTCATTTCCGCCAATATTACATGTAATGTGCACGAAAGAGAAAACTTCTGCTAACGTGCTATGATAATTCGCTAGCACGAGTATAGCACGGATAAAACTTTACCCACTTATTGTGTTACACTAATGGACAAGCCTCACTTTGCACTACGACTGTTCGGTTAACCATGACGTCTTCATGCGTAGTGAGTACGTCACTCGTAAAGTCGTAGGCTCTTTGTGTAGGGCGGGAGTGGAAACATAAACCATGGCTTTTCTTTTACTGCCACACTGATCGATTGGCACCAGGAAAAATTAAAGGCCTGCAAGTTGCGGGCCCTGGGCGCGACCCCATTTTGTGGAGTTCAAATAAGGCGCGGACAACTACGCAGACCAATCGCGGGCTAGACGCGTAGCCACCTCGATACTTCACATAGGCAATGCATACCTTAAACGGAATTCTTAGATTCAACTTACTTTTTAAAGAGGTTAGGGTAAAGTATTTCAGAGTTATTTTCAACACAAAAATAATAAAATGTATCATCTTTACATATAAGAGTTTTTCCAACAAAACAAACAAATGAAATAGTATTTTAGGGATAATGGTTTTCTCACATTCTCGAAAATGTAGTTTCACATTATCTTTTAGACGTATTTACATTTCTAAGGATTCAATATTTAAGAATATTTGAATTAACCGCTCCTTATCTTTGGATTAAGATTATTTATCGAGGAACTATTTAATTAAAGGTGAAGATGCATGCACAGTGTGCAAAAATAATGGGCTACCGAATTCTTTAAAAGAAAACGTTGTATTTAAAATTGTGTTCTGATTTTTATTGTGAAGAAAACCCATTCCAAAGAATACTCTTATCTGCGCTGTCCATTAAGCACCATGCTCCTAATTTTGCGGCCTAAGATAGATTTCGAGCACACTCTACGCGAGTCTACATTGTTTACAGCCGTATATCACGCAAATGTTATCTAATTAGTGAAGAACGTCATAACTGCTTTTTCTGTCGATGTTTCCGGACGGAAAAGTTGTTTTCAGTCACGTGCAGTAAAGTGTAAGGACATTCATTCCGTTGTAGTGGAGCGTAGACTCCCGTCTCGCTGGGAAGAATTCCCGTTGCGAGAGGAGACGATGAAACTATCGAATAAATGCAAATAATATGAAAAATCATATCGAATTAAAGATAAAATTTAAACCTATTCAGTTTTAATGTTATGGTTTTAAAATGGGGTTTAATTGACAAACGACGCGACAAGCAGTTATAATAGCTGAATAAACAGCAAAATATTATGCAAGTAGAAACTACCTACAATATCAAAATTTATAAATCAAAATCATCAAAATGTATTATCAGATACTGCATACGCATCGAACAAACATCTATTCCTATTATCGACCTACTTACTGTCATACCAAAATCGTAAGTAAATAGTTTTGTTGACCGCATGAAATATTTATAAATGAGGGTCAGAACAAGCCAATAAAAAAACATTATCTCTATTCTGTATCCTCTAAGATTTGGCAAACAATATCGATAACAATGGCCGGGGCATCCCTCGGAGGTGCGTTCACGGGCAGGGCTCAGAGGGCGATGACCCCTCGCGGCAGACGGAGCTTTTCGCGTCTCGCCCTAGTTGCACGCCGCCCGCCCAACACGCGTAAACATACACATTTTTACTTAAACTTAATTGTATTTATTGCAAGTCATTGTGTCATATTAACTAAAATAAGTTGTAGTAGTTTCAAAAAAAAACTTATAACGCTTATCAGGGGCGCAACGCAAGAATTCTAATACGGCAAAGGTAGTACGAAATAGTGACCACATTATAATAACCACTTTGTAGGGCTGTATATCAAAAAAATATAAATTACTTTCAATTTTTTATCGCTTAGGATGGGTTAGCAAAACCCTATCTTACATCACTAATGAGAAATTTCCAAAATTTTATTAGACTTGTAAAAACTACCAAATATAAAAAATCGTCGCTAGTTTATTTGAATTATTTAATATTAGGCCTGAAGCACTTTTTAAAGATCCACTTCAATGGGAGTAAATAATGTTCTAAATTGTTATGAGACCAAAGCAAAAATATTAAAAACTGCGACAGTGTCATTCATGATTACCAGTATCACTTGAAATTCGAGCACAGGGTGTGTCTAACTAGATGGGATTCTCAACCGAAAATTCGTGCCCAAGGACTCGCTTGTAACGGAACACACCCTCAACGTTAAGTGTTATCAAAGACACTCTCACTAATTATTATCTATTCTCCTCCATGTCACTTGCTAAAAAGACGCTTCAAACGTTTCTAGTGCTTGATAAGCAGGCGGGAAATTGGGGATATTGAAATTTTTTTTGGCTGATGGTAAATCGAGTATGAAAAACCGATAGTCTTAGCCAGTACTAAGTAAGACTATCGGTTTTTCATACCAGTACAGTTACTGGGACATCATTTTCCCTTTTAAAGAGAAGAAATCTTTTACCCATCTTCTAACTACATTACAATTCATACTAATATCGTTAATATTTGATACTTTAACATAAAGCTCCTGAAAAATCTCTAATGCAACCTAATCTACATGTTTATGGACGAAATGAAAACAGTTAACGTGAATACCATGTAGTTTTTCAAAGATTTAATTTAGGATTATATTCGTGACAAATGAAAACATGCCGAAGCCTATTCAGCAGTATCACAGCGGAACGATTTCATGGCTCGGCAATTCCATTTTACTGATAACAAATATAATTCAGATAAGCTTGATCCAATATTCCAATTAGGCTGCGCAATTTAGACTCGTACAATACGTCTTCACAAACGAATGATCATATTGAAATGAGTTTATTATACTATGATTATACTCGTAGTCGTAAAAATGGAATATCGTGTTTTTATTCTAAATTGACATGACAACGTACTGCTCGGTTCGTGGAAAATTCAATCACATTTTCATTAATTTTAATTTAGGTACACAAATAAGTACTAACATTTATTGCTTTAAGAAATGTGTTTACGTAATAAAAATTATTCGTTATTCAACTGTAACCATTAACTGTACGATAAACATTTATACCGATGTCAGTCAGCTATTAGCGACGGTTAAAGCTATTTATAAAATTGATCGCGCTTTCCGTA
This sequence comes from Nomophila noctuella, assembly GCA_958496325.1. NCBI lineage: Eukaryota > Metazoa > Arthropoda > Insecta > Lepidoptera > Crambidae > Nomophila > Nomophila noctuella. The sequence goes on along the minus strand of OY292487.1, from coordinate 10,465,683 downwards.
AAAATCGCATCTATTCCTGTAATTTCTCGAAGTGCAGGCGCATTGCATCGACGAGTAGATTGCACTTTCCCTTTCGACGGCCGGCGCTGTGGTCGCACGTACGTTTTATGTTTCACTACCTCACTTTATAGACAGGAAGGCTACCGCTGGACTTGGTAAACATTTATATGCCGACTGCTTATAAATAACTGTTTACTGCCTTTTGAAGTTCATAGCATAAGTCATAACATACTCGAAATTAAAGAGGAACATAGCAGCCGTTCTATTAAACTCGAATATCAGTGGCGTCTATCTTGTTTGAAGATCGTTAGAACAAACTCTATTGGATACCGAATATAACAGAAAACTGAGGACCTACGAGTATCTTTACTTGCTATCAAGATTTTTATTGAAAGTAAATCTCGGGCAGTTCTACTATTTTTAAAATTGTTTACAAAGAAAAATACATAATATAGCAAGACGGGATGTTTCATTGGTTAAAATTTCAAAAAAATATCGATTCTGGTAAATAATACTTAGCATGCAAATTGTTAGAAAATAAATATACAAAACCAAACTCTACTAACTAGTATGTCGTTTACAAGCTTTGGAAGGAGATCAACAAGTGTGATATTTATATTTATTTACTTTCAAAATCTACAATATCGAACATTAAATTTATCGGGCTAGTATATCGTTTTGATTGAAATCGGTATAGATTCGACGCGATATACTAACTTACTACATTTGACGTAATCTGTGTAATCGATGAGTTTCCTCGAGTTGATTGACTAATCATTTAACCTAGATGACACACTGATGCAGTTATCGCCTCACTCCTGGCGCTAATATACATGCAGGTAGGTACCTATTGCATGAACATATCAATTCAACAGACTTCAATAATAACACGGATAAAGAAAAAACATTTTTAGCTGCAGATCTACAGAATCATCTACAAATATTGGCTGCTAGGTGTTAGAAAAGCTATATCCGCCTAGATTGGGTAGCCGTCGAATACATATGTGTGCACAACGATTACGCCAGCTTGACTCGTATTTCGCCAAGCAACCTGAGAAAAACTCATTATAAGAACAAACAACGAGTTAAGTAAACGAAAAATGATGTGTTTATATCAAACAAACAGGTTCGCTCCGCTCTCATAAGAAATTACGACAAATGCGTAATGGCCGTGTCGTAAGAGGACCACTCCTCCGCTTTCTTAAGAAGTTGGCGGATATTGTCTCCTATAATACAGTTAGCTTTCATACGTTATTCTTTTATTCAGACCGTTCCACGTAGCGATTAAAATCGATTTGATTCTATGACCGTGCTATAACATGCAAAATTACAGCACTAGATGTTGGTAACACAAAAAAAGAAAGGAATTTTATCTCTTGAATTGGTTAATGTCTGTAACAATAGCATGCCGTTTACAACTTATTTTGAGTATTAACGCATTACGAAATGTGTTTTGCAAAGTTTTTGATAGTCAATGTTTGAAAATTCATGAAAATCGTGTAAAAAAGGATTACAACAGAAAATACTAAGTAGAACTGTCGATACTTTGTTATCGTGATTCTTTTGAGATATAAGTAGTAGAAGCTACAGATTGGGTTTGCGTGTAGGGTTATTCTGAAAACAATCCGGTTTAGATTACATTGATGTCTTGAACAATTAATTTAGAGTAATACCCAGTAATACAGACCCCAATGCTAAGACTACAAAATATTTAACAATATTACGTGGAACAGAGCATGTTTTAAATAGTAAACTAGTACTAGTACGAATAAGTACGATAATAGGTATACGACTAATCAGAATATACAGCGTCGCCAAGTGGCATTGCCATTATTCCTATAACCCTTTAAGTCGCTCACATATCGTCAAGTATTTATGAATATTAATGGCGGGCCACATTTAGTACTCCGTGCTCATTCAACTGGCGATGACGTGACACTCTTGTAGGTACATAAATTAATATTTTAAATTTCTAAACAGTACCTACTACTTTAATGTTTCGTGTTGTTCAGCAATGTCTCTTAGAGCCAGAATTCCATAGATTTACACTTACACTCATATACTTATTGATTTGTTACAGTTTCATCTGCCTCCTGTTACATTAGGTACTTATGTATTGATAATCTTTAAAAAAGTGAAACATAACAATTTAACGCTACACGCCCGTTATCGTATTTCAACACCTATCTACTCTAGTTATAGAAACTATGATTATAAATGGACGCAGTGAACACAAGCGGGTAATAATGTATTCATAACGGCGTATTATTGAACCGACCAGATGTGGAGCTAAACATTACCAATCGAACAATTGCGAGATATTTCTGTACGCCACCCGACTTCCTCTATGCTTGACTCTTAAATGTAAACAATTTATAGAGTAATAGTAATAAGCAGACCTGTTATTTTTCAGTCAAACATGCGACTGCAATACCAGAAAGCTAATTAATTCAATATATGATTGTGGTTTATCTAACAAAAAAATTTGTGTAATTACGTTTGCAGAAATGTGCTGCAGGCATCCCAAGATCTCATATCATAGATTATGTCAATAAAGTGAGCGTTCCGTATGTTCTTTCTGCAGTAACCTTAAAAACATTGCGTTTTACGGCACATAAATATTGAACGTCATGCATATGTATGAAGAGAAATATGCAGATGACATTCTAGTAGACAACTCGATACTACTAGGCCGACTAGAAAGGAGCGAACGCGCCACCCATGGTGTTGGCAGCTTATCCTACGATCCCGATCCCTTTGTCCGGCTCCCGTGCCAAATGCCGCTCTGTGCATACTAAGTGCACACACAATGCACCGTATGTTTTGTCATGCGCCGCACAAAAATCTAACTGGAGATTTTGTGTCCGCAATCCACGCTGTTGTTACGCCTACTCGTTGATAATACTGTCATGTGGGGTGGGCAGTGTGCGTGCATATTTGGTCGCTTACGTATCACTTGACGCAAAACAATTAAAAGGCAAAATGTTTCCTTAAGTGAATTTTTGACTTACATAAGTTAAAATGTGTATGGAATTATGGAGCAAGTTTTTAATTGTCAAAATTACGAAAAGTGACGCTTGTATATGGACCTACATATCTTTCTCTTCTTGTTCCTTATCGTAAATTTTTACTCTCTTGGCCACTATTGGCAAGGCTTTTGCGGATTCAAAGATAGCCAATGCCGGGGCACGGTTTCGGTTTCAGGTCAGTTTAATACTATGCGATTGCGGGCTAGTGAACCTTTGTAGGTAGTGAACAAAGTAGCAACGAATTAATTGAAAAACCTAGGGCTGACCAAATGCCTGAAAAGGAACCGTTATCAACAAGACCGAACCAGGTACATAAAAAATATACACTTTACGGATTGATGAAAAATTTACCAGTTTCCAGTTTTAGCAACGATCCACTTTGTGCAATATTACACAATATTTTCATCTTCATATTCCGAGCATAAATAAGCCATTAGTCAGATGAAGGTTGAGTAACTTAATATTTCAATGCAATTTTATAGCCCATTTTTTTGCATCACGCATAGCAATGCACTTGCAATCTCATCTGTATGTAAGTATTTATTTATTGTTGTAAAGTATAAATTATAAATTCATAGTTTAAATACTCATTAAAATATCAGTCAGTCGGTTCAGAAATACGTTTACAGAAATGAGAAAATCTTTTGAAATACCAGATACAAAAGGACTCTTGGTTACTTAAAATGTAGAGGTGAGAACAACACCTCATTGTGTGTTTGTTAGCGCCACAGCGACTGAGTTAACAAGTCAAACGCCGACACACGTCTATTAGTATTTCTGTTCCAAAACAGTTCCCTCATTATCGGCTCTAATGGGAGCATTTTTAAAACATCACAGAGCGGCCCGTTTCGTGTACGAGTTGATTACAGTCCATGGGAGGTATAAATCGTTTGCGGTTAACTTCAAAAGGATATTTTAATAGTAAAACTTCGTCGTCACGACCTGAATCATACTTAAATAATGACGATTGCTGTTTATGTAAACATGGCACTGACACAGGGGTGACTAAATTATATGCTGATTACGTGTAAGTTACGAAGACCAAAACACGAAGCACAGTTAATGTAAACAATGAGTTCGTAAACACAAACGATAGGACGTAACACAGGGTGTCAAGTGACCGGTGCAGTATGTCAGCGATCGGATATCGCAATGACACGCCGTGAAAGCGGTGAACATGTGCTTTTGTTCCAACCGCTTTATTACTACGTGTGCCAAATGACAACTAGCCGTAGTGAAACACAGGTCTATCCAAACTAAAACGCAAATTCTTGCGGTCGAATTAGGTTGCAATACTTTCGGTCGTAAATAGTGAGTCTAATTAGGAATGACAGATGTGAATGTAGTATGTAGGTAATGGTGGTTGTGTTTTATGATTTCGATACCGTTCTCATAGATGGCTAGCTTCTCTTGTATGGCAGGTGCGGTTTTGCGAGTTCTCGTGTCGCACATCGCGGGACGGATGCGCGGAGCGGGCGGCGACTAAATGCCTCTGTGCTGTATACAGAAGCCGGGCATCGTGTCACGGCCACCTAACAGGATTAACTTACCTGTCCTACTGCGCAGGTAAGGAACTACTCATCTGACCGCAAGACGCCTTAACCGGCTTAATATCACATTTGGACGGATTTTGAACCACGAAACTTAAACCTTAGGCCCTAATATGATCTCAAATTACATAGGTACATGGTATTTTTTATACTTATATTGGTTTTGGGCGCTTATGTGTTGTGGATGATTCCGTTGAAGTGGTCTATTAAAAGTGTATTAAGTTCAGTCATTATCAGCCACAAAAAATACCTATATGAACCCCAAACCCCAATCAAAAAAACTAAGTGTAGGTATGTAATTATAAGGCATTATCATAATACTTAATGCGTACCAACTAGGTACGTTTTATTCTTGTTATCTTGGTTTCTAGAAAATTACAATTTTCCGTTTGCTTTATTCGATATTTCAAACTGTTTAATTGGCTCTAGTTACAGCGTGGTGAATTTGATACCTGCATACCTATTATAGGTAGGTAGATACTTTTTGAATAAAAATCTTACAAACGTACTTACTGAATTATAAAAGTCTGACTGGTTAAAATAAAACCTGCTAATTTAGAACTAATGTACTATCAATAAGTAGCCATATCAATACATATCGGTGATACTTAGGATTTAAAACTCCTACGAGTATATCAGCTTATTGCTTATTTTTATAGACCCTCGATCAAAGCTTCTAAAAAGTCTTGGTAACATAATACGACCCGCACCCAATACAATCGAAATATGTACCTATCTGAATACGAGAAGCTCGGACTAAGATAAAGTTCCACGAAATAGGATACTACGACACCTAATGTATACTCAGGACTTGTTTGCAATGAGCTACGTGAGTAAAGAAATGAAACCGAGCATCGTAGAAATGCTAGAACACCTATAAGTAGTAAGCAGATATGGAATGTAAATATTAGTCTTAGTAAAACTGTACATTCCTACGTGCCTTTGAAATACCTTTGAGCTAAGCTGCTCTATGTAACCTTTTCGTAATTGCGCATCAATTATTTACAGTCGTTTGAGTAAATACAAATAGGATTATCTATTAGTTCTTACACCATTGAATCGTGCAATCGTGCCCATTAGCCATTAAAGTAAGTATGATTTTAGGAAGCTTATCTAGGTACTTAATGTTAAGACAAATTACAATCATAAACTTTGCAGTCGAACTATGGAAACAGCACATAACATGTAGGTTTGATTCTCTTCTGGTACCTAGTTGTCAGACTTTGAAAGGCTTAAGATCGTTATATCGGCCTTTTAATATAGCATCGTTATATCGTTCAAATGAAATATCAGGCTTCAGGGTGCTTATTTTTATGAAGCCTGTTATTTTTCTATCTGTGCAAATATTCCACATTTCTCCCCAAAAGCCAAATTCGAAATAAATTCATCAATAAAGGTCGTATTAGATCTGTCCTTCTTATAGGTATCATCAACCATCCTGAAATCTAGAACAGTGTTCCCCGCGCCTTAAGAGTTGAGTAATTTGGCTCGGGTTTGAAGGTTAATAGGTAAGTAGGTATTCCGGTGACCTTTTTTTGACTGAGGTCCATTTTAATTATTTTTTAAAATTTTAGGGGCAAGGGCCAAAACATATCTTACGCTCACACAGCAGTTATTCAATATGCTCTGCCTGTGCTACTTGCCCCTTTTCGAAGTTTAGTTCGACCTCGCTAACTGGCCTAATTGTCGAACTAGGCAACCAGCTTTTAGCTTAGTCTTCAACTTTTAGTGGGTTGAGTACTGCCATTTTTTTATTGCTCTCTTCAGACGCCGGTTTAACTTTAATCAGTAGGTGTACCTATTTGGATCTCCTGTGAGCTAGAGCCCTGCATAAACTGTCGACCGGAATCATGTTTTTTAAATATTTATTATGGTTACTAGGTTTCTTATATACCCATAATAGGATTTGTTTTTTTATTAACCAATATTGTCCCACTGCTGGGCAAAGGATATGTATTTAATAGGAAAACAATATATTTTGTTCATATCAAACGACTTAGCTTTCAATTTGATATCGTGGTTTTTCGTAGTAATAGTTATAGTACTCTGTAGTAACTATTTAGTAATCAGGTGGTATTTGTATGACTAATGATAAATAGCGACGATTCAATATTTCATAGTCTGGAGCGCACATGTGACGCCTATGGTGTTGCTAATAATTATGTCCACCGGCAACGGTAAACAACTTACCATAAGAGGTTCCGTTTCTTTGCTAATTAAGTCGTAGATTAGGTGTGATGTTGGTAATTGAACTTTATTTACTATTATATTCGCCGATAATTTGGAAATATGAACGTTGAACATTGCCTACATCCGTGATGAAGCTTTAAAGTCCGCAAGGTGTAGGTAGGTACGTTACATAACAAAGAGGGAATAGGTATGTGAGATTTTTTGTTTACCTTTTTAAAATACTCAATGCATTTGTCAAAAGACCCAGCCTTGCCCGGAGGAAGGCTGGGCGACCTTATCTACTGGCGGTCGAGAATTGCGGTTTCGGATGATTTAGAACGTTCAGCGTGAGTAATGCTATATTAAATTACTTGTTTTGTATTGCAGTTTGATTGATTTTGCCACGACGGCGATACGATAAAGAAAACAACATTTTTATTATGGTACTATCTCTTCGTAGTCAACAAAAAATAAAAACGATTCTAGGATAATTGTGATTTAGTAGGCAGGTACTAGGTACCATTTTATCGATCTAAATTATAGGTTAGTAAAACAAGCCTAGCATAGAAATTAGTAACAAATAAATTATGAACATTACAGTCGTAGGTTTTTTTTTTCTTTCATAAAATTTGCCAATCCATTTATTTTTCAGTGTTTTTTTAAATATTACAATTAAATCAAATATACAAGCGAAAACGGCAACTCAAGATAAGCTGTTTAGAAAAAAATAAAATAAATAATAAAAAACTCACCTCCACAGGATTTAATTTATCAGCTCCACACCAAAATTATTTCTTGCAAAAATGTAGATTATGGATTCACGATCAATAGTACAGCATTCAATGTTATGAATTCAGTCAAAATATGTTATAATTTATCGAAATTATAATATTTTCCCGTCGGTTTACGTAAACACGCGTGGCACTAGCACTACCGAACACAGTCCTCCGCTTGATTTGATTGATAAACAAAACTTCCGCTTCTCGCAGCGCGCGCATTTCAATGTTACCAAGAAAAATATGTATATTTTGTTAGTAAATATTACACAACGTATATTCCACCTTTTTAATTTTTTGTCTTTGATATCAATGCTTGAATTAAATATTAAAAAGAAAATTCTGATATTCTCTAGCTTTTGATCAAATTATTTTTAAATAATGGCAAGTTTATCAAAAACATTCCTCCGTTAAATTAAAAAAAAAACCTAGCTTAAATAACGCGCCAATATAGTTTTGAAATTTTCGAATCCTTAATAATAAAATTGATAGGTAGTATTCGTTCGTTTTTAATACAAAAAATAAATAAATTAACATGTTATCTGTGAATGTATTAGTAGTAGAAAAAATGTTTTTTTTAGCAACACTTTCCCCATATGTCATTCTATTTTGACAGTTCATCTTTTGTCTGAGCGAGTATCGAATCGCCAGGGCTCAGAATTTATTTTTCAGGTCAAAAATCTGTTCTAAACAGATATTAGGAATGGGTTACAAATTTTTGAAACTTGCTTCCACTCAGTTCAGGGTAAGACCTATTGAATTAATTTGTTATCGTTAACCGGCACTTGGTCAAAATCTGCCAAACGTTATGCAATACTTGCTGTCGTAGGTTAACGATGTTTTACGATAATTTTGAGCTTTTTTTACGAATGACATATAAGTTTATTCCTCTGTTGGTTTACTTGTAAAATAGTATTGACCTTACATGGGTTCACATCACCTCAAATGTGTTTCATTGACCTTCAAGCATGTGACCGCCTGTCAAAACGGTACCTACTGTATCAAATCGGCGCACAGTCACTTCGCACTGATTGGAAAAAGATAACAGCAAATTATCATAAATCATGAATGAATAGCTTTTGTTGACAGTTCCACTTCTACTCAAAAATGATGTTTTTCTAAGACTTATGTGGTTTCGTTGGTTATAATACTGTTCTAACATATGGACATGTGTTTTAGAATGGAGGAATTATTTCAAGAACCTATGCCACAACCCATGAAGCAGACTTAGTGGTGATTGGATCTGGTCCTGGCGGTTATGTAGCAGCCATCAAAGCTGCCCAACTGGGCATGAAGGTAAAAGTTGTATTTAATACTTAGTCTGAACTTAAATAGGTATAATGTTAAGAAGTTATTTTTATTAAGGCTGGCTAAGCTTTATTGTGTTCCAATTTAATATATGTGTGTGTAATGTGTTATATTAATGATTTTGTATTTGAATGTCATCATTCTCCTGCCCTTATCCCACTCTGGTGCGGGTCAACGCAACATGTTTTCTTCTTCCACTCACTTCTCTTAATTTGTATCAAGAATGTAAAATCTTGAAATGTGTAATACTAGAAATGTAGTTTAAAGTATTAAAAATACTTTTTATACTTATTTATAATATGGTTTGTTTAAGGTTGTATCAGTTGAGAAAGAACCTACACTTGGAGGTACTTGCTTAAATGTGGGATGCATTCCCTCTAAAGCACTCCTCCACAACTCGCACTTGTACCATATGGCCAAGCACGACTTCAAACACCGAGGTATTGTGACCGGAGAGGTGTCCTACGACTTCAAAGCAATGATGGATTATAAGGTTAAAGCTGTGAAGGCTTTGACTGGTGGAATTGCTATGCTTTTCCAGAAAAACAAGGTAACTAAAAGTGATAACTTAGAGTTAGTACTGAACTCATTTTCAATTATTTTTTTTTAATAATAAGTTTAGAATACAGCAAAATAACTGTAGAAGGAAAACAATTGGCACCTTTGTATCAGCACTACAAATTTTCCTCTTACTTCATATGCCATGTAAAAGAAATCAATATAATTTTATGTATAACACAATAATGTAACATATTCTGACAAAAATTTAACCATTCCAGTATCACCAATGGATAAATATAAATTGAACAAGATGTCTAATGCATATCTTTTTAAATTTTAGGTGCAGCTTGTCCGAGGTGTGGGCACATTGGTGGCACCCAACAAAGTTGAAGTAAAAGGAGAAAAGGGTATAGAGGTTGTGAACACAAAGAACATTCTCCTGGCCACGGGATCAGAGGTCACCCCCTTCCCTGGTGTTCAGGTTTGTAACTATTATCTGTTTAATTGTGCTTTTGGCTTTTTCTATGATTTTCTGTCAATAGTGTAAACATTAAGTCTATCTCTCTATTCTATCGAGAAAAAATGGTATGGCCATACCCGCTTTGCTCGAGGCTTGGCTGGGGCACTACCATGGCCCCAGATATTATTTACTTAATTTTATGTCTAAAAAGAAGTTTTAATATTTATCTCTTACTTCTTTTACAGATTGATGAGCAACAGATCATCACATCAACGGGAGCTTTGTCGCTCCCCTCAGTTCCTAAGAGGATGCTGGTCATCGGTGCTGGAGTGATTGGTCTTGAACTGGGCTCTGTCTACCAGAGGCTCGGCTCAGATGTCACAGCTATTGAGTTCCTCACCTCTATCGGAGGTTAGTAGCTGACCTAAGGGTCAATGCCAGTTTGTAATTCAAATTATGTAAACAGTTATTTCCATATGTAATCTGCACAAGTCAATGTCATGTGGAGAGTATTGAATGCTAGACTTTTATTATCTTTATTTACATTACTTAAATCTCCTGATTAGATAAAATTAATACAGATACAGATTTACACATTATTTGAACAGATTTATGTCTATAAATAAAACCTTATGATAGCAATACTTATTTAGCAATGTTTATTTCCCTGTTAAAATATTGCTAAATTATAAAATTTCCATATTAGGTAATAATCAACTCAATTTCTCCTTTTTTCAGGTGTGGGTATTGACGGGGAAGTATCAAAAACCTTGCATAAGATCTTAACTAAGCAAGGCATGAAGTTCAAGCTGGGAACTAAAGTCATGGGTATCAAGAAAGAGGGTGGTGTTGTTAAAGTTGAAGTGGAGGCAGCGAAAGGTGGAAACAAGGAAACGGTAAGGACAAATACATTATTGTATAAAATAGTTAGAAATACCATTCAGAGACGACAGTCGCTCTAATGTATTAACCAGGCTTGTCAATTCATGGTCATAGCCAAAGCCTTCCCTTGGGCTCCATGGCATTGGCCGACGATGCAACCAGGAGAAGCACTAAGATGATGAGTTAGAAATATCTGTAACTAGTAACCTGTGGTCATCCCTGTTGATTCCACAAATTAATATGTTTGGCATAAGTTCACATTGTAAGGGTGTTTTTATCCCTTGTGGCAAAAAATAAAATAAAAATAAAACAAAAAAATACCATTATCAATGGCCAAGATATTTTTCATATTACATGATTCTTCAAAACAATGTAAATAAAATGTCGACTTGCTTCTTTCTAGATGGAATGCGACGTCGTTTTGCTGTCTATTGGCCGCCGTCCTTACACCAAGGACCTCGGTCTCGACAAAGTAGGCATTGCCCTCGACGACCGCGGCAGAGTGCCTGTCAACAACAAATTCCAGACGACTGTACCTGGGTATGTATCGGAAACATTTCTTTTGATTAATTTTACTGTTCAAGGATCAGACCAACCAATGTCAAAAAAACATATTGAAAGTACATCTAAATACTAAACAATTAACAGTACAGACATTAAAGATAAAGATACATGCCAACCTTTGGAAATGAAAATAATGATATCATTCATTATATTTTTATATTTTGTCTTTTACAGAATCTATGCCATTGGCGACGTTATTCACGGACCCATGTTGGCCCACAAAGCTGAAGACGAAGGTATCGTTTGCGTTGAAGGCATCAAGGTAAGGATATAAGATATTTAAAATTATTGAAGAAAATTTAGTCTTGTTACTTCCCAATGACTGGTAAAAAAATTATAAATGTCCTTTTCAGGGTATGCCAGTCCACTTCAACTATGATGCGATTCCATCGGTTATCTACACTTCCCCTGAAGTTGGCTGGGTCGGCAAGACTGAGGAAGATCTGAAGAAAGAGGTATACATGTTTTATTATCACAAAGGTGATATATAAAGCTACTGTTTGAGTAATAATTTTACATCAATGACAATCATAAGTGCTCCCTATATCACGTTTGAGAGTCTCCACCAATACGTAAAACGTAGTAATGACGTCATCCTCCTTGACAGTTTAGGCGGCTAGAGAAATTGTGTCTGCAATCTTGCTCTATCACAAGTGATTCACAATAAGGAGAAAAAGGACAGCATAACTGTCAAATTATTTGCTGCATCTATTGATATTCATTAATCTGCATCTGTTGATTTTCTGAGGTAATTATTAATTTTAAGAGTGCTATACTGACATTGTTTTTTTTTTCATCAGGGCAAGGCTTACAAGGTTGGCAAATTCCCGTTCTTGGCCAACTCAAGAGCTAAGACTAACGACGAAACCGACGGTTTCGTCAAAGTGCTGTCAGACAAAGCGACTGACGTCATCCTAGGAACACACATCATTGGCCCCGTGAGTATTTCCATCTTGTATTTAGTCAACTACTGCTGATTGTAGCTAACTACTTATCAGGTATTTTTCTGTAACTCATCGTCCTCATGCCCTTATCCCATACTAGGCGAGGTTGGCGCAACATGTCTTCTCCTTCCACTCACTCCTATCTTTGTCAACTCTACATTCCCTCCTTTCACGTCCATATCATTCTTCACACAATCCATCCATATCTTTTTCGGTCTTCCTCTGCTCGTCCTTCCATTTACAGTCATATCACGCTCTTTCTCGTATTTTTCTGTAACAAGTACACACATATTTTATTCAGGACTCACATAAATCTTTAATTTCTACTTTACGATAAACAAAAACCCTGTAAAGTGTAGCTTTGATTGCATAATTTTAATGGTGACATCTCTAGGGTGGTGGTGAGCTGATCAACGAGGCGGTGTTGGCGCAGGAGTACGGCGCGGCGGCCGAGGACGTCGCGAGAGTCTGCCACGCGCATCCAGTAAGTTACAATTAGTATTCACCAACATGTTACTCTGTTTCAATCGAAATCGTTTGGAAATTAAAGATCTCTCGCACTATCTGGCGTCCATAACCTAAGCGGAAGCGGTCAAGGAATGTCCGAGAACCTATTGTTTAAATTCTCAAATGACACTGAAAATGTCTAAACAGTGCCACAAACTTGTCCGAACCGGTGGCGAAAACTAGAACTATGAAATGGCATTTTGATTTACTTTTGTAATTTTTTGGCGAAAGTAATAAAATTAACTTACATTGATTGATGTGTAACACAAATTGTAGCATATATATATTTTTTGACAGTATAATTATTTTTACCTGAAATAACAAATTAACATTTAATTTCTGTTTCTAAAATAAATTATTTTCTTTCAGACTTGTGCAGAGGCGCTGCGAGAAGCGAACATGGCCGCGTACATTGGGAAGCCGATTAACTTCTAATTCTAGACAAGTTACTGTGCAAAATGTGTCGTGTACCCATTGAACATACTTAGGCATAGGCTCCAGTCGCTCGCCGCTCTGAGGAATCTTGTATGAATCTGATAAATGATTTTGGGTATTTGAAATGTTACCTTCACGCGTACTATTCGTCGTAAGCATACGTCACTCATACATTTATATAAAGAATTTATCACTGTATCTAACTTTATTGGGATCATTATTTATAACCAAACTGTGCTGCCGTTTACGTACATGTGATATTTATTTTTAATATATTTATTTCGTAATATTTTTTACCCGTCATATTGATTTCATTCCGTATGTGAGTATCCAAAATCCTCCTGCATTTACTACGTGTAAATGTGTGTACATTGGTGTATTTATTTTGTTTTGTAAATAGTTATACAGAAATACAATAATATAACTGAAATGTTTTTATTTTGAATGCCAGGGCAGGAATTAACAAAAATAATATTTTATATACGTTAGTTATTTATTATAATTAGGCAAAATTACATGATACAAGAGTATTGGGTATCAAGAAACAAGTTGAAAAGCCAACATAAAAATATCTAAAACATTTCTATTACTATGACTAGATGCAAGATAGAACAACATTCATTATTTATTTAGTATTCAGATTAATTATGTCACAACAAAGAATTCATAAGTAGTAACTTAAATATAAAAACAATTACATAAGTTGTTAACAATAAAACAATGGACTAAAAAAGTTGTATTTTCAACAATATCAATTATTTCACAACAAACATGTTTGTGTAGATCTAGACGGCACTAATTAATCAGCTACAAGTATAACAATTTAAAAAATATGACACAAAAATATATTAATATGTATGATTTGCGAAAACGATAAGTATATGAGCATTAATGTATAGGCAAGATATAAAGATGAATAATTACCCTACAGGACCCTGCTGCGTCGAATGCCGCTTGATACAAAAATAACTCGACATTCTACATCTCCAAGATATCACCCAAGAGGGTTTATTACTTCGTAATATCTTCCCATTCTAACCTTGAGGAAGGATATGTGCATAAATATATATGCAAAATTGGATTCCTATATAAACAAATACTGTATTAAAACCCGTAGGTTACAATCTCAATACTCAACGGTAAATCTCAATTTTTCAACCCCAAGTATCTAAGACCTGACTACACATATTCAAGTAAAATTTAGGCGAAAGAATCTCACCATACTGGGCGCAATCGTTCGAATACATAATAGCTGCCGCCATAGTCGTAGCGTTGGTTTCCATGTATTTACGTAGAACATTCTCCAAGTCCGGTATTGACAGATTATTTTCAATAAAGAAGTTCTTGGACTGCCTGAAACATGTCTCCCAGAGACTGGAGTCAACTGGGAAGATACTCAAACATTTATCGATTATATTTGCCGCTTGAATCGAAAGGTTTTGCTCTGCTATATTCGTAACCGATTCTGGAGGGGTTGTCTTTGGCAAATAATTCATTTCGTCACAGCAGCAAGGCAAGGCTTGGTATACAGCCGGATCTATCTCGGGGTATGGTTCCTCGTTCAGAATAGTCAACGAAACTTCTTTGATCCGTTTCGACATAACATTAGTTACTATGATCTTCCGTTCGTCTTGCTTGCGACAACAATTTGTTTTATCACTATCTAAAGTATCAGAATCTAAAACTTCTGTATGGGTCAGGTACAGTTGGTCGTCTTGGGGCATCGACTTCAAATTGTCTAATAACATTGTGAGACAGTCAGAATATAGTTTGTTATGATACGCGAGCTTAGCGGCCATATTGAGATTTCCATTCAAATTCTCATCGTTTATCCATGGTCTGAGTAGTAAAATAACATCGTCTGCCCAAGATTTTCTCTTAAAATCGCTTAAAGTTTTTAAGGGATTCTGCCGTGGCTCAATTGGTTTTCTTTGTGAATCTTCGAGATCAAACGGGAACATTATATCGATTCTGTCGATCGGCTGGAACAGGAATTTGTTGTTGTTGCGACTTGCTGGTATTTTGATGACGCGTTTCGTTGTTTTCATCATTATGACGCGATTAGTTCCTTTATCTTTCTCATTGTGAATCTGAAATAATTAATAGGTGACCTAGTTGTTAAAATGACCCCGTCAGAAACAAAAGTAAATGCTAACATAAATAATTTTTATTAACTCAATATACTCGATTGTGATTTAAAAAGTGTTTCTGCGTCTGAAGAAAATATTTGCGTCATAAAATACGCGCTTATATTTTTCAGATATTTTTTTTAATAAAAAGTAAGTAACAAAAAGTATCAACTTACTTGCAAATGAGTATTCCCAGTGGCATAGATTCGCCCATCGTCGTCTACGTAAATGGTAAAGTCGCCGCCGCACGCCACAAGCGCTCTCGTCTTGAAATCCTTGTTTTCAACTTCGGGCGTTTTGGGACTCTCCACTTTCTCCGGTTGACCTTCGTTCCGAATTTTAACTTCGGTTGGTATGTTCACTTGCTTTCGATCGCCGCTACCTGTAGAATTCAATACATTAATAAATAAAAAAATCATGTATATGGAATAAAGAACATGGAACAGAAATATAACTGTACTGACCCAGTTGTCCATCGAAGTTTAGGCCCCAGGTGTACATAGTCCCAAAATTGTTTAAAATACAAGAGTGATGCCAACCTGCCGCCAACTGTAAAAAATACATCTCATTTAATTTTTTAGAATGTAGTTATATTGCGTGGTGTTGCTGCTGCGCTTTTATTCTTACTCAACACTTTGGACCAGCCGCAAAAAAAAATACTAGCGTAGCGATGACTCTGCCATCTTGTGACTCATATTCGAAACTTTTACTCTCAATGTCGGTAATTCCACTGTCAAACCACTGAAAAACACGGTGCCTCATTCTGCCATCTAGTGACTCATGTTCGAAACTTTTACGCTAAATGTCAAACTTTATTGTCAAACCACAGAAAAAAATCCGGGATTTTAGCGCCCTCTATAGTTTCTGACACTTTGATTTTTCGGTCGATATTATTGACTATTTGGTTGCGTCTATTTATTTGAGTACCCTGAGTGTCACTATCAATCTGACGCTGACTGGAGGAACTAATAAAAACGATGAGCTACCCTTCCAAATTTCAGGTGCCTAAGTTTAGCCGTTTAGGCTGTAAGTTGATATGTCAGTCAGTCAGTTTATCCTTTTATATACATATAGTGGCCCGTCACGCGGTTTCACCCGCGTCCCGGGGGAACTACTTCCCGTACCGGGATAAAATATAGCCTATGTTACTCTGGGTAAATGTAGCTTTCCAACAGTGAAAGAATTTTTCAAATCAGCCAAGTAGTTTCGGAGCCTATTCAATTTATACAAACAAACAACCAAACAAAAAATCAAACCTTTCCTCTTTATAATATTTGTATAGATTTAGATATTTCGGACCCACCTGAACAACTCTTCCCTGGACATTGACGGTGTCCACCCTGGAGGGTACTAGGTGGGGGTCTACAGGCGGGTCGCAGGCGGAGGCGGAGGGCGAGGCGCTGCGCCGGGCGTGGGCGGCGCGCACCTGCTGCGGACTGGCGCCCCACACCCACACCTGGCCCTTGCTGGATAGCGCCAACTGGGGTACGAATGTAAGAAAAAATGAACTAACACACTACAAGGAATCCTTACCGGTAGTCATTTGTCTTTCTTTTATTAACTAAGAATCAGAACGATTTCTTTTTTTAGTCACCTTTATTTATCCGTTTAATAAATAAAATAAAAATATTAAATTAAATTAAAACAAAACTTAATGTTTTTTCAGGTTTACGCGACTGTTACTCATGAAATAAAACTACATTTAAACGGATATAATCGCGGTATAAATTTTAAAACTACATATTTACAGGAAAACCCGACGTTTCGGCCCCTTTTCAGAAGCCGTGATCAAGGCTCCTGAAAAGGTGGCAAAAAAATTATAAGTACCGCGAATATATCCGTTCAAAAGTAGTTTTATTTCATGAATAAAAATCTTTTAATTAACGGAAACCAAATCAATACAATAAAATTTTAATAAAAAAATTACATTTAATCTTACTGAATTGAACATGTATTGGAACTCTTTACCGCGCCAATATTCATAATGCTATCATCCATAAACAAAATTACTGGCTCATAGCACACTTACATTATGGAAAACGGAAAACAAACCAACAAATTAAAATTTTTATAAAAAAATATCTTGAATCTTACTGAATTGAACATTTGTTGGAACGATTTACATACCATAGTCATATCTTTTAAAACAACATTATTAGCTCATAGCACTCACATTATGGAAGTATCCCGCAGCAATTGACTCGATTGGATCAGGCAACGTTACACGTACGGGAATCGACGATTTCTCCCGACTGCCAGACCCCAACTGCCCAAACACGCCAGCCCCCATCGCCCATACCGACCCGTCTAGGAGGAGAGTTATCGTGTGGCATGCGCCCATTCCCACTTGGACCACCTGTAAGATTAAAGATATTTGGTGGAGGCAGTGATGGATTAACCCTTAATCAAATTAAGCAACCAGAAGAAGCACAAAATTCTAGATGACACGGATAGGGGGGCCCACAGGCGTGGATTGCTTAGGGCATCAAGTAGTCTTAATCCGTCACTGGGTGGAGGTATAGACCACAGTACGTTGGATGAAACACTGACTGCATCCTTATGTGAGGGGCATAAAAGCTATTATTGAATAACAAGTGTTCACGATAAAGTGAGATTAATCGTACATTGGAGTGGGAGGGAACAGAGGAGCAAAATAGTACAATGTGAATGGCCCGACAGGAAGTAATTACTTGCTAATAAAATTACCTTTCTTCCTTGGAACTTGGTAACTAGCTTTGGTGTCCATTCATCATCAATGCTGCCTAATCCAAGCTGACCGTGCACGCCCCATCTAAATGAGAAAAAATAAACCATATTTTTGAATTGCTTAAATTAGTTTGTTTGTGTCAATATCACCTAAGCTGATCCCGGTTGTTGGTTCAAGGGAAACGCAACACTATTCTAAAGCACTATGTACCCAATGAAAAATCATATTAACAGTTAGTGGGGCTTATTGCCTTGACATAATGTTTATTTTCGTTTATGAAGTCTACATGTCACAGAGGACAGACATCATCTCATCTTAATGGACTACAGTATGGATACAGCTTGGACTGGGTTTAAATCTGTTTGAAGTAATGTTTGCGTAAACCGTATTTGAGTTTGTGTGGTCGTGCTCGCGCATGTGTGTGTGTGTGTGTGTTTGTGTTTGTGTTCGTACGCGTATGTGTGCGCGCGTGCGTGTGTGTGTATATATCTCTTAACTCTGCCAAACTCACCCCCAAGTGAAGAGTCGTCCGCCAGCATCGATAGCGGCGGAGTGGTAGTGCCCCGCGGCCACGGCGGCGAGAGGTGCCGCACAAGCCACGCGTGTACGCACGTGTAATAGCGCCCCGCTCGCCCCCGCCGCCTCGCCCGGGGCGCCCGCCCACGCCGCTCCTACTCCCAGCTGACCGTACGTGTTGTCGCCCGATGCGTATATCTGACACATAAATATAGGATCCGGAAATGGAATAAAGAAAAGCGCAAGACACTTTTATTATTTACTAGCGGCCCGTCACGCGGTTTCACCCGCGTCCCGGGGGAACTACTTCCCGTGCCGAGATAAAATATAGCCTATGTTACTCTGGGTGAATGTAGCTTTCCAACAGTGAAAGAATTTTTCAAATCTGCCAAGTAGTTTCGGAGCCTATTCAATTCATACAAACAAACAAACAAACAAAAAATCAAACCTTTCCTCTTTATAATATTTGTATAGATTAAAACAATATCACTTTAACAATCAACTCTCCCATTCCTGGCCCGACGCCATTGTGCCATTCTGTCATTTCATTCATTCTCTCGCTCGCAAGCTATCTGTCACATTCATCCACCATCCTGCATAAATATTAATAATCGCAAATATATTGGGGCACGTCTTGATAAAAGAATACTGGCAGTTGCGATTATGAAGGAGGGAAGCACACCAGTCGATGCATGCTTTTCTGTGCTATTGATTTAGTAGCAGACCTTAGGCTTTCAGCTGCGCATTAATATCCGGTTCTTATCTGGCTCGAAGGACCACAAATTATTATTGAATAATGATATAAGCTGCTCTAATAATGCAATAAATTAAGTGTTACCTATCATTTTATATGTATCAGAAAAAGTAAACCCGAGGACAACATTGCTAGCCGCGAAGCCCTTATCACAAAATATAAACTCTTATCCCAGCCTATAATAATGTTGTCTAGTGATAATGCAACGCGAAACTTAAAAGTTATATATTGAACAAACGTACCCCATTCTCAGTCAAAACGAGCGTATGATGCCGTCCACAAGCCACATCTATTACTCTTCCGATCAGCTCCGCAATAACTGGTGTAGTCGTCATCATGACCTTCGCGTTCCCATCATCAGCCACCGCCCAGTGGGCGAGGCCACAACTTATAGATCTTCGGGGAACGAACTGACCCTTCCATGTTTCAGGGTGTTGGGTTACTTCGAGATGTATGTCGGGGCACGGGTGTCGCGCTTCGATAACGGACGCTACGTGCATGAATGTTGCTATTAGGTATAGCATTCTTGTTGTCTGGAATTTAAGAACATACCAAATAAATAAAATCTTCATGATTTATTCGTTAAAACATTGAATGAATGAACAATGAATTTTTGACTTCTCAGCAGGCCATTCACGTCGAAGTGCTGGTAGGTAAAAAAAGATATGACGTGCAAAAGAATTTCTATGTAAATCAAATTGCAAAATAAACTACTTTGACTTTGACTTTGACTTTAGGAATAAACAATATACAGCCTTGGCCAAAAGTATTAGGCACCCTACGTTTTACTTAAATTAATGGATTAAAACAGCTACTACTTTCTAAATGGATTTGTTACAGTTAGTGTATAAGAAAATGAATATAAAAAGCGTATTATTTAGTGGGTCCACCTTTCGATTTAATAACTACACTAACTCTATGAGGCACGCTGCGTACTATCTTGGGGCACTCTTCCATTGTGATGGCATGCCGTTCTTGAAATAATGAATTTTTCGGTGCTGTTTTCGATGAAATGCTGTGTTCTTTGATCCTTCGCTTCAAAATGCCCCAAAGATGTCCAATTGGACTAAGATCTGGGGACTGCGCAGGTCAATCCAACAAATCAATGTTACTGTCAGTAAACCAGTGCATCGTAGTGGCTGACTTATGACAGGGCGCGTTGTCTTGTTGGAATACGACTCCATCTAAGTTAGTGTCACCAAAAATGCTAGTTGGTGAAGGTTCAAGCGCAGTTTCAAGTACTTGCATGTACTTTTCACTGCTCTACCACCTTCACCAAACAACATTTCACCAACTCCATTTGCCGCCATGCAATCCCAGACCATTTTACTGCCTCCTCTGTGCTTTACAGTAGGT
Source organism: Nomophila noctuella (assembly GCA_958496325.1). Lineage (NCBI taxonomy): Eukaryota > Metazoa > Arthropoda > Insecta > Lepidoptera > Crambidae > Nomophila > Nomophila noctuella. Next base: position 10,445,096 of record OY292487.1, on the reverse strand, counting down.
CCAACGCAGTCTGGATGGTATTCTTCACCGGCACAGCGCGAGCACCTCACCAACTTGACAATTTCTTTGTGCGACTTGCCTTGTTCATAGAGAAGTTGTATTTTGATTCGATTTTCTGAAGTAATTTCACTTCTTTTTGGCATTTTGAAATAAATTAGGTATCAATCTAATTGCTTCAACAGAAAAGAAAACTTGTTGACTCGTGAAAGTTCCGCACACAAGTGAGCAACTACTGACGGGAAAGACCGCAAGAATACCAAATCCTTTGTTTTTGGGCACCAGGTGTTTTATGACCTTTGCGAGTAGCCGCTTGCTATTCCTAGAGATTATTTAAGACACCAGCATAACATCTAGAATAAGCATTTAGCCATTGTTTAATTAGGAAACATGTAAAGTGAATTTTTTTGGGGTGCCTAATACTTTTGGCCAAGGCTGTATATGGTATTTTTTTAATTACTCAAAGCAATAACAAATTAATACGACATTTTTTTTTGTTTTTGTTCTTAGAATGTAAAAATACATCAAATAATATTTTTTCTGATAAACTTACATAGATTGATGATATTCCTTGCTTCATATCGCGAATCACAGGACGTAGTTGATCTTGTAATGGGTTGAGCCATAAACAAATACGCTGAAACAACAATATTAATGTAAATCCTCAAATAATAATATCTTACATAATATCTTACAAAATGCAAATCAATTTATACACACACACACACACACAAACATATTTCACCAGTTAAAAATAACTCAACACTACTTTATAAACGTACCTTCAAAATCATAGTATCCAACTTATTACACTGCTCCATAATGAAATCAAAAAGCCACTGAGCATTCTCCTCCAACAAAAGGGGCACCACACATCTCTCTCTTAGTAGACAGCAGATCGCTCCCCTACACATATCACTCCTTGCTTTGACGGCAGACAAGAGTAGATTGGGGTAGCCTCGATGGACACTGAAGACTGGTACCAGATCCCAAAGCCCGATTGCGGCTGCCATTGAAGACAGCTCGGCTAGTTCCACCGTGTTTAAAGATGTGTACTTTACATTGCTAAAATAATGGAAAAGGCTATTAGAATCTCACAGGAGTACAAGAACTATTTATTTAAAAAAGGTACACTTACAGGTCACAATACAAATAAGTTTACAGATACAAGAAAATATGTATAAAACTTGACAGCAGCCTATTGAAATAATATCCGTTATTTAATGTTATTTTTAGAAGAGAAGAATCTATGATTTATCAATAAGCTTGCCAAATGCGGATTGGTGGTAAACGTGAGATGTGTTAGAGAAATCCGACACATAATTGAACTCGGCTCGAGACCGTAACATAATACTATGAGATCACGGCTGGATCATGGTCTAGTAACTAGACGACTGAAGCGTTACAACAAAAATAAATAAAGTTTAGTACATAGTTCAGATGTTAAACAATCTATATTTGATTGAACTGCTGGCAGGGGAAGCGGCGGATAATTTAGGGAATTTCTTGTCTCCTTACCTATGAAATGATACGACACTAGCTTTATTTTTTGTACTGGAATGATTTGTATCTACATGACAAATCAATGTCTTGTGTTATTCAATACACAAGATAGCATTTTATCGATTATAAAAATAGTATGATAATATAAGTATGTAGTAAAATAGTTTAAGTAGACGGCAAATGTGGTCCATCAACAACAGAGCAGATAAGAAGATATTTCTTTGAATTGTCTACTCTATACGTAGTAGTAATACCTCAAAGGATAAAACTAACTCATTCAACTGGCCAGTCTACCTTCGAATAGTTAACTTACGTATCAAAGTTCATTTCGTGGTTAGTCCCCATCTTGAGTAGAAGCGCCAGCAGTTTGATGGTGACAGCCGCGTTGCCGAGGCCTCCGACGCTGCCGGCGTGTTTGTACATGGACAGCTCGTGGAGGCGACCGAATATTCCTAGGCGCGCCACCCAGCCGTCGGGTTGACTCTGGTTGATGAGAAAATAAAATTAAAAAGACTGATTAAAATGCGAAAAAAATCGCGTTCTAAAGAGGTGCTGGTTTGCTACTCTCTAGTCGCTTGTCGGCCGCAGCGCGACAACCGTTGGGGTAAACGAGTTCTGGAGTGGATACCGCGTTTCAGCAAGTGTGCCAAAAAAACATAGTGGAAACAAACATAGTGGCGCAAGATGGCTGGCAGGAGCTGAATGCGAGTCGCCGAGGATCGGGTTAAATGGAGAGTCCTAGGATAGGCCTATGTCCAGCAGTGGACTACGATAGGCTGATGATAATGATGAACATGATGATGATGATGTTAAAGATGATTATGATGATTATGATGATGACGATGACGAGGATGATGACGATGATGATGACGATAACGATGATGACGATGTCGATAATGATGATGGTGATGACGAGGATGATAACGATGTCGATAATGATGGTGGTGATGATGACGATGACGACGATGATGATGATGATGAAAGCCACGTACCTGCGAGAGCGAGTAGAGGTACTGCGCGGGCGCGACCTTCCCGCGCGACATGAGCATGTCTGCGGCGGCGCGCAGCAGCACGGGCACGGGCGCGCCCAGCGCCGCCGCCGACTGCTCCGCGCCCGCGCCGCCGCGCATGATCAGGCCCACCAGCCACTCGCACGGCTCGCACCTGACGGAACATGACGAGAGGTTAATAAAAGAAAGCACCTTAAGTAACACTGAAAATATTATTAAACTAATAATCTGGTCTAAATGAGAAGGGGAGGACCCGTGACAAAACCACGCCTACTTCAGTTAAAATAAGGGAAAGAAACTAGTATTATTTAAACGTAGAGAATAATTTCAAATAACAGGGTCTGTCATATTGTCACTCATAAATAAATATTTCTTACGAAACTTACATGTGCAAAATGAAATCTACACAAAGTGTTTCCAAAAAAAGCTAAAAATGGGTAACTGTTTTTTTGTAAAATTGCAAAATGTTTCTGGATATATATTTTAATGCAGGTTGAATCTCAAGTATGTAGTACAAAAGCTATTTTCTTTATACAAACAAAACAGATGAGTCTATCCACGGAGGGTCTAAATATCTCCTTTTGAAACTCAAATCAATCTCTTTGACATTAAGTATTAGGTTAAGGTATTCACAAAATATGCTAATTCTACTCAACCAACTTACACAGTATTCAAGATGTAAGCGCCACAATTGGTGATGACTAGACACGGTTCAATGTTAAAACGCGGCAACTGCAAGTCACACATGAAAGTGGGTTCGCGCCATCCGCCCGCCGCTGTCGCCGGATCCTTCGCCGCCATCAAGTGAGCGCGTCGCACGTCGCCGATCAACTCCGCCGACCATAGCTCTGAAAACTCCCTTTTGGCACCGACAAGCCCATCTCCCTGAGAAAACAAGTACTTTTAATCAACCATACAATTATCTCAAATGGTAAGTATTGCAAAAGAAAATAAAATAAGTTATATTACACATTTTCTAGCTACCTGAATCACAGAAAAACTCGCACTGTGTATCTCTATTTCATTTTTACGGAGCAAATAAATTAACCTAGGCGACCACAAGCCTTGAATGTATAAGTTGTCTTTCTTTATTTTAGGTCTCAAAGTTCTTGATGGTGTTTCTTCTTCAGGACTCTCCAGCTAAAAATTGTATTAATATAAGTTCAAACAGGTCTAAACATAAGTATAACACCAAAATAAAAGAGCCTCAGTATGAACTTACAATCAATGTCCCTTCGTTCAATTCAAAAGCAGTTAAAAAGTGTCTTCCATTGACATATTGTGCTGCCAAAGCCCAATTATTGGACCCCTTCCGAAATGTTGGAAGATACTCAACAGGTTTCAAAACATATTCAACACTTTGTGATTTATCATCTGCAACAATAAGTTTGAACAGTAACTAAAATAGTCTTTACAGCTTTACTTTTATTTTTATAAAGGATTTTGTTAAACTGCTGTTCACCATTATAGCTATATAAATAAAGTTTTTTATAAAACTTCTATTAGGGACCACCTATCTACAAAGTGAATGATTTTTTTGTTGACAGATTTACTACAATATTTTTTTGAAACAATGTTTGATTACAGTTTGTATTATGTAAATGTAGTATGTTTTATGTATGTATGTAATAGTAACTTGAATCATTTATATTATTTTATATCAACAAAAAGTCATAGTAGGTATACACATATCACATAAGATTATATAATTATAATCAGTCATTTCATAACATTACTGAAAAAGTAAAGGCAAAGGCTTCCATCATTTGAAATCATGTTGTCGTTATAAAGATTGGTTTACAAATGTTATAAAATACCTTTAGATCCACCCTGTGTAAACAATGTAATTTTGTCCTTGGATAGCTGTTTAATGTAAGACATGAAACCATCCTTCTTTTCTTTATCTGTTTGCATTCTTGTTTGTTGCAGCCAGTTGTAGCCGTAAGATCTGTGCTCTAATACTAGCTTCCATTGTTGAGACTTACTTCTAGATATCTGATGGAATAATTATAACAAATTCATATTCACAATAAAATTTAAACCAAATGGATTGCCAATAAAATAAAATTTATATAATAAGGTATGGATGGGTATGATTTAAACTTTTTACTTTATATTTTCATTACATGATAATATGGTTACAAAATATATTATATATATTAATATAATATATTCACAAAATATGCAAAATCAAGGCATTGTGTCAAATGATCTCCTTCAGTTGATAAACTCTAGGTCATTTTATTTTAGCAGAGTATTTATTTAAGCAGAGTGAATATGTAACTGCAACAAGAAAATTTCCATAACAACTTACCAATAGAGCTAACAAGTCCAATGAATCATCAAAACACATCTGCAAGTCAATTATTTCACCTGAGACATTACATTCTCCTACTATTGTTTGAGATTCCAAAGAATAAAACAATATTTTTCCTGTCTGAAAATATAAAATATTTCTTATTAATATTTTTGTCACGATAACAGCAACATGAGAATTTTTCCAATAAGATTATAATGGACTAGGTCTTTGTTTTATTTATTCAAACAATTAAAATTACCTTTGATCCGATAATTAGTATATTCTCAGATTCTTTTGTCAGCCACCAAACAACACATGTCGGTCTTTGGATATTAATAATTGGTAAAACCGTAACCCTCGATAAGGACCACTTATGATCAAATGTATTTTGAGGTATAAATAAAGGAAGAAATGGCACAAGAAGAACTTTTTGATCACTCAGTATAAGGAGCCAAGTTCCACTGGGCTCAAAACACATGCAATGCACAGGATTATCTACAAAATCCCAATCATAATTCTTTTCAAACCTCTCCGATTGCGGATTAATGTAAAAAAATACTATTTCTTTATCACTTGAAAAGGCCAAGAACTTTTTGAGGCCCACTTCATAGAAACTATAATTTGCTATATCAAGATGAACTAGCACGTCTAATTTGAATAAGCCTGAAAAATCCAAGTGTTCGCTATGATGTGCCATTTTAGTCAAATCTCAAATCATTTTCTAAATATTTTGTAAAGAAAACAAACAACACGCAATTTCACTGTTGCAAAAAATTACAACAATAAAAAATCCACAGATAATCTTATGAAATGTCAGCTGTATCTTACGTCAAATGCGACATTAATAGTTTTAAAGCAACGGCTCGGGATCTCCGTATTAAGCAAAGCGAGGCGAGATGAAATGGTATGGTGTGGAAACAAATGGTATCCATTACCATCAACTTTTAAAAAACAGACTTTCAAAACTGTAAATGTCAATGTCAGTCAAGTCACCTGTGTGACAGTGACTGTTGTATGAGGTGGTTTGTTTTCAAAGGACTTAAAATTTAATTTAATTTATTTAAATAACTTACATGTTAAATGTCTAAGTAAATGATAAAAAGTATTTTTGCTCGGTTAAATATAATCGTAAATATAATACGACAATATACATTTTGTCTTGAAAACTAATAAAATTTCCTTTTCCAAATCCATCAAAGGTTATAATTTTCCAATCATGTTTTCTATTCTTTTAATGAAGCGAGGGATTAAGTTACCCACGAAACAAGGTCGCACTTACTCAAGCTTTCGTCGAGGGATCAATTTTTTATTTAAGAAAAATCTTCTGCTTACAAACAGCATTAGTTCCGGTGGTTTCATGGCTATTGGTGACCTTGTCCAACAAGAGTTTGAATTTCAGTCTAAACATTTATTAAAAAGATATGATTGGGCTCGCGTAGGTAATTATAATATATAATATGAAACCTTGTAATTCTTATTCTAAAATAATCTGATCTTTGCCTTATCTTTTCAGCCAGAATGTTTATAGTTGGGGGACTCATGGGTCCACTGCATCATTATTATTATGTCAAACTCGATCAAATTCTCCCTAAAGTGGATTTGAAAACAGTTTTTAAGAAAATAGTCTGTGATCAACTGTTTGCATCACCAGCAACAATCATTTGCTTTTTCTATGGAATGGGTTTTCTAGAATCAAAGACTTTTGAACAAAGCACAGTTGAAATCTCTCAGAAATTCAGATATGTGTATGCTGTAAGTATAAAGTTATTGAAGGTTGAACATAAATAAAATTTGTTTTATTGGTTTTATTATAGACATTGACTCTTAACTTTGTTTTGTTTTTATTTCAGGGAGATTGTCTGTATTGGCCACCAGTTCAGTTTGTTAACTTTTACTATTTACCTACAGAATATAGAGTATTTTATATAAATGCTGCTACAATGATATTTAACATATTTCTATCATATATGAAACATTATGATCAGCATCATTAACTAATACTAGTTAAATGAAAAAGTAAATGAATTGTATTAGAATTAAGCTTTTTATCAGTATAAAGCATATTTTATAAATTGCATTTGCAAATGCAGGACCTCAGTATTATTTATTACTGTATATTACAAGTTGATAATGTGATCTTACAATATTCAAGTGTTGTGATATTACTATAGAATAGAATAATGTGTACATAATCTCATGCAAAACAGGAACTAAAATACAACCAAATCTTTACAGTTAAGAAAGTGTTGTTATGTAAGAGTTATATTTTACTTGTTACTTTTGTTGTGTATAGGTAGTAGCTAAACTGAGTTCTCATTTTATTTATGGTGCGTAATGAAACAATGTAAATAAAATAATGATATAGTATATGAAAATGATTTGTAATATAAATGTCTCTGACTGTGATGATGGTAAAGTACTTAATGAATATTATAGTTTGTTTTTATTTTTCTTTATTCCTTACCCATGAATTTCATTATTATCCCCAATGATACCCATTGAAAAAGTCACTACAAATTTTTGTTGGTTGGTCCCATTAAATAAAAGTTATTTTGGGTATTTTTCAACCTCATACATTTAACTGTTCTTCATATGGGTTCCTGCCAATCGAAAGGATTTTGAGATAAATCATTTTCAACATCATTACCCTTTTGCTCTTGCAGTCCACTTCGGGCGATGAACGTATTTTGTTATTTAATAACTGATAAACTTTTAATTGTCTGTTTTTGGCGCAATCAAGAACTTTAACCCAGCAACCCATGCGGGAACTTCGCGCGGAAAAAGTGCGACAGAGGTATTAGCCGCTGCGCCACGAAAAATTACAAGGAATACTTTCAATATCTACGATAGAAGTTCGCAATTCTTGCATGTGGTAATTTTTATTCTCTAAATTCGCATTGGACGCTGGGAAAATTAGTCCGAATTAAGTTAAGGATTACCTAATGTGCTTACCTAATTACCAACTAACGACTTATGTAAGTAAGTTTCGAAATTATTTTTGATAAATAATGAGCAAGCTCATCAGTTTTAACGTTCATGGTAAGAGTAATCACATACCTACTACCAATAAATATTGTTTATGTGCCATCAAATAAGACATGGACTTTTTTTCTAGGTCCGTTTTTGTCTCAGTCATGCATAATTAGGTACATGTTTTTAAAGGTATTTAAGTTCGTCAGTTTGGTCAAACTAAGACTTAGTCTTTTAGATAGGTATTCATTGTTATAACGCTTCATGCTACAGAGCTTAATGAAGTAGAGCACTCAATCAGACTCCCACCCATTTATGCCTTTAAAAAGTACCTATGTAAAGGTATGGTATACAGAGAGACGAACTTCTTAGCTATCCATGGATTCTCCGTGCGGGTGCCGGGTCCATCGCGTGGAACAGAGAGGAATGCCAGTCGGCGCCTGGGACTTGCGACCCAGCGTGTAGGTTTAAGGGGCCCCTTTATAGTATACTAACGATCACCTCCACCGATGACATTCCTCTCCCTTCCCAACCATATTTGGTATGAGCCGAGTAAAGCAGCTTTAGTTGCTCTTTCCAGTAACGAGCTAATATTAGATCTTGGTAATCCTAAGTCCTTCAGTAGGTTGTAGAGAGATTTCGCTGGTATACCTCTCGCACCCACTTCCACAGCATACAACCGTGCTATATAACCATTTTTAGTCATTTCGTTGGTTAGGTCATAATACTTATTTGTTTTAAACGCGTGATCTTTGGGAATGTTTGTCTCCCATGGAACAGTAAGTTCTACCAACAGTACGCGCTTAAGTTTTCTAGAATAAATGAAAAGGTCTGGTCTAGACGACGATAACGCAATGTCCTCTGGAATACTGTAGTGCTTTTCATACGTGTCCATCATGATCTTCCAATCTGGAGCTAGACTAACGATGGAGTAAGGTTTGACTTTGGACTTCTTGGTAGATCCTTCCTTGACGAAGTTGATGTTCCTTGTATTCGTCGTCAAACCTTTTGCTGCTCTTGCTATTGAAAGGCTCACCGCTTCACGTATGATCTGCAACACTCCGTCATGGCGGCGAGAGTAGTGACCTCTGTCTAGGAGTACTCTGCATCCCACCAACAAATGCCTTGCGGTACCTACAGCCTCACCACAGAGCAAACATGTTTTGTCCACCGCCATTCCCCACCTTACAAGGTTGCTCTGATCGGGTAGGGTCAACTGAAAGGCATTCAGATAGAATTTAAGCAGCGCTGGAGACCAATCGTACAGTATCGACCGCCACTTCAATGCTAAAGGAATACAAAACTCACCAAGGGACACCCACTCGTTTTGCATTTCGAGATTAAGCGCATGTACTCTATACTCGTTATCTTCATCCATTCGCAGAAAAGACTTAATGATGTTCCGGTCATCCTCTCTTCCTCGACATCCCAATCCTACCCTGTTTGTTTGCGCTCCCACCATAAACTGCTTATGGAACCGTAGCCTAGACTCTAACTCACTCATATTCTTATCTTTTGGGAGTGTTGCCACTGCGTTGTCTTTCGATTTACCCAGAATGTGCATCTTGGTGACTCTAAGATGTTTGTATAGCTCCGATGGCTTATTTAGGTATTAACTTTTAAATTAACTTGTACAATTTATTTGGGAAGCATATTTCATAAAACTTGAACGTGGCCCTCACACCACATGCATGAGATTAAAGAGTTTTCGAAAAGGAAGCGCAAAATAAAGAGAAGAATTAAAGGCTCTATTACACAAATACTGACAATATATTTCATTCTTAGACCTACTATACAACAAACTACAATAAATGTCTAGCCCCAACACATGGTCCAGTCATCTTTTCTTGTTTGTAGTTTAACTACTATACGATATAATGCAAGAGCTGGGCCCAGGGGCAAGCCTAATCCTCTTACAATATCAGCTCTTCTCGCCATACTCAGTGCTGGTCCATCAAATTCCTGCAAATAAGAATTATATATTTAGTCCCAAGTTTAGTCCAGTTTGATAAGTAATTGCTGCATGAGTTATGAATCATCTATACTAATATATAAAGAGAAGAGTTGATTTGTTTGTTTGAACGCGCTAATCTCAGGAACTACTGGTCCGATTTGAAAAAAACATTTTGTGTTTGATTGTTCATTTGACGAGGAAGGCTTTAGGCTACTAGAAATCGAAATCCACGCGGACGGAGTCGCGGGCGGCCGCTAGTTCTTAATATATTACCTGTTCTTTTAAAATAGGCGCAGCTTCAGGCAAATGTTTCATAAAGTAGTCATAAACTTCATCGGTAGTCCAGTTTGTTATATCTGGTATACTGTGATCTACTGGCACTTCTTCTTTTAACTTTGATGGTGCTCTGTCTAGCTCATGTGGCTTTAGGAACGGATCTGCCGCTGGTGAAGTTTCTTTTTCATATTCTATACTGCTAGGAATAATGGCGGGAGACCCCGTAACAGTCGGACGGGATTCCAAGCAATTGTTGCATTCCCATTGATCCCACTCTTTTTGTCGTTCTGGTATACGCGGCGTGTGACAAAGCGCATGATAGGCATCAAAACATATACAGCATACTGTTAATGTCCCCTGAAAAAGAAAACAAAATTACTCAATTAAATTCTTGAAAATGGATGATGCTACAGTTATGAAGTAATGTGGGAACTTAAAAAATTACTTACAGCATCATTAGTTTCACAGCAAACAACACAAGTCTTACAATGTGGACATTGCCATGTGTTATCTGGTCTTGGCTTCAGGATGCCAGATCCAGATTGTAGGCAATTTAAATGGGCTTTATTATTACAGTCTCTGCATTCGACAAGTTTATCGCTTGACCCCCGAGGTTTTTGCACCCGACAGACTGAGCATACACCTCCTGAAGTCTCATGTGGTGGAATTGTTTCCTCTTGTTCTATTTCCTCAGTACTGACTCCTTCTTCTTCAGATAAGCCATCTTTTTCGGACTTTTGCTGTCCAACTCCAATCAGGCGCTTTTTAATTGTACTCTTATTAAGCGAACCCACAGGTCTTCCTCTTTTGCGTTTACTAGGCATATTATTATCTGATGGATCAAAAACTTTTTTTGCCATTTTGCGCCTTTCACCCACACGTACACCAGCATTTCTTGTATTGCTGTTGCTGGGCGCATTGTTTGAGGCACCACCTCCTCTTTTTTTAGGGCGTCCCCTCATACGTTGAGGAGATGACCTGCATGATGAATTTGCTGAAGAAGTCATCTAAAACCAAAAAAAGGTTCTTATCAATCTTCAAATTGTTTTTAAGTATAAGTTATATTATATTTTTGGATATCTTAGGGAAAGAAATTTTTCGATTGTTTAATGGTGCAATTTATGTTTCTCACCTTAGTATTTGAATCCATGCTATATTCAAATTTGAAGCTATCTGAGCTGTCACCATCGTGATCTGCTGGTCCGAGTGCTAAGTTGCCATTGGGTAGTTTCACAAGACTACCCGATGACAACTCCTTATTGACCATGCCTTCGAGCTGCTTCCTGGTATATTTTGTCTCTTGAGAAACAGCTGCTTTGATGAGATCATCGAATCCAATACCATTTTCCAAATAACTTTGATCTTGATAAATAAGTGTTGCTATAGCTGATGTAATTATCCTCCTTTCATTAGTTGCAATAGTTGACGCCATTTCTGTGTTTCAATAATAAAAGTTTGTTTCATTTTTATGAACAGCTCTTGTGTAGCAAAGAAAAAAAAGTGTAATGTTAAGGCAGTAATATTGTTGTATGTAGTGTAGCCATTAAATTTCTTAAGTACTTGTCATTTAACAATTAAAAAAACAATGAAGTACCTATGTAACATAAAAAAATGTACTCTTACTGTCCATAAATATGTAACAACTTTAAGTCTTAGTTAATTAGTTTGCCAATCATTCTTATGTAAACAAAAATAATTTAAAGCACAATATGCAACCTCCTTCACAATTTTAGCCCAATGCTGTAACAAAAACACTGGTATAAATCATTAATGCAATAATATAACTCACTGTTATTTCTATTTGTGCTTCGTAATTTTGCAGCGTTTCTGTAGCTTACATTATCTTTGTAGTCGACTTTAAAAATACTTTTTTCTTTCAAACAGCGTTTAAGATCAGCCTTCGTGTCCTTTGGCGCAACTTTATACCACTTTAGCATAAACTTACAAATCCTATTAATGTCTGGCCTCGACTTTCGTGCACGTAAATGGTCAATTGCGGCTAATAATTGAATTTTATACTTTATCTCTGACATTTCTGAAAAGGGAATTGTTTACGGTAATCGCTAAATATAAATTATTTAGTCCATATAAAATTCACTGACTAATGAAAAGTTTCTTACCTGAGTAAAATCATGCCGGCGAATTTAAAACACACTACTACTGTAATTAATGGAACTAAAGAGCAATTCTTGATATTAAAAACAATAGATCTAATAATTTAGTTGGGACCAACCGCTACTCCTACTCCTGCCTGGTTCACAGATAACTATATACGCCTGGTTTTCCGAATAAATTCGTTTCGTTTCTTTCGTGCGTGAATTTAGCGAGCGAAGAGCGAAGCGATAGTTGGTGGGGGGAAGGGGAGGGAGGAGGATTTGTAAGTTACGTTTAGAAATTAGCGATCGATTCCACTATTTTATAACAATCGATATAAATAATCGATTCTTGCATTGTGATTCTGAATCTGTAAATGAAACATGTAACATGATACAATTAAAAACAGATTGGTTGATTACTGTTAGTTGTTATTAGTTAGCTGTTACGGCTAGAATAGTGTATAGTGTGTGTAAGGTACATAAGTTTAGCAATTAGTTATGAAATTAGCTATTATTATTGTATTTTAAACCTGTAAGGATAGCTTTTTTTTTAAATATTCTTTCACATTCTGAATCTGTAAATGAAACATGATACAATTAAAAACAGATTGGTTGATTACTGTTAGTTGTTATTAGTTAGCTGTTACGGCTAGAATAGTGTATAGTGTGTGTAAGGTACATAAGTTTAGCAATTAGTTATGAAATTAGCTATTATTATTGTATTTTAAACCTGTAAGGATAGCTTTTTTTTAAATAAATGAATAAACTTGTACAAACAATAAAAAACAATACTTCTAACATGGTAGGTATGTGTTTATCTAAACTATAGGTAATATATCACTTTTGTATATCATAGTAGTCGTACTAATCCGTTCGATATGTTTACTCGTAGTTAGTTGGTTACGATTAAAAACACATTTGTCCTATTTAAAACAATAAAATTCTCAATAATCAAAAGCCCGTTCAGTGAATTTATTTTTGACTTTACGGCCTACAAGTAAATTCATTTCTTTTTTTCCATTCAATCCAAATGAATAGGAGAAGTTAAAACTTAAACTTACAGCCCATAAAATATTAAAGCTCTTCTGAGTGCTTTTATAGATTAACTATTTAGGTACATATTGTGACATGTTAGGTACATACATACCTTTAACGCTAAAATTGGTTACGTAAGTCACTAAAGAGCACACAAGAGGACGAGAATGTGTATGTCCCTCAATATTTGTATTTATATTAAATTGTCATAAAATCGGAAATCGGCTGGGAAGGCATCATCATCACATATTGTGAGGATAGATGGGATTTGTACGAAATAAGGTGACTGTAACTTACCATTTTATAACGGGTCACTGGGAAAAAATGTCTTTGTAAAAAGAAATAATTATAACATCTTTTATTTGTATAAGTGGCCAGTAACATTTAGTCACGCTTCTATCTGTTTTTGAACGAATCTGAATTTGACATTTGAAAAAAAAAAAGATATTTGAAGTTAGTTTAGCGTTGTCAATGTCAAACATATGTTCACTATTTGTAGGTTATAAAAATTGAATTTTTATTAGTAAGATTCGCATTTTCGTTCGGTTGTTTGTTTTATTTTAATGAATTAATAAAACTTCATCATTATGGTTAAAATAATATTCAAAACACTACGTCATACGTATAGTAAGGCCGATTACTTTCGTTGTGTATTTTATTCTTCTCAAGTGAAACATGAAAGTATGAAAAATGTTGGAAAAGTGGTTAATGTTGCTATAATTGGCGCTCCAAATTCGGGAAAGAGTACATTAATCAATAATATTGTTGAGAGAAAGGTGAATAATAGTTTTTTTTAAATATTATTGGAGACCATACAAAATTGTTATTGTTTTCATTGAGCAGTATTTAAATTAATAGGATATTATAACTGATTGCAGATATGCGCCGCTTCAAATAAAGTTCACACAACAACAAACATGATCCGTGCAATGTACTTTGATAATGATACACAAATAGTTTTTTTGGATACACCTGGTATAGTGACCCAAAAGGAACAGAAAAAGTAAGTATCAACCTAGGTGTGTCATTTAATACAATAATTTATATTTTTACTACATTGGTGACTGGAGAGCACATCAGAGGACAAGAATACCTTAGTCGCCAACATTTGTATTTATATTGATGTGTCATAAAGTGGTTAAGTACTGAAACCGAAATCAACTGGGAAGGCATCACATCTCATTTTTTTTCTCCGCAATTATTTTTAGGACAGTTAAAATTCATGTTATTTTTTTAAGTTTGTACTTTTATGTAAGGACATCAAAAAAGATTTAGATCTTAATCTAGATCTTCCTAAAAATGATAATATTATTTTTTACAAAGAATTATTAATCAACTTTTTACTATAACACTATTAACCATAATAATATCTTAGAATAAATTATTTCTTAGAATAATATTCCTACTGTTTTTGGCTTTTATTCCAGATACAACTTACCAGAATCAATGATTGGAGCCTGTCATAAAAGTTTAAGATGTGCTGATGTGGTGGGTGTGGTGCATGATGTCTCCAACCGCTATCTCAAAGACACAATGCATTCTGATGTAGTTGCCATGTTGAAACAGATTGAGGATATACCTAGTTTCCTTATATTAAATAAAGTAAGTAACTGGTTAGCTATTAAGTAAAACTACTTTTAAATGGATAAGAATCACAGTTAAACATCTGTTATCCGTTAATCATTATTGGTTTAAAAGCTGTATTTACTTATTAACAGTCTTGTAAACCTGAAAAATCATTAACTGGTTAGGTACATATTTTATATGTAATAAATAAATCCTAAATATTAGACTTTATGCTAAATAAGATGACCAATTTGGCGTAATGGCCAAGAATTATTAGATCAAGTGTTTGTGGGTCTCATCACTAAACTGTAATGTGCATGACTGTTTGTGCGGGTACTGGAGCTGTGGTGCTGCTAATAAGTATTTATAAAATTATTATTATTACCACTGCTGTTGATTCTGATATCTGTTATCAAGTGTTTAAGAAACTAAAGTGATGTTATGAGTTATTTATATGTACAGGAATGTGGGCTCAAATCTTAAAATTATTTGTTAAGTCTTATCTTCTGGTACTTCTTTGTTTAAGATTGACATGTTGAAGTCCAAAACACAATTATTGACTGTTATAAGGAATCTGACTAATGGATTAATAGCGGGGAACCCTATACCAGGGGCAGAGAAGAATAGAAACAGACCCGAGAGGGGTTACAGTAAATTCTCTGATGTATTCTTGGTGTCAGCATTAAAAGGAGATGGCATTAGTGATATAAGGGTTAGTATTAATTGCAATTTTTTAAGTGTAATATATAATTAGTATTGTTGATAGTGTTTTAAGAATTTCTGATTTATTACCTAAGTCAATAAGTACATTATATGATTTTTAGAACTATACTACATGAAATTGTCAATCAAATAATACCTATATAACTGTTTTTCTTAGAATAATATTTTTAATACAAATGAAAGCTCTTTGTGGAATGTTGATTTTACTATTATGTAGGTATCAAATTAATTTAATTTTATGTACCTTTATTCATTGTAGAGCCTTAATAGTTAGTACTCATATATATTTTACTTTTTATACCTTCTTCCAATAATCATTGAAGTATATATTGATAATTGATATCTTTAGTAACTCATTGTTCATTTTCAGCAATATTTGCTAAATAATGCTAAACCAGCATCACTACAATACGCACCAACCGAGTGGACTGATCAATCTCCTCAGAAAATAGTAAAAGAGGCAGTAAGAGCAAAGTTCCTAGACTTTTTATCACAAGAAATACCATACAATATCAAGATTGAGTTGGAATATTATGAAGAAATTGAGGAACAGAATAAAATATTATGTTTCCTGACAGCAGAGTGTCCTTCAGAGAGATTAGTCAGGTTGATAAGTGGGGCCGGAGGTGGAAGACTGCAGCAAATAAAATCACAAGTCCGGAGTGATTTGACCGAATTATTTCAGAAAACAGTATCAATAGATATTAAGTTAAAACCAAAAAATAAACCAGTGGAATTGTGATACTGATGTTACATTTTATATCTTTAAAAGTTAAGGAGCCATGTTAAACAAGCATTAATAAAATTGTTTATTTAATGTAAATTTGTTTGTTCTCATAACATAATAACATTTGTAGTAAAGTTCTTTTGTTGAGTGTATGTAAGCAATGGACTAGGACTACTATAATCTATACTTATAATAAATCTGTAGAGAGGTCAATTCTGTACATTAAATATTTTTCCAAAATAACTATCAGGGGGTGTTTAGTGATCGATTCTGATACCAAAAATGCAATCAGTAAAATTTTTGTCTGTCTGTCTGTCTGTCTGTCTGTCTGTCTGTCTGTCTGTATGTTCCTTATAGAAACAAAAACTACTGGACTGATTTTGACGAAACTTGGTACCATTATTCTTCATACTCCTGGGCATATTATAGGATACTTTTCATCACGCTACAATCAACAGGAGTAGCGTAGTGGAGGGAAATGTGGGGAAAACGGGAGAATTTACTCCATTTCTTAAGCTTCAGTCGCGTGTGCAGCCTTAATGGTTAAAGTCACATAGAAATCATGTATGACGGAAATATTCTACATAAAATTACCTAAAAATATCCCCCAACAGCATATGTCTATCTTTTATGGTTGACTCACAATAACACGTGCAACTCAAGATCCAAATTGGTTTGAACGCGCTTAGCTCAGGAACTACTGGTTCGAATTGACAAAACATTTTGTGTTGGATAGTCCACTTACCACTTACCATTTGTCGAGGTAGGCTTTTAGCTATTGAATATTCCTTTATTCCTTTATTTTATCATTGTAAATTGTGCTAGAGAAATATTTAGTTCTAAAATGTGCCGATAGATGGCGCACCTCGCTAGAGGCGCGGCCGCGGATCTGAATCGCGGTGAACAGATGATTTCTCAAATGTTTATGGTCTCCAGATAATCGTTAATAATAATAAGCGTTTTACGTCACTTAATTTGACTATTATTTCTATCCCTGAATAATTAGTCCCTTAAAAGTGAGCAAGTCGACTGCATGCTTATAAACCGTTGTTTTATTCTGCTATTTTAAGTAAGACTGTGTGCGGAAATCGTAACCCACGCGGACGGAGTCGCTGGCGGCCGCTAGTATTTAATAAATTTATGTAGTGCTAGTGCTGTATAAGGGCGCAGACGACACAGCATGGGCCGGTCTATTTACCAGCGCGTGGTTTGACGTGCGTTCTTTTTGACCTCGCAATAGACCGTCCCGTTCCGTCGTCTGCAAAGCTATTATATCATACGCTTACAGCAATAACATAAAATTTGCCATCAGAGTTTACTAAGCTTTCCTGAAACGCTTTCTCTGGTCAAATAAAAGTTTTTGATAATGCGAAGAACTTTATCAAAAAAAAAATGAATTAATAAATCCCACTAATCACCCTTTTCTTGAAGTAAATTGAGAAATGCGTACAGAATAATCTACCAACAGTGGTTTGAAATTGGGCTGATAAAGGAAGGAAGCTTTATATCACCTCCCTAAGCTATTCATGCCTAACAATAGAATTGTACGGAACACTAAGAGACTGTCTACAACTTAACCGCACAACTTTGTTAAGACTTGTTTACGGACAGTAACAGTTTCGGTTTATGTGATGGCGGCCCAAGTTGCTATGTATTTAACATTACTTCACACATACACTAAGATTTAAACTGTTCAAGTTTAGAACAAAACTGGGAATAACTGCATTTAAGTGGATATTACTTCCGATGGTATTAGTCTTGTTTGTAACTTGACTCCTGTATTATCCTCTTGTAACATTTAACCCAGTAAGGGTTATGTCATAATAACACATTTTAACTGTTTTATGTTTATACCCACTTCACTCATAGAAAGAAGTTGTAAGGCGGCTACCCAATTCGTTTTTAACATACCTAATAATGAATTGTGTCTGTCAAATGAACGAATTAAATTATTACAAAGGTGATTATTGAAAGTAAACAAAAAACGTGGAGGTGATGTGATGACGTGACTGACTGTGGTGGATGGAAATAACAACTTTTCAAATACTTCCTGGGTACGTATAGTTGAAATTTTAGTGATTGTGTAATTATGAGGTTTTAGTTAAATTCTGTTTTGCCCCTTTTATTTGCTACTAAACTATTGTTGTCTAAGTTCAATGTTCCCAAAGACATTATCTTGCGGCTTTAAACATGCTTAAGGGCCTATGTAAAAGTACTTTTTCATGCAAAATGAACCTTCTATATTCGAATTAAAGTTGGCTTTGCATTGTAAAAGATTACGGTTTAAAACATTTTCCATAGTGAAGCACGGTGACAACACAGACAATAAATAAGGTTTTCTGTTCTCTGGGCTATTCTAGCTTTTCAGTTGCTCTTTATTCTTCCGTATTTTTATCGTATTAAAGCGTTTAGCTTGATTAGCTTGTTATTCATTACAATTTTGACTTGAATCTCTAACATAGAATGTTGAATATACTGGAAAAGACAGCTTCTTAAGAAAGTTACAAAATTATGAAGATACCTACCTTTCGTAGTCACGTCTTTGAAAAGTATCAGCCTATGTCCCACTGCAGGGCAAATGCCTCCATCATTTGAAAGTATATAAATATTTGTTACAAAGATGGGCTTTGGCTTAATCACCTCGTTTGCTAAATGCGGGCTGGTGATCACAAACCCGGACTGTGTTCAGTTAAACGAAACAAATTATGCCCGACACAGGAATCGAACCTAGGACCTCGAGACCATGGCCTGGTAGGTACTTAAACCACTATACTATCGAAGCGCGAAGATTAGGAAGTAACGTATTATTATATTTTACAAATTGCAAAACGACAAGTTAAAACAGTTTACAGTTTGTTCTGTATACTGACTGATGTTAAAACCATCTTTCTCCAATTAAAATTCAACTTTGTAAAACAAAACCCCTTGGTTGATTTGCTGTATGTTCTTTGATCAAAAAAATATTGTGCTATTTATTCTTTAATGCAAATTGTAAGAAGGTTTATATAATGCACGTTAGTTTAGTCTAAAAACCTTTGCTTTTTAATGACTCAGCAATAACGAGAAACGAGAACAATTTTTCATTCTTCTAAAGTTTATTCAATAAAGAACCTTTTATTACCGTTAGAAAATCCAATTGCGTGAACAAAATATGTAAGTTACTAAAGCCTGTCACACGAACTCTGAAGAGTTTCCCTTCCTCCCTTTTATCTTTTTTCTGTACATGACAGCACTTTGTTGTTTTTGAAATCAGTAGGTACTCTGTATTTATGAGAGTAGGCTCGATCTTAAGTTAGATTACAACACGACTAGAATATTAATACCTATAGAAACCTGAGGAATTGTTGAGACAATCGAGCCTTTCGTATTACCAAATTCCAATTTTCTAGTTAGTTATGGATAAACAACGACAATGTCATTTAAGAGAGAAGAGCTTCGTGGAACTTCCACTCGAATGAGCCGCTCGTCTGGGGACCTCCAACTTAGAGAAGACCATAGTAGTACTTTATAACTGTTGTGCTATGTTTCTGCTGGTGAGTAAGGTCGCCAGAGCTCAGTTGGGGACGGTATGGGGTCTTATGTCTCTGAGGCAGGCAACGACTCTGCGGCTCTTCTTCCGAATAATTTTCCCGATACTACGATATTTTTTATGTTTTACAAATTCAGTTTTATTTTAATGGCCGTGAATGAAATGAATGATATCATTAAGTAGGTATATCTGTAGGGGATTGTTATTATAATTATGAATTTAATACCAATATAAATCCTCGCAAAGATTAAATAGACCTTTAAAGTTTGGGTAAATGCAAGCAAGCTCGAAACCAGTTTTGCAATAGTTCCAAATTTGCTGTTAGAAGCAATAACAAAGTCAGCGTACGTGGTTCGGAATACCTCCGATGCCTACATTCTATTCATACAGAGCCATTCCGTATAAGATTCGCATTGTAAGGGACCTAATGTGTCACTGTTGTGTTGGGATAGCTTTAAAGGATTAGGCTTACCTGTACAAATGGAATCAAAACAGACGTGCACGAACTAAATCCATGTTTGATATATAGTGGCCGCTGCATTTTGCCTCTTGTGTTTTTCCATGTTGTGGGTATAGAAAATTTATATTCGAGCACATCTGTTACTTTTATGCGTATAGAATTTGATGCCCTTGTTCTATCTAAATATCATATATTTTGATAGGTGAATCAAAGCTGCAGCTTTGTTCAATAATTCAAGACCCCAATAATGTAGGTGACAGATATGCAACAATAGGTATTCCTGTGAATTTAGTAGATACCCATTATAGGTTCGTAATATCATGGTAATAACGTATTAGAGGTAGGTCATACAGATAATGCCTCAACATGAAAGCGAACCATTCATAACAATGAATTGTTATTGTGTATGTATTTATTGTGTATGTATGCATAGTGAGATGTTGATAATAAAGTGCCGTCTTAACGTATCACCTCGTCTTGGGGGTAAGTTCGAAAAACCCATAGGGAGTTTTACCACTATGGATAGGAAAATGCAGGCATGGATCACCTGATTAACTGATGAAAATAATGAGAAGCTGCTAGATGGCGATGGCTCCATTGTAATAACCAGCCTAGTCAAATCAGGATCAAAACAGGGTCCACAATGGATGTTGCTGACATACATGCAAGAATGAAGCAGTCATTCGTAACAACTAAGTCTGCATATTGTCTGTACAGTGAGGTGTTGATTATAAAATGTTAATGAGTGCAGCTCAGTAAGCAGGTAAGTTTGTCTCGCGTCGTCTGGAGCAGACGGTGCCGGCGCCCGATGTTCAGGATTGTCGGCATCTGCGGCTACTTACGAGTAGGATGCGCCATCGATCCGGGTTGCATTTGCATTCGGTCTATAGTGAAGATCCTTTGAAAGCTCAGTTTCATATAATTAATTTTTATTTGATGGATTTTTGACAGCACTATAAAGTCCTATTCGTAGTGGAGAGATAACCTTTTTTTTAACATTGGAATAGTCAAAGCCAGCAAAAAAAAAGGTTCTGTACTATAACTATATGAGGAGGGACACTCACTATGTATTTGCCTGCGTCGGATAGAATTAAATTATGTTTTTCTTTATTTTCAGAGCCAGCCGACCATCTGAAGGTAAGCGATCACAGTAGTTTATTTTATTGAGGTAGTGCCTCATTTGATTTTGTTTTTCGACTATTATTATCAGTTTTAACTCAAACAAACAAATGTATTATGGTGGCAGATTTTTCTTGTGACGGTATTAGCCAATCAGTGGCACCCCTCAAATATCCTCTGTCCGACAAGGAATTGAAGCGATATAATTACCCATACATTATAACAAGAGTACTTACGAGTATTATCGAATACTATTGTCGTTCCAATATGTACTCGTACGAAAGCTGTCAAACTGAAACCCAGCTCGCGAAAATGACACCTAAAGACTGTTGTAAAATCCACTAGATCGCAAACGAACCAGCACCTTGCCTCACTCAACCATTTTAAAGTTTACCGTTTTAGCGCGTTACTAAGCAGATCCTAAGTTGGGAGACGTGCCGGGGCACATGCGGTCGAATTTTCGGCTCGCTCAGCTAAGTGCAGACACTTCCTACTACTAGCTGCTATGTTCCGGCGATATAGGAAGAACACTTGAAATAAAGTCTATATCAAACGAGTCTTAGATAGTGATCTATTTTCAATAGGGTATACGGGTAGGTACTAGTCATCTGATTGGCTCGGTGTTACACTCCCGAATTGCTAGATAATGTTCTTACATTATCTAGCAATTCGGGAGTGTATATTTCTTATTACGTGTTATATTTCTTATTAAATAGGTATGCTAAAAGCGGCGCGCAGACACTTCTTAACTCCGGCTGTATTCTGGCCGTATTTTTAATGTGGGAGAGCACTTGGAATAAAGACGAGGAGATCAAAAAGTGATAAAAAATAGTTTTATCCTGCCGTCTCAGCCATATATGGCTGGCAACAATGAATACATATAAAAAAGGCATTACATGTTTTGATACGGCATTTATGGTCATGGCTTGTATGAATTTGATTGGGTCCGTGCTTAACTGCTGAATTGGTGTGAGGTGTGATGTTCCCACGATACCTATTTCAATGTCACGATGGACAATTCCTTTTTACATATCATTCCTTGAAATATACATTCGTTTTATAAAGTGATTACATTACAACTTATTGTAATTGAGGGCTTACCCTCAAAGGGACTGACAATTAAATATGTAGAATTTTACTTGGCTTTCGGTTGTTTCTACGCTTTTGATACCTCGTATAATTTTATTGAAAACATTTGTCGTAAAATAAAAATCAAAGTTATCGTTTCATTTCACGAGACTTGTGATTTTGATTCATCGTCGGGACTATAAAATCAAAATTTTATGGTACCTATCTGCATGAAAAGTTCTGTGTTAATCCTATAAAATGGGTGTTCTTCTCACCAACAGTAAAAACTCGAATACAGCAATCATAAAAATTCGAAATAGAAGTGAAGCGCGGCCAAAATAATATTCCCTGAATGCAAAGCCGAAACTTTCGTAAAAATGAAACAAGTGTAATTGCCGGCGAACTTTTGCATTGAGATTCAACCCACCTCAATGTAAAAACCTTTTTCCTGTTCAAAGTAAGCACGTGGGAAATGAAAGTTTACTGCTTCCTTATTTGTATTAATATCTTCTGAGTTGTATTCTTAATTATATATTTCATCTGGTAGCAGACACTTATCTATAAAGATGAATTTGAATTCCTACAGAAAGCTTATATTTCCAATATTTTTTATCTCTCTTACTTAAAAATTCTCGTCGTTATCTGTTCAATGGTCTGCATTTTCTGAAGTTATACTTGATTAAACAAGATACATCATTCCAATGTTAAATAACAGCTAGCATTTTTATCGCCTGCGACCGTATTAAAGTGCCCTTAACATTTAATAGAGGGCAGTTGGGTGCAACCAAAGCAGTTTCTGAATAAGTTACAAAAAAAAGAAGTTGACTGCATCATACTAAACTTTAAAATTGTTTTGGCCGTCTTTTCCATTAGACGCTATAAGTTACGACCTTTTCTCTACGCTCCTACATTGTAGATACGGCAAATAGAGTACCGACATTATATTTCCAAAGTTGCGATACAATGAAGAAATACCTCCCATTTTTCATTAAAAGAACCTAGTTCTGAAGCTCAATTTTCTCTGGAATGACGATTGATATCTCGCGGGCGATATATAACGTCCCAAGTGAAAGAAACACACGAGCTCATTCTCGCCATCACCCGGCGATATTTTCACATAATGTGTTCCCCAGGACCGCTATCTTAAAGATTTATCTTGATGGCAGAAGACCTGGTAAAATTGTACAAGCAATGACTGTACGTTACATTTGCTCCGTAATTGAAATCAAAATGACGCAATTCCTCTGACATATTTGGGGAAAAGATGGATGAATTGCGTTTTGACTGCTTGCATGGCGATTAGATTGTAACCCAAGAACTATGTTGAAGATTCTAGATACCTACCTACCTACCTTTGGCATTACATAGCTTAGTGAATGTGTAAGGAATATGCATATTATCTGTCTTCAGTCCTTGGTATACGAGGTTAGTTTGCAAATTGTAGTCGCAGTAGTTGAAATTTATGATCAGTGACTACCGGTCTAGCGGTTAGTAGATCGTACTTTAAAGCTTTGGCTTCGCCAGGTCTAATTGGGTGTTCTGTCAGGAAATTATTCAGTTACAGGCTAAGTCTGGAAGTTAGCGGTGTAATTTAATCTCCCATGCGTGGAAGTACCGCGAGCCGGACCACTAGTTCAATTACCTATCTAGTTAGTGAGTGAAAACACGTTCGATAGTTCCTCATTTTGTCTTTGCTCTCCCAATGATCTGTAAAAAGTGTGCGCAGCGGTTTTTTCGCATCCACTTGTGAATAAACAAAAAAAATCATTGAATCAAATAAATGATTATTGATTCACTTCACCTTCAAATAATTTCCTAAATTAAACATTCGGCTGGACTTGTTGAAAATAAAACAAAAAAAAAACAAATCTCATAAAAAACAGCAATGTTACAAGTATCACGTCGCGCGTCAAGTCATGTTAATGTTATTTTTAGTGGCAGGAAATACACACGGAGAGAAATGTCACCCGAAACAAAGTGTTCGCTTTACAAAGGGTCGCTTCCGTAGGATTTCCTTCCTAACTCAATTATATGAGCCCGCCAAAGCTAATATTATGCTCCTTATCAAATAAGGAAAACGACCTTAATATGTGGTGCCTTGTTCATTACTTGAAGACGAGCTGCTTATGTATCCGTATGCGGACCAGTTTTACTTTTATATTTTTATTAATATTAATATGATATAAAGAATAATACGAATTTATTAATCCTACACACACACAGACTCAGCACAACACAGTAACAAAGCTCAGTAGCGGAGGGTATGGGGTTTTAAAGGCAGGCAACGCATCTGGAACACTTTTGGGTTTGTTGATGTCTATGGGCAGCGGTGGTTACTTACCATCAGGTGACCCTCTCGTACGTTTGCCTCCCTACAACATAAAAAAGAAACTTATTTTCTGTAATTGCATGGTCTACATTCATATAATTTTGATAAAAGCTAACTGGGTGAAATTGATCCCGAGAAACGAAACGTATCTTACTTTTAAATTGTGAGTAAGTAGTTGAAAAATTCCGCTCAAATCACCCAGCAATACTTCACCGTCGCGAGAGCCGCGCTCAAACTTAAGAAGTGACTATGAGGGAAAGTTTAAGCATGAGTAAAGGGTATTCAATTTCTTTAACGACCATCATTTTTGCCGGGGCTGGCCATGAATCTCGAAGATAAGCGTTTAATGGAATAACAGCAGCCACGTTACGGTCATACGCGAACTATCGCCAGGGCATAACCCTCTGAGGGAAATGCTTATGCATAAACATACAGTTTTGTTTCATAAAAGAGTCGTTTCGTTGGTTTCACGAGCGCAATGTTCGGGTTATAGTTCAGATTGTCGTTTTAAATTCGTTGCCGGTTGTTATGAAATTGTTTTTTAACGTGCCTCTATATGTGGTGCTAATGACAACTCTGTTGTTATGTGATACTTTTTAGGAGGCTTACTCTGATAGTGCATTGGTTAAATTTTAAAGTAAAACCATAGTACATAATATGTATAGTGTTTGGTGACCAAAGCTTACGAAAATGATCGTTTCATTGTTATAGGGAAAAACAATTTTTCATTACCTTCTATTCATAACAATATCAATGCATTAGCTATTAAACATACAATCAATATACGAATACATTACTCCTCTTCACGTATCAGCAGTATCGTAATGAATTCAACAGTTCAACGGCACTCATTGTATATTAATCAGCCAGCTGCAAGCAAGCTTGAACCGTAAAGCTTCAAACGATTGGTGATTTAGCTATCGCATGTAGTGTTACAAGCACGAAGGTAAACATCATGCCATGTTATATGACGTAACTCCTGAACGCTCCCGATACTGTAGCTAGGTGCCTGCTACTGATTAAGCTCTAACTACACCGTATTGTAATAGGTTTAACAGATTTTGATCAATTATAGACGCTGCGTTAATCCGTCGCGAAACATTACTGAGTTTAGTTCCGACGATTATGTAGTGTAATCCTACGTTAATGGGTTAATTCGAGCGTGCTGTCGTGATACTTAGGTACGCAAAATATGCTATTAATTTAATAGGCTATTGTTGAGATGATTGCTGTCATGACACTTGATATAAATGTTTATGGAATCTCATATACATAGTATGTTCTAAGGAAGCACATGTTTGACTATTATTAAATTTACACAATAACTTTCCTCTATTATTCAAAGGATTTTATGGTACCTCCTGTATAAAACACTATTCCTACATAATATTGTACGTGTAATTTGTTTTATTATGCAATTCGAAGTGCTAGTAGGGTAAAAAAATATTGACGTGCAAAAGAATTTCCTTGTAAATCTAATTGCTGAATAAATATCTTTATCTTTATCTTTATACTATCTCCCGCTATAGAAGAAGGGAAACTTATAGGGCTATATAAAACCTGCTGGACGTGTACTATCAAGGAAAGGAAATGCAATTTATAAAGGAACATAAACAAGGCCCAGACGATCCAAAAAGGATTCTACTGTAAACAATATAAAATCAACAAGATGAATCTGAAGGGAAATCTCTGGGAAAGCAAACGTTTCGGAAGACTACTGAGGGCTGACTGGTTCACTGGCTTAGAATAATTTTAGTTGATTTTTGAATTTCACACTTCAATGCGGGCTTTTACGGGGAGGCTAGCGGGAATCCGGGATACACAAGCTCCCTATTTGTTTACATGTTTACGAATAATCAGGTGGAACGTGGAAAATGTGAGCGTGTAAAATGATTTTGCAAACAATAATTTGATTTGCCGTTGCTGTGTTTTCAGATAGGTCGGATGATGTTTTTCTTTTGTGTCTATACGTTTAGTGAAAGAGGAAAGTGGCATAGGTACATTGTGTATTTCTTCATTCGATTCTGAATCCATTTAGTGATTAACCAATTTTACGATGTCACATTTTTAGTTGAGGTGTCGTACGTATTTTATAATTGACAATTTAACTGAAGTACTGTTCGCAAAAGATGCTTGTAGATGTTGCGCGTGGTTTAAAAACATTTGTGGTAAAATAAATAAGCAAACGACTGTGACGTTAGTGACAAATCCAAGTTTAAAAAAAAAACAACGTAATAAAAAATACTCATTTTTTTATACAATCATTATAATGTTGTGAAAGATAATTAAATATTTTTATTTGTGTTGTGTTTCTACATATTGTGATTTCTTGCCACAGATTTGTTATTTCTTCTTTTTATAATGTATTCCGCGTTTTCTTTTGTTTGTTTCTTGCCTCATCAAAATGTCCCCAAAGTTAAATGGCAACATCATATTGCAGTTAGCCGGCATTATAAAAGTCGACGAGGAAAAAACAGCAACTAAAGTAAAGGCAATTTCTGTTGGCGACAGGAAAAATTGTTAAATGTTATAACAGTGGAATTTATGATTAGAAGTTCAAGGCGGAGGCGGCTTAACTTTAAAATTCAATTACTCGATTACAGACCACGCTCTTGTCAAGTGCTACCAAGTTTTGTGTTCATTTTGATAATTATACAAAACTTGACGTTTACTACCCTTATAAACTAGGTAGGTGTGATTTGTTGTTACAAAAGGTCAAGACGAGTGTTTAGCTAAGTTATTGAAATGAGTTATTATTTGTTTTCGTTATTTCAGTAATAATTTTAAAAAAACCTTTTCTTCGACAAAGTAATTGAAGGTAAAAAAAGTTCAATCTTTTTTCATTATATATTCTGCTTTTGATCTCAGTAGACGATTACATACGCACACATAAAAAATAGTTTATTTTCTTCTTCAATACTTTATTCTGCTTTTGATGTCAATACTTTACGAGATAGCAACAAAGAAAGTTTACAAAGAACATCCCGCCTACATCTAAATTCAAGGTGATATTCGAGATATCCAGAGTTTTATTCAGATAAAACAAAGTTGGCACGCACGCCTTTAGACTAAAGTCCTCCGCAGCAATTTGACTACACGTAGTTGTCTAATCGCGGTTAGTTCTTATCTAAGTCCTATCGGGCATTAATTAAATTAAAGTAAGATCAAAGACCGTCTCTACTTTCCTACGTGCAAGCGTATTCTCATTATATCTCTGGCTTACTTTAGGAATAATATATTAGGCTTATTACTTTTTCGTATAAGTACTTATACGAGTTCGATTTCTCTTTGAATCACAATTCGGTGTAATTTGATTTTTGCGAATAGTAAAATAAAGTAATAATAGTACGTAGAAGATAAAGTAACAAAATGCGGGTGTATATTTTAAATATAGTAGGGAACCTAATAGAGAAGATAGTTTGTTTGGTGTGGTAAATGTTAATGTTCTATCAATCTATATGGCGATTAACATTGCTTTAGTTTGATGATAATAATATGAGGGATAATAATTTTACTTAACAGTGACTCAAATACATTACTCTGTTAGCCATTTACCATAAGAGTCTGTTTAAAACAAAGTTAAGGGAAAATAAAACTAATCCGAACAAAACGGAAAGGGTATAAAGTTGTTAAGTAAGCCCCTTATACATTAGGAACAATCATCATGCCCATTGGAGCACTTGACCGCTGCCAAATATTCTAAAGATTGAGGTAGGAAACCCTAAATTGAAGTGAAGTTTTCTCATTAATTTGATTACGTCGATCCCAGCTCCCATAGCCCGACCCGTGTCACAAGTTACTTCATTAGCTACGCAACTTGCTGAAAGTAATCCTAGGGAATTACGTTTTGTAAGACACGAATCACCGAAATTATATTGACGTTTGCGCTTCCCCTCTCTAAATGGTTGATACGAGGCTTATTTTACCCGTTACATGCGGATATTATCTCGTATGTTCGAGTTGAAGAGCCTATTTACGTTTTTTGTTTGATAAGGACTTAGTAGAGTTTAGGGATACGAATTTTATTTCTGTTATGTTTTAATGTGCTTTTTCCTCATTTTAATCCCCTACAGGCAATGAAGGTTACCATTTGAATAACATTTACATGAATAATATTTTTTATTACGTGATACCTAAAACTATGCACTTATCAATGGCATTTGCGCCAAAAAGTCACCTATTTCTATAAACATGTCTATTTTTGCTTATATGTAATATAAAAGCTTCTATCATAAAAGTGTAGATTCCATCATCAAACGTTACGTTTAATATCACAATTACACGAGAAAAATATATTTGCCTTATCAAGTTTTTTTTTAAAGCAACAAGAGTGTTAAAAATATTAAGATAATATATTCGCAAAGAAAAGAGATAATTGACATAGAAAAGTTAATAATGTCATGTGCAATCCAACGGCGGAAAAGTATGAACACAAAAGGTATAACTCACAAAAACCGCGGTTACGAACTCAAATGATTCCAACCAAATACGTTGTGATATGCAAACTAGACGATTCATAAAATTAGAATTTAAAATCAAAACTCCGTTTCAGAGGTGTTTTTGTCTCGCGGCGGGCATAGCACATAACTTATGCCGAATATTTATGCTGGGTGGTGCCACCAACAGGCCCACTCTCATATTTACCGCCAACATCTTGTTTACTGCATTTGCGATTTGCATTTTACATGTTATTTTTCGTTTGACACAGTTTTGAAATAAACGGGGGTAGGAGATTCATGTTTAGAATGTTTAATTAAACTTTCTAAACATTAATAATAAAATTATTGATGATATTTGTTTGGTAATTTCCGGGGTCTGCTTATATTGATCGTAAACATGTTATGATCTTAATTAGGTCATGAAAAATTGTGTACTACTTCATTTAAAAATAATATAAAAATACGAGTATTGGAGTAGGTATACTGTACCCCTAAAATAATTAGTGACCCCCTGCTGTTTCAAATGTTTGCAGGCGGTAGAAGCAATGAATACAGAATACTAAGTTTGCCCCTGAACCAGAAAAAACTTGTACCAATATAAATTTGAATTAAATTTTGTGTTTATGCAACGAATATACACGACAAGAGCGTAGCTCTTTAGTTTAAAGAAGCAACGAATTTGAATGCGATACTGTGTTCTGTCCTGAGTATTGAGGAGATTATAAGAAGAATGTATGAAGGCTAAGTTGAATGGTGCAAAAAAGGCCGTTTTGCAGCCGTAGGCGGAGATTATGATGATGTTTGAAGCGGCGTAATATTCCCAGAGCTTTGTCCCAAGTTAATCGGGGTACGCTTAAACCATAACTCAGGGTTTGACAAGTCCCCTGATTACACTGACATAACCATCATTTTGAAAAACGAACCATGGAACAGGGGTGCCAAAATAGTTCAGTAATGTTGAACTATGTATATATGTATTTTATATGAAATTATTTTAAGTCCAAGGATTTATTTATTTGTTTATTACTAGCGGCCGCCCGCGACTCCGTCCGCG
The DNA here is from genome assembly GCA_958496325.1 of Nomophila noctuella. Taxonomy (NCBI): domain Eukaryota; kingdom Metazoa; phylum Arthropoda; class Insecta; order Lepidoptera; family Crambidae; genus Nomophila; species Nomophila noctuella. The sequence goes on along the minus strand of OY292487.1, from coordinate 10,414,942 downwards.
TGGATTTCGATTTCCAATATCCTATGTGTTATTCTGATGTATAAGCTATATTGTGGTAAAGTTTCATTCAAATCCATTCAGTAGTTTTTACGTGAAAGAGTAACAAACATACAAAACATACAAACTTTCGCCTTTATAATAGTAGTAGGATTTAAACGAGGAAACTTAAATTCCGGTTTTTATAAACCAGAATTAGACTTAGTGTCTATTTAGTTAAGTTTCAACGTCCTTCTTTAGTCCAGTAATTTTAGCAATTTTGATCCACGATCTGCGGAATAATTCCTAGTGAGCTGAATTTTTGTATACACCTTTATTATGATATTGTAATGATGATGTGAAAAATCGACATTGATATCGTGCCGGCTAAAAAAGTTATAGGGGTCCAAATGTCACGAAAATCAGTTTTTCGCAAATATCTCGCGATCTATTGCTCAGAGGTCAATAATGGTTTCATAAAAGTTGTTCGTCGTAAAATTGTCTACAAAAAAGGTCTCCTGCAATTTTCTATAGAATTAACCGTTTTTGAAATAGAGACTAGAATGCACTCACATATGGTATTGTATACCGTACGCCGCATACCAAGGCATAAACCCTATTGTTTGTTTTTTTCCCTTTTTTGTTTGTGTGTTTTTTGTTAGTATGATGTTCTACATATCGAAATATAAAGGACTTGTAATACTAGTACAGTAAGGAAAATAGGAATATCAGCTATAAAAAACAAAGTGGCAATTTTTTTTGTCACTTTATAACTCAAGAACGGGCTCACCGATCCAAACCAAATTTTCAGGGTTTGTACAGACTATTTAGTATATGTTTTATGTGAAGTTTGAACAAAATCGGTTTTTCTTTTTATACGTAGCGAAGCACGTACCGGGCCGCTAGTAATGATATAGATATGCTATGTCCAGTGACATTAGGACCCTATAACTTTTTTAGCCGGCACGATATCAATGTCGATTTTTCACATCTTCATCACAATATCATAATAAAGGCGTGTACAAAAATTCAGCCCACTAGGATTTTTTCCGCAGATTGTGAATCAAAATTGCTAAAATTCATATTGCATATCTATATCATTACTAGCGGCCCGGTACGTGCTTCGCTACGTATAAAGTGAAGCGACCGATTTTGTTCAAACTTCACATAAAACATATACTAAATAGTCTGTACAAACCCTGAAAATTTGGTTTGGATCGGTGAGCCCGTTCTTGAGTTATAAAGTGACAAAAAAAATTGCCACTTTGTTTTTTATAGCTGATATTCCTATTTTCCTTACTGTACTAGTATTACAAGTCCTTTATATTTCGATATGTAGAACATCATACTAACAAAAAACACACAAACAAAAAAGGGAAAAAAACAAACAATAGGGTTTATGCCTTGGTATGCGGCGTACGGTATACAATACCATATGTGAGTGCATTCTAGTCTCTATTTCAAAAACGGTTAATTCTACAGAAAATTGCAGGAGACCTTTTTTGCAGACAATTTTACGACGAACAACTTTTATGAAACCATTATTGACCTCTGAGCAATAGATCGCGAGATATTTGCGAAAAACTGATTTTCGTGACGTTTGGACCCCTATAACTTTTTTAGCCGGCACGATATCAATGTCGATTTTTCACATCATCATTACAATATCATAATAAAGGTGCATACAAAAATTCAGCTCACTAGGAATTATTCCGCAGATAAAATCTAAAATTCCTGGACTATCTTGTAAAAAATCTTATATGTAACGGTTTTATTTGGCAAAGAAATTTTTAGAAGTCAATTTAATTCAATATTTTGGTCTTATTTATGGAGTAACTCGTAATCGCAAAAATATCACAAGTCATAATGTGATCTGGTTGAGAAAATCCTTTACCCTGTTATTCTTGCCTGTCGAGCTATCTGGCTTGAAATTTATTTTCAACTTAAATGTCAGCCACAGTTGAACTTTGAATGTCTTTTAAAGCCCCGCTTGTAGGACCCATGGTTTCAAGAAGATGGAAGTACATTTTCTAAAAGGGCATTTACGAATGAAAGAACAAAACATTTCCAGTTTTTTTTCGTAATTTTTAAATTACGACATATTGACGACCCGCTTGGTGTAATGGTCAAGATGTTGCCTATTACGCAAGAGGTCGCGGGTTCGATCCCCGCACAGGACAAACATTTGTGTGCATGAACATGTCTGTTTGTCCTGGTCTGGGTGTTATATGTATCTATTTAAGTATATTTGTAATACCACTGTTGATTCTGATGTCTGTAACACAAGTGCTTAAGCTACTTAACACGGGGTCAGATCAATGTATGTGATGTTGTGAAATATTTATTATTATTATTATTTATTTAAATTAGATTTATATAACACAGATTTTTTTTAATGAATATTTTTATACATTTACACATGCTTATTATATAATAATTTAAACATGTTTACTTTAAGGGGAATGGAATTAATGTTCGAATTTCTGTGGTACAGATTATCAAAACTATAATCACACACAGCATAACCATGAAACTCCAAACATCCATCAATTTAGGAGCATTAAAGTCTGAATATGGACGTCGAGATAGAACTATTCGCGAGATTTATAAGAATGCCAGGAACGAGTGCAGACAGACTGGCATCAGATCCGTCTTAAACCGGGATAGGTTGTTCCCGCATTCCCATCTATCTTCCTGTCTGGATCAATTAAGCCTGGGAGGGTGTACCGGCTCTGTTTTCGCTCCTTCGTGGTTAGAAAATGATCAACAATGCTATTATTAGACACGTTGGTACGATTCCAAAGTAAGTTTTTTGATCAATTGTGTTCTGGGAATCACTAGTATTTATATCGTATGTAAATGGAACTTTTACGTAAAAAAAATATTTATGTATACTAAACTATCACGATATAAGAGCAAATAAAACAACCAGCTACGTATCACACGCAAAAACACCTTATTGAAAGTGACGTCTAGAGATATAAAATGAAACCCGTAAGATTATCGTGAATAATGGTGCATTTACTAATACGTACATTAAAATTGCTTCCAGAGATTATTCTACAAATCGAATCTTATCTGATGTATTAAAATAAGTGGCATTTTTCGTCGTCAATTCACAGCTCAAAAACGATCTCACCTATCCAAACCATATCAGGGTTACTTACTGCGCAGTAAATGGTTTATGTAAAGTTTGCACACTATAGGTAGAGTGGGTCCTACTTTACCACACGCAGCAAAACACGTACCGGGTCGCTAGTAAAATTATAAGAATTGAAGCAAGTTGACGGAGTTGAAATCTGGCTAATATGCTTCTTTGTACCCTTAGTAGTTTTCAGTGGAGTAACAATCTGTGCTTTACAATGCTCCTTAATGAGTTTTTTAAACTGGCTATCTTAGACTTAAGCTTTATACCGGTGCTTAAGAGCTCACTGGTTCACTATAACAAATGTTCTGTTCCGTTAGTCAATGACTAAGATTAACTATAATTATCTTAATTCTGCTAAGCATCATTATCTATACTCATATAATAAAGCTATAATAATACATATAATGAAGCTGAAGAATTTGTTTGTTTGTTTGAACGCGTTAATCTCAGGAACCACTGGTTCGAATTGAAAAAATATTCGTGTTAGATAGTGGATTAGACGAGGACGGCTATAAGCTATAGTATAACCGGAATCCAAGCTTACGGAGTCGCGGGCGGCCGCTATTTGTAGTATAAAAAGCCTCAATACAACAGAAAGGGGTGGTTCTATCTCAAGACGCCACAAAAGTTCACAGCCCAATCCATCATCCTGCCCGTATCAATTAAACCTTACTTTGGACTAACTAATTTGTACGAGTAATGATGCAGCAACTTTCGTTGTCTGTTTCTAAATAAGCTGAGATAATGGGAACAAGTAACTCTTCGCAGAACTTTACTCGAGAAATGTTCGAAGAGTAAGGATCTTTGTATTCATGTCGACCAGGTTTTGCACTCAATATCACAATGTAATGGATGGGTTGAAGCTTCCATGAGTTGTTGTAGGTACTTTTTAAAGTAAAATGGGCAATGCAAAAGTGTAATGGACTTCTTTTTTTACTCCCAAGCTGGTGGTTTGTTATCTAAACTAATATAATAAAGCTGAGAAGTTTGTTGGTTTAAAAGCGCTAATATCAGGAACCACAAATTAAAAAAAATAGTTTCGTGTGGGAAATTCAATTTACTGAGGAAAGCTTTAAGCTATAACATAACGTAACATAAGATAACATAACATATACACGTCACCATGTGTGCGGAAGAAACATAAATCCTCGGGGACAAAGTCGCGTTAATGATTTGAAGCTAAAAATATTTTGAAATTGATTTCAGGTTAGGAGATTTGATCGCCTCCGATTAAATAAAAGTTTCTGCCATTGAATGCCAGTCGTTACCAAGAGTCATACCTACTCTTATGAATCTTGAGTACCTATCAAAGTTTAATAAGCCCCGATTTTGGTGGCAGGGTGAAAGAAGAGATAAAATCCCGTCTGAAATCTGATACGCAATCAAATCTATTATAATAAGAGCTTATCGTTTGTCAATGTATGCACAGTTTCAATTAACGGTTAATCTAATAAAGCTCTCAGAGAGGTAGGTAAGAGGATATAAAATACTGTGGTGTTGTAGTTTGCGTTTTAACCGCTTAAAGTATTAAGCGAGCTGCGTTGTCGGTGACAAGAGACTTAATTAAGTGAATGCAAACAGGATACAATAACGTTTTTGACGCTTTGTTTACCGCGCCGGTGGCATCCGGTAATCCATATTTAATTGTATTTGTTAGACACTGGTACACACGGTTTTGTTAGTTTTGACATATAACTACTGGATTATGTCATTCGATATTAGATTAGTTAAAACGTCGTGTCAATATTTTGATGATCATTTGTGGTGGTTTCATAAGTGGGAATGTTGCATCGTGGCAACAAAATTTCGAAATGTAACTGACGATTTGCTGTTATTTTATGATTATATCTATAATAATGTAACAAAGCTGAAGAGTTTGGATGTACAATGTCGCACAGATCATTGCTATTGTGTGAGAGCCACCTTTCTGCTCCATATAGCATACAATGAGCTGCTTCTTCCATGTAAGAAAGCTTATTATATTGGAAACCTTACTCCTTAAAGATCTGTAGAGCATAATGGCTGCAGAAGTCAATACGGATCCTATAGTCATCATTCAGTGCAACGCAAGCTTAACTCTACCCAATTATTATTTGATATTTTGGTATCCGAAAATAAAACCTTATTCAGCTATTTGTTAATATCAAAACCTAAACCATTAAAATTTGAAAAAAGGGTTTAATCTCAGCACAATTTATTTTAAATATCCAAATACATAATGCATTTGAATTTTTCCAGGAAGAGATTTAGTTAATCGAGATTAATTTACTGGTAGCCTGGCAAACACGAAATGCATCAAATATGATTTGGGTCTGCAAACATTATTCGGCATTTGCACCCGGGAGTAATATTAAATAAACAAACGTAAACGAATAAACTCGCGGCTCCACATTCGAAAACTAGATGATTTCATTATTTTGGAATACTAAGATACTACATAGTAATTATGCGTATACAAGTAGATATTTTTAACGGATAAGAATACTCGAGGTTTATATTAGCTATCGCGTTTACTGGTATCCCGGTATAATTTAAAATATTTGGTCCGAAGCACAATTAACACATTCATAGTTAAATATGGTCTTATGCCTACTATGAGGGGTAAAGCTTAGTGGAACTTCCACTCGAATGAGCTGCTCGTCTAGGGAAGTACCTCCACCTTACAGAATAAGTAACTGTTGTTCTATGTTTCTGCTGGTGAGTAAGGTCTCCAGAGCTCAGGTGGGGAGGGTATGGGATCTTAAAAGCAAGCAACGCATCTTCGACCCTTGTTTGGTTGTTGATGTCCATGGGCGGCGGTGATCAATTACCATCAGGTGACCCTCATGAGCGTTCCCTATAACGAAAAAAAACATAAAAACATTAGGTAAGTACATAGTCCGCAATAGTCAAATCAAGACCTCTAAGACAATCCGTATTTTAACTCCAAAACTAACGATGCTATATCGACCGTCTCCTTGCAACCCGTTATAACTTCTGCCCCAGGTTCAATTGCAAACAGTGAGCAATAAATTAGTTATTTCAGCGCAAATGGCACCGTCTTAGCTGCGGCCATAAAGACATTGAGGATTGAGTTCTCCGGTGGTGGAGCTCAAGAGCGGGTACGTAAGCGTTATAATAATGCACATAAAATTCCCCGCTGAGAGCAGTGAGCGGGCGAAGTTGGTGGTATTAGGCTGAGAACTCACGAAACGGTTTTAACCCGCGCCCGCAGCCCTAACAGAATACAGATAAATTTCTACATATGTAAAAAATAAAAGCAAATTTCACGACTCGTTTAAGGCTAAGGACTCACGAAGCGTTTTTCACCCGCGCCCGCCGCGGTTCCGGGCCCGCAGCCTTTGTAGAATACAGATATTTATGTAAAAAATTAAAGCACATCTCACGACGCGTTTTACGCCCGCGGCGTGTGCGGTTGCTTGCGGGTCCCGCTGCACCGGCGGTCATCTTCTACCGGCGGGCGCGGTTCGCGGTCCCGCAACCGCGGCGGGTTGCTCCCGCGCTTTCTGCGATCGGTTGGCGGGCGACCGCAATTCCGCAATCAGTGGATGTATCCAGAACCTTTTAGGCCTTCTTTTTTAAGTCTTCTGTGAAGTAAGTATAACGCAACAGCTCGTTTCTGGTGTGTGTCCATGGCGGTCTGGAGCTCAACTGATCGTTTAACCGCCCGTCTTGCAACCGCTCGTCTTGCGATAATCAACCGCCAAGTTTGCGAGCGATAATCGCAACCGCGACGGCTGCGTAACCGCAAAATTACGCGGTCTCGTGAGTTTTGAAATAAAAACTCTATTCCGCCACCGCGGCGGGCGCGGGTGAAAAACGCTTCGTGAGTCCTTAGCCTTAGGCTCGCAGCATGTGCAATTGTTTGCGGGCGCCACTGCACCGGCGGTCGGCGGGGGCGGTTTGCACCCGCGCGTTCTGAGATCGGTTGGCGGGCGACCGCGCGTTGATTGTTAACCAACCCGTCTTTCAACCGCCTGTCGCCTGTTGCGATAATCAACCGCCACCTTTGCGGGTGATAATCGCAACCGCGGAGGCTGCGTTACAAAACTCTCTTGAGTTTAGAAGAAAAAACTCCATTCCGCCGGGTGAAAACCGCGTCGTGAGTTCTTAGCCTTACCGTCGTGAGTTATTCGGCGTCACGTACACGCGTCGCGCTGTCGTGCCGGCCTCGTCACGCGAGGACAAACCAGAGTTTAGATTGGCCGATTATTCTTGTGAATGACGCCTGCCGACGTGTGGATATTGTTGGAAGCTGTTTACACTTTTTCCGCGTCTTCATTTGCAAGTTTCGTGTAACACATTTTTAGTGCGCTTCGTTGATGCAGCTGTAAACCATGATGAATAAGCATTTCATGTAGTCAAATGAGTGTATGTCTTTTTTGCAGTTGTAACTAGGTATTTAGTTCAAAAGAACATGTACGCTTCAGATCGCGCGAGTAAGTTATTTTGTCAACACTACTTGAATGAATTACAAGTATTTACAGATATCTCCAATCGATACCATCAGTCGCTTGAGTTGAAACACAGATGACTTCTCTGCTCCGCCATTCTTCATACCACCAGGCTCTCTACGACCGTGGATGATCTACCGCAAATCCAGAATAAAGATTATGCGATGATTCTTGTAAACGACACGTGAAATTTTCATCTCGACGAGCCGCGAAAACGGAGATGCAGTTAGGAGTATGCTTACGGAACGTTAGTCGTTCATAACTTTTTTTGGTTCATTCATAATGTTTTCAGTCTATTAATTCCCTTCTGGCATTTTGATGTGACAACGATATTCAGTAACTTTTTATCCATTTAGCAATGATAGCTAACCGTTACGTGTTATTCCTGCCTGAAAGGAACGTATGTAAAAGATTGTTGGAGTGACTCCCTTTTCTTAAATCTAAACTTAAAAATTTGAATATGGTGTACCATTTCTATTTAACGCTTATATGCAACATAATATCTTATTTAAATAGTACCTTCAGCCTAATATGTAAGTTTGGTGTTCCAACTTCGCCACTCAGAATGTTATTAATATTTAAGTAAGTTCTAATACATGACGCGGCGAGTATGGAATCGATTATGACGTACTCATAGAAGATCTTCAATATAATGCGCGCTGTCTGTTTACAAACGAACACGGCAACTCCACCTCGGGCCACTACCAAGTTCGAAAGCTTAGGATTCTAGTGGAACAATTACAGAATAGTTGATGGAAACTATCGAATCGGAGAGTTTAATTATTCACAGCTCAGATTCATCTCGCAAGTTCGACTGGATACCTGCATCGGTTTGTAGTTTGCATCCATTTAAGTACGAGTAGTTTTTGGCAATGCAAGACTGGTTCGACAAAACCGTTTTTTCAGAATTAATTGCTTCTGGATTCGGTGTAGATTTGGAAGTTTTTAAGACTTTGGAAGCTAAGTTTTGGAATTGTTTAGTAAGGTATTAATGCATCAATGGGTCGGTTATTTCATCAATAGTTTGAAATAGTATGAAGAGCTTTTATACAAGTAGTAATAGATATTAAACGATCAAGATCTGAGCAGGTTTTGTCTCCGATATGAAATCGTTTTTTTATAATTATACCTCTTTTGTAAATGTGTGTGTTTGTTCGTTTGGATTTTTTTTATAATCACGCTGAAACTTCTGAACCGATTTTGATGTTTGGTTTACAGGCAGGGAATGGGCTGACATAGGTGATAGGATACTTTTTTATACCTAAGTAGTTTATATTTACTTAATTCTTTATGATATTTATTTATTATTTTTCTCATGGTGTGGATGCCTTCCATCATCACAATAGCTTTAAATATACGCACTGTTCTTACGCGGCTATATAAAAATGAACCTAATTACATTACAAAACCCATGATACCTAAAACTCCTCAAAATGTTAGATAGATATTTAAGTCCAATTTTCCGTGATATAGTAGCTCAACTCACGCGTGATTCAATTTCAATATGCATGGTGAATGTCTGTGAATGAATTTGGAGTATGCATACCCACATCGAATAAATACGCGGGTAAACATTTATGTTTTATCGGTTCGTATTTACGTAGCAATAAAATTTCAACCTTTCCGAAATTCGGAACCTTCGGAATTATAAAGGTTCGCTACAATTGTATTGGTTTGAAATTCGGCACGTGACATTTACGATTGAAAAGTGTAACGTTATTTTTTTTAATGGTATACAATCAATTTCCCGTTAGGATGTGTAATAGTTTTAATTAAGTTATAAATGCATTTTAAATGAAAGATGACAAACCCTAAATAAACACTGAAAAAATATTTTATAATATTTTAGAAAACATATTAATTCTATATACTTTATCAAAAATCTAATATACTGTTTAATTTTAAATTAAATGTAAAATATTTTGATAAGATCCCGTAATATTACTGTGGATATTCGACATGACATATATATTATTATATTATAGAAATTTCGATGTGTTAAAAACAATACAAAACATAAATAATATATCATCTGCTTCCACTTAACTTATGACATCGGTTCTGGTGCAGAGTGAATTTAAATTCGGTAGTGGAGTAACTTGATGAGGCAGTCACGTCGACTAATTCTTAGAAATATTGACGTAGCTCTCATGGAACAAGTTGGGGCTTTATACTTGGCGATGCAATTTGAAATATAATATACTAGCGGCCGCCCGCGGCTTCGCTCGCGTTAAATTCGGGGTACCACGGTTGCCCTTTCAGAACATAATTAAATTTTATTTGTCTAATAAATGAATAAATAAATAAATATAAAAAATATATAAATAAATAAATAAATAATAAATATATAATAAATAAAATTTACTTTTAATTTAATACACTTTTATATACTATATTATATGTCTTTCCGTTTGGCGAAAGAATAAAAAGATTCTGGGCCTTGGACACACGCGAACATGCCACATACAGCTGTCCATGGGAAAAGCACGGCCTTTCTAAGTTCACCCCAGCCACCTTTAATGTTTGCCCTTGCGCTTTGTTTATTGTCATTGCAAAACTAAGCTTAAGCGGAAATTGGAGCCTTTTAAACTGAAACGGGAGATCTGTGGGAATTATTGGGATTCGTGGTATCATGACATTTTCACCCTTTCCTAGGCCGGTTACTATAGTGGCGCTAATGATATTGCGGCCAAGTTGGGTTACACGAAGTCTCGTTCCATGGCATAATCTTGGGGCATCCAAATTTCGCATAAGCATGACTGGGACGCCTAGTTTTAATTTGAGCTTGTGTGGGGGTACACCTGACAGCTCAAGCGAATTCAGAAACTCTATGGGATATGATGTGCTCTGTTCTGTATCGATAACTGTGTCTACTGATAGGTACTGTGTTGTATCTCCTGATATTTTACTCAAAATGTCCGAATTTATTGTGTTGACAACCTCATTTTTGGGTGCTAAAATAGCTCTTTCACATAAATAGTCATTTTCGTTCATATGGTTTTGTACATCAGGGTAAACACTTGCAACCAATTCTGAAACACTGTGTACTAACTGACAAAAATCTCCCGTCAGTGTCACACAGCCCTCGGCATCAGTTTCTAGCCGACCATCTCCTATCTTCAATAGTTTTTCGGCATAGTTGCCAGCATTTGCGTCATCATATAGATGCACTCTCATATTAGTAGACAAACTGAACTTTCTTACGGTAGCCCATAGAGTGGACGACTTGAGACATGCTTTAATTTCGTCTGCAGGTGTCCCCTTCTGAATGACTGGTAACGTTTGGCGGAAATCACCAGCCAATAAAACCACCATCCCTCCCATCACATCAGTACTGTTGCGCAAATCCTGGAGCGTTCGATTTAGTGCTTCAACCGCTTTTTTATGCGCCATAGTACTTTCATCCCACACTAAAAGTTTGCACTGACGTAGCATAGCTCCCCGTGCGCTATTTTTACTAAAATTACAGATAGGTGAATCTTCCTGGGCGAGATTCAATGGTAATTTTAATACGGAATGCGCATAACAACGTGGCCGCTATACCGGAGGAAGCTACGGCTACGGCAATATTTTTATCTTTCCTTACTTGCGCGAGCAACAAATTTAGCAAAAATGTTTTGCCTGTGCCTCCTGGGGCATCAACAAAGAGTAGTGCACCATTTCCAGATTCTATTTGTTGCATCACTTGGTCGAAGACTCTTTTTTGTTCTGGTAGCAATTGGGGTACTAATTCAGCTACTTGCTGCTGCAAAGCTGGTATGTCATAAGCAGTTTCTCGCATAATCTCATCAGATAGTTCATTTTCGTTCGTTCGTCGAGGGCTAATCATTCCAAATTCACTCAACCGTTTACCCACCATTGCCATTACTTTGTCTTCAATTTTTTCAAGGGCTTTGTTAAAAATACGTTCATTGTATGACATGTCCGTATGTGTCTGCTGTAGCCTTCGCAAAATGTCTTCCGCCATGTACTCTTTATATTTGTTCCATAAATCATTAGGATTAGATAGCCCGCAAGATGATATGAGGGTTGCATAAAGGTCCCTGATTTTGGATGGCGATTGGCACTGGACAGCTTCTTCCATAGTTTCATCCCAGTGATTATCATTCTCTAAAAGACCCTGAACTTCACATGCTTCTCTATAAGTTGAGCATTCCTGGCCATTGACAGTTTTAAGATCTCTATAACTTGTAGGACCCCGAACATGGTGTAGTAGCAAACGTAAACAGAGACATTCAAAATTTGTAACGTGGACTGTGTACACACGACCGAGGGCATCAGATGCTTTTACTCCGGGCCAATTCTCAACAGACACGCCTTGAAGACGGCGTTTCCACTCCTTTGTAGATGTGTTCCAGGTATAATAACGGGGGATTTCGGCATACAAACACGTTTTTGCAAAGGGATCGCCCTGACAAAGATGGAAAAAGGCTGTTAATGTTGTTTTGGGCGGTGATGATACTCTTTCTTGAAAATTGTTCTCGGTAAAATATATGCGCTCTCCATTTTCTAAGTGTACCGCAAGGTGGGTTACTGTTGGATGTCTTTCATGCAAGGGGAAGCCGAGGAGCCGCCACGCTGCCTCATTACTGCTGACGTAACGTCCTGCTTGAAAGGTTTGCACTTCATTTAGAAGATGTACTCCACCTTCATTCCTAAGATTAAATATAGCTTGGTCATTGCCTTTGTTTATATATTTACATATATATTTGATTGCGCGGACAGAGCTACAGGCTTCTACATTAATGTGAGCATTGAAAATTTTGCATAGAATAGGCGAATACGGGACGATCCAGCTGTTGTCCAAAGTTTCGTTCGCTCCAGATCGAGTCCTAATTATAACTGATCGGCCACCATCGTCGGGTGCTGTGCGCCTGTATAACGGGTAGCCATTATCATTGTGCACAGTTTCTTTCAACAGTTGTTTAGGGAAATTCTTTGTGCATTTACCACCTTTCATACATGGCGATGCTGGATTTCGTGCACCACAGGGACCGTGTATCATGTTTCGGACAATAGTGTCATACAATTCTTTATCTTGCTCAGGATCAGGAATCTCGGCGCTAATTAAATCGTCTATTTGTGTTGGCCTCATCTTCTCTTTCAGCCAGATTAGAATATGCACATGCGGTAGTCCCCTTTTTTGCCATTCAATAGAATACATGAAACATTGTACCTCACCGAATATTTTACCCTTGGTAATTACATTCATTAATTTTTGTACTTTTAATCTAAATACTCTGGCAACTAAATCGTGTCTGTCAGTACTTTTTTGGCCCGGCAGTAGTTCATCAGTTATTTCCTTCCATGAAGGGTTGCAAGTGAAAGTGACAAAAAGGTCAGGTCTGCCGTAAGTTCTTACATAAGCAAATGCATCTTGTGTGTATTGCTGTAAGTAGCGGGGGCTGTTAACGAATGTTGACGGCAGAATTACCATCTTTCCTAGATCTGAAGGATTAACATTGGCGTCGCTAGCAACAGCATCTTGCAAATGTATGTAATTATCAACACGTAGCTTTTTTTGATTTAAAGTAATAAAACGAAGACGTTCGCTTTCAACCTTCACGTACATGTCTACCAAGAACTGATGAAATAGTTGTCTACACCTAGCTAAAAGGTTAAAATCATTTTGCCGTAACATCATATGATAGGCATAAAAATCCATACACGATACTTTTTTGTTTACCATGGGTTGTTTGGTCACTGGATTAATAAGGGGAATTTCAAAGTGATACCCTTCTTGTCCTTTGGAATAAATCAATGGATATTGCAGAGCATCATAAAATTTGTGTGTATCGGCTACCCGTTGCAACGTGTCATCATGTGCTCGCAAGACAATGTCTCGTGAAGAAAATTGTTCACCACTTACTACGGCTGCAATTTCATTAATCAATGGCGCATTGTATCGCCTTGCATGCTCACCTTGAGGAGTCCTGTCCGCATGTACGACTACCTTAAAATGTTGTTCAGGTAGGTTCTCTAAAGCAGTTTTAAACGTGTTCACTAAAATATTATTCTCATGCAAGTATCTTTGAATTTTCAGCACCGTGTCTCTTTCTACTCCCTGGATAAACTGACAGCGGCGGTCTAACTCAACTTCTTCGTCTCCCATAAAGTAAACCTGCAAAAATTTGTGTTGTTCGTTGTCAGTTGGAAAAAGTGCACCAATCCTGTGATAAATTTGCCCTTGCACCGTAAATGTTGGCGAAAATCCTGGCATAATTACCTCCCGGTCTACTCCAAAAGACGTCATCTGAAAGCATGAGTTATATTTCCGGATCTTATTTAAAAATCGCCGTGACTCTTCAGCATCACATAAAAATAGAGTTCTTAAAGGTTCCTCTGGCACCCCGAGTAGAGGAAGAGTAACTTTGCCGCTGTTACAGCACATGCCTGGGGTCTCATCTTTCCATTTTAATGCGCTACAAAAACGACATTCCTTGTCCATCAGTCCTATAACAATCAACCTGTGATTTTTATAATCAATTAGGGGATCGTAATTAAACGCAGCTTCATTAAATACCGACCAATTATTTCTTCCAAAATTACGCCGACGTTCTGCTTGGAGCTGTGCATTTAAATTTCTGCGTGCCTGTGCTTGTTCAGGTGTTTCGGCGGCTCTAAAAGCAGCATGACGTTCTGCATCGTCGAGCAGCCTTTGCTGAGTTTGAGCTGGTGTTTCGGCGGCTCTAAAAGCAGCATGACGTTCTGCATCGTCGAGCAGCCTCTGCTGAGTTTGAGTTGGTGTTTCAGACGCTCTCAAAGCAGCATGACGTTCTGCATCGTCGAGCAGCCTCTGCTGAGTTTGAGCTGGTGTTTCAGAAGCTCTTAAAGCAGCACAACGTTCTGCATTGTCGAGCAGCCTCTGCCGAGTTTGAGCAGGTGTTTCGGCGGCTCTCAAAGCAGCTTGACGTTCTGCCTGTTCTTGCCTTCTTAGTTCAGCATCTTCAAGAGATTCCTGGGACCGAGCTAATCTCTTCGCCTGAGCTTGAGAAGATACTTTTGAAAGGTTCGACTTGCGTTTGCGGGTCATTTTAAATCAATTTAAATATAATAAAGAGAAATGAAAAGAAAATCCAAAAATATTGCTAACTCTAATTAATTAAATACAACAATCTATGTAATCTTCCTTTTAAAACTCATAGACTGATTGAGAGATAAGTTTAAAATAAATGTTACTTATTATTTTTATATGTATTTATTTTGAACCAACGAAAACAAAACTAATTCACGAAGCAAAGTTAAATTCAAAACCAAAGCGATTGAAAGATTCTTCAACAGTCTAGGAATATTATAAATCTAAAAGTATAAGGTACTAAGCTTTTATTATAAACTAAACGAATTAAACCAATCCGAAAAAAAACAACGGTAAAACGAAAACCGAAATCGAGTTTGTTTTCGGAAAACGGAAAACCTAACCAAGACAACAATACCAAATCGCAAAGATCAACACGAATAGCCAAAAATCCAAAGCAATTAAATCAGTAGTCAATCAACAGAGTAGTAAAATCAGTTTGAATCAATAGACAAATTGCACTCTTGTGAAAGTCGCGGGCTGATGCCCGGACTTAAGTACAAATAGAAAACATACAATGTAACCGTGATTTAAAAACAATCAGCGCCATCTATCGAAATCCATGAGTTACACTTTTTAAGCTTAGAATGTTGTTTATTTCCTCAAAAGCCGATTGATTTATTAAGATTTATTGTTTTTAATATTGTTTTATTTAATTCATTTAGTTAATTCTACTTTTTTAATTCATTTAGTATATTTAATTATTTGTTTGTATTACAGAACCTGTAATAATTTTAACGTTGCTAACAAAAAGTCTATGCGCCGATTTTAGCCTTGGAAACTGCAAAAAATCCCATATAAAATTTCACCCCCTCTTTTAAGGTGCTGGGTGCAGAATTCGAAAAAAAAATGTGCTGTGTCATATATTTTATGACTATCAAAAACACCGCACATTATTTTTGACTATTTAGTCAGCCTACCAATTTTTATCTTCCTTACTGAAAAGTTTAGGAATGTTCCATACAAATTTCCGCCCCCCATTTCAAAGAAGTGGGGGTTAGAAATTGGCAAAAAGTAGCCTATGCCATCCCTTCAACTATCTCCAATTTTTAAAATCACGTTAATTAGTCGCTCCGTTTTGCCGTGAAAGAAATACAAACATACAGACAGACAGACATATATATATAGTATGGATAGCGGCCGCCCGCGACGTGCATATCGGTTTTCATGAAACAAATGTTTTTTCCCGCTAACTCCCGTTTCCGTGGGAATCATGCAATATCCTTTTGCAACTAAGCATCAAGTCTACAAACGGACCTGCATGCCAAATTTCAAGCTTCTAACTTAAGTACTTTAGATTTTTCCATACAAACTTCCACCCCCCATATTAGGGAAG
The DNA here is from genome assembly GCA_958496325.1 of Nomophila noctuella. Classification (NCBI taxonomy): domain Eukaryota; kingdom Metazoa; phylum Arthropoda; class Insecta; order Lepidoptera; family Crambidae; genus Nomophila; species Nomophila noctuella. The sequence continues at coordinate 10,398,953 of OY292487.1, read as the reverse complement.
TGGGGTGTTGGAATGGGTCAAAAAGTAGCCTATGTTACTCTCCATCCCTTCAACTATCTCCACTAAAAAAATCACGTCAATTCGTCGCTCCGTTTTGCCGTGAAAGAAGGACAAACATACAGACAGACAGACACACTTTCCCATTTATAATATTAGTATGGATATATATATTATGATAATAGTGGAACGTGCCTGCAATAATTTATGAAACTTGTACTCTTTTAACTTGTAAAAATATAGATTAATGTCTTCAGTCTGTCGTATTTGGTAACATTCTTACCATTGATTTATTGAATTCTAAATAAACCAATGTTGCTACGAATATGTAGCATTTCGTAGCGTACTAAATGTCGTCTACGGCGTAGTGATTCGTAGCACCTATGAGTGTTTCACAATTTTGAATGATTTTTTTGTAAATCCACCTTTAGGAGATATGATATAGCCGAATGTTGCGGAAAACTCTCGGGGATAGCATGGAGTTATAAGGGTAGAAATGCAACTTCTACTTGCTAATAGGACTTTTGATCTATATCCGCCTTCTAACTCAAGACTCTTCTTGTGACCTTCGTTCCGTTGACTGGTGTTTGTCTTCCCAAGGTGTCATCTTTGAGCCGTCACCTAATATGATTATGGTGACGACTTCGCCCCCGGTGAAGGCACCGCCGCGATCGGCAGTCGCGGCACGTTGCGGGCATTCCGCCTTTGAAATCACTTCCCGGCCCCGCTCTCCACTCCCGGCTCCGACAGTGACGTATTGTTGCTCTTCTTTTAACATTAATGTAATGGATTTTGTTTCATGTCTCGGAAGTTATCACATATTTCAAGACGTTCTTAATCCAGCTCATTAAAATTTTATTACCGAAGCGTAATGGTTTCTGAACACTTAAGATTGTGGAGGCGGTTTGGATATAGCGGTTTCAATTCCACTTATTTTACTTACAGTCTGTAGGTATTACGTTTCGTGGGTAGACGTGAGAAAGTATTGTTTTAACAACGTTGACGCGCCTGAAAGCGTGGGTTAGAATTCCACCTTGAATAAACACACTCGTAATAAATATTTATGTTTGTTCGGTTCCCGTTTATTAATATTCTTATTCCTACGTGTACAATATGAGTTCTTTTGCTGTTTTCTTTGTGTGCTTAGAAGCAGGATTGGAGTTCTTGCTTCTGCAAAATTGCTTTTAATATAATAATTTCTGCACGACTACCCTAAATACTTTTATGAATTTTTCACATATGTCTGAGAATAATGCAGGTACTCATATGTTCAAAGATGACTTTTAGTATTTAATTAATCGTCTCTGTCAATTACTTTTATCAAACTACATATAATTGAGTAAAATTAATAGTTTAATATTCAATGTCAATTAATACTTGACTGACAGATCCCTCAACGCACGGCCTGAATCCCTGATAGGTTTACGCAGATGTACTTTGTGTAGCGTACGTGCAAACACAATTCAATTCCGGGAATGTCTTTCGCTCGATAACCATACGTATACGAGGGAAGACATGGCGAGAAGCTAGTAGCTAATAGTGTGTGTCTAAGCGATTAGATTCATCCGGGCTGCAGTTACCATTACCTAATTACTAGTTAAACCTGTCCATGCATAGCCTGAATAGGCTGACTCAATGCACCAGGATCTAATACGAATAATAAATAAAAAAATGCCGAAAAAAATGCCTAGAACCAAAGTAAGCTCGAAGCTTGTACTCTGGAAGCCAGGGAACGGATAGACATACTCAAATAAACACAATACTTTTATAAAATTCCATTACTCGAGTCGAAATGCCGATTTTCATAACACAAACATTTCAAACCCGCGACTCTCAGTTTTGTAGCCAGTCTCTGACCACTAGACCAACGGGCCCGTCTAATAGATGGCATTGTAAGTAGTATTCGATGCTACCAGTGGCTCTAATTCTTTAAGACTTGTAGCGTTATTGTAAAATCCCATGTTTAGAAGTATACTGCATGAACCGAATGCTCCTCTCGCTTTATAGTATAAAGTGCTATCGTCCATGTATCGAATGTAAATTCAAATAAGTCGTATATTAAGAGACAAAGCATCTCAATAGTGCTTTATCGGGCAGTCGCACGCGTTCGTATCCTAGCGTAAGCAGGTAGCCCCGCGTCTTGGGAATACGCTCCCGATACAAAAGGAATAGGACCGAATAAAAAGATGTAGATACATATGCGATGTCGTAAATCGTTGTTTATCTACCGTAAACGAATTTCGTGGGAGTGAACAAAAGAGTTTCGCTCCCGTGTTAACGCCGCGAGAACTTGAGCCATTAATTTCTGTTAGATGTACGTTTTAGATGTCAGAGTGCTTTGAGTAACGTGGAACCGGGAAGTATTTACGAGGATAGTGGGACGTGACGGCTGATTACATGAGTGGCTGCAGGGAAGCGCATAACATGCCACTGCGTTGAATAATGCACTTGTTGTCCTGGTGCAGCCTCAAACATCTAGTCTGGACGGTTTTTGCGTAATTGGAAAACAGATTCATTAATTATGGACCGAACAGGAGACATGAATCCATGATTCTATTAGGTCGGCCTTGCTTTTTCCGGCACGTGTATAAGTTGTCTTTTTTGCTTACCTTTCGACCTGAGTGTTAGATTCAATGTAGCTAATGTAGCTACTCGCAAAAGAAATTCGAACTCGATTCATTAAGCAAATAAAACGTACCGCAATATCTTTGTTTTTGTTCAACTTGCTGAAGTTTTTGCATTTGTTTTCAAGAGGTTTTCTTTTCCAAGTTAAAAAGGAATTCTTAAATAACTACTAGACAACATCCCTCGCATTGATCTGACTTCAAAGTAGGAAAAGTTTGGTAATACTAAACTTGGAGTAACAGAAAAATTCAACGTAGGAGGTCCCTAATACGTATATTTTATTTATATAAACTTTATTGACCACACAAAAGGTACAAAAGGCGGACTTAACGCTAAAAGCATTCTCTACCAGTCAACCTTTAGAAAAACGAAATGTTTGAATGTGGTAGTGAGCAAACCAAAACATAATTTTAAAGATAATTAAATTAACAAAGCAGAAGATATTTAGATAATAAACATACACAAATACAATCTAATATAATAAATACATACATACATACACAAACTTAATATTGATGATGATGTCCTGTATAATGAATCAGAAACAGGGAATAAAAATCAATTCCACGTCAGGCTTCTGAAAGAAATTCACGAACCTGCTTTTTAAAAGCAAACTTATTTGGTGCTTTTCTTATACTGTCAGGGAGACTATTCCAGAGACGTATAGCATTGAGAGTATAGGAGTCGGACATGAAGCCCGTATGAAAGAGGGGAGTAGAGAGTAGTAATGAGCTAGTAGATCGAAGTTGACGGTCATGAGAATCGCAAAGAAATTTAAACTTACTTTTTAAATAATCGGGAGATTTAGGATTAAAAAGAATGGAAAAGAGAGTGCAGAGCAGCCTAAGCTGTCTACGCTGACGTATTGTGAGCCAGTTAAGTTGAGACCGGTAGGAAGAAACATGATCAAATTTACGGAGACAGAAAATGAAACGGATACAATTATTTAAGAGACGGTCCAACTTATTCAAAAGGTCTTCATTGAGATCGGGGTAACAGACATCAGCATAATCAATGAGAGGAAAAACAAGAGAAGTGATAAGTAACACTTTGGTATTTGTGGGCAAGAAATTCCTAAATCGATTTAACAATCGCAACGAGAATATTACACGACGACTGACCTCAGCGACCTGTGAGGTCCAACTAAGAGTCGAGTCCATGAAGAGACCAAGGTTCTTAACGCTTAGGCTAAAAGGGATAATAGAGTTCCCAAACATGACAGGTGAGATCGAACCAACCCCAATCTTGGAAATCTGTTTAGCACCACCCACAACAATTGCTTGACATTTATTAGGATTGACAGGAATCCCAAAGTTGGTAGACCAATCGCTGATACTCTGCAGATCACGATTGAGCAAGGCTATAGCCGAATTAGCATTCCCAGCTGACGTCTGCGTGTAAATTTGTAAATCATCTGCGTAGAAATGGTAAGAACAACTAAGCGAGAAAGAAAGGTAATTAATAAAAATAGAAAATAGTAGTGGAGATAAGATTCCACCCTGCGGAACACCAGCAGATAAAACATTCCACTGTGACACATTGTGTCCAGCACGAACAGCCTGCCTGCGGCCACGCAGATAAGAGGAAAACCAATCCAGCGACGATGACGAGAACTGCAAAGACATAAGGATGGCAAGTAAAATGTCATGATCAACCATATTAAAAGCATTGGAGAAGTCGATAAGAACCAATATGGTGACCATTTGACTCTCCATGCCAAGCCTTATATCCTCAGTGACCTTGAGTAGAGCTGTTGAAGTACTATGTCCCGGGCGGAACCCTGACTGATAAGGAGTAACAAGGGAATGGGAGTAAATAAAAAAGGAGACTTGCTTGTGTGCGACAGCTTCAAGGACTTTGGATAGGAAGGGAAGAATGGAAATAGGTCTGAAGTTTGTAAGCTCCTTGGGAGAGGAAATTTTTGGCAAGGGAATAACATATGCTTCTCGCCAACAATCAGGGAATTTACCAACAAGCAGGGAAAAGTTTACGATGTGTTGGATAACAGGCAGGACATAGTCAATCACATTGATAACCATTTCTCTACTTACATTGTCACTGCCTACAGCCTTCGATTTAATAGACTGTATAATTTTCAGTATCTCGTCACACGTCACAGGAGAGAAAGTAAAAGAACCAGAAGAAGGAAGGGCTTTGGAAGATATGTATCTGATAGTCTCTGCCTTAGTGGTAGGGACCAAAGGACAAGTAGTAGAGAAGTGATTGTTTAAATCATCAAGAGAGAAAGAATACGAGTGTGGCTGAGCAGAACCCTTGCCCAGACCAAGAGAACGAAGAAACTTCCATATATTAGCCGAAGAGCAATTAGAAACATTGTTATGAAAATACTGTCGCTTAGCTGCCCTTACCATCCGGTTACATCGGTTTCGTGATACCTTGTACAAATCCCAGTTCACATCTGTCCTGTCACGCTTAAAAACACGAAAAGCCCGATCCCGTCGAGTCATAGCCATACGGATGCCTCTGCTAATCCACGGTGCAGGAGGGCGCTTCACTCGGACAGCCTTCAACGGTGCATGAACATCATACAGCTGCAATAAAAATGAATTAAAATGGGAGACTTTGTCATCCACTGTTGATGCATTAAACACCGCAGAAAAGTCAATTTCAGCAGCATCCTCTTTAAGCCGGTCAATGTTTAGGCGCGCAAAATTCCGCATCCAAACTACAGCAGGTTTGACTCTTGGAGGCTTCAGTCTGTATTGGAGGAAAATCAGATCATGTTTAGAGAACCCAGGAGCAAGGAACTGACCATGGTTGGTGATATTATCGGGAGAAGTAATAATAAGATCCAGCCACGTATCTTGAGAAGCAGGGTTACAATGAGTAGGAGCCAGTGGCAAAACGGATAAGTTAACGGACTTGACAATGTTAAGTAATCTAAGGGATCGAGCAGAGCTACAAGAAATATCTGTATTAAAATCTCCCATTATTATGTGATGCCTGTAGTCCGCACACAGCGGTTCAAGAACTGTCTCAAGCTGAGCGAAGTAGTCAATACAAGGTGGACAATATACAACTCCGAGAATAGCTTTAGTCCCTTTGACAGTTATTTCAAGAAATAAAAACTCAGCAGATGCTGAATACACTGAGGGCGACACCGATAGCACTTTATATGGTATGTCAGAACGCAGGTATATGGCAACGCCTCCACCACCCTTTCCAATACGATCATTCCGCAACAAAATGAACCCAGGAAGGGAGTAAGAGGTAGAAGAGAGGCACGGCTTAAGCCAGCTCTCAGAAATTAAGATCGCATGAAAAGGCGTGGAAGAAAATGTATCAAGCAGTTCCGTGTAGTGAGATGGTACACTCTGTGCGTTTAAGTGACAAACGTTAAAGAAATTAGGCAGATCGCGCAAGACCTTACTCAGTTGTATTCCCAGTGTATCATCATCTGTCAGCGAGCCAGAAGTAGAAAGAGAGCTCAAATCACAAGCGGAGTAAAAAGAATCATCATCGGACATCGTTAAATAAATAAATAAATAGGTAAGTAATAAATATAAACTAATAAGGAATGTACTTATATAATATAATATATATATAAACTAAAATTAAAAAATAATAATAAAAATCCAAACATCTCAACTGTCCTGCCGGCTGACATGAAGAACATATTTCAAAAACATATTATAAATAACGCAGAAAAAACAAAACGCAAAGGCATACCAGGGCGATTATTGAAAAGAAAAAAAAAAGATAAAACGTCAAAATGACAATTGACAACAACAATGAGTTGCACAAACACAAAGCAAATTATTATAACATTTCTAAGTGGGTAGAATAACTAAAAGATATTGTGCTATACCCTAAAAGTAAATAAAAATTAAAAATTAAGAAAATTATTGTAAAAACAACATAAAAGCATTGTTACCAAATATATTATTTACTTTTTCGCCCTGGCTGCTCGCTTCGGTCGCAACCGAGATTCTGGCAGTATAGAAGCCGGTGCCGATGGTTGCTGTGGCTCGTCCTCCGACGCCGCGAGGCTCAGGAGATCAGCCTCAGTGTACAGCCGCTGCTTAGAACCATCCTGAAGCTTCACTATTACGTTGCCGTCCATCGTCCAGCACCTTCTAATGCCGAAACGCTTACGGGCCGCAACAAATACGGCTTGGCGTTGTCGAGTGAGGAACTCGGAGACAGTGTGCGGCGTCCCCTTCAGTGCAGTTTTGCGTTTCCACACCTCAGCCTTAGTAGCTGCCTCAGCAAACCGGACCAGCACCGGACGACATTTGTCTGCAGTAACACCCCCGAGTCGATGACAATTAGTTAGCGCTTGTTGAGTGAGGTCCAGGCCCAGCTTCTCCTTGAATATGGATGTGACAACTACTGGCAGGTCCACCCCACTGTCCTCAGGGATGCCAGCGACGAGCAAGAACTTCCTGCGATGCCTCATTTCAATCTCATCGACTGACCTGCAGAGTTGAGATATCTGCTGCCGCAGTGTCTGCAGGATGGACAGGACGTGGGACTTGAAGTCGCAGAATTCCTCTCGCAGCCGAGCCAAAGTGTCCTCAGTCTGCGGGGCCGACAGGAAGCGGGCCTCCATCTCGTTCATCTTCCTGAGCAGTGTGGTTTCCAATGCTTGCTGTGTCTCGAGGACTGTGCTGATGTTCTCCATTTCGAATCTGGACGTTGCGTGGATGTGGGAAATATGTTTAAGTAGGAGATATAAGTGACCGGCAGGACAATGCAGTGAAACACAATCAAATGTGCATACACAGCTCTGATAACACTAGTGTGGGATAATTGTGTTGATAGCAGCCAGAAATGACTAAATTTAAGTGTATATAGTAGCTGTAAGTATTTTTTAAAATAAAGTTTTTTGGGAACTAATGTTACTAGTTTCACTCCTACCCACGAAAAAAAAAACGAAAAAAAAAAGCTTTTTTCGTTTTTTTACTTTAAAATGTAATATTTTAGAACTTTTTTATGTTACAGGGCAGAAAACAAACAAGATAAAAGTGATCACCGCTGCCCATGGACACTTACAATCGCACAAGGGTCGCAGATGCGTTGCCTGTCTTTTAGACTATTACTCTCCCCAACTGAGCTCCTTCACTGTGGTCTTCTGTAAAGTGACAGTTCTTCCCCAGCAGCTCATTCGAGTAGTATAGTTCCATTAAGCTCTACCTCTCTCATGGATTTACGCGAATGATATTATACTTTGTACTTTTTTCCTAACAGCAATTGACCGTTGAGACGTAAGGTTATGTAATAATACTCATGATTGTTATATATTTATTGCCTTTGATGAAAATCGTCTAATTTGAATATTAATCTTCTAACCTAATGTGATACCTCATTTCCACAATAGAAAGTTACGTTATTAATATCAACAATAAGTCAATCATCAAATCGTCCTCGCAAATCCATAAGTAATGCTTAATCTCAAGATGAGAAGATTACACGCCACCGAGGATAACCAAAATATTATCCCGGCTGTTATTTACCCTGTCAAACCTCCCGAGGGTTGTAATTACTGGTAATTAATAATGTTCTAAGAAGTGGCTCGAGATAACTCGCCTAATTCATAACCGGTGTCCCTACTAATCCAGGATTCACATACCACGGCGGTCGACTTATAATAAATTAATGACAATATACGAGTAGTCATACATCTCTCTTCCGGATTATGGTGACTTGCGTTAGTTATAAATTTACGAGAAAAACATTGTGATACATTGGAGGTTTTCGAGTTGTGCGGGGTCCAATTCAATATTACTCTATATCTATACAAAACTATACACATGAAGCTGAAGAGTTTGTTTGAACGCGCTAATCCCATGAACTACTGGTTCGAATTGAAAAAATATATTAGTTTTGGATAGTCTATTTTTGAGGAAGGCTTTAAACTCTTTAAGCTACATAAAGTATAAACACTACGTGTTTGGAAATCGAAATCCACGCGGACCGAGTCGCGGGCGTCCGCTTGTTGTTCTTAATTTCGTTATTCGCAATAGATGCAAAGTAAGTAAATAATAAACTACGGAAATTATTTACCGCTTGGGTATAGTCTAATTTGTTTTTATAGGCCTAATTAATATATTATCAATATCTGATGAACTTGTAATAACTTGTTTACTGTTGAATACATAGGACAAGTTTAACATAAACTGTGTATTGCTATTTTATACTTATATATTAGCGCTTCTTGGGCGCCTGGCTCCTGAGCCAGTGTATGTGTGTGTTTGTGTGTGTACACTATATGATATCGACGCTGTTACGTCGCCTCCGCCTTAAACATAACGTCTTGACCCGCTCGGCCGCTGTGTCAACTAAAGGCGGGTACACGCGCAGCATGCGTGAGCGAGGCCCGGATCGTGGTCGGCTTCAGTTTAATTAATCTGGATTTGATGAGGGATTAAGTTTGCGCGGGCGTGACGGATCGAGAGCTCTGCGCCCTGGCCCGTCTACTGTGGTTTAAAACGGATTTACCTCTCATTTAGCCTCCGCACAATTTGTACACACGTTCAAGATGTAATTTCGCTTTTACCTGTTATTAAACTTAATTGCGAGCGCCGTTTTCGGGGTTTTTGACGATGTCTTGAATGAGGATGGTTTGTTATTAATTTTTGTGTTATTTCGAACTACCTAGTTTTAGCTTGTGACTTTGTCTCCGAGAAATATGTATATGCCTTTTTTGATAAACCGTCAGTGTATACTTATATTTATAAATATATAAATAAATAAATAACATCACATACATTGATCTGACTCCGTTTTAAGTAGCTCAAGCACTTGTGTCACAGATATCAGAATCAACAGTGGTATAACAAATATACATATAACACCCAGACCAGGACAAACAGGCATGTTCACGCACACAAATGTTTGTCCTGTGCGGAAATCGAACCCGCCTTTTGTATAATAAGCAAAATCTTGACCATTACACCATGCGGTTCGTCTAATTTCATCCATTATACAAAAGAACATATACCTACATATATTTAAATCTCTGAAAATGATGAAATATATTTTGCGAATATTATTATTATGTAAGGGAAAATTACGTATTCCGTCTAACACGTTCAAATTCATAACTTTAGGTTTTTATCGTTGCTTGCTTACTACATGGGTAGAGCTTACATTATGTTAAAGCCCGCTCCAAAGGGTTTTTAGTTTGACATAAGTTATTATTTAAGTTTTGTAGATGTACGAGGAACTGTTTACTTAGGCCACCAAAAGCGTAAAGGTCAAATTTATATACGGTTTATAAGTTTGTTACATGTAATAAAGTACATTTTTATATTCCACCAACGAACTTTGAGGACGAAGATAAGAAAAGACTTTTGTGTACATGAGATTTCCGCAGCAATTTCGTACGAGTTTGTTTGGTAAATTTAGTGAACGGTTGCCACAAGCGGAGTTTAAGAAGGAATACAACAAAAAAAGGCGACGAAAGATTAACAAGCATTCGAGGCGGGAGTGTACGTAATACAATCAAAACTTTTGATGAATTCCCCCAAAACTGTCTTTGTTTCCCCTTTCTGTCCAAGTTAAATAATAAAATCTACTGCGGGGCCCTCCATCTGAGTCCTATAAGAAGTTTGTCTCCAAAAAAGTAACATGAAATAAAATTATACTTTTTAACAGTCCGGACAGAATGCGAAGTTTTGTCGTCGTTCGGCGCTGCCGGTAAACGGCCGGAGTCTGAGAATATCGGCTTACACTCGTTGGAAATGGAAACATAAATGTTTCTACTTTAACCAGTAGTTCAGTTTAGCTTTAGAAACAAACAAGCGTCTCCGCGACGGCTTCAAGAATTATCATGAAATTAGTAGTAATAGCGTTTTGCCTAGGACATGCTATGCGGGCCATTTCATGCCTGTCTTGTTCCATTTAAAGACAACTTCAGTTTCTAAACTTACAGTTAAATGTCGTCTGGTTGGTTTTACTGCTAATCCTATTTTGGAAGCTAATTGGAATGATGAAAAAAAAAATTATCGTTCCCTGATTATTATGTTTTATATATTTTCATATTTAAATTATAAATACATTACATAGCTATTTATATATTATGTAACGTCAATCGTGGAAAAAAGCTTTTTGTGATTTTTGCAAACGTCCAAGTAAACATTAATATTCTTGCCATTCCTGGACGATTATGGTAGTAACTTTAGGTACTATGTCTAATAAAGAATTTGAATGGTCCATTAAACGCAAAGAAAAATAACACGTCCCAAGCAGTGTACCCGAAAAACCACAAAACACTCATGACCGTAATGATGTCCACGCCGCACGAGGGGAGAAATGAAGAAACAAGCCGTGCAATAAAACCTTTGAAAGGGCCACCGCTTATTTTCTCCTTCGCGTAAACACTCTCAATAAATTCTTCAAGTTGATCCTCGGATGAACCCTTGCGACGTATGAAAATGGAGGGCCGAGACGAGCGAGCCGTGATTCATTCCTCGCTGCAACTCCGCCGGGCCATAAATCATCCGATATGGGCAATTAATGGCACCGTATCTTGGATCAAAAATCGCATTTCCACCGCGGAACTTTGTCGTACGAGTTCTACATTGTTATTTGATTGCAAATGCGGAAAGATGTAACGGTTGTGATGTATATTCTAGACGCGTTCTTCTTTATTGTCAAATCGACGATCGGATGGAACTGCAGACTTTGCTTTCTGTTATTGTCTTGAATTTTTCAATCGTCTCGACGACACTGGTATACAATGTACATTGTAAAATTGATCGATTTCGAAATAATTTATTAGCGCGAACTATTGTTAGCAGAGAAAATCGTTGCACGATTTTACAAGGGTATTGTACGACCATAATACTGTTACGATAAAGCACGTGGGATATTTCAAAAGCTCTGCTATTCTCGCGGTCTATTTTACAACATCATGCTTCAAAATAAATTGTAGAAGTGTTCACAATTTATTTTTCAAATCTATCTTTTAGCCGTAACTGTGACAAATATTTCTGATAAACCCTTGAATTTAGGTGTCTTATTCGTTTTATAATTGCATATCGGATAAGATGGCGTCCTAACGATAATGTCCGTAGTCTTACGCAATGTTCCGTGCAAAGTTTTGTATCAGTACTTTGTATCAAAACAATGCTTTTTATTTTTCAATTCTCCAATAAACATACTCACGTTTTAAATTAAAGTGCCCCCATATCAGTCTGCGTACGTACCTTTAAACGTATCTAGTACGTATCCAAGCTTATGGAAGATTACTCGTAAAATTTTACGATGAGCATTATGGCAGTGGAATAAGCGGGATGGCACGGCTATAATAATATCTGTAATTCATGATATACATTTATGTACGCAGATCTGAATAACAATGTAACGTACTCTTGATGTGCCGTCATAATCGCTTTAAAATGCTAATTGTTACAATGTAACTATCGAACAGAAATGTTCACCTTTGTGTCTTATGTGTATGACCTGTACAATAATTTATATGAAAATGATATTAATTTTTCTTGTACATGAATATCAGAAATACATTACTTGGATGTTTATGCGAATTAGATAGAAGTAATGTAACTCGTGTAAGGATAAATAATAAAGTAACTAGTTTAATTAAGTTTCGTGTCTAAAACACTTAAAACTACGTCTTTTTATATAAATGGTCCTCTTTTCGTAATCACATCAAACATATTTCTGAAAAGCTGCAGTATGTATGTAGTTCGTCAATGCCACAAACAAACATAATCCCGTTGAAATACCTGACTTCTTAAGTCGTGCCCGCATTTCAGACGTTCGCAGTTTCTCAAGAAAGGCGAATCCACAACTGCATATGTTTACGGAAACGAAACGGTCTACGTGTTTCCCGCGTATAACTGACAATTGACCCATTTCCCCGCGATCTTACATAATTCAAACTGCTTTAACAAAGTTTTCTTGGAACCAGAGTGTGCGAGACGTGGTGAAATAGTGCGAGGCACGGTTGCAACTGCATTCGAAATCGAGAAGCGTGTGGTCGTAAAAATTAATACAACCCTTTAACCCTCGCTGAGGCGAAAGCCATTCTTACTCTTTTGTCGTGATTCCATTCGACGAAATTATATCTATAGAGACGATTTTGCCGCATACGAGATTAAAGGATTATACGAGTATGAAGTCTGTAGTATATTACGAAGCCGCAACGGTCTTAATAGCTTTTTCAATTCTTGGATTAGAATCAAGGGGTTGCGTTTATGAGTCTTAGATGTATAAGGCATGTGTATTGTATAAATTAAGTACATTTTAATAGGATAGCCGAAAAGAGAAAAAATATTTCACCCCTTAGTAACATTACTATGTAGTTAAGCAAATAAAACACAATGACGATTTTCATTATAGCTCATATAAGAACCCGTAGCCATTCAACAGTATCAATGTCGCATGCAAAGTTAATTGCAATTATCGATAAAAGAGAACATCTCGAACATTCTGCAATTGATTAATTATTTTAAAAAATGTACAGGCTTACGAGAAGAAGCCCAATGAACTGGAGAGTTCAAACCAATCAAATTGCGCTGATAAGCGGATTCCTTGTAACATCATAAGTTTAAAATGAGAAAGTCGCAAGGACGGTATCTGCTGAATCTCAAAATATTTCCCAGACACCTTGGTATTGCGTTGTTAAAAAGTTCAATGTGAAATCGACAAAGTACCTGTGGTTGTTCTTTCAATTCTCCAAGTTTTCTATTTCTGCTCGTTATTCCTGTCTCGTTTTCGTGCTTGAAAAATGTAGTGACATAAAACATGAAATTAATTAAATGCGAGTTGAACGCGAAGAATAACCGGGCGCCATATTAGAGGTATTAGTGGAACGTACAGAATTGAGTTGGCTTGTAGATTCTTGCCACGTTCGTTCGGCTTCATTCACGCGACTCTAACGGCGCAGATAATAGAGACTTACTGCGCACTTTACTCCGCCATACCTCAGGCTATAACTCTCGCGGAGTAGTTTTCACGCCAAAAGTAAAAGCCGGGGGAATCGACCTGCGATACAAAAAAAGTTTTGACTGTTCCTTTTCATAAAATTTCATTACGGGAAATTTGACAGCACCGCCCGTGATTACGTAATTTGTAGACAGTATTGGTCGTCGTAACACGTCTATATTTTACATTCTATTTAAAATTATATTGAAGAAATCTTCAAGTTGCAATTAACCACCCAAGCAAGCATTGGATAAAAATAGGCTTAAACAAAACCCTGTCGTACGAAATTCCAAAATTTAAATTGTACATTCCTAGTGATGTCAAAGTTGGACAGGCGCCTTCCCTTATATCTTGGAGTCATAAAGTGACTTGAAATCGTTAAGGAAGCATAATGTATAAAATATGACAATATAAAATTCTAATTGTCAGTATAAATGTACAATCGCACATAATATAAACTTTATACAAATAATAAGTTATGTGACAAATAAATTTAACTTACAGAATTTTAAAAAACAACATACATAATATTTTACGGGAAAATTAGTATCATCCATTTTTTAACACAAGTTGTTTGTGTGAAACGGAATAAAATCGTTATTCAAATACGTAATTCCGTGAACTGCATGCTTACAATGTATTAAAACGTTTTTAATTTAACCGACAACTGTTCATGTTTTGCTCGCGTGTGGTTTACGCTGTAATTTAACTGAATCTTTATTACACGTTTTATGCTTAAGTCATTTTTACATTTTAATACTCGGTTTGATTTGATCTAACGCTTTCAACTTTTATAGCAGAAGGTATTTAAAATGTCGCGAAGACGTTTAATGTATGTAGATTACTTTGTATGCTTATTGATGTTTGAAAGCTGTATTCATGTTAAAGTGTAATGGCAATGTAATTGATATGCAGAAGCAATTTATCGGGCTTATGTTATGGTAAGAGCATTTTAATTTTTAATGAGTTTATGTTGTTGAGTTTATTGGGGCAAGCACACATTTCATACTAGAGGAAGCAGTGACTACGATCTATTTCTCTTAGGTTCACTTAACAAGGAAACTAAGTACATATCTACATACATTGCAGGGTTCCACCCAACTTTAAGCCTGATTTGAGTGGTCTGGTTTCCTCATTAGTAATTCCGGAACACAGCTAAAGTTATTATTCCAATACCGGCAATTATAAACATAAACATCGCTATATAAATGACGTCCAACCAATGCAATGATAGGAAATACCAAACCAATACAAACATAGGATGGAATGGTGAAATATTTGTGCTGAATGGGTATTTCCTTTGTGAGTATATTTCATACGTATGAACATTAATAAAAAAAAAATGTATTTTTATAATTTAGGCATCGACCAAAGCTTAGCTACTAGCCGCTAAAAATGTTCTGAAAATTCGTGTTTTGTGGATGCAAATACACGCTTGGAACGACTATGATTGATTGACGGGTCGTCATTTAGGAGCCTAACGTTTCCATCCTGTGATACAAGTTTTAGGTTTAGCGCAGGGTCTCGTATATTTTTAAATACAGAAGCCTAGTGGTTTAATTGCTACCGAAGTATGGTCGCTTTATAATGCGCTTAGAGGACCACATTAATATAAATAGATAAATGTAAATATTTTATAACATCACATACACATACATACGTACATTGATCTGACTCCGTGTTTAGTAGTTTAAGTACTTGTGTTACAGACATCAGAAGCAACAGTGGTATTATTAGAAATATTCTTAAATAGTTACCTTTAATATCCAGACCTGTACAAACAGACATGTTTATGCACACAAATATTTGTCCGGTGCGGGAATAGAACCCGCGACCTCTTCGTCTAACAGGCAACTTTACCAGTACACAAAGCGGGTCGTCACACATAGTTCGTTTGTTACGCATAACTGTGATTAAAATAACAAGATAAGTAACATATACGACTACGTTGCTCCAACCATCTCGAGTCCCGTAACGCGCTTAATACTTCCTAATTACAAAGGAAACGAGGGGCACCATATAGGAAGTGGCCGCCTTTAAGCATCGCCAAGATCCATCAGCGAAACCGCAGCTCAGATTGGGCTGTCAATTACGTCACAGCTTCCCCGCCCTTAATCTGTCATCTAGGAACCAATTAAGGGGAGAACTGGCACTACGGGAAGATGATGTTATTTGTCTTGAAGAAAAATAACCGCAAATAAACACGAGCAATGATCTCTCCGGGCGTTGTTTAAAATGGGGCGAGCGAACACTTTTTAAATCTCAATGTAAGGACCAACAGTACAAAGATTTTAATTATGCGCCTCGGTTGTCCTCTTTTTTCTTTGACGGAGTAATTCTGAGTTTGTAAGAGACTGCGATAACAATTTGATTCAAATGGGTACGCTATTGTCAGTCAACTGAATACAGATTTAAAATAAACTTATATTTGAAGACCCCGCTTGGTGTAATGGTCAAGATGTTGCCTATTATACAAGAGGTCGCGGATTCGATTCCCGCAGACGACAAACATTTGTGTACATGAATATTTCTGTTTGTCCTGGTCTGGGTGTAATATGTATATATTTTAGTATATTTGTTGATTCTGATGTCTGTAACACAAGTGCTTAAGTTACTAATCATCATCATCATCATCATTGTTCATCAACAATGTGACGTTAATATTAACCAAATCGGCCGTAAAAATGTATAGTCATCCAAATCCGTCTAGTGTATGTGTAATATCATCAAAATCCGTTAAGTAGTTTCAGCGTGATTGACGGACAAAAAACAAACAAACTTTCCAATTTACAATATTAGTATGATTATTGTCTATTCACTAGAGAGCTACTTAGTCAGTATACTTATGCAAAAGCCAACGAATATCATTGTTTCGCAACCGAAATTTTGTCTGTGGATTTATGTCGTCTTAACTTATTTATTTTACGTCAAGCCAAGGCGGGCTGACACTGAGATCTTACTTGCCAACGGAGTTGAGTATTAAGCACATTTGTTGGCAAGTAAAAATGTTATGAACCTCACACACGAATACAGGAGTAGCTCAAACGTAGATACTGTGAGCAATTACTCGTTATTTAATAAATTTTTCTTCAGTTTGAATTGGAGCACAACTTGTGAGTTATATTACCTATAGTCCATTTCAATTAAGAAGATCTCTGTGACAGTTACACTTATTATACGAAATCAAACTTTATTTCAAGGCAATTAGCTCCACGAGCTGTTTATATGAGTTTCCATAGAGTTCTTAATGCCTTAGAATACTGTCGATTTTCCTTTGTACCGTCAACTTTCATCGGGACCATCTTAGATGAAATGGACTATAGACTATGTAGTAGTTGTTCAAAACTTTAAATCAAGGTTTGGAAACGCCAGCGAGTAAAAATAATAACGTAAGAAGATCTACGAGTATATTATAACGAAGTTAAGGCTTGTTATGTTAAGACGAACAATTTTTCAAAAGACGAAAGCGTAAAATGCGTAAACCACTCTTATGTGTAGAAAGTACATAAATGAAGCTCAACAATAAATATGTAATCCAGCTACTATCGAATTTCTTTTAAAATTTAATCTGAACATGAAGGATTTCTTTTCATTATGAAAGCAAACCGAACGTGAGGTCTTTTAAAATTATAGTTTGTACAAAATAATAGATTAAAATTCGTTCCGAACCTCGGTAAGTATTAAATTGAATCTACGATATGCGGTTGTCATGCTCCATTTAATTTTAAAATTGCTGCAGTAAAATTTGGGCTTAAATTATTGCTCGCAAACAAAAAACAGAATTAAGACATAAGAAAACAAAGTTCGCGATATGTTACTTTTTATTACTTGCATTCATTGGCAATTATTACAATATTGGGTTTACAGAACAAAGGAGACAGAAACGATTTCATACATTCGGCCTGAATGTTAACAGTTAAAACTTAACAGTTTAACTCCTTAAAAATCTGAATGTTTAGACGATCTGAGAGAGTAAATGGAGGTTTTGGAAAAGTGAGGTTGAGGTACGATCGTCTCGAATCACTGACGGAATTATTTCATTGTCTAAGGTTAGTCAGCCTAGTGTAAATGGTTACTATCCCACAATTCACACAACCTCATTCCATATTTTCAACAAAATTCAATTTAAAAGCCGCCGATAATATCCAAATTAATAAGTGTCAAGGGTCGATGTCTTTTTTTTCTGTATAGATATCAGCCCCCCAGTATACAGCCGTTGTTGTGTCTAACGCTCATAAAGCGGAACCAGGTGGTAACGGCGAGTACTGCGCCACTCGATACGACACATTTGAGGTTAAGTTATAGCAATATAGTTTCATTTCATATGCGTTGTCTTCGTACCATTCTAGGCATTTCATGGAGGGACAGAGTGACAAACGGGAAAGTGCTTGAAATCGCTAAACTGCCCAGCATAACTGGTCTGTTAAAACAGAGGAGGTTGCGCTGGGTAGGGCATGTATATCGCATGAAGCCATCTCGCTTGCCTAGACAAACTCTCCTGGGAGAAATAGCGCATGCGAAGCGCTCTGTAGGCCGACCTATATTAAGGTTCAAGGACAGCGTTAAACGCGATATGTCCACCTTCGACATAAATTTCTCCGATTGGGAGGATCTCGCCGCGGACCGTGCCCGTTGGAGAAAGCTAACAGCAGAGGGCCTCAAAACCCACGACACTGCCTGGTTAGAGGAGTTAGCTCAAAAACGTGCTCGTAGACACCATAGAGACAACTTATCACAACCGCCTCTACCAACATCCCAGGATTTTGTTTGCCAAAGGTGCGGTCGTGGCTGCCGCTCTCGGATAGGTCTGTACAGCCACCAAAAACGATGTCTCACTGGCGCTGTATGATATATCATCTGAAATAGATGCATCAGGCCTAATAAAAATAATAGCAATATAGTTACCTCTTAAACGTAAGGGTTTTTACTTTAGTATCCTAATGAGGTTAGATACTTTAAATTATTGTGTACATTCAAAATCATCATCAGTTTAGACTTAACAACACGATAGTAAAATGCGAGCCTATACTGAAATACATGCACACGTGCGCATATTAATACCCATTTAACTAACAGTATTAGTATTCAACACTCACGCGGCGTGTGCGGGTCGCACCGACAGGCGGATGGCGCGCTGTCAGCCTCCAACAACGGCTGTATACTGTGAGTCCCAGTATACAGCCGTTGGTGTGTCTAACGCTCATAAAGCGGAACCAGGTGGTAGCTGCGAGTACTTTGACACTGGATAAGGCGCATTTCAGGTGAATTTTTTGTTGTAGTAAAACAACTTTTTATGTGCAATTTTCGACTTTAGAATCAATAAATTCTGTTATTGGACTATAAATCGTTGTGTACGTTTGTGTTCACCGTCCATTTTATCCTCATTTTATATAAGACAACAAGGTGGTCAAATTCAAACCTATAATGTGAATGCAGGTTTAAAATTTTCGCATATTATTACACATTTAACTAGCAGTATTAGTATTCAACACTGCGCGGCATGTGCGGGTCGCACCGATAGGCGGATGGCGCGCTGCCAGACGCACCCGCGCGCTATAGTTTACATTTACAGCCGTTTTTGTGTCTAACGCTCATAAAGCGGAACCAGGTGGTAACTGCAACTCTCGATAAGGCACACTTGAGGTAAAATTTTACATCCTTATTTTACGAGTTTTGACTTCAGAATCTTAAAATGATTCTTAAAAGGAGAAACGTACAAAAAGAAACCTTTATTATGTTTATCCATTTATTTAAAGTCGGTTGCACGTTTTAGGTCATCGTCAATAAATGCGAGCCTATACTGCAAGGCATTAGTATTCAATACTGCGCGGCGTGTGCGGGTTGCACCGACAGCCGCACCCGCGCGCGAAAGTTTACAGCCGTTGTTGTGTCTAACGCTCATAAAGCGGAACCAGGTGGTAACTGTGAGTACTGCGACACTTGATAAGGCGCAAATAAAGTGAATTTTGTAGTAAGCGGCCTTGCACGTGCGGTTTTTGACTTTAGAATAACTGAATTATGCTAGGGACTCTTAATGATTTTGTACATTCATATTCACCGTCCTTTTCATCCTTATTTTATATAAGACAATAAGGTGAACGAATTCAAACCTATACTGTAAATGCACATTTAACTAACAGCATTAGTATTCCTCACTCTCGAGGCATGTGCGTGTGCGGGTCGCACCGACAGGCGGATGGCGCGCTGCCAGACGCGCCCGCGCTTCGATAGTTTACAGCCGCTGTTGTGTCTAACGCTCATAAAGCGAAACCAGGTGGTAACTCCAAGAACTGCGGCACTCGATAAGAAACAATTTAGGTGAATTTTTTGTCGTTAACAGTTTTTATGTGCAATTTTCGACTTTAGAATAAATTAATTCCGTTATGGACTATAAATCATTGTGTACGTTTATGTTCACCGTCCATTTCATTTTCATTTTAAATAAGACAACAAGGTGGTTAAATTCAAACCTATACTGTAAATGCAGGCTATAACATGTTCGCATATTAAAACACATTTTCCTAACAGTATTAGTATTCAACACTCACGCGGCGTGTGCGGGTCGCACCGACAGGCGGATGGCGCGCTGCCAGCCTCCCAGTATACAGCCGTTGTTGTGTCTAACGCTCATAAAGTGGAACCAGGTGGTAACAGCGAGTACTTCGACACTCGATACATTTGAGGTGAAATTTTAACTACCATCTTCATCGGCCATTTTGTAACTTAGAATTCTAATGTAACAGGTTTTCTTAAACCCCCCAAAATAACTCTTAATCCGCTTTTATTAGCTCATTAACTCAAAACGGAGAAACAACTGAGTGTAATGAATACCGTAAGTATTGTTATCTATATGGCAATATGCATGTCATTTTGTTATACAGATATGAGTTTGAAATGAGTACAAGTTAATACATATGTATAACCCTTTTCAAAAGGATTGGCATTAATGCATTGAAAATGCTGAATTATTATTTTGCCGTATTTTTCAGTCCGCAACGACCACTTTGTAAATATCATATATCATATTAAACGCATTTGTGGTATTTCAATGAATTAATTAATATAATATTCGACAATGAAAATAGTCCAATGTAATTAATTACAATAATAATTGTATAATACGGTGATGGGATAAAAGCATTATGGTTATAGTTATTGTATTGAAACCGTAAAGTAGATTGTAATGCATTCAATGCGTAACTAAAAATTTAAATGATTACATGATTTTAATACAATGAAGTATATCTCTAAAAAAATTTTTACATAATTTTTATCTATACTTATAATAAATCTGTAGAGAGGTCCATTCTGTACATTAAATATTTTTCCAAAATAACTATCAGGAGGTGTTTAGTGATCGATACTGATACCAAAAATGCAATCAGTAAAATTTTTGTCTGTCTGTCTGTCTGTCTGTCTGTCTGTCTGTCTGTCTGTATGTTCCTTATAGAAACAAAAACTACTGGACGGATTTTGACGAGACTTGGTACCATTATTCTTCATACTCCTGGGCATATTATAGGATACTTTTCATCACGCTACAATCAACAGGAGTAGCGTAGTGAAGGGAAATGTGGGGAAAACGGGAGAATTTACTCCATTTCTTAAGCTTCAGTCGCGTGTGCAGCCTTAATGGTTAAAGTCACATAGAAATCATGTATGACGGAAATATTCTACATAACATTGCCTAAAAAATATCCCCCAACAGCATATGTCTATATTTTATGGTTGACTCACAATAACACGTGCAACTCAAGATCCAAACTGGTTTGAACGTGCTAAGCTCAGGAACTACTGGTTCGAATTGACAAAATATTTTGTGTTGGATAGTCCACTTACCACTTACCATTTGTCGAGGTAGGCTTTAAGCTATTATATATTCCTTTATTTTATCATTGTAAATTGTGCTAGCGAACTATTAAGTTCTAAAATGTGCCGATAGATGGCGCACATCGCTATAGGCGCGGCCGCGGATCTGAATCGCGGTGAACAGATGATTTCTCAAATGTATAAATAAGGTCTCCAGATTTTTATTTTAACAATGATAAGCGTTTTCCGTCACTTAATTTGACTATTATTTCTATCCTGAGTAATTAGTTCTATATATGTGTGCAAGTTGACTGCATGCATATAGACCGTTGTTTTATTCAGCTATTTTTAGTAAGGCTGTGTGCGGAAATCGTAATCCACGCGGACGGAGTCGCTGGCGGCCGCTAGTACATAATAATTGCGTTATCGTCGTCTAGACCAGACCTTCTCGTTTATTCTAGAAAACTTAAGCGCGTACTGTTGGTAGAACTCACTGTTCCATGGGAGACAAACATTCCCAAAGATCACGCGTTTAAAACAAATAAGTATTATTATTTAACATTACAACGGGACTAAACGCGATATTATTTTTATAAGTACCAGAGTACTTACTGCTTGACGTTTCGGCTTCGATGCTGCAGCCGTGGTCACAAGCGGACGCTTGCATGTCTTGCAATGCAACGCGAAAGTTTAAAATAAGTATTATGACCTTACCAACGAAATGACTAAAAATGGTTATATAGCACGGTTGTATGCTGTGGAAGTGGGTGCGAGAGGTATACCAGCGAAATCTCTCTACAACCTACTGAAGGACTTAGGATTACCAAGATCTAATATTAGCTCCTTACTGGAAAGAGCAACTAAAGCCGCTTTACTCGGCTCGTACCAAATATGGTTGGGAAGGGAGAGGAATGTCATCGGTGAAGATGATCGTTAGTATACTATAAAGGGGCCCCTTAAACCTACACGCTGGGTCGAAAGTCCCAGGCGCCGAATGACATTCCTCTCTGTTCCACGCGATGGACCCGGCACCCGCACGGAGAATCCATGGATAGCTAAGAAGTTCGTCTCACAAGAAGAATTTGGCACTTACATATTTTTCTCTCTCTTGGTACTCTATAAATATGTGTATAGTCGAGCTCAATATATGTCGGTGCCTAGATGAGTCCATCATAAACTGAGGACGCGCAATATCCCTAAAGAGAGGACGAATTGCGAGGTAAGTGTCTACACTTACTCTAGCATTATTATGGTAGTCTAGATTAGCATAGTTTATTAGTACATTATTACATTTACTTGTATGGGACAGTAATGTTAAAAAGCTTTCAAATAACTTTTAACAGAACTTACATATTAAGTGTGTTTGACGCCAGGGCGCAGTATACAGCATAGTAAATCATTTTGTCAATAGGGAACATAGATACTTTTTATCAACGAATAATCTACTTAGCTGTCTTAACTATATTTAGTTGAAATACAGAGCTGCAGTTTAAAGTGATTAAATAAGGGTAAATATATAATGTTACATAAATGACACATCAGAAAACACCTGAGATATATATTTATTATCATAGTTTGTAAAGAGAAGAATAATCACAACTGCTTATTAATTAAATAAAATACTTAAAAGCAAGTTAATTTAAACATAATTCGATCAAACGCGCTGATGTCATTATAAAAGAACTTTCGTAACCTGTTTGTGGTTAATTTGCGCTGAATAAGCGTATTACGACTTAAAGCTGTTAATAAATGAATTAATAGCCATAATGTGCAGGCTTACTCTGACGAGACACTTGGGAAATTTTCAACCGCCCTCAACAAACAACATTTTGAATTCCGTTTTTATACCGAATGCGCGATTTAACTGAAAAATGGACTGTGAAGCTGTGCCGAGGTCAGATGATTAAAGGCTCTATGCTTATGAAATTAAGTTCTACTTTAGATCCAAGGGGTTGATAATAATCCAACGGTACGTAGTCATTCATCAACGCCGACTCTAGACTTACCTGGGGGTTTTGAAATTCGCGATTGTAAATGTTGCTTGGAGCTTCTTCGGGGGACCTATTATTAACATTAAAGTTAATTAATTTTATGAACTACAAATATGTTATGTAAATGGTTTTAGATGAGACGTGCGCGTAAACGAAAAAAATTGGAAGATGTTTTGGTCAGTGTTTAATGTACGTAATTTCTTAAAAAAATATACATAATAAAATCTTGCACTTTGCCCAAAACTTTGGGTATCTTGGTATAACTTTTAACGGAGATCCGTATCTTGTTTTCAAACTAAACAATGATATATTACAAGTTTTGTAAACACCATCGATAAATCTAATTTTGTGTTGGAATAGTTACTTCAATTACAAAATTAACAATGCGAGTGTTGAAACTGATTCACAATAGCGCGTATTTGTAATCTGCAGCATTTTAAACGCTATGTTTTGCTTATCACAGTTTCCAAACCGCTCGAGAGCGAATAGTTGGGACGTGTGCGAGGACAAAAGTTTCCACCAGAGCTCTGCTTTGTTTGCTTTTTAACTTAATTAATTAGCCACCAACTGCCATGCGCCGCAATATTATTATTATGACTATAACTTCATAATATCAAACAAGAAATTTGCATGATGTTCGAACGGATATTATTTTATCCGACATATTAATTTTATCATCTACATTGAATTTGCATAATTCACAGTTGTTGACGTTATTTATAGTTACCGAAGTTTATGGCCGTGTAACGTATGATATAATGCAACCGTAATATATCCTTGCTTCTTTTTTTACAAGCTAATAAAACTTGGACAACATTTACGAAGACAATGCCATAAAAATTGGCATAAAATCTCGGCGCCGAAAATTTTATATCCAGATACTATGACGTTCATAAATCGTGAAGGAGGAATCATTGGATAAAATGTTTTCTATCGGGTAAAATGATGTATTATCGTTGTGGTCACTTTACGCGTTTTACGACGTCTCCTTTAGATTTTCATTTACGACATGTAATTAGGTGTATGTCAGTATTTATAGGGTTCATTTCTGAAAACGATTCCGCTTTCCTTCTATGATTTAGTCACTTTCTAAAAGTGTAGTGGTTTGTAAAAAAATATACTTAGGTATTTGTTGAGTCTTAGATGTTTTGTATTTATTTCGCCTATTTCTGGACCGTAAGACAGTTAAAAAAAAAATGTAGCAGAATGAATGAATGTATGGATTTATATCAATTTCTAATGCCGTTATAAAATTAAAATGATAGAGAAATTATGTAGTCGTGACTTAAGAATTATGTGCTACGTATATTGGTTAGCTTTGCGTTTTGATGCCACATTTAGAAACAAAATAGTGCAATAAAATTAAGAATCGATTAACATTCAACGTTGTCGCACGAATCTAAAAATATCCGTAAATCATATGTTTATTTGCGGTTGCGTCGACTTCTCGCGGGTTCCATTGAGAGCGGGACTATTCTGTGTCACAAAGACCTTAATTTATTCTTGAACAGGATTTATTCTTCCCATGTGAGAGCCGGTGACAGAGAGCCCTCAAGGTTAATGTAGGTCTTGTCATCGGAAATTGGACCGACCGAAACCGTGCGATTTGTCAGCTGTCGAGCGGAATTGAATGTTGGAGGTGCGGCTCCGCACTCATTCAAAATATGGACTTCTGGCTTTGTGAAAAATACCCCTCTCAAAACTTTTGCTTTATGCAGGCGGGTCGTTGCTTCGCTGTTGTGCGCGCTGAATACCTACCACAATGTAGTCATCATCCTTAGAGTGTACACAAAATTGGATCAAGAATATGAAGACATTATAAAAAAGTAAATGCCTTGGACTAGCACACCAATTGCCTAATCCCAAACAAAGCTCGTAACTTGTTCCATGTATGCTACGGAACGGATAGACAAACTTAAATTCTTTTTAAAATCATCCGTGAATCGAGTACAAATGTCGATGTTCATCACACAAACATTTGCCCCTATTGAAATGCAAACCCGCGTCCTATGGCTTTGTAGCCAGGGTCTCTAATCACTAGACTGACCTGTCAATATTTCGAATCTATTTCAATCTCAATCCGTTATAATCAACTTATCTGATGTATGGTTTGTTTCTGGTTCTCATTCTCATAAAAGCAATAGTTGCAAAGATAACAAAAAAGTAGCACATGCTCCAACATTTTATTTAATGGTGAGAAGTATGAATGAAAAGTACTCTGATTTACTTATCATTCACTAAAAATAGAACGTTAAGCTGTCTAAGATTATTTTAGGTAATACAACAAATTAGTTTTACAAAGTCAACTTTTATATGACGAGCCGTTTGGTGCAATGGTCGAGAAGTCGGCTATTACACCAAAGGTCGCGGGTTCGATCCCCGCACGGTACAAACATTTGTGTGCATGAACATGTCTGTTTGTATCGGTCTGGGTGTTTCTATGTATAATATGTATGTATTTACAACAAAAAAAAAAAAAAGTATATAAGTAATGTTTATCCGTTGTCTGGCATCCATAGTACAAGCTAATGCTTAGTTTGGGGCTAGATGGCGCTGTGTAAATAATGTCCAGAGATATTTATTTATTTATATTTTACTTTGATCTGGGTACTTAAGTGCTCTAGTATTTCCTCTCAAATTAAGGGTCTCGTATTTATAAAATCGTAGTTGTGAGACGAGGGTCTGAATTCGTAATTTTTCGTAAAAAAGTTTTGTGAGGCGTAATAACGAACTAGGAATTCAACAAAATCAGCCAATATTAAAGGCAGTAACACTTCTCTTAAGCGCGTCCTTTGATGCTGGGACTTCCTCAACAATTTTCATTTCCTCGATGGAAATCCCGTCCTAAACTTCTCAGCATGCCAATTTTAACTCCAAATCTGTCGTCGAGTTACTTTCCACTGAAGTTTACTTCCCACCGATCTCCGTATTTTCAGATTAATCATCCGAACGGTCGATAATTAAATTACTCACATAACTCGTTAAGCCGGCTAGTGACGTAACTGTGCCTTCGGAAAACACTCAGGGCGGGCGAGTTCACTAGCAAAATAACAACGTCCATTCGTAACAAAAAGCCCATTCATCAAACGAGATAACAATGTCACAGCGTTATCAAAACATGACCCGCGAAGCGATCACAATGTTTTGCCGCGGAATCCTGCCCGGCAAAAAGTTAACACAATGGGAAAGTTGGTGCGAATAAATCGTTTCATTTACTATATAAGCCGCGTGCAGTTCTTGTGATGTATGGCTTTGTTTGGCCCGTTTGAAAACAGGTGCCGTTTAAATTGGACTCGCTTGCAAATTAATTGTTGAGTCGTTGATGCATCACCTGCAGGAAAGGAAGTAGGAAACAGCGATAAATTTAACGTTGTAAGTAGAGCTACTGCTTCATTTTATACGATTTCACCGTACGTGTGTAATTTAATATGTATGAAGTTTTCTGTTATGAGGTTTGAATTATAAGAGGGAAGATTTTGTTGCTCAGTCTTCATTTGTTAAGTGAGTGAGTAATAGGTTTGTTGGAAATGATTTCCAAGCACTCCAATATCATTCTCTCGTATGTGTTGTTCGTTTCTCATATAGGTACTGTATAATTTTGTTACATATTTGTGACAGTTTATTGTAAATTATAAGTATACTTACAATTATCAAAGACTCTTACATACTGTATTTGTGTCTTTATCTGCTCTTTCAGTTACTAATCTCTAAATACATGTATATAAATACTTAGATTTTTTCATTGCCTAGGGATTTCAAATATAAACATGAAACATTGCACGGCGTTAACAATGCAATACAAAACAATATCCCGCGGTAATTTCCTCAGGCCGCGCCCTTGCACTCCCACAACGCTTTGTCATTTTCATTTACTTCTTTGCGGAAATAAATTCCAACTAATTTATTTTTATCTCTCACCCTCTGACACTATTTGCTTCCTCCGCCATGAATTGCGGAAAGGGGTTTTTAATTAGCCACTTGTACTTTGAGGTTGTCCTTCTTCAATTATGTTATTATTTTGTTGCATAATAATTCTGACAAATTGCATTAAAGATGGCTGATGTTTGCCTTTTCATATAGATACTAGTTTTTTGGGTAGATTGTGATATGTTTTTTTTGAAAGATAGCTTATTGGTTTATTACCGCTTACTTGGTTTTACTAGTCTGTACATAATGTATTGCAACTTTTAACAGCAAGTAATTCCAACTAATATTATAAATGCGAAAGTAACTCTGTCTGTCTGTCTGTCTGTTCCGCTTTCCCGCTTAAACCTCGCAACCGATTTTGATGAAATTTGGTACAGACAATCTTTAGACCCTGATACAGAACATAGGCTACTTTTTATTTCGAAAAAAAAGAAATCCACGCGGACGGAGTCGCGGGCGGCCGCTAGTTATGAAATAACTATATCTCGACCGACCTAATCCAATCTCGTTATAACTAAAGCCGAAATCTTAGCAACAAAATGCAATCCAAATTAACAAGCTCTTCCTCAAATTCAAAATGGCGGACCATAGGGCTGACGAAGCGGCCTTACTATTGGTACACTCTTTGCGTAGCGTTTCTTTTGAAACTTGGTAGAAATGGATAATACTACCTACTAAAAAGTTTCGGTGTAGTATTATGCAACATAAAGTATTAAGCTTGTTCAAAGTGCTATGGCATGGTGTTAGTTTTTGGCAGCTCGCCCATTGCCTGCAGCGTTTGTAACGGTACTTGGTAAGACTGTTTATAACCGGGTTTGGTAAGTATTTAGCCTTTCGCACGAGAACACAGAGACAGAAGACAGTTCTTTCAGTTCACACTACGGATTTAAAACATACGACCAACTGTTACTTTGGGAGGAATGTGCCAACTAACCACCATGTACAATTTCTACTAACATTCACAGTCTCAAAAAAAATTTGCTCCACTGGTTCATTATTACTCGTATTCAATGTCAATTAAACGAAGTGGTGTACCTTTTATAATATTTTTGCAATATAAACTCACACTAGACTTAGAAATTCTCCTAACATATTTCCTTAATAAAACTCTTATAGTGAGTATTTATTTGAACCAACTAGGTAGACCGCGACACACATTGTGTTAATATTTTGTCTAACCCAACACCTGCCTTCCGTAACAATTCACCTGAATGTGGGTAGAAATTGGGCAAAGGACAAGAGTAGGCGCTTAAAGTCTTTTAGAACCTTGAAGACTCTTTAGATGTTTTTAGGGTCAGAACCTGACAAAAATAGTACTTTTAAACGCTAATTCAACAACGATCCGTAGAAATTATAATTATATGTGTTAATAAAATAAATACCTTTGATGCAAGTTATTTTTCAATGAACCGTAAAATTACGAAATCGCTACCCCATAATTACGATTTGATTAATTTACGTAATTTCCAACAGAATCGATAGTTATAAATCGTAGGAGGATCTCGTGCGAAGTGCCAGTGGACCGTCACCCTAACTGCCTACATCTGTTAATTGCTTCGGAACTTGTTTTTGAACATAATTTCGGCTAATTGCAGAGACTCGGCGCCGCGCCAACTAGCACCACACTAACTCACAGAACGGCACTTTTAAAATCGGACGGTTTTAAGTGAACTTTGATTTCTTCTCATTGGGACTTTTCCGTATAGCCGCTTTAATTAATACTCCATACGTGTTTTCAAGTATGCGGTAGTTTAGGTCGTAAACATAAGGGACAAAGAAGTTCACCAGTAACAGCCCAATGCTGACTGAATTATTACTTTGCGCATTATAAGATCTGAATCCGATTTTAATATATAGCTTCAGAGTGTGTTTCGGTTATTGACCGGTAATAAGATTTCGCAAATATACATATATTATAAATTGAACTCTGTACTAATGGAACGAGTTTTTAACATAATTATCGACGTTTTAATTAAATGAAATAAGCGTTTAAATAGGGAACGATTCAAGAGTACTTATTATGCTCGTGCGTTCAGCAATCTCTGAAGCGAATTACAAGTAATTTAATGCTCGCTCGTATTATCCATGAGTTTATTTATAATTACGATCAAAATACACATCATTAAACATTGCAGTTTAGTTATAACATATAGCTGTTTTGTTCATTTCAAATCATAATATGTTCGGAAAGACTAAGTGGTAAAGGAAAATAGCGCAAGCATAGGCCTGTATAAGATGTAGCATAATAATTATATTTAAAGTTTTATCGTTTTGTTAAAAGGAAGTAAATCCTTCAAACTTCGGCCTCGAAGTCCTAAACATGCAAATGACGATATGCAACTTCAGTGAATTGGTAATAAGCCCTTTCATCCGATGCAATTGGGCTTAATAATAACTTACTGTTTAACATATTGATTGAAATACCGATTCACCCTTTTGGTCCTATTTGTGCAAATTACTCATTGATGAATTATTTTTGTGTGATTCCTTAGATCTAAAACTTTCATCTAAACTTATACGTTATGTCAATGTTTTTGATTTGAGGCCGAATATAACTGAATCGCAATTTTTATTATGGAAAACGAGATGATTTGATAAGTTTTAATTTTGAACCAACTAGTTATGCCAGGGAAGTCTAAATAGAGACTTTGCAGTGCACAAGATTTGCAATAAATGTCTTTGACCGCAGCCAAGATTGCTCGACTCTCCTTTTCCCTTTGTGAAGGAAACATCAAAGCTTTTACAAATATAACTAACCGGAGTAAAATTCGTTTAGCAATAACTGCCGTTTTCTCACAACATTTACTGCTAAAGGATTACTTTATTTTGGGTGAAGAAATTAAAATCGTAACAAAGAGTCATTTAAAAGAGGTTGACACATACATACATATGTGTGAGTTGGTGTGGTTGTAATGTTGACGTGTGCAAAAACTCACATCAACTTTCTTAAATAAGAATGAGACAATAACATTGTCCCAAAGGTTGTTAAATAACAGAGCTGATTTGTAATTTGACAGGCCCGTTGGTCTAGTGGTCGAATCCCGCTTGAAGCAAATGTTTATGGGATGTACCTACATTGGCATTTGTACTCGCGTCATTGGTGTTTACAAAAAGGTATTTAAGTATATCTGTGCGTTCCCTAGCACCCATAGACAAGCTTAGAGCTTATTAGGTAATTGGGGTGTTAGTCGTAGGAATTTATGAATTTATTTATTCATTCTACTATGTTTTACAGTGCTAATGGCA
Source organism: Nomophila noctuella (assembly GCA_958496325.1). Lineage (NCBI taxonomy): Eukaryota > Metazoa > Arthropoda > Insecta > Lepidoptera > Crambidae > Nomophila > Nomophila noctuella. Next base: position 10,368,444 of record OY292487.1, on the reverse strand, counting down.
ATGTCCACTAGTAAAGAATTCATTGATAGACGAAACGTCTCTTGCACTTTTTATTTGCCGGATAAATCCATGTTACAAACTACGTTAGCCAGACTGAAGTGACACCGACAAGAGCCGTAATGTCTCATACGAGGTGGTCGTAAAATTTTATAGGCGGCTTGGAGCTACAGGATGTGTCCCCGGAGGCGCGCTCTCCGACCTCGCATTATGCCTCTAGCCACACTTATCTAACCATGATTAATTTGTTTTATCTAAGCGTTCCATGAGGATGTTTCACTCCAACGCTTTCGAGCACAAAGAAATTGATGAGCGCGGCCTAATTAAATTTTTGAGCGGTGTCGCTTCAGCAACGTCAATCAAAGTCAGCCTGATGTATTACGTGGCACCTATCTCGTCACTTTTATGTTTTCATGTACATTTTGCGCGCTGGCAAAGTCTTTCAGTTAAATGCACGGCTTTATTATTGTTACGAAATTATTCGGAAGAACGCTTTCTTTGATCGTAAAAGTAAGCAGTTTATCATTATACTTATGTACATTTATAAGTGAATACGTGTTTCTTTGCCATAACTTTGAAATTGCATAAAATAATTAGAATATTAATTAATAAGGCCCTTGTCTGTATATATGCTCACTACACTTTTGTGTAGTGAGCGTAATGAATTCTTAAACTTTGTAATAAAGGTGTCACAGTACCAAACGGGATAATATAAAGCTAAAACATTAACAAAGAATATTTATCAAATATATGTAAGTGAAATAAAATAATTTAACAATTTTTTCTTGAGTCTTTTTTACCCCTGACGTCCCTCGTAGTCTCATATGACTCCTCATTTAAGAAAACAATTCAACATCTGCAGGCTTTCTCAAGTGTTTAAGTATCAATGTCACGGAATCTGTTAAATCACGTGTAAGGTGCACAGCACGTGTCATAATGTAATAATAGCAACAACAACAAGACATAACTTGTTGTTTTCCTTCGTCGGCACAAGACTTCCTAATACGCATATAATATGTCGCAGCCATCTGGTTAAATCAGCTATTAAGTTAAGCGGCTAGCCGCTGAACTAAACGCCGGCTCCTAGTCAAAAGACAAGACCGCTTGTAAAATGAATTAGAGAAATAAACATATTTTTAAGGGTTTAAAAAAAATAACCACGAAGGCCAAGTGACGGGAGCGGAGCTCCCGCCCTTTATTTCTAGTCTTCGCGGTCTTCTAGCCTACTTCTATCACAGTAGAATTTCTACATACTTAGGATAATTTTTGACTAAAGCTTAGCGTTTAACTAGGCGCCGGCGTTTTATTAAGGGGCTAGCCGCTTAATTAGCTGGCTGATTTAACCAGTTGGCTGCGACATACATACTGTACTACTATGTTATGGTATGTTCCTGTCTACATCAGGAGGTAACGTGTCCGCCTCAGGGTAATCATTGGGAGCAGAGTTAACGAACTCTGAATACAAATCGAATGTAGGAGATGTGGTATTAGCCACACGTGTATGTCTATGTTGATGCATTCTCTGAATGTAGATCGATTGCTCTCTTCGACGTCTTAAGATGTTGTCTTAGTTTATTTGCGGTGGTGCTTCTAGACAGAGTTGATTGAAATATAAAAAAATATGTATAAAACTAATATACCTACGTATACAAAGTAGACGGCGGTTAGCTAGTTTCTTGTAAGCTATTATTGACTTTTTTAGCTAGTCCACAAACGGCTTTAAACTTCCGCAATTTATAAAGAGGTACTTACTATTCTCCAAAACTACCGAAACTTTGCTTTTGTGGCGCTGTCAGTTATTCATCTCCTCTCCACTGCAGTGGTTGCATAGCTCTGTCAATAGAACCATGACATTCCGGCATGGGAGGTGCAAGACGTATTTAAATAAATTAAAAGTTAAGGAGTTGTACCTGCTGGGTTTGTTATTATACTATACAAAACAAAAGAAATTTATTTCGCCATTGAAAACAGCTGTGTGCATTGGTCTAAGACATTCCATGTCGAAAGTTTGTATTTTAAAAACAGTGCCTGCAATTTATAGAAAGTCTACTTCGTATTTGTATAAATTGCATTCGTCAGAAATCAACACGCGGAAAGGTATATTTATTTTAATTTATCCATTTGTTTAAGATGTTTTGCATAGCAAAAGTAAAAATATTTGGTGTATCCATATAGCTAGATATTATAAATAAGTACTTCTTTTAAATGATATGAGCCATATTTCGAACGAATGTTCATTCCAAGTAAGTAGCTACTTACCAAAGATCTGTAACGAACGTGTAAGGTTTATTCTAGTTCATTGAATACTAGAACATAATATATTCCAAGAATTTTTAAAGCTGCCCTTTAATATACATACCTACCATTCAATATGACCGGCATGATATACGCATTGAACTGAGGCTATTCGCAATACTTGGTATTCATCGATTCCACAAGGAATCAGACTGTTACAGACAATGGTACAAATCACGGATGTTCGGTGATGTGGCTGCGTTGGGAATAGTATGTTTGCATGTGAACTTAACAGTGTTTAGTATGTTACAAAAGCGATTTCATTCATTCGATGCTTACGAGTAGCAATACAAAATCGGAAAGGTTTCAATTTTGTAAAAACCGGCTACCTTCCCTACTATTATGTAGTTTATGGAAATGGGTGCGCCGGAAACAAAATAAAAATGTTAAAAAAGTTTTAGATAACAACAAGGGGCTCGTGATCCCACAGACAAACTATGCAAATAATACATGGCTAATAAGTTTTTTTGTAATTATTTAGTAAGCCAATACTTGGTTAATAAATTAATAATGATAAAGTTCTTGGCTCAAAGAGGTCGGAGTAAAATTTTTTTCGGAATTTGGTAATCGGTTTGCTCGGAAGTTTCAAGTGAGATCTTAATGTTTTCTATTAAAAAGTATGTATTTTATACATCGCAATGATTATATTCATTCAAGTGAACCGTGTTTAACGAGTCTTGCGGGCCAGCGCGTTGCGGTGTCAACGGAAAGGCGCCTGGGGTCCTTTTATCTCTTGCAACCGCGACTTCTGTTCTACTTTTGCCACATTTATTACTCTAACGCTTTAACTTGGAACGCAAAAAAGTTAATTATTTTCTGTTATATTTTACATCGTGCTAGTAACTAATTTTTATTAATTCCGAATAATATTATTCAGGTAAATAAGCACGGAGGTAAATAAGTAAATAAATTCCTTGGACTAATACACCAATTGACCCGCTTGGTGTAATGGTCAAGATGTTGCCTATTACGCAAGTGGTCGCGGGTTCGATCCCCGCACAGGACAAACATTTGTGTGCATGAACATGTCTGTTTGTCCTGTTCTGGGTGGTATATGTGTCTATTTAAGTATATTTGTAATACCACTGTTGATTCTGATATCTGTAACACAAGTGCTTAAGCTACTTAACACGGGGTCAGATCAATGTATGTGATGTTGTGAAATGTTTATTTATATATTTATTATTATTTATTAATTGCCTAGTTCCAAACTAAGCTAGAAGCTTGTAATAATGCATGCTAGGGAACGGATAGACATACACAAAATACTCTTTCTTTGTACAAATAAACTTAAATATAATACATATAACACCCAAACCAGGACAAACAGACTTGTTTATGCACACAAATGTTTGTCCATTGCGGGGATCGAACCCGCGACCTCTTGCGCTAATATTCAACTTTATAACAAGAACAAGCGGGTCGTCAAAAAAAAGAAATTGAATTAATAAATTTTCAATGAGTTTTCGTTCTTTAAACTAACAACAAATGCCTACAAGTTAAACGAATGATTGCATCATTTGAAACGTACGTCGAAACCTAAACATCGTTTTGTTGTATTCCCCACTCACGATACATTTCTCCGGGTCGGTCGGCGCGAACAAAATACTTCGAAAACGAACTCCATCCTCGCCCACTGGAAATGCCGTTCAGTGGCAATTAAAACTTTCGCACTGATCAAACTTTAACAGTCACATCTTCACGACGACAACTTTCCCGGGAGAGGAGCATAAATGTGACTACTGCCACCTAGCGGAATTGTATCGCTGGAATAACTTCCTATTAGTAGGAACGCACTTAGCCGAAAAAACGTGAAAGAACTTTGGCGTGACTATGCCTGCAATGCATTGTTAATGGACACACTATGCCGAACGTACGTCGCGCTTTTTATTTAGAAAACTAGCGGCCGCCCGCGACTCCGTCCGCGTTTATTTCGATTTCAAATTGCCTAAAGCTTTCCTCGTCAAATGGACTATCCAACACAAAAAGATTCCTTCAAATAGGTCTTGTAGTTCCTGAGATTAGTGCGTTCAAACAAACAAACAAACAAACGTACAAACAAACTCTTCAGCTTTATATATTAGTATAGATATAGATTCATTGCCTCCGAAATTCGGTCACGTATTTTCAGCCTGGTGTGCTGGGTTCGTTGTCTACGCCTAAAATATTGTATTTTAAATGGATCATACATGACACATCATGCTTAAGGAACGCCGCGTTTTTTTGTATTAAAAATTCACTATTTTTAGCATTTTTTCAGCTTGGTGTGTTTTTACACTTAGGGCTGGTTGTCGCTTGAATCGTTACCCGATCTTTGCCGGGAATCGGTATTTTTTTAAGCAAATGAACTGCAGTCGGAGTTGTGCTGAGGATTATTTAGATTATGAGCAGCGAAAATTTATCCTGCTTCAGAACGACGTTTACTTGTTTCGCTGTTAGTTGATTTTCGTCTTCGGATAAGCTAATTGTGTTTAATATGCTTAGTAAATGGGGTAATCAATTATTAGTAATTCGTTCACATCATACAAGCCCAGTACAAATATCATGGAAGATTCTTTAATTGGGACAAAAATACCATTCGATTTTTATATCATTCAAATAAACTTCCGAATTTAACAAATTTTTCGTTTGAAATAAATTTTGTGTTTGATGATGAAATACTGCGAAATAACAATATTTTAACATATTTATTTTCCATTGATGGGTTGCATAAAATTCGTTTAAAATCCGAACATACGAAAGTTTTTTAGGTATCGCTGGATTTTTTTAACAATTGTGGGAATTTTATATTTTTATGGAAAGCATAAAGAACACATTTTGTACAGTGCAGTGCAGAGATTTAATTTGCATTTTCTCGACCTCAAATACAAACAAGTAGTAACAAATCGCTTATCAAATTAACTTTGATAGGAGATAAACTCAAAACAAAATAATATTTCAGAATTTTGTACAGCATTCAATCTAAAATTTATAAATTCATTCACTGTATCTTGATAATAGTTGTATTAAATCTGTTTATTTCAGATGAAAGCGTCTTTCTTGCCAAGTAAGCGGCTTAAAATAAACATAAATAATGTAGTCGAGCTTGAAAAATGTTCATATGGTCTTCAAATAATTTTTACATTCTTTATAAGATAATGTTATTCTATTTTGGGTATTAGAGACGACATTTCATAAATAATAACGACCTTAAATGTGACTTGTTTTGAAGAGAAAAAAATATGTTTATTTAATTTAATAGGGTTTTCGTATGATTAGTTATTATGATTAAAATATCAGCCTATTAATGTCCCACTGCAGGGCAAACCCCTACATCATTTGAAATCATCCGTAAAACGCGGATTGGTGATCACAAACCCAGGCTGTGTTCGTAAAAACCGACACAAATGTTCCCGACCCGGGAATCGAATCCAGGACCTCGAGACCACGGAGGTGATTTGAGTTATAAGTAAGTTTGATCCCAAGTATACTTATTAAAAAATCCATCTCCTGAACGTATCTTACGAAAGAAACAAAAAAAGAACATGGATTTAAGGCTAGTTTTCTTCATTCGTCAATCTTATGTAAATATTCCAAAATGCCCTTAAAATATTTATGAAGCGGTAGTTTTAACAGACAGAAGATTAAGCTCGAACGCTAGTTATTTAGGTCGACTAAAGGGTAAGCAAGCAAATAATTAAGGCAAAATAATCCACAGAATAATCCCCATCAACTGGGGAGAATCCTCTGAGACCGCTTATTAATAAACATCAGTTTAATTATGGCGTGGAAGAAAAATGGAACAACACAATCCGTCAAGGCGGATGACGGCGGCGGCGGAGACCCCAAATCCGTGTAAGCCGAAGTCCCGAAGACGCTGACAGATCACTTGTCAGTGTCAGCCCTGCTTTGCTGGAACTGCCTAATGTTTGCCGCGCTTGGACGAGGATTTATGCTGGACCTTCAATAATGTTGGACTCGCTTAGACAGATGACCGTCAAATTATCTCGACCTCTCTGAAATACTTTTTTTTATAATGGCACGGTACATTGGCTCTTTTTTGTTGGACGGTATGCAAAAGAGGCGTCCTAACTGCCAAGACAACAGATCTGGTACCAAAATGGTATATCCTATCCGTCGTTATCGCCATACTAGCCCGCAAGATACTTCTTCCCGCTCCACTTGAAGCCCCGACACCAGAAATCTGTGGGATTACTTAGTTTGACACATTGAGGTATTATATGTATATGTATGTAGTAGTAATACCTCAATGGTTTAACGTGACGTATGTTGCAATATGTCAATCACTGCGATAAAAAGCGACTGTGGCTTAAAATTTTTGCGCCAATTTCAAGGCGAATTATGGCGAGGGCATATCTAAGGATTTAAATATTATAGCCTCCATCAAATCTCATTGTTTAAAATACATACGAGGTGATATCAAGCCGTAGTGACTCTGGCTGTGTTCCAGCAATATTAAGTGGGAGCCAGTACATTTAAAGTGAAAGGTTGTAAAATCAGATAAGTCCACAATATAGCACAATGAGCAATGTTTCCTAATGAAGTATTCTATGACTGATGGAGCCGTAGTGGCAGCTTACAAATTAAACACATGGTTTTGTGCCATGGCCTTCAGAAGTCTCAGTTATCTATACTTATATTTATTGGTTAGTGTGTTCTTTGCCTATTACTATTTACGAGTGGTTGTATGGGAATGTGCCTCTTAAAAAATAAATAAGCTGTTCAAGATGTGTCCGGGCCAAACACTGTGTGTGTATTTGTTAGTGATGTTTTATACTTAGTATGATGAAGCTACGAATGTTTCCATTATGTAGCTTAAAATCAAACAGACTAATGGCCTGAAACGTACATATTTACTGTGTCCTACACTATAATGATATTTAGCAATGCGCAGCAGCAGTTACACATTGCCAATTCAACAGAAATACGGAATGAACTCCACAACGATAATTCGGTGAACTTATCGCTGCCACATTACGGAATAAAATTTACAGTCAAAGTTCGTGTATTTTAACCCAATGAGCAATAAAAACACAGCGAAGGCAAATTGCAACGACAAAGACTATTTTAATTGAAATTAATTTCCCGTAATTGCTTCAGATGTTGGGACTGTGTACTGGAACTTATCAGGTAATTATTTGATCTGATTGCATCGTAAGTAGCTTTAAAATACTTGTATAAATAAATTCCCTTTTTAAAATCATTCAGAGATAAAACGTTAATTTTAAGACCAATGAAGATTAATACGTATCACCGGTTAATATTAAAATGCCTACATGTAAAATATTGATTACAGTATCGCAATAAGGGAAGTAAAAAGTTTATATTGCCTATAGAAAGCATAATTCCGCCCGGAGTAAAAAAGTCAAACCCGCGAAAGAATTAAGAATAAAAAACTTCCAGAATAAAAGATAAAGGTTAAGTTACAGCCGGGCACTTATTATTCATGTTCCTCTGGGAGCCGTGTATTAATTTCTCTCCACGCTTACTGACATGACTAGTAGGTTGTAGGTAGTAGGTACCCTAGGCTTGAGTAAATCATTTGAGTCGCCGTGTAATCAGGCCTAGAGACCTATGCAAACAAATGCGCCGCACACAGCATTGATGAATGCATTGATTGCACAGAAGACGTCCATTGATTGCTATGTAACAAATTCTGTACATGGTTAACCAATTCGAAGAAACTTGGTATAATGCAGTTATATATTTTGACTCATCAGCTCAGCTTGTGCAGTATCTAGGCAGCTAATTAAACAGTCTGCATGCAATTTGCATCTCGTCGGATTGGAGTCGCGAACTTCTGATTATTTGAATAAGATTTCGCAGAGCAATATTAAGGAAATTATACGTGCTACCGAGCAGATTCAGAGACGGGTAGGAGAAGAGTCGAGCGCGCACGTACCTAATACATCGAGATGGAACACTGCTCTAATTACCCTATCGGCGGGATTGTTTAAACTTTTAATTCTCGGTTCGCTGTCTTATCTTTTCAGTTTAATCGGAATGGATGGAATGATGCAGCGTTATGTGGTTTTATTTAAGTTAATCGCTACGTAGCATGTTCGGGTACCTACATATTATGTACTCTTAATACGGAGCCAGAAGTGGTCGCCATGGCCGAAACCGGCCGGGATGGCATCATCATCATCATCATTATGTACTCTGAAGCCTTTTTTTTATGTTGATAATTATTTTATCACCGGACATCTTAAGCCACCAAAGACGAAAAAATCCCAAATACTCATAGTTATCGTGAGCTATTAAAGATGAGACATAATATATTCCGACTTCAATTGAAATCCACGACCGACCTATTTACCCTCTTTTAAGCTATCAAATATGCCATTAAGTCATTCTCCAAATGCAATTTAATTTATTTTATAGACCTAAATTTTCTGCTGCTTTTAATCAAAAGCTTTATGATAAATCGTTTGAAGCAATCCAACTGATAAAATCATCAAAAAAGCCTTTTATAGTTGCAACTAATTTAAGTTTAATCTACGAGTAAGTTCATCTTGATCGATATCTATTTTATGCCAACGAAAGCGAAAGAAGACAAAGTTATCTTATTCTCGTTATAAATCTTATAACTCGGGTCAAATGAAAAATTACGCACTGCAAACAAACTAACGTTTTATATTTTAGTCTGTAGGCACTAATTAATTAGCCGTTTTGTTCTTAATAATAAAAAGAACTTACGAAAATTGTAATTACAGATATAAACGTGGCCTACAAGACCTAGTCCTAATTCGTAAAGAACAAAACAATCAGTAAAATACAAAAGATAAAAGCATTGTCGCCTTGGAACGTTCACGTTTTTGCCAAGGGTCCCTCGTAAAACTTTATTAGGCGCATTAAGGTCGTGGTTGAATCCTGTTTATGTAATCGCCTCCGGGGACCTTTACCAGGAAAAATATTAAGTGAAAAAAGAACACACAATGTCACCCTAAGTAAGATTATATTTATTACGAGCTATATCCAAGAGGGTCCGTAGTACACGCGCTGAATCTCACTTCAGCCGGAATGAAAAGATGACAGCCGCCCGATGAGAGAGCAAAGCGGCGCCCATCGAATTATAAAATGATTGTAAGGAATATCCCAAGCACTTTAATTTTGCCTAGTAAGCGATTTTCTCGAGCGAATATAAAAAGATTGACATTTTCATCAGCTTACATTATATAATATCGCGGTACTGGTTTCACTCTAATTCCCAATAGGTTCTCCGAAAGATAATGTGTGTAAAATTATGGGAACCGTCTGCAAAGTCCTTAAGGACTTTTGAATATCAGGGGTTGGTGAAACCAGGGCTTAGGCTTAGACGCATTTTATTTTATTCTTAATATGACTTTCAATAAATTGAAATCTCAAGGCTCCTCTTTGCGTATTTAGAATATTCAGTTTCATTTATTATTCTCCTAAAATAATAGCCTGGACTTAAACTAATTATCTATCTGGACGTATTAGATGATACCTAACTTGCTAGAAAAAGCTTTTACGGATCTATCGTTATAGTAAATGATTGGTTCAAGACACTTAATAGTCGAACTTGCTGTTACTTCAGATTTCATAATCGATTTTAAAATACCTTACCGTTGGGTTCGCTTCTATCATTGTTGTTCTCTGATCTAATATTACATAATGCTCAATATTATCGGCCGAAAAAAATGGGATGCGGCCAAGTTAAAATCGTTTAACATTCCGGAGCATCCAGGTTCTTTGGAAATCACTTCCCGACTTCGCTGGGGTCTGACGTTGATGTATGGTGTTTCTTTAACGCGGGTTAATGCTATGGATTTTGTTTCCAGGAATTTTGTGTTTTGCACCTTAATATCACGGGATTAGGCCATTTGATTGATTATTTTTACGTCCTAACACTTAGGCGGTGACACAGAGGAGTAGGCTATTCATTTGCAAGCTGGGGCTTGAAACTGAGTGTTCATTTTTATATTCTTGAAGTGCTTTTATTCTCGAATATAATAAAAAGTTTTTACTTAATCTAGGTAATGGACACTTCGTAAAAATACCATAATTGTAAGTAGTTCAGGCTTTTGTGATGTGCATGTCGAAATATTGTTTATAATTACAAAATACAAAATAAGTACAAACTTTTTAGGACAGGTCCAAGTATGCAGGGTAAGAATATTATAAGTCATCAGTCACCTATTTATTAATTATTGTCTACACCCAGTGTTAATGGCTTGTGCGGAGGAAAATCATTGATCTGTGTCTTCCTAATTTCTATTCCATATGAGTACGATATTGTCGGAAACTTCGCATACAATCACGTTCCAACTTATTATATTCATACCAGAGAAGCGAGTTGAAGGAAGGATTCCAAGAAAAATGCATGAGGTGACCTTTCTACTCTTATAGACGGACTTGGAGCATTTTTGAAGGTCATAAACCATAGGAGAATTACGCATAACGCATGCAATTATTAACTGAACTTTTGATAAACAAAATAAACATTCATTTCTTTGGAATCATACTAAAGCTAACGGGTAGACAGTGTGAAATAATTATATGTATTCAGACATTCACTCAGACATTTCCTAGTAAACGATGCAAACCTCGCCTAATGGGAACCACGAGTTTCAATTGAGCTCAAAAATCTTCAAGCGATCCCTTTTCACACCTGCCTAGTTTATTACTTATTAACATGTCTGATTTACACATGCACTTGTTTCTAAACGGTTATGGCTCGGGATCGTGGGATTAATGCGATAAATCAATGTCAGGACATGTTTACGACCTAACAGAGTTAATTCCTCTGTGACATGACGTTTATATTCGTGAATAATTGTTGATTGTTCTAGGCCCACCATGGCTGTAACTAATACAATAGTGGCAATAATTATTACGGCTCTGCGACAATGGAGTACTTGTTTGCTTATGAATAAGAATGTCCTAACTCAAAACTTGCCACGCATAAATTATAAAATTAATGTTCTGTGAAGTAAAACGGAAATATAAAAGATGAACAATTAGTGCGTTTGAGAGTTAGTTTGTTTATTAATTTGTGCAACACATGGTGGGGATGTATGCGACATACTTTTGTAATAAAACAGCCATAAGCAATGCTAAAAAAAATATCTCGTTAATTACAAATATTCTACATTTATAATAAAATAAATAGCAATGACTGAATGTGTATTTAGGTACCACGTTGCTAATGAATGTTACCAAGCACTTTAAACTTTGTATCCCACATTTCAACGGCTACGTATACTATATATACTAGTATACGTACTAGTATATGTATACTACATAATTAATATCGTGTTAAGTCCCGTTAAATAATACAACTGTCATAATGCAACGCGAAAGTCTAAAATCTTATATTTCAACGGCTACTTGAAATATATGAATCGCGACGAAAAATTCTACTAAATATGCGGCATATATCAAAATATCTTTTCTCCCACGTCTACGCTCCGTACTTAAGTTATTGCGTCAGTCTTTTCGTAGGAGCTCTCGTCCATCCTCTTACGGTTTAGTATTTTCCCAGGACAAATAAAGCTGATTAAAAATATAAAAAAATAGACATAATTCAGTTTGTAGCATGTTACAATGAATTGTTATTGTCATCTTCTATATCTGATGCCATTATTTAGACTATGGCGAACTCTAAGCTCTGTTTAATTTAGGCATACTTATTTTATATCCGATATCCTCAGTAAAATCCCCATCTCTTAATAGTTATTTATAGCTAAAGCTTCTTAGTTTTAACTAAGAAACACTGTTTTTCTGAACTAGCTTTTGATTTTAATGATGTAAACCTCGCAGCTGATTTAACTTAATATATACCAATATACAATAAATTTAAAGCCACATTTTTCATGTATTATTGCTAGCTAGAAACAAGATTAATGTTACTACCGCTAGTAAGTAGCACTACCTCTATAAAACCATACATTTCTTTGCTGAGAGTGTTAAATTTATTCAACACAAAGTGCGTGTAGAGTGCGACAAATAGCAAGCGAGTAATGTAATGTGTTTGAGAGCAGTAAAGTAATTTGAGGTTGTATAACGAAGCCTGCGTGGGTATATTTCCAGCGGAGGTAATTCGACAGAAGACAAATGAAGAAAAGCAAAGTGCCTGTAAAATATTGTGTTCTCTTGGTTAATTATGTTTATTACGATTGAAACGGGGGAATATTTCATTAATTAGATTACAAAAGTACGTGAAGTACACATTATGTACCCTTCCGTAATTGTGGAGAAATTAATCTTAATTTAATAAAGTTGTTTTTGTGGTGTCGTTTCCTTAATTATTTCTTAATGCCATATTGCTTAGCTAAACGTCATAAGTTAAAAGTGTTATCTCAATCAAAATCTGTTTGCCGGCTAAATGTATTTAGGCTCTTGAAGAATCGACATCAAACACAACAGTTATTCTCTTATTACCAAGCCGAAAAATCTTCATAACACAATCATTAAAACATACTTCAAACCCAACATGAATTTCATGTGTTATTTCCACGCTTACAAATTCATACGCCACCGAAAGGGTTTCTAAATAAAACGAGTTCCAACTCCGACGCGGATACTTAAATACACAAACTCATGTGGGGTAAAACGGTTAGTGGATAATCCGAATTCCTAGGCGCTTCACCTAATTCGTTTGTGGAAGTTTGCCGCGGAAACGTAGGGCTTTGCGGGATCAGGTGGAGCCCCGAGTTTGCCGTGATCCCCCCAAGACGGCTTGCGTCACGACTGGGACCATTAAGTCCTGCCCACTTAGGAGATTTTACGTGATTCTTGGACTACTGAAGATTAAGACAGATTAAGACAATCGACACATTGATTTGATACTACATAGCTGGGTTAGATTTCGATATTGACTTAAGTATTAATTTTTATTTTTAAACTAAAACCGTACATTATTAAAATCTAAAACATGAATTTTATATAATGTTATTTTCATGCTTACAAATTCATACGCCACCGATTATTCAATTTCCGATTGTTTTTTTAGAATATTTGAGTAGCCCTATCTCTTTCAAACAAACTACACTACACTATATTAGTATAGATAAACGTACTCGAAGAGGCAAGTACCATTCTTTACTCCTACAGCATTACATATGTATTTACAAAGAAAAGAAAACAATTGTTATGAATAACTGTCAATCCTTTATTTTAACGTGGCACTTATGTACGACACGTTAAGTTTACGAGAATACGCGTTAAACAGGAAGTTCTCTAATGTTACAGCAAAAGTATTTTATGGTATGTAAAAAGTATTCGAACTCAGTTTTGATTGCTATCTCCTTTATGACGCGGAGTTTGTTTTATGAGGTTCCCAATGATTGTTGGCAAGTTATTCAGGTGTTCCAAACTGATCACTACCTGTGCGTCAGTATGGTTATATCTCAGTTAGTGACCGAAGCGAAGTAACTAATGAAAGTAGCATTTTAAATCGCCATAGTGTTTTATTGTCACGACAATGAAGATTTATCATCCGCTAACGTCATTGTTGCCGCCGGGTCAGGATCGGGGCGGCAGCAAAGAAAATAAAACCCTGCTCTTCCGTGTATATTCGCAACCATGTATATTTGTGACGTATAATCTTATAAAACAAAATCTCTTACAAAACGTCATACAATGGAAAATATCAAAATCAAAAATATATTATAAAAGGAGGTTTGCGTCGGCAACATGGCCGCCCCCGGTGTCGAAGACACGAAAAAAGTGAGGAAGGCGACGCTAGTCTCACGGGGGAGCTATACTGCCAACGCGGAACCATGTAAATAAAACTCACAAAATTATTAAAAAAGGTCCGCGAGCCGAGGTCTACTTCCTAGCGAACCCGCCGAATCATGTCCCCAAGAGATGAACTCGTAAAATGGAACGGCATTATCGCCACTAGAGTTCTTGAATTGACATGATTCAGCGGTCGCGAGTTCTCAAGGCCCTCCGCTTCCGCCGGTGAAGATGTGCAGCCGTAGGCGAGCCGTCTCAATAAAAGCGACCAGCCGCTCCCAGACTCCGCCCATAAAATCATCGCCGGGTATGAAATGGAGACAGTCGAAGCCGATCTGTTCCTCCGGTAGGCCTCTGCTAGGTGGCGCCCAGGCTCTCTCCGCAGGCAGGTCTCCAATGGGCGCATGCACGTCCGCAGACTCTCTGTCGGGCACGTCGGGTGGCCGCTCACGACCCGTCGAACTGCCGGCTGCCATGCAGGGATGTAGTGGCGTCGCGCTGGTGGTGGTGAGCTGCACAACAGTGGAGACAGTGAGTCGCATGACGGCTAGCCACCACGAGGATGAGCAGAGCGCTGGAGACGGCGTCGAGTTTGTCAAAGCCGGAACGCGCAGCGAGAGGCGGAGGAGGCCGTCTCGGCTTAAATTTGCGTAGGCTTCGGTTAGGCTTCGGCTGGGCAAGGCTCTCCGCGACGAGTCGGGCATGTGAGTTGAGTTGGAAGCGGAGGTGTCGCAGACGCTCAGCATCTTCAAGTGCTTCCACGGTGTCGGCGAGTCCACGATGGGAGGGCCGATAAAGGAAGTAGGAGTAAGACCTTTCGGCTAGAGGATAGTCGCTCATTATCGCTCAATTGAGAGGTACGCGTACGCGCGCCGAAGAGATGTGCGCGCGCGCTGTCGCAGAAGGCGTAGCTGAGGGGCGCGCAAAAACCCAGAAGGGGTGCGCAATGCGCCCTGAAGGGGCGCGCAAAGGACCCTAAAGTTCAGGAGTGCCAGCGATAGTGCGCCGAAGAGGGCCGCGGCCGGCTCTGAGAGGCCAACAAGAGGGCGACCACTGAGGGCCAGGGAGGCAATGGACGCGGCCAGCTCAGAGAGGCCGGCGATAGTGCGCCCAATCGGAGTCGCAGCCGGCTCCGAAGGAACAGCAAGCAAAAGGGCGAGCAGCGTGTACCTCTAGTCCGCTACATGGGTGAAAATGATGACAAATTTCGAAAGGGAGCGATAATAAAGGTGAGCAATATGAGGTGTGTGTGACATTTAAGGATCTGTCAAGACCTCATAGGTCCTATACGACAGAAACCGTCACACAAAGAAGGTCGTGAAAGCGGATCACGAATGAAAAATGAAATGTCGAGTCGAGATGTATGGCCGCGGGGCTTGGCTCATTAGGCGGCGCCCGGGGTGTCGCGCTCCGATATCGGAGCGGTGAGTGACACGGCTGACCGCGATGAGCGCCCGGTAAGAGCTTGGCTCGTCCTGGCGGCGCCCGAGGTGTCGCGCTCCGATATCGGAGCAATGGGCGACACGGGTGGCCGCGACGAGCGATTACATAATGAGCTCAGGCCTCGATCGAATGAATAAATGGAACTAAAAGCAACAAGTGATAAATGCATGATCGTGAGTGAATGAACGGGCGGCGCGGCGAGAATCGTCGGCGATAGCCCGCCGTCCAGCGCGCGGATGACGATGTGTGCACGAAGTCGCGCTCGTGGTGGACGCGCGCGCTGGAGGGCGGCGGTGCGGGTGCCTCGTAGTCGAGCTCGCGGAGGGCGCCGGCGCCAGGTTTTAGCCGTTCTGACATAATGTTGCCAACGGGAGGCCGTCACCGAGGGCGCGGAGCGCGCGCTCGTCGTGGTGGCGGCGATAGGCTGCTGGCAGCGGGCGGGACTGCATGGCCCAGGCAGGTGAGCGGCGGCCGCGGCCACCTCAGATATGCCGGCCAGGGGGCGCCCAATAGGGGGCGCGGCCGACTCCGAGGGGCCAACAGGAACAAGGCGACCGCTGGTAGCAACCTCTGGCCTAAAGGGCGCAGTCTTCAAAGCGCCGCGGGTGAACAAGTCTGTAGGCACAAATGATCGAGTTAAGTTCCTTAAAATGATAAAATAATCCTCGCGCTCGGGTAGAACCCGCGGGGTGTGTGGCCCTATGTGTGCAGGAGCTTGGCTCATCAGTGCGGCGCCCAGTGTGTCGCGCTCCGATACCGGAGCACAGTGCGACACGGGATCAGGCCGCGACGAGTGCTCGGCACGGGAACACACAGCAGCCCGAGTGGGTCCGGGCTTAAAAGCAGGACCGAGCATGGGCGAGTAAGAGTCGCGCGTGGGCGACAGAGCGTCATTTGTCGGGTTGCGTATAAAATATCCCTCGCGCTCGGTTGGTGTCCGCGGCGTGTGTGGCCCTAAGAGTGCGAGACCTTGGCTCATCAGTGCGGCGCCCAGTGTGTCGCGCTCCGATATCGGAGCACAGTGCGACACGGGATCAGGCCGCGACAAGCGCTCGGCAAGGGGACACACAGCAGCCAGTGCGGGTGCAGGCTTAGCTGCAGAACCGAGCACGGGCGAGGGAGGGTCGAGCGTGGGCGAGGGAGTGTCCAACCATCCTCCGATAGCGGAGCGGCTTGTGCGGGAGCCGCACGCTAGGGCCGCGATATTCGCCTGCAGCTCAAGGAGCGCGGTGGCTTCCTCGGCTGCGGCAAGGTCGCGTCTGATCTCGTACACGCGCCTAGCGTGCGCTGCCTCGAGGGCTAGTATCCGCGCGGCTCGGCTAGAGGAGTTGGATATCGCCTGGGATGTCATCGCCGGTAGTGAGTAAATATAAGGAATTGGGTACTCACAGTTTCCACGTAACTACTTACGGTGGTGATGCCATCCCACTTCTGACACCACTTGTTGCCGCCGGGTCAGGATCGGGGCGGCAGCAAAGAAATAAACGCCAGCTCTTTCCATTCGCAACAATATATATTTATGACGTATAATCTTATAAAACAAAATCTCTTACAAAACGTCATACAATGGAAAATATCAAAATCAAAAATATATTATAAAAGGAGGTTTGCGTCGGCAACAGTCATTCTTGAACTTTATTTGAACTTTTATCTTTATTCCCAGGGGAAATGAAAATAATAAGATTTATAACCTGACCCATTGGTTTTACAACAATTTTTTTTTCACATTATGCTTTACATGGTGTATTGTAATCACATAATATGTACCTTTATCAATTAGTCAGTCTCCGCTGTCTGGCCCTATGTATGTGTGTGTATGATTATTTGTTGGATATTTAAAATTATGTAATAATTACATGCGATTTCTGAATAAATAAAATGATTTAAAGTTTTTCTTCTTCTTCCTAGCGTTTATCCCGTTTCTATACGGGGTCCGCTTTGACCATGATCCAGGATTTGGCAAGTCTGGTTATTACAGTGAAGCGACTGCCATCAGACCTTCGTAACCCTTAGAGGGGAACCAGACAGATTGGATCGTGGTTACACATTCAGATCTAACTGAACTAAATTCAGAAATCACTGAATGTGCAGGTTTCCTCACGGTGTTTTCCCTCACCGCCGAGCTAATGGCACAAATCCACACATATATTTCGAAAAATCCAGAGGTGTGGGCCCGGATTCGAACCGCGGACCTCACGTATGTGAGGCGCCGTGCGTACCACTAGGCCACCATCGCTCTTAAAGTGATTTAAAGTTTTTATTAGAATTTTAAACACATGTACAAATTGTACAATATATCAAAAGGAACCCCAACGAAATAATTTCCCTGCAAAAGCTTCTAAAACTTGGAATGAAATCCTAGTGAAAATATAATTAGATGATCTATTACCGGTACGACGAGTCTAACTAATAAATGGAACCAATTCGCAATTTCCCAGCTGGAACAGTATTCCGCTCAAAAAACTATTCCAGTTCCTCAAGCCAGTCTCCAAAACTTCCGTGGAGCGGTGTACTAGCATTTTCTCAATTTCAGTTTGCAACAAAATCAGTTTATTCTCTAACTGACAAATTGCATTTGAGTAACAAAGTACAATTTTCCTTTGAGTTTGAAACCTGACAAAGTTTGGCGGCACATTATAAATGATAGACACATAAAATATAGCTAGACCAACTTGTTTTTTGTCTAGGGAGGAGCCAGCGTAACAAAATTATTTTTGAAATGGACAGGTAACTGGATTTCCCTTTGCCCAATCGTTTTGCGTACGATAAAATTCACTTATGCTACCTTCACATGCCGTAGAACGAATTCAAGGGATGATATGTTCAACTGTTTTTTTTAAGCAGGGTTTTTTAGATATTATGTTAGAAATGTACTAGGATTTCAAATATTTTAGATATCCAAAATTAGACGATTATACAAATATGTTTTTAGCAATCATACCGTTTATGTTCGGTTTCGACTGTGAATTAATTTTATCTTTCTATTGCCTTAAAATAAAGAGTCACTCTCTAGAAAGCCGATTCCTAAATCACCAAGAGCTTTGAATAAGGTTTAGATATTTCCCCTCTTAAGTTTTACCATTGTAAGTTGGGACGTTAAAAAGGTCATTTAAACAAAATCATATCCATTCATTCTACGATGAGTGTGTTGTGCAGGTTCGACGGTATGTTTCAATTACAGGCACGGGTTAGAAAGTCATTATTTCCTGGTAGCCCGACCCCAGGTGTATATGTGCCTACTATCGTCGTTTGAATATTATATGTTATGTATGTAGGTACCAGTTAAACAACTTTACAGGGTAACGCAGTTTTATTGGAACATATTGTAATGTTAAGTGTGTTTTTAGAGAAAATCCGGTGACAAAGGCTCAAAGAACATTAGATCTGACTTATTATTGATCAATCACGCTACTTACTGTAAATAATGTAGGCAGCATTGTTGGCCGATTTAAGTTTTATCAGTGATGTTGATTTGGTCATGATAATACGGATAATACGTTATCAATGGATTAGGCCGTATATTACTGAATATTTGGTCAAACATTAACACAAACGGATTACGTACACCTACTCTCCACTAATGTACGGATTTTGTAACCATCATTTGCAATCAATAGCTCAACATAGTGAAATGAGTGACCAAAGACTATTATTTCCTGTTCGCTGAATCTAGCTACCATAGGTCTCTCGAAAACATTTTCTCTTCAACTCGTGAGCTCTTGAATACTACGATGAAGTTCGCCAACTTTTTGAAATAACTTTCGCGCACTGTGGATGTAGAGAGGCGCTTATTGGACGGCAATTTCTGGAACAAAATTTTGAACTTTATATTTTTCAATTTGACAAAAGATGACTCATTCTGTGAATTTTTAATCGGCTTTTTGAGAGCTCTTAGCGGGAGTTGTCTTATTTCTTGATGCAATATTTTTTACTCAAGTTAAAGTATTTGTGGCAGTAATTTTGTATGTTGATTCCTTAGATTAAATTAAATATTTTTAAAAACATGAAAAAGATTATTCGAGAAGAAATCGATCAATTATAGATTTGTTCATTACGTCTATTTGAATAGAAAGAAAACCTTTCAATTAAGAAAAACATAAGGGTATACATTAACTTCTTACATCCACAATGTCTGTAGGTAACTAATACATTTAATGCAAATATGTTGCATTGCGTGTAGGTAACTAGAAATAATGAGCTTTGTTTTTACTGCATCAACATGTGCATTTTGCACTATAAACTAATATTGTGGGATTTATTCTATTACTTGTGTATTTTTGTATCATGTTTATCTACCTACCTGGTTTTAATTAAAGGTTGAACAAGTGTTTATATAGCGAATGTAATTACTGCTTTGTGATTTTAATGTAAAAATTTAATGTTTTTAGCCGTACGTGAGTTCATTTAACTATCAGGTTATGATTGCATTTACTTTGCTTTAACTACCTTTTAGGGATTTATATCAATAAAAAATTTATAAAAGTGATAAGCGGAGCGAAATATACATCGAATATTTCCTGGAAACCATCTTTTCAACATTTATATCTGGTGTGGGCAAAATAGTCAGGGCCAACCATTATCGAATCAATCTACGCTTTAACCATTTTTATCTTTCCTTATTCATGCAAATTTATTTAGAAAACCTATTGATTTCTCTCGATAGTATTTTTCACTCAAGAGACTGATAATGATGGAGATATCAATTTGTACAACTTGCCTATTACTATTGTAACATTGTATTTTAATATTTTATGATCGAGTTCCACCAAACTTGGACCTTCCAATTTTCACTATTCTCCCACTGCTGTCGATCAGAATATGAGTTTACCCTTCTACGTACCTCTGGCATGGTAAATTAAATAGTTAAATGAAAATGGCACGACTTAACGGGCACGACTTAACGGGCACGACTTCGCTAGCCCGTGTGCACCGGCCTTTTCCAATTACAGAGCGGCAGTCATTATTTCCGCTGCCACGCGATGCCTTCTACGCTACGCCGGCACTCAGATCTGCTTCGCTGACCTCCCGAAATTCACCAACTACCCAACCATCTTAAGCTGATCCTCCCCGACCCCCGCAAAACTGTAGCGCCCACGCGAAATCAGGACACACCTTCGCATCTCAACGGGTCAGTCTACGTCGGGTGCCTTATATCTTACTATTGAATTTCGTGAGTAATTCGGCGGATTCGTTCGAAATAGCCTTTATCAATTTTGCCGTCACTCCTGCAACGGGAATTATAAGCCTATTTATCTACATGGTTGCATTTCCTTGATTTATATAACAGTCTTCAATTCATTTATACTTGTATCGCTTCGAAGATGTGATTTCAATGAAGCCTGTGATGTTTGTCTAATCAGACAGCACTGAGCTGTGATATTCTAGTATTTCATCCCGGCAATCAGTTATCTATTTATTATAGCAATTTTTTTAAAAGTTATTCAACATATGAGCGTATAATAACCTAAGGCATAAACTACGATTATGATTTTACCCAATAATCTTAAAATTTTTGACAGTTCTATGTTTTACCGGCTTTTATACCAAACGCTACATTTTTGATGAACATAAAAGATGTGATTGTATATTTATATTTTCACAGCAGACTCGTCGAGTACGAACTATTAAGTTTTTAAGTAACGTTGCCATATTTTAAATCAGACGTCCGCGCTCGTTTAAACCATTTACTGAATGACTGGTGGGCGCTTACTGCTCCTCATTAAAATTTATTAGTGACTCTGATATTGCGGCCATAACTCCTTTTTCGAATGATATAATTGTACGGATAAATTCAGGAGTAAAGCGGCTTTTTATATTTACAAAATTATTTCCCTGTTTTATAATAAATTTGCGTTACTGTTGGCATTCGTAAATAGTCATCAATCGTGATATTTGATATTTACCGTTTACTTTGTGCGATTTAATTCCGAAGTCTGTTTCAACCTAAAATGTTTGCTAAAAGTAATGCTGAATTTTTTTAGCACAAGTACGATGGAGTCATTCAATAAATTTATATGCACAGCTATCTCAGAGAAGGGAAAGGGGTAAAGTTAAAATGGTTCAATTATAACTAAATTCATTTGCACTTTATCCTGTACACTGCTTCCTTGTAATGTTTCTATCTTATCTTAACATCTTATTATGGTAAGTAAACTATTGACTTAATTAAAATATTTTATATCCTCTAGTTTTGAGAACATTTGATACGCAATCGTGATGCGTAAGTATATAAAGATTTATGGAGAACGATTAAAACGTTTCATCCAAAAGTTATTTTCCGAATGTCATTTAGTTGTGCACAATAGCTTGAATAAAATTCACGTGAGCATGAATACAGCTTTTACTCATTAGAGTGTTGCGGTGAAAAAAATATAATGACGGCGTCAAGCCGCAAACAAAGGTCTCACAATACGCGTCCACACACGCCATTGTTTCAGCTTTTATTGAATTCGATCCTCATTAAAAGTTTATTTTTTCGTAACTGCGAAGTGATTTGACGCCATTTGACTCCGCATTTTGAAAAAGACGAGCAGATAAAAGCGTAGTCATAATGGCGATTGTGGCCGGGTTGCATTTAACGATAACGACACTCGTGGATATGTTCCGCAATCAGCTCTTTATGAATCGTTTTATTATGTATAAATCGGATACGGGTGGAAAAACGGGTTCAGCATCAATCAGGTTTTCCTAATGGGCTCGCAAATTATAGGGATTAAAGATGTAGGACAAATTGGGGATAAATAAATTAGATAATATTTCAAAAATATGTATGGACTTCGCACGGTGTCAATCTACATAGATGTATTAAAAGTTATTATTTCGTTGAATAAATAATGACAAGAAACAATACCATCTCAAGCTTTAACTTTAGTGAAAGGTAATTTCTGTGTTGGTACTCGTAGTAAAATATTTTTGTTCGTGTAAATTAATATTTCGTTTCGATCTAGATATCATGTTACTTTTAGGTACATTATAACATTTGTAATGATATCTATCCATATTATTCTTGGGAACATTAACTCTCATTATCGGAATATGTGATCATTATTGAAGACGTTGTTAGTAGTTCTACAGATCTACAGACAGAAATTACTCAAACGGTTTCGTTCGATATTTGTGTCACGTTCTAGGACATGTCTGATAATAATAATGGATGTACAATGGGGATGTTGACACCACCAGTCATTTGACTTTCTTCTATTAAGTGTCAAAACGATTCCAATATTTGAAGTTTGTATGGGAATAGCACTATACACACTTGTACCTTATGACGTCATTATTTTTGAAGTCAACTTAGTAATTCAATATATGTATGTACCTACATAAGTTTAATTTATTACAAATTCTAATCTTACTTTATACGAAAGCAAACCAATACATAAGATACTAAAAATGCGTATTTTTTTTTAAAGAAAAGTGTTATGCAATTAAAAGTGATCCCTATTATTGTACACCAATTAATAATATAATACTACGATGATAAACACATTGACACATCTGTATAGGTATAATATTGTTGATGATAAGTAAAAAAAATGAATTATTTAATACAATACTTTGAGCAGATAAGCAGGCTAACTTTTAGGAAAAAATTATAAATAATGGCCAATCCATTGTTAGATTTTGATTAAATTTCTAGTGACATCTGTATTAATATTGGTTACTTGTATTTTTCTGTAGATTCTATTCGTTTGATTTGAGGCGTTCGAAAAACAAGCTTTCCCATAAAAAAGTTTCCGAGGAATATCAAATAAGTATTTATCTTCTCGTCCAAGCTTCCTTTCAAAAACTTTAGTTCGATATAGACAAACAAAGTACTTAGGTATTATTATTACTTATGTCTACAAAACTTCCTCCCCTAGGAAATTAGTCTCGTCTAAAGAATGGCAGATTAATATCTGGGGCTGGATTTGCTGTGACAAAATTATATATTGAAAAATAAAATGTCAAAAGTAGAATATACTGACTGAATCTTGTTTATATTATGTTTGTTACCACGTAAATGACAATAGGTGAACAATTAATGTTCATAAAAGCTTAATTTGGCGCTAGATAGCATGGATTAATTCTTCAACAATTTTTTTACATTTCCATGCGGTTACTAACTAGATCTTCTAAAGGGATCGTCTCGTTGATTGCAAAAGCACGTAGTAATTGGATGGGGATATAGCCTCAGCACGTTTCACTTTGACCATTCACGACGTTTCACGACGGCGTATGCGCACTTGAGAGATCATTTTGAAATGAAAAGAGCACTAATTACGAGAGACGTTAGAATGGTTTTCGCGAGTCGTGTCGCAAGTCGCCGCGATAGTGAGGAGCGACCTAATTACGATAGTGCGGTTCTCGACGTCTAACGAGCTGCGACTGGGATCCGTGTTTATACGTACGTATAATTGCCTTTACTAGGCCTTTACGTCTATAAAAGTGTTCAAAAGCATTTGGAATACGTAGAAGAAAAGATTAGTCATGATAAAATTGTGAATTGCTAATAAACAGAATAAGATGTTGAAGATTTCAGGAACTGGGAAACAAAATATTATTATCGTTAAGGAACAAGTTAAAGGATCATTAAAATTAAAAGTGTTGTTTCCACTAAAAGTATAAATTAGTTCTTTGTTTTTAAAATATCTAAAAAGCTTTAAGTCGGGTTTTACGAATGATTGCTTCTATCTTTTAGAAAGTTTTTGGAGGCGGTTTGAAGATTTTCGCCCTAATATTGGCCAATGACTGGGCAAAGTTGAATATTGTGTAAGAAGAAAAATCTAATTCCAACCGAATGGACATTGCGGTCCAAATGTGATTGAAAATCTAAAAGGATTTTTCCATAACGTTAAAGTAGTTTTATTGCCAAAATAATAAAGTGTCTATCAAGCAAGTTAAAACAGCTTTGTGACTAGTTAATAGCATGTTGATGGATTCATAGTTCAACTTGAGTTAGTAGGTTTTTGACAACTCTTCTCTAAATCAGAGCTTTTTGGAAAAAATATCATCTTCTAATAATATGAAATACTAAGGATAGTCGAAAAGGAAACTATATACGAGTAATACGACGGGCTTATCACACCGCCGCATACTTGATATTTTGCATAAAGGTTCCTGAAGTGACGTAGGCATTCACTAACAAGTTTAGTGGTGTTTTGAAAGTCCCGAGGGGAGGGAAAAAGGGGATCAAGGGTAACAAGGCTAACAAGGCCGCGATATTGTAAATATGAAAGTTCGGGTGTTTCTTACTCATTCACGTCATAACTATGAACGGATTTGAATTTCGTGTACGCAGCTGTTGACAAGGTTGACCGACGCACTTTGTGATATTAGTTTTGAATTAGATATTATGTACTTAATTTATTTAGAAAGGCAGGTTTGATAGTGCTGTGACTGCTTTCTTATGTTTAGGTTACCAGGGGAGATTTCCGCACTTAGCCGAAAAGGGAGCAGGATGAACGAAATACGAAATCTGTTACCTTTTTTTATTATGGGGAGGCAAACGAACAAGAGGGTCACATGGTTAGTGATCACCGCTTCCCATGGACATTGGTGATCATCAACCGCACAAGGGTCGCGATGACAAGATGCAACAGAAATAGAAGTATAGGTACTGTATACTTAAACTACATCACTTGAAATTAAATAAATGCTTAGTTTTTAAAGGTCTAGTAATATTTGTACCATAACATTTGTACGTTACAAATATGTTGGTACTGTAAAGTCTTTGAACGTACATTTTGATAATACGAAATTCCACGAGTAAAATCATGACATAATCCTTAATGCAACTATTTACGGGAACCGAAATGTAAGTACGGAATAACGTTAATTCCACCTGTACTCGTATTTGCTTCCGAGCAGAGGAGACCTTAGTACTGCACAGGAAATCTAAAAGCTTAATGATAATGTAATGAAACCGCGGTGAAACCCGAGATAAATGGGTTTCGACATAAACTTGTTTGTCAAAATTGTAATTAAATAAATGAGTCTGTATTATTTTTTCCAGCGCAAATTCAGTTTTAAAGCGCATGCCGAAAATATAATTAAAATAACTTTTAATGTTGAAGCGGAGAACAGAGGGATGAGGCTGCTAACTAACTAAATGAAATGCGAAGGAAAATTGGAAAATACATACTTTATAATTAAACCACACCCGTGATAATCAGCTGACACTAGAATAGTAAAAATCATTACAATAATGTCAAAAGACGTATAAAAACATAAAGAACTATCAAAAAGGTTTTGCTCGGCAGTAAATGTCTTGTCGTCGGTTGTCAGCCACTATTAGATGATAGAATCCCATCTTATAAAAATCCCATTTTACAAATAGTAGATTTATAGTTAACTTCGGCCTGATATTTCAAAACGAAGCGTTGCTCAATGTATTGAAAAAAACTATTTCCTTCGTGAACAACTTATTATTTTGAAAACAGCACACAATAGACTTAAAACATTTTAAGTTAATTTTCCACAGAATGCTAGCCCACTTTGCTCGAATTTGGGTAAATACTTGTCTATAAATACTTTTTGGTCGGATTTTTGTTCTACAATTCGTACAATATGGTTTAAAATTAATTTTTGTTTTCCCGAGGTTCAGTATTGCCAGTCCTATCATTACTCAACGTGTTCAAAAAACTATTTTCTTCGCAAACAAAACATACAATATTTTGTAACAGCACACAAAATAAGAACAGCTTACAAAAATGTATGTTAATTTACCTCAGAATGCAGGCACACTTGCCTCGGCCGGAGTGGATGGATGAGCACCGCGAGTGCGCAGGCGGCCATTTTTATCGCAGTCACTTCCACAGTTAACGAAGTCAGACGCGTAAAGCAGCGAGTTTAATGACGAAGCTTTCGGTAGACATGTGCTAAACACAGGGCCCGCTTTGTTCTTTGCGCTGCGCTCGTTAAATATTTTAGCTCCGCCGCAGCGGTGGCCAACGTTTACGCAACTTCGTGTAAAAAATAATGGCATATTTCGGTAAATACTTTAGGCAGTGAATACCTATTGGTGAAATTGTGTTGCACAATATCGTTTTAAAATTAATTTTTGTCTTCCCTGTGTTCAGTATTGCCAGTCCTACCGTTGCTCAACGTAGGTCAAAAAACTATTTCCTTCGCAAACAAACAATATTTTGTAACAGCACACAATAAAGACAAGTTACAAAAATGTGTGTTAATTTACCACAGAATGCAAGTCCACTTGCCTCGGCCAGAGTGGATGGATGAGCACCGCGAGTGCGCAGGCGGCCATTTTTTAACCGACTTCAAAAAAGGAGGAGGTTCTCAATTCGTCAGTATATTATTTTTTTTTATGTATGTTCACCGATATTTTCGTCAATTGCAGACGGATTTCAAAAAATTTTGTTTTGTTTGATAGGGTTCACTTCTGAGGTGGTCCCATTTTCACCAGTCCAGGATCTGATGATGGAATCCAGGAGAAATCGAGGGCAACCTCCGAAAATTGTATGCTCGTATGGTGTTTTTGTTACGTAATCATGTCTTACTCAGGTATATGATTCAGGGTGTCAACATCTGATGCTGCTGTCCTGACGATGATGCTACAGTACTCCTTAACGGTTAGGAGTTGGAAGGCAGGACTGCATTTGGTCGATGGAAACTATTTAGTAATATGTAGGGCTAACATGTTTCTTGTGAGGTATGCTTGAATCAACATCTGATGCTGCTGTGCTGATGATGAAGTTGCAGTACTCCTTAACGGTTAGGAGTTGGGAGCAGTACTGCAATTGGTCGATCGAATGTATGTAGGGCTAACGTGATACTTGTGTATATTACATCCAGACTCACGGCCAGAAACTCCTCACATTCACGTTCTCGGGTGTTCTCGTAGTTTCTCGCCGTGAGTCTGGATGGGCTATAAGGGCAGTTACTACTCTTGAGATGGTTTCGATGTAATCACGAAATATCGAGGGAAATTCTTACAAAAATCTCAATGGAATCGAGACAATTCCTCAATGAGTACCACCTATGCTTAAAACGGTATATCTACTTCTGAGGTGGTCAGGAATCCACACATTTTTTTACAATAGTGACATACATACATACATATTATGTTCCGATAGTTACGCGTCCTATGCTCGTCCTATGACATCACATATGGCACCGACTTCAAAATTAAGTGATAACTGTAAATATTTAAATAGTTAAAGATGACTTTGTTAAAGTATTAGGTATTAAGTCGTAAATATTTAAATAATTGTATATATTATAATAAGCATTAAGTAGATAAATGAGGTTATTTGTCGCTTTTTAGTTATGTAGGTTTTTTTCTGGTTAAAGTTTTTGTTGTTTGTGATTTTTTTGAAGTCGCTTTAATTTTTTTATCGCAGTCACTTCCACAGTAAACGAAGTCAGACGCGTAAAGCAGCGAGTTTAATGACGAAGCTTTCGGTAGACATGTGCTAAACACAGGGCCCGCTTTGTTCTTTGCGCTGCGCTCGTTAAATATTTTAGCTCCGCCGCAGCGGTGGCCAACGTTTACGCAACTTCGTGTAAAAAATAATCGCATATTTCGGTTAATACTTTGGGCACATTTTGGTGGTATCGTGTTGTTCAATTGCTCAATGTGTTCAAAAAAAAATATTTCCTTGGCAAACAATACCTACAATTATTTTAACAGAACACAAAATAAAGACACCTAACAAAAAATCTGTGTTAATTAACCACAGAATGCAGGCACTCTTGCTTCGGCCAGAGTGGATGGATGAGCACCGCGAGTGCGCAGGTGGCCATTTTTATCGCAGTCACTTCCACAGTTAACGAAGTCAGACGCGTAAAGCAGCGAGTTTAATGACGAAGCTTTCGGTAGACATGTGCTAAACACAGGCCCGCTTTGTTCTTTGCGCTGCGCTCGTTAAATATTTTAGCTCCGCCGCAGCGGTGGCCAACGTTTACGCAACTTCGTGTAGAAAAATAATCGCATATTTCGGTTAATACTTGGTGCATTAAATACATTTTGGTGGAATTGTACAACTTGTACAATATCGTATAAAATTGAGTTTTCCTTTACCCCCTGCTTAGTATTGTTTTACTTTAGTATTGCCAGTATCATTGCTCAACGTGTGCAAAAAACTTATTACTTTCGCAAACAATTCATACAATAATCACGTATTTAGTTAAATACTTTGTGCAGTAAATACTTTTTCTTGTGATATTGTGTGGTAAAAATATGTACCTACAATATTCAGATAGTATTGCTTTTCCGTTGTTCAGTACCACCAGTCCTATTTGATTTTCAAACCTATCGATGCATTTGTACCGCTAACGAGATAAAATGAGCTGGCCGTCCCACTGAACAAATAAATAGCCTTCATAGTGTGAGTATTTTGCCGATAAATCCTCATGATCGGTTAATATCAGTACTATTTCATACCGTTTCTTATAAAAAAAACTCACATATTTTAATAATTTGTAAAGGCAAACAGAAATATAATTATTTTGATATTAACTGGATGCATGTTCACAAAATTAAATGTTCGTTAAACGAATGTTTGTCCGACAAATACAAATTTAACGGCTATATCTAAACATTTCATTATTGATAAATACTAAAAAATAATCTGCATTACTACATATTCATTTGTGGATTTTAGTGCATTACGGAATAGGATTTTTAGATTGAAATTGAAACGTTAACGTTTAAAAGGCAGTTATAAATGGGAAAAGAAGGTTCATCACAAATTGCAGATTGCTGACAGATGCTCGTTCTCGATTTCCCGATTGATTTGAGACGGGTCTAATTGTTTTTCGTATAATCCTCTGGATTCTTCTTTAACTGTAGTATACACATATTCTTTGGTAGCTTGTGTTCTAGTTTTTAATTCTGTCTCTTGAATACAGCTTCTGCGTTACAGAAACAGTTTTTCTTAAATGGGTGCATTTATTCACTGTAACCAATTTGAGTTCTTAAGTTTATACAGTCTGCTTTTGATTTTCTCCATAAATTGGGTAACAAAGTTTTACGTAATTAAAATAAAGCAGTATATAAAACTAAAAATAATTTTAGAGCACCGGTTAATATACATATATACTTCCGCTTATGATTACTATCCCTGCGTAAATGATAATTTTGCTAGCAACAAACATATTTCAATTTACTTGTATTTGTAATTATTTCTCATTTATGGGTTTGAACAGTGTTGAGTGTCTGTTAGATACGATAACGTGTTTATAATTTAGTCAAACAATGTTCTGTTAGTTAAATTAATTCTGATAAATTGAATACGCAGAATGTAAGAGTATTTCAGTACATTAGAAGGGATAACTGCACATGCATGCGCAAATTCCCTTTTTATCTCATCCTATAGTGCGATGGAATTGCATTGACATGGAAAGCTTTCCATATCGCGACATAGTTATTTACATATAGTAGTGAGTTTTTTCTGCAGGATAAAAACACATTCGATTTGTGCACCCAAAACCTTGAGTGTTTTTTAAATTTCTTGTGATTTAAGCGGTACATTTAATGGCAAAATTCGTTCCAGAGGTTGCCTACATCTGGTAATTAGCAGCGGACTCACGTGCTTCACTCAGTCCACACCATACCGTTTGAAAAAGACAATAAAGTAAACAAACGTGTCTACTTACGAGTATAAATGTCCTATCATTGCGATTACAATCCAATTTTGCATCAACAAGGTTGCATTTACAATTTTTCAAACACAAGTTAACGTTGTAATGTTGGTATCAAAGGTTGAGCTCAGCTGGTAGTTGCATCGGACAAGCGCTTTCGCGGCCTCACTCACGTGCTACGCTCAGTCCACAGCATACCATATGAATAAGACAACAAAGTGAACAAACGGCTCTAGTTACGAGTATAAACGATTTTTTATTGCGAATACATTCGATTTTTGCACCAACAAGGTTGCATTCATTTTTTTAAACGCTAGTTAATGTTGTAAAGTTGGTATCAAAGGTTGAGCTCAGCTGGTAGTTGCAACGGACAAGCGCTTTCGCGGCCTCACTCACTTGCTACGCTCAGTCCACAGCATACCGTATGAATAAGACTATAAAGTGAACAAACGGCTCTAGTTACGAGTATAAACGTGCTTTAATTGCGGTTACATATTTCATTAAAGGATAAACACGTTATTAAATGAGGGTTACGGCGCGCTCTTTGTGGGAGTCGGTGTCGTTTAAGGGTTGTGTTCGGCTCGCTATTATCATTATGAATTCTTTTAAAATATCGAACGTTTGTTCGTAGAAAATGGTTTAAAATGGTAGTTGGATGTATGATATGTCTAAGAAATTTTACGGGTTTTGTGCTGTTTGAAAATATCTTAGGTATTCAATAGATTTCGGACATTGGCGGCAGAGGTTTATTCACGTCTGCCTGAGTAAAAGAGAGTTCAAGAATATAGATAAAACGAACAGATGAAGAAAGAAGAATGAAATAAAATATTCTTAGAAGTTTAAATACCGTCACAACACTCTTTTGATTCCCTTTAAAACTGGAGTAGACATTAGCCACGTTTAGACAGGGTTGTGTATGACATAAATCGGTGTGGGTGTCACAATACGTACAATAGAACGTCTTGTTATTAGTTAAAACGCAGGCTAGTAGCTATCATTGGACTGTGGAAATTCTGCGAAAAAATCTGTTAGCGCTTTTAAATGAAACTGATAGAAAGCACTTAAATACCACAGTAATAGAAATTGGACAAGCTCTTCTAGGTTAGTGAACTGAAATGTATAAACATTGTACCACCTTTTGTAACCCTTATCCTTGAGTGAATAAATTATTTATAATTATGGTTTATGATTATGATTACTAAACTTAATACTTCACTTCGGTACAATGAATTGAAAAATTGTAATGCCAGTTTGTGATTGTTATCTAGACAGTTATTTTACTAGTTATAAAATGTATATGCCGTCCCAGTATATCCGTTCCCCAAACTTCAATCTTAATTCGGTTCTAGGCAATGGTTGTGTTAGTCCGAGGAGTCATTAAAGTTCATTTGACACTACCATCACCGGATACGACCGCCTACTACAGACAACACTATTACTATTCGAGTCCGGATACGATGTTCTAACTATTAACGTGGTCATAGGCGTGTTTCGTTCTTCCGCCATTTTATTGAATTGCCGATTGCCATTATGGTGGGATCGTTCACATTTTAATGAGAGGACTAGTTATATTAGAATAGATACGGGATAGATAAGATTGGGTATTAAATAGTATACGGATAACCCGCTTGGTGTAATGGTCAAGAACCCGTGACTAGTTGCCTATTAGAAGAAGAGGTCGCGGGTTCGATTCCCGCACAGGACAAACATTTGTGTGCATGAGCATGTCTGTTTGTCCTGGTTTGGGTGGTATATGTATCTATTTAAGTATATTTGTAATACCACTGTTGATTCTGATGTCTGTAACACAAGTGCTTAACCTATTTAAAACGGAGTCAGATCAATGCATGTGATGTTGTGAAATATTTATTTATTTATTATTTATACGTTTTACCTGGTGGTAGGTCAAGTGGAGGAGAAGGAGTAGGAAAGCGGACCCTGGACTCCAAGGCAATGGCCGAGGATGCGACCGGGATAAACGCTAGGATGATGATGATGACCTGGTGGTAGGTCAGTACCAGCCCAGGGCACATTGTCTTCTAATATGTGCTGCCGATTCTTAACTAAAAGGGTCGTTTTGTTTTCTTCGCAGTTTAACGCATTGACGAGCTGTAACTGCAAGCTGGCTAGACCTGCAGCCGTGTGATGGGCTCATGACTTCAATACACTTTCAAACAACTAAAAGACTGCTGTTTCTTTCTCATCCCTGTGGTAGGAGGGATCGGTTCTCGTGCCTGGCAGGCGCCTGGCGAATGCCCAGTCTGTAAGTACTAAGGCTTACTTCGTACTAGCACCAGTGTGCCCCACACCAATTTTCTTTGAGCATGTCTTTTGTTAAATAGTTGACAGTTTCACATGCAAGCAAGTATGCAAGAAGTAGTTGGTTGTTCCAGTTACAGAGCTTCTTGACCGAATATACTATGTCCTGAGATTTTCTGCTTGAGAAATTCTCGGTTACAATCTGGAGTCTGGAAGTTGGCGGTGTTAAATCCCACGTGCCTCGGGAAACACGTTGGTCCTTCTAACTAACATTTCTCCAGATTCCAGTGCTAATAGAGGAAGCGTTCGAGGAAATAAGGATTTACGTGGACTTCTGATATATTTGTTAGATTGTTGATACCCCTTGTTGGGATATAGCTTTGAATGCTTAGATACAAGTGAATTCCTGTTCAGATTTACAAACCTACCTCAAGAAACGGGAAGATCCTTTCAAAATAGTATTTTACTAGATGATTTAAAGGGGGAAAAATCATCACTGTGGCTGATACAGCCTAGTGTTATTATGAAATTCCGTTTATTTGATTTGTAAAAAAGCAAATCGGCGAATCCAGCGATGCATGTTATTGACGACGTATTCCACCTGGCGAATGCTCGACTGTTATCCAATTACGCGTTATAAGAAATTGCTTGATCCTCGAAAGGCTCGCAAATTGAACTAAATGAGAGTCGGCGGCTCACGTGATCGCGGACGAGGCATCCTCGCTCGCGCCCAACCCCAGATTATCTTTTTCATCTTCGTGGCATTTCGTTACCCTTAATGAAATCCAGTCAAAGGAAAGAAAGAATTTAATTTAAGACGAATCAGAAAATATTCAGCTGCCGCTCGCTAGTTATAAATCATTTGAATGCTAATAAATTCGACTAGCCCGGCCCCAGGTGGGAACAGAATTTCTTCCTGCTCCATCTTTGTTTTCAGGAAAAATTGAATAATATTCTGGTCTTTATTATTAAATTCTTTCATAAAGCCACAGACGGCTTTGGGGATTTTCTTTAATATCGTAATGGAATTTCATTTGTCTCGCGGTTCAGCAGCGGAGTTAAGTACGAAATAGCCAATTTATTTCAAGTTATTTGTAACATCTTAACTTGGCGTGTAATAGTTAATTAAGTAGTCCTAACAGCGAGGGACTTGTAATTTTTAATTATGGGCTTTTGCTGCTAGATAAGAATATTCTACGGAATACAGCGCAATTTTAGATGTCAGCTTACTGTACCGGCGCAAACTTCTACGAGCAGACACTTCTTAAAGTAGGTACCGTAAATATTGCATCGCATTTTATGAGATTTTTTCAAATTAACTGTAGTATGTAAATATCTTATCGTTCTACTCGGTGCTAACCAAAATTTAACACAAAAATATATGAAGAATTCAACTGATTTTGAAAGTGAATGTATCGTTATTTTACATGTTACTTTAACTCTTAGTAAATAATTTATTACTCATTAGGCTTTTTCAACAACCAGCTTGATTAAAATAGTAAAAGATTATTTTTACAAAAAAAAAACTTTATTTGGCACTCTGAAAAGATCCTCTCATTGATAAGCAGCAACTCGAATTACGATTCATACAATTGAAGGGCCCTTCATTAGGGAAAAATCATTCAATATACTAAATAAAATAACTGTAATATACACATATTGTGGGTACCTTTGATCTTCGTGCCTTTTATTTAGAGTGTACTGGCTTAGTAAAAGGTTCACAGGGTAAATATATCATAATTTTTATTTTGACCCAAGCTATACCACTCTTAATAAAATAAAATAAATGGACACACGTGTGAATACGAATGGTAAAAAGCGTTGATAACAAGCTGTCTGTGGAATACACGAACGAAATTTATTGCTATAGAAAATTTAATAGCACTAAAACATTAAAAACAGCAATTCGCACGTGTCACGAGATTCGTGCGAATGGTTTTCATCTCTCAATGCCTTTTTAAAGCTTTATAGTTTGGATTCGAAGAAAGATAACTTTGTGGCGTTTTAATCAAAATAAGACCTGAAATAAAACACACGTGGCACGAAGTTCATTTAGATGGCTTTTTGCTTTCAAAGGTTTTTAGGTTTGGCTTAACAATAGATAGTTGCTCCCACCCCGATGTCACCTTGTATATGTAGCATAACATTACACCCCAGTGAAATAAGATTGGTTAAGACTAGTAAACCGTTTGTACTGGCAGCCAGCTACAGGTGAAACTAATACTGGTAGCATTATTCAGACATGCTCATAGTCTTTGCCGGAGTGGGGACCTTATACGCTCAACGCAATTTTGGGTATTGGCGTACTAAAATAAATGAGATGTAACTATACGAATACCACAGCGTTGGTTCTCTTTAAAACAAAAATCAAAGTGTATAAAAGTATGTTATAAAACTTCACTCAATTCAGTTAAGTTGCTATTTAACAAACACGTACTCTAGGGCCATTCGTTCCTTCAATTAAAACAAACATTTATACAAAAAGGAAACAACATTTTAAAGCATGAAATATGGACATGAAAACCAGGAAAAAATATACATTCTCTAAACTCAAGCAACCAAAAATTGTTCGCTCTTATTCCTTAACTTCCACTCGACGAACTCGCTGCGGACTAACGAATGTAAGCTAACCTCGAGGGGCTCAATTCTATGAACCTAATTCATAATATTACGGAAAATATAAGAAACAGTTCAAAATAAGAGAACTTTCCGTCTGCTTAATTTATTCGTACAAAGAAACGTGATTTTTCGAAACATTTACATGGGTATGTGTTCGAGGTATTTTGGAAAGTTGTTTATTGGTAGAATATGTTTTATTGTACGTACATATAGTTAAGCCACTGTCTGTGTCATACCCTCCTTAGATTGTATTGGTTATGATACAAATTACGTGGACTGGGCATTTTGCATTTTCGGGCCAGGTTATAACAACCGGTTCTTCCCTACGGGTTTGAAGGAAACCGCAGTTAAGAGGGAAAAGACCTTCCTAGGCCCACACACGGCTGCAGGTCTGGCTTGCCTACAACGTACCACGTTAACACCAGATATTCTAGAGAGGGCGGATTCGTTAAAGCACAAAATCTCGGGATTCTATTCTCGTTGTGATTTTGTGGTTGGAAATAATAACTTATATTTTATGAGCCAAGTGCAAGAAAAGCTTAGCTTCGATCCAGAACATACCGATTGAGTGTACTATGTACCCAATTATTACCTTTTAGGCATCAGTAAATTAATTTCCGCATTAATGCAAACACTTCTTAGAGTGTCATTAATTCGGCTGGTGTTTTTCGTTACCCGACATTGTCAAGGCACGGAAAAAGGCTCTTCCGGTAATTTTCCCGGAAAAAGGAAAATCTCTTACTTCTAATTTACCTCATTACTAAATTGCGCCCTTGCGAAACCAAGGCTAGGTTTAAATAATTTCCGTCTATGCTTATTCCTTTCCTTACCTGAGGTCTTGGGAGTAAACTCGCAGTGGGACCGTCGTTAACGAGAGTACTCTAAGCCCGAGTGAGCCATTGACTGATTAAGGTGCCATTTAAATTCTGTAAATCCAATTCGAAATGCATAAGCAATTAAGGCCGTGACTGTAAAGAATTCGGAAGGATAACCATTTGCTCTCAGGGTTGGCAGTTTAGTGTACTGGAAATAAGGGACCGTGTGAGTTAGAACTGTTCGGGATCACTCGAGACGTTATCTGTGTCCAATCAATCCGATTTATTGAAAGACGAACCGAATTACGACTCAGATGTTTGTGCGAGACAATGTATCCTAAATCTGGATTGTATTTAATTGACACTTTATCTTGTTGTTTTATTTTGTCGTAGCACCTTCCTATGTATTTTTAGGAGGGTTTCCATATAAGCTGAATGGTGACTGATTGGTTTGATCGTTTGAGTAGGAACATTGCGTTTGCATTGTGTCGATATTTATCTGTTTATAAAATCGTCATCGTTTTGTTGATTTGTATAAATTGCGTAAATAAATCCGAAATTTACAAATCTTGGAATAAAGTTCAAATGCAGGAACCGATACAAACCATCCGGGTAAAAACAAATATGTACTCACTAGAGAGGAATTCACACGAATGTTGTTTGGAATCAAATGCGCAAAGCGCCGGGCGACGAGAACATTTTTAGCCGGTAAAAATTCAAGTCGTTTTAGTTCAGAAGTGACGTGCAGGTCAAGCGATGGCTTGATCGTGTGCCAATTGCAGGTACTTGCCGAAAGCATTTCCCCTGCAACAAAAAGAAGGCATTGATCTGTCTTTGTCGGTACGGAATGCGTCTACCTACCAACCAGAAGTGAGTATAAATGACTCAAAAAAAACTAGTTTTAAGTCTCGTCAACCGAATAGCTTGTATCAATTTTGAACAATAAAATATTTATATGCAAATAAAGTGAAGTAAAGTATCAGCCTTTTAATTTCCCACTGCAGGGCAAAGGCCTCCTTCATTTGAAATATTTTTTTCGCTACAAAGACGGGTTTTGGCTTTATCAGACGACAACAACGACGACAACTTGTTCAGAAAAATCGACACGTATTTTGTCTGACCTAGTTATTGAACCCAGGACTCGGGACCACGGTCCGGTACTTAAAACACTAGCTAGACCATCGCGGCATTAAAAATATTTATAACTAGCGGCCGGCCGCGACTCCGTCCGCGTGGATTTCGATTTCCAATATCCTATGTGTTATTCTGATGTATAAGCAATATTGTGGTAAAGTTTCATTCAAATCCATTCAGTAGTTTTTACGTGAAAGAGTAACAAACATCCATACATCCATACATCCACACATCCATACATCCACACATACAAAATTTGCCTTTATAATAGTAGTTGGATATAATATGTAAATATTTACAAAATAATTAAATACACAAAATGTATTATCCATGAAACAACAAGAAAAAAGCATTTTTTGAATGGGATTAGTGATCTGCTCCCCGGACGACATACACATTGCATGCGTGCCACGGCCCTGGATGCACCGCGCTGCGCTCCGCTCAGTCGGCCCCGGCATCTCGCGGCGGACGGTCGTCTGCGTCGCTCGTCAGTCGTCCGGTGATCCGCGAGTCGTACGTCCGTGACACGTGATCAGTGCAAGGGATGTTTTGTTTGTGCTTGTGAACTTTTTGGTGAATGTTTTCGGGTGAGTTTGATTTATTAATTTTTTTTTATTACAAATAGGTTTAATTATAATGGAAGGTTAATTAATCGTGATGTGTTGCCAATAATTGTAAATGTATTAAACAATAGGTACAACGTGGGTAAGTGTTAATGTTTTTTTTATATGTCTGCAAAGAAAAAAATAAACATGCAATGTTTTTTTTTCATTTTAATAGCGGAGGGTACTGAGTTATTCTATAAAATTATAATGATAGAACTTTAAAATAATAAAAACTTTCTTTTTTCATATTATTTATTCAGGAGTTTTAATGAAGTGAACCATACCCACCGCTACTGTACGAATTTACTCTCTAAAAATAGTATAAGATTTCGCTTTTTTCTAAATAAAACGTTTTCTAACTTCACAACTAAGTGCCTCTAAAAGGGTTTGAATCGTACACACACCTAAACCCTTCTAAAATGTAGGCAAAGTCGGTTTTAACCTAAAAAGATTTGAGCCTCAAAGTGGAATATCCGCATCCGAGATGGCACTACCGCGGCGTTTCGCACAATTACTCACTTTCCCGGGTTAAATGACAACAGAAGTGGTAGGAAGGCATCGGATATTAGTTCTATTTTATTTATTTTTAAATACACAAAACATTACGTTGAAATTTAATGATCAAATGAAGGTGAGGGTAGTTTTCGTTTTAAGAAGAAAAGTTTCATAATAATATGATTACTCCCCGAGTATTTCGTAGGTAAGTATTTGAAGTTTATTGTTTTCAATTTGGTTTAAGAGTTGATTTTTGGCTCATTGTGAAACGAGATCAGGCTTTGTAAAACGAATTCAATGTTCCAATCAATATTCATATCATATCGGGTTCCCTCTATCTTGCCGAATTTTTATTGCTCTGAATTTCACTTGGCAGAAAATACTTGGCATAGTTTTATTTAATCGAATATTATTAACGCATAAAAGGATTTTTTAGCCGAATCTTCTTTTCGCCAAATGAAACAAAGTCATACATAATAATATATCATTTTTTTCGCATATTTTCAGTTATCATAACCTTTCTTAAGTCAGACCATTATTTGGTTTAATTGCACTTGTCATACTATGAAGAAGGCAGACAAGAGCAATAAAACCTGGTTTTTTTTTCTTGCAAAGCTGTCGTGGTAGAAACAAATCGCTTAAATCTGATTCCTCGTGGTCTTGTCTGTCCTACAACTAGGCTCGTATTAAATCGCACTCAACTTTGAGATCAATCTTGGGAGCGAACTTGATATGTCATTCTCATATAAAACAGCACCTCAAGCTCACTCTCAAGATCAATCTCAGAGTTGAGAGCGATTTATTAATAGGCGGCCCGCCATCTGAACAGCAGGTTGTTTCTCAGCACTACGGCTTCAGCTTGCTAGTCTCGCGTGGGACCGCGCCGGAGCCTCGCAGCGCTGCAACCGTGTCAGAAACGATGCTTGCGCGGATGCTTGCTTGCTTTTGACGACAATTCTCCCTTTCATATTATGGATATGAAACTTATGCGTAAAGGTGATTTGCCTAAACAAAATTGTTAATGTACATTTTATGCGATTGAAAATTCTGCCTTGTCAGTATTATGAATATTGCAATAATGCAAATAAAGGATTCGGCAAAACAAAATTCTGCGTTTTAAGTAGGTGTACGCTTACTGAGTAATGCCAAAAGATATTCGGCAAAATGAAGGTACTGTCATTTGAGGTTATGCAATTCAATATTGTGAAATTCAAAGTTCGGCAACAAAATATAGACCCCATGTAACAAATTAGAAAGAAATAGTATTTATATTGTTTGAAAGACAAACCAACACAAACAATTAACGAAGTACAAAAGAAAGCAGAATGCTTAAACAATTATTGGCTCAGAATAAACAGAAGAAACGTCATTTCCAAATACACAGCACGTTATTTTTTTTGCATAAAAAAAAATTCACTTCAAGTATACCTACTTCTAAGGGCCTATTTAAATTGATGGTAGCCTAGAAATACATACTGAAATTAAGTATTCTTTCATACATATGACTTTTTCAACAAAGGAAATACTAATAAAGCTTTCTATATTTTCCGCATTAATCTATTGACATGAATTATTAAATTGGAATACATGATTATGTGGTAATTTCATGGATAATGCATTAAATGCATTGATCGATTGGATTATGGCCTTTGTAACGCGTTATTTAATTTCCACGTAAAGTCGAAAGTAGGTAATAAAGCATGTCGATTTCTCAAAAAAATTAAAATCATTACGTTTATTTGCTTGAAAATCCTCTTTGATTTTAATGAGCTCAAAGCTTAAACTGATGCAAAGATGTAAAAATATAATAATGGCTTAAAATGTGATATTTTAAGATGAATTATTTAAAACTAAGTTTCCGCCCGCGGCTTCGCCCGCGTTGATTTCGGTTATATTGCAAACAATGTTTTCGTTTTCCCTCGGGAATATAATATTTTTCCGGGATAAAAACTACTCTATTATTTAATCCGGACTTCTAACTTAACGTCTGCAAAATTTCAATGCAATCGGTTCCGTAGCTACAGCTTGAAAGAGGAACAAACAAACTCACTTTCCGATTTGTAATATTAGTAAGGATGAAGAAATATCCATCCGTGTTATCTTTTGTATTACGATACGTAGCAGCTTCAGTCATTGCTACAAAAATGACGTAGCAAATGTTAACGACATATAAGAACTACGATGCTCGATATAATGATATAATGTACATACTCATAAGTTAAGGTTATATTATTTTGAACATATAAAATGAGTCTGACTGAATACCAAAAAGAGATGTCCCAGAAATGTATGAAGCCTCGGCCTGGTCCATGTACGCTATACCTAAATATAGGCGAATAAGTGTACTACAGTTTTAAATACTCCAATTCTTATGGAAAACCTTAGTATTTTGGCTGAAACAATAAATTATACCACAATATTGCAACTCAGTACAATATGGCGGAGGACGCATCCATAGAGTAAAGTAAATATACCAAGACGCATCTTTGAAACTTCACTTCAATGACGTTTATGTCGTTTATCCGTCAGTTTATTTTTGTTTTGACAGTATGCAGTTTATTTCACAAAGTATTTATATTTTTAGGTTACAAACGACCTAAAAAGGCTGGCCCAAAGCTGTAAATCCCAGTAAAGAAAAAAATTACAGTTGCCATCTTTATGAAGTAAAGTGAACAATTATGAATTTGATTTTATTTTTAAGCCACTAAACTACGGACCAAAAATGTTTTATTGTATTTTTAATGGAAATAGCAATATTTTACCGATTTTTTGGTACCACGTACATGGTGCGGGCCTGGGATGGGACATCTCATTTTAGCTAAAAATACTTGTTGTGTATAATGTCCTCCAACCTCAAATTTCAAATCCCCTTGAGAATGCCTTAGCTTATAAGAAAACTCTAAGACAAAGTTCGAAATTGAACCCATGACCTTTAGACCCCAGTCAACTTAAGCCACAAAGATCAACGAGGCGTTCACATAATAGGTTTTTTTCACTCTCGAGGAAACGTTGAAAATATTTTCATGACTCGCAAGCAATGATAAGCGATAAAATGGAAGTTAAAATCAGTCGAGTGTGAGATGGGCCGCGATCGAACGGTGTCAATTCAATACATTAATTCAAGAGCTCTTCTGGCTCCATTGGGCTTAGAATTAAAATATTGCTACGGTTATTTAAACGCTTTCGTTTGTATTTATTTCGTGTGATACATTCATCGGAGTTGTCCGTATACGAATTTGAATTATAAGTACCTAGCCCAGAAATCAGTGATTGTAATGAGGACTCGAATATCAATTTAAGAAGTCGTAAGTCATACAATGATAAATCAATGCTGTGATAAGATTGTTGTTGTAGTATATTATAACTTTTGGTTCACTTGATAAATACAAATGAAAGTATAAAATATTTTGATGTATTATAATTCCGAATGTCCATATACTATTTATAAAAGCACTGTATTCACTTCGCAACAATTAATTTTCTTATAAAATGAATTCATGTCATAATGTTTTATTACGTTAAT
Source organism: Nomophila noctuella (assembly GCA_958496325.1). Taxonomy (NCBI): domain Eukaryota; kingdom Metazoa; phylum Arthropoda; class Insecta; order Lepidoptera; family Crambidae; genus Nomophila; species Nomophila noctuella. The sequence continues at coordinate 10,326,970 of OY292487.1, read as the reverse complement.
GGGTGTTGAAGGGCCGACCCTTGTCCGATTGACAGATAAAATTAAGTCAGAAATTTTAAACAATTGCCAATTTCTTAAAATTTCCTGGCAATTTTTTTTACAAAGTACCTACTTTAAAATATGTCCTATATTCTATGCCATTTGTTTAATATAACTCAAATTAATTTACGTTTATTATGTACTTACGTTAATTTCGGAAAAGTGTAAGTACTAATTTGCATCCAGCTGCATAGTAAAAGCTTTTTATAAACATCTGGGTACCAGTAACGAATGTGGGTTCTCTCATAGCCGTTCCAATTTAAAAGCAACAAGCTCTTTTCATTTAATATCTTTGTACTCGTATTAAGTGAACTAGACTAACAGGGCTCTGTAAATTTACACAGAATTTTCGCCTTTATTAAATTAATTTCAAGAGCTAAAGTTTCAACGTATGATGGAATAAAAGGTTTGCAAAAAGTATTTTTTTACAGTTAAAGACTGTGTTTGGAAAAGTTATTGTTCTTTAGATAAAAAAAAATCTGATAAACATGCACGAAAAATATTTAAAAGCTTTCAAAAAATCACTTAGATAATGAAACCATTTTTTCAAAAAAATAAAGTAGTAAGTCAGATTAGTCCTTTTTCTTTCTCTTTAATTTAAGGTTTGTTATGTTCACCGCGTTTTTAAAAGCCCTCACCCTTAACTTGTTTTATTTTGATAAAGGTATTCAGAACTTACTATGATACTGGCTTGATCATGCTTTAGTTATTTTATGTTTAAGTACTTATTAGTAGAATAATTGGGTGCGCCGTCTTCAACCTTTTAATGCTATTGAATTACTTTACTGATTGGAATTTCAAATAATCGAGTAGTTCAGTCTGTCTCATAGGAACATATTGATTCTATAAAACAACACGTCGATTGGTTTCTCCTGTTCGTTAAAGAGTTACTCTGCAATAACTACATTCATGCTATTGAATATTCAAAAGTCACTTTAAAACCATATGGGTTTAAAGCGGCTTACAACTACAACTCTAAATGATCAAGTAGCTTGACCCCAGAACTGAGCTATGATCGAATTTGTGTTGAAGCTTTTATACTCGAAAATGATCTTCATACATACAGCGGAATAATAATTTTATTATTATACATAAGGTTTACATAACTATGCTGTGGACTCTTGTTTCAACTTAAGTCAGAAAACGTTCCGAGTTGAGCTCAAATAAAACCCTCTTGAAGGACGTAAGTTAGATCTAGAGCAGAATGTAGGCACACGGATCATTTGTCTTTTTCTCAATGTTGCGTCCTACGAGTAGGTACACAATTATTTTTGTTAGCCTGGGTCTATGCCTTTGGACAAGGAAAACTTTGTTTCGGGAATGACAAATACGGACGCTGCAGACATAGGATATTCAGAACTGTATAATGTTGTATTTAGATTGCCATATTAAGGAGCTGAGTCCTTCAAACGTGCTTGTTTTAGATATTTTCGAATTTGTTCAGAAGAAGGATTGCTTTTCCTTTTATTAAAATTTTAATAAAACAAAATTTACACATCCTTGATGAGTTTTTATCAGATCATCCACATATTAAATATACTTAGCTTCTTACTACTGGGATCTCAGGAGTTTAGTGAACTTAATCAAAAGCGTTATAAAAATGCGTATAATGCCTTTTTATACTCATTATACTGGATTTAGCTTTCAAGTATTCATAAAAGACTAGAGTGCTCTTAAAAGATTATCAGATATTTAGGCATAGTAAGAAAATGAAATAAAACTACTTTTAAACGGATATAATCGCGGTATATTCTTGAAACTACATATTTACAGGAAAACACGACGTTTCATAATATAATACTCAGGTATTATGCATAATACCTGAGTCATTCCGTGATCACGGCTCCTGAAAAGGAGCCGAAACGTCGGGTTTTCCTGTAAATATGTAGTTTCAAGAATATACCGCGATTATATCCGTTTAAAAGTAGTTTTATTTCATGAGTAACAGTCGCGTAAACCTAAGAAAACATTATATAGTAAGAAAATTCATGAGCTTTCTTTATTAAGACGTACTTAATACAGATCATCCCCAAATACAATTAAAATAAGTGCTAACTCTTTTTAATCCATACTTTGCTTAAATGTCAATGACTCATCGAAATCATGGCAAAATTTTCTAATCAAAGAAAAATTGGAAATCGTAAAGGTAAAGGCTTTAAAAGAAGACTAATAATACGCTCGTTGCTTCAACATACATTTCCTACAGCAATAAAAGAAAAAGCAGTCATTTCCCGCAATGAAGCCAACAATAATAGAACTTCTAGTCTTAGTCTAAGAATTGTATTCTAGCTAAACGTTTTGTTGACATAACGTCGATTCCAGCCGTGCAAACATGTCCAACATGTCTGAAAGTTGCTAAGGAACGTGTAGCAACCAACTCGGGTCCGGCCGAAGTTGCGTCAAAGTTGCGTCAACTTGTAATAAAATAAAGTTGGCTGACGTGCCGTAGCGACCGTTGATAACCTTCGGCGGACTTCTGAACCAGTTGGTTTTAAAGTTTTGGTGTCAAAGTATGGACCTCAAAGCCCTGATCAAATTTAACTTTTGTATAACCTTAGTCATCAAATCCGTGGGCCGATTTACTCATATAACCTAAAGATCCTTAGTGTGTTTATATCTTATTCAATTGAATTCTAGTACTTATAAGAAACTTATTTCCTACTGAATCCGATTAATATGTACTATGTAAAGTTGTTCGGTAAACACATTTGTAAAAAATAAAGTTAGATTGACCGATAAACCAGATTAAGGACTTATAATTTTATTTGAAACACAATTAATGTGATGAATTCACTCGGCTGCAAACTAACAAACATAATTAAATATTTACAAATTGACAAAATATGAAATAAAGCTGCAATTTTCAGTTCGTACACTTATTGAATCAAAAGCACAACAATATTTACATTCGTAACGACGAATGCATCCAGTAAATGTTATTACTACGTTTTCATTGAAATCTTTTTGTCCGCAGTTTATCATATCATTTTGGGGTGATATTACAATGAAGAATGCAACATTAAAATGCTATCTTATTTTAATATACACCTTCAAAAACAAACACTCGTCGTCTGTTTATTATTATCAAGAGTACAATAATTATTTCACTCAAAATATCGAATGCAAACATTAATTACATTTTAATTAAATATTTTTATCATATCATTTTCCATTATCATTACAAATTAAAATATTTTTTTTTTAACCGCCAACTATATGAAGTAAATTTCAGATGAAATGCACTAGGACCAAAAAAAATAATACACAGATAATGGATGATACATATCCGTCAATCGATGAGCATTTTTATATTTGATTGGACATCGTTAACAAACAGTCTGCATCAAACATAAGAATACGTTCACAAATTCATCTCACGTCGGAGGCAGCGTACCTTTCACGTGTAATTAAGGTAGGCCAAAGAGATCCCTCTAATAGATAGATCTCCTTAGAGGTTTGTGCCTACCTCAGTGTCGAGGCTAGAATGTCGACGTTTCACCAATTAAACGCGAATTTCTGTCGATCAAAGCTATTCGTTCGTATTTGCTGTTTATTTTCAATACAGTTAGTCAATAACTTATGATGACAGATTGTGAGTGAAACTGATATGGACGGAACAAAGACGTTTTAACATCAAAGAGGAACGGGAAAATATGTACAGTAAAATATATATTATGCTATATTTGAATGTAGTAAACTATGTAGCCTTCATCTACCTATCAATACAACAACTTCATATCTTCAAACGATATTCTCACTCACAACCACAGATTAGAATTGCTCAGAACTCTCTGTTTATACGGCGATATATATTTATAATATCGCAGCTCGGAATGTAATTCTTCCGCATTTAAGTATAGTTACGATATCAAAATTGTAATATGTTTCAGGACAAAATTATGAATTGACTGGCAATCATAGTTGCTTCCTTAGTTTGGTAGTCTAACAAGGGACAGTTTTTTTTCGTTTAATATTTATTAATTTAGTAATTGAGAAATAAACCACAAGCCAGCACAGTTCGATGTTGCTTTTAATAGAAAATAGAACCGGAAATTCAGATCGAAATTATTTTTAGAAGTCTTCCTTTCCCAATTTACAATCAATCATGTGACGTCAAGAATGTATACTGAGGGTCCCGTATACATAAACAGTATCGCACCTGTCCAATTACTGTCAAATAGACCATTATTTTAGAACAAACTCCGGAATTTCTGTCGCTACGATTGTTTATAAAATATTTCTGGAAAAAGAAATACTTGTAGTTCCGTTGCATTATGTAATTTGATAATGTATTTTAATGAAATACCAAAGGTAAGAACAATACTAAATGTAGTTACTTTTATAACATTTTATGAAATGTTGCCTACGGTTTTAGGTAATGAATTTTTGATATTATTTCAGTTCCATTTAATTTCAAAAATATTTATTAGTAGCATTGCCTCTCTCAATGTTGAATGTATGTTAATGTGATATTTGGTAATTTCATGAATGATTGATGGCCTGTGCAAAGTTACTTACGTTGACACCTAGTAAGTTGGAGAGTAATTAGCTAAGTGAGCCATATTGCAGCCAACTGATATCAGAAAGTTGTGATCTAAATATAAAAGGTTAAGTTAAATATAATGAGCTTAATGCTGAATAAATGTACTGTACGATATATGTACAATATGTATTGTCCTTAGAAAGTAACAAAGACTTATTAGTGGAATTTCAAAATAATGAAAAAGGTATCACCTACGTATGTTTATATGGAATCATAGTGTAACCTTCTCGTAGCTAAGGATTGGTTAAATCTATGTACGAGTACACATATAGTTCAAAAGATTAATTAATAAGCTTTTGATCAAGAAACGGAATAAATATCGAGTGTATTGTTTTAAATTTGAGTGCGTCGTAAAATGTGGCTTAGCTTAATACTTTTGGGATTTACGCGCGACCTTAGTGGCAGCGTGATCCACCTTACACAATTATGTTTTTAATCCGTGGGATCCCAAAGTACACATTATTTGCATTAAAGGGATTAATCAATAACCTTAACTCTGTTATATTGGGAAATTCTAGACCCTTCTAGAAATATTGTAAAAACATAAAAACCTACGAAACCGAATATGAAAAGTGAGTAAAAATCGGCCAGCCCACGTACAGTTTCAAGTATTTATTTTAGCCGCCGTTAAAAGTCGGAAATCCTTTCCGCGGTGTTTGCACCAGCCAACGCAAAAATAAAGTTTTAAAAGATCATGTACTCAATTTGACGAAAGCAAACAAAAAGCCTACTTTCAATTCTGTCGGTAGTTCAAACAAAGAGGCAATCACCGGGTGTCAGTCAGTCGCGAAGCGTCGGGTTAGGAAGAGCTGCGGTGACGCATGGGGTCGTGTTTTGTTTTTTTTTTAAAATCCTCAATGAAAAACGCTACTCTCAAACGTTGTGTTTGATGATACCACAATATCTGTCATATTAAAGTGTGTATGACGTTCTTTGTACGGTTTCGCTTTAGCACTATTTAGTCACAAACTAGCAACGCGTATACTCATGCTATGAGTTTCTGTAGCGACATTACTGTATGAAATAATGTATGAAACATACATTAGTTAATTATACCGCGGCTTTTAAGTTTAGACGCACTGGTCAACTTGCGAACTATTGTACTAAAACCAGAGTTGTAATTTAATTTTCGAATATAATTTTATAACATTTAATTACGTGCGAAGTATAGTTATACCTTTATCTATATTTTTTGCGATGCAATCCTCTTGCCCGGATTGTGAGAGGTGCTGGGTTCGATCCTCGCCTGAGCCACCTGAGATCAGATGAATATTTATTTGTTTATAATTTAAAAAATATATAGATAAAGGTACATATAATAATGGAATCATGGTGTATACAACCATTTTTAGTACTAGATTTACCAAAGCCCGCTGTAAATTCTGTCGGTCATTCAAACAAAGAGGCAATCACCGAGTGGTAGTCAGTCGCGAAGCGTTGGGACGAGCTTTGCTGCGGTGACGCATCGGGTCGCGTTTGCGTTTTGTTTTGTTATTCGCTGCGTTTTAAATGCTCTCAAACGCTCTGTTTCAAAGATATGTACAATATCCGTCGTATTCAACTGTATGATATTTTTGAGAATTGCTCTATAGCGCCAAATAGCAACCCTTGAACACGTGAATAGGGATACATTATTTTATGCGTGATACATACTCGTACATTAAATACATCCTAACGCGACAGGCATAAGTGCGCAAGAATGCATTGGCCTACTTCTAACTTATTGGACCAGACAGAAGTCGTTCATAATTTAGATGTATTTTTTATAACACATTTAAAGTCTATTATGGCCTTTTTTGGATAGAAACTAGATTTAGCAAATTCCGGTATAAATTCTGTCGGTCGTTCAAACAAAGAGGCAATCACCGAGTGTCAGTCAGTCGCGAAGCGTTGGGACGAGCTTTGCTGCGGCGACGCATCGGGTCGCGTTTGCGTTTTGTTTTGTTATTCGCTGCGTTTTAAATGCTCAATGAAAACAGTGCTCTGTTTGAGAGCACCGTTTTAAAAGATGAAACCACAATATCTGTCGTATTAAACTGTATGATATTTTTGAGGATTGCTCTATAGCGCCAAATAGCAACGTTTGAACGATGTGTATAGGGACACATTATTTTTTCAGCGATACATACTCGTACATTGATTAATTACTAACGCGGCGCGGGTGAATGCGTATTAGCTTTTGCCAACTTCTAAGCCATTGGACCAGACAGGAGTCGTGCAAAGGTATTTTAGATGTATTTTTTTTAATACATTCAAAGTCTATTAAGGCCATTTTTGGGTAAGTACTAGATTTAGCAAAGCTCGCTGTAAATTCTGTCGGTCATTCAAACAAAGAGGCAATCACCGAGTGTCAGTCAGTCGCGAAGCGTAGGGACGAGCTTTGCTGCGGCGACGCATCGGGTCGCGTTGGCGTTTTGTTTTGTTATTCGCTGCGTTTTAAATGCTCGATGAAAACGGTGCTCTCAAACGCTCTGTTTTAAAAGATGAAACCACAATATCTGTCGTATTAAACTGTATGATATTTTTGAGGATTGCTCTATAGCGCCAAGCAGGAACCTTTGAACGCTGGGATACATACTCGTACATTAATCATTTACTAACGCGAGGTGCATCAATGCGTAAGAACGCATTTGCCAACTTCTAAGCCATTGGACCAGACAGGAGTCAACAGTCGTGTATATTTTACATGTTTTTTTCTAAAACATTCAAAGTCTATTATGATCATTTTTGGAACTAGATTAAGTAAATTCCGCTAAAAATTATGTTCGTCGTTCAAACAAAGGGGCAATCACCGAGTGTCAGTCAGTTGCGAAGCGTGGACTGGACCGAGGGACGAGCTTTGGTGCGGTGACGCAGCGGACCGGGCCATATAGTCACTTTACTACGTCGTATATCTCCTTGCTCACGCCTTTGACAACCCGGTTTGTATCTGATCGGGGTATCAGTGAGCAATTTGTTTGTGACTTTCTGATCTGAGGCCTATAGTGGATGGATGGACCTTACCCTTATTAAAAGGCACAGCCCTAGATTAACGTAAAAACAAACTTTGCCAAAGTTCCGACAATTTTTTCACCGATTACATAATTCACTTAGAGCGCTGTAAAGTTTGGAACAAAATCTACGATAATAAGTTTTTCTAGCGTTCTCATGTAATAAATATGCCTCTATTCGGACCTAGTGCATTCGGAAAGTTTTAAATGTTTAAAACGTGGTTCCCGTAAAGAGCGGCGCGGGTGGGAGCGTAACGTGGCAATTAGCGGGATAGCTTGCCAAACAACTCCTGTACGAGGCATTGCAGATTGCCCTGCGTGGCCGGATAACTCGTGCAGATTATAGCTGCAGGTTTACCTTCATGTTGAAGTCTATGTTACAGCGGCAATAATGCATTTTTGAGACTATGTAAACATTGAAAATGCTTCTCCACAACCAGGACAAAAACTAAAAAAATATCCATTGAATTTCATGCACGGGGACACTATTGTGAATATTATATTGCCTACATCTGAAAAAAAAGCTGGTCACAAAGGTTCAGTTCTTTGGATTATCCATTTGTGTAGATCGAAAACCTACACAAGTACGAAGTTAATGTTACGGAGCTACGATAATTATACATACCATCAGTCGTCTAGCAATGTACCAAGAATCTGTAATGACTTTTACGTTACCCAGAATTTGGTCGATACTTTTGCCTACAGTAACAAATACAAATCAATATTTTCACTAATACCAAGTGAGGCGTAATCCTAAGCCCCTCGCTGTCTGGGTGAACGCACTATTGCACTACTTCCTTAAATCCTTTCTCATACTCTTACAAGGCCGGCTAATTGCTGTTCGTGAAACTTAAAAATATATGCGCTTGTAAATGTTCCTTGGATGTTTGCCGGCTTCACATTGCACTGCAGCGGCCGCAACCAATGAATCTACTTGGCTTAAATACTCGTTTATATAACTTACCTCGATTTAAGAGTAACTTAGCTACGTACGGTGCAAAAGTAGACAGTTTTACAGTTTATCTTGGAAAATTTTAACGGTCTCGGTAGTGAAGTAAGTTCTTTCGTGTTACTTTCGAATAAGACTAGTGAATTTTAAATGAACTCGAATTGTATTTAAAAGTCTACTGAATGTTTAAACTGAGACTTAATATCTCTGAAAGACATAATTTCTCATAATAACTTTATCATTTTAATTAAGTGACTACTTATTAATCCTTGGCCTCTGTCATCGTATGCATGCATATGCGATAAGACTTATAAAAGACGTAGCGGTAATTTCATTGCTTGATGTATCTGTTATTATTCAAAGTCAAGATATAAAACACTATTTGTATGTTGAGAGGTGGCACAATGTATTTACATTTCTATATAATGTCTGTAATGTCTCAAATCTTCGTATGATCAATAGTTTCTTTAACAGGCGCCGTAAAGTTAGGTATTAAAATAACACGATTTAAATTTTCCACCTACTAACCTAGGCTCCGTAGCCATGCTATAAATGTCTGACATCGACTTTAGTTCGCACTATGCCCGAACGTGCCTGCCAACTGGTTTCAATTACTGGGGATTTGACGTTAAATTTGAAAGGCGTCCGCGCCCGCCCGCTTTGTTTTTACGATTTAATTTCACAGCCGGTAAATTCTGCCGAAGCATTCCGAAGCGTGTAAATTAGCCACATTCGGATTGGAAGCCGACGGGACGCAACGGGTCGACCATTTATTGAAAGTCGGAGGGCAGCGCGTGAAGCCATTAGTCCTCCCGGTCGCCTGAAAAAGTGTCGCTTTCGCTGAAACATTGCGCTGGGACGCTATTCAATTGGTGAATGTATTTTATTCGGTACCAATCGATCTCTAGACAACAAAACGCACCCTGTGAATGGAGTGTCTCGCGGGGCGATAAATCACCAATGTCTACGATACGTTTAATGAAAAGGTCTTTCTTCGTCCCTTCTGTTTTATACAGATATCTTGTCTAAAGTCGGTTCGACTCTATGCATTTTTTGTCGTATATGCCCACGTGATGGAAGAATGGATGTTTTTCTACTTCTCAATACTTTCGCTTGCTTGCGTATTAACCGTCTGTGCAATACAATTGTGGCATTTGATGATTATTACCTACTTATTAATATCACGTTCTAATGGTCTCGTGAAATTGTTGTTACTGTGTACAAGACATACTTTCCGTTCTTTAGGTAAACTGACATGAAAAGTTTGCAACAATTGAGTTTTAAAAAGAAACTTCAATTTTAAAAGACATTGTAAAAAAAATCCTTGCTTGAATATGGTTATTGTTACTTTTTCCGTTTTAAGATTCATTATGCGTAACGGAAGACGATTGTTTTAACTTGAGCAAAATTTGAAACTTTATTACGAGTAGATACTGCCCTAGTTATAATAAAAAACATTTTTAGCGAAGCATTTGATTGTATACGGTTTTTTGAGCATCCGACCGGCACCTCTGATCATTGATCGCCACCTAATAGGTATTCCATGTCCGAATCCCGCTGTGCAAGTTCCGCCCGCGAGTTCTCCTAATTTGTAGACGTAGTTCTGTCTAGTTCCTAACTCCTAATCAAAATAAACGATCAGTGTACTCAATGAAAATTGGCAAAGTTAGGTTCGGTGTTCTAATTTTGTTTAATCGCGATATCGTTGTTGCAGGTGCCCCCATGGTGACTTGACGAGATGAATCGCAGAGTCAACGTCAAAAGTGAACGTGGTTAACGTTATGACTGAGAAGTTTGTGTTCGAAAAGACGGTTTAAAAATGAAGGAAGATATACGGAAGGCGCGAAGCCGTCACGCGGCGGTCGGGACATGACGTGTGGGCGGATCCCGACGAGCAGCATGGCGCCGCAACTGGCTGCCATATTACTATGGCTCGGTGGCAGTAAGTATGCACTAAACATTTTTCACCTCCGCGTTATAAGGTGCAAACAAAAACTGTCTTTCCTTTAAAGCTTCAGCGTAACATTACACTTTAGAAGCTCTTGAATTTTTTCGCATTTTCTCGGAAAATATATTCTTTGAAAACGTTCATTCGCAAGCACCTTACTGGATATTTTAATATCACGGCTTTTGTTTACTGGGAGCAATTGTTTGTGCAACTAAGTAAAGGAGCACTGCAAATATCTGCGTCTGAAAATATAATCCAATTTCAAAGAGTTCGTGCCCTGACATCGAAAATTGAGTTATCCGCGATACATTACATTGTACAAAGATATTTGCGGCACGTCCTTATTACATTGTTTAGTTAGTAGATATGTTTTTCAATAAGCTCTTTCATCTTGTAAGGCGGAATATCTGTACCAGAGTGATGAATTATTAAAATCACTCCGGATACAATTGAGTTTTCGAATCCAATCCCTTAAGTAAAGCTGATTATTGGAATTCCCCGAAGACCGCGCTGTTCTCGAAAAATTCTGTAAAGTGCCAATCTCTCTCCGCACGGCTATCGCTAAAATTATTGGTTCGGAACACGCAGGGCCATTCATTTATTATACATGGGTCCGAGGTGGAGCGGGAGACTGGCGGAGGCACAGAGCAACAGAAGGGCCGCACTCTTGTCAATTAGAGAAGTACGGCTATGTTTGGATTTAGAAAGATTGTTTGAGTCAGGTGCTACTATCGGTACACCGTGATATTTTGGAAGAAAATCATTTGCGATAAGTGAACATTACACTGGACTGAGTCGCACCTGATATATTTTTATGCGGGTGGGCTTCGTACTAAATACTAGTGATATAAAGTAAAAGACGAATGCACCAGAGGTTTTTGTTACAAAGCCATTGTTTCCTTGGACTGGTGTACCTACGCACGTGTTTCATAATACTGCATAATATTTTTTTAAAGAGTTGTTCAATGTGGCACTTTGATAAATGACTTAAAAAAACGCAAATGATTTACGACTATTAAGGGACTTTAAGTTCTAACCTGTCCAACTCAGCTCGGACTAAGTGTATAGCTATACTGCCGTAGCAAATATCGATTGTAAAGACATCAAGAATATACGTATTACAAGGTTTTTTTGGTGTACGCGAGAATAAAATTACTCCACCTCCCCTCCAAAAATCGGCATTGTCTTTTGTAATTGCACTTGACTTTGTGATGGATTCGGATATTTATTTATGTACGTAGTATTGACAGGCGAACCTTCTGTACTTTAGTGGTATGGGGGGGCTGCGGCCGGCTGTCGACGGGACCGCTCATCGCCTGCGTCACTCCCGCATCCAACTTCGCGAAACTTTGCCGTGAATTATTCGCCTCCTTGACATTTATGGCCAACTAAGAGAAATGTATTTGGAAATTAAGTAACCAGTCTACGACAGCGGTTTTGTTGATGAGACGGGAACTCCGGCCATAAACCTATTTTTTTGGTATAAATTTATTGCGGAAAAGGGTTGGAATAAAGAATGAATTGAATGACAAAGTTTAACGCCGCTGCTTGCGCGGAACGCATATTAATGCGGCTGTTGTGCTCAGTGTTTATGACGTACAGTAATGACTTTATTGTGAATACACAGTACAGTTTGATACAATAATAAATCGAGTGAATGTTATCGCAAAATGGAAGAAACCTTTCAGCTTACAGTCGAGTCAAACTCAACCGTGTAAGATGTATATTTTAATTCACGGTTTCTTTAGAAATGGGTATGTTTTGTGTTTTTTTTTGTATTTTGGAATGTTTTTATAAAGTGTCGCAGGTTTATATAGCTGAATATATAAAATGTATTTTTTTCGGATTATCTAAAAAATCTTTAAATGTAGTCGAATTAAGGTAATTTTAAAAGCATCACACTAACTTAACTTTTAATAAAAAAATATTTTTTAGAGATAAAACATAAAAAGCTAAGTGGTAGTGCGAACTTTTTTTATCATACTTTACTCTTTTAATAGAAAAGTATTTTTATGGGTGTATTTTTAAAGTGATTTTGCTACGATAAATAAAACATTTGTTATCATAACGCGCATATTTATACAAGACACGTTATATTGCTGCGCTTCTTCCCTCAGAAAACAAACACAGAAAGCATACTTATACTCTTATTTAAACAGAGAGGCACATGCGAGGCGGATTCGCATCATACATTAAGCTCGGCAGATGAAATATTATGATGTGGCTGAACCGTAAATTGAATTTGGTTATATTGTAATGAGTTCATGTCGGCGGGAATTGTGTATTGGGTTGATCTTGAATTCGATCACGTACCGTTCACTTGATTTATGTATTCCGACCACCTAGTAGGTATAGCTGAAGGCCAAGATTTGATTACTTACGTCGGCAGGGCTGGAATTTTGCTCGCCGAACCGCTAACGGATCAACCTCTAACTTACCTGCACGGAAAAAGTACAAAAATAAAACGGAGGCAGGCTCTTGTACGATCCGCAAATAAACGTTTTCTTTTTGTTTTCTTGTACGAGTAATGTAGCGTCAGGAACTAGATCCTAATACTAGATAGTAAAGGGTCAGTCAAGTGTGTTTGTAATGGAACAAGCTTCACTTAACATTTTCATTACATTGTTTTGTTTGTTGGTGGCTCGACCTATCGGCTTACAAGCCTTCGTTTAAATTCAAACGGAATGCTATCTTTACAAAGTACAAAAGAAAATAACTTCCCATGTGCCCATAACTGCATTGAGACATTTAAAATTTTAAATGTCGTAAAGAATCCTTTTTTTTCGTAGTTACAAAAAAAAATCTAATATTACAAATGTGAAAGTTTGTTTGTTTGAATGTTTGTCCGTCGATCACGCTGAAACTATCAGTAGATCAATTTATATGAAAATCAGGTCAGCCGGATTTTGATACAAATTTGTCTTCAGGCAGAGTATGGGCCGACTTACGTGGTGGGATACGGTTTTCATCCCGATTAAATGCTCCCATGGGATAGAACAGGAATCTTGATAAGGCAGGCTAAGCTGCGGGTGAAAGCTAGTGTGTTCATATGAATACAGCTTTTATCCGCAGCTTAGCTGTATACTCGTAGACGTAAATATGTACGTCTACGAGTATACTACATAAACAATTAACTTGAAGAACACTGATGATTTATTAACGTGAAACTCCGGGGTAGTTCGCTAGTAAAATAGGTAATTAGGTTTTTAAGTACAAAAACTTATTTACGACCCGTTGCGAGAACCCTCGTTTTCTCGTTTGGCTAGTTCCAATATTTAATATTTGTTTGCAAAAACGTCTATACTTGTGTTTATTGATATTAATTCCCAATGAATTAGGCTTATAGTCCAGTAATTTTAGCAATTTTGAACCACGATCTGCGGAATAATTCCTAGAGAGCTGAATTTTTGTATACACCTTTATTATGATATTGTAATGATGATATGAAAAATCGACATTGATATCGTGCCGGCTAAAAAAGTTATAGGGGTCCAAACGTCACGAAAATCAGTTTTTCGCAAATATCTCGCGATCTATTGCTCAGAGGTCAATAATGGTTTCATAAAAATTGTTTGTCGTATAATTGTCTACAAATAAGGTCTCTTGCATTTTTCTGTAGAATTAACCGTTTTTGAAATAGAGACTAAAATGCACTCACATATGGTATTGTATACCGCACGGCGCATACCAAGGCATAAACCCTATTGTTTGTTTTTTTCCCTTTTTTGTTTGTGTGTTATTTGTTACTATGATGTTCTACATATAGAAATATTAAGGACTTGAAATACTAGTACAGTCAGGAAAATAGGAATATCAACTATAAAAAACTAAATGGTATTTTTTTTTGTCACTTTATAACTCAAGAATGGGCTCAACGATCCAAACCAAATTTTCAGGGTTTGTACAGACTATTTAGTATATGTTTTATGTGAAGTGTGAACAAAATCGGTCGCTTCACTTCATACGTAGCGAAGCACGTACCGGGCCGCTAGTAATGATATAGGTATGCAATGTGAATTTTAGCAATTTTGATCCACGATCTGCGAAAAAAAACCTAGTGGGTTGAATTTTTGTATCCGCATCCATATACACAAGCTTCGAGCTTTAGGACTAGGCAATTTGTGTGTTAGCCCAAGGAACTAATCAATTTATCAAAAGTGTGTAAAATCATTGAATTTAATTCAATTATATTATCTAAGTATCCCAGACATATTTCGCCGTTGGTAAATTTGTATTGTCTCATAGATTCATTATATTACGAGAAACATAGTTTCTGACAATGTTACTCAAGGTTACGTAAGAAACAATATTATTTTAGGGCGAATATAATAGATGTACAAATCGAAATACCTAGTAGGTATGTAGTTTCATTCCGACGAGTTCTGTATGTTTTAGTATTTTAGGCACGTGTTAGTTCTTTTCAAGTATTATTGAATAAACTTTTTTTATTTACTATCAGACAGCAATCCGTCTCTCTTGCTGAATTTTTATTTAAGAATCAACTATGTTTTCTGTAATCCGAACTTGATTAACTTTTTCAAATATTTATAAATTGGCCGATGTCTGACGATTCGAAACTGATTATTGTTTTGTATTCTGTTTTATTTGTTTACTAGCGGCCGCCAGCGACTCCGTCCGCATGGGTTTCGTTTCCGTACACAGTGTGACTATAGATTGCTAAAGATTTTGCCAATTCGAATCGAACCAGTTATTACTGTTAAAAATACTCACTCCGAGCGCACTAATGAGTTTGAGTTATAAGTAAAACAAACGAATCAGGTGGACCAACCATGCATGAATATGTTTTTTTTTTTTTTTTTTTTTTTTTCGGACGGACGTCGCTAGTGGTTGCAGAAGGCTACCTTAATAGCTTAACCGGACAATTGTGGGAGCGGAAGGCTTAGGGGTACCTTAGACGGTAGGTTTTGCTGTCAGTTTTACCACAGTCATTGCTGTGACTGATGAATAACCTGCCGTGTAATGCGGTGACTGACGGTTGCATGACAAATATCTGGATTCTTTGATTTGTTTGTCATGCAACCATCAATCATGATTGATGGAATTGACTGACCAGGGCATGAGCGTCTAAGGTACCCCTTACACCACACCATGAATATGGGCTGTCATTAAAACCTCTTATACAATCGAGAAAAAATCTCGTCATCGCGGTTAAGGCGAACTCGCGTTCCGCAATGTCTTACCGCCATCTGTCATGCCAAATGTGCACTAATCTTAAATTGACGTTAACTGTTACTGAGATTAGCGCGTTCAAACCAATCTGGATCAGGATATTACACGTGTTATTGTGAGTCAACCATGAAAGATAGGCATATGCTGTAAAGAGATATTTTTTAGGCCATTTTATGAAGAATATTTCCGTCATACATAATTTTGATGTAACTTTAACCATTAAAGCTGCACACGCGACTGAAGCTTAAGAAATGGAGTAAATTCTCCCGTTTTCCCCACATTTCCCTTCACTACTCTGCTCCTATTTATTGTAGCGTGATGAAAAGTATCCTATAATATGCCCAGGAGTATAAAGAATAATTGTACCAAGTTTCGTCAAAATCCGTCCAGTAGTTTTTGTTTCTATAAAGAACATACAGACAGACAGACAGACAGACAGACAGACAGACAGACAGACAGACAGACAAAAATTTTACTAATTGCATTTTTGGCATCAGTATCGATCACTAATCACCCCCTGATAGTTATTTTGAAAAAATATTTAATGTACAGAATTGACGTCTCTACAGATTTATTATAAGTATAGATTATCCCAGTATATTGGCTCCCCTCTGCGTGATTGAAATACCTACTAGAGTAATATCATGCTGATATTTGATTAACCGACTTAAAAAAAGAAGGAGGTTCTCAATTCGTCTGTATATATTTTTTTTATGTTAGTTTTCATTTTATACGCTCATATCCAATGTACCTACTAACATACCTACTCATAAAATATGTATAGCAAAACCATAGGGTATAACTACTTCCAAGGTTTTGATACAAGCTTTCATGGCAATAAAGGCAAATAAATGTTTGTAAAGTAAGTACCTAAATACGAGTACATTTTTTTTTACTTAAAATAAATGTTGAATTGATAGAAGTATAATGTATTCCCATAATGTATTTAAATACGAGTAATCACGTGAATATAATTTTCTAATATTGTCACACATAATTAAAGTTTCGTAACTTTCTGCCCATTAATTTATTGTAATAAGACTCATGTTATTACTTAAGCTTAAGTTGAGATAAGGAACGAAACTAAACTTGAGGCTGGGAAAACATACAATAGCAGGTACACATTGTGTGATATTCTGAATAAGATTAGTGCTCCTTACATTCAAGTCTAGCCAACTTTACTGGGCAAAAGTAGCTCTTAAACTACGATGAATAGTGTCGCGTGCAGGCTTACATCAACTACAGATTCTTATAGGAAAAACTAGAAATATTCTCGAGCTCACATACATTTTGTGGGATCAGAAGAAACAAAATAAGAAACACAAGATACAAAGTATCCCGTCCCTGAGGGAACGCTCAGGGTAAACTGCAAGTAAAGTTTTATCCGCCTATGAATACTTATGGTTACTTAGTGCGGGCTATAGAAAAATTCAATGCATCTTTTAAAAGTTCATATACTGTTTTAACAAGGTTATTTTTCTTTACATAAATTGCTATGCATGTCGTCATCGTCATCAGCCTGATCAAACCAACTGGACGTACATGACACTGAGTAAGCTGGTTGGTAAACGCCACACACAGTGAAGTAGAACTTCGTATTCCGATGAGCTCGTTGGTCTAGTGGTAAGAGACCATGGCTACAAAACCGAGGGCACGGGTTCGAATCTCGCATCTCAACGCATTTGCGACCCTTGTACAGTTGTTGATGTCCATTGGCAGCGGTGATCACTTACCATCAGGTGACCTTCTTGCTTGGTTGCCTCCCCATAATGCCATAAGGTAATGGGTTGTTACATCGGGGACCGTAGCTGCTTTTTATCCCTTTGGAGTTTCCCTCAGTTGCTTCATATGACACTCTTAACAAATGGGGTAGTACTATTCTTGACCGGCAACTATCCTTAATAAATTAAATATTATTCTTTAGATATTGAAGGTTTATTTATTTTAAGAAACTTGGCCTCTCGCCCTCAATCCAAGTTCAAGGTCGAAATCCTATAAAATACCTATTCAACGTATCATTAACAATGGAGGGTGATATTTTTTGCGACACTCAATTTAATCTCATTGAAGCTATAGTTTGAACAAAGTGAATTTTCTCTTGAGTTAATTTCGCTCTTTCTTGTAGCTATTTCATCTCATTAAGGCACCTAGGCTCGCACATAAGATTAGATTTATACCCGGGCGCTATCGTTACAGCTAATCAGAGAACACAGATGTCTGGATTAGCAAGAATTTATTATGCTGTTGAATAAACTAATGGTCTGGAGAAGAAAAAGCAATCATTTTTGGGTAAAATTTTCCTGTATTTTTGGGGGTAGTGATAATAAAAAATATACATCGAGATCTGCCTAAAGCAGTGGTTAAAACTGAGTATAAAATAATAGAAGACTAAGATCCTCAAAATACATTTAAATTAATCATACTGAGTTGAGTTGTTACGATTTCACATTATTGTAAATTTATTATCGTCCATTTAACTACTTAATGCCACAAAACGCCGTATGTTTAGTTAAATGTTTATACTACCGTTAGAATATGAAACCAAAATGAATAATAAATATCTAAATACTTTTGAAACAAATCCATGATGTTAGTTGGCCTTTAATAAATTCAGCTATAATCTTCTTACATTACCAACTAATTAACCTTTGTCAGAATGATTTTCATGAATAAACAAAGCTCTATTCCACAGAATGATCGGTTAGGCTCATGTTAGGCTAGGCATCGTCCACGCTCGGCTGGCGTATTGGCCAAACACTAGGTTATTTAAGCCCGGTATATCCCTCCGTTCCTTATACGACAGCGGAGATAATAGGGAGCGATGAAATTGTGCTTTGATGCCGTCATTCTGCAAACTAGGGCGTGTGTTAAGTTTGAAACTTACCTTGTTTTTTGTGTTATAAATATGCCTTCTACGTAATGCATCATACTGACAGACATTGCGACAGATTGCTTACATTATTTTCGAAGTACCTACTTCTAAATATTAAATTGAAAAGAACGTACTAAAATAATTTTAACGCCGAATTCATGCTTGTCTTGTCTTGCCTCGAATATACGCTTACTAAAATTGTTTAATCCATTATTGTAAATATTGGATTGATTCTTCATTTCAGATCATTTTTGATCATTTCAGAGTTTCCCAGACGCTTTTTTGAAAGCCTTAACTAAACGCTTTATAATAAACGTAAAATTGTAATATCGCGTATTTAATTTGATTACCATGTCTTGTAATATTTTTCATTGCTTTGGTGAGTCCAGACTGACTGATGAAGAATGGGATTTGATGAAATAAGAAAAAAATGTGATAATTATTTTAAGACATTATTATGGGTCTGTCGCTATTTGATACGACTGTGTCATTTTAATGTCACGTGTTTTCCTCAGGTGTTCTCGGCCTTCGGGACATTCAGCTGAGCGTGCCGGACGCGGTGGGGGTCGGCGCGAGCGCCACGCTCGGCTGCCGCTGGGCGCTGGACACGGGCGAGGCGCTCTACACCGTCAAGTGGTACCACGGCGCGCAGGAGTTCTTCCGCTTCGTGCCCAAGGAGCTGCCCAACACGCGCGTCTTCTCGCAGACGGGCATCAGCGTCGATGTAAGAAGTAGTTTTCTTTTGTTTTTGACACTTGAAGGCGGCGCTTCAGCCTACTGTCTTATATGCTGAGCGTGCCATACTCGGTGCAAGTCCGCGCGATCGTGATGCTCAGCTGTCACCGAGCGCTCGACGCGGGCTAGGCGGACATGTGAGTACTTTTTCCTTTGTTTTTATGTCCCTAAACGGCACTCGAAGCCCATACCGTCCAGCAGAGCGCCAAGCATGGCTGCCGCTGGGCGCTGGACACGGGCGAGGCGCTCTACACCGTCAAGTGGTACCACGGCGCGCAGGAGTTCTTCCGCTTCGTGCCCAAGGAGCTGCCCAACACGCGCGTCTTCTCTCAGACGGGGATCAGCGTCGATGTAAGAAGTAGTTTTCTTTTGTTTTTGTGACGTTAAGGCAGCGCTTCAGCCTACTGTCATTTAGCTGAGTGTGCTGTATGCGGTGCAAATCACCACGTTCATGATGCTCGACTATCATTGAGCACTGACACGGGCTAAGCGATCTGGGCGCTGGACACGGGCGAGGCGCTCTACACCGTCAAGTGGTACCACGGCGCGCAGGAGTTCTTCCGCTTCGTGCCCAAGGAGCTGCCCAACACGCGCGTCTTCTGTCAGACAGGGATCAGCGTCGATGTAAGAAGTAGTTTTCTTTTGTTTTTGATACGTGAAGGCGCCGCTTCAACCTACTGTGATTTAGCTGAGCGTGCCGAACGCGGTGCAAAACAGCGCGATCGTGATGCTCGGCTGTTTTTGGGCGCTCGACACGGGATAGGCGATCTATGTGAGTAGTTTTTCTTTTGTTTTATATCCCAAACTCGCGCTTGGAGCCTTTGCCATCCAGCTGAGTGTGCCGGACGCGGTGGGGGTCGGCGCGAGCGCCACGCTCGGCTGCCGCTGGGCGCTGGACACGGGCGAGGCGCTCTACACCGTCAAGTGGTACCACGGCGCGCAGGAGTTCTTCCGCTTCGTGCCCAAGGAGCTGCCCAACACGCGCGTCTTCTCGCAGACGGGGATCAGCGTCGATGTAAGAAGAAGTTTTCATTTGTTTTTGATACGTGAAGGCACCGCTAGCAGAGCGTGCCAAACGCGGTGCAAGTCCGCGCGATCGTGATGCTCAGCTGTCATCGAGCGCTCGACACGTCCAAGGAGTTCTATGTGAGTAGTTTTTCATTTGTTTTTATATCCCAAAATTGGCACTTGGAGCCATTGCTATCCAGCTGAGCGTGCCGGACGCGGTGCGTGTCGGCGCCAGCGCCACGCTCGGCTGCCGCTGGGCGCTGGACACGGGCGAGGCGCTCTACACCGTCAAGTGGTACCACGGAGCGCAGGAGTTCTTCCGCTTCGTGCCCAAGGAGCTGCCCAACACGCGCGTCTTCTCGCAGACGGGGATCAGCGTCGATGTAAGAAGTAGTTTTCTTTTGTTTTTGATACGTGAAGGCGCCGCTTCAACCAACTGTCATTTAGCTGAGCGTGCTGTATGCGGTGCAAATCACCGCGATCATGATGCTCGGCTGTCATTGAGCGCTCGACACGGGCTAGGCGATCTATGTGAGTAGTTTTTCTTTTGTTTTTACATCCCAAAATGGCGCTTGGAGCTTTTGCCATCCAGCTGAGCGTGCCGGACGCGGTGGGGGTCGGCGCGAGCGCAACGCTCGGCTGCCGCTGGGCGCTGGACACGGGCGAGGCGCTCTACACCGTCAAGTGGTACCACGGCGCGCAGGAGTTCTTCCGCTTCGTGCCCAAGGAGCTGCCCAACACGCGCGTCTTCTCGCAGACGGGCATCAGCGTCGATGTAAGAAGTAGTTTTCTTTTGTTTTTGTGTCGTTAAGGCGGCGCTTCAGCCTACTGTCATTTAGCTGAGCGTGCCGAAAGCGGTGCAAATGAGCGAGATCGTTATATCGGCTTTCACCGGGCGCTCGACACGGACAAGGCTTTCTATGTGAGCAGTTTTCATTTGTTTTATATCCCAAACTGGCACTTGGAGCTGTTATATTGGGAAACACATTATCAAGTATACTAAATAAAATTGCTGACTTGCCTATTGCATTGACGTCAATGCAATAGGAAGCCATGTTCCTCATTTAATTCAAACGATTATTTTGTTAGATTGGATTGGACCTCCGTCGTGTAAAGACTATTCAAATAAATACATATTTTCCAGTGTCAATTAAATATATTTTTTTTAAAAAACCTTCGCTGACCCGCTCCGTAATAGTGGTGTCAGAAGTGGGATACCAGCGTTGATAAGCCGTTTCGTTCCGCTGGTATTCCATAACGGGTCGCGAAGAAGAAGATCAAAAAAACCATAAACTCTTTGTGCCAATCCGTCTCCGGGGCGTGGATCTCCTGTGTCCGCGTGTCGTCAAGTTCCAGAGCGTCCAATAACTGAGTGTCGACAGTAAGCCTTACTCGTAAGCCTTCGAACCAGTTACGACGCCATTCTCTGTATCCTGCTGGTGGGCGAAAGGCGCCGCCCAACCTGCCACCTTGCCGCCATCGCGGAAGAATTCGTCGTTTTCCATACGAGGCCGCCCGTCGTGAGCCGCCCTCGTCATCGCTGTCTACGTGGCCGTCCCAGTGAGTGACGTGTCGCCACGTTGCGCCTGTCCGAGCCGCCGGCGCCGCCGCCGCTGCAAGCTGCTCCGCCGCGCCAACGCGCCTCACCGTCGTGCTCTTCGTCTCCGCCGCTGTTCCAGCTCCTAATATGAAGATCGTCGCGTTCGTGCTATTCCTGTAAGTAAAACATATTATCATTTTGTTATTGCTACATTTTTCTCGCGTTATAAAAAGTGTCAGACTTACCTTTTAATCCTTATCCTTATTTCTATATCTTTGAAGTCGTAATTATACGTTGATTCTTAAATAACTAATTTTCTTAATATTACTTATATACATACATCTTAAAAGTTAAATCTTAACCTAATAAATAATATTAATAATAAAATAAATTTCTTATACCAAGCTTATATTAAATAATAATATTTTATTTCAGTGCTTATTATTATTTTTTGTCGTTTTTCTGTAAATTACAATGTCGGTCGAACAAAAGAAAATTGAAACAGTATCGCTATCTGAACAATTTCCTATTAATGTGCTATGTAATTTCATAGGAACATATAAAGGTGACCGCGAAACGCTAACTGCTTTTCTTACTAACTGTCAGAACGCTTTAGATCTAGCATCACCAAGTCAGAGAGTCTTGCTTACAAAATATATTTTATCTCGTTTAGAAGGGAAAGCCCAAATCGCGTGTTCGAATAAAATTTTCGATGATTTTAATCAAATTAAATTGTTTCTTAAACAAAATTTTGGTGAAAGGAAACATTATAACCATTTGTTGCTAGATCTACAGTCGTGCAAACAGCAGCCTAATGAAACGGTTTCTCAATTTTCGCTTAGAGTTGAAAGCTGTCTCACGGACATCCAAGCTGAGATCTATAACTCAGAATCTTTAAAGAGAGATCTCCCCGGTCGCGTTGCTATGACCGAAGACTTAGCGTTGTTCACGTTCACCTTAGGATTACATCCGCGCATCAGTAATAATGTTAGATGTCGAAGCCCTAAATCTTTGAATGATGCAATCAATATCGCTCTCGAGGAAGAAAAGATTCAAAATCTTTTGTTCAAGACTGTTCCTAGATCGCAACCAGTTAAATGCAGAACCTGTGGAAAAATCGGGCATTCGGAGTCTGAGTGTTTTTCTAAAATGAGACGTGCAATTCAACCACGTGTTTTTCCTGATCATAAACCACCAGTACCGATGTCTAATGATAATTTCCAGTCCCACGTTTTCTGCAGGTATTGCAAGGCTAAAGGGCATAATATTTCAGACTGTCGTAAAAGGAAATATTACAGCGAAAGATCCAATAATAATCGCCGACCGACTAACGCGCATTATATTACATACGAATCGCCGCAATCGTCGGTGCCAATGTCACCGACACCTCTAGAAAATTCCGCTGAATTCGTAAACGATAATAATTTAAACTAATTAATCGGAATACGATACAGTGCCGACGTTTTCCGTGTAATAAAGGCACAGTGCAAAATGCACCCAGTAAACCTATGAATAATTATTATAGTATGTCTAATTCCAGTGAGGAAACTACATCTCAACCGACCCCCACGGGATCCGCTAAGTCATTGAGCCTTAATAAAATTTCATCTCAATCGACCCCGTCAGGATCTTTCAAGTCGTTGAGCCATAATAAACCCACATCTCAACCGACCCCTTCGGGATCTTTCAAGTCATTGAGCCGTAATAAAAAATCATCTCAATCGACCCCGTCGGGATCCTACAAGTCGTTGAGCCTTAATAAAATTACATCTCATCATGCTCCTAAGAGAGTCTCCTTTTCGATGAGCCCTTTTACATCTCAGCGGGCGTCACAGCCTCTGAGCCCTTTGACATCTCAGCGGGCGTCACAGCCTCTGAGCCCTTTGACATCTCAGCGGGCCTCACAGCCTCTGAGCCCTTTGACATCTCAGCGGGCGTCACAGCCTCTGAGCCCTTTGACATCTCAGCGGGCGTCACAGCCTCTGAGCCCTTGTTCATCTCGGACACAGCATCCGAGCCCTTGTTCATCTCGGACACAGCATCCGAGCCCTTGTTCATCTCGGACACAGCATCCGAGCCTTAAAGATCTTATCTCAACATCTCAGTTAGACCAACAGAGTCTCACTAATTCTTTAAAACTATGTGAAAATATATCTAATCCTATTCTTATTTCTCAAGATCAAACATCTAATGCTAAAGATCATTATAAATCTAACGGTTCTATTCCTATGTTCGAAATAAGCTCTAATCAGAACATATCTCTGCCTTATATACACTTAAAATCTAACCACTCTCCTAACGAGTTAAAACTACTTATAGATACCGGTGCTAGCGTTAGTATCATAAAACAATCAAGATTAAATAAAATGCCTACTTTGTCTAATGAAGTCGTTAAATTGAAGGGAATCAATACCGCCGAAACATGTTCGCAAACATTAGGCACATTTCAAATGAATTTTATTTTATCATCTGAACCTTATAGTTATAAATTCCACGTCATAACCGATGACGTCAATTTAAATTATGACGGCATTATTGGAAGTGATTTCTTAGGATATTTTAAAGTTAATATGTAATATCAATTTTTCCCGTGGGGGTGCGCAACGATCTGAATAAGAATCACTTCGTCCCACAGGGAAAAATCCGGCGGCAGAGCATGAGAGGGTCTCGGGTTCGGTGGCCTAGTCGTTCCTGGATCAATCCACTTTAATAAAATGTTGGGCGCCTTGAAAGGGGACGGAGTAACAATAGGTGACTCCGTACCAAAATAAAAAAATATATTAAATCCTGCTAGAGGAAAAAAGTTAAATACGAAGCAAAAATAAATGAATGATCCATGAACCGTAGCAAGTGGAGAATAGTAAATCAAACAAAATTTCATTTAAAAGTAGACTGGTTTAATACTAAGTATTTCGATACACATTAGATTCAGTTGAAAAACAGGAGCAGTTACATACAGTAAAAAAAATTACATGATACCGAGACAGTAATTAACATTCGTCCGGCGAACTACACCTTATCACACATGGTACTACACCTTATCAATAAATCGGGATTAGCTTAAGCATGCCCGTTATGGTGGGGTGGCATCTGACCAACTATATTGGGCGGTCAGCTGTACATTCAGTACCGATGGGAGGACCGTGTTGGGAAAGTCTGATACCACCTACTCAAACCACCAGCACTGAAGGTCAGCCCACCGCTCAACATAGAAGGTCAGCCAAGTCAGTACGCATGCACGCCCCACAAATCATGTCTAATAAACACTATTTGAAATTCACTACTAACTATTCACTAATAACAAACACAATTTGGAATTCTTGTTCATATTTTCAAAGTTAAGTTGAAGATAAAGTCACTGCGCTTCCTCCATCGGCCTCGACCGAGAAGTCAACACGGGGAAGTTGAACACTTGTTAAATTGAAATAAATACGGCCCTAAATGATTAAATCCAATGCCATCAGTACCTTGACTCCGAGCCAATGCAAAATCGGTTCTGGGGTCAGCTCACCGTCGACATTTTGACAGGCGGGAGGTACCACGTGTCCACGCCACGTCTACGGCACACCGAGCTGCCGACATTCACACCCAAAAGGCTTTTTAGCCGGTCTATGGAGCCCTGCAATCACCACAATGACCAAATTAAGTCGACATTCCAAGCACTTCACAACGTGACATATTTGGCTATGCCGAACAATAAAATTTTCATTAATATTCTTACCAGAACACTGGGATTTGCAGCTCACAAAGAGACTCTTTGGCCGGAGCACAGGTAAATCAAATGATCTAAAACAATAAGACAAAAAATTACAAGCACGTGACTATGGCTGATACATCCGCGAGGAACATTTACACATCATCGGCTTGAAATACTCACCATTTTATTGGGCGTACGGTGCACAATGCATCTCGGAAGACGCGGAACGAAACTTCACCGCATTTGGTGGATATAAAAAGGCTCCTCAGGGAGACAGCCCAGGATTACTCCTCCTCTTTTCTGATCTCCATGAAAAAGACTTGTCAATCGCTCACCCACCCATAGACAAACGAGAGAAAAAAAAACCAAAGCACACTGACCAAGGATTCGTAACCATCGCGCTCAACCATAGACACAATCTACTAAAAATACTTTAGAATAATTAATTTGGAAGACTTCGGAAAATCAATTCATTCCGGCAAACCCTAGCTTAGCAAAATTAGATATTAAACATTATACATTTTAACAGACTAAAAACAATTAGCGCCTACGACTGTAAAAATAAAACGCAGCGCACGTAAATGTCAAATGTCAGGTGTCGCTGTCAAACTGACACCGTTCTTATTTGACAAGGTTTTGTTTATTTCGACAACAGAAAAGTGTTACAAAATTCACGAATTTACTAATATAAACCGCTAAAACAGTTTTAACAGCGTCAAAGGAATGAACCAATGGTTGTGGAATGATAAATTGTTAACCCTCTCGCCAACAAATCAGGTAAAAATTAGAATATTACTTCATTCAAGTGACGACCTCTCAATCCAGGAAAACAAACATAGCATAAAATTAGAGACAAACAATACTATAACGACCCCTCCATTCATGACTATCCCTCTCGACCTAAGATCACAGCCGGTCCTATACTGCACCAAGTGATAAAACAGTAAAACTGAAAAAATGGTGTTACAGTACCGCCTTAGTTGGGAAAGAAAAATTTTATTCAAAATGAAAATTTTATTGAAATTTTGAATAAAATTTTTCGTCGAGTGAAACGACAAAAGGTAACACTACCACATCTTAACAACAATACAAACATTTGAACAATACAAAAACAACACCTCCAGACACCAAACTCATTCAATAAGAGTTTGAATCATAGAAGGGAAACCTAATAACTTAAAAGTTATTAGAAAGTCAGGTAGAACCATTCGGAGAGCTCGCTGATACAGACAGAACTACACCAGGTTCAAACCCGTAACCAGTGACAAACACTATCGGTTACACAAAGTGAGAAGTGGAACATCCAACTTATCTCAGGCCAATGGCTGGATAAACCAAGACCATAGTGTAATTTACCACACCACGAATCGGGGTAAATTACACGCAAAAATGAAGTATGACAACAGGGACTTCACAAAAACACAGTGTGAGGATTAGGAAATCCAACATACCTCAGACACTATAAGGAGTACAAGGTAAGATACACAACGGACTTACCTGATACAAAAAAAAACTAAATGTTTAAATCCTTAATTTAGTTGTGGTTCACACAAACCCAGATTAAACACTAAGTTGTTAGTTATTACTAAAATTATGTCCAGATCCTTGGCATCAATCGCGAAATATGCGAATGCTACAAGGCCTACGGATTGGACACACAACAGAAACCTTAATTACTAAAAATACCGTCGATCCTCGACCATAATGGTAAAGCGACAGCAAACTAACTGGAAACAAACAAAACTCATACACCCTCATTAGGACCACGTACGACTATATCCTTTATATGAAAAGACCCTAATGGCTTTCCATCCATATTTTTCAAAGAATAGACCACGTTACCCAGTTTTTTACCTACCACACACTTTTCAAATTTGGGAGACAATTTGGCAGAAAAGTATTTGGAGGCGTTGGATAAAGGAAAACACCTTTTGTAGATTATTTGCCCTTCCTTAAGCTCTAGAGGGCGCTTTCTCAAGTTGTAATACTTGGCATTATGTTGATATGCTTTTTTCAAATGACCCGCAACGTCTTCAAATACCTTCCGCAACTTAGGCAACCCAGAAATAAACTTGTCCGGCTGGACAGTGACGTCCTGACCATCGAAAGGCTGATCAGAATTAAAGATAGCTCCATCGATTACCATCTCCCTACCATGATTCAAGAAATATGGAGTGAACTTAGTCCCGTCGTGAACAGACGAATTGAGAGCACATTGGAGTTCTTGAATATTCTGATCCCATTTTCGATGATCAGAACGCACATAAGAAGCAATGGCTCGAACAATATCCCGATTAACACGTTCGGTTTGGTTACATTGAGGATGATAACGAGGGTTGTAAAAGATATGAGGAACACCGGCTCCCTTCAATAAATCTCTAAATTCCTTAGAAGTGAATTGTGGACCATTATCCGTATATAGGATACGGCACACCCCATGTACCAGAAATACACCCTTTTCAAGACACTTACACACCGCTTTCGCAGTGGCATGTCGTAAAGGGAAAAGAAGAACATATTTACTGAAGTAATCAGAGACAACGAATAAATACTGATTCCGCGCATAAGACGGAGGCAGCGGTCCAACAATATCGCAGGAAATAGCTTCCCAAGGTTTAGTAACTTGACGAGGATTACCCATTAAACCAGGACGAGCAGTGTTGACGGGTTTATAGGTGTTGCAGATTTCACAACTTCGGACATATGTTTTCACGTCATTAAACAACGAAGGCCAATAATACATAGTCGAGATCTTCCTGTGAGTCTTGGCAACCCCAAAGTGACCAGAGGCCGGCTCGTCGTGATACTTCCGAATAACTTCCAACCTCTTTTCACCTGGAACCACAATTTTCCACTCATGTTGAGATGTAAGATTGTACTTATTCTTTGTCAAACGATATAGTTTACCCTCTGAAACAGAGAAATTGGGATAAAGTTTAGGGTTCCTAGAGCATCCCTCAAAGAGCTTGACGTACCAAGGATCAGTTATCTCATGCGGGTCAATTTCGATCGAATCAATCTTGATGCGGGATAAAGTATCTGGCAAAACATGCTCCTTCCCCTTTCGATGAATAATCTCAAAGACGAATTGACTCAGACGACAAGCCCATCTACTAAGACGACCGGTAGGATTCTTGAGCTTATAAAACCACAATAAAGAGGCATGGTCAGTCACGATAAAACACTTTTTTCCTTCCACGTACGACCTATACTGCTCCAAAGCATAGATGACAGCAAGCAATTCTCTTTCCGTCGCGGTGTAGTTGACCTCCTGGGCATTAAGAGTCCTACTGCAATACGCTATCGGATGATCTATGCCATCATGACGTTGGGTCAACACACCTCCAACAGCGTATGACGAAGCGTCAGTATGTATATAGAAAGGCAAGCTAAAATCCGGACACTTCAGAATTGGAGCCGAAATTAACGCGGTCTTAAGGGTGGAGAAAGATTCCTCCACTTCAGGAGTCCATACGAAAGGAATGTTCTTACTAGTTAGACGCGACAAAGGCCTCGCTATTTTGGAAAAATCCTTTATAAAACGGCGGTACCATCCGGCCATGCCAAGAAAACGCTTGACCTGTTTGGCATCAGTGGGGACGGGAAAGTTGGCGATGACGTCCACTTTTGACGGGTCTGTCCTCAAACCATAGCGATCCACCACGTACCCCAGGTACTTCAACTCCGACCGACAAAATAGGGACTTTTCCATGTTGATGGTAAGATTGGCAATTTTGAGTTTTTCATAAACTGCCTCCAAAATGGTTATATGCTCTTCAAATGAATCAGTACACACAATAATATCATCGATATAACAGAATACCCTATTGTCAAACTGCGCAGAAAACAAACTATCCATCAGTCTTTGCATCGTAGCTGAAGCTCCGACGAGTCCAAAGCACATGACTTTGTATTGGAACAAGCCTCGACCTGGAACAGTGAATGCGGTCTTCTCTCGGGAGCTCTTCGCCAAAGGAATCTGGTGGTATGCAGCACTTAAATCCAGAGAGGTCAAAAACTTAGCATCCCGAAGGTTATCCAATATATAGTTTATATAAGGAAGAGGATAGGCATCCGTTTTGGAAACTGCATTGATCATCCTGCTATCCAAGCAAACGCGAACTTTACCATTGGATTTAGGAACCTGAGTAGTAGGAGAATTCCAAGGAGAGCTAGACGGTTCAACAATACCAAGTTCTAACATATGATCCAGTTCTTGTTCCAAAAGTTTAAGTTTCTCTGGGCTCATACGGTAGTACCTTTGTTTCACGGGTTTAGCATCCCCGGTATCTATATGATGTTCAGCAAGATGGGTACGACCCAAACCAACCTTTTCAGAATCGATATTAGCAAACAGGGACTTAATGCGTTCCAATTCGGACATCTGCTCACGAGACAAAGCATCATAAGGCTTCAAACCATTTTCAGAAATACTATCCACATCACAGACTTTATCAGAAGGGATAGACGGAATACAAGCTAACACGTCAGGTGCAAGATCAAACGACTTCCAAAAGTTAATACCAAAATGGACTGGAAGAGCTATCTTAGGCTGAATGTAAAACTTTATCATTTTAACCATACTCTTATACTCAACAGGAACATCCATAAAATATTGACAAAAATATTCGGAACCATTGGCGACTCTAATGTAACAAGGTTTGCTAAGAGAGCGCACCGGTATACCGAGTTTCAAAAAAAATTTGTGGGCATTGTTTCCAAGTAAAGAACAGCTAGCACCACAATCAAGTAAACCGCTAACATTAACACCATACACTTTGACGGTTAAGAAGGGCCTATTATCACTCACATCCGGTTTGAAATACGTCTCTCTGTAAGAATTAACATTTCTCAGAGAGACGGACTTATTCAGTTTTTTGCCCGATTACAATCGGGACAATCAGGGGACTTCACGTCAGGCTTGCCACACTTATAACAAAACACGGGACGAGATGCACTGCAACGAGACGTATGATGCTCGTTAGACCGACATACAAAACAATAACCCGCGCCCTTATTGGGGTTACCCTGAACGGAAGCAACTGACTGCTTTTTATCAACAGAATTGACGTTTTTGATCGGAACACTTTCGGACCTGCTTTTCGGCTTATAATGAAAGTCGGGAGCCACACTCGATTTAGACAGCGAGGGTTCAGAGAAACCGTCCATACGGAGCTTACATGCCTCGATACGTTTACCCAACTCCCGCAAGTGATCTATCGACCTGACGTCGACCAACATCAACTCGCGGTTGTACTCCGGGCGTATGTTCTTCAACACGATCCTTAGTTTTTCCCCCTCCGGAAGCTCGAAACTCAACCGAGACATCATTCCCAGTACAACCGAAAGAAAAACTACCAAAGACTCGTGCTTGGCCTGAGTACGAGACCGTATCTCATCAAGCAGCCGATCGTCAAAATCCGGAAGATCAAAGTCCGACTTCAACGCAGAAACCAATTCGTCATAATCATGGAACTTATTCTTGCTCGCTCGGTACCAATAAAGAGCGGGCCCATCCACCAAATCAGGAAACCCAGTGAAAACGTAGTGCTTCGGTATCTTCCTGGCGGCACACAACTCCTCCAACCTCGATATAAACGCCCGAACACAAGTATCACCGCTAAATCTTAAATTTAAAGAACCTAGATTATATGATTTCTCCGGCTTGTACACGACTGTCTGACTGACACATCGCGGAGAACTATCTTCCACTTCCGAAGCCTCGGACTCCGAAGAACTATCAGTAGCCGAGAGACAGCTCACTAAATTCCCCTGCGCTACCAGCAATGCTTCAGGTGGGTCAGCAATCCTGGAAATCCTGGAGAGAACATAGTTAGCACGGCTAACCAGACGCATGCGAGTAGATTCGGCAACATTCTCCTCTCCAAATGACTTAACCAAAGCCTCGGCTTTCAGCTGAATCACCGAAACTTCCGCCCTAAGACTGTCGGCAGTTAAAACCGCAGAAGGAACTTTCAAGCTACCCCTACGGGCTAGTTTCAAGGTACTTCGTAAAAGTTTCCGCAACTGTTCCACGGTGTTATTTTTATCAAAAGGTACTTTACGGTTAGCTAACTCGTGTTCAAGTTCGTCCTTAAGCAAGTATTTAATGTTATAATTAAGTTCCGACATGACGAATAAAATATGAAAAGAATCGTACTATATAAAAATTTCACAATTCTAAAAACATAAAAATTATATTATATTATCATAATATCACATTTAATACACTATGTTGAAGTACTAAACTCACTTTCTAGGCCCCACGTTGGGCGCCACTGTAATATCAATTTTTCCCGTGGGGGTGCGCAACGATCTGAATAAGAATCACTTCGTCCCACAGGGAAAAATCCGGCGGCAGAGCATGAGAGGGTCTCGGGTTCGGTGGCCTAGTCGTTCCTGGATCAATCCACTTTAATAAAATGTTGGGCGCCTTGAAAGGGGACGGAGTAACAATAGGTGACTCCGTACCAAAATAAAAAAATATATTAAATCCTGCTAGAGGAAAAAAGTTAAATACGAAGCAAAAATAAATGAATGATCCATGAACCGTAGCAAGTGGAGAATAGTAAATCAAACAAAATTTCATTTAAAAGTAGACTGGTTTAATACTAAGTATTTCGATACACATTAGATTCAGTTGAAAAACAGGAGCAGTTACATACAGTAAAAAAAATTACATGATACCGAGACAGTAATTAACATTCGTCCGGCGAACTACACCTTATCACACATGGTACTACACCTTATCAATAAATCGGGATTAGCTTAAGCATGCCCGTTATGGTGGGGTGGCATCTGACCAACTATATTGGGCGGTCAGCTGTACATTCAGTACCGATGGGAGGACCGTGTTGGGAAAGTCTGATACCACCTACTCAAACCACCAGCACTGAAGGTCAGCCCACCGCTCAACATAGAAGGTCAGCCAAGTCAGTACGCATGCACGCCCCACAAATCATGTCTAATAAACACTATTTGAAATTCACTACTAACTATTCACTAATAACAAACACAATTTGGAATTCTTGTTCATATTTTCAAAGTTAAGTTGAAGATAAAGTCACTGCGCTTCCTCCATCGGCCTCGACCGAGAAGTCAACACGGGGAAGTTGAACACTTGTTAAATTGAAATAAATACGGCCCTAAATGATTAAATCCAATGCCATCAGTACCTTGACTCCGAGCCAATGCAAAATCGGTTCTGGGGTCAGCTCACCGTCGACATTTTGACAGGCGGGAGGTACCACGTGTCCACGCCACGTCTACGGCACACCGAGCTGCCGACATTCACACCCAAAAGGCTTTTTAGCCGGTCTATGGAGCCCTGCAATCACCACAATGACCAAATTAAGTCGACATTCCAAGCACTTCACAACGTGACATATTTGGCTATGCCGAACAATAAAATTTTCATTAATATTCTTACCAGAACACTGGGATTTGCAGCTCACAAAGAGACTCTTTGGCCGGAGCACAGGTAAATCAAATGATCTAAAACAATAAGACAAAAAATTACAAGCACGTGACTATGGCTGATACATCCGCGAGGAACATTTACACATCATCGGCTTGAAATACTCACCATTTTATTGGGCGTACGGTGCACAATGCATCTCGGAAGACGCGGAACGAAACTTCACCGCATTTGGTGGATATAAAAAGGCTCCTCAGGGAGACAGCCCAGGATTACTCCTCCTCTTTTCTGATCTCCATGAAAAAGACTTGTCAATCGCTCACCCACCCATAGACAAACGAGAGAAAAAAAAACCAAAGCACACTGACCAAGGATTCGTAACCATCGCGCTCAACCATAGACACAATCTACTAAAAATACTTTAGAATAATTAATTTGGAAGACTTCGGAAAATCAATTCATTCCGGCAAACCCTAGCTTAGCAAAATTAGATATTAAACATTATACATTTTAACAGACTAAAAACAATTAGCGCCTACGACTGTAAAAATAAAACGCAGCGCACGTAAATGTCAAATGTCAGGTGTCGCTGTCAAACTGACACCGTTCTTATTTGACAAGGTTTTGTTTATTTCGACAACAGAAAAGTGTTACAAAATTCACGAATTTACTAATATAAACCGCTAAAACAGTTTTAACAGCGTCAAAGGAATGAACCAATGGTTGTGGAATGATAAATTGTTAACCCTCTCGCCAACAAATCAGGTAAAAATTAGAATATTACTTCATTCAAGTGACGACCTCTCAATCCAGGAAAACAAACATAGCATAAAATTAGAGACAAACAATACTATAACGACCCCTCCATTCATGACTATCCCTCTCGACCTAAGATCACAGCCGGTCCTATACTGCACCAAGTGATAAAACAGTAAAACTGAAAAAATGGTGTTACAAATATCGATTATGAGTCTAATCTATTAAGCATTAAAGATCATTTTATAAAAATACATTATGTTCAACCAACTTATATCATTCCCGCTCGTTCCGAGGCCGTTATCGAATGCGCGATATCACATTACGCGCCCGAGCTCTATCAAAACAATCAAGCTCTCGTATTAGATCAAGCCATATGCAATGGTGTTTACGTCGCGAATTGCATAGTCACAATTAAACCTAACAAACGAATAAACTTATCAATCTTAAACACAACAGACTCGGAAATAATAGTCAAAGATTATATCGCAGAAGTGTCACCTCTGGACATCCATAATATGGAGACAGAGTCATATGAATGTATTAATTATTTTTCTAAAAACTATGAAGACCGCACACAGAAGGTTCTTAATCTCATCCGTTGTTCTCATCTCAATTCAGAAGAAAAGAATTCGCTCTTAGATTGTTGTTCTCAATATACCGATATTCTCGATCAATTAGGTCATTCCAAATATTTTAGTACCCTTGACCTTGCATCTGGATTTCATCAGTGTAAGATGACACCAAGTGACGCTCCCAAAACAGGGTTTACTGTAAATACAAATTCAGACGTCGCAGGTCACTACGAATTTACCCGTATGCCGTTCGGACTTAAGAATGCACCATCCACCTTCCAAAAATTGATGAATACAGCTCTATCTGGCCTTCAAGGCCTTCATGCTCTCGTATATCTCGATGACGTAATCATATTTAGTCATGATCTGTCCAGTCATATGACCAAACTTCAATTAGTATTCGACAGATTACGTAAATTCAATTTAAAACTCCAACCCGACAAGTGTGAGTTTCTCCGGCGCGAAGTCGCCTATCTGGGCCATATCATCACTGACAAAGGTGTGTGTCCAAATCCAGAGAAAACTAAAGCAGTCAATGAATACCCGACTCCTAAGAATCCTAAAGACATTAAATCTTTTCTCGGTCTCGTCGGTTACTATCGACGTTTTATCAATAACTTCTCGCAGATAACAAAGCCACTTACGTCACTACTTAAAAAGGATGCCACATTCGTATGGTCACATGAACAGGACCGTGCGTTCTCCTTATTAAAAGAAAAATTAACAACAGCCCCATTACTTCAATATCCTGATTTCACTAAACCATTTTTATTAACTACAGACGCCTCTAATTATGCAGTAGGCGCTGTGTTATCTCAAGGCGAAATTGGTAAAGATAAGCCCATCTCTTATGCTTCGCGTACGCTCAATAAGGCCGAAGGTAATTATTCCACAATCGAAAAAGAACTTCTAGCTATTCTTTTCGGAGTTAAAACTTTCAGACCATATTTATACGGCCGCAAATTTCAAATTATCACGGATCATAAGCCCCTCGTGTGGTTATTTAACGTCAAAGACCCAGGTTCTAGACTCGTGAGATGGCGCCTAAAACTTGAAGAATACGACTATGAGATCGTATATAAAAAGGGAAAATTAAATGCAAACGCTGATGCCCTGTCTCGGTTCCCCGTAAACGTCCTTGATGACGCTACCGACTCTAACGTAGCCGTTCGCAATCCTTCGCCGTCTCCTGATGATAATATTAATCTTAACGATCTTCCTTCTATGTCCGAAACATACGAACAATTCTTACAAATCTCTAGACAATCCAATATATCTTATGATACAGTAATTCAAGAACATAATGAGTCTCTATTAAAAACTAAAATAAAATTAATTGCATACCCAACATCAATTGACTTAGATGAGTCTATCCCATATTGTAGTGATATTATAGATGCTTGTTCATCAAATCCTGACGTCCCCGACATTCGTACAATCGAGCGCGAACTTTACACCTACTATTCAGCATCTAATGATAAACACGTATTTACACATTTATTTGTTAAACTTAATCATTTCGATGAAATGTCTTATAAAGATATATTTAACTTACTCCGAGATTACAGAGATATGATAAAATATTGGTACTCAGAAGAGAAAGAAATAGCTATCTCAGATTTTACAGATCCATTCTCTAAGTTGTCGTTTACAAAAATTTATAACATTATAGCATTCTTATTTCATCATACTCATATTAAAGTTCACATTTATCATAATTCTATTAAATACCCTACACCAGATGAAGTTAAGAAAATCCTTAGAGATAATCATGACTCACCTCTCGCTGGTCATCCCGGTATCACTCGTATGTTTGAACGCATAAAGTCTCAATTTTGGTGGAAAAATATGAGACAAGATATTGAAGATTATGTAAAAAACTGCCGCTCATGCCAAATCAACAAACCTTTAAGACAAACTACGCGTGCTCCAATGATCATAACATCCACAGCATCTCGTCCTAATGAAAAAGTTTTTCTTGACCTTGTCGGTCCTCTCCCTGAAACATTTGAATATAAATATAAATTTTTACTTACCGTCCAAGATGATTTAACTAAGTTTTCTCAAGCGTATCCCATGCAATCTTGTTCGGCTGAAGAAACGGCCAAAACATTTGTTAATTTTATCTCTCACATGGGAATACCTAAAATGATAATCACTGATCAAGGTACTAATTTTTGTTCAGATTTATTTAAGCAACTTGAAAAGTTATTTAGCATTAAACATATATTTGCATCGCCTTACCATCCGCAAACATGTGGTGCACTCGAACGCAGCCACTCAACTCTTAAAGAATATTTAAGATCTTATATTGGAGATAATCAAAATACTTGGGATCTCTACATCCCTAGCGCAATGATCGCTTATAATTCTAACGTGCACAGTACGACTGGATTCGCACCGCTAGAACTTTTATTCGGTTTTAAACCTTATCTGCCTTCAAGTATCGACACGCTCGATCATAATACTTACACGGATTACATTCGAGCTTTAAATCATCGACTCTATTTTAGCCGCCAAAAGGCCCTTGAAAATATACAAAGTTCTAAAGAAAAATCTAAAACTTATTACGACTCGCGAACTAAACCTATAAGTTATTAAGCCGGTGACATGGTGTATATTCGTTGCCATCATAAGCAAAATAAGGCCCTATCGCCAATATGGAAGGGTCCATTTAAAATAATAAAGTTGAACGGTAATCATACAGTCACCGTGTTGATAAACAAAAGGCATGTACGTCATCACTTTGACGAAATCAAACTCGCAAGTGACTACCAATAAATCATGACGTAACTTCATTAGCGTATTAAGTATCAGTCTTATCTATTCTATTTCAGATTGGCAGGGTTGCCACTCGCCGCGTCGGACTACGTCACGCAGATAACAAGTAGTCCAGGCCTTTATTTCGATAAGCTTTTAGACATTAAGTTTACTAATAACGATTGGAACATCGTAACCTACGTAGACATAAGTAAGATACAACCCAATTTAGATAAAGTAGATTTATTATTTCAAAAGGTAAACTTATTTTGTAACTCGTTTATTTCTTCTAAGTTAAAATCAGATTGCTCTAATTCACTCTCCGCGTTAACTAATCAACATTTTACTAATATTAATAAATTCTCGTCTATTTCTTATTTACTTGACAATGATAATTCTCATAAGCGGTCTAAAAGAGGCCTCATTGATTTCGGAGGATCACTCTTAAAAACAATATTCGGCACGTTAGATGCTGAAGATGGTATTAAATACTCTGAAGCGATCAAAAATGTGCAAACAGATGAAAAACATTTGGCTCATCTTATGAAAGATAACATACACGTTATTCAATCAACTATCTCATCTTTTAATAATTCTGTGTACAAGGTTGATCAAAATGAGAAACATCTCTTAGAAAATATGCAACTAATTCACAAGATACTTGATACAATTTCTAATTCTAATGATAAACTCGAAGTTAAATCGCAAATAAGCTCATTATTTAATTCTTTAGAAGCCATCATCTTAGCGTTATCTTTTGACATTGATGACATAAACAATGCCATTCTATTCGCAAAGCTAAACGTTTTGCACCCGACTGTACTGAGCCCTCATCAATTATATAATGAACTTGATAAGCACAGAAATAAATTACCTAGCCATTATGATCTTCCCGTATCTCTAACTCTTCAAAATATACAGGAGATCACAGATATTTCTAAATTAGTATGCTATTATCACGAAAGTAAAATTATATTTATCTTACGTATTCCTCTAGTTTTACCGCAAATATATAACTTATATAACGTTATTCCTTCTCCAGTCCCATACGATATTTCTAAGCCTGACACTTACGTCCTTATCGAACCAACTCATACATACATAGCAATAACAGCTGATCGCATGTTTTACTCACCAGTAAAGGACATCGACAAATGCAAGTTAATTAGTGAGAAGTGTTATGTGTGTGTGCTTTCGAACATGTTTTCAGTGATCGCCAACCCTACGTGCGAAACAACCTTGCTTAGTGACGCGATAAGCAAGCTACCGGACACTTGTATTGTTAAGTTAATTAAAGGTTCAGTAGACGTATTCTATAAGTTAAGTCATAATCGTTGGTTATTCGTCCAATCAGATCCAGGCAAATGCCATATCAATTGTGATAAGAATGATAATGTTAATACAGATGTGATCTTATTCGGAACCGGCATCTTAACACTGCCGAATAAGTGTAAAGCATTCTATAAGACCCTGCAATTCACTGCAGTGGGTGAATCTTACTTAGGAAATCTTACAAACGTTATCTCAAATTTTAATATAATATTAGATGATTGCTGTGACCGTAATAAGCTCAATAAGACCTTGCCAAATCTTCCTTATTCCAAACTGAAGAATATTGGAAATCTGGATTCATTGTTACATGCCAGCATCCATC
This sequence comes from Nomophila noctuella, assembly GCA_958496325.1. Lineage (NCBI taxonomy): Eukaryota > Metazoa > Arthropoda > Insecta > Lepidoptera > Crambidae > Nomophila > Nomophila noctuella. The sequence continues at coordinate 10,288,297 of OY292487.1, read as the reverse complement.
TTAAGGCTATGGAAGATGAATTAAATAAATTAGAAAGCCCATCTCACTTTGAGATGTACGGTACAGCATATACAATGACATTTAGTTTACTTTCTTTATTATTATTCTTACTGTATCTTATATACAATAAATATTGTAAAAATGGACGCAACGATAAGTCTTCTTGTTGTATACAAATATTCAACCAATGTCATAATTCTAAAACAAGTCAACCAGCATCCTTAGTCGTTATCAAAGATGAGATTAAACCGGAAGAGTCTATTATGAATACACCAAGTCCTCTTAAGAGAAATCTTGTTTTTTCAAATCAAAATCATGATCACGAATTGTAATTAAATTAAATTCTAAATTCCTGACTATGTATGTAACTTCTTATCATTAAACTAAATCATCTTAATTTAATCAATCAATCTCATCTTATTGTAACAGTTAACTTCTTATTGTAATGATTAGCCTAATCTTATTCTAAATGTATGTGTTATAAAATAGTAATGATTGTAATTTCAATTGCAAAACGTAAGTCCAATCTCTCGCGTTAATCTAGATTTCTCATCACATCATTTGAGATGTAATGATTCATCTTAACGGGGGGGTTGTTATATTGGGAAACACATTATCAAGTATACTAAATAAAATTGCTGACTTGCCTATTGCATTGACGTCAATGCAATAGGAAGCCATGTTCCTCATTTAATTCAAACGATTATTTTGTTAGATTGGATTGGACCTCCGTCGTGTAAAGACTATTCAAATAAATACATATTTTCCAGTGTCAATTAAATATATTTTTTTTAAAAAACCTTCGCTGACCCGCTCCGTAATAGAGCCTTGGACATTCAGCTAAGCGTGCCGGACGCGGTCTGCGCGATCATGAGTGTCGCCTTTCAATGAGCACTCGACACGGGCTAGGCGATCTATGTAAGTAGTTTTTCTTTTGTTTTAATATCCCAAAATGGCGTTTGGAGCTCTTGTCACTCAGTTGAGCGTGCCGGACGCGGTGGGGGTCGGCGCGAGCGCCACGCTCGGCTGCCGCTGGGCGCTGGACACGGGCGAGGCGCTCTACACCGTCAAGTGGTACCACGGCGCGCAGGAGTTCTTCCGCTTCGTGCCCAAGGAGCTGCCCAACACGCGCGTTTTCTCGCAGACGGGGATCAGCGTCGATGTAAGAAGAAATTTTCATTTGTTTTTGATACGTGAAGGCGCCGCTAGCTGAGCGTGCCAAACGCGGTGCAAGTCCGCGCGATCGTGATGCTCAGCTGTCACCGAGCGCTCGACACGGGCTAGGCGGACATGTGAGTACTTTTTCTTTTGTTTTTATGTCCCTAAACGGCACTCGGAGCCCATACCGTCCAGCAGAGCACCAAGCATGGCTGCCGCTGGGCGCTGGACACGGGCGAGGCGCTCTACACCGTCAAGTGGTACCACGGCGCGCAGGAGTTCTTCCGCTTCGTGCCCAAGGAGCTGCCCAACACGCGCGTCTTCTCACAGACGGGGATCAGCGTCGATGTAAGAAGAAGTTATCTTTTGTTTTTGATACGTGAAGGCGGCGCTTCAACCAACTGTCATTTAGCTGAGCGTGCTGTATGCGGTGCAAATCACCGCGATCATGATGCTCGGCTGTCATTGAGCGCTCGACACGGGCTAGGCGATCTATGTGAGTAGTTTTTCTTTTTTTTTTACATCCCAAAATGGCGCTTGGAGCCTTTGCCATCCAGCTGAGCGTGCTGGACGCGGTGGGGGTCGGCGCGAGCGCCACGCTCGGCTGCCGCTGGGCGCTGGAAACGGGCGAGGCGCTCTACACCGTCAAGTGGTACCACGGCGCGCAGGAGTTCTTCCGCTTCGTGCCCAAGGAGCTGCCCAACACGCGCGTCTTCTCGCAGACGGGAATCAGCGTCGATGTAAGAAGAAGTTTTCTTTTGGTTTTGATACGTAAAGGCGGCGCTTCAGCCTACTGTCATTTAGCTGAGCGTGCCGAAAGCGGTGCAAATGAGCGAGATCGTTATATCAGCTTTCACCGGGCGCTCGACACGGACAAGGCTTTCTATGTGAGCAGTTTTCATTTGTTTTATATCCCAAACTGGCGCTTGGAGCCTTGAACATTCAGCTAAGCGTGCCAAACGCGGTCTGCGCGATCATGAGTGTCGCCTGTCAATGAGCACTCGACACGGGCTAGGCGATCTATGTGAGTAGTTTTTCTTTTGTTTTTATATTCCAATATGGCGCTTGGAGCAATTGTCATTCAGTTGAGCGTGCCGGACGCGGTGGGGGTCGGCGCGAGCGCCACGCTCGGCTGCCGCTGGGCGCTGGACACGGGCGAGGCGCTCTACACCGTCAAGTGGTACCACGGCGCGCAGGAGTTCTTCCGCTTCGTGCCCAAGGAGCTGCCCAACACGCGCGTCTTCTCTCAGACGGCGATCAGCGTCGATGTAAGAAGAAGTTTTCTTTTGTTTTTGATACGGGAAGACAGCGCTGTAGCCTTTTGATATCCAGCCTAGCTTGCTAAAAGCGGAACAAGTCCGCACGATGATGATGCTCGGCTGTCATTGAGCGCTCGACACGGGATAGGCAATCTATGTGAGTAGATTTTCTTTAGTTTTTATAGCTCACAACGGCGCTTGGTGCCTTTGCCATCGAGCTGAGCGTGCCGGACGCGCGAGCGCTAGATTCGCCTGTAGCTAAGGCAAGAACTCTATGTGTAAGTTCTTTTTCTTTGACTTTCCAAGAAAGGACATTGATGCATTCCTTCTATAAAAGCAACCCATGTGGTACTAATGCCACTTATTATTTTACTTATAAAGAAAGCCGTGTGTAAAGCTCCAGGTGTTGCAATTTTTAGATAGGATACGTTTGCTCTTTCCTCTTTTTCTCCCGACGCAAAAGAAGAGGAATGTTGAAATAATTAAAAAAATTTACTTATTTGCGCTTATCGGATACGTTAATAATGGTAAAATAATACCTCTACCACATCTGATACACCACGATATTGTTAATGTGTGATATTTTTCCTAACTTTACATAAGACTTCTCGTTATTTCAGCAAAAGGATATTGGCTAAACACATAGTTTTATACACGAGTATTTTCAAACTACACCGCTACAGTCTCGGTTTTCCAAGGTGATTCGTATGATAAGCTCGGTGTTTACTAAATATTCAATCGATAGAAGCGAGATTACCCACAACACTATAGAAGTCTCGATAAAGTGAAGAGTTTCACAGAACATTATTGGCAACACTTTCGAAAGCTGATTAGAATCAGTTTTATCTCGATTGAAGTTGTTGATATCTATTCACACACATTATTCATTACAGATGAAAAGATTTATAAAACGAAATGAAACATAAGATCTTTATTTAGTCCTTGGCTTGACTTTTCAATTTTCTTTGAGAAATCTAATTCTTACAAATACTAAGGTACTTTACTACTAAGGTACTAAGGTGACTAAGGACTAAGGTTTCATTTAAAAGATGTTTATGTTTAAATGTGCGATGGTAAATTAAGTTTTCCAAACATTCGTTTCATTCTTATCATACATGCAATTTCAAAAAAAAAATTGTTACCGTTTTTTGGAAAATAATCAATTAAAAATGTCAGTTGTATGTATATCAACAACGCTCTATTAAATCGTTGAAATGATTCACATCAGAGTTCAAAATTACGAATACCGAATGAAACAAAATCTCAATTCATATCCGGTTACGATACGGAAATTGGCAATTTCCATTCCAAAGCTGGTTAGGAAATTTAGTTATGAGCAGTCCTGAGCTATAACTAGATAAGCTGAATAAGTACAAATGATATCGTGGCACTAAAATCTGAATAATATGTAACTTTAAACTTGGGTGATGCATTTTTTATAAGTTCTTGAGTACTTACTGCTTGACGTTTCAGTTGCGTTGCAGTATCTAATATCGCGTTTAGTCCCGTTATATTGTTGCCTTATCTGAATAATATCAACTTAAAATCTGAAGTTAGAAATTTCTGTTTTATACTAGGCTTTAATGTTGGAACATTGCTCTTTCATTGTTATTACTACCAAACTCTTTAACCAAACGATTTTGTCGGTGTGGTCTATTTAATTCCCGATGAAATTTATCATAACAGTATCTTAGAGGATGCCTACCTACGTCATAGTAGCTTTATGCATGCCTATTCTCAACCCAATCGGTATAAAATTGACGAAGTTTCATTCAAACTTCCATTCAAATAGCTATTATATAAATATTGGCATATTATGCTCACTCACTTTTTACCAACGTTATGTACTAACGCCGACCTCCTTCTAAAGTCGGTCAAAACAATCCAATATGTTCAAACGACGAGACGTCCTGTGAAAACACTCTCACAATGAAGGTTTCGCTGGGTTTAAAAGGCTCTCGCCTGTTCCATGTGCACTCGATATTACATTTGTCTGTTACATGATAGTTCCAAACGCAGCAGAACCACTTTGGACAATGTCTATAGTCCGTTATTTTTTAAGACAGCACTTTTATGTCCATAACGTGAAGAAATGATACAAAAAGTAGCCATTTAAAAACAAATGGGTGAAACTAATCATACATTACATTTGATGACTTTTTATCGCTTGTCTTAACAAGTGCCTATAATATAATAGCAAAAATTTTCCTTCTTTAGCTTTAAAAAAAGATAAAAAATCGGACTAAAGATTGTTGTTTGACTTTGTAAAACATCTAAAAATATTATAGTGATTGATCACTTTGATTGATTTCGTGATATGGTCGTCAAGAAGTTGACTATAACACCAAGAGTTAGGCATTTGATCTCTGCTCAGGACAAACATTTGCGTGCATGAACATGTCTGTTTGCACAGGTCTGGGTTTATTATAATTTCACTGTTAGTATTGATTTCAGTATTACAAGTGTTTAAGCTGACTTATCACCGAGTCAGGTCAAAATGTGTAATGCTATACGCTATTTTACTTATTCATTCAAATTGGTGACAAAAAGTAAAATAAAGTAAAGTATCGGCCTATTAATTTCCCACTGCAGGGCAAAGGCCTCCTTCATTTTAAATCATGTTTTGGTTACAAAGATGGATTTTGGTTTAATTACCACGCTTGCCAAATGCTAGTTGGTGATTACAAACCTGGGCTGTGTACAGAAAAATCAACACAAGTTTTACCCGACCCAGGAATCGAACCCTGGATCTCGAGACCTTGGCCCGATACTTAAAACACTAGACCATCGAGGCATCGAGGTGACTAGCTAGCAAAATAAATAATAAAACCAGCCCATTGCATTGCCAGTTCAATGAGTGACGCTACTTTGTGCTGCCCCGTCAAGTGGGCTATTTGACTGTGTCAACTGAATTGTAGAATAATCGATGACCGATTAGGTGAAGTACATACATAGTTGAGAAACTGACTGAAATTACGAGAGCATTAGAGTTTGTAGGACTGGTCTCATAAGATCAAACAAAGTGTGTGAAGTGGGCATAATTTTTGGTTTTTAAATATTTAAATTTTAATGTCAACTAAGAAACTACTCGGAATCAACTGCAAAAAATAATCATTATGATAAGAACAACAGTTATCATAACATCCATACTCAATCTTTGTGATGTTGCAGGTTAAATTTTAAAGAAATCAACGTCTAGGTAGGTTACTTGTGCCTCATTTCGTCAAACTAAGTGCTATGTTTTTAGCACTTAATATTATCATCCTCATACTTTTTACACATATCTACTGCTTCAATGTATATCAAACAGCACAAGATGTTCAAACTGCTTCCATATGTAACAAAGTAGACGTACAGTGGAAACGTACTATCAATAAAAGTTCTGTGGGGTGTAAAAGTAGCTCGGAGCGTCCATCGGCACTCGTGATTTCATTTGTCTGCTGCACGCCACTCGCAAACGTAATCCGATAGCGGTGGTTCAGAGGGCTTTCGCATCACATTCATATATGTGCTGTTTATATCGATCGCTATACAATGTGCATTAACTACATATCTATATTATGTAGTCTTTAAAAATGAAGCTGAAGAGTTTATTCGTTTGAACGCACTAATCTCAGGAACTTATGGTACAAAAATAAGAAAAAAATACATACTTCTGTGTTGGATAGTCCATCTGTTGAAAAAGGCTTTTAGTTTATATAACATAACACTATGTGTGTGGAAACCGACTCCAATCCAAATTATAATACTATAATAAAGCTGAAGAGATTTTAATGTTGTGATATGTTTAAGAGGGGTAGAGCTCAGTGAATCTTCAACTGAAATGAGCCGCTTGTTCGGGGTAGTACCGCCACCTTACCAAAGACAACAATGAAATAGCACTTCATAACGGTTGTGTTATGTTTCTGCTGGTGGGCACGGTCTCCAGGGCTCAGATGGATTTTAAAGACAGGCAACGCATCAGCGACCCTTGTATTGTCGTTGATGTCTATGGGCAGCGGTGATCACTTACCATCAGGTGACAATCTTGCTCATTTCTCTCCCTCTTAAATATGTTTAAAAATATAACACAGGGTTAAACAGAAAAATACATAATTGGTTGAACAAAGATTCGCTAATCCAGTAAGTACCTACTGCTCAACTGGGTTTACCGCTTAAATGTAGGTAAACCTTAATTTATTGTACCTACGGATACTTCATCTAAATTTTCCTTCAGACAAAATTTCGCAGCCTTGTTTATTTATTTTTTGTAAAACGGCGGTAAACATTTTCTCATTAAACTTAAGAATAAGAAAGTAATTTATTTTCTCTCTTTTGTTTAATAGCGATAGGTACGAAATTAATTTCAATAATAATTATTAGAGTGAAATTATGTGGGTTGCGAAAACATACTTGGTGCTATTGAGCATTATGTAATTTAAATATTTCTGCTCGATGTGTTATTTGTGTAGGTTGTTTCTGATCTTCGAGTATTTTGAATTTAATACAAATATTTATTTTATATAGCGGCGGCCCGCGTTGATATTGGTTTCCACACACATAGTGTTATATAGCTTAATGCTTTCCTTGGCAAATCTATCCAACACAAAAAAAACAATTCGAACCAGTAGTTGGGACCTGGTATTAGCGAGTTAACATAAACCAACCCTTCAGCTTTATAATAATAGTAAAGTAAAGTAAAGTTGAGTAAAATCCGTTATTATTCAGATATTTTCTGGACATTTGAACTGATTATTAGTAAATCGAATTTATACTTGTACATATAGTGATATATTGTGAATCCATTAGACAAAAACATTAAAAATCTTTTATAATTAGAAATCTCTTATTTGCTTACGATGAAAGGTACTTAATCCAATTATTATCATAGGATTACCAAAAAGCTATTTCATAATAAATGTGACCATTGAGGCATACAAATTAATTGACTCTCAAAAAACCTCCAATCGTTTCGAAATTAATTCATTTAAAACACTTTCATCAGTTGGATTGAATGTCATTAAGCAGAAGTGTTCTACAAGTATAATTGAGATTCTGTGATTAACGATATACTTGTCAGTCTTTGAATATAATTGACAATATCTGCTTCAATTTTCTGCTAAAAATCCTTATAATTGTTAACTTATCTATGTACTTATTTTTGACTGACTTGATGAAACATTACATATAAACACTGGTACTTTGTGCCGGGCCATAGATAATATTCTGAGGCAGGAAAATAAATCATGTGTTGAAGAATTCGAGCTTTAGAATGTTAACCCTACGTATAAATCGTGACTTATGTAAGAACATTTAAAGAAAAGGCTGAAAAATTAATACAATAAATTGTATGGCAGCATTATAAATGAGTTAAGATGAAAACACGTACATTCACGTAGTTCATTTGCAAAGTTATTTTATTAAGGCGACAAAAGTAGCGTCGGAGCGCAAACAGTAAGCTATCACCTTAATCATTAACTTGTAGCGGACATAAATGCGGGAGTAAAAGAAACAGTATTTCTACGCAAATGGCTCGCTTACGGCGCGACGATAAACAACATCATAACTGTGATTATATATGGGTCAACGGCTCTGCGACATCTTGCTAGTTCGTTAAACTGCCTTCGCGGAGAGCGCTGCAAAAAATCACTTAAGAATCCCCTCGAGCGGGCACGTTAAACCTTTAGCTGTTGGCACGCCGCCACAGCGGAGCTATAACATTGTGCCAAAATAATACATTAAAAACCCTTTCAAAGAATAACGAATACTCAAAGTTTACATCGGAGCGTAAGTCAAACCGTCTCCAGATACGAACGCGGCGAGGTCCTTCAAAATCGGGTCAGACGTCTTGAAGCGCGGGCGGCATGATTTAGTTCGAAGGTTTCTCAAAGTGGACCGACTTTCCGTAAGATGGATCGAAGCTTTTAGCTCAATTTGAGTCGCTAGCAGCTGCGTACGGTAAAGTGCACACGACTCCTTGTAATGGGATTATGCCAAGGCTTACGTATAAATTACGCATGAGTTGCGGATACCACCTGTAATCAATGATGTATTGGTAGACGACGACGCTTCTCTAGTGCGTTATAAGATACCAGTTAACTTGAAATGAAATTATCTTTAACAAAATCCGAAAGATAAGAACAGGAAAGGACGAATGAACAAAAGGTTTTTCTTATAGAAAAAATATTTTCCTTGATTCAATATCGGGTTTCAGAATAGTGATTCTCAAATAACTCGTCGTCAAAATATAATAGGCGAAGAATCCCAATGGCTCCTAGTTATTATGAAAATAGTTTCATGGGGATTTGGAAAATGACTGAGTAGTTTCGGTTTCCTATTGTGTCAATATACATACATGTTATTGTTGATCGGAGTTCATCCGAGTCAAACGGAGCGTGTTGGGTGGGGACCTCTCTGAATCTTATTAATATTAATATTCTTTATTGTATTGTTTTATAACATTATATTAAACGATTGTTGCCAACTTTATCTTTACAAAGTTGAGCAGTTTTCTGCGTCGGTTGCATAATATCGGTTGATGTTTGCAATATACATATGTTAAATTTTGCTATATTCTCGTTTTTCAATTATTTGTTTGTTTGAAGCACCATTATCATTACTATTAAGAACTATGATCTTTTCAAGTTCAGTAGGTACTGAAGTTTCAGTATGCATAACACAAACTTTGAGTCTACTGCAAGACGTGATAATGTTATTTCAAGTCCAACAAATTGATTGAAATAAAATGTACCTATATTTTTCTTAATTACCTTTGAATTGTATAAAAGAGCTTATCCATTACCCAATACGTATCGAACCATATTTTTGGAACTGCTGTTATGCTAATCATCACTTTCCACCTCAGGTGTCGCGGTCAGGCGCACAACAGGTGGTCCTTCGAGGCGCGACGCGCGGCCTCAGCGGCCGCTACCGCTGCGAGGTGTCCGCCGACGCGCCATTCTTCCACACGGTCTACAAAAGCGCTTATATGCGTGTAGTTGGTGAGTACACAAAAAAATAGCAGAGGAAGAAAAGGAGAAGAAAAAGGCAATTAAAGTCATGAATTAAACTCTGCAACTGCAAGCCCAGTCCGGTTGTCGATGTCCATGGGCAACGGTGATCACTTACCATCAGATGATGATACGTGATTTTATGACCGTTATGAACGGTAATCACTTACTCAAGTCTTCTGAGTCTTGCTAGGGCTGTAATGAAATATTTAAAAAAATAATTTAATATTAATGTTTTGTATCTATCCGTGATAGAGCAATTGCCTGAACGGTGTAATGCCGAGTGCGCTCACTGGACTAATGCGCGGTCGGTGTTTCCCAAAACGATCCCCAACCAACGAGGCCGAATACGCGCGCCCGCGCAAACGTTCCTGGCCACTAAGAAAAAAGTAAGAAAAAGGAAGAAATTCAAAACGTCACATTTTTTTCACTTTCTCGAAAATAATTGGTCATAGCCGTGCGTGCCTAGTTTTTCAACTTATAAAAATAAGGATTAATCCGCTTGCTGATAATATCCGTGATATTAAAAGTTTAAACAAATTGTGATCGAACGCGGTGGATCGTATTCGCTGCAGGAGCCCGGCCGTTGCAGAGGAAAGGTGAGTCGTACTTGCTTTCTGTCGTGACGGCAATTTGTTTTTTAGCGGATTGATACCGAAACTGTGTTTCCCTTATTTTTCCCTATTATTTCTTTATCCTTAAAATACAGTCCACACTCTGCTCTAACAATTAAAAATTATGGTTTACGAGCCGTATGTCGTCACGGCATAGATAAATCCATAGACTAGGCTGTCATCGTTTTTGCCTGTACATGCGTGAGAATTAAAAAAAAAAATGTCTTACGATCCTCGATCCCCATGTTTGGATCAAAAGATTTTTTTTAAGGATATGAGTGAGTACCTACCTTCTTTGTGTGCTTTTTATGTTAACCACCTCTGCATATTAAAAGCTCTTCATTCTGTATGTAAAGAGAACTCCAAACTGCTTCGTTATTAGTTTCATTCCGCATCACTAATTGTGTTCGCACGTGCTTCCTGTTACGCTCTCACGAATTATTTGCTAATTATATGAAGATGCAATTATAACACTAACGATTCAAAAAGTGGTTTTAAGGATATTTTCGAAATTCGGTTTCTAGTTATTAGTGCCTTCAGATGCGATTCAAAATGTGGCGGAAAAGATTTCCCAAAATTCTTGTAGCTTTGGACGTATAAGTCAGACTAGTTTATTCGTACCTTTTCATAATCAAAGGATTTGAAAATTCTGGATATATGTATTGGAGCATCCACAAACCTGCACATTCAAATAGTTTCTTACTTTAGTTCTGTTAGGCCTGAATGTATAACTATGATCCAATAGTGGTTGGGTAGGTGTTTTTATTAATCCAATCTAACTATTTGTTTCAGCACTACGCTTTATAAATTAACTAACCTAATTAAGTGATTAAAACATTAATTGCTTTTAATAAATCATACAATTTATTTGGAGAAGTGTAGAAAATTTTGCTGTAATAAATGAATAATGTAGCCAGCGGCGAATGTAATTAATTGAATACGGTATTTATTTTCATATCCTAACCGCAACCGAAAAATGGGGAAAACATTTTGTGGAAAATACTGTTACCAGTGCATTGTCAGACAAATCCACAAGAAGTTTAATATTACGCACCTGTCGTCTCATATCGCAAGATATGGACACACGCAAGAAACATTGTAAACGTGATAACTTGCTGCAAACTTTCTGCAGCCATGGAATATCATACAAATATTTATAATGTAAAAGTTTGTTTGTTTGTTCGTCCGTCAATCATACTGAAACTACGGAACGGATTCTGTATGCAGACAGGATATGCCCTGACTTGGGTAATAATAGGATATGTTTCAACCCGATTAAATACCCCCATGGAAAAAACAGGAACATTGATAACGTGGGCAAAGCCGCGAGTAAAAACTTAAGAATAATATAACTACATCCTCGTAACACATCGAAAGAGAGCAAGAGATGTAAGTAAATTTTATATGCGATTAACTCGTAAAGCTCTAGCAAATTTCGCCAATATTTACTTTTTGCGCTATAACTCACCTTTGCACAAAGCTGAATCATTTTTCATCGGATATTCGTGACTTTTATAAGATTATGGTTTATGAAATCGTGGCGCTTTGCATACGAAACGTATATGTTACTCGTACAGTGAGAGCCACGTGTAAAAGATATGAAATGCTTGAGAATATGTGCAAAAGTATGTTTGAAAATACAAGGTGATTCTAATAATAGGATTATATTCATGTTATTTTTGGATATCACATAACTAAACTAAGAACTTACTAAAATAATATTTTACCGTCAAAAATATAAACAATAATATTTCATTGAAAAGATACCTTTGGTCAACATTTTGGCTTAAAATAACGGTCCTTGTGCTCTTATATTCATTCTCTCGAGTATGGAATATCGAAAAATAAATATCCGATGTAAATTATGTTTAGCCGGATTTAGGGTGTCTCATCTGCCCTCCAGATAAGATTTAATAAGCGCGCGCTATTTCCACGTGTTTTATTCTTTTTATTTTTAAGGGAGACAAACGAACAAGAGGGTCACCTAAATGATCACCGCTGCGCATGGATATCAACAATCGCACAAGGGTCGGGGATGCGTTGCCTGCCTTTAAGATCCCATACCCTCCCCAACTGAGCTCTGGCGATCTTACTTACTGCAGAAACATAGCACAACAGTTACGCAGTGCTTCTTAACTATGGTCTTGGAGGTACTTCCCCAGACGAGCGGCTCATACGAGTGAAAGTTCAACTAAGCTCTACCACTCTTCAAAATACGAGGCATTTAAACTAGCCGTGCATTTCGCAGTTCATTCGATATGCTCAGTTGGGTCCGATTCACCGGGATTAGATAGCACTGCTTATAACTTAGACCGATGTAACTAACTATGTATTTAGCCTTTGCCGAACGCTGAGCGCTTCCGCTACACAAACGAAACAAACTATCGGAAAGCTTTCGGATTGCTTGATTATTACCGATTGACTAACGGAGGTAAACTTTACGTAGACAGTTTCGTTTTACGGGAGGAAATTTTAATGACTTTTCAAGGAAATTGTTTACTATTCTGCTGATGTAATCTAATAGATATGACTTCAGGTTTTGTACGATTTTTAGATAAATATATGAAATATTGAGTTGCGTTGTTTTAGATTACAATAGTGAAGATCAATTATTCCCAAACGTTAAAAATTGAGGAAGGAATAAAAAGGAGGAGAGGAATAAATATTTATTGGAAAATCACTATACATATTATAGTGATCCAGATTTCAAATGCAAATCATAATGAATTGATTTTCGTTTCATGAACGAATAATTTTTTTAATTTTCAAACTAAAACTATTCAAAAGCTTTTATTTGTTTATACAAGTTCATTTATTTTTAATGAAACAACCGCAACCTTAATTAGTTAAGTTCACCGCCATAAATGTCAAAAGAAATTGCCACCCGTGTATTTCCCGGGTCCGATGCAAACTACAAAATTAGTTCAGGCAGGCAGTAATCTGTTTTACTGGTATCCGCTAGCGTTATTACATTATTCGCACCTGTACTGTACCTCCTGTTTACAACGCCCGACCGAGATATACATCACCGGTCTGAGTTCTCTGGTCTACAACCTAATTATTCAGAGCACTTAACTTAGAAATATAGGGCATTCGAAGACTTACAGATGTATAAAATGGGGCGGTGATGCTTCTCCAGAGGCCAGAAAGGTTGGGTACGGAGATTAGTCGAAGTAATGTATTGCAATGGTACTTTTGGTTACGTTTATAATGTACTACGTTTTGCCCGCGTTATCAAGATATCTGTTTTATCTCAAGGGAGCATTTAATCAGGATAAAAAGTATCCTATCACTCAGTCAGCCCATACCCTGCCTGTATATCAAATCCGTTCAGTAGATTCAACGCGAAATGGTCAAACATTCAAACAAATACACTTTCCCACTTTTAATATTAGTATGATTATTATTAGTCTTATTTCATTTTTGTAGTTGTAGTTAAAACGGTTCATCATTATAATGATTTTTGCATGCACCGAGGCTGAAGTAGAAATTTTTGTGACTATTTATAACTAGTTTTGTTTTAGGATAAATAAATTAAACCTGTTTCCAGAAACTTTCATTGTTTGTGTAGTATTTTTGTACGGCAATGAATTTATATTATTTTTTAAATCTATTTCGACTCGAATTCTGCCAGTTTTATAATCCGCAACAACACGTTTCTCGCGAATAATATAAGCCAGTAATGCCAGTATTTTGTGAAAATACGAGTATATAAAAACGTTTTATGTGTTTAAAACTGTAGGGCAGGTATTTGTTTTGACACGAGTATTCACAATACAACGGGCGAAGTGGCACAATAATCGTAAATTAACAAAGATAACCTTAATCAAACATCCCTTGTGTTCGATTCCTCATTTATTGCTCAACAATAGTTCTGATTTATGATTAGTACTTCTAGGTGGCGCTGCGGGGTTGTTCTCGTAATTATTTGTAACTGTTTGTTTCCACTTTCAAATGTAATAATCTGTTGTGTTTTGAGTTTGAGTTGAAACTTTCAAGTCAATACAAAAGTCTAAAACTGGAAAGCGAAACCTAATGGAAAACACCCACACAACACTCCCACGGACATATAAAAGATTCAATATAAGTTTCACCCATACGTGAAGAGAAAGCGGAAAAGCCCTTCATTTCAACATGAAAAAATTGTAAATGATATTAAATTTTTATATCGGTGTCAATGAAATACATATGTCTGTTGAACCCCATATTTGATGACCAGGTTCTTATTATTTTCTTCTAAGAATGCCATAGTGCAATATAACCATAAGATATGATGTTTTTCCTAAAGGATTATGAATCAATACGTTTGAAAAAACAATCTTTATTATTTTAACAACCGAAGATAATAATATCATATTAATTTCGTTGCAATACAAAGGAATAGATTAATACATGATCCTATTGCACAATAAAATCTGATGAAACGCTTTAAATTGAATTAAGGAAAGATATTGCCTCAAAGTATGGTAAGGACTGGGGATCTATTTTTATCCCGGAATATGTAATGGTCCCACGGGATCACAACAAAGATAACTGTCAGAGACTCGATTCCACGAGGGCAAAACCTTAACCTGATATATCATGTTTGAAAACTGTATTAGGTCATAAACGTTGAGTAGATGGCACATTATTAGCTTATTTAAAAATAAAAAAAATAAAATAAAAATAAAATAAAGTTTTGTTATTTAATATGCTAATGTTAAATTTTTTTTGTGTCTCTGGATACATGTTTTTTTCTGCTGAAAGCTATTTTCCTAGATGGTGACAGCATGAACTGAGTTACCAAATTCTACCGTGGGAGTCTTCGCACATATCTTGAATTTTAGACGTAATTTAGGTACATATTAGGCTTCAGTTTACACACTATCGAGCTCATTTTATTTTGTACCTCTGCGAATGTTACTTCTATGAAAAAAGCTGTTAAGTTATTATTTATGTTATTATTAGCTGTTATGTTATTATAGTTGATTAATTTTTGATTAATTAGTTGTCATAATTATTATGTACTTTCATTCATTCATATTGCGGAAAAGAACTTTATTTAACCTTAAAATCTGAGAATTAATTGAGTCCGTATTCTAAAATAGATAAGAGAATTTGATTTAATTCAAAAATGGTTTAGAACTGGGTCGAAACTTGAAGGGTTCCGTCCACTTCCAACATTCAAGAGGCGAACATTACGGATTCGGGATCACTAACTAACTTTTGTAAGGAGGAATTAGTGAGAGCCTATTTAGAGCTAAAGTAACATTGACTTTCAGGCTTGTACAGTTTTATACTGATGGTAGATTCTAACCTTACCTAGTTAGGTAAGGTTAGAAACGTTAGGTTACGTTATTAAGTAGTTACTTAATAAAGTAGATTTCACAAAAAAAATGTATAAACTATATACCTACTGATTTCTTTTTTGATTGTGTAACAATAATCTTGGCCTAATCAGGATGTGATGGCACATAATTATAACACGAATATATGAATAGAATATGCTTGTATACAACATGATGTAGTCAACTCTACATAGATATTAGGTACTCACAGACAAATCAACACAACAACTAATTAAAAGATTAATAATGCTCAGACACTCCATACATACAACATATGTATGTATTATATTATGTTTTATTCACGTCCTCACATATTATTTGCTCAATTTTGTTACACGATATATTGGGATCCTTTCGGTTATTCCATTGTGATCACCAAGCCATTTGGAAAATACGGTATTAAGGCTTTTACCTATTATTGTAGCCAAGCTTAATTTCGTTTATTGGACCTGTGTGGAATAATCCTATCAGCTTGCTGACTGTTGCTGATTATAATTGTAATACAAAACAAAATCTTTTCGCTTATTTTTTTTGTACAAAACTCTTTATGTACACAATCATCACATGTTTATTTTATACACTTTAGAAAGTTGTTACTTTTTTCATGACGATAAACCAAGTTCCCTTGACATCGTAAATACTTAAGAAAATTTATAGTGTTCAATTTTATTGCCTCATTATGTTCATTACACAAACATTTTCCCCTAGCGAGTTTCAAACCCGCGACCCATGGTTTTGTACTTAGTCTCTGACAAGTAGACAGATGGGCCCGTAAATAATTACCTAGTAGAAAACCTGTACGTAGTTTTACAGTTTGCAACCAAGTTTAATCTTAATACGGCCGCTGTTGAGGGCAGTGTAAATGACGAGCATTGTCTTACGTCCCTGGGGATAGCATCCATAATAGCGTTAGTGCCCCGTTATATTATTTCGACCGCAGGCCGCAGACCACGACGAAATCCGCCGGTGGACTTTGAGTTAGCACCCAATCGATAATACAAACTGGCGCTGTTACTGCCAGGTCAAATGCCTATAAGATTATATCTACCTATATATTTTAGGTAGGATTGTACGTAATAATTATTTACTGTGGCAGAATCTGGAATTCAGATTACATTACTCGCAATCGTGTTAGTAATTTGTTCAAGCATTTTCTTCCATGAAAGTTAATTTACAACGCAAAATAATAGCAACCCATTTTTGAACGAATTAGTATTAAATAATTATATTGAAAATTTAATACTACGTTTAAATTAATTACATACATATATGCAACAATCATTTCTAGATACGAGTACATTACATGCACCGTTATCTTACCCTTGTGTAGCTTTAATTATAGGAGATCACGTTTTCTGTATAATTAAGCAACCAGGCAAGAATTACGCATTGGTTAAATTGCTCACAGGCATACATAACATCACTAGGTATTGATGTTATTAAATATGGAACTTGATATGTTAATAAACCAGCTATAATATTTAACAGTCTGGGTGAAATAGTGCACTTAGTTACTAATTTTGTAATCCTAGAATCAATTATTCCTTCATCTTGATTCTAGGGCCATCGAGAATTTGCCTATCAAAATAGGGGATAATAGTAATTGTCCTAACTAAACGAGTGCCTCTTACTCAGCCAGTGTAACAGAATAAAACGCTACGCTATTACTTATTTTATTCAGTAAGGCACTTAATCTATTTTTGTCAAAAAAGTGTAAAGCATTCTCGACTGATAGATAAAAGTGACGGATCTGTAATCTGACATCCACAAAAAACTGAAAAGTGTAATGTGTAGGTAGACTTTACGAAGCGTTTTTATAATAATATAATATACGAGTATTTTGATTCATTATATGCTTTTTCAATAAGACTAAGCACATGTCCGTGATTAATATGAATACTAATTCAAATAACCATTAAAAGCATCATCCGTGAGACGACGCCAAATGCTCCAAATACTCCGAGATATTACATTTTGTGCATACCGCTGTTGTGAATTATGAGAATCACTTGCTTACTTAAGCCAAGCTACACAAAATAACAATATAAGGGGCCGTTTGTGAAGAAAATATAATTGTTTGTATAAGAAAATAGGACGGCTCTGCCAAAACCTTGAATTAAATAAACACTAAAAATCCACCCGCGACGTCCAAATTAAACGAGGTGCTGGAACACTCCCTGCGTTCCCATTAAGTAGAATTGGCAAAAAGCGACAGAACAGGAATGTAAACACTTAAAACTTTGCTCGGGCGGTGAGTTCCGCCGCTTCGCAGTAATAGAGGGCGCTGCTGGCAAACAAAAGCACGCCGAGTTTTAGTTTGGGCCGCCATTTTGTCTGTTCGGCGTTTTAACCGCTTCCTACAAAATTGTGGGGCAAAATGGGACCGGCGCGTATGAAAGATGAATATGCAACGCCGACGCTCGCACCGCGCCGCGCCGGCTACCGTCGCGCTCTGAAACGCAGGCATCCAGGGCTGTCCGCTGCAACGACAGTAATCGTTTACATGAAACGCGCCATGGCATATTTGATTGTGGGAATACCCTAAGCGCCGGGGTTATGGGTTTTTAGTCTCAATAGAACCCAAATTTCGCAGTGTTTAGAAGCGAATTAGTTCTACTTCAAGTCTTTTTACAGTGAGAAAAGTAGGTAATCAACAACTGAACTAATTCATTATACTAACTCTGCGATTGCGTCTGGTTCACATCTGTCATCTTAGGCTCTAAACAGCTTTAATATTCAGTCTTGTAGCACTGTAATTCCATTTAGGAAAAAGGAATAGCCTTAACTTTTTTAAATTCTTTGTTATCTTGATGCTCACAGAAATAATATGAGCATGAACAAATTTTACATTAATTAAAATATACAGGCCATCATATTGTGGTAACCCTGATTCATCTCTGTTATTTATTGCGATCAGTATTTTGCTTTTTCCCTAGTGATCTGTACCGCTAGACTTCGTGCCCACTCATTGCCCTTCAGAATTGATGATTAAATTTTAAATTAAGTATCCTCAGGTCATTTAGTTGAAACATGTATCTATTGCGTAATTCAATCTTTGATATCTTACTTTAAATCCTGAATTTTGTCCTTAAAGCATTTTTGGGTATGGTGCTAATGAAAATAATTATTAAGCCTAGTCGTATGCATAAAAATATGTTATTAAAGATATTAGACACAATGTTTAATATCTCTTAACATATTTTTATGCATACGAGTACGAACGAACAGCGTAACAATATTGTCGGCTTCGGCTATTGTAATGGTATCAATATCAAGTTTTTAATATAATGTATCAGTAAGGGGAAATAATAAGCTTTATTAAAAATATGGAAAGAACATGCAACCGTCCTTTTTTCTTTCATATTTTTATCCTTAAAGGGTCTTCATTATTAGATGGAATGAAATATTACAAATATGGGGTAACTATTTATATGTGTATTTCGTCCACTGTAAGCAATAATATAAAAGATATTTCGCTATAAAGAGCGGCATCTAATTTGAATTGAGAATACATTTTATTTTGTATCTTTGTTTCACAAATGTAAAAGACACACCATTGGAACATGATGACATTTATTTCCTTTTTTAGAACTAGGTTTATTTCTGTTTTAGATTCAATAAATAAAAATAAACGCAAACGTTATCTTATTAAATTCAACTTCCATTTCTGCAACTGCTCGACTTACAATGGCTTCATTTGATTTGATAGTCAAGCGATTAAACCAATGAAGTGCTAAATGAAAACGTTCTGTTTTTCCACAAAGATCTTTTCTGATTCAATCAAATAGACAAAGAACAGAAATGATAACAGTTCAGATGTAATTTGTTTGAAAGAGAAATAACAAGTTATCTACCATTCAATATTCTTGATACTAAATTAGTTTTATAAAGAACGCGTTTTTAAATATATGTTCCTTATACTACTACCCAAGCCAAAGTAATTGGTTTCACAACTATGGCCTTAATCGCCACGCTCACCAAACACGATTTCTTTATGCAACTAATGAGGTTGTTGATTTTATTAGTAACCAGTTTTTACCCGCAGCCTTACCCGCGTTATCAAGATTGTTGTTTTCCATGGGAACATTGTATCGGGATAAAATGTATCCTATCACCTAAGTCAGCCCAAACCCGCTTGTATACAAAATTTCATCACAATCCGAGTGGCAACAAACAAACATTTACATTTATTATATACTAGCGGCCGCCTGCGACTCCGTCCGCGTGGATTTCTTTTTCCAATAGCCTGTAAGTCTTCGTCGTCAAATGGACTATCCAACACAAAAATATTTTTTCAAATCGGACCATTAGTTTCTGACATTAGCGCGTTCACACAAACAAACAAACAAACATACAAACAAACTCTTCAGCTTTATATATTAATATAGTTGTGTTTTTCTTTTTGCCAGAACTACCAGACGCGATGCCGAAGGTGCAAGCGCAGAAGAGTTGGTACTCAACAGGCGACATGCTCCGAGCAAACTGCACGTCACCGCCGGCCGACCCTCCGGCGAACCTGACGTGGCTTCTCAACGGGCAAGAGGTACGACTAATATTCGCACACCTAGAATAAAACTAAAGTAAAGTATCAAGCTAGTAATGTCCTATTGCAGGGCAAAGGCCTCCATCATTTGAAATCATGTTTTCGTTACAATGATGGGTTTTGGCTTAACCTTTTGAACGTCAGAGCTCAAACGCATCGGCGCCCTTCCCACGCCAAGCCATAAATTCAGAGCAAATGCTTATATTTGCTCTGAATTTATGCATAACTGTCTATGCGCTGTTCCGTAGGGATGCGCGAGAGTGAACAGTTAACTATCGATCGATAGATATAAATAGTAATCATTTTTCAATAATTTCATATATATTACGCATTAAGAATATTCAGATACAAATAGTTGCTATTAAAAAATAATTATCGATGTAGTATTAAGCTGCTTTCAATAAAATATTTCATAAATTCAAAATTTAACTTACCTAACTTACCCATCACTAGCTGTCGTGTCTTGCCGACTGTGGCGTGAGGAGAACACCATTTCGGTTAGCAATATTTAGTGATAATTTTTGCTAGTGAAATGTAACTGATGGATATATCTTCGTGCCATTTTACAATACATCATTAAAGTACTTTTAAATAATAGGAAAAAGAAACACAGAAAAGTTGATTTAGTATGTTTATTTTGTGTTTTAAAAATGTCGTTTTTTCGTCGGCCATACACGACGGTGGCGTGTTGGGCACTTTTTCATTTGTCGTCCAGTGCCGACCGTGGCGTTCAAAAGGTTAATCACCACGCTTGCCAAATGCGGGTTGGTGATCACAAACCCAGGCTGTGTTCAGAAAAATCAACACAAAATTTGCCCGACCCGGGAATCGAACCCAGGACCTCGAGACCACGGCCCGGTACTTAAACCACTAGGCCATCGAGACGTTATAAGACTAGCGAGAATAAGACTAGCTTAACTAAACAGACTTTTTTAAAAAAAAATTAAACCGACTTCAAAAAAACCGTCAACACAAAAATAAACTAAAAATTTAAAAATAATTCCTAATATCTATTACCTCATACTGTAATTTTCCTAAACTATGTTAAAGTAATCTTAAACATACTAACTGAAGTCGGTGCTTCTTCTCTTCTGTTTTTGGGCAGGCACCGACTTCAGTTAGTATGTTTAAGATTACTTTAACATAGTTTAGGAAAATTACAGTATGAGGTAATAGATATTAGGAATTATTTTTAAATTTTTAGTTTATTTTTGTGTTGACGGTTTTTTTGAAGTCGGTTTAATTTTTTTTTAAAAAAGTCTGTTTATTTCATGATTTTTAGTTGTGTAAAAGCGTTGTGAACTTAATTATTAATAGGAACTTAGTTGTTGTTAAGAGTGAATGAGAGTGTGGATAAATATTTTGTTCTCGCGTGAAGGCCCAGCGAGACTTCTCGGCGAGATTTCTCGCCGTGAGTTGGATGTAATATACACAAGTATCACGTTAGCCCTACATACATTCGATCGACCAATTGCAGTTCTGCCTTCCAACTCCTAACCGTTAAGGAGTACTGTAGCTTCATCATCAGCACAGTAGCTTCAGATGTTGATTCAAGCATACCTCCCAAGCAACATGTAAGCCCTACCTACATACTACTAAATAGTTTCCATCGACCAAATTGCAGTTCTGCCTTCCAACTCCTAACCGCTAAGGAGTACTGTAGCATCATCATCAGGACAGCTGCTTCAGATGTTGATACCCTGAAGCATATACCTGAGTAAGACATGATTACGTAACAAAAACACCATACGAGCATACAATTTTCGGTGGTTGCCCTCGATTTCTCCTGGATTCCATCATCAGATCCTGGACTGGTGAAAATGGGACCACCTCAGAACTGAACTCTATCCAACAAAAAAAAAATTTTTGAAATCCGTCCATAATTGACGAAATTATCGGTGAACATACATAAAAAAAAAAAAAAATATACAGACGAATTGAGAACCTCCTCCTTTTTTGAAGTCGGTTAAAAATAAAACTTTTCCAGAGATTTATTGGAGGTATGTGGTTTTGAACGTAGAATCTGGCCATGTCAAAAAATCAGTATTCAATAATTTTTAGTTACGCTAGCTCCGTTGTGAAAGTTGCTTAACCAGCGCGTTAACCAAAAGGCCATAGAACTATAGAATAATAAAAACATTCAAATGGCTCAAACAATAGAAGCTTAGCAGAATAAGTAAGAGAACAATGACGTGTGGAAAACAATTGACACGCGATATTCTAAAATGGATCGTATTCGCTCCTGTTCTATTTTTTTAAAACGGCTAGTGCCAAAATTAATTTTTAAGTGGCAATAAATAATAAATAAATAATCAAATAAAATTAATCTAATCGGTACTCAAAATCAAACATTTTGAGTACCGATTCGGTTCCTTCACAAGCTTACACATCAATTAGGTGTAGAACATATTACTTATTACATTCAATTTATTATTTTATTTACTCCTATATACCTAGAACCACAATTCCAATATCCGTTTCATAGGACAAACCAAAGCAAATTAATTTGAGTTCAGGACAACGTACGTGATGTTGACTGTTACCTAACAAAAGTGCGCAATACGAATCTAGTATTAAATCAGAGCTGTACCAAATAACAAAGTGAATGTTTTTCTGGAAAACAGGACTCAGACTGATTAAAAAAAGTTGGTTTTCCGAAATATATGGATAAAGCTTAGGTATATAGCAACACGTAATGTTCAGCGAAACTTAAATAAAAAACATTCAAAAAATCTTGGACGTAAAATGAATCAGTATAAAAGCCTCAATCGAAGAACATACATTTTATTTATTACCAAATATACTTACTAATGCTGTTTGTGAAGTCTCTGGAGGAGTGAAATGAATTGCTCGATCAAATCGTAGAAATAATACAGCCTCAAAGACAGCCAGTATGTACTTACTTAAGAGAAGTCGCTTTTTCAGAAAATAATTTCTTCGGATTCTGGCTGGAGCGAAAAATTTAGTTATTGCTATTACTATTCTATATATACCGTATATGACCGTGATTGAAATCCAATTATTATTCGTTATCCTTAATCATCATAACCATCATCACCATCAGTGCGTCTCCCAGTTGCATCTTCAGCGTTTGCCTCGGAGCCATGGGTACGCTTAACTATGATCCTGAATTGACCAACTGGTTATAGAGCGACTGTCGTCTGACCTCCGAAACCCTTACAAGAGAAACCAGAAAATTTGGATCATAGTCGGTACCAATGGCGTAATTTTCTATCCTTAATATGCAGCACAAATCCCTTTACACCATATAAATATTTATTTTACCACTAGTTCTTAGTAATCCTGTGTTATTATGGATGCATATCCCGTACCGTATTCTGGACTATTCATATTGCAATACAATATTTATTAGGTCATCATCTGTCAATCTATCTGGAGGCACCAAAATACAAGGACATTTCAGCTACTTAGTAAACATACATACATATATTAATATTTAGGTTCTATATACTTAAGCACACTGAGCTACGTCATAGGATAGTGTACCATTAGATAGAATATCGGACATATTGTAAAGGAGGATTTCTATTATCGAATGTTCATAATCCTGATGGAACAGAATGGAATCGGTTAGATTTAGTACTTGAATTTCAGAAACAATATGTGCATTGTGTTGTGGGATATTGGAAGGACGTATCGTAAGCGGAGAAGAAATGTTGTGTGTTCTGTTTTTAAAAATAACTTTTATTTGAAACACTAATAAAACGATATTTACTTAGTTCTTTACCAAGTGCTTATTTATTAACTGATAGACAATGTTTTTATGTCTCTGCTTACATTTAGGTACTTAAGAGGGGGTGTAAAAAATATCGCGTATTTTCAAACACATTTTAAACCTTGAAAATGAACTTCAAATGACCCGAAAAAAAAATCGTAGATATTCAAGCATCGTTCCTAAATAGTTATCACAGAAAATATTGAAAAAATTGCAATTTTCATTGATAAAAAAAATCTTGAAGTTGCATCTGACTTGATTTTTGGTTACATTTATTTCCGAGACGATGCATTTTGGTGAACCAATATTTTGGCATATAATATCAAATTATATTATCTAAATATTTATCACAGAACATTTTGAAAAAATATCATATTTTACGAGTAATTCAAAGAAAACTAGTTTGGCGCTTACTACGTTCATATTCCGCGCAGTAAGCTATCGTCTGTCGCACCTGGCGCGTGCTCACAGGCATGTTTTGTTTCATCGGTTAGTCGCAACCTCTCCGTTGAGACGAGAAGACTATGATTCAGTACTCTCCCGGCTCGAAAAAATATTTCGTAAAATTATTATATGGATTGACGTGAATGACGGATCGGCCGAGAGCAGTATATGCAAGAAAGAACGATGCTTTCAAATAGTCGCTTGTTGGAAGACTTAGTAGCAATTTGAAATTGAAAGTTTACAATTCCAGCCTAAACTATTAAAACTTATTTTTCATAATCAGTCTTTTACTGTGTACAATAAATGGACGAATAAATTAGGTGTTGCGGCAATATAATGTGTAAATGATTTATTTTGTGTATTACTGTTACAAGATAAGAGATTTACGATTTAGAAGTTTTTGTTTTGCTCCTTTGAAACGTGACAATCTATACATAAAATATTTTAATATTTAAACTGTGCAAAAGGAACTGTATGACATAGTGAGAGTACGAAAGAAAATGTATTGAAAAATAATGTTTATAACGAGGCAAGCTAAATTAAACACGTTCAAAAAAATGGTGTTTCAAAAAGCAACTATCAACTTTCTTGTCTATAGATTACTGCTTCCTAAAGTCGGTAGTAGAATTTTTCAGTATTGTGCTATTATTATTGACGATTTAAAAGTGCCACACCGAGATCTACATAAATATAGTATATTTCGATTTTGATTTGGTTGACGGGAATCAGTAGTGTGTCTGTGTGTGTGGGAATCATGCAACTCATAGTAAATGATATTATTGGTAAGAGAGACGTTAATTTCACCGAATTGCGGTACATGCAACTGCAAAAAAAAATTACACTGTATTTTAAAATCAAAAATTTTGTATTTCACAAATATGTTTACCTACGTTTTTTAAACTAGTATAATAATTTTGTAGAATTAAGAAATTTAGGAGTACTACCCATTCCCTAAAAGTAAGAAATAGTTCTGCCGAGCGGTCGATCTAGCTCGGGTACCGAGCTCCTAACCACACTGTGTTGGTGTAGTAACGGAACTATATATTGTGGCGATGCAGATGGGGCCTTATTTCAAAACACATTAAAATTAACCAGGCCGTAATTATTTTTATGCAATAATTGTAAATATAGCACATTGTAAATTAATTAATGTTCATTAATTCTTACAAGTTGATTAACAACGATTAAACACGTCTTTTTTTAAACCTACTAGCACTTAGGTAAACGGGCCTGGCCGTTCTCTGGAAATGGAAAATACAAATAAATCTTTTTTTAAAGATTTTTTTGTATTGCCATTGTTTTTCAGATACGTCAGTCAAATAATTGTTTGTAGTTAAAAAAACATATTATACGATTATTAATTAAATAACTTGCGCGTACCTTTGCGTATTAATAACTACCAGAAAAAAGTACAATACAAGTCACTCAAAGCATAAACAAAATAAATCATTATGATACTAACATTTATGTATTACTAGCTTTCCACCGCTTAGTTACGTCATCCTGCTTCCAATACTCTCTTTGACAATTTTCATCTGATTTACTTTGAATACTGTGCGGAATCGCCCGAAACAAATTGAAGTGGCGACCTCTGTCTCATTGCGTTGAAGTCATAGGACGAGAGGGGGCCGAGGAAGCGCGCGGGTGCGATCCGATGGGTGTCGAAATTGATGCGCCCTCTTAAATAAAATTTTTAACGAAACTCAATCATATTATTTTCTTTTAGGACATCGTTTTGTTCTCTAATTAACACTGATGCTGACTGTAGACGTGGTTAGGTTATAATTTCTTTGATTTAATCTCACCTATCCGGTCAAATCTGTACGTAACTTCATATAACATTCCTATTCGAAAAAAATATCTTAAATACTACAGAGATGGTTGGATCAATTAATTTCTGAGTTAAAAAAGTCTTCTATATGAGTCTATTAAATTTCTAATCAATTTAATATTCAAGTGCATACGTTACATATTCAACTAGCGGCCGCCTGCGACTCCATCCGCGTCGATTTTGGTTTCCGCACACAAAGTGTAATAATAGCAAGTACCTGAGATGAGCGCGTTTAAAAAAACCAAAAAAACACAAACAAACAAACTCGTCAGCTTTTTATATTAGTACTAGCGGCCGCCCGCGACTCCGTCCGCGTGGATTTCGATTTCTAATATCCTATGTGTTATTCTGATGTATAAGCTAGATTGTGGTAAAGTTTCATTCAAATCCATTCAGTAGTTTTTACGTGAAAGAGTAACAAACATCCATACATCCATACATCCATACATCCACACATACAAACTTTCGCCTTTATAATAGTAGTAGGATAGATATTAATTAAAATCTACGTTCTTGTTTATACGTGCAACGTACACATTGTTCGAACCACTGCTACCACTGCTGCATCGAAGTTTGCAGTCTTACAGTAACTTTATGAGTTTCAGTAGTTTGCAGTTCCATTGCGTAACGCCCCCGCTTTGCCCTGCTACTGGCTCCGCATGGTTTTATTACAGAGAGTTACTAGTTTTTACTTTCGACTACGGCCGCGTTATCAAGATTACAGTTTTTTCCATAGAAGCATTTAATTAGGATAAAACGTATTCTATCGTCTAATGCAGCCAAAACCCTGCCTGTATACCATATTTCATCAAAATACGTTCAGTAGTTTCAGCGTGATTGACGGACAAACATCCAAAAATACAATCTTTCAATTTGTAATATTAAATATTTGATATATAAAACCAGACGCGCTTACTCGACGCAAAAGGTATTTCATCTGTACTTGCACTTAATTTTATAGGTACCAGCGACCCGCCCCTACCCCACTAGGAAGTGTTTCTCTACACTAAGTTACGCATGTATTATATCCTACTACTATTATAAAGGCGAAAGTTTTTGAGTATGGATGTATGGATGTATGGATGTTTGAATGTTTGTTACTCTTTCACGTAAAAACTACTGAATGGATTTGAATGAAACTTTACCACAATATAGCTTATACATCAGAATAACACATAGGATATTGGAAATCGAAATACATGCGGACGGAGTCGCGGGCGGCCGCTAGTTTACACATAAATCTTACTCTAAAATCACTTTGATAACAAAAATTTGGTAGCGTAGTTTAAAAGATTTAGCATACATAGGGACAGACAAAAGAAAACCACTCTGTTTTTTTCTACATATGTGGTGTAGATAAATACGCGTTATTAAATTCTGGTTATTTGTCTAATACAATCGTACTATATTGCAAATAATTGAGACGTCTAAAACAATAAACTTTGTACTGCAAAATGTAATATTTTGGTTGGTATTCGCTTTGATATTAATACTGTCTCGTGCAGATAGGACGTGCACCTCTCACGACCGATACTGCAATAACGTTCTTCAATATATCATTAAATTGTGCATCTTCACCCTCACATATCGGGTATGATAACAATACAGTAAAGGCTCCAATAATATTATTACAATAAGGCTAAATAAAATTTATTTGTTTGTTTGTTTGAACGCGCTTATTTCAGGAACTACTGGTTATAATTGAAAAAAATATTTATGTTTGAACCTGCGACCCTCGGTCTTTTAGCCAGAGTCGCTGACCACTAGAATAACGGGCCCGTCACTAGCCCAACGAGTCCATAAAATTATTGGTACCACCGAGTTACAATATTCACTTTTGTGAATATTACAACTGCACAACGGATATTTCGCAACCATGATAGTCGTTTTGACGGTAGGTATTTGTCACTTCCGGGATTAGAGGACTTTGGCCATTACGCCGTACCTACGATGTTCCTACACTATCCTTGGCACAATTACCGCTTTAAATGGGAACATTCTCCACAATTAAACAAAATGACACGTTGACCCCAAACCCAACCCGTTTGTTGTAAATATCCCGCGTAAGCGCATTCCTTTGAATGCTTCCGTGAAACAATGGTTAAGTTTGTTTGAAAACTGTTTGGTGATAGGATTTCTTTGGAGTTTTTCTATTAAACTACTTAACAGGTGTAATCAGCCACCATTAAATTTCTAGCTTTATTCGGTGAAAATTTAATAAGGGATTCCGGTCAAATGTAAATCGAGGTTTATAAGAATCTACGGTGGAATATAATTTCGTAATATAATTACACGACGCCAAATACAACAAAGCAACTTCAAAGCTTCTTTCTTTCCAGACATCTTCAACCGTAGATCATTAAGAAAACGCGTGTTAAAATAGCCTTATCCTTATATAAGCAGTACAAATGTGAGGCTATTTACCAGTGTCCTTCTAGACGGTGTCCATAAGCGGATTACCGTGCAAAGTATGTTTAATTAATGTGGCCCGAAGAGCTCGCACCCTTGGGATTTATAAATAAAATTTGCCGTCGCGATTCCATCGGGCGTGAACACGGTCCAAGATTGTACAGTTTTGAATTAATTGTTTTGTTTGTTTTGTTCAATGTTTTTGCTCTGTTGCCAAGTCAATTCAAACGTATATTGGTAGCTTCTTAATCTCCTTTTTCCACAATAATAATAAGAGACCATAAAACGAAAATACAGCTACATAACTACAAGTAATTAGATTATGCAGCTGTAAAACCCTTAGGTGCGTTGGTTCAAAATGCACCTGCTGGTGTGTATATGTAGTTGTTTGCTGTTCTACATTATCCTTAAGTTTCCAGTCCTATCGTTGATATCTATACCCACAACCAACTATAGGTTGTGTACCCTTTACTTAAGAGTACTTATACAAAGAAGGTAGAATAGAACCAAGTACAGACAGCAAGTAAGTAAAATACGACACAATATTTTATCCACTTATATCAACTCGTATGTCGACGGAAGATTTACTTACAAAACGATGTATCGCAGAGAAAGTTGCGTTTTGATATTCCAGTGGCACGCTACTGGTATGAGTATAAGTATGCTGAACACGTCCCTTGTCTATCGAATATCAATAATATGGTGCAAGATTAATAAATATATAAATAAATTCTATGAACTGACACACCAACTGCTTAGCTCCAAACTAACATAAGGGATGAAAGGATGACTAGGGATAGACAAACTTAAATAGTTTTAAAAACATCAATGCCTCGAATGCAAGTAGCTACTCTTATGTATGTTAATTACACCATCATTTACGAAGGTTTTTACAAACAAAATTGGTTATACAAGCCGGCTCTCTAATTTTAAGCATAAAGTTTAGTGCATTACATTATGTTCCATATTTTTTATACCAATAATCATTATGTCGCATAATTTCTCGATGCATATGCGAATTGATGTATGACAAACGACATTATAAGCCACATGCGAACACATCAACGACGGGACCGGAGCTGAAGAAAGTCGCCGGGGCCGAAATCGGCCGGGACTACATCATCATCATCATGTGTCAATAGCGTGATTCAAACCTGCGTGCCCCGGTTTTGTGGTCAGGGTCTCTAACACTGAACTAACGGGTCAGTCAAAAGATAATAAGAGATGATGATGGAACTTTCTTTGCAGGTGAAGGGGCTGGACATTCCGCTGCACGAGGCCCCGTACGCGAGGCGGAGCCCCGCCATCACCGACGCCTCGCTCGAGGACGCGAATAGAATTATATTCAGTCCATGGGACGCAATCTCGGGCTTCGACGAGACTACCGACAACGTAATAGACATTCCCGGCAATATCGACGGCATACTGCCCTCGCCCGACGTTTATACCGATCGGAAAAACAAGGAAAGCACCACCCGACTCACGCCTGCAGCCGGGCAAATAGCAAATAAATTGAACATTAGCACTGAAGAAGAGAAATCTAATAAATCATCTTCGTTCAGCCAGCTTGTTATGAGAGTAAAGTCCGTACACTTCCGCAAAGTAAGTATTATTGGAGCGTTCTTTACAATATTTTTTGTGTATGAAAGTCAAAGCGCGACCTGGGCTTGACGTCGGCTGAAATGTGTTTCACGTCGATTTGTTCTGTTATTCATTGTGGTTGTTTACGGCGCAGGCATATCGTTTTATAATAAAATACGTCGCTGTCAAAGGTTGTTACGAAATATTGACTTTCAATGTGGTTACGCTATGGACCAAATAAAAACGCTGAAAGACTACGTTACAGAGAAAATACAGCGGCTAACATTTTCTTACGAAATTAATAAATCACGTTGAAAATAAATGTTGATTCTTTAGATGCTTTGAAATTGTAATAGTGGGGATGGAAACAGTTGGGTGACTGAAATTAATTTAGAATCAATTTTATTGTTAGAATGGCCGACATTTCTTGAGAATTAATTGCCAACATTTCTTAATTAACCGTAAAAACATTTGAAATATAACTTAATAGAGAACTCGTTTTGCTTAATTGCCGAAGCTTAATGGTTTTATTTAAACTTAGGCGCATACGAAAACAATTAGTTTAATCTTGAAATTTGATAAATTACCAAAGTGACGTTTGAAACTGTGTCTTTCACGTCTATTCATGTAACATTCTATAGCCTACTACTTAGTGGACGCAAAAGACCACTGATTTCTTGAACAATTGTATTATCTAGCAGGAAGTTGGTATTCTACTCCATTCTTAATTCGTAGACATCAATGAACAAGAAACTCCATTCCATATGCTCAGTTCGTAGAAGCAACATTCAGTACTGTTTTGTGTCTTCGACCCAGATACGAGAGATTAGAGTTCTAATCTAAGAAAAATAAAGTCTAGAATACTGGACTGCATTTTTCTTAGATTTGAACAGAATGCTTTGGGATCCTGACGTTTTACTTATTAGACTTTATAATTACAGACAAACATATATGTAAAAAGACTGCAAAGGTCGCACGCGGGACATCAATTAAACAATTGATACGTTACAATAATCGGCATATAATGAATTACATAATGCTTTGAACTAGGACTTACTCGTATATACTAACTTACATCTAGGTACATATAGGTGAGGTGACATACACACTACAAGACTGAGAAAAGCGTAAGGTTGTTAGAAATGGCTACCATGTTTCATTTGTGTCGCAGGGTCGCCTAAACGTGACGTGCGTGGCGCGAGTGCTGTCGGTGTGGTCGGCGAGCGGCGTGCTGCTTCTGGACGAGGAGCGGCCGCAGATCGCGCCTGTTATGGGCTCCAGAGACTCCAACTCAGGTAAATCATTACGAGAACAGAGTGGCAGCAGGGTCGTACTAACGAGACATGTGCAGAGCGCGTGCTGTTGGTGTGGTCGGCGAGCGGCGTGCTGCTTCTAGACGAGGAGCGGCCGCAAATCGCGCCTGTTATGGGCTCCAGGGACTCCAACACAGGTGAACACTTCTCATACCCCTAGAACAGGGTAGTCAGCAGGGTCGTCTAAACGGGACTCGCCTAACACAACGACAGCACTCGCGCCAAGTGCTGCTGGTGTGTCAGGCGAGCGGCGTGCTGCTTCTAGACGACGAGCGACCGCAGATAGCGCCTGTTATGGGCTCCAGGGACTCCAACACAGGTGAACACTATTCCTTACTTCTTTCACCACAGGTACACACTACACGAGATATGTAGTGGCGGCAACAGAACTACATGGTTTCTTTCTATGGGTATCCGCTACAAATTATTCCGGAAAGTCTGTCACTTCTTACGACACATACACAAGGGACATTCTGGAAGACTGGGATCCGGGGACTGTAACGCGGGTGAACACTCCTTACACCACCAGAACAGGATAGCTTCAAGGTCGTCTAAACGTAACATACGTGGCGCGATCGCGTCGGCGAGCGGCGAGCTTCTTCTAAACGAGGATAGACCGCCAATTGCGCTTGTTATGGGCTCCATGGACTCCAACACAGATGAACGACCCTGCTACACTCCGCCAAAGCAGGATGTGTAGCAGGGTCGTTTTAATGTGACGTGCGTGGCGCGATTGCTGTCGGTGTGGTCGGCGAGCGGCGTGCTGCTTCTAGACGAGAGTGATCGCAAATCGCGCTTGTTATGGGCTCCAGAGACTCGAACACAGGTGATGTTTATCCATCAGACACGCTAATGTTCCCATGTGATTAAACAGGAATCTCGATAATTCCACGCGGGCAAAGCCGCGGGTAAAAACTAGTACTAAATATAATTGGTTGGTACCGCGTACCTACTCCGCACTCTGAAGGTAAATACAACAATACCAACTTGATATTCACGTAAGTGTAGACAAACCCCCGCGGACTGATGTGTACGGGACTCGTAGCGTCTACGAAGCAAAGTTTCGTAGCACTCGTAGCTCGCTCTACGAATTTCACCTGTAGAACTTATTATATACAGCTGCATATTCGTATAATTATATATGTTTATGTCTAAGAGTACATTATATTCTCCCTGACTAATTGGTTCATACATAGGTATTGTGTTTTATTACATGAGATCCAGAATTTTTCTTTGAATTTATATTTTTAACTATATATATTATTTTTTATATTTTTAATAATACATTTTCCTAACTATAAACAGAACATGAAAGTATCTTTTGCAAAAATATTGCTAGTAATTATTATAATAATTATTATATAATAATACGAAATAAATTATTTGGATTTACACACCAATTGCTGAACCCCAAAACTAAGCTCAAAGCTTGTACTATGGAAGCTAGGGAACGGATAGACATACATAAATACTTTTATAAACATCCATGACTGGAGTACAAATGTCTATGTTCATCACACCCCTAGTGGGATTCGAAACCGCGACCTTTGGTTTTGTAGCCAGGGTCTCTGACCACTAGACCAACAGACCGTCAAAGGATACAACGAAAACTACGAGTAGTTTGAATTTAATTTTTATGTTCTCATGATATTACAATAATTTGTAAAAATATGTTATGTAATGAACATACAAAATAATGTGCATGTTTATTAAAAATCTGTCTGTTTCACATATATGAAAAATTTACATTCATTCAGTAGAGCTGTAAATTAACAGCAATTTTAAACCGTTGTAATTTAAACCGGCGAGCGCTTTAACCAAAATTATCACAGAGCAATTTATAAAAATTCCAAAATGTACGTGTACGTATAGACATAAATTCCTGTAATGATTATTTACCTACGTACGTTCCAACCTCATTCGGTGTAACGACGGCATGTAACCAAACAATATCCAATTGTAATAGCATTTTTATTATGTTTGCTGTGTCCCCTTTTTACGCTTGACGAAGCCCAAGTTTTATTTCTCGGAAACATTGAATGTCGATATTTATTTTGTGGAAGGTCACCGTTAATGCCGGTTAATAAAGCAGGGTAATCATTCTCTAACGTTTTTTTGGGCTATAAGTCCAAAAAAACATTGGTGACACACAGCTAATATAAATATTTTTAAATTTTAGATTTTCCTTTTTTGCTTACCAATCTTCATAAAACAAAAAGTTTCAAAACGGGAATTAAAAAAAAAACTTTTAAAGTGGGTTTTGTGGAATAACTTTCTACAATAAAATTAGTGTTTATATATATTTTTCCACCCAGTATCATCACGTTTTTGGTCGTCTAGATTAAATAATGTTATAACAATAAAAATCAGCCAATGCCCGAATATTCAGCAATGATCACACCTTTTGCGCTACCGTTGGTAACTAAACTATTTGTTTCCGAAAAACTATCAAATCAGTGAGTTGAGTTATTACTTCTCACGAAGTATTCCTATCACTAATAGATTACAATTATATCTTCTAAGACTGTTTCTTTTAGTTGCGTTAATGATGATAAATCAGGACTCCAGACAAATGTGGAAAGTTTCTTATTACAATTCGCGTTCCAACTACGTTAATCACCTCGCTCTTTAGGAGTAAATAGATTCAACTTGAACACATGTTGTAACGTATTTCACTCCACTTATGGGGTAGTCTCGACCCGCTTTGTATCTTCCGGGAACATCCCCATTTGTACAAGTCTGATTAACCTTCTAAAACAAGTAATTAATGCTGAATTTTAGCCTTAAATTACGTTAAGTCGGGCAAAAGTAAGTTAGTATGAACCAAAATTCCTTACGTTTGCTGGAAATAGTGACTGACTAGGAAATATATGTACCTAGTTTTGTGGATGTATTATCTGGGACTAAAAAGAGTACATTGAACTTTCCTTTGATCCGTAAGAAGCCGTACGCGTGGTTTCTGAGTAAAATACTGGTTTTATTTGAAGTTGTTGTTGTTACTTCGTGGTTATTAACCATCGTTTTTATGATTTTTTGTGTCACACACAAGTACGATCAATACATTATATTGTGACTTACTACTTCAAGGCATGATTTTACACAAATTAAAAGATAACAATGAACGTTAAATAAAAAATACCCAGAAATGTAAAAATACATGGGTTTTAAAGTATTATGTGTCAATTTTTTTTTGCAAAACCATTTCATTCATTTCTAAAATCTTCCATAATATATAGTCATTGAGTTTGTCAATTTTTTATGTAGGGATGCCATATTATTCGAGAAGGCAAGGGTTCCTGGCACGGACATGTCTAATAGCGTTGACGTCTTCGAAAAACCACCAATGAATGAATAAAATCAATAAAAAGTGTTTTTCATCCTAGCTTCGCAAATTACTGTTTTGTTAAATGAATTATGAAGAGGCAACAATATTAGAACTTTTAAAGATTACGTGGAAATATGGCAATTGCTTATACATTATATTTCGAATCGTCAGGGATGATATCGAATTTCAAAACTGCATGTTTTGGAACTCTAAGTGACTAAGGTCTTCAGAGCTCATTTTGGAAAGTTATGGGGTTTTAAAGGCAATCAATGCATCTGGAATTATTATGGAGTGGCGGCGATGATCATTCACCATTAGATATTCCTTACTGTATTAGTAATTTATCTCTAAAACAACAAAGAAAATAAATCTTACTGGATGCAAAAAATACGTCATAGATTTTTAAAAGCTTCCATAATGTATTCAAATTATATTGCAAATGAATGCCACATAATTTGACGCGGCAAGGTAAATAAAATGCAGGCTTCTGGGCGAGTGGACACGTCACAACGAGGGGGCCCCTGCCTTGGACATGTCTAATGGCTTTGACGTCATCAAATTACGCCCTATGAATGGATAAAATAAGCCATCAATGTTTTTTTTATCAATGGCTTTAGGCAGCTGTTAGGTTAAACGAAGTGAAATAACATGGGTAATTAAGTAGCAAAAAAATGTTATTTAAATAAGAAAAGCACAAATACAAATATATTCGTCTTTTAGAAAACCAT
This sequence comes from Nomophila noctuella, assembly GCA_958496325.1. Classification (NCBI taxonomy): domain Eukaryota; kingdom Metazoa; phylum Arthropoda; class Insecta; order Lepidoptera; family Crambidae; genus Nomophila; species Nomophila noctuella. The sequence goes on along the minus strand of OY292487.1, from coordinate 10,253,040 downwards.
GACGACTAAGATCGTAATCTGAAGATCTGTTAAAACTGGTTCCACCCGCTTCTTTTCACGATCGATCAACGCGGCAAAATATTCATTCTTATCATATTGATGCTTGCCAGTCCACAACTGTGCGTTTTTCACGTAAATTCCTGCCACGCTCGACATTTCTGTGGGACTCTTTGCCGCAAGCGGTGTTCCTGGTCAAGTACGAGTTACAATGCTTCAAAAGACGAGTGTATTCTTTCTCGTATCGCCCCTGGTGTTGCAGTTTTTATGGGCAGCGGTGGTCACTAACTATCAGCTTTCATCTGATAGTAATAGTAACAGATGAATCATTGACTAGTCTGCCTCCACTAATGACAACGAAATTACTACGTGTAAGATGAGAGTTTTGACGACATGTTTTGTTTACAGGACGTAGGTGGAGTCCACCTCCAGTCGCCGCCTTGACGATGCTCAACTGTATACTTTACACACATTGGTGAGTAACATCATAAACTTTGTATTAAAAAACTTTATAGTAACTGACGAGATAGTAATAATATAATATTATTAATATTACATAAGAACCAGTTTAGTTGTGCTCAGATTATTAGTACATCGCCAGCCTGTTGAAGTTTGTTTAAAAACATTTCTTCTGTTGCAGGTCAATCCGATGATCTGAAGACTAAATAATTATGATGAACCTTTGTCATTTCCTCTAAAATCAGTGTTTAGACTAAACTATTAGTGACTGGGAAGTTTTAAACAGTGAATAAACGGAATTTATCAGCGAGTGGGTCGGATGTAGTGAGTTTTATACTTGTAAATAGTTTTATATTAGAAAATCTAAGAGGAATAGAGATGTTTTGCTTGACGAACTTTTATGTACGTAACTGTTACTTCAACATAAGAAACGTAAAATAAAGGAAAACTGTTTTTAAAATAACTTAATTTATTATCGTCCTTTATAGTCGAAGGGCGAACGACGCTCATCGAACACTACCCACTTAGGTTGATAATAAAAAGGTTCTATTATAATACTTTACATTAAACCTAGTACAGCATTCAATGGAGATTGTGCTTCCTAGAAAAAAAAATGTTCTAGACATTAGCAAACAATGGCTTTCTTGAGGTACTTAAAATACCTACAGCTTCCAGTATAATGGAGTTATCTAATGAACCTTTCCAGTTAGTCTTCCGACCCAGTGAAAGCATTACTACATTCATGACATCTCCATTCCAAGATTTGTGAAAACAGGACATAGGTTTTTATAATTATTTTAACGATATTAAATCTAACATAAAAACACTTCAATCGCACACTTTCGAGGCTGCTTTAAAAAATGGAATGGAAAAATATTTTCTGATATTTCGAATTCTTCTCAGTTAAAACAAATGAGCAGTGGTCAAATTCCGCACCTAATTATAATTTCAATAATTTACAAAAAATTATGTGGTTTCTCGTGGCAAAACCTAGCTTCTCTTTACACAATAGTACCTACTTGTACATACAATCTTGTCTATATCTCACCACGAATAGTCAATACCCTGTATTCATCTCTCCTCACTGACAGAAACCATGGACATCTCACAGCAAGCAAGCAAAAGCACAGTACAATCCTATCAGGCCGTAGTCTTATTGTGTCGGGCATTTCGTATTCCAAACGCCGCACATGACTTACATAGTTTCACAAGCGGGCTGTAAACAAAAGGATTGATTAGCATTCATGTGCATGACAGGACGGAGTTAGACCTCAAGGGGGTGATTTGCAGCTTTGACTGCTCTGAGGTATTGAGCGCCAATAACTCATTGTGTCGCCGGCAATAAAAAGAGGACAATGGAGCTCTTGTGCTCTCGGGCTATAAATGTCATGGACCTAACCAGATATGGTTTAAAAATGCTTAATGTGTATTTTTTTCCAAATAAGATGACATTATTGGAATAAAAAGAACGATAGTTTAATTTACCTTAAGTTAACTTTTTATTACACCTGGTAATTGGCAGCAGATATTGCTTCATAAGTCACAGCGAGTTACCATTATCTGCCATCATTGACATGCGCATGACAGGACGGAGTTAGACCTCAAGGGGGTGATTTGCAGCTTTGACTACTCTGAGGTATTGAGCGCCAATAGGCACCGTGCAGAAACTATAGAGGGCGCTAAAATCCCGATTTTTTTCCGTGGTTTGACAGTAAAATTTGACATTTACCTTGGTCAGTTCGAATTCGAGTCACTAGATGGCAGAATAAGGCACGGTGTTTTCCGTGGTTTGACAGTAGAATTACCGACATTGAGATTGACATTTAGCTTGGTCAGTTCGAATATGAGTCACAAGATGGCAGAGTCATCGCTACGCACAGTGCCTATAACGCATTGTGTTGCAGGCAATAAAAAGAGGACAATGAAACTATCGATCCATAAATGTCAGTGACCTGATCAACTAGAACGATTATATCTTTCAAAGCTAAGGATATGTTTTGTCCATTTTAATGTCTTTCTATTGATATTGTAAAAAAAAAGTTGTATATTCTTTTCCGGATTCCGAATATAATAAAGTTTAACATTACAACTGGACTAAACGCGATATTATTTTTATAAGTACCAGAGTACTTACTGCTTGACGTTTCGGCTGTGATGCTACAGCCGTGGTCACAAGCGAACTGGCGGTGCGCGGCGTCGCGTCGTCTACTTGAACGGGCTCGGGCTGATGTATCTGCATCTACCCCCGAATTCGCACTAATATTGACACTCGAAGAATTGTCAGTGAAGTAACTCCGGCACACCACACTTACAGTATCGGGGTTACATTTCGATCTTTTTCCAAATATCGCGGTTTGATTGTAATGTTAAATAATTGTAATGCAACGCGAAAGTTTAAAGTTATATCCTATAATAAAGTTAACAAAATAAAAAGATCGAAAATTTTATAAATTTTTGAGTTAGCAAATATTTCTTGCTGCCTTTGAAATGAAATTATATTATGAAATAATTGATTGTACAAGTTAGCCTTCATGGTAACACTTTTGCACGTCAAAATATCTTCCATCATTGACATGTGCTTGACAGGCTGGAGTTAGACCTCAAGCGGCAATAACTCATTGTGTCGCCGGCAATAAAAAGAGAACAATGAAGCTCTTATGCTCCGGGCTATAAATGTCATTGACCTGATCAGCAACGATAATATCTCGCAAATCTAAGAATGTGACAGATGAGATGTTGAAAAGGAATGCAATTAATAAATAGTCACTTCATTTGAATTGGATAATTGATGTTGTTTTAATATGTAGTATCAAAATAAAGAGGAAATAAAATGAAATTTAATTTTGAATTAAGCACACCTGACAACAAATATTTATTTTTAAGTAACAGCGAGGTGTCATTATCTTCCATCATTGATATGAGACTGACAGAAGGTTTCGGAGTTAGACGTCAAGGCTTTGACCGCGACCAAATTGATGTATTCAGCGCCAATAACTCAGTGTGTCGCCGGTAATAATAAGAGGACAATGAAGCTCTCGTGCTAGTAGTCTCGTCTCGTGGGAGTAGGAAAGTGGACCCTGGACTCTAAGGCAATGGCCGAGGATGCGACCGGGACAAGCGCTAGGATGATGATGAATGAAGCCCTCGTGCTCTCGGGCTATACAAGTCATTGACCTCATCAAGAACGATAATATCTCGCAAAGCTAAAAATATGACAGACGATATATTGAAAACGAATGCAATGATTATGTATTTTTATTTGAATGTCTGCCTTTTGATATGTTATATCTTTTCATCAGATATAATAAAGTTAACGAAATGAAAAAGAACGAAAATTTAATTTAATTTTGAGTGAAGTTCGTGCTGAAATTGTTACCCAATTAGTAGCAAGTATTTATTTATAAGTAACAAACGAGTTGCAATTTGGTTCCATCATTCACATGATTCATGGAAAATCGCTGGCCGAGTTAAAGTAATTATCTACGTAATTCAAACCACAGATTTTGAACTTGAATTGATTATCAATTACAGTTGTTGAATGCTTTTAAACAAAGAGAAGCGAATTGGGATGTTTAAAAAACTGAAGGTGTGACTGAAACAACTATAATATAGATGAAAATAAGCGGCTTAATTAAATCATCTTGTATCAGGTTTTAGTTTTTAAAAGGTTTTGTATAAATCATGTCTTTTACCTGTTATTACTCGTAATATGACTAGCAACTAATCGCATTTTTTCTGACCATGCAAAAGTATCTTTATTTGATTGGCAGTTGTAACGGCAACAATCCACAGACCAAAAGTCTATTAGTTTAGAAGTTGTAAAGTCAAAAGGCTGGTCAATCGCAGTCCAGTTCAAAATAACCAGCACGCAATGCAGTATCGGCAATGCACATTCGAATAACAGGTAGCGAGGCCGTGTACCGCTCGACAATATATCACCATAACAAGTCCTCATCGCTCTGACTGTGCACGACTGTGTTGCCAGAGTTACCCTTGTAAAAATGTGTTCAGATTTATAAGTTTTTGTGATGATAAAATAGTTGAAGATAATTAGATTTTGACTGAAAACATAACATTAAAAAATGGTTATATACCTCCATTCGTGAAAAAAGTAAAAAAAAAATGATCATCTTAGATGTTTGTGTAGTGTGCTCTTAAATTGGAAATCGAAATTTTTATGTTATTTTGTTGGGTGTTTTCTATAGATTGTTGATGTTTGCATAACGTTGATGCTAAATTCACATTCAGACCATTTTCATTTCAGTTTCATCATTATTATTTTAAATGTTTTTTTATGAAAAAAGATGTTAATTTCGCAAAAAAAAAGTGAATTTTTGTGGTAGGTAAAAGATGTAAAACACCATTTATAAAATGTTGTATTTAGATTTCTAGCTCCGTACTCACTTATTTAAAAATAAATTCACTAATCCACAAAATAGAACCCGAAATAACAAAAAAGGTTATAATCAAGATCTACACGATTAGAAGTTACACAAAATAGTAACAAATGTCAAGCATATGGCAAACACCGCGAGCCCGCGGCTGCAACTCGCAAAATGAAACACATCGTAACTGACATTTTACGACTCAACTTTCATGCGCACTTGAAAATGGTTTACATATAAAATCAAAAAGATGAAACGGGAAGATTTTGATTGTATCTTAAAATAATAATAATCGTATAAAAGCTGTCTTTACGACCGCAAAAGTGGTTGTAAAACTTTAAAGTTTTATTTATTACGTGACGAGACATATTTTCTACGATAAATGCTAAGTAAAGTACATAAACCATATTTTCATCTATTAGTAGTACTCACTACTAATAGTTGAAAATATTACTCACCCAAAGCATAGTTTATGAACTATGCTTTCGATACTCAGTACTATGCTTTGGGTTGTTAGTTGATTTCAAAGTACTCTTAAACTAAGTAGTTAAGCAATTTGGTGTTTTGCTAATATGTAGTTAAATTATGTTTTGGAAAAACCAATTGGGAAAATGAAGAAAATAATTAAAAAGCAGAACAACATTGACAGAAATAACAGGACTACTCACCAGCAAAGCAATGAAGGTAAGCTACAACATCTATACTCATCTATACTAATATATAAAGCTGAAGAGTTTTTTTTGTATGTTTGTTTGTTTGTTTGTTTGAACGCGCTAATCTCAGGAACTACTGGTCAGATTTGATTAATTATTTTTGTGTTGGATAGTCCACTTGACGAGGAAGGTTTTAGGCTATTGGAAATCGAAATCCACGCGGACGGAGTCGCGGGCGGTCGCTAGTAATATAATAAAGCTGAAGAGTATGTTTGTTCGTTTGAACGCACTTATCTGAGGAACTAAAGGTTCGATTTGAAAAAATATTTTTGAGTTGGACAGTCCATTTGACGAGGAATGCTCTAGGCTATTGTATAACACTGTGTGCGGAAACCAAAATCCACGCGGACGTAACCGCGGGTTGCCGCTTGTATGTAATAATTCTGGAATACGACACAACGGTGCCTCGGCACGAGTATCCTCCAAAAGTGAAACACATCGTAACTGACACTTTCACGGCTCCACTTTGAAGCGCGGTTGAAAAGGGTTTACATAAAAAATTATAGAAAGATACGATATTAAACTGAATGTGTCGTTAAATGATATAAAAAGCTTTTGTTTTCAGTACGCTTTAAAACTTTTTTTTATTGAAGTGTTAAGTACTTCTCGAGTGAGTAAGGGAGATGCCGCGTTACATGATGTAAGGCGGCATCTCTCTTACTCACTGGTTTTTAGATCGCTATAAGACTTGATGGTAAGGCCCCTGGTTCTACTTTTATACACGTCTTATTACTATGATAATATTGTATTTTAACCAATTTAATGTTCGCCTAAGTTAAATGCGCTTAACTCACAGAGTACCTACCTACGTGCCTTTTTTATCTTAAGTGCGTGCCTATTTACTTTTTATTAAATAATGTTTTCTACTACGGCTTACATATTTTTTTCTCAGAGCAACTTTTGTATTGTAAACTTTACTAAAACTTAATGTTTTAGTTTAGTTAAGGTACGTAGTACTCGTAGGATATCCAAGCCATGACAACGGACAAAATTAAAAGTTTACTATACGTTGGTAAGTAATTGAAGAGGTTTTTTAATAATATATTTTTACAATTATTTTCTTAAAGTACTTCTGATACCAAAGAACATTGCTTATCGATTGACGTGATAATGAGTCGCTCCTTATTTGCGAGTACCTACGGCACAGTTCGACAAATAATTGAGATCGCTAATTAAAACCACTCAAAACACACATTTCCACAAACAATCGAACTTTGTTTAAACAATTAGACATTTAATTGAGACCACTTTTGCTCAAGCACGGACACATCACAGCCACCACATACAGACACACACATTTGTATTGACTTGAGCTTTATTTTAACAGTATCGCATCTGTGATCAAAAGTCACACTAAAGCAGTTGAGTTGACAACCGAACTTTATTTTAACATCAAAATAACTGCCATCAAAAGTAGAATTATCTCAAGTGCTCTTCCCTCCATTTTGAAGCCTGAATAACTGAATTGTGCATCAGTGTTCTCCCGACACAATGTGTCTATTTAGCCCAATTGTGACGGCATAATGCGGTTCAACTGCGTCCTCTGGCAATAATTCCAGCCTCTGTTATATCGCGATGTATGGAACAACGTGCATGACGTACGTGACACTACTCCTGATGTTTTGGCAGGATTTCATAATGTGCTCTTCAGCTGTTTTTGAGTGATGAACGCAGTTTGAACTGCGAACGTTTTTATTGGAAATGATTTGAGAGTGGACCAAGGTTTTAACTATAGGGATCGTAGATCTCTCCTAATAGCTATGTGAATAGGTGCAGCAATCGTTTTATACTTTTGGATCTACATACCTTATTCATTGTAAACTCTGGAAAACGCATTCATATCCTTAATGTTGACGATTTTTTTTTAATAAAACTCCATATTTTGTTTGAGATTTATTTTAAAAACATTAGCAAAATAAAACAGGTTTCAGCTTAAACGCCAAAGGCCTCAGCGAAAATGTAGGAAACAAAATATTTTTTCCATTAGTTCTGTAATAATAAAAAGCTCGGGACTCATAATATGTTTCCACGAAACTTGCATTCGGATTTATTATTTCATTTTACTGTGAATTCGTTTCGGGGAACAAATAAGCACCGATTCCAAAAACTACTAATTCGTCAATACAACTTTTGCCTAGTTATTGTTCCAAGATTTACTTTGGAAGAGAGATATTGGGATTTATCCAATTAAAGGGACATACCAACTACTGTCCGTGTTTTTATTCCCTATAGAACCATCAACTCGTGTTACTAACGAGAAAAAGAATTCTCGATAGTATCATCTAGTCGGCACGGAGAATATAGATTCATTCCAGGACTTCACACGTTTCCGAAATATATCTTGATTGTTCTACGCATTTGTGTTTTATTTTCAATAGTATGATTGCAAATAAGATGCTGGATTTCCTTTACACCTACATTTTAATAAAATATCATTATGTTTTAACTCATTCACTGCTCATTAAACTCACACTTTTGCCTAGTTTGAAAGACTGAATGTTTAACAGAGGTATGAATTTGAAACAAATCTTTAAACACCCTATTTCCTTGTAAGAAAAATAAACATTTTTAAGTCTAGGTTTAACAGTTATTTCAATAGTAAAAAAAGAAAAACAGATATGCCGAAAACTATATATTTGCAAATACTCATGTTTTATGGCGGATTACCGCTCCTTTACGGTTCACCATTGACCTTATTACGTGCCGACCTTACAAAATATAACAGGACCGGGCACTGACTTTATTTACAAATTCACGAGCTATTGACTAAGATTATATAGACATAACAATGTTCATAGCCAGCTCAAGTACTTAGTTACAAAGCGATTGTCGAATCACCAGCGTTGGCTGGTCCCCGCGGTCTGGGTTGTCAATGCTGGAACGATTGTAAAAGTCGACCTTAAGGCGTCCGCAGAGGTCTCATTATAATGGATATATTGCGACGGTGATGGCTACGACGAGAAGAGGAGATTACCAAGTTTCCTTTCACCAGGATTGCTCTTTGTACCTTTGTCGCCGTATCCTTGATACATGTATTTAGGAGGATATAAGTAGCTTGGATTAAAGGATGCACTTTAAGAATCGAACTATCAATATGTTCTTAGTGTAGAAACCCACTAAGCGGAAAAAAAGCAATCGAAGTTCGGCCAAAGTTCATTTTCTATACAATATTATACGTAGAGGTGTATTCCGCCGAACTTTAGTCGCTTTTTTTCGGCCTAGTGTATTTTGAATATAAAGGCTTAACGCATAAATTTAATGAATTTCGTTACTGAAACAACTTCGGCATAGTATTCTGCATAACTATTATTCAAAATAATAACAACATGTGCTTGTAACGAAGGTAATTATGTATTTTCGCATGATATTAAATAACAAATTATAACAATAACTATGCTCTTGATTGCACTCGATATGTATTCGATTGGAGTTAAAATGATAATAAATTAACATGTTTCAGAAATATTGGATGCTACACATAATTTATTGTACTTATTTTTCATTATCTGTTTCTTGCGTGCTGTAGGTACTGCCAAAAATGCTGCTGTAATTTAAAATAGAGGGGTGTCAGGTTTAAACTCTAGGTGGAAAAATTTCATATTAAGTTTCCTTGTTCAGAAAAATCTCACTTACAGAGCGGGGTCTGGAAATTGGAGTGGAATTACACTTCTGTGCCACGGGAAACACGTAAACCCGATGTTCTGTGACTACCTGACTCAGATTGCTGTCTCGCCGAAATATGAGGTTGAAGGAATATGGACTATCAGGTACACTTTATATTCATTTATCCTTATACATTCAAGTTTTACTTATTCTTCTTCTTTTTCGTGGCCGTCATACCCACTGGGCATTAGGGCCCCGGGCCCCGCGATCAAGTGGGGCCCCCAGACCAGTGTATGAGGGCCTCACGATTACCAAACCAGAGGTTTGAAGGCCCATGTGTTCAGGGCCCCTTATAGTTGAAACAGCCCTGGATGCCGTTTTCTCACAAAGATTGGCGATCGTCATGGTGACCTCAACTTTGGAAACTGCCGTTCGGGAATGTGATCTGGTACATTTATTGTGCCATTGGACAGGTTTTAACTTTTACTGGTGAAGTTAAATCTAGACTAATATAATAAAGCTGAAGAGTTTATTTGTTTGAACGTGCTTATCTCAGACCGTATTCTTGTGTGGGATAGTCCATTTATCAAGGAAGGTTTTAAGCTATAGTATAAGAATATGTGTGCGGAACCGCGGACGGAGTCGCGGTCGGGCGCTAGTTAAAAAATAAAGCAACTTTATTAGATACATTTATATTAAATATTAATACAATTAGAAGCTTCGGTAACATTAATAAAATCAAATGAACTACGAAAACGTCTATTGGAATTACTTACTAACCATCAAACCGTTTGAAACAATACCGCAGCAGCAACTCTCGATTAAGTAGTTATATAAAACGAGATTTCCAAAGCTGAACCCTCAACTACCTCGTAAGTTGTTGTATAACGATGCAGTAACTAATTAATTTGAACATCGAATGCTAAATAACTTGATAGTACGTGCTTGGCAAGTTTTATTCATTTTAAGTTATTAGAAATGTTTATGCCATGTACAATCTGTCGGAAAAATCAGTCTCATTGTTTATACGAGTAGCTTAAGTGCTAAGAAGTCTCTGTTATTTAGTACAAAATCATAAACATTAATTTGTATAGACTTGACTAAGCTAACACTTTTGTGTAGTTTGAAACAAAACTCAGAATGTTCAACACAGGTACATAGGTGTACATATGAAACATCCCTACTAATATTATAAACGTCTACTGTCTATCTGTTACGCTTACCCGCTAAACCTCTCAACCGATTTTGATGAAATTTGGCACAGACAATCTTTAGACTTTGAGAAAGAACATACAAGAAGGCTACCTTTTATTGCGAATAAAAGGGATCTGAAATCCTCGCAGGCGAGGTCTGTAGTAAAGCTCTAGAGTTAATATAGTGCTATAACTTAATATACCTACCCTATATTCATAATTTCATAAACATTAATTTTAATAGCGTGAAGGACACGTAGGTCGTCGTAATGAAAAATGGGCACGACCTAATTATATTGAGGATTTAATAGTCCTCAATAGATTCGCAAATCCGCTATTCACAATATCGTGATTATAGATTTCAATAAAAAGCAAGTATTTTATTGTTATTCTTGTAAGCGGCTTAGTTTTTGCACTGTTCCTGCAAAACATTATATTTCAGACGGGCTATCAAAAATATAAGTGCTGTCGTATCAGCAAACAAACAAAACTTCAAACGGTATAGATGTATCACTTTGCCTAGAGCACTTTACCAACATGAATATTCAAGAGCTTAGTCTGAGTTTTGTTCATATTCCTCTGTTCGTGACGGTAAAGGTTTTCATAAAACGAGTTTTAAATTTTCGCTTTATACAGATCAACTTAAATTTCACCTTGCCAGAAATCATTAACATTATTCGGAGTCCACTACTAGACATAACTTTCCAGCAACAAAAACGGGGCCCACAACCCGGTCATCTTTGAATTAAGTAAACACATAAAATTTTAGTACTTAACGTCTTTTTCACTATCACTATCATATCTGATTAGTCTTTATTTTTGTTAATGTCTATTTTATGTCGAGTGGAAAATGTCCTTGAACACAATTCCCTAACCTGGAGTTATTGCTATTTAGATAGGAAATTAATAATGTCTCAAGAATTTCGTACCTTGTTAACATAATTTCATTTTGTCCCAACATAACGGTAACATTTTAAATCGAACGAGTATTTAAACCACCATTACGGGAAAAAAGATTCTGTATTCACGTTCATCCTATCATTTTACTTGAAAGGGATTTAAAGACCACTTTTCAAGCGCGATTTTAAAATTCGCTGTTCGCCGTATTTTGATCAGACGCGTTTTCAATTTTCGCTTAGAACCGATGACGGTGATGCGTGTATCCAACAAGATCTGATATAGAGTAAGTGGGTATCTTCGAGATAGATCTACGGGCGTAAATTGAAATATTATGTTTAACACATCGACGCACGAGTACGCGTTATTGGTTTAGACTTAATTCAGTTTGCAGCTCAATCATATATTATCAGGTCATGTTCATGCTTTGAATTCGAACAGATTTGAAGATAATTTTATTGAATATCACTTAATTGAGTGACATACGAGCTCGGGAATCAAACTTTATCAATTGCTGATCACATATTGAACTCAATAATTAATATTTAATTTTGCTCGAATATATGAGATTTTTTTATTTATTCTGATCGAAATGCATTCTTTTAAAGTGATAAGACAATTAGTAATTGAAATAACAGTAATTTATCGAGTAAACAAAACTTATACGGCAGTGGAATCCTTTTGATTCAAGAATTGGGAATGGGGAAATTGGCATGAAAACCGCTTTAGTGCCTGACGAGTTATCTGCAAGTCTCATTCCTCTGCAAGCTTTAGGATCGTCGTCCAGGTATGGAAATATAGGTCAGTTATATTTTGATACAATCATCTCTGTTTTTCCCATAAAACATGGCAGGGTGGTAAGGCTTTACTCAATAAAATATAGAAAGATGTTTCTGGGAATAAAGTGTTATCTAATATTTGTCTTATTACGGCTTTCCGAATAGCGGTAACTCTTTCTTTACTTGTTTGGCTTTTAATCCACTTAAAATTACTAATAACAAATCCATAAAATCTATCATCATAATAATTATACCTTCCTTCAAGTTTTATTGTTTTTTTAAGTTTGTCAGTTTCTTAAAATAAACACTCAAAAGAAATAAACATCAAGCAGTGAACAGTGATCTTTAAAGTCCCCCGCACCTGCGTAGAAGATAAATTCTATTGCCTAAAAGCCACTTAGCTTCGCAAATGGAAGCATGCCTTTATTGGGATCGCAAACACGATAACATTAATGAATTTGGGTTCGGTTGGCTCTCATTTCCTAAGTCTGCCGTGAGTTGTATCAGTCGGGATTACGGGCAGTCTCTTCTCTCATTCTCACTCAGTATGTTATTTTATCTTGATTTAAACCCTCACACCTTTTCACGAATCTTAGTAAGAACCGGATTGAACCGGATTACTCGTGCATCTCGTACATTTTACAATAAGTACCTACTTTGAATTGTTTTATTGTTTTTTTTTATTTTATTTATAGGATAATGTTAGCTCTGGGTACTAAGCATTATCAAAGAGAAATATAATAATATGAAATTATTTTCTTCATAAAATATAATATATGTATATGTAGTCTTGAGTGACACAAAATAATCTTACAGAAATATTACTTCCGGATTATGTTCGTGGATTTCGGTTACGCACTCATAGTGTTATACTATAGCTTATAGCCTGAACGGACTTTACAACACATAAATAATTTCTCAATTCGAACCAGTAGTTTCTGTGATTAGCGCGTTTAAACAAACAAACAAACTCTTCACCGTTATAACATTAGTATAGAAGTAAAGATAATTATATTTTATTAAAATAGCATCATGCTTGTTGCTATGTTGAAATCCACGAATGGAGAACAAATCTAATTTGAAAGCTCATACCAGTTTATTTACTTGTGCTAAATATTATTTTTCTTGATGTTCAAAGGACTAAGTAGCAACGTTTCTTTGATACCAAATTCCGTGTTCATACTACTTTAATAACTTATTTTTTCACTTTTATCTGATATAAATACAAATAATTATTTTAATTATGTACCTATACAAATTGTTAGAAGAGAAAATCTTTTTAACACAGTGTCACTCACACTGTTTTCTTTAGAAAGTTTTCTTTCATATTTTTTGTACAAATAATATAATTTTCAATGCCAGTTGTTATTACGACCCTAAGAAAATTGCGTAAATATTCTTTTGGAATATCATTTACATTTGAATTTGAATCTAATTGATTGGTGACAGGTTATTACCAACCTTTTAACATATTATGAAGAGTTTATTTTGTAACATGAAGGTATAAAGTTGTTATTGTCATTTTAAAAAGAAAAACTTACAGAAAACTTAAAATAACAATGTCTTAAAACTCCAATCTTATAAATAAATATAAATAAATTAATATTTCACAACATCACATATATTGATCTGATCCCGTGTTAAGTAGCTTTAGCACTTGTGTTACAGACATGGAATAGGGTACTCTCGTTGGTTAATGAAAAAATATAAAAATCGGTACAAAATGAACTCTATGTAAAAATAAACATAGTTAAACTGATTTTGAGTCATAAATTTACATGATTGATTAATAATATTAAAATTAAAAAGTGATATTTTTAATCTGTATATCACGTGACTAAAAACACGAGCCGCCATGATGTGTGTGTGTGACATCATATTGGCAATAATAATTTGCTGTCACCTGTCAACCCAGTTGATTTTTCCAAGATCTTTGATATTACTATACCTACTCTATAATCGTCAATCTTTAAACGTCAAGCTTTGTTTATATGCCGAAATGACGTCATGAACATGGCGGACAGCGCAGAAGTCTGTTTTCGCGGGAATAAATATATTTAAAATTTTGAAGTATTTTTATGGCATGAAAGCGGGTTTATTTCGCCGAAATATTTTTTTTGGTGTCTTTTAACGATGAAACGAACATATTATAGTACTTTGCCAAACAGAGTAGAATACCCTATTGGGAAATACTTGTCTGTAAACTGACCTTTTTGGTGGAATTTAATCAGTTGTCAACTGACATTGGAGTTAATAAAGTCCGAATATACTTCTACAGTTGGCTGCGGTAACTATAAAGGATTTATCTATTAAAATAGTTCAAGCTACTAGATAAAGACAAAACGCTCGAACAATGATTATTATGCATAACAATAATATTTTTACTATCTTTAGCTTAAAGCGTATGCACCTCGTCAAAACGCAGTATAAACTCCGGTGTCACTTTCTTCCATCCATATACAATAGACTAACATACATATGTAACTACGAACCAAGTCTTTGGTAGCCTCACTATCTTAGCTGAACGCAGTACGAAGTATTACCTACTTAATGTCGGATTCCTATGAAGTCGTGGTATACTCGTACCTACAGTCGAGCTAGCCCAATGATTCTAACGTGGTTTTATAATAACAAATCAGTCTGCTTCTACTGAGATCAACTGTAGACGTGACATGCCATTTTTGACATTAATAACATAATAACAAAAGCTGCACTCGATCAGTAAATTCTCATCACGAATAGGATGTTATATAGCTGGTCGCGTACGTGTGTGGGTTATTTAGGTCGGCGTGGGCCACCACGTAGCAAAGGTTTATTCCCGACCCAGTATTCAATTTAACGTGCCGGCAACGTTGGCAATCGGCGGCGAAACCGGCAACATTAATTTGGATTTGCTCTAGCATCCACCGTTTCGTGCGACCGCTCTCCGCGACGCAATAAATAACTATTTGTCGCTGAGGCGCAGGTAATTACGTAGCAAATAAATTATTCGAGACTCATTGAGCAATTCAACGCACACGCTCATCCGACGAATCCTGAGACAACGCCTGAACATAATTGCCTCGGAAATAATAGATACTTGTGCCGAAGCTTATAAACGCTTACGGGTGCTGGGATGCTTTTAGCGCAATCGTTCAATATTCATAAACTTCTATGTATTCTGCCTTAATGAAGTTAATGGTTTTTCTATGGTAAAATTTGTCTGCAGGAAATCGTTATGATGAGTTCGGGTCTGTGATAACGTTTTTATGAGACGGCTTTTTATTTCTCCGCATGATCAGAAGTTCTGCGGTTTATCGTGTTTGACCTATTTCATACGGTAATTATATTTGATTGGAAGGCTGTATAAAATGCCCAGAGATGACTTTCTTTTTCTATTCAGATGTACAAGTATGTCTTGCAAAGTCTAAGCTTATTAGGGCACATTAAAACATTAAAGAAATTAAGGAAGGTTTCTATAAACAGAAGGTCTGGAATTGGCTTTTCAGGATTCTAATGAGGTAATTAACCTAATTAGATGAAGTTCTGAGGCCAGACATTTTAGCCACCGACATGTAGGTGTAGCAAAGTAATCAAGCTGGAATGTCCGCCATATTTCTTCTTCACAGTCGATGAAACTCGTGATTAAAACAGCAGGCGACCGAGCCTTTCGATTCTCTTTTTTCGTAATAGGTGTTAATTTCCAACTTTTAATGAGGGAACTTCATTACCCAGTCTAGCAGGTGGACGTTTTTAAATTAGAGCAACTCTCGAGTATTGTAGCACTTCGTCAAAACTTTGAGTCATAAAATTTTCAATAAGAAGTTACGAGTAAGTTTCTGACTAAGCACTAGTCAAAGGGAAAGGAAACGTAGCTTTACTTTTAAGCAAGTAATTAGGAAGTACCCTACTTATTTACGTCCTTATTTCATAATTGGTATGTGTACGTAATCATAAACAAAAGATAATTTCATAAGCATCTTGGAGTCCTGAAACTCAGGGTCTCCTTAGGATCCACCGTTCACATAAGAAGTCTTACTATCTCATAGATATAAATAACATGTATGTAACTTATTTTACCTTGTGTGTGAATTGTGTGATCGATCTAAATATATTTTTTATATCTCTCGACTAATGATGGTTTCAAGCGGGTTTAACAAATCCACTTCACAATTTTTACTAGGAATAAAACTAAATATTTTGCATATATTTTGTATAATCCTAGTTTTTGACGGCTTTTTGCGGAGGACTTCAAAATAAAATGTACGCTTTTACTCGGAAACACAAATGTGTCCACTTATGAAATTCCATATTTTCCATTGTGCAGGTTAAACCCGAACCTTATGTTAGTTAAAGGTAGTGTTAGTGTTGAAATCGATTCAATGAAGTTTCTAAGGAATGCTTGCTTTTGTTGGTTTCTATGGTCACAATGAACGGGAATGCCAGCGGCTGTGGGAGCAACATTCTAACTTAGCTCAGATTGACTTATACCATTCTGGTTTGCTCCGAACTCGCGAGAATTTATAGCCTTTCCAAAATACACGTTCAAACATGAAGCATTGCTTTGTATACACATACGTACAAAGCAATGCTTCATTTATGTATAATACCTGTATATTTGTTCAGGCATAGTAATTTTTTTTTATATGAGGGTAAACTACAAAAACTCGCGACACGGCTGTGACGGGCGCAGCAAGAACCGGCCCCCAGTCCATCGGTTGATCGCGCACGGTGTTTTACTCGGCGTTCAGATTTAAATAATTTTGGCGGAATATCGGTGATAATCAAGATTTTGGACTTTTTATATTTCATTTCGGATCATACGTCGGTTATCGGTGTGGTTTCTTCAGTTTTGTGACAGTACCAGTGATTGATCAAAGGACGTCTCGGGACACGTGGCGATCGCGGCTTTCGTCTCAACTTCAGCATAGCAGTCGGCGTAAAAGGTGAGTGGATTGCTTTTATATCGGAATTTTGCTATGTTTGACAGCCCATACAAAGAAAATATTAATAGAAACGAATAATCTAGAACGAATTCCAACTGTTTTCGTGAGTTTTCGAAGGGTTCTCGTGAACAATAATATAACAACTGTCTACGTGAAGCAGTGGCTAATTGGTCGCACATTATATCGGCTGACGCGCCAGATGCCACCGGTGATTCGAATCCGGGGTTGGGCCGAAAAATTCTGTCTAGTTTTCATGTTGAGAATCGTATTTATATCAAATATGTCTGGTTTCCCTGGTTAGGGTTTCGAAAGTCAGATGTCAGACGGTCCATACTCATGATCGATCCAATCAGGATTATAGTCGCAGTGCCACTGGGATCCACAATGGATGTGTATCGGGCGCAAGGCTAAGATTCTAGAATATATCCGTCCATTTGAATTTTCTGCGTACATACATGAAAATTCAATACATATGTTCTCTTGATACCTTAAGGTGTACGTCTTAGACTAGTAATAGGTCGAGCGTTCAATTCTCAGTGAATGTTCGAGGCGAGGCTCAAGTTTCATAGTGACGATATACCTGAGGACGCATTCAAATTTTCTACCGTATATACAAATTGTTATTTAAGGTGTGTAGTTACTATTAAATGGAAATGACCTTTGGGATCAAAGCTGGAGCTATTTCACAATTTTGCGTTTAAAAATTAAAGACCACTTTTACTGCAGTGTAAATATTGCTAGTAATCATAATATCAATATTTTTATCGCAAATTAAAAAATCATCTGCGAGGAAAGATACCTTGAGCATTGCCATTGCATATCACATCAATTAAGTAAATTATAAACAGCCAACTCAAATGGCCAACCCGATGTTAAATAAAATGTCCACGCAATAATCCTCAAAGTTTTTTCCGCCTTTATTCCGCATATTGCACAAAATTTAAAAAAAAAATCTTTTCAAAAGCCTAAAAACAAAGTTTCATTGTCTTATCTTTAACAATGACAAACTTCTACAGAAACTTTTCCCCCCTATTTCAAAACCTTCTACCTCTTTTTTGTGATAAAATGTAGGCTTTCACTAGGTCGAGTTTATCTCTGTAGCAAAGTTCATTAAAATCTATTCAGTGGTTTAGACGTGAAAAGGTATCGGACAGATATTTAATTTGGAGTTTACTAAGGACCAGCCCCGGTTTTGCACGGAAATTATCAGTGTTTCTCTAGTATATTGTACATATTTCGTATATGTAAACCTACCTATTCAATCTTTTCATTCGTTCAACAAAATCCTTTGCGCAGGTCTTAAGATCTTAGCTAAAGGTACATACAAAATACAGATAGTGTGAGGCCCAATTGTTTTATACATATCTAATTTGTGATGATATTTGAACAAAAAACACGGTACAGTGTTTTGTTTTTGCGACTATAGAATATCGTCCATTCATATTTAGGTACATCACGAAAAAAGTTGACCATAATTAATATTAAATAAAACTAATTTTAAACGGATGAAATGCCGGTTTTATTAAAACTACATTATAAAAAAAAAGTAATTTATAAAGTGAGAGAGTATTGTAAAAATGTAAATGATAAGGAACGCATTACACCTGAGTCATTCTGTGATCATGGCTTCTGATTAGGAGCCGAAACGTCGGGTTTCCCTGTAAATATGTAGTTTTAAGTAAACCGCGATTTTATCCTTATACAAGTAGTTTGATTTAATAAGTATCAGTCGCGTAAACATAAGAAAACATTAGGTACATAATTTACATGTCTTGAACATCTAGGTACCAATAGATTGATATTACGTACAATAATGTTCACTAGCAAACCTGTGACTAGAGAGTGCCCTTTGTCGACTTTAAAGTGCCGTCACTAACGAGGGTTGCGTACAAAGGCCAGTCTCGCGAGAATACCGCTGCTTCCAAATGAAAATTATCTACACCCTAATTCCGATACTTCCGAATTCTATATCGAAATAATAATGACAGTTACATGTGGATAGAACGATTAATGAATAATCCGTGGATAAATTGAAACAATAGGGTATGCATCCTGTTTTGAGGCATGTTTGTAACATATGACTTGACTGACATTTAAATAGTGCAGATCAGCCCATTCAATAGCGCCATATCAACAAGCCATATTTCCTAATGGTGGTTACAAGTGGGCCTTACGAACTAGAACACAACCCAACTTAAAATATTCTTTAAAAACTACGAAATCTTGACTTTCTTCGTCAATAATAAACCCTAATACTGTAAGTGTTCTGTGGCGTGAAAATGTGGGTGACAATTTAATAAGTGATCAGTTGGAGGTAGGTTTGTAGGAGGTATCGCAAGAAAATTCTTAAGCGGCGCCCGAGCTGACGACGCCCCGCATCACCAGTCCGTTTGCGACCACGGTTGTTATGACGCAGCTGAAACGTCAAGCAGTCAGTAGTTTATTTACGTATGTACATACTATATCCCAACTAATCCCAACTAATATTATAAATGCGAAAGTAACTCTGTCTGTCTGTCTGTCTGTCTGTCTGTCTGTTACGCTTTCCCGCTTAAACCTCGCAACCGATTTTGATGAAATTTACAGTACAGACAATATTTAGACCCTGAGACAGAACATAGGCTACTTTTTATTTCGAAAAAAAGAAATCCAAGCGGACGGAGTCGCGGGCGGCCGCTAGTATTATAAATGCGAAAGTAACTCTGTCTGTCTGTCTGTCTGTTACGCTTTCCCGCTTAAACCTCGCAACCGATTTTGATGAAATTTGGTACAGACAATCTTTAGACCCTGAGACAGAACATAGGCTACTTTTTATTTCGAAAAAAAGAAATCCACGCGGACGGAGTCGCGGGCGGTCGCTAGTAATTAAATATTGCATTTAGTCCCGTTAACTAATATCAGTGTTGACTTTCTTGTGCCTTAAGTTATAGAAACCGAGTTAAATATAACATTAAAAGAGTGTTCAAATGGTGTGTATCCAAATTCAAATTCGTCTATTTAGTGTGACGCACAAAGCGTTCTACGTTGCAGTGGATACAAGCAAGTTCGGATACGAGACGAGCGCGAGTTCGCAAGTTGGAGAGAGTTGCCTTCGCAGAAGTTATCACTAACTGCTGCTTCAGAGAAATGGCTCTCGACAGACGGTTCTAGTTCTGACCATGTTACAGGTTTATGAATTCAATAAGCAACCAAACGTGATTTCATTCCGATGTATTAGTTTCCCTTAAAGAATAGAAAACAACGGTCCAGGTGGAGATCAATCAGATTTTGACCACTAGTATAATTGGCTGGTAAGCCATACTTCTATCCTTGGTACTTCGGTCGTGGTATGCATATTGCCAGCTTAATAGGTAGGACCATGAAATAAAACACAAGTGCATCACTCGGCATTACTCGTCTAATTTAATATGTAGGCATATTGGCAGCTTTATTAAAAAAAATATATTTTTTACATGAAAAGAATATAACTGACTAGCAAAT
The DNA here is from genome assembly GCA_958496325.1 of Nomophila noctuella. NCBI lineage: Eukaryota > Metazoa > Arthropoda > Insecta > Lepidoptera > Crambidae > Nomophila > Nomophila noctuella. The sequence continues at coordinate 10,232,609 of OY292487.1, read as the reverse complement.
AAAAATAACTATGTCTTTTTATCATAACACGCTTACTATTCTAAATAGAATTATGGGATAGAAATGTAAATATAGGAATGAAATAGAGGCATAAATTAGCTTAGACGTACGTTATCAAAATTCCTTTTAGGTAAAATTTTGATTTTTACACCAAAGCGGCAAGCATAAAAAATCAAGTTTCAAGTACTATTAAAAACCAACGTTAGTCAAGATTTCAAGTTGACATTATCTACTTAACTAATCTAACTACCTAGTCACAGTTAAATTTATTTAGAGTTTCTACTTAAGTTAACAAAGAAGAAGCTATCCAGACCCATAGTGCGTTGATATTTAACGCAAAGAGCAAGGTCTAGAAAAGTTGCGCAGGAATTAACAGCTGTTATCTCGACTTTAAAGAACGCTGCTTTAGTTAAATACTGGACACTTAAATACTGCCTCCATAATCTAGTGGCAAGAGCGCTAAACTTAAGCTTTGAAGCTCGTGGGTTCGAAACCCGCGGGGTACACTTTCCCTTTGAGTTGGTTTTTACCAGTTTGGTAAGGACATTGCAGGCTCGAGTCACCAGATATACCGATTAGAATGATGATTTTGTGCTTCGGCAGGCACGTTTAGCTGTTGATACCGATTATGATCCAAAATTGTCTGGTTTCCCTTGTAAGGGTTATAACTGAGGTCAGACAAAAGTTTCTTCATTGTCAATTCAGAATAATAAATGTACCTTTATTATAGTAAATGTACCTTTGATTAGAAAGCTTATTTTTATTTCATCAAGAAGATGACAGAAGAATATCTTCTTATGAATAAAATATGATAAGTTGACTTGACAATAATACCTATTATAATTAATAGGTCGTGTATTATAATACCAAGTTTTGGGTACAGCTTCTATTAACGACGTTACTTAGCACAAACAATCCAAATTTTATTATAAATACAATTATTTACAAGCGTGTTTTGCAAAATGGCGTGGCACAGCATAATGAGACAATGAATCAACATTACTAAATCAGCTTCTGTTTATCTGAGGGTATTACATTGTTCTTTGTTTTCAGCGAGTGCGTTTTTGATAGAGAATCAAAAAATATTGCGTACGTGCAATTAATATTTTCTGATAATCATAAGCATTCAAATTGTTAGATATCGTATGTCATTCAGCAGGTAATGATTTAAGGTTTGAAATATGATATAAACTTTAATTATTAAATTAATTATATGATACAAACTTTAATTTATTAATAACAACAATGCACTGTAGAATTATGCATGTGTACAATGTTCATGCGTCATTTAAGTAATGCTTGATTCAACATCATTTTTTTAAAATTTATGATCATCGCTTAATTTTTATTGGTAACTTTTCGACTGCTATTTTTTGTTAATAAAGACATTTATCTTTATGGCCCGCACCATACCATAATGTGTTTTTGGGTTGGGGGCAAAGTGGCTTTACAGAACTATTCGTCGTCGTCGTTTATGTCTACACGTTCAACTGCTATAAACTAAAATAAACGTTCAAAATCTAATTAAAATATATATTTAGATTAAATAACGATGATTTTATCTTCTTAATAGGAATGAATTGATGTTATTTATTGGTATTAAGAGGTCAAGCAATATACGATAGCAATGAATGTTATCGATACTTTGGCAGAATCAGACAAAGCTTATATTTTTGAAGACATTGTGCAAAATTGTCTACTCGAGACACAGAATAATATTTTGTTAGTGGAGTCCGCTACGAGATAGGACGAATAAGTTGAGACAACATTCGTGAATACGTCGAGATGTTGAGTACGCTCCACTTGGTTGCAGTGGTGCATGCAAAACTGCTCTTTTGTATTTTTTCCGAGCTATAGCTCGATTAATACTAATCGATAGTTTTTTAAAACGGTTTAAATTCTTTTCGAATTAAATTCGAAACAAAAGCATTAAATAACATTTAAGTTTCAATCACCAAAGTCTTGCTAAACTCCCAAAAAAGACTTGAGACTAAACTCGACATCATAACACAACATCATATAAAGAGATCTGAAATTCCCCGCTGATGTGCGGTTACCTTAAAAATATTGTTAGCAGCGAATAACGACTTAAGAGATAGGCTACAGTTCTTCTTCTTCCTCTTCACACACAGTACTTCTTCTGCTTCTTACTACAGTAAAAGTCACTTATTAGGTGGATCAAGCTAGTCCTCCTTTCATATAAAAAATGTTGTACATCAGACGGGATAAAAAGCAAAAAAAATAACGTTTCGTATGACTTCGCTTCAACGAACGAGACAAACAAGTTGAGCCAACACTCGCTCAAGGGCCGTGTTGAGCATCCTCTGTAAAGTTTCCGTTACTTTGTATCAGTAAACCTTGCTTGCTTATCTTATCTCACTTGGAGCTGGGTAAATAGATATCTTTATTGTACACGAAACGAGCCATTTAATTTCTTATTAGTCGTTCAGTCCAGGCAGTTTTATTTTATGAGATCACTTGTGTAATGTTGATGTTATCTGACTTTATAGGGGTTCATAACATCAAACCGATGCCCTAAGTACTTCATTAAAGTCTACAATTCGTTTACGTAAATTAAATATTTCACCAGGCGCACATTTTCATATCCGTAAATCGGATATCTGTCAGGTGTCAACAACATTGTTAAAAGTATATTTAGACACTAGTGACCGCCCGCAACCCTGTCCGCGTAGCTTTCGTTTTCCGCACACATAGTGTTAGACTAAAACCTTCCTCGACAAATGAACTCTTCAACAAAATAATATTTTTTTTCAATTTAAACGAGTAGTTCGAGAGATTAGCGTGTACAAACAAACTCTTCAGCTTTATTACATATTTTATTAAAGATTTAATTCGTCATCTACAATTTAATCCCCTCTAGGGGATTTCTTCGTCAAGCAGTTGACTTCTATAGGCTCATCAGCCTATCATCATAACCTTAAACAGTCAAAGTTAAAAGAAAATGACTAATGCATAAAAACGTGAATAACTCAGTGAGTTTTATCGCGCCTGTCTCGGGTCGCGGCACAGTTCCCAACTGCCGAGCCGAGCCGGCCGAAGTGGGCCGATAACGACTCGTCTTGACAATTGCTCGCAACTTGCCGTAAACTCGCGGCAAGAGACGCTACTCCGGATCCCTCTGTTTGTTCATAGGTAAGTAGTAGGTTTCGACGAAGAAACTTATTTCATTTATTTATTTTGAAAAAGAGCAGTTAAGCACTGGATCTCTTTGGAACAAGACCGAAAGAAGTGAAAGGAGAGTAGAGAGGCCTTTGCCCTCAAGTGGAACAGTATAAGCTAAAAATGAATAATACATAAATAAAAGCAGATCTCACACCACATTGCAATCATCACGTGTATCCATACATATACAGCTGAGTGTCATATTAAATAACAAGAACAATGTCCTACGTCCTTTACATCAAGTCGCCATTTGCTTTGTCTTCATGATTAAGCTAAATATAACGAGGCTTAAGAGGGACATAGGATGTTTATAAGTCACTCTGCAAATGTTGCATTTTGCATTTCAATAATGCTTTTTTGGTACTAGCATCATTTTACACTAAATTACTACAGGGGATAAAACGTGAAACTCAAGACGTCTTTTCCGAGCACCTCTTGAAACAGTCTCAGAATCCCAAAGGACGCAGCATATTTCAGCTATGCATGGCAAAGTACCGGACGATCTCTTACGTCCCTATGAGTTTGTATTTTAATCATATTCCTTGTTCAAAACTTTGCATGTTGCTTTCGCTTCCTCAGTTCTCAGCAGAAATCAATATTTCAATGCCAGGCCAAGTTTTAAGTCGTTTTTTTTTAAAGAAAAATCTGAATATACACATTAAAGATTCATATCACAAAAAAATTTGACTAAAAATTCTCAACCTCTACAAAGCCACTTGTGTCTCATAAAAATATTTTTACTACAACTGCACCTCTCCATGTTAAATCTACATTGTGCAATCAATGTCTCTTTTAAGCAGGATATACAGTGTTGCGTTGTGTATATGTTACCGGCAATCTGTACAATCCGACATTATACACAATACCTAGGCAATGAATAGAATCCCAAAAACGTATAGGTGATGTATGAAATATTGTGTACTTTATACTTTGTCTAGGTATTCTATACAATACCAAATACGCAGCCGGTAATGTAAAATGATTTTAAATATAAAATATTTTAAAGGGTTTACAAAAAAAAAATAACCCTAACCTACTTTTTTTATCAATCAAGTTAGTCCTCCGTCCCAAAGATTGTAGGTTAGTTAGGTTTTCTTTGCAAAACATTTAAAAATAAAGACCGAGATCTATTCATTTCCACATTGCCTGTGCCACAATAGGTACTCTAAACAATCCCTAGGCATAGATTACCTCGGTAAAGTATGCAATGGAAAATATAATTCATAGTATTTCATACATTGCCATAACGCCCCAGGTATTCAATGCATTACCTAGGGAATGTATAGAATACCTCGATTACATGCTTTGCCGGTAACATATACACACTTGATGCTTTTGGCCGTATGCTGGCCCGTGCAACATCCTTGTTGGTACACAAAGAAGGACGTCTTAACCACAGACAATTTAAAAAAAAATCAGCAATGGCCCTAAACACCAAAAAAAACTAATCTACTCTACAAGTATATTTGATTTTCATTTCCCCTCCTTTTCATTAAATTAGCAATAACAAAATGATGCATAATGCTGTCAAGTATTGTTGCGTCTTAAACATTGTATAAATCTTTGTATATCTCACTATCCTCATTTACTCAGCTTTTATCATTTCCTCCCAGGTAAAATTAACTTTGAAAGAAAACTTCCGCAGACTGGAGTTTGGTAGCTCCGTAGTTGTGTCTCGACAACCTCTTGTTAACTCCCCTGCAATTTATTGTAACTTCGGATCGCACCTAGAGAGTTCCTTGTTAATTTATTTGTTATACAGACAATATCGGTTTTGTATTTTTAACCTATTTTCTAATGTTCATTGATTTAGTCTGTTCAATTATTTAGACGGATCGATTGAGAATCTATAGGTCATAGTGTTGTATTGGGACGCATTCATGATAGCATTATTGACAAACTACGTGCTCAACTTGATGTTACAATACTACATTAGTTTATAATTACGCTTGCGTACTTGAAATTGTACAGAAAACTCGTGCCTTCTCCTAAAGTTTCGAAACAAATATCGGCCAAAACGACGATGTAATCAGAACTTTGACATCACTGAAAACTACTCACGTCGTGGCACCTAAATAAACATACAATACAACATTAATAAACTTATTTAATATGGTATTTAAATTTATCAAGTTATTGTAGAACACGGTGGCCCGAGAAAGTAAGATAACAGCGCCTTGACAATCAGCGTTCGCAACTCTTACCACAAGTTGCGGCAACAGGCGGCAACTAGCGGCAACTAGCGGCAACAAGCGGCAACTAGCGGCAACTTCGCACGACCGCACCTAGCCTCACTGTTGTTTTATTTGCTAAGAAGATGCTTACCCTCTGCCTGCACTTCAAGTTACTTTTGAATAGTTCCAAACTACGTTAGAACACCTAGAATGTTTAACATACAATTCTAATTATTTTCTATTTAATTGAGATTTTTTACTCAACATGGTCTGATTAGGTTAGTCCCATCGTCACAACGCTGGACAATCCCCAAAGACTGTCCTCTTCGCTTCTTACAACACCCACGCAAAGATATAGGGTAGTACTTTATCTATATCTATAGTAATATTATATATTATATATTAACTGAAGAGTTTGTTTGTATGTTTGTTTGTTTGAACGCGCTAATCTTAGGAAATACTGGACCGATTTGAAAAACTTTCCCTAGTTCTTTTTAACAATTTATGCAGACATTTCGTATTATTACCTACTTTGAATAACTACGAGTACTTATGCAACTAGGTTAGCAACACTCTCCAAAAGCATTTAGGTAAATAACTAAACTAAATAATCTTATACATAAAAACCAGACAAATCAGGCGAGGTCGTAATGGCAATCTAGATCGTTATCATATCTTATGGCGATTAGCGACTGGGGACCTTTTGAAATGTAAATAAATGGATCTTCTTTTGTAGTGGAATGTCTTAAGGACAGTATTAATTTAAAATTAATTCCTAGAAAAACCGTAAATAGTTGTCGTTTTAAGAACATGATAGTCTCAAATTACATGTCACTTTACGGACATAATTCTACGGATGAAAGGAAAATGAGGCTCTTAGAAGATTTAAACAAAAAGAAGCCGTGAATTCATTTCTTCATATTCAAGATATTTACTTCAATTTATCTACACTATTAGATAAAACTGCAATATTATCAATTTTTAATTAAAAGCTTATATTTTTCTTATAGAAGCAGTAAAGAGGACACTCTCGAACATTTTAATAACTTTTATTCCTAGAATATTGAGGGGTCAGGATGAACTTCTAGGTCGACCGCTCTCGAGAAAATCGGTCAACACTATTAGAGTTCCTGCCTGTTCAAACTTTGTAGCTTCCACGCTTCTTTGTTAAAGTTTAATTGTTTTAACAATGAATACTTAATTACAGTTGATTTCTCCCTGGATGCTGTAGAAAGGATCGATAGTTATAAATATTGTATTAAAACTAGCAGATACTAAAACATCGTCGTACTTCACACGTTGTTTACAAAGCCAAAAATAAAAAATAGGTTAAAAAAAATTGTGTTGCATGCCTATAAAAACCCCATACCCTTAAGCCCTGGCGACGTTACTCAACAACAGAAACATAGCACAACATTTACGAAGTGCTCCTTCAATGTGGTCTTCTGTAAAATGGAAGTACTGTCCCAGACAAGCGGCTCATGTGAGTGGAACTTCCACAAATCTCTTCTACGAACTAATTAGTTTTTCGACCGAAAAGTGTATCTATTCACTTGTGACTTACTTATCAACCACCAATATAATCTATGACAATATTCACATTAGCTACACTTCCCTTGATAGATAATCTACCTATGCACGATTTCTTATTGACATTAATTTCGAATAATTTCTCGAGGCTAGAACTTTGATGACCTTATCTGTAATGTAATCTGTCTTAACAAAATAAGTTCTGGCGTGCACGGATCGCATCGAGATAAAGCGGTCAGGAAATGACGATCTCCTTTCCTCTACGTGACATAATTTTTCAAGGAACAAGATTCGGTTGACGCCCCCCATACGTAGTAGGAAAACATACCTATCTACTAGTATGATTATAAGAAGTTCCAGTTACATTTATAACCGGATTTTTTCTATGTGCTCTTTAGCAACGCATGGAAAAGTTTCGTGGTTTTCAAATCCCTTATTGCATTTTGGAGTAACAGTTCGTATTTCATAAACGTCGAAATCTCAAATAGCATTTTGTCAACTAATATGTTCAATACCAATATTTTTCTCGCAAATTTTTTTCCCGTTATTCCTTCACATAACATCCATTGTTCTTAAAAGTGATGGCGCAACATTGAAGTAGTCTCCACAACTTTCTTAAAAGTGACCAGTTTAATAATATTCATCTTCAACATTTTTCTTCATCTTTAAACGCTCTGAGTAATACTTTCAGTCGGAGTCAGTAATTAACAAACCAAGCCAGAGATTTGTAAAACTAATAGCTCTCCTTTCCACCTGTTAAGTGGATAGTCTCGTATAATAATGTTCTATTTAGCAAGTCTAATTGTGGTTTTAGAAGTGTTTAATCGCGCCACATATATGCAGCCAATTTCCCTCAGCGTAACTTGGACCGTTCATTGCACTGAGGCAATTCTCAATTACTTTTGCAATGTATCAATTTAAAATTCGCATTGCATCTTTTGTCTTATTGTGTATGGTATCCTAAAATTCTTAGGTTGCTTTATCACTTATCGTCAATTGAATCTTCTATTGCCCTCTTATTTGTGATTTAACCTCAACTTATAAAACCTCATATTTCGTTACCAAAACGTCGACCAGGTACTTAAATATTGCTATCATCACCATAACTGCTTCTGCACCTATAAACCGCTGAAGTGATTCACTTAAAACATCCGTGTCGCAATCTCCCTTCCTTGTAGATGTCGAAGTGCTAGAACGTAGCCGTATCTGCGGCCAACTAACTGACATAGTTTGGGCAGTTGTTCCGTGTTCGCAGTTCCCGATGACCCACTAATAACTCGCCGCGTCCTCCAACTGCCATGCTAATAACTACCTATTATATGGACAGATGGAAATGGATGGCTGGAATAATAATAGTGCAGAATTAATGTATTTATTGAAGTCGATGGGACAAATTATCTGATTTATGCTTTACCTACTGCAGAACTTATAGACGGCATAACTTCTATCTACGTGTTAAATTGGTACTTAAAACAAAGTATAATTTCGAAATAAGTAAAAGATTACAATTTATTATTTATTATTATTATTACTTCAAGTAATTAGCGAGCCTGATTAATAATAATGTTGTTTTCAGAGTTTACTAACTCGTTCCCAAAACTTGTCTGAACAATGGTATCTTGCGGTAGAACCGCACAAGATAAGCGGCTTGACATAGAATCTTGGTCCGACTTTTGTTTGACATTATCCTAAATCTCTTTAACTCCAAGGGTAAATCATTGGATGAAATATTTAGATAAAAAAATAACATGTTCTCACATAAGTAACTGGCCAATGTGCTGGTGAGAAAAAACATGTTATATTAAATATATTATGATTATATGTATTTTCAATCTTTCAATTTTCACTTCGTACCTCCAAATTACAAAGCCTCAAAAAATTAAAAAGTATGACGGATGCTTCATACAAAACTAAAGCCGCTTAACAAGGATGCTATGTTTAGAAGTATTATTTAAAGTGCAGAAAAAACATATACTATAATAGTAGTTCTCTTATACTGGACATCTAGTAGCAGATACTACCGCAATACCAGACGTAAGTGAATTGTAGTGTGTGTTCGTGGAAAAGACACGGGCTAGTGTAAATACGTCTCATGTTTACACAAGCTACCGAGCACAGGGCAGTGCACGACATTGATTCCTTTGGAACTTAAACTGTCTGTAAAACGAATATATCATCCTCCTAGCGTTTGTCCCGTTTCTGTGCGGGGTCCGCTTTGACCATGATCGAGGCGAATCCGGTCATTACAGTGAAGCGACTGCCACCAGACCTTCGTCACCCTTTGAGGGGAATCATACAGATTGGATCATGGTTACACATTCAGATCTGACTGTAAAATAAATATATAAAAAATAAAAACAAAAACAAAAAGCTCCTTTTAAAATCCTGATCTACACGAGTTAACACAACTAATAAACTCGGATTAAAAAATCAAGAGCAGTTCTACGCGTCAGTCCAGGGGAAGATTAGTGAATCATTAATTATAAAGTTTGGGCAACATTAATCCCGTTAACTTTTTCATCCAGGTCACGAAGATCCCGCCGGAGGGGCGTCTTATTTCTCTAATTGAAAATTAGTAACTCAATTATCTCGCATCCTAATGCTGTAGTAATTCGTAAAAATAAATTACCTAAATTGAATTAAAATGTTACGAGGAGCACATAAGGAAGTAGGGACTAATTGGCACGTAACTGACAGCGTTGATGATTACAGATAGGTGAAACTTAATCTGTGTATTTAAGCGTGAAATGTAATTAACTTATTAAGCGTTCGAATATCAGAAGTGAACCAACGAAAATTCTGAGCTTCAGGAATTGAGGAGCAAGTAGGGATTTGCCTCGATACCATTTTCACACGATTGATCTGTCTATCATAAATTCGTATCTATCTTAAAATCTTATATCAAATGTCTTATATGGTAAGATAATATTCAAAGTAATGGCCCCTGGCACATTGTCCTCAATGGTTGCTGCCACAAAATCCAAAACTGTAATAAAATATGTCTCCAAGAATGTAAGATTAAAATACATCACTCTTTTCCCAAAGTTATAAGATAAAGTTCAATAATAATTATAATTTGGTAGACTCCGCACGTAACTTAAATTAGTTCAACACCCGTCTTATGCAAACAATCTGTAGATACGTAAGACATCTCAACGTAATCCGGCTGATCAAGCTCCAACACTTAGAGTGAAAAGATTTCGTAATTAATTATGCAACTCGTTAAGAAGTTTGATTACTTTCGTGCTCTCGAAAGTGATTGTGGGCGGCGATACAAAGGCGGGAAGTGTCAGCTTCGTCCTTGTAACTTGTATCATTGTAACTACTGCGACGGGTTCGTTATGCGAGGAATTTCAACGTTCTCCGCTTTTAGGGACGTTTCGATATGTCCAATAGGAATATCGATGGTATCGATCACAGGAGCGAAAAAAGTTTTCTGCTGTCAATCAATATAGCGCCGTACGGTGAAAAGAAGTTTATCTACGAAATTGATCATTTTCGTGCTCTCGAAAGTGATTGTGGGCGGCGATACAAAGAAAGAAGTTTATCTACGAAATTGATCACTTTAGTGCTCTCGAAGGTGATTGTGGGCGGGAAGTGTCAGCTTCGTCCTTGTAACTTGTATCATTGTAACTACTGCGACGGGTTCGTTTTGCGAAGAATTTCAACGTTCTCCGCTTTTAGAGACGTTTTGATATGTCCAATAGGAATATCGATAGTATTGATCCCAGAAGAGACAAAAGTTCGCTGCTGTCGATCAATATAGCGCCGTACGGTGAAAAGAAGTTTATCTACGAAATTGATCATTTTCGTGCTCTCGAAAGTGATTGTGGGCGGCGATACAAAGAAAGAAGTTTATCTACGAAATTGATCACTTTAGTGCTCTCGAAGGTGATTGTGGGCGGGAAATGTCAGTTTCTTGCTTGTAACTTGTATCATTGTAACTACTGCGACGGGTTCGTTATGCGAAGAATTTCAACGTTCTCCGCTTTTAGGGACGTTTCGATATGTCCAATAGGAATATCGATAGTATCGATCACATAAGAGATACATTTTCTGTACTATCTACCGATAATATAACGTACTAGAAGTATTGGTGGCCCTTTAATTTACCTACGAAATTTAATTAATTTAAGGCTCTTGAAAGTGATTGATATAAATATGTGTAAAATTCGGGAAGGTTAAATGACCTAAAATTACTAAGTGTATCTTTTTTTATATCAAATATATTTTCTGAGTTGCGTACGAATACAATATATTGATAACTAGCGGCCCGTCACGCGGTTTCACCCGCGTCCCGGGGGAACTACTTCCCGTACCGGGATAAAATATAGCCTATGTTACTCTGGGTGAATGTAGCTTTCCAACAGTGAAAGAATTTTTCGGATCTGCCAAGTAGTTTCGGAGCCTATTCAATTCATACAAACAAACAAACAAACAAAAAATCAAACCTTTCCTCTTAATAATATTTGTATATATAAAAGTATTCATAGCTTGGCATCACTACCCGCTTGCTAGAAGAACTGGATTAAAGTTTATAAATTCCAACGAATAAAAAGGTATTTGAGGACCTATTTACTACCTTTTATGAAAGGGCTGAAAACTAATCTCTTTACTCGTTAATCATAGGTACATTTCAGATTTTATTCACGCAGAAAATAAACATAATATAGGTGAATGAACATATTATTTATGGCAGTCTGGGAATACATATATGCGAAATAAGTTATATGTATTTCGCGTGGTATATAAAGTTTTAATAAATGTGTTTATTCGTTGTTTTGTTTTGGACTGAATAAAATTCAAAGAATCTGCGATATAATTTAATCCTCTACTAGTGACTGTGCGCATCTTTGTCCCCGTGGATTTCGGTTTTCGCACACATAACGTTATTTTATAGCTTTAAGCCTATTTATAGTATACCCAATACCCATATAGTATATATGTCGTTCCTCGACAAATAGACTATACAACACTTTTTTTTCAATTTGAACCAGAAAGTAGCTCCTGAGATTAGTGCGTTTAAATAAATAAACAAACTCTTCAGCTTTATTACTAAAGTAAAGATTAATTTTTATATTTACCAACTAATTACTCCCATTGCTAGTTATTTTAACGTGTTTAATTAATATAATTTATCATGTTAAAATAACCAAACGGAGCTTCCTTACATTGCTTAATGCATAATAAATACATATATACAGGTTTATTTAGAAAATCTTTTAAAATAAAGTGAAGTAAAAGTTAAATAAACGTTCAGCCTATTAATTTCCCAGTGCAGGGCAAAGACCTGATCGTTTGAAAACATGTTATAATTTCGAAGAAGGGTTATAAATGGAATATCTTACACAAATTCCAAATGAGAATTTGGCCATTACGTTTAATAACCCTCTGTATTTGAAATGGAGAAGGCGCTGATTATATCGCGGCACATTAATAACACATTGTTAGTGAGGATCAATAAGATTCGTATGGCGACAGGTTTAATTAGAGACACAATTGTGCCGAATATCTCGAGATGATTTTAATAAGAAATTCATAGAAACCAATATCATAACCCGTTTGCTGCCACCTTTCCTTGGAAATGATATACATACATGTTATGTTGACTATAATACAGCGTTGTTGGTAAATGCTTTATTATTATACTCCAGTCAAAATAGACAAAATTAAGACTCAAGTTTGCATTAATTCCCAACAAGCTGGATTTTTGTGCAGGCCTTGAATATGTCATTACAAATGATATGTCAAAAGTCCCCATCGATCCCGCTTGTGCGTTGTTTTTTATTCGTGGTCAAAGGGCCCAAATTTGAGTTTTTTGCTTATATCTCTGAAACTAAAAGAGCTATCAAAAAATGGTTCAGGTAAAGTTTGTAGATCGTAAAATTGTCTACATAAAAGATTTCTACACTTTTCTTGTACAAAGCAGCGCTGTCGAGATATCTTGACTTTAAGCCGCAGGAAAGTCGTATTTTCGAGTAGCACACTTTATGCAATTACAATAAATTAGGTTGAGTAGTTTATCTGGAGCAGGTGGCAGTTAAGTATGGATTGGCTTTAAACTATTATTTACCAATTTCCAGCTCCAATTTTCGCGATTTAGATCATTGAAGTCAAAAAATACAAAATGATGTATCAAGCTTGCATTCATTCCCAACAATGGGGACTTTTGTGCAGGCATTGAATACGTCATAACAAATGATATGTCAAAAGTCCCCATCGATCCCGCTTGTGCGTTGTTTTTTATCTGTACTGGAAATCTTCAGATCCTATTTTTAACCGTTCTGGTAGTCAAACCTTAATGGTCCCCATAGAGACTTTTACTCCTTACATGAAATAGGATCGACTGGCGCAAAAAAAAAATTTTGGAATTTTCAGTACAAAATGTATGGGAAAAGTTTTTTTTTGTTTTTTCTTTGCCAATCGATCCAATTACATGTTAGGACTAAAAGACTCTATGGGACCATTTGAGGTTTGAGTACTAGAAATGTCAGAAATCGCAAAAAACTTTTCCCATACATTTTGTACTGAAAATTCCAATTTTTTTTTTTTTGCGCCAGTCGATCCTATTTCATGTAAGGAGTAAAAGTCTCTATGGGGACCATTGTGGTTTGACTACCAGACGGGTTAAAAATAGGATCCGAAGATTTCCAGTACAGATAAAAAACAACGCACAAGCGGGATCGATGGGGACTTTTGACATATCATTTGTAATGACGTATTCAGTGCCTGCACAAAAGTCCCCATTGTTGGGAATGAATGCAAGCTTGATACATCATTTTGTCTTTTTTGACTTCAATGATCTAAATCGTGAAAATTGGAGCTGGAAATTGGTAAATAATAGTTTAGAGCCAATCCATACTTAACTGCCACCTGCTCCGGATAAACTACTCAACACAATTTATTGTAATTGCATAATGTGGGCTACTCGAAAATACGACTTTCCTGCGGCTTAAAGTCAAGATATCTCGACAGCGCTGCTTTGTACAAGAAAAGTGTAGAAATCTTTTAGGTAGACAATTTTACGATCTACAAACTTTACCTGAACCATTTTTCGATAGCTCTCTTAGTTTCAGAGATATAAGCAAAAAACGCAAATTTGGGCCCTTTGACCACGAATAAAAAACAACGCACAAGCGGGATCGATGGGGACTTTTGACATATCATTTGTAATGACATATTCAAGGCCTGCACAAAAATCCAGCTTGTTGGGAATTAATGCAAACTGGAATGTCTATTTTGACTGGAGTATTAGTAATAGTGAGGGTGGGCTTATGGGTTCAATTTCCGGGTCAGGCAGAGTATATTTAGAGTTTCACAAAGTTTTCTCGCTTTGTATATAAGGGGTAACTGTTGATATCGTTATTATTAATATCTATTTGCAAATTTATTATACTACGTAAATCATCGCACAGCTGCAAACGAGTAAAACATGGATAGAAAAATACCCAAATATTCATTGGCATTGGTAGAGGTTAATTTTTTTTACGATAGATGTGTGTATTTTAGGAGAACAGAACAGTATCATAAATACGCCATTATCAACAATGTATATCAACATACTATATCCAGAACACTTATTATTTTAGCACCATAAATGGTGAGAGTTAACGCTACAAAAAAGTCAATGTTCCAGCAATAAAATGCATTACATACTCACATATCTGGAATATAAAAAAAAGTATCAGCCTCTTATTCTCCCAATGCAGGGCAAAGGCCTCCATCATTTGAAATCATGTTTTCGTTACAAAGATGGGTTTTTGGCTTAATCACCACGCTTGCCAAATGTGGTTTGGTGATCACAAACCCGGGCTGTGTTCAGAAAAATCAACACAAAGTTTGCCCGACCCGGGAATCGAACCCAGGACCTCGAGACCAAGGCCCGGTACTTAAACCACTAGACCATCGAGGCGTCATATCTGGAATATAACACCTAATTAAATTCACAAAACCGCTAGTTCCAACGTATGCTAACCACCCCAAGGAGGACTGTTACCGGCTCCTTATCTCAGTATTGGCGTACTTACGCCTCGATGTTACTTCCACGGCTGAATGTAAAACGTTATTGAGCTTTCACGACCCTGATATTGGACTTCGAACGTTCAAATTTCCATAGATTTAAAACGTAAGATGTGCCCCGACATCAGAAAACTGTCGCATCATTTTGTTCAAAATGATGTACGTTTCAACATGCGATAAGAAGCGACCGTCGCTTCAAATATAAGTACCAATTTTAGAGCGAGTCGAGGTATGTCGAGGGCAAATATATCGATTTAAATCTACGGAAAATTCCATAGCAGCGGTCTTCGGAAAGACGGCGCCAGTAATTTAATATTCATATCTAGATCCAGATATGAGCTTCGTTAGATAGTTGGGAACATAATACGGATTACGATATAATGAATTCTGGGGATTACTTTTCAAAGGCGCGTTTTACGGGTTCACGAAATTGTATCAAAGTAAATAGATCAGGGGATCATTTTAGGTAGTATGATATAATTAGCGGGGAAGATCAACTTAATCCTTTGTGCTGAAGAAAAACGGAGCGTTATTAAAGGACATGGTCAATTCCTGCCTAGTGATGGCCACGAATGGCACAAAAGCACAAAATATATTAAATTAAAATAGGAATTTTCAAATATTTTACAATCTTGTAGAACTTGTCAGTATTTAAAAGAAATTAATTAGTAATTTAACTTCCGCTATACACAGCTTTTGAGAAAATGCGTTCCTTTCAACGTAAATACGGATAGTCTGTTCTTGTCCTCCATAGACACAATATAATATTGTATGAAAAACAGTGACATACAATAAAATATAGCTTTAACTATAAAAAATATTTGAAATTGTATCATTTAACGTATTATTTATCACAATCAACTTATTTTAAACATAGTGTTTTATTATTTTTCCCAAAATGAATATTACTTTAAGCAGAAAGGAATGAATATTATTGTCATTATTTCGACAGTTATTGTCAAATATTTAAATCCGTTGCCATGGAAATAATAAACAATGCGTAACAGAGTAAGCGTAAGCAAAATTACGATAAGAGAAAAAGAGAAAACAGTTTTTTCACGGTATACCGTTGCGTAACCTTAGTAACCAATGTATCATGTCATCAATCAAAACAATGCTACAGTAAGGGATTGAAATGTTTTTTGCAATCTTTGTGTGTCTGTATAATTATAACCTCAAGTTCTTGGACTTTAGTTGTTAATGATATTGAATGTTCTGATAGTAACGAGTCTAATGCAGTACGACATGTTTGTGGGAAATGAATTTGGTGTCTAGGCAAACGTTCCGTAGAAAGTTGGCCATGTCTTTTGCTTAAGTAGTTACTTTTAGTTGGTTTCTAAAAATATTGCTCATTGTGTAGAAAAATCGGTTTCAACAAGACCTAATTATATCTAATGGTGTTTTTATACTCAGCAACAAAGTTTTAAGCTAAATATAAATTCAAAGTTCAACACAATAAAAATACAGTATTTACATTTAGCTTTCTCAAGCTTAAGTTGCGTAATGAAAATCTATATTGAAAACAACGCCAGTTTATTAGAAAGATAGACAAATACTTTATATTTGTTCCAAACTTATAACAGCGAGAACAAAAATAGATCGGAACCAAACAAAACAGCTGATCTATACTCTATACTAATATATAAAGCTGAAGAGTTTGTTTGTTTGTTTGTATGTTTGTTTGTATGTTTGTTTGTATGTTTGTTTGTTTGAACGCGCTCAGGAACTACTGGACCGATTTAAAAAAATATTTTTGTGTTGGATAGGCCATCTGACGATGAAGGCTTTAGGCTATTGGAAATCAAAATCCACGCGACGGAGTCGCGGGCGGCCGCTAGTTATTGGATAAATTTTCCAACTAACAGTAGTTTGTTAAGGACCTAACTGACGTTGCGATCGGGAAGTAATCAAATCAATTACTGACGCATCAGTTTGGTGAGCGGTGTTGATTACAGTTAGTAATCAGTTTAGGTTTGTTTGAATCTGTACAATACCTTGTTGCTATACGCGTATAAACAATTTCAAACCAGACCAATTGGATCATAGTCGGCATAACGTACCTTCCGAAGGACGGAATCATCATTCTTATCATAAAGTCAGGTGATTCAATTCATTCCTGCAATGTTCTAGCCTAACTGGGAATACCAACACAAAGTGAAAATGTTCCCCATAGGATTTGACTCTACGAACCCCGAGGTATATGAGCACAGCGCTCTAAACACTACACCACGGAAGCAGATCAATTTCACCACTATTTGCCTATGTCTTAATGAAAAAGTCCATGTTCCTACAATCGAAGCCACACGCAAAACCAAAGCAATAACTTCTTTCTCCGCAATACATTTCCCGTTAAACTTATAGTTGCGTAAATAAAAACCGTATGCGTCGCGCGACAGTGCCATTGTACGTAATAGCATTCTGGTATTATAAGGTGCGAGATAGGGTCGGCTCGTTTAGATAACTCGCCAGACTCGCGCCTTCGCTGTAATTTGAAAATGTGGTTGTACAGAACAACATTCGCACCGAGTTCGCCAGTTTTGTTTGGATTAAATTAAGCTTAGTGATTTTGAGTTGTCTCTGGTGTTATTAACAAACAAACGACTGCATGTTTTGGGGGCTTTGATAAAGAAAACAAGGGTTAATGTTTCATCAAAGTGATTGTTTCTAAACTACATTGTTTTAATTATGAAAAAAAAAATATAAGATACCATGTCCCGTTTCGGCTTCGCACGGGTTATACACTATACGAGGGTATACATAGAAAAATCAATATAGTCTATGTCACTCAGTGATAATGTAGCTTTCGGTCTCCAGTTTTTATAGAATCCAGTTTTGATATTATTCGTTACAAAAAATAACAAATCTTTCCACTTTATAATATAAGTACATAACATGTATTGCTTGTGCTATTCGATATCACTCTGGGAGCTTTAGGTCTAAAGTCAGAGTACAACTTCGTAACAACGTAGGTAAATTGCACCTATTTTACAAATACAAAAGTTATAATTCTTGGATATTTTTCACGTTTCACAAACGACTGGAGTTTTCGGCGAGCAATAGAGCCCGAGAGGCGACTTTTCGGCGACGGAAGGTGCACATTTTTCCACTGGCTTAGATATACAGGGTAGAATTTCGAAATGGTTTTGATATTCAGGACATTAACCGTTACAGTATCAAGAAAACGTTGTTAAGAAACCATCCATAACTTTTTGAGATATTTTGACCTGCATTCACAGTTTTGGAAAAGTATTTTTTTTACACGCCCTTCAAAACCTATTTCATAATTTAACCCTGTATACTATTATATTATGTTTTTGTGTAGACTACATTTTCATACAAATATGTACTAAAACACAAATGAGTATTACGCGCAGAAAAGTTTGTTCTAAGTCCAGATCTAACTCTGTACCTACTTATAGTTTAGTTGACAGACTTTTCCATACCCACCAAAGGGGTAGTCAATATCTATATTTTATTAATAAATATTTTGGGTAATACGAACATAACAACGCTTGGAGGCCGGAGTCAAAGTTACGATAACAAGACAAATAGGTTCAGGAAGGGGCGGGATAAATTATTACCGGATGCTACAAACGGTGTTACTTAAAGTTAGAATAATAAGTTTCAAATTAACAACAAAAACATCATCGCCTAATCCCTTTCCGGCTGGAATTATGCTGCCCTAAACAAAGGAGGTATGTCGTGTTCTTTTTGTTGCTTTTGTTATGGTAAATGACTAAGGTTGAACTGGAGTAGAGGCTAGGAGTGGCAATTGATATATTATGTATTATACGTTCGTACATGTATTTATAAACATCACCATCATCAGACATTTGAAGTCCCAAAAATAGTGGACTGGGCATTCCCCAGCCACGAGATCCGATCCCTCCCACCACACGGGCGATAAAGAAACCGAAGGGTTTTATTTTGTAGTGGGATCGAAATCCCAAACCCTACACACGGCTGCAGGTCTAGCTAGCCTGCAGTTATGGCACGTAAATGTGTTTCCCTGCGAAAAAAACGATCCCAATATTTGTGGGTCATCCCATACCACCACACTAGGCAGACGAAACGGTGACTGCAGAATGGTGAACGATAAAATAAAGAATATAGCTGCTTTATTTATAAAAATGAGTTTGTATACCGGAGTTTGTTCATCCGTTATCTGGAACAATCATTGCTAAGTTTGGAGCTAAAATGTCCAATTATACTCAATAACGCTGATATCTCAACGAGGATGTTTGAAGAACTTATTAAGAGTTGTACCACTGTTATCCTGCAGCAAAGGATTTAATTAAGCCCATCGT